>CM048650.1:62072656-64815156 GCA_026413185.1 Pueraria montana var. lobata | reverse complement strand
ATCTCCTTATAAATACAATGGTTGCTGTAATGTGGACCACCACACCTGAAGCATCTGATGCCTTGAGCTCCTGACTGAGCTACAATTGGACTTCCCCCTGAAAACTTCCCTTCCTACTACTAGAGGATCCATCACCATGAGTCCTGATCACTCTACTACCACCCTCTAGGCGTTATGTAGTCTTTGCCTTCTCTACCAATGTAGGAAACTCCCTAATAGCCATAGGGATAACCATCTACTTCACCTCTTGCTTCAAGCCTTTTTCAAATTTCCTACACCTCCAAGCTTCAGTAGTAGCTTGAGAATAAAAATGAGCTAAGTGTTCAAACTTAGTCGCATATTCATGGACCATCAAGTTGCCTTGCTCCAACTTCATGAATTCAACTTATTTTTCATACCTAGCACTATCTGGAAAATATTTTCCCAAAAAGCACTCCCTAAAGTTTCCCCAAGTGAGGGGTTCTCCATGTGCTTCCATCATTTGTCGAGTTCCATGCCACCAGAACACTGCTTTATCAGCTAACATGTATGTGGCATAAGTAACCTTCCTATCTTCAGGACATGCCATGGCCCTAAATATCTTCTCCAACTCTTTAATCCAGTGATCAGCTACATCTGGGTCAGAGTCTCCTTTAAACTGTGGAGGATCATTCTTCCTGAATTCAGCTAGCCCTTGATATTCAGGTGGAATTGCTGCTTGAGCTGCTAGGGCAGCAACTCGAGTGGCCTCAAGTTATTCCAAAGCGACTTGGTGTTGATGAGCCATGGTGGCACTCTACTATTGCATTGCAGCTGCCATCACCTCTATAGCATGGGCAATTTGGGCCATATCAGATGGAGGAGGAGGAGGAGGAGGTCTAGGTGGTCTCACCATCCTAACATAGGACTAAACCAAGTTAGAGAATAACCTTGGCTAAAGCCTTCTACCCATAATATCAATCACACACAACAAAAACCTAACAGACCTATCCCCATAGGTTTGCTCAAAAGATGCGACCAGCTCTGATACCACTATTGTAACGACCCATCTTCGTTACAAATTTGTTATACTAAAACCTTGTGTTAAATATTATTATATAAATCTACCATGAAAATTTTCACATTTAACACATATATGTATCTACTTTCCTACACATAATGTACATAATCATATCATAAAAGTATTAAGTTTAGTTTTACAAAACTTAAATATACATGTACATACAATACCAAAACAATCCTTTTATAAAGGATATTCACCACAACCTAAGTATTTATACATATGTCCTAAGCTGGTCCCCATACTATATACATATATATAAGAAGATATCCAAAAAGAGGGATCTCGTCCCATCTTCAACATCTACATCCGCTTCAGTCACGAGTGGTCTGAGAACCTGCAACATTACCACTATCTGCTCCCGTGCCAACCACATGATCATTGCAGTAATACAACACAAATACAAACACAAAAAGCAAGGGTAAGCTTATTTATAAAAAGATCATAAATATACCAAGGTATAAGATTTACTCAAAGGAAAACCAGAAACAATCAATAGTAAATCAGATAACATCATACATCAATCTCATATACAATATCATCGTGTAATATCGTGTTGACTCGACTCCATGGAGATTTCTACAACTTTTGGGCGATCCCTCAAAGGCCCCATCCCCTACCATAGTCTCACCTTTGACCATTCAGGGAGTCCCTTGAGCTAACCCTGTGGAGGAAGTGTGGATTTAATTGAATATAGACAAGTGCGGGTATTGGCTTACCTCTGTAAGGTTTGCAAAACCTTACATCTATAGGAATTCGCCCACTCGTCTATTATATAGGCCCACCGTTAGCCACAATGAAAACCTCCGACACTAGGTTGAGAGGCTACCTAGCACCCTCAACTTACGTGCCTACCCATATGCAATGTCATGTAACAAGCCAAACAACTTTGATTGCCACAAGTTCCCTCTATGTTATAAATTCACCATTTTTCTCAAATCATGCTTATGAACCCATCCAGCAGTTCAATAAGCTCATGTAAAGCATTCTCACACCCTGAATCCTTACTCATAACACAACACCAACTTTAACAAAATGTGAATTTCCTAACATAGTTCTAGAACTTTTGTAGACATCTCCATCACATCCATACCATAGAAATAATTCAATTTAAAATAAATTTGAAAGCCATTTTATAGTGTAGAAAATGAATTCTCGCTTAAGCGCCACTTTACTCTCACTAAAGTGAGCATTTCAGAAATTAATTGTCACTTCCAGGGTTCCTCGCTTAAGTGCGGCCTCGCTTAAGCTAGGATTTTTGGTGCTTAAGCTAGGACACCTTCCAGACCAAAAATGTATTTTGTCCCCTGTCTCGCTTAAGCGAGAACCACTATGTTCTTAAGCGAAACACAGTTGTAGAACCTCGAAAAAATGCTTAAAACTCTTTAATGGCTACCAAATTCATTCCAATTCGAATTTTATATCAAACATAACATATATACATGATTCCATACTCAAAAACAACATTGCAAGCATAGAATATAAAAATAAGCATTCAATCATATTAAAGCTTCCCTTACCTAAAATTCTTGACTCAAAACTTTGAAGAAGAAGCTAGGGAGGAGAACTTTGGGGGTTCTTGAGTGATCCTTCCCCAATTTGTGCTATAGAATCTACTAGGAGGAACCTAAACCAACATCAAGGTAAGCTCCAAATCAAGATTTCTCTCATCTATTAAAATCTAACAAAAACCCATTTCTCATGTTCTTGGGAGGAGATGAGAAAGAAACTAAGAGATCAAGAATAAAGAGTAATTGAACTTACCAACTTGAAATCAACTAAGGAGGCTCAAGACAAGAAGAAATCAAGCTTCAAAAGGATGTAGGAATTCCACCAACTTAAGAGGAAGAGAGACTTAGAGAGGAAGGAAGAAGAATGAAGGGAATGGAAGAAACGTGAAGATGTGCACGTTTAAACTTTGAGATTAATTTGAAAATTTTCTATTTGCCCCCACCCTTCCTATAAGGACACCCCTTCTCTTATTTTTCTTTCCTACAACTCATGGAACTCACGTAAAAGTCCCAAAATTCTCACAACACACACTCTAAGTCCAACACCTCATGAAAATCTAACAATAATACTATTGCACAAAACAAAACATAAAACTTACGTTAATTGTTATATCAATTAACATAATTTAAATTTAGTTTGCTCTTTCATTATTAATCAAAAACTTAATCATACAATTAGGAAAATCACAACGTTACAGTTTTGGTTTTTAGCTTTTGGCTTTTGAAAAGGAAAACGAGTATTTTCATATATAAACTAATTGAAGAGTTTGAAACAGATTAAAATGAAGTCTTCCGTTTGTTAGTTATCTAGTTATCATGTAGCGATAGCGGGTCGTTACAATTTGTCTCTCCCATGACCAGGGGTGTAGTGTTATGGTTGAGACGATTTTATCTCCAAGCCAAGATCGGATGTGGTGCTGTGGTGAGGGAGATGTTGTTATTGCTGCAAGAGGTTGGGTGAAGTTCTGTGAAGTAGAGAACCCGTTGAGGTTGTTGTTGTAAGCCAGTGGTGGCTAGTTGTTGTGTTGATTAGTGAAATCTCACTGGAAGAGTGAGGACTAGACGGAGCCCTGGGTTTTGGGTAACCCAGTATAAAATCCCTATGTTGAATCCTCTCTTCCTCTCCCTTTACATTCAACTATTAACTGTTATACATTTTACCTCTGCATCAGAACATTCTGAGCATCAGAATGTCATACATCAGAATGCATATTTAAGAAGGTTTTTGACAAGCTTAACTTGCTTGTAAATCTACATATTTGAACTACATAATCTTTATGATCATAAGATCTATTTTAAACCAGTTCAATCATTTACTTCAAAGTATGAAAGCTTTCTCAAAAACATGAAAATGGATTTGTGCATGAAAAGCTTCAAATAACATTCTGATAAATAACTTTATGAGTACATCATTCAGCCCCACAACTTTCTAAGTGTTGAATATTCATAACATGAGATAAGGTTTTTCATAATAACAATATTATGAGAAATACATTTATTTAAGTAATGATGTTCTGAACATGAGCATGTGTCCATTGGCATTAGGTTCATATAATCATATTAGAATATTTAATAATGAATGAAGTGACTAACCACTTAGAAAGCTTAGCAGTCTAAGTGCTTGAACCTTTGTGTCAAGACTTTCTGAACACCAAGATTATTTTGAGTAAAAGGTTAGAAAGGTAAGGTGGCGTTTACTTACAATTTTGTTTTCTGTTTTCACTTTTTAATTACAAAACTGCCACCTTGTTTTCATTTTTTTTCCTGCTTTCAAAGATTTGTACAGGAAACAGAGAAAACAAAAAAAAAGTTGTTTTCAGTGTTTCCTGTACAAATCCTAGAAAACAGAAAACAAAATGAAAACAAGGTGACAATTTTGTAATTAAAAGTGAAAATAGAAAATGAAAACAGAATTGCAAGTAAACTCCCCCTAAAATTCTTAGGAAAAGTTGGCAAAGTCACAATTCAACCCCCTGCTTGTGACGTTCTGATCACTTCACAGAATACCCAAGTAAGAGAAAGGAAACACTCCAAAGGAAAACCTCAAGATATCCATTATAATCCTCTTTCTTCTTTTAGAAATACTCCCCACGTAGAATTTGGATTTGCTGTTGTTGATAATTTGCCCTAAAGCCATCCCATAATCATGTAACAATTCCATTATTAGGCATGTCATATTCCTTTGCGTCACTCTGCAAAAAAACCATCATGGCCATACAAAACATGAGAAGGGAAAGGAAACCCTCTTGGGCCGGGCATGAGTTTAAGCTTGTCTTGATTCACTAGGCTGATGATGCCTCTACTCAAAACTTCCTCAGCTATACAGAAAAGCTTGTCTTGATTTTTTTAAGTCTAAAAATAAATTATGAGAGATCAAGTTACTCTAAGGAGGTATTTGGTAGGGTATTCTTTTAAGTTTCCCAAGTCGAGAATGTTAAATTCCTATAATTGGTATGGATATTTTAAAAATCATTCTCATGAATCTAACATTCTCACCAATCATTTTTTTAATTAATTTTCTCACTAAAACTTTCTCATGGAACAGGTAGGAATCCAAGATTCCCATGAAGGAGGAAAGTTTTTTTTATTTTTTTTATTTTTTATAATTATGTCACCCATTCCTGTGAATATCTTAAGCATACCAAACATATTTATGACATTTCTAGGAAACATGATTCCCATGAAATATAATTCCCAGGAAACATGATTTGTGGGGATTAAAAAACATTTTGTATACCAAATGTGTCTTAAGGGTAATTTTAAAGAGTTACTCCTCGTCTTCACTCTTTGTAATGAGTAACTCATATTTAACCATTAGATTAAAAAAATGAAAGGTGGTGATAGATATTAAAAAACTCATTCTAATTTGCATGAGGTTTTAGGTTTTAGATTTAAACTTTATTATTATTGTTGTACAACTTAAAAAAAAAGAAGAAAAAAAGAAAGAAACTAGAATTGATTACATGATGAATTGGATCTTGGGCATACACATTTATTCCCAACACATAGATCATTTGTTCAATAATATGAACAATTATCTGACTATGTAAAAGGGCTCCTCATAGCAAAAACTGGCTTCCAGGAGATACAGTTATAGTTATACCTCCTTCTTTTAGTTTGTTTCTTTCTTTAATTATAAAGTATTGTTTTCTTTCTTTATCATATTTATATTGTTTGATATAATAGTTGGTCCTTGATTAAAATTAAAGATTTGTTATGATAATAGAGATTATGAAAATGAGAAACAAATATTTTATAATTTCAATCTAAATCATTCTTGATCATAGGATTATTATGAATAGGATATTAATAATCCGGATAGATCAATATATATGTGATAGTATTCATTGGATGAATATTAATAGATCTCATTTATTAATTTACATATATAGATGATGCACATATGGATGTGATCGTTGAATTGACTCAAATTGAGATTTCCTAATGGTTAATATTACCTTAAACTGTCAATAGGAAACTCTCAAGAAGAAATGTAAAATTTTCTTTGACTTGAGATTATCATAGTAATTAACAAGTCATTTGTTGTATTTTAATTCCAAACACCTAATGCTTTAGAGCACTAGTTGAATGGACATTGGATATAATTAAATACTTGCAGAATTAATGATTATTCAAGAAGGAAACCATCAACTCTAGGTAATGAGTGTGCTAATTGTTGCTAGAAAAATTATTTTATTTGATAAATTAAATTAGAGAATTTAATAAATAATTTTTCTATGTGGAATATTGTTATATTCTTTGCTAGCACCAAGAATATAATTAGTACGTATACATTAAAGAAATATATCTCCTTATTAATATGGAAGTTGTCCATAATTATAAATTGTCAAAGTGATGAAATCTGTATAGGTGAGATTCGTGAGTAAAAGATGCAAGTTTCCAGAATTTCAAAATGCTATTTGAAATAGCAATAAGAAAGATAACAAACAAATGTTATCCACTGGTTGAATCAATTTCAAATATGATTTGAAATAATGATTAAAAGACAATATCTTTTCTTTAATTAGTTATTTGAAAAGATAATATTTAAATCAGTTTGTTTCATTAGATAATATTTCTGCTGAAAATAAAAAATAAGATTAGAAGTTAAAACTGCATCTCATGGGCTGGTACACTTATAAAAGGAGTGCTTTCTCTTCTCTAAGAATACACTGACTGAAAAAAATATTAAGGAGAGGTTCAGTTTTAAATATATAGTGTTCCACTTATCAAAGAGGTTGAAGCTTATATTGGCTCTCAGTGTGGATACACGTGAAGTCTTCACAATATTGAAGAACTTTTATGCTTTAAGAATTGATATCCGGGTACGAGTTTATATTTGCCTTTTACTGTAGTAGTATGATTTTAAACCAAAATATATAGATCCTTTTATTCTGCTGTGCGTGTTGAGAACACCTTTTTTTTTTCTTTCAATTGGTATTAGAGTCTTGGGTCTTTTGTGTTTAAAATTATACTGAGAAAAATTGTTTTCATGAACGTAGATATGAATATATGTTCTTTTAATTGTTGTGAAAATTCGTCAGATGCGAAAAAGGTATATTGGTATTGAGATGCTAAACCTTTTGTGCAATCTGTCATGTTATTTTCGCTTCATCATAATACAAGTTGTATATGCAAATTCTATTATTAAAATTTTGTTTTCATGTGATGAAAATCCAACCAATGTATTATGGACCACTGTACGTGTGCTTTAGCTTTGATATAATTATAGATAGTGATATATGTTAAATTTTATTGATCGGATATGTTATGGACCTCTGTACGTGTGCTTTGGCTTTGATATAATCATATTCCTGGATATTTCTTTTCATTGATTGGATCGTGAATCATTATATATATAGGGATATATATGTTTATTTTATTTTATTTTTCTTATGAATTATTATATGTTTATATACAGTCCAATTTATTTTATTAATTAGTTTGATTTCAAGAAACGTCCTGATAACCAGGAGACTTGTAGTTTGAAAATAAATTGGAGCATATGATGCAATTTTCAATTATTAATAACAAGGAATGATCTGATAACCAGGAGACTTGTAATTAATAATTAATTATAGCATGAGATGTGTGTTTTGAAATTAATTTTATACTAAATGCCTGGACAACCCAGGGAAGTATTAAATTTAATTTATGGATACCAATAGGATTGACCTGACAACCAGGAACTTATGTGGTATGATGATGCTTTATTGAAATTGTATGTGATACAATTTCTTTTTTCCTTAGAATATGTATGAGAAATGACTTGATAACCAAGTAGCTTGTTCATAGTGTTAAGATTTTGTTATATTTTGTGATGCTTGTATTTTCTTTTTCAATATGTTCTGACATAATTGTGTTTTACTGCATAGTATGTCTTCACATTCACTTCATGGCATTCTTGAATCTGGAAAGTTGGTTGGAGCCAATTATGATGATTGGTATCGCAACCTGAGAATTGTTCTCATGCATGAGAAGCTTATCGACATCATTGATAAGCCTACTATGGAAGCACCTAACCTAACTGATGCTGAGGCGACCAATACTTATCAGAAGTATTTGGATCAGTCCCTTATTGCCAAATACATTATTTTGGCATCAATGAGTTCGAAACTCCAGAGGCAACATGAGGATATGGACCCAAAGGAAATCATCGAACATCTTAAGAAGATGTACAGTGGACAAAGTTGGACTACTAGATACCAGTTATCTAAGACTTTGTTTAGGTCCACAATGACTGCAAGTACTTAAGTTGGACCGCATGTTCTGAAAATGATTGATTTGATAGAACAACTTGAGAAGTCAGAATGCAAGCTTGGGAAAGAGCTTTCTCAATACTTGATTCTGCAGTCACTCCCTGATTCATTTTCACTGTTCATTGTGAATTTCAATATGAACAAAATGAATTGTGATTTGCATGAGATGCTTAATTTGCTAATTGATTATGAGAATCAAATTGCTTCTGAAAAGAAAAAAGGGACTACCATGGTGGTTGGGAAGAGCACGAAGAAGAAAGGCAAAGGAAAATATGCACCAAAAAGGAAGCCTCTTGGACCTAAGGGTGGTATGACCAAACCCAAGTACAACAAGGCCAAGGCTAACCAAATTGATGCTGAATGTTTCTTTTGTAAGGGGAAAGGACACTAGAAAAGAAACTGCAAGAAATATCTTGATTCTTTGAAGGAAAATAAACAAGGTGAGACATTAGTGAAAAATGTTTTCATGATCTCTTTAACTGTCACTAATTCTTCAATGTGGGTATTAGATACAGGTAGTAGTTTTAACATTTGCAATAAGTTGCAGGCTAGGGGATGGAGATAAGTAGATGGTTGAAGAAAGGAGAGATCAATCTTCAAGTAGGGAATGGAGCAAATGTTGCCGCCTTAGCAATAGGATCTGTTTCTTTAATAATGCCCACTGGCAAAGTACTAGTGTTAGAGGACCATTATTATTTTCCGAAATTTGTTTCAAACATTATTTCAATTTCTATGTTGGACAAGCGAGGTTTTCGCATTATTATTAATAATAACATTTGCTCAATTTATGGTGACGATGATTTGTATGTTAATGGTTATCTCCAACGCGGCATTTATGTCTTACCTGATGTGAATCATAACTCGATTGTACATGTTTCTTCTAGTTTCAAAAGAGAAAGAGATAATCAAATAATAGATGATGCACATATGGATGTGATCATTGAATTGACTCAAATTGAGATATCCTAATGGTTAATATTACCTTAAACTGTCAATAGGAAACTCTCAAGAAGAAATGTAAAATTTTCTTTGACCTAAGATTATCATAGTAACTAACAAGTCATTTGTTGTATTTTAATTCTGGACACCTAATGGTTTAGAGAACTAGTTGAATGGACATTGGATATAATTAAATACTTGTAGAATTAATGATTATTCAAGAAGGAAACCATCAACTCTAGGTAATGAGTTTGAGCTCTATAATAAAATTAAGACCTTGACCAGGGCAATTGAATGAATGAATAAATGAGTTTCTTAAGTCATTCATTGAATAAATTTATTGATTAACTTTTTTGAATTTGATGTGAATGCCATATTCTAGAGTGAATCCAAAGCTGTAAGTGATGGAAGAAAATATTATATTATTCTTCAACTGGTTCTTGAAAGTAAAAATATTATTTCATGCTATCTGGACGTTAAGGAGTGTTGCTAGACGCCTACCTTGATTAGTAAAATTAATTTGATTAATTTACTACCAGCTTAGTATTGACCTACGGGGTCACACACAAATGAGTGTGCTAATCTTTGCTAAAAAATTATTTTATTGATAAATTAAATTAGAGAATTTAATAAATAATTTTTCTATGTGCAATATTATTATATTCTTTGCTAGCACCAAGATTAGTACGCATATATTAAAGAAATATATCTCCTTATTAATATGGAAGTTGTCCATAATTATAAATTGTCAAAGTGATGAAATCTGTATAGGTGAGATTCGTGAGTAAAAGATGCGAGTTTTTAGAATTTCAAAATGCTATTTGAAATAGCAATAAAAAAGATAACAAACGAATGTTCTCCACTGGTTGAATCAATTTCAAATATGATTTGAAATAATGATTAAAAGATAATATCTTTTCTTTAATTAGTTATTTGAAAAGATAATATTTAAATCAGTTTGTTTCATTAGATAATATTTCTGCTGAAAATAAAAAATAAGATTAGAAATTAAAACTGCATCTCATGGGCTGGTACGCTTATAAAAGAAGTGTCTTCTCTTATCTAAGAATACACTGACTAACTCTCGGTGTGGATACACATGTGGAGTCTTCACAATATTGAAGAACTTTTATGCTTCAAGAGCTGATATTCGGGTACGAGTTTATATTTGCCTTTTACTGTAATAGTATGATTTTAAACCAAAATAGATCCTTTTATTCCACTGTGTGTGTTGAGAAAACCTTTTTTTTTTTTTTCTTTCACTATGTTTCATTGCTCTCATCAACTTTGGGCCTCGTGTTCATAAGAACCTGCCAGGTATATCACATTAGATATATTTTAATTTGACATGAGTTGATTGGTCTATAAATGGTAATGAGTGTCAAAGTATTCGTTGCAAATTAGAATGAATTTGTTGCTGGTCAAATTATTACCTTGCGGAGCATGGCGTTCTCAATGATCAAAGTAGAAATACGCTCTTCTAACTTGGTATTTTTTTCTTCCAATTCTTTAGCTCTTGATTCCAAGTCATTTACATAAACCTTTTTTCTTTCACGGGCTTATTGGGCTGAAACTGTGTTCCTTAACAACCTGTTTGTAACGTCAAAAGTTATAAAGACATATACTAGTTTGTAATATTACTTTCTTCGAACTCTTTAATTCTTGATTCCAATTCATTCACACAACTTTTTTTGTTACTCGTCCTGATTATAGAAAAAAAAATATAAGTTCACTTGAGGTCACTTTATTGTTATTTTCCCCCCCACTCAATAACGATATCGAAAGACAATATAAAAACTTTAGTTCCTATAATTTTGTTAAGTTTTTAATTAGTAATTATAGTTTAAAAACTTTTAAGTGTTTATAATTTTAAACATCATAATTAAATCATTAAAGATTAACAATCAAATGTTATTGATCCGGCATTTTGTATGGGTTTATTTGAATGTTGATAAAATAATTTAAAAATGTAAAAAAAATGTTAGGAAATGAAGATTTTGCATATTTATAATTTAGAGTAAATTACACAAACTACCCTTGAATTTAGGGGTGGTTTCTGTAATTTATTCTATAATTTATTATAAGTGATTCACTGTAGATAGTATTTTTAAGATAATATGTGTATTTTTTATTTTTCAAATAATAATAATAATAATAATAATAATAATAATAATAATAATATATTAGCAGTCTCTGATCAAAAAATATATTAGCAGTCTATTAACTATATAACATTCTTAATCTAAAATTTATATGCCGTTTTAATAGAGTAACTTTTAATTCATATATTATTTCTTTTTCACACTAGAAGGAATAATATAAAAAAATTGTGTGAAATTAATGTTTTTGGTGACAATATGAAGTATTTTTCTTTTTTACTTGATTAGGCAATGTATCACAATTATTATTTTAAATTAATAAATTTGTCTTATATTTATATTAAAATATAAATAAATAATCATATAAAAAAATCGTTTTGCTTCTTATATACCCTTAAAAAATCATTTTTAAGTTATTTCAAGGTGTCAAGATTTCTGGGAAAGTGAACTTGAGCGTCTCATATTCTCATGTTTGGGACAAGTTTTGACAAAACATTCCTAATAATTACTTCCTATTTTCCATAATGAAAGGTGGATATCTTGCATTTCTATGGGAATATAAGTTATTTTCTACAATAACTACCTATTCCCACTTCCTATTCACACTCTTTCATTCACTTTCATTTTTTTTAACATTTTAATTAAATAAATTATATTTTTTTTTTAAATTATAAAATGTCAACTAGATATGTTCATGGAATAATATTTCTAGAAATGTGATTTATGGTAATACAATTTTATAGCATGAATGAAACAACTCCTTAGTTATGTTTAAAATGTCAGTGCACTACTTTTTCTAGTAACTTTTATTTTCTGCCGCTAGACACAAGCCTAAAATATGCAGTACCTACCTAAGTTTGGCTTTCTTTGCACTAGTGTATATATGTATGTATTTGTGTACATACATACCTCTTGAGGCGTCTATGCTCCTTGTCTATGGGGTTTCTTCGCGACGGCGCTTTCCATGGAAGCCAGCTTGAAGCTGTGGATCTGTCACGTTGCTACTACTTGGATTTGTTGCTGCAGAATCAACACTTGGTGCAGCTTCCATATCTGGAACCGTGAATACATCTTCATCGCTATCTTCTGAATTTGTATTCAGATCACTAATTAACATCACATAATGTGTATTGACGTACAATGAATTGCCAGATAAGAAATATTTATAGCAGTTCAAAAGTTAACTGCAAGATTTTCACTTCTGATCTCAAGCCGCTATATAACTTTTTATAGGATAAAATTTAGATGCACTCTCATAAGTGCTTCTACTTTCTTAGTGTTATTCTCTAGTTAGAAACTAATTAAGTTCCATTTGGATAATCTGTGTAATAAAAAAACTTTAATTAAATGTTAACACAGATTACTGACAAAAAAATTCCAATTATGATTGGAGAATAATATAAAAAACAATATAATTATAGAACTGAATTAAAATTTGTTCTTTTTTACAGTATTATGTTTATGTGTATATTTTTTTTTATAAAATATATTATTTTAATATCGGAACTGCAGATCATGGGAACTCACGAGGAATAATGCATTTGAGATACATGTTTGGATTTGATTATTATTTTTTAACAAAAAGATCTTATACTGAATATGGTCATTTCAAAAAAATTTGGGCTGTAAAATCATTATTGTAAATTAATAAAAACGAAATTAACATTTATATATGATGTCACCTACCGAGTTTGCCTGTCTTATGTGTAGGGAAAGAGTTCCATGAAGAAGAGGGTGCTCCTTCTTTGATCACCAACTGCTGAAGAGTAGTGTTGGTGTTTGGGTTACCCTCTAAGAGTATTGAAAGAGACATCACTCTCTCTTAATTTGAGAAAGGAATTTCAACGCAAAGAGTAAATTAATGTGTGTTTGCAGGGATGGAATATGGATGGGGTCTCTCTTTGTTGGAAGATCTAATCTTAAATCATTGCCATAATTTGAAACAAGGATGGGATGGGACCAAAGAGTTTTGGTTCATAAATGAACACGTTGATGTGCACACAACCAACACTTTCCTCACTGTTTATTTTCCGTGTTTTCGTACATCAACTTTACTGTATACGTACTGCATCAGTTTTTTAGATGTACAAAAGAAGGTGAAATTACAAAAATAGAGAAAATGAATTATCTTACAACTTACAAGCAATGAGACCTGACAAGAAGAGATAAATACAGAAAAAGAAAGAGGAAAGGGAGGTAAAAGAATTGAGTAGGTGTATGAATATATATCATGGTTGGTTTTTTAGTTCAATCCTTTACTTTGTTTTACTTCAACAACTTAATTCTTTATTTTGTGCATAATAGATAGAATTTATTACCACTGTAACAAAGAATTTATTGTGTGTGACGTGTGTGTCTGCACGTATACGTCACACACAATGTACATAGGAAAAATATTTCCTCTACTTTTTCTTGAAAACTCTATTATAAAATGTATTTTTTTTAGTGTAATAATCTCTTATGAAATCCCTTATTTCTTTCCAATTATCTATCAAGATAATTTTAGTTACATAAAATATCAATAATGATATTATCACATAAAATAATAGTAGTAACTTCTAAGAAAGTTTATTCTTAAAAGATCTATTATTTTATCGAATAAACATGTTTAAGAATTGAAATTTCTTTAGCTAATTCATTTTAAAAAACTGATTGGATCTAAAGTGGTTCCTAATCACACATTATTTAATCATTTAGCTTCTAAAATAATATTATAATTATGATCATATTTATAAAAACAGTATATTAATTATATTTATAAAAACAGTAGAATAACTATTTATAAACACAGCAACTTATTTGTTTTTAATTATAAAAACAGTAGCTAGTTAACAATAACTAATTAGTTACTAAATTTGATAAGTTATCAAAATAAAATATGAACATGGGGTGATATGATTCGCGCCCCTAACATAGATCAAAAAGCCAATCTTTTTAAACTTTTCTACTACATTCATCAAGTTCTTAATTTCTTCTTGGCTTGTTCTTCATGAATGCAACTAAATAAAGCCGTTTGATCTATCAACAACATAAACTCATCACTAGTTTGATGTTATAAATTTTTTACAGCAACATATCAAACAACATATTTATTCACTCCACATGAATCAAACCAACATCATTATAATTTATAGAATTTATAACAGTAGCACATAACATAATATAGACATGAATCAAATCAAACAATACAAATATGGAGTGAGAGGATGTTGGGGGCCAAGGTCCATCTCCACCATTTCATGGACCAACATAGAAATTGAACGAATAAACCCCACTCCTCCCCCCTCCCCCCTCCCCCATCACCTCACGTGAAGTGCAAGGGAGGAAGGTGGTTGATTTCTTTTCTTTTTCTCCTCTCCTTCACGAGTTCTCCTCCGCTCCAAGGGAAAATCTTCTTGCCAACATTACTCTAGCTAGCTCTCAAAGAAATTCTCCAACTCTTTAACTCTCTTCTAGTGGGACTTGTTGTTGGTTTGAGAAGTGAGCCAGTGAAGCTCTCTATTTATAGTGAAGGGTAGAAGGATCTAGATAAGCTTAGCTAAACACACATGCCCTTGGGGTAGCAAGATGACCCAATAAGACATGTTAGCTTAATTACTTACATGCCCTATAGCTACTCTACACAAGAGCCCTTGAGTGTAGGAGTGGTAAAGAGATAAGCATACTGTCATCATTCCTAGCTAGGTGCCTATGACAAGGCAAGTCTCTCTCTCTCTCGACGTCACTCTCTCTCTCTCTCTCTCTCTCTTATATTTTTGTTTTATTCATCTATTTGGGTTGAGTTTTGGGTAATCTTAAGGGTATAGGGTAGAGAAAGGCCCATTTTTAATTCTTTTTTTTTTTTTTTGAGATAAACCCATTTTTATTTCTAAAACTATTTGGGATTTTAATTGAGTTCAAAATAATGTTAAGCCCAAAACTGTTGCTATCTGCACCTCCCATACTTACTAACAGCACCCCTTTGAGTGCCAGACAAGATTTTCTAATTGCACCCAGTTTCTGTTAAACGCACCCCCACCGGACAGTTTTTGTTTTCTACCTTCTAGGCCCAAATCTAATTATTTTATTAACCTTTATTTAGCCCATCAAACACATACAACACATTACAAATAACTAGTCATAATTTCAAACATCTCAAATAAAAATAAAATAATCAAATAAACATCATAATTACAAATAAATAAATCATACAATTTATTTAAACATATAAGATAAATTCAATTAATTAAACCAAACTATATGATATAAATAAATACAACAAAGTAAAGCATTTTAGGAATTTATCGCAACTTCTTGCATTTTTAATTCTTTCATACCAAACAATTTCATTTAAAGAAATATTTAAATCTATTAAAATACATCAAACAACATAAATTTTTATAAGGTGAAAATTGGGTCCTTAAACTCTCCCCACCAATTGATCGAGCACCACGGGTTCCTTCTTGTCACTGTCACCCCCTATGTAAAAGGTCTAATCCCTCCTTCGACCCCCTTTGACAACGCTGTTTTGGATCCTTCCTCCATGCCTCTCGACGACGATCTCTCCAATGCCCACGCCTCCAATCTCTCCTGCAAGAAAGCCACCCCAACTCGCTAAGAAGCTCCTCATCAAGCTCCACAAAGGTCCCTTTCGATTCAAATCCATTATTAACCCTTTTCACTTTCTCGAGGGCTTTTTTCTCTCTTTCCATTTCACCAATAACCCCGGATTTTCCTCTCCTTTTCATCATTCCAAATCTCTAATTTGGCCTTTTGATGTCATTCCCATCAATTGTTTGATTGATTGATTCTTTGTACAGAAGCTATTTGGTGAAGCTCTTGAGTGAGGAACCATGCAAGGCTTCTTTAAGTTAATATCATATTACGAATTTATTTTGTGTTTTCTATGTTTTTAGCATAAGAGGAAAAAAAAACTCACTCAACAGGTCCTTGGAGATAGTTTGATGAGTCCATGTTGGATTGCTGTGAGCCTTTGGCCAAAATTAAATTGGAAGGCATTACCTTCAGAAAAGTTGCATGTTTGGCTCGATGTAACAGAGCTAAGGTGGATGCCTTTGGATCCGATGTTTTGTTCTAAGCTTCTTTTCTTCATGGTATTTAGAATTCTTTTTCTTTGTTCTAGCTTATTATTGTTATCTATGGAGTTTAGAGTGCCAAAGATTAGTTACTCATGGTAATAACTAGTGGGTTAGTGATGCTGCTGAGTGAGTCCTGTGAACATTATGGTTGAGGAAATTTATATTTAGGAAAACAAACTCCAGCAATACCCCAAATAAATAAAGGAAATATACTAGTAAGTAGTTACTTACACAAAGTATTTCTATTCATAAGATAGCAAAGATCATCAATCTTCCAATAGCTGCCATACATTTTGTACCACATCAAACCAATCTGAGACTTCATGCCATAATTTCTCAAAGAAAAAAAAAATCAGCAAGCAACAAATTAGTACAAGACACTCATATTACAATAGCTGCCATACATTTTGTACCACATCAAACCTATATATAACATAGTTTTAACAAATTTAAATAAGACAAATTACAATTTTCATTCAATTTACTCCTACTTATCATTTGTTATTGACAAAATATCATTGTCTCATATTAAACTTACATGTATTTTTCTATGTTTATTAATATACTTACTTTTAGTTTTAACTAGTATTTTAGTCCATGTATTACAGAAGATAAACATTATTATTATTATTATTATTATTATTATTATTATTATTATTATTATCCATAATAAATACATATTTAAAAATTTTAATTTTTTTATTAATCTAATAATAAATATTCTTAAAAAAGTCTATAATAAACAACTTTTTATAATATATAAATTATATTTTAGATTTATAATAAATAATTTAAATTGTGATATAATGTTATTTTTAAATTGAAACAAATAGGCAATTAAGAAACTTAAGTATACAAAAAAAAAAAAATAGAGAGTTGTTTGAGATTATTGGTAGAGATGTTTTTTGCCCAATTGTAGCGAATGTGTGTGAAATGCACCTTGCAAATAGAGGAAAGAAAGTGTTACAAATCTCTAGTTGAGAGAGTGAGGAGAGTGAAAGTTTTATTATCTAAGTTAGGAATTTTATTTATAGTATATAAGTAAACTCCTTTATAATTTAAATTTTAGTTTGTGTTTTTTTATCTTGTTGATAAAACAAACACTTTAAGTCTATACATTATTATATGTTGATATGTCACAGTGAAATAAAAGTGCATTTAACATAAATTTATAAACGCAACACATTAAAAGAAAAAGCTAACAACTAAGATATTAATACTTATAATCACATGTTATATTTTAATTTAGATATAGAAAAAAGAGATATGATAAAAAAAATTAATCTATTTATAAAAAAAATACAAAACAACATAAAAAATTACCATACAACTATATATATATAAATTTTTTGGGCCCCTCCTTGCCGTGGCGGTTGCACCCGTTGCCACCCCAGGCCGCCCTGACTTCTTTTTATCTTATTCATACTCTACATCCGTCTCTTACTCTTTTCTTCATCATCCCTCTTCATATTATTCACCATTTGGAAGGTGAGATGACATTACTGCCCTTCTACTTGATTCACAAGATGCCAAACCTATTAATCCTGCATAGTGTAACAACAACATTAACTGTGGTCCGCACCACGTAATATATATATATATATATATATATTAAACAGTACTTCATGTTTTCAATGTTAAAAAATACCTACTTGGTTATCTGCAGCAGCAGCTTTAGACTGCTTTGCTTTCTTGCTACCACCTTTTGGAGGAAAATCTGCATCAAGCAAAAATTTAATTACTTCTGGTTGGGACCGTAATGTCTTCTGCGAAGGTAAGTGATGATAGTACTGCACAAAAAGTTGTATATGTTAGTTGCCAATGTAAGCTAGCATATATATTTCAAATTAATTTTTTGAAGATATATATGATTTGCATTTAGAATAAGTCATTACAACTTGCATTATTTTCTTCTTAAAAATAGAATGTATGTATATTTTGGCAATCTTATTTTAAACTTAAAATCAATAATTTATTTTTATCAACCACTAAAATCTTTGATAGACTAGTCTTACATAATCTTGAATTAAAACACCATCCTTTTCTTCGTCTTTACACTGTTCCCTTTTTTCTAGCAACCAATTTTGTAATCTTTCTGCTACTGAAAATTTGGGAACATGATTCACCCATTTTTCTCCTTCCCTGAATCGGTTTAATAGTACCTGTTGCAAATTTCCAAGATATATCTTTTAGTAACCAATTATTATATTATAAATCATAGATTGCACAATTGTAGTTCATGAAACAAGAAAACAAACATAAAGAGAACCTAAAAACAATTAACTGATATTGAACTATAAATTAGCTAACAACTTACTTTCTCCAAGTCAATGTTTTCCTCCAAACAAAATGTTGGAGGTTCAAAAGAAAAAGGCACTTCCAAGAGAAGCTTGGAAGTTGTCTTTCTTCCTCTTTTGTGTTGAGCCTGCATGTGACCAACACCACCATATAAGTCACACCGATATGATTTTAAGGCACAAATGACAAACCCTCCTGCTAAAAATTGATCCTAATGGTTGATGCGGTGAAATCTTAAAATCCAATAGACTTATAAAGATTTGAAAAATTAAGAACTTTACATTTATGGAGGTTTCATCAACATTATCATTCTCTGATGCCTTTGTCTCGGGCATAGGGAATGTAGGTACAACTGATGGATGCCCACCATGTCGGAGATGTTCTGATGCTCTCCTCTTGACTTCCTATTCTCAAGTATAAATAACTAAATTGTTAAGACACTTACTAGCTAGGTTGAAATTCAAGGACTATACAAATTAAGAGACCATGAACTGAAAATTCTTGGTTATTTTGAAAAATAAAAATAATGAATATAGAGTATTAGATGATATTTGAAGGGGATATTAGATTCACTTACCCTTATTTGTTTTTCGAAGGCTACCTTAAGTCTATTGAGGATAACTGGATCCTTATAAACTCTTATTGGTTTTGCCACCACCACTACACTAAGTTGTTGCTCAATGGAAGTCATATTTGTTGATTTGCTCTCACACGAGGAGAGAAGAAATTCTGACAATGTGATAAAAAAAAATGTTACTATGAGTGAGATATCGAGCAGGAAAACATTCTCATATATATAGACAAAGAAAAAGAAGTTTCATAACAACACACGTAATGCTTATGCAAGATGTGGCTAGTACATATTCAATCAGTACTCCAATTTTGGTCAGTTTTCAATTTTAGGGAAAAATTAATTGTTGATTTTCAAAAATATGATATTTAATAGGATAATAAATTATTATTATTTATTTAATATTTCTAATAGTACATTTGTTTTTATTGAAAATCTGTTATGCATTTAATCTAATATTTTATGTATTAATTTATAGTATTTCAATAAATCAAACTATTTATATTTTTTCTTATTAAAGTTCACTTTTAACTTTGGGAAAACTTAATTTTAGATTCTCACCAATATGGTATTTAATAGGGGACATATATTATTACTTTTTTAAAGTAAACATTTTTTTAGTGACAACAATTTTTTTTCTTAAAACATAGCTTAGCTAAGGGTGTGATTCAGACATAACTAGAATTGAGGAGGTCTTACCATTTCTAAAGAGGTACATTTTCTTAAAACATAGCTTTTCATTGAAAACATAATCTTTTCTATTAAACATTTTCTTTCGTAAAACCCTTTCAAAAAATAAAGGTAACTCCCCACCTTTTGTTAAGGAGGCATTGTCTAGTATCTTTTAGTGTCTTAAGTCTTTTCTTATGTAGGGTTTGTCATATTCAAACACAAGCACAAGCCACAATCACAAAGATAATATCACAACTACATACACAATATTACAATAATCTAGGATACAAGCACAACAAGGCATTAGACAACGTTAATCATACAGAGAGACAAACACGAAGACAATTACACAAACACACACACACACCTATTCCTCTCTTGAGGTTGGAACAACCATTGTTGTTCCAGAGGGTTCTTGCTTAGCAAGAAACCCTTGGTGCTTTGCGCCACCTCTCTACACTACCAGACACCCTTTCTGGATGCCCACTCTCTTAGTGAGGCAACACTCGACACTAGACTATGCTCTTTGAGAGTTCTATCGCTTTGCGAAAATGAGGTCTCGTTGAGCAAATCTATCACTAAGCCCCTTGGAATTCTTTTTGCTTAGTGGGGAATAATTGTCGCTTAGTGAAACACCCTAAAGTGACAACCTCTACTCTTTGACTGATATTTACTTAGTGAGAACAACCTCTCACCTAGCGACAATAAACCCTACTCATTGTTTTGTTCTCACTCAACAAAGGTAATCCCCTGCTAAGCAAGAGCATCTTAGGTAGAAAACCTAGAAAATCATGATCCTCTCTTAGCAAGACATTAGGTATCACTAAGCGAAGATCACCTAGAACCCAAAAACACGAATTCTACATATGGCAAAGGTTGCAAATCTGCTAGATCTAGGGCCACTAATTCCCCCCAAACACTCCTAGGCATTTCAATTAGTCCCACAACACTTATTTTAAGTTCCTAATAGATTAATCTACCCAATAAACCCCTCAATCATACAAAATCATAAAAAAAAAAAAACATAAATACCCAAACCTAGGGTTCAAAAGGAGAAATAGGGGAGAAGAAGGGAAATTATGCAATCAAAGGGATAACAGTGTCCAAGGACAAAACACTCACCTCGGGGACCCTACGAAGCCAAGCTTTAGGGAACTGGGTCTTTGATCTCTGTTGCTCCTCCTCTTCTCTACTCCCTCTTCTCTTTCTTTCTTTCCTTTGTTATCTTTCTCTTCCTCTCCTTCCTTATATAGTCGTCGTGTGTCTGTCCGCAGTTTGTACTTGTTGGATAGTTGGAAATGTCCAGGATAAAAATACATCATCATTTCCTAAAAGTTCTTTAAACAATAAATATTACATCATCTTTGTTTTTTTTTTTTTTTACTTTATTTCTTTATTGTTGACTTTTGCTCAAGAATAAGCTCCCTACAATTTGCAACCTTGCTTAGTTTTTTTATTTTAATTTTAACTTTTATGCACCATCATCTTATACTGTCAACCAACAAAAAATTGTAATTAATATGACTCTTAAGATAGTTATTGTAAAGGTCAATAAACTTATATACATGAAAAATTATTATTAGATGATAATGTAAAAACTCTTAATGATATTCGTGCATAGTCTATTTTTTCCCTTTCATGTATTCATTTATTCAAACTTATAGTAAGACCAATTTTTGTACTAGTTGGAAACGTCTAGGATAAAATACATCAACATTTCCTAAAAGTTCTTTAAATAATAAATATTACATTAATGATTTTAAATTCAGATAAAATTTAATAAATTTTAATATAACTTTGCGAGGTCTGGTACCCAACCTTTGTAAAATTAAGAGCAAATTATACCCTTACAGTCCATCGTTTTACATAACTTTGCTTCCCTTTTCTTAACAAATTAGTGTTGGGTGTAATATGAGTAAAACAAAGCGGTGTGCATGTAATTTGCTCTAAAAATAAGAAAATATTAAATCGGAGTTAATTATTTAGAAAAATGATTTGAATGATTTTTAAATAATCAATGAGGGAATTAAGCAGGTTATTTAAGAGGATTTAAATTATTAATTTCTCTTTTAGAATTAACTTTATTTTTATTTTGATTGATTAAAAAAAAGCATGTGCATTTAATATTTTTAAGAGTACGAAAACTTCTTCTTTTTGTTTTTTTTACTTTTTTCTTTATTAATGACTTATGCTCAAGTATAAGCTCCCTACCATTTCCAACTTTTCTTAGTTTTTATTTTAATTTAATTTTTAAGCACAATCTTTTTATACTCTCAACCAATCAAAAATCATAATTAATATGACTTTTAAGATAGATATTGTAAAGGTTAATAAACTTATATACATCACAAATTATTATTGGATGATAATATAAAAACTCTTTATGCTATTATTGCATAGTCT
Source organism: Pueraria montana var. lobata (assembly GCA_026413185.1). Classification (NCBI taxonomy): domain Eukaryota; kingdom Viridiplantae; phylum Streptophyta; class Magnoliopsida; order Fabales; family Fabaceae; genus Pueraria; species Pueraria montana. The sequence goes on along the minus strand of CM048650.1, from coordinate 64,792,787 downwards.
ATTTTTTTTTTCCTTTCATGTATTTATTTATTCAAACTTATAGTAAGACATATGTTTGTAGTAGTTGAAAACGTCCAGGATAAACTACATCAGCATTTCCTAAAAGTTCTTCAAACAGTACATATTACATTAATGATTTTAAATTCAGATAAATAAATAAATATATATATATATATATATATATATATATATATAATTGTGTTGTTTGGTACCAAGCCTTTGAAAAAATAAGAGCAAATTATACTCGTACTCCCCCATCTTTTTTACATAACTTTGCTTCCCTTTTTTTAACAGATAAGTATCAGGTGTAATATGAGTAAAACACAGGAGTGTGCATGTAATTTACTCTAAAAATAAGAAAATAGGAAATTGGAGTTAATTATTTAGAAAAATGCATTGAATGATTTTTAAAAAATCAATGAGGGAATTAAGCTGGTTATTTAAGACTATTTAAATTATTAATTTCTTTTTGAGAATTAACTTTTTTTTTTTTACTTTGATTGATTAAAAAAAAAGCATGTGCATTTAATATTTTAAAGAGTAAGAAAACTTTGTTTTTTTTTTTTTTACATTTTTTTCTTTATTAATGACTTTTGCTCAAGCATAATCTCCCTACCATTTGCAACCTTGCTTACTTTTTTTTTATTTTAATTTAACTTTTAAGCACCATCATTTTATACTGTCAACCAATAAAAAATCATAATTTATATGACTTTTAAGATAGTTATTGTAAAGGTTAATAAACTTGTATACATGACAAATTATTATTGGATGATAATGTAAAAACTCTTTATGCTATTAGTGCTTAATTGCACATTTTAATAGTCAATTATCATCATTGCACAATTTGTTTCACCCGAGTTTCTTTTTTGTACATTTTACCATTATTATTTTTAATTTTAGTGAATTTTAGTAATTCATTAAATGTGTAACAAAGTGCTGACGTGTCCCCTAGAACAACATCATTTTGTCACCAGTTTTTTATGAAATGACACCATTTTGTTACCAACATATGGTGAATTGTGCAAAAATTGAAAAACATGATGGTAAAATGCACAGTAAAATAACTTTGGTGGTAACATTTGTGAAATGATGATAATTGACTGGAAAAATGTGCAATTAAACACAAGATATTAAACTTTGATGAACCGATGAGGTTTATTGAGCTTTGTAGGAAAATTATGCGCCCAACACAAGTATAGGTATATCATTTTTACTTAGATGCAAAAAATGAGTTTTAAAGTATAGCATCCAATGCTCTAAAAAGGACTTGCATCCAAGGTTTTATAAAAATCCAGCATCGAAAGCACTGTTATAAAAGTTGAGTCTAAAAGTCTTTTTGAACATGCAACGTCCAATGCATTGTCATTGTCCAATGCTTCTTAATGAGAAAACTTTCATAAATGTTTTATATCATATTAAAGTTTTCTTAATCCATACGAACACCTGCTTAAGGCTCTTTTATCAATATGTTCGTAGTGTTAAGGTTTAACTACTCTTATATTCTTCATCGTATGAATCATACTTTGTTATTCCCTTTGATTTTTCAAATGTGCTCTAACATTTGAATTTCAAGCATTTAATGAAAAGCAAGGTCTGCTGAGTATAAGCACAACCTTTAATCAAAAGCAAGTCACACATCGAGGTTTGGTACAAAGGAGAAGAATTAAGTAGGAATGAGCAGAGAAGTAATACAATTTTCAAAAGGTGATCAGAGTCCCTTTTTGGGAAAGAAAGGATACCTACCTTTTCTCTCTCCTCTACAGAAGTAGACATCTCAAAGAGGAAATATGACTGAAGTTCCCTTGCATTTAACGAAGACTCAAAATAGGAAGACTGAAGAAGTCGTGTTTCACAACAATCATATTCCCAAGACTCTATATAAAGATCCCAAGAGAAGAGCTAAACAAATAACGAACCATTGGACGATTAAGTTGTTGCTCTGAAAAACTATCATAGTTCTTTTTCTGGATGAAACACTCTATGCCTAAAATGTTTATTCTTTGCTTTGCAAAGGTTCTTGTAACCGTGCTTAACTTACATATCCACTCTTTATGAGTTGAACTTTGTATCTTTCAAACTATTTCAATTTGTGAAAGCTAGGAGTGACTTGGTGTTAAAGAATACTTGGATAACAATTTTGGGTTAAGATTGTTGGTTGGTTGTAGCCAGAAATGGCTTAGAAAATACTTGGTTGTAATTGTGTTGGTTAGTGGAACCCTTCGTGTTAAAGGAGATTGGACGTAGCTCAACTTAAGTGAACCAGTATAAAAACCTTGTTGTTCATATTTTGTTTTTCCTCACATGTTTTTATCTTGGATGAAAGCTTTTATATGTTGTTCAAAATGTTGTTCCTTGCGAAAAGTTTTCAAAACACACTCACACTATTCAACCCTCCTTCTAGTGTGTTCTTTGTTATTTCACTTTTGATCCTCAAGGTATCACGATTGAACATTTAGTGACTAAAATAAGATATTGTTATTGATGTAATCATTTTTTCTATACTCACTAAATCAATAACTTAATATATATATATATATATATATATATATATATATATATATATATATATATATATATATATATATATATATATATATATATATATATATATATATATATATTAATTTCTATTTTTAATATTAAATTAATATTATAAGTGTATATTTATTAATATTAATTTTAGTATTTTGTAGTTAATATTTATTAATTTATATCTATCAATATTTATTTTAATATATTTTAAGCAAAATGCGTGCAAATGACTATAGAAGCAGCCATCCCAACCAAGTTGGCGTGAGTGGTTAAGGCCTCTCACCTCTTAACCAAGGTCTTGGGTTCGAGCCTTGGGTATGGAAAAAATCTCAGCTGGGAGGGATGCCACCCATCGAGGTGCCGAACAAACTCCCGCGGGAGACTAGTCCTCGTCTCGTGCAGGCGGTGGGAAACTCCTCGTCGTAGGATAAAAAAAAAAAGAGGCAGCCATCCCAACCAAGTTTGCACCACTTCCTCTAGCATGGAGTGGGGGGGGGGGGGGGGGGGCAAAACCAAACCCATGATAGAAACTCTATTTGAACCTATAATGAGGAAGTCCTAATCTCTAACGATAGAACTCCTCTGAAATGAAAGATGGTACAAAGTCCCACTAAGAACAGTATTGAATATTCACAACATAGGAGGCTAACCTATCTGCACAAGTGTTCTCCTCCCAATAAATATGACTAACCCAAAAGGACATGTTTCTAGTACAGTTTCTCCATCTATTTAATTGGAACCAAGGGACAAGATTATGACTTTTGAAAGCATTCACCACTAGCTCAAAGCCACATTCTAGCCAAAGATTGGTCCACCCTCTACTGTAAGCAAATTCAATTGTTGTCATGGCTCCTTGCAGTTCTGCCTAGAAAGCATTGCAAATCTTCAAATTAATTGCGAAGCAACCAATACAATCCAAGTTATGCATAATATAATATAACTTATCTTCTTATATATATTATACAAGTTCATTGACCTGGTGGTTCAAGTATTATTGGTAGACTTTAAGGGTGGGGGACCAAACCCCAACTTCAATGCTTTGGTAATCTCTTTACCATTTTTGTATGTCACCTCAATATACTACAATAATACATTGTCATCGTGATATCAACATATGTGTTGCGTCAGCTGTCACTTGCATGACACATCATAAATTAGCATTTGAATATAGAGTGAAAAGAAATGAAAATTCATTTCTAGTATATATGTTTCTTAAATATTTAATTTTCAATAGATTGAGATATGAATATTTTATTGAGGATTTAAGTAAAAAACTGATATAGAAATTACCCAAGTTGAACACAAAGCAATTTAGTGCCAACCTTATCTTCAAGTCCAAAATTTCGTTAAACATATACGATTTTTGAGTACTTCAAAACAAATCTATATCTGCTTTGAAAAGGTTTTCCTTTTTCTATTTACTCATAATTCTTCTTGGCTTCTATTGGATTATCTTCCAAAATTCATAAATTACATTTGCATATGAATGGAATATCTTTTTCTTTATAATTGTATTTTGTGGAATAAAGTTTAAGGAAAAGGGAAGATTATACCTCCTAATGTGTTATGCATATTAGCGATTGCTTAAGATTGTAAAGTGACAAATACATAATTACCCAGTGAAATCATTTTCATCCTTACAAGTTGAACAAACGTTGGCCTGTATGGAATTAGTAGGCAATATTCTTGAAATATATGAACAGAAACGATGAACGATGACATGCTTTAAAATAAAAACATTAATTAGTTAAAAAATTTAATAAATATAAGAAGAGATTATTGGAAAGAAATCACAGTCGGGTAGTTCTAAAAGCCGTAACAATTAGTATTTCTGTTTTCTACATGTTTTATTTTCTGGCCAAAAAATAAAAATAACTAGTGTTCAAAATGGACCTATTTCTTTATTGTCATTGTTATCCCATTTTTCTTTATTTTTTTTTTTATCTTTTTAAGAGATTTCCTTTGAATTGAACAAAATGGATTTCATTAAAAAAAATGACAAATAATCACAAAGTACAAGACATCCAGTGGCACCCTAGATATGGCCAATCTCTCTCTCTCTCTCTCTCTCACACACACACACACACACACACACACACTTTGTTAAACTATATATGCCTTGGTCTTCAAGGATATCAGAAATTAAATAGCAATTCTCCTGGTTGGTTCAGCAGTTCTTCAATCATTAGCTCATTCTCAATTTCATTGTCAACCATCTTATATAGCCTCATTTCATCATCCCACTGCATAATCTCCTTTTCCAAATTTTTCATCTTATTCTTTAATTCATAACTCATCACCTTATTATCCAATTCATTACTCTCCTTTTCATCACTACTCTTCATCTTATACATACTCTCCATCCCTCTCTTCTTCATTACTACTCTTCATCTTATTCACTATCTGGATGAATGGCATTTCTACCCTTCTGCTTGATTCACGAGATGCCAAACCTGAATCCTGCAAAGTGTAACATTAACTACTGTTTGTATCACCTAAAGTTTCTTTATATGTTATTGTAATGTAGAACATGTGTATATATTATATATAGTGCTTCATGCTTTGAATGTTAAAAAATAGGTACTTGGTTATCTACAACTTCAGCTTTAGCCAGCTTTGCTTTCTTGCTACCACCTTCTGGAAGAAAATCTACATCGAGCAAAAATTTAATTACTTCTGGCTGGGACCGTAATGTCTTCTTCGAAGGTAAGTGAGTATAGTACTGCACAAGCAGTTGTATATGTTAGTTGCCAATGTAAGCTAGCATATATATTTCAAATTCATTTCTAAAGATATATATGACTTGCATTTAGAATAAGTCATTACAAACAAACACTTGCACTATTTTCTTCTAAAACATAGCATGTATTTATATTTTGGTTTCAATCTTATCTTACACTTAAAGTCATTTTTTTTTATCAACTACTAAAATCATTGATAATCTAGTCTTACACAATCTTGCATTAAAACGCCAGGCTTTGCTTTGTCTTTGCTTTGGGAGCCTTCCCTTTTTCCTAGAACCCAATTTTGTAATCTTTCTACCACGAAAAATTTGGGAACATGTTTCCCCTAGCTTGATCATTTCCTGAATCGGTTTAATAGTACCTGTTGCAAATTGCCAAGATATATTCTTTAGTAACCAATTTATTATATCATAAATCATAGATTGCATAGTTGTAGTTCATAAAACAAGTAAACAAACATAAAGAGAAAGTAAAAATAATTAATTGGTAATGGACTATAAATTAGCTGGCAACTTACCATCTTTAAGTCAATGTTTTCCTCCAAACAAAATGTTGGAGGTTCAAAAGAAAAAGGCACTTGCCAGAGAAGCTTAGTTGTTGTTTTTCTTCCTCTTTTTCCTTGAGCCTGCATGTACCCAACACCATCATTTAAGTCACAACAATATTATTTTAAGGCACAAATGAGAAACCCTCCCACTAAAAATTAATCCTAATGGTTGATGCAGTGAAATCTTAAAATCCAAAAAGACTTATTAAAAATTGAAAACTAAGGACTTTACTCTTCTAGGGGTTTCATCTATGTTATCATTGTCTGATGCTTTGTCTCAGGCATAGGGAAGTGAGGTACACCTAATGGACGAGCACCCTGTCGAAGATGTTCTACAACTCTTCTCTTGACTTCCTGTTTTCAGGTGTAAATAATTAAATTGTTAAGACACTTATTATAGGGTGAAATTCAGGGAATACAAAGGGAATATGTAGTGAAAATTCTTAATTATTTTGAAAAGTAAAACTAATGAATATAGAGTATTAGATGATATTTGAAGGGCACATTATATTCACTTACCCTTATTTGTTCTTCGAATGCATCTTTAAGTCTATCAAGGAGAACTGGATCTGTAACGACCCGTCTACGTTACATAACTATTAAAGCTAAGGTTCTTTTATTTCCTTTTTTTTTTTGTTTAGAAAACTCTTTCATTAGTTTACTTTATGGAAATATTGCGTGAATTTTTCGCATTCCCATAAGTAATAATTAAAGTTCAAAACTAAAAGAAAATATAATTTTAACTACAAACAATTCTTGGAGGTTATACATAAAACAAACCTAAGCTAGTCATCTCTATACATAACTCAACTAGAGAAAAGAAAGTAGGAAAAACATCTTCAATCTCGGCTCGCTCTCTATCTACCATGCCTCCAAGAGGAAGATCCACCTAAAAGTCATTTGCTCCCCCGAACATGATGTTTGAGATCATCACAGGGACAAACCACACGTGCAAACATTGCAAGGGTAAGCTACCAAACAAAACTATACATAATAACTGAAAACTCTACACAAAACTTAGTTCATAAACATATTTATAACATGAATCCTCAACAAGATCAACAACATAAACCATCACCACTCATCACAATGAGTCATAACATCATAAGTCACATCTGACATCAACATAATACAATCACCAACATCCCTCATCACAAAGAGATGTACAACACAAACCACTATACAACCTCAGACAACAAGAATGACTCTACTCCATGGAGATTCGACATCATATGAGATCATAGGCCCCATCCCCTACCATAGTCTCATCTTTGACCATTCAGGGAGTCCCTTAAGCTACCCTGTGGAGGAAGTGTGGTTTTATCGAATATAGACAAGTGAACTTGACACCTTTAATCCAAAACCATAAGGCATTAGGTTTGTGGGTCTTCCTCACTTATATGTTACTCAACTTTCCCATTCCTACCCAATGTGGGACTTAACCTTCACACTTGTACTCCAACAAACAATGGTCACATTCTTGAAGCCTATAAATGAAGAATCATCACACAGAGAAGATAACTTTTGCATTATGAAATTCTTGAAGTGCTGCCATTTTTGCTCTAATAAAGCTTTCATCTCTGGCCGATCAAGCATTGAGTGCTTATTGTGCCATCCTTTGTTTGGCAAAGTTATTTGATTTGTTTCACATTGTATATCCTCTCTTTGAGAGTTATTTGATTTGTAATCATTCAAACTATTGTTTGGAAAGCTAGGAGTGCCTTAGTGATCAAAGAATACTTGGGTGTTTATCAATCTCAAGGGGAGATTAAGGGTGTGCCAGAAGTGGCCTAGAGAATACTTGTTGTAAGCTAGGAGTGGCAACAAAGAATACTTGTTTTGTAATCTATTTGATTAGTGGAACCCTTTTAAGATTGAAGGAGAACTGGACATAGCTCACTAGTATAAAACAATTGTTCATATTTTATTCTTGTGTTTTAACTTGTTTTCTTTGGCATACATCCTTGGACGCATAAGATCTTGATAAATCTATTTTGAGAAAATTGTTTTAAACACATTGGACGATCTTTTACCAAACCTGTTTTCATATCTACTATTCACACATGCTTTCGAAAAAGGTTCCATCTTTAAGAAAAAGTTTTAAATTTCTACTAATACATTATTCAACCCTTCCTTTTAGTGTGTTCCATTTATTTCAAATTTAAACTTCAAATTGCTGCATAAGTTGTCCAAGTTCCCGCAGCTAGCCATTCTGCACAAGATTCATCCTCTGTGTCTTCTGCACCTCTTCTTGAGTTGTCTTCTTCATCTCTGCTATTCTCCACTGTATGACGGCTTGCACATTTCAAATTTGAAATGTATCCGTTGAGTGATTAGTTGTTGGTCTTAGTGGTTCCCCATGATTTTTGAATTTGAATCATGGGAAGTCTTCTGAAGATTACTTTGCAACATGTCTTTTATAGATGTCGTTGTAACTGCAATGAAATGTACTTCAATCTTCATTCTACTAGTTGCTTGTTCTTTGACTAGGACTTGTTGTCTTCTTTGAGTTCCCTTAATTTGAAAATCTTCAAGTATCATGGAGAACTCACAACTTCAGAATCAATGCTTCCAAACACTTATTCATGCCTTCAACTTGTAAGAGATAGTGTGTGTGCTTCTAAATGGTGTAGACACATCTATCTTCACAAGCCATTCCTGCAACGCAACATCTGATGATCCCTTAGTCATGTTTAGCTTCTGATATCTACCCCTTGACTAAAGTTACCCCAACTACCATGCTTCTGATCATATATAACTTATGATATCTGCACTTTGAGCCGAAAAACATGACTGCCTTTCCAGCTTCTGAATAGCTCTCCTTTTGATAGTTCTACTTTTGATTATGCAAAATCTATGTCTTGAAAAACTTTCACTGTAGGCATATGCTTCACACCATCTCCATGCTTCTAAATTTAGTCCTGTCTTAATTAAGAACACTCAAAACAACCATAAGTTCAAAATACTTGAGATTTGATTCTTGATTGTTTGTCATAATTAAATATTATATATATATATATATATATATATTAATTTATCTTGTAATTTGAATTTAAAATTATGATTTTAATAATTTATTTTTTAATCATTTTAATAAATTAACCATACACTTAAAATGTCTTTATTGAGTGAGTAAATGATAGTTTTGTCAATTAAAAATATTTTAGTATATATTTTGAATCTAAAATATATTTTTAAATATTTGAAAGAATATCCGTTGACTGTGTTAAGCTAAATATATTAAACTATCTAATTTAACAAGAGAAGGAAGGGACCGTATAATACTAGCATCTCTCAAGATAAGAGAATGTAATTTACTTTAAGGGTACTATATTAATTGGATTAACTTATATATTTCAACAAAAGAAGGAAGGACACTATAATACGCGCATATTTTAAGAGAGAGAAATATAATTTACTTTTATATTGATGGTTAAATTAATCTGCAGGTCCTTGAACTATTTGACAATTTTTAATTAGGTCTCTTTTTTTTTCAGTTATTAGGTCCCTAAACATTTTTTTGACAGTAGATTCCTGAACTTGTATTTTTTTTAAAAAAAATTAGGTTCCTAACGAAAAACCTAATTAATAAACAAATACAAGTTTAGGGACCTAATTAAAAATTTGGTAAAAGTTCCGGAACCCGCAGAGTAATTAAACCTATATTTATATACAAATGAATCCATATATTTCATAAACATGTATCATATTTATTACATTTAATAATACATATTAAAATTAATTATATATTATATTTAATAAATACAATAATTAATATTGTACAATAAAAATTCTCTTTCTTTGTATATGTTTAACAACTTTTATATATGATATTAATATCCACTTGAATACATATAGATATATAAGAATAATTATATTCAATTCTATTTTACAATTCTAATGTTGATAAAAGAATGCTTAAATACTTTTTTAGTACTTGCAATTTACCGCTTTTTTATTTTTCGTCCTTGCAAATTTTTTTTTTGGTTATAGTCCTTGCAAATTATGTTTGCTTTGTTTAATTTTCGTCCCTAAAGTGGTTTAGATAACGCTTTGAACAATGCAAAAAATGCTTTGAAGAGTGAAGAAAACGCTATCTAAACCGCTTTACGGACAAAAAAACAAAACAAACATAATTTGCAATGACTAAAACCAAACAAAAAAATTTACAAGGACGAAAAACAAAAAAAAAAAAAAGCTAAATTGCAAGGACTAAAAATGTATTTAAGCCATAAAAGAATACATACATTTAATGTATATGTATTATATTTATTACATTTAACAAATATATTGAATTTTATAATATTATTAAATTTAATTGCATATTATATTTAATAAAATACATTAATTACAATTATATAAGTATCATTCTATTTATTTATATATTCATATAAATATTACATTAATATTTATGCTAAATTCCATTTTTATAATTTTAATTTTGTTAAATTAGAAAAACTTATATATAAATATATATATAAATTTATCTTGCAATTTCATTTCCTAATTATAATTTTAATAAATTATTTTTAATTTTTTAAATTTAGCTATATATTTAAAAAAAAATTCGTCAATTATATAACAATATATTTAATTTTAGTAACTTAAAAATGTTGTAATATATTTCTAACTAAAATTATATTTTTAAATATTTCAATGAATATTCTTTAATTGTGTTTAGTTAATTATACTAAACTATCTCTTTTAACAAAAGAAGGGAGAGATGTTGCAATACTCACATCTTCAAAAAGAGAAAAGTGTAATTTATTCTATATTCTATATGTTAACATAAAAGGGGATGACTATGTAATACTCGCATATCTTAGGAGAAGAGACTGTAATTTACTTTTAAGGGTATTATGTTAAATGAACTAAATTATATATTTTAGCATAAGAAGGAAAGGCAATATAATATGCGTTTATTATACATTTAATAATTACATTGAATAAATGTATTAATTGAATTTAATAATATTATTAAATTAATTATATATTGTATTTAATAAATACAATAATTAATATTGTAAAACAAAAATTCTCTCTCTAAAACTAATACCATCTTTATAAATAAGAGAGTAGTAGGGGTCACTTGCTTCCATCTTCATCAAAGAGACCCAGTCGACCTGCCTAGGTCTCGAGGGCGAGCTTTATTTAAGAGAGAATGGGGAATGAATGGAAAGGCTTCCATTTTCGGTCTTGGTTTTTTGGGGCTTTCGGACTCCTCTCAGTCTTATTCGTATTTGGGAAGGGGGAAGAAGTCTAAATCAATGGACATTAATGAACCACCATTGACGGACGTTGCACATGACATAATCAATTCGACTCATGATCCAAAACTAATAGATGTTGCTTACTCTCCTAGTAGCGAAGGAAAAAGGCAGGGCTTTTTTCATAGTAATATGTTCCCTCTGTTGACTTTCGTCACCAACAGAGAGCATATTCCCTCTATTTATTCATATATTTATATGAATATTACATAAATAATTATGTTCAATTCTATTTTACAATTCTAATGTTGATAAAAGAATGCTTAAATACTTTTTTAGTACTTGCAATTAACCACTTTTTTACTTGTCGTCCTTGCAAATTTTTTTTTTTGGTTATGGTCCTTGCAAATTATGTTTGCTTTGTTTAATTTTTGTCCCTAAAGTGGTTTAGATAGCGCTTTGAACAATGAAAAAAATGCTTTGATGAGTGAAAAATATGCTATCTAAACCGCTTTACGGACGAAAAACAAAACAAATATAATTTGCAATTACTAAAACCAAACAAAACTTTTACAAGGATGAAAAACAAAAAAAGCGCTAAATTGCAAGGACTAAAAATGTATTTAAACCATAAAAGAATACATACATTTAATCTTTATGTATTATATTTATTACATTGAACAAATATATTGAATTTTATAATATTATTAAATTAAATTGCATATTATATTTAATAAAATACATTAATTAAAATTATATAAGTATCAATCTATTGATTTATATATTCATATAAATATTACATTAATATTTATGCTAAATTCCATTTTTATAATTTTAATTTTTTAAATTAGAAAAATTTAAATATATATATATATATATATATATATATATATCTTGCAATTTCAATTCCTAATTATAATTTTAATAAATTATTTTTAATTTTTAAATTTAGCTATATATTTAAAAATATTTTAGTCAATTATATAACAATATATTTAATTTTAGTAAATTGAAAATATTGTAATATATTTCTAACTAAAATTATATTTTTAAATATTTCAGTGAATATTTTAGCACAAGAAGGAAAGGCAATATAATACAAATTTATTATACATTTAATAATTTCATTGAATAAATGTATTAATTGAATTTAATAATATTATTAAATTAATTATATATTGTATTTAATAAATACAATAATTAATATTGTAAAACAAAAATTCTCTCTCTAAAACTAATACCATCTTTATAAATAAGAGAGTAGTAGGGGTCACTTGCTTCCGTCTTTATCAAAGAGACCTAGTCGACCTGCCTAGGCCTCGAGGGCGAGCTTTATTTAAGAGAGAATGGGGAATGAATGGAAAGGCTTCCATTTTCGGTCTTGGTTTTTTGGGGCTTTCAGGCTCCTCTCGGTCTTATTCGTAGTTGGGAAGGGGGAAGAAGTCTAAATCAATGGACATTAATGAACCACCATTGACGGACGTTGCACATGACATAATCAATTCGACTCATGATCCAAAACTAATAGATGTTGCTTACTCTCCTAGTAGCAAAGGAAAAAGGCAGGGCTTTTTTCATAGTAATATGTTCCCTCTGTTGACTTTCGTCACCAACAGAGAGCATATTCCCTCTATTGACTTTCTTTACTCAACTCAGGTGATCAATTGCATCCTTCCTCTGTCAACCTTTATTCATTTTTTTCACCATGATTTTATTATCTTGTCATTCAATTTGAGTTTAATTAGTTCTTCACTTTTGTTGTTAAACAAATCTATTTAGCTAATTCTATAAAAAAAACTTTTGCTTTTTAGCATAAAAAAATTGAATATTTTGGCTTCCCTTTTAAAATTATGGTACAAATTTCATTGTTTTTTAACCATTCACCACATAACAAGAAATCATGTTTTTCATTTTATGAAAGTCAAATTTTTTGCTACTTTTAAAAAAGATTTGTTGCTATATTCATTGAAGCTGTGGCTTCTCTACATTTCTGCACAAAAATTTGAAAATTTTGGCTTCCCTTTTAAAATCATGGTATAATTTTCATTGTTTTTGAACCACGAACTACATAGCAAGAAATTTTTTTTTATCAAAATGAATCTTATATTAAATTTGACGAGGCCTAATATTAATGGATTGTTTATTAACACATGTGTACCATCGCGTCTATGTGATATTAATGGATTATTAACTAACACATGCACCCTCATACATGCACACAGGCACATGAACAAACACATCAATTAGGTTCATTAAAATTGATGAACTGTTTTATTATTTATTAATGTAACTTTCAAAATTTTAGTAGCCCTTCTTCTATTTTTTAAACATAGTAAAGGAACATAGATTTTGTTTAAAGCATCTTATCATATATAGTTTCACATGGAGGTCTATAACAATATTGTGGCTTTAAAGTTTTAATTAAGCATATTCTAATAATGTTCCACAGTATTTTTTGCATTTGCAGTTTAAGAACTTGCATCCTAGTATAACATATTATACCCTTTTATTTAGATTTCATTAAAACTAAGGTGACAGATTGCTTTCTACGCAAATCAAAGCACACATTGTTTTAGCATTCACATAATGTATTGCCTTTGTTAGTTTTGGAGTTTAGATATAAATATCTGCATCACAAGGTCTTGCTGTATAAGAGCAAACAAAATACTATAAAGACATTTTCATGCAACTAAAAGTACTAAGGTATCAATACTATCCATAGGGAAGCATGTACAATTTCTACTTTTACAATAATAATGATACAATTCATCACTCTATGTTTGAATTTCTAGTTTACTTATGATTGCGAAGAATTAAGACTATATATTCTTTTTGCAGAGGTTGAAAAACACGAACCATAAATTAAGGTTGAGTCATGGACTAGGTTGCTCTCTTTAAGACATTATGCGACTCTGCCTGCATTGTATAGCAATGTATAGCCCTGTTGTCTCTAGGATAAAACAACCCTATAAAACTAAGTAAGGGCAGTCTCTGCACAGAACAAAACCCAACAAACCAACACCCACACAATAATAAAATTTGCTCGAAAACAAAAAATATGATAACTCAATTTTTAGGAAACAACGACTCTTTCAGTGTTCTGGATTTTTTTTCTCTATTTTTTATAGAACTCATAACCTCTTTTTATAACATGAAAATCATGACTATTCACTTAAATGGTGTTAAAAACCGTTAAACCAGATTAATTAGGTTCACAATAGCTAGGAAAACATTAAGATAGATTAATTAACTTCCAACGGCTAAAAAGCATTAACCAAATTAATTAATCTATCTTAAAGTTTTCATAGCTATTGTGAAGCTAATTAATCTGGTTTAACGGTTTTTAACACCATTTAAGTGAATGATCATGATTTTCATGTTATAAAAAGAGGTTCCGAGTTCTAAAAAAAAATAGAGAAAAAAATTTGGAACATTGAAAAAGTTGTTTCCTAAAAATTGTGTTTTCCTAATTTTTGTTTTTGAGCAGATTTTAGTATTGTGTGGGTGTTGGTTTGTTGGGTTCTCTTCTGTGTAGAGAGTGCCCTTACTTAGTTTTAGAGGGTTGTTTTACCCTGGGGACGACAGGGTTGTACACTGCTACACAATGTAGGCAAAGCCGCAAAATGTCTTAAAGATAGTGACCTAGTTTGTGACTCAACCATAATTTATAGTTCATGTTTTTTCAACCTCTGTTGTAACAAATTTAAGATGTTTATTTTCTACCATGTCTACTAAACACAACATATCGCTCCAGCTCATATTAACTATCTTTTTTGTTTCGAATATGTGCATTTCAAGAGATGGAAACAAAAGATGTTGTTCTTCCTGGCCATGCGCAAAGTCACTTCTATTCTCACTGCTGTCAAGCCTATTCTACCAAGAAATCTGTTTGATGCTCGACATAAGGAATTGGAATCATGGAATGACAATGACTTCATGTGTAAGAATTTTATTTTAAATGGTTTATCTATTATCTTTAAGATTATTAAAGTACAAATACCACTGCGAAGGAAAATATGACACTAAAAAGGTTGGATCAAAGAAATATGTTGTCAGCCGTTACCTCAAGTATCAAATGACAGATGACAAATTTGTAGAAGCCAAATCTCATGAACTCTAGAAAATTACTCATGAAATTGTCTCTAAATGTATATTTTAAATGAATAACTCCAAGTAGCTGTAATCATTGATAAAACATAATGATATATGTGAATTTGATGGAGTGTTAACTAGAAATGGAAAATTATATTTTATCACTTCTATTGATGATTGCATATATGTATACCTTATGAAAAAAAAAAACTATAAGCTTTACTAATATCTTATGACTGTGTTTTCATTGGATATCTGGTAAATAGTAAAGCTTATAGTTTTCTTATTTAAATGAGAAAATTGTTAGTGGATTATGAGTGCCAGAGACAACCACACCATTCTTATTTAGAATTAGCATTCACAATTGTTTGTCTACTAGTGTTGAGGAGAGTGGAAAATGAGTAGATTGAAAATGGGAATGAAATGTATTACATTGGTTCTAAATAAAACCGATATAGAAAAAGAATCTTTTTACATTGGTTCTGCTCACATAGTTCAATAACCAATTTAAAAAATTTTGACTTTCTATATCACCTAAATTTATAATGTCAAAATAATCTATGTAAAAAGTCTATTCAAATTGATGTAAAAAGTCAAAACTGTAGTAGTGAGGGCAACTTACAATTAATGATTGATTAGACAAACGAGGGTCACATCGTCTCTATTACTGGTATATAAATATAACAATCCAACCAATAGCAACCGGGATGATGTATGTAACGCCCTAAAATCCGGGTTTACATATAATCAACATTTAAAATTTTAAACCTATTTTAATTTGATAAACATGTTAATTCCATTTGATTTCACCAAACTCTGTAAAGTTAAAGAAAACATGGAATGAAATTTTGCGGGGGTTTGAAACTTTTTATTAATGAATACTATTATAATTACTCTGATCCTATTTTCCAACTTATGGACTAATTAAATACAATTTTCTAACATCCTTTCAAAAACATAATTAACCTTTTTTGTCTTTACTTTGAAATGTCATTACTTGAGACTCAAAATGAAAACTCGACTTTGATGCATTCATTGTAAATACGTTCGTTAACGAAATACCATTCTTATTAAAACAACTTAATTCGTAACATACTCGAGTTCCAATAAACCATTAAAGATACAATAAAATTCCATTTGAAAATCCTAAATTTCCATCATTAAGCATTTATACTTTTACAAATATAAATATAGGTTCGCATCCTTGAAATTTAGTACATAATACATCCGAGTCACATACAAGTGAATGATACATAACAAAATGAAAACCTAGTCTACCCTATTTTATACAAGAAATGACTAAGACTCAGAGTAGTGACTCAATAAAATTCAACCCTTCCATACTTATTCAACCCATGAGACATCCTCAAAAAATCTTTTGTTCTCCTTGAACAGATCAATCCGCATCCTTAGCACTTGCCGTAGTCATTCCATTCTACCTTTGACAATCGCACAAAATCATTCTTCTCCATCTGAAAAATAAAGTGTAAGGAGTGAGGATTCCTACTTCATCAATGCCACACACAAAATGACTTAAAAAGTCACACAAACTACTAACCACAATGGTGTGGTTGTCTAATGGGTCTCACTCATAACCCTAATCACTTTCATAGCTAACTCTTTGAATCATTTTCTCACTGGCCAGCTGCCACTGGAACTCCCAAAACTCAGTGGTCTTACACAATTTAAACTGGATGACTATTGGGAGTATGTCCTCACCATGGTACAATGGCATGCTCTCAGCAACAAGGTCATGCCTTGCATTTGTCGAGATTGCCAAGTCGACACTGTGGAAAATGTGACCATAATCTCGGTGCCAGATCCCCAAGAAATAGCAAGTCAGCAAGCATACCTTGGGTACCAATCTGTGTGGCCATGCAATCTCTGAGGACTGGCTCCTCAACAAGTCTCCTTATCGGAATTCTTTTTTTACAGGTCCGTGTGGGCTTCTCTGCCAAAGGTACCCGACGGTGGTCCTCAAACAACATATGTCCCTGACATATCACACAGAGATTCAACTCCCCCACTATCACAATGGTCAACATTATGACCCCATCCCTCATAAGAATATTGCTCACTACAGATGAAGCTTCCTCACGACTTCTTCACACTTGTCCTTCCTTTGTCCCTGTGGGGTTCCACTGCTCTTGGTACTGAACAATGATGAACTAGCACACAAGCCTTGAGACCTCGTCTCTATCTCCACAAATCACTTCATTCCAAGGACACTTACCTCCCTCACCACACTAGGTGAGCAGTGCCATTCGCCCTCCGTTTCACGAACTTTAACATCCTTGCAGCCGGAACACCCCACACGACTCTCTTTACCTTATACCTTTGGTATCTTACCGTACCCTCACATTTCTATACATATATCAAAATCACAACAATTTTCGTCACCAAAATATGACCAATCAAATATGTCACCAAGATGTGACAACTCAAATACGTCACCAAGATGTGACCACTCAAATACGTCACCAAAGTGTGACCACTCAATCACACAATCGTCACATCATATAATATTTTCATTAAGTTTTATGCATACATCACCCTCTCAAGTCTTATGGGTATCTCACCCTCTCAATTCTTATGAATATTTATAATTACCATTGTTCCTCCGCGCAAGGGCCCTAAGTTCACTCTATGTCCAAAGGACAAATAAAGAATTCAATTATGTCAAAATTATTATTAAGATTATTAGTTCACAACCTAGGTATTTTCACACTATGCAGTTTAAGACTTATTTATCGTTATCGCCAAAATCGCTATTAATACTAGAACGGAGTTCTAGTCATCACAGGCCCTCGCACTCGAGTCCATGTGATAGCACCACAATAAGAACATATACACACTACCGTTGAAAATCAACCGTATCACACAAGAAATCACATGCACACACAATTCCAGTTCTCTAGATTCACACTCCTCCCGGTCTCCAATACAGTTAATTAAAATAAATGCATCACGCGTGTCAAATAACAGATGCCCGAAGTTCACACTCCCTTGGTCTTTCAAACAAGTTAAAACAGCGAACAGCACAATTCATCCACAAAGTAAAAGTCACATTACATT
Source organism: Pueraria montana var. lobata (assembly GCA_026413185.1). NCBI lineage: Eukaryota > Viridiplantae > Streptophyta > Magnoliopsida > Fabales > Fabaceae > Pueraria > Pueraria montana. The sequence goes on along the minus strand of CM048650.1, from coordinate 64,774,587 downwards.
AATTTAGCCAAAAAGGATATTTAAAACTTTCTCATGAATAGCAGGGCCCTAAGTTTATTTTCTGAAAAACAGGACAAAAAGTCGGATTAAACTAAAATTAGTAAACCATTTTTAAAGCACACAATTTTTATATGGAGTCAAGGCCCTATAAATATATTTTCTGGAATGGTATACCAATTCCTTATCAAAAATCTACAAAAATTCCTAAAAATTGCCCAAGGGAAGTAAGACAATTTGGTCCCAAAACTACACTAGTTGAAAGATTTGCACCTTTCTGGACCTTCCAAAAACTAAATTGAGCTGTTATTTTTCCAGATTGTAGATAACAAAATTATCTTTTCAAAAAGTTAAAATTGGTCCTCTAATTCTTTTTCTACAATTCCCATAAATTTTTACAGTAAGACCATTTTCCAGACTTGAGGACAGCTTTAACAGCACACTACCTCTGTCTTGAAATTACTTTTAAAATTAGAAGATAAAATTTAAAATTAGCTTAAGATACATGGTTGGAAATCTTATCATGTCTTGTTTAAGGATATGTAAACAGGTTTTGATGCAGATCAACTCAAAAATACAGATTTAGGAAAAACCGAGCACTGCCAGGCCCAAAACCGAAAACAGAGAGGGTCGTCTTGCATGTCCAAGATGGACCTCATTTGAAGCTTATCTCCCAAAGACTCCAATAGTAAAGTTGTAAGATTTTGTGTCTAGTTTCGTTTAAAGTTTTTTTCACACAAATCCAATGGTTACATTTTGTGAAAAACCCAAAACAGTGGCACCTACTCAGGCCAAAACGCTGGTACATCCACTGCCTCTTCAAATTTGGCCTTGATTTCAAAGAGAAAACCTTGGTTTAAAATCTAACAAAAATTGGGCAGAGTCTCCTTTGTAATTGGAGCATCCTCAAAGAATTAAAGAGCCAAAAAGATGAAGAGAAAAGCAACATGCAAGCACAATTCCATCACAGCACAGCCACAATGCTCAACAAATTTTCAAAAAAAAAAAAAAAGTTTCCAACCATCAAAAGCAACATGCAAAGGGAAAGGAAGCAATAGACAAATTCAATGGAGGCAAAGATGAGATTATCCATGGCTGAAACCCCCAAAGACAGCCATGGTTTGATTTCACAAGAAAGAGCTCCTCCTTACCTAGCTTAGGTGCTCACAAAAAGGAAGAAAGTGAAGATGAAAAATGGAGGTAGTAGATGGAGATGATGAATGGCTTGCATGCAACCAACATGGACCAAGCTTCTCATCTCCTTCTTCTCCTTCGAGCTCCTCGGTCTCACAAGAAAATGGAGAGCAAGGAGCTTCTAATTCTTGTGTTTGTGTTGTGTGGTGTTGTGTTGGTTTAGTGAGTTAAGTTGGTTTTAGTGAGTTGAGTGAATGGTGAGTGGGGTTAGGTGGGTTTTGCATGTGTTTTGATTGGTGGGTGGGATTTTGGGGTTATTACCTAGTGGGTAATAGGGGTAGACTCCTAGGATTAAGGGTTTTAGGCACACCAAGTATGGTTTACACAATGTAATTTCACACTGTGAAATTGTTACGCAATGCAATTAAATTTTTAGAAACTGAATTCAAACAAATGAAATTCTTTATAAAACTTGATATCTAATATATCACTTGCATAATTAAATTAATTCTAATTGATCAATTAAATTTTCATTCGTAAAGGAATTAATTACAGACAAAACTTCACAGGAAATTAATTAAGAAGCAAACATTACAATTAAATAATTACAGACAACACTGTAGGCAAATAATTGCAAAGAATTTTATATATTTGATTTTGTAAATTTTTCTACTTAACCATTATTAAGAAATAATAATTTTATTTATTTTCCATTATTTTTCTTAATTACTCAATTACTCACCAATTATATTTAATTACTCAAAACACATCTTTTTCTTATTTCAAACAAACAAATCTCAATTAAATCACAATAAAATTACTCCAGTACATTCTTACTGAGTTATAATTTTTAGGGTGTTACAATGTAGCCCTCGTTTGTACTTACTCAACACTTGTCAAATATGTTTCCCTCATTTATTATCTAATCAAACATTAATAGTAAGTTGCCATGCGCATATATGCTATTAGATGTATTTTAATAACAAAGAGGAGAATGACGAGGAAAGTGGAAATCAAGTAAATGGAAAATAAGAATGAAAAGTATTACATCAATTCTAAACAGAACGAATGTAGAAAAAGAAACTTTTTACATTGATTCAATAACCAATTTAAAAAGTTCTGACTTTCTAAATCACTTGAATTTATAACGTCACAATAACCGACGTAAAAAGTATTTTTTAACTGATGTAAAAAGTCTAAACTGCAATAGTGAAGGCAACTTACAGTTAATGATTGATTAGATAATGAATGATTAAAAGGCATTTGACAAGTGTTGAGTCAGCACAAACGAGGGTCACATCGTCTCAATTATCGGTCTTCACTATATAAATAATAGCAATCCAATCAAAATGGTAATCGGGACGATATAACCCTCATTTGTGCTAACTCAACACTTGTCAAATGTTTTCCATCATTTATCATCTAATCAATCATTAATCATAAGTTGCCATGTGCATATATGCTATTAGATGTGTTTTTATAATGAAGAGGCTAGACTTATGATAGAATACTTGAAAGGTAAATATGCATTGTTGTATTTCAGATGATTTGATAGTAAACAATCTTGATTATGTGTAGCCTAGCCTGTTATGAACTAAGTGTACATTGTTGTATTTCAGAAGACAACTTCGATCTCAAAGATTCTAGAACCTCTAAGCAAGGACTAGATCTAGATACAATCATCGAAATCCTAATCAACTCATTTCGGTAGTATGATGAGATCAAGGAGTGCAAGGCTGTCACTTACAAGGTCTCCAACAAGTCGAAGGGCTACGACTTCATCCTCTTCAAGATGTTTCGCTGCACACAGAATGCGTTTAAGAAACCATAGAAGAAGATTGGCAACCACATGACGACGTGCCAACTAGCATTCATCGGCCCCATCAATAACAATAACCAGAACCAATAGTTATTGGTGATGTCGCCAAAGTGGCCATGGATTTCACCAAAGAAATAGGCATATATAGCAAAACATGCTCTAAGTCTTCGAGTCAACTCGTCGAGAGAGCAATCCAACTAGAAGCACTGGGTTTGGAGCTTGGCGACGAAGTTAGGAGCCTTAACGAGGGTGCGTTGGGTGTGGAACCTATGGTTGAGGAAGGAGAGTGTGAAGGATGAGAGGTGAAAGGGTGGAGGTAGCATTTGGAGCCACTCCATCGTGAGACTCAAATTTCGATAATTCTCGAAGGTTCTTCACTGCCCTGTGCGACTATTCTCTAGTGTCAGATTAGAGAGAGAGAGAAATAATTCTTGACAGTTTAAAATCACCTTGTTTATACTTGTTAAAGGCCACACACTCTGAAACAATTATTAGCGGTACAAAAAAATGCCAACTCAATAATTTTTTTTTTTAACTTTAGACAGTAACAGACATGATGGAAAGGACCATTTGACTCACTTTAAAAAATAAAGGACTAAATTGAACTTTTGAAAAGAAAAGGGACCAAACTGAATAACTAGATATAGTAATAAGCAATTTGAAACACTTCACAATACAAACACAAGAACAACCATAACTCACACAGATGTTAGTTAGTTCCCTATATGAATCAGGGTGCGGGCTAGCATGGGAGACCTAAATAGGTCTCCCACAGTGGGAAAGTAATGTTGTCCATCAGATTTATTTGTTTTTTTAAATCAGTGGCTAAGATTTTTAGTCCTTTCTTATTTTTCTTTTCTTTTTCCCTTCTTCTCTTTTTCGGATTTATCCCCTATCTCTCTCTCCATCTTCTAGTCACTCAAACAATCCTCGCCGCCCAAAAATGAAACGACCGCCCAGCCACAGCTCTTGCTCGGAGCACCACTGCAAGTGCCGAATGCAAACTCAGTGGCATGGATCTCTCGCGTGCGTACAATGGCAGCGGAGCTCCTACCAGAGCGAGCACATCTGCGAGGCTGCCCGTTGCCCACTGAACCACCACCATATTTGCAACACGATTTCGGTTTCGATGTTTGTGCGTTCAACGGAATCTTCGACTGTTAATTAGTTGAATGAGTAGAGGATTTTGCTAATTAGTTGAAAGGTGGAGTTTATCAGAGATTATTGTCTTTGATTATTAATATTCCATGATATGCACCACCGAAGATGTTGGAATGTATCTATCGTTTGGAATACAGAAAATTAATCACAAAGGAGAGTTGCTTGAGTAACTCGCATATGATGAATATAAAGAGTTGTTCTGTGCCAACCTACAGTCAGCTCTTTATAGAGAGAGTCTGCTGCCACTCCCAAGTGTCATTAGGGAAACAACTGAAGATGACCAACAGTAACCAACAAGAAAAATTACGGTATGCATTATTCTCCAATCCTTTTCACCATTATATTCCTACTTATCTTACATTATGGGAAATGAGAAGTTATATGCAGTATGCATGGTATGGTATGTGAAAAATCATGCTTTCGCATTTTCTACTCTCTCCATTCTTGCTAATAATACTTCCTTTTATATTTTTTAAATTATATGATACATAACATTGCATGGAATGATGAGTTTATGGGGGTGGATTCAATTAATTACCTTGCTTAGATAAAATATTTGATGCCTTGCTTACTCAGAAGCCACAAGAATAAAAGGCAATTTGAGTGGAAAATAATACAAGAAAATAACTAATGTTGAGAGCAAAAGAATTGGGATTTCCCATGAGGCTTTACAATTTCATCAATTTACCACTAAAATCTTAGAGAATTTTCAATTAATATCCTAACATTTACAATAAGCTCATGTTTCCTGCAGGCCACAAAATATGCAAGAATATATATTGTTACCTTGATGTCACTTTCCTACAAATGGTGACACTGCCACCAGAAAGCATAGCACTTGGAGGAGAATGGCATATATATGTTATTAAATTATCTAGTGTTAGTGCAGTATTATTGTCTGTTTTATCGGTGATTTCAGTAAAGTTGGAGTATCAACCGACTTTACAATTTAACTATGTTTCAGAGTAGCAGTTGGCAAATCCTAGTTGGTGTTATATATGCTATTTGTAGTATGTTCCTTTTGTGCATTTTTGCATAGTTTTCATATTTAAACCTTACTTATTTGATCATTTCACATTTAGGTGACTGTTTTGGTAAAAATAGCTTCTGGCTTCTTTAAGTTAATATGTTGTTGCCCTTTCCGACTTGAAGTTTGGGAGATGTCATTGATCTTAATAACATGGGAACTAACAGAAAGGGTAAGGTGAGAGGGTTGTAAGTAATCATGTTGTGATATGTACCGATCTTGCATGCAATCTGTCATACCTTAATGATATCTCTTAAGATACTTTGATTGCCTATAATTAGAGTTTATGCAGAATTTGCTAATATTTGCATTAATTTTTTCCCTTCCTTTGTCAGAATTATATTTAGCTGCATAATCAATAACCAGGAGACAAAATCTCATAGATCCATGATTTACAGCTACATTCACAGTTATAGCAAACTTGGTTTTTAATATTTGGTCTTGATAAACACTGTTTGTCCCTTTGAAATATCACCACATCTTCATACATTGTTATAAGGGTGCTAAGAAAATGCAGTATAGAATCAAGACCCCTTCTAAGGATATAGCCATGAATTAACTCTCCTTGTTCCAATGTAGCAAGACCTGCACAAGCTTAAAGCACACTAACCATTGTTGAAAGGATTTGCTTGAAATGTTTATTTATATTATAAGTTAAACATCATGACTAGACACTAGTTGAAATTAAACACACTGATCTCAAAATGTGGGAACAAAATTTAGAATATTAGGTAATAATATGCTGAGCTTTCAAATTGTTCCAGATATGCATCTTGATATTTCTTTCAACCCCTGCCCAAATTTATTCCCTCAAAATGTGGAAGACAACCGATACAATTGTGTCCCTTTTCACTACAAAAAAAAGGTGTGATTTGTAGCGGCTTAAAATGCAGTTTCTGGTGGCTGTCAGGACTACGTGCGTCACAAACAGCTTTTGACAGATTTAAAATAGCCGCTGGTATTGACCGTCAAAAAAACATATACACTTTGTAATTCAGTTGGCTAATCCCATCACACCAAAACATATGCTCCAATCTACCTTCACAGTCAGTCGTATGTTGAAAAAACATCATAGGGTCATTAGTCCCCAAATGTTGTAGATATTGTACTGTAGCCATAACATTAGAACATTGTTCCTACCTCTGCCTTCTAATATGATTATATATGCCTTTCCTTCTAAAACCAAATTTCTCATAACCACCACTTTGGTTAGAAAATGACCCAAAAATATGAGGTGCACTAATACTAACATCTCTGAAATTGTTCATTTGAACAATGTCAACATCACTCATTTTTCTACGGGTTGCAAGCCTACTACTACAATACACATCTTCCAATAACTCGTGATTATGATTATCAGTGAAGTGAGTAACATACCAATGTCCGAAAACTAAATCAACGTGTGTCTTAAATTTAGCACTACAACCACATCTAGTTGCACATTTCGCTTGCGCTTTCATTCTTCAATTGTCAGACCTCTTTCCTCTCGAAAACCTTGTTTTTAAAACATAAATTGTTGTTGAAGAACCTCACCTTTATTGCTTCTTTTAACATATTCCCTTTACAGACACTAAATCATTCGCTCTACCATACTACATGTAAAACAAGTATACAACATCTAAAGTTCACCATGTCAGGGGAACTAAAGTTCTTTAACTTAAATCAATGTACAAAATGTCTTGCAAGCTATCAACAATCTTAAATGCATTATTGATGATCATAAAACTATTTGATTCAACACTAGTATCTTCCCACTCTTCATTGACCAACAAAATAACACCTTCGTGTCCCACTTAGAACGACCCCTCTTCCAATCGCTGCAAAAGGAACAAAAAAAATGAACATTGATTAAGTAACTATGAAAATAAATTTAAAACAAAAACAAACAAACTCAAAATACTTTTGGTTTAGTAAAAATGGTTGTACCTCCAACATTGTGCTTTTTTATTGCTAATAGATTGCATATTGTCCTATATTAGCTTAAAGTCAAGTGGGTTGAACAAAAATTATGTGGCTTTACAATCTACGTCATAATCAACATTGATACCAAGGGACAAATTTGGACAAAAGGGGAAGAGAACTTCTTTGATTGGAAGAAGGGAAGCAAATGTTTGACTTTACCAAATAGAACACTAAGATAGACTAACAAAAGAATAAAATGTGAAATTTGAAAGTTAGCGGGGCAAAAAATAAGTACAAAATTGTTTCTAACATGTCATTCAAGGTGGTTCACTATGAAACACACACACATATATTAATCTATATTTTAATTTCATTTCATAATTATAATTTTAATAAATTATTTTTTACTTGAGTAAGTGATAAAATTTATCTTGTAATTGAAGTGGATCAGTTGGTCATTAGAAGGGGGTTGAATAGTGACACGCGAACTAACTAAGATATTTTCCAGTAGAAAACACGCTTCTGATTTTTGTTTCTCAAGTTTCTTGCCTGGAAATCAAAAGCTATTATGGAGCAAGGCTTTTCCTTCTCATGTATTTGGATAAAATGATGAATCAAAGTAAAAATTATCAAGTAAACTTATATATTACTGCTTCAAAGGCTACTCTTAAAATCTTAGACTTTGTCATATAACCGATTCTAGTTTTCACTTTTTTTCCACATAGTAGATGTTGCTTTTGAATGATAAATCTATTATATAGAAACCTTTTGATAAAGCATCAGAGTATATCTATTGTAAACTAGGTTTTTCGAAAACAAAATTAAAGCATGCAATAACTGAAACTAAGGAGAAGTAGTAAAGAAGGATACAACGCATGAAAAATTCATACTAGTTCACCCCCAACCTAGGCTACATTCAGTCCCTACACCTATAGGCTTTCTCCACTAAGATCAATTGCACCTAACCGTGGTATTCTTTCTTTCTTGAAGCCTTCACAGGCTCCTACAGCCCCAGTAATCTAAATCTTTGCAGGTTCCACTCAGTATTCTCTAAGCCTCTATAGGCTCACCTTAGTATTCTCCACGTCTCTACAAGCTTTTCCAGGTATTCTTTTGAAAAACCTCTTTGGGCTTCACCCAAGAATTCTTTCAAAATCCTCTCCAGGCTTCACACCCTCAGTAGCAACTACTACTAGACTCACACAACACTATGTTGTGTTCACTATAAACATCAAAAGCCATAATCCTCTTACTACTCTTCTAAGTTCTTCCCTCTAACCTAGGAGATGGACACTACACCTTTTGGGATACCTTTTACTAAGGCTCCTCGTATGAGGTGTTCATAGACACTCCTACAAATTTGGCTCTACTTGGCTCCACCTAAAGTGTTTTTGGCTAAGGAAGGTTTATTTTGATAAGGGTATTCTAGATAGACTCTTTTATGACCTTACCATCTCTTTTTGGCAATCATTCCTTGCAAGTTGCTCTTCGAATTTCATCAATATATAGAGAGTTATTGAGCTAGCCGTTATATGGCTGTTGGAGGTTGAACTTTGTTGGAACCGAAGACATTGGATGATGTCTAGCCCCTAAAAATCTTATAGTTTTGATGATAACAAAGGTATTAAAATTTGATGGGATAATGGATTTCATTGAGTTTTATAAGAACATATTCGTCCAAGTCAATTTTGGTAATAAGTTCTCAAATATTTTTTTATGCTTTGATCATATTTTTCTTGCATCCAGTATAGATTGTAACTCTAAAACTTGTTTTTTCTAAAAGAACTATCTGGTGTCCAACACGCTATAATTGAACAAGCGTCCAAAAGCTTTAGGAAAACTAGCATTCAAAGTGGTAAGGCTTTTATTGTCCAAATTGGATATAAGTAACTTATACACTATTTTATATATCTAACTTTCTATCATCCAATGATTAAAATATATGTTGTACACTGAATGAGGATGATTTGTGCTCAAAAGTTTATGTACCTTTATTTCCTCACCTTTTTGAAATTACCTTATCATTTGAATTTCAAGTGTACAAGATAGGCCAACACACATTCTCTGCAAAACCATTTTTGTACAAGTAGTGGAGACAACATGAACGCTGCTAAGAAAAAGGACAGTACTAATGTCTATTTCTATCTCCACCCCAAGCGGTCACGTTGCAATAGGACAAGCTCTGTGAGAAAACGAATATTTTTACAAGGCTCTGATCCCCTTAATGGTCACATTCTTGAAGCTTATAAATGAAGAATCAACACACAAAGAAGATAACTTTTTCATTCTAAAATTCTTGAATTGCTGCCATTTTTGCTCTAATAATGCTTTCATCTCTAGACGATCAAACACTAAGTGCTTAGTGTGCCATCCTTTGCTTGGCAAAGTTATTTTATTATTTGTTTCGCATCGTATATCCTCTCTTTGAGATTTATTTGTTTTGTAATCATTCAAACTGTTGTTTGGAAAGCTAGGAGTGCCTTAGTGATCAAAGAATACTTGGGTGTTTATCAATCTCAAGAGGAGATTAAGGGTGTGCTAGAAGTGGCCTAGAGAATACTTGTTGTAAGCTAGGAGTGGCAAGAAAGAATACTTCTTTTGTAATCTATTTGATTAGTGGAACCCTTCTAAGGTTGAAGGAGAACTGGACAGCTCATGAGATTAAAACCAGTATAAAACAAGTATTCATACTTTTATTCTTGTGTTTTAACTTGTTTTCTTTAGCATACATCCTTGGACTCACAAGATCTTTATAAATCTGTTTTTAGAAAATTGATTTAAACATATTGGACGATCTTTTAGCAAACCTATTTTCATATTTTCTATTCACACTTGCTTTCGAAAAAGTTTCCATCTTTAAGAAAAAGTTTTAAATTTCTACTAACACACTATTCAACCCTCCCTTCTAGTGTGTTCCATTTATTTCAAATTCAAACTTCAAATTGCTTCATAAGTTGTCCAAGTTCCTACAACTAGCCATTCTGCACAATATTCATCCTCCAAATCTTCTGCAACTCTTCTTGAGTTGTCTTCTTCATCTCTACTCTTCTCCACTGTATGATAGCTTGCACATTTCAAATTTGAAATGTATCCGTTGAGTGATTAGCTGTTGGGCTTAGTGGTTCCTCATGATTTTTGAATTTGAATCATGGGAAGTCTTTTGAAGATTAGTCTGCAACATGTCTTCTGTAGATGTCGTTGTAACTGCAATGCAATGTGCTTCAACTTCATTCTACTAGTTGCTTGTTCTTTGACTAGGACTTGTTGTCTTCTTTGAGTTCCCTTAATTTGAAAATCTTCAAGTATCGTGGAGAACTCACAGCTTCAGAATCAATGCTTCCAAACACTGATGCATGCCTTCAACTTGTAAGAACTAGTGTGTGTGCTTCTGAATGGTGTAGACACGTATGTCTTCACAAGCCATTCTTGCAATGCAACTTCTGATGATCCCTTAGTCATGTGTAGCTTTTGATATTTACCTCTTGACTAAAGCTACCCCAAGCACCATTGACCCAGAAAACATGACTATCTTTTCAGCTTATGAATAGCTCTCCTTCTAATAGTTCTGCTTTTGATTATGCAAAATCTATGTCTTGAAAAACTTCCACTGTAGGCCTATGTTTCACATCTTATCCATGCTTCTAAATTTAGTGTTGTCTTAATTAAGAACACTCAAAGCAACCATTAGTAGCTAAGTTCAAAATACTTCCGATTTGATTCTTGATGGTTTGTCATCATTAAATAATATATATATATATATATATATATATATATATATATATATATATATTGATATAAGAATCCATACATTTAAGAACAAACATGTATTATATTTATTACAATTAATAAATATATTGAATTTTACAATAATTATTAAATGTAATTCTATATTATATTCAACAAATATTGTAATTGCAATTATATAAGTAATATTCTATTTATTCATATATTTATATGAATATTACATGAATAATTATGTTTAATTCTAGTTTACAATTCCAATATTGATAAAATAGAAAGGTTTAAATACCTTTTTAGTCCTTGCAATTTAATGTTTTTTTGCTTTTCGTCCTTGCAATTTTTTTTAGTCCTTGAAAATTATGTTTGTTTTGTTTTTCATTCTTAAAGCAGTTTAGATAGTACTTTGAACAGTGAAAAAAATGCTTTGAATAGTGAAAAAAGCTCTATCTAAATCGTTTTAAGGACAAGAAACAAAACAAACATAATTTGCAAGGATTAAAATAAAAAAAAATGCAAGAATGAAAAGCAAAAAAGCGCTAAATTGCAAGGACTAAAAGGTATTTAAGCCAAATAGAAATTTCAAATGTTCAAATGTATAAAAGAAGGGTTAAATATACCTTTTTAGTCCTTACAATTTAGCATTTTTTATTTTCGTTCTTGCAATTTTTTTGTTTTAGTCTTTACAAATTATGTTTGTTTTGTTTTTCATCCTTAAAGTGATTTAGATAGCACTTTGAATAGTGAAAAAAAGGCTATCTAAACAACTTTAAGGATGAAAAACAAAAAAAAATAATTTGCAAACACTAAAACCAAACAAAAAAATTTACAGTGACAAAAAACAAAAAAGCGCAAAATTGCAATGACTAAAAAGGTATTTAAACCATAAAAGAATACATACATTTAATGTATATGTATTATATTTATTACATTTATTACATTTAATAAATATATTGAATTTCGTAATATTATTAAATTTAATTGCATATTATATTTAGTAAATACAGTAATTACTATCATATAAATATCATTCTATTTATTTATATATTCATTTAAATATTACATTAATATTTATGCTAAATTCCATTTTATAATTTTAATTTTGTTAAATTATAAAATTTAAATATATATACATATATATATATATATCTTGCAATTTCAATTCTAATTATAATTTTAATAAATTATTTTTAATTGTTTTAAACTTAGCTATATATTTAAAATATTTTAGTCAATTATTTAAAAATATATTTCATTTTAGTCAATTAAAAATATTGTAATATATTTCTAACTAAAAATATATTTTTAAATATTTCAAAGAATATTCTTTAATTGTGTTAAGTTAATTATACTAAACTATCTCTTTTGGCAAAAGAAGGGAGAGACGTTGCAAAACTCAGATCTTCAAAAAGAGAAAAGTGTAATTTATTCTCTATTCTATTTTTTTAACTTAAAAGGGGATGACTATGTAATACTCGTATCTCTTAGGAGAAGATACTGTAATTTACTTTTAAGGGTATTATGTTAAATGAACTAAATTATATATTTTAGCATAAGAAGGAAAGGAAATATAATATGCGTTTATCATACATTTAATAATTACATTGAATAAAGGCTTAAATATATTTTAGGTCCCTGATATATTAGCGAATTTTGTTTTTGGTCCCTAATAAATTTTTTCTTTGCGTTGAGTCCCTAATAAAACAAAAAATTTGTTTTGGGTCCTTGTTATTTTGTCTTAGTCCTTCTAATATATCTATTTTCTCATTTGAGTCCTTATAATATTTTGTTTATCTTGTATTAGTCCCTTTGAAAAATATTTGATAGGGACTAATAACAAATTATCTACATATTTTAGGGACTCAAATGAAAAAATAGATATATTAGAAGGATCAAGACAAAATAACAAGGACCAAAAACAATTTTTTTGTCAAAGAAAAGATTTATTAAGGACCCAAAACAAAATAGGCTAATTTATTAGGGACCCAAAACATATTTAAGCCTTGATTAAATGTATTGAATTTAATAATATTATTAAATTAATTGTATATTATATTTAATAAATACAATAATTAATATTTTGAAACAAAAATTCTCTCTCTAAAACTAATACCATCTTTATAAATAAGATAGTACGTAGTAGGGGTCACTTGCTTCCGTCTTCGTCAAGGAGACCCAGTTGACCTGCCCAGGCCTCAAGGGCGAGCTTTATTTAAGAGTGAATGGGGAATGAATCGAAAGGCTTCCATTTCTGGTCTTGGTTTTTTGGGGCTTTCGGGCTCCTCTCGATCTTATTCGTAGTTGGGAAGGAGCAAGGATTCTAAATCAATGGACATTAATGAACCATCATTGATGGATGTTGCACATGACACAATCAATTCGACTCAATGGTCCAACACTAATAGATGTTGCTTACTCTCCTAGTAGTGAAGGAAAAAGGCAGGGCTTTTTTCGTAGTAATATGTTCCCTCTGTCAACTTACACCACCAACGGAGAGCATATTCCCTCTATTGACTTTCTTTACTCAACTCAGCTGATCAATTGCTTCACTACTACAAAAAAGCCTTTCTACATCGCTGTATCTACATCGGTTTACTAAAAAGCGATGTCAAATAAAAAGCGGTGGCAATTTTGTAAATAAATGCAACATATTAACATCGGTTATTAGTTAACCGATGTTCAAAGAGCTCATCAACATCAATTCAGTTAATATACGATGTTGAAATGAGCGTGTCAACACCGATTCAGTTAATAAACGATGTTAATAAGGGTTTAAAACCTTACATTTTCATTTTCACTCTCTCGCGCCCCGGAACACTCTCCTTCCCTCTTTGTGAAGACCTATCTGTGCCTAACCACTCTTCGTGTTCTCCTTCACTCTCGCTACCATCGCCGCCTCTGCCAATGAGTCGCTGCCTCTGCCACTGTGTCGCTGCCTCTGTCACTGCGTTGCCACCACTACCCTCTTCGCAACGACATTGTGGTGAGTTTTCCCCCTTTTTGATTTTGCCATCTCTTTAACTTCGTCGTTAACTTTCAAATCGCCCTCTTAATAGGTTTTTGCCATCTCTTCAACTTCATCGGAGCCTTTGGTGTATGGCTTGTTGAAGGAGTGGTCACAGTGCATTTGAGTGAGGTACTACTCTGCTATCTCATAACAGTTTTTAATTTGTGGTTTGGTTTGGTGCATTAGGTTTATAAGTTTTTCTGCCATAACAAGCATAAGTCATGTCACTGTCATAAACTAACTGGTCATTACCATTAATGTTGCGAGAGGTGCCACTGTTTGTGTATTGCATGATTTTGATGTGAGGACCAAAGTGAAAAAGTGGAAATGATTTGGATAAACTCTTATCTTTTCTGACATCAACCTCACAAGTCACAACCTAACATAGAAATAAACCTCATGTTGCAGAAGTTGGTATAAGTGTCTAGGAAATATAATTATTAGCTGAAGGACAGGGATTTTGAATTACAAAAGTTTTTTTTCTGGTTCTAGTAGTGTGGTGCCTAGATTGATATATTAGTTCACAAAATTGCAGTCTATATGCCATTTTGTGAAGCATTGGAAGTCAACATTGCATCTATTCCTTTGAGTGGCCTCCTATGTGAGGTCTTCTACTCAAGTTGTGTGCGACTTTATGGACTTAGTCTTACTGTTTGCTGTGTATTTCAGGTGAGGCTTTTCACAGTGTAAACAGTCAGTCAAGGGAGTTGTCTGCTGTTGAATTGTCAACGCCTCCTTGGATTCTTAAGGTTTGGGCACATGCCTTAATCTTCTTAGTTATTTTATTTCTACCTTTTTTCTTTTATTTCTTGTTTTTCAATTTCATCATTATCACATGTTCTTCCAAATCTCTCTTCATTCGAAATCTAATTTTATGCAGATTAACTGTGGCTATTGTTGACTTTTTCTTTTAAACTTCCAAATCACAATTGAGTGAACTTTGGAAGTACTTGTTTCAATTGCTTTACAACATTAATTTATTTAATTGAAATCCATTCATTCATGTTTTTGATTTAGTTTCTCAAACAATTTTGTTGTACATTTATCATTAGTTTTATGCAATTACCACCAACAATATAGCAAATTAAATCCCAAATTCTGATAAGTTAAAAAATCTTTAATAAATACACTCACATGGGGGATTCACTACGAATTATTTAGCTTTAATAGTGTTCCTTATCACTCACAGGTAGGTTGTTTTTAAGCATACCTTAGTTAACTCTTGGCTGAATTCTCAACAGTCTTAGGAATCCAGAAACAGAATATGAGGACAAAATTCTTATTGAATATTGAAAGACAACAAAGAAAAGGAGATAATTCTCCTCTAAGGGTTTTCCCTTTCTACAATATGTTGCCACCCAATTTACAAATGTTAACAAAACTGAATTAATCCTTATACCCTTTTCCCCTATTTATATCTTATTAACTTCTCTAACTTGCTGACTAACTATTCTAACTGATCTAACTAATTCCCTTTCCCTTATGTCTAATTCCTAACATAAGCTAATTTTCAATTCAATTGGTTATGTTTTGTGACATTATTTCTGGTAATTCTATAATAGAGGACCTCTTCTTTTTCTCCCTTCCTATTTGTCCTGACTTTCTAAGATCTCAAATTATTAGGTTTTTCTAGCAAAGGTTGTGGAGGCACATCTTAAAGCTTGCAAAAGTGATAATTTTGATTTGGAAAATAAGGAAGTAAACAATTTCATTGCAGAGGGATATCTAACTTCTCATATGCTTCTTCAGGTCTTGATTTTTCCTGTTTCTGTTTCATTGGGCTAGTTTCATTAAGACTTCTACTATGTTACTGATTTGAGTTTTTCCTTTTTTATGTTTCCCCCCCATATATTTGACATAGTGGGTTCATTATAATTAAAATTGCAGTATGTGTATGGTGCACATAAGATTAGCTTTGAAACAATAGGAGTATATGACCAAAATGGGTTGGGGTTCCCTCTCTTGGCATTACTGCATTATGTTAATTGGACTGGTCTATATTTTTTCCCTAAACATATCATTAAAATGTCTTGAATTGAAACTACCTGTCTTCAATTTAAGTTTATTTGCGTTTTTTCATTAGACTACACCAATACCCCTGTCCACTATGTGTTGCCAATTTGACTAGATAGAAGCCTCAATATTGCAGTTGGGATGCCAAAATTCATCTAGATAAGAATTTTATTTCATTTTTCAATTAAAAGAAAGTTCGGGTTATAATGTATTTCATTAGGCATCCTAAGGTTACTGAGGTGTATTTTAGAAAGAAAAACGGAGATAACAGGAGATTTAATTCTATGTAGGCAGTGTTAATTATGAAATCTCTTGCAACTACCTGCTGCTCAGTGATCTAACTCAAGAGACTTGCACTTTTGTGTGAAGGTTCTTTGTTGAAGAAATAGAAAACTTGTATGAATTTCTAAATTGTAACTGCAAAATCACATTGTCAGTGGTTTCTATCTCTCAATTTTCTGGATTCAGTGGCAAAGATATTTGAGAAATAACATATTCTTATGTAGTACATATGATTAATAAAGAATATTTATTTGATTAGTTTGAGAGATGTTTGCATCCTATGAAGAGAGGTGGCTTAGGGACTATAATTTTCTAGCTGGAATTCATATCTATTTATTAGTTGTTATGCATAGTCAAAGCCAAAAAGAGTTTTTTTGTTTTTGTTCACAAAATTATTTAAGTGATTCTCATAAGTTTTCATTTCATGCTTATGAATATATGAATTCGTGAATCACATCTAAGATCTTTCCTTCACACCTTTTTGTTGCTTTTAAATATGCAGGGCATCTACTTTATTTGGTAGGAGTTTTTGAACCTATAAAGCAGAAATTGGTGAGGATATTTCCTAAAAATCTGAGTGCTTTTACTCATTTGGTAAGTTACTTATACAAACATTGATATAAAGATATTGGTGTAAATGCTTGTTAGGAATTAAGTTTAAGTTTTTTATCCCTTATTTTTCTCCTGTTTTCCCCTAAATTATTGCAGATTGGTTGACATTTCCTAACCAAACTTAAATACTAACATACTTGTTAGGAGTTTAAATAGCAGTTTAAAGATGAGCTAAAGAGAGAATTGTTGATGGAGTTGAGCCAGAGGACCTCCCAGCAACTGCCTGAGCATGTTGAGCCATATGTAGCTCCTTTCGATGCCCGTGTTAGCATGAAGGGGAGATGTGCTAGTACTGATGTTGATCCCTCAGTGAAGGAGCCTGGCACTGATAGAACAGCTGATAAGTGCAGCTTGTATGTTGATGAGCAACGTCCTCGCTTGGTGGCCATTGGGAGAGTTTATCATGGGGCGTCAATCGTACACCACATGTGTTTGACAGATGGTATGGTCAAGGTGGGAGTTGAAGAAGTTCGAGATGCTACTGCTCGAGTGGCAATCAATATCTTAATGTCAGTGTTATACAGTTGTGGATGACGTAAGTACATTTTAATTTTAGGTCCATTACCTATTTAATTGTAATTTATTAACAATTTACATTTACTTGAACAAAAAAAGGTTTTTGAATGAGTTACGTATGGAATTGGAGCATGGTTCTGTCTACGAATTCCTTGAGCCTCAGAGCATACAAAGATCAGGGAATACGCAAGATCATGCTCATAATTACATTCAAAGATGGACACATGAATCACAAAAACAAGTCTACCTAGGAGCTTACTTAAATAAGTAAGTAAAATTTCATTAATAAAAGCATTTAAATAATCATTGCTTTGTTACTAATAACTATTTTCCAATGCAGCCAACAATGGCAACTGGTTATTTGTCCTAAGTCCAATGTTGTTGTTTGGTTCTGTTCCCTGCACAAGAAGCCCGATGTAGACATCAATGCCACAGTTAGGGTAAGTTTAAATTTGTAACAAATTGACTTGGGTCCTTTTTTGTTAGCTTGAAGGGCATTGGATGCTCCCTTCTTAGGCAGGTGTCTGCATTTGGACGTTATATGTCTAGGTTTCCCACAGAAGTAGGAAACATCTGTTTCCTCGTCATGAATATATTTCTTCCCTTATATCCATGTCCTGACTTGTCATTTAGTCTCTTACAACCTTCATATTTTAAAAGCTTTTTGAGGTTGTCAGAGCCCTTAACAAAGATTGACAGATCCTTCTTTAGGCTGTCAATTTCTTCATGAAGTTTTACAACGTCATGTGGTTGACCTCTTAAGGAAGTATCTGCTTCAACTTTCAGAAGCTTCTCAACTAGCCTTTTGTTTTCTGCGTTGAGATTTTGAATCTCTATGGAAAGATTCCTTTCTCTAGTCCTTGAATCCTCACATGATTTATGGGCTCGAGCAGCATCATTCCAGAGAGTTCGCCTCTCCGAATTTGTAATTTCATTTTGCTTTGAGAGCTCTGTAAACTTTTTCTGTAAATCCTCCTTTTCACTTTCATGTTGTTTGACACTTTTCTCTAAAACTTCTTTTTCTTTTGAAAGTGATTTGGACGATTTCTTTAGAGTTCTGTACGCCTTTGACAGAATAGAAGAGTTTGAAAGTAGTTCATGATAAGCTTCTTGAAGTGAATCTATGTCATTAAAGTCTACCTCATCTTCTTCTTCTGGTTCAGAAGAATTTGTTAAAGTATCTGCCATCAGACATATGTGTGCTTCCTCTTCTTCTCCATCGTTCGATGATGAATCATCGTCCAGGTCTTCCCATGTGGACATCAGAACTTTCTTGCCCTTCCCTTTGCTGAAGAATTTCTTCTTCTTGTCCTTGCTCTTGTCGAGATCTAGGCATTCTGATTTGAAGTGTCCTGGCTTTTTGCATTCGTAGCATACGATTGGACTTTTCTCCTTCTTTTCTTTGAGGCCTTTCCTATTTAGGTTTCTCCATCTGGATCCACCTTTCTTCTTCCACATAGCATGTATCCTTTTGCATATGAAGGATAGTTCATCATTCTCGTCTGAGTCATCATCTTCATATTGTTCGTCTGATGATGTTTCAGCTTGCATGGCTTTGGACGATGATGCTTTCCTTGGCTTCTGGACGCTAAGTGCCAGAGACTTGTTTTTCTTACCATCACCATCTTGATGCAGTTCCAGTTCATGCACTTTGAGAATTCCCACGAGTTCTTCTAGAGACATATCGTCCAGTTCTTTTGTTGCTCTCAAGGCTGTAACCTGTGGTCTCCATTGCCTAGGCAAACTTCTTAGAATTTTGTCAATATGTTCATAGTTATTATAATCTTTACCTTTACCATGTGCTCTAAGTTCATTTAGTATGGTTTGAAACCGTCCAAACATACCTTGTATGTCCTCGTTTTCTTCCATACCAAACAATTCATATTGACGAGTAAGGAGACTGAGTTTGTTACGTTTTACCTGGGTGGAACCCTCATACGTTAACGCAAGAGTGTCCCACATTTGTTTTGCGCTTTTGAGACTGTGCACGTTGTTGTATTCTTGTTCGCTTAGTGCACACATGATGATGTTTCTAGCTTTGTAGTTGAGATTAAATCTTTGTTTCTGCTCCTCTGTCCATCTAGCCTTTGGAATTTCGATGAGGTTCGCATTAATTGGAATGTAGTTGCCCATCTCCACAACGACCCACATGTTAATATGGCTAGATTCGAAGAATGCTATCATTCTTTGTTTCCAGTAATCATATTTGACACCCTTGAAGAGTGGTGGTCTGTTCACAGCTTGTCCCTCATTTTCCATCTTTCTTAAAATCTTTCCTCTGTACTGCTAAGTACTCAACCCAAGAGGCCGAGCTCTGATGCCAACTGAAATACAGAGAAATACACTAGAAGGGGGGTTGAATAGTGTATTTATATTTTCTTCGAAATCCTTTTATAAATATGAAGATGGTATATCTTAAGTTTTATAGGAACTTAATGAAACAGAGGGTTATGCTATCGTCCAGTGGTTCAAAAGCAACAGTTCAATGAAACTGTTTTCTTTTTCTCGTTTTTCGTCAGAACACAAAATATTTTTGTAGATAAAATGTTTAAAGAAATACTTTCGTGGTATGTTGAAGAGATAACTTAAGAGATATGCAAGTAAGCTAGAAAGCGAGAGAATAGAACACTTAGTATTCTAACCTTTGAAGGGTTCTACTAATCAGAATCTGATTACTAACAAGTATTCTAACCTTGCCACTTCTGGCTACAAGTATTCTCTAGGCCACTCCTGGCACACCTTTAATCTCCCATTGAGATTAAAATAAACCCAAGTATTCTTTAACACTAAGCCACTCCTGGCTTTCCAAACAGAAATTGTTTGCGTATAGAAAGAAAGAGTAACTCTCACAGAGAGGATATCACAATAAAAAACGAATACACAGAATCGCTTAGCAAAGCTAAGTAGAAAGTTCTTTTTCGCTTAGGTGTGGATCGTCCAATCATTTTGACAGAGTTTTAGTCTTTTTGAAATTTTGTCACCTTTTAATGCATGAGTTGGTTCCTCTATTTATAGGCAGCTTGGTGTGAAGTAACCGTTGTGGGATTTGTTCCTTTGCCAAAAGCAGTTCTCTCCAAAATGTGTGACCGTTGTCACGTTTTAACTTGGGGTGGAGAGCCAGAGGAGACAACCGTACATGTAGCGCCTCTGCTACTTGTACTTCTTCTACAGAGAGAAGCTTCTCTGTTCCTATTCAATACTTTTCGAAAATTCAAATAGATTGCCATGTTAGAATGAGAAAGAATAATCATCGCATACCAGAGAATCATCATCGAAAATGTATTGTCACATTATATTACGTTTTAAGATAGAAAACGGAGTGTAGGTTATATAGACAATGGACGCTTGCTTTTACAAGAGCATTGGACGCTGACTGTAGTTCTTTACAAAACATATTTGGACGCCTTTCTTATTGAAACATAAAGTCGAGGTTTGAGAGATACAATACCATTTCGGCATTGGACGACGTAGATCCTATAACACTCAAACAAGACCATTAGATACTTCAAAATTTATCCTTTAATTGTTATCATTAAAATCGAAATTCGAGGGGATGGATATCATCCAAGGTCTTAGAACTTAACAGTGTATCTATCAAATATCTTTGGAATACAGAAAATTAATCACAAAGGAGAGCTGCTTGAGTACCTCGCATATGATGGAGATAAAGAGTTGTTATGTGCCAACCTAAGTCTGCTCTTTATAGAGAGAGTCTGCTGCCACTCCCAAGTGTCATTAGGGAAACAACTGAAGATGACCAACATTAACCAACAAGAAAAATTATGATATGCATTGTTCTCCAATCCTTTTCACCATTATATTCCTATTCATCTTGCATTATGGGAAATGAGAAGTTATATGCAGAATGCGTGGTTTGGTATGTGAAAAATAATGCTTTCGCATTTTCTACTCTCCCCTTTCTTGCTAATAATACTTCCTTTTATATTTTTTAAATTATATGATACATAACATTGCGGTAATGATGAGTTTATGTGGGTGGATTCAATTAATTACCTTGCTTAGATAAAATATTTGATGCCTTGCTTACTCGGAAGCCACAAGAATCGAAGGCAATCTGAGTGGAAAATAATACAAGAAAACAACTAATGTTGAGAGCAAAACAATTGGGATTTCCCATGAGGCTTTACAATTTCATCATTTTACCACTAAATTAGAGAATTTTCAATTAAAATCCTAACATTTAAATAAGCTCATGTTTCCTGCAGGCCACGAAATATGCAAGAATATATATTGTTACCTTGATGTCACTTTCCTACAAATGGTGACACTGCCAGCAGAAAGCATAGCACTTGGAAGAGAATGGCATATATATTATATTAAATTATCTAGTGTTAGTGCAGTACTAGTGTCTGTTTTAGTTGCAATATGTTCCTCTTGTGTGTTTTTACATAGTTTTCATATTCAAACCTTACTTATTTGATCATTTCACATTTAGGTGACTGTTTTGGTAAAAATAGCTACTGGCTTTTTTAAGTTAATATGTTGTTGCCCTTTTTGACTTGAAGTTTTGGAGATGTCATTGATAATTGCCTTATATTCCCACATTTTGTAGTAGTTTAGGGGCAATTATTTGATATCTTTCATACTTTTGAGCTTTGTTTATCTTCATTTTAGTTAATTTTGAATAAAAGTTTAGTTTATTTAGGATTTGCTAATTTTCTAGTTTTTACACTTGATCTTGGCTTATTTGTGGTGTTTTGTAGGAAAATTGATGAAGGACCATGTGGAGAAGTGTTGAAAAGCATTATCATTGTTATTGAAGAAAAAAGAGAAGAAAAAAGGTTAATTTGGGTTTCTGGCAAGTAAGCACGACCCCATGCACAACCCTAAGCACGGGGTGTGCTGATGTGCTCGCACTCCGTAACTTTTGCACGACCCCATGCACAACCCCAAGCACGGGACGTGCTGATGTGCTCGCACTCCGTAACTTTTGCATGTCCCTATGCACAACCCCAAGCATAGGGCGTGCTGATGTAGCAGCATTATGAAAGTTCAGCACAACCCTATGCACGACCCTAAGCACGACCCCGTGCACACCCCTACAACAGCTGAAGTCTTTAAATAGATTAGATTTTTATGATTTGGGGACAACTCATTTTCTACATTCAGAATTATTCATTCTTGGAGAACATTAGGGAGCCAATTCCATGCTTAGAGATTCATCTTTCATTGTCTCTTCTTTAGTTTCTTCTTCCCCCATGGCTATGAGTAGCTAATTCCCACCCTTGTTGGGGTTTAATGTAATTAGACTACTACTTCCATGTAATTACGTTTTATTCTCGTTCAGTCATTGATCTTAATCATGTTGGAACTAATTGAACGGGTAAGGTGAAAGGGTTGTAAGTAATCATGTTGCGATATGTACTGATCTTGCATGCAATCTATCATACCTTAATGATATCTCTTAAGATACTTTGATTGCCTATAATTAGAGTTTATGCAGTATTTGCTAATATTTTCATTAATTTTTTTCCCTTCCTTTGTTAGGATTATATTTAGCTGCATAATCAATAACCAAGAGACAGAATCTCATAGATCCATGATCTACAGCTACATTCACAGTTATAGCAAACTTCGTTTTTAATATTTGGTCTTGATAAACACTGTTTGTCCCTTTGAAATATCACTACATCTTCATACATTGTTATAAGGGTGCTAATTAAGAAAATGCAGTATAGAATCAAGACCCCTTCTAAGGATATAGCCATGAATCAACTCTCCTTGTTCCAATGTAGCAAAACCTACACAAGCTTAAAGCACACTAACCATTGCTGAAGGGATTTGCTTGAAATGTTTATATTATAAGTTAAACATCATGACTAGACACACTAGTTGAAATTAAACACACTGATCTCAAAAGGTGGGAACAAAATGCAGAATGTTAGGTAATAATATGTTGAGCTTTCAAATTGTTCCAGATATGCGTACCTTGAGATTTCTTTCAACCCTTGCCTCAATTTTTGATATGTGACCCTTTTCACTACAAAAAAAGGTGTGATTTGTGGCGGCTTAAAATGAAGTTTCTAGTGGCTTAAAAAGGTGTTCAAAATGGCAATTTTGACGTTTAAAAAAATTGTCAAGACTACGTGCGTCACAAACAGCTTTTGACGGATTTAAAATAGCCGCTGGTATTGACCGTCGACAAAACATATACACTTTGTAATTTAGTTGGCTAATCGATCACACCAAAACATATGCTCCAATATACGTTCACTGTCAGTTGTATGTTGAAAAAACATCATAGTCCCCAAATGTTGTAGATATTGTAATGTAGCCATAACATTAGAACATTGTTCCTGCCTCTATCTTCTAATCTGATTATATATGTATTTCCTTCTAAAACCAAATTTCTTATAACCACCACTTTGGTTAGCAAATGACCCAAAAATAAGGTGCACTAATACTAACATCTCTGAAATTGTTCATTTGAACTATGTTAGCATCCCTCATTTTTCTATAGGTTGTAAGCCTACTACAATACACATCTTCCAATAACTCATGATTAAGATTATCAGTGAAGTGAGTAGCATACCAATGTTCGAAAAAAAATCAACGTGTGTCTTAAATTTAGCACTACAACCACATCTAGTTGCACTTTTTGCATGAGCTTTCGTTCTTCAATTGTTAAACCTCTGTCTTCTTGAAAACCTTGTTTTAAAACACAAATTGTTTTTGAAGAACCTCACCTTTATTACCTCTGTGAGAAAATGGATATTTTTATAAGTCTCTGATCCCCACAATGTTGTGCACCAAGGGGGATGAAACACTGGGAAGATTTACACCAATGGGCCACGAGCACACCACATAAGTGAACCTGACACCACCTTCAACCCAAAACCTTATTGTGCCATCCTTTGTTTGCCAAAGTTATGCTATTATTTGTTTCACATTGTATATCCTCTCTTTGAGAGTTATTTGATTTGTAATCATTCAAACTGTTGTTTGGAAAGCTAGGAGTGCCTTAGTGATCAAAGAATACTTGGGTGTTTATCAATCTCAAGGGGAGATTAAGGGTGTGCCAGAAGTGGCCTAGAGAATACTTGTTGTAAGCTAGGAGTGGCAAGAAAGAATACTTGTTTTGTAATCTATTTGATTAGTGGAACCCTTCTAAGATTGAAGGAGAACTGGACATAGCTCACTAGATTAAGTGAACTAGTATAAAATAATTGTTCATATTTTATTCGTGTGTTTTAACTTGTTTTCTTTGGCATACATCCTTGGATGCATAAGATCTTGATAAATCTATTTTGAGAAAATTGTTTTAAACACATTGGATGATCTTTTACCAAACCTGTTTTCATATCTACTATTCACACTTGCTTTCGAAAAGGTTCCATCTTTAAGAAAAAGTTTTAAATTTCTACTAGCACATTATTCAACCCTCCCTTCTAGTGTGTTCCATTTATTTCAAATTCAAACTTCAAATTGCTGCATAAGTTGTCCAAGTTCCTGTAGCTAGCCATTCTGCACAAGATTCATCCTTTGTGTCTTCTGCACCTCTTCCTGAGTTGTCTTCTTCATCTCTGCTATTCTCCACTGTATGACAGCTTGCACATTTCAAATTTGAAATGTATCCATTGAGTGATTAGTTATTGGTCTTAGTGGTTCCCCATGATTTTCGAATTTGAATCATGGAAAGTCTTCTGAAGATTAGTTTGCAACAAGTCTTTTATAGATGTCATTGTAACTGCAATGCAATGTTCTTCAATCTTCATTCTACTAGTTGCTTGTTCTTTGACTAAGACTTGTTTTCTTCTTTGAGTTCCCTTAATTTGAAAATCAAGTATCGTGGAGAACTCACAGCTTCAAAATCAATGCTTCCAAACACTTATTCATGCCTTCAACTTGTAAGAAATAGTGTGTGTGCTTCTAAATGGTATAGACACGTCTATCTTCACAAGCCATTCCTGCAACGCAACTTCTGATGATCCCTTAGTCATGTGTAGCTTCTGATATCTACCCCTTGACTAAAGTTACCCCAAGAACCATGCTTCTGATCATATATAACTTATGATATCTGCATTTTGACCCGAAAAACATGACTGCCTTTCCAGCTTCTGAATAGCTCTCCTTCTGATAGTTCTACTTCTGATTATGCAAAATCTATGTCTTGAAAAACTTTCGCTGTAGGCATATGCTTCACACCATCTCCATGCTTCTAAATTTAGTCCTGTCTTAATTAAGAACACTCAAAACAACCATAAGTTCAAAATACTTGAGATTTGATTCTTGATGGTTTGTCATAATTACATATATCTTGTAATTTCAATTTAAAATTATGATTTTAATAATTTATTTTTTAATCATTTTAATAAATTAACCATACACTTAAAATGTCTTTATTGAGTGAGTAAATGATAGTTTTGTCAATTAAAATATTTTAGTATATATTTTGAATCTAAAATATATTTTTAAATATTTGAAAGAATATCTATTTTAGCTAAATATATTAAACTATCTATTTTAGCAAGAGAAGGAAGGGACCGTATAATACTAGCATCTCTCAAGATAAGAGAATGTAATTTACTTTAAGGGTACTATATTAATTGGATTAACTTATATATTTCAACAAAAGAAGGAAGGACACTATAATACGCACATATTTTAAGAGAGAGAAATATAATTTACTTTTATATTGATGGTTAAATTAATCTGCAGGTCCCTGAACTATTTGACAATTTTAATTAGATCTCTGAATTTTTTTTTCAGTTATTAGGTCCCTAAACATTTTTTTTACAGTAGATCCCTGAACTTGTATTTTTTTTTAAAAATTAGGTTCCTAACAAGAAACCTATTTTAAAAACAAATACAAGTTCAGGGATCTAATTAAAAATTTGGTAAAAGTTCCGGAACCCACAGAGTAATTAAACCTATATTTATATACATATGAATCCATATATTTCATAAACATTGATCGTATTTATTACATTTAATAATATGTATTAAAATTAATTATATATTATATTTAATAAATACAATAATTAATATTGTACAATAAAAACTCTCTTTCTTTGTATATGTTTAACAACTTTTATATATGATATTAATATCCACTTGAATAAATATAGATATATAAGAATCCATACATTTAAGAACAAACATGTATTATATTTATTACAATTAATAAATATATTGAATTTTATAATAACTATTAAATAAATTGTATATTATATTTAATAAATACAGTAATTGCAATTATATAAGTAATATTCTATTTATTCATATATTTATATGAATATTACATAAATAATTATGTTCAATTCTATTTTACAATTCTAATGTTGATAAAAGAATGCTTAAATACTTTTTTAGTACTTGCAATTTACCACTTTTTTACTTTTCGTCCTTGCAAATTTTTTTTTTGGTTATGGTCCTTGCAAATTATGTTTGCTTTGTTTAATTTTTGTCCCTAAAGTGGTTTAGATAGCGCTTTGAACAATGAAAAAAATGCTTTCAAGAGTGAAAAAAATGCTATCTAAACCGCTTTACGGACGAAAAACAAAACAAACATAATTTGCAATTACTAAAACCAAACAAAAACTTTTACAAGGATGAAAAACAAAAAAAGCGCTAAATTGCAAGGACTAAAAATGTATTTAAACCATAAAAGAATACATACATTTAATCTTTATGTATTATATTTATTACATTGAACAAATATATTGAATTTTATAATATTATTAAATTTAATTGCATATTATATTTAATAAAATACATTAATTAAAATTATATAAGTATCAATCTATTGATTTATATATTCATATAAATATTACATTAATATTTATGCTAAATTACATTTTTATAATTTTAATTTTTTAAATTAGAAAAATTTAAATATATATATATATATATCTTGCAATTTCAATTCCTAATTATAATTTTAATAAATTATTTTTAATTTTTAAATTTAGCTATATATTTAAAAATATTTTAGTCAATTATATAACAATATATTTAATTTTAGTAAATTGAAAATATTGTAATATATTTCTAACTAAAATTATATTTTTAAATATTTCAGTGAATATTCTTTAATTGTGTTAAGTTAATTATACTAAACTATCTCTTTTAACAAAAGAAGGGAGAGACTATGCAATACTCACATCTTCAAAAACAGAAAAGTGTAATTTATTCTATATTCTATATGTTAACATAAAAGGGGATGACTATGTAATACTCGCATCTCTTAGGAGAAGAGACTATAATTTACTTTTAAGGGTATTATGTTAAATGAACTAAATTATATATTTTAGTACAAGAAGGAAAGGCAATATAATACACGTTTATTATACATTTAATAATTGCATTCAATAAATGTATTAATTGAATTTAATAATATTATTAAATTAATTATATATTGTATTTAATAAATACAATAATTAATATTGTAAAACAAAAATTCTCTCTCTAAAACTAATACCATCTTTATAAATAAGAGAGTAGTAGGGGTCACTTGCTTCCGTCTTTATCAAAGAGACCTAGTCGACCTGCCCAGGCCTCGAGGGCGAGCTTTATTTAAGAGAGAATGGGGAATGAATGGAAAGGCTTCCATTTTAGGTCTTGGTTTTTTGGGGCTTTCGGGCTCCTCTCGGTCTTATTCGTAGTTGGGAAGGGGGAAGAAGTCTAAATCAATGGACATTAATGAACCATCATTGATGGACATTGCACATGGCATAATCAATTCAACTCATGATCCAAAACTAATAGATGTTGCTTACTCTCCTAGTAGCGAAGGAAAAAGGCAGGGTTTTTTTCGTAGTAATATGTTCCCTTTGTTGACTTTCGTCACCAATGGAGAGCATATTCCCTCTATTGACTTTCTTTACTCAACTCAGGTGATCAATTGCTTCCTTCCTCTGTCAACCTTTATTCATTTTTTTCACCATGATTTTATTATCTTGTCATTCAATTTGAGTTTAATTAGTTCTTCACTTTTGTTGTTAAACAAATCTATTTAGCTAATTCTATAAAAGACTTTTGCTTTTTAGCATAAAAAATTGAATATTTTGGCTTCCCTTTTAAAATTATGGTACAAAATTCATTGTTTTTTAACCATTCACCACATAACAAGAAATCATGTTTTTCATTTTATGAAAGTCAAATTTTTTGCTACTTTTAAAAAAGATTTGTTGCTATATTCGTTGAAGCTGTGGCTTCTCTACATTTCTGCACAAAAATTTGAAAATTTTGGCTTCCCTTTTAAAATCATGGTATAATTTTCATTGTTTTTGAACCATGAACTACATAGCAAGAAATATTTTTTTTTTTATCAAAATGAATCTTATATTAAATTTGACGAGGCCTAATATTAATGGATTATTTATTAACACATGTGTACCATCATGTCTATGTGATATTAATGGATTATTAACTAACACATGCACCCTCATACATGCACACAGGCATATGAACACACACATCAATTAGGTTCATTAAAATTGATGAACTGTTTTATTATTTGCTAATGTAACTTTCTAAATTTTAGTAGCCCTTCTTCTGTTTTTTAAACATAGTAAAGGAACATAGTTTTTTTTAAAGCATCTTGTCATATATAGTTTCACATGGAGGTCTATAACAATATTGTGGCTTTAAAGTTTTAATTAAGCATATTCTAATAATGTTCCACAGTATTTTTTGCATTTGCAGTTTAAGAACTTGCATCCTAGTATAACAAATTATGCCCTTTTATTTAGATTTCATTAAAACTAAGGTGATAGATTGCTTTCTACGCAAATCAAAGCACACATTGTTTTAGCATTCACATAATGGATTGCCTTTGTTAGTTTTGGAGTTTAGATATAAATATCTGCATCACAAGGTCTTGCTGTATAAGAGAAAGACATTTTCATGCAACTAAAAGTACTATATCAACACTATCCATAGGGAAGCATGTACAATTTCTACTTTTACAATAATAATGATACAGTTCATCACTCTATGTTTGAATTTCTAGTTTACTTATGATTGGGAAGAATTAAAACTATATATTCTTTTTGCAGAGGTTGAAAAAACACGAACCATAAATTAAGGTTGAGTCATGGACTAGGTTGCTCTCTTTAAGACATTCTGCGATTCTGGCTGCATTGTATAGCAATGTATAGCCCTGTTGTCTCTAGGATAAAACAACCCTATAAAACTAAGTAAGAGCACTCTCTGCACAAAAGAAAACCCAACAAACCCACACCCACACAATAATAAAATTTGCTCGGAAACGAAAAATAGGATAACTCAATTTTTAGGAAACAACGACTCTTTCAGTGTTCTAGATTTTTTTTCTCTATTTTTTATCGAACTCATAACCTCTTTTTATAACATGAAAATCATGATTATTCACTTAAATGGTGTTAAAAACTCTTAAACCACATTAATTAGCTTCACAATAGCTAGGAAAACTTTAAGATAGATTAATTAACTTCCAACGGCTAAAAAGCATTAAACCAGATTAATTAATCTATGTTAAAGTTTTCATAGCTATTGTGAAGCTAATTAATCTGGTTTAACGGTTTTTAACACCATTTAAGTGAATGATCATGATTTTCATGTTATAAAAAGAGGTTCCAAGTTCTAAAAAAAAAAAATAGAGAAAAAAATTTGGAACAATGAAAAAGTTGTTTCCTAAAAATTGTGTTTTCCTAATTTTTGTTTTTGAGCAGATTTTAGTATTGTGTGGGTGTTGGTTTGTTGGGTTCTCTTCTGTGTAGAGAGTGCCCTTACATAGTTTTAGAGGGTTGTTTTATCCTGGGGACGACAGGGTTGTACACTGCTACACAATGTAGGCAAAGTCGCGAAATGTCTTAAAGAGATTGACCTAGTCTCCGACTCAACCATTATTTATAGTTCATGTGTTTTTCAACCTCTGTTGTAACAAATTTAAGATGTTTATTTTCTGCCATGTCTACTAAACACAACATATCGCTCCAGCTCATATTAACTATTCGTTTTGTTTCGAGCATGTGCATTTCAAGAGATGGAAACAAAAGATGTTGTTCTTCCTGACCATGCGCAAAGTCACTTCTGTTCTCACTACTGTCAAGCCTATTCTACCAAGAAGTCTATTTGATGCTCGACATAAGGAATTGGAATCATGGAATGACAATGACTTCATGTGTAAGAATTTTATTTTAAATGGTTTATCTATTATCTTTAAGATTATTAAAGTACAAGTACCACTGCAAAGGAAAATATGACACTAAAAGGGTTGGATCAAAGAAATATGTTGTCAGCCGTTATCTCAAGTATCAAATGACAGATGACAAATTTGTAGAAGCCAAATCTCATGAACTCTAGAAAATTACTCATGAAATTGTCTCTAAAGGTATGATTTTAAATGAATAATTCCAAGAAGTTGTAATCATTGATAAATTACCTCTAAGTTGGAAAGTTTTTAAAAACATCCCCAGGATAAAACATAGTGATATATGTGAATTTGATGGAGTGTTAACTAGAAATGGAAAATTATATTTTATCACTTCTATTGATGATTGCATATATGTATATCTTACGGAAAAAAAGCTATAAGCTTTACTAATATCTTATGACTGTGTTTTCATTGGATATCTGGTAAATAGTAAAGCTTATAGTTTTCTTATTTAAATGAGAAAATTGTTATGGGATTATGAACGCCAGAGACAACCACACCATTCTTATTTAGAATTAGCATTCACAATTGTTTGTCTACTAGTGTTGAGGAGAGTGGAAAATGAGCAGATTGAAAATCGGAATGAAATGTATTACATTGGTTCTAAATAAAACCGATATAGAAAAAGAAACTTTTTACATTGATTCTGCTCACATAGTTCAATAACCAATTTAAAAAATTTTGACTTTCTATATCACCTAAATTTATAATGTCAAAATAATCTATGTAAAAAGTCTATTCCAATTGATGTAAAAAGTCAAAACTGTAGTAGTGAGGGAAACTTACAATTAATGATTGATTAGACAATGAATGAATGAAAGGCATTTGACAAGTGTTGAGTCAACACAAACGAGGGTCACATCATCTCGATTACCGGTATATAAGTATAACGATCCAACCAATAGCAATCGGGATGATGTATGTAACACCCTAAAATCCAGGTTTACATATAATCAACATTTAAAATTTTAAACCTATTTTAATTGGATAAACATGTTAATTCCATTTGATTTCACCAAACTCTGTAAAGTTAAAGAAAACATGGAATGAAATTTTGCGGGGGTTTGAAACTTTTTATTAATGAATACTATTATAATTTCTCTGATCCTATTTTCCAACTTATGGACTAATTAAATATAATTTTCTAACATCCTTTCAAAAACATAATTAACCTTTTTGTCTTTACTTTGAAATGTCATTACTTGAGACTCAAAATGAAAACTCGACTTTGATGCATTCATCATAAATACGTTTGTTAACGAAATACCATTCTTATTAAAAAAAACTTAATTTATAACATACTCGAGTTCCAATAAACCATTAAAGATACAATAAAATTCCATTTGAAAATCCTCAATTTCCATCATTAAGCATTTATACTTTTACAAATATAAATATAGGTTCACATCCTTGAAATTTAGTACATAATACATCCGAGTCACATACAAGAGAATGATACATAACAAAATGAAAACCTAGTCTACCCTCTTTTATACAAGAAAGGACTAAGAATCAAAGTAGTGACTCAACAAAATTCAACCCTTCCATACTTATTCAACCCATGAGACATCCTTGGAGAATCTTTTGTTCTCCTTGAATAGATCAATCCGCATCCTTAGCACTTGTCGTAGTCATTTCGTTCTACCTTTGACAATTGCACAAAATCATTCGTCTCCATCTGAAAAATAAAGTGTAAGGAATGAGGATTGGCTTCATCAATGCCACACACAAAACGACTTAAAAAGTCACACAAACTACTAACCACAACGGTGTGGTTGTCTAATGGGTCTCACTCATAACCCCAATCACTTTCATAGCTAACTCTTTGAATCATTTTCTCACTAGCCAGCTGCCACTGGAACTCCCAAAACTCAGTGGTCTTACACAATTTAAACTAGATGACTATTGGGAGTATGCCCTCACCATGGTACAATGGCATGCTCTCACCAACATGGTCATGCCTCGCATTTGTCGAGATTGCCAAGTCGGCATTGTGGAAAATGTGACCATAAAATCGGTGCCAGATCCCCAAGAAATAGCAAGTCAATGAGCATACCTCGGGTACCAATCCGTGTGGCCATGCAATCTCTGAGGATTGACTCCTTAACAACTCTCTCTATCGAGATTCTTTTTTTACAGGTCCGTGTGGGCTTCTTTACCAAAGGTACCCGACGACGGTCCTCAAACAACATATGTCCCTGACATATCACACGGAGATTCAATTTCCCCACTATCACAATGGTCAACATTACGACCCCATCCCTCACAAGCGTATTGCTCACTACAGATGAAGCTTCCACACGACCTCTTCACACTTGTCCTTCCTTTGTCCCTGTGGGGTTCCACCGCTCTTGCTACCGAACAATGACAAACTAGCACACAAGCCTTAAGACCTCGTCTCTATCTCCACAAATCACTTCATTCCAAGGACACTTGCTTCCCTCACCACACTAGATGAACAGTGCCATTCGACCTCCGTTTCATGAACTTTAACATCCTCGCAGCCGGAAGACCCCACGCGTCTCTCTTTACCTTATACCTTCGGTATCTTACCGTACCCTCACATTTCTATACATATATCAAAATCACAACAATTTTTGTCACCAAAATGTGACCAATCAAATATGTCACCAAGACGTGACCACTCAAATACGTCACCAAAATGTGACCACTCAAATACGTCACCAAAGTGTGACCACTCAATCACACAATCGTCATAACATATAATATTTTCATTAAGTTTTATGCATATTTCACCCTCTCAACTCTTATGGGTATCTCACCCTCTCAATTCTTATGAATATTTATACTTACCATTGTTCCTCTGCGCAAGGGCCCTAAGTTCACTCTATGTCCAAAGGAAAAATAAAGAGTTCAATTATGTCAAAATTATTATTAAGATTATAAGTTCACAACCTAGGTATTTTCACACTTTGCAGTTTAAGGCTTATTTATCGTTATCGCCAAAATCGCTATTAATACTAGAACGGAGTTCTAGTCATCACAGGCCCTCGCACTCGAGTCCATGTGATAGCACCACAATAAGAACATATACACACTACAGTAGAAAATCAACCGTATCACACAAGAAATCACATGCACACACAATTCCAAAGCCCGAGGTTCACACTCCTCCCGGTCTCCAACACAGTTAATTAAAATAAATGCATCACGCGTGTCAAATAACAGATGCCCGAAGTTCACACTCCCTGGGTCTTTCAAACAATTTAAAACAGTGATCAGCACAATTCATCCACAAAGTATAAGTCACATTACATTAATTTTGCCAAAAAGGATATTTAAAACTTTCTCATGAATAGCAAGGCCCTAAGTTTATTTTCTGAAAAACAGGACAGAAAGTCGGATTAAACTAAAATTAGTAAACCATTTTTAAAGCACAAAATTTTTATATGGAGTCAAAGCCCTATAAATCTATTTTCTGGAATGGTATCCCAATTCCTTAGGAAAACTCTACAAAAATTCCTAAAAATTGTACAAGGGAAGTAAGACAGTTTGGTCCCAAAACTACACTAGTTCCAAGATTTGCACTTTTCTGGACCTTCCCAAAACTAAATTGAGCTGTTCTTTTTCTAGATTGTCTTTTCAAAATGGTTAAAATTCGTCCTCTAATTCTTTTTCTACAATTCCCATAAATTTTTACGGTAAAACCATTTTCCAGACTTGAGGATAGCTTTCACAGCACACTGCCTCTGTCTTGAAATTACTTTTAAAATTAGAAGATGAAATTTAAAATTAGCTTAAGATACATGGTTGGAAAGCTTATCATGTCTAGTTTGAGGATATGTAAACAAGTTTTGAATCAGATCAACACAAAAATACAGATTTAGGAAAAACCGAGCACTGCCAGGCCCAAAACCGAAAAGAGAGAAGGTCGTCTTGCATGTCCCAGATGGACCTCATTTTAAGCTTATCCCACAAAGACACCAATAGTAAAGTTGTAGGATTTTGTGTCTAGTTTCGTTTAAAGTTTGTTTCACACAAATCCAACGGTTATATTTTGTGAAAAACCCAAAACAGTGGCACCTGCTCAGGCCAAAACGCTGGTACATCAACTGCCTCTTCAAATTTGGCCTTGATTTCAAAGAGAAAACCTTGGTTTAAAATTCTAACAAAAATTGGGCAGAGTCTCCTTTGTAATTGGAGCATCCTCAAAGAATTAAAGAGCCAAAAAGATGAAGAGAAAAGCAACATGCATGCACAATTCCACCACAGCACAGTCACAATGCTCAACAAAATTTAAAAAAAAAAAAAAATGTTTCCAACCATCAAAAGCAACATGCAAAGGGAAAGGAAGCAAGAGACAAATTCAATGGAGGCAAAGATGAGATTCTTCCATGGCTGAAACCCCCAAAGACAGCCATGATTTGATTTCACAAGAAAGAGCTCCTCCTTACCTAGCTTAGGTGCTCACAAAAAGGAAGAAAGTGAAGATGAAAAATGGAGGTAGTAGATGGAGATGATGAACGGCTTGCATGCAACCAACATGTACCAAGCTTCTCCTCTCCTTCTTCTCCTTCAAGCTCCTCGGCCTCACAAGAAAGTGGAGAGCAAGGAGCTTCTAATTCTTGTGTTTGTGTTGTGTGGTGTTGTGTTGGTTTATTGAGTTAAGTTAGTTTTAGTGAGTTGAGTGAATGGTGAGTGGGATTAGGTGGGTTTTGCATGTGTTTTGATTGGTGGGTGGGGTTTTGGGGTTATTACCTAGTGGGTAATAGGGGTAGACTCCTAGGATTAAGGGTTTTAGGCACACCAAGTATGGTTTACACAATGTAATTTTACACTGTGAAATTGTTACGCAATGGAATTAAATTTTTAGAAATTGAATTCAAACAAATGAAATTCTTTATAAAACTTGATATCTAATATATCACTTGCATAATTAAATTAATTCTAATTGATCAATTAAATTTTCATCCGTAAAGGAATTAATTACAGACAAAACTTCACAGGAAATTAATTAAGAAGCAAACATTACAATTAAATAATTACAGACAACACTGCAGGCAAATAATTGCAGAGAATTTTATATATTTGATTTTGTAAATTTTTCTACTTAACCATTATTAAGAAATAATAATTTTATTTATTTTCCATTATTTTTCTTAATTACTCAATTACTCACCAATTATATTTAATTACTCAAAACACATATTTTTTCTTATTTCAAACAATCAAATCTCAATTAAATCACAATAAAACTACTCTAGTACATACTTACTGAGTCATAATTTTTAGGGTGTTACAATGTAGCCCTCGCTTGTACTTTCTCAACACTTGTCAAATGTGTTTCCCTCATTTATTATCTAATCAAACATTAATAGTAAGTTGCCATGCGCATATCTGCTATTAGATGTATTTTAATAACAAAGAGGAGAATGACGAGGAAAGAGGAAATCAAGTAAATGGAAAATAAGAATGAAAAGTAATACATCAATTCTAAATAGAACCAATGTAGAAAAAGAAACTTTTTACATTGGTTCAATAACCAATTTAAAAAATTCTGACTTTCTAAATCACTTGAATTTATAAAGTCACAATAACCGACGTAAAAAGTATTTTTTAACTGATGTAAAAAGTCTAAATTGCAATAGTGAAGGCAACTTACAGTTAATGATTGATTAGATAATGAATGAGTAAAAGGCATTTGACAAGTGTTGAGTCAGCACAAACGAGGGTCACATCATCTCAATTGTCGGTCTTCACTATATAAATAATAGCAATCCAATCAAAATGGCAACCGAGACGATATAGCTCTCGTTTGTGCTAACTCAACACTTGTCAAATGTTTTCCATCATTTATCGTCTAATCAATCATTAATCATAAGTTGTCATGTGCATATATGCTATTAGATGTGTTTTTATAACGAATAGGCTAGACTTATGACAAAATACTTGAAAGGTGAAAATGCATTGTTGTATTTTAGATGATCTGATAGTAAACAATCTTGATTATGTGTAGCCTAGCCTGTTATGATCTAAGTGTACATTGTTGTATTTCAGAAGACAACCTTGGTCTCAAAGATTCTAGAACCTTTAAGCAAGGACTAGATCTAGATACCATCATCGAAACCCTAATCAACTCGTTTCGATAGTACGATGAGATCGAGGAGTGCAAGGCTGTCACTTACAAGGTTTCCAACAAGTCCGAGGGCTATGGTTTCATCCTCTTCAAGATGTTTCGCTGCACACAGAACGCGTTTAAGAAACCATAGAAGAAAATTGTCAACCGCACGACGACATGCCAACTGGCATTCATCGGCCCCATCAATAACAATAACCAGAACCAATAGTTATTGGTGATGTCGCCAAAGTGGCCATGGATTTCACCAAAGAAAGAGTCATACATAGCAAAACATGCTCTAAGTCTTCGAGTCAACTCGTTGAGGGAGCAATCCAACTAGAAGCACTGGGTTTGGAGCTTGGTGATGAAGTTAGGAGCCTTAATGAGGGTGTGTTGGGTGTGGAACCTATGGTTGAGGAAGGAGAGTGTGAAGGATGAGAGGTGAAAGGGTGGAGGTAGCATTTGGACCCACTCCATTGTGAGACTCAAATTTCAATGATTCTCGAAGGTTCTTCACTGCCCTGGGCGACTATTCTCTAGAGTCATATTAGAGAGAGAGAGAGAGAAATAATTCTCGACAGTTTAAAATCGCCAGAAAATTGTTTATACTTGTTAAAAGCCACACACCCACTGAAACAATTATTAGCGGTACAAAAAAATGCCAACTCAAGATTTTTTTTTAACTTTAGACAATAACAGACATGATGGGAAGGACCATTTGACTCACTTTAAAAAATAAAGGACTAAAATGAACTTTTGAAAAGAAAAGGGACCAAACTGAATAACTAGATACAGTAATAAGCAATTTGAAACACTTCACAATACAAACACAAAAACAACCACAACTCACACAGATGTTAGTTAGTTCCCGATATGAATCAGGGCGCAGGCTAGCATGGGAGACCTAAATAGGTCTCCCATAGTGGGAAAGTAATGTTGTCCATCAGATTTATTAGTTTTTTAAATCAGTGGCTAAGATTTTTAGTCCTTTTTTATTTTTCTTTTCTTTTTCCCTTCTTCTCTTTTTCGGATTTATCCCTTATCTCTCTCTCCATCTTCTAGTCACTCAAACAATCCTCGCGGCCCAAAAATGAAACGACCACCCAGCACAGCTCTTGCTCAGAGCACCACTGCAAGTGCCAAACACAAGCTCAGTGGCATGGATCTCACGCGTGCGTACAATGGCAGCGGAGCTCCTGCGAGAGCGAGGACATCTGCAAGGCTGCCCATTGCCCACTGAGCCACCACCATATTTGCAACACGATTTCGGTTTCGAAAAGAAAAGGGTTCTACAATAAATGCAAGGACCAAGAAGAAGAAGAGACGTGCCCAAAAAAGGTGATTTCAGGACTTCGAGTGTTGTCTGTGTTTGTGCGTTCAACGGAATCTTCGAATATTAATTAGTTGAATGAGTGGAGGATTTTGTTACGATGTGTGGATTCTTGTGATGGTGCTATGGCTGAAGGTCCATTTGGTGTTTTCTTTATGATGTTTAGGGATTTTGTGATTTGATTATGTGCATTGAAGTGTGAATGAATTGGAGTGGAGTTTTCTGTGTATCATGAGATGCAAATTAGAGTGGAGTTGCTTTTATTTGCAAAAATGTTGTTGCCACACCTTAAACGTAAGGGTCACTGTATAGAAAGGGAAAAGGTAAAGGAAGGAGACGGAGGAGGAGTGTTGTTGGTGACATTGGAGAGATGAAGGGATAAATTTGGAAATTTAAAAAAAAGTAAAAGAAAAAAATCAGAAAAGCAAAAATTTTCAACGATTGATTTAGAAAATTAATAAATCTAATGGATAAGAGACCTATTTAGGTCTCCCACGCTAACCTGCCTCATGAGTCAGTATGATTCTTGTGACAGTTAGTTCTATTCCTTCAATTAATGGGTGAAAATGCATGGGGTACCCAAAATCATATCAATGGCAATAAGTCTAAGTTGCACAAAGCCTGAGATGTCATGATTAATGTGAAAATTCAGTATCTTTATCTTTGACATTATAGAGATAAGATGGATTGGATGGAACCACAAACAAAAGTTATGCCCCTCCTTCGTATAACTTCTCCCTTCATTTCTCGTTCTTCCTCACCCTTAATTGCTTATTTTTAAACTTTACTAGGAAAAGAGTTATTTAAATTTAATTTAGTAGTAACAAAGATGAAGGTATAGAGAAAGTATAATTTAAAACATAGAATTTTATTAGGAAAGCATTTCACTAATTTAAAAAGAATCCTATAACAAATTTCTTTTTATAGCTTAAACTATACTTTGTTAAATCTTCTCAAGATGAAAATATCACGATATATAGAGAATTACATATATAATTACAAATTGAATCCATTTTCAGTCTCAACGGCTTTTAAAACCATCAAATAAGCAATTTGGGTGAGGAAATTCCCAAAAACGGAAAACTTGTCTTTTTGGCCGGGGCTAAGATTTTACAGGTGCCATCACAAAGGATCAAGAAATCAGTGGGAATTTTCCTAGAGTTTTTCTACCACCATGGGTGCCTCAAATTCGTTTCGATTCCGTGCAGTCAAAATAATTTTCCAGAAATTAAGTCCATCTCCAATCTCATCTTTAAAAATTCATATTTGATTATCTACTCATGCAAATGGATGATTCCAACTCCATTAGAACCATTAGGATATCCAGTTCTAACTAAAAGTACAGGGAAAGCAGTGACACACTCAAAACAAGGCAGTCATTGAGCAAACACAAGAGCTATACAGATTCAAGAGTCAACAGAAAATGGTGCACTGTGAAAATCATTAAAAATCATATAGAACTCGAAATAATATGGAATCAGTTGCATTGAGAAGAAGACAAGTAAAGACACAATTTCACAAAAGGGAATTTACAAATTAGCTTTGTATATTCCCAGTTTAATTCGTGGTACAGGACAGAATAGAACAAGGTGATTTAGCAAGCACATGTGATTCAGTTTTAAGCATCATGTATAACACATATGTGTTCATGACTTAGGACTCATTCTAGGCTGAAAATCAACATGTTTTGGACACACCAAAGTCAGAGGGTCATTCAAAGGCAATAATTTAAGCATTACACAATTTAGATGTATGCTAAACACAAAATACACACAAGCTATCCTGCACATTTTCAACTTGAACCTATCCTAAAGAAAATATCATTATATATTTATGTTATGAAATCAACATAAATCTTATAAGATTTCTTAATTTGAATATAATATAAAATTGAATTAGATTACAAATCAGTACTATATATCAATTTACAAAATTGCATAAATCTTTCAAGTTTTTTTATAATTTATTTTGAATATGATATATAATTGAATTAGAATATATATTAGTATTGTTAATTAATTAAAATAAGAATACACACACACACACACACACACACACACACACACACACACACACACACACACACACACATATATATATATATATATATATATATATATATATATATATATATATATAATAAGTTACTGTTGTATTTCGGTGGAAAAAGAATTAATGTAGTGTTACCCCCAATAATCAATACAATATTGATAATTGATTAGTATTAGTATTTAATGTAATATAATACCGAGGGAGTCTAGCTCAGTTGGTTGAGCAGGGTGTGGTTGAGCAGGGTGTGTGAGTTGTTGTCAAACTCCCGGTACTGTCTTCGATTACTACAGATAAAAAAAATTAATGTAATATAATAATTTATTATCATTATAATAAATAAATACTGTAAGTTACTATAAAATAATAATAGTAAAAATAAATCATGACCGTAATTTGTTATTATTATTATTATTATTATTATTATTTAAGGTTACATAACAATTTATTATTATTATCATCATTATAATAAATCGTGCGTTGGATTGTTGTGGAGTAGGATCACTGCGGGATCGCGATCTTTCATGTTTAGTCGTGGGATCGTCGATCCCTTGTGTGTTTAAAGTGACAAAAAAAATCAGATCTGAGTCTGAATGATCCAGTTAAAAGAAAACAAACTCTGTTTTCCAAAGTGCAAACTGAATTACTACGAATTGTTTCATAACAATATTCTCTTGAATCTTGATCTCTTTCTCTTCTCGTTAATCTCTTACATCCACCGATGATGAACCACCGTCACAGAAATTTCATCTTAGATTAAGAATAATAAAATTTGTTTTATTGACCATTAGTTGGATTTTATACTTAGATTAAGAAGGAAAATCACCTTAACGTTAAACAGATCAGTCATGAATTAACGCAAAACAAAAAAGGAGAGAAAGTTGAGGATGGATTCAAAGCATAACAGTGTTGGGTTCCCAAAAGCTAGAGTGTGTGTTGAAGAGGCTTAGCTTGTGGGATGAAACAAATGGCAAGGATTACGAAAGCATGATTCGTTTCAATGACACAAATTTGGATGCAGCCACCGCCTCCATTACTCTCATCGCTCTCTTTGTCTTTGAAACCCCGAGCTGATATATGAAATGTTGCCGCTACTTGCCATCCTGATTAGTGCGACTGCGTTGTGTTCTCCGAAGAAAGAGTAAAGTGTTTTGGGAAGAGAGAGTAAAGGGTAAGTTTGGGATAAGAAAACATTTTAAAATTTAAAAATTAGTTAAACTTTTATAATTAATAGGTTGACAAATGTCACTTTTTAAGTGGGTAGGCTGATTTTTCCGCTTCGGAGGTTCTGGCATTTCTCAAATATGTATAGGGGAAGGGTAGTATTATAATTTTTTTAGTAGGAGTGATTGGTTGGAATATATTTTTGGGGTGCATCAAGATTGATTGCTATCCGCATATGTATCCTTTTTGAAGCCAAACTATTGGCTCATTTTATGCTAAATTTATTCAATAAAATTATTGTTTATATAAAAATTATTGTGCTATTATTACTTTTAATGTGAATTAGAAGTTATTTTTTTATCTATATATATGTAAAAGCTTTTAGGTAGGAGAATGTAACTACAAAAAAAAAGTAGAAGAATATAGAATCTTACGATTCGAGTTACTATCCTAGATAGAATCTCGATTTTAACAACCTTGTATGTAACAAAACCTTCATTAATAATTGATAATTGATGAAAATTGATAATTAATTTATTTAATATTTTTTAAAAATAAAAGTAAGATTAAAACCAAAAATGGATCTAATTCAAAATTAATAATTGATTTATTTAATATTTTTTTTAAAAATAAAAGTAAAATTAAAAATGAAAATTGATCCAATTCAAAATTAATATTTTTTTTTTCGTAATGTTTTTTTTGGTAATGCTTTTTTTTTTGGTATTGAATTCAAAATTAATAATTGATAATTAATAAATGATTTATTTAATATTTTAAAAAAATAAAAGTAAGATTAAGTCATCCCATTCATTAGATGATATTGTAAGTGATTAGATGAGACGGTTCTTCTCTTCCAAACCGATTCATTCAATACACTAATCGAAGATACTGCTGTGTTGCGTTTTGTATCTGTGTGTCTGGTAGGAAAAGACGAAGGGCAAGAAAGGAGCATGAAGAGCCCTACTCTCCCTCTGGAGTTGATCGGAGAAATTCTGCTGAGATTGCCGGTGAGATCTGTGCTGTCTTTGAAGAGTGTGTGTAAGACATGGGGTGCTCTTATTTCCGATCCCCAATTTTGCATTTCCCATAATGACCTAGCTGCGGCACCCTCCCATAGACTCCTTCTCAGATCAAATCCTTTTTATGTTGAATCCTTTGATATAGAGGCACCGCTTCACGAGGATTCCAGTACAGTGAGTTTACGTCTCCCCCCTCCATCACCCTCATGCAATTGGGGCGACAATATCCCGAATGCTCATTTTGATATCAAATATGAGATTTTGGGTTCATGCAGAGGGCTCATACTTTTATACAGCAAGGTAAGAAGCCATAAGGATGATCTCATTCTGTGGAATCCATCAATAGGTGTACACAAACGGTTATCAGATTTTAAATTTGAGTTAGCCTCTTCTTATCTATATGGTTTTGGGTATGACTCCTCCGCAGATGACTACTTACTAGTTGTTATTAGACTTTTGGATGCATATGATGATGTGCCTAATATCCAGATTTTCTCCTTCAAAACCAATTCATGGAAAGAAGATCGTATTAATGTTCCATATCAGGTTCACAACAATAGATTCTGCTTTGGATCACTCTTAAATGATAGTCTTCATTGGTTGGTTTTCTCTGAGTATCAAAATTTCCTGGTGATTGTTGCCTTTGATTTGATACAAAGGACATGGACTGAAAAGTGGAGTTTATCAGAGATTCCTCTGCCATATCATTTAACTATGGAATGTGAAGAGTATTATTTCAGGGTATTGGAAGGATGTCTCAGTGTTTGCTGCTCAGTCCGAGACTGTGATAAAACTGAAATATGGGTGATGAAAGAATATAAAGTGCAGTCATCTTGGACTATGACCATTGATATCCCTGCTTATGGCCTTTCCCTGATATGCACCACCAAAGATGGTGGAATGTATGTAGCAAATAACTTTGGATTGCAGGAAATTAATCACAACGGAGACCCACTTGAGCATCTCGCATATGATGGTGACGAAGAGTTGTTCTGTGCCAACCTACCGTCTGCTCTTTATAGAGAGAGTCTGCTGCCACTCCCAAGTGTCATTAGGGAAACAACTGAAGATGACCAACAGTAACCAACAAGAAAAATTACGGTATGCATTGTTCTCCAATCCATTTCAGTTTTCACCATTATACATTTGGGATTTTCCATGAGGCTTTACAATTTCACCATTTTACTGTCAAAATCTTAAAAAAAAATTCAATTAATATCCTAAAATTTACAATAAGCTCATGTTTCCTGCAGGCCACGAAATATGCAAGAATATATACTGTTACCTTTATGTCACTTTCCTACAAATGGTGACACTGCCAGCAGAAAGCATAGCACTTGGAAGTGAATGGCGTATATATGATAATAAATAATCTAGTTTTGTTGCAGTACTAGTGTTTGTTTTAGAGGTGATTTCAGTAAAGTTAGAGTATCAACAGACTTTACAATTTAACTATGTTTCAAAGTTGGAGTTGGCAAATCCTAGTTGGTGTTATACATGCTATTTAGTGTCTTTATATTTTCTCCTCATAATGTTATTATGTTTGCAGTATGTTCCTCTTACGCTCTTTTACTTTGTTTTCAGATTCAAAGCTTACCTTTTTTTTTTTATCGGCTAATGTTAATTTGTTAGTTGTTAGTAGATTTAAACCTTTCTTATTTGATCATTTCACAGTATTTAGGTGACTTTCAGTAAAAACAGCTATGGGTTTTTTAAGTTAATATGCTGTTGTCT
Source organism: Pueraria montana var. lobata (assembly GCA_026413185.1). NCBI lineage: Eukaryota > Viridiplantae > Streptophyta > Magnoliopsida > Fabales > Fabaceae > Pueraria > Pueraria montana. Next base: position 64,730,845 of record CM048650.1, on the reverse strand, counting down.
TTTTCGACTTGATTTTTTGGAGATGTCGTTGATCTTAATCACTTGGGAACTAATAGAATGGGTAAGGTGAAAGGGTTGTAACTAATCAAGTTGTGATATGTACCGATCTTGCATGCAATCTATCATACCTTAATGATATCCCTTAAGCTACTTTGATTGCCTATAAATTAGAGCTTATGCAGAATTTGCTAATATTTCCATTATTTTTTCCCCTTTGTCAGGATTATATTTAGCTGCATAATCAATAACCAGGAGATAGAATATGATAGATCTATAATCTGTAGCTATATTTGCAGTTAGCAAACTTGGTTTTTAATATTTGGTCTTGATATAAGTGAAATATAAATATAAAAAATTGTTTGTCCCTTTGAAATCTCACCACATCTTCATATATTGTTATAAGGGTTCTAAGAATTGGCAATATAGATTATGATTAAAATATTACCTCGCTTAATGTTAATGGTATCCATGTAATCAAATTAAAAATATTTTCAAAAAGTAGTTATTTATTAATGACATCCATGTAATTAAACAATTTAAAATAATATCGAATTTGAGATTGATTTCAAGAACTAACAGAAATATTGATATAGCGAAAACTTAAAAACATTAAATGCTAATAATTTTCCATCTAATATTGAAAATCGATTTTCAGCAAAATATCCTATATATATCTTATATTCAATTTTGATTTTTTGGTATGAATGCCATGTTATCAAATTTAAAATATCACTAAAATGATGGCATGAATTAAAAAATTTAATAGTAATGAACAAAAATCGTAAAAACCATTAATATATAATACACATGATTGCCAATTAAATTAAACCCTAAATACTAATAATTTTTGCAACTTTCAGTCATTTAATCAAAATTATAGTATTAACCCTTTATTTTGAGCGGAATTGTATTTAGGCAAATTTTTTTAGAGGAAAAATTTCCCAAATACATACTACTTTAAGGGCTCGATAAGATAGGATAACGCTATCATATCTTATTGGTGCGCAATAAATAATAAATTACAGCAGAATATGATAGTTATCATGTTGTATCGTATCTTATCCTATCATATCTAGCCACCAAACGGAACCAAAGTAATAAAGGAATTACCAAACAGCTCTTAATAAGAGTTTTCGGTAAACCAGTAGTTTATAAGTTTTTCAACTCATTGCGAAACACACGTAACCCTAAGAAATCGGCACAAGAAGGTGATTGAAGATACTGTTATGTCGCGTACTGTATCTGGGTGTCTGGTAGGGAAAGACGAAGAGCAGCAAAGGAGCATGAAGAGGCACACTCTCCCTCTGGAGCTGATCGGAGAAATTTTGCTGAGATTGCTGGTGAGATCTGTGTTGCGTTTGAAGAGTGTGTGTAAGACATGGCGTGCTATTATTTCTGATCCCCAATTTCGCATTTCCCATTATGACCTAGCTGCGGCACCCTCCCATTGTCTCCTTCTCAAAACAATTCATTGTTATGTTGAATCGTTTGATATAGAGGCACCACTTCTAGAGAATTCTAGTGCAGTGCATTTGCCTTTCCCCCCTCCATCACCCCTACGCAATCAGGGCCACTATAACTCAAATGCTCATTTTGATACATGAGATTTTGGGTTCATGCAGTGGGCTGATACTTTTATACAACAAGGTAAGGTATGAGAACGATCTCATTCTGTGGAATCCAGCAACATGTGTACACAAACGATTTTCAGATTTAACATTTGGGTTAACCTCTTATTATCTATATGGTTTTGGGTATGACCCATACATTGATGACTACTTAATAGTTGTTATTAGACTTTTGGATGCACATGATGATGAGCCTAATATCCAGATTTTCTCCTTCAAAACCAATTCTTGGAAAGAAGATCGTATTAATGTTCCATATCAGGTTCCCAACGATAGATTCTGCTTTGCGTTGCTCTTCAATGATACTCTTCATTAGTTGGTTTTTTGTAAGTATCAAAATGTCCCTGTGATTATTGCCTTTAATCTGATACCAAGGTGGAGTTTATCAGAGATTGTCTGAGATTATTGCCTTTGATTATTAATATTCCATGATATGCACCACCAAAGATGGTGGAATGTATCTATCAAATATCTTTGGAATACAGAAAATTAATCACAAAGGAGAGCTGCTTGAGTACCTCGCATATGATGGAGATAAAGAGTTGTTCTGTGCCAACCTACAGTCTGCTCTTTATAGAGAGAGTCTGCTGCCACTCCCAAGTGTCATTAGGGAAACAACTGAAGATGACCAACATTAATGAACAAGAAAAATTACGATATGCATTGTTCTCCATTCCTTTTCACCATTATATTCCTATTCATCTTGCATTATGGGAAATGAGAAGTTATATGCAGAATGCGTGGTCTGGTATGTGAAAAATCATGCTTTCACATTTTCTACTCTCCCCATTCTTACTAATAATACTTCCTTTTATATATTTTAAATTATATGATACACAATGTTGCGGGAATGATGAGTTTATGGGGGTGGATTCAATTAATTACCTTGCTTAGATAAAATATTTGATGCCTTGCTTACTCGGAAGCCACAAGAATCGAAGGCAATCTGAGTGGAAAATAATACAAGAAAACAACTAATGTTGAGAGCAAAATAATTGGGATTTCCCATGAGGCTTTACAATTTCATCATTTTACCACTAAAATCTTAGAGAATTTTCAATTAATATCCTAACATTTACAATAAGCTCATGTTTCCTGCAGGCCACGAAATATGCAAGAATATATATTGTTACCTTGATGTCACTTTCCTACAAATGGTGACACTGCCAGCAGAAAGCTTAGCACTTGGAAGAGAATGGCATATATATGATATTAAATTATCTAGTGTTAGTGCAGTACTAGTGTCTGTTTTAGTTGCAATATGTTCCTCTTGTGCGTTTTTACATACTTTTCATATTCAAACCTTACTTATTTGATCATTTCACATTTAGGTGACTATTTTGGTAAAAATAGCTACTGGCTTTTTTAAGTTAATATGTTGTTGCCCTTTTTGACTTGAAGTTTTGGAGATGTCATTGATAATTGCCTTATATCCCCACATTTTGTAGTAGTTTAGGGGCAATTATTTGATATCTTTCATACTTTTGAGCTTTGTTTATCTTCATTTTAGTTAATTTTGAATAAAAGTTTAGTTTATTTAGGAATTGCTAGTTTTCTAGTTTTTACACTTAATCTTGGTTTATTTGTGGTGTTTTGTAGAAAATTGATGAAGGACCATGTGGAGAAGTGTTGAAAAGCATTATCATTGTTATTGAAGAAAAAAGACAAGAAAAAAGGTTAATTTGAGTTTCTGGCAAGTAAGCACGACCCCATGCACAACCCCAAGCACGGGGCGTGCTGATGTGCTCGCGCTTCGTAACTTTTGCATGTCCCCGTGCACAACCCCAAGCACAGGGCGTGCTGATGCATCAACGCTATGAAAGTTTAACACAACCATATGCATGACCCTAAGCACGACCCCGTGCACACCCCTGCGACAGCTGAAGTCTTTAAATAGATTAGATTTTTATGATTTGGGGACAACTCTTTTTCTACATTTAGAATTATTCATTCTTGTAGAACATTAAGGAGCCAATTCCATGCTTAGAGATTCATCCTTCATTGTCTCTTCTTTAGTTTCTTCTTCCCCCATGGCTATGAGTAGCTAATTCCCACCCTTGTTGGGGTTTAACGTAATTAGACTACTACTTCCATGTAATTACATTTATTCTCGTCCAGTCATTGATCTTAATCATGTGAGAACTAATTGAATGGGTAAGGTGAAAGGGTTGTAAGTAATCATGTTGCGATATGTACCGATCTTGCATGCAATCTATCATACCTTAATGATATCTCTTAAGATACTTTGATTGCCTATAATTAGAGTTTATGCAGTATTTGCTAATATTTTCATTAATTTTTTCCCTTCCTTTGTCAGGATTATATTTAGCTGCATAATCAATAACTAAGAGACAGAATCTCATAGATCCATGATCTACAACTACATTCACAGTTATAGCAAACTTCGTTTTTAATATTTGGTCTTAATAAACACTGTTTGTCCCTTTGAAATATCACTACATATTCATCCATTGTTATAAGGGTGATAATTAAGAAAATGCAGTATAGAATCAAGACCCCATCTAAGGATATAGCCATGAATCAACTCTCCTTGTTCCAATGTAGCAAGACCTACATAAGCTTAAAGCACACTAACCATTGCTGAAGGGATTTGCTTGAAATGTTTATATTATAAGTTAAACATCATGACTAGACACATTAGTTGAAATTAAACACATTGATCTCAAAAGGTGGGAACAAAATGAAGAATGTTAGGTAATAATATGTTGAGCTTTCAAATTGTTCCAGATATTCGTACCTTGAGATTTCTTTCAACCCCTGCCCCAATTTTTGATATGTGACCCTTTTCACTACAAAAAAAGGTGTGATTTGTGGTGGCTTAAAATGCAGTTTCTGGCGGCTTAAAAAGGTGTTCAAAATGGCAATTTTGACGTTTAAAAAATCTGTTAGGACTACGTGCGTCAGAAATAGCTTTTGATGGATTTAAAATACCCGCTGGTATTGACCGTTGACAAAACATATACACTTTGTAATTTAGTTGGCTAATCGATCACACCAAAACATATGCTCCAATATACGTTCACTGTCAGTTGTATGTTGAAAAAACATCATAGTCCCCAAATGTTGTAGATATTGTACTGTAGCCATAACATTAGAACATTGTTCCTGCCTCTGTCTTCTAATCTGATTATATATGTATTTCCTTCTAAAACCAAATTTCTCATAACCACCACTTTGGTTAGCAAATGACCCAAAAATGAGGTGCACTAATACTAACATCTCTGAAATTGTTCATTTGAACTATGTTAGCATCACTCATTTTTCTATGGGTTGCAAGCCTACTACAATACACATCTTCCAATAACTCATGATTAAGATTATCAGTGAAGTGAGTAGCATACCAATGTTCGAAAAAAAATCAATGTGTGTCTTAAATTTAGCACTACAACCACATCTAGTTGCACTTTTCGCTTGAGCTTTCGTTCTTCAATTGTTAAACCTCTATCCTCTTGAAAACCTTGTTTTTAAAACATAAATTGTTGTTGAAGAACCTCACCTTTATTACCTCTGTGAGAAAATGGATATTTTTACAAGTCTCTGATCCCCACAATGTTGTGCACCGAGGGGGATGAAACACAGGGGAGATTTACACCAATGGGCCGCGAGCACACCACATAAGTGAACTTGACACCTTTAATCCAAAACCATAAGGCATTAGGTTTGTGGGTCTTCCTCACTTATATGTTACTCAACTTTCCCATTCCTACCCAATGTGGGACTTAACCTTCACACTTGTACTCCAACAAACAATGGTCACATTCTTGAAGCCTATAAATGAAGAATCATCACACAGAGAAGATAACTTTTGCATTATGAAATTCTTGAAGTGCTGCCATTTTTGCTCTAATAAAGCTTTCATCTCTGGCCGATCAAGCATTGAGTGCTTATTGTGCCATCCTTTGTTTGGCAAAGTTATTTGATTTGTTTCACATTGTATATCCTCTCTTTGAGAGTTATTTGATTTGTAATCATTCAAACTATTGTTTGGAAAGCTAGGAGTGCCTTAGTGATCAAAGAATACTTGGGTGTTTATCAATCTCAAGGGGAGATTAAGGGTGTGCCAGAAGTGGCCTAGAGAATACTTGTTGTAAGTTAGGAGTGGCAACAAAGAATACTTGTTTTTTAATCTATTTGATTAGTGGAACCCTTTTAAGATTGAAGGAGAACTGGACATAGCTCACTAGTATAAAACAATTGTTCATATTTTATTCTTGTGTTTTAGCTTGTTTTCTTTGGCATACATCCTTGGACGCATAAGATCTTGATAAATCTATTTTGAGAAAATTGTTTTAAACATATTGGACGATCTTTTACCAAACCTGTTTTCATATCTACTATTCACACATGCTTTCGAAAAAGGTTCCATCTTTAAGAAAAAGTTTTAAATTTCTACTAATACATTATTCAACCCTCCCTTTTAGTGTGTTCCATTTATTTCAAATTCAAACTTCAAATTGCTGCATAAGTTGTCCAAGTTCCCGCAGCTAGCCATTCTGCACAAGATTCATCCTCTGTGTCTTCTGCACCTCTTCTTGAGTTGTCTTCTTCATCTCTGCTATTCTCCACTGTATGACGGCTTGCACATTTCAAATTTGAAATGTATCCGTTGAGTGATTAGTTGTTGGTCTTAGTGGTTCCCCATGATTTTTGAATTTGAATCATGGGAAGTCTTCTGAAGATTAGTTTGCAACATGTCTTTTATAGATGTCGTTGTAACTGCAATGAAATGTACTTCAATCTTCATTCTACTAGTTGCTTGTTCTTTGACTAGGACTTGTTGTCTTCTTTGAGTTCCCTTAATTTGAAAATCTTCAAGTATCATGGAGAACTCACAACTTCAGAATCAATGCTTCCAAACACTTATTCATGCCTTCAACTTGTAAGAGATAGTGTGTGTGCTTCTAAATGGTGTAGACACATCTATCTTCACAAGCCATTCCTGCAACGCAACATCTGATGATCCCTTAGTCATGTTTAGCTTCTGATATCTACCCCTTGACTAAAGTTACCCCAACCACCATGCTTCTGATCATATATAACTTATGATATCTGCACTTTGACCCGAAAAACATGACTGCCTTTCCAGCTTCTGAATAGCTCTCCTTCTGATAGTTCTACTTTTGATTATGCAAAATCTATGTCTTGAAAAACTTTCACTGTAGGCATATGCTTCACACCATCTCCATGCTTCTAAATTTAGTCCTGTCTTAATTAAGAACACTCAAAACAACCATAAGTTCAAAATACTTGAGATTTGATTCTTGATTGTTTGTCATAATTAAATATTATATATATATATATATATATATATATATATATATATATTAATTTATCTTGTAATTTGAATTTAAAATTATGATTTTAATAATTTATTTTTTAATCATTTTAATAAATTAACCATACACTTAAAATGTCTTTATTGAGTGAGTAAATGATAGTTTTGTCAATTAAAAATATTTTAGTATATATTTTGAATCTAAAATATATTTTTAAATATTTGAAAGAATATCTGTTGACTGTGTTAAGCTAAATATATTAAACTATCTATTTTAGCAAGAGAAGGAAGGGACCGTATAATACTAGCAACTCTCAAGATAAGAGAATGTAATTTACTTTAAGGGTACTATATTAATTGGATTAACTTATATATTTCAACAAAAGAAGGAAGGACACTATAATACGCGCATATTTTAAGAGAGAGAAATATAATTTACTTTTATATTGATGATTAAATTAATCTGCAGGTCCTTGAACTATTTGACAATTTTTAATTAGGTCCCTAAACATTTTTTTGACAGTAGATTCCTGAACTTGTATTTTTTTAAAAAAAAATTAGGTTCCTAACGAAAAACCTAATTAATAAACAAATACAAGTTTAGGGACCTAATTAAAAATTTGGTAAAAGTTCCAGAACCCGCAGAGTAATTAAACCTATATTTATATACAAATGAATCCATATATTTCATAAACATGTATCATATTTATTACATTTAATAATACATATTAAAATTAATTATATATTATATTTAATAAATACAATAATTAATATTGTACAATAAAAATTCTCTTTCTTTGTATATGTTTAACAACTTTTATATATGATATTAATATCCACTTGAATACATATAGATATATAAGAATAATTATATTCAATTCTATTTTACAATTCTAATGTTGATAAAAGAATGCTTAAATACTTTTTTAGTACTTGCAATTTACCGCTTTTTTATTTTTCGTCCTTGCAAAATTTTTTTTTTGTTATAGTCCTTGCAAATTATGTTTGCTTTGTTTAATTTTTGTCCCTAAAGTGGTTTAGATAACGCTTTGAACAATGCAAAAAATGCTTTGAAGAGTGAAGAAAACGCTATCTAAACCGCTTTACGGACAAAAAAACAAAACAAACATAATTTGCAATGACTAAAACCAAACAAAAAAATTTACAAGGACGAAAAACAAAAAAAAAAGCTAAATTGCAAGGACTAAAAATGTATTTAAGCCATAAAAGAATACATACATTTAATGTATATGTATTATATTTATTACATTTAACAAATATATTGAATTTTATAATATTATTAAATTTAATTGCATATTATATTTAATAAAATACATTAATTACAATTATATAAGTATCATTCTATTTATTTATATATTCATATAAATATTACATTAATATTTATGCTAAATTCCATTTTTATAATTTTAATTTTGTTAAATTAGAAAAGCTTATATATAAATATATATATAAATTTATCTTGCAATTTCAATTCTTAATTATAATTTTAATAAATTATTTTTAATTTTTTAAATTTAGCTATATATTTAAAAAAAAATTCGTCAATTATATAACAATATATTTAATTTTAGTAACTTAAAAATGTTGTAATATATTTCTAACTAAAATTATATTTTAAAATATTTCAATGAATATTCTTTAATTGTGTTTAGTTAATTATACTAAACTATCTCTTTTAACAAAAGAAGGGAGAGACTATGCAATACTCACATCTTCAAAAACAGAAAAGTGTAATTTATTCTATATTCTATATGTTAACATAAAAGGGGATGACTATGTAATACTCGCATCTCTTAGGAGAAGAGACTATAATTTACTTTTAAGGGTATTATGTTAAATGAACTAAATTATATATTTTAGCACAAGAAGGAAAGGCAATATAATACACGTTTATTATACATTTAATAATTGCATTGAATAAATGTATTAATTGAATTTAATAATATTATTAAATTAATTATATATTGTATTTAATAAATACAATAATTAATATTGTAAAACAAAAATTCTCTCTCTAAAACTAATACCATCTTTATAAATAAGAGAGTAGTAGGGGTCACTTGCTTCCGTCTTTATCAAAGAGACCTAGTCGACCTACCCAGGCCTCGAGGGCGAGCTTTATTTAAGAGAGAATGGGGAATGAATGGAAAGGCTTCCATTTTCGGTCTTGGTTTTTTGGGGCTTTCGGGCTCCTCTCGGTCTTATTCGTAGTTGGGAAGGGGGAAGAAGTCTAAATCAATGGACATTAATGAACCATCATTGATGGACATTGCACATGGCATAATCAATTCAACTCATGATCCAAAACTAATAGATGTTGCTTACTCTCCTAGTAGCGAAGGAAAAAGGCAGGGTTTTTTTCGTAGTAATATGTTCCCTTTGTTGACTTTCGTCACCAATGGAGAGCATATTCCCTCTATTGACTTTCTTTACTCAACTCAGGTGATCAATTGCTTCCTTCCTCTGTCAACCTTTATTCATTTTTTTCACCATGATTTTATTATCTTGTCATTCAATTTGAGTTTAATTAGTTCTTCACTTTTGTTGTTAAACAAATCTATTTAGCTAATTCTATAAAAGACTTTTGCTTTTTAGCATAAAAAATTGAATATTTTGGCTTCCCTTTTAAAATTAAGGTACAAATTTCATTGTTTTTTAACCATTCACCACATAACAAGAAATCATGTTTTTCATTTTATGAAAGTCAAATTTTTTGCTACTTTTAAAAAAGATTTGTTGCTATATTCGTTGAAGCTGTGGCTTCTCTACATTTCTGCACAAAAATTTGAAAATTTTGGCTTCCCTTTTAAAATCATGGTATAATTTTCATTGTTTTTGAACCACGAACTACATTGCAAGAAATATTTTTTTTTTTTATCAAAATGAATCTTATATTAAATTTGACGAGGCCTAATATTAATGGATTATTTATTAACACATGTGTACCATCATGTCTATGTGATATTAATGGATTATTAACTAACACATGCACCCTCATACATGCACACAGGCATATGAACACACACATCAATCAGGTTCATTAAAATTGATGAACTGTTTTATTATTTGCTAATGTAACTTTCAAAATTTTAGTAGCCCTTCTTCTGTTTTTTAAACATAGTAAAGGAACATAGTTTTTTTTTAAAGCATCTTGTCATATATAGTTTCACATGGTGGTCTATAACAATATTGTGGCTTTAAAGTTTTAATTAAGCATATTCTAATAATGTTCCATAGTATTCTAATAAGGGCACTCTCTGCACAGAAGAAAACCCAACAAACCGACACCCACACAATAATAAAATTTGCTCGGAAACAAAAAATAGGATAACTCAATTTTTAGGAAACAACGACTCTTTCAGTGTTCAGGATTTTTTTTCTCTATTTTTTATCGAACTCATAACCTCTTTTTATAACATGAAAATCATGATTATTGACTTAAATGGTGTTAAAAACTCTTAAACCATATTAATTAGCTTCACAATAGCTAGGAAAACTTTAAGATAGATTAATTAACTTCCAACGGCTAAAAAGCATTAAACCAGATTAATTAATCTATGTTAAAGTTTTCATAGCTATTGTGAAGCTAATTAATCTGGTTTAACGGTTTTTAACACCATTTAAGTGAATGATCATGATTTTCATCTTATAAAAAGAGGTTCCAAGTTCTAAAAAAAAAATAGAGAAAAAAATTTGGAACAATGAAAAAGTTGTTTCCTAAAAATTGTGTTTTCCTAATTTTTGTTTTTGAGCAGATTTTAGTATTGTGTGGGTGTTGGTTTGTTGGGTTCTCTTCTGTGTAGAGAGTGCCCTTACATAGTTTTAGAGGGTTGTTTTATCCTGGGGACGACAGGGTTGTACACTGCTACACAATGTAGGCAAAGCCGCGAAATGTCTTAAAGAGATTGACCTAGTCTGCGACTCAACCATTATTTATAGTTCATGTGTTTTTCAACCTCTGTTGTAACAAATTTAAGATGTTTATTTTCTGCCATGTCTACTAAACACAACATATCGCTCCAGCTCATATTAACTATCCGTTTTGTTTCGAACATGTGCATTTCAAGAGATGGAAACAAAAGATGTTGTTCTTCCTGACCATGCGCAAAGTCACTTCTGTTCTCACTATTGTCAAGCCTATTCTACCAAGAAGTCTATTTGATGCTCGACATAAGGAATTGGAATCATGGAATGACAATGACTTCATGTGTAAGAATTTTATTTTAAATGGTTTATCTATTATCTTTAAGATTATTAAAGTACAAATACCACTGCAAAGGAAAATATGACACTAAAAGGGTTGGATCAAAGAAATATGTTGTCAGCCGTTATCTCAAGTATCAAATGACAGATGACAAATTTGTAGAAGCCAAATCTCATGAACTCTAGAAAATTACTCATGAAATTGTCTCTAAAGGTATGATTTTAAATGAATAATTCCAAGAAGCTGTAATCATTGATAAATTACCTCTAAGTTGGAAAGTTTTTAAAAACATCCCCAGGATAAAACATAGTGATATATGTGAATTTGATGGAGTGTTAACTAGAAATGGAAAATTATATTTTATCACTTCTATTGATGATTGCATATATGTATATCTTACGAAAAAAAAGCTATAAGCTTTACTAATATCTTATGACTGTGTTTTCATTGGATATCTGGTAAATAGTAAAGCTTATAGTTTTCTTATTTAAATGAGAAAAGTGTTATTGGATTATGAGTGCCAGAGACAACCACACCATTCTTATTTAGAATTAGCATTCACAATCGTTTGTCTACTAGTGTTGAGGAGAGTGGAAAATGAGCAGATTGAAAATGGGAATGAAATGTATTACATTGGTTCTAAATAAAACCGATATAGAAAAAGAAACTTTTTACATTGATTCTGCTCACATAGTTAAATAACCAATTTAAAATATTTTTACTTTCTATATCACCTAAATTTATAATGTCAAAATAACCTATGTAAAAAGTCTATTCCAATTGATGTAAAAAGTCAAAACTGTAGTAGTGAGGGAAACTTACAATTAATGATTGATTAGACAATGAATGAATGAAAGGCATTTGACAAGTGTTGAGTCAACACAAACGAGGGTCACATCATCTCGATTACCGGTGTATAAGTATAACGATCCAACCAATAGCAATCGGGATGATGTATGTAACACCCTAAAATCCAGGTTTACATATAATCAACATTTAAAATTTTAAACCTATTTTAATTGGATAAACATGTTAATTCCATTTGATTTCACCAAACTCTGTAAAGTTAAAGAAAACATGGAATGAAATTTTGCGGGGGTTTGAAACTTTTTATTAATGAATACTATTATAATTTCTCTGATCCTATTTTCCAACTTATGGACTAATTAAATACAATTTTCTAACATCCTTTCAAAAACATAATTAACCTTTTTGTCTTTACTTTGAAATGTCATTACTTGAGACTCAAAATGAAAACTCGACTTTGATGCATTCATCATAAATACGTTCGTTAACGAAATACCATTCTTATTAAAAAAAAACTTAATTTATAACATACTCGAGTTCCAATAAACCATTAAAGATACAATAAAATTCCATTTGAAAATCCTCAATTTCCATCATTAAGCATTTATACTTTTACAAATATAAATATAGGTTCACATCCTTGAAATTTAGTACATAATACATCCGAGTCACATACAAGAGAATGATACATAACAAAATGAAAACCTAGTCTACCCTCTTTTATACAAGAAAGGACTAAGACTCAAAGTAGTGACTCAATAAAATTCAACCCTTCCATACTTATTCAACCCATGAGACATCCTTGGAGAATCTTTTGTTCTCCTTGAATAGATCAATCCGCATCCTTAGCACTTGTCGTAGTCATTTCGTTCTACCTTTGACAATTGCACAAAATCATTCGTCTCCATCTGAAAAATAAAGTGTAAGGAATGAGGATTGGCTTCATCAATGCCACACACAAAATGACTTAAAAAGTCACACAAACTACTAACCACAACGGTGTGGTTGTCTAATGGGTCTCACTCATAACCCCAATCACTTTCATAGCTAACTCTTTGAATCATTTTCTCACTAGCCAGCTGCCACTGGAACTCCCAAAACTCAGTGGTCTTACACAATTTAAACTAGATGACTATTGGGAGTATGCCCTCACCATGGTACAATGGTATGCTCTCACCAACATGGTCATGCCTCGCATTTGTCGAGATTGCCAAGTCGGCACTGTGGAAAATGTGACCATAAACTCGGTGTCAGATCCCCAAGAAATAGCAAGTCAATGAGTCAATGAGCATACCTCGGGTACCAATCCGTGTGGCCATGCAATCTCTGAGGACTGACTCCTCAACACCTCTCCCTATCGAGATTCTTTTTTTACAGGTCCGTGTGGGCTTCTTTACCAAAGGTACCCGACGGCGGTCCTCAAACAACATATGTCCCTGACATATCACACGGAGATTCAATTTCCCCACTATCACAACGGTCAACATTACGACCCCATCCCTCACAAGCGTATTGCTCACTACAGATGAAGCTTCCACACGACCTCTTCACACTTGTCCTTCCTTTGCCCCTGTGGGGTTCCACCGCTCTTGCTACCGAACAATGACAAACTAGCACACAAGCCTTAAGACCTCGTCTCTATCTCCACAAATCACTTCATTCCAAGGACACTTGCCTCCCTCACCACACTAGATGAACAGTGCCATTCGACCTCCGTTTCATGAACTTTAACATCCTCGCAGCCGGAACACCCCACGCGTCTCTCTTTACCTTATACCTTCGGTATCTTACCGTACCCTCACATTTCTATACATATATCAAAATCACAACAATTTTTGTCACCAAAATGTGACCAATCAAATATGTCACCAAGACGTGACCACTCAAATACGTCACCAAAATGTGACCACTCAAATACGTCACCAAAGTGTGACCACTCAATCACACAATCGTCATAACATATAATATTTTCATTAAGTTTTATGCATATTTCACCCTCTCAACTCTTATGGGTATCTCACCCTCTCAATTCTTATGAATATTTATACTTACCATTGTTCCTCTGCGCAAGGGCCCTAAGTTCACTCTATGTCCAAAGGAAAAATAAAGAGTTCAATTATGTCAAAATTATTATTAAGATTATAAGTTCACAACCTAGGTATTTTCACACTTTGCAGTTTAAGGCTTATTTATCGTTATCGCCAAAATCGCTATTAATACTAGAACGGAGTTCTAGTCATCACAGGCCCTCGCACTCGAGTCCATGTGATAGCACCACAATAAGAACATATACACACTACAGTTGAAAATCAACCGTATCACACAAGAAATCACATGCACACACAATTCCAAAGCCCGAGGTTCACACTCCTCCCGGTCTCCAACACAGTTAATTAAAATAAATGCATCACGCGTGTCAAATAACAGATGCCCGAAGTTCACACTCCCTGGGTCTTTCAAACAATTTAAAACAGTGATCAGCACAATTCATCCACAAAGTAAAAGTCACATTACATTAATTTTGCCAAAAAGGATATTTAAAACTTTCTCATGAATAGCAAGGCCCTAAGTTTATTTTCTGAAAAACAGGACAGAAAGTCGGATTAAACTAAAATTAGTAAACCATTTTTAAAGCACAAAATTTTTATATGGAGTCAAAGCCCTATAAATCTATTTTCTGGAATGGTATCCCAATTCCTTAGGAAAACTCTACAAAAATTCCTAAAAATTGTACAAGGGAAGTAAGACAGTTTGGTCCCAAAACTACACTAGTTCCAAGATTTGCACTTTTCTGGACCTTCCCAAAACTAAATTGAGCTGTTCTTTTTCCAGATTGTCTTTTCAAAAAGGTTAAAATTCGTCCTCTAATTCTTTTTCTACAATTCCCATAAATTTTTACGGTAAAACCATTTTCCAGACTTGAGGACAGCTTTCACAGCACACTGCCTCTGTCTTGAAATTACTTTTAAAATTAGAAGATGAAATTTAAAATTAGCTTAAGATACATGGTTGGAAAGCTTATCATGTCTAGTGTGAGGATATGTAAACAAGTTTTGAATCAGATCAACACAAAAATACAGATTTAGGAAAAACCGAGCACTGCCAGGCCCAAAACCGAAAAGAGAGAAGGTCGTCTTGCATGTCCCAGATGGACCTCATTTTAAGCTTATCCCACAAAGACACCAATAGTAAAGTTGTAGAATTTTGTGTCTAGTTTCGTTTAAAGTTTGTTTCACACAAATCCAACGGTTAGATTTTGTGAAAAACCCAAAACAGTGGCACCTGCTCAGGCCAAAACGCTGGTACATCAACTGCCTCTTCAAATTTGGCCTTGATTTCAAAGAGAAAACCTTGGTTTAAAATTCTAACAAAAATTGGGCAGAGTCTCCTTTGTAATTGGAGCATCCTCAAAGAATTAAAGAGCCAAAAAGATGAAGAGAAAAGCAACATGCATGCACAATTCCACCACAGCACAGCCACAATGCTCAACAAAATTTAAAAAAAAAAAAAAAGTTTCCAACCATCAAAAGCAACATGCAAAGGGAAAGGAAGCAAGAGACAAATTCAATGGAGGCAAAGATGAGATTATTCCATGGCTGAAACCCCCAAAGACAGCCATGGTTTGATTTCACAAGAAAGAGCTCCTCCTTACCTAGCTTAGGTGCTCACAAAAAGGAAGAAAGTGAAGATGAAAAATGGAGGTAGTAGATGGAGATGATGAACGGCTTGCATGCAACCAACATGTACCAAGCTTCTCCTCTCCTTCTTCTCCTTCAAGCTCCTCGGCCTCACAAGAAAATGGAGAGCAAGGAGCTTCTAATTCTTGTGTTTGTGTTGTGTGGTGTTGTGTTGGTTTATTGAGTTAAGTTAGTTTTAGTGAGTTGAGTGAATGGTGAGTGGGATTAGGTGGGTTTTGCATGTGTTTTGATTGGTGGGTGGCGTTTTGGGGTTATTACCTAGTGGGTAATAGGGGTAGACTCCTAGGATTAAGGGTTTTAGGCACACCAAGTATGGTTTACACAATGTAATTTTACACTGTGAAATTGTTACGCAATGGAATTAAATTTTTAGAAATTGAATTCAAACAAATGAAATTCTTTATAAAACTTGATATCTAATATATCACTTGCATAATTAAATTAATTCTAATTGATCAATTAAATTTTCATCCGTAAAGGAATTAATTACAGACAAAACTTCACAGGAAATTAATTAAGAAGCAAACATTACAATTAAATAATTACAGACAACACTGCAGGGAAATAATTGCAGAGAATTTTATATATTTGATTTTGTAAATTTTTCTACTTAACCATTATTAAGAAATAATAATTTTATTTATTTTCCATTATTTTTCTTAATTACTCAATTACTCACCAATTATATTTAATTACTCAAAACACATATTTTTTCTTATTTCAAACAATCAAATCTCAATTAAATCACAATAAAACTACTCTAGTACATACTTACTGAGTCATAATTTTTAGGGTGTTACAATGTAGCCCTCGTTTGTACTTTCTCAACACTTGTCAAATGTGTTTCCCTCATTTATTATCTAATCAAACATTAATAGTAAGTTGCCATGCGCATATATGCTATTAGATGTATTTTAATAACAAAGAGGAGAATGACGAGGAAAGTGGAAATCAAGTAAATGGAAAATAAGAATGAAAAGTAATACATCAATTCTAAATAGAACCAATGTAGAAAAAGAAACTTTTTACATTGGTTCAATAACCAATTTAAAAAATTATGACTTTCTAAATCACTTGAATTTATAACGTCACAATAATCGACGTAAAAAGTATTTTTTAACTGATGTAAAAAGTCTAAACTGCAATAGTGAAGGCAACTTACAGTTAATGATTGATTAGATAATGAATGAGTAAAAGGCATTTGACAAGTGTTGAGTCAGCACAAACGAGGGTCACATCATCTCAATTGTCGGTCTTCACTATATAAATAATAGCAATCCAATCAAAATGGTAACCGGGACGATATATCTCTCGTTTGTGCTAACTCAACACTTGTCAAATGTTTTCTGTAACGACCCATCTTCGTTACAGATTTGTTATACTAAAACATTTTGTTAAATATTATCATATGAAATTTCATAGAATTTTTTTTTTATAACCCATATATTTGTACATCATCACATCATAAAAGTATTAGGTTTGGCTTTACAAAACTTAAATATATAAATATGTACATACAATACCAAAATAGTCCTCTTGTAGAGAACATTCATCACAACCTAAGTATTTTTACATATGTCCTAAACTGGTCCCCATACTATGTACATATATACTAGAACATATTCAAAAAGAGGGATCTCATCCCATCTTCAAGATCTACATCCGCTTCAGTCATGAGCGGTTTGAGAACCTGCAACATCACCACTATCTGCTCCCGTGCCAACCACACGATCATTGCAGTAAAACAACACAACACAAAAATGCAAGGGTAAGCTTATTTATAAAAAGAAGGATAGGATTTGATCAAAGGGAAATTTAAAATAAATCAACAATAATAATTCAGATAACATCACACAACAATACATACATCAATCTTATATACAATTTTTCATTATGCAATGTCGTGCTGACTCGACTCCATGGAGATTTCTACAACTTTTTGGGCGGTCCCCATAGGCCCCATCCCCTACCATAGTCTCACCTTTGACCATTCAGGGAGTCCCTTGAGCTACCCTGTGGAGGAAGTGTGGATTTAATCGAATATAGACAAGTGTTGGTATTGGCTTACCTCTGTCAGGTTTGCAAAACCTTCCATCTATAGGAATTCGCCCACTTGTCTATTCTATAGGCCCACCGTTGGCCACCACGAAAACCTCCGGCACTAGGTTGAGAGCCTACCTAGCACTCTCAACTTACGTACCTACCCACATGCAATGTCATGTAACAAGCCAAACAATTTTGATACCACATGTTCCCTCTATGTTATAAATTCACCATTTTTCTCAAATTATACTTATGAACCCATCCAGCAGTTCAATAAGCTCATGTAAAGTACTCTCACACTCTGAAAACTTAATCACAACACAACACTTAAAAATGTGAATTTCCTAACATAGCTCTAGAACTAAAGTTGTGGTGTATCCAACATCATCATTCAACATTAATAACTCTAATAATTATATCACATTAACAAAATTGACCAAATAAGGTCGATTTCTCTTTGGCAGAACTGAATGTGAGCTCTCACTGATACAAGCAAATGATCTCAGAATTAAAAACTTTTTATATGGAATTAAAGCTCTTAAATCCTATTTTTCAAAATGGTATCCCAATTGTAAAATCAACATCTAGAAAATTTTTATAAAATTTTCTAAGTCAGCAGCCCTGAATTTTTGAGTGCTCACTGAACATAACTCAAAGAAATGTAAATTTCTCCCACTTCCCAAACTCATTTTGAGCTGAAATTTTTACATTAGAAAGGTAACATCTTTATATTTCAAAAAAGTTAACCCTTGTCCCAAAATTATTTCCCTACTGTTCCCAGTAAATTTATTTCTAACAGCCTAAGTTTCAGACTCAGAACAGAGCTCAAACCCCTTGCCCTGTATCTTTTTAAAAGGTTAATTTAGAAATTGGACATGATAATTTTTTTAATTTAAATGGTTAAAAAGCTTGTTTTTTCTAATTTTTAATGGTGCAAAAACGAAAAAGAAACATTAAGCACAGAAGTGGGAATTTGAGAAAAACTGAGACATGTTCCAGGGGAAACTCGAAAACAGAACAACCATTTTGGGAGTCATGGATGAACCCCGAAATGAGATTTTCTCTCCAAGGTGTCAAAATGAAAGTTGTTCTATTTCATGTTTATTTTTATTCAAAACAAATTTTGTGAAAAACCAACGGTTAGATCTCCCAAAAATCACAAAATCGTGGGGGCTGTCCAGGGCTGGACGAACCAACAGCCACTGCCACTTTTATTTTTGGGTGAATCTCACATTGGAAACCTTGTCTAACAATTTTAATAAAATTTGGGCATGGTCTCCTTTGTTTTAGGAGCCTTTCCAAGTAATTTAGAGAGTCAAAAGCAAAAACAATCAGTCCATACACACCCACACAGCCACTGCCAGGAAAATCAAACACCAATTTTTCATCAATTTCAAATTCAATCACCAAAGCAACTCAACATAAACAGCAAGAGGGGCATGCATGCTATATGTAGTTGAGTCCCCTAACTCTCAACCACACTTAAACTGAAAATATAAATCACAAGAAAGCTTCCCTTACCTAAATTTTTTTGGCTGAAAACCTTGAAGAAATTAGGGAGGAGACTTGGTGATTCAAGAATGATCTCTACCCAACTTTGGCTATGAAATCAACTAGAGAACACCTAATTCAATTCCAAAATAAGCTTCAATCAAATTTTCACCCACTAACAGAAATTTTACATGAGACCCATTTCATTTCTTGGTAGGAGAAGAAAATGAATTGAAGAGACCAAAGGAGAAGAGGAGAGGTGCTTACCAACTAGAAATCAATCAAAGGAAACTCTAGACAAGGAGAAAAGTCCTTCAATGATGTAGGAATTCAAGCTTCCATTAAAGGGAAAGAGAGGCTTTCGGGAGAGGAAGGAGGAAGAAATGGAGAAAGTGGGAGAATGAAAGTTCACGGCTGAAATTGGGTTTAATTTAGCAAAATTACTTTTGGCACCTATCTCCCTCTAAGGACACCCCCTTTTCTTTTTCTTTTTTTTTTCCTACAACTTACGGAACTTACGTAAAAGTCTCAAAAATCTCACAATAAACCTATGGCACATAACAAAACATAGAACTTAAGTTAATTATTATATTAATCAACATAATTTAAATTTAATTTACTCTTACTTCATTAATCAAACACTTAATCATACAATTAGGAAAATCGCAACATTACATTTTCCATCATTTATCGTCTAATCAATCATTAATCATAAGTTGTCATGTGCATATATGCTATTAGATGTGTTTTTATAACGAATAGGCTAGACTTATGACAAAATACTTGAAAGGTGAAAATGCATTGTTGTATTTTAGATGATCTGATAGTAAACAATCTTGATTATGTGTAGCCTAGCCTGTTATGATCTAAGTGTACATTGTTGTATTTCAGAAGACAACCTTGATCTCAAAGATTCTAGAACCTTTAAGCAAGGACTAGATCTAGATACCATCATCGAAACCCTAATCAACTCATTTCGGTAGTACGATGAGATCAAGGAGTGCAAGGCTGTCACTTACAAGGTTTCCAACAAGTCCGAGGGCTATGGCTTCATCCTCTTCAAGATGTTTCGCTGCACACAGAACGCGTTTAAGAAACCACAGAAGAAAATTGTCAACCGCATGACGACATGCCAACGGGCATTCGTCGGCCCCAACAATAACAATAACCAGAACCAATAGTTATTGGTGATGTCGCCAAAGTGGCCATGGATTTCACCAAAGAAAGAGGCATACATAGCAAAACATGCTCTAAGTCTTCGAGTCAACTCGTTGAGGGAGCAATCCAACTAGAAGCACTGGGTTTGGAGCTTGGTGATGAAGTTAGGAGCCTTAATGAGGGTGTGTTGGGTGTGGAACCTATGGTTGAGGAAGGAGAGTGTGAAGGATGAGAGGTGAAAGGGTGGAGGTAGCATTTGGACCCACTCCATTGTGAGACTCAAATTTCGATGATTCTCGAAGGTTCTTCACTGCCCTGTGCAACTATTCTCTAGAGTCATATTAGAGAGAGAGAGAGAGAGAAATAATTCTCCACAGTTTAAAATCGCCAGAAAATTGTTTATACTTGTTAAAAGCCACACACCCAATGAAACAATTATTAGCGGTACAAAAAAATGCCAACTCAAGATTTTTTTTTAACTTTAGACAATAACAGACATGATGGAAAGGACCATTTGACTCACTTTAAAAAATAAAGGACTAAAATGAACTTTTGAAAAGAAAAGGGACCAAACTGAATAACTAGATACAGTAATAAGCAATTTGAAACACTTCACAATACAAACACAAGAACAACCACAACTCACACAGATGTTAGTTAGTTCCCGATATGAATCAGGGCGCAGGCTAGCATGGGAGACCTAAATAGGTCTCCCATAGTGGGAACGTAATGTTGTCCATCAGATTTATTAGTTTTTTAAATCAGTGGCTAAGATTTTTAGTCCCTTTTTTATTTTTCTTTTCTTTTTCCCTTCTTCTCTTTTTCGGATTTATCCCTTATCTCTCTCTCCATCTTCTAGTCACTCAAACAATCCTCGCGGCCCAAAAATGAAACGACCACCCAACACAGCTCTTGCTCAGAGCACCACTGCAAGTGCCGAACACAAGCTCAGTGGCATGGATCTCACGCGTGCGTACAATGGCAGCAGAGCTCCTGCGAAAGCGAGGACATCTGCAAGGCTGCCCGTTGCCCACTGAGCCACCACCATATTTGCAACATGATTTCGGTTTTGAAAAGAAAAGGGTTCTACAATAAATGCAAGGACCAAGAAGAAGAAGAGACGTGCCCAAAAAAGGTAATTCCAGGACTTCAAGTGTTGTCTGTGTTTGTGCGTTCAACGGAATCTTCGAATATTAATTAGTTGAATTTAGTTGAATGAGTGGAGGATTTTGTTACGATGTGTGGATTCTTGTGATGGTGCTATGGCTGAAGGTCCATTTGGTGTTTTCTTTATGATGTTTAGGGATTTTGTGATTTGATTATGTGCATTGAAGTGTGAATGAATTGGAGTGGAGTTTTCTGTGTATCATGAGATGCAAATTAGAGTGGAGTTGCTTTTATTTGCAAAAATGTTGTTGCCACACCTTAAACGTAAGGGTCACTGTATAGAAAGGGAAAAGGTGAAGGAAGGAGATGGAGGAGGAGTGTTGTTGGTGACATTGGAGAGATGGAGGGATAAATTTGGAAATTTAAAAAAAAAAGTAAAAGAAAAAAATCAGAAAAGCAAAAATTTTCAATGATTGATTTAGAAAATTAATAAATCTAATGGACAAGAGACCTATTTAGGTCTCCCACGCTAGCCTGCGTCATGAGTCAGTATGATTCTTGTGACAGTTAGTTCTATTCCTTCAATTAATGGGTGAAAATGCATGGGGTACCCAAAATCATATCAATGGCAATAAGTCTAGAGTTGCACAAAGCCTGAGATGTCGTGATTAATGTGAAAATTGAGTATCTTTATCTTTGACATTATAGAGATAAGATGGATTGGATGGAACCACAAACAAAAGTTATGCCCCTCCTTCGTATAACTTCTCCCTTCATTTCTCGTTCTTCCTCACCCTTAATTGCTTATTTATAAACTTTACTAGGAAAAGAGTTATTTAAATTTAATTTAGTAGTAACAAAGATGAAGGTATAGAGAAAGTATAATTTAAAACATAGAATTTTATTAGGAAAGCATTTCACTAATTTAAAAAGAATCCTATAACAAATTTCTTTTTATAGCTTAAACTATACTTTGTTAAATCTTCTCAAGATGAAAATATCACGATATATAGAGAATTACATATATAATTACAAATTGAATCCATTTTCAGTCTCAACGGCTTTTAAAACCATCAAATAAGCAATTTGGGTGAGGAAATTCCCAAAAACGGAAAACTTGTCTTTTTGGCCAGGGCTAAGATTTTACAGGTGCCTTCACAAAGGATCAAGAAATCAGTGGGAATTTTCCTAGAGTTTTTCTACCACCATGGGTGCCTCAAATTCGTTTCGATTCCGTGCAGTCAAAATAATTTTCCAGAAATTAAGTCCATCTCCAATCTCATCTTTAAAAATTCATATTTGATTATCTACTCATGCAAATGGATGATTCCAACTCCATTAGAACCATTAGGATATCCAGTTCTAACTAAAAGTACAGGGAAAGCAGTGACACACTCAAAACAAGGCAGTCATTGAGCAATCACAAGAGCTATACAGATTCAAGAGTCAACAGAAAATGGTGCACTGTGAAAATAATTAAAAATCATATAGAACTCGAAATAATATGGAATCAGTTGCATTGAGAAGAAGACAAGTAAAGACACAATTTCACAAAAGGGAATTTACAAATTAGCTTTGTATATTCCCAGTTTAATTCGTGGTACAGGACAGAATAGAACAAGGTGATTTAGCAAGCACATGTGATTCAGTTTTAAGCATCATGTATAACACATATGTGTTCATGACTTAGGACTCATTCTAGGCTGAAAATCAACATGTTTTGGACACACCAAAGTCAGAGGGTCATTCAAAGGCAATAATTTAAGCATTACACAATTTAGATGTATGCTAAACACAAAATACACACAAGCTATCCTGCACATTTTCAACTTGAACCTATCCTAAAGAAAATATCATTATATATTTATGTTATGAAATCAACATAAATCTTATAAGATTTCTTAATTTGAATATAATATAAAATTGAATTAGATTACAAATCAGTACTATATATCAATTTACAAAATTGCATAAATCTTTCAAGTTTTTTTATAATTTATTTTGAATATGATATATAATTGAATTAGAATATATATTAGTATTGTTAATTAATTAAAATAAGAATACACACACACACACACACACACACACACACACATATATATATATATATATATATATATATATATATATATATATATATATATATATATATATATATATATATATATAATAAGTTACTGTTGTATTTCGGTGGAAAAAGAATTAATGTAGTGTTACCCCCAATAATCAATACAATATCGATAATTGATTAGTATTAGTATTTAATGTAATATAATACGGAGGGAGTCTAGCTCAGTTGGTTGAGCAGGGTGTGTGAATTGTTGTCAAACTCCCGGTACTGTCTTCGATTACTGCAGATAAAAAAAAATTAATGTAATATAATAATTTATTATCATTATAATAAATAAATACTGTAAGTTACTATAAAATAATAATAGTAAAAATAAATCATGACCGTAATTTGTTATTATTATTATTATTATTATTATTATTTAAGGTTACATAACAATTTATTATTATTATCATCATTATAATAAATCGTGCGTTGGATTGTTGTGGAGTAGGATCACTGCGGGATCGCGATCTTTCATGTTTAGTCGTGGGATCGTCGATCCCTTGTGTGTTTAAAGTGACAAAAAAAATCAGATCTGAGTCTGAATGATCCAGTTAAAAGAAAACAAACTCTGTTTTCCAAAGTGCAAACTGAATTACTACGAATTGTTTCATAACAATATTCTCTTGAATCTTGATCTCTTTCTCTTCTCGTTAATCTCTTACATCCACCGATGATGAACCACCGTCACAGAAATTTCATCTTAGATTAAGAATAATAAAATTTGTTTTATTGACCATTAGTTGGATTTTATACTTAGATTAAGAAGGAAAATCACCTTAACGTTAAACAGATCAGTCATGAATTAACGCAAAACAAAAAAGGAGAGAAAGTTGAGGATGGATTCAAAGCATAACAGTGTTGGGTTCCCAAAAGCTAGAGTGTGTGTTGAAGAGGCTTAGCTTGTGGGATGAAACAAATGGCAAGGATTACGAAAGCATGATTCGTTTCAATGACACAAATTTGGATGCAGCCACCGCCTCCATTACTCTCATCGCTCTCTTTGTCTTTGAAACCCCGAGCTGATATATGAAATGTTGCCGCTACTTGCCATCCTGATTAGTGCGACTGCGTTGTGTTCTCCGAAGAAAGAGTAAAGTGTTTTGGGAAGAGAGAGTAAAGGGTAAGTTTGGGATAAGAAAACATTTTAAAATTTAAAAATTAGTTAAACTTTTATAATTAATAGGTTGACAAATGTCACTTTTTAAGTGGGTAGGCTGATTTTTCCGCTTCGGAGGTTCTGGCATTTCTCAAATATGTATAGGGGAAGGGTAGTATTATAATTTTTTTAGTAGGAGTGATTGGTTGGAATATATTTTTGGGGTGCATCAAGATTGATTGCTATCCGCATATGTATCCTTTTTGAAGCCAAACTATTGGCTCATTTTATGCTAAATTTATTCAATAAAATTATTGTTTATATAAAAATTATTGTGCTATTATTACTTTTAATGTGAATTAGAAGTTATTTTTTTATCTATATATATGTAAAAGCTTTTAGGTAGGAGAATGTAACTACAAAAAAAAAGTAGAAGAATATAGAATCTTACGATTCGAGTTACTATCCTAGATAGAATCTCGATTTTAACAACCTTGTATGTAACAAAACCTTCATTAATAATTGATAATTGATGAAAATTGATAATTAATTTATTTAATATTTTTTAAAAATAAAAGTAAGATTAAAACCAAAAATGGATCTAATTCAAAATTAATAATTGATTTATTTAATATTTTTTTTAAAAATAAAAGTAAAATTAAAAATGAAAATTGATCCAATTCAAAATTAATATTTTTTTTTTCGTAATGTTTTTTTTGGTAATGCTTTTTTTTTTGGTATTGAATTCAAAATTAATAATTGATAATTAATAAATGATTTATTTAATATTTTAAAAAAATAAAAGTAAGATTAAGTCATCCCATTCATTAGATGATATTGTAAGTGATTAGATGAGACGGTTCTTCTCTTCCAAACCGATTCATTCAATACACTAATCGAAGATACTGCTGTGTTGCGTTTTGTATCTGTGTGTCTGGTAGGAAAAGACGAAGGGCAAGAAAGGAGCATGAAGAGCCCTACTCTCCCTCTGGAGTTGATCGGAGAAATTCTGCTGAGATTGCCGGTGAGATCTGTGCTGTCTTTGAAGAGTGTGTGTAAGACATGGGGTGCTCTTATTTCCGATCCCCAATTTTGCATTTCCCATAATGACCTAGCTGCGGCACCCTCCCATAGACTCCTTCTCAGATCAAATCCTTTTTATGTTGAATCCTTTGATATAGAGGCACCGCTTCACGAGGATTCCAGTACAGTGAGTTTACGTCTCCCCCCTCCATCACCCTCATGCAATTGGGGCGACAATATCCCGAATGCTCATTTTGATATCAAATATGAGATTTTGGGTTCATGCAGAGGGCTCATACTTTTATACAGCAAGGTAAGAAGCCATAAGGATGATCTCATTCTGTGGAATCCATCAATAGGTGTACACAAACGGTTATCAGATTTTAAATTTGAGTTAGCCTCTTCTTATCTATATGGTTTTGGGTATGACTCCTCCGCAGATGACTACTTACTAGTTGTTATTAGACTTTTGGATGCATATGATGATGTGCCTAATATCCAGATTTTCTCCTTCAAAACCAATTCATGGAAAGAAGATCGTATTAATGTTCCATATCAGGTTCACAACAATAGATTCTGCTTTGGATCACTCTTAAATGATAGTCTTCATTGGTTGGTTTTCTCTAAGTATCAAAATTTCCCGGTGATTGTTGCCTTTGATCTGATACAAAGGACATGGACTGAAAAGTGGAGTTTATCAGAGATTCCTCTGCCATATCATTTAACTATGGAATGTGAAGAGTATTATTTCAGGGTATTGGGAGGATGTCTCAGTGTTTGCTGCTCAGTCCGAGACTGTGATACAACTGAAATATGGGTGATGAAAGAATATAAAGTGCAGTCATCTTAGACTATGACCATTGATAGAATAATGATACACGGTTTATAGAGTTCAAATTTGAAAGATGAAAATGCAATTTGAGAACCAAGGAAATTGAAAAGTTGGCCCGTATTGGCTTAGCATTTTAGTTTTCCCTCGTCAAGATTGAGAACCAAAATTAGTATTTCCCAAATTAAAATAAAAATAGATTTAAGAACAGTAATTATTTATATTTAATTTAATTTAGTTATACTTTATTTTCTTTTATTTCATTTTCATTCTTATAATATAAAATATATAATATATAAAAGATTAAAGATAATATATAAATAGGTATTTACCTTATATTATATAATGTGTAAATATCATATGATACATAACATACATTATATTATATAACGTAATTAATATAACATGCATTATAATATATAATATACTTACCTTATATATGCCCAAATGTTTTCCTTGGGCTGACACACCGTCCATTCTCCCTATTTTTTTAAAATGAAAATCACTAATATAAATTAATTTAAATTTAAAATAATAGTAATTGTTATAATTTGAAATAAAAAATTATTTAATTTAATTTTGATGATACAATAACAAATTCTTAATATCAATAATTTAAATTTAAAAAAAAATTAAAATCTTGAAAAAATAATCCCACATCCATAGGTCATGTGTGGAGATCATTATGTAATATGTATAACAGATTGAAATTCTTAAACGATTACCCATTTAAGCTTTTACTCTCCTCACTCTTCCTTGAATACTCTTCTCTCATAAAATAAACTGAATGGCTTAATAAGTTGTAACTGAATATCAAAAATCAATTTATTTTATCTTCAAAATTTAAATATGTTCCTAACACGCCAATGATATATCATCTTATATTTTTAATATCAAATTTTTATAGGCAAATGTTAATAGTTAGTATGTTATGTTGGTGGGAGGATTCGAACTAGAGTTGTTAAATAGGCCCGCCCGGCCTGGCCCATTGGGCTAAATAATGAAAATGGGCTAACCTGGCCTAGCCCGAATCTCTCATGCCATATTTTTCGTGGGTTTCTTTGGTTTTGAATCTGCTTCCCTGCAAATGAATGAGCAGAAATCAATCAATTAATTTTTGCTTAAATTTATACTAATTTTAAAAGGAAAAAATAAAAATAAATAATGTTGGGCCAAATTGGCCCGATAGTGTTCGGACAAAATTTATAGGCTTGGCTTGACCCATTTGGTCGGGCCAAATTAGCCTGGTTCTTTTTAGGCCAACTCTTTTACAACCCAACCTGTCCTGGCCTGGCGGGCCATTGGGCTAGCCTATCGAGCCGGACGAATTTTGACAGCTCTAATTCAAATGATCTTCTTATAACTCCAACCCTTATGCCCCTCTCCCTGACCACCAAACCACCTTATAACTCTCATGTCTTTAATATCTATCAAACGATTTAACTTAACTTCTTATCTTTTTCAATCTATCATTTTTCAACATTTTTAATTCTAACTTGAATTTGAATATTTTTTAAAAGAAATTATCATAATTAAAAATAACAATACTTTCTTTTATACGTAAGAATCGAAGACAGTACTAGGGGTTTTATAACACTCACGCACCCTGCTCAACCAACTGAGCTAGACCCCCTTGGTAAAAATAACAATATATCACAACATAAAATATTTATCATAAATCTAAAGTAAAATTTATATGTAGAAATATTTATTTATTACAAATTTTAATTATAATATAATTTATATATTTAGAAATATTTATTTATTATTATAAATTACAAAATTTAGTTGTATAAAATAAATATTTATTTTGTACAATGCATAGATTAAAATACTAGTTGTTCATAAAAATCCAAAATATAATTTAAAAATTTAAAAATATTTGGTTATTATGAATTTTAATATAATATAATTTACAAAATTATAAATACTTATTTATCATGAATTATAGTTATACATTTTTTAAATACAAATTAAAATAACTATCTTGAGTGAGAATATTTTCAAGACTATTATATATAATTTTATGGTAGCAAAATGAAGAGCAAAGAGGTCACTTTATTTGTCTTATCTACTTTTTTTTTTTATTATTTATATGTTTTATAACCCCCACATATAAAATGTTTTAAAACTATATCGGTCATTGACTCAGTCAAAGTACTGAGTTGACAGGTCATTTGTCGAACTAGTAGGTTAGTAGTTGACCGCACAAACTGGTATAAATAATATAATGTATAAATATAAGTTAGTGTCACACATTTATAAAATAATTATGATGGTGTAGTGGTAAGGCGAAGTACTATTATCAGTAGCGGATCTAGGACCCTAAGTCACGGGGTGCAAAGTATACACATTTAAAATAGGATAAGAGATATGATAACATTATCATATTCTGTTGGCTCAACAAACAACATATTATAATATGAGAGGATAATTATCTCATCTTATCCTATCCTATTGAGTCAATTGGAAAGAAGATAAATTAAAATTTTAAATTAAATACTGAAATAAAAATAATAAATACATGAAAAGAGTAGAAAATTAGAAGTAGGGGGTTCAAATATATAAAATTAGGTGGAGCAAAATATACACATTTAATATATTTATATGTATTTTTTAAAAGTGAGGGGGTGCAAGTGAACCCCCTGAACTATATATGCATCCGCCACTGACTATTATTGTTCTAGGTCTAGGGTTCTATTCCAAGAGAGTTATTTTTTAACCTTTTTTTCCTTAAAAGTTACTACAAATAATTATATGCATAGGATAAATATTAAATTTTTTGAGCTTGTGTCAAATAAAATGCTCTAGCTATGTATAAAAAAAATAGGACGATGTATCAAAAAGAAAAATGCTCTAGCTTAGTGGCAAAGTTTGCTCTTTGCATGCCTTTTTTTTTTGGTGAATAAGTTTGTTTGCTCTTGCCTAGTATATCTTCTTATGCTTTTAAATTTTCATATAAACAATTTATAACTGAATATCAAAAACAGATTTCAAATATATATATATATATATATATGTGTGTGTGTGTGTGTGTGTGTGTGTGTGTGTGTGTGTTATCATCAAAATTCAAATATGTTCCTAATTAACATGCATTTGATATATTATTTTATATTTTTAATATCAACCGAACGATTTAACTTAACTTCTTATATCTTCCAATTTATCATTTTTCAACATCTTTAATTCTAACTTGAATTTGAATATTTTTTTAAACAAATTATCAATAATTAAAAATAACAATATATCATAACATAAATTATTTGTCACAAAATATAATTTATATGTTAAAAAATTATTTATTACAAATTTTAATTATAATATAATTTATATATTTAGAAATATTTATTTATTATAAATTATAAATTTTAGTTTATAAAATAAACATTTATTCTGTGCAATGCACAAACTAAAATACTAATTTAATTTATCCCAATATTTCAAATAATTTAAAGGAAGTTTTTTTTTTATTATTTCTTTTACATTTTCTATTTTGTATTTTCTCAAACCCTACCTCTTATTTTTTTTAAATAACTTCTTATCTATTCGGATAAAACTTATCTTTACTATCCAAATCTTTAAATTTATTTAAAGGGATATATTTTATCTTCTATTTTCAAACACTTTCTTCCTTCTTTTTCATATTATTTCTTTTATTTTTATTTCCATTAGTATCTCAATCAAAATAAGTTATTCACAAGTATCATAAATAATTTAAAAAATATTATATGTAATTAGGATAAGTTTTGCATTATATTATTTTTCTTAGTAACATTGCATTTAGTTTTTTCTTCAATAAATTTTATAGGGATGAATTGGTTAATATTACCCAAAAAATATAGAAGTTTAGCAATTTCCAGCAAATGTCGTCGGCATGAAACTTTTTCCCAACAACATTAGACATGTTGGCATGGAAAAACACCTTTTTCCAACAACACCAAACTTGTTGGCATAGAAAAACACCTTTTCCCAGCGATATTATATGCACTAACATAGAAAAGCACCTTTTCACAACGACTGTGAATGTTGTTGGCATTAAGTAGTGCTTTTCCAGTGATGATAGGTATGTTGACATAGAAAAATAACTTTTTGCAGAAACTGTGAACATTGTTGGCATTAAATAGTACTTTTCCTTGTGACGACAAGTGTTTTGCCATAAAAAAGCAACTTTTTGCAGTGACTGTAAATGTTGACATTAAGTAGTACTTTTCCTAGCAACAACAAACTTGTTGGCATAGAAGCACTTTTTGCAACGACATTGGCAGCGACAATTTTGTTGTTGGGATAAGTATAGCTTTCATCGCGATAATGGCCTTGTTGACCAAAGGAAAATCTTATCCCAACGATAATAAAATATCGTTGCCAAATGTCTATCTTTGCCAACAACTCAATTGTCGCTGGTAAAAAGTCGCTGAGAATATGATTCTTTCTTGTAGTGACATCTTCATGTATTGTTATAAGGGTGCTAAGAATTGGCAATATAGATAATGATTAAAATATTACCTCGCTTAATGTTAATGGTATCCATGCAATCAAATTTAAAATATTTTCAAAAATAGTAATTTATTAATGACATCCATGTAATTAAACCATTTAAAATAATATCGAATTTGAGATCGATTTCCAAATTAACAAAAATATTGATATAGCGAAAACTTAAAGACATTAAATGCTAATAATTTTCCATCTAATATTGAAAATCGATTTTCAGCAAAATATCCTACATATCTTATATTGAATTTCGATTTTTTGGTATGAATGCCATGTTATCAAATTCAAAATATCACTAAAATGATGACATTAATTAATTAAAATATTTAACAGTAATGAACAAAAATCGTAAAAATCATTAATATATAATACACATGATTTCCAATTAAATTAAACACTAAACACTAATAATTTTTGCAACTTTCAGCCATTTAATCAAAATCACAATATTAAGCCTTTATTTTGAGCAGAATTGCATTTAGGCAAATTTTTTCAGAGGAAAAATTCCCTAGTACAAACTATTTTAAGGGCTCGATATGATAAGATAACACTATCATATCTTATCGGTGTGCAATAAATAACAAATTACAGAAGAATATGATAGTTATCATATTCTATCGTATCGTATAATATCTAGCCACCAAACGGAACCAAAGTAATAAATGAATTACCAAGAAGCTCTTAATAAGAGTTACCATACCACACATTCTGCATATAACTTCTCATTTCCCATAATGCAAGATGAA
This sequence comes from Pueraria montana var. lobata, assembly GCA_026413185.1. NCBI lineage: Eukaryota > Viridiplantae > Streptophyta > Magnoliopsida > Fabales > Fabaceae > Pueraria > Pueraria montana. The sequence continues at coordinate 64,699,088 of CM048650.1, read as the reverse complement.
TAGGAATATAATGGTGAAAAGGTTTGGAGAACAATGCATACCATAATTTTTCTTGTTGGTTATTGTTGGTCATCTTCAATTTTTTCCCTAATGACACTTGGGAGTGGCAGTAGACTCTCTCTATAAAGAGCAGACTGTACGTTGGCACAGAACAACTCTTTATCTCCATCATATGTGAGGTACTCAAGCAACTCTCCTTTGTGATTAATTTTCTGTATTCCAAAGATATTTGATAGATACATTCCACCATCTTCGGTGGTGCATATCATGGAATATTAATAATCAAAGGCAATAATCTCTGATAAACTCCACCTTTCAGTCCATGTCCTTTGTATCAAATCAAAGGCAATAATCACAAGGAAATTGAAATACTTACAGAAAACCAACCAATGAAGAGTATCATTGAAGAGTGACCCAAAGCAAAATCTGTCGTTAGGAACCTGATATGGAACATTAATACGATCTTCTTTCCACGAATTGGTTTTGAAGGAGAAAATTTGGATATTAGGCTCATCATCATATGCATCCAAAAGTCTAATAACAACTAATAAGTAGTCATCGGTGGATGGGTCATACCCAAAACCATATAGATAATAAGAGGTTAACCCAAATGTTAAATCTGAAAATTGTTTGTGTACACCTATTGATGGATTCCACAGAATGAGATCATTCTCAAACCTTACCTTCCTGTATAAAAGTATGAGCCCACTGCATGAACCCAAAATCTCATGTTTGTTATCAAAATGAGCATTTGAGTTATAGTGGCCCCGATTAAGTGGGGAGAGGCAAATGCACTACACTGGAATTCTCTAGAAGCAGTGCTTCTGTATCAAAGGATTCAACATAACAATGAATTGTTCTAAGGAGGAGTCTATGGGAGGGTGCCACATCTGGGTCATAATGGGAAATGCGGAATTGGGGATTGGAAATAAGAGCACGCCATGTCTTACACACACTCTTCAAATGCAACACATATCTCATTAGGCAATGTCAGCAGAATTTCTCCGATCAGCTCCAGAGGGAGAGTGTGCCTTTTCATGCTCCTTTGCTGCTCTTCATCTTTCCCTACCAGACACACAGATACTTTTATACAACAAGGTAAGGTATGAGAACGATCTCATTCTGTGGAATCCATCGACAAGTGTACACAAACGATTTTCAGATTTAACATTTGGGTTAACCTCTTATTATCTATATGGTTTTGGGTATGACCCATCCACCTATGACTACTTATTAGTTGTTATTAGACTTTTGGATGCATATGATGATGAGCCTAATATCCAGATTTTCTCCTTCAAAACCAATTCGTGGAAAGAATATCATATTAATGTTTCATATTAGGTTCCCAATGATAGATTCTGCTTAGGGTCACTCTTCAATGATACTCTTCATTGGTTGGTTTTCTGTAAGTATTTCAATTTCCCTGTGATTATTGCCTTTGATTTGATACAAAGGACATGGACTGAAAGGTGGAGTTTATCAGATATTATCAGAGATTATTGCCTTTGATTATTAATATTCCATGATATGCACCACCGAAGATGGTGGAATGTATCTATGAAATATCTTTGGAATACAGAAAATTAATCACAAAGGAGAGCTGCTTGAGTACCTCGCATATGAAGGAGATAAAGAGTTGTTCTGTGCCAACCTACAGTCAGCTCTTTATAGGGAGAGTCTGCTGCCACTCCCAAGTGTCATTAGGGAAACAACTGAAGATGACCAACAGTAACCAACAAGAAAAATTACGGTATGCATTGTTCTCCAATCTTTTTCACCATTATATTCCTATTTATCTTACATTATGGGAAATGAGAAGTTATATGTAGTATGCGTGGTATGGTATGTGAAAAATCATGCTTTCACATTTTCTACTCTCTCCATTCTTGCTAATAATACTTCCTTTTATATTTTTAAAATTATATGATACATAACATTGCATGGAATGATGAGTTTATGGGGGTGGATTCAATTAATTACCTTGCTTAGATAAAATAATTGATGCCTAGCTTACTCGGAAGCCACAAGAATAAAAGGCAATTTGAGTGGAAAATAATACAAGAAAACAACTAATGTTGAGAGCAAAACAATTGGGTTTTCCCATGAGGCTTTACAATTTCATCAATTTACCACTAAAATCTTACAGAATTTTCAATTAATATCCTAACATTTACAATAAGCTCATGTTTCCTGCAATCCACGAAATGTGCAAGAATATATATTGTTACCTTGATGTCACTTTCCTACAAATGGTGACACTGCCACCAAAAAGCATAGCACTTGGAAGAGAATGGCATATATATGATATTAAATTATCTAGTATTAGTGCAATACTAGTGTCTGTTTTATTGGTGATTTCAGTAAAGTTGGAGTATCAACAGACTTTACAATTTAACTATGTTTCAGAGTAGCAGTTGGCAAATCCTAGTTGTTGTTATATATGCTATTTGTAGTATGTTCCTCTTGTGCGCTTTTACATAGTTTTCAGATTCAAACCTTACTTATTTTATCATTTCACATTTAGGCATGGACAGAACTAGGAAAAAAAGGTTAGGGGGCAAAAATTTAACTACTAAATTTCTTTTTTTTATCATTAATTAATTGTGAGTTTTATTATCATTTCCCATAAAAGTGAATGCATTTATTGAATTATTAGCAAAATAAAATATACTCGTTGGTTGAAAAAAAAATATCTTTAGAAAAATAATCACCACTTAAATCATTTAATGCTATGCGTAGTTTGGAAATAAAATTAAAATTTATGATATTATTAATTAAAATTAACTAATTTAACCACTTTTATTGATTTTGATAAATTAGGTATTTCTTATATATTAAATAGGAGATAATATATTATAAGCAAAATCAACAATAAATAGTTTCTATTATTAATAACTTTTTAAATTAGTCTAACAAAAATTAAAAAATCATATATCCTATAAAAGTAAATATAACTATTTTTTATGCAACGACAATACATTTTTTTTCCTGAGAGGATGCAACGAGAATACATAAAACAATGAAGCATTTCTTTTGGTATATAATTCAAATTATATTTAGTAGTTTGGGCCATTAATTATATCACGTGAGTGCTTATTATATGGCCTAATTGGCCTCATTTTGTTCTGCGAATTTTTATTTTTGTTTTTCTATGAATCATGAATGATAAAATGACATAGGCAAACTAACGCAGTGGCTTAGGACCCAATGTTGGAGGGGGCAGATTTTTTCTTTCAACTGCAAATATTAGGAGGTTCTGATATTTCAGGGGGGGCGACTGCCCCTGTGATCTCCTACCTAGTTCCATCCCTGCATTTAGGTGACTGTTTTGGTAAAAATAGCTACTGGCTTCTTTAAGTTAATATGTTGTTGCCCATTTTGACTTGAAGTTTGGGAGATGTCATTGATCTTAATAATGTGGGAACTAACAGAAAGGGTAAGGTGAAAGGGTTGCAAGTAATCATGTTGTGATATGTACCGATCTTGCATGCAATCTGTCATACCTTAATGATATCTCTTAAGATACTTTGATTGCCTATAATTAGAGTTTATGCAGAATTTGCTAATATTTCCATTAATTTTTTCCCTTCCTTTGTCAGGATTATATTTAGCTGCATAATCAATAACCAGGAGACAGAATCTCATAGATCCATGATCTACAGCTACATTCACAGTTATAGCAAACTTGGTTTTAAATATTTGGTCTTGATAAACACTGTTTGTCCCTTTGAAATATCACCACATCTTCATACATTGTTATAAGGGTGCTAAGAAAATGCAGTATAGAATCAAGACCCCTTCTAAGGATATAGCCATGAATCAACTCTCCTTGTTCCAATGTAGCAAGACCTGCACAAGCTTAAAGCACACTAACCATTGCTAAAGGGATTTGCTTGAAATGTTTATTTATATTATAAGTTAAACATCATGACTAGACACTAGTTGAAATTAAACACACTGATCTCAAAAGGTGGGAACAAAATGTAGAATGTTAGGTAATAATATGCTGAGCTTTCAAATTGTTCCAGATATGCATCTTGAGATTTCTTTCAACCCCTGCCTAAATTTATTCCCTCAAAATGTGGAAGACAACCAATACAATTGTGACCCTTTTAACTACAAAAAAAAAGGTGTGATTTGTAGTGGCTTAAAATGCAGTTTCTGGCAGCTGTCAGGACTATGTGCGTCACAAACAGCTTTTGACGGATTTAAAATAGCCGCTGGTATTGACCGTCGACAAAACATATACACTTTGTAATTTAGTTGGCTAATCCCATCACACCAAAACATATGCTCCAATGTACCTTCACAGTCACTCGTATGTCGAAAAAACATCATAGGGTCATTAGTCCCCAAATGTTGTAGATATTGTACTGTAGCCATAACATTAGAACATTGTTCCTACCTCTGCCTTCTAATCTGATTATATATGTCTTTCCTTCTAAAACCAAATTTCTCATAACCACCAATTTGGTTAGCAAATGACCCAAAAATATGAGGTGCACTAATACTAACATCTCTGAAATTGTTCATTTGAACTATGTCAACATCACTCATTTTTCTACGGGTTGCAAGCCTACTACAATACACATCTTCCAATAACTCGTGATTATGATTATCAGTGAAGTGAGTAACATACCAATGTCTGAAAACTAAATCAACGTGTGTCTTAAATTTAGCACTACAACCACATCTAGTTGCACATTTCGCTTGCACTTTCATTCTTCAATTGTCAGACCTCTGTCCTCTCGAAAACCTTGATTTAAAACATAAATTGTTGTTGAAGAACCTCACCTTTATTGCTTCTTTTAACATATTCCCTTTACAGACACTAAATCATTTGCTCTACCATACTACATGTAAAACAAGTATAAAACATCTAAAGTTCACCATGTCAGGGGAACTAAAGTTCTTTAACTTGAATCAATGTACAAAATGTCTTGCAAGCTATCAACAATCTTAAATGCATTATTTATGATCATAAAACTATTTGATTCAACACTAGTATCTTCCCACTCTTCATTGACCAACAAAATAACACCTTCTTCATGTCCCACTTAGAACGACTCCTCTTCCAATCGCTACAAAAGGAACCAAAAAAAATGAACATTGATTAAGTAACTATGAAAATAAATTTAAAACAAAAACAAACAAACTCAAAATACTTTTGGTTTAGTAAAAATGGTTGTACCTCCAACATTGTGCTTTTTTATTGCTAATAGATTGCATATTGTCCTCTATTAGCTTAAAGTCAAGTGGGTTGAACAAAAATTATGGGGCTTTACAATCTATGTCAGAATCAACATTGATACCAAGGGACAAATGTTTGACTTTACCAAATAGAACACTAAGATAGACTAACAGAAGAATAAAATGTGAAATTTGAAAGTTAGTGGGGGCAAAAAATAAGTACGAAATTGTTTCTAACATGTCAGTCAAGGTGGTTCACTATGAAACACACACACACACACACACATATTAATCTATATTTTAATTTCATTTCATAATTATAATTTTAATAAATTATTTTTTACTTGAGTAAGTGATAAAATTTATCTTTTAATTGAAGTGGATCAATTGGTCATTAGAAGGGGGTTGAACAGTGACATGCGAACTAACTAAGCTATTTTCCAGCATAAAACACGCTTCTGATTTTTGTTTCTCAAGTTTCTTGCCTGGAAATCAAAAGCTATTATGGAGCAAGGCTTTTCCTTCTCAAGTATTTGGATAAAATGATGAATCAAAGTAAAAATTATCAAGTAAACTTAAATATTACTGCTTCAAAGGCTACTATTAAAATCTCAGACTTTGTGGTATAACTGATTCTGGTTTTCACTTTTTTTCCACATAGTAGATGTTGCTTCTGAATGATAAATCTATTATATAGAAACATTTGGATAAAGCATCAGAGTATATCTATTGTAAACTAGGTCTTTTGAAAACAAAATTAAAGCATGCAACAACTGAAACTAACGAGAAGTAGTAAAAAAGGATATAACACACGAAAAATTCATACTAGTTCACCCCAAACCTAGGCTCCGTTCAATCCCTACACCTATAGGCTTTCTCCACTAAGATCAATTGCACCTAACCGTGGTATTCTTTCTTTCTTGAAGCCTTCACAGGCTCCTACAACCCAAGTATTCTAAACCTTTGCAGGTTCCACTCAGTATTCTCTAAGCCTCTACAGGCTCACCTTAGTATTCTCCATGCCTCTACAAGCTTTTCCAAGTATTCTTTCGAAAATCCACTTTGGGATTCACCCAAGAATTCTTTCAAAATCCTCTCCAGGCTTCACACCCTCAGTAGCAACTACTACTAGACTCACATAGCACTATGTTGTGATCACTCTAAACATCAAAAGCCGTAATCCCCTTACTACTCTTTTAAGTTCTTCCCTCTAACCTAGCAGATGGACACTACACCTTTTGGGATACCTTTTACTAAGGCTCCTCGTATGAGGTGTTTACAGACACTCCTACAAATTTGGCTCTACTTGGCTCCACCTAAAGTGTTTTTGGCTAAGGAAGGTTTCTTTTGATAAGGGTATTCTGGATAGACTCTTTTATGACCTTACCCTCACTTTTTGGAAATCATTCCTTGCAAGTTGCTCCTTCGAATTTCATCAATATATAGAGAGTTTTGGAGCTAGCCATTTTATGGCCGTTGGAGGGTGAACTTTGTTGGAACTGAAGACATTAGATGATGTCTAGCCCCTAAAAATGTTATAGTTTTGATGATAACAAAGGTATTAAAATTTGATGGGCTAATGGATTTCATTGAGTTTTATAAGAACATATTCGTCTAAGTCAATTTTGGTAATAAGTTCTCAAATATTTTTTATGCTTTGATCATATTTTTCTTGCATCCAGTATAGATTTGTAACTCTAAAACTTGTTTTTCTAAAAGAACTATCTAGTGTCTAACACGCTATAATTGAACAAGCATCCAAAAGCTTTAGGAAAATTAGCATTCAAAGTGATAAGGCTTTTATCATCCAAATTGGATATAAGTAACTTATACATTATTTTATATATCTAAGTTTCTATCATCCAATGATTAAAATATATGTTGTACACTGAATGAGGATGATTTGTGCTCAAAAGTTTATGTACCTTTATTTCCTCTCCTTTTTGAAATTACCTTATCATTTGAATTTCAAGTGTACAAGACAGGCCAACACACATTCTCTGCAAAACCATTTTTGTACAAGTACTGGAGATAACATGAACGCTGCTCAGAAAAAGGACAGTACTAATGTCTATTTCTATCTCCACCCCAAGCTGTCACGTTGCAATAGGACAAGCTCTATGAGAAAACGAATATTTTTACAAGGCTCTGATCCCCTTAATGGTCACATTCTTGAAGCTTATAAATGAAGAATCAACACACATAGAAGATAACTTTTTCATTCTAAAATTCTTGAATTGCTGCCATTTTTGCTCTAATAATGCTTTCATCTCTGGACGATCAAACACTAAGTGCTTAGTGTGCCATCCTTTGCTTGGCAAAGTTATTCTATTATTTGTTTCGCATTGTATATCCTCTCTTTGGGATTTATTTGATTTGTAATCATTCAAACTATTGTTTGGAAAGCTAGGAGTGCCTTAGTGATCAAAGAATACTTAGGTGTTTATCAATCTCAAGGGGAGATTAAGGGTTTGCCAGAAGTGGCGTAGAGAATACTTGTTGTAAGCTAGGAGTGGCAAGAAAGAATACTTGTTTTGTAATCTATTTGATTAGTGGAACCCTTCTAAGGTTGAAGGAGAACTGGACAACTCACGAGATTAAAACCAGTATAAAACAAGTATTCATACTTTTATTCTTGTGTTTTAACTTGTTTTCTTTGGCATACATCCTTGGACTCACAAGATCTTTATAAATCTGTTATGAGAAAATTGTTTTAAACATATTGGATGATCTTTTAGCAAACCTATTTTCATATTTTCTATTCACACTTGCTTTCGAAAAAGGTTCCATCTTTAAGAAAAAGTTTTAAATTTCAACTAACACACTATTCAACCCTCCCTTCTAGTGTGTTCCATTTATTTCAAATTCAAACTTCAAATTGCTTCATAAGTAGTCCAAGTTCCTACAACTAGCCGTTTTGCACAAGATTCATCCTCCAAGTCTTCTGCAACTCTTCTTGAGTTGTCTTCTTCATCTCTACTCTTCTCCACTGTATGACAACTTACACATTTCAAAATTTGAAATGTATCCGTTGAGTGATTAGCTGTTGGTCTTAGTGGTTCCTCATGATTTTTGAATTTGAATCATGGGAAGTCTTTTGAAGATTAGTCTGCAGCATGTTTTCTGTAGATGTCGTTGTAACTGCAATGCAATGTGCTTCAATATTCATTCTACTAGTTGGTTGTTCTTTGACTAGGACTTGTTGTCTTCTTTGATTTCCCTTAATTTGAAAATCTTCAAGTATCGTGGAGAACTCACAGCTTCAGAATCAATGCTTCCAAACACTAATGCATGCCTTCAACTTGTAAGAACTAGTGTGTGTGCTTCTGAATGGTGTAGACACGTATGTCTTCACAAGCCATTCCTGCAACGCAACTTCTGATGATCCCTTAGTCATGTGTAGCTTTTGATATTTACCCCTTAACTAAAGCTACCCTAAGCACCATTGACCCAGAAAACATGACTATCTTTCAGCTTATGAATAGCTCTCCTTCTAATAGTTCTGCTTTTGATTATGCAAAATCTATGTCTTGAAAAACTTCCACTGTAGGCCTATGTTTCACACCTTCTCCATGCTTCTAAATTTAGTGTTGTCTTAATTAAGAACACTCAAAGCAACCATTAGTAGCTAAGTTCAAAATACTTCAGATTTGATTCTTGATGGTTTGTCATCATTAAATATTATATATATATATATATATATATATATATATATATATATATATATATTCATATAAGAATCCATACATTTAAGAACAAACATGTATTATATTTATTACAATTAATAAATATATTGAATTTTATAATAATTATTAAATGTAATTGTATATTATATTCAATAAATACAGTAATTGCAATTATATAAGTAATATTCTATTTATTCATATATTTATATGAATATTACATGAATAATCACTACAGCATTTTGGAGTTTAGGCCTCGCCATTCATTGCCACGGTTGAAAAACTGTTGGCTAAACATGAAATAGGCAACAGTTTTACACCCGTAGACAATGATATATAATTATTTTACCACTTCCAAAAATACAATGAGAAACCGATGCCTTTTTAAAAATGGCGACGTTGTTTAGTCCGTGGATTAAATATAAACCACGTTTTTGCAACTGTAAATATATTAGCCCACCCTTAAAAATCGTTGCTTCTTTTATTTTGGTACAGACAAATCGTTGCTTCTTTTTTTGATCATTCGAAAAATCGTTGTTTCTAAACTTGAATTCAAGCAACGCTAGAAAAAAATGGGTTAAAGATTTATCAGTCCATACAAAGTTGAAAATTTAGGTGCGCTGCTCTGCTAAAAATTAAATTAGTTTTAAAAAAATTTTAATTTTTCACTTCAAAAAAACTCTCAAACACCACTCTCCTTCTCTCATGTTCTCTTTGTATCAGAAACCCTAAACAGTAAACCTGCAAACTCCCAAACCACATATTCTCTCTCGTATCAGGTTTGCCCACAAAGGTTACCGTCGTTCAACCGCGAGGCAAGCACCAGTGGGCAAATATGCACCACCATCGTTCTTGGCAACTCACAGTTCAAGCACCTGTCTCAGTTTCCAATCAAGTGCCTGTCACTCACTCTCAGCAATCAAAACAGCGTTGCTAACAAAACAACAAAACAAAGTCGACTCCTTTATCTATATAAGCTAATGTTTGTTTCAATTCAAAATAGCTTACTCTCTCGCTCATTATCTATCTAATTTGTTCTTGACTTTCTTTTCTAATTTCGTCCGTCGAGCTCTCTTCTGTGCTTTCTCCCCTCACACACACATGTAACAGAATTGTGTTACTTTTATTACCTATTGAAATCAACATCAATTTCATTTACCATTTAATGTATTGACTGTATTTGTATGTATGATGTAATGGAAGCTGATGTCAGGTGTTCCTCTCTTCAATCTCGCTCTCAATATCACCTTTATAAGGCTCTATGTAGGTTAGGTCTTCAATGTATCCCGTGCCTCAGCATGCTCACAGTGGGGGAGGAGTGAGGAATATCTTGGCTGTTAGATTAGACAATGAAAATTCCCTAGGGACCCTGTCAGAATTGCAACTATGGTTCTCTTCTTCTGCCTATCAACCTTAAATCTTGTGGTTATGAATGTTGCTTTATCTCTTTTGTTTAGCTCCAGTTATTCTTGTAGCCTTAATGTTTGTTATCGCAAGACTAGGTTGTTGGACCATTTGGGCAGATGACTTGGATTAGAGGTGGTACTAAATGTTTGGATGTCGCTAATATTATACCATAGATAATAGGTTAGTTCCTCTCTGAACTCTTTCACTCTTTCTCAATTCACGTCTTTGTCATGTCATGGTAATTTTTTATATTGTATATAATATAGGATAGTATGAAGAGTAGAGTTGATGCTGCTTATAGTAACCTGTTATCACTATAATAATTCCTGAATCACGTTTCATGAGTATGAAAATGAATGCATTTTCATTTTATAGCCATCCAACACCAGCTCTGCTACTGCACCCCCTTCATCTCTTCATCTCTAATTTGTGAGTCTAAACTTAATCCTTCTACCTATCATGTAACTTCTATTTGCTTAACTGAAATTGTATCATTAGTCTGAACTTGATCCTGAAAATGCACTCTGTTTGTTTGCATCTCAGTTCCTAATTTAGTTTTATTCTAGCTTAAATTATTCCAATTTGATATTTCTCATTAACTCATCATTTTAGGTACTAATTAAGGAATTTAGATTATGTTACATTCTCATAAACCAATTTATTCTGAAAATGCACTCTGTTTTTGCTGCATTTATTTTCTCTTTGGAATTTATTTGCCAACCTAGCGTTGTGTTTGTGCATTGTGAAGGTCAATTTCAGTTACTGCTTATTATTGTTATTATTTTTCTTTATGTGTTTTTGATATGTAATCAGTGAATTTCTTTGTAATATGGGTTTTATTTGCATTGGATAGAATTAGAAAGGTTAGAGGCAAAGTCAGGACTCTTTCTTTATGGAACATATCAATATCCACCCATTGATATTGTTACCACTTGAGAAGAAACTCATGGTGTATATCTTCCTTCTGGTTTACACAAGGCAGGTTTAAATAGAAAACATTTTGTTTTTTGAACTAACACCTTTTCTTATGTTTTCTCTAGGGATGGAAATATCATCTGAATAGAAGATCTAAAGTAAATACTACGTGTAATTGATCTTTGATCTCTGAGAGGCACTTGTCATTCATCAATATAAGAAGTACATACGAGAATATTTTGATTTATGTAGGTGTATACCGATACCTTATTAGTAAGAATTTAAACATATTAATGGCAAATTATACCTTCAAGCCTCCATAAGTTCATCTAGAACCACAAACAGCCAGCAATAGCTACTTAGCCAGCACTTGCCAACATAGTAAACACTCACACAGAACACTGCATTTAAGAGCACACTCACTCACAGGACCTTCAATGATTTTTTTCTCTCAGCTTTTCTTCACTTCTCTCTCACATAAGCATTCATGTTATTTCCTGAAAATGGAATAAGCAGCGTCTTTTATGCATACACAGCAATCATTTTCTTTTTCTCAAAATAAATAAACTTATTGTATGTTATAGTTTTTGAAGACTTAATTCTTAATTTTTTTAATCATATTAAATAACAGTTATTTTCCTTGAATATGTCATTTTTAAGCTGAGCCAGTTGCTTTCTTTGCATTAGTAGATGTAATAAAATTATCCATATGAAACTATTGGTCTTGGTAGAAGTTATTACACATTATAGATAATGACCAAAAGGTGGTTTTACATGCAGCTTGTTACAAGTAAATGTAATGGGGGGAAATTTAATCAATTGGCTAGAGAACAAAAAGTCACTAAGAAGAGCACTTGTTGCTATTTCAGCTCAACCTTCATCATCATGACAATGCACAACAGTTCATAAAACCATGACAGACAAGAAGTCGCCACTGAATCCTTCAAAACAGATACTGCCACTAAGAAGAATAATCAACTCCTTGCCTCCACTGTCTCCTCTTAGATCCAAGAGTTACATTGCATTCATGAATGGAAAGGAAAACTCTATCAGAAGGACCTTAATGCAAACAAATGCCAATGTCTGCAAGGAGAAGCACAAGTTCATTTCATACCAAAGATGAGAGCATCAGTTGAGATAACACCAATGTCTGTAAAGAGAAGCACAAGTTTACGATGGGCAATCCATCACACGCAAGTTTCAGGGTGGGACACTAGGCATCCAATTGTTCTTGCACTTCAATGTAAACCTGTAGTCTAGAGTCCTCTTATTAAGAGGCTTGAAAAATAACTGAAAATCATCACCTTGTACTGCCCAACCCAAATGCAATAAGTCTTGTTTTCTTATACAATGTGACAAATAGTGGAGTTTTGGAACAAATGCCAACTTGTATAAATTATGTATTATGTTTGGTTTATAAATCAATTTAGATTCAATTAATTGTTCTCAAACATTTGTTTGCAAATACTCTTGTTAATGTTGTTCGATCAAATTTCTGATCTCATTTCACCTTGAAATGCCAAATTATTTGCTTTTTAAAATGTCAAGTCTCTATCCACAAGCAATTGAGGCCTACACGTGTAAGCAACAGTTACAACAGTGTTGCCTAATCTATTGTCCACATTTATAAATGTGTTGTCTAAAAGTATAGGCAACATTTAATAAATCATTGTCTAAACTTGATGAACATAACCGTTGCCTGAAAGTGATCATGGAAAGCGTTGCCTATTGTCACCTAGACCATGCCTAAAACACCGTTGCCTTAGGTTTAGGCCATGGTTTTTCTGTTTTAGGCCACAGTTTTCCATTGTTGCCTAAAGCCAATTTTGTTGTAGTGAATTATAGGATGAATGAAACAACTCCTTAGTTATGTTTAAAATGTCAGTGCACTACTTTTTCTAGTAACTTTTATTTTCAGCCGCTAGACACAAGCCTAAAATATGCAGTACCTACCTAAGTTTGGCTTTCTTTGCACTAGTGTATATATGTATGTATTTGTGTACATACATACCTCTTGAGGCGTCTATGCTCCTTGTCTACGGGGTTTCTTCCGCGGCGGCGCTTTCCATGGAAGCCAGCTTCAAGCTGTGGATCTGTCACGTTTCTACTACTTGGATTTGTTGCTGCAGAATCAACACTTGGTGCAGCTTCCATATCTGGAACCGTGAACACATCTTCATCGCTATCTTCTGAATGAATTTGTATTCAGGTCACTAATTAACATCACATAATGTGTATTGACGTACAATGAATTCCCAGATAAGAAATATTTATAGCAGTTCAAAAGTTAACTGCAAGATTTTCACTTCTGATCTCAAGCCACTATATAACTTTTTATAGGATAAAATTTAGATGCACTCTCATAAGTGTTTTTACCGTTTTTAGTGTTATTCTCTAGTTACAAATTAAGTTTCATTTGGATAATCTGTGTAATAAAAAAAAATTCACTAAATGTTAATACACATTACTGACATAAAATTCCAATTATGATTGAAGAATAATATAAAAAACACTATAATTATAGAACTGCATTAAAATTTGTTCTTTTTTACAGTATTATGTTTATGTGTATATATTTTTTTTATAAAATATATTATTTTAATATCGGAACTGCAGATCATGGGAACTCACGAGGAATAATGCATTTGAGATACATGTTTGGATTTGATTATTATTTTTTTAACAAAAAGATCTTATACGGAATATGGTCATTTCAAAAAATTTTGGGGCTGTAAAATCATTATTGTATATTAATAAAAACGAAATTAACATTTATATATGATGTCACCTACCGAGTTTGCCTGTCTTATGTGTAGGGAAAGAGTTCCATGAAGAAGAGGGTGCTCCTTCTTTGATCACCAACTGCTGAAGAGTAGTGTTGGTGTTTGGGTTACCCTCTAAGAGTATTGAAAGAGACATCACTCTCTCTTAATTTGAGAAAGGAATTTCAACGCAAAGAGTAAATTAATGTGTGTTTGCAGGGATGGAATATGGATGGGGTCTCTCTTTGTTGGAAGATCTAATCTTAAATCATTGCCATAATTTGAAACAAGGATGGGATGGGACCAAAGAGTTTTGGTTCATAAATGAACACGTTGATGTGCACACAACCAACACTTTCCTCACTGTTTATTTTCCGTGTTTTCGTACATCAACTTTACTGTATACGTACTGCATCAGTTTTTTAGATGTACAAAAGAAGGTGAAATTACAAAAATAGAGAAAATGAATTATCTTACAACTTACAAGCAATGAGACCTGACAAGAAGAGATAAATACAGAAAAAGAAAGAGGAAAGGGAGGTAAAAGAATTGAGTAGGTGTATGAATATATATCATGGTTGGTTTTTTAGTTCATTCCTTTACTTTGTTTTACTTCAACAACTTAATTCTTTATTTTGTGCATAATAGATAGAATTTATTACCACTGTAACAAAGAATTTATTGTGTGTGACGTGTGTGTCTGCACGTATACGTCACACACAATGTACATAGGAAAAATATTTCCTCTACTTTTTCTTGAAAACTCTATTATAAAATGTATTTTTTTTAGTGTAATAATCTCTTATGAAATCCCTTATTTCTTTCCAATTATCTATCAAGATAATTTTAGTTACATAAAATATCAATAATGATATTATCACATAAAATAATAGTAGTAACTTTTAAGAAAGTTTATTCTTAAAAGATCTATTATTTTATCGAATAAACATGTTTAAGAATTGAAATTTCTTTAGCTAATTCATTTCTAAAAACGTGATTGGATCTAAAGTGGTTCCTAATCACACATTATTTAATCATTTAGCTTCTAAAATAATATTATAATTATGATCATATTTATAAAAACAGTATATTAATTATATTTATAAAAACAGTAGAATAACTATTTATAAACACAGCAACTTATTTGTTTTTAATTATAAAAACAGTAGCTAGTTAACAATAACTAATTAGTTACTAAATTTGATAAGTTATCAAAATAAAATATGAACATGGGGTGATACGATTCGCGCCCCTAACATAGATCAAAAAGCCAATCTTTTTAAACTTTTCTACTACATTCATCAAGTTCTTAATTTGTTCTTGGCTTGTTCTTCATGAATGCAACTAAATAAAGCCGTTTGATCTATCAACAACATAAACTCATCACTAGTTTGATGTTATAAATTTTTTACAGCAACATATCAAACAACATATTTATTCACTCCACATGAATCAAACCAACATCATTATAATTTATAGAATTTATAACAGTAGCACATAACATAATATAGACATGAATCAAATCAAACAATACAAATATGGAGTGAGAGGATGTTGGGGGCCAAGGTCCATCTCCACCATTTCATGGACCAACATAGAAATTGAACGAATAAACCCCACTCCTCCCCCCTCCCCCATCACCTCACGTGAAGTGCAAGG
The DNA here is from genome assembly GCA_026413185.1 of Pueraria montana var. lobata. Classification (NCBI taxonomy): domain Eukaryota; kingdom Viridiplantae; phylum Streptophyta; class Magnoliopsida; order Fabales; family Fabaceae; genus Pueraria; species Pueraria montana. Next base: position 64,683,472 of record CM048650.1, on the reverse strand, counting down.
GAGGAAGGTGGTTGATTTCTTTTCTTTTTCTCCTCTCCTTCACGAGTTCTCCTCCGCTCCAAGGGAAAATCTTCTTGCCAACATTACTCTAGCTAGCTCTCAAAGAAATTCTCCAACTCTTTAACTCTCTTCTAGTGGGACTTGTTGTTGGTTTGAGAAGTGAGCCAGTGAAGCTCTCTATTTATAGTGAAGGGTAGAAGGATCTAGATAAGCTTAGCTAAACACACATGCCCTTGGGGTAGCAAGATGACCCAATAAGACATGTTAGCTTAATTACTTACATGCCCTATAGCTACTCTACACAAGAGCCCTTGAGTGTAGGAGTGGTAAAGAGATAAGCATACTGTCATCATTCCTAGCTAGGTGCCTATGACAAGGCAAGTCTCTCTCTCTCTCGACGTCACTCTCTCTCTCTCTCTCTCTTATATTTTTGTTTTATTCATCTATTTGGGTTGAGTTTTGGGTAATCTTAAGGGTATAGGGTAGAGAAAGGCCCATTTTTAATTCTTTTTTTTTTTTTTTTGAGATAAACCCATTTTTATTTCTAAAACTATTTGGGATTTTAATTGAGTTCAAAATAATGTTAAGCCCAAAACTGTTGCTATCTGCACCTCCCATACTTACTAACAGCACCCCTTTGAGTGCCAGACAAGATTTTCTAATTGCACCCAGTTTCTGTTAAACGCACCCCCACCGGACAGTTTTTGTTTTCTACCTTCTAGGCCCAAATCTAATTATTTTATTAACCTTTATTTAGCCCATCAAACACATACAACACATTACAAATAACTAGTCATAATTTCAAACATCTCAAATAAAAATAAAATAATCAAATAAACATCATAATTACAAATAAATAAATCATACAATTTATTTAAACATATAAGATAAATTCAATTAATTAAACCAAACTATATGATATAAATAAATACAACAAAGTAAAGCATTTTAGGAATTTATCGCAACTTCTTGCATTTTTAATTCTTTCATACCAAACAATTTCATTTAAAGAAATATTTAAATCTATTAAAATACATCAAACAACATAAATTTTTATAAGGTGAAAATTGGGTCCTTAAACTCTCCCCACCAATTGATCGAGCACCACGGGTTCCTTCTTGTCACTGTCACCCCCTATGTAAAAGGTCTAATCCCTCCTTCGACCCCCTTTGACAACGCTGTTTTGGATCCTTCCTCCATGCCTCTCGACGACGATCTCTCCAATGCCCACGCCTCCAATCTCTCCTGCAAGAAAGCCACCCCAACTCGCTAAGAAGCTCCTCATCAAGCTCCACAAAGGTCCCTTTCGATTCAAATCCATTATTAACCCTTTTCACTTTCTCGAGGGCTTTTTTCTCTCTTTCCATTTCACCAATAACCCCGGATTTTCCTCTCCTTTTCATCATTCCAAATCTCTAATTTGGCCTTTTGATGTCATTCCCATCAATTGTTTGATTGATTGATTCTTTGTACAGAAGCTATTTGGTGAAGCTCTTGAGTGAGGAACCATGCAAGGCTTCTTTAAGTTAATATCATATTACGAATTTATTTTGTGTTTTCTATGTTTTTAGCATAAGAGGAAAAAAAAACTCACTCAACAGGTCCTTGGAGATAGTTTGATGAGTCCATGTTGGATTGCTGTGAGCCTTTGGCCAAAATTAAATTGGAAGGCATTACCTTCAGAAAAGTTGCATGTTTGGCTCGATGTAACAGAGCTAAGGTGGATGCCTTTGGATCCGATGTTTTGTTCTAAGCTTCTTTTCTTCATGGTATTTAGAATTCTTTTTCTTTGTTCTAGCTTATTATTGTTATCTATGGAGTTTAGAGTGCCAAAGATTAGTTACTCATGGTAATAACTAGTGGGTTAGTGATGCTGCTGAGTGAGTCCTGTGAACATTATGGTTGAGGAAATTTATATTTAGGAAAACAAACTCCAGCAATACCCCAAATAAATAAAGGAAATATACTAGTAAGTAGTTACTTACACAAAGTATTTCTATTCATAAGATAGCAAAGATCATCAATCTTCCAATAGCTGCCATACATTTTGTACCACATCAAACCAATCTGAGACTTCATGCCATAATTTCTCAAAGAAAAAAAAAATCAGCAAGCAACAAATTAGTACAAGACACTCATATTACAATAGCTGCCATACATTTTGTACCACATCAAACCTATATATAACATAGTTTTAACAAATTTAAATAAGACAAATTACAATTTTCATTCAATTTACTCCTACTTATCATTTGTTATTGACAAAATATCATTGTCTCATATTAAACTTACATGTATTTTTCTATGTTTATTAATATACTTACTTTTAGTTTTAACTAGTATTTTAGTCCATGTATTACAGAAGATAAACATTATTATTATTATTATTATTATTATTATTATTATTATTATTATTATTATTATTATTATTATTATCCATAATAAATACATATTTAAAAATTTTAATTTTTTTTATTAATCTAATAATAAATATTCTTAAAAAAGTCTATAATAAACAACTTTTTATAATATATAAATTATATTTTAGATTTATAATAAAGAATTTAAATTGTGATATAATGTTATTTTTAAATTGAAACAAATAGGCAATTAAGAAACTTAAGTATACAAAAAAAAAAAAAAATAGAGAGTTGTTTGAGATTATTGGTAGAGATGTTTTTTGCCCAATTGTAGCGAATGTGTGTGAAATGCACCTTGCAAATAGAGGAAAGAAAGTGTTACAAATCTCTAGTTGAGAGAGTGAGGAGAGTGAAAGTTTTATTATCTAAGTTAGGAATTTTATTTATAGTATATAAGTAAACTCCTATATAATTTGAATTTTAGTTTGTGTTTTTTTATCTTGTTGATAAAACAAACACTTTAAGTCTATACATTATTATATGTTGATATGTCACAGTGAAATAAAAGTGCATTTAACATAAATTTATAAACGCGACACATTAAAAGAAAAAGCTAACAACTAAGATATTAATACTTATAATCACATGTTATATTTTAATTTAGATATAGAAAAAAGAGATATGATAAAAAAAATTAATCTATTTATAAAAAAAATACAAAACAACATAAAAAATTACCATACAACTATATATATATATATATAAATTTTTTGGGCCCCTCCTTGCCGTGGCGGTTGCACCCGTTGCCACCCCAGGCCGCCCTGACTTCTTTTTATCTTATTCATACTCTACATCCGTCTCTTACTCTTTTCTTCATCATCCCTCTTCATATTATTCACCATTTGGAAGGTGAGATGACATTACTGCCCTTCTACTTGATTCACAAGATGCCAAACCTATTAATCCTGCATAGTGTAACAACAACATTAACTGTGGTCCGCACCACGTAATATATATATATATATATATTAAACAGTACTTCATGTTTTCAATGTTAAAAAATACCTACTTGGTTATCTGCAGCAGCAGCTTTAGACTGCTTTGCTTTCTTGCTACCACCTTTTGGAGGAAAATCTGCATCAAGCAAAAATTTAATTACTTCTGGTTGGGACCGTAATGTCTTCTGCGAAGGTAAGTGATGATAGTACTGCACAAAAAGTTGTATATGTTAGTTGCCAATGTAAGCTAGCATATATATTTCAAATTAATTTTTTGAAGATATATATGATTTGCATTTAGAATAAGTCATTACAACTTGCATTATTTTCTTCTTAAAAATAGAATGTATGTATATTTTGGCAATCTTATTTTAAACTTAAAATCAATAATTTATTTTTATCAACCACTAAAATCTTTGATAGACTAGTCTTACATAATCTTGAATTAAAACACCATCCTTTTCTTCGTCTTTACACTGTTCCCTTTTTTCTAGCAACCAATTTTGTAATCTTTCTGCTACTGAAAATTTGGGAACATGATTCACCCATTTTTCTCCTTCCCTGAATCGGTTTAATAGTACCTGTTGCAAATTTCCAAGATATATATTTTAGTAACCAATTATTATATTATAAATCATAGATTGCACAATTGTAGTTCATGAAACAAGAAAACAAACATAAAGAGAACCTAAAAACAATTAACTGATATTGAACTATAAATTAGCTAACAACTTACTTTCTCCAAGTCAATGTTTTCCTCCAAACAAAATGTTGGAGGTTCAAAAGAAAAAGGCACTTCCAAGAGAAGCTTGGAAGTTGTCTTTCTTCCTCTTTTGTGTTGAGCCTGCATGTGACCAACACCACCATATAAGTCACACCGATATGATTTTAAGGCACAAATGACAAACCCTCCTGCTAAAAATTGATCCTAATGGTTGATGCGGTGAAATCTTAAAATCCAATAGACTTATAAAGATTTGAAAAATTAAGAACTTTACATTTATGGAGGTTTCATCAACATTATCATTCTCTGATGCCTTTGTCTCGGGCATAGGGAATGTAGGTACAACTGATGGATGCCCACCATGTCGGAGATGTTCTGATGCTCTCCTCTTGACTTCCTATTCTCAAGTATAAATAACTAAATTGTTAAGACACTTACTAGCTAGGTTGAAATTCAAGGACTATACAAATTAAGAGACCATGAACTGAAAATTCTTGGTTATTTTGAAAAATAAAAATAATGAATATAGAGTATTAGATGATATTTGAAGGGGATATTAGATTCACTTACCCTTATTTGTTTTTCGAAGGCTACCTTAAGTCTATTGAGGATAACTGGATCCTTATAAACTCTTATTGGTTTTGCCACCACCACTACACTAAGTTGTTGCTCAATGGAAGTCATATTTGTTGATTTGCTCTCACACGAGGAGAGAAGAAATTCTGACAATGTGATAAAAAAAAATGTTACTATGAGTGAGATATCGAGCAGGAAAACATTCTCATATATATAGACAAAGAAAAAGAAGTTTCATAACAACACACGTAATGCTTATGCAAGATGTGGCTAGTACATATTCAATCAGTACTCCAATTTTGGTCAGTTTTCAATTTTAGGGAAAAATTAATTGTTGATTTTCAAAAATATGATATTTAATAGGATAATAAATTATTATTATTTATTTAATATTTCTAATAGTACATTTGTTTTTATTGAAAATCTGTTATGCATTTAATCTAATATTTTATGTATTAATTTATAGTATTTCAATAAATCAAACTATTTATATTTTTTCTTATTAAAGTTCACTTTTAACTTTGGGAAAACTTAATTTTAGATTCTCACCAATATGGTATTTAATAGGGGACATATATTATTACTTTTTTAAAGTAAACATTTTTTCAGTGACAACAATTTTTTTTCTTAAAACATAGCTTAGCTAAGGGTGTGATTCAGACATAACTAGAATTGAGGAGGTCTTACCATTTCTAAAGAGGTACATTTTCTTAAAACATAGCTTTTCATTGAAAACATAATCTTTTCTATTAAACATTTTCTTTCGTAAAACCCTTTCAAAAAATAAAGGTAACTCCCCACCTTTTGTTAAGGAGGCATTGTCTAGTATCTTTTAGTGTCTTAAGTCTTTTCTTATGTAGGGTTTGTCATATTCAAACACAAGCACAAGCCACAATCACAAAGATAATATCACAACTACATACACAATATTACAATAATCTAGGATACAAGCACAACAAGGCATTAGACAACGTTAATCATACAGAGAGACAAACACGAAGACAATTACACAAACACACACACACACCTATTCCTCTCTTGAGGTTGGAACAACCATTGTTGTTCCAGAGGGTTCTTGCTTAGCAAGAAACCCTTGGTGCTTTGCGCCACCTCTCTACACTACCAGACACCCTTTCTGGATGTCCACTCTCTTAGTGAGGCAACACTCGACACTAGACTATGCTCTTTGAGAGTTCTATCGCTTTGCGAAAATGAGGTCTCGTTGAGCAAATCTATCACTAAGCCCCTTGGAATTCTTTTTGCTTAGTGGGGAATAATTGTCGCTTAGTGAAACACCCTAAAGTGACAACCTCTACTCTTTGACTGATATTTACTTAGTGAGAACAACCTCTCACCTAGCGACAATAAACCCTACTCATTGTTTTGTTCTCACTCAACAAAGGTAATCCCCTGCTAAGCAAGAGCATCTTAGGTAGAAAACCTAGAAAATCATGATCCTCTCTTAGCAAGACATTAGGTATCACTAAGCGAAGATCACCTAGAACCCAAAAACACGAATTCTACATATGGCAAAGGTTGCAAATCTGCTAGATCTAGGGCCACTAATTCCCCCCAAACACTCCTAGGCATTTCAATTAGTCCCACAACACTTATTTTAAGTTCCTAATAGATTAATCTACCCAATAAACCCCTCAATCATACAAAATCATAAAAAAAAAAACATAAATACCCAAACCTAGGGTTCAAAAGGAGAAATAGGGGAGAAGAAGGGAAATTATGCAATCAAAGGGATAACAGTGTCCAAGGACAAAACACTCACCTCGGGGACCCTACGAAGCCAAGCTTTAGGGAACTGGGTCTTTGATCTCTGTTGCTCCTCCTCTTCTCTACTCCCTCTTCTCTTTCTTTCTTTCCTTTGTTATCTTTCTCTTCCTCTCCTTCCTTATATAGTCGTCGTGTGTCTGTCCGCAGTTTGTACTTGTTGGATAGTTGGAAATGTCCAGGATAAAAATACATCATCATTTCCTAAAAGTTCTTTAAACAATAAATATTACATCATCTTTGTTTTTTTTTTTTTTTTACTTTATTTCTTTATTGTTGACTTTTGCTCAAGAATAAGCTCCCTACAATTTGCAACCTTGCTTAGTTTTTTTATTTTAATTTAACTTTTATGCACCATCATCTTATACTGTCAACCAACAAAAAATTGTAATTAATATGACTCTTAAGATAGTTATTGTAAAGGTCAATAAACTTATATACATGACAAATTATTATTGGATGATAATGTAAAAACTCTTAATGATATTCGTGCATAGTCTATTTTTTCCCTTTCATGTATTCATTTATTCAAACTTATAGTAAGACCAATTTTTGTACTAGTTGGAAACGTCTAGGATAAAATACATCAACATTTCCTAAAAGTTCTTTAAATAATAAATATTACATTAATGATTTTAAATTCAGATAAAATTTAATAAATTTTAATATAACTTTGCGAGGTCTGGTACCCAACCTTTGTAAAATTAAGAGCAAATTATACCCTTACAGTCCATCGTTTTACATAACTTTGCTTCCCTTTTCTTAACAAATTAGTGTTGGGTGTAATATGAGTAAAACAAAGCGGTGTGCATGTAATTTGCTCTAAAAATAAGAAAATATTAAATCGGAGTTAATTATTTAGAAAAATGATTTGAATGATTTTTAAATAATCAATGAGGGAATTAAGCAGGTTATTTAAGAGGATTTAAATTATTAATTTCTCTTTTAGAATTAACTTTATTTTTATTTTGATTGATTAAAAAAAAGCATGTGCATTTAATATTTTTAAGAGTACGAAAACTTCTTCTTTTTGTTTTTTTTACTTTTTTCTTTATTAATGACTTATGCTCAAGTATAAGCTCCCTACCATTTCCAACTTTTCTTAGTTTTTATTTTAATTTAATTTTTAAGCACAATCTTTTTATACTCTCAACCAATCAAAAATCATAATTAATATGACTTTTAAGATAGATATTGTAAAGGTTAATAAACTTATATACATCACAAATTATTATTGGATGATAATATAAAAACTCTTTATGCTATTATTGCATAGTCTATTTTTTTTTTCCTTTCATGTATTTATTTATTCAAACTTATAGTAAGACATATGTTTGTAGTAGTTGAAAACGTCCAGGATAAACTACATCAGCATTTCCTAAAAGTTCTTCAAACAGTACATATTACATTAATGATTTTAAATTCAGATAAATATATATATATATATATATATATATATATATATATATATATATATATATATATATATATATATATATATATATAATTGTGTTGTTTGGTACCAAGCCTTTGAAAAAATAAGAGCAAATTATACTCGTACTCCCCCATCTTTTTTACATAACTTTGCTTCCCTTTTTTTAACAGATAAGTATCAGGTGTAATATGAGTAAAACACAGGAGTGTGCATGTAATTTACTCTAAAAATAAGAAAATATGAAATTGGAGTTAATTATTTAGAAAAATGCATTGAATGATTTTTAAAAAATCAATGAGGGAATTAAGCTGGTTATTTAAGACTATTTAAATTATTAATTTCTTTTTGAGAATTAACTTTTTTTTTTTTACTTTGATTGATTAAAAAAAAAGCATGTGCATTTAATATTTTAAAGAGTAAGAAAACTTTGTTTTTTTTTTTTTACATTTTTTTCTTTATTAATGACTTTTGCTCAAGCATAATCTCCCTACCATTTGCAACCTTGCTTACTTTTTTTTTTATTTTAATTTAACTTTTAAGCACCATCATTTTATACTGTCAACCAATAAAAAATCATAATTTATATGACTTTTAAGATAGTTATTGTAAAGGTTAATAAACTTGTATACATGACAAATTATTATTAAAAAATCATAATTTATATGACTTTTAAGATAGTTATTGTAAAGGTTAATAAACTTGTATACATGACAAATTATTATTGGATGATAATGTAAAAACTCTTTATGCTATTAGTGCTTAATTGCACATTTTAATAGTCAATTATCATCATTGCACAATTTGTTTCACCCGAGTTTCTTTTTTGTACATTTTACCATTATTATTTTTAATTTTAGTGAATTTTAGTAATTCATTAAATGTGTAACAAAGGGCTGACGTGTCCCCTAGAACAACATCATTTTGTCACCAATTTTTTATGAAATGACACCATTTTGTTACCAACATATGGTGAATTGTGCAAAAATTGAAAAACATGATGGTAAAATGCACAGTAAAATAACTTTGGTGGTAACATTTGTGAAATGATGATAATTGACTGGAAAAATGTGCAATTAAACACAAGATATTAAACTTTGATGAACCGATGAGGTTTATTGAGCTTTGTAGGAAAATTATGCGCCCAACACAAGTATAGGTATATCATTTTTACTTAGATGCAAAAAATGAGTTTTAAAGTATAGCATCCAATGCTCTAAAAAGGACTTGCATCCAAGGTTTTATAAAAATCCAGCATCGAAAGCACTGTTATAAAAGTTGAGTCTAAAAGTCTTTTTGAACATGCAACGTCCAATGCATTGTCATTGTCCAATGCTTCTTAATGAGAAAACTTTCATAAATGTTTTATATCATATTAAAGTTTTCTTAATCCATACGAACACCTGCTTAAGGCTCTTTTATCAATATGTTCGTAGTGTTAAGGTTTAACTACTCTTATATTCTTCATCGTATGAATCATACTTTGTTATTCCCTTTGATTTTTCAAATGTGCTCTAACATTTGAATTTCAAGCATTTAATGAAAAGCAAGGTCTGCTGAGTATAAGCACAACCTTTAATCAAAAGCAAGTCACACATCGAGGTTTGGTACAAAGGAGAAGAATTAAGTAGGAATGAGCAGAGAAGTAATACAATTTTCAAAAGGTGATCAGAGTCCCTTTTTGGGAAAGAAAGGATACCTACCTTTTCTCTCTCCTCTACAGAAGTAGACATCTCAAAGAGGAAATATGACTGAAGTTCCCTTGCATTTAACGAAGACTCAAAATAGGAAGACTGAAGAAGTCGTGTTTCACAACAATCATATTCCCAAGACTCTATATAAAGATCCCAAGAGAAGAGCTAAACAAATAACGAACCATTGGACGATTAAGTTGTTGCTCTGAAAAACTATCATAGTTCTTTTTCTGGATGAAACACTCTATGCCTAAAATGTTTATTCTTTGCTTTGCAAAGGTTCTTGTAACCGTGCTTAACTTACATATCCACTCTTTATGAGTTGAACTTTGTATCTTTCAAACTATTTCAATTTGTGAAAGCTAGGAGTGACTTGGTGTTAAAGAATACTTGGATAACAATTTTGGGTTAAGATTGTTGGTTGGTTGTAGCCAGAAATGGCTTAGAAAATACTTGGTTGTAATTGTGTTGGTTAGTGGAACCCTTCGTGTTAAAGCAGATTGGACGTAGCTCAACTTAAGTGAACCAGTATAAAAACCTTGTTGTTCATATTTTGTTTTTCCTCACATGTTTTTATGTTGGATGAAAGCTTTTATATGTTGTTCAAAATGTTGTTCCTTGCGAAAAGTTTTCAAAACACACTCACACTATTCAACCCTCCTTCTAGTGTGTTCTTTGTTATTTCACTTTTGATCCTCAAGGTATCACGATTGAACATTTAGTGACTAAAATAAGATATTGTTATTGATGTAATCATTTTTTCTATACTCACTAAATCAATAACTTAATATATATATATATTAATTTCTATTTTTAATATTAAATTAATATTATAAGTGTATATTTATTAATATTAATTTTAGTATTTTGTAGTTAATATTTATTAATTTATATCTATCAATATTTATTTTAATATATTTTAAGCAAAATGCGTGCAAATGACTATAGAAGCAGCCATCCCAACCAAGTTGGCGTGAGTGGTTAAGGCCTCTCACCTCTTAACCAAGGTCTTGGGTTTGAGCCTTGGGTATGGAAAAAATCTCAGCTGGGAGGGATGCCACCCATCGAGGTGCCGAACAAACTCCCGCGGGAGACTAGTCCTCGTCTCGTGCAGGCGGTGGGAAACTCCTCGTCGTAGGATAAAAAAAAAAAGAGGCAGCCATCCCAACCAAGTTTGCACCACTTCCTCTAGCATGGAGTGGGGGGGGGGGGGGGGGGGGCAAAACCAAACCCATGATAGAAACTCTATTTGAACCTATAATGAGGAAGTCCTAATCTCTAACGATAGAACTCCTCTGAAATGAAAGATGGTACAAAGTCCCACTAAGAACAGTATTGAATATTCACAACATAGGAGGCTAACCTATCTGCACAAGTGTTCTCCTCCCAATAAATATGACTAACCCAAAAGGACATGTTTCTAGTACAGTTTCTCCATCTATTTAATTGGAACCAAGGGACAAGATTATGACTTTTGAAAGCATTCACCACTAGCTCAAAGCCACATTCTAGCCAAAGATTGGTCCACCCTCTACTGTAAGCAAATTCAATTGTTGTCATGGCTCCTTGCAGTTCTGCCTAGAAAGCATTGCAAATCTTCAAATTAATTGCGAAGCAACCAATACAATCCAAGTTATGCATAATATAATATAACTTATCTTCTTATATATATTATACAAGTTCATTGACCTGGTGGTTCAAGTATTATTGGTAGACTTTAAGGGTGGGGGACCAAACCCCAACTTCAATGCTTTGGTAATCTCTTTACCATTTTTGTATGTCACCTCAATATACTACAATAATACATTGTCATCGTGATATCAACATATGTGTTGCGTCAGCTGTCACTTGCATGACACATCATAAATTAGCATTTGAATATAGAGTGAAAAGAAATGAAAATTCATTTCTAGTATATATGTTTCTTAAATATTTAATTTTCAATAGATTGAGATATGAATATTTTATTGAGGATTTAAGTAAAAAACTGATATAGAAATTACCCAAGTTGAACACAAAGCAATTTAGTGCCAACCTTATCTTCAAGTCCAAAATTTTGTTAAACATATACGATTTTTGAGTACTTCAAAACAAATCTATATCTGCTTTGAAAAGGTTTTCCTTTTTCTATTTACTCATAATTCTTCTTGGCTTCTATTGGATTATCTTCCAAAATTCATAAATTACATTTGCATATGAATGGAATATCTTTTTCTTTATAATTGTATTTTGTGGAATAAAGTTTAAGGAAAAGGGAAGATTATACCTCCTAATGTGTTATGCATATTAGCGATTGCTTAAGATTGTAAAGTGACAAATACATAATTACCCAGTGAAATCATTTTCATCCTTACAAGTTGAACAAACGTTGGCCTGTATGGAATTAGTAGGCAATATTCTTGAAATATATGAACAGAAACGATGAACGATGACATGCTTTAAAATAAAAACATTAATTAGTTAAAAAATTTAATAAATATAAGAAGAGATTATTGGAAAGAAATCACAGTCGGGTAGTTCTAAAAGCCGTAACAATTAGTATTTCTGTTTTCTACATGTTTTATTTTCTAGCCAAAAAATAAAAATAACTAGTGTTCAAAATGGACCTATTTCTTTATTGTCATTGTTATCCCATTTTTCTTTATTTTTTTTTTTTTATCTTTTTAAGAGATTTCCTTTGAATTGAACAAAATGGATTTCATTAAAAAAAATGACAAATAATCACAAAGTACAAGACATCCAGTGGCACCCTAGATATGGCCAATCTCTCTCTCTCTCTCTCTCTCTCTCTCTCTCTCTCTCACACACACACACACACACACACACACACACACACACACACACACACACTTTGTTAAACTATATATGCCTTGGTCTTCAAGGATATCAGAAATTAAATAGCAATTCTCCTGGTTGGTTCAGCAGTTCTTCAATCATTAGCTCATTCTCAATTTCATTGTCAACCATCTTATATAGCCCCATTTCATCATCCCACTGCATAATCTCCTTTTCCAAATTTTTCATCTTATTCTTTAATTCATAACTCATCACCTTATTATCCAATTCATTACTCTCCTTTTCATCACTACTCTTCATCTTATACATACTCTCCATCCCTCTCTTCTTCATTACTACTCTTCATCTTATTCACTGTCTGGATGAATGGCATTTCTACCCTTCTGCTTGATTCACGAGATGCCAAACCTGAATCCTGCAAAGTGTAACATTAACTACTGTTTGTATCACCTAAAGTTTCTTTATATGTTATTGTAATGTAGAACATGTGTATATATTATATATAGTGCTTCATGCTTTGAATGTTAAAAAATAGGTACTTGGTTATCTACAACTTCAGCTTTAGCCAGCTTTGCTTTCTTGCTACCACCTTCTGGAAGAAAATCTACATCGAGCAAAAATTTAATTACTTCTGGCTGGGACCGTAATGTCTTCTTCGAAGGTAAGTGAGTATAGTACTGCACAAGCAGTTGTATATGTTAGTTGCCAATGTAAGCTAGCATATATATTTCAAATTCATTTCTAAAGATATATATGACTTGCATTTAGAATAAGTCATTACAAACAAACACTTGCACTATTTTCTTCTAAAACATAGCATGTATTTATATTTTGGTTTCAATCTTATCTTACACTTAAAGTCATTTTTTTTTTATCAACTACTAAAATCATTGATAATCTAGTCTTACACAATCTTGCATTAAAACGCCAGGCTTTGCTTTGTCTTTGCTTTGGGAGCCTTCCCTTTTTCCTAGAACCCAATTTTGTAATCTTTCTACCACGAAAAATTTGGGAACATGTTTCCCCTAGCTTGATCATTTCCTGAATCGGTTTAATAGTACCTGTTGCAAATTGCCAAGATATATTCTTTAGTAACCAATTTATTATATCATAAATCATAGATTGCATAGTTGTAGTTCATAAAACAAGTAAACAAACATAAAGAGAAAGTAAAAATAATTAATTGGTAATGGACTATAAATTAGCTGGCAACTTACCATCTTTAAGTCAATGTTTTCCTCCAAACAAAATGTTGGAGGTTCAAAAGAAAAAGGCACTTGCCAGAGAAGCTTAGTTGTTGTTTTTCTTCCTCTTTTTCCTTGAGCCTGCATGTACCCAACACCATCATTTAAGTCACAACAATATTATTTTAAGGCACAAATGAGAAACCCTCCCACTAAAAATTAATCCTAATGGTTGATGCAGTGAAATCTTAAAATCCAAAAAGACTTATTAAAAATTGAAAACTAAGGACTTTACTCTTCTAGGGGTTTCATCTATGTTATCATTGTCTGATGCTTTGTCTCAGGCATAGGGAAGTGAGGTACACCTAATGGACGAGCACCCTGTCGAAGATGTTCTACAACTCTTCTCTTGACTTCCTGTTTTCAGGTGTAAATAATTAAATTGTTAAGACACTTATTATAGGGTGAAATTCAGGGAATACAAAGGGAATATGTAGTGAAAATTCTTAATTATTTTGAAAAGTAAAACTAATGAATATAGAGTATTAGATGATATTTGAAGGGCACATTATATTCACTTACCCTTATTTGTTCTTCCAATGCATCTTTAAGTCTATCAAGGAGAACTGGATCTGTAACGACCCGTCTACGTTACATAACTATTAAAGCTAAGGTTCTTTTATTTCCTTTTTTTTTTTTGTTTAGAAAACTCTTTCATTAGTTTACTTTATGGAAATATTGCGTGAATTTTTCGCATTCCCATAAGTAATAATTAAAGTTCAAAACTAAAAGAAAATATAATTTTAACTACAAACAATTCTTGGAGGTTATACATAAAACAAACCTAAGCTAGTCATCTCTATACATAACTCAACTAGAGAAAAGAAAGTAGGAAAAACATCTTCAATCTCGGCTCGCTCTCTATCTACCATGCCTCCAAGAGGAAGATCCACCTAAAAGTCATTTGCTCCCCCGAACATGATGTTTGAGATCATCACAGGGACAAACCACACGTGCAAACATTGCAAGGGTAAGCTACCAAACAAAACTATACATAATAACTGAAAACTCTACACAAAACTTAGTTCATAAACATATTTATAACATGAATCCTCAACAAGATCAACAACATAAACCATCACCACTCATCACAATGAGTCATAACATCATAAGTCACATCTGACATCAACATAATACAATCACCAACATCCCTCATCACAAAGAGATGTACAACACAAACCACTATACAACCTCAGACAACAAGAATGACTCTACTCCATGGAGATTCGACATCATATGAGATCATAGGCCCCATCCCCTACCATAGTCTCATCTTTGACCATTCAGGGAGTCCCTTAAGCTACCCTGTGGAGGAAGTGTGGTTTTATCGAATATAGACAAGTGTGGATATTGGTTTACCTTTGTAAGGCTTGCAAAACCTTACATCTATAGGAATTCGCTCACTTGGCTATTCTATAGGCCCACCGTTGGCCACCACGAAAAACCTCCGGCACTAGGTTGAGAGCCTACCTAGCACCCTCGACTTACGTGCCTACCCATATGTCTGTGCACCAACTGTGCATATACAACATTTGGAATATTTCTGTGAACCAACTGTGTGCACCCACCGTATTCTAGCGGCAAAGCATATTTGGAATCCCTTATAGTCTGAGATACGGCACCTCCGTACCCGCCATCTCCTATGGCCCAACTTAAGGGTCCAAATATATCTCAACAACATCAACAATCCTCAACCACAACAATAATCCATCCCCTATACACTAACAGAGTCACTAAACCTCTTGGGAAGTAGTTCTCAACACTCCAACACGCCATTCGGAGTCAAAACACAGGGGTGGTACTTGGGAAGATATCCCACTAGGCGAGACCCCCGGGTCGCTTTAGTGGGCTGGAGTTCTGGCGTGAACTCACCCTCCCATGTATACCATTTTCTGTAAAAAAAATCTTCCCAAAGGACATAGCTAACTCCTCTTTAACATATAGGGATGGTTCCAACACATAGTTCACATACACATCATCATCATCTTTTCAAAATCATACTCATTAATATTTCATTTCAAATTCTTAAAACATCATCATCAATTTATAGACATCTCAACAAAACATAAACACCATCAACAAAGTATTCATTTATAGCATTCACAACTCACCTAAGTTCACCCTTTTCATAACCACTTCTCAAAGAATGTAATAATCCACCTATAATTGTGATAATTCTAATTGAAATTCATTTGGAAACCATTCTAATTAAGTTTGCAAAATGAATCCTCGCTTAAGCGCAACTTTTAGGAATTATTTGTTTACTTCCAGGGTTCCTCGCTTAAGCTAGGATTTTTGGCACTTAAGCTAGGATAGCTTTCTGACCAAAAATGTTCTTTGTCCCCTATTTCGCTTAAGCGAGAACTACTCTATTCTTAAGCGAAATATGGTTGTAGGACCTCGAAAACATGCTTAAAACTTCTCAATGGCTACCAAATTCATTCCAAATCAATTTTTACATCAAACATAACATATATACATCATTCCACACTCAAAAACAACATTCCAAGCATAGAACATACAAATATGCATTCAATCATATTAAAGCTTCCCTTACCTAGAATTTTTAACTCAAAACCTTGAAGAAGAAGCTAGGGAGGAGACTTGATGATTCAAGAATGATCTCTACTCAACTTTGGCTATGAAATCAACTAAAGGACACCTAAATCAATCCCAAAATAAGCTTCAATCAAAATTTCACCCATCAACCAAGATTTAACTTGAAACCCATTTCTCAAGTTCTTGGTAGGAATTGAGAAAGAAACTAAGAGATCAAGAATTGAACTTACCAACTAGAAAACAACTAAGGAAGCTCTAGAGAAGAAGAAATCAAGCTTCAAAAGCATATAGGAATTCCACCAACTTAAGAGGAAGAGAGACTTAGAAAGGAAGGAAGAAGAATGAAGAAATTGGAAGAAACGTGAAGCTTGACACTTTTAAGAAGTGAGATTTGCATGGAATTTTGCTATTTGCCCCCACCTTTCCTCAAAGGACAGTCCCTTCTCTTATTTTTTCTCTCCTACAACTTACGAAACTCACGTAAAAGTCCCAAAAATCCCAGAACACACACTCTAAGTCTGACACCTCCTGAAAATCTAACAATGACACTATGGCACATAACAAAATCAATCTATTTATCAATTCTTTTATAATTATCATAAATTTAAATTTAATTTCCTCTTACGGTATTTATCAATCACTTATAATACATTACGAAAAATCACAGTGTTACAACTGGATCCTTACGAACATCAATTAGTTGTGTGACCACCACAAGACTAAGTTGTTGCTCAATGGAAGTCATATTTTTTGCTCTAGAAAAAAACTATTTTCTGTAACACAAGGAGGAGAGAAGAAATTAAGACAATGTTATAAAAAATGAACATAATATCACAACTACATAATATTACAATCATCTAAGATACAAACACAACAAGGTATTAGGCAAAGTCAATCATACAGAGAGAAAAACATGAAGACTATTGTAAAAGGGAAAACAATAATTGACAACCTTATTTTAATTTCCATAACTGAGGATGTTACAATTTAATTATTCAGTATTTGAATTTGTGCATTCAATTATTGGTCATTATGGATTTATTAGTTATATTTATGAATTTTACTTTTTTGAAATAAAAATATCAAATTCAAATAATAACAGAATGAATTTATAAGTAAAATAAAAAAAAAAAAGGTATTTTTATAATTACATGTGTTTAAATTTGTGAATTCATTTATTATTTTTATGAATTTTAATTTTTAAACAAAATATCATATTTAACAAGTAAAACAAAATATTTTTTTTATTGTTTTTTAATTTTCAAAATAATTAAAGTTAAAATAAAATGATATTTTCATCATTAAATGTAAAATAAAAAATCTCCCCAAACTAGGGATACTTAAGACAATTCTTCTTAATTATTTTATATATCATTTATTATAATAACTTGTATTTTTCAAGAAAATTTAATAGATAAAGAGTTTTTAATACACACTTTATAATATATTTTACAAAATGACATTTTCATTTTTGTTCATAATTAATTATTGGGGAAGCGTAATGGATTTTAATGTGGTTTTATTATCTATTTGAATTCATGTATTCATTTATTATGGCTATAAATTTTCATTTTTTGAGATATAACTTTCCAAAAATATAATAAAATTGATACTTTATTTTCACTAATTTTTATTTATTTATGGAAGTAATTAATGTCACACTAAATATTATTTTGTAATTAAAAATGTTTGAATGTCTTCATTGTTATGATTAATGTAATATATTTTCAAAATTAAATTGTTTAATGCTAAAGAATGTCTATGATTAAGAAGTCTTTAGAAATTTGTATTTAATATTTCACAGAAAACTTGTGACCCTGACTATTACATATTTAAAATATTTTTCATACGTAATATTTTAAATATTACAATACTAATAAAAATATTTACACTTATATTTATAATATGTTATCATAATGTTTTGTAATATTTTAAATATGTTGTTGTATAATGTGTTTAATTAATTGTGGTTCACTTTTTTGTTGTATAATGTGTTTAATCAATTGTCTATTTTGTTCTTCAGTTTTATGTCCAATAAATATTAACATTAACAATTTTTGCATATGTCCTATACTCATTATCTTGACTTGTTCTTTTTTTTTTAGAAACTTAAAAGCAATATATTTTGTATTTTAAAATCATTACAATTGATCAATTCATTATTTTCTAAATGATATTTTTTTAATATAAAGTTGTCTACTTCATTTCATGCATATATATCTTTCGCTAAAACTTATTAAACATTTTTTTTTACAATCCATTTATTTACAATACATTCATCTTAGAAATATCTTATTTTTTATTCTTATAGTATAATTTATGTCTATTAAATTTAATTTAACTAGTTAGTAATATTGAACTCCTTTTATTGAAAAATTGTTATGTATTTATGGTCTTGCATTTAATATAATATTTATTTTTATATATTCATTGTCTTTTGCATATTAAACTATATATATATATATATATATATATATATATATATATATATATATATATATCTTTATTGAATTTGACTTTCATTTGGGGAAAAAATTTAATTCTCGATTTTCACTAATATGGTAATTAATAGGGGTATAAATTATTATTTATTTATTTGTTTTTTCTAATCATAATAATCTTTGAGAAAATAGTCTATGCAGTGACAGTGCTAAAGAATTTTACATTGCCTATGAGTGCATATTGCAGTAAAATTAAAGATAAGGCACCTCTAAGTCAAGAAATTATCTAAAGTATACATAAATGAGGCTTTGTGCATCCCTCAATAAGATGAATTAATTTCATGTGTCACTCTTATTTAGGTTGCATTTAGAATAACTCGTTTTAGACTTTTCTTCTCGTTAAAAGGAGAAATTGAGTCAATCAACATTCTCGGCCAAAAGGAATTCAACAAACATTTTTTTTTTAATGAAAACAACCTAAGGAAAAAGAGTGGTGAAAAAAGTTTAGTTTTACGAACTTATTCTAGTTCTACTTTCCATTCTTTATTCCAAATATCAAAATGGAATAAGATACTACTCAAGAAGTTTTAACTTAAAAACAACTTTTAAGCATAAAAAAGAATAAAATTATCAAGCAACTTCAACTTTAAATTTAAAGAAAATAAAAAATTTGATTATACAAAAAACAGACAGATAAAAAATTTAAAATTTCTTCTTTTATGTACTTAATATATTTAAAAGAATATCTTAAACACTCCTTAATCAGCACCCTTAAACACTCATTAGTAAGTTTCTAGTTTAAATTAACACTTCATGTATACTCAATTGTAACCACCCTACTATAATATAATTATAAAAATAGTTGGGAGTACAATAACAGGTTTTGATTTAGCCTATTCCTAAATTATTTATTGTATGAAAATCCATAGTAAAATAACTCATACCAACCATGATTAATTCTGACTGACATAAGCAACATTACATCAAATAGTTATCACACATATTTACTTCAGAAGCATATGTTTCAAAAAGTAAGGTAATTCTTTCAGAAAAAAAGGATAGTTGTATAAAAAGTTCTAAAAGAGAATCGAAAGTGATAGAATTGAAATCAATGTTTAATTACTTCTAAGTTTCAAGTTTAATTAATGCTAGATCTACCTTCACTAGGAGTGTTCGTTAACCAAGGGGGTCTAGCTCAGTCGGTTGAGCAGGGTGCGTGAGTGTTGCAAACCCCTTGGTACTATCTTTGATTCCTACGAATAAAAAAAAACTAAAATCCAAAACAGACCACAAAAATTAAACTGAAAATAAAAATAATTGAATAATCAGAAAATAAAATAACCAATTATTTTATTAGATTGGATTGGATTACAAATGTGATTTTGCATAACTAATTTTTTTTTACCAAAAAGAGAGGTATGTTAAGGCATCAAAATAAGGCCTGCAATTCCAACTAGGTTGGCACCCTAGACCTTATCCCTACTCTAATCCAAATTAAACCAAATTTATACACACAATTTATTTTATTTATGAAATTATCTTGTTCATTTTGATACTTCATGAGTCAAAAGGAATTTATGTAATGCATGAGACAATTGTTTTAAGGGTTAATTATGTTTTTAGTCCCTCAACTTTTTAAGATTATAATTTTTAGTCCCTCAAATTTTTTTTGACAACTTTTAGCCCTCCATTAATTTTTCGTCAGCATTTTTTGTCCTTCTAAAATTTTTTGCCCATTTTTAGTCTCTCATTTATTTTTATTGCTCAAAATTAGTCTCTATTTTGCCTATTTTTAGTCCCTCATTTATTTTATATTTGGAACTAATTTTGAACAATAAAAATAAATGAGAGACTAAAAATGGACAAAAAGTTTTAGAGGGACTAAAAATGCTGATGAAAAATTAATGGAGGACTAAATGTTGTCAAAAAAAAATTGAAGGTTCAAAATTTGCAATCTGAAAAGTTGAGGGACTGAAAACTTAATTAACCCTTGTTTTAACAATCAGTGGGTCAGTAGTTGAGTTGCACGAACCAATCTAAGTAACATAATGAATAAATATCAGTATATATTTTATTTGTGTCATAAGTTTACTAATTAATTAAGGTGGTAAGTTGATTTGCTAAACAATAGGTCCTGAGTTAAATTCTTGGGTTTGCCATTTTTGTTGTATTTTCATTGAAGCTTGCATTTTAAATAATAATAATAATAATAATAAAATATGCATGAACCGGTCCGGGTCACTACAACCCATTAGTTCACTAGTTTAACTGTAAAATTGGCAGGGTCGCACCAATTCAAACCGAGTCAGAGGCATTCCCGATCTAATGAGCAGCTCGGACCAGTCGATCTGAGCCAGTTTTTAAACACTGCATGAGATAGTGACTTGCTTTAATGAAAGAGAATTCAGGCACTTTTATTTTTAAGTAAATAGATTATTCACATTGGAATTTTACATGCATATAGAGTGTGTTTGATAAACTATTTTAATAGCGTATAAGCTACTTTGACTAGAAATTGTAACTCCATTTGTTACAATAGCTACAATAAGCCAACTTCTTTCTTCCTACCATACATACAATAAGCCTCCACATGGCATAAAAAATGTCGAGTTATTCAAGCTGAGGTCGCAAATTTGTAGTTCAAAAATAAACCTGTTAGATTGGGGACACTACAAGGAATGTCGCTTGTAGTGACAAACAAAAAGTGTCAATATAGGTATAAAAATGTAGGTATACACCTATTTGACATATACCCACACACAATTTTAGTGTGGATTTTGGATGGGATTCAACCACATATTGTGTGACTATAGCCTATACCTACATTTTCTAGCAATTGTGGGAATAAATTTAATAACATATGCCAACTTGTATTGTGTGTCACTATAGCCTATACCTACATTTTATAGTAATTGTGGGAATAGATTTATTAACATATGCCAACGTGGATTGTGTGTCACAATACCCTACACCTAAATTATGAATAATAATTTTAATCCATTTAATTTTATATAAAAATTTAAGACAATTATAAATAATTAAATTAAATTAAATTTCATTAGTAAGGCCATAAGTTAAATAAATATATTATAATTATCTATTAATTATCCATATAAAAGAATAATATTGTCATCCATTCATAATAAAAAATGAAAATCCTTGAGTTTTTACAAAGATGAAATTTAATATCTGATAACAAAAAATAAATATTATATCAAACAAAAATGAAAATGTTTGAATGATTACAAACATCAATTTAATACCTCCTATAAAAGAAAGAAATATTATACTCTCATCCATCCATAATAAATAAAAAAATGAAAATCCTTATGTCCTCAAAAGGTCAATTTAATATCTCATATAACAAGAAAAAAATACTATCATTCATCCATAAGAAGAAAATGAAAATCCTTGAGTTCTCCATATTGTCTTTCCTTGAGTTCCTTCAATAATAAAGAATGAAAATATTAGAAATCTACACCAATGATGTACATTCAGCTAGGCTCCAGTGGCTTTATATAATGATTTAAGAAGTCTAAAGAAATTAAGAGAAAGAGCTGATGATAAGTGCAAGTCCTTCCATAGGTCATATTAATGGTCACTTTCTAACCCTGAGCATGTGACCCAAACACTAATATTTTCCCTATTCCAGCAATAAGTACCTCTAATAAAGTGGTTGTTTTAGGAGAGCAAGATAATGTGTAGTCACATGATATAACTAAACATGATTCCCTATTTCACCAAGGTAGACTAAGAAATACTAGATGTTGACTCACCAAATAGTACACTAGGATAATAATGGGATGGTTCAAGACATCAAGATCTGCATCCTCATCAAATGCAGAAAATGCAAGCTACATTAAAGGCAAAAACAAGTCAGAAAATAATAACTTCAGATTCATACAGTAGTTTTAAATTGGAAGAAACTCACCAGCACATATCTTATCATGAAACAAATGTAACAAATAGTTGTAACAGACCCAACTTGCCAAGGTGAAAAGTTAGGCACCAAGTGCTTTTGCCAGAGTTTAAGTCTTGATCATACAATTTTTACCTCATAAAATGAGCAAGTAACTGCATAAAATAAACCAGTTTGCGTTTCCTTGTTTCATAAGAATAAAAACAGAGCAGTTTGCATTTATTAGTGCTCCTTCAAATCCTTTTCTTTGAAAAACTCCTACTCGTAACTTCAGTTTTATTAATGAGAGTAAATAAATAAATGGTCTCACAAGTCACAACATTCATTGATTCTGAAAATAATGAACTAGCAACCTATCTAAACTAGAAGATGATAATTTTGATTCATTAAACACATGTATTTGATGTTCTATATACTATTATCATACAACAAAACTGGAAAAAATATACAGTAAGAAAAGAGAAAGTTATACTTTGACTAGCATCTCCTAACTTATTGAAATAGAACATGTATATATCCCATTTAGACGACTGGTAACGTAGATGCATCTCCTAACAAAGAGACTTAAACCAACCTGTGAAACTATCACATTCAGGGGGCACTGTCATATAGCTACACCAGAACTGAACAAGACCACTGCAAGTTTAAAAATAAGAAAATGAGAGTCCTTGCACATTGAAGTATTCCAAAATCTGAAAAATTAGTGAAGTAAAACAAAATAGAAAATAAATAAAAAAGTAATCTAATAAAAGAATGTCATAAGACACAGATTCAATCTTGAAAAGTTGAAGTCTTACCAGTGTCCAAATAAACTTTTCCATTTCAAAGGCATTCTGCATGAACAATTGAGAAATTAAGAACAAAAACATAACCATGAAACATGACCTGACTACTAAAAAGATTATCACATGGCTTTAACAGTATATCTGGTTTTTTGAACCAAAAAAAGATCGTCACGCGGCTTTACTAGTGTCCTAACAGATGGACTGTTTGCTCCATAATTTCAAGTGCTAAAGTGGATACAACATGTTGAAGTTTTGTCCTTATTAACATGACAAGCTTTTACGTGCCGAGAAATCAGACCTTAAGGAAAATAACATTTCAATGGATTGTTTCATTTTGATTTGTTGAAATATCAAATTAGAATATAGATACAATTGTTGGGATAAATGATAGCCAGAAGTATATATCCAGACCTGCAAATTTAGAAACTTAAATATCTGAAAAATTATTCAATGACAGTAACAATATGCACATCTTCAATTCTGAAGAAGAGAAGTTACCATGGATGTTCACAAAGATGCAGACTAAGGCATAAATCCAAAGTGGCCAGCTGCAGAATTAAAAAAAAAAAAGGTTATTCAGCTCTAAGTTTTCTCATTGTTTTTCTTTAAAAAAACTTTATAGTAGAAGTCTAAGGTTGATTAGAAAATTAAAACATTGATTGGTGTTTGCTACAATAACACTGGAGCTTCTCTCATAGGAAACTTCATTTCTCTTCACTCCATTCCCTCTGTTAATCATGAGCATTCTATGTTAACTAAGCAGCTTAATATTAATAACTTATATCAGTTTGCAACACAGTAACCAATTAAAAGGAGAAATCCATTTGAATAGGGTTCACTGAACAACAATCCAATCACCTATTAAGAATGAACAGCCAACACTGAATAACAAATGATGAAGCATCTAATTGAAGAAGTAACTAAGCCAAATCTGAAATGAGAGATGAAAAGTGGAGAAAGTGAATTTATGATTGAAGTAGTACGTTCAAGAAATACTAGATCCAATTCTAAATGTGCAGTAAACAATGATTGTTAAAGATTCAAGTATGCAAATAGATAATCTGTATAATAAAATTTTCACATGGACCATATGCCGTAGAGTGCATCATCTCCAATCAGGTTAATCATGTCAACGCAATTCAAATTAACAACAACAATAACAACAACCAAAAAATTAAAGAATAGAAGTACCGTGATATTGTTTTATTGAAAGGTGGATGATGCATAGCAAGCTTCGTCTCCAAAGCGTTGAGTTCTGAAACAAGAGCATTGAAGCTCCATTCAGGTTCGAGTTCAATGACAATGCCATCCACTCATTCGAACAACAATGAAGGTTCAATTTCTTAATCCCCTACAAATACTGTAATAAATTGAAATTTCGCTCGCTGGATACGAAACAAAATCATCGAATTGCAAAATGACAAGAAATTATTGAAACATGGGGGAGGTTGGGAGAGATAACGAGCGCAGTGTTGCCTTTGAGAGTTTGAGGATGGAGATGAGGTTGGTGGACGTTAGGGTTTCGGAGCGGTGGATTTGCTCACCGTACATGAGGCGGTGGCCGGTGCAGCTTCGATGAGGATGGTGATGGAGTCTGGCCTTGGAGAGTTGCGGCAGAGGGAGAGAGTGTAGGTTGTGGCGGAGACAGTGGCGTTTGGTGGATGGAGGAAGAGTGGTGGCTTGAGGCTGTGGAAGGCTATGGAAGCCAAGCGATAAAGAGAGACGCGAGAGTGAGAGTGAGAGTGTGTGAGGTTTTTACTGAAATTAAAAATAAGAATTAGAATTAAAAAGTTTTACCTACCCTTACAAAAAAAAAAAAAGGTTTTACCTACATTAACTGTAGGTAGAAGTTCTGCCAACACTAAATTTTGCTGTCACTGTAAGTGTGTGTAGCTATAGGTATTTTTTTTGTAGTGGGAGTGATATATATTGTAAAAGAAGTTTCTTATCTAAATAAAACAGTAATAGGAACTAAGAAAGCAATTCAGTAAGCTTACATATTTGAAGGGTACAACTTAAAAGGCCAAGACTGAGCAAAGAGGTGAATTTTTTATACATGAGATCCAAGGTGGAAAGATATTTCATCTGCACATATCATATGTTTTGCTAAAATTTTGTTTTGTTTGCCAACATATAATATTTGAATGGAAAATAAGATTCTACTAAAAGAAAAAGTGAATGGGGTAAGAGGATGAGAATAATATACCAACAAAGAACTGAAAATCCTGCAAAATATAGAGCAGACACACAAAAGGAATAAATGCATGCATAATGCTACATGTATAGTCAAATCCCTCAACAACAAAGAAATAAATTAGCTTCATCACTAATTCAAAGTATACAAGAACGTACCTTGGGTGATAAAATAGTATGTTATTAATTATCAGATTCTATATCAATCTCATGCATAGAATAGAAAAAGGCATTCCAAATCTTTCTAAAAGTACTTAAACATGCCAAAGCAAAATAATCATAAGTTAGAGAAGGAAAAATAATATACAGTATTTATTGCATTTAATTTGTTAACTTTCAAAAACAACCACTACTGTATCAATTAAATAAATAAAAACCTTTCAATGTTTGCAAAGTTGGCATGTAACTAGATATGCAAAATAAAATCTTATTAGAAAAAATTAAGCTTGTGATATACATATATATAATAGAGTTCTTAACCTTTTACCAAGTTCACTCAATTTATACAACACCAAGGCTTGATGGGTCTGGTTGGTTAAGTGAAAAAGTAAGAGCTAGAAAATAAAAGATATCAACAAAAGTTATGACCAAGGGTGAAAATGAGTCAAAACTATATTTTCAACATATGCATGCATTTACTTTATTAGCTAAAGAATATGTTTCCCTAACTCAATGTCATAAACCAGAATTTGAAAGATTGCAAAGGAGCCTTTCTAATATCTTCATCATGTCCAATGCAAACCAAAAGGGAATACATTAAGCCAAATAGAAAAGGTTAATCAAATTTCTTGTATTCTATATCCACAAGGAAGATTTATAGCAAATGAAATCAACACTAATTTAAGAAATAAAATATCAAGACTAATAGAACAGTCAACCATATTATATAGCTTACCTCTAGAAACTACTTCAATGATTCCTTTATAAATATTAACACAGTCAATCTAAAAGAATACAACACCTTCCAAGGAAATTCAAACTCAAGACAACCATGAAGACATTTTTTCACAAGGTATAAGAATACACAACAGAGAATGTATTCCTTAGAAGATATTCAACATTTGCAGAATTCTTCAACACATCAATTGATTTAAAAAAAAAAAATGAAGAAAAACTCAGGACATCGACCACCTTTGAAACATGCAGCACTTTTCCTACTCTAACCCCTTATAATCAAAATCATTCACTATTCTAAACCACACAAGTAATCACTGATTTTTATATACAATCACTGTTCAGAAACCCTCTAAAACCGAGTCTTAAGCTCTTGAAAATTCATGAGAATCTATTTATTTCACCTGAAATTTAACACTACCATAAACTCTTAAGATGATAAAGGACATTCTCCCCTACCTCAGACTATTCGATTGAAGAGATTAAAAAGGGAAGATTGCTCAGCTCCAAACCTTGGACAACTAATAAATTCTTGCATGTAAGAACTACGAAGAATTGAGTTTGGAATTGAAAAGATAAGCAGAATTGAGTTGAAGAGGAAGTAAATAATGCCCTAAATGGGAGAGTATAGCATACCCTAAGTCTTCACATTGAGAAGGTTTTGCCTTCTTCTAACGGACACAAAGAGGTAGAGTCTAACAGTGATAGTGGACAGCTTTTATGCAACGGATAGGTAGAGCATTTACATCAATAGTCGACCTTGACAGTTCAGCATGAACACCTAAAGCATACTGTAAATTCACTCAGCATGGCAGGTAGAGCACTAGAGCCAGTACATACTATAAGTTTATATGTTCCTTTTTTCATATATGCAAGTTTCATTTTTACATCTTTTAACTCATTATGAACTTAGTTCCAACCATCATGAATGCAGCATATTGTCATTATTCAGCAAGACTAACTAAAAATTCTCACTAAAATTTCGTGATCAATATCATCTAAAAATGAGATGAACATTTTCTACAGAATTCAGACATTACATATGATAAAAATAAGATCAAAACAACCAAATTAATCATAGATTTTTCCAATATCTCTACAAACATTATCTTCTACTGGATCAACAATAAAATAAAATAAAATCACAATATAGTACTATAAAACATCCTTGAAGTTCCCTCCAATCCAAGGTAATTATTTTAACAAGCAAAGATATTTAATCAAACATTGCATGCATGTTCTGCTCAACCACCTTAATTCCCTGAGGAGCACACAGAGGAAATTATATGATATGTATTCAGATTGTACCTTTCACGTACGGTGAAATGTCTCATGCTTCTGTACTCCCTGAGGAGTTCATAGTGGAAATACTTTCATGGGTTCTGGTGAAGGCTCTCATGCATTTCAGGTGGCCTTTCTAAGACTTGGAATTCTCTCATCTTCCATCCTACATTCATCAAATTGCACCTTGGTAGGTCCTCCAAAAACACCCACATCCTAGTAATGTATAAGGATGCCAACATTGAGGACGATAAACTCGTGACCTATGTCGCACCCTGCTTGATACATCATTTACTTGAGAACCCATTATCCACCATTGACAATGGTTACCATTGATTCAACACCGATTAACTTGTCTTTGTTGTTTGCAATGGGTTGGTTTGCTTGCATGATTCTTTGGCTGGAGATGAATTTCAGGAATATTGGTTCTGATTTTGGAACCCGGCCACAAGGGTCATGTCTGTAGATTTGCCACCCTTACATCTCCATTCATCCAATTACAACTAAATGGTATTGTGTGAGGTGTGGGTTTGGGTACAATGATTCGAGTGACACTTACAAGGTGGTGGTGGTCCTTTCGGATATTAAATCATAGAAAATGGAGGTGAGAGTTCACTGTTTGGGTGAAACTTGTTGGAGAAAGATTTTAACTTGCCCTGCTTTTTGCTTTCTGAGACAATCCTATGACTGGCAGTTCGTGAATGACACTGTTAACTGGTTAGGACTTCGAAAGCTGAGTTCAGATTATGAATGGGAATCTATTTAGTAATTTTTTTCGTACAATCTGAAGAATGAGACGTACAAATATTTGTTGATGCCTGATGATCTTTCCGAAGTCTCTCTTCATGAACCTCATCTTGGGGTTTTGAAGGGTTACCTCTGTCTTTCTCATGATCATTATGGGAGAACCAAATTTGTTGTTTGGCTAATGAGAAAATTTGGAGTTGAAAAATCATGGACTCAGTTGCTGAATGTAAGTTATGAGCATCTTCAACTTGATAAATCTCCATTTCCATCTAGCCAAACAACAAAATTGGGATCTCCCACAATTTAGCAACTCCAAATTCTCTCATTAGCCAAACAACAAAATGGGTTCTCCCAAGATCACGAGAAAGATAGAGGTAACCCTTCAAAACCCAAGAAGGGGCTCATGAAGAGAGACTTTAGAAAGACCATCAGGCCTCAACAAATATTTGTACGTCTCATTCTTCGGATTGTACGTAAAAATTACTAAATCAGATCCCCATTCAACATCAGAACTCAACTTGCGAAGTGCTAGCCAGTTAACGATGCCATTCACAAACTGTCCATTGGATTGCTGCAGAAAGCAAAAAAGCAAGGCAAGTTAAAATCTTTCTCCAACAAGTGTCACCCAAACAGTGAACTCTCACCTCCATTTTTTGTGATGTAATATTCAAAAGAACCACCACCACCTTGTAAGTGTCACTCAAAACCAATCTCACACTTCACACGATACCATTTAGTTTTATAATTAGACAAAGGAGATGTAAGGGTGGCAAATCTACGGACATGACCCTCGTGGCTGCGATCACGCAAGCAAATCAACCCATTGCAGACATGATGAAAGGAGACGTAAGGGTTGGTTCATGGATTTCAGGAATATGAATTGGCGACTTCACATGATTCTTTATAGAATTTTTTTTGTCATTCTTATATTATTGGCCATATATATTTTTGCTTGGTGATTTTGTATATCCTCACCAAGAGTTGAATCAGATATCCTCGCCACCATCGACAGTACTTAGAGAATTGAGATCCATTTAAGCTCTACTATTAAAAAAAAGGAGTTGATATATTCCGACAAATAATTTTCCATACACACAGATCAGAGAATTATTTGATTAATATACTTAAGGTAAGATTAATATATTTTGAGCTTTGTACAATTGATTAATTATTATTTCATGGTATGTGTGACAACTTTGTTGGTGGCCGATCCGATCTGTAAGTACTCTTCTGTAAGCACTTTTTGAGGCTTGAGGCATGCACTTTTTGAGAAGAACAATAAAACTATGTTCAAATAAATGTCATTAACAAAGGAAAAGTAAAAGTCCTTAGAGAAAATGGTAGAGCAATTATGCTTGAGCAGAAGTCGTTAAAAAAGAAAAAGTAAAAAAAAAAAGCTCTCCAACTCTTAAAAACATTAAATGCACATACTTTTTTTAATCCATCAAAATAAACAATAAAGTTAATTATCAAAGATAAATTAATAAGGGTAAACACCCATTTTGGTCCCTGAAAGTGTGAGGCGCTGACAGATTGGTCCATGAAAGATGAAAAATTCGAATTTAGTCCCCAAATGTGCAAAAAGTGCGACAGATTGGTCTTGCCGTTAACTCTCATCCGTTATCTCTAACGTCCGTGCCTACGTGGCACCTCTAGTGATGACGTGGCAGCTGATGGTTGCCACGTATCATCCACGTGGTTGTCACGTGTCCAAAAGTTGACTTTTCAATTTAGTTCCTAAACTTAACCACTTAATGACATTTTGGTCCTTGAAATTAAGCACTTACAGACATTTTAGTCCATGAAATTAACCACTTACTGTCATTTTGGTACCTGAAATTAACCATGTAATGGCATTTTGGTCCCTGAAAGCACTTTCAAATTTTCAATTAAGTCTCATGTTGCATGTAAATTATTAGCATAGACATTATCATATTCCCTCACTTATATTCTTTACCCCTCATATTTTTCACCTTCCTCTTACCAATTCTGCCATTTAAATTATACTATAAATATGAAACTAATTTATGAGCGATTACAAAGTAGTAGTTAGTGGCTAAATCCAGGACATTGTTAACAAGATTCTATAAGGTTCCAAACCAGATCTTCTATCCAAATCAAGTTATTATCTTATATGATATTAAAATGTGTAGAATGTTATATTAATTAATTAATTAATCTATTTTATGGAATAACATTAATCACGGAAAGATAGGTAAAAAAAAACTTAAGAGTCACTAAAGGGACAAAAAAGAAAGTGTTATGACCATTTCCTTACATACCTTTTCAATGAGACAAATCCAGTACATCTTACCTTTGTTTTTTTATTCATTGAAGTTTTCACATCATTGTTCACAAAAGTTGTTTTCATGAACTACTACCGCAAGGTATATATAGACATCAAAGAATTTTAAATGTAATGGTTACTTGAGAGTGTTGAAGAAGTTATTTGAAAATTTTCAATTGAATAAAATGTAACTTCTTAAAGAAACTAAACAATGTTTATTAAGAAAAAAATCAAATAGTTTTTAAGATGTTTTTGTGTTATTTTCCTATTAGAATTGATGTTTTAGTTGAATAAATGGCGAACTTTGTATGCAAATGGTGGATGTGAAAGTCAAGATGAACTACAAAGTACAGAATAGGAAGGTGAAAATATGAGGGATATGGAATGAAAGTAAGGAGATATGGTGATGACTATGCTAATAATTTTCATGCAGCATGAGACTTAATTAAAAAGTCAAAACTACTTTTAGGGAACAAAATGATAGTACATGGTTAAGTTCAGGGACCAAAATGTTAGTAAGTGGTTAAGTTCAGGGACCAAAATGCCAGCAAGTGGTTAAGTTCAGGGACTAAATTGAAAAGTCAACTTTTGGACATGTGGCAGCCATGTAGATGACACGTGGCAATCGTCAGCTGCCACATCATCACCAGAGGTGCCAGGTAGGCACAGACGTTAGAGATAACGGAGGAGAGTTAACAGTAGGACTAATTTGTCGCACTTTTTGCACATTCAGGGACTAAATATGAATTTTCCATCTTTCAGGGACCAATCTGTCAGCGCCTTACACTTTCAGGGACCAAAATGGGTATTTACCCAATTAATAATTTAAATCATTAAATGCAATTTTCTATACAATTAATTCCCTCATTGATTATTTAAAAATCATTAAATGCAATTTTCTATACAATTAACTCTAATTTAATATTTTCTTACTTTTAGAGCAAACTAGAGATGTACTAGAGCACCCCTATGTTATACTCATTATGTCAGCTATCTCTCCGTAAGCAATGAAAAAAAATGATGGAAACTGAAAGCACTTGGTCCATACACCATACTCCAAAAGTCTATATATTTAGGGTTTTGTTGTTTTTGTTCTTACAATAGTCTCTTCATAGTGTATCTTTCATGTTCGGTGAAATGTCTCATGCTTTTATACTCCTTGAGCAGCTCATAGTGGAAATTCTACCATGGGTTCCGGTGAAAGCTCTCATGCATTTTGGGTGCCTTTCTAAGACTTGGAATTCTCTCATCTTCCATGCTACATTCATCAAATTTCACCTTCGTAGGTCCTCCAAACCACATAGTAGTAACGTATAAGGATGATAAACTCGTGACCTGTGACACATCCTACTCGATACGTCATTTACTTGAGAACCCATTTTCCACCATTGACTATGGTTGCCACCGATTCAACAACGATTACCTTGTCTCTGGTGTTTGCAATGGTTTGGTTAGCTTGCATGATTCGTTTGCTGGAGATGAACTTCAGGAATATCGGTTCCGATTTTGGAACCCACAAGGGTCATGTCCGTAGACTCGCCACCCTTACGTCTCCATTTGTCCAATTATAAAACTAAATGGTATCGTTTGAAGTGTGAGTTTGGGTATGATGATTTGAGGGACACTTACAAGTTGGTGGTGGTCCTTTTGGATATTAAATCACAGAAAATGGAGGTGAGAGTTCATTGCTTTGGTGACACTTGTTGGAGAAAGATTTTAACTTGCCCTGCTTTTCATTCTCTGAGGTAATCCTCTGAGTGAAAAGTAGGGCAAGTTAAAATCTTTCTCCAACAAGTGTCACCCAAACAGTGAACTCTCATCTCTAATTTTTGTGCTTTAATATTCGAAAGGACTGCCACCACCTTGTAAGTGTCAGTCCAATCATCATACCCAAACCCACTCCTTCATATGATACCATTTAGTTTTGTAATGGGACGAATGGAGACGTAAAGGTGGCAAATCTATCCACGTGACTATTGTGACTGGGTTCCAAAATCGAAATCGATATACATGACATTCTTCTCCAACAAAAGAATCATGCAAGCAAACTAACCCATTGTAAACACCAGAGACAAGGTAACCAGTGTTGAATCGGTGGCAACCATAGTCAATGGTGGATAATGGGTTCTCAAGTAAATGACGTATCGAGCAGGATGCGACACATGCCACGAGTTTATCGTCGTTGACATTGGCATCCTTATACGTTACTAGGATGTGGGTGTTTTTGGAGCACCTACAAAGGTGCAATTTGATGAATGTATGATGGAAGATGAGAGAATTCCAAGTCTTAGAAACACACCTGAAACGCATGAGAGCCTTCACTGGAACCCATGACAGAATTTCCACTATGAGCTCCTCAGGGAGTACAGGAGCATGAGACATTTGAAAGACACACTCTGTAGAGACCAATGTAAGAAGAAAACCCTAATTATAAAGTCTTTTGGTATCCAACCTTTGAAAAAGTAAGAGCAAATTATACTACACTCTTTGCATTTTTACTCATATTATACCTAATATCCCTCTGTTAGTTTGGCCTCCCTTTCCATAACGGAGAGGTATCGAAGGTAATATGAGTAAAACACAGGAAGTGCACTTGCAATTTGCCCAAGAAAATATTAAATTGGAGTTAATTGTACTGAAAAATGCATTTAATAATTTTTAAATAATCAATGAGGGAATTAAGCTAGTTATTTAAGAGGATATAATTTATTAATTTATCTTTGAGAATTAATTTTATTGAGAACTTTTTTTTTACTTTTTTATATTTTATTAGTGACTTTTGCTCAAGCATAATTGCTCTACCATTTGCAAATGATCTATATATTATAAGGACTAAAACAAAAAAATAAATATATTATAAATACTAAAAGCAAAATAACAAGCACCAAAAAAAATTATAGGGACCAAAAGTCAAGCAAAATTTTTTTAGCAACCAAAAGCAAAATATGACTATATTTCATAAAAAAATATATCTAATCCTAGATATTAACATATTTAAATATACTTGCACATTTTTTTTTGTAATTTTTTAATTCTACCAACTTTAATATGCAAGTTTTTTTTTTTGCTGAATAAGTTTTATTTCAAATGAGAGGAATAGGTAAAATAATTTATGATGAATAAAATTTTTGAGGATGTTACATTATTTTTATATCACAATAAGATTCTTTATATTTTGTTGTGAAATCCACCTTTTAAACTTTTTTCTTCATCTTAATAATTGAAAATGGAAAACTTACAAAATAATGTCAACAAACACACTTCTAATACTAAATATTAAAATAATGTTCATAGTAATTCTACCTAATCAAATAGGATTACTTCGCATAGAGAGTACATGTGGTCTCATACAAAAACAATATTAAAAGTTAGTAAAGTTTTTAAAAATTATTCGAGAAAATAAAAAAATATAATAGTTTACCATTTTGATTCTAGTATTAATGGTAGACTTTAAGGGTTGGGGTCGAAACCCCAACTTCAATGCTTTGGTAATTTCTTTACCATTTTTGTATGTCACCTCAATATACTACAACAATACTATGTCATAGCCATATTAACATATGTCTCACGTCAACTGTCACTTGCGTGACACATCATAAATTACTATATGAATATAAAGTTAAAAGGAATGAAAATTCATTCCTAGTATATATGTTTTGAATTCTTAAATTTTAATTTTCAATAGATTGAGATATGAATGTTTTATTGAGGATTTAAATAAAAAATGATATGTTGTTTGATTAATAACATTCATTATTGTTAGAAATTACCCAAGTTGAACACAAAGCAATTTAGTGCCAACCTCATTTTCCAGTCCAAAATTTTGTTAAACTTATTACTCTTTTTTAGTACTTCAAAACAAATCTATATCTGCTTTGAAAAGGTTTTCCTTTTTCTATTTACTCATAATTCTCCTTGGCTTTTATTGGATTATCTTCCAAAATTCATAAATTACGTTTGCATATGAATGGAATATTTTTTTCTTGATAATTGTATTTTGTGGGATAAAGTTTAATGAAAAGGGAAGGTTATACCTCCTAATGTGTTATGCATGTTAGCGATTGCTTAAGATTGTAAAGTGACAAATACATAATTACCCAGTGAAGTTGTTTCCATCCTTACAAGTTGAACAAACATTGGCCTTTATGGAATTAGTAGGCAATATTCTTGAAATATATGAACAGAAACGATGAACGGTGACATGTTTTAAAACAAAATTATTATTTAATTAAAAAATTAATAAAAAATAAGAAGAGGTTATTGGAAAGAAATCATAGTCAGGTAGTTCCAAGAAAGTTGTAACAATTAGTATTTCTCTTTTCTACATGTCAAAATGGACCTCTTTCTTTGCTGTCATTGTTATCCCATTTTTCTTTCATTTTAAAATTTTTTAAGATAATTCCTTTGAATTGAACAAAATGGATTTCATTAAAAGAAATGACAAATAATCCCAAAGTACAAGACATCCAGTGCCACCCTAGATATGACCAATCTCTCCCTCCCACATACTTGTTAAACTATACATGCCTTGGGCTTCAAGGATCTCATAAATTAAACAACAGTTCTCCTGGTTGGTTCAGCAGTTCCTCAATCATCAGCTCATTTTTAGCCATCTTATATAGCCCCATTTCTTCACTACTAGAAAAATCAAAATTAGTGACAAAGTTTTGTGACAAAATATAATCCCTCACTATTAGTGACGACCTTTGTGACGAATTTATAAAATTTGTGATGAACTTAAATTTAAGTCAATTTGTGACAGATTGAGTGACAAATATTTTCTCTATCTAAAAAATCTGTCACAAATAGCATCACTGAATTTATAAATGTATGTTACTGAAAGATAATGTGATGGAATTATTCCCCATCTAATTGCTCCGTCACAGAGGTCGTCACAAAATAAATATGAAATATTTAGCAAGGCTGTTTGTGAAGGATTTTTATCCCTCACAGATTATCCGTCACAAAGTCCGTCACAGAATTTTCAAATTATTTTGTGGGATAAACCCCCCTCTAAATCTTGGTCACACATTTTATGACATAGTCAATTTAAAAATATATTTTATTTAGCTTTATGACTAATTATATATATATATATATATATATATATATATATATATATATATATATATATATATATATATATATATTTGAAAATTTTTATATCTTAAAATTATATAGAAATCATTAATTATTATAATCATTGACCTTTTTTTACCAATATATATAATAATATTAGTTAAGAAAATATTATAGTTAATTTGTAATATTTTAATTTAATATTTACCAAAAAAAAGCACATAGAACTACATAACTTAAAAATAATAAATGGAAAATAATAAGCATTTAAAATATAATTAATTGAAGAAATGGTTTATTATTGGTGTTGAAAAAAATTCAAAAAATTAATGGTAAAAATAAAACTTAAATAAAAAAAATCAATTTTTGTCCTTTTCATCATTCCCTAGTGCAATTAGATTTTGAAGTCAACTAATTCTTCTAAAAATATAATTATGAATTAATTAATTTGGATTTTTAAATTTTGATAATTAAGTAACTAGTAATTGTCTAATAATTACGTTAATAAGCTCAAATTGAACTAGTAGCTTCAAGTAGTGATTCAATAACTCTTCCTATATAAGTTTAGGTGATGATTCATTTTTCACATGGTTTGATGTCTACCTATGTCTAGAGCTATCAAATCAACCAGCCCGCCCTGGCTCAAAATTTCTCATAGGTCGTGTTTTTCTTGGCCTCGCCGACAATGCCTTGTTTACATCGGTTATTTGAAAAACAATGTAGTAAAAAATGCAGTGGTACCATTGTAATTTTTTCAAGTTGTTTACATTGATCATTTGATAACCGATGTAGTATCTGTGTTTCTACATCGGTTATAATTTATAGGCATAAATACATTTTTAGTCTCTCAAATGTGGGTCATTATTTTTTTAGTCCTCCAAATTTGAAATTGTTTTTTTAGTCCCTGAAATTCGCAAAATGCTCTTTTTAGTCCCTTTGCACAGTGTGAGCTAAACAGGAATAAGAGATTCACAATTTGTGACAACTTTTGACCGTCAGAATTTGATTTTCTATTTTATATTTTAAAGTACGATTTTCTGGCGGTTAAAAACTGTCAAAATCAAGTTAATAAAAAATTAAAAACCTATTAATTGCTTTAAAAATTGCTTTAATTTCTTTTATTGACTTTATTCTGGTGATTTTAAACCGCCACAAAACGTACTTTAAAATTTAAAATAGAAAATCAAATTATAGCAATCAAAAGTCGTCATAAATTGCAAGTCTTTTATTCCCCGTTTGGCTCACATTGTGCAAAGAGACTAAAAAGAGCATTTTGCAAATTTCAGGGACTAAAAAAAAGCAATTTTAAATTTGGAGGATTAAAAAAATAATGATCCACGTTTGAGGGACTAAAAACATTTATAAGCCTAATTTATAAACGATGTAGTAAAAAGAACCGGTGGCAATTTTGTAATTATCTTCTCAAAATTTCTTTGAATCCCTCACTCACTCCAACTGGTAAAAGGGCTCCTTCACTCTTAGAATCCCTAAAGTCGTTGCGTTCATTCCAAATGGTAAAGGTGCTTCTCACTCTCGAGATCCCATAGCTTCGCTACGAGCACCATAGGCTTCGCATTGAGCTTGACGAAGACCACCACCATGAGCAAGCGGGAGTCGCGGTGACTCCCTGAAGTGCTCGAAGCTTCTCGAAGCATGGAAGCTTTGTGTAGGAATGCAAGGCACAAGCTACGTTTTTTACCTAATCTCCGCCTTTCTCAACCACAATAAAGGTAAGTACAACCCTAGCTACAGAGAAAGCGTGAGTCTAAGCGTGATTCGGAACGGCTGAACGACATTCACAAGGAGGTGAATAGCAAAGAGTGACGGCGACAGAAGGCAGCGTTGTTACTTGTGGCATCGATAGCACGGTGTGGTGCGAGCTTGGTGTTGGAGGTGGCAAAGAGCTTCGATTTCAAGCTCGCCAAGAGGATATCGTCGGAGCACCAGAGAAGGAGGAATAATGCGAGAGTAGGGTTGTGGTGTAACGGTCAGAGCATGGGGTGGGGCTTCAAACTTGCTCCGCTGCTAGCTGTTATATTGGTCAGCTTAGGTATGGTGTCAAACACAGTTTTAGCTGTTACCATTTTAGTTATGTTTCTTGTTTTTTTTTTTTTCACTCAGTTGTGTTAATTGTGTGTTGGACTGCTGGTTGTGATTGATTTCTTGCATGATTGTGTGAAATTGCTCATTTTGATGGTCAAATAGGAACCTAGGGCTGAAAGATCATTCATTGATGCATGATTTACCCCTTGTCCAATGAACTAGAATTTGTAGGTATGCTCTATGCTATTCTTTCATTATGTTCCTTTAGTGAATTTTTTCCAATTTTCTAATGGTTTTTTACTTGATGCTTTTTTTTATTATTATTATTCTTTCTGCTTATCCGCATCTTTGTATGTTTGATTTTTCATTTAGTATTTTCATGCATGTTTGAATTTAAAATTGATAGTAAAAACTCATAAAGAACTGAGCAGGATCACAGATCACTTATACAAGAGCATTTTGATAATGTATGGTAGATAATAGATGCCACTTTTATAGAGGTTTGAGTTTTCATTCAATTATTATATCTTCATTGGAACTTTGGAAGAGACTGGAAACTGAAAATTCATAAGGAAATGGGCCAACTTGCCTATCAACGAACATTTATGCCTTATGGATACATGAAATCACTTGACTTAAGTCTGAACAAGGTGTGCTCATTGTTTTCTCTCATTGTGTTGTTTATGCTTTTTCTTCCTAATTTCCATAATTTCTTTACCAATTTTGTTTGCTTTTTAAAATGAGATTGTCTAATTTTCCTTCAAACGTTCTTTATGTTCAGGCAGAAGAGGAAAGTGCTTTATGTTTTAAGTTTCAATTCATTTTGAAACTAAATAAAATGTCTATTATTGAAACAAAATATTGAAAGCATGGACTGTAAGACCTTTTTTTCTGCTAATTTTACTCTGCTATACATTTCTGAATGATGATATATTTTGGTGTTTCAGGTTGTAGGCACAAAGGAGGCTAACCTTCTATAATACCAGTTAAGCTTTCTTGCTTGGCATTGTATTTCGCTTTTTAACTGATCTAGGAGATGCTGGTTGGCCATATAAATATTCAGGTTTTTTATAGTCCTTATATATGCTTGTAAGTTGTAGCTATACCAATCCATTTTTATCTTATCATTTGCTTCAAGGTTACTTTGATAGAAATTCCTGTGCAGTTTTTTCTTTAAAACTTGATGAAACTAACTAACTTTTTTAATGATCATTGAGATTCTTTTAGTAGCTTCATAACTCACTAAATAGAAAGCTTACACACACATAGATAACAATTTAATGTACTTATTCTTTGAGTCCCTCAAGCCACCATACATGGCACCAAACCAAAAGAGAGAGAAATAAATAAGACTGATGAACAATGTTTCTATGTTTTAGGACTCTTAAGCGCCTTAGTCTACCTGGCATACTCCCACCTGTAAGTTTCAAGCTTTAATTTAATTCGTTCATCTATGTCCTAGATATATTTATCATGTTTATTGAAATCCTTAAGAATGAGATATACTTTGATGTTGTTTATCGAAATCCTAGATTGTTAGACTACAAAATTAGACTAACATGTGAGCTTTGATTTTGTTTCTTCTCCTTAGAATCCAACTACTTAACTTCTAAAACTGTCATCTCATGCATGCAACTCATTGTCACATTGTAGTAGAATAAATAATAACAATTTTACTTCAGCTGTGAGTATATCATTGTCACATTGTAGTAGAATAAATAATAACACTGTCCATCAAATATATCTCTCTTGAATGACTTACTTCAGCTATGAGTATATTAGACCCATTGGAAAGTTGTATGAAATGAATTTCTAGGTCCATCTTGGGCTTACATATTTGAGCATTTTTCTGCATAGGATCATTAACATTTTAGAAAGGTCGGGGTTTGATAAAGTTTTGTTGTTGGTCTCAGCATTGATAGAAATTATATTTTTTAGTGTCACATTTCTTGATATTTTGTTTCTGACAGTGGTGATTATGGTGATGCTATCACGGTGGAAACTTTTAAAGATTTTCAAAGGAGAAGAGTTCAAATTTTAGCAGATTTAGGTGCTGACCTGCTTGCATTTGAAACAGTGCCCAATAAGCTTGAAGCTGAGGAATCCTAAAGCTTTGGACAGCCAAATGCTAAAATATACTCCCATGGTTCTTTTTTATTTCTGTAGAAAGTGTCATCTATCTCTTAAAAATTATTGAAGCATAATTTTTTTTTGTAACTTTACCCTTAATTTTATGAGTGAGAGAAAAATACTAAATGTAAGTCTGTAATGTGTTAATAATAAATAAAAATCTGTGTAATATTCTTCTCACTTGGCAGAGACGTCCACCAATTGATACAAGCAAGGGAAAGCTAAATCGGGTAAGTCTTCTAATTTTAGTTTTCTATTTTTGTGTTGTTATTGATGTTATCCCAATCTGTTATACATAGGTGATATGTAAATTTTATTATAAATTCTCATTGAGATTGGTGGTGTTTCCGAACTTTGTAAGGGGATGTGCCTTCGCCTGGTCCAACCTTTTCTGCACAAAAATAAAAATCAGAATAAAAACATACTTAAACCTATTATTTATAGTCACCCCTAATTATATGCTTTTTATTGTTTCACTTCCTGAAGTTTGCAATAAAAAGAAAAAAAAAGCTTTGATTGTCTGTTAAGTGCATTTCACTGAACTTTAAACTGTGTTGTAGGAGATGACACTCGAAGAGAAAAGGAAGGCCCTGCTGGCACAAAAGACTGAAGCAAGAAAGGTGGACATCAAGGAGTTTGCATCCATGCAGCAACTGTCAAACAAGAAAGAAAATGCATACTCTGCATATACATAAAGAGTAAAGACTGAATTACTATTATTTTCTTTCCTGTATCATGGTCTTATACTTGGTCAGTTTTGCAAATTCATTTTTTTTTAGTGAAAGTATGGGGCTAAGGACCAAAACAATAGAGAAAGTACATGGAGACTAATCTATTAAAAAACATGAACATGCAATTTTATATTATTTACATAATATTTTATTTGATTTTCTTATAGGGTAATGCTCTGAAAGATGTTGGCCGAGTGGAGGGAAACATTCCAGCGCTATAATGTATGCTTTTTCCTTGTGGTCTTACTATATATAGAGAGAAAATGTTAGTCCCTGTGGTCAAGGTCAAGGTTACCCATTTCCTGGGACTTTGTTGTTGGAGGGTCAATTAAGTAAAAGTTGACATGTTTTATGGAGAGTTTTTCTCTAGGTCAAATATCTCAACCAGTTCAACATGGTCCACAACCTCCTGCAGATAATCAGCATGATGATGATGAATTTGATGATAATATAGATGTTTAGAAATTTATTATATATTATACTTTTTTTTCCAGTTATAACGGTTGTTATTGACAATATATCCATTGTTAGAAATTATTAGACTTTGAATAGATATTTTGAGACTTTGAATGTTCAGCAAAACTTTGAATGTTGTTAATACATCCACTGTTAGAAATTGAAACTTTCAAGAGTTGCTAATTTAGAGATTTTCAATGTCCAGCAAAACTTTGAATACTAATTAACATGTTTATTTATTATATTTTATTTTAATTTATTCTAGTTACTTGCAAATTTGCATAGAAAAAATTATCACTTACTGTTACATTATTGTAAAATAGAAAATAGACAAAAAAAACACTTAATTTATCACAAGAATGTTCGATCTTCATTGTAAAAAAAATCACTACTTAATTTATGAGGGAGTGTATTCATCACAGGGATAGTATGTCCGTCACAAATAGTGGCGGATTAGGTGTGGTGAACATGTAATTTTCTGTTGCTTGTGACGAACAAAATTCTTCACAATTTGTGAGGGATGATTCGTCCGTCACAACCAGCAACGAATTATTTGTGATGAACTTACAAATTCTAACTATCTGTGACGACCAAAATCCTTCACAATTTGTGAGGGATTTGTGTCCGTCACATTTAGCCAAGGAAAATCATATAAAAGTTGTTCATTTATTTTCATAAGTTGTGACGGGATTTTTAAATTATGTGGCGGAGTAAATTCCATCATTGTTTGTGACGGGTCAAAATAATTCCTCGCTAAAGTGTTTGTGACGTCGGATTCTGTGAGGACTTTTATCCGTCACAAATCTCGTCACTGACATCAGATGTTGTAAGCTTCGCTTTGTTCCTTTACCAAAAACCAAAATGACATAAGCAAATAAGGCATGACTAGGGGTACAATTGCCATTAGGACCACTCATAGGCTGAAACAAACCATTATCAACCAGAGAAGATATGCTACCGCTTAGCACTTCCTCAGCCAAACAAAAAAGGAGGGGAGAAAGGGGGTCCCCTTGTCGGACACCCCTCTTACAAGGAAAAAAGGCAACTGCCTTACCATTGATAGAGAAGGAAAGCTTTGCAGACATAAGAATTACATGAATCCAATTCACAAATTTAACATCAAGAAGGAAATTCCAATCCAAAGTATCAAAGGCTTTACAAACATCAAACTTCATGATTAAGTTTCCTCCCATAGTGCGATACTTCAACAAATTTACCGCTTCAGAAGCAATACAGATACAATCACTAATTTATCTATCTTTAACAAAACCTCGTTGGCGGGGAGAGATGATTTTTGGTGCTATAATCGCAAGCCTATCTGCCAGAACTTTTCTAATGATTTTAAACTGAAAATTCGCCAAAGCAATCGAGCGAAAATTATCAACTGTATCTCCCTCAGGAAACTTAAGGATCAAAACCACTAGATTAGAATTCATGTTAGGTAGAATCCAACCTTGACAAAAAAATTGGAGAACCGCTTGAAAAACATCTTCTCCAACAATGCTCCATAAAATGTTGAAAAAAACATCCTCCAAATCCATCAGGGCCAGGAGCCCCGTCACCATTCATACTAAAAACTGCTTTTCTCATCTCTTCCTTGGTTGGGATATTAGTAAGGAAGTAATTATCTTCCCTAGAGACCAAATCTGGAATGATACGATTTATCAAGTTATTAGGCCTACAATTATTCTCACCAACATAAATACTCGAAAAGAAATTTAGAACTTGTCCCTCAATATCTTCTTGTTGTTCAAGTAAACGGTCTCCACTGTGAAGAACAGAAAGTCTTTTGGAAGCACTACGAACGCGGGCAATTTTGTGAAAATAGGTTGTATTACGGTCCCCATGGCAGTGCCATTTAACTCTAGCTTTCCCTTTCCAGAAAATCTCTTGCATGGACAATGATTTCTCAAGATTGATCTGAGCATGTATCTCCTTTTCCCTAAGATCATCAGAGTAGCCCTTAGCAGAAATTTCTAGTTGAACCTCAAAAACATTGTCTTGGCAATTCTTAACATTATCATGAATGTTTCCAAAACAATTTTTGTTCCAAACACGAAGAACATTCTTCAAGTGTCGCAGCTTACATCCCAAGGCACAGGCTAAAATGGGGGACCTTATAATGTCCCCCACCGTGGGAAACTAATATGCACCGTTGGATTTTGAGATCAATGTGGGACTACCGTACAACCGTCCACACTAGATTTTTTTTTTAAAAAGGAATTTTTTTTTTCTGTTTAAGTTTTTTTTTTAAAAAAAATGACCATTCTTCTCCGTTGTTGCTTTGTTTCTGCCTCTCTTCCCATTTTTTTGTCCGTCATTTTATCTTGATTTTTATTTTTAGTCCCTCATAAATTTTTTTATTATTCTCATAAATTGTTCTGTTCTGTTCTATTTTTAGTCCATCATAAACTGTTTTGTTCTATTTTTAGTCCCTAACATTAATTTCAACTGTTAAGTGATGACATAAACTGTGTGTGAAAATTTCCTAATTAAGTTTCTAGTGACTTTTAACCGCTGCAAATTTTTTGGTGGTAATAAATGTTTATTTTTGTAACATTTTTTGTGATTTCAGAAAATCTAGTGTTCGAGATTTTGATTTTTGATTTTATTTTTTAACATTTCTGACAGTTTTAGTTTGCCAAAAAATTTGCGGTAGTTAAAAATCACTAGAAACTTTAAACAGAAGAAGAAGGATCCCTTTTTTAAAAAAAAAAAAAATCTAGTGTAAACAGTTGTATGGTAGTCCCACATCAATAAGCAACAATGGAGAAGAATGGTCATTTTAAAAAAAAAAAAAACTTAAACAGAAAAAAAAAATCCTTTTTTTAAAAAAAAAAAAAATCTAGTGTGGACGGTTGTACGGTAGTCCCACATTGATCTCAAAATCCAACGGTGCATATTAGTTTCCCACGGTGGGGGACATTATAAGGTCCCCCATTTTAGCCTGCATCCCCAAAATAAACATGGGACAACCAACAAAACTCTGGCTCCAAGAGGCTAAAAACAATATTACTACAATCCTTATGTTCCAACCACATCTTCTGAAAATGAAAAGGAGAGGGACTAGTCCTCACTTCTCGCTGCAAATTCAATTGTCTATTTTATTCTTTAGTTTTATGTCCAATAAATATTAACAATTTTAGCATATGTCTTATACTCATTATCTTTACTTGTTCTTTTTTTTCTTTTAGAAACTTAAAAGCAATTTTGTATTTTAAAATCATTACTATTGATCAATTCATTATTATCTAAATGATATTTTTTTTAATATAAAATTGTCTACTTCATTTCATGCATATATATCTTTTGTTTAAACGTATTGAACATTTTTTTTACAATTCATTTATTTACAATACATTCATCTTAGAAATATCTGATTTTTTATTCTTATAGTATTATTTATGTCTATTAAATTTAATTTAACTAGTACTCCTTTTTATTGAATAATTGTTATGTATTTATGGTCTTGCATTTAATATAATATTTATTTTTATATATTCATTGTCTTTTATATATTAAACTATTTATATATAT
The DNA here is from genome assembly GCA_026413185.1 of Pueraria montana var. lobata. NCBI lineage: Eukaryota > Viridiplantae > Streptophyta > Magnoliopsida > Fabales > Fabaceae > Pueraria > Pueraria montana. The sequence goes on along the minus strand of CM048650.1, from coordinate 64,638,784 downwards.
ATATATATATATATATATATATATATATATCTTTATTGAATTTGACTTTCATTTGGGAAAAAATTTAATTCTCGATTTTCACTGATATGGTAATTAATAGAGGTATAAATTATTATTTATTTCTTTATTTTTTTTTTCAAATCATAATAATCTTTGAGAAAATAGTCTACACAGTGAAAACGTAAAAGAATTTTACATTGTCTATGAGTGCATATTGCAGTAAAATTAAAGATAAGGCATCTCTAAGTGAAGAAATTATTGCATCCCTCAATGAGATGAATTAACTTCATGCATTACTCTTATTTAGGTTGCATTTAGACTAACTCATTTTAGACTTTTCTTCTCATTAAAAGGAGAAATTAAGTCAATCAACATTCTTTTTTTTTAAGCAAAAGAAAGGGCAACAGAGCATCATAATAGTGGGGGAGATCCCAACTATGTTGGCACCTCAACCACTAATCATGATAACTGCTAGTCCTACATAACATTAAAATGAAAACAGAAGGAGAAACCCATGGTAGGTAGAACTTTACATAAACCTACAGTTAGGAAGACCAATCCTATTCCTACTCAATTCTGATCTGACAAAAAGAGGAGCAGAATCCCACCAAACGAAATCATCAATATTAGTAGCAAAAGAGGCAATAATATCTGCACAAGTATTGCCTTCTCTATAAATATGGTCAACTAAAAAATTCATATTGGCTGCAATATCTATGCAATTTTTCCATCTATTCCTAATACTCCAAGGAACCAGATCTGGTTTTTGAAAAGCCTTAATCACCATCAACAAATCACACTAAAGCCAACACTGAAGTCAATCAACATTCTGGGCCAAAAGGAATTCAACAAATATTTTTATAATGAAAACAACCTAAGGAAATAGAGTGGTGAAAAAAGTTTAGTTTTAGTAACTTATTCTAGTTCTACTTTCTATTCTTTATTCCAAATATCAAAATCGAATAAGATACTTCTCAAGAAGATTTAACTTAAAAACAACTTTTAAGCATAAAAAAGTATAAAATTATGAAGCAACTTCAACTTTAAATTTAAAGAAAATAAAAAAAAAAGTGATTATATGAAAAACAGACAAATAAAAAATTTAAAATTTCTTTTATGTACTTAATATATTTAAAAGAATGTCTTAAACACTCCTTAATTAGCACCCTTAAATACTCATTAGTAAGTTCTAGTTTAAATTAACACTTCATGTATACTCACTTTGTAACACCCCTGCTATAATATAATTATAAAAATAGTTGGGAGTACAATATAAGGTTTCGATACAGCCTATTCCTAAATTATTTATTGTATGAAAATCCACAATAAAATAACTCATACCAACCATGAATAATAATTTTAATCCATTTAATTTTATATAAAAATTTAAAACAATTATAAATAATTAAATTTCATTAGTAAAGCCATAACTTAAATAAATATATTATAATTATCTATTAATTACCCATATAAAAGAATAATATTGTCATCCATTCATAATAAAAAATGAAAATCCTTGAGTTTTTACAAACATGAAATTTAATATCTGATAACAAAAAAGAAATATTATATCAAACAAAAATGAAAATGTTTGAATGATTACAAACATCAATTCAATACCTCCTATAAAAATAAAGAAATATTATACTCTCATCCATCCATAATAGATAAAAAAATGAAAATCCTTATGTCCTCACAATGTCAATTTAATATCTCATATAACAAGAAAAAAAAAACTATCATTCATCCATAAGAAGAAAATGAAAATCCTTGAGTTCTCCATATTGTCTTTCCTTGAGTTCCTTCAATAATAAAGAATGAAAATATTATAAATCTACACCAATGATGTACATTCAGCTAGGTATCAGTGGCTTTGTAATGATTTAAAAACTCTAAAGAAATTAAGAGAGAGAATGGATGATAAATGCAAGTTCTTCCATAGGTCATATTAATGGTCACTTTCTAACCCTGAGCATGTGACCAAAACACTAATATTTTCCCTATTCCAGCAATAAGTACCTCTAATAAAGTGGTTGTTTTAGGAGAGCAAGATAATGTGTAGTCACATGATATAACTAAACATGATTCCCTATTTCACCAAGGCAGACTAAGAAATACAAGATGTTGACTTACCAAATAGTACACTAGGATAAGAATGGGATGGTTCAAGACATCAAGATCTGCATCCTCATCAAATGCAGAAAATGCAAGCTACATTAAAGGCAAAAACAAGTCAGAAAATAATAACTTCAGATTCATACAGTAGTTTTAAATTGGAAGGAACTCACCAGTGCATATCTTATCATGAAATAAATGTAACAAATAGTTGTAACAGACCCAATCTGCCAAGGTGAAAAGTTAGGCACCAAGTGCTTTTGCCAGAGTTTAAGTCTTGATCATACAATATTTACCTCATAAAATGAGCAAGTGACTGCATAAAATCCTTGTTTCATAAGAATAAAAACAGAGCAGTTTGCGTTTACTAGTGCTCCTTCAAATCCTTTTCTTTGAAAAACTCCTACTCGTTACTTCAATTTCATTAATGAGAGTTTATGAGAGTAAATAAATAAATGGTCTCACAAGTCACAACATTCATTGATTCTGAAAATAATGAACTAGCAACCTATCTAAACTAGAAGATGATAATTTTGATTCATTAAACACATGTATTTGATGTTCTATATACTATTATCATACAACAAAACTGGAAAAATATAAAGTAAGAAAAGAGAAAAGTTATACTTTGACTAGCATCTCCTAACTTATTGAAATAGAACATGTATATATCCCATTCAGACGACTAGTAACGTAGATGCATCTCCTAACAAAGAGACTTAAACCAACCTGTGAAACTATCACATTCAGGGGCACTGTCATATAGCTAGTCCAGAACTGATCAAGACCACTGCAAGTTGAAAAATAAGAAAATGAGAGTCCTTGCACATTGAAGTATTCCAAAATCTGAAAAATTAGTGAAGTAAAACAAAATAGAAAATAAATAAAAAACAATCTAATAAAAGAATGTCATAAGACACGGATTCAATCTTGAAAAATTGATGTCTTACCAGTGTCCAAATAAGCTTTTCCATTTCAATGTCATAACCGTGCAACATGACCTGACTACTAAAAAGATTATCACATGGCTTTAACAGTATATCTGGTTTTTTGAACCAAAAAAGATCGTCACGTGGCTTTACTAGTGTCCTAACAGATGGACTGTTTGCTCCATAATTTCAAGTGCTAAAGTGGATACAACATGTTGAAGTTTTGTCCTTATTAACATGACAAGCTTTTACGGGTAGAGAAATCAGACCTTAAGGAAAATAACTTTTCAATGGATTGTTTCATTTTGATTTGTTGAAATATCAAATTAGAAAAATATACATACAATTGTTGGGATAAATGATAGCCAGAAGTATATATCCAGACCTGCGAATATAGATACTTAAGTATCTGAGAAAATTATTCAACGACAGTAACGATATGCACATCTTCAATTCTGAAGAAGAGAAGTTACCATGGATGTTCACAAAGATGCAGACTATGGCATAAATCCAAAGTGGCCAGCTGCAGAATTGGAAAAAAAAAAAAAAGGTTATTCAGCTCTAAGTTTTCTCATTGTTTTTCTTTAAAAAAAACTTTATAGTAGAAGTCTAAGGTTGATTAGAAAAAAACATTGATTGGTGTTTGCTACAATAACTCTGGAGCTTCTCTCATAGGAAACTTGATTTCTCTTCACTCCATTCCCTCTGTTAATCATGAGCATTCTATGTTAACTAAGCAGCTTACTATTAATAACTTATATCAGTTTGCAACACAGTAACCAGTTAAAAGGAGAAATCCATTTTGATAGGGTTCACACCTTATTCCTAGAATGCCATGAAATTCATCTTCCACGCTTCGAACCATATATTTATGGAAATTATAAGACAACAACAATTTGTGTTCCTGTAAAATTTAAAAAGCAGGGAGCAAATTAGACCAGTAACTAAAATATATGGTTGATAATCATGCTTAATGATCATGCAGAATTAGGCATTAACAGTCATAAAAGATTATTCTTAAGATTCAAACGAGAAAGTGAGAGCTATTTTCTAACTGTAAATCTTACATTGAAATCTGAATAGCGAAGGAAAATAAGCAATGCCAATATGATCAGGTAATATAGTTATGTCTAAACACAAGTACAGAAGTTTCGCACATTAATTAGACAAGTAAACTAAACAAGTAATATTTTTTTTTTGATCCGTACTAAACAAGTAATATGCTGCAATGCTGCAACTCTTAAGAATAAAATGAATGCTCTGTAACAAATGACTAAAAACAATGTTTTATAATTAAGTTATTAAACATAAGTTATTAAAAATTAAGGAAGAATGAACAACAATCCAATCACCTATGAAGAATGAACAACCAACACTGAATAACAAATGATGAAGCATCTAATTGAAGACGTAACTAAGCCAAATCTGAAATGAGAGATGAAAAGTGGAGAAAGTGAATATATGATTGAAGTAGTATGCTAGGAAGCAAGGACACGGCAGCTGAATGCCGTGTCGAGGTGTCCGACACGCGTTAGACACCGACAAGCGGCCGACACGGTGTTGGACACATTTTTGCGGTGTCCTGTTCTTTTTTTTCCCTGCTTGGACACGGCGCGAACACACACTGGACACTCTGATTTTTTTTTTATCAAAAATTTTAAAAATCAACCTAAAAGATTAGAGTATAAAAATTCCATTTTAAAATTAGAAGTTGTGTTTTTCAATGATGATGACCAAAAAGGAAGGGGGAGTGCTTAGATAGATTAATATTAACAAGTTTTTTGGATTTTTCTTTTCAATGATGATTTCTCACAGTATTTATTTTTTGTGAGACTTATTATCATATGAAAATTATAAAGCTTAACTTGTTTTAAGATGAATATATAAATCTTATATATATATATATATATATATATATATATATATAACGTGTCCCTGTGTCCTATGTTTTAGACTTTAGCTGTGTCCATGTCCGTGTCGTGTCCGGTGTCTGTGTCCGAGTCTGTGCTTCATAGGTAGTACGTTCAAGAAATACTAGATCCAAATCTAAAACGTGGAGTAAACAATGATTGTTAAAGATTCACGTATGCAAATAGATAATCTGTATAATAAAATTTTCACATGTACCATATGCGGCAGAGTGCATAATCTCCAATCAGGTTAATCACGTCAACGCAATTCAAATGGACAACAACAATAACAACAACCAAAAAATTAAAGAATAGAAGTACTGTGGTATTGTTTTATTGAAAGGTGGAAGATGCGTAGTGAGCTTCATCTCCAAATCGTTGAGCTCCGAAACAAGAGCATCGTAGCTCCAACCAGGTTCGAGTTCAACGGCAACACCATCCACTCATTGTGAACAACAATGAAGGTTCAATTTCACAATCCCCTACAAATACTGTAATAAATTGAAATTTCTCTCAATGGATATGAAACAAATTAAATCATTGAATTGCAACATGACTATAAATGATTGAAACATGGGGGAGGTTGGGAGAGATAACGAGCACGGTGTTGCCTTTGAGAGTTTGAGGATGGAGATGAGGTTGGTGAAGATTAGGGTTTCGGAGCGGTGGATTTGCTCAACGTACACGGGGCAGTGGCCGGTGCAGTGTCGATGAGGATGGTGATGGAGTCTGGCCTTGGAGAGTTGCAGTGGAGGGAGAGAGTGTAGGTTGTGGCAGAGACGGTGGCGTTTGGTGGAGGGAGGAAGAGTGGTGGCTTGAGGCTGTGGAAGGTTATGGAAGGTTACTTTTTTTCCTTTATTATTAACTTTTGCTCAAGAATAAGCTCCCTACCATTTGCAACTTTGCTTTGTTTTTTATTTTAATTTAATTTTTAATCACCATTATCTTATACTGTCAAACAATCAAAAATCATAATTATGACTTTTATGATAATTATTATAAAGGTTAATAAACTTATATACATGACAAATTATTATTGGATGATAATGTAAAAACTCTTTATGCTATTAGTGCATAGTCTATTCTTTTTTTTAATTTCATGTATTCATTTATTCAAACTTACAGTAAGACAAATTTTTGTACTGGTTGGAAATGTCTAGGATAAAATACATCAACATTTCCTAAAAGTTCTTTAAATAATAAATATTACATTAATGATTTTAAATTCAGAGAAAATTTAATATATATATATATATATATATATATATAATATATACATATATATATATACATATATATATATATATATATAATTGCGTCATCCAGTACCCAACATTTGAAAAATTAAGAGCAAATTATACCCTTACTCCCCATAATTTTACATAATTTTGGCTTCCCTTTTCTTAACACATAAGTTTCAGGTGTAATATGAGTAAAACATAGGGGTGTGCATGTAATTTGCTCTAAAAATAAGAAAATATAAAATTGGAGTTAATTATTTAGAAAAATGCATTTAATGTTTTTTAAATAATCAATCAGGGAATTAAGCTGGTTATTTAAGAGGATTTAAATTATTAATTTCTCATTGAGAATTAACTTTATTTTTATTTTGATTGATTAAAAAAAAGCATGTGCATTTAATATTTTTAGGAGTAGGAAAACTTTGTTTTTTTTTTCTTTGTTATTGACTTTTGCTCAAGCAGGAACTCCCTACCGTTTGCAACCTTGCTTAATTTTTTATTTTAATTTAATGTATAAGCTCCATCATCTTATACTGGCAACCAATCAAAAATCATAATTAGTATAACTTTTCAGATAGTTATTGTAAAGGTTAATAAACTTATATACATGACAAATTGTTATTGGATGATAAGATAAAAACTCTTTATGCTATTAGTGAATAGTCTATTTTTTCTTCCATTCATGTTTTCATTTGTTTAAACTTATAGTAGGTCAAATTTTTTTACTAGTTGGAAACGTCAGGATAAAATACATCAACATTTCCTAAAGGTTTCTTAAATAATAAATATTACGTTAATGATTTTAAATTCAGGTAATACACACACACACACACACACACACACACACACACACATATATATATATGTGTGTGTGTGTGTGTGTGTGTGTGTGTGTGTGTGTGTACTTTGGCTTCCCTATCCTTAACAGATAATTGTAGGGTGTAATATGAGTAAAACACAGGGGTGTGCATGTAATTTGCTCTAAAAATAAGAATATATTAAATTGGAGTTAATTATTTAGAAAAATGCATTGAATGATTTTTAAATAATCAATGAGGGAATTAAGCTAGTTATTTAAGAGGACTTAAATTATTAATTTCTCTTTCAGAATTAACTTTATTTTTATTTTCATTAATTAAAAAAAAAAGCATATGCATTTAATTTTTTTCAAGAGTCAGAAAACTTTCTTCTTCTTTTTTTTTTATACTTTTTTTCTTCGTTAATGACTTTTGCTCAAGCATAAGCTCCCTACCATTTGCAACCTTGCTTAGCTTTTTTTTATTTTATTTTAATTTTTAAGCACCATCTCTTTATACAGTCAACCAACCTAAAATCATAAATAATATTACTTTTAAGATAGTTAATGTAAAGGTTAATAAACTTAATTATATACATGACAAATTATTATTGGATGATAATGTAAAAACTCTTTATGCTATTAGTGCATAGTCTAATTGTTTTTCCTTTCATGTATTATTACATTAATGATTTTAAATTTAGACAAAATTATATATATATATATATATATATATATATATATATATATATATATATTTATATAATTGCATGGTTTGGTACCTAGCCTTTGAAAAATTAAGAGCAAATTATACTCGTACTCCCCTTCATTTTACATAACTTTGGCTTCCTTTTCCTTAACTGATAAGTGTCGGGTGTAATATGAGTAAAACAAAGGGGTGTGCTGTAACACCCTCATTTTCGCTTTCCGTAATTAATTGTTTGTTTATTCTTAATCTTGTTTTTGAGAATTGATAAGCCCAAATAGGATAATAAAAATATTAAATCACATTATTGTGACTGATATTTAATATTCAATATAATTGAAAATTTTAATAATTATTCTAGATAAAAATCTGAAATAACTATTAGAACGACAATTATGTGGAATTATCAATATTTGTGATAAATGTGAGAATAAGTATCAAATAATTATGAAATAATTATTTGAACTTAAAATCATGTTTTATAGGTTTAAATATAGTTAGGGTAATTTTCTTAGAAGTCAATTTTCTTAGAAATTTTAGAGACTTCTGAGAAAATTTCACAAAACACCTTATACAGACTGCTAATAAGTCAACCTGTATAGGATTAATATCAAAACTTGATGAAAGTGATAAAGTCAGTTCATATTTAAGTCATACATATAAAAACATAATTTCTGATAAAATTTCAGAATTTATATAGCTAAAACAAAATTACTGTGAATTATTGACTGAAAAATATCTAATTAATTCAAATAATTTGAAAATAATTATAAAAATTTAATTTTTAGTTATGATAATTAATAATGGAAATAAATTAAGTTTACTAAAAAGTTTCAATAAAAAATAAAATTGTTTAATCAAAGAGTTAAAAATTAAGTGTGTAAATTTATACTGGCAGTATAAGAAAACATAAAATTTTATCCACGAAAAATTCTCTCTCAAATAGCTGATGCTCCTCTCTCACGTGATCTTCACCTACTCACTCACGTCAATTTCAAAATAAAAAAAATAAAAAAAGAGAGAACCTAGTCTATAAAAGGAAACTTGCAAAGCCACTTTCTCTTCACAATTTTCTCTCATCTCTCTCACGACCCACTCTCTGTCTTCTCTCTTCAGTCTTTCCCTTTCTCGCTACTACTGCTTCCTCTTCTTCTTCTTCTTCTTCTTCTTCTTCTTCTTCTTCTTCTCACAAACTCATCACCACCACCAACAACAAACCTCCACCACCCACCACCAAAGCTACCTTCCTCCTCCACTAAGAAGCAATCTTGAAGCAAGATTTCTTCCACCCTTCCTCCTGGCTGGACGAACTCACTCTCTTGGTAAGGGGGGAGTGAGACTTTGATTCATTTGATATTTCTTCTTATTTTGCATCTTTATGAGGACTATACTTTATCCTTTAAATTCTTTTATGCTATTACCTTAAATTCTTGTTTATTTCTCTGCATATTTCCATTTCTTTGTATTTTTCCTTGTTACTGGGACTGCTGCAATTGTTCCTCTTTTAGAGGAGATCATGTCAAAATTTTGCTGTAGTTCTCAAGTTATAATCATTATTTTTCTTATTCCTTCTTCGATTCCTTGCCTGTTTGTTGTGGTAATCCTGATTTCCTTGAGCTATTGAATTGTTTTTGGGTCTCTCTTTTGATAAGGACCCTTGACACATTTCGTTTAGTTCGTGACTTCTAAACACTAAAAAGGAACCCCTATACTGTTATCTTGTTAAGATAAAATAAACTCATCACCTTTGTAACTTCTAATGCTCACGTCTTGGGGTCTTGGCAAGGGGGAGCTGGATGCTTTGTTTTATTTGGTATATCTTCCTTTGAACCAAGTCTTGATTATTTTACACAAAATCTATATTGGAAGCAAGTAATAAAAGATAAGAAGAAAACTACTTTCTCTCCTTACCATTTTCGGTTTTGCCACACAACAAGAAGACAAAATTTCTATTTGAACTTTATGTTTTATTTATGTTATAAAAAGAAAAGAAAACTGGCTTTGGGTTCTGTTCTTCGGTGATGGTGTCTTTGTTGTTCGGTAGTGGTGTTTAAAATAAAAAAAAAGAATATCACTTTAACCCTTCTTCCTATGTCTAAAACAACAGAAAAGGGATTAAAAGAATTAAAAATTAATTTTTCGTACTCTAATTGTGTGTGTTTCGGTCTTGTTAAGGAGGGGAGGGAACCAAACTTTTGTCACCTTTTCTCTCCTAGCTAAACTTAGATATTCAAAGAAAGGTTTTATTTATTGTATAAGTATCAGTTTCTAAGGATAAAAGGAAAACAGAATGTATTATTCACTTTAGTATCAAATATAGGTCTCTTAAATCTAATTTATCCCTTTAACATCTTCAATTTCTTTTAATTAGGATAAGCATCAGTTTTAATATAACAAAGAAATGACTCAACATGGAGTCCCTGGGCCTTCAAAGAGTCACGGCCTCATCTATTTCCTTATAATTACTTACCTATTTCAAATTTATTAATTTATTAAACAATCTCAGAAAAATTAACGTCAGCACCTCATGTTTTTACCAAGAGACAAGCACTAAATGTGTGCTTTTGTTTCCTTGAACTCACGGCCTTGTGGCCAGACTGCATATCTCTTATAAATTAAATTTCATTTTCAACTTTTCTTAAATATCCTCAAGGTGTCTTGATGAAAATCATCCTTAAACAAGTTGTCTCGGGTTAGGGAATAGATGAGGAAACAAGAAGAATTTTGAGTTAGAAGTTTTAACACATTTAAAACTAAGTTTACAAATAAAAACCGGATTTTGTTTTACCATTTATAGTCTCGAGTTTTTAGCAAGAATAGAGGAAACAAGTCAAAAATTCTTATTAATGTCTTATATGCTTATTCCTACTATTTAGAGCTAGCTTTTAAAATTTGGATCTCAATTCTTTCTTGTTTTGTTTTTGGGTTGGAGAAGAAAAGAGAAAAAATACAATTTTAAATATAAATATAAAATTGGAATGGAAAATGTTTGTAAATTTAATTATTTATTTAAGAAAATGTTTTCTTAAAGTATAAAAATTTTCTTAGTATAAATTTTAAAGAAAATCCAAAGTATGCTCTGTGGTTGCAGTTTCATCTGACCTTCTACACCAAAAGAAGGATTTTCTTACAAGTTTATAAATGTAGTTTATGGAAAATTCTAAGTATGCCATGTGGTTGCAGTTTAATCTGATCTTCCACATCAAAAAGGAATTTTCAATATTAGAAATCTATTATATTTATATAAGAAATATTTTTTTTAGTAAGTTTGAAAGTTATTTTTTTTAACAATTTATGTTAAGCAATTAGATAAGAAGAAAGGATAAAACAAATTAAAAAGTTTTAATAAAATAGAAGTAGAGATCAGTTAAACATTGGCTAATTATTAAATTAATCATTAGTGAAATTAAAAATTAATTATCTATTGTCTTGCTTAAATGACTTGTAATATTACACAAATCTTTATATTAGATACTTAATATGTGATAAGATTCTTTGATGTGGTGCAATGCATATGTGATATAATTAATTTGATGTGTTGACATGATATGATGATTGTGTTCTGGCAATATTATTTATCTGTCTGTAAGACAGAAGTGTTGTTACCTTGTACTGGTGCTCAGTGAAAGAGACCAATGATGTTAGATGTGATATAGTGAATGGTGATGTATACCGGATATATATTGTTTACTTGTCTAAGGGACAGAGATGTTATGCCAAATGATGATGAGTAAAGTGAATTATGAGTACTCTAGTGTGAGTACTGTTAAGAGAGGAACATGCAGCGGCATGTTGCCTATTGTGGAAGACACAACCTAGCAAGCTGAGGAATGAAAGGCAGGGACTCACTGACGGAAGTCTAAGGGGTACGGTGTCGAGTGATGAAGTAACAAAAGGGGCAGGGGGAGCACCCTATGTCAGGGACTTCATCTGACCAAGCTTGGCAACCCCAACAACTACTCAGCATTCCATTGATTGGTGCGAGAGTACGACTGAGTTATATAGGACTGTGGATGTCCTGAGTATGTAGGACTATGGATGTCCTGAATTGAGATAATTTGAATTCATCTGCGGAAGATGAAGGTTTTGCCATGGGATGAGGCGTATGTACTCCCAATCACTTCCAATCGGGGAGTATGGATCCATACTGCGTCTAGAGGTTTGAGTCGATAGGAATTAGGACATTATGACTAGATGAATACTAGGTTCCCCCGCTATTATTAATTGACGGTAGTTATACCGTTAGTAATACATACATATATATATATATAATAGAATCAAGTCTCACTCCTTTCTCTTTCTTGTTGTGTATGTACTTGTTGATTGGATATGTGAAGATGATGCCCAATGCGGATACGGTTATTCCAAAAATTGCGAAGACTGACGAGAAGATACGAGACTTAAAGGCTAGTTTTATTCATTCCTGTTTTTGGGTAGAAATTGTTTACTGCTCTAACTAGGATTATTTGATGTATGGGTTGGGATTATCTAGTACATAATTTCTCTATATTTATTTTGTCATATGAACTGATGTTTATTTAAAAGAAGATCATGGTTCTTTATAAAATATTTTCTATATGCTAAATACGCTTAATAAGTGTTTTGTTTACTGGAAAAAAAATCACCCTCATTTTATAATAACTAAAATAAATAAAAATATTAGTGTGGTTTATGTCTAATGTAACGGGGTGTTACATGTGCATGTAATTTGCTCTAAAAATAAGAAAATATGAAATTGGAGTTAATTATTTAGAAAAAGAGTTTAATTGTGATGCATTGACAGTGTAAAACTGTTTTACACAGTCATCCAATCACAAATCACCGTTGGTATGACTTTCAAGATAATTTTTTAAAAGTCAACAAACTTACCATAATGGTGAGTTTTGATTGGATGATAGTGTAAAAATAGCCCTTTTTCTCTTAGAAAAATGAATTGATGATTTTTGAATAATCAATGAGGGAATTAAGTTGGTTATTTAAGAGTATATAAATTATTAATTTCTCTTTGAGAATTAACTTTATTTTTATTTTTATTTATTAAAAAAAAGCATGTGCATTGAATATTCTTAAGAGTTAGAAAACTTCATTTTTTTTTTCTTTTTTTCTTTATTAATGACTTTTGCTTTAGCATAAGCTCCCTACCATTTGCAACCTTGCTTAATTTTTTATTAAAATATTTTTTATTTTAATTGAACTTTTAAGCACCATCATTTTATATTGTCATCCAGTCAAAAATCATAATTAATATGACTTTTAAGATAGTTATTGTAAAGGTTAATAAATTTATATACATGACAAATTATTATTGGATGAAAATGCAAAAACTCTTTATGCTATTAGTGTTTAATTGCACATTTTACCAGTTTATCATCATTTCGCTATTTTTTTCACCCAGTTTTCTTTTTTGCACATTTTGCCATTATATTTTTAAATTTTAGTGTATTTTATTGATCCATTAAATGTATAGCAAAGTGTGATGTGTCCCCTAGAAACGATCTCAATTTTTGTTGCAGCTATTGTTAACACCATTTGGTTCCTTTGGATATGCCGTAACCATGCTAGATTTCAATGTGGCCCAATGACTGTGAACAGGATTAGAAATAATATTGTAGCAGCTGTTTCCCTTTCTGGTAATTTTTCCAAGGGAACCATGCGAAACTCTGTTGTTGATTGGTCTATTCTGAAATAGTTTCATGTTTTGGGACATGTTGCGAGAGCCCCTAATATTAAACAAGTTCTTTGGTGCCCACCTCTTAGGGGCTGGATTAAATGTAATTAAGATGGGGCAGCCAAAGGAGCCCCTGGACCTGCAGCATGTGGAGCTTTGTTTAGAGATTCAGCGGGTGATTTCTTGGGTGGGTTTTCGTTGCAGATTGGATACTCATATTCTTTGCATGCTGAACTTGTTGCAGCAATAACAGCAGTAGATTTAGCTCTTCAAAGAGGTTGGTTGAAGCTTTGGTTGGAGTGTGATTCAAAACTGGTCGTTGAAGCTTTTCAGGCCCCTCATATTATTCCTTGGCAGTTTCAAGTTAAATGGAAAAATTGTCTAGCCCAGCTCTCATCTATGGAGTTTGTTGTGTCCCATATTTACCGTGAAGGTAACTGTTGTGCTGACCGCCTTGCTAATCTTGGAATCTCGTCGTCTGGACTAGTTTGGTGGGATTCTGTCCCTACTTGTATTAGGGAATTCTTCTCTAGGGATAGGCTTGGCCTTCCAGCTTATAGATTTTGTTGATTTGGTGGGTTTAGGTTTGGTCCCCCCACTTTTTTCTTGTTTTGCTTTGTTCTATCAATAAATTTTAGTTTGGGAGCAAAAAAAAAAAAAAGAAACGATGTCATTTTGTCACCAATTTTTATGAATTGACACCATTTTGGTACCAACATATGGAAAATTGTGCCAAAGTTAAAAAAATGATGGTAAAATGCTCACTGAAATAACTTGGGTGGTAAAATTCGCGAAATGATGATAGTTGACTGGTAAAATGTGCAATTAAGCACAAAAGATATTAAACTTTGATGAACTAATGAGGTTTATTGAGCTTTGCAGGAAAATCATGCATCCAACACAAGTATAGGTATATCATTTTTACTTAGACACGAAAAATGAGTTTTAAAGTATAGCATCCGACATTCTAAAAAGGACTTGTATACAAGGTTTTAAAAAAATCCAGCATCAAAAATGCTGTTATAAAAGTTGAGTCTAAAGGTCTTTCTAAACATGCAACGTCCAATGCATTGTCATCGTCCAAAGCTTCTTAATAAAAAATCATTCATAAATGTTTTATATCATAATAAAGTTTTCTTTGTCAATACGAACACGTGCTTAAGGCTCTTTTATCAATATGTTGGTAGTGTTAAGGCTAAACTACTCTTATATTCTTCATCGTATGAATCATACTCTGTTATTCCCTTTGCTTTTTCGAATATGCTCTAACATTTGAATTTCAAGCATTTAATGAAAAGCAAGGTCCACTGAGTATAAGTACATCCTTTAATCAAAAGCAAGTAACACATCGAGGTTTGGTACAAAGGAGAAGAATTAAGTAGGAATGAGCAAAGAAGCAATACAAATTTCAAAAGGTGATCAGAGTCCCTTTTGGGAAAGAAAGGACACCTACCTTTTCTCTCTCCTCTACAGAAGTAGATACGTCAAAGAGGAAATGTGGTTGAAGTTCCCATGCATTTAATGAAGAATCAAAATAGGAAGATCAAAGAAGTTGTGTTTCACAACAATCAGATTTCCAAGACTCTGTATAAAGATCCCAAGAGAAGAACTAAACAAATAACGAACCATTGAAAAACTATCGTAGTTATTTTTTTGGATGAAACACTCTACGCCTAAAAAGTTTATTCTTTGCTTTGCAAAGTTGTTTGTAACTATGCTTAACTTACATATCCTCACTTTATGAGTTGAACTTTGTATCTTTCAAACTATTTCAATTTGTGAAAGCTAGGAGTGACTTGGTGTTAAAGAATACTTGGATAACAATCTTGGGTTAAGATTATTGGTTGGTTCTAGCCAGAAATGGCTTAGAAAATACTTGGTTGTAACTGTGTTGGTTAATGGAACCCTTCATGTTAAAGGAGATTGGACGTAGGTCAACTTGAGTGAACCATTATAAAAACGTTGTTCATATTTTGTTTTCCCTCACTTGTTCTTATCTTGGACGAAAGCTTTTATAAGTTGTTCAAAATGTTGTTGCTTGCCAAAAATTTTCAAAACACACTCACACACTATCCAACCCCCCTTTTAGTGTGTTCTTTGTTATTTCACTTTTGATCCTCAAGGTATCATGATTGAACATTTCGTGACTAAAATAAGATATTGTTATTGATGTAATCTTTTTTTCTGTACTCACTAGCTAGATCAATAACTTTATATATATATATATATATATATATGTATATATATATATATATATATATATATATATGGGGTTTGCTAATGTACACACTCCTATTTTTCAGTTGGAGTGCATTAACAATGTACACAAAAAATTTAAGACAAAAAAACCAGTGTGTCATTTATTTCAATTACTTTATTTTGAGGTTATTACAGTAATTTAAGATTAATTTAATAAGAAAACAATTTCTCTCTCATGCCTCCATCTCTCTCGATCTCACACCTCTCTGTCAACCGCCGATCTCACCGAAGTTGGCCTCCTCCTTCAACTTCCTGCCCCGCTGCACCCTTCTTGACGTTAGTCATGCCTCTCGCAACACCTTCTGCATGCTCCGCAGTCAACAACAACATCAGCATATTCGATGGTTTGAGTTTTGATTCCCAGAAGCATAGATCGGTGGAGAGGATGGCATTGAAAAGACCTCAACTGGTATGGACCTCACATCTGCCCAAGCAATTCACAACCCACACAGTGATCAAGAACACAATGTTGAAGATGATTAAGCAATTGATGAACGTGGTATTGTTCACCAGCGAGAATGTGTTGTATATTAGCATAAACGGACAGATGAATTAGCACAAAAAGTGATTCTCAATTGGCATCAAATTGATTTCAGGGAACAAGTAGTACTAACACAGATAGAAAATTCATCAATTGCATAAACACAGGGATCGAGAGAGATGGAGAGAGAAGAGAGAAATTGTTTTTATTATTTTATTAAATTAAATTATAAATTACTATAATAAGCTTAGTATAAAGTAATTGGAATAAAGGATATACTGGGTTTTTTGTCTTAATTTTTTGGTGTACAATGCTAATGCACTCCAACTGAAAAAGGGGAGTGTGTATATTAGCAAACCCCTATATATATATTAATTTATATTTTTAATATTAAATTAATAATAATATTAATATTATAAGTGTATATTTATTAGTATTAGTTCTAGTATTATTAGTTAATATTTATTAATATATATATCTATCAATATTAATTTAAATTTTTTTAAAGCAAAATGCATGCAAATGACTAAATAGGCAGCCATCCCAACCAAGTTGGCACTTGTAAATATTATTAAATAACAGAAAGGAGGATACACAAGTACATGGTGGGGGGGGCGGGGGGGAACCATGATATAATGAGAAATTCCTAATCTCCAACGATAGAACTCCTTTGAAATGAAAGATGGTATAAAGTCTCACCAAGAATAGTGTTGAATATTCACAACATCGGAGGCTAACCTATTTGCACAAGTGTTCTCCTCCCAATAAATATGACTAACCCAAAATGACATGTTTCTAGTAATGTCTATACAGTTTCTCCATCTATTTAATAGGCACCAAGGGACAAGATTATGATTTACGAAAGCATTCACCACTAGCTCAAAGCCACATTCTAGCCAAAGATTGGTCCACCCTCTACTGTAAGCAAATTCAATTGCTGTCATGGCTCCTTGCAGTTCTTCATATATAACTGTCATGGAAAGCATTGTAGATCTTCAAATTAATTGAGAAGCAACCAATACAATCTAAGTTATGCATAATACAATATAATAATATAACTTCTCTTCATATATATATATATATTATACAAGTTCATTGACATGGTGGTTCAAGTATTATTGGTAGATTTTAAGGGTGGGGGCCCAAACCCCAACTTCAATGCTTTGGTAATTTATTTACCATTTTTGTATGTCACCTCAATATACTACAATAAAACATTGTCATCACGATATTAACATATGTGTTGCATCAACTATCACTTGCGTGACGCATCATAAATTAGCATATGAATATAGAGTGAAAAGGAATGAAAATTCATTCCTAGTATATATGTTTCTTAAATATTTAATTTTCAATAGATTGAGATATGAATATTTGATTGAGGATTTAAATAAAAGAAGTGATATAGAAATTACCCAAGTTGAACACAAAGCAATTTAGTGCCAACCTTATCTTCAAGTTCAACATTTCGTTAAACATATACTCTTTTTGAGTACTTCAAAACAAATCTATAGATGCTTTGAAAAGGTTTTCCTTATTCTATTTACTCATAATTCTCCTTGGCATCTATTAGATTATCTTCCAAAATTCATAAATTACATATGCATATGAATGGAATATCTTATTTTTATAATTGTATTTTGTGGGATAAAGTTTAAAGAAAAGGGAAGATTATACCTCCTAATGTGCTATGCATGTTAGCGATTGCTTAAGATTGTAAAGTGACAAATACATAATTACCTAGTGAAATTGTTTGCATCCTTACAAGTTGAACAAGTGTTGGCCTGTATGGAATTAGTAGGCAATATTCTTGAAATATACGAACAGAAACGATGAACGGTGACATGTTTTAAAATAAAAAAATTAATTAATTAAAAATTTAATAAATATAAGACAAGATTATTGGAAAGAAATCACAGTCGAGTAGTTCTAAGAAAGCCATAGAAATTAGTATTTCTGTTTTCTACATGTTTTATTTTCTGCCCAAAAAATAAAAATAACTAGGGTTCAAAATGGACCTATTTCTTTGCTGTCATTGCTAACCCATTTTTCTTTCATTTTTTTATTCTTTTTAAGATATTTCCTTAGAATTGAACAAAATGGATTTCATTCAAAAAAATGACAAATAATCTCAAAGTACAAGACATCCAATGCCACCCTAGATATGACCAATCTCTCTCTCTCTCTCTCACCCTCTCTCTCTCTCTCTCTCACACACACACACACACACACTTTGTTAAACTATACATGACTTGGGCTTCAAGGATATCAGAAATTAAACAGCAAATCTCCTGGTTGGTTCAGCAGTTTTTCAATCATCAACTCATTCTCAATTTCATTGTCAACCATCTTATATAGCCCTATTTCATCATCCCATAGCATAATCTCCCTTTCTAAAATTTTCATCTTATTCTTTAATTCATCACTCATCACCTTATTATCCAATTCATTACTCTCTTTTTGATCACTACTCTTCATCTTATACACACTCTCCATCCCTCTCTTATGCTCCTCTTCATCACTACTCTTTATCTTATTCACTATCTGGAAGGTGAATGGCATTTTTGCCCTTCTACTTGATTCACGGGATGCCAAACCTGAATCCTGCAAAGTGTAACATCATCAACTACTATCTGTATCACCTAAAGTTTCTTTATATGTTATTAATATGTAGAACATATGTATATATTATATACAGTACTTCATGCTTTGAATGTTAAAAAATACGTACTTGGTTATCTACAACATCAGCTTCAGCCAGCTTTGCTTTCTTCCTACTACCTTCCGGAAGAAAATCTACATCGAGCAAAAACTTAATTACTTCTGGCTGGGACCGTAATGTTTTCTTCGAAGGTAAGTGATTATAGTACTGCACAAGCAGTTGTATATGTTAGTTGTCAATGTAAGCTACCATATATATTTCAAAATCATTTCTTAAAGATATATATACTTGCATTTAGAATAAGTCATTACAAACAAACACTAGCATTATGTATATTTTGGTTTCAATCTTATCTTACACTTAAAATCATTTTTTTTTTATCAACCGCTAAAATCATTGATAATCTAGTCTTACACAATCTTGCATTAAAACACCAAGCTTTGCTTTGTCTTTGCTTTGTGAGCGTTCCCTTTTTTCTAGGACCCAATTTTGTAATCTTTCTACCACGGAAAATTTGGGAACATGTTTCCCCCAGCTTGATCCTTTCCTGAATTGGTTTAATAGTACCTGTTGCAAATTTCCAAGATATATCCTTTAGTAACATTTTTTTTAATAAGGCTAGGTATGAGAAGCATCAAGATAGCTCCAAATATCCCAACTAGGTTGGCACCGTAGAAGCTAGCAATCACTTGCTGCAAACCAAAAATTTATTCATAAAAAAAGAAAAGATAAGAAAAGAGCATGGGGGGGGGGGGGGGGCAAACCAAACCCATGCAAATACAATCAACAAAATCTGTATGAAGGTAAACCTACCTTATTACAACTAAATTCCTTTCTAATAAAACTAGGAGTCAAATCCCACCATGTAAAACCAACATTTGTGATACCATAATTTGCCAATTTATCAGCACAACCATTTCCTTCCCTATAAATATGAGTAGCTATAAAATGCATTCTTCGAATTCTGACAAGACAATTGTCCCATTAAATATGAAGACGCCAGGGCACTATATCCGGATTTTGAAGTGCAGTAAGAACCAAGGAAGAATCACTCTCTAGCCAAAGGACATTCCAGTTCTTCTCATGTGCTATATCAATTGCCTTCAAGACTGCCATGAGTTCTGCAGAAAATGAAGAAGAGATCCCTAAGTGCATCACAAAGCCACCTAGAAAATTACCATTCGCATCTCTAAAAATGCCCGCGCATGCAGCAAGTCCTGGAGAACCATGCGCTGCGCCATCAGTATTAACCTTAATCCAACCTGCTGAGGGAGGCTTCCAAAGGACTTGTATAATACGTGGAGCCTTAGATACATGTCCTGCCACAGAGAAATATTTAAGAATGCTGAATTCATGCATGTTGGAACGCATTACTCCTTGAGAAAGGTTCCCCGAAAGAGAGACAGCTGCGCCAATTTTATATTGTAGGGATCTCTGAGAAATTGTAGCATTTTCAAATCGAATTAAATTTCTGCTTTGCCATAAGAACCACGCAACATTAATAATACCAGCCACAATGACATCCATGACCTGGGAACTAAAATTCTGTCTGCAAATAGACAACAAACTAGTGGGAGAAGATAAGTCAAGACTAACTTTGAATGCACTACTTAACCACTGCCAAACTCCAATGGCAAACGAGCAACTTAAAAATAAATGTTCTGCAGTTTCATAGTCCATACCACAATGAGGACACATTGAGACCATAACCAATCCTCTTTTGCACAAGGAATCATCAGTTGGAAGTTTCCCAAGAATGAATCTCCAATAAAGGAAGGAATGAGAAGGAGGAATAGATGCCCTCCAAATCCATTTATGCCAAGAAACTGTTGGTTGGTTCTACTCTATATACATGAAAGCTTCCTTAAAAGAAAGTTCCCCTGAAGAAGCTGGAGCCCAAGTAGCTTTGTCTTCCTGAGGCACAATTGGAAGTACTTTTTGTTTAATTGCAGCACAAATATCAGGATAGTGAACTTCCAATGACCTCGGGATGCTCCAAGATCCATTTAATATAAAGTCACAAACTTTGGCACACAAAAGAGAGCTGACCGAATCAGGTATATTGGCAAGATCAATAATAGGACTTGTTAACCACTTGTCCTTCCAAAACAAAATAGACTCCCCATTTCCAATTTGCCAGAAAAGATTATCTTCAACAGTAGACAACCAAGGCCGGATACCTGGCCAAAGCGAAGACTTTGTATACGAATTAACATATCTCCCATCTCTAAAATAACGAGCTCTAGAAAGTATAGCCCAAGATTCCTGAGATGTAACCAAATGCCAACAAAGTTTGAGAATGGCAGCCTTATTAATACTTTTAAGTGGTCTAATTCCCAATCCCCCAGCAGATATCGAAGAACACAATTTGCTCCAAGCCACCGTTACTGGCTTTTGCTTATTAATGTCCCCTGTCCAAATAAAATTCCTAATGCAGGAATCTAAATTTTTAAGTAGCGCAGGGGGCCATGCAAAAATAAAAAAACTATGCAGTAGCATGCCTTGAATCGTAGACTTGACCAACTGCACACGTCCCATGTATGACAGTAACAAACCCTTCCAAGACACCGGTTTGGACTTTATTCTATCAGCTATGGGCTGCAAATGACATCTTTTAGGCTTACCTTGAAAAATAGGAACACCAAGATAAATAAAGGGGATGGAGCCCTCTGTAAAACCAAGAATTTGACGAATGCAAGCAACTCTAGCATGAGATAAACCTCCATGAAAAAAGTGACACTTTGTTGCACCGATCAATTGACCAGAGGCGTCACCATACTCATTTAAGAGTGCCATCAAATTATGCAGACCTCTCTTTTGACCCCTACAAAAGAGCATAATGTCATCTGCAAAGAACACATGACTAGGGACTTGTGATCGTCTTGGACCATTCATTTGCAGTAGTAGACCCTTCCTTACTAGCATAGTTATCCCCCTACTAAGGACTTCTTTTGCTAGACAGAAAAGCAAAGGTGAAAGAGGATCACCTTGCCTCACACCACATTTACAAGCAAAAAAACCAGCATGTTTACCATTCACAACAAATGACAATTTAGCTGAGTGAAGGATTACATTGATCCAATGGCGAAAAGTGTGATTAAAGCCAAATGCCTCCAGAACACATAATAGGAAGCTCCAATCCAAAGTATCAAAAGCTTTGCGAATGTCAATTTTCAAGGCCAAATTCCCACCAAAAGCTCTATTATTAAGCAAATTTATTGCCTCCGAAGTAGTGGCTATACATTCTCGAATCTGTCTACCCTGCACAAATCCACATTGCTGGTTTGAAATTAATTTAGGTGCAACCTTTGCCAATCGGTCAGCTAAAACTTTGGAAATAATCTTGAATTGGAAATTTGCCAAAGCTATTGGCCTAAAATTTTGAATGATGTCTGCACCCTGCACTTTGGGAATGAGGACCATAAGATTTGAATTCATATTAGGCAGAAGCCATCCCTGTGTAAAAAATTGGTTAACAGAATTGAAGACATCCAGACCCACAGTATCCCAATATTGTTGGAAAAAGCAAGCACCAAAGCCGTCTGGACCAGGGGCTCCATCACCATTAGAACTAAAAACTACAGAACGAACCTCATGGAAGGATTGGGCTTTTGTCAAAAATTCATTATCCACAGAATCTATCAAAGTAGGAATCATTTCATGAATAAGATTATTTTGTTTACAAACATTATCAGAGGCATATATATTAGAGAAATAGTCAACAACAACCTCTTCTAATTCCTCCTGCTGAGTTATATTCCTCCCATTTTTTCACAAATACGAAATCTGCTGAGTAGCTCTAAGCACCTTTGTTAGCTTATGGAAAAATGTTGTATTTCTGTCACCTTGGCAATGCTAATTGAACCTGGCCTTATCATGCCAAAATGACTCTTGAAGAATAAGTGCCTGTTGTAAATCCAGTTGAGCCCCAACCTCCTCTTCATAAAAATCATCAGAAAATCCATGAATCTGAATCTTCTTTTGAATCTCATCCACCTTTTCCATAGCATGGCGAACCTTAAGATTGACATCTCCAAAAATTACCTTGTTCCAGCTTCTAAGCTCAACCTACAATGCTTTGAGCTTCTGACTTAAAACATACATGGGACAACCCACCAAATCTTTCTTCCAAACCTCCTCAACTAGCCTTTTACAATCAGGGTGTGTGGTCCACATCTTTAGGAATCTAAAGGGCGATGCAAACATTTTTTGACCTTTCTGAAAGTGAATAGAAATAGGGCAGTGATCCGAACTAAATCTTGTTAGCAAAGAACATGAAACACTGTTCCAAAAATCAAAACTCTCAATGTTGCACAAGGCTCTATCAAGACGCATATCAATATGACTTCGACCTTTCCTACCATTTGTCCACGTGTATTCTGCTCCCAAAGAAGGAATATGAATAAGACCACAACTATCTATCCAACCTCTGAACTCATCACAACAAATCTGGGAAGGAGGACGACCACCCCTCTTTTCATGAGAGCCCAATACAGCATTAAAATCACCTACATAACACCAAGGACCAACCCCATTCTGCTGCAAGGAAGCAAGTTCAGACCATAACTGGCGACAATGACAGTAACTAGTACTAGCATACACCTCTGAAAAATAAAGCTTTGTGTTATCCGAATCAAGAGAAAAAGAGACATGTTGATTAGAAGACAATAATAAAGTAGGAGACAAATGTTCTGCACAAAGAACCCATAGATTAGGTTCAAGATTCTCTCTATTATTCACAGCAAAAGCTTAAAACGAAGCTTAGACCAAAAGCTAGCTAACTTCTTAGCCTTAGTCCAAGGTTATACCAGAAACAAGAGATCTGGTTTATGATCCATACAAAGCTGAGATATGTAGGCCTGGGTTGCTTGATTAGCAACCCCTCTCGCATTCCAAAATATCACTTTCATCATGCAAAATTTTTAGGTCCAGCCCTTACACGGGTTTTATGAACATTCTGTTTTTTCAATTTTTTCTTCTTGGACCTTGAGACAACTGGTGTAAACTCATCCTTTTGGTACTCTGCATCCTCAGAAGGATTTTTTTCCACCACATCTTCATCATCACCCCACAAACGAGAAATAATTCGCATGTCTTGCTGCACTACTTGGTTCAAAGAATCCTAGACAATTTCATTACTAGAACCTGTAGGAGGAGAGCCTTGAGGACTCATATCTGGTTGCCTCACATCTTCACCCAGAACAGGTGATTCTGGATGTAATGACTCATCACATGAGTCATCTTGATGATCAATAGAATTGTTATGTTGACTATGCTCTGGGATAACAACGTTCTCCACTAACATCTCAACATTATTAACCTGAACATCATCATCTACTACCACTGCATCTGCATCTTTATTTGCATAACTTGGACCAGCTGTAATAACAACATCATCTTGGACCACAACTTTCTTGTTTTTAGGGATGAATTTAGCAGCCATCTTCTTTTTCTCTTCACCTCTCCCTTCTTTAAGTTCCAAAGGCTTCCTTTTACAAACATCAAATGAATGACCAATTATTTTTGCAAGCATGACTCCTTTAGTAACTAATTTATTATATCATAAATCATAGATTGCACAGTTGTAGTTCATAAAACAAGTAAACAAACATAAAGAGAAAGTAAAAATAATTACTTGGTAATGGACTATAAATTAGCTGGCAACTTACCATCTCTAAGTCAATGTTTTGCTCCAAACAAAATGTTGGAGGTTCAAAAGAAAAAGGCACTTGCCAGAGAAGCTTTGTTGTTGTTTTTCTTCCCCTTTTTCCTTGAGCCTGCATGTACCCAACTCCATCATTTAAGTCACAACAATATTATTTTAAGGCACAAATGAGAAACCCTCACACTAAAAATTAATCCTAATGAATATAGAGTATTAATGATATTTGAAAGGGACATTATATTCACTTACCCTTATTTGTTCTTCAAAGGCATCTTTAAGTCTAACAAGGAGAACCGGATCCTTAAGAACATCAATTGGTTGTGCGACCACCACAAGACTAATTGTTGCTCAATGGAAGTCATATTTGTTGCTCTAGAAAAAAAAACTATTTTCTCAATCACAAGGAGAGAAGAAATTCAGACATTGTGATACATTTTTTTGTAACATTTAAAGGTATAAAAGAGAAATTGCCTTCCATTGAGCAACAAATATCACAATTACATAATATTACAATCATCTAAGATACAAACACAACAAGGTATTAGGCAAGGCAATGGCGGATCCAGAATTATATTGTTGTGGGGGCAAAGAAATAGTTTAAAATATTTTTACAGAAGAAAAATATATAAAGTTTTACAAAATACACAATCTTATGATGAAAAAAATACTTAAGCTATTACAAATTAAAATACCTTGTTATAAATTTTTACATTCATTTAAAAAAATATTATCTTATGGGGGCAACATTTTTTTTTTTTGTGGGGGCAAATTTTTTTTTATTAGATGTACTCAAGTAAAAAAAAAATAGCTTGTGGGGGCAATTGCCCCCATTGCCTTCTATGTGCATCCGTCCCTAAGGCAAGGTCAATCATATAGAGAGAAAAACATGAAGACAATTAAACAAACATACACACACACATCCATTCCTCTCTTGAGGCTGGAACAACAATTGTTGTTCCACAGGATTCTCGGTTAGCAAGTCAGCCTTGGTGCTTAGCGCCACCTCTTTGCACTTCCAGACACCTTATTTGGATGTCCACTTGCATAGTGAGCCTACACTCTACGAGTTCTCTTGCTTAGTGAAACTGAGGTCTTGTTGAGCGAATCTAGCACTTGGCCACATGGTGTTCTTTTTGCTTAGCGAGGAATAACCGTCACTTAATGAAACATCCTTGAGTGACAACCTCTACTCTCTAACTGATACTTGCTTAGTGAGCCTACACTCTACGAGTTCTCTTGCTTAGTGAAACTGAGGTCTTGTTGAGCGAATCTAGCACTTGGCCACATGGTGTTCTTTTTGCTTAGCGAGGAATAACTGTCACTTAATGAAACATCCTAGAGTGACAACCTCTACTCTCTAACTGATACTCGCTTAGTGAGAATGACCTCTCACCAATGAAAATAAACCTTACTCATTGTCTTGTTTTCACTCAGTGAAGGTAATCCCTCACAAAGTAGGAGAATTCTAGGTAGCGAACCTAGAAACTCACGATCCTCACATAGTGAGACGTAGCAAAGATCATCCAAAACCTAAAAACATGAATTTTGCAGACTGCAAAGGTTGTAGATCTGCTAGATCTAGGGTGAATCATGGCTCCCAAACACTAACAAGCACATAAATCAATCCCACAACACTTATTTTACATTACTAATCGATTAATGTACCCAATAAACCCCTTACTCATGCAAATCATAAACAAAAACCATAAATACCCAAACCTAGGGTTGCAAGGGAGAAAAAAGGGAGGACAAAGGGAAATCATGCAATCAAAGGGGTAAGGATGGACAAGGAAAAAACACTCACCTTAGGGATCCTGTGAAGCTGAGCTCTAGGGCACTTGGTGTGTGATCTCCTATTGCTCCTCCTCTTCTCCTTCTTCCTTTGCTTTCTTCTCTTTCTCTTCCTCTTTTCCCCTTATATAATCGTGTGTGTGCGTGTATGCGTGTGCATGCGTTCTTTAATGGGCCTTGACCAACCTTGGGCCTCAATATTCCATCTCGGTCCTATTATCTATTCCAATAGAGTCCTATTGTAAAAGGGAAACTATAATTGACAACCTTATTTTTAATTTCCATAATTGACTATGTTACAATTTCATTATTGAGTATTTGAATTTGTGCATTCAATCATTGGTCATTATGAACTTATTAATTATATTTAAGAATTTTACTTTTCTGAAATAAAAATATCAAATTCAAATAATAAAAAATGGATTTACAAGTAAAGTGAAAAAAAATTTATAATTACATGTGTTTAAATTTGTGAATTCATTTATTATTTTTATGAATTTTAATTTTTAAACTAAATATCATATTCAACAAGTAAAATTTTTTTTATTGTTTTTTAATTTTCAAAATAATTAATGTTAAAACAAAATGATATTTTCATCATTAAATGTAAAAATAAAAAATGTCCCCAAACTAGGGATACTTAAGACAATTCCTTCTTAATTATTTTATTTATCATTTATTAATAACTTGTATTTTTACAACCACATTTAATAGATAATGAGTTTTTAATGCACACTTTAAAATAGATTTTACAACATGACATTTTCATTTTCGTTCATAATTAAGTATTGGGGGAAGCGTAATGGATTTTAATGGTTTTAATATCTATTTGAATTCATGTATTCATTTATTATGGCTTTAAATTTTCTTTTTTTGAGATATAACTTTCCAAAAATATAATAAATGGATACTTTATTTTCACTAATTTTTATTTATTTATGGAAGTAATTAATGTCAAACTAAATATCATTTTGTAATTAAAAATGTTTGAATGTTTTCATTGTTATGATTAATGTAATATATTTTCAAAATTAGATTGTTTAATGCTAAAGAATGTCACTGATTAAGAAGTCTTTATAAAATTTTATTTAATCTTTCACAGAAAACTTGTGACCCTGACTGTTACATATTTAAAATATTTTTCATATGTAATATTTTAAATATTACAATATTAATAAAAATATTTACACTTATATTTGTAATATGTTATTATAATGTTTTGTAATTTTTTAAATATTATAGTACTATTAAAAATATTTAAACACATTTTAAATATTTTGTTGTAATGTGATATTTCTTAACATATTTATGGTTCACTTTTTTGTTGTATAATGTGTGTAATCAATTGTCTATTTTATCCTTCAATTTTATGTCCAATAAATATTAACAATTTTTGCATATCTCTTTTAATTATTATCTATCATTTTTTCTTTTTCCTTTTTAGAAACTTAAAAGCAATATATTTTGTATTTTAAAATTATTACTATTGACCAATTCATTATTATTCATATGATATTTTTTAGTATAAAGTTGTCTACTTCATTTCATGCATATATATATCTTTAGTTAAAACTTATTATTTTTACAATTCATTTATTTACTGTACATTCATATTAGAATTATCTGCTTTTTTATTCTTATAGTATAATTTATGTCTATTAAATTTAATTTAACTTGTTAGTAATAGTAAACTCCTTTTTATTGAAAAATTGTAATGTATTTATGGTCTTGCATTTAATATAATATTTATATTTATATATTCATTGTCTTTTATATATATTAAACTATATATTTATACATCTTTTTATTGAATTTGACTTTCATTTGGGAAAAAAATTAATTCTCAATTTTCACTAATATGGTAATTAATAAATGTATAAATTATTATTTATTTATTTGTTTATTTGTTTTTCTAATATAGTTATCTTTGAGAAAATAGCCTATGCAATGACAACATAAAAGAATTTTACATTGTCATCTAATCAGAAATTACAATATATTGTAAATGCTTCATTTTACAATAATTACCTTAAAATTAAGTCATACATATTATAATTTTTTATTGGTTGACATCGTAAAATATTTTTACATTGTCAATGTATAGAAATTATGCTAAATTTCTTCACTCAACTACATAATATTTTATGTATTCATTGTAATTACTAACAAGGAGCCTAAATTATTATATTTTATTTAATTTTCTAATAATTATTTTTTAAATTTATTAAAAAATTGTTATACATATATGATCTAGCATTTAGTATAATATTGTATGTATTCATTGTTTTTTCATTTAATCTACCTTTCTATGTTATTTCTATATTGAAGTTATGTTATGTGCATGTATCTGCATATCTGAGTCATGTATACAAGTTTATTAACCATTACAATAACTATCTTCAAAGTCATACCAATTATGATTTTTGGTTGGTTGACAGTATAAAATGATGGTGCTTAAAAAAAAAAAACAAAACCAAAGCAAGGTCGCAAATGGTAGAGCGCTCATGCTTGAGCAAAGTCATTAAAAAAGAAAAAAAGTAAAAAAAAAGTTATCCGACTCTTAAAAATATTAAATGCACATACTTTTTTTAATCCATCAAAATAAACAATAAAGTTAATTCTCAAAGAGAAATTAATAATTTAAATCATTAAATGCAATTTTCTATACAATTAATTCCCTCATTGATTATTTAAAAATCATTAAATGCAATTTTCTATACATTTAGCTCTCATGCGTTTTAGGTGCCTTTCTAAGACTTGGAATTCTCTCATCATCCATGCTACATTCATCAAATTTCACCTTCGTAGGTCCTCCAAAAACACCCACATCCTAGTAACGTATAAAGATGCCAACGTTGAGGATGATACTATATCGCATCCTGCTCAATATGTCATTTACTTAAGAACCCATTATCCACCATTGACTATGGTTGCCACCGATTCAACAACAATTACCTTGTCTCTAGTGTTTGCAATGGTTTAGTTTGCTTGCATGATTCATTTGCTGGAGATGAATTTCATGTATATCGGTTTCGATTTTGGAACCTACAGACATGACCCTTGTGACTAAGTTCCAAAATCGAAACCGATATACATGAAATTCATCTCCAACAAAATAATCACACAAGCAAACCAACCCGTTGCAAACACTAGAGACAAGGTAATCAGAATTGGTGGCAACGATCGCCAATAGTGGATAATGGGTTCTCAAGTAAATGTCGTTTCGAGCAGGGTGCGACACATGTCACGAGTTTATCACCGTCGACGTTGGCATCCTTATACGTTACTAAGATGTGGGTGTTTTTGGAGCACCTACAAAGGTGCAATTTGATGAATGTAGGATGGAAGACGAGAGAATTCCAAGTCTTAGAAACACAACTGAAACAAATGAGAGCCTTCACTGGAACCCATGACAGAATTTCCACTCCTCGGGGAGTACAAGAGCATGAGACATTTCCACTGAACGTTAAAGATACACTCTATAGAGACCAATGTAAGAATAAAACCCTAATTATAAAGACTTTTGGTATCCAACCTTTGAAAAGGTAAGAGCAAATTATACTACACTCTTTGCATTTTACTCATATTATACCTAATATCCCTCAGGTAGTTTGGCGTCCCTTTCCATAACGGAGTGGTATCGAAGGTAATATGAGTAAAACACAGGAATTGCACTTGCAATTTGCCCAAGAAACTATTATATGGGAGTTAATTGTACTGAAAAATGCCTTTAATGATTTTTAAATAATCCATGAGGGAATTAAGCTAGTTATTTAAGAGGATATAAATTACTAATTTATCTTTGAGAATTAATTTTATTGAGAACTTTTTTTTTACTTTTTATATTTTATTAATGACTTTTGCTCAAGCATAATTGATCTACCATTTACAAATGATCTACATATTATAAGGACTAAAACGAAAATATAAATATATTATAAATACTAAAAGCAAAATAACAAGCACCAAAAACAAAAAACAAAAATGATAGGGACCAAAAGTTAAGCAAATTTTTTTTAGCTAGCAACCAAAAGCACAATATGACTATATTTCATCAAAAATATATGGAATCCTAGATATTAACATATTTAAATATACTTGCACATGTTTTTTTTTGTAATTTTTTAATTCTACCAGCTTTAATATGCAAGTTTTATTTTTTATTTTGTCTGCTGAATAAGTTTTATTTCAAATGAGAGGAATAAGTAAAATAACTTATGAGGAATAAAATTTTTGAGGATGTTACATTATTTTTATATCACAATAAGATTCTTTATTTTTTTGTTGTGAAATCCACCTTTTAAACTTTTTTATTCATCATAATAATTGAAAATGGAAAAGTTACAAAATAATGTCAACAAACACACTTCAAATACTAAATATTAAAATAATGTTCATAGTAATTCTACCTGATCAAATAGGATTACTTCGCATAGAGAGTACATGTGGTCTCATACAA
Organism: Pueraria montana var. lobata; assembly: GCA_026413185.1. NCBI lineage: Eukaryota > Viridiplantae > Streptophyta > Magnoliopsida > Fabales > Fabaceae > Pueraria > Pueraria montana. Next base: position 64,608,102 of record CM048650.1, on the reverse strand, counting down.
AAACAAAATTACAATTTAGTAAAGTTTTTAAAAATTATTCTAGAAAAAAAATATAATAGTTTACCATTTTGATTATAGTATTATTGGTAGACTTTAAGAGTGGGGGTCCAAACCCCAACTTCAATGCTTTGGTAATTTCTTTACCATTTTTGTATGTCACCTCAATATACTGCAACAATACTATGTCATCGCCATATTAACATATGTGTCACGTCAGCTGTCACTTGCATGACACATCATAAATTAGTATATGAATATTGAGTTAAAAGGAATGAAAATTCATTCCTAGTATATATGTTTTGAATTCTTAAATTTTAATTTTCAATAGATTGAGATATGAATGTTTTATTGAGGATTTAAATAAAAAATGATATGTTGTTTGATTAATAACATTCATTATTGTTAGAAATTACCCAAGTTGAACACAAAGCAATTTAGTGCCAACCTCATTTTCCAGTCCAAAATTTTGTTAAACTTATTACTCTTTTTTAGTACTTCAAAACAAATCTATATTTGCTTTGAAAAGGTTTTCCTTTTTCTATTTACTCATAATTCTCCTTGGCTTCTATTGGATTATCTTCCAAAATTCATAAATTATGCTTGCATATGAATGGAATATTTTTTTCTTTATAATTATATTTGTGGGGTAAAGTTTAAGGAAAAGGGAAGATTGTACCTCTTAATGTGTTATGCATGTTAGCGATTACTTAAGATTGTAAAGTGACAAATACATAATTACCTAGTGAAGTTGTTTCCATCCTTACAAGTTGAACAAACATTGGTCTGTATGGAATTAGCTAGTAGGCAATATTCTTGAAATATATGAACAGAAACGATGAACGATAACATGTTTTAAAATAAAAATATTAATTAATTAATTAAAATGGAAAGAAATCACAGTTGGGTAGTTCTAAGAAAGCTATAACAATTAGTATTTCTCTTTTCTACATGTCAAAATGGACCACTTTCTTTGCTGTCATTATTTCCCCATTTTTCTTTCATTTTTTTTATCTTTTTAAGAGATTTCCTTTGAATTGAACAAAACGGATTTCATAAAAAAAAACATGACAAATAATCCCAAAGTACAACACATCCAGTGCCACCCTAGATATGACCAATCTCCCCCCCTCTCTCTCTCTCTCATACACACACACACACACACACACACACACACACACACTTTGTTAAACTATGCACATGCCTTAGGCTTCAAGGATATTCGAAATTAAACAGTAGTTCTCCTGGTTGGTTCATCAGTTCTTCAATCATCAGCTCATTTTCAATTTCATTGTCAGCCATCTTATATAGCCCCATTTCTTCATCATCCCACGGCATAATTTCCTTTTCCAAATTTTTCATCTTATTCTTTAATTCATCACTCATCACCTTATTATCCAATTCATTACTCTCCTTTTCATCACTACTCTTCATCTTATACACACTCTCCATCCCTCTCTTACGCTCTTCTTCATCACTGTTCTTCATCTTATTCACTATCTGGATGAATGGCATTTCTGCCCTTCTGCTTGATTCACGGGATGCCAAACCTGAATCCTGCAAAGTGTAACATCATCAACTACTGTCTGTATCACCTAAAGTTTCTTTATATGTTATTGTAATGTAAAACATATGTATATATTATATACAGTGCTTCATGCTTTGAATGTTACATACTTGGTTATCTATAGCATCTGCTTCAGCCACCTTTGCTTTCTTGCTTCCAACTTCTGGAAGAAAATCTATATCTAGCAAAAATTTAATTACTTCTGGCTGGGACCGCAATGTCTTCTGCGATGGCAAGTGACGATAGTACTGCCAGAAACAGTTGTATATGTTAGTTGTCAATGTAAGCTAGCATATATATTTCAAATTCATTTCTTAAAGATATATATGACTTGCATTTAGTATAAGTCATTACAAACAAATACTTGCATTATTTTCTTCTTAAAAATAGCATGTACGTATATTTTGGTTTCAATCTTATCTTACACTTAAAACCATTTTTTTTATCAACCACTAAAATCATTGATAGTCTAGTCTTACACAATCTTTCATTAAAACACCAGATTTTGCTTTGTCTTTGCTTTGTGAGCGTTCCCTTTTTTCTAGAACCCAATTTTGTAATCTTTCTACCACTGAAAATTTGGGAACATGTTTCCCCCAGCTTGATCCTTTCCTAAATCGGTTTAGTAGTACCTGTTGCAAATTGCCAAGATATAATTAGCAACCAATTTATTATATCATAAATCATATATTGCACAGTTGTAGTCCATAAAACAAGTAAACAAATATAAAGAGAAAGTATAAATAATTAATCGGTAATGGACTATAAATTAGCAGGCAACTTACTATCTCCAAGTCAATGTTTTCCTCCAAACAAAATGTTGGAGGTTCAAAAGAAAAAGGGACTTGCCAAAGAAGCTTAGTTGTTGTTTTTCTTCCCCTTTTTTGTTGATCCTGCATGTGCCCAACACCATCATTTAAGTCACAAAAATATTATTTTAAGGCACAAATGAGAAACCCTCCCACTAAAAATTAATCCTAATGGTTGATGCAATGAAATCTTAACAATCCGAAAGAGTTATGAAAAATTGAAAAATTAGGAACTTTACTTTTCTAATGTTATCATTGTCTGATTCCTTTGTCTCGGGCATGGGGATGGTAGGAACACCTAATGGATGAGCACCATGTTGAAGATGTTCTTTTGCTCTTCTCTTGACTTCCTGTTTTCAAGTGTAAATAATTAAATTCTTAAGGAACTTATTAGGGTGAAATTTAGGGAATACAAAGGGAATGTGAAGTGAAATTTCTTACTTATTTTGAAAAATAAAACTAATGAATATTGAGTATTAGATGATATTTGAAGGGGACATTATATTCACCTACCCTTATTTGTTCTTCGAAGGCATCTTTAAGTCTATCAAGGAGAATCGGATCCTTACGAGCATCAATTGGTTGTGCAACCACCACAAGACTAAGTTGTTGCTCAATGGATGTCATATTTGTTGCTCCTAAAAAAACTATTTTCTATATTCCCTTTTATTTGGAATAGGATATCTAATCCATTGAAAGGCCCAATTCAAAGGCTTGTAGTTTACGACTAGTCGAGGAGTTCCTCTTTCTAGTTCAGCTTCTTTGATGACATAAAAAGCAGAGCACAACCATGACCTCTTACTCTTCTTAATTAACCCCTTTTCTAAGAGATAATTGAACACTTTTTGGCAATATTGGAGCAATTTTTCATTCATTTGGATTGGCCTAGCTCTAGTAGGGATATGCCTTTCATCAAAATATTTTTCATGTGGAAGCTCTACTGTGTTTCTTCCTATCCTAGAATGCATGGGGAAGATATGAGCAAACTAAATATTAGATTTGTTTTAATTGTCTTTCAATAGTTTGAAAGGATATTTCTTCTTTTAAAAATTAATCTAATTTTCTTTATGTTGAACAACATTGAGACTACTGATGATTGGTTTTCTGATAAACTTGAACACAATGTGTTTTCATAGATGTTGGGTTGTTATTCCTTCTTCAGAAATTTCTAAAGGGTATAATTTTCTTATAAATGGAGTCCCAAGAATTACCTCATTTTTAAGGTTTTTTACCAACAAAAATGGTGTGTCAACTTGGAATCCTTGGTTCTCTATGATTGCTTTTGACAGTTTGAAATTAATTTTGAGCTTGGAATCACTTACAGTGCGAAGTTGTTCCGATGTTTTTCAAAGTATTTTGTGGGGACTATCCCTTCTAAAATACAGTTATAGTCTGCTCCTGTATCAAATAAGGCAATTGTTTCTAGAACAAATTCTTCCACAATGATTTTGATATTAATATAGAATTTTTGGATTTTTAACTAATTAATTAATCCCATGAATTCTATATCTTGAAAGTTAACTTCTTTATTTGACTCATTGTCCAAGTCATCTTCCTCTTTGTTTTCTCCTAAATTTAAAAGAATCATTTGTTGAATATGTTGTTGTTCTTTTATTTCCTTGATCTCTATTTTGGAGATTATTGCTTGGAGATCCTGGATTGTGACAACTATTACTAGGGATTTTTCCAACTTTTTAAGTGTTTGTTTGAGATCAAATTTGTTGGTGATCAATAGATCTTTTGTCTTTGGGATTTTCTCTTCTAATAAAGATTTTAACTTCTCTAAATAAATCTTCTTTTCCTGAGGGTCAAGGATTGAACTGATTGTTTCAAACAAAAGATCATATTCTTTTGTTAGAACATTGATATTATGAGTCTCTTCTTCCTCTATGGAAGAGGAGATGTCTTCATGTTCTATTTGGTTGAGGTTTTCAGAGGAAGACTCTTTATCAGATTCTTCCTCAGATGTTTCTACCAACAAATTGTTTAATCTGTTCTTCAATTGAAGGCTCATGGTTTGAAGATTGGATATTTTTCTTTAACCTACAATATCTGGCTTTATGGCCCGATTTACCACAATTGTAACAAATTATTGGTTTTTTGGGCACTTTCACATCTATGGTAGGTTCTGTTTGAAAGATGGAGAAATGATAAAATCCGAACTACCTCCATCTAGTTAATATCAATTCCCTAATATTAAGGATGACAAACATAATCCAGTAATGACAGCGCCATTCAAAACAAAGAACGAAGAATAACAATTGACTTCTAAGGACATTAGGAGTCTTATGAAACAATAAAATTATACAAACAAATATCTCCAAATTTTAGGGGAAAAAGCAAAACCAGAAAGCAATGACATCTTCATCCAAACCAGAGATAGAGAAACCTTTGTTCAAACCATTTAAAATAAACAAACAACTTAAAAAGGATTTAGAAAAATTTAACCTCAAAAACAAACATGATGAACCTTAGGAGACTCTCCTAAGTAAAATTACTGAACAACTAAAGATGTTATCAACTGTTGTTCCAGATACACCTCAGTCAGGATTAGCTAAATCCAAGACATCAAAGGCAATGACAGTCAACACCATAGGGAAATATGCATTAATAACAGATGAAGAATTAGAAACTAGATCTGTGATTTAAGGTTAATCCATTGATTAGTCAAACCCTAAATTGGAGAAATCCAACCAAACTTTATTACAACAAAGCAACAACTCCTGACATTTTGTTGGAAGAGAGAGATCCAAACTTTAAAAGTTTTAGTGCAAACAATATCTATGAATGAAACATAGATGGACAAACTGAGTATAACATTTTGAATACTCTTCAACACATGACCATGGTTGCTACAACATACGAAACCGCTCATGACTACTCAGAAGAAGTCATGGTTAACATCTTAGTTGCAGGAATCTCTGGGCAATTAAAAGGATGGTGGGATAATCATCTCATTGAAAAGGAAAAGGACAAAATATTTTCTACAATTAAAACAGATTCAAATGAAAACCCAATCACTAGTGATGGAGAAACAATTCCAGATGTTGTCAACACTCTAATTTTTATAGAGCACCTCAAACCACAAAAAATTCCATTTTGTATTTAAATGCCACTACAGAACAGAGTTTACATTAAGAAAATGCCAATAAATACAAAAGGTGCTTCTAAAAATCTGGAAAAATTAATGGACAGTCCACAAGGTCTAAAATGCATCATATATTTTTTCAATACAAATTTCTCACGAAAAGTAATTTTTCTCATTTAATTTCCCAACTATCCAGCATTTCGGTTTTTAAAAGATTAAATGAAGAAAAATACTTCCCAAGCTTTTCTAGCTCCACAAAAATTCAGGGATGGTCCCAATAATTTATCAAACAAGTCCATGGTTCCAGTTTTCCAAGTTCACATCCCAAATTTTTTATAAAAATCAAAACAGCCCACTTCACAGATTTAACTGTTTTCAAAAATAAATTTATTTGAAATAGTTGCAGAGCTCTAAAAATTCTAAAAAAAATACCACGACTTCCAGAGGCATCAAAACTTAGGAAAACGATTTTACATCACCAAAACCACTCCCATAAATAGGCACGAAAATTATTATACAGCATCATTACCAAAATGAAAAATAGCTCATTTCAACATATTTAAGTATTCCCATGACACCCATGGTGTCAACATGCCACCACCACCAACAACAACCAATAATCAACAAGAAAAGAGGGAATGGCTTAGAGAAGAAGAAGAAACCCCTCCATACCTCCAAATTTTCAAAACCAAATGCAACAAAAGTGAGGTTGTTGGGTAGAGCTAGCCTCCCTCTTCACAATATCAAAAACTAAACGGTGGAAAATGGGATCTTGGTGCTCAAATCTTAGAGAGAAGATGGAGCTTATAGTGAGAAGGTAGAGAGAAAAATGGAGAGTCTTGGAGAAGAAGTTGAAGAAGTGAGGAAAAGCTTTCTCACACACACACTTTTAATGCTTTTAATGAGAGAGAGAAAAAGAGAAAATCAAAAAGTGTCTCCCCCTTCTCTCTCCTAGGGCCGGCGCCATTTTCAAAGAACTAAGGATCCATGTTTTGTCTTAATTAGGCCCATACGAGGCCCATTAGGTTTGGGGTTAGGGTTTCGCAGTGTTTGGGGTTTGGGTCTTTGTGCAATTTTGGTTATCTGGGTCACTAGTAGTCATGTAAATGAGATTTTAATTCAATCTCACTTTAATTTTTTTCAAAGACACACCTAATTAATTAAATTCCTGACACAATTATTTCTATCAATTTTATTAATTTTTAAATTAATCTGACACTTAGAATTAATTTTACAGTGAAATAAATTAATAAAATCATGCAAATCATTTATTCTATCTTAATTTCTAATAAACATATTTATTTTTATTTAATGAAAATAAATCCATAATAACATCAATTAAATCACACAAATATATAATTAAAGATATATTAAGCGTAATTTTTTTCAGGGTGTTACAACACACACACATCCATTCCTCTCTTGAGGTTGGAACAACAATTGTTGTTCTACAGGGTTCTCGGTTAGCAAATCACCCATGGTGCTTAGCGCCGCCTCTCTGGACTTCCAGACACCTTCTTTGGATGTCCACTCACTTAGTGAGCCTACACTCTACAATAGACTTCACTCTTTGGCAGTTCTTTCACTTAGCGAGACTAAGGTCTCATTGAGCGAATATATCACTTGGCCCCTTGGAGATCTTTTTGCTTAGCAAGGGATAACCATCACTTAATGAAACATCGTAGAGTGACAACCTCTACTCTCTGACTGATATTAGCTTAGTGAGAACAACCTCTCGCCAATGACAATAAACCTTACTCATTTTCCTGTTCTTACTCAGCAAAGGTAATCCCTCGCTAAGTTAGAGAATTATGGGTAGCCAACCTAGAAACACATGTTCCTCAATTAGCGAGATGTAGCAAAGATCATCCAAAACCTAGAAACACAAATTCTATAGACCCCAAAGGTCATACATCTGTTGGATCGAGGGCCACTCATGGCTCCCAAACACTCACAAGTACATCAATCAGTCCTACAACACTTATTTTACATTCCTAATCAATTAATCTATCCAATAAACCCCTAACTTATGCAAAATTATAAAAGAAAAACCCATAAATACCCAAACCTAGGGTTGAAAATGAGAAAAGGGGAGGAAGAATGGAAATCATGCAATCAAAGGGGTAAGGATGGACAAGGAAAAAATACTCACCTTGGGGATCTTGTGAAGCTGAGCTCTGGGGCACTTGGTCTCTTATCTCTTGCTGCTCCTCCTCTTTTCCTTCGTTTTTTTTCCTTTCTTCTTTTTCTCTTCCTCCCATCCCCCTATATAATCATGTGTGTGTGTGTGTGCGCGCGCGCTCTAGTAGGCCTCGACCAACCTTGGGCCTCAACATTCCATCTCAATCCTATTATCTATTCATGTACAGTCCAATTGTAAAAGGGAAACTATAATTGACAACCTTATTTCTAATTTACATAATGGAGGATGTTACAATTTTATTATTGAGTATTTGAATTTGTGCATTCAATTATTGGTCATTATGAATTTATTAATTATATTTATGAATTTTACTTTTTCTGAAATAAAAATATCAAATTCAAATAATAAAAAAATGGTTTTATAAGTAAAGTAAAAAAATTAATATTTTTTATAATTACATGTGTTTAATGGGGGTGGGGGGGAGAAGGGTAATGGATTTTAATGGTTTTCATATCTATTTGAATTCATGTATTCATTTATTATGTTTATAAATTTTCTTTCTTTGAGATATAACTTTCCAAAAATAAAATAAAATGGAAGTAATTTTTTATTTATTTATGGAAGTAATTAAAGTCAAACTAAATAATATTTTGTAATTAAAAATGTTTGAATGTCTTCATTATTTTGATTAATGTAATATATTTTCAAAATTAGATTGTTTAATGCTAAAGAATGCCAAAGATTAATAAGTCTTCAATAATTTGTATTTAATCTTTGACATAAAACTTGTGATCCTGACTGTTACCATATTTAAAATATTTTTCATATGTAATATTTTAATATTACTATACTAATAAAAATATTTACACATATATTTTAAATATGTTGTTGTAATGTGATACTTAACATATTTATGGTTCACTTGTTTGTTGTATAATGCATTTAATCAATTTTCTATTTTATTCTTTAGTTTTAAGTCCAATAAATATTAACAATTTTTGCATATCTCTTGTACTCATTATCTCTGCATTTTTTTTAGAAACTTAAAAGCAATATATTTTGTATTTTAAAATTATTACTATTGATCAATTCATTATTATCTAAATGATATTTTTTTACTATAAAGTTGTCTACTTCATTTCATGCATATATATCTTTTGTTAACACTTATTGAACATTTTTTTTACTATAAAGTTGTATATAAAAAATTGAATTTTACAATTCATTTATTTACTGTACATTCATCTTAGAAATATCTACTTTTTTATTATTATCATATTATTTATGTCTATTAAATTTAATTTAACTTCTTAGTATAAACTCCTTTTTACTGAAAAATTGTTATGTATTTATGGTCTTGCATTTAATATAATATTTATATTTATATATTAATTCATTGACTTTTATATATTAAACTATACTTTTATATATCTTTTTATTGAATTTGACTTTCATTTGTGAAAAAAAAAAAAAATTCTCAATTTTCACTAATATGGTAATTAATAAGGGTATAAATTATTATTTATTTATTTATTTGTTTTTTCTAATATAGTTATCTTTGAGAAAATAGTCTACGCAGTGACAGCATAACAGAGTTTTACATTGTCATCTAATCATAAACTACTATATATTCCAAGTGTTTCATTTTACAATAATTTCCATAAAATTAAGTCATACATATTATAATTTTTTATTTGTTGACAATGTAAAATACTTTTACATTTTCAATGTATAGAAATGATGCTAAATTTCTTCACACATCATAATATTTTATGTATCCATCGTAATTAATAGGGAGCATAGATTATTATTATTTTTTTAATTTTCTAATAATTAATTTTTTAATTTATTAAAAAATTGTTATGCATTTATGATCTAGCATTTAGTATAACATTTTATGCATTCATTGTTTTTCATTTAATCTACCCTTCTATGTTATTTCTATATTGAAGTTATGTTATGTGCATGTATCATTTGTGCATATCTACTTTTTATATAACAAATAAAAATTTCATCAATTTTTATGAAAGAAAATTGAGTCTTCATTTTTTACATTGTACCCTCTTTACTACTCCCTCCGGTCCTTTTTATAAGAAACAAAAGGGTGTTCTTTTTTTGTCCTAATTATAAGAAACATAGACCCACTTTAAGATGTATTAATTGCTAGTTTTCTTTTTTACCCTTCATCTTGTGAAATCCATTAATGAGACACCTACACATTTCTCATGCATTTATTGATCTATTAACAATAGAAGTTACACGTATTGGTGGAGGTGCGGTGTCATTAATGTAACCACTACTTAAACCAATCAATTTAAGGGGTACTTTTGGAATAAAATTAAAATTTATGACATTATTAATTATAACTAACTAACTTAACTATTTTTATTGGTCTTGACGATTTAGTTATTTGTTTCTTATATAAAGGACCGGAGGGAGTATTTTTTTCTCATATTATATATTTTTCTAAATTTTTGGAATTCAGGTTTTGAATTTTCATATATTTAATTAATAGACTTATCTATAATTATTTATTAAATAAGATGATTAAGTTTGATGCTTTCTCTATTTTGTTAATTAATTAACACTCAAACATCTTCTTTAAATATTTGAATGCACCATATTGTCATTCAGCAAGACAAACTAAAGATTCTCACTAAAATTTTGTGATCAATATCATCTAAAAATGAGATGGACATTTTCTACAGAATTTAGACATTACATATGATTCTTTTTTTTTTTATACAAGACATTACATATGATAAAAATAACCAAATCATAGATTTTTTCCAATATCTCTACATACATTATCTTCTACAAGATCAGCAAAAAAAAAAAAAAACACTCACACACAGTATAGTACTATAAAACATCCTTTAAGTTCCCTCCAAGCCGAGGTAATTATTTTAACAGGCAAAGATATTTAGTCAAACAATGCATGCATGTTCTGCTCATTCACCTTAACTCCCTGAGGAGCTCATCGTGGAAATTCTATGATTTGTATTCAGAGGGTATGTTTCATGTTCGTGGAAATGTCTCATGCTTCTGTACTCCCTGAGGAGCTCATAGTGGAAATTCTGTCATGGGTTTCGATGAAGGCTCATGCGTTTCAAGTGCCTTTCTAAGACTTGGAGTTCTCTCATCTTCCATCTTACATTCATCAAATTGCACCTTCATAGGTCTTTCAAAAACACCCACATCCTAGTAACGTATAAGGATGCCAACGTCGAGGATAATAAACTTGTGACCTGTGTCGCACCCTGCTCAATACGTAACCCATTATCCACCATTGACTATGATTGCCACCGATTACCTTGTCTCTGGCGTTTGCAATGGGTTGGTTTGCTTGTGTGATTTTTTTGCTGGAGATGAATTTCAGGAATATTGGTTCGATTTTGGAACCCAGCCACAAGGGTTATGTCCATAGATTTTCCGCCTTTACATCTCCATTCATCCAATTATAAAACTAAATGGTATCATATGAAGTGTGGGTTTGGGTACAATGATTCGAGTGACACTTACAAGGTGGTGGTGGCCTTTCGGATATTAAATCACAGAAAATGGAGGTGAGAGTTCTCTGTTTGGGTGACACTTCTTGGAAAAAGATTTTAACTTGTCTTGCTTTTCACTTTCTGAAACAATCCTCCGACGGATAGTTCATGAATGGCACTGTTAACTGGTTAGCACTTCTCAAGCTGAGTTTTGATGATGAATAGGAATCTGTTTTAGTAATTTTTTCGTATGATCTGAAGAATGAGACATACAGATATTTGTTGATGCCTGATTATCTTTTTGAAGTCACACTTCATGAGCCTCGTCTTAGGGTTTTGAAGGGTTAGCTATGTCTTTCTCATGATCATTATCAGAGAACCCAATTTGTTGTTTGGCTAATGAGATAATTTGGAGTTGAAAAATCTTAGACTCAGTTGCTAAACGTAAGTTATGAGCATCTTCAAATTCATAATATTCCATTTCCATCTGGTCTAATTATACCTTTGTGCCTGTCTGAATATGGTGATGTCATGTTACTGGCAAGCTATGGACATAAGGAATTTGTTCTGGTTAATAAGGGAGATAACAGAATAGACGATATTGGAGGTTTCGATGATAAATATTATTGGCCATACTCCTATGATTATGTTCAAAGCTTGATTTTGCCATATAAAATTAAGCTACCCTGAATTTGCTTATATGAATTTATGTTAAATTATGTAAGTGGTTTTAGACCTTTTCATTTAATGTATGGACAGGACAGAAAGCGTGAATAATTTTGGTAGTTCCTTAGTTTCATTAATTTGTAGGATGATTCTATTAGTTATTGTTTAGAGTTGAATTTTTATGGATTGAATGAAATTATAATAGTAAGCTAGTATATGATCTTCCAGAAAGGAAATTGATTCTCTCTAATATTTTATTCTTGGAATGGTCGTCAAAAGGTTTGAAAAAAATGCAGAAAAAAAAATCATAGATTTTTCCAATATCGCTACATACATTATGTTCTACTTGATGAGCAAAAAAATAAATCACATTATAGTACTATAAAACATCCTTGAAGTTCCCTCCAAGTCGAGTTAATTATTTTAACAAGCAAAGATATTTAGTCAAACATTGCATGCATGTTCTGCTCAATCACCTTAATTCAACACACCATAAACCATGATAAAATTGTGAGCAGTGGTACTTTGCCAAAATCCAACTCCTGATTTGAAACACAATGTCCTAACTTAGCAAATCACTAGTACAAAAATGTCTTTTTAAATCGGTTAAAAATGACTTTTTAAATTGGTTGTACGGCTGATGTCTATGCCAGTGATATAGAAAGTCATGACTTTTTAGATCGGTTAACAACCGATCTAAAAAGTGAACTTTTTAGATCTGTCCATTATGGTAACCGATCTAAAAAGTCAGCTTTTTAGATCGGTTCTTTATGGTAACCGATCTAAAAAGTCAGCTATTTAGATCGGTTCTTTATGGTAACCGATCTAAAAAGTCAGCTATTTAGAGCTTTTTAGATCGGTTCTTTATGGTAACCGATCTAAAAAGTCAACTTTTTAGATCGGTTATTGTGGCACCTGATTTTAAAAAATTAACTTTTTAGATCGGTTATAGACATAACCGATCTAAAATATTTTTTTTTAATATACAAGACGTTTTATTTATTTTTCTCCCTGTAACAGACAACACAGCCACAAACACAACTACAACACAAACACAACCACAACACAAACAGGCTTATGACAACTAATATATCCTTAACATAAAAAAGCAAAATGTAGTCATTCTAAACAAATTATACTTAAAACATTCTAAACAAATTGTACTACTCATTGAACCTTAATATACAAAAACACAAACAAAATTATCACAACCATATGTCTTAACATATAAAAACAAAATTACTCATTAGGTTCTAAACAAATTATAACAAAAAAAACAACATTCTAAACAAATAAGTTTACAAATTTCCAATTTGAAGAAAAAAAGTAGCCCAACGTTGTTGAATGTTAGCAATATCCTCCTTAGGCATTGGACCCGGATTGTTGAAGATCTACAATTTCAAATAACATACGAAAAAATATTAGCTCATGAACTAAAACTAAAACATAATTAATCTAACTTGTTGAGAATTGCATTACATCTTTCCATGAATCAACAATATTTGCGGTGACAATCGTGAGCATATGCCTCATGGACATAATATCCACACTCATAACCCCCAGGTTGTGTTTCACACTAGAAATAAATATCAAATTTGAATATAATTAGTTACTATTTAAGTATTATAAATTGTAATTGATAGTCAATTTGTAAACTACATACATAGGGGAAAATTCATGTAGGCTTCCTTCTAGATCCCGACTGCAAACCCATATAAAGTATTATATAAGTAGTGCATTAGCTACACACAAAAAACCATATAAAGACAGGCTTTGTATTTGTCTTCAAATGTCAAAATCACCCCCACCGCCCACTGTCCCTGAGGCTTATTCAGGTGACATATTTGAAGATTCTATGTTATCCTTCTTTGTAGCCATAATTGCCTATTCTAAAATGCAGATTTTCATTTCATGCTAAAACTGATAATGCATTTATATATACAGATGGCAGTTTGGCTCATTTAATATACATGGTACTATTGTCAGACACCTTCTAGACCAGTCACAATTAAATGCACTATCAACTCTCTGCAAGCACATAATTCTTTCAGTTCTCTTTAAATGAGATACACTCGAATGCAAGCAAAAAATTCAAAAGGAAAAAACTTATTTTATGTGGCTACCTTCTTTAATGTTTTTAGGATTTAACATCCTTACTCCATATTGAACAAATTCCCTTTAAGAAAATAGAAAATTTTAATAAAATAAGAATTGCAAGAAATGGTAAGACCTTGTGGCCTTTGAAAATAGAGGAATCAGAAATAAAAATAGCATGGCATGTCAACAAGTTATGATTAGGAAATCTCACTGCAAATGCTACCTTGTCAAATCAGCAAGCCTCAAGTACTGCCAGTGTGGGTGCTGCTCTATCAGTAACCAAACTGCTTGAATGCAATGCCAAAGAACTTATATAATGCCTCAGCTACTGCTAAAAGTGTTGCCCAATCAGTACTAGAAAGGCATTCATGAATGCTAGGCAGCAAACGCTCCAAGCTTTGTGGTGCAATGGCTCCAACCTGAAATCAGTACCCAATTACCTCTGAGGATTTTTCATACTAGTTCTTTTCATCATAAAATGGTAAGTTAGTGATTAATGGCCCCCCAAGTTGGACAAACACAAGAACAGATTGACAGAATCAAAATTAAAGAATATGGATCTTTCTAGCCTCTACCATCCAAATTTGATAAAAATATGTCAAATCTTCCACTTAAATTGCCAACTTCATTAGAATTAGCCTCTGCAGTTGCCAAAGCCACATTCCAACATCATTCTCACCACATATGGCCTTTCTAAATTGAATTCTACAAATGCAATTTTTCCAATATCAACAGGTCTAACTAAATCTCAATTTTTATAAACCTAATGAATCTACTACAATAAACAAACACTACATTTTCAGTCATCCACCCAAAAATAACTAAGCCTTTTGCTGCATTTCCACTTTCTTAGTTCCAATACCAGGCTAAGGTAGCATTTGTTTAACAAGCATCCTAAGAGTTAAAATAGAACATAATTGAACAGAACCAGACTTAGAGAAAAAAAAGTAATACTTTTCGAATCCAGCAAAGGTCACCAGGGGAGCAAACTGCAAGCACACTCTGTTACTAATAACAGAGTATAAGTAATTGCAATCTCCTCTGCAATAAAAACACCAACTCAAACCTCAAAACCCTCATCTCTTAGCATCATCCAAATGAAGCACATTACATAATGAAATTAAAACCCTTGCTATTGTAGTTTTTTCACAAACGATAAACAAAGCAAAGATGAAAAGAACCTTGCTATTGTAGTTTTCACAAACGAGGATGCGATTGAGGCAGTAGCTATCACGAACCCTTGACGAAGGAGGACAGCAACTCAGCCAACTGCAGCGACGGCGGTTCATTAAGATAACTGCGGCAATGACGCAACTACGGTGGTTTAGATTCGATTAGATAACTACAGCGACGCGAGAGGGAACGAAAATAGGAGCGATAACATAGGGTTCTGGGTTTGGGAACGAAAACTCAACACGGGAGAATGACGAAACTTAGGTTTTGGTTCAAGTTTTTTAGATCAGCTCTATTTTGAACGGATCTAAAAACAACATTTTAGATCAGGTATATTTTTTACTGATCTAAAAAAAACATTTTAGATCAGTTATAAATTAATTGATTTAAAAAGTTAATTTTTTAGATTGGTTTAATTTTTAATTGATTTAAAAAGTTAATTTTTTAGATCAGGCCTATTTTTGATTGATCTAAAAAAGTCTTTTAGCTCAGTTATAAATTAATTGATTTAAAAAGTTAGTTTGTTAGATCGGTTTAATTTTTAACCGATTTAAAAAGTTGTTTTTAGGTCGGTTCTCTGATGACCGATTTAAAAACATCTCTTCTAATTACAAAAATGCCACCGCATTTTTTTTAAATCGATGCTCATATAATCGATTTAAAAAACTGTTATAAGATCTATTTTTTCCACTAGTGAATGCACCACACTCAATTCATTTTTGGATTAGGAATTAAAATTGACTCAAACAACTACGTTCCATAAACATTCAATTGCCACTGGAACCACCCAGTTTAGGTTAGTAAAACTTTATGCAGATTTCATCTATCTCCATAACAGCAGAAAATTACATTGAATAAAACTATTTCAATGTCAATATAATAAAGTTGGGATGACTCTTAATTCTTCTAATTATGAGAAATTACTACAGTAAACTATACATCAGGACCATAAGCTAATTCAACTGACTCTTGTATAAGGACTTACGACAGCACAACCAACTTCTTCGTTGGTGAATAATTAATATGCAAAACAACCATGTCAAAGCTTATTACTATGCTTTACACTGTATTTTCCTGTGTCTTTTGATGGGAAAAAGTGATCATCTGATTAACTTTACAATTTTACACTTCAATTTGAGCTGCAATTTTACCTGATTACATATCATATGATGTTGTTATTAGAAAGGGCCGAACCTACTATTTGTCATCAATGAATTTTTCCAAGTTTGCAATCACTCTTAGAATGTTGTATAAAGGTTGTAAACCATGGTGTTTGCAGAGACATAAATGTATAGGAGGATTTGCATGGGAATAACCAGCCCAATCACCTTGTGGATTCAAGTATATTTAGGCAAAATATTTTCCAAAGGCACTCAAATCTTCTGAAGAATAACTCGAAAGGAGCAAAACCTAGCATGACTAGTTTCTTCAGCAGTGAAGGTAGGAAAGAAAATGCAGAAGTTGAAGAATACCTCTAATACCAAAGTCATAAATTTTTCATAGAGGGTTCTCAATGATGGATTACAAATTTGTAAGAACCTTGCTCGGAGATGTGAACTCCATTACCCTATGCCCAAAATGCATGGCTCAAAAGAAAACAATAACCCATGCTAGTTATGTACTTATCTTCCTATTGTATGGAACTTGGTTGGCTTAAAATTGTGTGTTTTGATGGCAAAACCTTAGACCCAAAACTAGTTATTTATCAAACCAAGGCTAGGTCCAACTAGCTAAGCATAAGGAGGCCAACGGTTTCATGCATGCTTTGGCTCCACAATCACATGAGTCCTAAATGCACAAGGTGCAATGGGTAGCTCTAACGGAGAGTTTTACAAAAATGTGGCAGAAATCAATAACCATGAAATGTGCATTTTTTCCATATTCAGAGACAAATCTGGGTCTATAATCATAATCACAACTGCAACATGGAAAATCAACAGAACTCCTGATGCCTAGAACTGGTGAATCTTTGGGAATGTTATCAGAAGTCATCTTATTTTGATTTAATAGTGATGGATTGTGTCACTATCACCCTAAGCAATGTCTAGCATCAATATCCTTTCTCACACACCAAGAAAGGGAAGGTTGCTCATATTCTAGCTATTAACTATGTTAAATAATAAAAGCTTAACCCGGATGGAAATATGATTTTGTTTTACTAGATTCTCTATGAATCAGTTATATCTAGAAATCAAAAAATGGTTAAAAAATGTCCATTTTAATATAGAAAAAATGGTTACACTATTAGATGTTTAAGAAGAAAGTTCATGGTATAAACAGACTAAAGAAGCCTTTCTTAGATTTCATTAGGTACAATTCAATCAAAATGGGATTACACATATAAAACAAATTAACATAAGACAATCACAATTTTGGCATTCTATAATATACACAAGGAAATTACAGAACAAATGAGATTACTATTAAACGAGGAATTAAAAACGCTGTCTTTTTTTTCTGCATTTTGTTTAAAACTCTTTGAAGACCATTCCAAGAATAAAATATTAGAGAGAATCGATTTCCATTCTAGAAGATCATGCACTAGCTTACTATTATAATTACAAATTAAAATAAATTCATTCAATTCAAAGAAATTCAACCCTAAGCAATAGCTAATAGAATCATCCAACAAATCAAACTAAGGAACCACCAAAATTATTCACTCTCTTTGTCCTGCCCATACATTAAATGAAAAGGTTCTAAAACCACTTACATAATTTAACATAAATTCATATAAGCAAATTCAAGTAGCTTAATTTCAATATGGCAAACCAAGCATTGAACATAATCATAGGAGTACGGCCAATAATATTTACCATCGAAACCTCCAATATCATCTATTTTGTTATCTCTTTTATTAACCAGAACAAATTCCTTACGTCCATAGCTTGCTAGCAACATGACATTGTCATCTTCAGACATGCATAAAGGTATAATTAGACTAGATGGAAATGGAGATTTATCAAGTTGATGATGCTCATAACTTAAGTTCAGCAATGAGTCCAAGATTTTTCAACTCCAAATTCTCTCATTAGCCAAACAACAAAATGGCGGGTTCTCCCAAGATCATGAGAAAGACAGAGGTAACCCTTCAAAACCACAAGACAAGGCTCATGAAGAGAGACTTTAGAAAGACCATCAGGCTTCAACAAATATTTGTATGTCTCATTCTTAAGATTGTACGTAAAAATTACTAAATCAGATCCCCATTCATCATCAGAACTCAACTTGCGAAGTGTTAACCAGTTAACGGTGTCATTCACAAACTGTCCTTTGGATTGCCGAAGAAAGCAAAAAGTAAGGCAAGTTAAAAACTTTCTCCAACAAGGGTCACCCAAACAGTGAACTCTCACCTCCATTTTCTGTGATTTAATATCCGAAAGAACCACGACCACCTTGTAAGTGTCACTCAAATCATCATACCGAATACCACACTTCACACGATACCATTTAGTTTTATAATTAGACAAAAGGAGACGTAAGGTTGGCGAATCTATGGACATGACCCTTGTGGCTGAGATAATGCAAGCAAACCAACCCATTGTAGACATGATGAAAGGAGACGTAAGGGTTGGTTCATGAATTTCATGAATATGGGTTGGTATCTTCACATGATTCTTTATAGAATTTATTTTGTCATCCTTATTATTGGTCATATATATTGTTGCTTTGGTGATTTCGTATATCCTCATTGAGAGTCAAATCGGATATCCTCGTTGCTGTCGACAGTAATTAGAGAATTGATATACATTTAAGCTCTACTATTAAAAAAAAAGGAGCTAATATCTCCCGACAAATAATTTTCCATACACACAGATCTGAGAATTATTTGATTAATATACTTAAGGTAAGATTAATATATTTTGAGCTTTGTACAATTGATTAATTCTTATTTCATGGTATGTGTGACAACTTTGTTGGTGGCCGATCCGATCTGTAAGTACTCTTCTGTAAGCACTTTTTGAAGCTTGAGGCATGCACTTTTTGAGAAGATCAATAATACTATGTTCAAATAAATGTCGTTAACAAAGGAAAAACCCTTCGCCGTCATCAAATAAGTGCCATTTCGCAGAAGTGAAACGCATTAATTCTTATTCAAATACTTTTTTTGCACCCAATTAACGAATACATGGAAAAGCATTGATAAGAAGAAAAATGATTGCTTTTTAAAAACTAATTTTCATGGTTCAAAATCCATTAGTCTCGTTCTATATGTGGCAAAAAGTACTAAAACTTCAAATGTTAACATGAATTCAAACTTCAAATGCATAACATAGACATGATCTACCATGTAGCCTAATAGATAGTTCCCTCAAACTCCAATAAACATGTTGCACGCACTAAACTAGATTCAATCTTTACCTGAAATAAGCTATTGAGATATACTCTTAAAACTCAAGGTGCAACAAGCAATGCTGCACCAAAGAAAAGAGAGCGGAAAACATTTAAAAAATGTAGTAGACCATGGAGTAAATGTAGAAGGAGAGTTGAGGTTCAAAAAACCTTAAATTTTGTGCATATTCATTTGAGAGAAAGATTGACCATTGTGGACATTTGCAATTAAAGTGCAAGATCAGATACTCAGAAAAAAGAAAAAAAGTAATTAAGATTTTTTTAATAAAATGTTTAGGTGAGTTGGGTGACTCACTAGGGTTAGGGCATGCCTTAAGCCTCAAAAAGTTCTTACAGAAGAGTACTTACAGATTGGCCACCAACAAAGTCGTCACACGTACAATCAAATAATGACTAATCAATTGTACAAAACTCAAAATATATTAATCTTACCATAAGTATATTAATCAAATAATTCTCAGATCTATGTGTATGGAAAATTATTTGTCGGGAGATATCATCTCCTTTTTTTAACAATAGAGCTTAAAAGGATCTCATATCTCTAAGTACTGTCGATGGCAGTGAGGATATCTGGTCTAACTCTTGGTGAGCATATACGAAATCACCAAAGCAAAACTATATATGACCAATAATAAGGATGACAAAAAAATTCTATAAAGAATCATGTGAAGACACCAACCCATATTCCTGAAATTCATGACCCAACCCTTTTGTCTCCTTTCTATAAAAAATCAGAACCAATATTCCTGAAATTCATCACCAGCGAATCACTTAAGCAAATTAATCAATCCATTGCAGACACCGGTGTTGAATCAATGGCTACCATCATCAACACTGGATGATGGGTTCTCAAGTAAATGACATATCGAGCAGGGTGCGACATAGGTCACAAGTTTAATATCCTCAATATTGATGGCCATATACATTACTAGGATGTGGGTGTTTTTGGATGACCTATGAAGGTGCAATATGATGAATGTAGGATGGAAGATGAGGGAATTCTAAGTCTTAGAAATGCACCTGAATCGCATGAAAGCCTTCACCGGAACCCACGAGAGAATTTCCACTATGAGTTCCTCAGGAGTACAGGAGCATGAGACGTCACCACAAATGTGAAAAAGTTACTCTAAAGAGACCAATGTAAGAACAAAACCCTAATTATATAGACTTTTGGAACTATGGTATTGGACCAAGTGCTTCAATTTCCGACGTTTAGTACCCAACCTTTGAAAAATTAAGAGCAAATTATACTCGTACTCCCCATCATTTTACATTAATTTGGCTTCCCTTTCCTTAACAAATAAGTGTCAGGTGTAATATGAGTAAAACATAGGGGGTGTGCATATAACTTGCTCTAAAAATAAGAAAATATTAAATTGGAGTTAATAATTTAGAATAAATGCATTTAATTATTTTAAATAATCAATGAGGGAATTAAGCTGGTTATTTAAGAGGATGTAAATTATTAATTTCTCTTTGATAATTAACTTTATTTTATTTTGATTGATTAAAAAAAGCATGTGCATTTAGTATTTTTAAGAGACAATTTTATTTTATTTTTACTTTTTTTAAATACTTTTTCTTTATTAATGACTTTTGCTCAAGCATAAGCTCCCTACCATTTGCAACCTTGCTTAGTTTTTTATTTTAATTTAATTTTTAATCACCATCATTTTATATTGTCAACCAACCAAAAATCATAATTAATATGACTTTTAAGATAGTAATTGTAAAGGTTAATAAACTTATATACATGACAAATTATTATTGGATGATAATGTAAAATATCTTTATGCTATCAGTGCATAATCTATTTTTTTCCTTTCATGTATTCATTTATTCAAACTTATAGTAAGTCAATTTTTTGTACTAGTTAGAAACATCCAGGATAAAATACATCAGCATTTCCTAAAAGTTCTTTAAACAATAAATATTTCATTAATGATTTAAAATTTATATGAAGTTTAATATATATATATATATATATATATATATATATATATATATATATATATATATATATATATATATATTATTGAAGTTCACTTTTATTTTTATGGGAAATTTTGATTTAGATTTTCACTTATAAGGTATTTAATAGGGGACATATATTATTACTTATTTAAACAAAACATTTTCTTAAAACATAGCCTTTTATGAAAAAAAAAATTATTTTCTATATAAAACATTTTCTTTCGTAAAACGTTTTCATAAACTAGTGGTAACTCTCCACCTTTTGCTAAGGAGGCATCTCTAGTATCTTTTAGTGTCTTAAGCCATTTCTTATGTAGGGTTTATCGAATTCAAACACAAGCCCAAGCCACAACCATGAAGATAATATGACGACTACATAATATTACACTCATCTAAGATACAAACACAAGGTATTAGGCAAGGTCAATCATACAATGAGAAAAATGGGAGGACGAAGGGAAATCATGCAATCAAAGGGGTAAGGATGGACAAGGAAAAAACACTCACCTTGGGGATCCTGTGAAGCTGAGCTTTGGGGTACTTGGGTCTCTAATCTCCTGTTGCTCCTCCTCTTCTCCTTATTTCTTTCCCTCCTCATCTTCTCCTTCTTTCTTTCCCTTCTTCTCTTTCTTTTCCTCTCTTTCCCTTATATAATCATGTGCGTATATGTGTGCACACGCTCTAATGGGCCTTGACCAACCTTGGGCCTCCACATTCCATCTTGGTCCTATTATCTATTCCTATAGGGTCCTATTGTAAAAATTATAATTGATAACCTTATTTTAATTTCCATAATTAAGGATGTTACAATTTCATTAATGAGTATTTGAATTTATGCATTCAATTATTGGTCATTATGAATTTATTAATTATATTTAATATCTTGTTGCACTCTGCCTCGTATGCATTCAGACCATCACCCTCTTTTACTATCTTTGCAGAATCATCCTAAAGACTTCGCACATCTCCTTTCCGTTTCTTGAAAATGTGGATGGATCATAAAGATTGTCGCAGATTAGTGTCAAAGATTTGGGCCAATCGCGTAGTCGGATGTCCTATGTTCATCTTACAACATAAGTTGAAGCTTTTGAAGGTTGCACTGAAAAGCTGGAACAAATATGTGTTTGGTGATATACATTTACAAGTGAAGTTAGCTATGGAGAAAGTGGATCAGCTTCAACAACTTAGCTCTTCTCTTCAATCTGATGAGTTTAAATATCAAGAATTGCAAGCACAAATTGACTTGCAGCAAGCTTTGAGCTTTCAAGAAACTTTCTGGCGTGAAAAATCTAGAGTGAGTTGGCATTGTTCTGGGGATCGTAATACGACTTTTTTTTCATAAAATGGCTCGCATCCGCCAAGCCACTAATCATATTTCCATGCTCTGTAATGGAGATCATTTTCTTCATTCCCAGCAGGAGATTGAGTCTGAAGTTCTCTCATACTTTTCTGATATATATGCCTCTGCCAATACATGTGTACCTAATGACTTGATAGCAAAGACCATCCCTCACTCTGTTTCTGATGAGGATAACATAATGCTTTCGAATGTGCCAACGAAAGAGGAGGTAAAGCTAGCAGTTTTCAGCATGAATGGAGATGGAGCCCCGAGACCGGATGGCTTTAGTGGCTATTTTTTCCAAAGATTTTAGGATATCATTGGTGAAGATGTGTTTCGTTCTGTGCATCAATTCTTTTCACAAGGTTGGTTATTGCCCAATCTTAACTCTAACTTGGTGACTTTAATTCCTAAAACACCTGGAGCTGATTCTATTGAGAATTTTCGCCCTATAGCCTTAGCTAATTTTCAGTTCAAGATCATCACTAAGGTCCTAGTTGATCGTTTATCAAGGGTGGCACCAAAGATTATTTCTCCTGAACAGCGTGGGTTTATTAAGGATCATTCTATCATGGATTGTATTTGTGTGGCCTCTGAAGCTATCAATTTACTTCCAGGGAGATCCTTTGGAGGTAACTTGGCATTAAAATTTGACATTCGTAAGGCATTTGATACATTAGATTGGTCTTTTTTATTAGAGGTTCTTAAGGCTTTTGGGTTCTGCCAAACCTTTTGCTAGTGGGTTTATTCTATCTTGCACTCATCTAAGCTTTCTTTCTTAGTCAATGGTAAGGTAGCAGGATTCTTTCCCTGTGCTCGTGGTGTTCGTCAAGGGGATCCGTTGTCCCCTCTTTTATTTTCCCTAGCAGAAGATGTTCTTAGTATAGGCCTTTCTTTATTGGTTCGAGAAGGCAAATTGCAACCTTTGTTGGGTCCCAGAGGCATTCGTGTTCCTAGCCATGCACTGTTTGCTGATGATATAATGGTATTTTGTAGGGGTACCAAGCAATCTCTCAAGTCTTTGATGCAGCTTTTTCAGCAATATGGCGATGCTTCAGGTCAGCACCTTAGTCTGACAAAGTGTAGATTCTTTGTGAGCTCATTATCTCCTAGTCGGGTTGCTACCATTCGGGAAACTCTTGGATTTTCTATGGGTTCTCTGCCCTTTGTCTATTTAGGTGTTCCCCTTTTTCAAGGGCGACCTAAACGTTTTCATTTACAGCCCATAATGGATAAGATAAAATCTAAGTTGACCAATTGGAAAGGAAAGTTGTTGTCGATGATGGGAAGAACTCAGTTAGTTAAAACTGTTATTCAAGGTATGTTACTATATTCCTTTCAAGTTTATAAATGGCCTCGGTCCTTACTTAAACAGTTGGATCTTTGGGTTCGAAATTTCATTTGGACGGGTGATATTTATCATAAAAAGCTTATGACAGTGGCTTGGCATAAGATGTGTGCCCCCGTTGATGAAGGTGGCTTGGGAATTTGTTCTTTCAAGTTGATAAATGAGGCTGCTATTTTAAAATTGGCCTGGGGTTTTGTATCCTCTGATTACCAGTGGGCTCTGCTCATGCGTGCTTGATTTTATTGTCGGGGGATATTTTTGGTATCGTATGTTTGCTCATCTATTTGGCCTGGTATTCATTCTTGCTTGAACTTGATTTTTGATAATTCAAGGTGGCTTTTGGGAGATGGTCAGTCCATTCTCTTTTGGACTGATGTTTGGCTGTCTCAATCAATTTCTTCCCTGCTAAATATTCCACGTCAGACTTGTTCATTTCTGAAAGCCCGGGTGTAACATCCTCATTTTATTATTTGTACGCATTTATATATGTATATTATGAACATTTATGCACTGTATTTTATAGAAACCTTATGTACATATTCTCTTAATGAAATTAATACAGTTCTACTCAGAAGAATTTTCTGAATTTCCAAATGTCTTTGTTTTTGTCAAAATTGATAGTTGACTTGACTGCTATGTCAGACAGCTGTCCAGGATAAATTTTCAAGTGTAGAATTTTGAACTCATTTATAACTTAAAAGAAAGGTAATAGAATATAGATTAAAAATATATACAGATAAAGAATTAAAATGCTTATTCAGAATTGTTAGGATTTTCTGAAAGTTAGAACTTTGAGAAATTATTACGGTAAAATTCTAAGACAGAAAATTTAGAGAAAATTCATAGGATATCTATAGAATTACCTAATAATTGTAATATACTTAGAATAATTATTAAACATGTTTAACCAAGAAAAATTTAATTTAGAACCTTAACCAATCAAAAAGTGACAACTTAGGCTTTTCTAATGTCACTAAATTAAGCTAATTAGGCTTGGATTAAGAGATAAGTAAGACACTACCCCAAGGTTTTTGATAGTGAGGAATCCAATGGTGGTGTTATTTTCTTCAAATTCTAATTAGTTTGTAAGATAATTAACAGCCCTAAATTATTCTAGAAAATTCTATTAAATTACCTACAAATGTTGACTTTTGACCTTTTGGAAGGCAAGTCACTTACTGCACTCCTTTGGCTGTCCAAGTGGATGGGAAAGCTTGGAGAACTGATCTCCGTTGGCCAATAGAGGCTGCTGGACGTGCAGGGAAGTGGACTTGAAGAAAAATTCAATTTGGTGAATTAAGTGTTAAATGAAGCCTTAAAACTTAAGCTAAAAGGAAAAGGCACAAAGCTAGCTTTTCTGAAAAAAATAGAACCATGAGTTTTTAACCCAGCAGCTGCAGTTCTTCATTCAATTTCATCTTAACTTCACCATTTCAACTCAAATTAAGAAACCAAACCATCCAAATTTCCTAAACCCTAAGCTATTTTGGCTAAAAGAGAAAGAAATTGGAGGAAATCTCAAAAATTCCAACAAGACCAAGGAGTGAGGGAGAAAGGAATTCAAAGATTTTTCTTCAATTAAAGAGCTTAAGGTACGGATCTAGGCATTTAATTTCAAATTAGAACCCTTGGAATTAGAAGAAAACATGTTGTAGGGTTAGATTAAATTTGTGACCTAGAATCATGAAAACTTGAAATTGATTTAGGGGTTTTGTGTTTTTGATGCTAGTGATTGGAATTTATGGATTGGAAGGATGTTTGATTGAATTTTTGATGTGTTGTGATGGTTGAAATTTTGGTTGCTTGATTTTAATTGAAGTGTGATTTGGTTGATGTTGAATTAGAATTGAGCTTGGTTGCTTTGGAAAGAGTTGTTGAGAATGGCTTGTAGGCCATTCGGCCATGCTTAAAATACAAGGGATATTATGTGGAAATTTTTGTAAAACCAAGGGCAAAATGGTCATTTTACATGTAGGGACACATTGGGTATTTTGGAAAAGATTGAGGACATTTTCGGAATTACTAGAAAGTTTAAGGATACACTTGGAATTTTTGAAAAAGAGCAATGGTAATGCGGTCATTTCAAAAATCTAGGACATAGATGAAATTTTAGAAAAGATTAAGGGTAATTTGGTAATTTTACATTTTTAGGACATAATTGGAATTTTAGGAAAAGATCAAGGGTAATTAGGTAATTTCACATTTAGAGGATACAATTGGAATTTTATAAAAAGATTGAGGGTAATTAGGTAATTTCATAGATTCTAGAACAATTAGGGACATATTCGGAATTTCATAAAAAGATCAAGGGCAAAATGGGAAATTTTAGAAAATAGTAAAAGTTTAGTAATTTTTCCTAGTAAATGACTAATTAGTATTTTATTAAGGTATTGATGTTATAATGCAAAATAGTGACTTTTTATAATTTTTATGTGATTGCTTAATACTAATTATTTGTTTATTAGCATCATTGTCATATTGCATAAGCTTGAGTTCTTGGAAAATACAAAGATTTCAAATGAGAAATGAGTATTTTTGGGGGAATTGATTTCCAGGACTGTGTTGACTGACCGGACTGCGGTAGTCATGTATTTGAAAATATGATTGAGATTATGAACAGAGAACTGTGTTGACTGAACGGACTGCGGTAGTCATGTATTTGAAAAGATGATTGAGATTATGAACAGAGAATATGATAGTCCTGAGAAATGGGTGAGCAGAGTAAGTTAGACAGGACCGTATAGTCTGTGATTATATAGTCTGTGGGGTGAAGGATATTGGCAATTCCACAGAGGACCGTAATCTGGAGCGCAGATACTGTCGTGGTGGCCTTCCGGGTATCCTGACCTCCTAATTCTGTCTAGTTTATTCGCGTTTAGTAGGGGCTGATAGCTGAATTACATGAGGTAATGGTAGGCCAGTTACTTACTAAACACTCAAAGGGGAAGTCTCCATGGAGCAGGGTCAAAAATGATTTTGAGTCAAAACTGCATTTGCATAAATCATCTTGCATTTAATTATGTGTGAGAACGGTTAATTTGTATTGGATATGTATATGTTTGAAATTGTTTTAATTGTATGAGAAATTAAATGCCTGATCCGGTAATGCTGTCCCTAGATTCAAGGGAAGTTTGATTTGCAGGTGTTTAAAGAATAGTTAGATGGAAAAGATGCAGCAACTTCCAGAGCTATAGGATGGGGTCTTTTTGGGGTATTTTAATGCTTGTAATAATTAGAATTATTTTGTAGTAGTATTTTTGTAAATTTTTATGATGTAAATTATAACGATATATCTTGAACTTTTATAGTATGTATTTGGAATTTATATATATATATATCTGATGTAGATTAATTAATTTGAAAGGGGGTTACACCGGGTATCAGACTTCATTTATCTTAATTCTTGGAATATTCCAAGTTCTTTTTCTGCTCACTATCCAGAGGTGGTGAATATGATTTCTGATGTTGTCATTCCTACTAGCCCCTCTAAGGATCAACTTGTTTGGTGCCCTTCATCCTCGGGGGACTTAACATTCAAATAGGCTTTCCTTTTTGTTAGTAAAAGATCTTCTCGTGTTGCTTGGCCTAAACTTATTTGGCGTCCTTGCATACCTCCGTCTAGATCCTTTTTGATTTGGAGATTGTTTCACTCAAAATTACCTACGGATGATAATCTCAGGCGGAGAGGCCAAATTCTAGTTTCTGTTTGTTCTCATTGTGGGCAAGATGTTGAGACAGCCAACCGCCTTTTCTTATCATGCTCCTTTGTTGTATCTTTGTGGCGTTGGTTGGAGACTCTACTATGTTGTCACTTGGATCTTTCTTCTTTTTTGGACCTTATCCAGGCTTGTCGTAGACCTACTAGAACCCAGATACAGGATGTAGTTGCTTCAGCTATTATTAATCTATTGTGGTTTATATGGATTAGTAGAAACCATGCTCGTTTCCAGAATGGTCCTCATCCTATTGACGTTATCAAGCATAAAGTTATTGCTGCAGTATCTCTGACGGGTAATTATTCTCTTGGATATATGCAGAATTCTATTAATGATTTTAGGATTCTTCAAGCTTTTAAAGTTGCTGGACATGCTTCTCGGGCACCTAGGATTAAACAAGTTATCTGGTATCCTCCTCTTCAGGAATGGATTAAGTGTAATACGGACGGTTCTGCACATGGTGCGCCGGGCATTGCAGCTGGTGGGGGTATTTTCCGTAATAGTGATGGTTCCTTTCTTGGTGGGTTTGCTTTACCTCTTGGAAACACTTTCTCATTGCAGGCTGAAATTTTGGCAGTAGTACAGGCAGTTGAGATTGCTTATCATAAGGGTTGGTTTAAACTCTGGCTAGAATGTGATTCGAGCATGGTGGTTTCAGCTTTTAACTCTCCTCGTATTGTCCCATGGTGCATTCGTAATAGATGGCTAAACTGTATTTCTCTCACGCAGTCCATGGACTTCGTTATCTCTCATATTATGAGGGAAGGTAATCATTGTGCTGATAAGTTGGCTGAAAGGGGTACGACTCTTAGTGAGTTTACTTGGTGGGATGTAGTTCCTAGCTTTCTTAGGACAGTTTATGTGAGGGATAGAATGGGTCTCCCTAGTTACCGATTCTGTTGAATTGTTTTGTGGGTTTTGGTTTCATGTCCCCCCACTCTTTGTTTTCTTTATGATCTTTATTTATTTCTTTGAATAAAGGTGGATTTGCAGCATGTGATTAATAATCCCTCTGGTGCTGACCTAGTTAGGATCATGGGGTCTGTTATGATGCTTTGTAAATTCGCAATCTTATAAAAAAAATTATATTTATGAATTTTACTTTTTGAAATAAAAATATCAAATTCAAATAATAAAAAAATGGATTTATAAGTAAAGTAATTTTTTTTATAATTACGTTATTTAATTTGTGAATTCATTTAATTTGTGAATTTTAATTTTTAAACTAAATATCATATTCAACAAGTAAAACAAAATATTTTTTTATTGGTTTTTAATTTTCAAAATAATTAAAGTTAAAACAATATGATATTTTCATCATTAAATGTAAAAATAAAAAATCTCCCCAAACTAGGGATACTTAAGACAATTCCTTCTTAATTATTTTATTTATTATTTATTAATAACTTGTTTTTTTCAAGAACATTTAATAGATAATGAGTTTTTAATACACACTTTATAATATATTTTACAAAATGACATTTTCATTTTTGTTCATAATTAAGTATTGGGGGAAGCGTAATGGATTTTAATGTGGTTTTAATATCTATTTGAATTCATGTATTCATTTATTATGGCTATAATTTTTTTTTAAGATATACCTTTCCAAAAATATAATAAAATGGATACTTTATTTTCACTAATTTTTATTTATTTATGGAAGTAATTAATGTCACACTAAATATTATTTTGTAATTAAAAATGTTTGAATGTCTTCATTGTTATGATTAATGTAATATATTTTCAAAATTAAATTATTTAATGCTAAAGAATGTCAATGATTAAGAAGTCTTTAGAAATTTGTATTTAATATTTCACAGAAAACTTGTGACCCTGACTATTACATTTTTAAAATATTTTTCATATGTAATATTTTAAATATTACAATATTAATAAAAATATTTACACTTTTATTTGTAATATGTTATTATAATGTTTTGTAATATTTTAAATGTTATAGTACTATTAAAAATATTTAAACACACATTTTAAATATGTTGTTGTATAATGTGTTTAATCAATTGTGGTTCACTTTTTTGTTGTATAATGTGCTTAATCAATTGTCTATTTTATTCTTTTTTTTAATCAAGAAAGAGTTGCCAAGGTGTCCATAGAGTTCCTAATCCTAACTATGTTGGCACCAGAAGCTCTACTCATCACCTGCAGCAAGCTCACATATTAAAAAAGAAGTAGTACAAGAAAAAGACATGGGGGGACATAAGACCAGAACCCATGCAAAGGATCAAAGCTTAACAGAATCTATAATTAGGAAGACTTAATCTATCTCTAAATAGACTATCTCAAATAAATCTTGGAGGAGAATCCCACCGAGAAAAACCAACCACTTTAAGAGCATAATTGGTGAGGCTATCCGCGCTACCATTACCTTTGCGATATATGTGAGATACCTTAAAAGATATGGCACGAGTTAAAGCAAGATAATTACTCCAGTGAGAATGAAGCTTCCAAGGCACCATATTCACATTATTGAAAGCTTGGACAACTACTAAAGAATCACACTCTAGCCATAATTTTAACCAACCCTTCTCAAAAGCTTTTTCTATAGCCATCATTGCTGCATGTAGTTCTTAATGAAAAGCTACTAAGATAGAAAGAGATTGAGCAAAGCAGCCAAGAAATTCACCAAAGTGGTTCCAAAAAACATCGCCACAAGTTGCAGGACCAGGACAACCCCTTGCAGCCCCATCAACATTGCATTTTACCCAATCTGATAAAGGAGGAGACCAGTTCACCATTATAATATTGGGAGCTCTTCTAGAATGCCCATTAACATGTAATTTCCTGAATAGAGTAAATTCTTCTATAGAATTTGACATAACTTCCGAAGAGAAATTACCCGATAAAGAAGCAACGGCACATACATTGTTCATAATGGTAGTTTTCATTAATGGACCATGTTGAAATCTAGCTTGATTTCTGCTAAACCAAATGAGGTTAGCTAAATGAAGTATCAAGGAAATAAAGACATCTTGAGCTTGTGAACTAGAAGCTGAATTCGCAGTTTCCAAAAGCCTTAGAGGAGAAGATAAGTCTAAATTACGATGGATGAGCTGACTCAAGGAAGTTCATAGATCACAAGCAAAGGAGCACTCCAACAGAAGGTGAGTAGCAGTTTCAGCATAAGAGCCACAATGAGAGCAAATAGATGCAAAAGAAATGCCACACTTCTGGAGATTGTCATCAGTAGGCAATCTATTATATATCCAACGCCAAAAGAAAAAAGCTCTCGAAGGAGGGATTTGAGCACGCCAAATTAACTTACTCCAAGCTACTGTCTGAGCATTGGGCTGGAAAAAGCTAACTGCATCTTTGAAAAGCAAAAAACCCGAATCAGATGGGCACCAAACTCTAGTATCATCTACATCATCAAGTGGAATAATAACATCTTTAATTTCCTGAACAAGTTGTGGAAAGTGTTGCTCAAATAAGGCTGGAAAAACCCATTGCTTATTAATAATGAAATCAGCCACTGAAGCCTTCAGATTACGACATACATCCAGAGGGATATTCAGAGAATCAGAAATTGGTTCAGATAACCAGTTATCTGTCCAAAAGGAGATATGCTTGCCATATCCTAGCTACCATGTATAGTTGTTACAAATGATTGGAATATAAGGTTTGAGGCCAATCCAAATAGAAGAGGCAACATGTGATGAAGAACCTACTTCGTCCAAAACAGGCCTAGTGGGAATCCGCAGTGACCAAAGACCAACTAAGCTTAAGAATAGCTGCTTTGTTAATTACCTTGAGGGGTCTAACTCCTAGGCCACCCAAATCAACTGGCAAACATACCTTCTGCCAAGCCGCAATAACCAACTTAGACTTATCTGCATCCCACGTCCAAATAAAATGACGAATCCATGAATCAAGCTTATTCAACATAGCAGTTGGCCAAGCATAAATATGAAATGAGTACATGAGCATACTTTGAATAACAGATTTAATAAGCTGTATTCTTCCCATATAAGAAAGAAGCTTACCTCTCCAAGTCCTCAATTTGCAGCGTACTTTATCCATAATTGGCTGAAGATATAATTTCTTTGGGCGCCCTTGAAATAAGGGAACCCCTAGATAAGAGAAGGGAAGTGATCCCTTAGAAAAGCCCAAAGTATATTTAATAGGGCATAATCTGCTACCCTTATGGTCAGAATAAAATTTGTATTTATAGGGACTAATAAACTGACCTGAGGCCTCTCCATACTCCCGGAAAAGAGACATCAAATGTTGTAAGCTTCGCTTTGTTCCTTTACCAAAAACCAGAATGTCATCAGCAAATAAGGCATGACTAGGGGTACAATTGCCATTAGGACCACTCATAGGTTGAAACAAACCATTATGAACCAGAGAAGATATGCCACGACTTAGCACTTCCTCAGCCAAACAAAAAAGGAGGGGAGAAAGGGGGTCCCTTTGTCGGACACCCTCTTACAAGGAAAAAAGCCAACTGCCTTACCATTGATAGAGAAGGAAAGCTTTGCATACATAAGAATTACATGAATCCAATTCACAAATTTAGCATCAAAACCAAAAGCTCTCAGAACATCAAGAAGGAAATTCCAATCCAAAGTATCAAAGGCTTTACGAACATCAAACTTCATGATTAAGTTTCCTCCCATAGTGTGATACTTCAACAAATTTACCGCTTCAGAAGCAATACAAATACAATCACTAATTTGTCTATCTTTAACAAAACCTCGTTGGTGTGGAGAGATGATTTTTGGTGCTATAATCGCAAGCCTATCTGCTATAACTTTTGTAATGATTTTAAACTGAAAATTCGCTAAAGCAATCGGGCGAAAATTATCAACTGTATCTGCCTCAGGAAACTTAGGGATCAAAACCACTAGATTAGAATTCATGTTAGGTAGAATCCAACCTTGACGAAAAAATTGGAGAACCACTTGAAAAACATCTTCTCCAACAATGCGCCAGAAATGTTGAAAAAAAATCCTCCAAATCCATCAGGGCTAGGAGCCCCGTCACCATTCATACTAAAAACTGCTTTTCTCACCTCTTCCTTGGTTAGGATATTAGTAAGGAGGCAATTATCTTCCCTAGAGATCAAATCTGGAATGGTACGATTTATCAAGTTATTAGGCTTACAATTATTCTCACCAGCATAAATACTCGAAAAGAAATTTAGAACTTCTCCCTCAATATCTTCTTGTTGTTCAAGTAAACGGTCTCCACTGTGAAGAACAGAAAGTCTTTTGGAAGCACTATGAATGCGGGCAATTTTGTGAAAATAGGTTGTATTGCGGTCCCCATGGCAGTGCCATTTAACTCTAGCTTTCCCTTTCCAGAAAATCTCTTGCATGGACAATGATTTCTCAAGATTGATCTGAGCATGTATCTCCCTTTCCCTAAGATCATCAGAATAGCCCTTAGTATAAATTTCTAGTTGAACCTCAGAAACAATGTCTTGGCAATTTTTAACATTATCATGAATGTTTCCAAAACAATTTTTGTTCCAAACATGAAGAACATTCTTCAAGTGTCGTAGCTTACATCCCAAAATAAACATGGGACAACCAACAAAAATCTGGCTCCAAGAGGCTTCAACAATATTACTACAATCCTTATGTTCCAACCACATCTTCTGAAAACGAAAAGGAGAGGGACCAGTCCTCACTTCTTGCTGCAAATTCAATTGTCTATTTTATTCTTCAGTTTTATCTCCAATAAATATTAACAATTTTAGCATATGTCTTATACTCATTATCTTTACTTGTTCTTTTTTTCTTTTAGAAACTTAAAGGCAATATATTTTGTATTTTAAAATCATTACTATTGATCAATTCATTATTATCTAAATGATATTTTTTAATATAAAGTTGTCTACTTCATTTCATGCATATATATCTTTTGTTTAAACTTATTGAACATTTTTCTTACAATTCATTTATTTACAATACATTCATCTTAGAAATATCTGATTTTTTATTCTTATAATATAATTTATGTCTATTAAATTTTATTTAACTAGTTAGTAATAATGAACTCCTTTTTATTGAATAATTGTTATGTATTTATGGTCTTGCATTTAATATAATTTATTTTTATATATTCATTGTCTTTTATATATTAAACTCTCTCTCTCTCTCTCTCTTATATATATATATATATATATATATATATTGAATTTGACTTTCATTTGGGAAAAAAAATTAATTCTCGATTTTCACTGATATGGTAATTAATAGGGGTATAAATTATTATTTATTTATTTTTCTAATCATAATAATCTTTGAGAAAATAGTCTACACAGTGACAATGTAAAAGAAATTTACATTGTCTATGAGTGCATATTGCAGTAAAATTAAAGATAAGGCACCTCTAAGTGAAGAAATTATCTAAGTATACATAAATGAGGCTTTGTGCATCCCTCAATGAGATGAATTAACTTCATGCGTTACTCTTATTTAGGTTGCATTTAGACTAACTCATTTTAGACTTTTCTTCTCATTAAAAGGAGAAGTTGAGTCAATCAACATTCTTTTTTTTAAAGCAAAAGAAAGGGCAACAGAGCATCATAATAGTGGGGGAGATCCCAACTATGTTGTCACCTCAACCACTAATCATGATAACAGCTAGCCCTACATAACATTAAAATGAAAACAGAAGGAGAAACCCATGGTAGGTAGAACTTTACATAAACCTACAGTTAGGAAGACCAATCCTATTCCTACTCAATTCTGATCTGACAAAAAGAGGAGCAGAATCCCACCAAAAGAAATCATCAATATGAGTAGCAAAAGAGGCAATAATATCTGCACAAGTATTGCCTTCTCTATAAATATGGTCAACTAAAAAATTCATATTGGCTGCAATATCTATGCAATTTTTCCATCTATTCCTAATACTCCAAGGAACCAAATCTGGTTTTTGAAAGCCTTAACCACCATCAACGAATCACACTAAAGCCAACACTGAAGTCAATCAACATTCTGAGCCAAAAGGAATTCAACAAATATTTTTATAATGAAAACAACCTAAGGAAATAGAGTGGTGAAAAAAGTTTAGTTTTAGTAACTTATTCTAGTTCTACTTTCTATTCTTTATTCCAAATATCAAAATCGAATAAGATACTACTCAAGAAGATTTAACTTAAAAACAACTTTTAAGCATAAAAAAGTATAAAATTATGAAGCAACTTCAACTTTAAATTTAAAGAAAACAAACAAATAAAAAATTTAAAATTTCTTTTATGTACTTAATATATTTAAAAGAATGTCTTAAACACTCCTTAATTAGCACCCTTAAACACTCGTTAGTAAGTTCTAGTTTAAATTAACACTTCATGTATACTCACTTTGTAACACCCCTGCTATAATATAATTATAAAAATAGTTGGGAGTACAATATAAGGTTTCGATACAGCCTATTCCTAAATTATTTATTGTATGAAAATCCACAATAAAATAACTCATACCAACCATGAATAATAATTTTAATCAATTTAATTTTATATAAAAATTTAAAACAATTATAAATAATTAAATTAAATTTCATTAGTAAAGCCATAACTTAAATAAATATATTATAATTATCTATTAATTACCCATATAAAAGAATAATATTGTCATCCATTCATAATAAAAAATAAAAGTCCTTGAGTTTTTACAAACATGAAATTTAATATCTGATAACAAAAAAGAAATATTATATCAAACAAAAATGAAAATGCTTGAATGATTACAAACATCAATTCAATACCTCCTATAAAAATAAAGAAATATTATGCTCTCATCTATCCATAATAGATAAAAAAAAAATGAAAATCCTTATGTCCTCACAATGTCAATTTAATATCTCATATAACAAGAAAAAAATACTATCATTCATCCATAAGAAGAAAATGAAAATCCTTGAGTTCTCAATATTGTCTTTCCTTGAGTTCCTTCAATAATAAAGAATGAAAATATTAGAAAACTACACCAATGATGTACATTCAGCTAGGTACCCGTGGCTTTATAATGATTTAAGAACTCTAAAGAAATTAAGAGAGAGAACTGATGATAAATGCAAGTTCTTCCATAGGTCATATTAATGGTCACTTTCTAACCCTGAGAATGTGGCCAAAACACTAATATTTTCCCTATTCCAGCAATAAGTACCTCAAATAAAGTGGTTGTTTTAGGAGAGCAAGATAATGTGTAGTCACATGATATAACTAAACATGATTCCCTATTTCACCAAGGCAGACTAAGAGATACAAGATGTTGACTTACCAAATAGTACACTAGGATAAGAATGGGATGGTTCAAGACATCAAGATCTGCATCCTCATCAAATGCAGAAAATGCAAGCTACATTAAAGGCAAAAACAAGTCAGAAAATAATAACTTCAGATTCATACAGTAGTTTTAAATTGGAAGGAACTCACCAGTGCATATCTTATCATGAAACAAATGTAACAAATAGTTGTAACAGACCCAATCTGCCAAGGTGAAAAGTTAGGCACCAAGTGCTTTTGCCAGAGTTTAAGTCTTGATCATACAATTTTTACCTCATAAAATGAGCAAGTGACTGCATAAAATACTTGTTTCATAAGAATAAAAACAGAGCAGTTTGCGTTTACTAGTGCTCCTTCAAATCCTTTTCTTTGAAAAACTCCTACTCGTAACTTCAATTTCATTAATGAAAGTTTATCAGAGTAAATAAATAAATGGTCAACATTCATTGATTCTGAAAATAATGAACTAGCAACCTATCTAAACTAGAAGATGATAATTTTGATTCATTAAACACATGTATTTGATGTTCTATATACTATTAACATACAACAAAACTGGAAAAATATAAAGTAAGAAAAGAGAAAAGTTATACTTTGACTAGCATCTCCTAACTTATTGAAATAGAACATGTATATATCCCATTCAGATGACTGGTAATGTAGATGCATCTCCTAACAAAGAGACTTAAACCAACCTGTGAAACTATCACATTCAGGGGCACTGTCATATAGCTACACCAGAACTGAACTAGACCACTGCAAGTTTAAAAATAAGAAAATGAGAGTCCTTGCACATTGAAGTATTCCAAAATCTGAAAAATTAGTTAAGTAAAACAAAATAGAAAATAAATAAAAAAAGTAATCTAATAAAAGAATGTCATAAGACACGGATTCAATCATGAAAAATTGACATCTTACCAGTGTCCAAATAAACTTTTCCATATCAAAGGCATTCCGCATGAACAATAGAGAAATTAAGAACAAAAACATAACCGTGCAACATGACCTGACTACTAAAAAGATTATCACATGGCTTTAATAGTATATCTGGTTTTTTGAACCAAAAAAGGTCGTCACATGGCTATACTAGTGTCCTAACAGATGGACTGTTTGCTCCATAATTTCAAGTGCTAAAGTGGATACAAAATGTTGAAGTTTTGTCCTTATTAACATGACAAGCTTTTAGGGGTAGAGAAATCAGACCTTAAGGAAAATAACTTTTCAATGGATTGTTTCATTTTGATTTGTTGAAATATCAAATTAGAAAAATATACATACAACTGTTGGGATAAATGATGGCCAGAAGTATATATCCAGACCTGCGAATATAGAAACTTAAATATCTGAGAAAATTATTCAACGACAGTAACGATATGCATATCTTCAATTCTGAAGAAGAGAAGTTACCATGGACGTTCACAAAGATGCAGACTATGGCATAAATCCAAAGTGGCCAGCTGCAGAATTGAAAAAAAAAAAGGTTATTCAGCTCTAAGTTTTCTCATTGTTGTTCTTTAAAAAAACTTTATAGTAGAAGTCTAAGGTTGATTAGAAAAAAACATTGATTGGTGTTTGCTACAATAACTCTGGAGCTTCTCTCATAGGAAACTTGATTTCTCTTCACTCCATTCCCTCTGTTAATCATGAGCATTCTATGTTAACTAAGCAGCTTACTATTAATAACTTATATCAGTTTGCAACACAGTAACCAGTTAAAAGGAGAAATCCATTTTGATAGGGTTCACACCTTATTCCTAGAATGCCATGAAATTCATCTTCCACGCTTCGAACCATATATTTATGGAAATTATAAGACAACGACAATTTGTGTTCCTGTAAAATTTAAAAAGCAGGGAGCAAATTAGACCAGTAACTAAAATATATGGTTGATAATCATGCTTAATGATCATGCAGAATTAGGCATTAACA
This sequence comes from Pueraria montana var. lobata, assembly GCA_026413185.1. NCBI lineage: Eukaryota > Viridiplantae > Streptophyta > Magnoliopsida > Fabales > Fabaceae > Pueraria > Pueraria montana. The sequence goes on along the minus strand of CM048650.1, from coordinate 64,570,155 downwards.
GTCATAAAAGATTATTCTTAAGATTCAAAAGAGAAAGTGAGAGCTATTTTCTAACTGTAAAGCTTACATTGAAATCTGAATAGCGAAGGAAAATAAGCAATGCCAATATGATCAGGTAATATAGTTATGTCTAAACACAAGTACAGAAGTTTCGAACATTAATTAGACAAGTAAACTAAACAAGTAATATTTTTTTTTATCCGTACTAAACAAGTAATATGCTGCAATGCTGCAACTCCTAAGAATAAAATGAATGCTCTGTAACAAATGACTAAAAACAATGTTTTATAATTAAGTTATTAAACATAAGTTATTAAAAATTAAAGAAGAATGAACAACCAACACTGAATAACAAATGATGAAGCATCTAATTGAAGAAGTAACTAAGCCAAATCTGAAATGAGAGATGAAAAGTGGAGAAAGTGAATATATGATTGAAGTAGTATGCTAGGAAGCACGGACCCGGCGGCTGAATTCCGTGTCGAGGTGTCCGACACGCATCAGACACCGACACGCGGCGGACACGCAGTGGACACGGTGTTGGATACATTTTTGTGGTGTCCTGTTCTTTTTTTTTTCCTGCTTGGACACAGCGCGGACACACACTAGACACTCCTCTGATTTATTTTTTTTATCAAAAATTTTAAAAATCAACCTAAAAGATTAGAGTATAAAAATTCCATTTTAAAATTAGAAGTTGTGTTTTTCAATGATGATGACCAAGAAAGAAGGGGAAATGCTTAGATAGATTAATATTAACAAGTTTTTTGGATTTTTCTTTTCAATGATGATTTCTCACAGTATTTCTTTTTTGTGAGACTTATTATCATATGAAAATTATAAAGCTTAACTTGTTTTAAGATGAATATATAAATCTTATATATATATAACATGTCCCCGTGTCCTATGTTTTAGACTTTAGCTGTGTCCCAATGTCCGTGTCTGTGTCATGTCCGATGTCTATGAAGAAGTCTGTGTCGTGTCCGGTGTCTGTGAAGAAGTCTGTGCTTCATAGGTAGTACGTTCAATAACTTGCCCTACTTTTCGCTCAAAAAGTGTAAAGAAAGTAAAAAGCAGGGCAAGTTAAAATCTTTCTCCAACAAGTGTCTCCTAAGTAGTGAACTCTCACCTCCATTTTCTGTGATTTAATATCCGAAAGGACTGCCACCACCTTGTAAGTGTCACTCCGATCAACATACCCAAACCCACTCTTCACACGATACCATTTAGTTTTATAATTGGACGAATGGAGATGTAAAGGTGGCGACTCTATAGACATGACCCTTGTGACTAGGTTCCAAAATCGAAACCGGTATACATGAAATTCATCTCCAACAAAATAATCGTGCAAGCAAACCAACCCGTTGCAAACACCAGAGACAAGGTAACCAGAATTGGTGGCAACGATCGCCAATAGTGGATAATGGGTTCTTAAGTAAATGTTGTTTCGAGCAGGGTGCAACACATGTCACGAGTTTATCACCGTCGACGTTGGCATCCTTATACATTACTAGGATGTGGGTGTTTTTGGAGCACCTACAAAGGTGCAATTTGATGAATGTAGGATGGAAGATGAGAGAATTCCAAGTCTAAGAAACACACCTGAAAAGTATGAGAGCCTTCACCGGAACCCATGACAGAATTTCCACTATGAGCTCCTCGGGGAGTACAAGAGCATGAGACATTTCCACTGAACGTGAAAGATACACTTTGTAGAGACCAATGTAAGAAGAAAACCCTAATTATAAAGACTTTTGGTATCCAACCTTTGAAAAGGTAAGAGCAAATTATACTACACTCTTTGCATTTTACTCATATTATACCTAATATCCCTCTGGTAGTTTGGCCTCCCTTTCCATAACGGAGTGGTATCGAAGGTAATATGAGTAAAACACAGGAAGTGCACTTGCAATTTGCCCAAGAAAATATTAAATTGGAGTTAATTGTACTGAAAAATGCATTTAATGATTTTAAAGTAATCCATGAGGGAATTAAGCTAGTTATTTAAGAGGATATAAATTATTATTAATCTTTGAGAATTAATTTTATTGAGAACTTTTTTTACTTTTTATATTTTATTAATGACTTTTGCTCAAGCATAATTGCACTACCATTTTCAAATGATCTACATATTATAAGGACTAAAATGAAAAGATAAATATATTATAAATACTAAAAGCAAAATAACAAGCACCAAGAACAAAAACAAAAAATTATAGGGACCAAAAGTTAAGCAAAATTTTTTTAGCTAGCAACCAAAAGCAAAATATGACTATATTTCATCAAAAATATATGTAATCCTAGATATTAACATATTTAAATATACTTGCACATGTTTTTTTGTAATTTTTTAATTCTACCAGCTTTAATATGCAAGTTTTATTTTTTTATTTTTTCTGCTGAATAAGTTTTATTTCAAATGAGAGGAACAAGTAAAATAACTTATGAGGAATAAAAATTTTGAGGATGTTACATTATTTTTATATCAAAATAAGATTCTTTATTTTTTGTTGTGAAATCCACCTTTTAAACTTTTTTCTTCATCATAATAATTGAAAATGGAAAAGTTACAAAATAATGTCAACAAACACACTTCAAATACTAAATATTAAAATAATGTTCATAGTAATTCTACCTGATCAAATAGGATTACTTCGCATAGAGAGTACATGTGGTCTCATACAAAAACAAAATTACAATTTAGTAAAGTTTTTAAAAATTATTCTAGAAAAAAAAAATATAATAGTTTACCATTTTGATTATAGTATTATTGGTAGACTTTAAGGGTGGGGGTCCAAACCCCAACTTCAATGCTTTGGTAATTTCTTTACCATTTTTGTATGTCACCTCAGTATACTACAACAATACTATGTCATCGCCATATTAACATATGTGTCAAGTCAGCTGTCACTTGCGTGACACATCATAAATTAGTATATGAATATTGAGTTAAAAGGAATGAAAATTCAGTCCTAGTATATATGTTTTGAATTCTTAAATTTTAATTTTCAATAGATTGTGATATGAATGTTTTATTGAGGATTTAAATAAAAAATGATATGTTGTTTGATTAATAACATTCATTATTGTTAGAAATTACCCAAGTTGAACACAAAGCAATTTAGTGCCAACCTCATTTTCCAGTCCAAAATTTTGTTAAACTTATTACTCTTTTTTAGTACTTCAAAACAAATCTATATCTGCTTTGAAAAGCTTTTCCTTTTTCTATTTACTCATAATTATCCTTGGCTTCTATTGGATTATCTTCCAGAATTCATAAATTATGTTTGCATATGAATGGAATATTTTTTTCTTTATAATTGTATTTTGTGGGATAAAGTTTAAGGAAAAGGGAAGATTATACCTCCTAATGTGTTATGCATGTTAGCAATTGCTTAAGATTGTAAAGTGACAAATACATAATTACCCAGTGAAGTTGTTTCCATCCTTACAAGTTCAACAAATGTTGGTCTGTATGGAATTAGCTAGTAGGCAATATTCTTGAAATATATGAACAGAAACGATGAACGATGACATGTTTTAAAACAAAAATATTAATGAATTAAAATGGAAAGAAATCACGGTCAGGTAGTTCTAAGAAAGCTGTAACTATTTCTCTTTTCTACATGTCAAAATGGACCTCTTTCTTTGCTGTCATTGTTTTCCCATTTTTCTTTCATTTTTTTTATCTTTTTAAGAGATTTACTTTGAATTGAACAAAATGGATTTCATAAAAGAAAACATGACAAATAATCCCAAAGTACAATACATCCAGTGCCACCCTAGATATGACTAATCTCCCCCCCCCCCCCCCCCCTCTCTCTCTCACACACACACACACACTTTGTTAAACTATACACATGCCTTGGGCTTCAAGGATATCCAAAATTAAACAGCAGTTCTCTTGGTTGGTTCATCAGTTCTTCAATCATCAGCTCATTTTCAGTTTCATTGTTAGCCATCTTTTATAGCCCAATTTCTTCATCATCCCACGGCATAATCTCCTTTTCCAAATTTTTCATCTTATTCTTTAATTCATCACCTTATTATCCAATTCATTACTCTCTTTCTCATCACTACTCTTCATCTTATACACACTCTTCGTCCCTCTCTTACTCTCTTCTTCATCACTGTTCTTCATCTTATTCACTATCTAGATGAATGGCATTTCTGCCCTTCTGCTTGATTCACGGGATGCCAAACCTGAATCCTGTAAAGTGTAACACCATCAACTACTATCTGTATCACCTAAAGTTTCTTTATATGTTAATGTAATGTAAAACATATGTATATATTATATACAGTGCTTCATGCTTTGAATGTTACGTACTTGGTTATCTATAGCATCTGCTTCAGCCACCTTTGCTTTCTTGCTTCCACCTTCTGGAAGAAAATCTACATCGAGCAAAAATTTAATTACTTCTGGCTGGGACCGCAATGTCTTCTGTGATGGCAAGTGATGATAGTACTGCCATAAACAGTTGTATATGTTAGTTATCAATGTAAGCTAGCATATATATATTTCAAATTCATTTCTTAAAGATATATATGACTTGCATTTAGTATAAGTCATTACAAACAAACACTTGCCTTATTTTCTTCTTAAAAATAGCATGTACGTATATTTTGGTTTCAATCTTATCTTACACTTAAAACCATTTTTTTTATCAACCACTAAAGTCATTGATAGTCTAGTCTTACACAATCTTGCATTAAAATGCCAGGTTTTGCTTTGCGAGTGTTCCCTTTTTTCTAGAACCCAATTTTGTAATCTTTCTACCACTGAAAATTTGGGAACATGTTTCCCCCAGCTTGATCCTTTCCTAAATCAGTTTAGTAGTACCTGTTGTAAATTGCCAAGATATAATTAGCAACCAATTTATTATATCATAAATCATATATTGCACAGTTGTAGTTCATAAAACAAGTAAACAAATATAAAGAGAAAGTAAAAATAATTAATTGGTAATGGACTATAAATTAGCGGGCAACTTACTATCTCCAAGTCAATGTTTTCCTCCAAACAAAATGTTGGAGGTTCAAAAGAAAAAGGGACTTGCCAAAGAAGCTTAGTTGTTGTTTTTCTTCATCTTTTTCGTTGATCCTGCATGTGCCCAACACCATCATTTAAGTCACAAAAATATTATTTTAAGGCACAAATGAGAAACCCTCCCACTAAAAATTAATCCTAATGGTTGATGCAATGAAATCTTAACAATCCGAAAGAGTTATGAAAAATTGAAATATTAGGAACTTTACTTTTCTAATGTTATCATTGTCTGATTCCTTTGTCTCGGGCATGGGGATGGTAGGAACACCTAATGGATGAGCACCATGTCGAAGATGTTCTACTGCTCTTCTCTTGACTTCTTGTTTTCAAGTGTAAATAATTAAATTGTTAAGGCACTTATTAGGGTGAAATTTAGGGAATACAAAGGGAATGTGAAGTGAAATTTCTTAATTATTTTGAAAAATAAAACTAATGAATATTGAGTATTAGATGATATTTGAAGGGGACATTATATTCACTTACCCTTATTTGTTCTTCGAAGGCATCTTTAAGTCTATCAAGGAGAACCGGATCCTTACAAACATCAATTGGTTGTGAGACCACCACAAGACTAAGTTGTTGCTCAATGGATGTCATATTTGATGCTCCTAAAAAAACAATTTTCTATAACACTAGGAGGAGAGAAAAAATTCAGACGTGATAAAAAAAAAGTTACAAGAAGTTAGATGTTAAGCAGGAAAACATTCTCATATATATATATATATATATATATATATATATATATATATATATATATATATATATATATATATATATATATATTCCCTTTTGTTTGGAATCGGATATCTAATCCATTGAAAGGCCCGGTTCAAAGGCTTGTAGTTTACGACTAGTCGAGGAGTTCCTCTTTCTAGTTCAGCTTCTTTGTTGACATAAAAAGCAGAGCACAACCATGGACTCTTACTCTTCTTAATTAACCCCTTTTCTAAGAGATATTTGATCTCTTTTTGGCAATATTGGAGCAATTTTTCATTCATTTGGATTGGCCTAGCTCTAGTAGGGATATGCCTTTCATCAAAATATTTTTCATATGGAAGCTCTACTGTGTTTCTTCCTATCCCAGAATGCATGGGGAATATATGAACAAACTGAAGATTGGATTTGTTTTAACAAAGTTTGTATCTATTGTTGGACTTGAGGTTGTCCTAATTGTCTTTCAATAGTTTGAAAGGATATTTCTTCTTTTAAAAATTAATCCAATTTTCTTTATGTTGAACAACATTGAGACTTATGATGATTGGTTTTCTGATAAACTTGAACACAATGTGTTTTCATAGATGCTGGGTTGTTATTCCTTCTTCAGAAATTTCTAAAGGGTATAATTTTCTTATAAATGGAGTCCCAAGAATTACCTCATTTTTAAGGTTTTTTACCAGCAAAAATGGTGTGTCAACTTGGAATCCTTGGTTCTCTATGATTGCTTTTGGCAGTTTAAAATTAATTTTGAGCTTGGAACCACTTACAGTACGAAGTTGTTCTGATGTTTTTCAAAGTATTTTGTGAGGATTAACCCTTCTAAAATGCAGTTAGAGTCTGCCCCTGTATTAAACAAGGCATGTTTCTAGAACAAATTCTTCCACAATGATTTTGATATTAATATAGAATTTTTGGATTTTTAACTAATTAATTAATCCCATGAATTCTATATCTATAAAGTTAACTTCTTTATTTGACTCATTGTCCAAGTCATCTTCCCCTTGGTTTTCTCCTAAATTTAACAGAATCATTTGTTGAATATCTTGTTGTTCTTTTATTTCCTTGATCTCTCTTTTGATATTATTTCTTGGAGATCCTGGATTGTGACAACTTTTACTGGGGATTTTTCCAACTTTTTAAGTGTTTGTTTGAGATCAAATTTGTTGGTGATCAATAGATCTTTTGTCTTTGGGGTTTTCTCTTCTAATAAAGATTTTAACTTTTCTAAATAAATCTTCTTTTCCTGAGGGTCAAGGATTGAACTAATTGCTTCAAACAAAAGATCATATTCTTTTGTTAGAACATTGATATTATGAGTCTCTTCTTCTTCTATGGAAGAGGAGATGTCTTCATGTTGTATTTGGTTGAGGTCTTCAGAGGAAGACTTTTTATCAGATTCTTCCTCAGATGTTTCTACCAACAGATTGTTTAATCTGTTCTTCAATTGAAGGCTCATGGTTTGAAGATTGGATCTTTTTCTTTAACCTACAATATCTGGCTTTTTGCCCCGATTTACCACAATTATAACAAATTATTGGTTTTTTGGCACTTTCACATCTATTGTAGGTTTTGTTTTTATTTCCTGTTTAAGCCTTCTAGGTGGAGCATTTTTCTTGTGTTTATGTTACTTTAGCAGAGGAAAAGGGGCTAGTGCTAGCAGGACTAACAAAATAGGCAAAGCCAAGGTCATCAACCCTTTCTAGGTCATCTACTCAGAACCAAACTAAAAACTTTAGGTCATCTACCCCCAGGCAACCCAAGTTGGGTTGTTAACCCATAATCCCTCTGAAGAAGCAACTACTTCTAAAACAACCAAACAAACAAAAGTTGATTATGCTTTCCATATCCAAATAGAACTCGTAGGAGAAAGATCCTCAAATGTCATCACGATATGGCATTTGAAAGATGGAGAAATGATAAAATCCGAACTACCTCCATCTAGTTAATATCAATTCCCTAATATTAAGGATGACAAACATAATCCAGTAATGACAGCGCCATTCAAAAGAAAGAACAAAGAAGAACAATTGACTTCTAAGGACATTAGGAGTCTTATTAAACAATCAAATTATGCAAACAAATATCTCCAAATTTTAGGGGGGAAAGCAAAACCAGAAAGCAATGGTATCTTCATCCAAACCTTCGTTTAAACCATTTAAAATAAACAAACAACTTAAAAAGGAAAAATTTAACCTCAAAAACAAACATGATGAACCTCAGGAGACTCTCCTAAGTAAAATCACTAAACAACTAAAGATGTTATCAACTGTTGTTCCAAATACACCTCAGTCAGGATAAGCTAAATCCAAGACATCAAAGGCAGGAATGACAGTCAACACCATAGGGAAATATACATCAATAACAGATGAAGAATTAGAAACTAGATTCGTGATTAAGGTTAATCCATTGATTAGTCAAACCCTAAATTGGAGAAATCCAACCAAACTTTATTACAACAAAGCAACAACACCTGACATTTTGTTGGAAGAGAGAGATCCAAACTTTAAAAGTTTTAGTGCAAACAATATCTATGAATGCAACATAGATGGACAAACTGAGTATAACATTTTGAACACTCTTCAACACATGACCATGGTTGCTAGAGCATACCAAACAACTCATGACTACTCAGAAGAAGTCATGGTTAACATCTTAGTTGCAAGAATCTTTGGGCAATTAAAAGGATGGTGGGATAATCATCTCACTGAAAAGGAAAAGGACAAAATATTTTCTACAATTAAAACAGATTCAGATGAAAACCCAATCACCAGTGATGGAGAAACAATTCCGGATGTTGTCAACACTCTAATTTTTATAGAGCACCATCAAACCACGAAAAATTCCATTTTGTATTTAAATGCCACTGGTGTCACAGAACAGAGTTTACATTAAGAAAATGCCAATAAATACAAAAGGTGCTTCTAAAAATCTAGAAAAATTAATGGACACTCCACAAGGTCTAAAATGCATCATATATTTTTTCAATACAAATTTCTCATGAAAAGTAATTTTTCTCATTTAATTTCCCAACTATCCAGCATTTCGGTTTTTCAAAGATTAAATGAAGAAAAATACTTCCCAAGCTTTTCTAGCTCCACAAAAATTCAGGGATGGTCCCAATAATTTATAAAACAAGTCCATGTTTCCAGTTTTCCATGTTCACATCCCAAATTTTTTATAAAAATCAAAACAGCCCACTTCACAGATTTAACTGTTTTCAAAAATAAATTTATTTGAAATAGTTGTAGAGCTCTAAAAGTTCTAAAAAAAAATACCACGACTTCCAGAGGTATCAAAACTTAGGAAAATGATTTTACATCACCAAAACCACTCCCATAAATAGGCAAGAAAATTATTATACAGCATCATTACCAAAATGAAAAATAGCTCATTTCAACATATTTAAGTATTCCCATGACACCCATGGTGTCAACATGCCACCACCAACAACAACAACCAATAATCAACAAGAAAAGAGGGAATGGCTTAGAGAAGAAGAAGAAACCCCTCCATACCTCCAAATTTTCAAAATCAAATGCAACAAAAGTGAGGTTGTTGGGTAGAGCTAGCCTCCCTCTTCACAATATCAAAGATTAAACAGTGGAAAATGGGATCTTGGTGCTCAAATCTTAGAGAGAAGATGGAGCTTGTAGTGAGAAGGTAGAGAGGAAAATGGAGAGTCTTGGAGAAGAAGTTGAAGAAATGAGGAAAACCTTTCTCACACACACACTTTTAATGCTTTTAATGAGAGAGAGAAAAAGAGAAAAGCAAAAAGTGTCTCCCCCTTCTCTCTCCTAGGGCCGGCGCCCTTTTCAAAGAACTAAGGGTCCATGTTTTGTTTTAATTAGGCCCATACGAGGCCCATTAGGTTTGTGGTTAGGGTTTCGCAGTGTTTGGGGTTTGGGTCTTTGTGCAATTTTGGTTATCTGGGTCACTAGTAGTCATGTAAATGAAATTTTAATTCAATCTCACATTAATATTTTTCTAAGACACACCTAATTAATTAAATTCCTAACACAATTATTTCTATCAATTTTATTAATTTTTTAATTAATCTGACACCTAGAATTAATTTTACAGTCAAATAAATTAATAATATCATGCAAATAATTTATTCTATCTTAATTTCTAATAAACATATTTATTTTTATTTAATGAAAATAAATCCATAATAACATCAATTGAATCACACAAATATATAATTAAAGATATATTGAGTGTAATTTTTTCAGGGTGTTACAACATACACGCTGTAACACCCTTATTTTATTTTTCTGTTTGTAGATATTTTTCTATAAATATTATGAGAAATTATATACTGTATTTTATAAAAACCTTTTGTACATATTTTCATAATAAAATTAATACAGTTCTATTCAGAAAAAATTTCTGAATCTTCTGATATTTTTGTTTTTGTGTGAATTGCTTGTTGACTGGACAGTTGTGTCAGACAGCTGTCCAGGATAAATTTTCCAGTGTACCATTTTGGAGTAAACTATAATTTAATAAATAGGTAATTGAATTTAGATTAAAAATATATACAATTGGGAAATTAAAATGCTAATTTCGAATTGTTAGGATTTTCTGAAAGTTAGAACTCTGAGAAATTATTACGATAAAATTCTAAGGTAGAAAATTAAGATAAAATTTGTATGAAACCTATGGAATTTTCTATTAATTATAACATACTTAGAATAATTATTAACATTGTTTAACTAAGAAAATAAAAATGAAAGTATTAGCCAATCAAAATTTGACAACTCAATGTTTCTAATGTGATTAAATTAAGCTAATTAGGCTTTGATTAAGAGATAATTAAGACACTACCCCAAGGTTTTTGATAGTGAGGAATTTAATGGTGGTGTTAGTTTCTTAAAATTCTAATTAGTTTGTAAAATAATTAAAAAGCTCTACAATATTCTAGAAAAATCCATAATTTCCTACAATTTTTTACTTTTGACCACTTAATGAGCAAGTCACCCAAGCAAGCTTTGTTGGCTGTCCAAGTGGCTGGAGAAACTTGGCCAAATTGGCTGCCCATGGACCAGATCTGGACATGTAGGAAAAAATTAAATGGGTGGAGAACTTTTTTTTTTATTAAAGCATAAGAAATCAAGCCAAAATAAAAACCTACAAAGCTAGCAACCAAAATCTCAAACCCGTGAGTTTCCCCCACAGCAGCCCTCTCCATTTCACTTCATCCTTTCTTCCAAAATTAAGAAAGAAACCAATCTAAACCTCACCACCATCCATAGATATTCAGCCAAAATGAAGGAAATTGGAGAAAAACCCTAAAATTTCAAGAAGCCAAGGGAGGAAGAAAGAAAAGGGATTCAAGGATTTCCATCAAACTAAGGATTCAAGGTAAGGATCTTGGCATTTAATTTCAATTTAGACAACTTGGAAATTGGAGAAACATGTCTCTAGGTTTAGATTCAAGATTTGATCAAGAACCATGAAAAGATGAAATTGATTTAGGGGTTTTGTAAATTTGATGTTAGAGGTTTGAAATAATTGTTTCGAACATTGATTGGTTGATTTATTGATGTGTTGTGATAGATTGAACTTTGAATTGTTGATCTTGATTGAAACTTGATTTGGTTGATTTTTGATTGGAAATTGGCTTGGTCATTTTGGAAAAGATGTTGGAAATGGCTTGAAGGCCATTCGGCCATGGCTAGGTTACAAGGGATACTATGTGGAAATTTTCAAATAACCAAGGGCAAAATTGTCATTTCACATGCAGGGACACATTGGGAATTTTATAAAAAGATCAAGGGCAATTTCAGAAATAATAGAAAAGTATAAGGGTAAAATGGTAATTTCATATGTTCTAGAAAGATTAGGGACAAATTTGGAATTTTATAAAATAATAAGGGTAATTTGGTAATTTCACATTTGAGGATGTAATTTGAAATTTAGGAAAAGATTAAGGGTAGTTTAGTAATTTTACATAGGAAGGACTTAGTTGGTATTTTAGTGAAATATTAATGTTATAATGTTAATTGTTGAATTTTAAAATTTTTATATGATTGTTTAAAATTACTTATCTATTTATGTTCATGATCATATTGCATAAGCATGAGTCTTTTTGGGGGGAATTTCAAAGATTTGAAATGAGAAATGATATTGTTGACTAACCGGGACTGCGGTAGTCATGAGAAATGATTTTGATATATGAGAAATGATTTCTGGGGTGAGCAGAATTTGTTAGACAGGACTATATAGTCTGTGATTATATAGTCTGTGGGGTGAAGGATATTGGCAATTCCACAAGTGGCCGGAATCTAGACTGAGATGCGGTCGTGGTGGCCTTCCTGGGTATCCTGATCTCCTAATTCTGTTTAGCTTATTCACGTTTAGTAGGGGCTGATAGCTGAATTGCAGTGCGTATTGATAGGCCAGTTACTTACTAAACACTCAAAGGGAAAGTCTCCATGGAGCAGGGTCAAAATGATTTTGAGTCAAAACTGCATTTGCATAAAGCATACTGCATTTGTCTTAATTATGTAATTTATTAATTATTATATAATTTTTTCTGGTTGATAATGTCTGCCTTTGTATGAGAAATTAAATGCCTGATCCGGTAAATTTTATCCCTAGATCCTAGGGAAGTTTAAATTGTAGGTGACTGAAGATTTGTTAGAAGATAAAGATGCGGAAATTTCCAGAGCTATAGGAAGGGAAAAATTTTGGGCAGAAAATAGTTTTAGAAATAGATCATTTTGTAGTAAGCTTTCTGTAAATTTTAGTGATGTATTTATAGAAAATATTTTGGATTTTAATAGAATGTATTAGTACTTTTATGTATAATGTAAATTAATTAATTAAATTAAGTTTAAAATTAGAAGGGGGGTTACACACACATCCATTCCTCTCTTGAGGTTGGAACAACAATTGTTGTTCTACAAGGTTCTCGGTTAGCCAATCACCCATGGTGCTTAGCACCATCTCGCTGGACTTCCAAACACCTTCTTTGGATGTCCACTCGCTTAGTGAGCCTACACTCTACACTAGACTTCACTCTATGGGAGTTCTCTCACTTAGCGAGACTAAGGTCTCATTGAGCGAATATATCACTTGGCCCCTTGGAGATCTTTTTGCTTAGCGAGGGATAACCATCACTTAATGAAACATCCTAGAGTGACAACCTCTACTCTCTTACTGATATTAGCTTAGTGAGAACAACCTCTTACCAATGACAATAAACCTTACTCATTTTCCTGTTCTTACTCAACAAAGGTAATCCCTCGCTAAGTTAGAGAATTATGGGTAGCAAACCTAGAAACACATGATCCTTAATTAACGAGATGTAGCAAAGATCATCCAAACCCTAGAAACACAAATTCTATAGACTGCAAAGGTCATACATCTGTTGGATCGAGGGCCACTGATGGCTCCCAAACACTCACAAGTACATCAATCAGTCCCACAACACTTATTTTACATTCCTAATCAATTAATCTACCCAATAAACCCCTAACTTATGCAAAATTATAAAAGAAAAACCCATAAATACCCAAACCTAGGGTTGAAAATGAGAAAATGGGAGGAAGAATGGAAATCATGCAATCAAAGGGGTAAGGATGGACAAGGAAAAAATACTCACCTTGGGGATCCTGTGAAGCTGAGCTCTGGGGCACTTGGTCTCTTATCTCCTGCTGCTCCTCCTCTTTTCCTTCTTTTTTCCTTTCTTCTTTTTCTCTTCCTCCCATCCCCCTATATAATCGTGTGTGTATGTGTGAGCGCGCACTCTAGTAGGCCTCGACCAACCTTGGGCCTCAACATTCCATCTCAATCCTATTATCTATTCATGTAGAGTCCAATTTTAAAAGGGAAACTATAATTGACAACCTTATTTCTAACTTACATAATTGAGGATGTTACAATTTTATTATTGAGTATTTGAATTTGTGCATTCAATTATTGGTCATCATGAATTTATTAATTATATTTATGAATTTTACTTTTCTGAAATAAAAATATCAAATTCAAATTATAAAAAAATGGTTTTATAAGTAAAGTAAAAAAATTAATATTTTTTTACAATTACATGTGTTTAATGGTTTTCATATCTATTTGAATTCATGTATTCATTTATTATGTTTATAAATTTTCCTTCTTTGAGATATAACTTTCCAAAAATAAAATAAAATGGAAGTATTTTTTTATTTATTTATGGAAGTAATTAAAGTCAAACTAAATAATATTTTGTAATTAAAAATGTTTGAATTCTTAATTATTTTGATTAATGTAATATATTTTCAAAATTAGATTGTTTAATGCTAAAGAATGTCAAAGATTAATAAGTCTTCAATAATTTGTGTTTAATCTTTCACAGAAAACTTGTGATCCTAACTGTTACCATATTTAAAATATTTTTCATATGTAATATTTTAATATTACTATACTAATAAAAATATTTACACATATATTTTAAATATGTTGTTGTAATGTGATACTTCTTAACATATTTATGGTTCACTTTTTTGTTGTATAATGCATTGTATCAATTTTCTATTTTATTCTTTAGTTTTAAGTCCAATAAATATTAACAATTTTTGCATATCTCTTGTACTCATATCTCTGCATTTTTTTAGAAACTTAAAACCAATATATTTTGTATTTTAAAATTATTACTATTGATCAATTCATTATTATCTAAATGATATTTTTTACTATAAAGTTGTCTACTTCATTTCATGCATATATAGCTTTCGTTAACACTTATTGAACATTTTTTTACTATAAAGTTGTATATAAAAAATTGAACATTTTTTTACAATTCATTTATTTACTGTACATTCATCTTAGAAATATCTGCTTTTTTATTCTTATCATATTATTTATGTCTATTAAATTTAATTTAACTTCTTAGTAATAATAAACTCCTTTTTATTGAAAAATTGTTATGTATTTATGGTCTTGCATTTAATATAATATTTATATTTATATAATAATTCATTGACTTTTATATATTAAACTATATGTTTATATATCTTTTTATTGAGAGAATTTGGAGTTGAAAAATCTTGGACTCAGTTGCTGAATGTAAGTTATGAGCATCTTCAAATTCATAATGTTCCATTTCCATCTGGTCTAATTATACCTTTGTGTCTGTCTAAATATAATGATGTCATGTTGCTGGCAAGCTATGGACGTAAGGAATTTGTTCTGGTTAATAAGAGAGATAACAGAATAGACGATATTGGAGGTTTCGATGGTAAATATTATTGGCCACACTCCTATGATTATTGGAGGTTTTGCCATATAAAAATTAAGCTACCCTGAATTAAGCTACCCATTATACTCCATAACAGCAGAAAATTACATTGACTAAAACTATTTCAATGTCAATCTAATAAAGCTGGGATGACTCTTAATTCTTCTAATTATGAGAAATTACTACAGTAAACTATACATAAGCTAATTCAACCGACTCTTGTATAAGGACTTACGACAGCACAACCAACTTCTTCATTGGTGAATAATTAATATGCAAAGCAACTATGTCAAAGCTTATTACTATGCTTTACACTGTATTTTCCTGTGTCTTTTGATGGGAAAAAGTGATCATCTGATTAACTTTACAATTTTGCACTTCAATTTGAGCTGCAATTTTACCTGATTACATATCATATGATGTTGTTATTAGAAAGGGCTGAACCTACTATTTGTCATCAATAAATTTTTCCAAGTTTGCAATCACTCTTAGAATGCTATATAAAGGTTGTAAACCATGGCGGTTGAAGAGACATAAATGTATAGGAGGATTTGCATGGAAATAACCAGCCCAATCACCTTGTGGACTCAAGTATATTTAGGCAAAATATTTTCCAAAGGCACTCAAATCTTCTGAAGAATAACTTGAAAGGAGCAAAACCTAGCACGACTAGTTTCTTAAGCAATAAAGGTAGGAAAGAAAACGCAGAAGTTGAAGAATACCTCTAATACCAAAGTCATCAATTTTTTATAGAGGGTTCTCAATGATGGATTACAAATTTGTAAGAACCTTGCTCGGAGATGTGAACTCCATTACCCTGTGCCCAAAATGCATGGCTCAAAAGAAAACAATAACCCATGCTAGTTATGTTCTTATCTTCCTATTGAATGGAACTTGGTTGGCTTAAAATTGTGTGTTTTGATGGCAAAACCTTAGATCCAAAACTAGTTATTTATCAAACCAAGGCCAGGTCCAACTAGCTATGCACAAGGATGCCAACGATTTCATGCATGCTTCGGCTCCACAATCACATGAGTCCTAAATGCACAAAGTCCACAATCAACAGAACTCCTGATGCCTAGAACTGGTGAAGCTTTGGGAACGTTATCAGAAGTCATCTTATTTTAATTTAATAGTGATGGATTGTGTCACTGTCACCCTAAGCAATGTCTAGCATCAATATCCCTTCTCACACACCAAGAAAGGGAAGGTTGCTCATATTCTAGCTATTAGCTAGTTAAATAATAAAAGCTTAACCCGGATGGAAATATGATCTTGTTTTACTAGATTCTCTATGAATCAGTTATATCTAGAAATCAAAAAATGGTTAAAAAAATGTCCATTTTAATATAGAAAAAATGATTACACTATTAGATGTTTAAGAGGAAAGTTCATTGTATAAACAGACTAAAGAAGCCTTTCTTAGATTTCATTAGGTATTCAATCAAAATGGGATTACACATATAAAACATATTAACATAAGACAATCACAATTTTGGCATTCTATAATATACACAAGGAAATTACAGAACAAATGAGATTACTATTAAACGAGGAATTAAAAGTGCTGTCTTTTTTTCTGCATTTTGTTTAAAACTCTTTGAAGACCATTCCAAGAATAAAATATTAGAGAGAATCAATTTCCATTCTGGAAGATCATGCACTAGCTTACTATTATAATTACAAATTAAAATAAATTCATTCAATTCAAAGAAATTCAACCCTAAGCATTAGCTAATAGAATCATCCAACAAATCAAACTAAGGAACCACCAAAATTATTCACTCTCTTTGTCCTGCCTATAAATTAAATGAAAAGGTTCTAAAACCACTTACATAATTTCACATAAATTCATATAAGCAAATTCAGGTAGCTTAATTTCGATATGGCAAACCAAGCTTTGAACATAATCATAGGAGTACGGCCAATAATATTTACCATCGAAACCTCCAATATCATCTATTTTGTTATCTCTTTTATTAACCAGAACAAATTCCTTACGTCCATAGCTGGCTAGCAACATGACATTGTCATCTTCAGACATGCACAAAGGTATAATTAGACTAGATGGAAATGGAGATTTATCATGTTGAAGATGCTCATAACTTAAGTTCAGCAATGAGTCCAAGATTTTTCAACTCCAAATTCTCTCATTAGCCAAACAACAAAATGGCGGGTTCTCCCAAGATCACGAGAAAGACAGAGGTAACCCTTCAAAACCACAAGACGAGGCTCATGAAGAGAGACTTTAGAAAGACCATCAGGCTTCAACATATATTTGTACGTCTCATTCGTAAGATTGTACGTAAAAATTACTAAATTAGATCCCCATTCATCATCATAACTCAACTTGCGAAGTGCTAACCAGTCAATGGTGTCATTCACAAACTGTGCTTTGGATTGCCTCAGAAAGCAAAAAGTAGGGCAAGTTAAAAACTTTCTCCAACAAGTGTCACCCAAACAGTGAACTCTCACCTCCATTTTCTGTGATTTAATATCCAAAAGAACCACCACCACCTTGTAAGTGTCACTCAAATCATCGTACCCAATCCCACACTTCACACGATACCATTTAGTTTTATAATTAGACGAAAGGAGACGTAACGGTGGCGAATCTACGGACATGACCCTTGTGGCTGAGATCACACAAGCAAACCAACCCATTGTAGACATGATGAAAGGAGACGTAAGGGTTGGTTCATGAATTTCATGAATATGGGTTGGTATCTTCACATGATTCTTTATACAATTTTTTTTTGCCATCCCTATTATTGGTCATATATATTGTTGCTTTGGTGATTTCGTATATCCTCACTGAGAGTCAGATCAGATAAACTATTAAAAAAAAAGGAGCTGATATCTCCTGACAAATAATTTTCCATATACATAGATCTGAGAATTATTTGATTAATATACTTAAGGTAAGGTTAATATATTTTGAGCTTTGTACAATTGATTAGTTATTGATTGTATGTGTGACAACTTTGTTGGTGACTGATCTGATCTGTAAATACTTCTGTAAGCACTTTTTGAAGCTTGAGGCATGCACTTTTTGAGAAGATCAATAATACTACTATGTTCAAATAAATGTTGTTAACAAAGGAAAAACCCTTCACCGTCATCAAATAAGTGCCATTTCGTAGAAGTGAAATGCATTAATTCTAATTCAAATACTTTTTTTTGTACCCAATTAACGAATACATGGAATAGCATTGATAAGAAGAAAAATTATTGCTTTTTAAAAACTAGTTTTCATGGTTCAAAATCCATTAGTCTCGTTCTATACGTGGCAAAAAGTACTAAAACTTCAAATGTTAACATGAATTCAAACTTCAAATGCATAACATAGACATGATCTACCATGTAGCCTAACAGATAATTCCATCAAACTCCAATAAACATGTTGAATGCACTAAACTGGAGTCAATCTTTACCTGAAATAAGCTATTGAGATATACTCTTAAAACTCAAGGTGCAACAAGCAATGTTGTACCAAAGAAAAGAGAGCGAAAAACATTTAAAAACTATAGTAGACCATGGAGTAAATGTAGAATGAGAGTTGAGGTTCAAAAAACCTTAAATTTCGTGCATATTCATTTGAGAGAGAGATTGACCATTCTGGACATTTGCAATTAAAGTGCAAGATCAGATACTCAGAACAAAGAAAAAAAGTAATTAAGATTTTTTTAATAAAATGTTTAGGTGAGTTGGGTGACTCACTAGGGTTAGGGCATGCCTCAAGCCTCAAAAAGTTCTTACAAAAGAGTACTTACAGATTGGCCACCAACAAAGTCATCACACGTACAATCAAATAATGACTAATCAATTGTACAAAACTCAAAATATAATAATCTTACCATAAGTATATTAATCAAATAATTCTTAGATTTGTGTGTATGGAAAATTATTTGTCGGGAGATATCATCTTTTTTTAATAGTAGAGCTTAAATGGATCTCAAATCTCTAAGTACTGTTGATGGTAGTGAGGATATCCGATCTAATTACTCGTTGTCTCGTTCTCACTCAGCGAAGGTAATCCCTTGCTAAGTGAGAGAGTTCTGGGTAGCAAACCTAGAAACTCACGATCCTCACTTAGTGAGACATAGCAAAGATCATCCAAAACCTAGAAACACAAATTTTGCAGACCACGAAGCTCGTAGATCGTCTAGATCTAGGGCCATTCATTGCTCCCAAACACTCCTAAGCACGTCAATCAGTCCCACAACACTTATTTTACATTCCTAATTGATTAATCTACCCAATAAACCCCTCACTCATGCAAAATCATAAACAAAATCCATAAATACCCAAACCTAGGGTTGCAAGGGAGAAAAAAGGGAGGAAGAAGGGAAATCATGCAATCAAAGGGGTAAGGATGGTTAAGGAAAAAACATGCACACCTTAGGGATCCTATGAATTTGAGCTATGGGGCACTTAGTCTTTGATCTCTTGCTTCTCCTCCTCTTCTCCTTCTCTCTTTCCTTTCTTCTCTTTCTCTTCCTCTCCGTCCCTTATATAATGATGTGTGTGTGTGTGTGTGCACTCTAGTGGGCCTCGACCAGCCTTGGGCCTCAACATTCCATCTGGGTCCTATTATCTAGTCCTGTAGAGTCCTATTGTAAAAGGGAAACTATAATTGACAACATTATTTCTAATTTCCATCATTAAGGATATTTCAATTTCATTATTGAGTATTTGAATTTTTGCATTCAATTATTGGTCATTATGGATTTATTAATTATATTTATGAATTTTACTTTCTAAAATAAAAAAATCAAATTCAAATTATAAAAAAATGGATTTATGAGTAAATTAAAAAATAATATTTTTAAAATTACATGTGTTTAAATTTGTGGATTCATTTATTATATTTATGAATTTGAATTTTCAAATTAAATATTATATTTAAAAAGTAAAATAAACAATATTGTTTTTATGCTTTTTTAATTTTCTAAATAATTAAAGTTAAAACAAAATGATATTTTATCATTAAATATAAAAATAAAAAATCCCCCCAAACTAGGGATACTTAAGACAACTCCTTCTTAATTATTTTATTTATCATTTATTTAATAACTTGAATTTTTTCAATAACATTTAAAAACAAAATGAGTTTTTAATACACACTTTATAATACTCTCTTCGGCTTCGAATATAAGCAAAAAAATGGCTTGAGCTTTGGATTTAAATATAAGCAAATCTTAACTAACTTTAGTTCATTTAATGAGACCATCTCCAAAACACCCTTCATTTAATAGAGGTTTTAATTTCAATGACTCCTTCTTGTTCTTGATATTAATTTCCAATGAATGGCAGTTTAGGAAAACAATTTATTTTTTAATTGAGATTGGTAAAATTAAATGTTGTTAACCAACTTTCTTAATTAGTGTGAAACATTTTTTTTTTTGCTTATATTTAAATCCGGAGGGAGTATATTTTATAAAATGACACTTTTCATTTTTGTTGATAATTAAGTATTGGGGGGAAGTGTAATGAATTTTAATGGTTTTAATATCTATTTGAATTCATGTATTCATTTATTATGTTTATAAATTTTCTTTTTTTGAGATATAACTTTCCAAAAATATAATAAAATGGATACTTTATTTTCACTAATTTGTATTTATTTATGGAAGTAATTAAAGTCAAACTAAATAATATTTTTTAATTCAAATGTTTGAATGTCTTCATTGTTATGATTAATGTAATATATTTTCAAAATTAAATTGTTTAATGCTAAAGAATGTCAATGATTAAGAAGTCTTTAGAAATTTGTATTAAATCTTTCACAAAAAGCTTCTGACCCTGACTGTTACATATTTAAAATACTTTTCATATGTAATATTTTTAATATTACAACACTAATCAAAATATTTACACTTATATTTGTAATATGTTATTGTAATGTTTTGTAATATTTTAAATATTATAGTACTATTAAAAATATTTACACATATAGTTAAATATGTTGTTGTAATGTGATATTTCTTAACATATTTATGGTTCACTTCTTTGTTGTATAATGTGTTTAATCAATTGTCTATTTTATTCTTTAGTTTTATGTCCAATAAATATTAACAATTTTTGCATATCTCTTATACTCATTATCTCTAGTTTTTTTTTTTTAGAATCTTAAAAGCAATATATTTTGTATTTTAAAATTTTTACTATTGATCAATTTATTATTATCTAAATGATATTTCTTTTAGTATATAAAGTTGTCTCCTTCATTTCATGCATATATATCTTTCGTTAAAACTTATTGAACATTTTTTTTACAATTCTTTTATTTACTGTACATTCATCTTAAAAATATCTGCTTTTTTTATTCTTATAGTATAATTTATGTCTATTAAATATAATTTAACTAGCTGGTAATAATGAACTTCTTTTTATTGAAAAGTTGTTATGTATTCATGGTCTTGCATTTAATATAATATTTATATTTATATATTCATTGTCTATTATATATTAAACTATATTTTTATATATCTTTTTTATTGAATTTGACTTTCATTTGGAAAAAAAATTAATTCTCAATTTTCACTAATATGGCAATTAATAGGTGTATAAATGATTATTTATTTACTTATTTGCTTTTTCTAATCATAATTGTCTTTAAGAAAATAGTCTAGGCAGTGAGAACATAAAATAATTTTACATTGCCATCTAATCAGAAATCGTTATATATGGTAAGTTTGTTTCATTTTACAATAATTACCTTAAAATTTAGTCATACATATTATAATTTCTAATTGGTTGACAATGTAAAATATTTTTACAATGTCAGTGTATAGAAATTACGCTCAATTTCTTTTTATTGGAAAATAATTATACATTTATGTCTTCCCTCAATATAATATTTTATGTATTCATCGTAGTTAATAGGGAGCATAAAGTATTATTATTTATTTAATTTTTCTAATCATTAATTTCTTGTAATTGATAACAAAAAAATTATGCATTTATGATTTAGCATTTAGTATAATATTTTATGCATTCATTGTTTTTCATTTAATCTACCATTCTATGTTATTTCTATATTTAAGTTATGTTATCTACGTGTATCATTTGTTCATGTCTACTTTTTATATAACAAATAAAATTTTCATCCAATTTTATGAAGAAAAAAATCGAGTCTTCATTTTTAACATTATACCCTCGTTACTATTTTCCTTTTTCTTATATTTATATATTTTTCTAAATTTGTGGAATTTGTTTTTTTAATTTCATATATTTAATTAATAGATTTATATATAATTATTTATTAAATAAAATTACTAAGTTTGACACTTTCTCTATTTTGTTAATTAATTAACACTCAAACATCTTCTATCATATTAGACATTTTAAAGTTTTACAAATCACAATTATTTTTAATTATTAGCCAATTTTTATATTTTCATTTCAAAAGTAAAAGTTCTTAAACAAATATTTTTTATTTTAAAGAATATTTCTTGTTATTAATATATTGTATTTATTATTTAAATTAATCTTTTCATAAATATTGTTTAAATCATTCATTTTAAAATTTCATCAATATTAAAAAGTTTTCTTATAATACATCAGTACTTACTTGTTTGGATTTAAAGAATATTTCTTACCATTTGTTCTTGAGTAATTAAAAATGGTTTGTATTGGAACTTGTATTTATACATATTGTCTGCCTATGCAATATCAAACTCAATATCAAACTAAACAGTTACATACATTGTCTGTGAGTGCATATTGTAGTAAAATTAAATATAAGCCACCTCTAAGTCAAGAAATTATCAAAAGTATACATAAATGAGGCTTTCTACATCCTTCAATAAAATGAATTAACTTCATGTGACACTCTATGCCAAAAGGAATTCAAAAAATATTTGGCCTAACTTTGTTTTGTCTATTTTTAGTCCCTCATTTATTTTGCCTATTTTTAGTCTCTCGATTATTTTATAATTGGGACTAATTTTGAACAATAAAATAAATGAGAGACTAAAAATGGACAAAAAAAATTAGAGAGACTAAAAATGCTAATGGAAAATTAATGGAGGACTAAAATTTGTCAAAAAAAAAAAATTGAAGGTTCAAAATTTGCAATCTGAAAAAGTTAAGGGACTAAAAACTTAATTAACCCTTGTTTTAACAATCAGTGGGTCAAATATCACTCATCTTAAAAGCATCTGTTAATAAAATACCATTTGTTATATACAAATCAAATAAGACTAATCATCCACATTGAACCATTAAGATATTTTCCATAAATTTTGTTGATATAAAGTAATTGAATATTGTTTTAGTAAAAAACAATAAAAAAAAACAAAAAGTAAAATATCCATTTATAGCCATCAAGTTAAGAGTATTACAAATCAGTTGACCAAAGGAAATAAATACATCAAAATATTGATACCTAGTTTACCCATATAATTACAAGAAAAAGACTAGAAACCAGAATAGTGACTCGACCAAATAACAACATTGTATACCCATACCCCCAACTAGATCTATGAGGTATCCTCAAAAGGATCCCCCTCTTCCTCCACCACAACCACTGGAATTAGCGACTCTTGTTGTAGTACTTTTGCGTCATCTTCATCATCTGAACGAAATTGTCCATCGTCCTTGGTTGTAGAGAAAAATAAACATGGGAGTGAATCTCCATCACTCTCTAAAAGATCGCAAATAATTCAAATCATACAGTTCCACACAAAGTAATAACCACTACTCATTGGCTAAAAATACATGCAATGCAAGGTATCCTAATTCCTCCATCTAGGGTTTCTCTCACTTTTCATTTTGGCCCCCATGATTAGGCATGGGAATAGGCTAGGCCAGGTCAGGCTTTGTGTAAATAGGCCTAGCCCATTTTATAAAACTAAGGCCTAAGCCTGGCCTATTATCTATCATAGGCTTTTTTGCAAGCCTGGCTTGGCCTTTTAAAAAGTCGGGTCTGGCCTATTAGCCTGTTTAAAATAAAAAAAAACTTAAGAAGCCAACATGTGAGCTGCTTTGTTTCCATCACATTTTGTAAATAAATATTTTTTTTATTTATCATAAATTTTAATTGTACAAAATAAATATTTATTCCATGCAACTTATGAGCTAAAATACTAATTATATTAATTTCATGACAATTATTGGTAGCAATGAGTTATCCAATTCTTTTTCTTATTAATAATATCAAATGTGTGCAATCGATAAATTTTTCAAATCTTTAACATATCAAAACTTTATATCATTTAATGTTTATCTTTTAGAGGTCAAACTATATTTCTGAGGTTAAGCTAATTTATTATTGTTTTCTTTTTCTGATGTCAAACTATATTTGATGGGGAATAGAGAAATATTTCAATAGTCAAGATTTTGAATTCCTTATTTACTGTCACATATTTGTTAACATTTATATCTAACATTTGAAATAAAATACCTTTATTCTTTTAGAAATTGCTAACAAGCTGATAGAGTAAAAAGTCAAAAGTTACTATTTAATTCTAAAATTTAAAAAAACAAATATTTTAAATCCTTAACATATAAACATTTCTTCATTTTTAATGTTTTTTTCCTGAGGTTAAAATATAATTAATGAACTTTCTTTAAAAGTGAAAGAAATTTCAATCTGATAGAAAGTTGACAACACCTTGTCCGTTGTAGGCACCATAATTGCACATGCAAAGACCTATCCCCTGGGCCAATTTAATCACAGTTTCAAACTCAAAACAACACACACTCACTCACACATATTGTCTCAACTGATTTCATAGGCACTGCTAATCTTTTCCTTTGTTTCAATCACGTACCAACTTTTTCCATGGAGTTCAAATATTATGCTGGCCAAACCCAAAGTGGACCTTCACCAATGTCACCTCCATTTTCCAGTGTCACGTACGTGAATCCGAATATCTCTGGACGCTCATTACATGGTAAAGCTCGCTTAATTTTCTTTACGTTCTAATCATTTGTTTTGTTGTTCCGAAAGACAATTTTTCTCACATGTGTTCATTTTTAGGGTGTGATTTTGTGGCAGGTGGTTTTCCCGACAATGCTCCGGTGCCCACAGTTTTGCCAATGCCAGTGTCAATCAATGCCGACGAGGTGTTATCGCGACAGTTCGAGAAAGAGCAAATCAGAAGAGAGATCATGGCCAGTGAGATCGAATTGGCAAGGCAGCGAGAGCTGGAGGAGGAAGTCAAGAGGGAATTGGCTACGCATAGAGTGTTGGTTATCCCAATGCAATGACCACATGGGATCCTGGTTCCAGAGAGGCCAAAGTGGATCTTTATTCCAGAAGGATTTCCGATGTCTTTTATTCCAACAATAATTCATAGGGTCCATAGCAATGACATTATCGGCGGACCCTGATACGAGTTATCCCCCCAGGATAATACTAGACAACCCCATCATGCCTAGTTTCAACCATGGGCATACTATGGATGTGCAATGGCCTAGGCCCCATGCTTGAAAGGGGTTAAAAAGAAAAGAAAATATATGTAGTTATGTAGTATTAATTTCTCTTCTCTATATTGTTTGATTTCATTTTCAAAAATTAAATAAAATTGCCATTTTGTTTTATGTCTCCTTTTATTCAAGTTAAAACATAATTGTGATTAGAAAGTAGCACTTAGTTAATAGTTTTTCCCCTAGCGTGTTATATTCATAAATTCATTCTAAATGAATTTTCTAGTAATAGTGACATATCAAAATGTGATGAACCTATCGCAATAACTTAAAGTGTTTTCTCTTTTTTTTTTAACAAGACAAGAAACACAAACCACCACTCAAATTATAAAGGAATTAAAACTGAATGTTAGCGTATTAATTAAAACAAACAAAAATATTTATAAGCTTTAATCTAAAATGATGATAATTTTTCGACTATGGACGAAACTACATCATTTTCATTGAGGGACCCAAATATAAAAAAAAAAATATAATTTTAAAATTAATATATTAAATGTTACCAACAACTAATATATTTTAAAATATGATTTTAACATTATATATTAAATGTAACCAACAACTAATATACCTTCGTCACTGCTCATGCCTTTTCAAAAAAAAAATATATACATTATTTCTTGTTGAAATTTGTTGAAACCATGTCATTCAATGTAATAAAAGTATCATTTTTAACAAAACACTAAAAAAATTGTTTCTAGTGGCGGTTTATTTTTGGGAGTTAGCAAAAACCCAGAAATGTTGAAATTTTCGGTGCATATCATGACTCTCACAACTGATACACATATTGGCGGTAAATAATTATTTTCAACTGCTACAACATTTAAATACTTTTATTTATTTTTTGACAATTTTGATTTTCTATCTTTGACACATGTGTCCCTCGTAACCTAGGGAAATGTACTACGCGCTCTCTTTGTCTCATCCCTGGGCACTCTGATCTGATACTCCCTTTCTCAATACTCACACTCATCAAAATCCTTTAACACACACTCTCTCTCTCTTCCACGATGAAGTCCTTTAGCCGATAAAAAATTCTTCCATCACAATCAAAACCCCTTTGCAAACTCCTTGGTATGCAGAAACTCTTTGATTGGTGAATCAAACTCCTTGCACCGATCAAAACCCTATCATTGCGCGACAACTAGGATGAGACCAAGCCCTTCACAAGAAGGAGAATCCATTCTCTCTTGATTCGGCCATCAACAAGCTTGTTCACCTTGGCTTGGAAAGGTATTCTTTAATTAATCTTGATAGACCCAGTGAAATATTACTTGGTGTCACTCAGGTATTCTTTTTCAAAGATAATCTTTTCAAAACTATCATTTCTTCATCTTTTTTCTCTTTAAACTCTGTATATAAATTATTTTTTAATAGGTTTCTTTTATAAAAAAAATCGATAATGAAACATAAAACTATGACAATTTAAATTATGTATTATAAATATATGAAATATAACAATGTATTTGAAATATGTTTTTCATATTAATTATATGTTTTCATTATAAGATAGTTTATATAATAAAAATGTTTATTTATCATAAATTTTAGCTGTACAAAAATAAATATTTATTCCATGCCACCTATGAGCTAAAATATCAATTATATTAATTTGATGACAATTATTTGTAGTATTGAGTTATCCAAATCGTTTTCTTATTAATAATATCAAATGTGTGTAATCGATAAAATTTTCAAATCTTTCACATATCAAAAAGTTATATCATTTAATGTTTTTCTTTTACAGGTCAAACTATATTTATGGATCAAGCTAATTTATTATTGTTTTCTATTTCTGAGGTCAAACTATATTTGCTTGGGAAGAGAGAAAAATTTCAATAGTCAAGATTTTGTATTCTTGTTTTACTGTCATATATTTGTTAAGACTTATATTCAACATTTGAAATAAAATACCTTTATTCTTTTAGAAATAATAAAGAAATTGCTAATAAGCTGATAGGGTAAAAAGTCAAAAGTTAACTATATAATTCTTAAATTTAAAACAAAAAATATTTTAAATCCTTCACATATAAACATTTCTTCATTTTTATTGTTTTTTTTCCTGAGGTCAAACTATTATTGATGAACTTTCTTTAAAAGTGAGAGAAATTTCAATCTGATAGAAAGTTTTACCAAACCTTGTCCGTTGTAGGCACCATAAATGCACAAGCCAAGACCTACCCATCGGGCCAATTTAATCACGGTTTCAAACTCAAAACTGCACACACTCACTCACACACATTGTCTCAACTGATTTCATAGGCACTGTTGATCTTATCCTTTGTTTCGATGATCAACTACCAACTTTTTGCATGGAGTTCAAATATTGTGCTGGTCGAACCCAAAGTGGACCTCCACCATTGTCGTGTCCTTTATCCAGCGTCAGTACGTGAATCTGAATATCTCTGGACTCTAATTACATGGTAAAGTTCGCTTAATTTACTTCACGTTCTAATAATTTGTTTTGTTGTTCCGAAAGACAATTTTTCTCACATATGTTCATTTTTAGGGTGTGATTTTGTGGCAGATGGTTTTCTCGGCAATGCTCCGGTGCCCACAGTTTTGCCAATGCAAGTGTCAATCCATGCCGACGAGGTGTTATGGCAATAGTTGGAAAAAGAGCAAATCAGAAGAGAGATCATGGCCAGTGAGATCGCATTGGCAAGGCGGTGAGAGCTAGAGGAGGAAGTTAAGAGGGAATTGGCTACATATAGAGTGCTGGTTATCCCAATGCAAGGATTGCATGGGATCTTGGTTCCAGAGAGGCCAAAGGGGATCTTTATTCCATACTTTTAATCCAATAATAAGTCATAGGGTTCATAGCAATGACATTATTGACGGACCGTGATACAAGTTATCCCCCCAACATAATACTAGACAACCCCATCACGCCCAGTTTCGACCTTGGGCATAGTTTAGATGTGCAATGGCCTAGGCCCCATGCCTAAAAGGGGTCCAAAAAATAAGAAAATTTATGTACTTATGTAGTATTAATTTCTCTTCTCTATATTGTTGATTTTATTTTCATGAATTAAATAAAATTGCCATTTTGTTTTATGTCTCTTTTTATTCAAATTAAAATATGATTGTGAAATAGCACTTGGTTATTACTTTTCCCCCCTAACATGTTATATTCATAAATTCATTTTAAATGAATTTTCTAGTAATAGTGACATATCAAAATGTAATGAACCTATCACAATAACTTAAAGTGTTTTGTCTTTTTTTTAACAAGAAAAGAAACACAAACCACCACTCAAATTATAAAGGAATTAAAACTAAATGTTATTATATTAATTAAAACAAACAAAAATATTTATAAGCTTTAATCTAAATTGATGATAATTTTTCGATTATGGACGAAACTAGATCATTTTCATTGAGGAACCCAAATATAAAAAAAAATGATAATTTTAAAATTAATATATTAAATGTAACCAACAACTAATATACAATATTCCTTGTTGAAATTTATTAAAACCATGTCATTGGATGTAATAAAAGTATCATTTTTAACGAATAACTAAAAGAAAATTGTTTCTAGTGGCGGCTTATTTTTGGCAGTTAGTAGAAACCCATAAATTGTTGAAATTTCCAGTGCATAACATGACTCTCACAACTAATAAACATATTGGCGGTAAATAATTGTTTTAAACCGCTACAATGTTTAAATACTTTTATTTATTTGTTGACAATTTTGATTTTCTATCTATGACATGTGTCCCTCGTAACCTAGGGAAACGTACTACGCTCTCTCTATCTCTCTCATCCGTAGGCACTCTGATCTGATACTCCCTTTCTAAATTCTCACACTCATCAAAATCCTTTAACCCTGTCTCTCTCTTCCACGATGAAGTCCTTTAGCAGATAAAAACTTCTTCCATCACAATCAAAACCCCTTCGCAAACTCCTTGGTTTGCAGAAACTCTTTGATTGGTGAATCAAACTCCTTGCACCGATCAAAACCCTATCATTGCGCGACAACTAGGATGAGACCAAGCCCTTGCCAAGATGGAGAATCCATTCTCTCTTGATTCGGCCATCGACAAGCTCGTTCACCTTGGCTTGGAAAGGTATTCTTTAATTAATATTGATAGACCCAGTGAAATATTACTTGGTGTCACTCAGGTATTCTTTTTCAAAGATAATCTTTTCAAACCTATCATTTCTTCATCTTTTTTCTCTTTAAACTCTGTATATAAATTATTTTTTAATAGGTTTCTTTTATAAAAAAAAATCGATAATGAAACATAAAACTATGACAATTTAAATTATGTATTATAAATATATGAAATATAACAATGTATTTGAAATATGTTTTTCATATTAATTATATGCTTTCATTATAAGATAGTTTATATAATAAAAATGTTTATTTATCATAAATTTTAGCTGTACAAAAATAAATATTTATTCCATGCCACCTATGAGCTAAAATATCAATTATATTAATTTGATGACAATTATTTGTAGTATTGAGTTATCCAAATCGTTTTCTTATTAATAATATCAAATGTGTGTAATCGATAAAATTTTCAAATCTTTCACATATCAAAAAGTTATATCATTTAATGTTTTTCTTTTACAGGTCAAACTATATTTATGGATCAAGCTAATTTATTATTGTTTTCTATTTCTGAGGTCAAACTATATTTGCTTGGGAAGAGAGAAAAATTTCAATAGTCAAGATTTTGTATTCTTGTTTTACTGTCATATATTTGTTAAGACTTATATTCAACATTTGAAATAAAATACCTTTATTCTTTTAGAAATAATAAAGAAATTGCTAATAAGCTGATAGGGTAAAAAGTCAAAAGTTAACTATATAATTCTTAAATTTAAAACAAAAAATATTTTAAATCCTTCACATATAAACATTTCTTCATTTTTATTGTTTTTTTTCCTGAGGTCAAACTATTATTGATGAACTTTCTTTAAAAGTGAGAGAAATTTCAATCTGATAGAAAGTTTTACCAAACCTTGTCCGTTGTAGGCACCATAAATGCACAAGCCAAGACCTACCCATCGGGCCAATTTAATCACGGTTTCAAACTCAAAACTGCACACACTCACTCACACACATTGTCTCAACTGATTTCATAGGCACTGTTGATCTTATCCTTTGTTTCGATGATCAACTACCAACTTTTTGCATGGAGTTCAAATATTGTGCTGGTCGAACCCAAAGTGGACCTCCACCATTGTCGTGTCCTTTATCCAGCGTCAGTACGTGAATCTGAATATCTCTGGACTCTAATTACATGGTAAAGTTCGCTTAATTTACTTCACGTTCTAATAATTTGTTTTGTTGTTCCGAAAGACAATTTTTCTCACATATGTTCATTTTTAGGGTGTGATTTTGTGGCAGATGGTTTTCTCGGCAATGCTCCGGTGCCCACAGTTTTGCCAATGCAAGTGTCAATCCATGCCGACGAGGTGTTATGGCAATAGTTGGAAAAAGAGCAAATCAGAAGAGAGATCATGGCCAGTGAGATCGCATTGGCAAGGCGGTGAGAGCTAGAGGAGGAAGTTAAGAGGGAATTGGCTACATATAGAGTGCTGGTTATCCCAATGCAAGGACTGCATGGGATCTTGGTTCCAGAGAGGCCAGAGGGGATCTTTATTCCATAAGGATTTACGATGTCTTTTAATCCAATAATAAGTCATAGGGTTCATAGCAATGACATTATCGACGGACCGCGATATGAGTTATCCCCCCAACATAATACTAGACAACCCCATCACGCCCAGTTTCGACCTTGGGCATAGTTTAGATGTGCAATGGCCTAGGCCCCATGCCTAAAAGGGGTCCAAAAAATAAGAAAATTTATGTACTTATGTAGTATTAATTTCTCTTCTCTATATTGTTGATTTTATTTCCATGAATTAAATAAAATTGCCATTTTGTTTTATGTCTCTTTTTATTCAAATTAAAATATGATTGTGAAATAGCACTTGGTTATTACTTTTCCCCCCTAACGTGTTATATTCATAAATTCATTTTAAATGAATTTTCTAGTAATAGTGACATATCAAAATGTAATGAACCTATCACAATAACTTAAAGTGTTTTGTCTTTTTTTTAACAAGACAAGAAACACAAACCACCACTAAAATTATAAAGGAATTAAAACTAAATGTTATTATATTAATTAAAACAAACAAAAATATTTATAAGCTTTAATCTAAAATGATGATAATTTTTCGATTATGGACGAAACTAGATCATTTTCATTGAGGAACCCAAATATAAAAAAAATGATAATTTTAAAATTAATATATTAAATGTAACCAACAACTAATATACAATATTCCTTGTTGAAATTTATTAAAACCATGTCATTGGATGTAATAAAAGTATCATTTTTAACGAAACACTAAAAGAAAATTGTTTCTAGTGGCGGATTATTTTTGGCAGTTAGTAGAAACCCAGAAATTGTTGAAATTTCCAGTGCATAACATGACTCTCACAACTGATACACATATTGGCGGTAAATAATTGTTTTAAACCGCTACAATGTTTAAATACTTTTATTTATTTGTTGACAATTTTGATTTTCTATCTATGACATGTGTCCCGCATAACCTAAGGAAACGTACTACGCTCTCTCTATCTCTCTCATCCGTAAGCACTCTGATCTGATACTCCCTTTCTAAATTCTCACACTCATCAAAATCCTTTAACCATCTCTCTCTCTCTTCCACGATGAAGTCCTTTAGCCGATAAAAAATTCTTCCATCACAATCAAAACCCCTTCGCAAGCTCCTTGGTATGCAGAAACTCTTTGATTGGTGAATCAAACTCCTTGCACCGATCAAAACCCTATCATTACGCGACAACTAGGACGAGACCAAGCCCTTGCCAAGAAGGAGAATCCATTCTCTCTTGATTCGGCCATCGACAAGCTCGTTCACCTTGGTTTGGAAAGGTATTCTTTAAATAATCTTGATAGACCCAGTGAAATATTACTTGGTCTCACTCAGGTATTCTTTTTCAAAGATAATCTTTTCAAAACTATCATTTCTTCATCTTTTTGCTCTTTAAACTCTGTATATAAATTATTTTTTAATAGGTTTCTTTTATAAAAAAAATCGATAATGAAACATAAAACTATGACAATTTAAATTGTATTATAAATATATGAAATATAACAATGTATTTGAAATATGTTTTTCATAATAATTATATGTTTTCATTATAAGATAGTTTATATAATAAAAATGTTTGTTTATCATAAATTTTAGCTGTACAAAAATAAATATTTATTCCACGCCACCTATGAGCTAAAATATCAATTATATTAATTTGATGACAATTATTTGTAGTATTGAGTTATCCAATTCGTTTTCTTATTAATAATATCAAATGTGTGTAATCGATAAAATTTTCAAATCTTTCACATATCAAAAAGTTATATCATTTAATGTTTTTTCTTTTACAGGTCAAACTATATTTCTGGATCAAGCTAACTTATGATTGTTTTATATTTCTGAGGTCAAACTATATTTGCTTGGGAAGAGAGAAAATTTTCAATAGTCAAGATTTTGTATTCCTATTTTACTGTCATATATTTGTTAAGACTTATATTCAACATTTGAAATAAAATACCTTTATTCTTTTAGAAATAATAAAGAAATTGCTAATAAGCTGATAGGGTAAAAACTCAAAAGTTAACTATATAATTCTTAAATTTAAAACAAAAAATATTTTAAATCCTTAGCATATAAACATTTCTTCATTTTTAATGTTTTTTTCCTGAGGTCAAACTATAATTGATGAACTTTCTTTAAAAGTGAGACAAATTTCAATCTGATAGAAAGTTGACCACACCTTGTTCGTTGTAGGCACTATAAATGCACATGCAAAGACCTACCCCTCGGGCCAATTTAATCACGGTTTCAAACTCAAAACTACACACACTCACTCACACACATTGTCTAAACTGATTTCATAAGTACTTTTGAACTTTTCCTTTGTTTCGATCACGTACCAACTTTTTCCATGGAGTTCAGATATCGTGCTGGCCAAACCCAGAGTGGACTTTCACCAATGTAGCCTCCTTTTACCAGCATCACGTACGTGAATCCGAATATCTCTGGACGCTGATTACATGGTAAAGCTTGCTTAATTTTCTTCACATTTTAATCATTTGTTTTGTTGTTCCGAAAGACAATTTTTCTCACTTGTGTTCATCTTTAGGGTGTGATTTTGTGGCAGATGGTTTTCCTAGCAATGCTCCGGTGCCCACAGTTTTGTCAATGCTAGTGTCAATCAATGCCGATGAGGTGTTAAGGCAATAGTTGGAGAAAGAGCAAATCAGAAGAGAGATCATGGCCAGTGAGATCGCATTGGCAAGGCGGCGAGAGCTAGAGGAGGAAGTTAGGAGGGAATTGGCTACATATAGAGTCTTGGTTATCCCAATGCAAGGACCGCATGGGATCTTGGTTCCAGAGAGGCCAGAGGGGATCTTTATTCCATAAGGATTTACGATGTCTTTTAATCCAATAATAAGTCATAGGGTTCATAGCAATGACATTATCGGCGGACCGCGATACGAGTTATCCCCCCAAGATAATACTAGACAACCCTATCATGCCCAGTTTCGACCTTGGGCATAGTTCAGATGTGCAATGGCCTAGGCCCCATGCCTAAAAGGGGTCCAAAAAATAAGAAAATTTATGTACTTATGTAGTATTAATTTCTCTTCTCTATATTGTTGATTTTATTTCCATGAATTTAATAAAATTGCCATTTTGTTTTATGTCTCTTTTTATTCAAATTAAAATATGATTGTGATTAGAAAATAGCACTTGGTTATTACTTTTTTCCCTTATATTCATAAATTCATTTTAAATGAATTTTCTAGTAATAGTGACATATCAAAATTTAATGAACCTATCACAATAACTTAAAGTGTTTTCTCTTTTTTTCAACAAGACAAGAAACACAAACCACCAATCAAATTATAAAGGAATTAAAACTAAATGTTAGTATATTAATTAAAACAAACAAAAATATTTATAAGCTTTAATCTGAAATGATGATAATTTTTCGACTATGGATGAAACTAGATCATTTTCATTGAGGGACCCAAATATAAAAAAAAAAATTATAATTTTAAAATTAATATATTAAATGTAACCAACAACTAATATGCAATATTTCTTGTTGAAATTCATTGAAACCATGTCATTCGATGTAATATAAGTATCATTTTTAACGAAACACTAAAAAGAAATTGTTTCTGGTGGCGATTTATTTTTGGCAATTAGTAGAAACCAAGAAAATGTTGAAGCTTCCAATGCATAACATGACTCTCACAACTAATACACATATTGGCAGTAAATAATTTTTTTAAACCGCTACAACATTTAAATACTTTTATTTATTTTTTGACAATTTTGATTTTCTATTTTTGACACATGTGTCCCTTGAAATCTAGGGAAATGTACTACACACTCTCTCTCTCTCATCCCTGGGCACTCTAATCTAATACTTTCTTTCTCATTTCTCACTCTTATCCAAATCCTTTAACCCTCTCTCTCTCTTCCATAATGAAGTCTTTTCGCCGACAAAAAAACTCTTGCATCCCGATCGGAACCCCTTCACAAACTCCTTGGTATGCAGAAACTCTTTGATTGGTGAATCAAACTCCTTGCACCGATCAAAACCCTATTATTGCACGACAACTAGGACGAGACCAAGCCCTTGCCAAGAAAGAGAATCCATTCTCTCTTGATTTGGCCATCGACGAGCTCGTTCACCTTGGCATGGAAAGGTATTCTTTAATTAATCTTCATAGACCAAGTGAAATATTACTTGGTTTCACTCAAGTATTCTTTTTCAAGGATAATCTTTTCAAAACTATCATTTCTTCATCTTTTTCTCTTTGAACTCTGTATATAAATTATTTTTAATAGGTTTTTTATTAAAAAAATCGATAATTAAACGTAAAACTATGACAATTTAAATTATGTATATTATAAATATCAACTATAACAATGCATTCGAAATATCTTTCTTATGTTAATTATATGTTTTAATTATATGGTAGTTTATATAGTCAAAATGTTTATTTATCATAAATTTTAATTGTACAAAAATAAATATTTATTCCATGCAACCTATGATCGAAAATACCAATTATATTAATTTCATGACAATTATTGGTAGTAATGAGTTATCCAATTCATTTTCTTATTAATAATATCAAATGTGTGTAAGCGATAAAATTTTCAAATCTTTAACATATAAAAAATTTATATCATTTAATGTTTTTTCTTTTAGAGGTCAAACTATATTTTTGAGGTCAAGCTACCTTATTATTCTTTTCTTTTTCTGAGGTTAAACTATATTTGCTGAGGAAGAGAGAAAAATTTCAATAGTCAAGATTTTGAATTCATGTTTTACTGTCATATATTTGTTAATATTTATATTCAACATTTGAAATAAAATACCTTTATTCTTTTATAAATAATAAAGAAATTGCTAATAAGTTGATAGAGTAAAAAGTCAAAAGTTAACTATATATTTAATTCTAAAATTTAAAACAAAAATTATTTTAAATCCTTAACATATAAACATTTCTTCATTTTTAATGTTTTTTCCCTGAGGTCAAACTATAATTGATGAACTTTCTATAAAAAGTTAGAGAAATTTCAATCTGATAGAAAGTTGACCACACCTTGTCCATTGTAGGCACCATAAATGCACTTGCAAAGACCTACCCCTCGGGCCAATTTTATCATGGTTTCAAACTCAACATTGCACACACTCACTCACACACATTGTCTCAACTGAAGGACATTCTTTTTATTAAGACTTATACCATCGCACCTAATGTAACACTATGATTTTTCGTAATGTATGATAAGTGATTTAATTAAATTGTAAAAGAAATTAAATTTAAATTATGTTACGTAATGAACTATATAAATAAAATAGATTGTTTTGTTTACGTGATTATTGTGTGTTTAGTAGTTTTCGTGATAATTTAGGTTTTACGTGAGTTTTTGTTATAAAAAAGGGGGTGTGAGGTTAGAAAAAAACATGGTACGAATAGCAAAAGTCAAAACTTTTATTTGCTATTCCTTCTTCCTTTCCATCATTTTTTCCTGTTTCTTCCTTCTCTATTGGGTTAAAAATAATTACAAGAGATAATTAAATTAAATTTCATCAGAAAATTTAATTAATAAGTATGTGTGATTTTTTTTTGTAAGTTTCAGTATATTATTTGACTGAAATAGGACTATGTTGCACACTGACTGTGTAAGAATACATTGTAAAAGTGAGATAATAGTTAAGAAAAATAAAGGATTTAATTATAATCAGTCCCTGAGAATTATAATTGGATCCATGTGAAATTAATATGTTGTTATGTTATTGTTGATTAAAATAATAATATTTTAACACAATTCAAAGAGTGTGATTTTGAGAGCTTTTCTGGAAGTGGAAAATTTTCATGAGACATTCTAAATTGTCTTAGATGTTCTAAATTAAGATTAGTAAGTCACACATTTACTAATTTATATTTTTCAAGTGATTAACATTCTATTATCTTTCCTTTTATTTTAACTAAAAGTACATCTACCATTGATTTCTCACCTACTTGTGGGCAAAAATTTCAAAGATCATCATTCATGCCATCCGTAGGTTTCCTACTTTCAAAATATAAGATTTGCAAAGTTTAAAATGCAAGGACTCAAGCAGCATTGGTTGACAAAAAATGCAACCCAAATCTCACGTTTTCTTTCACTTTGCCTTCTTCCTACATTGATTGTTCACACTTGTGTTTTTTTCCTATACACATTAAGTCCTACTATTATAAATGAGGTCTGCAGCAAGAATTTTAATTTGCCCAACCTCAACGAGATTTGGCACCCATTTCACTCTTGCTTGAAAATTTCTGTCTCTAAAACTTTCTATTTATATTATGATCTGTTGTTGGTTCATACTGGTGGTTCAATATTCGTGTTCCAGAAAACTAAAAGTTCCTTCATTTCTTCATCATTCAAAGCTCTTATGTTAGCATATCTTTGAGGTAAGGGAAGCTTCCTTGTAAATTCTATTTTCAGTTTAAGTGTGGTTGAGAGTTAGGGGGCTCAACCGCATACAGCATGCATGCCCCTCTTGTTGTTTATGTGGTATTGCTTGGTGTTTGAACATGAGATATTGATGGAATGGGTTGGGAACCTTTTGACAGTGGCTGTGTGGAATTGTTTTGATCTTTGAAATTGATTGGGAAGGCTTCTAAAACAAAGGAGACCATGTCCAAATTTTCTTGAAATTATTTGGTAAGCTTTGCATATGAAAATCAAACCACAAAATAAAGTGGCAGTGGCTGTTTGGTTCGTCCAGCTCTGGACAGTTCCTACGGTTTTCTGATTTTCGGAAGATCTAACCGTTGGTTTTTCATGAAATTTGATTTGAATAAAAATAGACACGAAATGGAGAAACTTTTATTTTGACACTTTGGTGAGATAACTTCGTTTCGAGGTTCATCCCTGACCCACAAAGTGGCTGTTCTGTTTTTCGAGTTCCCCTGGAACATGTCTCGGTTTTTCTTAAATTTCTAATTCCACACTTAATATTTTGTTTTCGTTTTTGTGCTATTAAAAACTAGGAAAAACAATATTTTTAACCATATAAATTAAGAAAATTATCATTCACAACTTCTAAATTAACCTTTTGAAAAGAAACAGGGCAGGGGTTTGGAGCTTTGTTTGGAGTCCGAAATTTAGGCTGTTGGAGAAAATTTTACTGGGAACAATTGGGAATTAATTTGAGGACATGGGATATCATTTTTGAAATAAAAATTTGTTATATTTATCTTGTAAAATTCCCAGCTCAAAACAAGTTTGGAAAGTGTAAGAAAATTTAATTTCTTTGAACCATGTTCACTGGAGAGTCAAATTCGGTACCGTCAACTTGTAGGAATTTTAGAAAATTTTCTAGTTGTCTATTTTACAATTGGGATACCATTTTGAAAATTAGGATTCAAGAGCTTTATTTCTATGTAAAAAAAATTTAATTCTGAGGTCATTTGCTACAATCAGTGAGAGCTCACATTCAGTATTGTCAAAGAGAAATCGACCTTTATTGGTCAATTTGGTTAATATGATAGAATTATTGGAATGATGATGTTGTTTATTGAGGTGCTTAAAATTTTGTTGAGAATATTATTTATCATTGAGGTGTATGTGTTTTATTGAGAAATTGAAATGGAATGTTGATGAGATAATGATATATGTAAACTGTGTGTTGGAATCATCCCTATATGTTAAAGAGAAGTTAACTATGTCCTTTGGGAATACTTTTATAGAAAAATGGTATACTTGGGAGGGGGAGTTTCACGACAGAACTCTGGCCCACTAAAGCGATCCGGGGGTCTCGCCTAGTGGGATATCTTTCCAAGTACCACCCCTATGTTTTGACTCCGAATGGCGTGTTGGAGTGTTGAACTATTTCCCAAGAGGTTTAGTGACTCTTTTAGTATATAGGGGATGGGTTGTTGTCGTGGTTAAGGATTATGGATTGTTGAGATGTATTTGGATCCTTAAGTCAGGCCATAGAAGATGGCGGGTACGGAGGTGTCATATCTCAGA
Source organism: Pueraria montana var. lobata (assembly GCA_026413185.1). NCBI lineage: Eukaryota > Viridiplantae > Streptophyta > Magnoliopsida > Fabales > Fabaceae > Pueraria > Pueraria montana. Next base: position 64,531,123 of record CM048650.1, on the reverse strand, counting down.
CTGTAAGGGGTTCCAAATGTGTTTTGCTGCTGGAATACGGTGGATGCACACAATTGGTGCACAGAAATATTCCGAATGTTGTATTTGCATAGTTGGTGCATAGGTGTGCACAGTTGGTGCATAGGCATATGAGTAGGCACATAAGTTGAGGGTGACCGGGAGGGCTCTCAACCTAGTGCTGGGGATTTTCGTGGTGGCTAACGGGAATGGGCTTATAGAATAGACGAGTGGGCGAATCCCTATAGATGTAAGGTCTTGCAAACCTACAGAGGTAAGTCACTATAGCACTTGTCTATTTTCGATAAAATCACACTTTTCCCGTAGGGTCAGCTCAAAGGACTCCCTAAATGGTCAAAGGTGAGACTATGGTAGGGGATGGGGCCTATGAGGACCGCTCATATGATGTTGAAACTCCATGGAGTAGAGTCAGTCTTGTTGACTAAGGTTGTCTAGTGGTTTATGTTGTACATAACCTTGTGATGATGGTTGTTGGTGGTTGTATTATGTTGAGATTGTGACATTTGTTGAATGGATATAATCCATGAGATCTGATGATTTATGGTAGTAATTGGTGATGGAACTATATTGTTGTTGATTATGTTGAGGATTTATGTTATAACTCTATTGTATGAATTAGTTGAGATGGTTGAGTCATGATGGTGTTGTTTATTGGTGTTTATTGATTAACTAAGTTTTGATAAAAGTTTATAAACTAAGTTTTGTGTAGAGTTTTCAGTTATTATGTATAGTATTATATTGAAGTATGCAAAGTTTGGTTCTCTTTCTATTCCTTAATAATTTGGAAATTTATTTATGTACTTATATGCATAGTTTTGTTTGGTAAGTTTACCCTTGCACTGTTTGCACTTGTGGTTTGTGCCTGTAATGATCTCGGACGTCGTGTTCGGGGGAGCAAATGGTTTTCCAGGTGGATTCTTCCTCTTGGAAGTTTAGTAGATGGAGTGAGCATGGGATTGAAGATGCAATCTATTCCTTATTTCCTTTGTTTAGCCTTTTGTATAGAGTGGACCAACATAGGACTTTTATGTAGTTACCTTATAAGAGAAGTATGTACACGTGGGTTATGTTTTAAGTTTTGAATTGTATCTTTGTTGGCTTTGAAATTTAAAAAAATTTATATGGTATTTTTATAAATTAACTAATGAAAGTTTGAATTTTTTTTAAAATTGAATAAAATGAAATCCCTTGTTGATAGTTATATAATGAAGGCGGGTCGTTACACGTAACTTTTATGCATTCCAAATTCACTCTTCATAGGCATCACCTTACTAATCCAAGAATCTTTATTTATTCCTTTTCACATTTCTACATCTTTCCTAAATCTTTTAAGTGTCATTAATTTTCTTTGAATTAACTCTCAACTAAGTTTCTACACAAGGCATTTAAGTTCACTAACATCCATTAATTAATCCTAATGGTTCCAATTAATGCATCCAACCTAAAGGTAATACTAAGTTACATAAATAATCATTTTAGAGTCGTAAAGGACCTAAACTATGTAACTTTTCAACTCAAAAATCAATCCTGCTCAAGTCCATTAAGGCCTCCAAAAAGTGGTCATATCTCTCAAATTTGACCTCAAAACACCTCTAAATTTTAGGGGTGGGTTACACTATTAGTTAAGTACCTAATTCCATCGTTTTTTACACTTTAACTACGTAAATTCACTGTTTTAAGGTTTATTTCAAAACAGGGCAGCATCTAAATCTTCACAATTTAGCACATTTCAAGTAACTTAAGCATTCCAAAACTTGACCATTTGGTCTCCAAACTTTACCCAATTATTCCAATAACATTCTCACACATTTTCATCAATCAAAATGACATTAATGATCCACTAAGTGCAGCGAAAGTTTCTGCAGTAGTAGGAAACACGAGTTTCCCACATTTTATTCTTGGATTGGTAATCAAAAAGTTTTAAACAAAATACCAAAGAGACAGTTGTTTTAATTCTTCACTTAATATTAATGTCATTTATTTATATGGAATAACATAATTGTGATTGTCTTATATTATTATGTTTTATATGTGTAATCCCATTTTGATTGCATTGCACCTGCTCAAGATCTAAGAAAGGCTTCTTTATTCTCTTTATACAATGAACTTTCCTCTTAAACATCTAATAACAGAAAACAACCTAAATCCATTTTTTAATTTAACCTTTTTTCTACCTTCCAAATAGCTATTTTCATCCAGGTTAAACTTTTAGCATGTATTGGTAAAATATTAAAGAGAAAAGAGGCTGTGTACTGACAATGTAAAATTATTTTATACTGTCATCCAATCCCAATCCATCATGTATGGTAAGTTTGTTGACTTTTACAAAATTATCTTAAAACTTTTAGCATGTATTGGTAAAATATTAAAGAGAAAATGGGCTATGCACTGACAGTGTAAAATTATTTTACACTGTCATCCAATCACAACCCATCATGTATGGTAAGTTTGTTGACTTTTACAAAATTATCTTAAAAGTCATATCAACGATGATTTGTAATTAGATGACAATGTAAAACTGTTTTACATTGTTAGTGCATAACCATTAAACTCTTTATATATATCTTATTTATATATTTTAACTTTATCTCTTATCTTATTTTTAAGTTTGAAAAGCAACATGTATTGTACGAAATACTTATTCGTTAATAAGTAATTTTGTATTACAAAAAATGTGAAAAATAAACTTCAGGTAAACTTATGATTATTTTATTAAATTATTTTGATTAATTTTAAAAGGCATTGTTTTCAAATTCTGTTTAAATATAGCTTGGGTCAGCCTTTTTTTTGGAAGAGATAACCATGTTGTTGGTGCGAAGTATTATTCACTGATTTTGTCGATGACTAATCTTCATCGAAAAACTTGACTAGCCATTTTTAGTGGAATTTTCCCTTCTAACATAGTTGATCATTAGCCACTTCACATCTATTTTATTAATCAAGCTCTTGGTCCTATTAATTTTATATTTTCATTTGTACCGTACAATTATTTTCAATGTCATGTTTTTTCTCTCAAGCAAAATTAGACCCTAACTAAATTTGCGGCCACACATATTTAATAAAAAAAAGTTCAAATCAACTATCAAGACTCAAAATATTTCAACATGTATATTTGATATTTGAAAGAAATAAAATCAATTATGAAGGTTGCTACTTTTGTCAATCCATAACATCAGGGACGGATGCAAAGGGAGGGGGGGATTTTTTCTGTATATACATATATATTTTTAAATTAGTTAATGTAAAATTATGTAAAATTAATTGTGTATGTTGTTACTATAATACTAGTTAAGGTTAATTAGTGTAAAATTTCCTCCCTCGAGATTTTTCATATATATACATATATATTTTAAAATTAGTTAGAGTGAAATTGTGTAAAATTAATTGTGTATGTTATTATTATAATACTAGTTAAGGTAAACTATTATAAAATTATGTAAAACTAGTTGTGTGTTTGTGGTTATTATGGGGTAACGGTTAATGTTATTATCATTTAAAATAAAAATTAATTTCAATTTTACCTGTAAAAATAGTAAATCATTTTTAAAAATTATTATTTATTAAAAGTTAGAAATTTAAACAATTATAAAGGAACGAAAAAAAAAACCGAGCCCTTGCTTTAATAGGTTTCTGGATCCGTCCCTGCATAACATCACATCTGCCTATCAATCCCACAAATTACTGATGCAAGTAAATCTCTTATAAATAAAAGAAGAAAAAAATGTTACTTAGAGACTATGAAAGAGATTTGTTGTAACTTCTTCTAAGCCATGAAGATGCTTAAAATCACTTTGCTGTTCACTGCTAGTATAAATAGTTTATACTGATAATGAATCCAATGTCAAATTATATTAGTACTATTTTATCATTCGTTATGCTTTTGTCCTATAGTATGCTATCGCATTTTGGGCTGGATTGTAATATTATATCTATATCTATATGCCCAGCCCATGTTAAAAATAGTGACTAGCAACCAAATGAAGGGAATTACTTCCTGCAACCCCTTTTTGCTTCCTGCGCCCCTCAAAAATAATTAAAGGACAAAATTACCCTTCAATAATCAGCACCCCCTTTCCTTCCCTGCACAACCCTAGCAGTCAAACTTTCAACAACCACCCCGCCCTACCTCCACCTTCAACCAACAACCACCATGCCCCACCCAACAACCATCGCGAGATCCATTAAGCATGTGGGGGAATGAGCCCTTAGCCAAAACTGAAATGGAGGATGGTGAGGGGTTTAGGATGAAAATGGATTCTAATGTCAACGCGTGTGTAATGTGGTGTATATCACCAAACCCTATTTTGAAATAGCTATTCCAGAATATGATTTTCGTATTCCGGAATACCTATTCCGAAATAGGTTTTTCGGATTACTTATACACTTCTGGAATAGCTATTTCAGAATATTCATATTCCAGAATACGAAAATCATATTCCGGAATAGATATTATGGAATACCTATACACTTATGGAATGGTCATTCCGGAATAAAAGGAGGATAATATGGGAATTTTAAAACATATGGGGGTGCAGGAAGCAAATAATGAGGTGCAGGAAGCAATTGCCCCAAATGAAACGCTACCTTCCGGAAGACTAGTATCTATGCTTTGTTTTTTCATATTACATTATGTCTTTCAAGGCCTTTATTTATTCCTATTATTAATTACATGTTATGTATTTAAAATTGACAAGGACATGTTCTCTTGTTAAATTTTGGTAATAAATATGAATCTCAACCTCAGTTCTAAGTCGCATTTTAGATGCATCTCTACAAATTGCATTAAAAATTTCACTAGTATATCCTCTTAAACTTTTTTGCTGAGCATTTTTCTTTTTCCATCACCTTCACACTACCCTTAATATATAACAAATTATATATTGGTCACCTTCACAAGTCTTGAAATTTTCAAATGTCAACACTTAACTTACATTCACACAACCCATGATAAAGCAAACATTTTATATTATAGTTGCGCAAAATGAAGTTGCCTCTGCCTTGTATATACTAGAATGTCATCTTGTTGTAGTTGATGTCAACTTGTACGATACTTAAATAAGTAGATATTTAAATCTTTTACTCAATTGAATTCCCTTATAATAATTTTTTTCAAGCTAATCCGATAACGCTTATATAGCTGATATGTGACACAAATTTTGAAGAAAACAAAATAAACAAGATCAACAAAAAAGAGAATTTAGTGGAGATGGCTAGATTTGAGGTTTGTAGATGTCTCTTCCAACTGGATTTCTTTAGTTCTTTCATTTGGAATTCTTTAGTTCCTTCATCAGTATACCTAGTGACCTTTCCTGAAGTAAAAAGGGTCACTTGTATCAATTGACATACCAAATTGCGCAGCTATGTTCTGAGCAACAAGCATGCACTCCACTTGACTAATAGAACAGAATGTATTAATTGATGTATCGAATTATTATAAAAGGAAATGGTTAATCAATAAATATTAGGCTTATAAGTTATTGGGATTAATGTTAGCAGTGCAAGTATATTTGGATCTTAATTATAGAAAGGGTAATTATAACACTCACCCTCTTCCATGTTTGGGAAAAATGACACTCAATCCCATTATTTTTTGCATAATAATGCTCCACCCTAATCCCATAAACTCTGTTAAAATATACAGACAGAATATACTACTTTACCTCTTTTTTTTTATGCAATAGCAGCAATGAAATTTAAAACTAAAACGCAGGCATAAAATTAAATTTAATGGGAATGTGTATTATGTTTTGGTCCAGTCACAACCATAAACTTAGAAAATTGTCTCCAAATACAGCAACACAGACACAAGGAAAAAGGTGAAATTCCGTCAAGAACTTAAGCTCTGTTTGGACGATAAAAGACACAGTGAAGAATATATAAAAGAGAAAGAAATAAGAGAAAGTAATATAATAGAAAAAATGCATTCTTATAAAGAACAAAAATAAGAGAAAAAAATACAAAAGATTCTCTCCTCTCTGTTTGGATGAGTGAAAAAGTAAAGTAAAATAGATAATGTGAGGGTAGTTAGTGGAATACCATATTCTTTTCAACACAAAAATCTCCCATGGAGAGAAGAGATTTATTTTAGTAGAACCCACTTTTGAAAGAAATTTCCTCATCTCCTTCATTTGAATATTCACCTCGTCTACACCAATGAACTTTGTGATTTCTCTGTCAGTTGTATTATTCATACAACATATTTTTACAATACTTTGTACAATACTCTATTTTCTCTCTATCTCTTTCTATCACATCAACCATCTTAACACACTCCCCTATTTTTTGTTGCACAGAAATTATACAAATTTATTGTAAAAATGCAATTTCTCTTTCTCTCTTATCTCATTCTTCCATGTTTCTTTGAATCCCAACACCACCCATCCAAACTTACTTCTCAGTACCTAATATATCTCCAAGGATCCAAGTTTTGACCTCATTCAATCCCAACACCTTCCATGGAAATTCAAATTCAACCTTGAAAGACATTTTTTCTCAAAAATCCAACATCATCAAGATATTAGAATACACAACAGAAGATGTGTTCTTCGTAGAAGATATTCAACCATTGCAAAATTCTTCAAAGCATCAACCTTAAACTCAGGACATCAATCCCCTTTAATCCCTCATAACCTCATTCAAGAACGATTTTGCTATAAAACGGTATAACTATTAACTACAACATGCAACAACCTTTTCTATTCTAACCCCTTATAATACTAATCATTCACCCTTTTCATCACACAAGCAATCACCAATCTTTATATACAATCATTGATATGTAATCCTCTAAAACCAGGTCTTAATCCCTTGAAAATTCATGAGAATCTATTTCTTTCACTAGAAAATTGCAACAACCATAAACTCTTAAGAGAATAAAGGACATACTCCCCCTACCTCAGACTATACATGACTGGAGATTAAGAACAAGGAAGATTGCTCAGCTCCAAACCTTGGGCAGTTCATGAATTCTTGTAAGTAAGAAGAATTGAGTTTGGAATTGAAAAAACAGAATTGAGTAGAAGATGACGTACATTGTACACGAGGCGCTACATGGGAGAGTATAGCATACCCTGGGTTTTTCCATTGAGAAGGTTTTGCCTTCTTCCTGATCTCAATTTTACTAACACAGGTACAAAACAACAGTGACACGGACATGACAGTGGACAGCTTTTAAGCAACATTTAGGTGTCTAAGGATTCATGAGTTGTAGACTTGTAGGGGTAAAAATCTGGTGAGTGGTGATTACAAAGCTTGATTACGAGTTAAAAATTTCACTCATACTTGTGTTCAATTCAAAGAAAAGGAGAGAGGGGGAAGGAAGAGAAGTCACTCACAACACCACACAAATTATAAACTCCATTATAGAATTCACTATTAGTTCCTTTCAAATCATCATCAATGTTATCCAAGATATTAGGAAGAAATTTATTATTAATCAAACTATTGTTTACATTAAATCATGTTCCCACTAAAAACTCATGTTTTTAAAACTGATCTACCATCACAAGTATGGATTCTTAAATCAAATTTTCACCGATCTTTCACTGTAACAGATCATTGATAAGTCAAAAGAAAAATTAGCTGTAGATTCACATTTATATATCAGCATTTACATCAATATTCTACCTTGACAGTTCACCAAGAGCATCAAAAGCATACTGTAAATTCACTCCTCACAACAAGTAGAGCTATACATACTATCAAGCTTCTAAAACTACATACATATATGTAGTGTACCTTAATTTCAATATGGCAAAACCAAGCTTGGAACATAATCATGAGAGAGAAACGAAAATTTGTAGGAATTGAAATCTTCAATTTGTTCTATTCTATTATCTCTCTGATTATAGAAAACAAATTCGGGGCCTCCAAAGTTTGCCAGCAACAGAACATCTTCATTCTCAGACATACACAAAGGAATCAATGTTCTACAATGTGGAAAGCCATGAATTCGAAGATGCTCAAAACTTACATTCAGCAACGGAGCCCAAGATCTTTCAACTTCAAATTCCCTCATTATCCAAACAACAGAATGGGTTCCCCTGTAATCATGAGAAAGAAACAGGCAACCCCTCAAAACCCCAAGATAAGGCTCACTACGAGGGACTTCAAGAAGACCATCAGGCATGGACAAATATCTGTATGTCTCTTTCTTTAGATCATATGAAAAAATCACTAACTCATCGATAGCAACAGTCATCCATTGATAATCAGAACCCGCCCTGCGGAGTGCTAACCAATTAACAGTGCCATTCACAAATTGTCCATAAAGCTGTTTCCTCATAATAGGAAACGCAGGGCAAGTCAAAACCTTTGTCCAACAAGTGTCACCCATGCGGTGAACTCTCACCTCCCTTTGCTGTGATTTAAAATCCAAAAGTATCGCCACCACCTTGTAGGTGTCACTCGAATCATCATACCCAAACCCACACTTCGGGTACCCACATTGCCAAGAATACTGCCCAATCTTATAATCGTTCGAAGGGAGACGAAGGCATGGCGAATCTTTGAACATGATCCTCGCGGCCGGGTTCCAAAACAGGACGCTGTGTTCTTCGAGTTCATCCACACGAGAAGAATCAAGCAAGCAAACCAGCCCATTGCAGACGCCGAAGACGAAGCTATGGTGGTTGAACATGCGGCAACCACTGTCGACAGTGGATGAAGGGTTCTCAAGTAAGCGAGAAATGGAGCAGGGTGTGACACAGGTGTCCATATCACTGTCCACAAACGTTAATAGAATTTGGGAGTTTTGGGGGGACCTATGAAGGTGCAGTTTAACGAACGTAGGGTGGGAGATTAGGGAATTCCATGTCTTGGAAACGCAAGTGAATCTGATTAGGGATTTCACCGGAAGCCATGAGAGGATTTCCACGATGAGGTCATGAGGGAGTACTGGAGAAGTTTGTTGGGGCAGAACAGCAGCAGCCATCGCCATCTTCTTCGTTGGGTACACTGATTGATCTTCCGAAACCCTAGCGGAACGATGCAGTCACTGTCTTCACTCTTCAAAATGGTCCCTTCGCTGTGTTGTGGGGTTACGTTGTTGTCACAGACAACCCCCACCCCACTTTTCAATTTTTTCCAAATGGTTTGTTTTTCTTTTTCTTTTTTTTTTAAGTCACTAAATAAATGGTTTGTTTTTTCTTTTCTTTTATTTTTGTTTTTTAAGTCACTAAATAAATGGTTTGTTACTACTTACTACTTCTGCGTTTGGTTTGGCGGCTTGTGGAAGTTGATGCACGCCAAAGTGGATTTTTGCGTTAATTTGGATTTTGATTTAAAATTATTGAAGAACGCATGAGACAAACAAAGACGTACGCGTTGTAAATTTGTAATTTAAGAAAATCATTATTTTAATTTTAGTTCTTGAAAAAATATGGTGTTATATAATATTAGTTTCTTAAATTAAGAAAATTTTAAATAAATTTGTGGAAGTGTAATTTATCAATTATATTAGTCAAAAATTTACAAAAAAAATTATGAATTACTAAATTATAATGTTAAGATATTAATTTTATTAGTAGTGTTTGGTAAACAATTTTTTTTAATAACTTGTAGCATTTTTTTTTTTATGATTCCTAACATGACAATGAAGATGAAGATGGCAAAAAGGATAAAGTAGAGAAATTGTGATTTTACTCCCTCAGCACTTACCTATGCTATTGGATTTTGGGTTGTGATTGGAAGCTTATTGATGAAGAGAAGTTGAAGGCATGCTTTTCTTTCAATGCATTGATGACTCGACCCAAAGGATAAATGTATCATGTGCAATATGTTTAGCAAGTTTTAAGGAAAGATACAAAGAAAACCCTGTTGTTGATCAGTGACATTTTTGTAGAATTTATGTCATGCCAATAGGGTAGTGCTAGTTCATTCTAGTTTTTTTTATTTGTAGTTTATTCTAGTTTAATTAATACTTGCTAAAATGTTGCCAGCTTTACCTTTTTCCTATTCACCAATATTTTGTCTTTCTTTATTATTAGAGGAAGTTGATTATCCATCATTCAACATACCCAATTATAGGAGATTGCTATGGCAATTGGTACCCTTTGGTGTAGGGTACCCAGGTCACAAGCTATCATGCATTTATTGATAAATGATTTTATAGTAAAATTTAAAAGTCTAATACATATAAGTAGCTGCAAAAGAAATGCTTGCAACTTACACAGGGTACCAAACATAGGAAAAGAGGGGTACCCAAGTAATGCCCCCAATCATAATGTTACTTACATTCACCTTTGGAACTCTTTCTAGGCCTATTTTGCTTCTCTATACACTTTATTCACTATGATTTCTCTGTTTAAATAAACTTTCAGGGTCTTCTGAAAAGCAATAAAAGGATTTTTCAAGTGTAAGGGAGAGAGGGCACATGAATTGAAGACACATTTAGAATTAGGAAAGATGAAACACAAGGTCTGACTTAAATTGTCTCTGGAAGGTTTACACTGCAATGTTGTTGGTATGCTTTGGTCGTATCAATTGGTATCATTTTTCATGGTTACTAAGCATTAGAAGCTCTTACTGATTTTTTTAAAGTTCATTTTTCATGCATGTGCCCTATAAAAATTGCGTTGTCATAATGGCAATAAGTGTCTTGTAAGCACAGAACAAGTTGAAGTGAGATAGTCCCATGGAACAGACAGAAGATAAATCTAGTTCAACTAACTATATTTTAATCTATGTGATGGGTTAAATCATTTAGTGTAACACCATAAGAATGCTCTATCTTCCATAAACATTTTTTTTATACTTACTCTTCTCTGTCAGTCTAATTTAGTATACATGTTGAACTATTAAGTTCGGTGTTAGGGTTAACTGCAAAAAGCAAAGTTTGAAGCATTTAAGTGGTATTTTTAAGAGTTAATCTTTGGTCGAATCCTTTGAGCATAACCAAATGAATTCCTTCTCATGTAGTGACTGATACATAGAGAAAACATGAATTTAGGCTAAGTTTGAGAATCGGATTTAGGATGGAAAGGAAAGAAATGAGAGTTTAAATAAAAATTACTTTTATTTAGGTGTTTCTAAAACAAGGGGAAGGGTTATTTAAATTTGGATTACTAGAATTGTAGTTCATGCAAGCTTAATCCATTAGTATTTGCCTTTCTCTTTTTTTTTTCTCTGGATATAAATATATAATTTTTTTCTCTTCTGCCTCATTTTTTCAAATCCAGCTCCAACATTGTGATGGTTCCAAACACTCCTGTGGGTTGGCATAGAAATAATCTTCTTCTTTGGACTTGTCAGGGATTCCCAACATCTTGGTTCAGCTACGCATGTGATCAACATGAGCTTCCTTCAACGCTAAAGAGAATTCATCCCAATTCAATACTCCATTTATTGTATTGATCTATCAAATCAACTAGGAGCTTTCTGTTTAGTTAAATTATTTTCTTCAGCCCCCCCCCCCCCCCCCCAAAGATATTTGTACAAGCATTGGAGAAGGTACAAAGTAACCAACCAATTTGGGTAAGAAAAACTTAAGTTATATAGATTTCAAGTTTCTCCATAAAAGCAGAAAATTAAATTGAATAAAGCTATTTCAATGTTTGATCTAAAACTGTGAATGACTCTTGAATCTCCTAGGTGTGAGAATTTACCACATTTTTTTTTTGTCAGCAAAAATATATGTATATATTTATATAGTGGTACCAGAAGTACTGTGATCCAATTACATCTGTGAACCAACAAAATAACTCCCCACTTCACCAGGAACTACTATATATGAAGAGATAAAAGTGGTTACAAACTATTTATACCTGTAAAGGGGCTATAATTAACCTATAATCACCAACTCCTATGTGGACAAAAAATAATCGCCTATCAATTATCAAAAAAGAAAAGTACAAGCAATAATGTTCCACCAACCAAAATACAAGAAAATGATAAAATCCAAAATTCTTGTCAAGTGTCCTGTTCATTGTGTAACACTATGATTTTTTGTAATGTATGATAAGTGATTTAATTAAAATGTAAGAGAAATTAAATTTAAATTATGTTACGTAATGAGCTAATTAATAAAATGGAATGAATTGTTATGCATTGTTGGATGTTTGGTGGGTTTCACTAACTCATAGGTACACTGTATACGTAGTTAGAGGAAGCATAGGTACAATTAGCAAAAGTTTAAGTCACCCACTCAAGCTCTTATTCTTAAACGTGTAAAGCTCCTCCTCTTCTCTCATTTTCTTCATTCCTTTCTCCTCTTCCAAGTCTCTCTTCTCTCATGAGTGAAGTAGAATCCCAACACTTGGTAGCTTGTTTTCCTCTTCCTTAGAGCTTCTTGGACTTGCTTTGGAGTGGTTTTGTTTGTGTTTCCATGGATGGTGTAATGGTGTTGATGATTGGAGGGAATCCTTGGTGGAGCTCAAGATCTTCTCCTATTCTCTTCCTTTAAAAAAACCTAGCTTGAAGGTGCTTGTTGGTAAGGGAAGCTTTATCTTATCTATTGTGTTGTGATATTGAAATATTGATGGAAATGTAGATATTCACACTAGAAGGGGGGTTGAATAGTGTGTTAGTTATAAGCTTTAAAAAAAATCGCAAAGATGGAGATAAAATAACTTAAGTTTCATAAGGAACTTGTAAAACAAAATATCACAGGTATCGTCCAATAGTTAAAATGATAGTTTAGTGAAACTGCGTTTTTTGTTATCGTCTAAGCACAAATAAAGGTTTCCGTAAATAAGATTTAAAGAAACTTGTGCACAATATGTGAAGAAATAACTTAAGAGAATAGCAAGTAAGCTTGAAAGTGATAGAGTAAAAACACTTAGTTTATACTGGTCCACTCAACCTAAGCTACGTCCAGTTCTCCTTCAAAAACCTTTGAAGGGTTCCACTAATCAAATTCTGATTACAAACAAGTATTATATACCCTGCCACTCCTGGCTACAAGTATTCTCTAAGCCACTTCTGGTACACCTTTAATCTTCCCTGAGATTAAAGAACACCCAAGTATTCTTTGTCACTAAGCCACTCCTGGCTTTCCAAACAGAAACTGTTTGATTACAATTTAAAGAGATAACTCTCATAGAGAGGATATTACAATATAACTTGAATACACAGAATAACTTAGCAAGGCTAAGTAGATTGCTCTTTTTGCACAAGTGTAGGTCGTCCAATTGATTTGGCAGAGTTACAGCTCTTTGAAAAACTTGATTGCTGTTTTTTTTTTGATTTCATGAGCTTGTTCCTTTATTTATAGGCAACTTGGTGAAGATATCCGTTGTGGGATCTGTGCCTTTGCCGATGACCGTTATCTCACAATCATATGTCGTTGCTACATGTCAGCTTGGGGTGGAGAGATGAAGGAGACTACAGTACATACAGCACCTCCACTACTTGTACGATTTCTACAGAGATAAGCTTTTCTGTCCCCTCTGGTACACTTTTCAAATTTTCAAATGAAATGTCACGTTAGAAAAGAGAGGGAATAATAGAACATTTCAGAGAATCATCATCGAAAAGCATAAGTGTACTTCCACACAATCATGGACACATTATATAACTGTTTGATAGAAAAGGTGATGTAAGTTATATAGGCGTTGGACGCTTCCTCGAATGGACGTCGTGTTTACACACTGGTTTTCACAATACATTGGACGCTTGTTTTAAAATAGCGTATTGGACGCTGGGTTTTATACTTAGAAAAACAAGTTTCCAGTTGCTCATTGGATGCACTATACACATAGAACTATCTTGTTTGAGATTAAGAAATACAATACCTTTGAGGCATTGGACAGTGTAGTACCTATAATACTCAAACATAGATCATTAGATACTTCAAAATTTAACCTCATTTGTTATCATCAAAACCGAAGTTTGAGGGGTTGGACATCGTCCAAAGTCTTAGATTCTAACAATCTCCCTCTTTTTGATGATGACAAATAATACTAAATTTTGATGTGAACAAATACATAATCATATAAAAATATCAGAGCAGATGAATAAATGATTATGTTATGCCAGTGTATGTTGACAGGGTGAAAATATATGAAATGAAGTACTCCCCCTAAGTTCAACATTTCTCATGCATTTGATAAATATATAACAAATAACGTTACATGATAAGAATGTATCAGAGACAATAGATATCAAAGTGAAAATCATATCATAGATGTGGGTGCAGAACTTATGATCAGTAACACCTCATATGTATTAAATGAACAGTTGAACAACCAAAAGAGTTTCACAGAGTAGTGTAGCTAAAGAAAGTACTCTATGACATCAAAATTCCAGTTTCTCCCCCTTTGTGATCAACAAAAATTGGGTTGGAAAGATGGAAAGGTGATTTGACCATCACGATCACCTAGGGCTATTGAGGTGGATCTTGTGGTGGTGGTTGCTCTGGTTGTGCTTGAGGAGGTGGTGCAGGGTGGTCAGCTGGTGGTTGCACTGGTTGCGGCAGAGGTACGGGGTGAACAGGATAAATTGAGTAAGCAACAGTGCTAATTAGATTAGCAGCTGTGGATTGAATTTGACTCACTAGCATCTGTGAAAGGCTCATGAATTGATCAGCAATAGCATTCTGCATCATTAATCGGTGTTGTGCAGCTTCTGCTTGTTGCCTTTCCTGGAAAGCACGTATAGCAGCTTCAGAGTCCAATTGTTGTTGCCTCAGAGCCTACTGAAAAATCTCTTGGACTCTTTCTTCAGACCCCTTGAGGTTCAACAAAGCGCAAGGGAACAATACTCCTTGGACTTGTCGAACCTGTAGGAACTACCTATCTTGTTCTAGAGTGTGCTTCAGTGGACGCATCAACAACTGTTAAGATTGTAGCACCCTCAGGAAGAGGCTTGTTAGCGGTAGATTCCATTGGTTTTGATGCTTCAACCTCAGCCATGTTTGCATCCTTGGATGGTTCAGATTAGACGGTTTGTTCCTCATGGGAGGTGACAAAGTGTTCCACGTCCACCTGTACCTCAGACTCTAACTCTAAATGGATGAGCATATTAGTCACCTTTGCAGTGGCTTCATCCAATTATGCTTGTGTAACTTTTGGTTTGGCAACTTGCTCAGTTTGTTCTTTAGCAGTAATCTCAGTTTGCTCATATGTGATTTGCACCAGGCGAGCTTGCTCAACTTGTTTTGCTCTTTCCTGTTCCAAGCAAACTTGTTCAGCTCTTTCTCTTTCGGCTTGCTCTTGCAATGCTCTTTCTTCTTCAGCCTTTTGGAGTTCATGAAGCATTTGAACTTCTTTTGCAAATTTAGCGTGGTCAAGACTTCTGAGGTCATACACCTTGTTGCTTCTTATGATTGGGAGCTTCTTCAATAGATCGATATAATCATCATCATCCGTCAGGAAGCAAGCGAAGGTGTCAGAGAAGTGATGTGTCTTGACTGGATGTAGGACTTCAATACCTTCTGGAGGATGAATGAAATCTATTTTGGAGCATCTAGATGTTGAAGTTTTCTACGTATCTTTCCACACTATTTTACGCCAGAAAGTCATGGAGTCAAAAGGGCTTAGGGGCCTTGTTAGATTTCCAGTTTTATCGAAGAGATGATTCCAGTTATGTGAGGAAGTCAAGAGCTGAACCTTTTCATCTCTACTAGACATCTCAGTGCCATAGTATTTGAACCCTTTCTTCCTTCCAACATCATATAGAGGTAGTCCATAACATACCTTATCAAGTACAAACTTGATATCAATAGAGCGTCTGATGTGGAGGTTGGGTGGATAGGCAATAGCTTGGTCTTAAATGTACATCTGTTGGAGCAGTTTGCCAAGATCATCATAATCACTGGGCTGAAAGTTAAGCACTAGAGTTCAAGGTGATAGAGGTAGAAATTTTGTTATGGGAGTCCAGATGTGAACATCTTTAACCCATTGCACTTCTGGACACTGCTTTGACTTGGATGGGTCCAGGCTTTCTTTAATGGCTAATTTCAGTTCAGCAGCTAATTCATCATTATTGCTAGGAGGGGGCTTCTTTGTTGCTGGCTTCCTCTTTCTTTGATTCTTTCCCTTTTGTTCAGCCACAGTTTTGGCAAAATTTGATGCAATTTCAACTTCTGGCTCAGGAAGTTCATCTTCAGCTGGACGCACCCTTTGTTGTGTACCAGTTGGACATAGATAGGGGCGCTCCATCCGAACCAGGTTTGGATAAGATTCTCTCATCCAAGTTGGTGGAGGATTGCTGAAAATGGTTCCTTCTGGTAATGAAGCAAATTCAGCAGATTGAGGATGAACATAGTCATACCTTGTCCATTCAAGTGCAGATACTGGAGTCAGACTCCTTTCAGTGGTTCCTGTCGAGGTCTCCAAATAACATCACTTTTCTTGTAGTAGTTTTGTTCATTCCTTGTAAGGAATACAACAGGGAACCTTGTCTTGTCTTCTTCTTCTTCTTTCTTCTTCCCCTTTAGTGGAATCTTCCATTGAGGCCATGCATCTCTCCAAGCATCCCTTGGACGCACAAATTTTGACATATCTAACTGGAGAGTTGGACGCTGTTCTATTGTAGATGTTGAAGGAATTGGTGGAGCAGGTTGTGGAGTACTTGTAGATTCGCTCTCAGTGTCTTGAGAGATGGGGAGTGAGATTGGAAGTTTCCTTGGCCTGGCTACCTGAGTTTTTACTCTTCTAGGTACTTTAGTAGGAAAGACAGTACGACCAGTTTTGGATGCAGTAGATACCTTTTGTTTCTTCTGCTGTGCAGACTCCATTTCTTCAGCTTTTCTTTTAATTTGGCCAATGGGCATTTGATCCTCATCATCAGAGTCATCTAGCATTTTCAACTTGCGAACTCTGGATTTTTCTGATGCAGGCTTCACTGAAACAGTCTTTGGATGCTGCTCATCCTGTTCAAGCTTGGACGGAGTAGTCCTTGGACGCTTCTCAGAAGGTGGATTGGACGGTGCAGAAGCAGCATGTCTTTTCTTGGTTCTTCTTTCTTTTCATGTATCTTCTTCATGCTGTTGGGACATATGTCTTATTACTTTCCTGCTTTCTTGTTCCTTCATCAATCGTTTGATCTTTTTCCCAAGGCCAAGAAGATCAATTTCTTCTTCATCATCATTTGAAATGAGTTTGCTTTGCTCATGACGTTTATTATTTATGCTTACCTCGTCCAAGTCCCTTAGGACCTTTGCTGTAAGCTTTATCTTCATTGGCTTTATGTTTGATTCATCGAATATCTGTTGTGTTGCAACCATTCCTCCCTTTTTCAAAATGAGTTCATGATCAGCTTCGTCCAACTCATCAAAGAAACATTGGTATACTTTCTAATCCCAGAGAATCTTATTTAGCAGTGCGGCGTAGAAAATGTCATCATTTCCACCAATAGTTTTCATCATTCGCAGAATATTGATGTAAATGGTGTGTGGTAGGTTGAATGGGATACCTTCCATTAGATGAAATATCACAAACTTGTGTAAGTCCGTGACTGAGTCCTTGGACCCAGCTTTGTGCAGAATGCTCTTGTTGCACACTTGTTGCCATATCTTTGCTTCTTCACATAGATTATTGTATTCAATCTTGGATGAGTCTGTAGACTTGTTCTTGCAAAGTACCTTCCCAACGTAGTTTCCATATGGCTTGGCCCACTCTGACTTGTATTGATTTTGTTCCCTGATATAGCCAGTGACTTTGGCTATAGATTCAGTGGACAAAGTCACTTCTCATCCAAGCATAGTGGCCACAAGTCCGTTGAGTTATGGAATCTTGCATTCCTCCAGAACATTCTGATCAGTTCTGGGAATATCTTCTGGTTTTCGTTGAAGTATCCTCTGATTCCTCATTTTAGAAGACTTTCATCAAGGTTCAGACCTAAATTTTCCAACTGTTCAATGTTGAAGAAGTGCTCAACGTGGACAGTAGCAGCACCTTGAGACACTATAGTGGTTTCAGGGTAGGTATGAATATCAAGTTCGGAGTTGCTTGAGTTAGTAGAGTTCGTCATGATGAGGCGTGCTGAGGATATGGGTAACTATGTACGGTTACTAACAACTAGGTGACTCAGCATAAAGCATTAACTCATAATTACTCAAAATGAAACCGTTTTGGCCATAAGAAAAACGTTAAATGAACAACCATAAAAACATCGTCCAGTCATTGAACTTAAGTGACACATGCAGTGCATGTGCATGACAAAGTGACCTTTGGACGACATGTCCATTGGATGTTGTTGTCACATTAGACGCTACATGTAGATGTTAATCATTCCTTTACAAGATCCATGCCAAGTTTATTCCTTAGATGTTAATCTTCAGTAAGGGGTTTTGTAAATATATCAGCTACCTTATTATCTGTGGTTACAAAATGTAATTCCACAGTACCTTTCTGAACATGATCTCTTATAAAGTGATGTTTAATTTCTATATGTTTTGCCCTTGAATGCAATATAAGGTTTTTAGAAAGATCAATGGTAGCTTTGCTATCACAGAAGATAGGAAAGTTACTCTCATATATGTTGTAGTCCTCAAGTTGATGCTTGATCCACAAGATTTGAGAGCAGCATTTTGCAGTTGAAATATATTCTGCTTCAGCAGTGGATAGTGCAATTGTTCCTTGCTTCTTGCATATCCAAGAAACTAAGTTTCCACCAATGAAGTGACATCCTCCACTAGTGCTTTTTCTTTCAATTCTGTCTCCAGCATAGTCAGCATCACAGTATCCAACTAATCTGAAATCTTTCTGCCTTTTGAAATATAGACCAAGGTTAGTTGTTCCAACAAGATATCGAAAGATTCTTTTAACAGCAATTAAGTGAACTTCCCTTGGGTCAGATTGGAATCTGCCACATAAGCATACACTGAACATGATGTCAGGTCTGGATGCTATAAGGTATAGGAGTGATCCTATCATTCCTCTGTATAGAGTGTTATCCACCTTCTTTGAACTATCCTCCAGTCCAAGTACTGTTGTTAGATGCATAGGAGTTTTCATTGGTTTTGCATCGTCCATCTTGAACTTCTTCAGAAGCTCCTTAACATACTTAGTTTGATGTATGTATATGCCTTTGTCAGTTTGCTTGATTTGTAGTCCAAGGAAGAATTTTAGTTCTCCCATCATGCTCATCTCAAACTCTATTTGCATTAGCTTAGCAAACTCCTCACAAAGAGATTCATTAGTAGCACCAAATATGATATCATCAACATTTATTTGAGTAATAATAAAATCAGAAGAATAATCTTTGCGAAACAATGTAGTGTCTACTTTTCCTTTTGAAAAACCATTTTCTGAAAGAAATGAGCTTAGTTTTTATACCAAGCTCTTGCTGCTTGTTTTAGTCCATATAAAGCTTTGTTGAGTTTGAAAACATGATTAGGAAAAGTGTCACTCTCAAACCCTGGTGGTTGTTCCATATAGACTTCTTCTTTTATTAGTCCATTGAGGAATACACTTTTTACAGCCATTTGATATAGCTTCATATTGCTATGAGCTGTAAATGATAATAAAATGTGAATTGACTCTAGATGTGCAACAGGTGCATAAGTTTCAGTATAATCTATACCTTCTTGTTGTGAGTAACCTTTGGCTACCAGCCTGGCTTTGTTTCTCACAACATTACCTGTTTCATCCAACTTGTTTCTAAATACCCACTTAGCTCCTATAGCTTCTTTGTCATCAGGGAGTTCTACAAGCTTCCAGACATTGTTCTTTTGAAACTGGTCAAGTTCTTCTTGCATTGCTTTGACCCAGCTTTCATCTTCCAAGGCATCATCCACTGTCTTAGGTTTTATTTATGATATTAATGTTGTGTGACCTTGTTGAAGCAAAGATCTGGTTCTGACTTTATCCTTTGGATCACCAATGATTTGATCTTCTGGATAATGTTTCTTCATTTGCTAGTTGCGTCCAGTTGGTTCCCTTTGTTCTTCTACTGGACCGTCCAGGGGTGAGTTGGACTCTTCAATTGAGACATCTTTGTTGAACGTGCCTAATAACTTCCTTGCATCGTCCAACCTGAGATCTGCAAATGATTCATCCAGCTCTGATAATTTCTTATCAGGCTTGGTGTAATTGAACTTCACATGGATGGCTTCTTCAACAACTAAGGTTCTAGAATTATAAACTATATATGCCTTTGAGGTTTCAAAATATCCAAGCAATATTCCTTCATCACACTTAGAATCAAATTTTCCTAAGTTGTCCTTAGTGTTCAGAATGAAACATTAACATCCAAATGGATGGAAGTAGGATATGTTGGGTCTTCTCCCTTTTCATAATTCATATGGAGTCTTTTTCATGATAGGTCTAATATAGATTCTGTTCTGCAAATAACAGGCAGTATTCACTGCTTCAGCCCAGAAGTGTTTAGGGGTTGAATTATCATTCAACATGGTTCTGGCCATCTCTTAGAGTGACCTGATCTTCCTCTCAACAACCCCATTTTGTTGTGGTTCTCTGGGTGTTGAGAAGTTGTGAAGGAAACCATTATCCTTACAGAACCTTTGAAAACTTTCGTTTTCGAATTCTCCCCCATGATCACTTCAGATTGAAATAATGCATACTCCTTTTTCATTTTGAATTCTTTTACAGAAGTTATAGAAGACCTTAAAAGACTCATCTTTGTGAGATAGGAACATGACCCATGTCCATCTTGTATAGTCGTCCACTACAACCAATCCGTATCTCTTACCACTTACTGAGGCTGTTCTTGTGGGTCCAAACAGGTCAATATGTAACAACTCAAGAGGTTTAGAAGTGGAAACAATGTTTTTACTTTGATAAGAGCTTTTCACTTGTTTCCCTTTTAGGCAGGCTTCACAAAGAAGATCATCTTTATATGACATGCTTGGTAATCCTCTCAAGAGGTTGTGCCTATTAAGCTTTGAGATTAATCTCAAGCTGGCATGCCGAAGTCTTTTATGCCATAGCCAATGATTTTCTTTAACTGAAACTAAGCATGATACATTTTGGCTCGATAGTTCCCCAAGTTTAATCTTGTATAGATTACCTTGCCTCTTTGCAGTAAAGAGAAGGGATCCATCAGAGTTCTTGATTATACATTCACCTTTGTTAAAGGCAACATCATATCCACTATCACATAATTGACTTATGCTAAGTAGATTGTGCTTGAGACCTTTAACATAAAGGACATTATCAATACAGGGATAAGGTGGTATACCAATCTTACCCATGCCAGTTATCATCCCTTTTTGATTCCCTCCGAAAGTGACTGTCCCACCTATCTTGGGTTAGAGGCTTTGGAACATACACCTTTCTCCTGTCATGTGATGTGAGCACCCACTGTCCAGGTACCATGACTGGAGTTTCTTTCCTGCTATTAAGCATGTCTGCAACAGGAACAATTTTATCCTTAGGTACCCAGATTGACTTGGGTCCTTTCTTGTTAGTTTGAAGGGCATTGGATGCTCCCTTCTTAGGCAGGTGTCTGCATTTGGATGTTATATGTCCAGGTTTCCCATAGAAGTAACACACATCTACATCCTCGTCATGAATATATTTCTTTCCCTTATATCCATGCCCTGACCTGTCATTTGGTCTCTTACAGCCTTCATATTTTAAAAGCATTTTAAGGTCGTCAGATCCCTTGACAAAGTTGGATAGATCCTTCTTCAGGCTGTCAATCTCTTCATGAAGTTTTACAACATCATGTGGTTGACCTCTTAAGGAAGTATTTGCATCAACTTTCAGAAGCTTCTCAACTAGTCTTTTGTTTTCTGCTTTTAGAGTTCAAATCTCTATGGAAAGCTTCATCTCTTTAGTCCTTGATTCCTCGTAGGTCTTATAAGCATGATTGCAATCATTCCATAGGGTTCGTCTATCCACATTTAAGGCTTCATGTTCTTTTGAGAGTTCTGCAAACTTTTTCTGCAAATCTTCCTTTTCACTTTCAAGTTGTTTAAAATTGTTTTCTAAAAACTTCTTTTTCTTTTGAAAGTGATTTGGACAATTTCTTCAAAGTTTTGTAGGCCTTTGCCAAAATAGAAGAGTTTGAAAGTAAATCATGATAAGCTTCTTGAAGTGAATTTAAATCGGTAAAATCTACCTCATCTTCCTCTTCTGGTTCTGAAAAATCTGATGTAGTGTCTGCCATCAAACATATGTTTGCTTCTTCCTCCTCTTCATTGTCCGATGATGAGTCATCGTCCAGGTCCTCCCATGTGGACATCAGAACCTTCTTGCCCTTCTTTTTGTTGAAGACTTTCTTCTTCTTTTCCTTGCTCTTCTCAAGGTCTGGGCATTCTGATTTGAAATGTCCCGGCTTCTTGCATTCGTAGCACACGATTAGACTCTTCTCCTTCTTCACCTTTCTTTTTCCACATAGAATAGATTCTCTTGGATATGAAGGATAGCTCATCACCCTCATCTGAGTCATCATCTTTGGATTGCTCGTCTGATGATACTTCAGCTTGCATGGCTCTGGACGATGGTGCTTTCTTTGGCTTCTAGACGCTGAGTGCCAGAGACTTGCTTTTCTTTGCATCACCATCTTGCAGCAGCTCCACCTCATGTACTTTAAGGATTCCTACAAGCTCTTCTAATGACATATCGTCCAATCCTTTGGTTGCTCTCAAAGCTGTAACCTGTGGTATCCATTGCCTAGGTAAACTCCTCAGAATTTTGTCAATATGTTCATAGTTATTGTAATCTTTACCATATGCTCTAAGTTTAATTAGTATGGTTTGAAATCGTCCAAACATACTTTGTATGTCCTCGTTTCCCTCCATACTAAACAATTCATATTGACGAGTAAGAAGACTGAGTTTGTTACGTTTTACCTGGGTGGAACCCTCACACGTTAACGCAAGAGTGTCCCACATTTGTTTTGCGCTTTTGAAACTGTGCACTTTGTTGTATTCTTGTTCGGATAGTGCACATATGATGATATTTCTGGCTCTGGAGTTGAGATGAAATCTCTGTTTTTGCTCCTCTGTCCATCTAGCCTTTGGGATCTCGTTGAGATTCTCATTGAATGGAATGTAGTCGCCCATCTCCACAACGTCCCACATATCAATATGAGAGGACTCAAAGAATGCTATCATTATTTGTTTCCAATAGTCATACTTGACACCCTTGAAGAGTGGTGGTCTGTTCACAGCTTGTCCTTCATTTTCCATCTTTCTTAGGATCTGGTTTCCTCTGTAATGCTAAGTACTCAACCCAAGAGGCCAAGCTCTGATGCCAACTGAAATGTAGAGATTCACACTAGAAGGGGGTGTTGAATAGTGTGTTAGTTATAGGCTTTAAAATTTTTTTCGCAAATATGGAGATAAAATAACTTAAGTTTCACAAGGAACTTGTAAAACAAAAGATCACAGGTATTGTCCAATCGTTAAAATGACAGTTTAGTGAAACTGCGTTTTCTGTTATCGTCCAAGCACAAATAAAGGTTTTCATAAATAAGATATAAAGAAACTTGTGCGCAATATGTGAAGAAATAACTTAAGAGAATAGCAAGTAAGCTTGAAAGTGATAGAGTAAAAACACTTAGTTTATACTGGTTCACTCAACCTGAGCTACGTCCAGTTCTCCTTCAAAAACCTTTGAAGGGTTCCATTAATCAAATTCTGATTACAAACAAATATTACATACCCTGCCACTCCTGGCTACAAGTATTCTCTAGGCCACTTCTGGCACACCTTTAATCTGCCCTGAGATTAAAGAACACCCAAGTATTCTTTGTCACTAAGCCACTATTGGCTTTTCAAACAGAAACTGTTTGATTACAATTTAAAGAGATAACTCTCACAGAGAGGATATTACAATATAACTTGAATACATAGAATAACTTAGCAAGGCTAAGTAGATTGCTCTTTTTGCACAAGTGTAGGTTGTCCAATTGATTTGGTAGAGTTACAGCTCTTTGAAAAACTTGATTGCTTTTTTTATTTTTTTTATTTCGTGAGCTTGTTCCTCTATTTATAGGCAGCTTGGTAAAGATATCCGTTGTGGGATCTATGCCTTTGTTGATAACCGTTCTCTCACAATCATATGACCGTTGTTACGTGTCAGCTTGGGATGGAGAGATGAAGGAGGCAACAGTACATACAGCGCCTCCACTACTTGTACGGTTTCTACAGAGAGAAGCTTTTCTGTCCCCTGTGGTACACTTTTTGAATTTTCAAATGAAATGTCACATTAGAAAAGAGAGGGAATAACATAACATTTCAGATAATCATCATCAAAAAGCATAAGTGTACTTCCACACAATCATGGATGCATTATATAACTGTTTGATAGAAAAGGTGATAGGCATTGGACGCTTCCTAGAATGGACGCAGTGTTTACACACTAGTTTTGATAATACATTGGACACTTGTTTTATAGCAGCGTATTGGACGCTGGGTTTTATACTTAGAAAAACAAGTTTCCAGTTGCTCATTGGACGCACTGTACACATAGAACTATCTTGTTTGAGATTAAGAAATACAATACCTTTGAGGTATTGGACAGTGTAGTACCTATAATACTCAAACATAGATCATTAGATACTTCAAAATTTAACCTCATTTGTTATCATCAAAATCGAAGTTTGAGGGGTTGGACATCGTTCGAAGTCTTAGATTCTAACATTGATTGGTTGGATTGTTATTGTGTTGTTTTCCCCTTTTCCCTTTTTGAAAACCTAAGTTTGGAAATTTAGGGATTTTCAAGATTAAACTTCATTGAGGGGTTGATTGAGTAGATTAATCGGTTATATATGTAATAAAAGTGTTTAGGGATTGTTTTGTGTATTTTGGAGTGCTTAGAAGCCATGGTTTGCCCTAAATCTAGCAAATTCGTGCCCTTGTGAGTTACAAAGTTTGCGCTCTAGCTAAGCCAGCAGCACGGCTAGCTAAGCCAGAGCTTTCCTAGAGTTCTCTATTGCTTCTGTGGCTAAGCCAGAAGGACAACTAGCTAAGCCAGAGCGTCCCTAGAGCTCTTTGACACTTTTGTGGCTAAGCTAGAGGGAGTGCTAGTTAAGATAGCTCGTCACTAGAACAAAAGGACCTTTTACTACCATTTTTGCTAAGCTAGAAGTTGTTGTTGGCTAAGCGAGAGAACTCGCTAAGCTAAGGTGGGGAAACTTAAAAGTAGTGCAGGCGCTGGCTAAGCTAGCAATACCCATGGCTAAGCTAGGAAAACCTTTAGGGTTGTCTTGAACGTGCTGGCTAAGCTAGCAACACTTGTGGCTAAGCCAGGTACCTTCTTGAGAGTGAAAATTGAGAGAGTGCAGGGGCTGGTTAAGTGAGGCATCAATCTAGCTAAGCCATAGTGTACTGAAAGCCTATGTTTGTTTAATTGTCCTTCCTCCTTGTTTCCTTTGGATATTTATGATTGCTTGGTGACTATGAGTAAGGTTATTTTCATGAGGGTATCATGTTTTCATATTTAAAGGAGGATTATTCTTTGGTTTGAGATATGACCATCGAAAGAGGAATGTAAATATTATGAATCTTATAAATGTTTAAGCAAATGTAGTAAGTTTATCTTTGAAAGAATATCTTTATGGTTGAGATTATCTTGTTATTGATTGAGATATATTTATGTTTTTATTAGATGATGATGATGAATGATAATCTTGTATCGTAATTGTCCCTATATGTTGGAGGGTTAGCTATGTCCTTTGGGAAAGTCTTTATTGGAAAAATGGTATACTTGGGAAGGTGAGTTTCACGCTAGAACTCCGGCTCACTAAAGTGACCCAGGGGTCTCGCCTAGTAGGAAATCTTCCCAAGTACCACCCCTATGTTTTGACTCTGAATGGCATGTTGGAGTGTTGAGGACTACTTTCTAAGAGGTTTAGTGACCCTTTTAGTGTATAGGGGATGAGCTATTGTTGTGGTTGTGGATTGTTGGTCATTGAGGCCTGGATCCTTGAGACAAACCATGAGTGAGATGGTTGGTACAGAGGTGTCGTATCTCAAACCTCAAGGAATCCAAGTTTATTTGTTGTTGTTGTGAGTAGACACGTAAGTTGAGGGTGATTGGTGGGCTCTCAACCTAGTGTTGGGTGATTTCGTGGTGGCTAACGCCGAATGAGCCTATAGAATAGATGGGTGGGTGAACTCCTATAGAGGTTAAGGTAGACGAACTCCTATTGAGATTAGGGTCTTTATAGGTCTTACCGAGGTAAGCCAATAGCCACACTCATCTATATTCGATAAAACCACACTTCATCCGAATGATCAATTGTAGGACTCCCCCAATGGTCGGAGATGAGTACTATGTTAAGGTAGGGATGACAAAGTGTACGCAGACCCTACGGGTACCTGCAAAAATATCTGCAAATGGGTGGGGTAAATATCCGCTTATTGGGGATGGGTCCGGGCGGGTATTTACCCGCAAAATTTTAATGGAGATGGGTACAAGTACAGGTACTTTGGTACCTACCCTGCCCCGCCCCGCACCTATTATATATATATATATATATATATATATATATATAATTAAAATATCTTTTATATATATATAAATAATTATGTATTTTACTAATTATTAATTAATTTAATGACTAAGTATATATGTATCTATGTACTTTATTGTATTATGCACTTTATAAAATTAGAAATTAATGTATCTATATATTATAAGGATAAGCCCGTTTGATGTATATAATTCGAACTAAAATTGATTTCCTAAGAGAAAGTCACTTAAGCTAAATTGTATCATGTACTGTATTTATGTATTTACTGATTGTAAGCTTGAGATGTAACTCAGCTAAATTCCAATTTATTGCTTTGGCAATAACTTATAGAAACCGTGATTCAAAGTTATGCAATTTGGCTTTCATTTGAGATTGCTTTGCACATACAGGCAGATATATGAATTAAATTTTGGGCCAATTAGTCACTCATAGTCCCACAACTTGCAAATATTTTGTCTTGCTTAATTTGTCAAATTCCACACTTCCGATTTCTTCGCAAGCCAATTTGCTTAACTTGGAGAGTACTATTGTTGTCTAAGTTTTTAATGATTTTGTTAAATGATTAGAATATTAAATTTAAGAATGATTATGTTAAAAGATTATGTTTATAATGTTGTTTAGTTATGACTTATGTTTGAATGACTCAAGGTTATGTTTGGTTGTTTTTAATGTTATGATTGGGTACTTTTAATGCTATGTTTGGATGATTTAAAAGTGAATTTTCAATTTACTTGCAGTGATTTTTTAAATAATATTCTTTTATTGACTTATTGACTTTATACATAAGTAAAGTGCAGGTAGGGGGTGCGGGTATGGGTATATAGGTACCCAACGGGTACGGGGATGGGGATGAAAGTTGCTACCAGCATGGGTATGGGGTTGGGTACAAGTATTTTTTTAATGCGAGTATGGGGATGTGTACTATAGTACCCTACCCAGACCCTATCCATTGTCATCCCTAAGTGGTGACATACTCGTTAAAATTTTAAAAGGCAATATTTGGAGGTTTCAAAAACTGCCATTATCCATTTAGAATTTTAAATTACAATTTCTAGCATTTTTTTTAAACCACTAGAACCAATTAAAGCAAAAAGGCAAACAAACCTAGTTACAACTTCTCCTCCTTCCTCATCGTCTGCAACTTCTATCATCGTTACAGTTAAACTATCACACAAAATGAATAGGAGGTTGAGAGTGTAGATGTTACAAATTACAATATCCCTCTTAAAATTTTTCCTAGGTTCATCCCAAACCCTAAGTTCCATATACACATTCCCTAGGTTTTGATGGAGTCTATTGCGACCATCATTGAATTCATCAACGTCAGGATAAGATCTTCTCACACTTATCACTCTCTTTGTTGAACAGGAAAGTATAGATTAGAGTTTTGTCAACCTCATTAGTTGATTGTGACGACGACAAAGAAGTTGTAGGTGACCAAGAGGGAGGAGAAGCTGCAACCAGATATGTTTTTTTTTTTTTTTGGTCTTATCAGTTTTTAAACCATCAAAAATTGTAATTTAAAATTGTAAATGAACTAGTGTTTTAGCCTGTGCAATACACGAGTTTATTCAAATTTTAGCTACTTTATTTATATAGTAAATAGAAAGAAATTTTAAAAAAAAAACAAAGAATTATATAGCACATCGAAAGAAATTAAAAAAAAAGAGATAATCTATCCCTAATAAAGGAAGAGCTGTCAAATATATATATATATATATATATATATATATATATATATATATATAATATTTTAATATCAATAAATCTTTTAGCAATTGTGAATAATTATAAAGTATCTGTCAATAATATTATGACTTTTCTACAAATTTTAATATCAATAACACTAATTTTGAATATTTCGTAATTAAGTATATTATTCTAAAAAGTAAAATGAAGTTTTAAATGTCTTTAATATTAACTTTACAAAGTAAATTGAAATGATTGAAACTATTGATGAAAGAGAGAAATCTTCGGATTAAAACAGAGTTAGAAAAACTGATAAAAAATATTTAAAAAATCGTCTTTTAAAAATTTAACTGACACGTCACCATTTAAGAATTTGTAGGTTTTTGTTCTTACGTTGATCTCTTCAGAGTCAGTCTTGCGCGTTCATGAAAATGTCTGCTGCTCCAGTACTCCCTCAGGAACTCGTAGAGGTAATTCTGTCAATGGTTCCGGTGAAGGCTCTCATACGATTCAGGTGCATTTCTAAGTCTTGGAATTCTCTCATCTTGCATCCTACATTCATTAAACTGCACCTTCAAAGGTCTCCTAAAAACACCCACATCCTGTTAATATCATTGTACCTAGATAAGTATGCCTTCACCACACCCTGCTCTAAACGTTGTTTACTTGAGAACCCATCATCCACTATTGATGATGGCGTCCATCGATTGAACAGTAATTACTTTGTTTCGTGTGTCTGCAATGGGTTGGTTTGCTTGCTTTGTTCTTTTGTTGGAGATGGATTTGAAGAATACTGGGTCCGATTTTGGAACCTGGCCACAAGGATCATGTCTGAAGATTCGCCACGTTTACCTCTTGCTTCAAAAAAAGTTGGAAGGTATAAAGTGATGTGTGGTTTTGGGTACGATGATTTGAGTGACACTTACAAGGTGGTGGTAGTGCTTTTGGATACTAAATCACAAAAAATGGAGGTGAGAGTTCACTGCTTGGGTGACACTTGTTGGAGATGCATTTTGTCTTGTCCTGCTTTTCTCATTGTGCAATTTGATGGACTGTTTGTGAGTGGCACTGTTAATTGGTTTGCAATTGACAGGTTGAGATCTTATTATCGATGGGAAACCGTTACCATCAATCAGTTGGTAATTTTATCATATGATATGAAGAATGACACATACAGATATTTGTTGATTCCCGATGACCTTTCTGAAGTCCCTCCTTATGAGCCTGACCTTGGGGTTTTGAAGGGTTGCCTGTGTCTTTCTCATGATCACCAGAGAACCCATCTTGTTGTTTGGCTGATGAGGGAATTTGGAGTTGAAAACTCTTGGACTCGGTTGCTGAATGTAAGTTATGAGCATCTTCAAATTCATGGCCTTGATGCTTATACTTGTGCTTGTCTGGAAATGATGATGTCCTATTGCTGGCAAACTATAGAGGTTCCAAATTTCTTCTCTACAATTGGAGAGATAATAGAATAGACAGTACTGAAGATTTCAACGACAAAATGCCATTGTTCTCCTATGACTATGTTCCAAGCTTGGTTTTGCCGTATTGAAATTAAGCTCCCCTGCATTTCCTTATATGAATTATTGTTAAATTATGTAAGTGTTTTCAGAACCTTGCCATCTAATGGCTTCTTCATTGTCTTTATACAATGAACATTCCTCATAAACATCTAATAACACAAAATTTGCCAAATCCATTTTTTCTGTATTAAAATGGAAATTTGTTTAACCTTTTCTTTACTTCCAGATGTAACAGATTCAAAGAGAATCTAGTAAAACAAGATTACTAATTTCATCCAGGTTAAACTTTTAGCATCTAACATTGTTTATAGCTAGAATATGAACAACCTTCCTCTCGATGCTAGAGGTTGCTTAGGGTGACACAATCCACCACTATTCAATCGAAATAAGATGACTTCTGTTACCATTCGTATATGCAGCAATGAATTCCAAGCTATCTTATTCAGCCTCCACTTTCAAGAGGTGAAGATTCTTTGCTAGTTCTGAGCCAAGTCTTATTCCCAAAGCTTCTGTAGTTCTAGCATCAAGAGCTTTGTTGGATTTTCATGTTGCAGTTGCTAATATAGATCCAGATCAGACTCTGAATATGGCAAAAATGTCCATTTCATTGTCACTTATTTCTTCCACATCTTACTGGAAAAACTCTCCCTTGGAGCTACCTGTTTCACCTTGTGCATTTAAGACCGGTGTGGTGACTGTGGAGCCGAAGCATGCATGAAAGCATTGGCCTCCTTGTGGTTAGCTAGTTGGACCGGGGTCTAAGGTCTTGCCATTAAAACACATTCTTTTAGGCCAACTGTGTTATATACACTAGGAAGATATAAGAACATACTTTTTTGACCCACTCAAATCACATGGGTTATTGTTTTCTTGAGTCATGCATTTTGGGCATAGGGTAATATAGTTCACATCTCTCCGAGCAAGGTTCTTACAAACTAGCAATGTGTCATTTGGAACCCTGTAAGAAATTGAATGCTCTTGCAGGTATTCTTTAACTTCTACACATGCTTTCATATCTTCATTACTTAAGAAACCAGTCATGCTAGGTTCTGCCCCTTGCAAGCTATTCTTGAAGATTTAAGTGCCTTTGGAAAATATTCTACCTAAATATACTTGAATGCACAATGTAATCTGACTGGTTATCCTCATGCAAATCATCCTATACATTTATGTCTCTGCAATCTCCATGGATTACAAACTTTACACAACATTCTAAGAGTGATTGTAGACTTAGAAAAATTTATTGATGACAAGCAGTAGGTTCATCCCTTTCTAATAGCAACATCATATGATATGTAATAAGATAAAATTTAAGCTCAAATTGAATTGTAAAAGTGTAAAGTTAATCAGATGATGACATTTCCGCCCCATTAAAAGGCAGAACAGTAATAAATTCCAACATGGATGTTTTGCATGTTAATTATTCACCAAGGAAGTTGGTTGTGCAGTCATAAGTTCTTATACAAGTCACTTGACTTAGAATGTGCATAACTTGAATTAGAAAAATGAGATGGTTTATAACAGTTCATAATTTTAGAGCCTACAAATTGCTCACAATGCATCGAAAACCATATCTGATCTATCATGTGCTCGGATTTGGAATCAGTCTACTTTGACTGATCATATTTTAGGCTAGGAATTTCAGATTCGAGCAATCTTAAGCTTGTTAAAGAGCTTATGCTGTATAGTTTACTGTGGTAAATTCTAATGCCTAAGAGATTTAGGAGTCATTCCCAGTGTTATTAGATTGACATTGAAATAACTTCATTCAATGTAATTTTCTGCTTTTATGGAGAAACATGAAATCTGCATAACTTAAGCTTTACTAACCCAAACCAGGTGGTTCCAGTGGCAATAAAATATTTATGGAATGTAGTTTCCTGAGTAAAAATGTTACCTCCTAATTCATAAAAGGTTGAATGTGGTGCAGTTGCTAAGTTAGGACTTTGTATTACAAATTAGGAGTTGTGATTTTGGCAGAGCAGCACTGCTCACTATTTTATCATAGTTTATGGTCTGTTGAATTAAGGTGCTTGAGGAGAACATGAATGCAATGTTTAACTAAATATCTTTGGTTGTTAATGAAATAATTCCATCGGCATGGAGGAGCTTCAAGTATGTTGTATAGTACTGTACTGTGATTTTTATCACTGATCTAGTAGAAGTTAATGTTTGTAGAGATATCATAAACATTTAAAATTTGGTTGTTTTGATCTTATTTTTATCATATGTAATTTCTTAATTCTGTAGAAAATGTCCATGTCAATTTTTTGAAGATATTTTTCACAGAAAAGTGAAACTTACATACAAGAAAAATGAACAATAAACTGATAGTATGCATTGGCTCTACTTGCTGTGATGAGTGAATTTACAGTATGCTTTTGGACAGTTTTGGTGCTTCTCCTGAACTGTGAAGGTAGAATATAGATGTAAATAATATATGTGAATCTGCAGCTAATTTTATTTTGTCTTATCAATGATCTGTTATGGTGAAACATTTCTTCAAGAATCAAATCTTGTGATGGTAGATCGGTCTCAAAAACACGAGTTTTTAGTGGGAACATCATTAATGTATACATAGTTTGATTAATAATAAATTTCTTCCTAATATCTTGGAAAGCATTGATGATAATTTGAAAGGAACTAATTGTGAATTCTATCTGGGAGGTTATAATTTGTGTGGTGCTGTGAGTGATTCCTCTTCTTTTCTCCTCCTCCCCTTCTTTTCTTAGAACTAAAACAGTATGGGTGAAATTTTAAACTCCTATTCAAATTTAGTAATCACCGGATTTTTACACCTACAACTCACGAATCCTTAGACACCTAAACGTTGCTTAAAATCTGCCCACTATTAGTGTGTGGCTCTTTGTGTTAGTAAAATTGAGAACTGGTAGAAGGCAAAACCTTCTCAATGTGCCTCATGTACTTCATATTCTACTCAATTCTGTTACCCTTTTCAATTCCAAATTCAATTCTTTTTACTTGCAAGAATTCATGAACTGTCCAAGGTTTGGAGCTAAGCAATCTTCCTTGTTCTTAATTTCTTCAACTGTATATAGTCTTTGAGGTAAGGGGCAGTATGTCCTTTATTCTCTTAAGAGTTTATGGTAGTGTCAAATTTCAAGTGAAAGAAATAGATTCATATATGAATTTTCAAGGGCTTAAGACCCAGTTTTAGAGGGTTTCAGATCAATGATTGTAATATTGTATATAAAGATCAGTGAGTGCTTGTGTGATTGAAGAGGCTGAACGATTTGGATTATAAGGCATTAGAATAGAAAAAAAGTGTTGCATGTTCTATTATACCTTTTTAAAGCAAAATCATTCTTGCATGTGGGATTAAAGGGGTTGATGTCCCAGGTTTTAAAAAAAATCAATTGATGCATTGTAAAATTTTGCAATGGTTGAATATATTCCGCCAAGAATAAATTTTCTGTTGTGTATTCTTGTACCTTGATGATGTTGGGTTCTTAAGAACAAAAATGTCTTTCAAGGTTGAATTTGAATTTCCATGGAGGATGTTGTATCCTTTTAGATTAATTGTGTTAATATTTAAAAAGGAACAATTACACCAGTTTGTAGTGATAAGCTCAATTTCGGTTGACTATTATTCTGTTGATCTTAATTTTTTTTAGCAAATATGTCACTATTGTATTTGTATGGGGTTTGAATTTGGAGATATAGGTACTGCAAAGTTAAATTATTACGTACGGCTGAACATTTTTTCTATAGCGCTATTGTACAACAATAAATTTATGTAATTATTTTGAACAACAAAAAAATAAAATAGGAAGAGAAAAGAGGAGAGTGTGGGATAAGATGGTTGATGTGATAGAAAGATTTAGAAATAAAATAGAGTACTGTAGAAAGAATTGTAAAAAAAACTGTGTTTGAATAATATAACTTAAAAGAGAAATCACAAAGTTCATTGGTCTAGATGAGGTGAAAATTGAAATGAACAGATAAGGAAATTTCTTTCAAAAATGAGTTCTGCTAAAAAAAAATCTCTTTTCTTTACGGGAGATTTTTGTAACACCCTTATTTTTTTTTCTCTATTTATTCAATATTTGTTATGGTTGGGAATTTGGAAATTCTAAATACACATGTGTTTAGAATGATAATTAGTCGAGTTTTAATTTTTAATAATTTTTTTGAACCAGAGCTTGGGAAATGATAAAATGATTGTTTTCATTTCTAATTTTGAATATAAACCCTAATCACTTCTCATTAAGAACTAATCAGCTTGGGAGCAACTGTTCTGGAGTAGCTTCTCGGATCTGATTCTCGGTTTGGAGGGCTATGCTAGCCCAGTTCTCGGACCGGGCTTGTGGTCGACTTCCCACCAAAGACACTCCTACCTGCCAGGTCGATAACCTCGAATCATCTACGCCGGCAAGTGGGCATGCACAGGACGGGTGACCCCCCACGTGAGTCACACGAGACGCATGACCCACCCCAACTGCCTAACTAACTTTCCTGCCTAAACTCGACTATATAAGCAAGTCTTAGGTATCAAATAATGCTAACTCTCATTCCATACTCTTCACCTCATACTGTCACTGACTTGAGCATCGGAGTGCTTGCAGGTACTCCACCTCCACCGCAGAGATCCGTCGTCGTCGTGCTCCTCCGGTCAACTCGACCTCAAACTGTCGATCTAGACCGTATCTTCGTCAACAAATCGGATCTGACTCGAATCCACTGAACAAATATAATAAATGAATGCATACTAACTTAAGCAAGATCTCAAGTTCGAGCCTTATGTATGAAAAAAAATGTGGTTGGGAGAAGAGACCTCACTAAAGGTGATCAGCTAAGTTCCCTGATGGAAATTAGTCATTGACAAAGTCGGTGAATATTTCGCACCAATAATATGGTGACCCAAAAAAATTGATAAATAAATGCATGAACTCAAATACTTTTTAATGACACCATAAGAACTTATTATCCTTCCCCTAATACTTAATACTCCCTCTGTCCCAAAATGAGTGTTGCATTTGAAAAAAAAAATTTGTCCCAAAATGAGTGGCATGTTAGCTTTTCAATGCAATATTAATTGCTTTTTTTCACTAATACCCCTAATAAGTATCACTTTAGTTTTTCAATGTAATATTAATACTAAGGTTAGTTTTGTAAAATTACTATTCTCACAATTTTCTCATCTATTTATTAGCTTTTCTTGGTCTGTGTAAAATAACCTAGGATGACACTCATTTTGGAACGGAGGGGGAAATAAAAAAGTGAAAAATAAAATATTTTAATAAGTGTGCATTAAAAAATCGATTTGAATTAAACGTTCTACTCATAAATGTTCTACTACATAAATAATAAATAAATAGCTAAAAATAAAATGTCCTAAGTGCCCCTAATTTGGGTAGAAAAAAAAACTCAAACTGATCATTTTTACAAGAACCAAATTAGGTGTTTGGTTAATTTGGTCCCTTTTATAAGAACCAATTTAAAATGTTTCATGCATTAATTATTTTTTCACAAAAATACTCTTAATTATGAGCCATTTTTTAGTTAAATAAATAATAATAAGTAAAATACATTAATGTCTTTGACTTTTTGAGAATTTAACTTTGACTATTCACTTTCATAACTAATAAAAATTAAAGCAATAAATATGTTTATGATGATAGAGATTAAAAAAAAAATTAAAACTACAAAAAGTATTTGAAAAAAATAAATATATGTTTCATTATGAAAATACTCAATCTAGTAAGTTGGGTTGTTTGTTCTGAGCATGTGAGCATATTTTTTTTTTCACTTTTACTTACAAAAGTGTTACTTTGTTCTTACTTTGGTTCCTATTCTCAAATATTTGGAGTTGCTAACAAAATTTAGATTAGCGTAGAAGAATTACAACTGATTATCAAGAAAATTACAAAAGACTTGGGCAATAAGCTACATCTATAATAAAGCAAGCAAACAAACAACTACCCATACTTTCAAAGAGAATAATTAAAAATTCAATACAGAGAATATCATAATATATATTGCCAAAATTTAAATATATGCTTCAATTGCTATGAAAACATGAGTAATTTATGTACTAACAAAATTTGTTACCTCTATATTGAGAGAGTTTTAGACAACTCATGAGATTTAATAACCAAATTTAATTGTTTGTAAAATATATATACTCCTAATTCAGGGTGTGATATATTTATAATCTTAATTTCAAAATTCACACATAAAAAAAAGTAGAAATAGATATAATTAAATTAAAATTAAAAATATAAAAATATTATACACATTATCATTAAAATATTTTTATCAAATAAACTAATTACTTATTTTTTAAAACTATAAATTTCATTATCTCAATTTTTGATGATTTAATGTTTCTTTCTTTAGAGAGATCTGATTCAATGTCAATAAACAACTTAATTTAATTTTAAAATTTATAGAAAAAATTGATGGTAAAAATGAAAAATAAATCTGAGACAAATTATTATTCAAATATTATTTGTTTGAAAAAAATATTTTTTGAAAATAAAAAGTTTACACATCTTTAAAAATGAATAGTTGTAAAAACAAAAACAAAAATTACTGAATCCATCTCTAAACTTTTTTATCACTAAAATTAATTTTAAAGTTAAAAAATTATAATATCTATTTTTTATATTTTAAAATTAAAATGGTTTATATATATACACACACACACACACTATCTATTACATATGTCCATACTCCATACATTAAAACAATGGCCCCATAAACCGGTAAAAAAAAACCAGTGACCCAGTATCATTGATTAGCTACCAGACAAAAACAATGGCCCTATATTTTTTTAGCAGGTCTCTTAAGAGTTGACTTACAATCTACTATCTATTTAAGAATTCATTATGCTAGACAAAAGACAGTACTAACCATTCTCCATTTTGTGACACATGTCCTTTTCTTTGGTTTTTTTGTCTTTTACTTTTTTTTGTCTTTTATTTACTCTCTCTCTTCCTTTTTGTCTTCTTTCTTATCTTTCTTTTCAGGTTTTTTTTTATTTTTTTTATTTTTTGTCCTCTATTTACTCTTTCTCTTCTTTTTTGTTTTTCTTTTCATTTTTTTAATTTTTTGTTTTTTTATTTTTCTATTCTATTATATATTTATTTTATATAGGAAAATAAATTATTTTATTATTTATTCTACTCAATTTTTTTTCTTTCTTCTTTTTATCTTTAAACATAGGCTTAAATAACTTTTAGGTTACTGATAAATTTCAAAATTTTGCTTTGGGTCCCTAATAAATTTTTTCGTTGTTTTGAGTCCCTGATATATCAAAACTTTTATTTTGTGTCCCTACGGTCAATTAAGTGATATCTTGGTACCATTCGAATAGATCTTCCCAATATATATCAATCGTTGAGATGGTACCACGTCATCACTTAACTGACAGTAGGGACTCAAAACAAAAGTTTTGATATATTAGGGACTCAAAACAACGAAAAAATTTATGACGGACCCAAATCAAAATTTGGAAATTTATCAGGGACCTAAAAGTTATTTAAGCCCTAAACATATATTTCTTCTTTTCTTTCTTTTTATGTTTTTTTCTTTCCTTTTTTCCTTTTCCTTTTCATTTCTTTTTTCTTTTTACGTTATTTTTTTTCTTCTTTTTAGTTTTTTTCTTTTTATGCTTCTTTCTTTTCATTCTTTTTACATTAAGTGATAAATAAATTTATTTGTTTACAATATTATAAATATAAATCATTTACGGGAGACACTCTTACCCGAGTTAGGTAAAACCATTATGGGCGACAAATATATTTCTTCAAGTATTTAACATAACTTCATACCTAAGACTCAACATTTTTTTTTAAATCCTATAAAATCATTTTTATTTAGTAATTATATAACATATTTTAATTAATTTTATAAATAAATATTTTGTTCAATAATATTTATTTTATTAGGTTGAAATTTTTGTACTAAAAACAATTAAATCTAATAAGATAATATATTTATTACAAAATAATATTTTGACTTTATGTTTAAAACTTCATATACGAAAATTTTGTTGATTCATATTCATATCTACATAATAATGTTAAATATATATATATATATATATATATATATATTTATTAAATATATTTTAATTACAAAAAGTTATTTTGAATTACTTCATCAACAATATCATAAATTAAATATATATATATTTTTTATCTTAGAGTCCACATTTATCATTCATGAGAGACAATCATGGTCGAATAAGGTAAGATCATTATGGGTGAAAATTTTATTTCTTTGGTTATTTAACACAATTGCATACTCTAGACCCAACGGTATTTTTTTTACTCTTTAATCCTATAAAATTATTTTTACTTAGAAATCATATAAAATAATTTTAAATAATTAAATAAATAAATATTTTTTTGAATAATATTTATTTTACGAGGTTAAATTGTTTATGCTAAAAAATAATCTAAATCTAATTAGTTAATATATTTATAGCAAAATAATATTTTGACTATATATTTAATAACTTCAGATACAAAAATTTTCTTGATTAATATTTTTATAATAATGTTAACTTTTTTTGCATAAATATATAATAAATATATTATAATAAATTATTCTTTTTGTTTTTTTATTTTTCTATTCTATTATATATTTATTTTATATAGGAAAATAATTTTTTTTATTATTTATTCTACTCAATGTTTTTTTCTTTCTTCTTTTTCAGTTTTTTTCTTCGAACAATATATTTCTTCTTTTCTTTCTTTTTATGTTTTCTTCTTTCTTTTTTTATTTTACATTTTTTTTCTTTCCTTTTTTCTTTTTCCTTTTTATTTCTTTTTTCCTTTTACATTATATTTTCTTCCTTTTAATTTTTTCTCTTTATACTTCTTTCATTTTATATTAAATTATACATCAATTTATTTTTATAATATTATAAATATAAATCATTTACGGGAGACACTCTTACCCGAGTCAGGTATTCAAGTATTTATCACAACTTAATACCTAAGACTCAACATTTCTTTTTTTTACTTTTAAATTCTATAAATCATTTTTATTTAGTAATTATATTATATATTTTAATTAAATTTATAAATAAATATTTTGTTAAATAATATTTATTTTGTTAGGTTTAAATTTTTGTACTAAAAACAATTAAATCTAATAATATAATATATTTATTACAAAATAATATTTTGACTCTATGTTTAAAACTTCATATTCAAAAATTTTGCGGATTCATATCTATATAATAATGTTAAATTCATATATATATATATATATATATATATATATATAATATTAATTTATTAAATATATTTTAATTACAACAAATTGTTTTGAATTACTTCATCAATAATATCATAAATTAAATATTTTTTATTTTTTTATGTTAGAGTCCACATTTATCATTTACGGGTGACAATCCTGCTTGAATAAGGTAATATCATTATGGGTGAAAATTTTATTTCTTTGGGTATTTAACACAATTGCATACTCTAGACTCAACAATATTTTTTTTTTTTACTCTTCAATCCTATAAAATTATTTTTACTTAGAATTAGTTAACACAAATTGAATTAGTTTTTATTTTTTAATGGTAGAGACTACAAGTATAATTTACAAGAGACCATTTTGCCCGAGTCAGTAGAACCATTATGGACGACAAATCTATTTCTTCAAGTATTTAACATAACTTCATACCTAAGACTCAACATTTTCTTTTTTACTTTTAAATCCTATAAAATCATTTTTATTTAGTAATTATATAATATAATTTTAAATAATTACATAAATAAATATTTTGTTGAATAATATTTATTTTATTAGGTTGAAATTTTTGTACTAAAAAATAATTAAATCTAATTAGTTAATATATTTATTATAAAATAATATTTTGACTCTATGTTTAATAGATTCATATACGAAAATTTTGTTGATTCATATCTATATAATAATGTTAAATTTATATATATATATATATATATATATTAATTTATTGAATATATTTTTATTACAAAAAATTGTTTTAAATTACTTCATCAATAATACCATGAATTAAATATTTGTTAATTTTTTATGTTAAAGTCTACATGTACCATTTACGGGAGACAATCTTGCTTGAGTCAAGTGAGACCATTATGAGCGTCAAATGCTTTTCTCTGGGTATTTAACAAAATTACATACTCAAGACTCAACAATTTCTTTTTTACTGTTAAATCCAATAAAATCATTTTTACTTAAAAATTGTATAAAATAATTTTAAATAATTTCCTAAATAAATATTTTGTTGAATAATATTTATTTTATGAGGTTAAAGTGTTTATATTAAAAATTAATTTAAATTTAATTAGTTAATATATTTATTACAAAATAATATTTTGACTCTATATATGTTTAATAACTTTAGTTACAGAAATTTTCTTGATTAATATTTTATAATAATCTTAACTTTTTTTTACATAAATATATAATAAATATATTATAATGAATTTATTAAATATATTTTTAACATGCTTACAAGTTACGACATATAATATCGTTATAAATCGTTCATGAAAAACTGATTTAAATATTTAGACAAAAATATTATTATTTTTTAACTTAGTACATTTTCTTCTCACGGGTCAAAGATAATACTAAAAATTTATAACAACTCATCTTACATAAGTACTTACTAATAAAAAATAATTTGTCTATTCGAGAATAAAATAATAATTTATTAGTATCCATTGACTTTAGCAAGATCTCTTTTAACAACAAGTCTTGAACCTAAGACTTTGTTTAAGAGATCTTATCTTAATTCTACTCTAATCAACAACATGTTGGTAAATAATATTTGATTTTAAAAGTTTGCATTTAATTTAATTAATTCTTAGACTTTAAAGTATTTGAAGTATTGTTTATAAACTATAAGTATTATAAAATTAATAATTTTTTATTCGCAATATAGTTGTAAAATAATTGGATTATTTTATCATTTCACATTTCAAAATTACAAAAGTATTTTAATTAAACATAAGTTAAATCCTTTCTTAATTTTTAAACATAAA
This sequence comes from Pueraria montana var. lobata, assembly GCA_026413185.1. Taxonomy (NCBI): domain Eukaryota; kingdom Viridiplantae; phylum Streptophyta; class Magnoliopsida; order Fabales; family Fabaceae; genus Pueraria; species Pueraria montana. The sequence goes on along the minus strand of CM048650.1, from coordinate 64,490,547 downwards.
TTTTTCAAACAATTTTATAAATATTTTAAATGAAATAAGAAATATCTATGGGAATATAACTAAATATATTTTCTCTGATTGAATACTCTATTTTTTTTCATTTTTGGAGAATTTAAACAGCTAATTACATTTTTCTCAATATAAAAATTTAACATTATAAACATGTGTATTTCAAACATGCATGAAAATGACTGAACCGTGCAAATGCATGAAATCTTGTGCTATTTTTGCTGGTGTTTTTTCTTATTAACATTTTCAGAGGCATTTGTTATTGTGAGACTAATTTTTTTAATATGTTTCAAGTTACTATTTTAATACAATTTATACAACATTAACCAGGTCAACTATTATTGCTTTATCATTCTTATTAAACATTCATGTTTTGGTTTCTTATTACTGTTGAGCAACAATTGTATATCTAATATTTATTTTTAAGTAATATAAAAAAATATTTATTTTTAAACAAGTTGTGATATACGTAAATCATCTAAAAAAATACGTAGAAATCAAGACAACCCATGCGAACGCATGGGTAACTAACTAGTTGCTTTTAAAACTGATACATGTTACATAGAAAAGCTTCAAATATTATATCTATAGATAGATAGACAGATACTATAGATAGATAGACTATAGACCATATACACCAATGAACTTTGTGATTTCTCTCTTGAGCTATATTATTTACACAATGTCTTTTTACAATACTCTATTTTCTATCTCTCTTTCCATCACATCAACCATTTTGTCCCACACTTCCCTCTTCACTCTTCTTGTTTTGTTGTTGTAAAAAAATTGTGCAAATACAATTTCTCTTCCTTTCTTATTGCATCCCAACTCCACCCATCCAAACATAGTATGGATCCTTTTTTACTATAACACAATTAATCTAAAAGGATACAATACAGCACCTTCCATGGAAATTCAAACTCCACCATGAAAGACACTTTTTCTCAAGAATTCACCATCATCAAGGTATAAGAATACACAACAGAAAATGTATTCTTCATAGAAGATATTCAACCTTTGCAAAATTCTTCAATGCATCAATCAATATTTTATAGATATCCAGACATCAACCCCCTTTAATCCCATGTGCAAAAACAATTTTGCTATAAAAAAAGTATAAATAGAACATGCAACAACTTTTTCTAGTCTAACCCCTTATAATCCAATCATTTACCCCCTTTCAAACACACATGTAATCACTGATTCTTTAACAAAAGTACACGAGGCAGGAAATCAGAGAGTATAGCCTACCCTTGGTCTTCATGTTGAGGAAGGTTCTTCCTTCTTCCTTCTCTCAATTTTAACAACACAGAGGTAGAGACTATTGGTGATAGTGGACAGATTTTAAGCAACTTTTAGTTAGGTGTCTAAGGATTCATTAGTTTTTGGTGCAAAAATCTGGCGGTTACAAAGCTTGATTAGGAGATAAAAAGTTCACCCATACTTGTGTTTGGTTAAAACTTAAAAGAAAGGAAGGGGAGGGGAGGAAAGAAGACGAATCACCCACAACACCACAAAAATATAACATCCAACACAAAATTATTCTAACTCGACAGTTAAGCTAGCACCAAAAGCATACTATAAACTCACTCGTCACAGCAGGTAGAGCCGATACATACTATAAGTTTATATGTTCTTTTGCCTTATATGCAAGTTTCATACTTTTACAACCTTTAACTCGCTGTGGACTTAGTGCCAACCACCATGACTGTACAATCAGGGACGGATCCAGAAAACTATTGAAGGAAGGGCTGGAATTATTTTTTTACTTTAATTATTTAAATATCTAACTTATACTAAATAAATATTTAATAATAATAAATTTTATAAAATTATTTATTAGTTTTACATGTAAAACTAAAATTAATTTTTGTTTTAAATGATACAAAAAGGAAACACATGTCTTTATAACTCGTATTATTATTTTTTTCAAGTTTTGAAAAAAAAATTGGTCTCACAAATACAATAATAATCAAACAGAGGAACAAACTCATTAGATATAATAATAACTAAAAGTCATCAAATTTTAAAACAGTTAATATCTATTAATTCTTGTATATATCTCTTTGGGTTAAATTATAATTAGTGACAACATATATTATAAAAAAGATTAGTATATAATCAATGATAACATATATTATCATATTTATTAATTAGTATATATTATTTTATTTTATTTTTTATTAGAATTAGTATATATATATATATATTATTAATTAGTATATTATTATATACATATATTTAAGAGAAGCTGGAGGGATGGGGGGGCTACAGCCCCTGCGTGCCCCCCCGTAGATCCGTCTCTATGTACAATATGTTGTCATTATTTAGCAAGACAAACTGAAAATTCTAACTAAAATTTCGTCATCAATATCATCTGTAAATGACATGGACATTTTCTACATAATTCAAACATTACATAGAATAAAAATAAATCAAAACAACCAAATCTTAGAATTTTAAGATATCTCAACATACATTAACTTTTACTAAATCAGCAAGAAAATCACAGTATTGTACTACAAAACATCCTTGAAGTTACCTCCAAGCCAAGGAAAGTATTTCATCAACAACCAAAATATGTAATCAAACATTGCAAGCATGTTAACTCAACACACTGTAAACCATGATAAAAATGTGAGCAGCAGTACTTTGCCAAAATCACAACTCTTAATTTGTAATACAAAGTCCTAACTTAGCAAATGCATCACACTCTACTCGTTTTGAATTAGGAGCTAAAATTTGACTCAGGATACTACATTCCATAAACATTCTATATCCATTGGAACCACCGAATTTGGGTTTGTAAAGCTTACGTTATGCAGATTTCAAGTATCTCATAAAAGCAGAAAAATAAACTGAATAATGCTATTTCAATGTCGATCTAAAACTGGGAATGACTCTTTAATCCCCTAGGTGTGAGAATTTACCATGATATACAAGACAGCATAGCTTTCTAGCAAGCTTAAAATTGCTCAAATATGAAATTCCTAGCCAAAAATATGATCAGTCAACATAGACTGATTCCAAACCAAAACATAGGATAGATCAGATATGGTTTTCGATGCATTGTGAGCAATCCGTATGCTCCAAAATTATGAAATTTAACAGTTAGAAAGCATCTCATATTAGACAGAATAATCTTCCTAGCAAGCTTAAGATTGCTCAAATTTAAAATTCCTAGCCAAAAATATGATCAGTCAGAGTAGACTGATTCAAAATCAGAACACAGGATTGATCAGCAGACCGTATGCTCCAAAATTTTGAAATTTAACAGTTAAAAATAATCTCATATTAGCTTTGAAACCTCTCTGGTTTCATTCAAAAAATGATTTTTGATGTTCAAGTTCTACACATTTTAAGTCCACTGACTTGTATAAGAACCTATGACCACACAATCAACTTTGTTGGTGCATAATTAATATGCAAAACTGCCATGTCAGAGTTTACTACAGTGCTTTGCACTGTACTTTCTACTGTCTTTTTATGGGAGGGGGGAGTGACAATTTGATTAACTTTACATTTCTACACTTTTGCAGAGACTTAAATGTATAGGATGATTTGCATGCGAATAACCAGCCAGATTACATTGTGCATTCAAGTATATTTAGGCAGAATATTTTCCAAAGGCACTTAAATTTTCTGAAGAATAGCTTGTAAGGGGCAGAACCTAGCATGACTATTGACTAGTTTCTTTAGTAATGAAGATACGAAAGAAAGTATAGAAGTTAAAGAATACCTCCAAGAGCATTCAATTTCTTATAGGGTTCCCAATGACACATTGCTAGTTTGTAAGAACCTTGCTTGGAGAGATGTGAACTATATTACCCTATGCCCAAAATGCATGACTCAAAAGACAACAATAACCCATGTGATTTGAGTGGGTCAAAAAAGTATGATCTTATCTTCCTAGTGTATATAACACGGTTGGCCTAAAAGAATATGTTTTGATGGCAAGACCTTAGACCCCGAGCCAGTTATTCATGAGGCCAAAGACCAGGTCCAACTAGCTAACCACAAGGAGGCCAATGCTTTCATGCATGCTTTGGCTCCATAGTCACCACACCGGTCCTAAATGCACAAGGTGAAACAGGTAGCTCCAAGGGAGATTTTTCCAGTAAGATGTGGAAGAAATCAGTGACAATGAAATGGACATTTTTGCCATATTCAGAGCCAGATCTGGATCTATATTGTGTTATTAGATGTTTATGAGGAATGTTCATTGTATAAAGACAATAAAGAAGCCATTAGATGGCAAGGTTCTGAAAACACTTACATAATTTAACATAAATTCATATAAGCAAATGCAGGGGAGCTTAATTTCAATATGGTAAAACCAAGCTTTGAACATAGTCACAGGAGAACAGCAGTATTTTGCTGTTGAAATCTTGAGTTCTGTCTATTCTATTATCTCTCCGATTGTAGAGAAGAAATTCAGTGTTGTATATTTTTGGAGATATTTCAAAAGGTTAACTCTTTTATTTAATTAAATATAGAAAATCCTTTTGTAAATTAATTTACTATTTATTAAAAACAAATATTTTGTTTGACTTAGTCAGTTAGACTAGGTCTCTCACCTTATCTTTGACTTGGTCTTGAGTGGTTTTAGAAACCCTATCTTTTCATTATAAATATCTATATGCTTCAGATGGTTAGAGAGAGTTCTCTCACATCTTTTTCTCTTTATTATTTCACTGTAAATCCTGAGTTATTTTCATGAGAGAGCTTGCTAGTTCTGATGCCCCAAATTATTATTGGGAAGAGCCTGTTAAATCCTGGGGGACTTGCGCATCACGTGGATAAGTCCTTGAGGACAGTGTGTCTAACACACGTCTCAGGCTTAATTTTGTTCATGATCATTTTTTATCGCAGATTGTGGTTGGTGAATAGTTCGTGATTCATCGTGATTTTGAGCTCTAGGGACAACAATCTCAAGGACTTATGTTGTCCAAGGAAATCTTTTCCACAATATTATGTTCTACTAATTTTCTGTTTTTCTCCAAAAAAACGCCAATCAGAGTCCCAAAAACCACGCAAATGCATGGTAGAATCGTGGAGCAGTATCAATGGCTTCAACATGCAGCAGAATCGCTGAGTGATCGCTAATTAGGTTTCACGTGCTTCATTCGGGTCCCATAGGGAACGTGTGTCAATTTTGATCGCAGGGGAAATCGATTGGTGCAATGACAACCGCTAATTTTTGCTTCGTTTAAATCATGGAATGGAATGAGCCTAGCATGGGTCCCGATGCAGCAATTGTTTACCGCTACATCCTGCCCATATACGAACAGGATGTTTGAAACCCACGACACGAGCAACAGTTTTTCCCAAAGTTGTCACGTTCCGTTTGTGGGATCAACATGAGAAGGCAACTTAAAATATAAAATAGATACTTGGGAAATATAGTTCATGGAGCGGTTAAATGTGATGCCGTAAAGTAGCCAATGAGAGAAACAATAGGATTCTTCAAACTGAGATAAAATACATAAGCAGGTATGTCTTTCCTTTCAAATCATTTTCGGTGCTGTGTATAATATTGAGAGGTATACGTTTAGCTTTCGTTGATAATTTTGTTTGTGGGTGATTAATTGCTGAATTACCTGGAGATATATATATAAATATATATATATATATATATATATATATATATATATTTATATATATGTGTGTGTGTTTTGTTTGCTTGGTTCATTAGTTTCTCTTTTCTCTGATCATCATGAATCTAGTTTTGCATTTTCTCTTCCAATTTTCTACACCACACGGTAAGGGAGGAGTTGCAATGTGGGGGTTGAGCAACAAATTTGGTAATTAAATTTCATAGTGCCACTGGGATTGATGTCACAGTAAATTGTGAATCTTGAAATTAGATGAGCGAAGAAAATTGTGTTTAAAATTTGTGATGACGTTGGGGAACTTAAGTTATCCCAATCACCATGAAAAAAAATGGTTAAGGCAACTGAAGCCTGATGAATATGGTGAGGCAAGGGATGTTATCACTTGCACTTCTCTTTGCTTGCGGGGACGTACGTTATGAATTTAAAGGTATGTCTTCCTTTTCCAATTAATATTTTTGTGCGTTGTGCATATTGTTAGAAGGTTGGCGGTGGTTGTTTGCCTTGAGAGGCTTTATATGTGTTGAGACAAAAACCTGAGAGGAGAACTAAATTTTTTTTATGACAGAGAACACCACTCCCTATGAATGAGATGAGACTCACTCTTGAACCAATATGCTTTTGAAGTTTTATTTAATTTTATATGCATAATGTTATGAGGTGTTGTACATTTTTTTTATCTATGATTTGGAGATATTGGTTCCATGTTTTCTTCAATTTTGTTACCTCTTTTTGGTTTGTTATTGATTACTGGTGCAAGCTATTGCCATTGAATTATTCTGTTATGCACGTACATGTTATGTCAATTTCAATTGAATGCATATTTAAATAGAATTACATTTGTTACGCTATTATGTTGCATTTGGCATTCAATTGCTACATTTAATTGTTATATATTAATATTTAATTGGTATAAAATTGATAATTGTTTATTCCTTTTAATTGCTATTGTTATGCCGCATAGATTTCATTTTAATTGCTGTTTCGAGGTGATTTTATTTGAATTGTTACGTTATATATTGTTTTTGTTTTTGTTTTTTTTTCAATAATATGTTATGAGGAGATGGCTAGTGATGGTTGGGTATCTTGTAAATGTTTCAAACTTTCAATTACAAAATGAATGCTATATGTGTTATTCATTGATTTTGATAATATGTTAATATTATTGGTGATGTGATATGTTAAATGATAATTTTCTTTTGATAAAATATTTAATATGTAGAGTTTATATTTGTGCACCTTTTGTTGATTTTTGGTGGAGTAGATCCTAGTTTTATTAAAAGAAAATACTTACATGGGATGTTTGAAATATGAGTTATCTAAATGTGGCTTTTGAAAGCGCCTGTCTTTTATGACATAAGTTAATGGGGATTGTGTGAACTATTAACAATATTTTGAGTAATTAATTTTGCTTGGATGTAGTGTCAAGTGTGAGTTCTCTATACTATTTGCATAATATGAGACACTTGAGAGGTACCACAAGTTATGGTATTGAACATAGTGGATTTTCCATTGTATTAGAAAATACAGTAATGTTAAATGGATCTTTGATCCATATGAGACAAAATCCACTAGAGGTTGTGCTATTGCACTTGGTTGTGGTACATTACTTAGAGATCAACCAAACAAATAATAATTGAGTCAAAGTTTATTAATCTAGAGATGGTTGATTATGAGGCTTAGTGGTTGAAAAAATCACTTAAGCAAATATTCCTTTGGAATATAAGTTGAGAAATAATGTGATAAAGCAATTGCTTAAAAGATAGAAATCTTTTGATTATGTGAAGTCATTAATGGATTCGGCCGATCCTCAGACTTAAACCCCTAGGAAAGAAATTATTGCATCAAACATCGAGGGGAATGGGACTTTATTAAGCCATTTGAAAACAAACAAGTGATGGTAACCCAACCTTTGTGATTGGAGATCCCATGAAGAAGGTTCATATGGGTAAGAACAAGTCACTTGTCAGTTCTGCTAGCACTAAAATTGATTTTAATCAATTTTTAATTTTCTAGTCCCGTCCTATGGTGTGAGAAAGTGCTATATACTGCATTATTAAGAGGTTAAACTTTATAGTTAAGCTTTATGTGGTTGTGAGAAAGTTTAACAACTTATAAAGTTTTTAATGATTTTCATATCCCTTATGGGTGGTGTATGATTTGCAGCATACACTTGATGAAATCACCTATATGAGTGTCAAGTGGGGCCGCTTGTATGAGATCTTGGCGAGATCTCTAGAGCACTCATGAATACCGGGCGCGCACATTGCCTAGTAGCGCAAAATAGCGATAACAGGAAGGATTGTGGGGGTGTAGTGTGATTGGTAGACCTCTAACATACACCAAGTGTCTTTGGTTCATATAGCTTGCTACACCAATTACATTGTGTGTTAAGTTTTATCAATCTAGGTCTGGTTCATATAGCTTGCTACACCAGGTCCGATGCATTACATCCAAGAGAAAGAGAACCCAGGAATTTCTTATATTTACTGAAAAACCTTTTGAAATATGTGGGGGATTTTTGTATATTTTTGGAGATATTTCAAAAGGTTAACTCTTTTATTTAATTAAATATAGAAAATCCTTTTGTAAATTAATTTACTATTTATTAAAAACAAATATTTTGTTTGACTTAGTCTTATTGACTTAGTCAGTTAGACTAGCTCTCTCACCTTATCTTTGACTTGGTCTTGAGTGGTTTTAGAAATCCTATCTTTTCATTATAAATATCTATATCTTCAGATGGTTAGAGAGAGTTCTCTCACATCTTTTTCTCTCTATTATTTCATTGTAAATCCTGGGTTATTTTCATGAGAGAGCTTGCTAGTTCTGATGCCCCAAATTATTATTGGGAAGAACCTGTTAAATCCTGGGGGACTTGCGCATCATGCGGATAAGTCCTTGAGGACAGTGTGTCTAACACACGTCTCAGGCTTAATTTTGTTCATGATCATTTTTGTTCGCAGATTATGGTTCATGAATAGTTCGTGATTCATCGTGATTTTGAGCTCCAGGGACAACATTCAGAACCTCCATAGTTTGCTAGCAATAGGACATCATCATCATTTTCAGACAAGCACAAAGGCATTACTACTGTATAAGGTGCAAAGCCATGAATTTGAAGATGATCGTAACTTACATTCAGCAACTGAGTCCAAGAGTTTCAACTCCAAATTCCCTCATTAGCCAAACAACAAAATGGGTTCTCTTGTGATCATGAGAAAGACACAGACAACCCTTCAAAACCCCAAGGCCAGGCTCATCAAAAGGGACTTCAGAAAGGTCATCAGGCATCAAGAAATATCTATATGTCTCATTCTTCAGATCATACGAAAAAATTACCAACTGATTGATGGTAACAGTTTCCCATTGATAATCAGAACTCAACCTGTCAAGTGCAAACCAATTAACAGAGCCACTCACGAACCCTCCATCAACTTGTCTCACAATGGGAAAGGCAGGACAAGTCAAAATGTATTTCCAACAAGTGTCACCCAAGCAGTGAACTCTCACCTCCATTTTCTGTGATTTAGAATCCAAAAGCACTACCACCACCTTGTAAGTGTCACTCGAATCATCATACCCGAATCCACACTTCACATTATACCTTCCAACTTTATAATTGCTTGAACCGAGACGTAGATGTGGTGAATCTTCAGACATAATCCTTGTGGCCGGGTTCCAAAATCGGACCCAGTATTCTTCAAATCCATCTCCAACAAAAGAACAAAGCAAACAAACCAACCCATTGCAGACACCGGAGACAAAGTACTTACCGTTCAAACGATGGAAACCATCTTCAATAGTGGATGGTGGGTTCTCAAGTAAACGACGTATAGAGCAGGGTGCAGCGAAGGTATACACATCATTCATATCTTGGTACAAGGAAAATAGGATGTGAGTGTTTTTGGGAGACCTTTGAAGGTGCAATTTAACGAATGTAGGATGCAAGATGAGAGATTTCCAACACTTAGAAATGCACCTGAATTGCATGAGAGCCTTCACCGGAACCCATGACAGAATTTCTCCTATGAGTTCCTGAGGCAGTACTGGAGCAGCAGACATTTCCATGAACCCGCAAGACTGACTATGAAGAGATCAACGTAAGAACAAAACCCTACAAATTATATAGAGAAAAATGTTTCATAGACACCCCTAGAGAGAGAGAAAAAAAGAGAAAAAAGTATACGTATTATACGGTTTATGATGTAATAGCAAGAGAGAGATAGAGAGAAATGAGAGGTGTTGATGAGGTGTTTAAAATAAATGGGTATATATGTATCATTACTCTTATATAGATTATTGGTTTACGTCTCACGACTATTTAATAAAATATGTTTTTTTACTCTGAAATAAATATTAATTAAGGAGAAAAAATAATGTTTTTTTATTTTAATTATATGTACTAGTATTTTTTTTTAAAAATATTTAATGGAGGCTAAATTATTTTAGGGAGTAAAAAATGTTTTCTAATAAAATAATATAAAACTTATTAAATAATATTTATTAGCTAGGCTTAAATATATTATTGGTCTCCGAAAAATAATTAGATTTTTCTTTTGGTCCCTAATAAAAAATTTCTTGACTTTTTGATCCATTAAAATAATTATTTTATATTTGGTCCCTAGTGTTAGGTTGGTTTAAGTGGTGTCATGTTCGTTAAAATTTTAAAAGATGATTTTGGCAGTTTTTAAACCACCATTATTTATTTAGAATTTTAAATTTTAATTTCTAGTGGTTTAAAAACTGCCAGGACCAATTAAAGAAAAATAAAAAGAAACAAATCTGGTTGCGGCTTCTCCTCCCTTCTGGTCGCCTACAACTCCTTCGTCACCATCACAGTCAATTAACTAGTGAGTGTGAGAGTTCTCTCCATTGTAGAAAAAAGCACTCTGAGCTTGCGAGGGACGCTAACGACATCGTTGAGCAACAATGAGTGAGCACGCAACTCGGTCGCATTTACCACGAACTATTCTCATGATCAAATCACGACCACAATTCAACTCCAATGAAAAGAAGTACTTCAAGTGTGTGATGGATCTCGCGGTGAAGCTCAAGGAGAATCCTTCCAAAAGCAAGTCTTCTTTTTTTAAGGAGTATATTGACATGTGCAACAACATAGGCATGTTGGAGATGGATCTCGAAAACTTGCAAGGGGGTGAAAGATCTTATCTAAAGGTCGATAAATTCGCTGATGGTCGTAGTAGACTCCATCACAACCTTAGGCATGTGTATATGGAACTTAGGGTTTAGGATGAAGTTAGGAAAAACATTAAGAGTGATATTGTGATTTGTAACATCTAAACTCTCAACTTTCTCTTTGTTCCTTGTGATACCTTCAATCGCGACAACCACATAGGAGTTGCAATCAATAAGGAGGGAGGAGAAGCCACAACTAGATTTGTTTCATTTTCTTTGCTTTAATTGATTCTGGTAGTTTTTAAACTACAATAAATTGTAATTTAAAATTCTAAACGAATAATGGTGGTTTTAAAAACTTCCAAAAATCTTCTTTTAAAAATTTATCAAACATGTCACCACTTAATCGAGCCAACCTAGCGGCAGCAACCAAATACAAAATAAAAAATTTTTAGGGACCAAAAGAAAATTGTGACTATTTTTTAAGGAACAAAAACATATTTAAACCTATTAGCTATCAATGTTTGGAAACAATTATTCATGTTGTATTATTTGAAAGTTATCATAGACTTGTCCAACTCAATATTGTCAATTCCAGATCACTAGACTTGATGGAAATATAGACCCTAATTTTGAGTTGAAATTCATGCTCCATAAAAACTGTAAAATCCTGTTATTAATTAAACAATTATCTCTTTATTTAATTCTAAACAATGGGGAATCTCAAAATTTTGAGAAATACAGTTCAACTCAAAATAATGAGACCTATCTCATTGGAATTTTAATTGTTGATTCAGTCTAGGACTCCAAAAATGGTAAAATAACCATTTTTGTTCCAAGAGTTTTAATCAGCAAAAATGCATAACATAATTAATTAAAATCATTATTATCATACTTACAAGTTCAATTGATTAATTTTTCTAATGATTAAAGTGTTGCCACATTAATTTATAATCATATATATTAATCCATTGGGGTTCAATCAATTCATATACACTAATTTTATAAAATGAAGATAATAAAAGTATACAAAAAAACTCATAGAAAGGACAAAACTAAGAAATTGAGAATCAAAATTATCGGCCACCTTCACTACTACTTCATTGTCCATATTAATATGTATTAAGTAAAACACGTCTAAAATCAATGTTTTTTTTATAGAACTAAAATCGATGTTAAGGCTACTTAATCACACCCTCGATATGAAAAGACCTTTTTTCTGATGTTGATTCTCCAAGCCCTCTATTCTTGTCTTTACAAAGTTAATTTTAAGATTTCTCTTTAACTTTTTATTTTTGAATGATCAATCAACAATTAAAAATGAAATAAATCCTAATCATAAAAAATAGTATTTTCAAGTCAATGATTAAGTCAATTTTGTTTGCACATATATTTAAAATATATTCATCGAGACACGAGTACCATCACATATTAACATGTATTGAAAAATTTACCTTTATTTTTTTTCGTAAATTTTTCAATGTGTCATTTCATTGTTAGTTTTATCCAATAACAATATATTGAATGTGTCTACCAAGTTTTTCTTTTTCATGCATATATGTGATAAGGAATTAAATCTTAACTAACATGCTTAAAGAACTTCATTATTTTTTTTATAAGATCAACAATATTATCATATATGCATTATCTTATCTTTGTATTCATAATTTATTTATTTTATTATAATCTATAAGTTTAAATACTCATAATCTCCTTTTTTTTTTTTTATAATTTATGTTAGTCATTTCATTCCTTTAGGGTTGAAATATATTTTTTTTAAAGAAAAAACTAATAATCATTATAAAGTGTAATATTAAATATGTGTTACTGAGATTTTTTTATTATATATATATATATATATATATATATATATATATATATATATATATATATATATATACTAGATAGTACCCGTGCGATGTACGGGTTTATCGAGGAGGGAATGAATTTTTTGTATGTATGAAGTATGTTGATAATGTTGTTAATTTGTTATGTTACTTTAAAAAGATCTAAAACTAATTTAAATTTCCTCAATAAGGAACTTATTAATTAATAAAAATAATAAAAGATTATTAGATGTGTTTATTTTAAAAAAATTATAATACAACTATAAATTTAAATATATCACTATAGCAATGGTAATTACTACAATTAAAAAATTATTCAATATATCAAAGGTAATTACTACAATTAACGACAATCGCCGATAAAAAAAATGATAAATAAATGTGAACAACACTAACAAATTATAATGGGTGTCAGTGATAAATAAGTGACAATAACCACATATCTAAGTAAGAAATAAAGACAATCACAAATAAAAAAACACAATCAACATCAATCAATTTATTTTAAATTTTATCATATTCATATTAAGCAGCGTATTTATATCACCTCTAAAGTTACTTTTAAATCAATTAATATACATATATTAACTTTCTAATTGAAATTGATTAAAATTAATTATAATTTAAAATAATTTATATTAATGTGAAATTAATTATTAAAATTCAAATAATTTATATTGAATGGATGCATATAATAATAGATTTGCACTATAACTTATACATGGTTAGATTAAAATTAGTCTATTTTTATTGAAATTAATTTATATTGATCAAAATTTAAATAAAAACATTTCTAATAGTTTATATAGAGCAATATATTTAGAATGATTATTAGGTGAACTAATAGTCAACACGAATAAATACATTTGCCATTTGACATATCTCATACAAATAACACCTGTATTAATAAAATTTAAATTTAATTTAAATTTTGATAAGAAAGTTACATTTTCAATAAATACAATTCATGACTAGTAAGGAAGAAAAAAACTAACAATTACTTTTTTTATCAACAAATGTTAGTTGTTAATGGTTAGTTTTTTGTTAGCAGGAGGATTCGAACTTCGAACCCACGACCTCTCCCCCTTTTCCTTCTCCCTTCACCACCAAGCCAACCATATAACTCCTATATACATTAAAAATATTTGACCTCATATTCATATATATATATATATATATATATATATATATATATATATATATATATATTGACTATACAAATAGGAAAAAAAATTATATCTACCAATTCTATATATATTAACAATATTTACATTACAACTTGAAATTTTAAGTAATAAACTATTGTCCTTCTTGAATCTAGTAGTAGTACAAAATTTCTTCCGATGATGATCATTTCCCGTTGTCCTTTGAAGCCTAACACAAAACAAAGAAGAACAATTCATTTGTATTTTATTCACACCACATAACAAATGAGTAAAAAAATGTAAAACTTGGAATGGAGGAAAAAAAATCCAAATACAAAGCATTTGGTTGAAAAAATGAAACAAAAAAATTAAAATAATATATGATGATATATAATGCAGTGAATTGAATTTAATAAGATGTTGTGCTAAAACTTATCAATTGACTTCTTATATCATATAATAAGAATGTAAAATAACCAAGGTCATTTAAATCGTACAAAGAAGAAGCGGAAAAAAAAATGGTCCATAAACAATACTCACCTAATGGGGGCAGAATATAAACCGCTTACTGTAGAGGCACCTAATGGGGAGGGAGAATATAAACGCTTGTTGTGGAGATAGTTCTTCAGTACATTTGAAGAAGAGGAGTAGAAGAAAGCCACAGTCTGATTGTTGCAATTCATAGTATAATGAAAGAACTATTGTGAAATCGTGCATTTAATACAAATTGTGTCACTTTAAAAAAAAAAGGAAATTGTGTTGTTTTAAAGAGAAAAGATTTTTTTTTTTTTTAAAACAAAAGAGGGAATGTGCATGCATTAAAATAAGAGCAGACATCCCAACTATGTTGGCACCCCTGAACTTACCCAAAGCAACACTACCCAAATATAGATTAAAAAGATAAAAGATAACAAAGAGACATGGGGGGACATAAATCGAAACCCATGAAAAAAGACAAAACTACAATCACTTGAATCTATAGCTAGGGAGGCTATTTCTGTTCCTAAAAACAACATAAAAAATTATGGGAGGGCTACTGTCTCACCAGCAAAAATCATGAACAAAAAGGCCAAGGGAGGCGATTTTATCTGCACAAGTGTTGCCTTCCCTGAAAACATGCGAAACCGTGAACTTCATATTATGTGTAAGAGAGATGCACTTCTTCCACCTGTTGTGGATTTCCCAAGGAACTTTGTATTAACAAAAGCTGAGACCACCAAATTTGAATCACATTCCAGCCACAAATTTTTGCAGTTTTTCTTTTGTGCTATTTCTATGGCAAGCATGGCACCATGAAGTTTAGCATGGAGAGAATAGTTGACTCCCAGGTTTGAAGCAAAGAAACCTAAAACAATACCTTTGTAATCTCTAAAAATACCTCCACAAGATAATCTACCAGGACTTCCACGGACTGCCCCATCAGTGTTACATTTTATCCAATCACATAAAGGAGGATACCATGTAACCTGAGTAATGGGAGTGGCTTTCCTAGCGTGGCAACCACTAGAAAAAGACTTAAGAATTTGGAACTCCCTCATATTTGAATGCATGCAACCAAATGATATGTTTCCAGTAAGAGCAGTAGAAGCGATAATCAAACTAGTGGCCTGATTAAAAGGGATTCTTTTGTTGTCAAATCTGAGCTTATTTCGGCAGTACCATACAATGGAGAAGGTATTCAGAATAGAGGCCAACACTGTATCCTGCAATTGGGTACTCCAATTTTTTAAACAAACATCAAGAACTGCTTCAAAACTAGACAAATCAATACGGCTATCAGTTATATTACTGAGCCAAAGCCAAATTCTTTTAGCAAAAGGGAAGGAGAGGAAGAGATGTAAGGAGGTTTCAGCCGCCTGCTCACATAAGCAACACATTGAGACTATGGTGCAGCCACGGGCCCAAAGGTTCTCACTAGTAGGCATCCTTTTATGATTTAGTCTCTAGAAAAGAAAGGACTTTGACAGTGGGATATGCTTGTTCCAAATTTTTTTGCACCAGCTGAAAGGCTGTAAAGGAGGTTTTAGAAAAGAATATGCCTCTTGAAGAGTGAGGATACCAGAGTTTGTATGTTTCCAAGCCAAGAAGTCTTCCTCAAGAGCTTGAGGGACAACAATGTTTTTGATTTGATTTATAAGATCAGGGAACCTTCTAGCCATCTGTGTGGGGATAGACCAAGTTTGGTCATAAAGGAAATCTTGAACTTTATCTAAAAGTAACAAATGCATGCTGCTAGGGATGTTGATGATATGTATGATAGGACGATCTAACCAGGCATCCAACCAAAAGTTGATTCGACCACCATTTCCTATGACCCATCTTGTGTTCTGCAGAACAGTTTGCAAACAAGGCTTGATAGAATGCCAAATAGAGGACTTTATAAGCTGCCTGGAGCAATTTGGTCTAATAAATCTTGCTTTGGCGAATAAGGACCAATGACTTTCAGAGGCTAGCATCTTCCAAGAAAGTTTTAAGCAGGCTGCTTCATTGACATATCTAAGAGATTTGATATTTAGCCCTCCTTCAGAAAAAGGAGCACAAATAGTATTCCAAGCAACATTGACTACCTTACTGTTATGAATATCTCCAGACCAAATAAAGTGCCTAATCCACTTGTCAATAAGCTTTAAAAGCGAGATGGGCCACTTGTAAACATGAAAAGAGTAGATCATCATACCTGAAATGACCGAGTTAACAAGTTGGATTCGCCCCATTCAATTAATTTAAAATTATGTATAAATTTCGATAGAGAGTGTGCCATTTTAAAAGATTTCAATTAAATAATTTCAATTAAAGGATTTCAATTAAAGGATTTCAATTTCGATTAATATATGCATATCCATCAGTTAAAAATGGTACTATATGATTTTATTTGAGAATATTAAAAAATGCTAATGTTAGTTTTTAAAAATATTATTTTATAATTTATTAAAGAATATTAAAATCAAAGATGATGGTCATGTTAATTTTAAAAAAATATAATTTTATTATATTTAAAATTTGAAACTTTTAAAATATCCAATATAATTATTATATTATAATAAAAAGCATTTTTTGGGACAATCAATTAAAATATTGCCTGATTTAGATTTAAAATTCAATTAAAATTGTTTTATGAGACAATCAATTAAAATTTAAAAATGGATATAAATGTACAATATATAGATAGATATAGATATAAATATTGATTGATATGTCAGGAAAATAATTCATGATTACCATATACTATATATATTACTACACTATAATGTGCATATAATTGAATATATAATATCAAAGCAAATCAAATATCAAATAATAATAATAATAATAATAATAATAATAATAATAATTATTATTATTATTATTATTATTATTATATAAAATGCCACCAGAATGTGAAATGTGGACAACAAGTCCTAGTCAGCAACTGTGTTTTATATAATATATAGAATAGATAGATAGATAGATTTAAGTTATATAAAAATGCAAATATATTTATAAATACAATATTTTTAAAACAAATATTTATATAAATGATATAAAACACATTTGAATAGTATTTTTTAGTCTTTTATGTTTTCGATTATATTTAGTTTGATCGCTTATCTTTTAAAAAATTTAATTTATGACCCTTTTTTATTCAAGTGAGAGTTCATATGCGACAAACAACACAAGTGTCAAGTTTCGAATTATTTAAAAAATTTGTCCCAAAATAAAAAAAAAAAAACTCACTAAAAATATTTAAAAGTGTTTGGGCTTTTGAAGAGTGAAAGCAGTTCCGCAAGGGTTTTGGAAGAGCAATCAGTGCTGCAGCCAACCAAGATGGCGATGGCTGCAGTTCTGCAATGCAACGAGAGTCCTTTGCCTCACCAACAAACGCTCCCACCTTCCCCAGTACTCCCTCAGGACCTCATTGTGGAAATTCTGTCATTGGTTCCGATGAAGTCTCTAATGCGATTCCGGTGCGTTTCCAAGACTTGGAATTCCCTCATCTTCCATCCTACGTTGGTTAAATTGCACCTTCAAAGGTCCTCTAAAGACACCCACATCCTGTTAACGTTCGACGAAGTTATGGGCACATTTGATGAAAATTATATGGACATGTACGATGAAGATGTGAACAGCGATATTTTGATATTTTTTCCTTCGCTGTACCATGCTCTATACGTCGTTTACTTGAGAACCCATCGTCCACTATCTATGATCATCGCCACCGATTAAACCACAGTTACATTGTCTCCGGTGTCTGTAATGGGTTGGTTTGCTTGCTTGGTTTTTTCCATAGAGAAGAATTTGGAGAATACTGGGTCAGATTCTGGAACCCGGCCACAAGGATGAAATCTGAAAATTCGCCACGCTTATGTCTCCAATGGAACAAATATAAAATTGGGCAGCATGCATGGGACCGTGGGTATCCAAGGTGTGGGTTTGGCTATGATGATTTGAGTGACACTTACAAGGTGGTGGTAGTCCTTTTGAATACTAAATTACATGAAATGGAGGTGAAAGTTCATTGCTTGGGTGACACTCTTTGGAGAAAGATTTTAACTTGCCATGTTTCCTTTCTGGGACAACATGAAGGACAGTTTGTGGGTGGCACTATTAACTGGTTGGCAGTCCGCACGTGGAGGAGTTCTTACTATCAATGGGAAACTGTTTATAACATCAATCAGTTAGTAATTTTCTCATACGATCTCAAGACCGAAACACACAAATATATGATGATGCCTGATGGTCTTTCTGAACTCCCTCGTGTTGAGCCTATTCTTGGGGTTTTGAAGGGTTGCATCTGTCTTTCTCATGATCACCAGATAACCCATTTTGTTGTTTGGCTAATGAGGGACTTTGGAGTTGAAAAATCTTGGACTCAACTGCTGAATGTAAGCTATCAGCATCTTCAAATTCATGACTTTCCACCTTGTCCAGCGGTACCTTTGTGCTTGTCTGAAAATGATGATGTCCTTTTGCTGGCAAACAATGAAGATGAGGAATTTATTCTCTACAATCAGATAGATAATAGAATACACTCTACTGAATGTTTCAACAGCAGCAAATTTTCATATTTTTTTCCTATGTTATGTTCAAAGCTTGGTTTTGCCATATTGAAAATAAGTTAGCCTGCATTTGCTATATGAATTTATGTTAAACTATGTAAGTGGTTTCAAACCTCTTCCATTTAATATATGGACAGGACAGAGAGCATTAATAATTTGGTGCTCTAGTACCTGTTCTACCTGCTGTGTTGAGTGAGTTTATAGTATGCTTTTGGTGCTCTAGTTGAACTGTCAAGGTAGAATATTGATGTAAGGGTTGATACAAGTGAATCTATGGATAATTTTATCTTGGCTTGACTGGTCTGTTATGGTGATAAATTGATGAAAAATTGATTCAAGAATCATTACTTACGAAGTTATGATCGGGCTCAAAAAACACCAGTTTTTAGTGAGAACATGATTTAATGTATAGCATAGTTTGATTAGTAATAAATTTTTCCCTCATATATTGGATAGATTTGATGATAATATGAATGAAACTAATCTTGAATTCTATGTTGGAGGTTATAATTTGTGTGGTGTTGTGGGTGAGTCTTCTTCTTTCCTCCCTAGCCCTTCTTTCTTTCATCCAAACACAAGTATAGGTTAAATTTAACTCTTAATCAAGCTTTGTAATCACCAGATTTTTATTCCTGAAACACGTGAATCCTTAGACACCTAAACATTGCTTAAAATTTGAGAGAAGGAACAAGGCAGAACCTTCTCAATAAGGGTAATCTATACTCTCCCATTTCCTGCTCCGCCTACTTCATCTTCTACTCAATTGTGTTTTCCTTTTCAATTCTAAACTGAATTCTTCTTACCTGGAAATATTCCTGAACTGTCCAAGGTTTGGATTGAGCAATTTTCTCTCTTCTTAATCTCTTCAATCGAATAGTCTTTGAGGTAGGGGTAGAATGTCCTCACTCCTTTATTCTCTTACGAGTTTATGGTAGTGATAAATTTAAAGTGAAATATATAGATTATCATATGAATTTTGAAGGGCCTAAGACTGGTGGTTGTGTCCAATCTTATCTGTGTGGAACACTATTGTTGAAAGAATTGAGCAACTGTAATTCAGATTTCATAAGCAAAAAGGTCGTGCAAATTTATTAAATAGGACAAAATATATGGATTAGGTGTGATGTCGATTTTGTGGAGCCACTACAGTTCAGATTTCCCAAGTAGAAAGGTGGGAAGAAAATTTTGATGAAAAACAAAAATGTGGGATGACAATTTTGTGGAGCAAAAGGATGAGGGATTAATGCGACGTGAGTTTTAGAGGGTTATAATCTTAGCCATAGATGAAATTTTATATATAATGAATGGCCCAGATTTATTAAACAGGAGATCTCCTGTTAAAAGTTAAAAGGAGAGGATTCAAATCCATAGGTAAAATCTTTCAAACAGAAATTGAAAAGAAAAAGCACTGGTTCGACCATGGCTATTTCACACATCTATTTCATCCTAGTTGTGATTGATCTGACTGGTCCCAGCCCCACAAAATTTGGATTGTCTTATAAAGTCATAAATTACTTTAGACTATCAGTTATGGTCTAAATAAAATACTATGCCATTTGAAATATTTACTCCATTCAAATGTAAGTCAACCTTAGGCAATAAAAAGAAGTTTATGAACAACGATGAATTTGATTAACCATTACTAAATTTTATATGCCATAATGAATGAAATAACTCATCTTATATTTATTAGTAGTGTAAAAATACATGAGCCAGTAACCTTATATTGAGATTCCGTAACTTAAAGAATTATGTTCTATAGTAAATTGTGTTCTGTTTTACGCCTATTCATCTTAAAATGTTCATAGACAACGAGAGTTGTCATTCCAAAAGCATAGCAAAAACACTTGCCTTATCATAGCAGAGCTAGATATCATATTCATGGCCATTGTAAGTCATCAAATTTTTTTTTTTTAGTCAAAAAGGTGTGCACAAGCATGATAATGATGACTGAAATCCCAACTATGTTGGCACCTCAGTGATCAACCATCATCTGCAGCACACCTATACTTCATTAAAAAATAGAGAAAACAAAATCATGGGGAGACATGAACCAAAACCCATGAGCAATCATTTGAACCTATACATAGGGAGAGCCAATCTATTTTGGAAGAAGTCATTCCTAATAAAGGAACAAATTAAGTCCAACCACAAAAAACCATGTATGCTAGTGCCATGAGAGGCGAGCCTGTCTGCACAATTATTCCCCTCTCGATAGATGTGTGAGTATCTGAAATTCATATTTTTTGTAAGCTCTTAACAGTTAATTCATCTGTTTGTAATTTTCCAGGGAACCAAGTTGGGAGATTTAAAAGCTTTGATAACAAGCATAGAATCACATTCCAACCAACAATTGGTCCAACCTTTTTTATGAGCTATTTCAATAGCCATAATGGCTCCCAACAGCTCAACATTGAGAGCAAAAGATATGCCAATGTTAGCCAAGAAACAGCCCATTGTGGCTGCACTGTGGTCTGGGGCACCCCTTGCAGACCCATCCGTGTTTCCTTTAATCCAGTAGCAAGGTGGAGCCAACCAATTCACTTGCTTGATGACTGGAGCAGAACCATGATGAACTTTAACCGAGAAGGCTTTCAGAATTTGAAATTCTTTTATATCTGAGTACATGGTGCCTTTGCTGATTGTCCCAGCAAAACATACATTGGCAGAAACCATGTTAATCGCTGTAGATAAAAGAATGCTTTTGTTATCAAATCTAGCTTTGTTGCGGCACCACCAAATAACTGAGATTATATTGATGATAGCAGCTAGCAGAACATCCCTTGTTTGAAAACTCCACTGTTTTGAGCAGAGGGAAAGAATGTCAACCATTGAAGATGAATTGATTTGTTGCTGCAGAATATTTTCAAGCCAATTCCAAAGCTTTTTAGCAAAGGAACACTGGAAGAAAAGATGAGAAGTGGATTCCTAAACAGAAGAGCAAAGACATAACATTGAGACAACAGTACAAGCTCTAAGTCTTAAGCATGTAGGCATTCTGTTGTGAAGAATTCTCCAAGCCAAAAAATGATTTAGATGGAGGGATAGCATTATTCCAAATAATCTTTGCCCAGAAAACATCTTGGCCTGGCTGATTGAGGAAAGAATATGCATCTTTGAGATTGAGAGATCCAGATTCTGTCAAAAAACCCCAACCTTTTTTGGCCCAAACTGCCATTTTGAGGGATGGTTATTTGACTTAAATCTGCAACTATGCTGGGATGTCTTTGAATGATGCTGTTTGGTATTTTCCAGGCTCCATTTTCAATTAAGTCATCAAATTAGTCATTGAAAGAAGAAAGTAAACATTTAACAATAATGTAAGTCAGCTAGTTTTCTTTTGTTAAACTTTCGTTTGTAGGAATAATGGCATTTCAACATGCTATGTACAGTTGTATACAAGCATTTTAAGCTTCGATGCAGTAACTAGAATCAAAGCTTAAAACGTACAGAAGTTCCTGTTGCTAGAACTGCTGAAGCTTTGGGAATGAGATGTGGCTCAAAACTAGCAAAGGATTTTCACCACTTGAAAGTGGAGGATGAATAAGATAGCTTGGAAATAATCTTATTTAAATTTAATAGTGGTGGACTGTGTCACCCTAAGCAACCTCTAGCATCAATGTCACTTATCATACACCAAGAGGGGAAGGTAACAAAGTTGCCCATTTTTTAGATATCAGTGATGTAGATGCCAAAAGTTTAACCAGAATGAAATTAGCAATCTTGTTCTTCTAGATTTCCTTTGATTCAGTTATATTTGAAAGTAAAATTGAAGGTAAAATTGAAGGTTTAAAAATAGCCATTTTAATATAGAAAAAATGGATTTGGCTTGTTTTCTGTTGTTAGATGTTTAAGAGGAAAGTTCATTGTATAAAGAGAATAAAGACGCCTTTCTTAGATCTTCAACAGGTGCAATGCAATCTAAATGGGATTACACATATAAAACATAATAACAATTCTGGTATTCCATATAAACATATAAGCAAGGAAATTACAGAACAAATGACATTAATATTAAGTGGTGAATTAAAATAAGTGCCTTTTGTTATTTTGTTTAAAACTTTTTGATTACCAATCCAAGAATAAAATAATTGAGAATCAATTTCCGTTTAGGAAGATCATGTACTATCTTACTATTATAAATATAAATTAAAATAAATGCATTCAATCCAAAGAAATTCAACGATTAGCAATAGCCAGTAGAATCATCCACAACCAGGTAATCAAACTAAGGAACCACCAAAATTATTTGGGCTCTCTATCCTGTCCATACATTAAATGGCACGGATCTGAAACCACTTACATAATTTGACATAAATTCATATAAGCACATGGAGGCGAGCTTAATTTTAATATGGCAAAACGAAGCTATGAACATATTCATAAGACAAAAATGACACTTTGCTCTCTTATTATACAGAACAAATTCCTCAACAAAATCATCATCAGCTGTCAGCAGCAACAAGACATCATCATTTTCAGACATGCACAAAGGTGTTGTTGGAAAATATCGAAAGTTATCATTTTGAGGATGGTCACAAGTTATATTCAGCAATTGAGTCCAGGATTTTTCAACTCCAAACTCCGTCATTAGCCAAACAACAAAATGGGTTGCACTGTGATGATAACAAAGACTCAAGCAACCCTTCAAAACCCCAATATCAGGCTCACTAGGAGGTATTTCAGAAAGACCATTAGGCATCAACAAGTATCGGTTTGTCTCGTTCTTTAGATCATACGAAAAAATTACTAACTGATCAATACTAACAGTTTCCCATTGATAATCAGAATTTGAACTGCGAAGTGCTAACCAATTAACAGATCCACTCACAAACGGTCCATGCAAATATTGCCCTATAATGGAAAAAGCATGGCAAGTTAAAATCTTTCTCCAACAAGTGTCACCCAAGCCGTGAACTCTCACCTCCCTTCGCTGTAATTTAATATCCAAAAGGACTACCACCACCTTGTACATGTCACTCCCGTCATCGAAACCAAACCCACAGTGCACAAGACCAGGTCCAACTTCATAATTGGTTGAACTAAGACGTAAGCGTGGTGAATCTTCTGACATGATCCTTGTGGTCGGGTTCCAAAATCTGACCGAATGTACAATAAATTCGTCTCCATCAAAAGAATCAAGCAAGCAAACCAATCCGTTGCACACACCACGGACAAAGTATTTGGCGTGGTTGAATCGGTTGCAACAATCATTAATAGTGGATAATGGGTTCTCAAGTAAACGAGGTATCAAGCAAGGTGCGACACAGGTGTCGACTCCTCCTCCAGGGTTGCTGGAGCGAAGGTCTCGGAAAGTTATTAAGACGTGGGTGTTTTTGGAGGACCTTTGAAGGTGAAATTTAATGAAGGTAGGATCGAAGATGAGAGAATTCCAATTCTTAGAAACGCACCTAAATCTCAGGAGAGCCTTCACTGGAACCCGTGACAGAATTTCAATTATAAGGTATTGAGCGAGAACTGGAGCAGGAGATATTTTTATGAATGCGTGAAAGAATCTTGAAGATGGAAGTAAAAATAGAAAAGAGATAGACAAACCTATATTTAAATTTTTGGTCTGTGGGCTTAAAAGATAAAGATCAACAATTTTAGTCACAAATAAATAATAATCTTTTAAAGCTAAAGAGGATTGTTTTCATTTTTAAAAGAATAAAAATGTACACCACAATTTTTTTTAAAAAACTAAATTTATAAATTGATTGACTTTTTTTTTTTAATCTTATATCTTATATCAATATCAATATATATAAAATTTGAGAATCCAAAAATAGCTTCGGAAAACATGTGGTAAAACAAGGTTGTTTCTCAAGCATTGGATGACACATGTCATCATTTGCTTCAGAATTGTTTGGTTTGGTTACGAACCAAATTCAAATTCAAACTGTCTAATATCAATTGATATTTAATTTTTAAAATTAAAAATGGAATCATAATTATTATAGATTTACCAAACTATAAGTATATCAATTAATCATCCATAATTTTTGTTAATTATAAGTAAATCAATTAATCAGACTTAATTTTTGTTAATTTATATGATTTCAATTGATTAATAATAAATTTTTAAAATTAAAAATTAAAAATAGAATAGTAAATATTAATTGATTTAAGAAATTATAAGTATAATTTTTAATTAGGAATATTGTCCTTTTGAAATTAAGTAATTACGTGTCATGCAAATTAAGTAAATCAGACATTTAAATATGGAAATCATTTAATTTAATTTAAAAAATTAATAATTCAACTTTAATAATTTAAAATTTAAAATTAATAATGAAATTATTTTCGTATGTAATGCATTTATTTTCATCAATAATTAAATAGAAAATTGGTCAAATATTTTTTGGACACATTTTAAGACAGAAATTATTTATTACATCATTTATTTTCAAAAATATGTTAAAAAAGGAAACAAATTTTTTAAAAAAACTAAATTTATAAATTGATTGACTTTTTTTTTATCTTATATCTTATATCAATATCAATATATATAAAATTTGTGAATCCAAAAACAGTTTCAGAAAACACGTGGCGAAACAAGGTTGTTTCTCAAGCATTGGATGACACATGTCATCATTTCGTGCTTCGGAATTGTTTGATTTGGTTACGAACCAAATTCAAATTCAAACTGTCTAATTTCAATTGATATTTAATTTTTGAAATTAAAAATGGAATCATCATTATTATAGATTTACAAAACTATAAGTATATCAATTAATCATCCTTAATTTTCATTAATTATAAGTAAATCAATTAATCAGACATAATTTTTTGTTAATTTATATGATTTCAATTGATTAATAATAATTTTTTTAAATTAAAAATTAAAAATAGAATAGTAAATATTAATTGATTTAAGAAATTATAAGTATAATTTTGAATTAGGAGTATTGTCCTTTTGAAATTAAGTAATTAAGTGTCATGCAAATTAAGTAAATTAGACATTTAAATATGGAAATCATTTAATTTAATTTAAAAAATTAATAATTTAAAATTTAAAATTAGTAATGCAATTATTTTCGTATGTAATGCATTTATTTTAATCAATAATTAAATAGAAAATTGGCCAAATATTTTTGGACACATTTTAATACAGAAATTATTTATTGCATCATTTATTTTCAAAAAAAATGTTAAAAAAGGAAACTATTATATTAATATCAAAATTATATGTAGTATATTTGCTATATATAGTATATGGATAATCGGCTATTCTAAAAATTATTATTGAATGCACAATTCATAACCTATTGAGCAAACTCTTGCAAATGAACAACCCAACAATAAAGGTCCCTCATTTGCTTCATCTTAAACATTGCTTCATTTTTTTTCTCTTCAACGATAGATAAAGATAGCCCCTGTATTCATTTTCTACGTTTTAATTCCTTTTTTTTTTTTTCTATTTTTGTTTTTGTTGTTTATTATAACATTGGTATGTATTTTTCTTGGCTAATGCATGCGTGATGATGTTGGGAACAACAAAAAGAGTTCAAAGATGGTGATTTTTTTGCATTTGGTCACAGGATATGTCACAGAGACGTTGATTTTGATGATAGAGGCATGCTAGTGGTTCGACATTCTTGAGGTGATGTTTTTTATCTTTTTTTTTTTTGGAAGGCTAGTCTTTTTTTTTTACCATGTTTTCTCCTTTTGCTCCTTTTTCTATTTTCCTTATTCCTTATTTTTTTTCTTTTTTTTTTTTTAATTTTTTTCCTTTGGTTTTCAATGGCAAGTGGTGGCATAGAATGTGATTGTGTCTCTAATAAGAAGGGAAAGAGAGATGGTTGTATAGTTTGTAAAAAAAAATGTTTTTTTTATGTGTTTTTTGTTTCATTTAAGATTAATTTCTGCCAAGAAATTTAATTTATTAGGATTTTCCTTGCCAACTACATTTTAATTGACTTTTTTTTTTTTTTAAAAAAAAATAAGACCTTACTTAAGGAATTTATTAAAACCAATTGCATTTAGACCAACATAATGTTGGTCTTAGTGTTG
The DNA here is from genome assembly GCA_026413185.1 of Pueraria montana var. lobata. Classification (NCBI taxonomy): domain Eukaryota; kingdom Viridiplantae; phylum Streptophyta; class Magnoliopsida; order Fabales; family Fabaceae; genus Pueraria; species Pueraria montana. The sequence continues at coordinate 64,463,746 of CM048650.1, read as the reverse complement.
TTATAACTAATATAAAAAAATAAAATAATTTATATAGTAATTATTATAAAATGAAATAATTATAGCTAAAATTAATTTGGGCAATTTAAAGTGATTATAACAATTAACATATATTTTATCTATCTAATATATAAAATTATTGTTATAAATAATATATACAAAATGAAATAAAAGTAAAATCGTTAATGTAATATTTGAAATCAAAAAACAATTACTAACGATAACTTTTGGTAAAAAAAAAAAAAGAAGCAAAGGTAATAAAGCTGGTTATCATTTATCAACGTAAATGAGGGGCGGGGGGGCAAACATATGATACTAATGGAAATTATGTTCAGTGAGAGGATATCCATGGCAGGACAAAAAAAAAGTCCATTTCATAAATAATTTTAAATTAATTGTCCAATATAAAATTTGGTTCATCAAACTGTTATTAAATTATTTTTTAAAATAAATTTTGTGATTAATTCTATTATTTATAATTTAAATTGATTTATTTACGGGATTTAAAGTGAATTAGTTCCATATATAAATTCAATATTATGTTATTTATATTGTAGTATAATGGTTAAAATAAATTGTGTAATATAAAAATAAAATAAAATAAAATAAACTTATTATCTATCATTATCAACATCTTATGTAATAAAATGGTAAAAATAAGAAAACCTTAGCTTATGTAAAAAAAAGGTAAAAGTAATAAAACCCTACCTTATGAATTAAAAAAGAAAAACAAAAAACAAGTTAGAAGCTAGCATTTTAAAAGCATTACTTGAATTAATAATAATAATAATAATAATAATGATGATGATGATGATGATGATGATGACGATGATGATAATTACTAATTCTCTTTTATATAATTGATTTATTGTTAAATCTATTAATGAAATGTTCACTCATTTTGTATGCCAATTGATACATTTATAAGTCATAAAATATCCCCTAAACAATATAAGTCACATTCATTTGTTGAAGAAATATCCCTTGAATTATGTGTAATGTCATTAAATATTCGCACATCCTAAATCATTTAAATCCATGGGTATTTTTGGAATGGAATTTATATTTCTAATATTTTTGGAGATAAAAGTATAATTGAAAAAATCAAACAAAAAATAATCTATTAAATTAAAAATTCCACTAAGTAAACATTATATAAATAATAATAATTTTATTTTTTATGAATTAAAAATTAATTATTTTAAATTTTTTCTAAAATTTATTGGCTGGATTTAGATGAACTTGAATTGTATTGACAAATAAAATTTTACAAAAATATATTTTGTTATATTTAAATGTATTGAATCTCAAACATATTCTTTAAACTCATTTAATTAAATGTGATTGGATATAAAAATTTATATATTTAATACGTATTATTTCTAATTTTCTTTAATAAAGAAACTATTAAATTTATTGTGCTTAAAAGAATAAAAACTTTTAATTAAATGTGATTGGCTATAAAAATGTATACATTTAATACATGATTGTTTTTTTCAATTTGAGGATAAAAAATGGATTTACCCAATTTTCGGCTTACTATCAACTGCCTTGAGTTTTTTTTAGTATTTTGTTTATTGGTTTAAATTTGATCTACTGTTTTTTGTTCTTTTAGAATAAGCAAATTCAAAAGAATTAATGATAGAAATGAGAATATGAATGAAGAGATATTTTAAACTTTTTAAGGTAAATGTGGTAATTTAATTCATTTTTTTATTAAGGGTCATTTTTTAGTTTTAATATAAGTATTGAATATATTTATTTTTAAAAAAAATAATTACATGTATTTGTTTTATATAATTAATATAATTGGAACGACTATTTAAATTATTTCTTTATTAATTATATTTGTTGATTTATAAATATTTAATTATATTTAATATCGGTTGAAGAAACATAAACATTTGAATAAAAAGTAGAAATCTCCTTTATTTGAATAATAAATTAAGAAAAATTAATGTTGATTTGTTTGATTTAATGTGAAAATTCATGACACGTATAATAAGATGAGAGACACATGACTAATTTAGATTTTTATTTAATGTATTATTAATTTGCTGAAAGTTTTTATTGATGTAATTAAAGTAATTAATATAATTACTAAATATATTTCTTTAAGATAATTACATTTAAATAATTAAGATAAATAATAAAAAAAGTATTAAAAAGACAATAATATAAAAAAAATTATATATTATAAATTAACACATGTGCATGGCACGGGTTATTACAATAGTGAGAACAAAAATGATAATCATTATCTTATACAAAATAACAACCTGATTTTATCACCAATGGAATTGCAACCAAATGGGAAAAAAGTATTTAAAAATAGTTTGAAAATAAAGTTACCCCAAAATTTACTTGATCCCAAAAAATATTGAGAAAGTTTTCTAAAAGTGTTTGATCAACAATTTCCAAAATAGGACAAATTTTGTGAGTGATTTATGCAAAGTGAAAGGCAGAAAACTAAGGCTATGTTTGACATGTCATTTCATCTAGCCTCTAACTTTATAAACATATATATCTTTTAATATAAAGTAAATAATTATTTGATAATTTATTTATATTATTTAATACTAGCGAAAACACAGGTGCGGCAGCACTATGTGTCTACATTTTTATTACGCTAAAATTAATATATAATAAACTTTTTTTTTATTATGCATTGATATGTATATTAATTTTATATATTAACACATCTAAAACGTTAATTTAAAGTAAAAAAAACTGGAAACTTTTACAGATTCTTGAACAATAATAATAAAAAACAGAAGAGAGAGAGAGAGAATAGTGGGGAGGTTAAAAAAAAAAAAAAGAGGAAAGGAGAGAAGGGTAAATAGAAAATGGAAGAGTACCGTGGAAGTTAGAAAAAAAAAAGATGTGTTAATTAAAGCATGTAAATCAAAGTTTAAGGTGAATAAATTAGAAGGCATTACCATTGGGTGGTGCATCAGCATGGTAGCGAGAGATGGATCATTAATTATGATTAGCATCAGAATCAGTCATGGCAGAAAAGAATGCAGAAGAAGAGGGTTCGGAATTGGTTCATATATTTAATTAGGATTATGAAAAATAGATAGTGCCCTTTGCATTTGTGTGCAATGCTTCCATTACTCGAAGGACAAAGGTGGAACTAAAACTGAAATTGAAGTTGAATTTCGAAGCCTTCATGAACAGCAATATAATGGTGAAAAAAAGGATAAAAATGTATTTTTATTTAATTATAAAAAATAAAGAGAAAAAAAATTAACTTTTAACATTTACTCTGTCTTCAACCTCAGTTATAGTGGCTCCACTCGCAGTTGCATAAGATTTGGGTTTCCAAATTGCACTTGAACCTTATGCCCTGGTTTTTCCATTGTTTTCACTAATATTCATTCCAGCAAGCCTGTTAGTAACAGTTTCTCCTTTTTAGACAAATGAAAAGTGAAAGGTCTAATTGTTAACCCTCTATGGGTGCATTTGATACACACCAAAGGATAGAACAAGCAGAACAACAAAGGTAAAAGAATGTAAAATTTACCATGGTATCCGTTTGAATATTAATAAAATTTATATTAATTATCGTAATACAACTTTTATTATTATTATTATTATTATTATTATTATTATTATTATTATTATTAGAGTTTAATGGTGATGCACTGACAGTGTAAAACAATTTTGCACTGTCATCCAATCACAAATCACCGTTGATATGACTTTTAGGATAATTATCATAAAAGTCAACAAACTTACCATACATGGTGGGTTGTGATTGGATGACATTGTAAAACTGTTTATAATGTCAGTACATAACCTTTTTTCTCTTATTATTATTATTATTATTATTATTATTATTAGTATTATAAAATATATTATTATATTTGTGTGAACCTGAGCACTAGCTAGCAACAAATCGATACATTCTAGAGGACGTAAACACCATTTTGAAAATTACAATCAAACTCTAATATGAATTTCGTCTCTCTTCTGAAAAATGATTTGAATTAAAGAATTGCTTTCGCAGCAGAGCTTTTGGGAATCATTACAACTATTGAAATGGCCCATGCAAAAAACTGGACTCGTCTTTGGCTAGAAACAGATTACAAATTGGTGGTACAATCTTTTCATTCACCTCAGCTTGTCCCATGGAGGCTTCAAAATAGATGGGAAAATTGTCTTTTCTTGACCAAGTCTATCAATTTCCATGTTACTCATATATACTGGGAAGGCAACCGCTGTGCTGATTTATTAGCAAATTATGCAGCTACTAATCATCGATCTTTTTGGTGGGACACAATCCCCTCTTTTTGTTCAGACTCTTTTGTTCATAATCAAATGGGTTTACCAGAGTATAGGTTCAAACTTTCTTGACATGGGTCTTGGTCTAGTCCCCCCATGGTTTTGTCACACTGTTTTGGTTTCTCTTTAATAAATTCAGGTCTGTTTTGGGTATATGATCAGTAGCAGCCTGGGTGCCAACATAGTTGGGATGTTGGTTGCTGCTGTGATGCTCATTTCATACCTTTTCCAAAACAAAAAAAAAAAGAATCAATATCTACTTTAGCAACCAACCGCGCAATGGAGTAGCAGTTTTGATTCCGAAGCTAATTAACGTGAAAAAAAAATACAGTAATGATCAAGGGTGCATAGAGGAGTAGTTAGGCAGTTACGTTGAGAAGGTGGGAGTGGGGAGAGAGGGGGTAAGGAGAGAGAAAAAAAAACAAAGTGGGTATTTATGTCTTTTTAATATGTTGTACTGAGAAGAAAAAGTTGTTCCGTGAATTGTTGAGTAACAAGAAAAGAGGTTTTTGTCCTGTCCTTCCTCATTGGAGTTGTGGTGTCCCATGGTCTTTTTTCAAAACAAACATGGAACAACTATAGTTGTCCTGTCCAGTACCATGTTTCTTAGCAAATCAAACAGACCCTATATTTCAATTTTATGTTGACAAAATATAGTTAGCAAACTTTATTCTAATTTAATTCTTTTGTCTTGAAGGGAAACTGAGATCTCGATCAGGGTAGACTTGCCTAAAGATAAAGAGGTGCAAATGTGCAATGGATGCAAACACATTGAAGAAAATAGAAAACCTTAAAATACTGGAATGTGTCTCCCCCTTCAAATCTAGAACCTTCCTTTTTCTTCCCTTTGCCCACTCTTACCAGACCCTACCTCTCTCTCTCTCACCAGTGCCTTGCAATCAGTTATTTCTCTTCCAATTTTCTAACTCAATAGTGACTTTAGATTATTCTGTTTTTGTCAAATAATGCGCGTAGAATTGAGTCAACTGACCATAAAACTGAAACTTGATTATCTTATGCTGGTGAAAACGTGCTGAAATTTTAATTGGTTGATTGTTTTCCTTCATCGGCTATGCCTTAGTGAATGTGGCCTCAAAGTTACCTAAAAGTGTTTGATCAACAATTTCCAAAATAGGACAAATTTTGTGAGTGATTTATGCAATGTGAAAGGCAGAAAATCAAGGCTATGTTTGACATGTCATTTCATCCAGCTTCTAATTAATGTAAAGTAAATAATTATTTGATAATTTATTTATATTATTTAATATGAATAGAAAATAGTTTTTCAATAACTTCTAATTCAATCATAATGAAAATGTTAAATGTTTAGTTTTTTTATTTTAAAGTTCAAACATAAATTATCTTTCAAAATTTTAGAAAATATCTATTCCGCACATAATTTATCCATGCATAACATCATATTAAATTTAATACAATTAATGTAATATTTGATATAAATTGTACTAACATTTAATCATTTAAATACATGTTCTTAAATTAATATTGTTTCATTCATTCACTAATTTTATTTTCAATATATTTATAGAATATTAAATTAATGAACTCCAAATTAATGTTTTAATGGAATAATCTGAGTTATTTTAGTTAAGATTATTTTTTTTATTTTCATCTGATTTTTCTTATGTAATTTAATCTGTCTATAAAAACTTTTGACTTCAAGAAAACAACATATTGAAATTCAAATTTATAGTTGTATTCGAAAATATGCACATTCAGTTATCTTTGATTTTTTCTTATTAATAAGTTCACATCCTAATTGATATGTTATTCTTCTATAGTAAGACAGTAAATTAATTTTTTTTATGGGAATTTTTTAATTGATTTTAGATATTTTTTCAACAATATAAGAAATTAACAAAATTATCAATATATTTTTTAAAACCTAGAATAATTACCCCATCATTCATCATGTATCGCACGGGTCCATGCTCTAGTTTAATAAAATAAAAAGTTGAAATAAATGATCAATTAAGGCTACATTTGATGTGTCATTTCAGCTCGTTTCTAGCTTGTTTTACTAGTTAAAAAGCTTGTTAGACCTTATTAGTAGTGTTTGGTAAACAAGCTTTTTTAGTCGTTTGTTGCGTTTTTTGAGGCGCTACTTCAAGTATCATTTTTTGAAATGCTAACTTCTACCTTCTAGCTTCTTTTTTTAATTCTCCTTGTGTCCTTAAAGTAGAGTTTTATTATTATTTTTGCATAAGATAAGTTTTTCTTATTTTTACCCTTTTATTACATAAGATATTAATATTGATAATGATATATGATAAGATTATTTTATTTTATTTTCCTTATTATTTTTAGATAATTTTCTACTACGCGGTTTATTTTAACCATTATACTATTTACAATATTATTTAATTAATCTGACATTCTACTTTAAGATATTGATATTGATAGATGATAACTCTTTTTAATTATTGTCTCTCATATTTTTATATTACATTGTTTATTTTAACAATTGCACTATTAACATAATGAAAGTATAATGTTTGCTTATAAGTATGTTATTTTTACTTTATTTTAAGTTTGATTGGAAATATTTTAAGATATAGTATAGGATGAATAGTAGAATACACAACATAAAAAATTAAGATAGTTAAAAGTAAAAAATGTAATTAAAATAATTGATCTATAAATAAAAAATTCAAGAGTTTAAAATTAATTAACAACTGAAATTATAAAAACCTCATAATATATTTTTATCAATAAAATAACATGGAAGTTATATATAAAAAATTATCATATAAACATGTCATTTTTTTTCATTTTAAATTTATCAGCTACCTCAACAGACAATTTTATCAAACACTTGTAATTTAATAAGCTAGCTTAACAACTTTCAGATATCAACTATTTCAATTACTAACTAGTTATCCGGTTATCTTTCTAGCAGTAGCTTTTAGCTAGTTTTGACAAACATAGCCTAAGACTCAAAATATTAACATGTAGGTACAAAACTAGAAAATATGGTTATGGGGGACAAATATTGTGAGGCATTTGCAAAATTTTATAGTAAGCTTTCTAAAAAAGGTTGTTATAGATTATATGTTTAATTATTCTTTTGGTCCCTATTTATAGTTGCAACAACTTTTCCTAGCTTTTAATCCTTATAGTTTAAAACATTCTATTTTGGTCTCTATAGTTACAATTTTTGTACCCTTTTGGTAGTCATTGCATCAAGTGTTGACTAAAGCCATTTTTGAAACAAATGTGATGTGGCTCATTTAATCAACATTAATCTCAAAAGGCGCAAGACAACTATAGATGGCAAGGGTGAAAAGGGTAAAAAATGACAACTATAAAGACCAAAATGAAATGTTTTAAACTATAAGGAATAAAAGAGAAGTTTGTTGCTACATCCAGCAACATTTTTCCTTCAATGAATTTATTGCTTATAGAAAAGTAGGTGGTTGAGAAACATGTGTATTTTCAGGGAGAAGCAAAAATTGGTTTCATAGGTATTACATAAAAGTTGACTTGTAGTCACGGTTAGATAGAAAGATTAACAAAGTTGTTCATATCAAAAGTCATAATCATTTAAAACAAGAGTTACAACGATGTTTGATATTGTATGTAAAGTAGGGACAATACAAAATATCTCTCATCCCATCAAGTTTCTCATAACAACAAAAGCATAAAAGTCTTGGACGAAGTTGCGGCATTTGTTGGCATAACTTCTCTTATGAGGTTTGGGAGGACCCTCTTGATTCTTACTTTTATATCTAAAAAAATAAGCAACAAAGGGATTAAAAGGATTGGTAAAATAAGTCAATTTTTGTAATGAGATTTGTGGGAGGAATTTCTTATATAAACAAAGCCAAGAAGCCCTTCTAAGATCTTTAACATTTGTAATGGAATAACAATGTTACACATATTAAACATAACGAAAGACAATCACATTTCTTCTTTTTCACATCTATTTGTAAAACATAGGAGCTAATGAATTGAATATTAAGTGAAGAAAAATAACTTTTCATATTTTATTTTGCATTTGTTAGAATCTTTTTTGAAATTATCACAATAGAATTTTCAAAAGACGTGTGATTGGTTCCCTTTTGAGAAAATCATTTATAAAAAATAAGAATTTAAAATAATCTCATTGAATCTAAGGGTTAGAATCCAACCATTACAATGATAGCCAATAGAATAATGCCCAAATTTTTTTAAGCAAAAAAAAGGGCAAGCAAGAGCATCACAATAACGGGAGAGATCCCAACTATGTTGATACCTAAATAACATTAAAAAAATAATCAGAAAGAGAGGATACAAAAAACCATGGGTGGGTTGGGGGGGGGGGGGGGGGGGGGAGGCATCAACCAAACCCACGGAAGGCAAAACATTACTTAAATCTATAGTTAGGAAGACCAATCCTATTTCTATTCAATTCTATCCTACCAAAAAAAGCAGCAGAATCCCACCAAAAGAAATCCTCAATAATATATTTGCATAGGTATTGTCTTCTCTGTAAATATGATCAACTAAAAAATTCATATTGGACGATGTAATATCTATGCAATTTTTCCACTTATTCCTAATTCTCCAGGAAACAAAAATAGGATTTTTTAAGCTTTAATCCATAAATTAGCAAAAGTAAGAAATAAAAATAAATTCACATTATATGTCTTCTCTATTCAACAAATTGAAAAGGATCAAAACTACTTACTTGATTTAAGATAGGTTGAATTCTGCAAGTTGTTGTGTAGGAGCTTAATTTTGATAAGGTGAAACCAAACTTGGAAAATAGTCATTGGTCTGCCACCAAACTTTAACATCCGGAATTTCAGTAATGCTCACCATATTATTTCTTCGATTATATATAATAACATCATCATTTTCAGACATGCACAATAGTAACATTGGACATAAAAAACTTTTACTTTGAAGATTCTCACTAACCTTTACCAATTGAGTTCAGGACTTATCATCATCTCCAAACTCTCTCATTTGCCAAGCAACAAAACGGGTTCCTTTGCCATCATGAAAAAACCATAGAGAATCCCTTAAAACCACTAGATTTGGCTCAACTTCAAAGACTTCATCAAGACCATCAGGTAGCAACAAATTTCTAGGTTTCTCCTTCCGCAGATCAAAAGAAAAATTACTAACTCATTGGAAGAAATATTATCGCAGTCAAAATGAGAACTCAAGTTGTCAAGTGCTAACCAGTTAACAGTGCCACTCAAAAAGTATCCAGTTAGCTCTAGAATGGGAAAAGTGGGAGAAACACCACCTTATAAATGTCACTTGAATCGTCAGAGCCAAATCCAAAATTTACAGAAGCTGTTGGTCCAAATCTTTGACAACATGGATTGACACGGAGGCATGGTGATTTTTTTTATCCCATTCTTGTAGTTGGGTTCCAAAATTGAACCCAATATTCGTCAAATTCATGTCCAATATAACAACCACGCAAACAAACCAATCCATTGTAGGAGCCAGTGACCCAATATTTAGTCTTTAATTGGTAGCATCTATCTTCTTCATCAATGGCTGATGATGGGTTATTGGGTATGGCATATGCATTAACATCATCAGAGTCGGGGGAGGGGGGGTTGGGGACATCTTGTGTTAATATGGTGTTTCAAGGTGTAGTTTCACCAATGTTGATTCAAAGATGAGGGATTTCCAAGTTTTACAAACACACCTAAAATGCATAATATAAGATATTTCATAGGAATCCATGATAGGATTTCAATGATAATCTCGTGAGGGAGAAATGGCAGATTTTGATCTATAGGCATTTTCATTACTGATGAAGATTGAATCCTGAAGAGACATAAAAAGCCTACAAATCACTCACTAGAATTTTGGGCTTTGGGCTGAGTGCTTCATATTTAGTCCATTTGATACCGATCAATCTATTTATATTTATTTATCTATTTATAACATATAAAATGTGTTACGCACCAATGCGCTGCCACTTCAATATTATATTATTCACCAAGTAAGCAAAAATGCTTATGTGTCATTACAAGACAAAGTGTACCTTCTTTTACTCCACCTTTCTCACTATCATATTACCCCGATCCATGATGTGATAGAATGATCCCTACTCGGAGCAAAATTATTGGTGGATAATATTTGCGCTAATAGACTTTTCAAGTTCAGGCCACTTCCTCTCATTGCCAAAGCTAATATAGTGAATCTTACTCGGATCAAAATTAATCCTTCAACATTGGTGTATAACTAGATGTCAATCTGTGCGAGGCACATGTTTATTTTGAAAAATATTACTACAACTTTATTTTAAAAATTTGAGCAATTTTTATCTTATTCAAAAGTAATTAAGATATATATTATCATTATGGATAACATTTGGAGTGTTTACATTGATACATTTATAAGAGAAAATAGTCTATGCACTAATAGTGTAAAATTGTTTTACACTATTATACAATTACAAACCACTATGTATGGTAAGTTTGTTGATTTTTCTAATAACTACCTTAAAAGTCACACCAAAGTGTACTGTGGTAATACTGACCAGTGACCACTACAATCATATTGGTTATGAAAGTGTCTTCCATGGTCATCCAATTTATCACCCATAATGCAGAGTGTTCACTTCATTAATACCAAAATAAAACACAATCAATCATTTAAAATTATTATACATAAATAGGGGTTGTACATCAATTGGTTTAATGTTATGAATTAATTCACACCTGTTTCCACAATTAGGAATCCCCATTGGTTCAGTCACCTCCCGCTGTCCAAAGTTTGTGGACTCCTTGTTTGTTACTTGTTGACCATAAACAAGGGGCATGATCACAGACAAACATTGACACTAAATTACAAAAAACAAAAAAAAAAGTGACTACATGGCAATGTTGGGGTTTCAAGGTCTATAATTTTTTTAATTTTCAAAGACCAAGTGTGGAAACAACCCCTTCCCATGGATCACGCATTACTCGTGAATCTCTAAGTGTTTATATATTTACCTTTGTAGCATGCTTTCAAGTAACGGGTTGCCTTTGATCACTAAGCGTTGAAATTATGGCACCTCTACTCAGTCCATGTGAGCAACGATCAGTGCGGGGACTCGGTGCTAGCCGATGGTAGACGCGTAGGCATTTGGTGTGACACACCACTTTCTCTCTCTCTCAGTAGTGAATTTTTCATGTAAAAATCATGTCTCATATCATGTCAACCTCTCATATACATATGTGATTGATCTAACCCAAATCTCAATCATATCTTTATCTTATCAAATCTTATTCGATCTTATCAAATCTTATTTGATTAGATATGTAGATAATTATCTTATCAAATCATATTTGATTAGATAATTAACTTATAAAGTCTTATTTGATTAGATAATTAATTAAATCATATCTAATTAATTATCTTATCATATTGCATCTAATTTAATTAAATCTCATTTAATTAAATATGTTTTTAATTAATTAAATCATATTTTATTAATTAACTATGAATTAAATTAAATCATATTTAATTTATTCATCTGCTCCAATTGATTACTCTATGCGTGTGACTCTATAGGTTCCCACTAGATTGGTAATAACATTATCTTTATAGTATTATAGGCAGTGATTGAGATCTAGCAATGCATCGCTGCCTCCTAGACTATGAGATAATCGATAATCCGATTTCAACCTTTACGACAACCATTTCCACTGTGTAGCCTTTGTCCCTTCGTCCCAATGTCTCGATTGAACACGAGACATAAGAGTACCATCCTCGTTAAGTCCAATATTTTATTTCTCGATACCCAAGTAGACGTCTAAATACAAGTGTGCCAGCCTAATATCCCATATCCATGACATGTGATATGTGGTCATCATGCTACTCACACAATAGTCTTGATGCATCATCGTTGTCCTAGTTAACAATGATACTTCGACTACAGACACTTTAAGAATTGCATTATATTATTCAATGAATCTCACATCATCGAACAGTGTGCCTATTCTAAGGACATTACTATATCATACAACAAACAACATAATAACTAAAATGCCTTATATATAAAATATATATAAACCAAAGTCGTGATACAAATATAGTCTAAAAATGGATTGGCCACTAGGGCTAAATCCAACAGGCAATTGTTTTGACATTTTACCATTTGTTTGATTAAAAATTCCATAATCATTATTGTTCTTTCCACCCCATGTATGTTTTTACCTTGTCTTTATCCGAAACCAACTTCATTGAGATTTGTATCCAAATGATAAACCCTCTCGTCCTCTATAGAGATTACAACCAAATACCAATGGTCGTCAATGTCCCGGATTGGGACATAAACCTGTAAAAATATGCAGACGACTATGTATGTTAGCATTTGAAATTGCCCTAAATGGAACTATGAAAAGAACAATCATATGTTAATATCATACTAGTGATGGTTGTGGATATGTAGGCATCCACTCGTGAACATAGGTGTTGAACAACTGCTGGATGGTCTTTTCATCCATGACGTCCAATGTAACACCCCTTGTTACATGGTCCCAAATCATAACTCACGTCATATTAATTTATTAAAACTCTTTAATTAATTTATTTATGAAAAACTATGAAATTTTTCGTGCGATAACATCGGTATATAAATGCGGAAAATAAATAATACAAAACCATGTAATAGAAAGAAACATAACATAGAGTGCTTAATCAAATCGTAAGTTCAGAGTACATCATAAAGGTCTGATACAACTGAAAGCAAATACACCAAAAATGAAATACAACTAAAATGATCAAAGGTATTATCGAAGCAACCATCTATCCTCCCAGCTAACCGATCCCTGCAGAGTAGTGACTTAAACCCCCGCATCCTCCCTCTCATCATCCCCGAAATGTCCCTCCCCATTGCTATAGGGATCCCCAAACACGAATGGTCCCCATTGTTGAGTAAGTGTCAAAATGAAGGAGTGTAATCAGGTGATCCTACAAACCAATCAGATGAATAGGGGGATGCTACAAATGTGTCAAGACCCAAAATCCAATAGTGACCGACACACAGACGAATATCTTAGTCCGGGAAGCCTTAACTATGATTAATTTCAACTAAAATAGTAAATATAACTTAAATTTATAAAATCTACATTTCAATGAATTGTCTATCAAAATTTCGGCAGAACCTCCCCTGAAATATAGACATCCCAAAATAGTATATAGACATGTATAATGACCATAATAAAATACCAACCAGCACAAGACCTCACTTAGGCCAACAGAACTACACATAACTACTACAAGTCTATAATACAATGTACAAGAGCCACTAAAAGAATTTAACAATCAAAATTTCAAAATGACATGGGAATAGAGAACTCAATATCATTATAAGACATTAAGCATGAAAGGGTCCCACCAGAATCTACAACAAACTCTTAGTAGAATTGCTTAAATTGAGACAAGCTTGATTATCTGAAAAGGGAATAAAGAGACGATGTGTGTAACATCCTAGGTGTTGATGAGGGCAGGGAGTGATTGCTGGTGCAAAATAGATGATTCGCGGACAATGAGCGACTCCTGGCAGGCTTCCAACGGGAGGGACACGTGAATGAATTGAACACAAACCTGAATGAGAGTGATCCAGAGGCTGTGCAGGTATAAGACTGTACAGTTGAGGATGACTTAAAGGGATAAATTCGTACTAACTATACCAACAAGATGCATCTACTTTTCGGTAGCTCATCACTTAAGAACTCCACGGTTAAGCGTGCTTCACTTGGAGCAATTTCGAGATGGGTGACGTTCTAGAAAGTTTTCCAACCAACATATTCCTCTCTTTTACTCAAACCACATGACCCCATCTTTTACTTTTATACTTTTTGCAGTTTTAGAGTTACATATACGGAATTTTTCATGTTAAGCACGGATTCTATCATTGACGGATTAATTTGTTGGTAATGAAAAAGCATTTTTTTTTTTATATTTTACCACTCTTTTACTATTACCAATGGATTGTACATTACCCACAAAAGAATCCGTAGGTAAATTTCCATTCAAATCGTTGCCACAAAAAGGCACTAATTAAATTTTTTGGCCAATTTTTTGATAGAATACTTGCCCATAATTCCCTTTCGTTCTTACCTACGACTACTTATTTTACTGATAGATTTATCTGTCGGTAATTTCTAATTACCGATGGATTAGATTCAATGGGTAAATTTTTGTCAGAAAATCATTATTTTCTTGTAGTGAGCGTCCATACTTGGTGGAAGGAATTTTCTTACTTGGCAGTACAAAATTGGATCTTAGGCATGGTTGCATGTACGACACACTCAACTTGAGTATTGATTAGAGTGTTCTTATTATTACGACTCTCTGGTTGGAGGAAACACATTGTAGGCATGTACAATTTTGTAATTGGAATTGGGATTGGAAAATTTAGCTTTGTATGGTAGAGATTAATTTAATATGTGGAAGTGGGTCAGCAAGACTTACAAATGGTTATCTTGTGTTGAAGGATACATTGTTTAAAAAATGTTCCATTTTTTTATCACTCACATGGCACATGTTATTCGCATAAGTCATTCTGCTATGGTGCAATATGGCTTATTCAAATAGTTATCATGTATTGTTTTGGTCTTCACAATTTGCATAATTTAGCTTGTATTCTCTCTCTCTCTCTCTCTCTCTCTCACACACACACACACACACAGATATATATATATATATATATATATATATATATATATATATATATATATGCTTCTTATGCTACATCCAGCAGCATTTTTCCTTCAATGTATTTTAGCTTATAAAAAAAACAGGCGGTTGAGGAACATGTGTGTTTTTAGGGAGAAGGAAAAATTGGTTTCATAGGTATTACATAAAGTTGACTTGTAGTCGCAATTGATTGGTCTTCTAGCATGGTTGAGGGGGTTTGATGTATATAGGGTGTAGCAGTGACGAATAGGAGACATAAGGGTGGGTATTGGTATGACGTCAATGACTTATGATAGCATTAGGATGTGGCTCCTTTTTTGTGTTACAATTGTGGTTGTTGGTGTTGGTGATGCAACACACAACAACTTGCTATTGCATTGGTGGCATGGGTGGTAATTAGGGGGGGGGGGGGGGGGGTTGAGGAAACATGGAAAGGTGAAGAAGGGGAAAGAGATGATTGAATGAATGATATATATTGCAGAAATATTTTAGCAACCAAAAATGGAAAGTTCAAGGATTCAAAATTTGAAGCTATATTGCATAACATAAGCGATATTTCTATATGTACGTAGGAGAGGATATGCCTAAGTGACTTCAAAAGTTGATTAAATGAGAATTGCAATAGCTAAAATTTTCTTAGATGGCTTGAAATAACCATAAGAAGAAATTGAGATAGCATTGACACAATCAGTGCTTCAGGTTTTATATACATAGATAGAAAGATTAACAAAGTTGTTCATATCAAGTCATAAGCATTTAAAACAAGATTTACAACGATGTTTAATAATGTATGTAAAGTAGGGACAATACAAAATATCTCTCATCCCATCAAGTTTCTCATAACAACAAAAGCATAAAAATCTTGGACGAAGTTCCAGCATTTGTTGACTTCTCTTATGAGGTTAGGGAGGACCCTCTTCATTCTTACTTTTATATATAAAAAAATAAGCAACAAAGGGATTAAAAGGATTGGTAATATAAGTCAATATTTGTAATGAAATTTGTGTGAGGAATTTCTAATATAAACAAAGCCAAGAAGCCCTTCTAAGATCTTTAACATTTGTAATGGAATAACAATGTTACACATACCAAACATAACGGAAGGCAATCACATTTCTTCTATTTCACATCTATTTGTAAAACTTAGGAGCTAATGAATTGAATATTAAGTGAAGAAAAATAACTTTTCAAATTTTATTTTGCATTTGTTAGAATCATTTCCAAAATTATCACAATAGAATTTTCAAAAGACGTATGATTGGTTCCCTTTTGAGAAAATCATTTATAAAAATAAGAAGTTAAAATAATCTCATTGAAACTAAAGGTTAGAATCCAACCGTTACAACAATAGCCAATAGAATAATCCCCAAAAGCATCACAATAACAGGAGAGATCCCAACTATGTTGGCACCTCAACAGCTAACCATGATTTGCAGCTGGCCCTAAATAACATTACAAAGAAATCAGAAAGAGAGCATACAAAAAGCCATGGGGGGGGGGGGGGGGGGGGCATCAACCAAACCCGTGGAAGCCAAAACATTACTTAAACCTATAGTTAGGAAGCCCAACCCTATTCCTATTCAATTCTATCTTGACAAAAAGAGGAGCAGAATCCCACCAAAAGAAATCCTCAATAGTAGTTCCAAAAGTGGCATTAATATCTACACAAGTATTGCCTTCTCTACAAATATGATCAACTAAGAAATTCATATTGGATATAATATCTACGCAATTTATCCACTTATTCCTAATACTCCAGGGAACCAAATCAGGATTTTTAAAGCTTCAATCCCTAAATTAGAGAAATTAAGAAACAAAAATAAATTGACATTATATGTCTTGTCCATAAAACAAATTGAAGGATCGAAACTACTTACTTGATTTAAGATAAGCTAAATTGTGCAAGCTGTTGTGTAGGAGCTTAATTTTTATAAGGTGAAACCAAGCTTGGAAAATAGTCATTAGACTGCCACCAAACTTTGACGTTCAGAATTTCAGTCATGCTCACAATATTATTTCTTCGATTATATATAATAACTTCCAAATCATCATTGTTTGCCAGAAGCAGAACATCACCATTTTCAGACATGCATAATAGTAACATTGGACGTAAAAAGCTTTCACTTTGAAGATTCTCATAACTAACCTTTACGAATTGAGTCCAGGACTTATCATCTCCAAACTCCCTCATTTGCCAAGCAACAAAATGGGTTCCTTGGTCATCATGAGAAAACCATAGAGAATCCCTTAAAACCACTAGATTTGGCTTAACTTGAAAGATTTCATAAAGACCATTGGGTAGCAGCAAAAATCTATGTATCTCCTTCCGCAGATCAAAAGAAAAAATAACTAACTCATTGGAAGGAATATTATTGCAGCAAAAATGAGAACTCAACTTGTCAAGTGCTAACCAGTTAACTGTGCCAGTCAAAAAGTATCCATTTTGCTCTAGAATGGGAAAAGTAGGGAAAGTTAAAATCTTTCTCCAATAATTTTCACCTAAGTCGTGAACTCTCACCTCTGTTTTCTCTGATCTACAATCCAAAAGGAGAAACACCACCTTATAAATGTCACTTGAATCATCATAGCCAAATCCAAATTTTACAGAAGCTGCTGGTCCAAATCTTCGACAACATGGATTGACACGGAGGCATGGTGATTTTTTTTATCTCATTCTTGTAGCTGGGTTCCAAAATCGGACCCAGTATTCGTCAAATTCATGTCCAATATAACAACCACGCAAACAGACCAATCCATTGCAGGAGCCAGTGACCCAATATTTAGTCTTTAATTGGTAGCATCTATCTTCATCAATGGCTGATGATGGGTTATTGAATAATTGATTTATGGAGAAGGGTATGGTATATGCATTAACATCATCAAAGTCGAGGGGGTTGGGGACATCTTCTTGTGTTAATAATGTGTGGGTGTTTTTTGACGATCTTTCAAGGTGTAGTTTCACCAAAGTTGAATCAAAGTTGAGGGAATTCCAAGTTTTACAAACACACCTAAAACGAATAAGATATTTCACAGGAATCCATGATAGGATTTCAATGATAATCTCATGAGGGAGAAATGGTGAATTAACTTGTAGGCATTTTCTTGACTGATGAAAATTGATTCCTGAAGAGACATAAAAACCCTACAAATCACTCACTAGAATTTTGGGCTTTGGGCCGAGTGCTTCATATTTGGTCCATTTGATACCGATCAATCTATTTATAAAATATAAAATGTGTTATGCACCAATGCGCTGCCACTTCAATATTATATTATTTGCCAAGTAAGCAAAAATGCTTAAGCAAAAATGCTTAAGCAAAAATGCTTACGTGTCATTACAAGACAAAGTGTACCTTCTTTAGTTCTTCAATAAGATATTTAATTTTAAAGAAGTAATTTATTCTTTTATAGTTGTATTGCTAAGAAATATTTGATTTTATATCATTAACAAAAATAAAGCAAGATATATTTGCTGTATTTTTTAAGAAATATTTTTAAGTATGAGTAATCGTCAATTTATTAAAATGTAAAAATCAGAAAACTTTTATTTTGGAACTACTAGTTTTTGAAAATAATTTTGGATTCAAAAGTATAATTCTTTGTTGAGAATGATGTTGAATCTCACCGCATCTATACTTTGTACTCAAGGAATTTTGCTTCCCTTTTTTTTTTTGGATAACCAAAATTCATTAATAAGAGAAGAAGTTACAAACTAGCTTTTGCACAAGCTGTGCGCAAAACTAGCGAACACAGACAGTATACAAATGTCCTGTCCTATACAGCCAAAATCAAATGCATCTCAACAAAAGTGTATCACCAAAATAAGTACAGCAATGAAATCAAGTCCTGACCTTTCCAAACACCTGGCCTTGAACCCAACACAAGAGAATCTGCCTGATTTAAAAAAGGAAATAACTAAATACCAAGGACAATCAGGGCTCAATAAACAAGATGTTGCTAGCATGATATACAGTAACAGGATAAACAACTTGCTGGATTTGACCACCATTTTTTTTTCTTAGTTCAAAAAAGAGGAGAGCTAAGGAAGCAATAGAGATCCCAACCAGGTTGGCACCCTAGGATTTGACCACCATTCATAGTAACTCATTGAGGCATTTTCAAATCTAACCTTAATCCAAAGCCAACTTCTTACTTTTATCATCTCCACTTCTTCATAATTCAGAATAACCGAGTTAAAGATAATCTGATTTCTGTGCAACCAAAGAGACCATACAACAATGAAAACCAAGGACAAGCCCATGGGTTTCTTCTCATGCAAGCTGAAGAAGTCCTTAGTAGGCGCATCTCTCTATTGGTGAATCAAGGTGATTTTCAGTTGCTTACCGGCCAAAGGGGAATTCAAGTTCCAAGTCACATTCTTTTTTGCGGACAATATCATGATCATTGGTCGTGGTTCAGAGCTCTCTCTCCAATCCTTGATGAATCTTTTCCATGATTATGGCATGGCATCTGGTCAACATCTTAGTCTCCACAAATGTCGGTTTTATCATGGGCCTTTACCTGCTTCTCGGATCTTAGCTATTCACTATGTACTTAGCTTTCCTACTGGGACGCTTCCCTTCACTTATGTGGGAGTCCCTCTTTTTCTTTGTTGACCCAACAAGTCTATTCTTCAACCAGTTGTGGACAAAATAAAATCAAAGTTAGCCAAGTGGAAGGGTACTTTACTTTCTTTTATGGTACATGCTCAGTTGGTGAAGTCCATTATTCAAGGGATGCTTCTCTATTCTTTTATAATTTACACTTGGCCAGCTTCTCATTAAATTGCTGGACTCTTGGATTCGCAAATTCATCTGGGCCGGTGATATTCATCACAAAAAGCTAATCATGGTGGCGTGGCACAAGTTGTGTATACCTCTTGAGGCAGGTGGTTTGGGCTTGCGGTCTCTGAAAATTTTAAACAAGGCAGCTATTTTTAAACTTTGCTGGAATGTGTTCTCTACACTCTCATTGGGCTTATTTGGTTCGGGCAAGATATTTTCCAAAGGGTAAGCCTGTATCTTTCCACGTTAAGTCGTCCATTTGGACAGGCATTCGTCTTTCGATTGACGTGATATAAGATAATTCTTGTTGGAGGCTCGGGGATGTGTCGTTAATTTCTTTTTGGACCCACAGGTGGATTTCTCAACCTATTGTTGAGCTGCTCCAGATTCCGGAATCTGCACATCATTTGCTTCAGGCAACTGTTTCTGATTTTATACATCAAAATCATTGGCGCCTTCCTCCTCTTTTTAATTCTCTTTTCCCAGAAGTTTTGGCTTGAATTTTGGCAACCATCAATCCAGTTCAGTTGGAACCTGATTCTGTGGTGTGGCCCCCCTCGGACTCTAGCACTATGTCTTTTAAAGATGCGGTATTCTTCTTACAGCATGACTATCAGAATGTGGCTTGGCACAGACTCTCTAGCACCCTACTATCTCTCCTTCGAGGTTTTTCTTTTTTTGGAGATTTATGTCTAATAAAATGCCCACTGATGATAATCTCCAAAATTGGGGGTGTGTCATAGTTTCGGTTTGTTCTCATTGTGGTTGCAATCTCAAAACCGCAACCCACCTTTTGGTTCACTGTTCATTTGCTAGACAAATCTGGAACTGGCTGAGTTCTGTTTTGGGTTATAATCTAAACATGACGTCGCCATTAGCTTTATTAGACAATTGTACCACAGCTGGGAGCTCTCAGCTGAAAGACGTCTTCATTGCTGCCATTCTTAACACCGCTTGGTTCATCTGGATAAGTAGAAATCATGTGCGGATTCAGAAAGGTCCCTTTTCCGAAGCTCACATCACAAATGAGATCATTGCTGTTGTATCCTTAACGGGAATCTCTCGAAGGGCATTATGAATAATTCTCTTTCGGATTTTTCTATTCTAAAGGCTTTTCGCATCACTGGTCATCCGCCAAAAGCGCCGCGCATTTTATAGGTATCTTGGCATCCACCTTTGGCGGGTTGGTGCAAGTGCAACACAGATGCAGTGGCTAGAGGTGCTCCAGGAGTTGCGGCTTGTGGTGGCATCTTTCGTGATCATAGAGGCAGTTTTATAGGATGCTTTTCTTTGCATCTGGGGGTTTCATATTCACTTTATGTTGAACTTACGGGTGCCATGGAAGCAATTGAGATAGCATTCAACAAGGGTTGGAGGAAGCTGTGGTTGGAGAGTGATTCTTCCTTGGTTTCTTTGGCCCTCAAGGATCATTCTATTGTTCCTTGGCATTTGAGGAATTGCTGCCTTAATTGTAATTCCCTTATTCAATGCAATTTGTTGTGTCGCATATTTTTAGGGAAGGCAACTGTTGTGCCAATAGGTTGGCTGATTTGGGTATTCAATGAGTCTGGGTTCCATTGGTGGGATACGATGCCCTCTTGTCTTAGAGAGCCTTTCTTTAGGGAAAGAGTAGGCCTTCCTAGCTAGTTTTAGATTCTGTTGATTGTGGGTTTGGTTTGGCCCCCCACGTTTTGTTTCTGTTCTTTTTATTTCTTCTTTTTAATAAAATTTCTTGGGGATGCTGCATATGATTCATGGTTTCCTTTGGTGCCAACCTAGTAAGGATCATTGGAGTTATGTTGATGCTCTGCATGTCTCACTTTATAAAAAAATGAATCATACAACAGATAACCATAAAAGTTTCCAAATGCCTTTATGTTTCTCATCTTTCATGCATGAAACCAAGGTGTGAAAAAAAGAATGAGGCTGTCCACTACCATATAGAGTGGAAGATAACATTCCCAACCAGACATAACTCTTTTGCCAAACATGATGTTGTCTATATGTTGTCTATACGTTGTAATCCATGATGTTTTTCAATTGAATAACTAGCTAGATTTCACTGTGCATTATAGTAATATAGGCAAAAAATATTTTCCTAGCCGCTCAAAGCTTCTAAAAAATAGCTCAAATGGAGCAGAACTTGACACTGCTGGTTTATTGTAGAAGTTATTGTAGATTACCTCTGATATCCTTAATTTTATTTCTTATCAAGGATTTTGAGTGCCACATTATTAGTTTGTGAGAACCCTCCCCAGAACTCAAAGAGTTGTCAATAGCATTACCCCTGCTATGTGAAAGGGACAGTGTTATGTTCTTGTCTTCCTCAGACTGCAAAAAATTTGGATGAATCTATACTAGTGATTGATTGTATAAATCACAGTATTTCAAGCTCCCCAACTTCTACAGTTGATGCCCTATAAATAATAGTGTATGGATCACGGTTGGCCTAAATTGATGCATTGCAATGATAATACCATACCCTGAGCTCGTTAATCTAGGAGCTAGGTCCAACTAGCTAACCACAAGGATGCCAAAAATTTCATGTATGCTTTGGCTCCTCAATCTCCGCATGGATCCCAAATGCACAAGGTGAAATGAGTCAGAATAAAACTAAAGTTGGTAGAAATCTATGACTATGAAGCAGTTATAGTAGTCATATTTAGTGACAGTAGCTTTATAATAGTAGCTACTACATGGACGATCAATGAAGCCATTGATACTCAAACTACAAAAGCTTTAGGAAGGAGACTTGGCTTGCAATTAGCAAAGGTATTTTGCCTTTGTTCTCCAACTCAGTTTTGATACAGATCACCAAAAACTCTTCATAATTTCATATATCAATCATCTGCAATCTTCAAGCATTGAAACAAGTGCCATGAAATTTTATGGGAAAGTCTATTATGTTTTGGAACAGTCACAACTATATCTCCAGAAAATTTTCTCCAAATACAGCAACACAACCACAAGGGGAAAGGTGAAATACCGTTAGGAACTTAAGCTATGTTTGGATAATAAAATAAATAGTAAAGAAACAAATAAAAGAGAGAGAAATAAGAAAGTAATCTAATAGGAAAAAGATGTATTCTTTAAAGGAATAGAAATGAGAACAAAAGAATGTAAAAATATTTTCTCCCTTATCTGTTTGGATGAGTGAAAGAGTGGGTATAAAGAAATAAATAATTTGAGCATAGTTCGTGGAATACCATATTTGTTCTCTTGTTCAGCACAAAAATCTCCCTTGGAGAGGACAAATTTATTTTAGTGGAACCCAATTAAAAAAATAAAAAAATCCTTCTCTCCTCATTTCAATTTTCACTACATCTATACCAATGAATTTTGTGATTTCTCTAAGCTATACTATTTATACAACACCTTTGTACAATACTTTTGGCTTTTTAACCCATCACTGTTTTTTTTTTCATTTACCAAAATGGGGCAGATTTAAAAAAAAAAAACCAATTTAGGACAAGTTGTAAATAGAAATGCGATTTCTGTGATAGAAGTTGTGAGTGTACAGTGATTTTTATTTTCTCTCTTTTTTTTAAGTTATTATTTAGTAACTCAGTATACGCGCAACTTCCTTTTTATTTAATTTTTTAATAAATTCGTACATGATATACGACTTTTTTTTAATAGTTTAAATATTAAAGTCATAAAACAATATTGTACAACTTTGTGATTTCTCTGAGCTATACTATTTATACAACACCTTTGTACAATACTTTTTATACAACACCTTTGCAAAATTATTCAGCACATCAATCAATTTTTTAGAACTTGAGACATCAACCCCCTTTAATCCCACATGCAAAAATGATTTTTCTATAAAAAAGTATAAATAGAACAAACAACAACTTTTTATAGTCTAACCCCATATAATCCAATCATTTGCCCCCTTCTATCACACAAGCAGTCACCGATTTTTATACAAGATAGGCGAATCGCCATATATAGAGTCATGGATCTGAAACCCTCTAAAACCGAGTCCTAGGTAGTTGAAAATTCATATGATAATCTATTAAACGACATTCTACCCTTACCTCAAAGACTATTGGTTGAAGAGATTAAAAACAAGGACCATTGCTCAGCTCCAAACCTTGGACATGCATGTCATGAATTCTTGCTGGTAAGAAGAATTCAATTTGGAATACGAAAAGGAAACGAAATTGAGTAGATTGGGGCAGGAAATGAGAGAGTAGAGCTTACCCTTTGTCTTCCTGTTGAGAAGGTTTTGCCTTGTTGCTCCCCTCAATTTTACTAACTCAAAGAGGTAGAGACTACACGAAGACAGTTAACTGCTTTTAAGCAACGTTTAGGTGTCTAAGGATTTAGGAGTTTTAGGTTAAAAAATCTGCTGACGACAATCTTGATTAGGATTTTGGAGTTAAAAATTTCACCCATACTTGTGTTGGTTCTAAACAAGTAAGGGGAGGGGAGCAAAGAAGGAGTCACCCACAACACCACACAAATTATAACCACTAATACACAATTCAAGATTAGTTTCTTTCAAATTATTATCAATTCTTCCCAAATAACAGGCATAAATTTATTATTATTATTCAAATTCAAACTATGGTGTACATTAAATCATGTTCCCAGTAAAAGCTCATGCTTTTTAGCCCGATCTCCCATCACAACAAGTACTGATTCTTAAAACAATTTTTCACCATAACAGATTAGTGATAGTTGTAGATTATAGCAGCGTTTACATCAATATTCTACCTTGACAGTTCAACTAGAGCACCAAAGCAAACAAGAACCATATATGATCTTTTTTATTTTTATTTTTTTATTTGCAAGTTTCATACATTTACATCCTTCAACTCATTATGGACTCATGCCAACCATCATGACATGACTGCACCATATGATGCCATTATTCAGCAAGACAAACTAAAACTCTGACTCAAATTTCATCATCAATATCATCTAAAAATGACATGGACTTTTTCTACAGAACCCAGACATTACATATAGAAAAAAAAAATCAAAATAACAAAAATATTTTTTAGATATCTAAACATACATTAACTTTTACTAGAACTGCAAGAAAATCAAAGAATAGTACTATAAAACATCCTTTAAGTTCCCTCCAAGCCGAGGTAGGTATATTATCAACAACCAAAACATGTAGTCAAACATTTCATGCTTGTTCTCCTCAAGCACATTAACTCAAAGCAGTGGCACTAGCCAAATTCACAACTCTTAATTTGTAATACAAAGTCCTTACTTGGCAAATGCAACACACTCAACTCATTTTGAATTCGGAGCTAATTAAAATTTTCGCTCAAGATACTACATTCCACAAACATTCTATATCCCCTGGAACCAACCAGTTTAGGTTAGTAATAAAGCTCAAGTTATTCAGCTTTCAAGTTTCTCATAAAAGCAGAAAGTTAAACTGAATAAAGCTATTTCAAAGTTGATCTAAAACTGGGAATGACTCTTTAATCTCCTAGGTGTGAGAATTTAGCACGATATACAAGACAGCATATATAGCTTTCTAGCAAGCTTAAGATTGCTCAAATCTAAAATTCCTAGCCAAAAATATGATTAGTAAAAGTAGACTGATTCCAAATCCAAACATAGGATAGATCAGATACGGTTTTCGATGCATTGTGAGCAATCCGTATGCTCCAAAATTATGAAATTTAACAATTAGAAACCATCTCATATTAGACAGAATACTCTTTCTAGCAAGCTTAAGATTGCTCTAATTTGAAATTCCTAGCCAAAAATATGATCAGTCAGAGTAGACTGATTAAAATGAGAACACAGGATTGATCAGATACGGTTTTTAAAGCATTGTGAACAGACCGTATGCTCCAAAATTATGAAATTTAACAGTTATAAATAATCTCATATTAGCTTTGAAACCTCTCCAATTTCATTCAAAAACGATTTTTCATGTACAAGTTATGCACATTTTAAATCCACTGATTCGTACAAGGACTTACGACCACACAATCAACTATGTTGGTGCATAATTAATATGCAAAAGTCTCATGTCACAGTATACTACAGTGCTTTGCACTGTATTTTCTACTGTCTTTTTCTGGGATGGAGTGACAATTTGATTAGCTTTACATTTCTACACTTTTGCAGAGACATAAATGTATAGGATGATTTGCATGTGAATAACCAGCCAGATTACAATGTGCATTCAATTAAATTTAGGCAAAATACTTTCCAAAAGGAACTCAAACCTTCTGAGGAATAGCTTGAAAGGAGTAGAACCTAGCATGACTGGTTTCTTAAGCAGAAGGTACGAAAGAAAGTGTACAAGTTAAAGAATACCTTCAAGAGTCGTCAATTTCTTATAGAGGGTTTTCAATGACTAATTACTAGTTTGTAAGAACTTTGTTCAGAGAGATGTTTGCTACATTACCCAATGAGCAAAATGCAAGGCTCAAACGAAAACAACCCATGCAGTTTGAGTGGGTCTGAAAATTATCTTCCTAGTGTATGAAACTTGGTTGGTCTAAAATGATGTGTTTTAATGGAAAGACCTTAGACCCTGAGCTAGTTATTCATGAGGCAAAGGGCCAGGTCCAACAAGCTCACGATGAGGAGGCCAACGCTTTCATGCACACTTTGGCTCCACAGTCACCACATGGGTCCTAAATGCACAAGCTGAAAGAGAAACAGCAGGTAGCTCAATGGGAAAGTTTTTCGAGTTAAATGTGGCAGAAATCAATGACCATGAAATGGGCATTCTTGTCATATTCAGAGACAGATCTGGCTCCATATTGGCAAATGCAACATGAAAAATCAACAAAATTCCTATGGGAATGAGATGTGGCTCAGAACTAGCAAAGGATCTTCACCACTTGAAAATGGAGGATGAATAAGATTGCTTAGAAGTCATCATTGCATATCCGAATCTTAACAGAAGTCATCATACTATTATTCAAGACCATAAGCAATAGCCAATAGAATCATCCAACAATAATCAAGCTAAGGAACCACCAAAAATTATTCATGCTCTCTGTCCGGTCCATACATTAAATGGCATGGTTCTGAAACAACTTACATAGCTCAACATAAATTCATATAAGAAAATACAGAGTAGCATAATTTTAATATGGCAATAAAAAACTTTGAACATAATCATAAGAGAAAAGCAAGAATTTGCTGTTGAAACCTTCAGTAGAATGTAGTCTATTATCTCTCTGATTATAAAGAACAAATTCCGCATCTTCATCGTTTGCCAGCAACAGGACATCATCATTTTCAGACATGCACAAAGGTATGACTGGATAAGGTCGCGAGAGATCAAGCTGGATACGCTCATGCTCATAACTTACATTCAGCAACTGAGTCCAAGATTGTTCAACTCCAAACTCCCTCATTAGCCAAATAACAAAATGGGTTCTCCCGTGATCATGAGAAAGACACAGGCAACCCTTCAAAACCCCAAGACAAGGTTCATCACAAGGGACTACAGAAAGACCTTCAGGCATCGACAAATATCTGTATGTCTCGTTCTTTAGATCATACAAATAAACCACTAACTGATCGATAGTAACAGTTTCCCAACGATAATCAAAACTTAATGTGCGAAGTGCTAACCAATTAACACTGCCATTCATAGACTCTCCATTAAATTGGTCCAGAATGGGAAGAGCAGGCAAAGTTAAAGTATTTCTCCAACAAGTCTCACCCAAGAAGTGAACTCTCACCTCCATATTCTGTGATTTACTATCCAAAAGGACTGCCACCACCTTGTAAGTGTCACTCACATCATCGTACCCAAACCCACACTTTGGGGACCCACCAAATTTATAATCGCTCCAACGGAGACTTAAGTACGGCGAATCTTCGGACATGATCCTTGTCGCCGGATTCCAAAACCAGACCCAGTATTCTATAAATCCTTCTCCAAAATTATAACTGTGAGTCCAAAAGCATACCAACCCATTGCAGACACCCAAGAAAATGTAATTGTTACGGAATTGGTGGCAACCATCATCAATGGTGGATGTTGGGTTCTGGAGTAAACCACTTATGGAGCAGGGCGAGACACAGGTGTCGATGATTCCATTGTTCTCAATGTTGGTGTCTCCAAAGGTTAATAAGATGTGCTTGTTTTTTGAGGACCTTTTAAGGTGTAATTTAACGAATGTAGGATCGAACATAAGGGAATTCCAAGTTTTAGAAACACACCTGAATTGCATGAGATACTTCACCGGAACCCATGACAGAATTTCCATGATGAGTTCCTGAGGTAGAACCTGAGGAGAGTGAGCAGGAGACATTTTTCTGAATGCTTTAAGAGTTGAAGATTGAAGCAAAAACAGCAAAAGCAGAAGAAACTGAGAAACCCTAAGTATTTAGATTTTTGGCCTATATATGGGCTGTGTCCTGCCTGCTTCATATTTGTTACGAATTAGGGATGGGCAAAAACCCGGACCCGAATCCGAACAAACTGAAGAATAAAAATGGTTATTGGGTCGATTCGGACAGTATACAGGTTAAACAAGTTAAAAAATTGTTTTAAATGGGTATGATGGGGGGCGGGGTGTTGGAAAAAAATTCTGTCAAAACCCGCACTCGACTGGAACATGATAATTCAGTGATTAGAGTAGAGATTAGAGTATTGCTGGCATGCATTATTATTACCTTTGCTTGTTCAAAATTTACGGTTTTCGATGCTTCAGAAGAATCATAACACCAGAGTCACAACTTTGAGCATTGCACCACCACTTTCTCTCTCCACAAGTCACAAGTTGTGTATATTGTATGTGGAGTCTCCATCCCATTCTCTCATATATCATGTTCTTTCTTCTCACATTCACAAAAATGAAAGTGATTTTCCTCTTCCGTGGAGTGCTCTTCCTCGTCTTCACCTCTTCGAAGTGATACTTCACTTTGGCAATAATCACACTCTTTCTTCCGTGGGTCGTGGCTGTTACTGATACGAATAAATTAGAACAACACGTCACCCTAAGTCTCTGATCCGTCCCCGCCCTCCATCTGCTACTGCTGGCAACAACAGCACTGCGAGGGTTTTCCATCTTCCCAGGGCTGGGTAACAAGCAAGGCCATTAAGGCAAGTGCCTTAGGCCCCTGATTTTTTTTTCCTTTGTGAATAGGCACCTATGTATTTTTTACATGTTTATTCTTTATAATTTCATTTAACCAGAAATGATGTTGCATGCCCTACACGAGTACACACATTGGCTAAATGATAATACAATTTGTATTGACCTATTGACTATTTTGACTACATTAAATATTGATAAGTTCATTATTCAAATGCTCTTTGGATAAGTTATGGAATAATAACGTAAATTAAAACTAGTAATTAAATATAGTTTTTTTAAGATAATTTAATTGAAACTAATAATAAATTTTTTTTCTCTTGTTGGGATTCAATTTGAACAATTTTTACAATATGAAACCATTTTTTTTATTTTGAATAAAAAAATTAAAATTTTAGGTGAAGATAAATTGAAAAAGCATTGTATTAATCTTGATTTTTGTAAGGTTTAGTGAATTTATAGAATTCTGCTGAAAGAAGATTTTCAAAATTAAAATTGCTTAAATTTTTTCTAAAATCAACAATAATGATGTTACAAAATAGATTAAAAGAATAAGCAACCTTATCTATTAAGTGTGAAATGTTAGAATTAATTGATTTTAAAATATTGATGAATTATTTTTCAAATCAAAAAGCTAAAAAATTAATATATAATATTACATTAAGTTTATCTAAATTTTTTGCCTTAAGCCTAAAATTCTCTAGACATGGCCCTGCATCTTCCTCACTTGCTAACCAAAGTCCTTGCTTGAGAATGGAATGACTGACCCGAAGAAATCCACCCGCCTCATCCAAAGCTGAAACCAACTTGAACTCGGTACTATTCGAAGGGCGAACGACTGGTAGCAAGCTTTATTTTTCAATACTAGGTTTTCATTGGATAAGAGTTTTTGGACCCGAATCCATCCGAATATGACCGATATGCCCACCCCTATTATGAATGGTATTATTGAAAACATCATTTATTTTAGTCTCAAATAAATTTATAATAGTATTTTAAAGATAAAAAGTATTATTTTAGTTTTTAAAAGAACAAAAATGTTGATCAATTGATATAAAAAGGATTAAACTGATTGACTTTTTATCTTATAAGAACAAAAATGATAATTTCATATTATAGAACCTATAAATTATGATTAGATAATAATATAAAATGTTATTAAACTTATAATTAAAACAAGAAAATCATTTCTTTTATTTTTTGGTATAGAGAACAGGTATCCTCAATGAGAGGCAATCCATACCTAGGACTTGAACTCGATACTACTAGTTAAGATGTAACAACCTCATGCCAGTTGATCCATGCATTTGGTGGTTAAATAATTTTATTTTTATTAAAATGAAAGAAAACCAAATAAATTATTATTTTAAAATGGGAAAAGAATTTAGTAAAATTTGAATAAAGAGCTAGTAGAAGATTTAAAATGGAAAAAAGAATTTAGTAACATTGACTATTGATTTTCATTAGGGTCATCCTAGTGATGGGGGTTAGGGTAGATGCATGAAGACTTAAATTCGATCCTCATTACTGCCATTGTACACCAAAAAATAATATTGACTATTGATTTTCTCTAAAATGAGTGAAATGAGTGAAGTACATAGTATCAATTATTGATAAGAAAATCAATGGTTAATATTCTAATACATACATGATTTATTATGTATATGTATGTAATATTTACCATTGATTTTTTCATCAATAATTGAGATTACTTATTATATCCTAAAGTGAATTGTTCACTTTTGAGGAACTAGGTCCTTATTTTTACTAAGATTTTAAAAAAAGGAATTTGTTATTATTAGCAAGATTTTTGTTTGCTTGTAAAATTTGTTTCTTTTTTTTTTTTTTGTAGGATTTTCAAAATCTACTTTAATAAGATTTTTATTTGGCTGAGATTTTAGTAAAGATAATGTATTTTCAGTTACATTTTTATTTTGGGTAAGATTTTTGAAAAAAAATAGTAATATTTAGAAAAGGGAGTAAATTTATTTATTTTATTTTAATAGAAAAAATATACAATGCTCAAAACTTGAGATAGTATAACTATACATAAGTCTTTACAATGCACATGACATTTGATGATGGAAAAACCACGCAATCAATGTATTATTAATTTTAACTATTAATGAAATAAATTTAATGACAAGTTAAGAATTTCTTCTTTTGCGAAGACAAAATTTTTCTTTTTAAAAAAAAATCACATTGCATTGGAAAAGCTATAAATTGAATCACACTACAATCCTAATGCATCAATTTTTTTTTTAATTCGTAGGAATTGAACTTAGGTACCAAGGGGTTTACAACAAGGAGAAAACTTAGATACAGTTTTATAGGTGTTGTATGTGTTGATATCCAATGATAAGTAGAGTTTCACCTCGGGAATATGCATAATCTTTTAATGCAAACCTTTTTTCCCGTATTACCAAGGTGAAACTCTAATTATAATTGGAGAACCATACATACAACACCTTTAGAACTGTATGTAAGTTTTGTTCGTACAACAACTCACGAACAAAACTCACCCAACCAAGCAAGATCCCCTTACTCCTAATGCATCAATTAAAAATAGTTTTCTTTAGTTAATTATGCACATTATTAATAAATTTCAAATATTCATTTTCCCCTTGATTTTATTAGAAATATAATTCAAAAACATTAAAGATTTTGATCTATTATTTACTTTCATTTCCATTTTTTTAGTTACTAAAGGATAGTTTAATTTTTTTTTAAGTTAAAGATTGAAATTTGTTTTTGGGTTTCTTGAATACCGATATGCAGGCCCTGACGTGTTGCGCACAGTACCAGTTCCGTTGCAGCGGGAGTCTGCTGCGCCTTTCGCATGCCAGTCAGAGGAAGCTCTCTCCAGCCGCCGTTCACTGCTCACCTGCGCACCAGGCAGTGAGGATGTCTCATGGCAGCGGCACTGGCAGCACAATAGAGACGCACATGAAGATCACGGGCTCCACTGCTTCCATTTGAATGATGTGGAGAAGGATTTTCA
Organism: Pueraria montana var. lobata; assembly: GCA_026413185.1. NCBI lineage: Eukaryota > Viridiplantae > Streptophyta > Magnoliopsida > Fabales > Fabaceae > Pueraria > Pueraria montana. The sequence continues at coordinate 64,431,968 of CM048650.1, read as the reverse complement.
CATGGATCAGGTTGCGGAAGAGTTCATACTGAGGTTTTACAGAGAGTTGAGGTTGCAAAAATGGTTGGATCACTATTGCGATGTGTATAAAATGTGTGTGGTGAAAAATGTAGTTAAGAACTAAGAAGTGTTCTTGGATTGCATCACGTTTTGTGAAAAAAAATTCTCCCATAAGTAATTAATAAGCGTGGACAAGCATAACATGTCTCTCCTCCTAGAATGTAAATTTTTATTTCTAAAATAATAATAAATATAGTGGCGGTTAAAAACCACCACTATTCGTGAATAAAAACCACCAGAATTCTTATGCTACATCCAACAACATTTTACCTTCAATGAATTTTTTGCTTATAAAAAAGTAGGTGGTTGAGGAACACGTGTATTTTCAGGGAGAAGCAGAAATTGGTTTCATAGGTATTACATAAAGTTGACTTGTAGTCGTGGTTGGTTGGTCTGCCAGCATGGTTGAGGGGGTTTAATGTATATAGGGTGTAGCAGTGAAGAAGAGGATATGCAAGGGTGGGTATTGGTAGGACGTCAATGACTTATGATAGCATTAGGATGTGGCTCCATTTGTGTAACAATTGTGGTTGTCTTAGTGATGCAACATGAATCAACTTGCTATTGCATTGGTGGCATGGGAGGTGATTTGGGGGGTTGAGGAAACATGAAAAGGTAGATGAGGGGAAAGAGATGACTGAATGAATGATATATATTGCGAAAATATTTTAGCAACCAAAAATGGAAAGTTCAAGGATTCAAAAATTGAAGCTATATTTCTTAACATAAGCAATATTTCTATATGTACATAGGAGAAAATATTCCTAGGTGACTTCAAAAGTTGATTAAATGAGAGTTACAATAACTAAAAATTGCTTAGATGGCTTGAAATAACCATAACAAGAAATTGCCATAGCATCGACACAACCTGTGCTTTAGGTTTTATATATTATAAATACATAGATAGAAAGATTAACAAAGTTGTTCATATCAAAAGTCATAAGCTTAAAACAAGATTTAAAACGGTGTTTGATACTGAATGTAAAGTAGGGACAATACAAAATATTTCCCATCCCATCAAGTTTCTCATAACAACAAAAGCATAAAAGTCTTGGACGAAGTTGCAGCATTTGTTGGCATAACTTCTCTTGTGAGTTTTGGGAGGACCCTCTTGATTCTTACTTTTATATCTAAAATAATAAGGAACAAAGGGATTAAAAGGATTGGTAAAATAAGTCAATTTTTGTAATGAGATTTGTGGGAGGAATTTCTTATATAAACAAAGTCAACAAGCCCTTCTTAGATCCTTAACATTTGTAATGGAATAACAATGTTACACATATTAAACATAACGAAAGGCAATCACATTTCTTCTATTTCACATCTATTTGTAAAACGTAGGAGCAAATGAATTAAATATTAAGTGAAGAAAAATAACTTTTCTTATTTTATTCTGCATTTGTTAGAATCTTTTTTGAAATTATCACAACAATAGAATTTTCAAAAGACATATGATTGGTTCCCTTTTGAGAAAATCATTTATAATAAATAATAAGTGAAAATAATCTCATTAAATCTAAAGGTTGGAATCCAACCATTACAACAATAGCCAATAGAATATTCCCCAATTTTTTTAAGCAAAAGAAAGGGCAAGCAAGAGCATCACAATAACGGGAGAGATTCCAACTATGTTGGCACCTCAACTGCTAACCATGATTTGTAGTTGGCCCTAAATAACATTACAAAGAAATCAGAAAGAGAGGATACAAAAAGCCATGGGGGGCATCAATCAACACCAATCCTATTCCTATTCAATTATATCCTGACAAAAAGAGGAGCAGAATCCCACCAAAAGAAATCCTCAATAGTAGTTGCAAAATAGGCAATACTATATGCACAGGTATTACCTTCTCTATAAACATGATCAACTAAAAAATTCATATTGGATGTAATATCTACACCCAATTTTTCCACTTATTCCTAATACTCTAGGGAACCAAATCAGGATTTTTAAAAGCTTTAATCCCCAAATTAGTGAAAGTAAGACAAAAAATAAATTCACATTACATGTCTTGTCCATTCAACAAATTGAAGGATCAAAACTAATTACTTGATTTAAGATAAGTTGAATTGTGCAAGCTGTTGTGTAGGAGCTTAATTTTGATAAGGTAAAACCAAGCTTGGAAAATAGTCATTGGTCTGCCACCAAAATTTGACGTTCGGAATTTCAATAATGCTCACCATATTATTTCTTCGATTATATAAAATAACTTCCAAATCATCATTGTTTGCAAGAAGCAGAACATCACCATTTTCAGATATGCACAAAAGTAACATTGGACGCATAAAGCTTTCACATTGAAGATTCTCATAACTAAGTCTTACCAATTGAGTCCAAGACTTATCATCTCCAAACTCCCTCATTTGCCAAGCAACAAAATGGGTTCCTTGTTCATCATGAAAAAACCATAGAGAATCCCTTAAAACCACAAGATTTGGCTCTACTTCAAAGACTTCATCAAGACCATCAGGTAGCAGCAAATATCTATGTTTCTCCTTCCGCATATCAAAAGAAAAAATTACCAACTCATTGGAAAGAATATTATCGTAGTCAAAATGAGAACTCAACTTGTCAAGTGCTAACCAGTTAACAGTGCCACTCAAAAAGTGTCCATTTTGCTCTACAATGGGAAAAGTAGGCAAAGTTAAAATCTTTCTCCAATAATTTTCACCTAAGTTGTGAACTCTCACCTCTATTTTCTCTTATCTACAATCCAAAAGGAGAAACACCACCTTATAAATGTCACTTGAATCATCATAGGCAAATCCAAAATTTACAGAAGCTGCTAGTCTAAATCTTCGACAGCATGGATTGACACGGAGGCATGGTGATTTTTTTGATCTCATTCTTGTAGCTGGGTTCCAAAATCAGACCCAATATTCATCAAATTCATGTCCAATACGACAACCACACAAACAGACCAATCCATTACAGGAGCCAGTGACCCAATATTTAGTCTTTAATTGGTAGCATTCATCTTCATCAATGGCTGATGATGGGTTATTAAATAAATGATTTATGGAGCAGGGTATGGCATATGCATTAACATCATCAAAGTCGGGGGAGTTGCAAACATCTTCTTGTGTTAATATGGTGTGTGTGTTTTTTGACGATCTTTCAAGGTGTAGTTTCACCAAAGTTGAATCAAAGACGAGGAAATTCCAAGTTTTACAGACACACCTAAAACGCATAAGATATTTCACAGGAATCCATGATAGGATTTCAATGATAATCTCGTGAGGGAGAATTGGCGGATTTTGACCTCTAGGCATTTTCTTGACTGATGAAGATTGAGTCCTGAAGACACATAAAATCCCTATAAATCACTCACTAGAATTTTGGGCTATGGGCCAAGTGCTTCATATTTGGTCCATTTGATACCAATCAACCTATTTATATTTATTTATATATTTATAGCATATGAATTTTGTGTGACGCAATAATATGTTGCCACTTCAATATTATATTATTTGCCAGTAAGCAAAAATGCTTACGTGTCATTACAAGACAAAGTTTACCTTCTTTTACTTCACCTCTCTCATTATCGTATTGCCCTAAACCACGATGTGAGAGAATGATCCCTACTCATCAAAATTATTAATGTATAATATTTGCACTAACAGACTTTTCAAGTTCAGGCCACTTGCTCTCACTGCCAAAGGTGATAGAATGAATCTTACTCAGATCAAAATTAACCCTTCAACATTGGTGTATAACTAGATGTCAACTCGGGCAAGGCACAAGTTTATTTTTAAAAATTTTACAACAAGTTTATTTTCAAAATTTGAGCAATTTTTATCTTATTGAAAAATAATTAAGATAAATATTATCATTATGGATAACATTTTGAGTGCTTACCTTGATATAGCTATAAGAGAAAATAGTCTACACACTAATAGTGTAAAATTGTTTTACACTATCATACAATTACAACCCACTATGTATGGTAAATTTGTTGATTTTTCTAATAACTACCTTAAAAGTCACACCAATGTTGATTTTTCATTCGTAGATGGTGTAAAAGTTTTACACTTATAGTGCACGATCATTAAACTCTATTTATGTTTGTAATTTAAATAAAATTAGTTTTAATTACATGAAATTTTTGTGATCAAATAATTGAAGTGAATCAATCAGTCACTAGAAGGGGGCTATATAGTGACCCTTAACTGATCTAGCTATTTGTTCGTACTAGCACACTAGCTTATGAATTTTCTTCAAGCTTCTCAGCTTTAAGAAACAGAAGACTAGTTGAAGTATCTCGTTTCCTTACAAGTACCTGGATGTTATGATATGTACTTTGACAGGATCACCAAATAAACTTTTCTTATAGCTACTTCAGAATACTCACAAATGATACATAATCTGGTTAAAAATTGCTTTCTAATTTTCACTTGGTTGCAATGAGTAGAGTTACTTTTTATCAATAAAACAGTTTTAAAAACCCCTTGATTAGAAATCATGTTTAAGTTATAAAATAGGCTTTTGTAAAAAAGGTTAAAGTATGAGCAACAATAATGAGAAGCACCAAGGAGTTATAATGAGAAGCACCAATGAGCAACCTGGGCTATGTTTAGTCCCTACAACTGTAAGCTTTCCACTAAGACCAACACCCTGTAGTATCCTTTCTTTCCTAAAGCCTCCGCAGGCTCCTACAACTAGGTATTCTTTCTTTACTAAAGCCTCCCCAGGCTCCTACAACTAGGTATTCTTTCTTTACTGAAGTCTCCCCAAGCTCCTACAACCAGTATTCTTTAAGCCTCTGCAGGCTCACCCAAGTATTCTTTCAACAAGCCTCTCCAGGTTTAACTCTTAGTAGCAACTACTACTGGACACACACAACCACCTGTTGTGTTGCCTAGACCCTAAGAAGCAACAATTCCCTGACTGTCCTCCTTAGTCCTCTTCATCAGTAGCTCTGTTGGAAACACACAGCCACCTGTTGTGTAAACTAGGTCCTAAGAAACCACAGTCACTTCACTGCCCTTCTTAGTCCTCTTCAGCAGCAACATTGCTGGAAACACAGAACTTCAAAAGCAGTAGTCACCTAACTATTGCTACTGGATGCACGCAGCTACCTACTGTGGTCCCTTCACACAAAGGGAGTGGTGGACAAAACACTTTCAGTTTAGGCACAACTAGCATTCACCTAGAGTGTTTTGGGCTAAGGAAGTTCCTTCATATAGGAGTTTGTCAACTGACCTTTACCCACTACTTTGGCAACCTTCATTGCACTTAGCTCCTTCTCACTTGATCAATTTATAGACTTGATCAAGGAGCTAGTTGTTTGTGGCCTTTGGAGATTGAACACTAATGCTACATAAGTTTTCCATGTTCATGCAGGTAGCCGTTTAAGCTTGGTTCAATCTCAACCATACAACTCATTGAGTTGTCTTCTTTAACTCTACTTTTGCTGCATTGTCTCTAGCTTTCACCTTGAATATGTTGAAGGAACCGTTGATGCTAGTTGTGATCTTAGTGGCTTCCATGTGATTTCAAATTTTGAAATCATAGAAAGTTTTATGGAGATTGTTTCTGCAGCAAGTTTTCATAAGAATAGAGGTTTACTGCTTTTTACAATCTCTCTTCTACTATTGATAGATGTTTCCTTTGAATTCTTATGACTAGGACTATGTCACGTGACTCAAGGAATAATAGCATCAGGTCCAGTGTTGTCCAAGCACTGATGCATATGACCGGTGAGAACTTCTAGAGTGCGAGACACGTTTGTCTTCACGTTCCAATTGCAACGCAACTTCTGATGATCCTCAAGCCATGTGTAGCTTCTGATATCTACCCTTTGACTTAAGTTATCCCCAACATCATGCCTCTGATATCTGCACTTTGACCAGGAAAACATGACTGCCTTTCCAGGTTCTGAATAGCTCTCCTTCTAGTAGTTATGCTTCTGATTGCATAATCTATGTCATGGAGAAGCTTCCACTGTAGGCTTATGCTTCACACTCGTGCCATGCTTCTAAATATGTCTTGTCTTAAGAAGAACTCTCAAAGCAACCATTAGTAGCTAAGTTCTGTAACTTCAGTTTTGCCTCACACTAGTTTGTCATCATTAAAACACTCAGTTCCGAGAAAGGCTTTGTCTCAACAATAATAAATTTACTTTTCTTAACATTTTATATGTTTTTATCTACAAAGTTTAAAATAATGTGAATAAAATAGTATAGTTGTTGACCTATCTTTTAATTTGTGTTTAAATAGTTTTGTTTTTCAACAAATTATTGTTAAATGGTTGATGGGTTCTTACTCTTTTGGAATATCAAAGTTTAATTAATACTAAGTATATATGTGATGTTGATATATATGTCGTGAACTCTTCCCAAATGAATTCTTTACAAAAAATGAAAATTAAAAAAAAAAACTTAATTACTAATTGGAGTAATTAATTGATTAAGAAGAGACTATTAGAATCTTTAGTATCATTCAATTTTATTTGCTATTATATAATGTGAAACATTATAGTAATTTATTTAAGGTTAATTATTCTGTGGGTCCCCATACTTTAACCAAAGTTTCAATTAGGCCACTAATTTTTTTTTAATTGGGTCCCTGGACTTTTATTTTTTCCAATTGGGTCCTCCTGTCTAATTGTTGTTATGAAAAATTAACTGCAAACACCTAATTAGAGATGCAGCCAGTGGACTTGTAACGACCCGCTATCATCACAAGACAACTTAACTACTATATTGCGAAAAGATTTAACTAAAAACTTATTATAAGTTATTTAGAAAAATACGTGTAAATTTTTTTTCGAGCAAGATCACTAATCATTCATAACATTCATCATTAAGAAATATACATAACTACATCTGAAATTTATCCATACATAAATACATATATCAGAAGTACAAATACCAAGTCATATGGTCATATACAAACCGCAGACCAAAAGTCTGATATATCTCAAAAGGTTCGGAATACGTATATACCAGTACAAAGGTGCCCATTTCCTACTAGCTGGCCACAACTACATATTACCCTTAGCTAGAAACTAGGATGATATAAGAAAAGATAAGGAACAGATGAAGTAGGTCTCCTGTGATTTCAGCCGCGTATAGCCTGATCTGCCGGTAGTTCGCCGTCTGCTCCCGCGAAGAATCGCGATCATCACAGTCAAACACATACAAACAAACAGCGCAAGGATAAGCTTACAGAACAAACATCCATTTAAAATAAGGCATTAAATTTATACTAACATATTCACAAAGTTAAATAATAACAATATACAGTGAAATCCAATTCAATAGGTAAATTACCAACATATCCTCAAATAATATGTCCTAGTTATGCACTATATGTAGACACGACTCCATGGAGATTTTCACTAGTCGAGCAACCAGCACAGTCAAATCCCTTAACATAGTCCAATTTGACCATTGGGGGAAACGCCGATACTGGTCTTGGAAATAATTAGTGGCTTTGTCAGGATAGGTGTACGTGGGTAGTGGCTCACCATAACACAAGATCTGCAGAAATCTTGGTCTCAATATGGAATCGCCCGTCCATCCCATCCCCCGGGTCCATGTACACGACCTCACCAATCTTTTCGACACTAGGTTGAGAACCTTCTTAATTAGCATTCTCAACTTACGTGTCAACTCGTATCCACAGTCACGATCCACTGTGGACTTATGCATGTATGCACACACAATTCAACACAACAACATATCCACAGTCATCGTCCACTGTGGTCAACAACAACATATCCACAGTCACCATCCACTGTGGTCAACAACATATATCCACAGCCCTCATTCACTGTGGTCAACAACATGTATCCACAGCCATCATCCACTGTGATTCAAAGTTAAAGAAAACATCGAAGTTAACTGGACATTGATCAAAACCTTAAAATTTTTAACTATTAAAACTGTCTATAACACTTTGCAGTTTTTTCTAAAATCTCATAAAAACATTCGAAATAATAGAAATTATAGAAATCATCTTTAAAACTTTAGAAAGATTTTGAAAGGAAATTAAAAGATAAAATAATAATCTCTAAATCATCTTTTAGAAAGTGTGCCAAAATTTTCAAAAATCTCAAAAACAGATTTTCTTCACTGCAGATGGGTCAGTTTCAAGGAAACTTTTGAAATATAAATATAATGAATTAGAAAGCATATCATACACCATTCAAAATCTTGAAATGTCTATTTTCTAACCATATAACTCTTTTTTGAATACGATTTTTGTAGAAATACAGAATTGCAAAACAATATACTATGTTCAATCACGTATTTCTGACCGGACCTTCAACTTTCGAGGGCCATAAATCCTTCGATTTTCAATATTTTTGAGCAGTTCTTGTGCCAACACTGTAGCCCCGGATGTCTATTTTCATCTCCAACAAACAAAATTCAATTTCATTTACCACATCCAAAGTTATCACAAAAATACTAACATATGTTCAGAAAAAAAAACGTACCAGACAGCAAGTACTTTGTTTCCAGCTATCATATAGTTCCAATCAATCAACTTATACCACAAACAAATTATCAAAACATTACTTTCAGAATCAATACACATCACAACATATCCATACATCAAAGAATACTTGAAAACTGTAAACTTTCCTTACCTCGAGAAGATGCTAAAATAAGAGCTTTGAATGATGGAGGAATAAAGGAGCTTTTAGTTTTCTGGAGCATGAATATTAAACCACCACTATGAACCAACAACAGATCATAGTATAAAAACTTGAGACTTAGAGATTTTGAAGGAGAACTGTTGGAAAAGTATAATTACTCAACGGTGAGGGGTGTCGGAAACAAAATGACGTTAGATAGAGAAAATGAGGCTGCAAATAGAAAGTTTTTGAGAAAAGGAATTTTTCAAGCAGAAATGAGTTCGGTTGAGGTTTTGCAGTTTAAAATCCTCGATGCAACCTTCATTTATATAATAGTAGAGATATTTTTTTATTATTTTTTTTTTCTTTTTCTTTGACTTTGTAATCTCAAGTGATAGAAAGAAAAGGAAACGTAAGATTATATTTTCCTGCTAGCAATCCGACTCTGTCAGCAAGATTTAGGGGAACTGCTTTTGAAATTTGGGCATTCAAAATTTTTTTGAACGTGAGAATGGGTTCCTTGAGTCAACAAAATTTATGAAAGCTTTTGAAATTTTTTTTACAAAGTACGTAGGAGTAAATTATGATAGGTGTAGTTATAGTTTTAGGTAGAATAATTAGCAGGTAAGGTAATAAAATGCAAATCAAGCTAATTAAATTAGTACATGTATGACTTACTAATTTTAATTTTGGATATCTAATAAAATTTAGAATGTCTTAGAATTTTTCTAACTCTCAAAAAGTTCTCAAAAACACACTCTTCAGAACCACGTTAAAATATTATTATTTTAATCAAGTGTAACAAAATAACATACAAATTTTATAGGAACCTAATTATACTTATTAGAGACTAATTATAATTAAATCCTTTTAATTTCTTTACTATTTCCTTACTTTCACAGTATATTCTTACACTACCAGTGTGCAACACAGTCCAGATTTCAGTGAAATTTTCCACTAAAACTTACATAGAAAAATCACACATATTTATTAATTATATTTTCTCATGAAATTAAATTTAATTATCTCTTATAATTATTTTCAATCCAAGAGAGAAGGAAGAAATGAGAAAACGTCGGAAAGTAAGAAGTATAGAGGATACAAAGATTTTGACTTTTGTTATTCGTAACCATGACTTTCTAACCTCACACCCCCTTTTCTATAACAAAATTTATGTAAAGTCGAAACTATTACGAAAACTAATAAACACACCATAATCCCATAAACAAAACAATCTATTTTGTTTATATAGTTCATTAAATAACCTAATTTAAATTTAATTTATCTTGCATTTTAAGTAAGTCACTTATCATACATTATGAAAATTCATAGCGTTACAGGACTAGTACTTCTAGAGTGTGTTGTAAGCACAACTGAGCCAATTGTAAGAGAGTTCTACAGAGTTTCAACCTTTACAGGTCAATTCAACCTAAGTATTTTTTCACAAGCCTCTCACAATTGTTTGGCTCTGCAGAAGGTTGAAACTCTACATAAAACTCTCTCAATTGACTCGGTTGTACCTACAACACACAGTTTGAACCTCTAATTAGATGTTTGTGGTTAATTTTTCATAACAACAATTAGACAGGAGGACCCAATTAAAAAAAAGTTCAGGGACCTAATTGAAAATTTGGTAAAACTATAGGAACCCACAAATCAATTTAACCTTTATTTAATCACTTTCTTCTAAAATGTAATTGAGACTATTAAGTAACTTAGGTACGATAATAATTCTTAATGAGCAAAGTATAACATAGATCACCTAATAACATATATATGACTTGTTTGCTTTAAACCTGTATCGCAAAGAGTACAAATTTTGATAGTAGTCGAATAATTATAGGTTTAAATAACTTTTAGGTCCTTGATAAATTTCCAAATTTTGCTTTGAGTCCCGATAAATGTTTTTGTTGCTTTGAGTCCTTGATATATCAAAACTTTTGTTTTGAGTCCCTACCGTCAGTTAAGTGATGACGTGGCACCATCCGAACAGATCTCCCCAATATATATCAACCGTTGAGATGGTGCCACGTCATCACTTAACTGATAGCAGGGACCCAAAACAAAATTTTTAATATATCAAGGACTCAAAGAAACAAATTTTTTTTTATCAAGGACTCAATGCAAAATTTGGAAATTTATCAGGGACCTAAAAGTTATTTAAGCCTAGATTAAAAATAATTAATGTTCTTGTAGAAATGAACATCTTTAGTATGCTTTTATGAATTAAATCTATATTTGTTTGATCAAACATTATTATACTTTATAAAATAAAAAATAATAATTAAATTGAAAATAAAATTTTAAAATTTAAAAAATAGTTAGATGTTGAAAATTAACTCATGTTTAACATCAGAATCAATTAACACACAAATGGTAGGTCCAACCAAATTAGTAGAAAAATAAATTAATGAATTTGTACAACTCAAACAAATGTATAGAAAGAAGATATAGTGACGACCCGTTTTTGCCTTATAGGAATTTATCCTTTTTTTTGTTTCTATGTGTGTTTATTAAAGGAATTTCATTATTTCGACATCGCCAAAGGATCTAGAATATCGAAAAATCTTTAGGTAAAAGTCCTTTTTGTTTGGGAATTAAACACGCAAAATTTGGGTTTACTCTGATTCGCCATTTTTACCTGATTTTATTTTTTTTATAGAGAGAAAATCTTCTTTTTTTTAGAGCAAAAAGCGGCATGCAGATACAAAGTAGGGACTAAGATCCCAACTAGGTTGGCACCATAGCCTAACCTATCTACTGTAGCATGCAAAAATATCATATAAAAAGGAAGAGAACAAAAACATGGGGGGACATAAACCAAAACCCATGTACAATCATTTGAACCTATAGTTAGGAAGTCCGAATCTATTTTGGAAAAAATCTTCCCTAATAAAAGGAGGAATTAAATCCCACCACAAAAAACCCTGTATAGTTATACCATAGGAGGCAAGTTTATCTGCACAAGTATTGCCTTCCTGGTAGATATGTGAGAACTTAAAGTTCATGCTTTTGATAATATGTAAACAGTTCAACCATCTATTCCTTAAATTCCAAGGGACTAAACCTGGTGAGGTGAAAGCAGATATGACCAGAAGAGAATCGCAATCCAACCATCTTTTTCACTTGCTATTTCAATTGCAAACATGGCTCCAATTAATTCTGTGTTAAGAGCATAGGTAATGCCAATGTTAGTTGAAAAACAACCGGCTGCACATGATCTCTAAAAATCCCTCCACAGGCTGCAAATCCAAGAGCACCTCTGGCAAATCCATCAGTGTTACACTTGATCCAAAAATAGTGTGGAGGTAACCAATCAACTTGCTTTATTTGTGGGGCTTTCCTAGGATGACCTTCTACATCAAAGGCATTAATAATATGAAATTCAAACATGTTTGAATACATGAAGCCATTGCTAATCTTTCCTTCCAGGATGACATTGGCAGAAATCATGGTCAAAGCAGCAGAACAATGCACCAGTTTGTTATCAAACCTGGCCTTGTTCCTGCAAAACCAAATCACAACAATAATGTTGACAATACTGGCCATAAGAATTTCCCTGATTTGAGGACTCCAATTTTTCTTGCATAAAGAGAGAACATCAACCATAGATGAAAGGTTGATTTGCTGCTGCACTATGGACTCCAACCAGTTCCAAAGCTTCAAAGCGAATGCACATTGGAGGAAGAGGTGAGCGGAAGATTCAGCGGCTGCATTACAGAGATTGCACATGTACACAATGGTGCAGCCACGTTTCCAAAGGGAATCATCAGTGGGCATTCTGTTATGTATTATTCTCCATACTAGGAAGGATTTGGATGGAGCAATGGAGTTATTCTAGATAACCTTGGCCCAGCGAACTTGTTGCATAGGTTGGTTAAGAAAATTACAGGTGTCCTTTAATGAGAGGTCTCCAGAAGCTATTTGACCCCAAACCTTTTTGTCCAACCCATCATGAAGGGGAATAGAGATCTGCCTCAGTTCAGATATAAGACCAAGGTATCTCTGAATCAAACAAGGGGGGATAATCCAAACTCCATTGTTAATGAAGTCACTAACCATAGCAATAAGAGAGGGTTGAACTTCAATGGGGATATTTAAGAGATCCACCAGAGGCTTAGAAAGCCATTTGTCCCTCCAAAAATTGATCTCTGAACCAGACCCTATTTGTCAACATAAGTTTTCCAAGACAGTAGGGATGTCTAGCTTGATACTGGCCCAAATTGTGGAACTAATGTGATTCAAAACAGGTTTATCATACCTGAAGACTCTAGCTCTCATAAGGCAAGCCCACTGCTCTTGAGAAGTTACAAGTAGCCAGCTTAATTTCATAAGAGAAGCATTATTGATTGTTTTTAAGGGATCTCAAACCAAGACCACCTTTAGAAAATGGTCTACAAATCTTGTCCCAAGCCCCAATAACAATCTTCAGAACACAGGATTGATCAGATACGGTTTTTAAAGCATTGTGAGCAGACAGTATGCTCCAAAATTATGAAATTTAATAGTTATAAATAATCTCATATTAGCTTTGAAACCTCTCTGGTTTCATTCAAAAATGATTTTTGATGTACAAGTTATACACATTTTAAATCCACTGACCCGTACAAGGACTTATGACCACACGATCAACAATGTTGGTGCATAATTAATATGCCAAAGTGTCATGTCAGAGTTTACTACAGTGCTTTGCACTGTATTTTCTACTGTCTTTTTATGGGAGGGGGGTGACAATTTGATTAGCTTTACATTTCTACACTTTTGCAGAGACATAAATGTATAGGCTGATTTGCATGCGAATAACTAGCCAAATTACATTGTGCATTCGAGTAAATTTAGGCAAAATACTTTCCAAAAGGAACTCAAACCTTCTGAGGAATAGCTTGAAAGGAGTAGAACCTAGCATGACTGGTTTCTTAAGCAGAAGGTACGAAAGAAAGTGTACAAGTTAAAGAATACCTTCAAGAGTCATCAAATTCAATTTCTTATAGAGGGTTTTCAATTACAATTTACTAGTTTGTAAGAACTTTGCTCAGAAAGATGTTTGCTACATTACCCAATGAGCAAAATGCAAGGCTCAAACGAAAATAACCCATGCAGTTTGACTGGGTCTGAAATTATCTTCCTAGTGTATGAAACTTGGTTCGTCTAAAACGATGTGTTTTGATGGCAAATTGCCAGGTCCAACTAGCTCACAACGAGGAAGCCAATTCTTTCATGCACATTTTGGCTCCACAGTCATCACATGGATCCTAAACGCACAAGCTGAAAGAGAAACAGCAGGTAGCTCCATGGGAAAGTTTTTCAAGTTAAATGTGGCAGAAATCAATGACCATGAAATGGGAATTCTTGCCATATTCAGAGACAGATTGGCTCCATATTGGCAAATGCAATATGAAAAATCAACAAAGTTCCTATGGGAATGAGATGTGCCTCAGAACTAGCAAAGGATCTTCAGCACTTGAAAATGGAGGATGAATAAGATTGCTTAGAAGTCATCGTTGCATATCTGAATCTTAACAGAAGCCATCTTATTTAAATTTAATAGTGGTGGACTGTGTCACCCTAAGCAACCTATTGCATCAATGTCACTTCTCATCATCAAGAGGGGAAGGTAACAAGGATACCCATATTTTAGCAGTAGCTAAGTTAGATGCTAAAATAACTGTCTCTTTTTATTTTGTTTAAAACTTTTTGATTACCAACCCAAAAATAAACTATTAGAGACCCCACTTCCTTTTTGGGGAGATCATGTACTAACATACTATTATAAATATAAATAAAAAAAATTAATTCGAGCCAAAGAAATTCAACCATAAGCAAAAGCCAGTAGAATCATTCAACAATAATCAAGCTAAGGAACCACCAAAAATTATTCATGCTCTCTGTCCTGTCCATACATTAAATGGCATGGTTCTGAAACAACTTACATAGCTCAACATAAATTCATATAAGAAAATACAGAGTAGCATAATTTTAATATGGCAATGACAAACTTTGAACATAATCATAAGAGAAAAGCAAGAATTTTGCTGTTGAAACCTTCAGTAGAATGTAGTCTATTATCTCTCTGATTATACAGAACAAATTCTGCATCTTCATCGTTTGCCAGCAACAGGACATCATCATTTTCAGACATGCACAAAGGTATGACTGGATAAGGTCGTGAGAGATCAAGCTGGATACGCTCATGCTCATAACTTACATTCAGCAACTGAGTCCAAGATTGTTCAACTCCAAATTCCCTCATTAGCCAAACAACAAAATGGGTTCGCCTGTGATCATGAGAAAGACATAGGCAACCCTTCAAAACCCCAAGACAAGGTTCATCATGAGGGACTTCAGAAAGACCTTCAGGCATCGACAAATATATGTATGTCTCATTCTGTAGATCATACGAAAAAAACACTAACTGATCGATAGTGCTAACCAAAACTTAATGTGCAAAGTGCTAACCAATTAACACTGCCATTCACAGACGCTCCATTAAATTGGTCCAGCATGGGAAGAGCAGGCAAAGTTAAAGTATTTCTCCAACAAGTCTCACCCAAGCAGTGAACTCTCACCTCCATATTCTATGATTTACTATCCAAAAGGACTGCCACCACCTTGTAAGTGTCACTCACATCATCGTACCCAAACCCACACTTTGGGGACCCACCAAATTTATAATCGCTCCAACGGAGACTTAAGTACGGTGAATCTTCGGACATGATCCTTGTCGCCAGATTCCAAAACCAGACCCAGTATTCTATAAATCCTTCTCCAAAATTATAACTGTGAGTCCAAAAGCATACCAACCCATTGCAGACACCCAAAATAATGTATTGTTACGGAATCGGTGGCAACCATCATCAATGGTGGATGTTGGGTTCTGGAGTAAACGACTTATGGAGCAGGGCGAGACACAGGTGTCGATGATTCCATCGTTCTCAATGTTGGCGTCTCCAAAGGTTAATAAGATGTGCTTGTTCTTGGAGGACCTTTTAAGGTGTAATTTAATGAATGTAGGATCGAACATAAGGGAATTCCAAGTTTTAGAAACACACCTGAATTGCATGAGAGATTTCACCGGAACCCATGACAGAATTTCCATGATGAGTTCCTGAGGTAAACCGGAGGAGAGTGAGCAGGAGACATTTTTCTGAATGCTTAAAAGAATATTGAAGATTGAAGCAAAAACAGCAAAAGCAGAAGAAACTGAGAAATCCTAAGTATTTAGATTTTTGGTCTATATATGGGTTGTGTCCTGCTTGCTTCATATTTGTTACGAATTAGGGATGGGCAAAAACCCAGACCCGAATCCGAACAGAGCTAAGAATAAAAATGGTTATTGGGTCTGTTCGGACGGTATAGAGGTTAAAGAACTTAAAAGATGGTTTTATTGCAAAAATATTGTTGGCATGCATTATTATTACTTTTGCTTGTTCAAAATTTACGGTTTTTGATGCTTTAGAAGAATCAGAACACCAGAGTCACAACTTTGAGCATTGCACCACCACTTTCTCTCTCCATAAGTCACAAGTCGTCAAGTCGTGTATATTGTACGTGGAGTCTCCATTCTCTCATATATCATATCATGTTCTTCTCGCTTTCTCGAAAATGAAAGTGATTTTCCTCTTCCTCACTGCAAACCGAAGTCCTTGCTTGAGAATGGAATTGAATGACAGATCCAAAGAAATCCACCCGCCTCATCCGAAGCCGAAACCAACTCAAACCCGGTGCTATCCAAAGGGCAAACTGGTGGTAGCAGGCTTTATTTTTCATTACAAGGTTTTCATTGGATAAGAGTTTTTGGACTGAACCCATCCAAATATGACCAATATGCCCACCCCTATTACAAATGGTATAATTGAAAACATCATTTATTTTAGTCTCGAACAAAGTTATAATAGTACTTTAAAGATAAAATGTATTATTTTAGTTTTTAAAAGAACAAAAAAATTGATCAATTGATATAAAAAGGATTAATATGATTGACTTTTTATCTTATAAGAACAAAAATGATAATTTCATCTTACAGAAACTATTAATTATGATTGGATAATAAAATAAAATGTTATTAAACTTATAATAAAATAAAAGAAAATCAGTTTTTTTATTTTTTGGTATAGAGAACAGGTATCCTCAACGGGAGGCAATCCTTACCCAAGACTTGAACTCGATACTACTAGTTAACATGTAACAACGTCGTGCTAGTTGATTTATGCGCTTGGTGGTTAAATAATTTTATTTTTATGAAAATGAAAGAAAACAAAATAAACTATAATTTTAAAATGGGAAAAGAATTTAGTAATATTGACTATTGATTTTCATTAGGGTCGTCCTAGTGATGGGGGTAGGGTAGATGCATGAAGACTTAAGTTCGATTCTCGTTACCGCCATTGTGCACCAAAAAATAATATTGATTGTTGATTTTCTCTAAAGTGAGTGAAGTGAATGAAGTACATAGTATCAATTATTGATAAGAAAATCAATGGTTAATATTCTAACACATACATGATTTATTATGCATATGTATGTAATATTTACCATTGATTTTTCATCAATAATTGAGATTACTTATTTTATCCTAAATTGAATTGTTCACTTTCGAGGAACTAGGTCCTTATTTTTAATAAGATTTTAAAAAGAGGAATTTGTTAATTTTAAAAAATTTGTTTCTTTTTTTTTTTTTGTAAGATTTTCAAAAACTACTTTAGTAAGATTTTTAGTTGGCTGAAATTTTAGAAAAGATAATGTATTTTCAGTCAGATTTTTATTTTGGGTAAGATTTTAGAGAAAAAAAATAGTAATATTTAAAAAAGGGGTAAATTTATTTATTTTATTTTAATAGAAAAATATACAATGCTCAAAACTTGAGATAGTATAACTATACATAAGTCTTACAATGCACATGACATCTGACTATGGAAAAACCATGCAATCAATGTATCATTAATTTTAACTATTAGTGAAATAAATTTAATGAAACATTAAGAATTTCTTGTTTTACAAACACAAATTTATTTATTTTTTAAAAGAAAATCACATTGCATAGGGAAAGCTTTAAATAGAATCACACTACAATCCCTAATGCAACATTTTTTATATTCGTAGGAATTGGACTTAGGTACCAGGAGGTTTACAACAACTCATACAAAACTCAACCAACTGAGCAAGATCCCCATACTCCTAATGCATCAATTAAAAAGAGTTTCCTTTAGTTAATTATGCACATTATTAATAAATTTCAAATATTCATTTTCCCCTTGATTTTATAACAAATATAATTCAAAAAAAATAAAGATTTTGATCTATTACTTATTTTCATTTCCATTTTTTAGTTACTAATGGATAGTTTAATTTTTTTTAAGTTAAAGATTGAAAATTTGTTTTTGGCTCAACAGGAATAATCCTTCGTCATACATATCCTCTTGTGCAATTGGGAAGTCACATTCATGTAATTCTTGATATGATGATTTATATGTTGATTAATGTGATTTTTACATTAATTAAAAGGATGAATGTTCAAAACTGCTTTTCATTGGAGCCAAAGTGTCCAATAGGATTTTTTATGACAAAAATCTTTTTAAGGTGGGGAGAAATGTAACATTCCCAATTTATGGACCTTAGAAATAAATAATAAAGAGATGTCTTTTATGGAATAGCTTTTGTATTTAATGGTTCAAGGATATCCTTAAGCATTATTAATAATAGTTACCTTATAATAGGATATGGCAGAAATAAGATAATAGGACCCTGATGGGCAGCCAAGGCCCACATAAGCCCATGCACACACCAATGGTTTTAAGAGAAAAGAGAAGGGGGAGTTAGAGAGAGATGAAGAAAAGAAAGAAAGGAAGCTAGAGAGAAGGAGGAGAAGAAGGAAGAAGAGAAGTGGAGCAGAGATCCAAGACCCAGTGACCCGGAACTTAGATCTGAGACCCCTAGTATGAGTGGTTCCCCTTCACCCTTCTATGTTCTTTTGTTTGGGCCTTGAATCCCTTTTCCCCTCTTCTTCCCTTGTTAGCTCTAAGTTAGGATTTTGATGGGTTTGATGAGCTTAAACTTGATTGGGGAGAGTTTAAGCATGTTTAGGAGCTGGGTTTTGGTGTAGACATGTTTTAGGCTCGATGTCGCATGTTTGGAAGAGGTTGGGAGGCCATGGATGGCCATGGGAGCATAATCGTGAAGGTTTGCAATTCTGCAAAGTTGCAGTCTCGCTTAAGTGAGGACACTTCCACGCTTGAGTGAGAGTCTTCAAGGAGTGTGTCTATGAGCACCCTCTCTTAAGCAAGAGTTGCCCATGGCTTAAGCGAGGGAAGGATCTCGCTTAAGCGAGAAATCCAGAGAGTTCATGAGGAAGTCTGATGCGCCACGCTTAAGCGAGGGAAGGATCTTGCTTAAGAGAGGAAAAGGTCACGCTTAAGCGAGAGTGCCTCTAGGGAGCAGTATTGCCAGTCTAGCTTAAGCGAGAATAGGTTCTAGCTTAAGCGTGAACATGACCAGAGAACATCTGGGGACCCCTTTTAAGGGGATCTTTGGGAGAGTGTAAAGGTTATAGATACTTAGTTACTTTCCAAGCTTTTACCCATGTATATGTATGATTGTTTGATGCTATGTGGTGTTGATTGTTAATGATAATGGTTGCTTTATTGGTAGTTGTATTCATGTGGTTGTGGCTTATGCTTAGGATTGATTGTATGTAACCATAAACCCCTCTAAATAAAAGACACCTAAAATACTTAAGACTATACTTAGGCCTCATAGTGAAAAGGTGGGGAGTTTCCCCTAAGTTTCAGAAAAGGCTTTTAAGCAATGTTTTGAAAACCGGACCGGTCATTGAACCGGTGACAGTACCAGTTCAAGGTTCAACGGTTGAACCATAGTTGAACTGTGGTTGAACCGGTAATGATTATATAATATGTTTTTAAATTTTATATAATATATTAAGCAATAATAAAAAAAACTAACATAATATTTATTTCATAACATAAAATTATGTATATTTTTAAATATGTTTATATTAAATTAAACTAATATTGAACCAATATTTTAGAAATAAAAACCTAAATAGTTATTAAGACTAATTATATAATATTATATTATGTTATCAAGACAAATGATAGATAAGTTAAACCAATACATATGCAGTTCAACATATTATATTATTGTTAATGCTTAATTAATTTATTTATTTTAAAAAAAGCTTTGTATTATGTAATATGAACTAATAGTCCCACATAAGTAGGATTTTCATCACGATGCCTTTTTTTAAAATTGTTTTAAATTTAAATGAATTTGATGTTAGTCCCACACGTAGGCATCAAAGTGTTGTTGTGCTGCCTTATATTTACTACAACGATATAAGAATCCCACATTTGTTGCATACTCAATTGAGGAGCTCTACTCTTCTTATAAAAACAATTGAATGTTAACAACACTAAGTTTAATCACAAGTCTCACATTGATCAATCAAAATTGGAGATATCTTTTATTCTTATGAAAATAAAAAATAGAAGCTTGTTTGCTACATTGAATCTAGAGTCCCACATCGGATGGGATTCAAATTGAAGAGATCATCATTTCTTATAAAACTGTTGCAAGATTTTTGTGTTGAACCACAAGTCCCACACAGATTGCGTTTCATTTTGAAGTGCTCTTCTTTACCTCCAATATGCAGTTGAAAACTTTTTTTTCACAAACCGGTTTAGCCCAGTAACCTGCCAACTTTTACCAGTTTGAGCGGTTTATCCCGATTTAGTGCCGGTTAAAATGCTTAACAATTTTGGACTTGTTTCGGATCAGACTACTGATCGATTCACAGTTTAACCGGTTGAACCGGCCGGTCTGGTTTGGTTTTGATAACATTGCTTCTATAGTTTCATGAAAGGTTTTTAGAAAAAGATATCCCTCAGCAACATAGGGTGGAACCTTCCCTGGTACCAGTCATGTCCGAGAGCCGCACGTTCGGCGTACAACGGTGTGCAAAGGGGTTAAGGATCCTCTATATCACCAAGGAGTGGTGAGTTTCAAAAAGGTTATGAAAAGGATTCTTTATGAAAAGGTTTTATGAAAGATTTTCAAAGGAAAGTTATGATCCCAAGAAAGGGAATAAGTAACTCACGAGTAGTTGTAAGAGAAAAGGGCTAAGAGGCCCCCCCTAGAGGTGAGCGAAGGGACCGTCACCCAGACACCCATAGAGGAAAACCAACCATCTTCACCAAGTGAAGAGGGGGTTCTTCATAGGGAAGAACAACTAATTCTTCGGTAAGGGGAAAATGTTTTAGAGAAATATGCATTCAAATAACGGATGGTGGTTCAACTACTTTTGACCGGTGGTAGTAAGAGTTCATAGTGGGAGGGACGTCTCTCCTAGCTAGAGCTCAACCAAAAAGGAAATGACGTAAAATAGGATTATAACCTAAATAAAAAGATAATACAAACCATGCAACTATAGAAACCAACTAGGAAATGTTGATGTGTATGATGTGTGTGTGTACCTTGTGTTGAAATGTAGAGGTTTCATGAGCCTAGCCATTAGGTGAGCGATGTGAGGTATACTTATACATTAGATGAGGACGTGTATGTGATGTAAGCTACCAAAGTGGTATGCAAGATGTTATACCTCACGGAGAGGTGATGTAAGCCCTAGATGGGGTAAGTGAGTAAAGAAAGAAAAGGTTAAGCATGTTCTCGTCCAATGTGATAGGAAAGTGAGACCCTAGTGAGTGGTCAAGGAATCAGAGAGATATTTTGGTGCCTTAGGGCACTAGTAACCTTAGAGTTGGCCAAGGAGGTCCACTCTAAGTGTCTAATTAAAGAGTAAGGTAAGGTTTAAGGGAATTGAGGTAATGTTATGATAAGATGAAATAATCATGAGTGTGAGCAATAAGGACAAGAAAAGAGAAGCCATGAGAGTTAAGGAAAGGACCCCTAGAATAGAGAGTCGACCTAGAGTCTTTAGAGCACTCACTAAGACATTATGTCTCATCCCTTTCAGTATCTATGTTTGTTACAGGTTAGCAAGTAGATGCCGAATGGAAGGAGCTTGGAGCATGGAGTTGCTTGCTAGGAGGAAGATGTTTTAGTATAGTTTGTACTTCCCAATGCATAGGAGTTAGTTTATGTATCTTTCTTATCTTTTATACGACACCTAAATGCCAAGAGCTTTGTACTAGATTTCTTTCATGTAATATATGTTTAAGTTTAGGGTTTTTAGGTGCATAGTAACTTTGATATTCTTAGATGCTAAGTTTTTATAATTTAGTAATATAAGGAGACAAAGGTAATATCCTCTAGGGTGTTACATACCCCCTTTCAATCACCCAAGTAATAACCAATTTTTACAAGATAGGAGAATCATAATACAAACTACACAACCAATGATCTGAAATCATCTATATGCACAATCATACACAAACAATCAAAAGTACACGAGGTGGGAAATAAAAGAGTATATATAGATTACCCCTGGTCTTCATGAAAAGGTGGAGGAGGGGAAAGAGGTGATTGAACGAATGATGTATATTGAGGAAATATTTTAGCAACCAAAATTTGAAACCTCAAGGATTAAAAAATTGAAGCTATATTACATAACATAAAAGCAATATTTTTGTATGTACGTAGGAGAAAGTATGCCTAAGTGACTTCAAAAGTTGATTGAATGAGAATTGCAATAACTAAGATTTGCTTAGTTGGCTTGAAATAACCAAAAGAAGAAATTGACATAGCATTGACACAACCTGTGTTCAGGTTTTATATATTTTAAATACACAGATTGAAAGATTAACAAAGTTCTTCATATCAAAAGTCATAAGCATTTAAAACAAGATTTACAACAATGTTTAATATAGTATGTAAAGTAGGGACAATACAAAATATGTCTCATCCCATCAAGTTTCTCATAACAACAAAAGCATAAAAGTCTTGGACGAAGTTGCGGCATTTGTTGGCATAACTTCTCTTATGAGGTTTGGGAGGACCCTCTTGATTCTTACTTTTATATCTAAAAAAAAACAACAAAGGGATTAAAAGGATTGGTAAAATAAGTGAATTTTTGTAATGAGATTTGTGGGAGGAATTTCTTATATAAACAAAGCCAAGAAGAACTTTAAGATCTTTAACATTTGTAATGGAATAACAATGTTACACGTATTAAACATAAAGAAAGGAAATCACATTTCTTCTATTTCACATCTATTTGTAATACTTAGGAGCAAATGAATCGAATATTAAGTGAAGAAAAATAACATTTTAAATTTTATTTTTCATTTTCTAGAATCTTTTTCAAAATTATCATAACAATAGAAATTCCAAAAGATGTACGATTGGTTCCCTTTTGAGAAAATCATTTATAAAAAATAAGAAGTTAAAATAATCTCATTGAATCTAAATGTTAGAATCCAACCATTACAACAATAGCCAATAGAATAATCCCCAAATTTTTTTAAGCAAAAGAAAGGGTAAGCAAGAGTATCACAATAACGGGAGAGATCCCAACTATGTTGGCACCTCAACCACTAACCATGATTTGCAGCAGGCCCTAAATAACATTAAAAAGAAATCAGAAAGAGAGGATACAAAAATCCATGGGGGGCATCAACCAAACCCATGGATGGCAAAACATTACTCAAATCTATAGTTGGGAAGACCAATTCTATTCCTACTCAATTCTATCCTGACAAAAAGAGGAGCAGAATCCCACCAACAGAAATCCTCATTAGTAGTTCCAAAACAGGCAATAATATCTGCACAGCTATTGCCATCTCCATAAATATGATCAACTAAATCATTCATACTGGATGTAAAAGCTATGCAATTTTTCCACTTATTCCTAATACTCCTAGAAACAAAATCAAGATTTTTAAGAGCTTCAATCCCCAAATTTGCAAAAGTAAGAAACAAAAATGAATTCACATTATATGTCTTGTTCTTACAACAAATTGAAGGGTGAAAACTACTTACTTGATTTAAGATAAGTTGAATTGTGCAAGCCATTTAGTAGGAGCTTAATTTTTATAAGGTGAAACCAAGCTTGGAAAATATTCATTGGTCTGCCACCAAACTTTGTCGTTCGGAATTTCAGTAATGCTCACCATATTATTTCTTTGGTTATATATAATAACTTCCAAATCATCATTGTTTACCAGAAGCAGGACATCACCATTTTCAGACATGCACAATAGTAACATTGGACGTAAAAAGCTTTCACTTTGAAGATTCTCATAACTAACCTTTACCAATTGAGTCCAGGACTTATCATCTCCAAACTCCCTCATTTGCCAAGCAACAAAATGGGTTCCTTGGTCATCATGGAAAAACCATAGAGAATCCCTAAAAACCACAAGATTTGGCTCTACTTCAAAGACTTCATCAAGACCATCAGGTAGCAGCAAATATCTATGTTTCTCCTTCCGCAGATCAAAAGAAAAAATTACTAACTCATTGGATGAAATATTATCGTAATCAAAATGAGAACTCAACTTGTCAAGTGCTAACCAGTTAATAGTGCCACTCAAAAAGTGTCCATTTTGCTCTAGAATGGGAAAAGTAGGGAAAGTTAAAATATTTCTCCAATAATTTTCACCTAAATCGTGAACTCTCACCTCTGTTTTCTCCGATTTACAATCCAAAAGGAGAAACACCACCTTATAAATGTCACTTGAATCGTCATAGCCAAATCCAAAATTTACAGAAGCTGCTGGTCCAAATCTTCGACAGCATGGATTGACACAGAGGCATGGTGATTTTTTTGATCTCATTCTTGTAGCTGGGTTCCAAAACCGGACCCAATATTCATCAAATTCATGACCAATATAACAACCACGCAAACAGACCAATCCATTGCAGGAGCCAGTGACCCAATATTTAGTCTTTAATTGGTAGCATATGTCTTCATCAATGGCTGATGATGGGTTATTGAATAATCGATTTATGGAGCAGGGTATGGCATATGCATTAACATCATCAGAGTCGGGGGGATCGGGGACATCTTCTTGTGTTAAAATGGTGTGGGTGTTTTTTGACGATCTTTCAAGGTGTAGTTTCACCAAAGTTGAATCAAAGATGAGGGAATTCCAAGTTTTACAGACACACCTAAAACGCATAAGATATTTCACAGGAATCCATGATAGGATTTCAATGATAATCTCGTGAGGGAGAATCGGCATATTTTGACCTGTAGGCATTTTCTTGACTGATGAAGATTGAATCCTGAAGAGACATAAAAACCCTACAAATCACTCACTTGAATTTTGGGCTATGGGCCAAGTGCGGGCCGAGTGCTTCATATTTGGTCCATTTGATACCGATCAATCTATTTATATTTATTTATCTATTTATAATATAAATTATGTGTTACGCAACAATGCCACTGCCATTTCAATATTATATTATTTGCCACGTAAGCAAAAATGCTTACGTGTCATTACAAGACAAAGTGTACCTTCTTTTACTTCACCTCTCTCATTATCATATTGCCCTGAACCACCATGTGAGAGAATGATCCCTACTCAGAAAAATTATTGGTGTATAATATTTGCCCTACTAGACTTGTCAAGTTCAGGCCACTTCCTCTCTTTGCCAATTGAGGTGATAGAATGAATCTTACTCGGATAAAAATTAACCTTTCACCATTGGTGTATAACTAGATGTCAACCCGTGCGAGGCACAGGTTCATTTTGAAATATTTTACAAGTTTATTCTAGAATTTTGAGCAATTTTTATCTTATTGAAAAATAATTAAGATAAATTTTGTCATTATATGGATAACATTTTGACTGTTTACATTGATACATTTATAAGATAAAATAGTCTACGAACTAGGAGTGTAAAATTGTTTTACACTATCATAAGATTACAAACCATTATGTATGGTAAGTTTGTTGATTTTTCTAATAACTACCTTAAAAGTCACACCAATGATGATTTTTCATTTATCGATGATGTAAAAGTTTTACACTTTTAGTGCATGGTCGTTAAACTCTATTTATGTTAATTTGTAATTTAAATGAAATTAGTTTTAATTACATGCATAGTGAGTTCTATTCATTATTTATGTGCATCAGAGTGGGAGTATTTAGTGTGCTTTGGCAAATGATTGGTAGGTCTTGGGGTGCCAACGTTGTTGGGATGTCAAGTTCCCTATTGTGATGCCTTTGCAAGCTAAGCCTTTATAAAAAAATAAAAAAGGTTTTAATTACATCAAATTTTTGTGATCAAATAATAAATTTACCTTTCTTAACACTTTATAGGTTTTTATCTCCAAAGTTTAAAATAATGTAAATAAAATAGTATAGTTGTTGAGCTTTCTTTGAATTTGTATTCAAATAGTTTTGTTTTTCAACAAATTATTGTTAAATGGTTGATAGGTTCATGCTCTTTTGGAATATCAAAGATTAATTAATACTAAATATATGTGTGATCTTGATATCCGGTGAACTCTTCCTCAACTGAACTCTTTACAAAAAATGAAAATTAAAAAAATAAATACTTAATTACTAATTGGAGTAATATATGTGCTGATTGATATCCTTGCCAAGATGGGCTCCTCTCAAAAGGTCCCTTTCATTATGTTTGAAGATCTCCCTACTAGTCTTGCACTGGCATTGCATGTTGATGCTATAGGCACAATATTTGTTCATGTGTAATTTGGTTGCTTCTTTTTGTTTCTTTTGCCTTTTGTGTCATACATTACCCAAAAATATCTAACATTTAATGTGTCTAAAACAGCACATCTAATGCTCATAAGCACCATTTGTAGACCACGAGGCTTCTGAAACACAGCATGAACTTGAGAAACCTGTATTGAATTCGCATTTGTATTCATCGTAAACCAATTAAATGAACATCTGCCCTCTTCCCTCTATTCCGCATCACCAGCGGTGCCAACTGGTATGCACCAAGTTCAAACTAGACCCACATAGCACCAAGACAGGACCTGCAATCGGGGATCCAACATAGAAAACAAACAATAGGCCAAAAGACGAAAAAAAAGAACAATAGAGAAAAGAAAAACTTTGATCCGAAATAGCTTGAGTCACAACACAAACTTTCACTTTCCACCACTTCTTCATCCTCCAACACTTTAGTTTTTCTCCAGTTCTCTATTTTCTCTTCTTCCATTCAGAGCTTCAGTTCTTCGAGCTCATTGCTCTGCTTTCAATCTGCACAGTAATCTCTCTCTGGAAAATGGGGACGATGGTGATGATTTCCTTGAGGAGCTTGTGTTCAAGAAGCTCTATTTTGAGGTGAGACTCTCTCTCGCGGAGGTCCCCAATGAGGCGCACGAGGTCAAGGACGTCAGAGGGGTGGGGCTGAACCTGAGCAAAGGAGCATGAGAAGTAGTCACCCATACTTTCATCAGAAAACTACAAAAATAAAATAGTTTGCCATCACGAACAGAGAAGATTGTAAAAGAAGAGTGAAAGTTAGAAGATGAAAGGATTTTATATACTCCCTCAGTCTCAAAATGAGTGTCGCATTTGAAAAAAAAAATTTGTCCCAAAATGAGTATCACGTTTGGCTTTTCAAAGCAATATTAAATACTTTTTTCCACTAATACCCCTAATAATGTCACTTTAGCTTTTCAATGCATTGTTAATAATAAGGTTAGTTTTGTAAAATTACTTCTCTCTTTCTTCTATTTAATAGCTTTTCTTGGTCTGTGTAAAAAAACCTAGGACGACACTCATTTTGGGACGGAGAAAGAGAGAGAGAGAGTGTGTGTGTATATATATATATATATATTAGTGATGGTTTCAAGAGGAGTTGATGGCTTAGTGCTGGTTTCGAGAGAAGGTTTTTTTGAGAGAAGTTACGTACCTAAAAGCACGAGATGAGTTGATGGTGTTGGTTTCAAAAAATTATTTATTTGAATAAATTAAAGAATAAATTTTTTTACATCTGTCTGTAACGACCCATCTTCGTTACAGATTTGTTATACTAAAGATTTTATTTCATTAAATTTTAAAAACTCTCTACTTAGTTTATTGATAAAACACTGGAGAATTTTTCCACGGTTCCCAAAACCAACAGATAAAATTTAAAGCTCAATTTATAAACATCTCTTATACAAAGCTTAGCTAAATAAAACTATGTGTACATACATCTTTTCACATGATAAATACACAATACCCCTAACTGGTTCATTTTATACATAAGACCAAACAAAGAAAGAGAAAGAAATGATAATGTCTTCAATCCCTCGTACGCTCTATCCACAAAATCTCCAAGAGAAAGATCCACCTAAAAACCATATGCTCCCCCGAACACGATGTCTGAGATCATCACAGGCACAAACCACACGTGCAAACAGTGCAAGGTAAGCTTACCAAACAAAACTATACATATAAGTAGATAAGTGAATTTCTAATTATTAAGGAACAGGACGAGAAAACTAGATTTTGTATGCTTCAAAATACTATACATAATAACTTAAAATGGCATACAAAACTTAGTTCATAATTTCAAAACTCAATTCAGCAATAAACATCAATAAACAACACCATCATGACTCAACCATCTCAATTAGTTCATACAACATAGTTATAACATGAATCCTCAAAATATCAATGACAACATAGTTCTATCACCAATTATTACCATGAATCATCAAATCTCATGGATTACATCCAATCAACAAATCTCATAAATCCTTATCTAACATCAACAACATAAACCATCACCGCTCATCATCATGAGCCATAAGCATCATAAGTCACATCTCAACATAATACAATCACCAACATCTCTCGTCACAAAGTGATGTACAACATAAACCACTAGACAACCTTAGTTGACAAGACTGACTCTACTCCATGGAGTTTCGACACCACATGAGTGGTCCTCACAGGCCCCATCCCCTACCATAGTCTCACCTTTGACCATTCAGGGAGTCCCATGAGCTACCCTGTGGAGGAAGTGTGGATGTAATCAAATATAGACAAGTGTGGTTATTGACTTACCTCTGTAAGTCTTGCAAAACCTTACATCTATAGGAATTCACCCACTTGGCTATTCTATAGGCCCACCGTTGACCACCACGAAAACCTCCGGCACTAGGTTGAGAGCCTACCTAGCACCCTCAACTTACATGCCTACCCATATGTCTGTGCACCAACTATGCACACCTATGCACCAACTATGCATATACTACATTCGTAATATTTCTGTGCACCAACTGTGTGCACACACCGTATTCCAGCGGCAAGGCATATTTGGAATCCCTTATAGTATGAGATACGGCACCTCCGTACCCGCCATCTCCAATGGCCCGACTTAAGGGTCCAAATATATCTCAACAACATCAACAATCCTCAACCACAACAATAATCCATCCCCTATACACTAACAGAGTCACTAAACCTCTTGGGAAGTAGTTCTCAACACTCCTACACGCCATTCGGAGTCAAAACATAGGGGTGGTACTTGGGAAGATATCCCACTAGGCGAGATCCCCGGGTCACTTTAGTGGGCTGGAGTTCTGGTGTGAACTCACCCTCCCAAGTATACCATTTTCTGTAAAAATCTTCCCAAAGGACATAGCTAACTCCTCTTTAACATATAGGGATGGTTCCAACACATAGTTCACATACACATCATCATCATCTTTTCAAAATCATACTCATTAATATTTCATTTCAAATTCTTAAAACATCATCATCAATTTATAGACATCTCAAAAAAACATAAACACCATCAACAAAGCATTCATTTATAGCATTCACAACTCACCTAAGTTCACCCTTTTCATAACCACTTCTCAAAGAATGTAATAATCCACATATAATTGTGGTAATTATAATTGAAATTCATTTGGAAACCATTCTAATTAAGTTTGCAAAATGAATCCTCGCTTAAGCGCAACTTTCAGGAATTATTTGTTTACTTCCAGGGTTCCTCGCTTAAGCTAGGATTTTTGGCGCTTAAGCTAGGACAGCTTTCTGACCAAAAATTTTCTCTGTCCCCTATTTCGCTTAAGCGAGAACTACTCTGTTCTTAAGCGAAACAGGGTTGTAGGACCTCGAAAACATGCTTAAAACTTCCCAATGGTTACCAAATTTATTCCAATTCGAATTTTACATCATACATAACATATATACATTATTCCACACTCAAAAAGAAAATTCCAAGCATAGAACATACAAATACGCATTCAATCATATTAAAGCTTCCCTTACCTAAACTTTTTGACTCAAAACCTTGAGGAAGAAGCTAGGGAGGAGACTTGATGATTCAAGAATGATCTCTACCCAACTTTGGCTATGAAATCAACTAGAGGACACCTAAATCAATCCCAAAATAAGCTTCAATCAAAATTTCACCCACCAACCAAGATTCCACATGAAACCCATCTCTCATGTTCTTGGTAGGAATTGAGAAAGAAACTAAGAGATCAAGAATTGAACTTACCAACTAGAATCAACTAAGGAGGCTCTAGGGAAGAAGAAATCAAGCTTCAAAAGGACTTAGGAATTTCCACCAACTTAAGAGGAAGAGAGACTTAGAGAAGAAGGAAGAAGAATGAAGAAATTGGAAGAAACGTGAAGCTTGGCACGTTTAAGAAGTGAGATTTGCATGGAATTTTACTATTTGCCCCCACCTTTCCTCTAAGGACAGTCCCTTCTCTTATTTTTTCTCTCCTACAACTTACGAAACTCACGTTAAAGTCCCAAAAATCCCAGAACACACACTCTAGTCCGACACCTCCTGAAAATCTAACAATGACACTATGGCACATAACAAAAATCAATCTATTTATCAATTCTTTTATAATTATCATGAATTTAAATTTAATTTCCTCTTACGGTATTTATCAAGCACTTATAATACATTACAAAAAATCACAGTGTTACACTGTCCATCACTTTCTTGGTATGTGTTAGAAATTTCTGCATCATTTGGATTTAAAACTGCATGACCGTGTAGTTATTTTTAAACTGCAAGTGATCCAGTTTGCAAATACTTTGCAAGATCACATACTGTGTACCCGAACCCGTATCACGTACCGAAGAGTACCACAAATTATGTGACTATGGGCTGAACCTACTGTTTGTCATTAATTAATTTTTCAAAGTTTGTTATCACTCTTAGAATGCTGTCTAATGTTTGTAATAAATGGTGGTCACAGACACATAAATTTATAGGATGTTTTGCATGGGAATAACCAGCCAGATTACATCATGCATTGAAGTATATTTAGGCAAAATATTTTCCAAAGGCACTAAAATCTTGTGAGGAATAGCGTGAAAGGAGCAGAACCTAGCACAACCGGTTTCTTAAGAAATGAAGATATTAAAGAAAGTGTAGAAGTTAAAGAATACCTCCAAGAGTCATCTATTTCTTATTGAGGGTTCTCAATGACACATTACTAGTTAGTTTGTAACAACCTTTCTAGGAGAGATGTGAACTACGTTACCCTATGCCTAAAACAACACATGGCACAACAGAAAACAATAACCCATGAGGTTCGAGTGGGTCAGAAAAGTAAGTTCTTATCTTCCTAGTGTATGGAACTTGATTGGTCTAAAATGATGTGTTTTGATGGCCAGACCTTAGATCCCAAGCTAGTTATTCATGAGGCCGAGGGCCAAGTCCAAATAGCTAACCACAACAAGGCCAATGCTTTCATGCATGCTACGGCTCTTCAGCCACCACATGGATCCTAAATGCACAAGGTGAAATGGGTAGCTCTGAAGGAGAGTTTTTCAAGTTAAATGTGGCAGAAATCAAGGACCATGAAATGGGCATTTTTGCCATATTCAGAGGCAGGTCTGGCTCTCTATTGGCAACTGCAAGATGTGAAATCAACAGAGCTCATGATGCTAGAACTTCTGAAGCTTTGGGAATAAGATTTGGCTTGGAAGTTAGAACAAGCAAAGGATCTTTGCCTCTTGAAAGAGGAGGCTGAATAAGATAGCTTGGAAGCCATTGCTGTGTATACAAATATTAACATTAACAGAAGTCATCTTATTTGTTCTCTTTTTTTTTTCCTCTCTCTAAATTTAGCCACTGCTTTTTAGGAGGAGGGACAAAAAAAGAACATGATGCAATGCCCGAGGAATGTAATTAATTGAACTATGCCCGTTCTGAGGAGAATAATGTAACCACAAAGAATTGGAGAATGAATCACTGAAGGAGAAATAAATTTTTTATGGATGGATTGGATATCCATCCATAAAATTATTTTTAAAAGTTAAATAATTTTTATGATATTTGAAAATACTCTCATTTAAAAGTATTTTTAAAAATTAAATAATTTTTACAACTTTTTTTTTTGTTTAATTCACTTTAAAGAAATGTTGTTGTATTGATGTTAATTAAGTATGTGGTCATTCCTATCAACTCACATGCCAAACTGCACAGCTAACGTTTAATCTGAGTTCTGAGGCAGCAAGCATGCATTCCACTTGACTAACAGAACAGAATGTATCAATTGACTATCAGAGTTTTTTTCTTTTATTATTATAAAAGGAAATGGTTAATTAAATATTTGGCTTGAAGAGTTATAGATGATTGGTATTAATGTTAATTAAGTATGTGGTCAACACTTTTTCTCAGTTTGGAGCTTTTGTATTAGAGTTTGACTCCAGTTGACAGCACTTGATCAATACAACAATAACAGAACAAAATAAACTTATTAACTTATTATATAGATTATTACCTCCGATATCCTTTTAATTCTTATAAAGCATTTCAAACGTAAGAACCTTCCTTAAAGAGGTGTCCATAGCATTGTAAGAACCTTCCCCAAAGGGTTTCTACCTCGCCAGAAGTTGCAGAACGTGTCTGCCTTGCCGGAAGTTGCAGAACGTCTCCTCTCACCAGAAAAGTAAAATAAATAAATAAATAACATCTCCTTGGAACTGTGGCTGCTTACGTGCTCAACCAACACGACTTCGCAGCAAAACACAGCTGAACCTGCCGTGTACTGAACCCGTGCTGCACCTAGGAATTCCATCGTGCATTTTAAAAAACCGCTACTGCTTTCTGTGATTTACCACTAACACGGCACTATTGACAACCTAGGACAAAATTACTAATCTTGTTTTACTAGATTCTCTTTGTATCAGTTATATTTTTGAAGTAAAAATAAAAAAGGTTAACAAAAGTCCACTTAAATACAGAAAATTATGGATTTCGCTTATTTTCTGTTATTAGATTTTTAAGAGGAACGTTCACTGGATAAAATGAATATAGAAGCCTTTCTTAGATGCTCACAGGTGATAACACATAAAACATAATAAAATAAGAAAATTACAATTCTGGTATTTCATATAGAGAAGGAAATTACAGGACAATGTCATTAATATTATCTGAAGAATTACAACAACTGTCCCTTTTTTATTTTGATTGAAACTTTTTGATTACCAACCCAAGAATAAAATATTTGAGAATCAATATTCCTTTCGGGAAAATCACCTACAAGCTTACTATATTATAAATATAAATTAAAATCAATTCATTCCATCCAAAGAAATTCAACCATTAATAGAGTCATCCAACAAATTCATCAAGCTAAGGAACCACCAAAATTGTTCGTGCTCTCTGTCTTGTCCATACATTGCATCACAAGGTTCTGAAACCACTTACATAAGTCAACATAAATTCGTATAAGCAAATGCAGGTATCTTAATTTTTATATGGCAAAACCAAGCTTTGAACATAATCGTAAGAGAAAAATGGAAAATAGATGTTGAAACCTGTAGTAGAGTTTATTATATTATCTCTCCCATTATACAGAACAAATTCCCAACCTTCATTGATTGCCAGCAACAGGACATCATTTTCAAACATGCAAAGTGGTTCTGGACAAGGTGGAAAGCCATGAATTTGTAGATGCTGATAACTTATATTCAGCAGCTGAGTCCAAGATTTTTCATCTCCAAACTCCCTCATTTGCCAAACAACAAAATGAGTTCGCCCATGATCATGAGAAAGACACAGGAAACCATTCAAAACCCCAAGATCAGGCTCATCATGGGGTACTTCAAAAAGATCATCGGGCATCAACAAATATCTGTATGACTCGTTCTTCAAATCATACGAAACAATTACTAATTGATTGATAGTAACAGTTTTCCATTGATAATCAGAACCCAACTTGCTAAGTGCTAACCAGCTAACAGTGCCACTCACAAACTGTCCAACACGTCCCAGCATGGGAAAAGTAGGGCAAGTTAAAATATTTCTCCAACAAGTGTCGCCCATGCAATGAACTCTCACCTCCATTTCCTGTGATTTAATATCCAAAAGAACTACCACTACCTTGTAAGTGTCATTCCAGTCATCGTACCCAAACCCAAACTTCACATTATGCCTATAATTGGTTGAATTACTGAGACAAAAGCGTGGTGATTCTTCAGACATGACCCTTGTGGCCGGGTTCCAAAATCGGACCCAATATTCTTCAAATTCATCTCCAACAAAAGAATCATTCAAGCATACCAACCCATTGCAGACACCAAAGACAAAGTGATTGTGGTTGAATCGGTGGCAACCATCATTAATAGTGGATGTTGGGCTATCAAGTAAACGACGTATCGAGCAGGGTGCAGCACAAGTCTCGAATTCAGAGTTCTCGAGGTTGAAGTGTTCAAACGTTAATAAGACGTGGTTATATTTGGAAGATCTTTGAAGGTGCAATTTGACAAATGCAGGATGAAAGATGAGGGAATTCCAAGTCTCAGAAACGCACCTGAGTCGCATGAGAGTCTTCACTGGAACCCATGACAGAATTTCCATTATGAGTTCGTGAGGGAGAACTGAACAATACTGAGCAGGAGACATTTTTATGAATGTGTAAAAGAATACTGAAGATTGAAGCTAAAACAAAGAAACCCTGAACACAAATCCTCTCCAATTATAAAAACTGGTTAGTATCCAGTTTATACATCTCACCCTTCATTCATTTTTTTTTTTATCTTTTTATATATAAAAATTATTAAAAAAATATAATTTATCAACCGTTAAGATCTCATCAGTATATAAAAAAAAATACTGAAGAGGATTTTCTGCTGACAAATCCTATATTTATATTTTTGGTCTGTGGGCTTAAAAATAAATAGATTCAGACTGATCAGAAACCTTCATTATCATTTATTTTTTGTCTCGAATAAGTTTATAATAATCTTTTCAAGATAAAAAGGATTCTTTTCGATTTTTTTTAAATGTTGATCTATTTAATTCTTTTTAAAAACTAAATTAATCGGTATTAAAAAGGATTGAGTTGATTGACTTTTTTTATCTTTTAAGAACAAAAATGATAATCTTTATCTTATAGAAAATAGGGACATGTTTCTATCACAACTGGAATTGCAACAAAATGGTGGAAAAAGTATTTAAAAGTAATTTGAAAATAAAGTTACCTCCAAAATTTACTTGATGTGATAAAATATTGGGAAACTTTTTCAAAAGTGATTGTTCTGCAATTACCAAAATAAGATGGATTTCGTTTGGGAGTGAATTTATGCACTGAGAAAGGCAGAACACTAATTTCTATTAACTAGTATTTTCATCCGAGTATTGTACAAGACAAATTCAACATGTAAATTTATGATTATAACTAGTATTTTAATCTGTGTATTATGTATTGTATGAGTTGAATATAATATATAAATTTTATTATTATTATTATAACTAATTATAAAAGATATGAAAAAAATTCTTATCATATAATTAAAATAAATAAATATTACTAAATGACTAGATAAAATTTAATAACTTTTTTTTTTGTAAAAGAACATTGAATATGTTCTAGTATATATAACAATCGTCAGCATAATGAACCAACATATAAAAATTTAAGAATGTATATCTTAACATATTTGAAGAACGAACTTGTCCTTGATTGAGTCTCTCCTAAAATAATACAGAGAATATCTGAGAATAAAGGAGAATGATTTCTTATGAGATAATATTTCAATCATTTACAAAGAGATCCCTAATACCATGGGATCATAACCAATAATTATCCTAATAAAAAGTACAGAGATTTCTAATTAATAAGGTAATAACTTATCCAAATAAAAAATAATAATGCTAAGACTCTAAAATCAAGAATTTTGACATGCAAATCTTATCAAGATAAGGAAAAATAGAGAATAAATAAATAAACTGGAAAAATAAAAAATTTAAATAAAGAAATATGGCAATCCTAATTAGCATAATTATTTAGTACCATCTTCCTATTGTATCGCAACCACAAAGATATTCATATCAAATGGCTATAAGTTTTAGACAAAAAAAAATTATATATAAAAAAAAACACATTCGATCAAGATCTAAGCACTATATGTGTGTGTGTGTGTGTGCGCATGTGCACTTTCATTGTTTCACTCTCATTTGCAAACTCTTCTCTCAAATAATCAGAGGAGAACGAATCACTGAAGGAGAATTCATTTTTTTATGGATGGATATTCAATCCATCCAAAAAATTCTTTTTAAAAGTTAAGTATTTGATTATTTGAAAATATTGTCTCTCATTTAAAAGTATTTTTAAAAATTAAATAATTATTACAACTATTTTATTTTTTGTTTAATTCACTTTAAAGAAATGTTCATTTGTCGTATTGATGTTAATTAAGTAGGGTAAACTATGTTTTTTATTCCTAAACTTTCCCCATTTATGGTTTTAGTTCCAAAACTTTCCAACGACCGATCAATGTCCTCAAACTTTTTTTCGTCCAATGTTTTAGTCCTTTCAGTCTATTTTGGCCGTTAAGTGATGACGTGGTGCTAGTTTTATTATTATTTTATTTGATTACATTTTTTGATAGTTTAAAACTGCTAAAAATTGTGTTTTTGAAAGGATTAAATAATTTGTGGCGGCTTTTATCCGTGACAAATTGCTTCGTCTTGAACAATTAAAAACCTGAAAACCCTTGATCCCAATCCAGTTCATGATTTTTCAAACCAATTCAAATAAATAGTCGTCTCTCTTATCTTGTGCCTCTGTCGCGATCAACCTCCCCGCCCAAGACGTCATTAATTGGCACGAATCAAAGGAAACCCCAAATAGCCGCACTTCCTCATTGCGATCACCTTCCATCCCCCTTCCCGCTTCCTTTTGTCACAACCTAGCACATTAAGACGCCAAATCTGAGCATCCAGAGGACGTTGTCGAGCTTGATGGCGGAGATCTTGTTGTCATCGTTGATATCGAAGCAATTTGTTCATGTCTTCGAACGAGAAGGGGAGGCGCGTGCGAAACTCTCATGGAGTCCCTGCGTGCTGTGAAGTTTGGGGCAATGCCTGTGTATTACTTGGACAATTAATTTTTTCAAGCATATTGTTGCGTGAAGTTTGGATGAAAAAGTGTTGGTAGTTCAAAGGTGTATAAGTCAGAGAAAGGATTGATACATATGGCACGCGAAGGTTGGAAAAATGAAGGATATTGGGAACATGAGGTATATTGGGACCATCTAGCATTTTAGTGCTCTTTGAAGTTTGTGTGCATCTGGGATTTTTTACATTATGTGCATGTGTTCCATTATGTTGGGTTTTATGCAGGAACATGATTTGTAACATCACTTGTGCTTAAGTGTCTTTCAATCATATATTGACTTTTGCTTTTATTTTTAAGGGTAAATGTTCTTTATTTTTTAAAATAAAGCATTTTCTGGCAGTTAAAAATCATCAGAAAATGCTTTTTACTAATTTAACACTATTGTGATGCATTTTCTAGCGGTTTTTAGCCATAAAAAAACAAAATGGTAATAAAATAATATTAAACGATCTTCACCACTTAAAAGTGGAATATGAATAAGATAGCTTGGAAGTCATTACTGCATATATGAATGTTAACAGAAACCATCTTATTTCAATTTAATAGTGGTGGACTGCATCACCCTAAGCAACCTCTAGGATCATTGTCACTTCTCATACACGAAGAGGGGAAGGTAACAAATTGGCCCATATTTTAGCTATTAGCTATGTCAGATGCTAAAAGTTTAACTTGGATGAAATTAGTAATCTTGTTTTGCTATATTCTCTTTGAGTCAATTATATTTGGAAGTAAAAGAAAAAGGTTAAAAAGTGTCCTTTTAATACAGAAGGAAATGGATTTGGCTCATTTTCTGTTATTAAATGTTTAAGAGGAAAACTCATTGTATGATGCAATCAATTGGGATTACACATATAGAATATAATAACACCTAATTAGCAAACTTTAGTACAAATAACCTAAAAGCATAAGACTTTGAATTTAAACCTCTATTGCAAAGAGTACAAATCACCTAGCATGTACAATTTTGTAATTGGATTTGGGATTGGAAAATTCTGCTTTGTATTGTAGAGATTTAATACATGGAAGTGGATCAGCAAGACTTACGAATGGTGATCTTGTGTTGAAGGATACATTGTTTACAAAATGTTCCATTTTTTTTTATCACTCACATGGCACTGGCATAAGTCATTCTGCTGTGGTGCAATATGGCTTATTCATATAGTTATCATGTATTGTTTTTGTCTGCAAAATTTGCATAATTTAGCTTGTATTCTCAGGTGCGTGGATATATATATGTGTGTGTGTGTGTGTGTGTGTGTGTTTCTTATGCTACATCCAACAACATTTTACCTTCAATGAATTTTTTGCTTATAAAAAAGTAGGTGGTAGAGGAACATGTGTATTTTCAGGGAGAAGCAGAAATTGGTTTCATAGGTATTACATAAAGTTGACTTGTAGTCGTGGTTGGTTGGTTCGCCAACATGGTTGAGGGGGTTTGATGTATATAGAGTGTAGCAGTGAAGAAGAGGATACACAAGGGTGGGTATTGGTAGGACGTCAATGACTTATGATAGCATCAGGATGTGGCTCCATTTGTGTCACAATTGTGGTTGTCTTAGTGATGCAACATGCATCAACTTGCTATTGCATTGGTGGCATGGGAGGTGATTTGGGGGGTTGAGGAAACATGAAAAGGTAGGTGAGGGGAAAGAGATGACTGAATGAATGATATATATTGCGAAAATATTTTAGCAACCAAAAATGGAAAGTTCAAGGATTCAAAAATTGAAGCTGTATTTCATAACATAAGCAATATTTCTATATGTACATAAGAGAAAATATGCCAAGGTGACTTCAAAAATTGATTAAATGAGAGTTACAATAACTAAAAATTGCTTAGATGGCTTGAAATAACCATAACAAGAAATTGACATAGCATCGATACAACCTGTGGTTCAGGTTTTATATATTATAAATAGATAGATAGAAAGATTAACAAAGTTGTTCATATCAAAAGTCATAAGCTTAAAACAAGATTTAAAACGATGTTTGATACTGAATGTAAAGTAGGGATAATACAAAATATTTCCCATCCCATCAAGTTTTTCATAACAACAAAAGCATAAAAGTCTTGGACGAAGTTGCAGCATTTGTTGGCATAACTTCTCTTGTGAGTTTTGGGAGGACCCCTTGATTATTGCTTTTATATCTAAAACAATAAGGAACAAAGGGATTAAAAGGATTGGTAAAATAAGTCAATTTTTGTAATGAGATTTATGGGAGGAATTTCTTATATAAACAAAGTCAACAAGCCCTTCTAAGATCCTTAACATTTGTAATGGAATAACAATGTTGCACATATTAAACATAACGAAAGGCAATCACATTTCTTCTATTTCACATCTATTTGTAAAACTTAGGAGCAAATGAATTAAATATTAAGTGAAGAAAAATAACTTTTCATATTTTATTCCGCATTTGCTAGAATCTTTTTCGAAATTATCACAACAATAGAATTTTCAAAAGACATATGATTGGTTCCCTTTTGAGAAAATCATTTATAATAAATAATAAGTGAAAATAATCTCATTAAATCTAAAGGTTAGAATCCAACCATTACAACAATAGCCAATAGAATATTCCCCAATTTTTTTAAGCAAAAGAAAGGGCAAGCAAGAGCATCACAATAACGTGAGAGATTCCAACTATGTTGGCACCTCAACTGCTAACCATGGTTTGCAGTTGGCCCTAAATAACATTACAAAGAAATCAGAAAGAGCGGATACAAAAAGCCATGGGGGGGGGGGGGGGGGGGGGATCAATCAAGACCAATCCTATTCCTAATCAATTCTATCCTGACAAAAAGAGGAGCAAAATCCCACCAAATGAAATCCTCAACAGCAGTTGCAAAATAGGCAATACTATCTGCACAGGTATTACCTTATCTATAAACATGATCAACTAAAAAATTCATATTGGATGTAATATCTACACACAATTTTTCCACATATTCCTAATACTCTAGGGAACCAAATCAGGATTTTTAAAAGCTTTAATCCCCAAATTAGTGAAAGTAAGACAAAAAAAAAAATTCACATTACATGTCTTGTCCATTCAACAAATTGAAGGGTCAAAACTACTTACTTGATTTAAGATAAGTTGAATTCTGCAAGCTGTTGTGTAGGAGCTTAATTTTGATAAGGTAAAACTAAGCTTGGAAAATAGTCATTGGTCTGCTACCAAACTTTGACGTTCGGTATTTCAGTAATGCTCACCGTATTATTTCTTCGATTATATATAATAACTTCCAAATCATCATTGTTTGCAAGAAGCAGAACATCACCATTTTCAGATATGCACAAAAGTAACATTGGACGTATAAAGCTTTCACATTGAAGATTCTCATAACTAACTTTTACCAATTGAGTCCAGGACTTATCATCTCCAAACTCCCTCATTTGCCAAGCAACAAAATGGGTTCCTTGGTCATCATGAAAAAACCATAGAGAATCCCTTAAAACCACAAGATTTGGCTCTACTTCAAAGACTTCATCAAGACCATCAGGTAGCAGCAAATATCTATGTTTCTCCTTCCGCAGATCAAAAGAAAAAATTACCAACTCATTGGAAAGAATATTATCGTAGTCAAAATGAGAACTCAACTTGTCAAGTGCTAACCAGTTAATAGTGCCACTCAAAAAGTGTCCATTTTGCTCTACAATGGGAAAAGTAGGCAAAGTTAAAATCTTTCTCCAATAATTTTCACCTAAGTCGTGAACTCTCACCTCTGTTTTCTCTGATCTACAATCCAAGAGGAGAAACACCACCTTATAAATGTCACCTGAATCATCATAGCCAAATCCAAAATTTACAGAAGCTGCTAGTCTAAATCTTCGACAGCATGGATTGACACGGAGGCATGGTGATTTTTTTGATCTCATTCTTGTAGCTGGGTTCCAAAATCGGACCCAATATTCATCAAATTCATGTCCAATACAACAAGCACGCAAACAGACCAATCCATTACAAGAGCCAATGACCCAATATTTAGTCTTTAATTGGTAGCATTCATCTTCATCAACGGCTGATGATGGGTTATTAAATAAATGATTTATGGAGCAAGGTATGGCATATGCATTAACATCATCAGAGTCGGGGGAGTTGCAGACATCTTCTTGTGTTAATATGGTGTGTGTGTTTTTTGATGATCTTTCAAGGTGTAGTTTCACCAAAGTTGAATCAAAGACGAGGGAATTCCAAGTTTTACAGACACACCTAAAACGCATAAGATATTTCACAGGAATCCATGATAGGATTTCAATGATAATCTCGTGAGGGAGAATTGGCGGATTTTGACCTATAGGCATTTTCTTGACTGATGAAGATTGAGTCCTGAAGACACATAAAAACCCTACAAATCACTCACTAGAAATTTGGGCTATGGGCTGAGTGCTTCATATTTGGTCTATTTGATACCAATCAACCTATTTATATTTATTTATCTATTTATAGCATATAAATTCTGTGTGACGCAACAATGCGCTGCCACTTCAGTATTATATTATTTGCCTGTAAGAAAAAATGCTTACGTGTCATTACAAGACAAAGTTTACCTTCTTTTACTTCACCTCTCTCATTATCGTATTGCCCTAAACCACGATGTGAGAGAATGATCCCTACTCAGCAAAATTATTAATGTATAATATTTGCACTAACAAACTTTTCAAGTTCAGGCCACTTCCTCTCACTGCCAAAGGTGATAGAATGAATCTTACTCAGATCAAAATTAACCCTTCAACATTGGTGTATAACTAGATGCCAACTCAAGCGAGGCACAGGTTTATTTTGAAAATTTTACAACAAGTTTATTTTCAAATTTTGAGCAATTTTTATCTTATTGAAAAATAATTAAGATAAATATTATCATTATGGATAACATTTTGAGTGTTTACCTTGATATATTTATAAGAGAAAATAGTCTACGCACTAATAGTGTAAAATTTTTTTACACTATCATACAATTACAACCCACTATGTATGGTAAATTTGTTGATTTTTCTAATAACTACCTTAAAAGTCACACCAATGTTGATTTTTCATTCGTAGATGGTGTAAAAGTTTTACACTTATAGTGCACGGTCATTAAACTCTATTTATGTTTGTAATTTAAATAAAATTAGTTTTATTTACATGAAACTTTTGTGATCAAATAATTGAAGTGAATCAATCA
The DNA here is from genome assembly GCA_026413185.1 of Pueraria montana var. lobata. Classification (NCBI taxonomy): domain Eukaryota; kingdom Viridiplantae; phylum Streptophyta; class Magnoliopsida; order Fabales; family Fabaceae; genus Pueraria; species Pueraria montana. The sequence continues at coordinate 64,389,883 of CM048650.1, read as the reverse complement.
ATCACTAGAAGGGGGGTTATATAGTGACCCTTAATTGATCTAGCTATTTGTTCGTACTAGCACTCTAGCTTCTGAATTTTCTCCAAGCTTCTCAGCTTTAAGAAACAGAAGACTAGTTGAAGTATCTCGTTTCCTTACAAGTACCTAGATGTTATGATATGTACTTTGATAGGATCACCAAATAAACTTGTCTTATAGCTACCTCTGAATACTCACTAATGATACATAATCTGGTTAAAAATAGCTTTCTAATTTTCACTTGGTTGAAATGAGTAGAGTTGCTTTTTAACAATAAAACAGTTTAAAAAACCCCTTGATTAGAAATCATGTTTAAGTTATAAAATAGGCTTTTGTAAAAAGGGTTAAAGTATGAACAACAATAATGAGAAGCACCGAGGAGTTATACTGGTTCACCCAACTTGAGCTATGTTCAGTCCCTACAACTATAAGCTTTCCACTAAGACCAACACCCTGTGGTATTCTTTCTTTCCTAAAACCTCCACAGGCTCCTACAATTAGGTATTCTTTCTTTACTGAAGTCTCCCCAAGCTCCTACAACCAATATTCTCTAAGCCCCTACAGGCTCACCCAAGTATTCTTTCAACAAGCCTCTCTAGGTTTAACTCTCAGTAGCAACTACTATTGGACACACACAGACACCTATTGTGTTGCCTAGACCCTAAGAAGCAACAGTCCCCTGATTGTCCTCCTTATTCCTCTTCATCAGCACCTCTGTTGGAAACACACAGCCACCTGTTGTGTAAACCAGGTCCTAAGAAACAACAGTCACTTGACTGCCCTTCTTAGTCCTCTTCAGCAACAACTTTGCTGGAAACACAGAGCTTTAGAAGCAGTAGTAACCTAACTATTGTTGCTGGATACACACAGCTACCTACTGTGGTCCCTTCACACCAAGGGAGTGGTGGAGAAAACACTTTCAGTTTAAGCACAACTAGAATTCATTCACCTAGAGTGTTTTAGGCTAAGGAAGTTCCTTCAGATAAGGGTTTGTCAATTGACCTTTACCCACTACTTTGGCAACCTTCCTTGCACTTAGCTCCTTCACACTTGATCAATTTATAGACTTGATCAAGGAGCTAGTTGTTTGTGGCCGTTGGAGATTGAACACTAATGCTACATAAGTTTTCCATGTTCGTGCAGGTAGCCATTTAAGCTTGGTTCAATCTCAACCATACAACTCATTGAGTTGTCTTCTTTAACTCTACTTTTGCTGCATTGTTGCCAGCTTTCACCTTGAATCTGTTGAAGGAACCGCTGATGCTAGTTGTGATCTTAGTGGCTTCCATGTGATTTCAAATTTTGAAATCATAGAAAGTTTTATGGAGATTGTTTCTGCAGCAAGTCTTCATAAGAATAGAGGTTTACTGCTTTTTACAATCTCTCTTCTACTATTGATAGATGTTTCCTTTGAATTCTTATGACTAAGACTATGTCACGAGACTCAAGGAATAATAGCACTAGGTCTAGTGTTGTCCAAGCACTTATGCATATGACCGGTGAGTACTTCCAGAGTGCGAGACATGTCTGTCTTCACGTTCCAATTGAAACGCAACTTCTGATGATCCTTAAGTCATGTGTAGCTTCTGATATCTACCCCTTGACTTAAGTTATCCCCAACATCTTGCCTCTGATATATGCACATTGACTAGGAAAACATGACTGCCTTTCTAGGTTCTGAATAGCTCTCCTTCTAGTAGTTATGTTTCTGATTGTAGAATCTATGTCATGGAGAAGCTTCCACTGTAGGCTTATGCTTCACACCCGTGCTATGCTTCTGAATATGTCCTATCTTAAGAAGAACTCTCAAAGAAACCATTAGTAGCTAAGTTCTGTAACTTCAATTTTGCCTCACACTAGTTTGTCATAATTAAAACACTCAATTCAGGGAAAGACTGTGTCTCAACAATAATAAATTTATTTTTCTTAACACTTTATATGTTTTTATCTACAAAGTTTAAAATAATGTGAATAAAATAGTATAGTTATTGACCTATCTTTTAATTTGTGTTCAAATAGTTTTGTTTTTCAACCAAATTATTGTTAAATGGTTGATGGGTTCTTGCTCTCTTGGAATATCAAAGTTTAATTAATACTAAGTATATATGTGATGTTGATATATATGTCGTGAACTCTTCTCAAATGAATTCTTTACAAAAAATGAAAATTAAAAAAAAAAACTTAATTACTAATTGGAGTAATTAATTGATCAAGAAGAGACTATTAGAATCTTTAGTATCATTCAATTTTATTTGCTATTATATAATGTGAAACATCATAGTAATTTATTTAAGGTTTAATTGTTCTGTGGGTCCCCATACTTTTACCAAAGTTTCAATTAGGCCCCTAATTTTTTTCTTCTAATTGGGTCCCTGGATTTTTATTTTTTTCCAATTGGGTCCTCCTGTCTAATTGTTGTTATGAAAAATTAACTGCAAACACCTAATTAGAGGTGTATCTAGTGGACTAGTACTTCTAGAGTGTGTTGTAAGCACAACTGAGTCAATTGTAAGAGAGTTCTATAGAGTTTCAACCTTTACAGGTCAATTCAACCCAAGTATTTTTTCACAAGCCTCTCACAATTGTTGGGCTCTGCAGAAAACTCTCACAATTGACTCAGTTGTGCCTACAACACACAATTTGAACCTCTAATTAGGTGTTTGTGGTTAATTTTTCATAACAGCAATTAGACGGGAGGACCCAATTAAAAAAAAGTTCAGGGACCCAATTAAAAGAAAAAAAGTTCAGGGACCTAATTGAAAATTTGGTAAAACTATAGGAACCCACAAATCAATTTAACCTTTATTTAATCACTTTCTTCTAAAATGTAATTGAGACTATTAAGTAAGTTAGGTACGATAATAATTCTTAATGAGCAAAGTATAACACAGATCACCTAATAACATATATATGACTTGTTTGCTTTAAACCTGTATCGCAAAGAGTACAAAATTTGATAGTAGTCAAATAATAGATTATAGGCTTAAACAACTTTTAATTCTCAAGTAAACAGTGTATAAAGTAGGGTGCAGCGAAGGTATACACATCGTTCATATCTTGGTACAAGGATAACAGGATGTGAGTGTTTTTGGAAGACCTTTGAAGGTGCAATTTAACGAATGTAGGATGCAAGATGAGAGAATTCCAACACTTAGAAACGCACCTGAATTGCATGAGAGCCTTCATCGGAACCCATGACAGAATTTCTCCTATGAGTTCCTGAGGGAGTACTGGAGTAGTAGACATTTCCATGAACCCGCAAGACTGACTCTGAAGAGATCAACGTAAGAACAAAACCCTACAAATTATATAGATTCTTGGTTACGTCTTTTTTTGTTACATGGATGAAATCTAAACAGCAACAAAAAAAAAAGATTCTTGGTTACGTCTCATGACTATTTAATAAAATATTTTTTTTTACTCTGAAATAAATATTAATGAAGGAGAAAAAATAATGTTTTTTATTTTAATTATATGTACTAGTATTTTTTTTAAAAAAATATATTTAATGGAGGCTAAATTATTTTAGGGAGTAAAAAATGTTTTCTAATAAAATAATATAAAACTTATTAAATTATATGTTCACAAATATTTAGATTTATTAGCTAGGCTTAAATATATTATTGTTCTCCGGAAAATAATTAGATTTTTCTTTTGGTCCCTAATAAAATTTATCTTGACTTTTTGATCCATGAAAAAAAATTATTTTATATTTGGTCCCTAGTGTTAGGTTGGTTTAAGTGGTGTCATGTTCGTTAAAATTTTAAAAGATGATTTTGGCAGTTTTTAAACCACCATTATTCATTTAGAATTTTTAATTTTAATTTCTAGCGGTTTAAAAACTACCAGGACCAATTAAAGAAAAATAAAAAGAAACAAATCTGGTTGCTGCTTCTCCTCCCTTCTGGGCTGCCTACAACTCCTTTGTCACCATCACAGTCAATTAACTAGTGAGTGAGAGTTCTCTCCATTGCAGAAAAAAGCACTTGGAGCTTGCGAGGGATGCTAATGACATCGTCGAGCAACAACGAGTGAGCACACACTTCGGTTGCATTTACCACGAACTATTCTCGTGACCAAATCACGACCACAACTCAATTCCAATGCAAAGAAGTACTTCAAGTGTGTTATGGATCTCACGGTGAAGCTCAAGGAGAATCCTTCCAAAAGAAAGTCTTTTCTTCTTAAGGAGTATATTGACATGCACAACAACATAGGCATGTTGGAGATGGATCTCGAAAACTTGCAAAGGGGTGAAAGATCTTATCTAAAGATCGATAAATTCACTAATGGTCGTAGTAGACTCCATCATAACCTTAGGAATGTGTATATGGAACTTAGGGTTTAGGATGAAGTTAGGAAAAACATTAAGAGTGATATTGTGATTTGTAACATCTAAACTCTCAACCTTCTCTTCGTTCCCTGTGATAGCTTCAATCGCGACTACCACATAGGAGTTGCAATCGATGAGGAGGGAGGAGAAGCCGCAACTATATTTGTTTCCTTTTCTTTGCTTTAATTGATTCTGGTAGTTTTTATACTGCAATAAATTATAATTTAAAATTCTAAATGAATAATGGTGGTTTTAAAAACTGCCAAAAAATTGCCTTTTAAAAATTTATCAAACATGTCACCACTTAATCGAGCCGACCTAGCGGCAGGAATCAAATACAAAATAAAAAAATTTTAGGGACCAAAAGAAAGTTTTGACTATTTTTTAAGGAACAGAACATATTTAAACCTATGAGCTATCAATGTTTGGAAACAATTATTCATGATGTATTACCTGAAAGTTATCATAGACTTGTCCAACTCAATACTGTCAATTCCAGATCACTAGACTTGATGAAAATATAGACTCTCCATAAAAACTGTAAAATCCTGTTCTTAATGAAACAATTATCTCTTTATTTAATTCTAAACAGTGGGGAATCTCAAATTTTTGAGAAATACAGTTCAACTCAAAATAACGAGACGTATCTCATTGAGAATTTTAATTGTTGATTCAGACTCGGACTCCAAAAATAGTAAAATAACCATTTTTTCCAAGAGTTTTAATAAGCAAAAATGCATAAGTTTAAATACTCATAATCTCTCCTTTTTTTTTTTTTTATAGTTTATGTTAGTCAATTCATTCCTTCGGGGTTGAAATATATTTTTTTAAAGAAAAAACTAATAATAATTATAAAGTGTAATATAAAATATGTGTTACTGATATTTTTTTATTATATATATATATATATATTTAAGTTATATATAAATGCAAATATATTTATAAATACAATATTTTTAAAACAAACACTTATATAAATTAAAATGATATAAAACACATTTGAATATAAAATTATTTGAATGTATATCAATATTTATTTGAACATAAATTTATGACTAAAATATATATGTTAGTCTTTTATGTTTTTGATTATATTTAGTTTGGTTGCTTATCTTTTAAAAAATTTAGGCCCTGTTCGGGGTGATTGTGAGTTTTCAGTTTTCGGTTTTGAAATACAAATTTGAAAACAAAACGTGTTCGGATAAAATGGGTCTGAGTTGGCTTTTTATCTAATTTGAAAACACTTATCTCCAAATTTTGAAAACAATAAAAAAAAGGTTTTCATATTCCTGATTTTAGTTTCTTATTTCGTTATCCAAGCATGGAGGCTACCCCCCTCACGCTCCAAATTCCTCTAATCCTCCTCACTTCTTTGTGTTCCAAATTCACATTCATAAGCCAAATCCAATTATCCGACTTTCCTATCTTCTTTCTCAACTTTATTAGCTTTGTTCTGCACAACCACTGCTATTTTTCCTTTTCAATTTCCCTACAAACCCCATAATTTTCATATCGATTTCACATATGGGTTTTGACCATTTTCTGGAATTCTAGTGCTAGGGTGCGTTTGAATTTGCAATTGAAATTGAGAGATTTTTTTTTTAATAGAAATTGCAAGAGCATAAACATGGGTCATGTAACACATTGGGTGGATAACTGAATATTACACAAGAACCAATGGAGGTGACGAAGATAGTTTGTCTTTGCAACCAATGGAAGCCATTAACACAGTTTCTCTTTGCAACTGGCGGCGGCAACAGTGGCGTCGCGGCGATTTATCTTCGCAACCGATGAGGAGAACGACAACAGTGGTTTGTCTTCGCAACCCACAGTTGCACGACAATGGTTTGGAGTGTGCGATTTGCCTCTTTGAGATGAAGTTGCAAAGTCAAAGGGGAGTTCAACGTTACTTGATGGGTTTCACGGAGAGAGTGAAAGTGAAACAACATAAATTTTGCAACCATTTTTTAAAAATTGAAAATAGAAAGACTAAAACTCAAAACTCAAAACAAAAATTGGATTTAGTTTTTAGGAAATTTAAAACCTAAAACTAAAAACTACCGTGAACGGGGCCTTAATTTATGACCCTTTTTTATTCGAGTGAGAGTTCACATGGGATAAGTTTCATGTTTTGAATTATTTAAAAATTGTGTCCCAAAATAAAAAATAGCTCACTAAAAATAACTCAATAAAATGAAAAATAACTCACTAAAAATATTTAAAAGTGTTTGGGCTTTGAGCAGTGAAAGCAGTTCGGCCAGGGTTTTGGAAGAGCAATCAGTGCAGCCAGCCAACCAAGACAATGATGGCTGCAGCTCTGCAACTCAACGAGAGTCCTTTGCCTCACCAACAAACTCTCCCACCTTCGCCAGTACTCCCTCAGGACCTCATTGTCGAAATTCTGTCATTGGTTCCTGTGAAGTCTCTAATGCCATTCAGGTGCGTTTCCAAGACTTGGAATTCCCTCATCTTCCATCCTACGTTGGCTAAATTGCACCTTCAAAGGTCCTCTAAAGACACCCACGTCCTGTTAACGTTCGACGAAGATATGGGCACGTTCGATGAAGATTATATGGACATGTACGATGAAGATGTGAACAGCGATATTTTTTCCTTCACTGTACCATGCTCTATACGTCGTTTACTTGAGAACCCATCATCCACTATCTATGATCATCGCCACCGATTAAACCACAGTTACACTGTCTCCGGTGTCTGTAATGGGTTGGTTTGCTTGCTTGGTTCTTTCCATAGAGAAGAATTTGGAGAATACTGGGTCCGATTCTGGAACCCAGCCACAAGGATGAAATCCGAAATTTCGCCATGCTTATGTCTCCAATGGAACAAATATAAAATTGGGCAGCATGCTTGGGACCGTGGGTATCCAAGGTGTGGGTTTGGCTATGATGATTTGAGTGACACTTACAAGGTGGTGGTAGTCCTTTTGAATACTAAATTACATGAAATGGAGGTGAAAGTTCATTGCTTGGGTGACACTCTTTGGAGAAAGATTTTAACTTGCCATGTTTCCTTTCTGGGACAACATGAAGGACAGTTTGTGGGTGGCACTATTAACTGGTTGGCAGTCCGCACGTGGAGGAGTTCTTACTATCAATGGGAAACTGTTTATAATATCAATCAGTTAGCAATTTTCTCATATGATCTAAAGACCAAGACATACAAATATATGATGATGCCTGATGGTCTTTCTGAACTCCCTCGTGTTGAGCCTATTCTCGGGGTTTTGAAGGGTTGCATCTGTCTTTCTCATGATCACCAGATAACCTATTTTGTTGTTTGGCTAATGAGGGACTTTGGAGTTGAAAAATCTTGGACTCAACTGCTGAATGTAAGCTATCAGCGTCTTCAAATTCATGACTTTCCACCTTGTCCAGTGGTACCTTTGTGCTTGTCTGAAAATGACGATGTCCTTTTGCTGGCAAACAATGAAGATGAGGAATTTATTCTCTACAATCAGATAGATAATAGAATACACTCTACTGAAGGTTTCAACAGCAGCAAATTTTCATTTTTTTCCTATGATTATGTTCAAAGCTTGGTTTTGCCATATCGAAAATAAGTTAGCCTGCATTTGCTTATATGAATATGTTAAACTATGTAAGTGGTTTCAAACCTTTTCCATTTAATATATGGACAGGACAGAGAGCATTAATAATTTGGTGCTCTAGTACCTGTTCTACCTGCTGTGTTGAGTGAGTTTATAGTATGCTTTTGGTGCTCTAGTTGAACTGTCAAGGTAGAATATTGATGTAAGGGTCGATACAAGTGAATATATGGATAATTTTCTTTTGGCTTGAGTGGTCTGTTATGGTGATAAATTGATGAAAAATTGATTCAAGAATCATTACTTATGAAGTTATGATGGTGGATCGGGCTCAACAAACACCAGTTTTTAGTGAGAACATGATTTAATGTATAGCATATAGTTTGATTAGTAATAAATTTCTCCCTCATATATTGGATAGATTTGATGATAATGTGAATGAAACTAATCTTGAATTCTATGTTGGAGGTTATAATTTGTGTGGTGTTGTGGGTGAGTCTTCTTCTTTCCTCCCTACCCCTTCTTTCTTTCATCCAAACACAAGTATAGGTTAAATTTAACTCCTAATCAAGCTTTGTAATCACCAGATTTTTATTCAAACACGTGAATCCTTAGACACCTAAACATTGATTAAATTTTGAGAGAAGGAACAGGGTAGAACCTTCTCAATAAGGGTAATCTATACTCTCCCATTTCCTGCTCCGCCTACTTCATCTTCTACTCAATTATGTTTTCCTTTTCAATTCTAAACTGAATTCTTCTTACCTGGAAATATTCATGAACTGTCCAAGGTTTGGATTGAGCAATTTTCTCTCTTCTTAATCTCTTCAATCGAATAGTCTTTGAGGTAGGGGTAGAATGTCCTCACTCCTTTATTCTTTTACGAGTTTATGGTAGTGATAAATTTTAAGTGAAATAAATAGATTATCATATGAATTTTCAAGGGCCCAAGACTGGTGGTTGTGTCCAATCTCATCCGTGTGGAACACTATTGTTGAAAGAATTGAGCAACTGTAATTCAGATTTCATAAGCAAAAAGGTCGTGCAAATTTATTAAATAGGTCAAAATATATGGATTAGGTGTGATGTCGATTTTGTGAAGCCACTACAGTTCAGATTTCCTAAGTAGAAAGGTGGGAAGAGAATTTTGATGAAAAACAAAAATGTGGGATGACAATTTTGTGGAGCAAAAGGATGAGGGATTAATGAGTGGGTTATAATCTTAGCCATAGATGAAATTTTATATATAATGAATGGCCCAGATTTATTAAACAGGAGATCTACTGTTAAAAGTTAAAAGGAGAGGATCCAAATCCATAGAAATGAGCAAGAATGTACCCTCAGAGTGAGTAAATGAGGTAAAATCTTTCAAACAGAAATTGAAAAGAAAAAGCACTGGTTCGAGCATGGTTATTTCACACACCTATTTCATCCTAGTTGTGATTGATCTGACTGGTCCCAGCCCCACAAAATTTGGATTGTCTTATAAAGTCATAAATTACTTTAGACTATCAGTTATGGTCTAAATAAAATACTATGCCATTTGAAATATTTACTCCATTCAAATGTAAGTCAACCTTAGGCAATAAAAAGAAGTTTATGAACAACGATGAATTTGATTAACCATTACTAAATTTTATATGCCATAATGAATGAAATAACTAATCTTATATTTATTAGTAGCTAGTGTAAAAATACATAAGCCAGTATTCTTATATTGAGATTCTGTAACTTAAAGAATTATGTTCTATAGTAAATTGTGTTCTGTTTTACGCATATTCATCTTAAAATGTTCATAGACAACGAGAGTTGTCATTTCAAAAGCATAGCAAAAACACTTGCCTTACCATAGCAGAGCTAGCTATCATATTCATGGCCATTGTAAGTCATCAAATTTTTTTTTTTAGTCAAAAAGGCGTGCACAAGCATGATAATGATGACTGAAATCCCAACTATGTTGGCACCTCAGTGATCAACCATCATCTGCAGCACACCTATACTTCATTAAAAAATAGAGAAAACAAAATCATGGGGAGACATGAACCAAAACCCATGAGCAATCATTTGAACCTATACATAGGGAGAGCCAATCTATTTCAGAAGAAGTCATTCCTAATAAAAGAAGGAATTAAGTACCACCACAAAAAACCATGTATGCTAGTGCCATGAGAGGTGAGCTTGTCTGCACAATTATTCCCCTCTCGATAGATGTGTGATTATCTGAAATTCATATTTTTTGTAAGCTCTAAACAGTTAATCCATCTGTTCCTAATTCTCCAGGGAACCAAGTTGGGAGATTTAAAAGCTTTGATAACAAGCATAGAATCACATTCCAACCAACAATTGGTCCAACCTTTTTTATGAGCTATTTCAATAGCCATAATGGTTCCCAACAGCTCAACATTGAGAGCAAAAGATATGCCAATGTTAGCCAAGAAACAGCCCATTGTGGCTGCACTGTGGTCTCTGAAAATACCACCATAAGCTGCTGGACCTGGGGCACCCCTTGCAGACCCATCTGTGTTTCCTTTAATCCAGTAGCAAGGAGGAGCCTACCAATTCACTTGATTGATGACTGGAGCAGAACCATGATGAACTTTAACCGAGAAGGCTTTCAGAATTTGAAATTCTTTTATATCTGAGTACATGGTGCCTTTGCTAATTGTCCCAGCTAAACATACATTGGCATAAACCATGTTAATCGCTGTAGATAAAAGAATGCTTTTGTTATCAAATCTAGCCTTGTTGCGGCCCCACCAAATAACTGAGATTATATTGATGATAGCAGCTAGCAGAACATCCCTTGTTTGAGAACTCCACTGTTTTGAGCGGAGGGAAAGAATATCAACCATTGAAGATGAATTGATTTGTTGCTGCAGAATATTTTCAAGCCAATTCCAAAGCTTTTTAGCAAAGGAACACTGGAAGAAAAGATGAGAAGTGGATTCCTCAACAGAAGAGCAAAGACATAACATTGAGACAACAGTACAACCTCTAAGTCTTAAGCATGTAGGCATTCTGTTGTGAAGAATTCTCCAAGCCAAAAATGATTTAGATGGAGGGATAGCATTATTCCAAATAATCTTTGCCCAGAAAACATCTTGGCCAGGCTGATTGAGGAAAGAATATGCATCTTTGAGATTGAGAGATCCAGATTCTGTTTTCCCCAACCTTTTTTGGTCCAAACCGCCATTTTGAGGGATGGCAATTTGACTTAAATCTGCAACTATGCTGGGATGTCTTTGAATGATGCTGTTTGGTATTTTCCAGGCTCCATTTACAATTAAGTCATCAAATTAGTCATTGAAAGAAGAAAGTAAACATTTAACAATAATGTAAGTCAGCTAGTTTTCTTTTGTTAAACTTTCGTTTGTAGGAATAATGGCATTTCAACATGCTATGTACAGTTGTATACAAGCATTTTAAGCTTCGATGCAGTAACTAGAATCAAAGCTTAACACGTACAGAAGTTCCTGTTGCTAGAACTGCTGAAGCTTTGGGAATGAGATGTGGCTCAAAACTAGCAAAGGATTTTCACCACTTGAAAGTGGAGGATGAATAAGATAGCTTGGAAATAATCTTATTTCAATTTAATAGTGGTGGACTGTGTCACCCTAAGCAACCTCTAGCATCAATGTCACTTATCATACACCAAGAGGGGAAGGTAACAAAGTTGCCCATTTTTTAGATATCAGTGATGTAGATGCCAAAAGTTTAACCAGAATGAAATTAGCAATCTTGTTCTTCTAGATTTCCTTTGATTCAGTTATATTTGAAAGTAAAATTGAAGGTTTAAAAATAGCCATTTTAATACAGAAAAAATGGATTTGGCTTGTTTTCTGTTGTTAGATGTTTAAGAGGAAAGTTCATTGTATAAAGAGAACAAAGACGCCTTTCTTAGATCTTCAACAGGTGCAATGCAATCTAAATGGGATTACACATATAAAACATAATAACAAATCTGGTATTCCATATAAACATGTAAGCAAGGAAATTAAAGAACAAATGACATTAATATTAAGTGGTGAATTAAAATAAGTGCCTTTTGTTATTTTGTTTAAAACTTTTTGATTACCAATCCAAGAATAAAATAATTGAGAATCAATTTCTGTTTAGGAAGATCATATACTATCTTACTATTATAAATATAAATTAAAATAAATTCATTCAATCCAAAGAAATTCAACGATTAGTAATAGCCAGTAGAATCATCCACAACCAGGTAATCAAACTAAGGAACCACCAAAATTATTCGGGCTCTCTATCCTGTCCATACATTACATGGCAAGGATCTGAAACCACTTACATAATTTGACATAAATTCATACAAGCACATGGAGGCGAGCTTAATTTTAATATGGCAAAACCAAGCTATGAACATATTCATAAGACAAAAATGACACTTTGCGGTCATTGAAACCTTTAGTACGGTGCACTGCATTATCTCTCTTATTATACAGAACAAATTCCTCAACAAAATCATCATCAGCTGTCAGCAGCAACAAGACATCATCATTTTCAGACATGCACAAAGGTGTTGTTGGACAATATCGAAAGTTATCATTTTGAGGATGGTCACAAGTTATATTCAGCAACTGAGTCCAGGATTTTTCAACTCCAAACTCCATCATTAGCCAAACAACAAAATGGGTTGCACTGTGAAGATAACAAAGACTCAAGCAACCCTTCAAAACCCCAATATCAGGCTCAGTAGGAGGTATTTCCAAAAGACCATTAGGCATCAACAAGTATCTGTATGTCTCGTTCTTTAGATCATACGAAAAAATTACTAACTGATCAATACTAACCGTTTCCCATTGATAATCAGAATTCAAACTGCGAAGTGCTAACCAATTAACAGATCCACTCACAAACGGTCCATGCAAATATTGCCCTATAATGGAAAAAGCATGGCAAGTTAAAATCTTTCTCCAACAAGTGTCACCCAAGCAGTGAACTCTCACCTCCCTTCGCTGTAATTTAATATCCCAAAGGACTACCACCACCTTGTAAATGTCACTCCCATCACCGAAACCAAACCCACAGTGCACAAGACCAGGTCCAACTTCATAATTGGTTGAACTAAGATGTAAGCATGGTGAATCTTCTGACATGATCCTCGTGGTCGGGTTCCAAAATTTGACAGAATGTTCAATAAATTCGTCTCCATCAAAAGAATCAAGCATGCAAACCAACCCGTTGCACACACCGTGGACAAAGTATTTAGGGTGGTTGAATCGGTCGCAACAATCATTAATAGTGGATAATGGGTTCTCAAGTAAACGAGGTATCGAGCAAGGTGCGACACAGGTGTCGACTCCTCCAGGGTTGCTGGAGTGAACGTGTCAGAAAGTTATTAAGACATGGGTGTTTTTGGAGGACCTTTGAAGGTGAAATTTAATTAAGGTAGGATCGAAGATGAGAGAATTCCAATTCTTAGAAATGCACCTAAATTTCAGGAGAGCCTTCACTGGAACCCGTGATAGAATTTCCATTATAAGGTCTTGAGGGAGAACTGGAACAGGAGACATTTTTATGAATGCGTGAAGAATCTTGAAGATGGAAGTAAAAATAGAAAAGAGACTGAGAAACCTATATTTAAATTTTTGGTCTGTGGGCTTAAAAGATAAAGATCAACAATTTTAGTCACAAATAAATAATAATCTTTTAAAGCTAAAAAAGATTGTTTTGTTATGAGTAATCTACTTGTGGCTGTCCATATCTTTTTGTATTATCTTTTATGATCTTTCCTTATTTCTATTTATCTTTTGTAACTTCCTAGATATCTCTTATATCTATAAATAGGCTACTCCTCCTGGAAAGAATACACACAATTATCATTCTCTCTAGACTTTAGTCTCCTCTTCTTCTCTACTTTTCTGCTTCGAGTTATATTTTATTTAACACGTTATCAGCACGATTGTCTTTCTTCCATGGGTCATGCACAATTGGTATTGCAACGCAAGAAAAAGTCTTGTAAATAATTTGATTGGAGAAAATTGTTCTTTCAAATTCATATTTCAAGGTCAGATTTCTCTTTCTCTAATTTCATTATCCATACTATGTGTTTGGTAGAATATTTGTGTTCTATTTACGTAACTATGAAATTGATCATTTGAAAGTCCTAAAGACTCTATCAAAGAAGGGAAATTATTTCAGAGTCCTGAAGACTCAAGCAAAGAAGAAAACTATTTAAGAGTCTTGAAGACTCTATCAAAGAAGAAAATTATTTGAGAGTCCTGAAGACATGAAATTATTTGAGAGTCCTGAAGACTCTATCAAAGAAGAAAATTATTTTAGAGTCCTGAAGACTCTGAACTAGTTATATTTCTTTATAAAAAAAATTTCTCACCAGAAGTGAGAAAATAATATAAAAGTGAAAAATAATTTCTCTCACTAGAAGTGAGAAAATAATGCAAAAGTGAAAATAATATTTTAGGTAGTGCGAATAATTTTTCTTCTTGATTTTCTTGATTATTTGTCCCTTGATGTTGCACCTCCTGAAATTTAGGTGTACTGTTTGATATTTGATCAAGGTATTTTGAAAGTAATCTATCTATCTATTTTATTTATTTTATCTATTTTATTTTTAAGGATATGATTTTTTTTTGGGTTTCTTATGATAAAAAGAATTTGGAATTGGCTACATTTTAATTACCACGGATGGATCACGTTTAAATATCTACATACATTGGTTATAGTTCTAAATGGTTGGATTGCTTCAATTACATTTAATATTTCATGGTGTGATGTGGTTTATTTTCGGATATTGCATTTTCCTTGTAAGCATAATTGAATACAATATTTGCCACGGTCATATGTCTAATGTGAATTGCATTGAATGTGCAGTGATATGTGATTTATCTTGATTAATGTATATATGAAAAGATAAAATGAAACAAAATAAAAGGGATGGAACCTTTTCCAATACGTACATAAATTACTTCCTGTAACTTGTTTAAATAATGTTTCCATGCCTATGTTTAATATATGTACATCACATTGTGTATGAAGATTTTACTTATTGCTTTTGAAAGTCTCAATGAAGAAAGAATATAAAAGCTTTTCCATATAATGTACGTGAAACATTTTTTTAAGGCTATTTTGATTATGGATATGGTGTATATATATATTGTTTAGAATATGATTGAAAGAATCTATTGTTAATGAAGTGGACCTTTACACTTTAGTCATGCGCTCCCCTTCTTGGCAAATAACTTTTTGAAGCCAAGAGACATTGTTTCTTGTGTTCACAATATCATATACCGCAATGGTCCTATGTAATTAAAAGTGAGAAAATATTTCAAGAACTTTTAAGATTTGATATTTTGTGAGTGCATATTTCAAGAAATTGATATTTCGAGAACTATGAATCGTATATATCATTAAAAATTAAATTGTGAAATAGATCATCTTTATTTGTAATTATTATTTTGGTGACCTTTTCCCTCAAATATGAATAAGTACATTTCTCATTAAATGGGCATATTTTAAAATTAATTTCTTGTCTAACTATGGCTGAGCAAAACAATGAGCTTTTAATGAAAAATCATGAGGTTCGCCCGATCGGTTCTGCTCCATTCCCAAAAGTGAATGTAGCAATATCTAATTATTATGCTTATGGACAATCTCATGGTCGAGGCTATGGTCATGATCATGGTCGGGGACATGGTCATGAAATAAGTTTTAAGAATACTTTTTTTTTTGCCAGAAGTGAAAAAATGATGTGAAAAATTAATCACCTCATTGGTGATGAGAGTGTCAAGAAATAAATTCTCTCATACAATGTTCTTGAATTTATGATTAGTAGAATGTTTTGTGTTTCTTATGTTTTGATGTTACTGGACCTTATGTGAATTTTTCTAAGGCAATAATTTTTTTAATAAGATTGTTATCTTTTAAATATATTTTTCTACACAATTTTAACATTAATTATTTATACTCCTTGTTTCTGTCAAGAATAATAAACTTTCTCTTGTTTAGTAATGCGAGAAGTCAATGTTAGTACTATTTCTGGTACTACATATATATAATTAAAGGCTCCAGAAGAGATAATATATTATTACCAGGAGAAACAAAGTTACACATTAAAAATGCATTTTGTTCTCCTAAGTCTCATAGAAACTTCTTAAATTTCAAGTATATCCGTCTAAATGGATACCATATTAAAACAAATAATGAGAAATATCTTTATATCATGAGACTTAATTAATTGTGTATTGAAAAAATTGCATGCGTTTTCTTATGGTTTGTACTACGCGAATATTAGTACAATGGAAAAGCATAATGTCGTAAACTAGAAGTTTACGAATCAAAATAAATTTGTTGTTTGGCATGACCGGTTAGGCCATACCGTGTTCATTATAATGTGAAAAATATTTGAAAAATCATATGGACACCCATTTAAGAGCCAGAAGATTCTTCAGTCTAATGATTTCTCATGCACTATTTGTTTCCAAGGGAAGTTGATAATTAGACCAGGAAAATTGGCAATGAATTCATTTCATTTTTATAACGGATACAGGGTGATATTTGCGGACCAATACACCCACCATGTAGACCATTTAGATATTTCATGGTTTTAATTGGTGCATCAACTAGATGGTCACATGTTTGTTTGTTGTCAACTCGCAACCAGGCGTTTGCGAGATTGTTAGCTCAATTAATTTGACTAAAAGCTCATTTTCCTGATTATGCAATTAAGAAAATCCGTCTTGATAATGCTGGTGAGTTTACATCTCATGTTTTTAATGAGTATTGTATGTCTATTGGAATTGATATTGAACATCTTGTAGCATATGTTCATACACAAGATGGACTTGTAGAATCACTTAGTAAACATCTAAAGTTGATTGCAAGACCATTATTCATGAGATCAAAACTTCCAATATCTTATCGGGGACATGTAATCTTGCATGTTGTAGTATTGATTCGCATCATGCCAACAAGTTATAATTAGCTCTCCCCATTGATTTTTATTTTTAGTGAGCAACCTAATATTTCCCATTTGAAAATTTGTGAATGTGATGTATATTTCAATTCTTACACCACAACACACTAAGATGAGTCCTAAAAGAAGGTTGGAAATATATGTTGGGTATGAATCTCCATATGTAATAAAATATGTTGAATCATCAACAATAGATGACTTGATGTGTCGATTGTTATTTTGAATTAGTTTTCCCAACATGAGGGGGAGATAGTAAGCAGTTGGAAAAAGGAGATTAGTTGAATGAATTATCATCTTGATCCTCGAACAAATCAATGTGAACCAAAAGTTCAAAAGATAATTCATTTACAAAGTTTAGCCAAAAGAATGGCTTAATCATATGTACCAATTGCTAATGCTCCAATAAAATTTGATGTCCCTGTTGGACAATATAATATTGCAAAATGAGTCTCAAACATGCATTAGTGTGGTAGACCCGTTGGTTCCAAAGATAAAAAATCCTCAATTAAGAAAAGGAGCTGAAAAGTTAAATGGCCAAATTGAGGTTATGAAAACTTTAAAAGATTTTTTCAGACATAATAGTTCCAGAAGAACTTAGATACCTGAAATTAGTGAAAATAAAGAGATCTCAAATTATGTCATGAATGGAATACAATGGAACCAAAATGAAGTCAACGTTGACGAAGTGTTTACATATAATATAGCGCTAAATGTAATAAATGATATTGAGGATCAAGAACCAAAGTTCATTAGTGATTGTCGACAAAGAAATTATTGGCCAAAACAGAAAGATGCTATTGAAGCATAATTAAACTCGCTTGCTAAGCGAATCATTTTTGGACCTGTAGTCCGTACACATGAAGGTGTAAAACTAGTTGGATATAAATGGGTTTTTGTGCAAAGGCAAAATAAGAATGGTAAAATTTTGAGATACAACGTACGACTAGTTGCTTAAGGATTTTCACAAAGACCCAATATTGATTTTAAAGAGACATATTCACCTGTAATGGATGTAAGTATTTTTTATATTTAATGGTTGCTCATGAAGGACTCAATTTACATATAATGGATGTTGTTATAGCCAATTTGTATGGCTCTCTGGAAAATGAAATTTATACGAAGGATTTAATTTGCCCAGCAGTTCAAGTTTTAGAGAAGATTACTCAATCAAATTGAATAAGTCTCTTTATAGATTAAGGCAATCAAGACGCATGTGGTACAATCGTCTTAGTGAGTATTTGCTAAAGGAAGGATATAAAAAAATGATCCCATTTGTCCATGTATTTTCATGAAAAAAATAAGAAAATGGATTTGCCATAATTGCTATTTATGTAGATGACATAAATATCATTGGAACTCCTAAAGAGCTTCCAAAGGCCATAGATTGCTTAAAGAAAGAGTTTGAAATGAAGGACCTAGGAAGGACAAAATTCTGCTTGGGATTACAAATAGAATATTTAAAAGGCGGAATTTTCGAGCATCAAGAACGTTATATAACAAAGGTGCTTAAAAGGTTCTATATGGACAAATCACATCCATTGTGTACTCCAATGGTTGTAAGGTCTTTAGATGCGAACAATGATCCTTTCTTACCTAAAGAAAAAGATGAAGAACTACTTGGTCTTGAAGTACCATATCTTAGTGCTATAGGAGCATTAATGTATCTTGCTAATTGTACAGACCCGATATATCATTTGCAGTTAATTTATTAGCAAGATATAGTTCTTCACCTACACAAAGACATTTGAATGGAGTGAAGCACATACTTCATTATCTTAGAGGCACTATGGACATGAGCTTGGTTTATTCAAATGTTTCAAAGTCAGATCTAATTGGTTATGCAGATGCAGGTTATGTATCAAATCCTCATAATGGTATATCACAGACAGAATATTTGTTTACATGTGGTGGTATAGCTATTTCATGGCGGTCTGTGAAATAAACCATAGCAGCAACATCATTTAATCATGCAGAAATTTTAGCATTACACGAGACAAGTCGTAAATGTGTTTGGATGAGATCTATAATTAAACATATGCAGAAACTTGCGATTTATCCTCAAGAAAAATGGCATCGACGACCATATGTGAAGATAATGCTGCATGTATCGCTCAGTTGAAAGAATGATACATTAAAGGAGATAGAACAAAGCATATTCTACCAAAATTCTTTTTCACTCATAATCTCCAAAAGAATGGTGACATAAGTGTTCAACAAGTTTGTTTGTGTGAGAATCTAGCGGATCTATTTACAAAATCATTGTCAGGAAACACTTTTGAGCAACTAGCCCACAAGATTTGACTTCGTCGTCTTAAAGATGATTGTCTGCATGAGAGGGAGAAATAAATACGTTCTGCACTCTTTTTCCCTTCGCCATGGTTTTGTCCCATTGGGTTTTCCTGGCAAAGTTTTTAATGAGGCAGGTGATAACGTATTGAAGGATGATGTACTCTTTTTCCTTTACTAGGTTTTTATCCCACAGGGTTTTTTCCTAGTAAGGTTTTAATGAGGCACATTCTTAAATAATGGACATCCAAGGGGGAGTGTTATGAATAATCTACTTGTGGCTGTCCATATCTTTTTTGTATTATCTTTTATGATCTTTCCTTATTTCTATTTATCTCTTGTAACTTCCCAGATATCTCTTATATCTATAAATAGGCTACTCCTCCTAGAAAGAATACACACAATTATCATTGTCTCTAGACTCTAGTCTCCTCTTCTTCTCTACTTTTCTCTCGACTTTTCTGCTCCGAGTTATATTTTATTTAACATGTTTTCATTTTTAAAAGAATAAAAATGGTCACCACAATTTTTTTTAAAAACTAAATTTATAAATTGATTGACTTTTTTTTATCTTATATCTTATATAAGAACAAAAATGATAATCAGTATCTTATAGAAAATAACAACATGATTTTATCCCCAATGGAATTGCAACCAAATGGGAAAAAAAGTATTTAAAAAAAATTTGAAAATAAATTTACCCCAAAATTTACTTGATCCCAAAAAATATTGGGAAAGTTTTCTAAAAGTGTTTGATCATCAATTTCCAAAATAGGACAAATTTTGTGAGTGATTTATGCAAAGTGAAAGGCTGAAAATTAAGGCTATGTTTGACATGTCATTTCATCTAGCCTCTAACTTTATAAACATGTATATCTTTTAATATAAAGTAAATAATTATTTGATAATTTATTTATATTATTTAATACTAGCAAAAACATAGGTACAGCAGTGCCAATGTGTCTGCATTTTTATTATGCTAAAATTAATATATAATAAACTTTTTTTTTATTATGCATTGATATGTATATTAATTTTATATATTAACACAATCTAAAATGTTAATTTAAAGTAAAAAAAAAAAACTGGAAGCTTTACAATAATAATAATAAAAACAGAAGAGAGAGAGAATAGTGGTGAGGTTAAAAAAAAAAAAGAGGAAAGGAGAGAAGGGTAAATAGAAAATTGAAGAGTACCGCGGAAGTTAGAAAAAAAATATAAAAAAAAGGTGTGTTAATTAAAGCATGTAAATCAAAATTTAAGGTGAATAAATTAGAAGGCATTACCATGGGGTGGTGCATCAGCATGGTTGCGAGAGATGGATCATTAATTGTGATTAGCATCAGAATCAGTCATGGCAGAAAAGAATGCAGAAGAAGAGGGTTTGGAATCGGTTCATCTATTTAATTAGGATTATGAAAAATAGATAGTGCCCTTTGCATTTGTGTGCAATGCTTCCATTACTCAAAGGACAAAGGTGGAACTAAAACTGAAATTGAAGTTGAATTTCGAAGCCTTCATGAACAACTATATAATGGTGAAAAAAAAGGGATAAGAATGTATTTTTATTTAATTATAAAAAATAAAGAGAAAAAAATAAACTTTTAACGTTTACTCCGTCTTCAACTTCAGTTATAGTGGCTCCACTCGCAGTTGCATAAGATTTGGGTTTCCAAATTGAACTTGAACCTTATGCCCTGCTTTTTCCATTGTTTTCACTAATATTCATTCCAGCAAGCCTGTTAGTAACAGTTTCTCCTTTTTAGACAAATGAAAAGTGAAAGGTCTAATTGTTAACCCTCTATGGGTGCGTTTGATACACACCAAGGGACACAACAAGCATAACAACAAAGGTAAAAGAATGTAAAATTTACCATAATATCCTTTTGAATATTAATAAAATTTATATTAATTATCATAATACAACTTTTATTATTATTATTATTATTATTAGAGTTTAATGGTGATGCACTGACAGTGTAAAGCAGTTTTACACTGTCATCCAATCACAAATCACCGTTAATATGACTTTTAGGGTAATTATCATAAAAGTCAACAAACTTACCATACATAGTGGGTTGTGATTGGATGACATTGTAAAACTGTTTACAATGTCAGTACATAACCTTTTTTCTCTTATTATTATTATTATTATTATTATTATATTTATGTGTGAACCTGAGCACTAGCTAGCAACAAATCGATACATTCTAGAGGATGTAAACACCATTTTGAAAATTGCAATCAAACTCTAATATGAATTTCGTCTCTCTTCTAAAAAAATGATGCGAATTAAAGAATTGCTTTCACAGCAGAGCTTTTGGGAATCATTACAGCTATTGAAATGGCCCATGCAAAAAACTGGACTCGTCTTTGGCTAGAAACAGATTACAAATTGGTGGTACAAGCTTTTCATTCACCTCAGCTTGTCCCATGGAGGCTTCAAAATAGATGGGAAAATTGTCTTTTCTTGACCAAGTCTATCAATTTCCATGTTACTCATATATACCGGGAAGGCAACCACTGTTCTGATTTATTAGCAAATTATGCAGCTACTAATCATCAATCCCTTCTTTTTGTTCATACTCTTTTGTTCGTAATCAAATGGGTTTACCAGAGTATAGGTTCAAACTTTCTTGACATGGGTCTCGGTCTAGTCCCCCCATGATTTTTTCACACTGTTTTGGTTTCCCTTTAATAAATTCAGGTCTGTTTTGGGTATACGATCAGTAGCAGCCTGGGTGCCAACATAGTTGGGATGTTGGCTGCTGCTGTGATGCTCATTTCATACCTTTTCCGAAAAAAAAAGAATCAATATCTACTTTAGCAACCAACCACACAATGGAGTAGCAGTTTTGATTCCGAAGCTAATTAACGTGAAAAAAAAATACAGTAATGATCAAGTGTGCATAGAGGAGTAGTTAGGCAATTATGTTGAGAAGGTGGGAGTGGGGAAAGAGGGGGTAAGGAGAGAGAAAAAAAAATAAAGTGGGTATTTAAGTCTTTTTAATATGTTGTACTGAGAACAAAAAGTTGTTCCGTGAATTGTTGAGTAACAAGAAAAGAGGTTTTTGTCTTGTCCTTCCTCATTGGAGTAGTGGTGTCCCATGGTCTTTTTTCAAAACAAACATGGAACAACTATAGTTGTCCTGTCCAGTACCATGTTTCTTAGTGAATCAAACAGACCCTATATTTCAATTTTATGTTGACAAAATATAGTTAGCAAACTTTATTCTAATTTAATACTTTTGTCTTGAAGGGGAACTGAGATAGATCATCAGGGTAGACTTGCCTAAAGATAAAGAGGTGCAAATGTGCAATGGATGCAAACACATTGAAGAAAATAGAAAACCTTAAAATACTGGAATGTGTCTCCCCCTTCAAATCTAGAACCTTCCTTTTCCTTCCCTTTGCTCACTCTTACCAGACCCTACCTCTCTCTCTCTCTCACCAGTGCCTTGCAATCAGTTATTTCTCTTCCAATTTTCTAACTCAATAGTGACTTTAGATTATTCTGTTTTTGTCAAATAATGCACGTAGAATTGAGTCAACTGACCGTAAAACTGAAACTTGATTATCTTATGCTGGTGAAAACGTGCTGAAATTTTAATTGGTTGATTGTTTTCCTTCATCGGCTATGCCTTAGTGAATGTGGCCTCAAAGTTACCTAAAAGTGTTTGATCAACAATTTCCAAAATAGGACAAATTTTGTGAGTGATTTATGCAATGTGAAAGGCGGAAAATCAAGGCTATGTTTGACATATCATTTAATCCAGCTTCTAATTAATGTAAAGTAAATAATTATTTGACAATTTATTTATATTATTTAATATGAATAGAAAATAGTTTTTCAATAACTTCTAATTCAATCATAATGAAAATGTTAAATATTTAGTTTTTTTTTATTTTTAAGTTCAAACATAAATTGTCTTTCAAAATTTTAGAAAATATCTATTCTGAACATAATTTATCCATGCATAACATCATATTAAATTTAATACAATTAATGTAATATTTGATATAAATTGTGCTAACATTTAATCATTTAAATACATGTTCTTAAATTAATATTGTTTCATTCATTCAATAATTTTATTTTCAATATATTTATAGAATATTAAATTAATGAACTCCAAATTAATGTTTTAATGGAATAATCTGAGTTATTTTAGTTAAGATTATTTTTTTTATTTTCATCTGATTTTTCTTATGTAATTTAATTTGTCTATAAAAACTTTTGACTTCAAGAAAACAACATATTGAAATTCAAATTTATAGTTGTATTCGAAAATATGCACATTCAATTATCTTTTATTTTTTCTTATTAATAAATAAGTTCACATCCTAATTGATATGTTATTCTTCTATAGTAATACAGTAAATTAAATTTTTAATGGGAATTTTTTAATTGATTTTAGATATTTTTTCAACAACATAAGAAATTAACAAAATTATCAATACATTTTTTAAAACCTAGAAAAATTACCCCCATCATTCATCATGTATCGTACGGGTCCACGCTCTAGTTTAAGAAAATAAAAAGTTGAAATGAATGATCAATTAAGGCTACGTTTGATGTGTCATTTTAGCTCGCTTCTAGCTTGTTTTACTAGTTAAAAAGCTTGTTAGACCTTATTAGTAGTGTTTGGTAAACAAGCTTTTTTAGTAGTTTGTTGCATTTTTTGAGGCGCTACTTCAAGTATCATTTTTTGAAATGCTAACTTCTACCTTCTATCTTCTTTTTTTAATTCTCCTGTTGTCCTTAAAGTAGAGTTTTATTATTTTTTTTTTACCTTTTTTTTTTGCATAAGATAAGATTTTCTTATTTTTACCCTTTTATTACATAAGATATTGATATTGATAATGATATATGATAAGATTATTTTATTTTATTTTCCTTATTATTTTTAGATATTTTTCTACTACACGGTTTATTTTAACCATTATACTATTTACAATATTATTTTATTAATCTGACATTATACTTCAAGATATTGATATTGATAGACGATAACTCTTTTTAATTATTGTCTCTCATATTTTTATATTACATTGTTTATTTTAACAATTGCACTATTAACATAATGAAAGTATAATGTTTGCTTATAAGTATGTTATTTTTACTTTATTTTAAGTTTGATTGGAAATATTTTAAGATATAGTATAAGATGAGAGTAGAATACACAACATAAAAAATTAAGATATTTAAAAGTAAAAAATGTAATTAAAATAATTGATCTATAAATAAAAAATACAAGAGTTTAAAATTAATTAACAACCGAAATTATAAAAACCTCATAATATATTTTTATCAATAAAATAACATTGAAGTTATATATAAAAAATTATCATATAAACATGTCATTTTTTGTCATTTTAAATTTATCAGCTTCCTCAACATACAATTTTACCAAACACTTGTAATTTATTAAGCTAGCTTAACAACTTTCAGATATCAACTACTAGTTTTCAATTACTAACTAGTTATCTGGTTATCTTTCTAGCAGTATTTTAGCTAGTTTTGACAAACATAGCCTAAGACTCAAAATATTAACATGTAGGTATGAAACTAGAAAATATGGTTATGGGGGACAAAAATATTGTGAGGCATTTGCAAAATTTTATAGTAAGCTTTCTAAAAAAAAGGTTGTTATAGTTTATATGTTTAATTATTCTTTTGATCCCTATTTATAGTTGCAACAACTTTTCCTAGCTTTTAATCCTTATAGTTTAAAACATTCTATTTTGGTCTCTATAGTTACAATTTTTGTACCCTTTTGGTAGTCACCGCATCAAGTGTTGACTAAAGCCATTTTGAAACAAATGTGACATGGCTCATTTAATCCACATTCATGTCAAAAGGCGTAAAACAACTATAGACGACAAGGAAGAAAAGGGTAAAAAATGACAACTATAAAGACCAAAATGAAATGTTTTAAACTATAAGGAATAAAAGAGAAGTTTGTTGCAACTATAGAAGTTTGTTGCTACATCCAGCAACATTTTTCCGTCAATGAATTTTTTGCTTATAGAAAAGTAGGTGGTTGAGAAACATGTGTATTTTCAGGGAGAAGCAAAAATTGGTTTCATAGGTATTACATAAAAGTTGACTTGTAGTCGCGGTTAAATAGAAAGATTAACAAAGTTGTTCATATCAAAAGTCATAAGCATTTAAAACAAGATTTACAATGATGTTTGATACTGTATGTAAAGTAGGGACAATACAAAATATCCCTCATCCCATCAAGTTTCTCATAACAACAAAAGCATAAAAGTCTTGGACGAAGTTGTGGCATTTGTTGGCATAACTTATCTTATGAGGTTTGGGAGGACACTCTTGATTCTTACTTTTATATCTAAAAAATAAGCAACAAAGGGATTAAAAGGATTGGTAAACTAAGTGAATTTTTGTAATGAGATTTGTGGGGGGAATTTCTTATATAAACAAAGCCAAGAAGCCCTTCTAAGATCTTTAACATTTGTAATGGAATAAAAATGTTACACATATGAAATATAACGAAAGGCAATCACATTACTTCTTTTTCACATCTATTTGTAAAACATAGGAGCTAATGAATTGAATATTAAGTGAAGAAAAATAACTTTTCATATTTTATTTTGCATTTGTTAGAAACTTTTTTGAAATTATCACAATAGAATTTTCAAAAGATGTGTGATTGGTTCCCTTTTGAGAAAATCATTTATAAAAAATAAGAAGTTAAAATAATCTCATTGAATCTAAGGGTTAGAATCCAACCATTACAACAATAGCCAATAGAATAATGCCCAAATTTTTTTAAGCAAAAGAAAGGGCAAGCAAGAGCATCACAATAACGGGAGAGATCCCAACTATGTTGATACCTCAACTGCTAACCATGATTTGCAGCTGGCCCTAAATATCATTAAAAAAAATCAGAAAGAGAGGATACAAAAAACCATGGGTGGGTGGGGGGGCATCAACCAAACCCACGGAAGGCAAAACAATACTTAAATCTATAGTTAGGAAGACCAATCCTATTTCTATTCAATTCTATCCTGCCAAAAAGAGCGGCAGAATCCCACCAAAAGAAATCCTCAATAGTATATTTGCACAGGTATTGTCTTCTCTGTAAATATGATCAACTAAAAAATTCATATTGGATGTAATATCTATGCAAATTTTCCACTTATTCCTAATTCTCCAGGGAACAAAAATAGGATTTTTTTAAGCTTTAATCCCTAAATTAGCGAAAGTAAGAAACAAAAATAAATTCACATTATATGTCTTCTCTATACAACAAATTGAAAAGGATCAAAACTACTTACTTGATTTAAGATAAGTTGAATTCTGCAAGCTGTTGTGTAGGAGCTTAATTTTGATAAGGTGAAACCAAGCTTGGAAAATAGTCATTGGTTTGCCACCAAACTTTAAAGTTCGGAATTTCAGTAATGCTCACCATATTATTTCTTCGATTATATATAATAACATCATCATTTTCAGACATGCACAATAGTAACATTGGACATAAAAAGCTTTCACTTTGAAGATTCTCACTAACCTTTACCAATTGAGTTCAGGACTTATCATCATCTCCAAACTCTCTCATTTGCCAAGCAACAAAATGGGTTCCTTTGTCATCATGAAAAAACCATAGAGAATCCCTTAAAACCACTAGATTTGGCTCAACTTCAAAGACTTCATCAAGACCATCAGGTAGCAACAAATATCTAGGTTTCTCCTTCCATAGATCAAAAGAAAAATTACTAACTCATTGGAAGGAATATTATCTCAGTCAAAATGAGAACTCAAGTTGTCAAGTGCTAACCAGTTAACAGTGCCACTCAAAAAGTATCCAGTTAGCTCTAGAATGGGAAAAGTGGGAGAAACACCACCTTATAAATGTCACTTCAATCGTCATAGCCAAATCCAAAATTTATAGAAGCTGCTGGTCCAAATCTTTGACAACATGGATTGACACGGAGGCATGGTGATTTTTTTTATCCCATTCTTGTAGTTGGGTTCCAAAATCGGACCCAATATTCTTCAAATTCATGTCCAATATAACAACCACACAAACAAACCAATCCATTGCAGGAGCCAGTGACCCAATATTTAGTCTTTAATTGGCAGCATCTATCTTCTTCATCAATGGCTGATGATGGGTTATTGGGTATGGCATATGAATTAACATCATCAGAGTCGAGGGAGGGGGGTTGGGGACATCTTGTGTTAATATGGTGTTTCAAGGTGTAGTTTCACCAATGTTGATTCAAAGATGAGGGAATTCCAAGTTTTACAAACACACCTAAAACGTATAATATAAGATATTTCATAGGAATCCATGATAGGATTTCAATGATAATCTCGTGAGGGAGAAATGGCAGATTTTGATCTATAGGCATTTTCATTACTGATGAAGATTGAATCCTGAAGAGACATAAAAAGCCTACAAATCACTCACTAGAATTTTGGGCTTTGGGCCGAGTGCTTCATATTTAGTCCATTTGATACCGATCAATCTATTTATATTTATTTATCTATTTATATTTATAACATATAAAATGTGTTACGCACCAATGCACTACCACTTCAATATTATATTATTCACCAAGTAAGCAAAAATGCTTACGTGTCATTACAAGACAAAGTGTACCTTCTTTTACTCCACCTTTCTCACTATCATATTACCCAGATCCACGATGTGATAGAATGATCCCTACTCGGAGCAAAATTATTGGTGTATAATATTTACGCTAATAGGCTTTTCAAGTTCAGGCCACTTCCTCTCATTGCCAAAGCTAATATAGTGAATCTTACTTGGATCAAAATTAATCCTTCAACATTGGTGTATAACTAGATGTCAATTTGTGTGAGGCACATGTTTATTTTGAAAAATATTACAACAACTTTATTTTAAAAATTTGAGCAATTTTTATCTTATTGAAAAGTAATTAAGATATATATTATCATTATGGATAACATTTTGAGTGTTTACATTGATACATTTATAAGAGAAAATAGTCTATGCACTAATAGTGTAAAATTGTTTTACACTATCATACAATTACAAACCACTATGTATGGTAAGTTTGTTGATTTTTCTAATAACTAACTTAAAAGTCACACCAAAGTGTACTGTGGTAATACTGACCAGTGACCACTACAATCATATTGGTTACGAAAGCGTCTTCCATGGTCATCCAATTTATCACCCATAATGTAGAGTGTTCACTTCATTAATACCAAAATAAAACACAATTAATCATTTAAAATTATTATACATAAATAGGGGTTGTACATCAATTGGTTTAATGTTATGAATTAATTCACACCTATTTCCACAATTAGGAATCCCCATTGGTTTAGTCACCTCCCACTGTCCAAAGTTTGTGGACTCCTTGTTTGTTACTTGTTGACCATAAACAAGGGGCATGATCACAGACAAACATTGACACTAAATTACAAAAAACAAAAAAAAAGTGACTACATGGCAATGTTGGGGTTTCAAGGTCTATAATTTTTTAAATTTTCTAAGACCAAGTGTGGAAACAACCCCTTCCCATGGATCACGCATTACTCGTGAATCTCTAAGGTTTTATATATTTACCTTTGTAGCGTGCTTTCAAGTAACAGGTTGCCTTTGATCACTAAGCGTTGAAATTATGGTGCCTCTACTCAGTCCACATGAGCAACGATCAGTGCGGGGACTCGGTGCTAGCTTATGGTAGACGCGTAGGCATTTGGTGTGACACACCACTTTCTCTCTCTCAGTAGTGAATTTTTCATGTAAAAATCACGTGTCATATCATGTCAACCTCTCATATACATATGAGATTGATCTAACCCAAATCTCAATCATATCTTTATCTTATCAAATCTTATTCGATCTTATCAAATCTTATTTGATTAGATATGCAGATAATTATCTTATCAAATCATATTTGATTAGATAATTAACTTATAAAGTCTTATTTGATTAGATAATTAATTAAATCATATCTAATTAATTATCTTATCATATTGCGTCTCATTTAATTAAATCTCATTTAATTAAATATGTTTTTAATTAACTAAATCATATTTATTAATTAACTATGAATTAAATGAAATCACATTTAATTTATTCATCTGCTCCAATTGATTACTCTATGCATGTGACCCTATAGGCTCCCACTAGACTGGTAATAACATTATCTTTATAGTATTATAAACAGTTATTGAGATCTAGCACTGTATCGCTGCCACCTAGACTATGAGATAATCGATGATCCGATTTCAACCTTTACGACAACCATTTCCACTGTGTAGCCTTTGTCCCTTCGTCCCAATGTCTCGATTGAACACGAGGCATAAGAGTGTCATCCTCGTTAAGTCCAATATTTTATTTCTCGATACCCAAGTATACGTCTAAATACAAGTGTGCCAGCCTAATACCCATATCCATGACATGTGAGATGCGGTCATCGTGCTACTCACACAATATTCTTGATGCATCATCGTAAACATTATTAAACATCATTGTAAATACATAGATAGAAAGATTAACAAAGTTGTTCATATCAAGTCATAAGCATTTAAAACAAGATTTACAATGATGTTTAATAATGTGTGTAAATTAGGGACAATACAAAATATCTCTCATCCCATCAAGTTTCTCATAACAACAAAAGCATAAAAGTCTTGGACGAAGTTCCAGGATTTGTTGACTTTTCTTATGAGGTTTGGGAGGACCCTCTTCATTCTTACTTTTATATATAAAAAAATAAGCAACAAAGGGATTAAAAGGATTGGTAAAATAAGTCAATATTTGTAATGAAATTTGTGTGAGGAATTTCTAATATAAACAAAGCCAAGAAGCCCTTCTAAGATCTTTAACATTTGTAATGGAATAACAATGTTACACGTACTAAACATAATGGAAGGCAATCACATTTCTTCTATTTCACATCTATTTGTAAAACTTAGGAGCTAATGAATTGAATATTAAGTGAAGAAAAATAACTTTTCAAATTTTATTTTGCATTTGTTAGAATCATTTCCAAAATTATCACAATAGAATTTTCAAAAGACGTACGATTTGTTCCCTTTTGAGAAAATCATTTATAAAAATAAGAAGTTAAAATAATCTCATTGAAACTAAAGGTTAGAATCCAACCGTTACAACAATAGCCAATAGA
This sequence comes from Pueraria montana var. lobata, assembly GCA_026413185.1. Lineage (NCBI taxonomy): Eukaryota > Viridiplantae > Streptophyta > Magnoliopsida > Fabales > Fabaceae > Pueraria > Pueraria montana. The sequence goes on along the minus strand of CM048650.1, from coordinate 64,359,574 downwards.
GTAATCCCCAATTTTTTTTAAGCAAAAGAAAGGGCAAGCAAGAACATCACAATAACAAGAGAGATCCCAACTATGTTGGCACCTCAACAGCTAACCATGATTTGCAGCTGGTCATAAATAACATTACAAAGAAATCAGAAAGAGAGCATACAAAAAGCCATGGGGGGGGGGGGGGGGGGGCATCAACCAAACCCATGGAAGCCAAAACATTACTTAAACCTATAGTTAGGAAGCCCAATCCTATTCCTATTCAATTCTATCTTGACAAAAAGAGGAGCAGAATCCCACCAAAAGAAATCCTCAATAGTAGTTCCAAAAGTGGCAATAATATCTACACAAGTATTGCCTTCTCTATAAATATGATCAACTAAGAAATTCATATTGGATATAATATCTATGCAATTTATCCACTTATTCCTAATACTCCAGGGAACCAAATCAAGATTTTTAAAGCTTCAATCCCCAAATTAGAGAAATTAAGAAACAAAAATAAATTGACATTATATGTCTTGTCCATACAACAAATTGAAGGATCAAAACTACTTACTTGATTTAAGATAAGCTAAATTGTGCAAGTTGTTGTGTAGGAGGTTAATTTTGATAAGGTGAAACCAAGCTTGGAAAATAGTCATTGGACTGCCACCAAACTTTGACGTTCGGAATTTCAGTAATGCTCACCATATTATTTTTTATTCAATTATATATAATAACTTCCAAATCATCATTGTTTGCCAGAAGCAGAACATCACCATTTTCAGACATGCACAATAGTAACATTGGACGTAAAAAGCTTTCACTTTGAAGATTCTCATAACTAACCTTTACAAATTGAGTCCAGGACTTATCATCTCCAAACTCCCTCGTTTGCCAAGCAACAAAATGGGTTCCTTGGTCATCATGAGAAAACCATAGAGAATCCCTTAAAACCACTAGATTTGGCTCAACTTGAAAGATTTCATCAAGACCATTAGGTAGCAGCAAAAATCTATGTATCTCCTTCTGCAGATCAAAAGAAAAAATAACTAACTCATTGGAAGGAATATTATTGCAGCAAAAATGAGAACTCAACTTGTCAAGTGCTAACCAGTTAACTATGCCATTAAAAAAGTATCCATTTTGCTCTAGGATGGGAAAAGTAGGGAAAGTTAAAATCTTTCTCCAATAATTTTCACCTAAGTCGTGAACTCTCACCTTTGTTTTCTCTGATCTACAATCCAAAAGGAGAAACACCACCTTATAAATGTCACTTGAATCGTCATAGCCAAATCCAAATTTTATAGAAGCTGCTGGTCCAAATCTTCGACAGCATGGATTGCCACGGAGGCATGGTGATTTTTTTGATCTCATTCTTGTAGCTGGGTTCCAAAATCGTACCCAGTATTCATCAAATTCATGTCCAATATAACAACCACGCAAACAGACCAATCCATTGTAGGAGCCAGTGACCCAATATTTAGTCTTTAATTGGCAGCATCTATCTTCATCAATGGCTGATGATGGGTTATTGAATAATTGATTTATGGAGCAGGGTATGGTATATGCATTAACATCATTAGAGTCGAGGGGGTCGGGGACATCTTCTTGTGTTAATAATGTGTGGGTGTTTTTTGACGATCTTTCAAGGTGTAGTTTCACTAAAAGTTGAATCAAAGTTGAGGGAATTCCAAGTTTTACAGACACACCTAAAACGCATAAGATATTTCACAGGAATCCATGATAGGATTTCAATGATAATCTCGTGAGGGAGAAACGGCGAATTTTGACCTGTAGGCATTTTCTTGACTAATGAAGATTGATTCCTGAAGAGACATAAAAACCCTACAAATCACTCACTAGAATTTTGGGCTTTGGGCTGAGTGCTTCATATTTGGTCCATTTGATACCGATCAATCTATTTATATTTATTTATCTATTTATAACATATAAAATGTGTTACGCACCAATGCGCTGCCACTTCAATATTATATTATTTGCCAAGTAAGCAAAAATGCTTACGTGTCATTACAAGACAAAGTGTACCTTCTTTAGTTCTTCAATAAGATATTTAATTTTAAAGAAGTAATTTATTCTTTTATAGTTGTATTGTTAAGAAATATTTGATGTTACATCATTAACAAAAATAAAGCAAGATATATTTGCTGTATTTTTTAAGAAATATTTTTAAGTATGAGTAATCGTTAATTTATTAAAATGTAAAAATCAGAAAACTTTTATTTTGGAACTACTAGTTTTTGAAAATAATTTTGGATTCAAAAGTATAATTCTTTATTGAGAATGATGTTGAATCTCACCGCATCTATACTTTGTACTCAAGGAATTTTGCTTCCCTTTTTTTTTTGGATAACCTAAATTCATTAATAAGAGAAGAAGTTACAAACTAGCTTTTGCACAAGCTGTGCGCAAGACTAGCCAACACAGACAGTATACAAATGTTGTGTCCTATACAGCCCAAAACAAATGCATCTCAACAAAAGTGTATCACCAAAATAAGTACAGCAATGAAATCAAGTCCTGACCTTTCCAAACACCTGGCCTTGAACCCAACACAAGAGAATCTGCCTGATTTAAAAAAGCAAATAACTAAATACCAAGGACAATCATGGCTCAATAAACAAGATGTTGCTAGCATGATATACAGTAACAGGATAAACAACTTGCTAGATTTGACTACCATTCATAGTAGCTAATTGAGGCATTTTCAAATCTAACCTTAATCCAAAGCCAACTTCTTACTTTTATCATCTCCACTACTTCATAATTCAGAATAGCCGAGTTAAAGGATAATCTGATTCCTGTGCAACCAAAGAGACCATACAACAATGAAAACCAAGGACAAGCCTGTGGGTTTCTTCTCATGCAAGCTGAAGAAGTCCTTAGTAGGAGCATCTCTCTATTGGTGAATCAAGGTGATTTTCAGTTGCTTACTGGCCAAAGGGGAATTCAAGTTCCAAGTCACATTCTTTTTTGCGGACGATATCATGATCTTTGGTCATGGTTTAGAGCTCTCTCTCCAATCCTTGATGAATCTTTTCCATGATTATGGCATGGCATCTGGTCAACATCTTAGTCTCCACAAATGTCATTTTATCATGGACCTTTACCTGCTTCTCAGATCTTAGCCATTCACGATGTACTTAGCTTTCCTATTGGGACGCTTCCCTTCACTTATTTGGGAGTCCCTCTTTTCTTGGTTGACCCAACAAGTCTATTCTTCAACCAATTGCGGACAAAATAAAATCAAAGTTAGCCAAGTGGAAGGGTACTTTACTTTCTTTTATGGTACATGCTCAGTTGGTGAAGTCCATTATTCAAGGGATGCTTCTCTATTCTTTTATAATTTACACTTGGTTAGCTTCTCATTAAATTGCTGGACTCTTGGATTCGCAACTTCATCTGGGCCGGTGATATTCATCACAAAAAGCTAGTCATGGTGGTGTGGCACAAGCTGTGTATACCTCTTGAGGCAGGTGGTTTGGGCTTGCGGTCTCTGAAAATTTTAAACAAGGCAGCTATTTTGAAACTTTGCTGGAATGTGTTCTCTACACTCTCATTGGGCTTATTTGCTTCGGGCAAGATATTTTCCAAAGGGTAAGCCTGTATCTTTCCACGTTAGGTCATCCATTTGGACAGGCATTCGTCTTTTGATTGACGTGATATAAGATAATTCCTGTTGGAGGCTCGGGGATGTGTCGTTAATTTCTTTTTGGACCCACAGGTGGATTTCTCAACCTATTGTTGAGCTGCTCCAGAGTCCGGAATCTGCACATCATTTGCTTCAGGCAACAGTTTCTGATTTTATACATCAAAATCATTGGCGCCTTCCTCCTCTTTTTAATTCTCTTTTCCCAGAAGTTTTGGCTTGAATTTTGGCAACCATCATTCCAGTTCAGTCGGAACCTGATTCTGTGGTGTGGCGCCCCTCGGACTCTAGCACTATGTCTTTTAAAGATGAGGTATTCTTCTTACAGCATGACTATCAGAATGTGGCTTGGCACAAGACTCTCTGGCACCCTACTATCCCTCCTTCGAGGTTTTTCTTCTTTTTGAGATTTATGTCTAATAAATTGCCCACTGATGATAATCTCCAAAATTGGGGGTGTGTCATAGTTTCGGTTTGTTCTCATCGTGGTTGCAATCTCGAAACCGCAACCCACCTTTTGGTTCACTGTTCGTTTGCTAGACAAATCTGGAACTGGCTGAGTTCTGTTTTGGGTTGTAATCTAAACATGACGTTGCCATTAGCTTTATTAGACAATTGTGCCAAAGCTGCGAGCTCTCAGCTGAAAGATGCCTTCATTGCTGCCATTCTTAACACCGCTTGGTTCATCTGGATAAGTAGAAATCATGTGCGGATTCAGAAAGGTCCCTTTTCCGAAGCTCGCATCACAAATGAGATCATTGCTGTTGTATCCTTAACGGGGAATCTCTCGAAGGACATTATGAATAATTCTCTTTCGGATTTTTCTATTCTAAAGGCTTTTCGCGTCACTGGTCATCCACCAAAAGCGCCGCACATTTTATAGGTATCTTGGCATCCAACTTTGGCGGGTTGGTGCAAGTGCAACACAGATGCAGTGGCTAGAGGCGCTCCAGGAATTGCGGCTTCTGGTGGCATCTTTCGTGATCATAGAGGCAGTTTTATAGGATGCTTTTCTTTGCATCTGGGGGTTTCATGTTCACTTTATGTTGAACTTACGGGTGCCATGGAAGCAATTAAGATAGCATTCAACAAGGGTTGGAGGAAGCTGTGGTTGGAGAGTGATTCTTCCTTGGTTTCTTTGGCCTTCAAGGATCATTCTATTGTTCCTTAGCATTTGAGGAATTGCTGCCTTAATTGTATTTCCCTTATTCAATGCAATTTGTTGTGTCGTATATTTTTAGGGAAGGCAACTGTTGTGCCAATAGGTTGGTTAATTTGGGTATTCACGAGTCTGGGTTCCATTGGTGGGATACGATGCCCTCTTGTCTTAGAGAGCCTTTCTTTAGGGAAAGAGTAGGCCTTCCTAGCTAGTTTTAGATTCTGTTGATTGTGGGTTTGGTTTGGCCCCCCACGTTTTGTTTCTGTTCTTTTTATTTCTTCTTTTTAATAAAATTTCTTGGGGATGCTGCATACGACTCATGGTTTCCTTTGGTGCCAACCTAGTAGGGATCATTGGAGTTATGTTGATGCTCTACATGACTCACTTTATAAAAAAAACGAATCATACAACAGATAACCATAAAAGTTTCCAGATGCCTTTATGTTTCTCATCTTTCATGCATGAAATCAAGGTGTGAAAAAAAAAAATGAGGCTGTCCACTACCATGTAGAGTGGAAGATAACTTTCCCAACCAGACATAACTCTTTTGCCAAACATGAAGTTGTCTATATGTTGTCTATACGTTGTAATCCATGATGTTTTTCAATTGAATAACTAGCTAGATTTCACTGTGCATTATAGTAATATAGGCAAAAACATTTTCCAAGCCGCTTAAAGCTTCTAAAAAATAGCTCAAATGGAGCAGAACCTGACACTGCTGGTTTATTGAGGGATGAGGGATAAACAAAGTCTAGAAGTTATTGTAGATTACCTCCGATATCCTTAATTTTATATTTTATCAAGGATTTTGAGTGCCACATTATTAGTTTGTGAGAACCCTCCCCAGAACTCAAAGAGGTGTCAATAGCATTACCCCATGCTATGTGAATGGGACAGGGTTATGTTCTTGTCTTCCTCAGACTGCAAAAAATTTGGATGAATCTATACTGGTGATTGATTGTATAAATCACAGTATTTCAAGCTCCCCAACTTCTACAGTTGATGCCCTATCAATAATAGTGTATGGATCACGGTTGGCCTAAATTGATGCATTTCAATGATAATACCATACCTTGAGCTCCTCAATCTAGCTAACCACAAGGGCGCCAACAATTTCATGTATGCTTTGGCTCCTCAATCTCCGCATGGATCCCAAATGCACAAGGTGAAATGAGTTATAATAAAACTAAAGTTTGTAGAAATCTACGACTATGAAGCAGTTATAGTAGTCATATTTAGAGACAGTAGCTTTATAATAGTAGCTACTACATGGACGATCAATGAAGCCATTGATACTCAAACTACAAAAGCTTTAGGAAGGTGACTTGGCTTGCAATTAGCAAAGGTATTTTGCCTTTGTTCTCTGACTAAGTTTTGACAGATCACCAAAAACTCTCCATAATTTCATATATAAATCATCTGCAATCTTCAAGCATTGAAACAAGAGCCAAGAAATTTTATGGGAAAGTCTATTATGTTTTGGTCCAGTCACAACTATATCCCCAGAAAATTTTCTCCAGATACAGCAACACAACCACAAGGGGAAAGGTGAAATACCATTAGGAACTTAAGCTATGTTTGGATAATAAAAGAAATAGTAAAGAAACAAATAAAAGAGAGAGAAATAAGAAAGTAATCTAATAGGAAAAAGATGTATTCTTTAGAGTAATAAAAATGAGAACGAAAGAATGTAAAAATATTTTCTCCCTTATCTGTTTGGATGAGTGAAAGAGTGGGTATAAAGAAATAAATAATTTGAGTATAGTTCGTGGAATACCATATTTGTTCTCTTGTTCAGCACAAAAATCTCCCTTGGAGAGGACAAATTTATTTTAGTGGAACCCAATTAAGAAAATAAAAAAATCCTTCTCTCCTCATTTCAATTTTCACTACATCTATACCAATGAATTTTGTGATTTCTCTAAGCTATACTATTTATACAACACCTTTGTACAATACTTTTGGCTTTTTAACCCATCACAGGTTTTTTTTTTTTTTTTTTTTGCATTTTCCAAAATGGGCCAGATTTTTAAAAAATAACTAATTTAGGACAAGTTGCAAATAGAAATGCAATTTCTGTGATAGAAGTGTTGTGAGTGTACAATGACTTTTATTTTCTCTCTTTTTTTTAAGTTATTATTTATGAAAGTCATAACTCAGTATACGACTTCCTTTTTTTTTAAATTTTTTTAATAAATTCGTACATGATATACGACTTTTTTTTTAATAGTTTAAATATTAAAGTCGTAAAACAATATTGTACAACTTTGTGATTTCTCTGAGCTATACTATTTATACAACACCTTTGTACAATACTTTTTTTACAACACCTTTGCAAACTTATTCAGCACATCAATCAATTTTTTTAGAACACGAGACATCAACCCCCTTTAATCCCACATGCAAAAATGATTTTGCTATAAAAAAGTATAAATAGAACATACAACAACTTTTTATAGTCTAAGACCATATAATCCAATCATTTGCCTCCTTCTATCACACAAGCAATCACCGATTTTTATACAAGAAGGTGAATCGTCATATATAGAGTCATGGATCTGAAACCCTCTAAAACCGAGTCCTAGGCAGTTGAAAATTCATATGCTAATCTATTAAACGACATTCAACCCTTACCTAAAAAACTATTGGTTGAAGAGATTAAAAACAAGGACCATTGCTCAGCTCCAAACCTTGGACATGCATGTCAGAATCTGGTATGAAGAATTCAATTTGGAATGCGAAAAGGAAACGAAATTTAGTAGATTGGGGCAGGAAATGAGAGAGTAGAGCTTACCCTTTGCCTTCCTGTTGAGAAGGTTTTGCCTTGTTGCTCCCCTCAATTTTACTAACTCAAAGAGGTAGAGACTACACGTAGACAGTTAATTGCTTTTAAGCAACGTTTAGGTGTCTAAGGATTTAGGAGTTTTAGGTTAAAAAATCTGCTGACGACAATCTTGATTAGGATTTTGGAGTTAAAAATTTCACCCATACTTGTGTTTGGTTCTAAACAAGTAAGGGGAGGGGAGCAAAGAAGGAGTCACCCACAACACCACACAAATTATAACCACTAACACACAATTCAAGATTAGTTTCTTTCAAATTATTATCAATTCTTCCCAAATAACAGGCATAAATTTATTATTATTCAAATTCAAACTATGGTGTACATTAAATCATGTTCCCAGTAAAAGCTAATGTTTTTTAGCCCGATCTCCCATCACAACAAGTACTGATTCTTAAAACAAATTTTCACCATAACAGATTAGTGATTAGTTGTAGATTTTATCAGCGTTTTCATCAATATTCTACCTTGACAGTTCAACTAGAGCACCAAAGCAAACAAGAAGCATATATGATCTTTTTTATTTTTTATTTTTTTTTATTTGCAAGTTTCATACATTTACATCCTTCAACTCATTATGGACTCATGCCAACCATCATGACATGACTGCACCATATGATGTCATTATTCAGCAAGACAAACTAAAACTCTGACTCAAATTTCATCATCAATATCATCTAAAAATGACATGGACTTTTTCTACAGAACCCAGACATTACATATAGAAAAAAAAATCAAAATAACAAAAAGATTTTTTAGATATCTAAACATACATTAACTTTTACTAGAACTGCAAGAAAATCAAAGTATAGTACTATAAAACATCCTTTAAGTTCCCTCCAAGCCGAGGTAGGTATATTATCAACAACCAAAACATGTAGTCAAACATTGCATGCTTGTTCTCCTCTAGCACATTAACTCAAAGCAGTGGTACTATCCAAATTCACAACTCTTAATTTGTAATACAAAGTCCTTACTTGGCAAATGCAACACACTCGACTCATTTTGAATTCGGAGCTAATTAAAATTTTCGCTCAAGATACTACATTCCACAAACATTCTATATCCCCTGGAACCAACCAGTTTAGGTTAGTAATAAAGCTCAAGTTATTCAGCTTTCAAGTTTCTCATAAAAGCAGAAAATTAAACTGAATAAAGCTATTTCAATGTTGATCTAAAACTGGGAATGACTCTTTAATCTCCTAGGTGTGAGAATTTAGCACGATATACAAGACAGCATATATAGCTTTCTAGCAAGCTTATGATTGCTCAAATCTAAAATTCCTAGCCAAAAATATGATTAGTAAAAGTAGACTGATTCCAAATCCAAACATAGGATAGATCAGATAAGGTTTTCAATGCATTGTGAGCAATCCGTATGCTCCAAAATTATGAAATTTAACAATTAGAAACCATCTCATATTAGACAGAATACTCTTTCTAGCAAGCTTAAGATTGCTCTAATTTGAAATTCCTAGCCAAAAATATGATCAGTCAGAGTAGACTAATTCAAATGAGAACAGGATTGATCAGATACGGTTTTTAAAGCATTGTGAACAGACTGTATGCTCCAAAATTATGAAATTTAACAGTTATAAATAATCTCATATTAGCTTTGAAACCTCTCCGATTTCATTCAAAAATGATTTTTCATGTACAAGTTATGCACATTTTACATCCACTGACTCGTACAAGGACTTACGACCACACAATCAACTATGTTGGTGCATAATTAATATGCAAAAGTCTCATGTCAGAGTATACTACAGTGCTTTGCACTGTATTTTCTACTGTCTTTTTCTGGGAGGGGGGTGACAATTTGATTAGCTTTACATTTCTACACTTTTGCAGAGACATAAATGTATAGGATGATTTGCATGTGAATAACCAGCCAGATTACAATGTGCATTCAAGTAAATTTAGGCAAAATACTTTCCAAAAGGAACTCAAACCTTCTGAGGAATAGCTTGAAAGGAGTAGAACCTAGCATGACTGGTTTCTAAAGCAGAAGGTACGAAAGAAAGTGTATAAGTTAAAGAATACCTTCAAGAGTCGTCAATTTCTTATAGAGGATTTTCAATGACAAATTACTAGTTTGTAAGAACTTTGCTCAGAGAGATATTTGCTACATTACCCAAAGAACAAAATGCAAGGCTCAAACGAAAACAACCCATGCAGTTTGAGTGGGTCTGAAAATTATCTTCCTAGTGTATGAAACTTGGTTGGTCTAAAATGATGTGTTTTAATGGAAAAACCTTAGGCCCAACAAGCTCACAATGAGGAGGCCAACGCTTTCATGCACACTTTGGCTCCACAGTCACCACATGGGTCCTAAATGCACAAACTGAAAGAGAAACAGCAGGTAGCTCAATGGGAAAGTTTTTCAAGTTAAATGTGGCAGAAATCAATGACCATGAAATGGGCATTCTTGCCATATTCAGAGACAGATCTGGCTCCATATTGGCAAATGCAACATGAAAAATCAACAAAATTCCTATGGGAATGAGATGTGGCTCAGAACTAGCAAAGGATCTTCACCACTTGAAAATTGAGGATGAATAAGATTTCTTAGAAGTCATCGTTGCATATCTGAATCTTAACAGAAGTCATCATACTATTATTCAAGCCAAAGAAATTGAACCATAAGCAATAGCCAATAGAATCATCCAACAATAATCAAGCTAAGGAACCACCAAAAATTATTCATGCTCTCTGTCCTGTCCATACATTAAATGGCATGGTTCTGAAACAACTTACATAGCTCAACATAAATTCATATAAGAAAATACAGAGTAGCATAATTTTAATATGGCAATAACAAACTTTGAACATAATCATAAGAGAAAAGCAAGAATTTGCTGTTGAAACCTTCAGTAGAATGTAGTCTATTATCTCTCTGATTATAAAGAACAAATTCCGCATCTTCATGGTTTGCCAGCAACAGGACATCATCATTTTCAGACATGCACAAAGGTATGACTGGATAAGGTCGTGAGAGATCAAGCTGGATACGCTCATGCTCATAACTTACATTCAGCAACTGAGTCCAAGATTGTTCAACTCCAAACTCCCTCATTAACCAAATAACAAAATGGGTTCTCCCGTGATCATGAGAAAGACATAGGCAACCGTTCAAAACCCCAAGACAAGGTTCATCACGAGGGACTACAGAAAGACCTTCAGGCATCGACAAATATCTGTATGTCTCGTTCTTTAGATCATACGAAAAAACAACTAACTGATCGATAGTAACAGTTTTCCAACGATAATCAAAACTTAATGTGCGAAGTGCTAACCAATTAACACTGCCATTCACAGACGCTCCATTAAATTGGTCCAGAATGGGAAGAGCAGGCAAAGTTAAAGTATTTCTCCAACAAGTCTCACCCAAGCAGTGAACTCTCACCTCCATATTCTGTGATTTACTATCCAAAAGGACTGCCACCACCTTGTAAGTGTCACTCACATCATCGTACCCAAACCCACACTTTGGGGACGCACCAAATTTATAATTGCTCCGATGGAGACTTAAGTACGGCGAATCTTCAGAGATGATCCTTGTCGCCGGATTCCAAAACCAGACCCTGTATTCTATAAATCCTTCTCCAAAATTATAACTGTGAGTCCAAAAGCATACCAACCCATTGCAGACACCCAAAACAATGTAATTGTTACGGAATCGGTGGCAACCATCATCAATGGTGGATGTTGGGTTCTGGAGTAAACGACTTATGGAGCAGGGCGAGACACAGGTGTCGATGATTCCATCGTTCTCAATGTTGGTCTCTCCAAAGGTTAATAAGATGTGCTTGTTTTTTGAGGACCTTTTAAGGTGTAATTTAACGAATGTAGGATCGAACATAAGGGAATTCCAAGTTTTAGAAACACACCTGAATTGCATGAGATACTTCACCGGAACCCATGACAGAATTTCCATGATGAGTTCCTGAGGTAGAACCTGAGGCGAGTGAGCAGGAGACATTTTTCTGAATGCTTTAAAAGTTGAAGATTGAAGCAAAAACAGCAAAAGCAGAAGAAACTGAGAAACCCTAAGTATTTAGATTTTTGGCCTATATATGGGCTGTGTCCTGCCTGCTTCATATTTGTTACGAATTAGGGATGGGCAAAAACCCGGACCCGAATCCGAACAAACTGAAGAATAAAAATGGTTATTGGGTCGATTCGGACAGTATACAGGTTAAACAAGTTAAAAAATTGTTTTAAATGGGTATGATGGGGGGCGGGGTGTTGGAAAAAAATTCTGTCAAAACCCGCACTCGACTGGAACATGATAATTCAGTGATTAGAGTAGAGATTAGAGTATTGCTGGCATGCATTATTATTACCTTTGCTTGTTCAAAATTTACGGATTTCGATGCTTCAGAAGAATCATAACACCAGAGTCACAACTTTGAGCATTGCACCACCACTTTCTCTCTCCACAAGTCACAAGTTGTGTATATTGTATGTGGAGTCTCCATCCCATTCTCTCATATATCATGTTCTTTCTTCTCACATTCGCAAAAATGAAAGTGATTTTCCTCTTCCGTGGAGTGCTCTTCCTCGTCTTCACCTCTTCGAAGTGATACTTCACTTTGGCAATAATCACACTCTTTCTTCCGTGGGTCGTGGCTGTTACTGATACGAATAAATTAGAACAACACGTCACCCTAAGTCTCTGATCCGTCCCCGCCCTCCATCTGCTACTGCTGGCAACAACAGCACTGCGAGGGTTTTCCATCTTCCCAGGGCTGGGTAACAAGCAAGGCCATTAAGGCAAGTGCCTTAGGCCCCTGATTTTTTTTTCCTTTGTGAATAGGCACCTATGTATTTTTTACATGTTTATTCTTTGTAATTTCATTTTACCAGAAAGACTGGTGTAGTTGTGTTCCAAAATTTTTACTGTTTTCCAGACATCAATTTTCAGCGTATTTATTAGAGTATCTCGAACATCACCCATTAATTACTCCAAGTAATATACTACTATAACGTAAAAGTTTGTATAGTTAAAAAAAAAGTTTGTACAGTTTATTTTCATTAATATATTGTTACAGTATATATCTACTAAAAAAAGGCCTCAACATGACATGAATCATGATGTTGCATGCCCTACACGAGTACACACATTGGCTAAATGATAATACAATTTGTATTGACCTATTGACTATTTTGACTACATTAAATATTGATAAGTTCATTATTCAAATGCTCTTTGGATAAGTTATGGAATAATAACGTAAATTAAAACTAGTAATTAAATATAGTTTTTTTAAGATAATTTAATCGAAACTAATAATAAAACTTTTTTCTCTTGTTGGGATTCAATTTGAACAATTTTTACAATATGAAACCATTTTTTTATTTTGAATAAAAAAATTAAAATTTTAGGTGAAGATAAATTGAAAAAGCATTGTATTAATCTTGATTTTTGTAAGGTTTAGTGAATTTATAGAATTCTGCTGAAAGAAGATTTTCAAAATTAAAATTGCTTAAATTTTGTCTAAAATCAACAATAATGATGTTACAAAATAGATTAAAAGAATAAGCAACCTTATCTATTAAGTGTGAAATGTTAGAATTAATTGATTTTAAAATATTGATGAATTATTTTTCAAATCAAAAAGCTAAAAAATTAATATATAATATTACATTAAGTTTATCTAAATTTTTTGCCTTAAGCCTAAAATTCTCTAGACACGGCCCTGCATCTTCCTCACTTGCTAACCAAAGTCCTTTCTTGAGAATGGAATGACTGACCCAAAGAAATCCACCTGCCTCATCCAAAGCTGAAACCAACTTGAACTCGGTACTATTCGAAGGGCGAACGACTGGTAGCAAGCTTTATTTTTCAATACTAGGTTTTCATTGGATAAGAGTTTTTGGACCCGAATCCATCCGAATATGACCGATATGCCCACCCCTATTATGAATGGTATTATTGAAAACATCATTTATTTTAGTCTCAAATAAATTTATAATAGTATTTTAAAGATAAAAAGTATTATTTTAGTTTTTAAAAGAACAAAAATGTTGATCAATTGATATAAAAAGGATTAAACTGATTGACTTTTTATCTTATAAGAACAAAAATGATAATTTCATATTATAGAACCTATAAATTATGATTAGATAATAATATAAAATGTTATTAAACTTATAATTAAAACAAGAAAATCATTTCTTTTATTTTTTGGTATAGAGAACAGGTATCCTCAATGAGAGGCAATCCATACCTAGGACTTGAACTCGATACTACTAGTTAAGATGTAACAACCTCATGCCAGTTGATCCATGCATTTGGTGGTTAAATAATTTTATTTTTATTAAAATGAAAGAAAACCAAATAAATTATTATTTTAAAATGGGAAAAGAATTTAGTAAAATTTGAATAAAGAGCTAGTAGAAGATTTAAAATGGAAAAAAGAATTTAGTAACATTGACTATTGATTTTCATTAGGGTCATCCTAGTGATGGGGGTTAGGGTAGATGCATGAAGACTTAAATTCGATCCTCATTACTGCCATTGTACACCAAAAAATAATATTGACTATTGATTTTCTCTAAAATGAGTGAAATGAGTGAAGTACATAGTATCAATTATTGATAAGAAAATCAATGGTTAATATTCTAATACATACATGATTTATTATGTATATGTATGTAATATTTACCATTGATTTTTTCATCAATAATTGAGATTACTTATTATATCCTAAAGTGAATTGTTCACTTTTGAGGAACTAGGTCCTTATTTTTACTAAGATTTTAAAAAAAGGAATTTGTTATTATTAGCAAGATTTTTGTTTGCTTGTAAAATTTGTTTCTTTTTTTTTTTTTGTAGGATTTTCAAAATCTACTTTAATAAGATTTTTATTTGGCTGAGATTTTAGTAAAGATAATGTATTTTCAGTTACATTTTTATTTTGGGTAAGATTTTTGAAAAAAAATAGTAATATTTAGAAAAGGGAGTAAATTTATTTATTTTATTTTAATAGAAAAAATATACAATGCTCAAAACTTGAGATAGTATAACTATACATAAGTCTTTACAATGCACATGACATTTGATGATGGAAAAACCACGCAATCAATGTATTATTAATTTTAACTATTAATGAAATAAATTTAATGACAAGTTAAGAATTTCTTCTTTTGCGAAGACAAAATTTTTCTTTTTAAAAAAAAATCACATTGCATTGGAAAAGCTATAAATTGAATCACACTACAATCCTAATGCATCAATTTTTTTTTTAATTCGTAGGAATTGAACTTAGGTACCAAGGGGTTTACAACAAGGAGAAAACTTAGATACAGTTTTATAGGTGTTGTATGTGTTGATATCCAATGATAAGTAGAGTTTCACCTCGGGAATATGCATAATCTTTTAATGCAAACCTTTTTTCCCGTATTACCAAGGTGAAACTCTAATTATAATTGGAGAACCATACATACAACACCTTTAGAACTGTATGTAAGTTTTGTTCGTACAACAACTCACGAACAAAACTCACCCAACCAAGCAAGATCCCCTTACTCCTAATGCATCAATTAAAAATAGTTTTCTTTAGTTAATTATGCACATTATTAATAAATTTCAAATATTCATTTTCCCCTTGATTTTATTAGAAATATAATTCAAAAACATTAAAGATTTTGATCTATTATTTACTTTCATTTCCATTTTTTTAGTTACTAAAGGATAGTTTAATTTTTTTTTAAGTTAAAGATTGAAATTTGTTTTTGGGTTTCTTGAATACCGATATGCAGGCCCTGACGTGTTGCGCACAGTACCAGTTCCGTTGCAGCGGGAGTCTGCTGCGCCTTTCGCATGCCAGTCAGAGGAAGCTCTCTCCAGCCGCCGTTCACTGCTCACCTGCGCACCAGGCAGTGAGGATGTCTCATGGCAGCGGCACTGGCAGCACAATAGAGACGCACATGAAGATCACGGGCTCCACTGCTTCCATTTGAATGATGTGGAGAAGGATTTTCACATGGATCAGGTTGCGGAAGAGTTCATACCGAGGTTTTACAGAGAGTTGAGGTTGCAAAAATGGTTGGATCACTATTGCGATGTGTATAAAATGTGTGTGGTGAAAAATGTAGTTAAGAACTAAGAAGTGTTCTTGGATTGCATCACGTTTTGTGAAAAAAATTCTCCCATAAGTAATTAATAAGCGTGGACAAGCATAACATGTCTCTCCTCCTAGAATGTAAATTTTTATTTCTAAAATAATAATAAATATAGTGGCGGTTAAAAACCACCACTATTCGTGAATAAAAACCACCAGAATTCTTATGCTACATCCAACAACATTTTACCTTCAATGAATTTTTTGCTTATAAAAAAGTAGGTGGTTGAGGAACACGTGTATTTTCAGGGAGAAGCAGAAATTGGTTTCATAGGTATTACATAAAGTTGACTTGTAGTCGTGGTTGGTTGGTCTGCCAGCATGGTTGAGGGGGTTTGATGTATATAGGGTGTAGCAGTGAAGAAGAGGATATGCAAGGGTGGGTATTGGTAGGACGTCAATGACTTATGATAGCATTAGGATGTGGCTCCATTTGTGTAACAATTGTGGTTGTCTTAGTGATGCAACATGAATCAACTTGCTATTGCATTGGTGGCATGGGAGGTGATTTGGGGGGTTGAGGAAACATGAAAAGGTAGATGAGGGGAAAGAGATGACTGAATGAATGATATATATTGCGAAAATATTTTAGCAACCAAAAATGGAAAGTTCAAGGATTCAAAAATTGAAGCTATATTTCTTAACATAAGCAATATTTCTATATGTACATAGGAGAAAATATTCCTAGGTGACTTCAAAAGTTGATTAAATGAGAGTTACAATAACTAAAAATTGCTTAGATGGCTTGAAATAACCATAACAAGAAATTGCCATAGCATCGACACAACCTGTGCTTTAGGTTTTATATATTATAAATACATAGATAGAAAGATTAACAAAGTTGTTCATATCAAAAGTCATAAGCTTAAAACAAGATTTAAAACGATGTTTGATACTGAATGTAAAGTAGGGACAATACAAAATATTTCCCATCCCATCAAGTTTCTCATAACAACAAAAGCATAAAAGTCTTGGACGAAGTTGCAGCATTTGTCGGCATAACTTCTCTTGTGAGTTTTGGGAGGACCCTCTTGATTCTTACTTTTATATCTAAAATAATAAGGAACAAAGGGATTAAAAGGATTGGTAAAATAAGTCAATTTTTGTAATGAGATTTGTGGGAGGAATTTCTTATATAAACAAAGTCAACAAGCCCTTCTTAGATCCTTAACATTTGTAATGGAATAACAATGTTACACATATTAAACATAACGAAAGGCAATCACATTTCTTCTATTTCACATCTATTTGTAAAACGTAGGAGCAAATGAATTAAATATTAAGTGAAGAAAAATAACTTTTCTTATTTTATTCTGCATTTGTTAGAATCTTTTTTGAAATTATCACAACAATAGAATTTTCAAAAGACATATGATTGGTTCCCTTTTGAGAAAATCATTTATAATAAATAATAAGTGAAAATAATCTCATTAAATCTAAAGGTTAGAATCCAACCATTACAACAATAGCCAATAGAATATTCCCCAATTTTTTTAAGCAAAAGAAAGGGCAAGCAAGAGCATCACAATAACGGGAGAGATTCCAACTATGTTGGCACCTCAACTGCTAACCATGATTTGTAGTTGGCCCTAAATAACATTACAAAGAAATCAGAAAGAGAGGATACAAAAAGCCATGGGGGGCATCAATCAACACCAATCCTATTCCTATTCAATTATATCCTGACAAAAAGAGGAGCAGAATCCCACCAAAAGAAATCCTCAATAGTAGTTGCAAAATAGGCAATACTATATGCACAGGTATTACCTTCTCTATAAACATGATCAACTAAAAAATTCATATTGGATGTAATATCTACACCCAATTTTTCCACTTATTCCTAATACTCTAGGGAACCAAATCAGGATTTTTAAAAGCTTTAATCCCCAAATTAGTGAAAGTAAGACAAAAAATAAATTCACATTACATGTCTTGTCCATTCAACAAATTGAAGGATCAAAACTAATTACTTGATTTAAGATAAGTTGAATTGTGCAAGCTGTTGTGTAAGAGCTTAATTTTGATAAGGTAAAACCATGCTTGGAAAATAGTCATTGGTCTGCCACCAAAATTTGACGTTCGGAATTTCAATAATGCTCACCATATTATTTCTTCGATTATATAAAATAACTTCCAAATCATCATTGTTTGCAAGAAGCAGAACATCACCATTTTCAGATATGCACAAAAGTAACATTGGACGCATAAAGCTTTCACATTGAAGATTCTCATAACTAAGTCTTACCAATTGAGTCCAAGACTTATCATCTCCAAACTCCCTCATTTGCCAAGCAACAAAATGGGTTCCTTGTTCATCATGAAAAAACCATAGAGAATCCCTTAAAACCACAAGATTTGGCTCTACTTCAAAGACTTCATCAAGACCATCAGGTAGCAGCAAATATCTATGTTTCTCCTTCCGCATATCAAAAGAAAAAATTACCAACTCATTGGAAAGAATATTATCGTAGTCAAAATGAGAACTCAACTTGTCAAGTGCTAACCAGTTAACAGTGCCACTCAAAAAGTGTCCATTTTGCTCTACAATGGGAAAAGTAGGCAAAGTTAAAATCTTTCTCCAATAATTTTCACCTAAGTTGTGAACTCTCACCTCTATTTTCTCTTATCTACAATCCAAAAGGAGAAACACCACCTTATAAATGTCACTTGAATCATCATAGGCAAATCCAAAATTTACAGAAGCTGCTAGTCTAAATCTTCGACAGCATGGATTGACACGGAGGCATGGTGATTTTTTTTATCTCATTCTTGTAGCTGGGTTCCAAAATCAGACCCAATATTCATCAAATTCATGTCCAATACGACAACCACACAAACAGACCAATCCATTACAGGAGCCAGTGACCCAATATTTAGTCTTTAATTGGTAGCATTCATCTTCATCAATGGCTGATGATGGGTTATTAAATAAATGATTTATGGAGCAGGGTATGGCATATGCATTAACATCATCAAAGTCGGGGGAGTTGCAAACATCTTCTTGTGTTAATATGGTGTGTGTGTTTTTTGACGATCTTTCAAGGTGTAGTTTCACCAAAGTTGAATTAAAGACGAGGAAATTCCAAGTTTTACAGACACACCTAAAACGCATAAGATATTTCACAGGAATCCATGATAGGATTTCAATGATAATCTCGTGAGGGAGAATTGGCGGATTTTGACCTCTAGGCATTTTCTTGACTGATGAAGATTGAGTCCTGAAGACACATAAAAACCCTATAAATCACTCACTAGAAATTTGGGCTATGGGCCAAGTGCTTCATATTTGGTCCATTTGATACCAATCAACCTATTTATATTTATTTATCTATTTATAGCATATGAATTTTGTGTGACGCAATAATATGCTGCCACTTCAATATTATATTATTTGCCAGTAAGCAAAAATGCTTACGTGTCATTACAAGACAAAGTTTACCTTCTTTTACTTCACCTCTCTCATTATCGTATTGCCCTAAACCACGATGTGAGAGAATGATCCCTACTCATCAAAATTATTAATGTATAATATTTGCACTAACAGACTTTTCAAGTTCAGGCCACTTGCTCTCACTGCCAAAGGTGATAGAATGAATCTTACTCAGATCAAAATTAACCCTTCAACATTGGTGTATAACTAGATGTCAACTCGGGCAAGGCACAAGTTTATTTTTAAAAATTTTACAACAAGTTTATTTTCAAAATTTGAGCAATTTTTATCTTATTGAAAAATAATTAAGATAAATATTATCATTATGGATAACATTTTGAGTGCTTACCTTGATATAGTTATAAGAGAAAATAGTCTACGCACTAATAGTGTAAAATTGTTTTACACTATCATACAATTACAACCCACTATGTATGGTAAATTTGTTGATTTTTCTAATAACTACCTTAAAAGTCACACCAATGTTGATTTTTCATTCGTAGATGGTGTAAAAGTTTTACACTTATAGTGCACGATCATTAAACTCTATTTATGTTTGTAATTTAAATAAAATTAGTTTTAATTATATGAAATTTTTGTGATCAAATAATTGAAGTGAATCAATCAGTCACTAGAAGGGGGTTATATAGTGACCCTTAACTGATCTAGCTATTTGTTCGTACTAGCACACTAGCTTATGAATTTTCTTCAAGCTTCTCAGCTTTAAGAAACAGAAGACTAGTTGAAGTATCTCGTTTCCTTACAAGTACCTGGATGTTATGATATGTACTTTGACAGGATCACCAAATAAACTTTTCTTATAGCTACTTCAGAATACTCACAAATGATACATAATCTGGTTAAAAACAGCTTTCTAATTTTCACTTGGTTGCAATGAGTAGAGTTACTTTTTATCAATAAAACAGTTTTAAAAACCCGTTGATTAGAAATCATGTTTAAGTTATAAAATAGGCTTTTGTAAAAAAGGTTAAAGTATGAGCAACAATAATGAGAAGCACCAAGGAGTTATAATGAGAAGCACCAATGAGCAACCTGGGCTATGTTTAGTCCCTACAACTGTAAGCTTTCCACTAAGACCAACACCCTGTAGTATCCTTTCTTTCCTAAAGCCTCCGCAGGCTCCTACAACTAGGTATTCTTTCTTTACTAAAGCCTCCCCAGGCTCCTACAACTAGGTATTCTTTCTTTACTGAAGTCTCCCCAAGCTCCTACAACCAGTATTCTTTAAGCCTCTGCAGGCTCACCCAAGTATTCTTTCAACAAGCCTCTCCAGGTTTAACTCTCAGTAGCAACTACTACTGGACACACACAACCACCTGTTGTGTTGCCTAGACCCTAAGAAGCAACAGTTCCCTGACTGTCCTCCTTAGTCCTCTTCATCAGTAGCTCTGTTGGAAACACACAGCCACCTGTTGTGTAAACTAGGTCCTAAGAAACCACAGTCACTTCACTGCCCTTCTTAGTCCTCTTCAGCAGCAACATTGCTGGAAACACAGAACTTCAAAAGCAGTAGTCACCTAACTATTGCTACTGGATGCACACAGCTACCTACTGTGGTCCCTTCACACAAAGGGAGTGGTGGACAAAACACTTTCAGTTTAGGCACAACTAGCATTCACCTAGAGTGTTTTGGGCTAAGGAAGTTCCTTCATATAGGAGTTTGTCAACTGACCTTTACCCACTACTTTGGCAACCTTCATTGCACTTAGCTCCTTCTCACTTGATCAATTTATAGACTTGATCAAGGAGCTAGTTGTTTGTGGCCTTTGGAGATTGAACACTAATGCTACATAAGTTTTCCATGTTCATGCAGGTAGCCGTTTAAGCTTGGTTCAATCTCAACCATACAACTCATTGAGTTGTCTTCTTTAACTCTACTTTTGCTGCATTGTCTCCAGCTTTCACCTTGAATCTGTTGAAGGAACCGTTGATGCTAGTTGCGATCTTAGTGGCTTCCATGTGATTTCAAATTTTGAAATCATAGAAAGTTTTATGGAGACTGTTTCTGCAGCAAGTCTTCATAAGAATAGAGGTTTACTGCTTTTTACAATCTCTCTTCTACTATTGATAGATGTTTCCTTTGAATTCTTATGACTAGGACTATGTCACGAGACTCAAGGAATAATAGCATCAGGTCCAGTGTTGTCCAAGCACTGATGCATATGACCGGTGAGAACTTCTAGAGTGCGAGACACGTTTGTCTTCACGTTCCAATTGCAACGCAACTTCTGATGATCCTCAAGCCATGTGTAGCTTCTGATATCTACCCTTTGACTTAAGTTATCCCCAACATCATGCCTCTGATATCTGCACTTTGACCAGGAAAACATGACTGCCTTTCCAGGTTCTGAATAGCTCTCCTTCTAGTAGTTATGCTTCTGATTGCAGAATCTATGTCATGGAGAAGCTTCCACTGTAGGCTTATGCTTCACACTCGTGTCATGCTTCTAAATATGTCTTGTCTTAAGAAGAACTCCCAAAGCAACCATTAGTAGCTAAGTTCTGTAACTTCAGTTTTGCCTCACACTAGTTTGTCATCATTAAAACACTCAGTTCCGAGAAAGGCTTTGTCTCAACAATAATAAATTTACTTTTCTTAACATTTTATATGTTTTTATCTACAAAGTTTAAAATAATGTGAATAAAATAGTATAGTTGTTGACCTATCTTTTAATTTGTGTTTAAATAGTTTTGTTTTTCAACAAATTATTGTTAAATGGTTGATGGGTTCTTACTCTTTTGGAATATCAAAGTTTAATTAATACTAAGTATATATGTGATGTTGATATATATGTCGTGAACTCTTCCCAAATGAATTCTTTACAAAAAATGAAAATTAAAAAAAAAAAAAAACTTAATTACTAATTGGAGTAATTAATTGATTAAGAAGAGACTATTAAAATCTTTAGTATCATTCAATTTTATTTGCTATTATATAATGTGAAACATTATAGTAATTTATTTAAGGTTAATTATTCTGTGGGTCCCCATACTTTAACCAAAGATTCAATTAGGCCCCTAATTTTTTTTTAATTGGGTCCCTGGACTTTTATTTTTTCCAATTGGGTCCTCTTGTCTAATTGTTGTTATGAAAAATTAACTGCAAACACCTAATTAGAGGTGCAGCCAGTGGACTAGGTGTGTTGTAAGCACAACTGAGCCAATTGTAAGAGAGTTCTACAGAGTTTCAACCTTTACAGGTCAATTCAACCTAAGTATTTTTTCACAAGCCTCTCACAATTGTTTGGCTCTGCAGAAGGTTGAAACTCTACAGAAAACTCTCTCAATTGACTCGGTTGTACCTACAACACACAGTTTGAACCTCTAATTAGATGTTTGTGGTTAATTTTTCATAACAACAATTAGACAGGAGGACCCAATTAAAAAAAAGTTCAGGGACCTAATTGAAAATTTGGTAAAACTATAGGAACCCACAAATCAATTTAACCTTTATTTAATCACTTTCTTCTAAAATGTAATTGAGACTATTAAGTAAGTTAGGTACGATAATAATTCTTAATGAGCAAAGTATAACATAGATCACCTAATAACATATATATGACTTGTTTGCTTTAAACCTGTATCGCAAAGAGTACAAATTTTGATAGTAGTCGAATAATTATAGGCTTAAATAACTTTTAGGTCCTTGATAAATTTCCAAATTTTGCTTTGAGTCCCGATAAATGTTTTTGTTGCTTTGAGTCCTTGATATATCAAAACTTTTGTTTTGAGTCCCTACCGTCAGTTAAGTGATGACGTGGCACCATCCGAACAGATCTCCCCAATATATATCAACCGTTAAGATGGTGCCACGTCATCACTTAACTGATAGCAGGGACCCAAAACAAAATTTTTAATATATCAAGGACTCAAAGAAACAAAATTTTTTTATCAAGGACTCAATGCAAAATTTGGAAATTTATCAGGGACCTAAAAGTTATTTAAGCCTAGATTAAAAATAATTAATGTTCTTGTAGAAATGAACATCTTTAGTATGCTTTTATGAATTAAATCTATATTTGTTTGATCAAACATTATTATACTTTATAAAATAAAAAATAATAATTAAATTGAAAATAAAATTTTAAAATTTAAAAAATAGTTAGATGTTGAAAATTAACTCATGTTTAACATTAGAATCAATTAACACACAAATGGTAGGTCCAACCAAATTAGTAGAAAAATAAATTAATGAATTTGTACAACTCAAACAAATGTATAGAAAGAAGCTATAGTGACGACCTGTTTTTGCCTTATAGGAATTTATCCTTTTTTTTGTTTCTATGTGTGTTTATTAAAGGAATTTCATTATTTCGACATCGCCAAAGGATCTAGAATATCGAAAAATCTTTAGGTAAAAGTCCTTTTTGTTTGGGAATTAAACACGCAAAATTTGGGTTTACTCTGATTCGCCATTTTTACCTGATTTTATTTTTTTTATAGAGAGAAAATCTTCTTTTTTTTAGAGCAAAAAGCGGCATGCAGATACAAAGTAGGGACTAAGATCCCAACTAGGTTGGCACCATAGCCTAACCTATCTATTGTAGCATGCGAAAATATCATATAAAAAGGAAGAGAACAAAAACATGGGGGGACATAAACCAAAACCCATGTACAATCATTTGAACCTATAGTTAGGAAGTCCGAATCTATTTTGGAAAAAATCTTCCCTAATAAAAGGAGGAATTAAATCCCACCACAAAAAACCCTGTATAGTTATACCATAGGAGGCAAGTTTATCTGCACAAGTATTGCCTTCCTGGTAGATATGTGAGAACTTAAAGTTCATGCTTTTGATAATATGTACACAGTTCAACCATCTATTCCTTAAATTCGAAGGGACTAAACCTGGTGAGGTGAAAGCAGATATGACCAGAAGAGAATCGCAATCCAACCATCTTTTTCACTTGCTATTTCAATTGCAAACATGGCTCCAATTAATTCTGTGTTAAGAGCATAGGTAATGCCAATGTTAGTTGAAAAACAACCAGCTGCACATGATCTCTAAAAACCCCTCCACAGGCTGCAAATCCAAGAGCACCTCTGGCAAATCCATCAGTGTTACACTTGATCCAAAAATAGTGTGGAGGTAACCAATCAACTTGCTTTATTTGTGGGGCTTTCCTAGGATGACCTTCTACATCAAAGGCATTAATAATATGAAATTCAAACATGTTTGAATACATGAAGACATTGCTAATCTTTCCTTCCAGGATGACATTGGCAGAAATCATGGTCAAAGCAGCAGAACAATGCACCAGTTTGTTATCAAACCTGGCCTTGTTCCTGCAAAACCAAATCACAACAATAATGTTGACAATACTGGCCATAAGAATTTCCCTGATTTGAGGACTCCAATTTTTCTTGCATAAAGAGAGAACATCAACCATAGATGAAAGGTTGATTTGCTGCTGCACTATGGACTCCAACCAGTTCCAAAGCTTCAAAGCGAATGCACATTGGAGGAAGAGGTGAGCGGAAGATTCAGCGGCTGCATTACAGAGATTGCACATGTACACAATGGTGCAGCCACGTTTCCAAAGGGAATCATCAGTGGGCATTCTGTTATGTATTATTCTCCATACTAGGAAGGATTTGGACGGAGCAATGGAGTTATTCCAGATAACCTTGGCCCAGCGAACTTGTTGCATAGGTTGGTTAAGAAAATTACAGGTGTCCTTTAATGAGAGGTCTCCCGAAGCTATTTGACCCCAAACCTTTTTGTCCAGCCCATCATGAAGGGGAATAGAGATCTGCCTCAGTTCAGATATAAGACCAAGGTATCTCTGAATCAAACAAGGGGGGATAATCCAAACCCCATTGTTAATGAAGTCACTAACCATAGCAATAAGAGAGGGTTGAACTTCAATGGGGATATTTAAGAGATCCACCAGAGGCTTAGAAAGCCATTTGTCCCTCCAAAAATTGATCTCTGAACCAGACCCTATTTGTCAACATAAGTTTTCCAAGACAGTAGGGATGTCTAGCTTGATACTGGCCCAAATTGTGGAACTAATGTGATTCAAAACAGGTTTATCATACCTGAAGACTCTAGCTCTCATAAGGCAAGCCCACTGCTCTTGAGAAGTTACAAGTAGCCAGCTTAATTTCATAAGAGAAGCATTATTGATTGTTTTTAAGGGATCTTAAACCAAGACCACCTTTAGAAAATGGTCTACAAATCTTGTCCCAAGCCCCAATAACAATCTTCAGAACACAGGATTGATCAGATACGGTTTTTAAAGCATTGTGAGCAGACAGTATGCTCCAAAATTATGAAATTTAATAGTTATAAATAATCTCATATTAGCTTTGAAACCTCTCTGGTTTCATTCAAAAATGATTTTTGATGTACAAGTTATACACATTTTAAATCCACTGACCCGTACAAGGACTTATGACCACACAATCAACAATGTTGGTGCATAATTAATATGCCAAAGTGTCATGTCAGAGTTTACTACAGTGCTTTGCACTGTATTTTCTACTGTCTTTTTATGGGAGGGGGGGTGACAATTTGATTAGCTTTACATTTCTACACTTTTGCAGAGACATAAATGTATAGGCTGATTTGCATGCGAATAACTAGCCAAATTACATTGTGCATTCGAGTAAATTTAGGCAAAATACTTTCCAAAAGGAACTCAAACCTTCTGAGGAATAGCTTGAAAGGAGTAGAACCTAGCATGACTGGTTTCTTAAGCAGAAGGTAAGAAAGAAAGTGTACAAGTTAAAGAATACCTTCAAGAGTCATCAAATTCAATTTCTTATAGAGGGTTTTCAATTACAATTTACTAGTTTGTAAGAACTTTGCTCAGAAAGATGTTTGCTACATTACCCAATGAGCAAAATGCAAGGCTCAAACGAAAATAACCCATGCAGTTTGAGTGGGTCTGAAATTATCTTCCTAGTGTATGAAACTTGGTTCGTCTAAAACGATGTGTTTTGATGGCAAATTGCCAGGTCCAACTAGCTCACAACGAGGAAGCCAATTCTTTCATGCACATTTTGGCTCCACAGTCATCACATGGATCCTAAACGCACAAGCTGAAAGAGAAACAGCAGGTAGCTCCATGGGAAAGTTTTTCAAGTTAAATGTGGCAGAAATCAATGACCATGAAATGGGAATTCTTGCCATATTCAGAGACAGATTGGCTCCATATTGGCAAATGCAACATGAAAAATCAACAAAGTTCCTATGGGAATGAGATGTGCCTCAGAACTAGCAAAGGATCTTCAGCACTTGAAAATGGAGGATGAATAAGATTGCTTAGAAGTCATCGTTGCATATCTGAATCTTAACAGAAGCCATCTTATTTAAATTTAATAGTGGTGGACTGTGTCACCCTAAGCAACCTATTGCATCAATGTCACTTCTCATCATCAAGAGGGGAAGGTAACAAGGATACCCATATTTTAGCAGTAGCTAAGTTAGATGCTAAAATAACTGTCTCTTTTTATTTTGTTTAAAACTTTTTGATTACCAACCCAAAAATAAACTATTAGAGACCCCACTTCCTTTTGGGGAGATCATGTACTAACATACTATTATAAATATAAATAAAAAAAATTAATTCGAGCCAAAGAAATTCAACCATAAGCAAAAGCCAGTAGAATCATTCAACAATAATCAAGCTAAGGAACCACCAAATATTATTCATGCTCTCTGTCCTGTCCATACATTAAATGGCATGGTTCTGAAACAACTTACATAGCTCAACATAAATTCATATAAGAAAATACAGAGTAGCATAATTTTAATATGGCAATGACAAACTTTGAACATAATCATAAGAGAAAAGCAAGAATTTTGCTGTTGAAACCTTCAGTAGAATGTAGTCTATTATCTCTCTGATTATACAGAACAAATTCTGCATCTTCATCGTTTGCCAGCAACAGGACATCATCATTTTCAGACATGCACAAAGGTATGACTGGATAAGGTCGTGAGAGATCAAGCTGGATACGCTCATAACTTACATTCAGCAACTGAGTCCAAGATTGTTCAACTCTAAATTCCCTCATTAGCCAAACAACAAAATGGGTTCGCCTGTGATCATGAGAAAGACATAGGCAACCCTTCAAAACCCCAAGACAAGGTTCATCATGAGGGACTTCAGAAAGACCTTCAGGCATCGACAAATATATGTATGTCTCATTCTGTAGATCATACGAAAAGAACACTAACTGATCGATAGTGCTAACCAAAACTTAATGTGCAAAGTGCTAACCAATTAACACTGCCATTCACAGACGCTCCATTAAATTGGTCCAGCATGGGAAGAGCAGGCAAAGTTAAAGTATTTCTCCAACAAGTCTCACCCAAGCAGTGAACTCTCACCTCCATATTCTGTGATTTACTATCCAAAAGGACTGCCACCACCTTGTAAGTGTCACTCACATCATCGTACCCAAACCCACACTTTGGGGACCCACCAAATTTATAATCGCTCCAACGGAGACTTAAGTACGGTGAATCTTCGGACATGATCCTTGTCGCCAGATTCCAAAACCAGACCCAGTATTCTATAAATCCTTCTCCAAAATTATAACTGTGAGTCCAAAAGCATACCAACCCATTGCAGACACCCAAAATAATGTATTGTTACGGAATCGGTGGCAACCATCATCAATGGTGGATGTTGGGTTCTGGAGTAAACGACTTATGGAGCAGGGCGAGACACAGGTGTCGATGATTCCATCGTTCTCAATGTTGGCGTCTCCAAAGGTTAATAAGATGTGCTTGTTCTTGGAGGACCTTTTAAGGTGTAATTTAATGAATGTAGGATCGAACATAAGGGAATTCCAAGTTTTAGAAACACACCTGAATTGCATGAGAGATTTCACCGGAACCCATGACAGAATTTCCATGATGAGTTCCTGAGGTAAACCGGAGGAGAGTGAGCAGGAGACATTTTTCTGAATGCTTAAAAGAATATTGAAGATTGAACCAAAAACAGCAAAAGCAGAAGAAACTGAGAAATCCTAAGTATTTAGATTTTTGGTCTATATATGGGTTGTGTCCTGCTTGCTTCATATTTGTTACGAATTAGGGATGGGCAAAAACCCAGACCCGAATCCGAACAGAGCTAAGAATAAAAATGGTTATTGGGTCTGTTCGGACGGTATAGAGGTTAAAGAACTTAAAAGATGGTTTTATTGCAAAAATATTGTTGGCATGCATTATTATTACTTTTGCTTGTTCAAAATTTACGGTTTTTGATGCTTTAGAAGAATCAGAACACCAGAGTCACAACTTTGAGCATTGCACCACCACTTTCTCTCTCCATAAGTCACAAGTCGTCAAGTCGTGTATATTGTACGTGGAGTCTCCATTCTCTCATATATCATATCATGTTCTTCTCGCTTTCTCGAAAATGAAAGTGATTTTCCTCTTCCTCACTGCAAACCGAAGTCCTTGCTTGAGAATGGAATTGAATGACAGATCCAAAGAAATCCACCCGCCTCATCCGAAGCCGAAACCAACTCAAACCCGGTGCTATCCAAAGGGCAAACGGGTGGTAGCAGGCTTTATTTTTCATTACAAGGTTTTCATTGGATAAGAGTTTTTGGACTGAACCCATCCAAATATGACCAATATGCCCACCCCTATTACAAATGGTATAATTGAAAACATCATTTATTTTAGTCTCGAACAAAGTTATAATAGTACTTTAAAGATAAAATGTATTATTTTAGTTTTTAAAAGAACAAAAAATTTGATCAATTGATATAAAAAGGATTAATATGATTGACTTTTTATCTTATAAGAACAAAAATGATAATTTCATCTTACAGAAACTATTAATTATGATTGGATAATAAAATAAAATGTTATTAAACTTATAATAAAATAAAAGAAAATCAGTTTTTTTATTTTTTGGTATAGAGAACAGGTATCCTCAACGGGAGGCAATCCTTACCCAAGACTTGAACTCGATACTACTAGTTAACATGTAACAACCTCGTGCTAGTTGATTTATGCGCTTGGTGGTTAAATAATTTTATTTTTATGAAAATGAAAGAAAACAAAATAAACTATAATTTTAAAATGGGAAAAGAATTTAGTAATATTGACTATTGATTTTCATTAGGGTCGTCCTAGTGATGGGGGTAGGGTAGATGCATGAAGACTTAAGTTCGATTCTCGTTACCGCCATTGTGCACCAAAAAATAATATTGATTGTTGATTTTCTCTAAAGTGAGTGAAGTGAATGAAGTACATAGTATCAATTATTGATAAGAAAATCAATGGTTAATATTCTAACACATACATGATTTATTATGCATATGTATGTAATATTTACCATTGATTTTTCATCAATAATTGAGATTACTTATTTTATCCTAAATTGAATTGTTCACTTTCGAGGAACTAGGTCCTTATTTTTAATAAAATTTTAAAAAGAGGAATTTGTTAATTTTAAAAAATTTGTTTCTTTTTTTTTTGTAAGATTTTCAAAAACTACTTTAGTAAGATTTTTATTTGGCTGAAATTTTAGAAAAGATAATGTATTTTCAGTCAGATTTTTATTTTGGGTAAGATTTTAGAGAGAAAAAATAGTAATATTTAAAAAAGGGGTAAATTTATTTATTTTATTTTAATAGAAAAATCTACAATGCTCAAAACTTGAGATAGTATAACTATACATAAGTCTTACAATGCACATGACATTTGACTATGGAAAAACCATGCAATCAATGTATTATTAATTTTAACTATTAGTGAAATAAATTTAATGAAACATTAAGAATTTCTTGTTTTACAAACACAAATTTATTTATTTTTTAAAAGAAAATCACATTGCATAGGGAAAGCTTTAAATAGAATCACACTACAATCCCTAATGCAACATTTTTTTTATTCGTAGGAATTGGACTTAGGTACCAGGAGGTTTACAACAACTCATACAAAACTCAACCAACTGAGCAAGATCCCCATACTCCTAATGCATCAATTAAAAAGAGTTTCCTTTAGTTAATTATGCACATTATTAATAAATTTCAAATATTCATTTTCCCCTTGATTTTATAACAAATATAATTCAAAAAAATTAAAGATTTTGATCTATTACTTATTTTCATTTCCATTTTTTAGTTACTAATGGATAGTTTAATTTTTTTAAGTTAAAGATTGAAAATTTGTTTTTGGCTCAACAGGAATAATCCTTCGTCATACATATCCTCTTGTGCAATTGGGAAGTCACATTCATGTAATTCTTGATATGATGATTTATATGTTGATTAATGTGATTTTTACATTAATTAAAAGGATGAATGTTCGAAACTGCTTTTCATTGGAGCCAAAGTGTCCAATAGGATTTTTTATGACAAAAATCTTTTTAAGGTGGGGAGAAATGTAACATTCCCAATTTATGGACCTTAGAAATAAATAATAAAGAGATGTCTTTTATGGAATAGCTTTTGTATTTAATGGTTCAAGGATATCCTTAAGCATTATTAATAATAGTTACCTTATAATAGGATATGGCAGAAATAAGATAATAGGACCCTGATGGGCAGCCAAGGCCCACATAAGCCCATGCACACACCAATGGTTTTAAGAGAAAAGAGAAGGGAGAGTTAGAGAGAGATGAAGAAAAGAAAGAAAGGAAGCTAGAGAGAAGGAGGAGAAGAAGGAAGAAGAGAAGTGGAGCAGAGATCCAAGACCCAGTGACCCGGAACTTAGATCTGAGACCCCTAGTATGAGTGGTTCCCCTTCACCCTTCTATGTTCTTTTGTTTGGGCCTTGAATCCCTTTTCCCCTCTTCTTCCCTTGTTAGCTCTAAGTTAGGATTTTGATGGGTTTGATGAGCTTAAACTTGATTGGGGAGAGTTTAAGCATGTTTAGGAGCTGGGTTGGGAGGCCATGGATGGCCATGGGAGCAGAATCGTGAAGGTTTGCAATTATGCAAAGTTGCAGTCTCGCTTAAGTGAGGATACTTCCACGCTTGAGTGAGAGTCTTCAAGGAGTGTGTCTATGAGCACCCTCTCTTAATCAAGAGTTACCCATGGCTTAAGCGAGGGAAGGATCTCGCTTAAGCGAGAAATCCAGAGAGTTCATGAGGAAGTCTGGTGCGCCACGCTTAAGCGAGGGAAGGATCTTGCTTAAGCGAGGAAAAGGTCACGCTTAAGCGAGAGTGCCTCTAGGGAGCAGTATTGCCAGTCTAGCTTAAGCGAGAATAGGTTCTAGCTTAAGCGTGAACATGACCAGAGAACATCTGGGGACCCCTTTTAAGGGGATCTTTGGGAGAGTGTAAAGGTTATAGATACTTAGTTACTTTCCAAGCTTTTACCCATGTATATGTATGATTGTTTGATGCTATGTGGTGTTGATTGTTAATGATAATGGTTGCTTTATTGGTAGTTGTATTCATGTGGTTGTGGCTTATGCTTAGGATTGATTGTATGTAACGATAAACCCCTCTAAATAAAAGACACCTAAAATACTTAAGACTATACTTAGGCCTCATAGTAAAAAGGTGGGGAGTTTCCCCTAAGTTTCAGAAAAGGCTTTTAAGCAATGTTTTGAAAACCGGACCGGTCATTGAACCGGTGACAGTACCGGTTCAAGGTTCAATGGTTGAACCATAGTTGAACTGTGGTTGAACCAGTAATGATTATATAATATGTTTTTAAATTTTATATAATATATTAAGCAATAATAAAAAAAAACTAACATAATATTTATTTCATAACATAAAATTATGTATATTTTTAAATATGTTTATATTAAATTAAACTAATATTGAACCAATATTTTAGAAATAAAAACCTAAATAGTTATTAAGACTAATTATATAATATTATATTATGTTATCAAGACAAATGATAGATAAGTTAAACCAATACATATGCAGTTCAACATATTATATTATTGTTAATGCTTAATTTATTTATTTATTTTAAAAAAAGCTTTGTATAATGTAATATGAACTAATAGTCCCACATAAGTAGGATTTTCATCACGATGCCTTTTTTTAAAATTGTTTTAAATTTAAATGAATTTGATGTTAGTCCCACACGTAGGCATCAAAGTGTTGTTGTGCTGCCTTATATTTACTACAATGATATAAGAATCCCACATTTGTTGCATACTCAATTGAGGAGCTCTACTCTTCTTATAAAAACAATTGAATGTTAACAACACTAAATTTAATCACAAGTCTCACATTGATCAATCGAAATTGGAGATATCTTTTATTCTTATGAAAATAAAAAATAGAAGCTTGTTTGCTACATTGAATCTAGAGTCCCACATCGGATGGGATTCAAATTGAAGAGATCATCATTTCTTATAAAACTGTTGCAAGTTTTTTGTGTTGAACCACAAGTCCCACACAGATTGCGTTTCATTTTGAAGTGCTCTTCTTTACCTCCACTATGCAGTTGAAAACTTTTTTTTCACAAACCGGTTTAGCCCAGTAACCTGCCAACTTTTACCAGTTTGAGCGGTTTATCCCGATTTAGTGCCGGTTAAAATGCTTAACAATTTTGGACTTGTTTCGGATCAGACTACTGATCAATTCACAGTTTAACCGGTTGAACCGGCCGGTCTGGTTTGGTTTTGATAACATTGCTTTTATAGTTTCATGAAAGGTTTTTAGAAAAAGATATCCCTCAGCAACATAGGGTGGAACCTTCCCTGATACCAGTCATGTCCGAGAGCCGCACGTTCAGCGTACAACGGTGTGCAAAGGGGTTAAGGATCCTCTATATCACCAAGGAGTGGTGAGTTTCAAAAAGGTTATGAAAAGGATTCTTTATGAAAAGGTTTTATGAAAGATTTTCAAAGGAAAGTTATGATCCCAAGAAAGGGAATAAGTAACTCACGAGTAGTTGTAAGAGAAAAGGGCTAAGAGGCCCCCCCTAGAGGTGAGCGAAGGGACCGTCACCCAGACACCCATAGAGGAAAACCAACCATCTTCACCAAGTGAAGAGGGGGTTCTTCATAGGGAAGAACAACTAATTCTTCGGTAAGGGGAAAATGTTTTAGAGAAATATGCATTCAAATAACGGACGGTGGTTCAACTACTTTTGACCGGTGGTAGTAAGAGTTCATAGTGGGAGGGACGTCTCTCCTAGCTAGAGCTCAACCAAAAAGGAAATGACGTAAAATAGGATTATAACCTAAATAAAAAGATAATACAAACCATGCAACTATAGAAACCAACTAGGAAATGTTGATGTGTATGATGTGTGTGTGTACCTTGTGTTGAAATGTAGAGGTTTCATGAGCCTAGCCATTAGGTGAGCGATGTGAGGTATACTTATACATTAGATGAGGACGTGTATGTGATGTAAGCTACCAAAGTGGTATGCAAGATGTTATACCTCACGGAGAGGTGATGTAAGCCCTAGATGGGGTAAGTGAGTAAAGAAAGAAAAGGTTAAGCATGTTCTCGTCCAATGTGATAGGAAAGTGAGACCCTAGTGAGTGGTCAAGGAATCAGAGAGATATTTTGGTGCCTTAGGGCACTAGTAACCTTAGAGTTGGCCAAGGAGGTCCACTCTAAGTGTCTAATTAAAGAGTAAGGTAAGGTTTAAGGGAATTGAGGTAATGTTATGATAAGATGAAATAATCATGAGTGTGAGCAATAAGGACAAGAAAAGAGAAGCCATGAGAGTTAAGGAAAGGACCCCTAGAATAGAGAGTCGACCTAGAGTCTTTCGAGCACTCACTAAGACATTATGTCTCATCCCTTTCAGTATCTATGTTTGTTACAAGTTAGCAAGTAGATGCCGAATGGAAGGAGCTTGGAGCATGGAGTTGCTTGCTAGGAGGAAGATGTTTTAGTATAGTTTGTACTTCCCAATGCATAGGAGTTAGTTTATGTATCTTTCTTATCTTTTATACGACACCTAAATGCCAAGAGCTTTGTACTAGATTTCTTTCATGTAATATATGTTTAAGTTTAGGGTTTTTAGGTGCATAGTAACTTTGATATTCTTATATGCTAAGTTTTTATAATTTAGTAATATAAGGAGACAAAGGTAATATCCTCTAGGGTGTTACATACCCCCTTTCAATCACCCAAGTAATAACCAATTTTTACAAGATAGGAGAATCATAATACAAACTACACAACCAATGATCTGAAATCATCTATATGCACAATCATACACAAACAATCAAAAGTACACGAGGTGGGAAATAAAAGAGTATATATAGATTACCCCTGGTCTTCATGAAAAGGTGGAGGAGGGGAAAGAGGTGATTGAACAAATGATGTATATTGAGGAAATATTTTAGCAACCAAAATTTGAAACCTCAAGGATTAAAAAATTCAAGCTATATTACATAACATAAAAGCAATATTTTTGTATGTACGTAGGAGAAAGTATGCCTAAGTGACTTCAAAAGTTGATTGAATGAGAATTGCAATAACTAAGATTTGCTTAGTTGGCTTGAAATAACCAAAAGAAGAAATTGACATAGCATTGACACAACCTGTGTTCAGGTTTTATATATTTTAAATACACAGATTGAAAGATTAACAAAGTTCTTCATATCAAAAGTCATAAACATTTAAAACAAGATTTACAACAATGTTTAATATAGTATGTAAAGTAGGGACAGTACAAAGTATGTCTCATCCCATCAAGTTTCTCATAACAACAAAAGCATAAAAGTCTTGGACGAAGTTGCGGCATTTGTTGGCATAACTTCTCTTATGAGGTTTGGGAGGACCCTCTTGATTCTTACTTTTATATCTAAAAAAACAACAACAAAGGGATTAAAAGGATTGGTAAAATAAGTGAATTTTTGTAATGAGATTTGTGGGAGGAATTTCTTATATAAACAAAGCCAAGAAGACCTTTAAGATCTTTAACATTTGTAATGGAATAACAATGTTACACGTATTAAACATAAAGAAAGGAAATCATATTTCTTCTATTTCACATCTATTTGTAATACTTAGGAGCAAATGAATCGAATATTAAGTGAAGAAAAATAACATTTTAAATTTTATTTTGCATTTGCTAGAATCTTTTTCAAAATTATCATAACAATAGAAATTCCAAAAGATGTACGATTGGTTCCCTTTTGAGAAAATCATTTATAAAAAATAAGAAGTTAAAATAATCTCATTGAATCTAAATGTTAGAATCCAAGCATTACAACAATAGCCAATAGAATAATCCCCAAATTTTTTTAAGCAAAAGAAAGGGTAAGCAAGAGTATCACAATAACGGGAGAGATCCCAACTATGTTGGCACCTCAACCACTAACCATGATTTGCAGCAGGCCCTAAATAACATTAAAAAGAAATCAGAAAGAGAGGATACAAAAATCCATGGGGGGCATCAACCAAACCCATGGATGGCAAAACATTACTCAAATCTATAGTTGGGAAGACCAATTCTATTCCTACTCAATTCTATCCTGACAAAAAGAGGAGCAGAATCCCACCAACAGAAATCCTCATTAGTAGTTCCAAAACAGGCAATAATATCTGCACAGCTATTGCCATCTCCATAAATATGATCAACTAAATCATTCATACTGGATGTAAAAGCTATGCAATTTTTCCACTTATTCCTAATACTCCTAGAAACAAAATCAAGATTTTTAAGAGCTTCAATCCCCAAATTAGCAAAAGTAAGAAACAAAAATGAATTCACATTATATGTCTTGTTCTTACAACAAATTGAAGGGTGAAAACTACTTACTTGATTTAAGATAAGTTGAATTGTGCAAGCCATTTAGTAGGAGCTTAATTTTTATAAGGTGAAACCAAGCTTGGAAAATATTCATTGGTCTGCCACCAAACTTTGTCGTTCGGAATTTCAGTAATGCTCACCATATTATTTCTTTGGTTATATATAATAACTTCCAAATCATCATTGTTTACCAGAAGCAGGACATCACCATTTTCAGACATGCACAATAGTAACATTGGACGTAAAAAGCTTTCACTTTGAAGATTCTCATAACTAACCTTTACCAATTGAGTCCAGGACTTATCATCTCCAAACTCCCTCATTTGCCAAGCAACAAAATGGGTTCCTTGGTCATCATGGAAAAACCATAGAGAATCCCTAAAAACCACAAGATTTGGCTCTACTTCAAAGACTTCATCAAGACCATCAGGTAGCAGCAAATATCTATGTTTCTCCTTCCGCAGATCAAAAGAAAAAATTACTAACTCATTGGATGAAATATTATCGTAATCAAAATGAGAACTCAACTTGTCAAGTGCTAACCAGTTAATAGTGCCACTCAAAAAGTGTCCATTTTGCTCTAGAATGGGAAAAGTAGGGAAAGTTAAAATATTTCTCCAATAATTTTCACCTAAATCGTGAACTCTCACCTCTGTTTTCTCCGATTTACAATCCAAAAGGAGAAACACCACCTTATAAATGTCACTTGAATCGTCATAGCCAAATCCAAAATTTACAGAAGCTGCTGGTCCAAATCTTCGACAGCATGGATTGACACAGAGGCATGGTGATTTTTTTGATCTCATTCTTGTAGCTGGGTTCCAAAACCGGACCCAATATTCATCAAATTCATGACCAATATAACAACCACGCAAACAGACCAATCCATTGCAGGAGCCAGTGACCCAATATTTAGTCTTTAATTGGTAGCATATGTCTTCATCAATGGCTGATGATGGGTTATTGAATAATCGATTTATGGAGCAGGGTATGGCATATGCATTAACATCATCAGAGTCGGGGGGGTCGGGGACATCTTCTTGTGTTAAAATGGTGTGGGTGTTTTTTGACGATCTTTCAAGGTGTAGTTTCACCAAAGTTGAATCAAAGATGAGGGAATTCCAAGTTTTACAGACACACCTAAAACGCATAAGATATTTCACAGGAATCCATGATAGGATTTCAATGATAATCTCGTGAGGGAGAATCGGCATATTTTGACTTGTAGGCATTTTCTTGACTGATGAAGATTGAATCCTGAAGAGACATAAAAACCCTACAAATCACTCACTTGAATTTTGGGCTATGGGCCAAGTGCGGGCCGAGTGCTTAATATTTGGTCCATTTGATACCGATCAATCTATTTATATTTATTTATCTATTTATAATATAAATTATGTGTTACGCAACAATGCCACTGCCATTTCAATATTATATTATTTGCCACGTAAGCAAAAATGCTTACGTGTCATTACAAGACAAAGTGTACCTTCTTTTACTTCACCTCTCTCATTATCATATTGCCCTGAACCACCATGTGAGAGAATGATCCCTACTCAGAAAAATTATTGGTGTATAATATTTGCCCTACTAGACTTGTCAAGTTCAGGCCACTTCCTCTCTTTGCCAATTGAAGGTGATAGAATGAATCTTACTCGGATAAAAATTAACCTTTCACCATTGGTGTATAACTAGATGTCAACCCGTGCGAGGCACAGGTTCATTTTGAAATATTTTACAAGTTTATTCTAGAATTTTGAGCAATTTTTATTTTATTGAAAAATAATTAAGATAAATTTTGTCATTATATGGATAACATTTTGACTGTTTACATTGATACATTTATAAGATAAAATAGTCTACGAACTAGGAGTGTAAAATTGTTTTACACTATCATACGATTACAAACCATTATGTATGGTAAGTTTGTTGATTTTTCTAATAACTACCTTAAAAGTCACACCAATGATGATTTTTCATTTATCGATGATGTAAAAGTTTTACACTTATAGTGCATGGTCGTTAAACTCTATTTATGTTAATTTGTAATTTAAATGAAATTAGTTTTAATTACATGCATAGTGAGTTCTATTCATTATTTATGTGCATCAGAGTGGGAGTATTTAGTGTGCTTTGGCAAATGATTGGTAGGTCTTGGGGTGCCAACGATGTTGGGATGTCAAGTTCCCTATTGTGATGCCTTTGCAAGCTAAGCCTTTATAAAAAAAATAAAAAAGGTTTTAATTACATCAAATTTTTGTGATCAAATAATAAATTTACCTTTCTTAACACTTTATAGGTTTTTATCTCCAAAGTTTAAAATAATGTAAATAAAATAGTATAGTTGTTGAGCTTTCTTTGAATTTGTATTCAAATAGTTTTGTTTTTCAACAAATTATTGTTAAATGGTTGATAGGTTCATGCTCTTTTGGAATATCAAAGATTAATTAATACTAAATATATGTGTGATCTTGATATCCGGTGAACTCTTCCTCAACTGAACTCTTTACAAAAAATGAAAATTAAAAAAATAAATACTTAATTACTAATTGGAGTAATATATGTGCTGATTGATATCCTTGCCAAGATGGGCTCCTCTCAAAAGGTCCCTTTCATTATGTTTGAAGATCTCCCTATTAGTCTTGCACTGGCATTGCATGTTGATGCTATAGGCACAATATTTGTTCATGTGTAATTTGGTTGCTTCTTTTTGTTTCTTTTGCCTTTTTTGTCATACATTACCCAAAAATATCTAACATTTAATGTGTCTAAAACAGCACATCTAATGCTCATAAGCACCATTTGTAGACCACGAGGCTTCTGAAACACAGCATGAACTTGAGAAACCTGTATTGAATTCGCATTTGT
The DNA here is from genome assembly GCA_026413185.1 of Pueraria montana var. lobata. Lineage (NCBI taxonomy): Eukaryota > Viridiplantae > Streptophyta > Magnoliopsida > Fabales > Fabaceae > Pueraria > Pueraria montana. The sequence continues at coordinate 64,320,820 of CM048650.1, read as the reverse complement.
ATTCATCGTAAACCAATTAAATGAACATCTGCCCTCTTCCCTCTATTCCGCATCACCAGCGGTGCCAACTGGTATGCACCAAGTTCAAACTAGACCCACATAGCACCAAGACAGGACCTGCAATCGGGGATCCAACATAGAAAACAAACAATAGGCCAAAAGACGAAAAAAAGAACAATGGAGAAAAGAAAAACTTAGATCCGAAATAGCTCGAGTCACAACACAAACTTTCACTTTCCACCACTTCTTCATCCTCCAACACTTTAGTTTTTCTCCAGTTCTCTATTTTCTCTTCTTCCATTCAGAGCTTCAGTTCTTCGAGCTCATTGCTCTGCTTTCAATCTGCGCAGTAATCTCTCTCTGGAAAATGGGGATGATGGTGATGATTTCCTTGAGGAGCTTGTGTTCAAGAAGCTCTATTTTGAGGTGAGACTCTCTCTCGCGGAGGTCCTCAATGAGGCGCACGAGGTTAAGGACGTCAGAGGGGTGGGGCTGAACCTGAGCAAAGGAGCATGAGAAGTAGTCACCCATACTTTCATCAGAAAACTACAAAAAGAAAATAGTTTGCCATCACGAACAGAGAAGATTGTAAAAGAAGAGTGAAAGTTAGAAGATGAAAGGATTTTATATACTCCCTCAGTCTCAAAATGAGTGTCGCATTTGAAAAAAAAAATTTGTCCCAAAATGAGTATCACGTTTGGCTTTTCAAAGCAATATTAAATACTTTTTTACACTAATACCCCTAATAATGTCACTTTAGCTTTTCAATGCATTGTTAATAATAAGGTTAGTTTTGTAAAATTACTTCTCTCTTTCTTCTATTTAATAGCTTTTCTTGGTCTGTGTAAAAAAACCTAGGATGACACTCATTTTGGGACGGAGAGAGAGAGAGAGAGAGAGAGAGTGTGTGTGTGTGTGTGTGTGTGTATATATATATATATATATATATATATATATATATATATATTAGTGATGGTTTCAAGAGGAGTTGATGGCTTAGTGCTGGTTTCGAGAGAAGGTTTTTTTGAGAGAAGTTACGTACCTAAAAGCACGAGATGAGTTGATGGTGTTGGTTTCAAAAAATTATTTATTTGAATAAATTAAAGAATAAATTTTTTTACATCTGTCTGTAACGACCCATCTTCGTTACAGATTTGTTATACTAAAGATTTTATTTCATTAAATTTTAAAAACTCTCTACTTAGTTTATTGATAAAACACTGGAGAATTTTTCCGCGGTTCCCAAAACCAACAGATAAAATTTAAAGCTCAATTTATAAACATCTCTTATACAAAGCTTAGCTAAATAAAACTATGTGTACATACATCTTTTCACATGATAAATACACAATACCCCTAACTGGTTCATTTTATACATAAGACCAAACAAAGAAAGAGAAAGAAATGATAATGTCTTCAATCCCTCGTACGCTCTATCCACAAAATCTCCAAGAGAAAGATCCACCTAAAAACCATCTGCTCCCCCGAACACGATGTTTGAGATCATCACAGGCACAAACCACACGTGCAAACAGTGCAAGGTAAGCTTACCAAACAAAACTATACATATAAGTAGATAAGTGAATTTCTAATTATTAAGGAAAAGGACGAGAAAACTAGATTTTGTATGCTTCAAAATACTATATATAATAACTTAAAATGGCATACAAAACTTAGTTCATAATTTCAAAACTCAATTCAGCAATAAACACCAATAAACAACACCATCATGACTCAACCATCTCAATTAGTTCATACAACATAGTTATAACATGAATCCTCAAAATATCAATGACAACATAGTTCTATCACCAATTATTACCACGAATCATCAAATCTCATGGATTACATCCAATCAACAAATCTCATAAATCCTTATCTAACATCAACAACATAAACCATCACCGCTCATCATCATGAGCCATAAGCATCATAAGTCACATCTCAACATAATACAATCACCAACATCTCTCATCACAAAGTGATGTACAACATAAACCACTAGACGACCTTAGTTGACAAGACTGACTCTACTCCATGGAGTTTCGACACCACATGAGTGGTCCTCACAGGCCCCATCCCCTACCATAGTCTCACCTTTGACCATTCAGGGAGTCCCATGAGCTACCCTATGGAGGAAGTGTGGATGTAATCAAATATAGACAAGTGTGGTTATTGGCTTACCTCTGTAAGTCTTGCAAAACCTTACATCTATAGGAATTCACCCACTTGGCTATTCTATAGGCCCACCATTGACCACCACGAAAACCTCCGGCACTAGGTTGAGAGCCTACCTAGCACCCTCAACTTACATGCCTACCCATATGTCTGTGCACCAACTATGCACACCTATGCACCAACTATGCATATACTACATTCGGAATATTTCTGTGCACCAACTGTGTGCACACACCGTATTCCAGCGGCAAGGCATATTTGGAATCCCTTATAGTATGAGATACGGCACCTCCGTACCCGCCATCTCCAATGGCCCGACTTAAGGGTCCAAATATATCTCAACAACATCAACAATCCTCAACCACAACAATAATCCATCCCCTATACACTAACAGAGTCACTAAACCTCTTGGAAGTAGTTCTCAACACTCCTACACGCCATTCGGAGCCAAAACATAGGGGTGGTACTTGGGAAGATATCCCACTAGGCGAGATCCCCGGGTCACTTTAGTGGGCTGGAGTTCTGGTGTGAACTCACCCTCCCAAGTATACCATTTTCTGTAAAAATCTTCCCAAAGGACATAGCTAACTCCTCTTTAACATATAGGGATGGTTCCAACACATAGTTCACATACACATCATCATCATCTTTTCAAAATCATACTCATTAATATTTCATTTCAAATTCTTAAAACATCATCATCAATTTATAGACATCTCAACAAAACATAAACACCATCAACAAAGCATTCATTTATAGCATTCACAACTCACCTAAGTTCACCCTTTTCATAACCACTTCTCAAAGAATGTAATAATCCACATATAATTGTGGTAATTCTAATTGAAATTCATTTGGAAACCATTCTAATTAAGTTTGCAAAATGAATTCTCACTTAAGCACAACTTTCAGGAATTATTTGTTTACTTCCAGGGTTCCTCGCTTAAGCTAGGATTTTGGGCGCTTAAGCTAGGTCACGCTTAAGCTAGGATTTTTGGCGCTTAAGCTAGGACAGCTTTCTGACCAAAAATTTTCTCTGTCCCCTATTTCGCTTAAGCGAGAACTACTCTGTTCTTAAGCGAAACAGGGTTGTAGGACCTCGAAAACATGCTTAAAACTTCCCAATGGTTACCAAATTCATTCCAATTCAAATTTTACATCATACATAACATATATACATTATTCCACACTCAAAAAGAACATTCCAAGCATAGAACATACAAATACGCATTCAATCATATTAAAGCTTCCCTTACCTAAACTTTTTGACTCAAAACCTTGAGGAAGAAGCTAGGGAGGAGACTTGATGATTCAAGAATGATCTCTACCCAACTTTGGCTATGAAATCAACTAGAGGACACCTAAATCAATCCCAAAATAAGCTTCAATCAAATTTTCACCCACCAACCAAGATTCCACATGAAACCCATCTCTCATGTTCTTGGTAGGAATTGAGAAAGAAACTAAGAGATTAAGAATTGAACTTACCAACTAGAATCAACTAAGGAGGCTCTAGGGAAGAAGAAATCAAGCTTCAAAAGGACTTAGGAATTTCCACCTCAAGAGGAAGAGAGACTTAGAGAAGAAGGAAGAAGAATGAAGAAATTGGAAGAAACGTGAAGCTTGGCACGTTTAAGAAGTGAGATTTGCATGGAATTTTACTATTTGCCCCCACCTTTCCTCTAAGGACAGTCCCTTCTCTTATTTTTTTCTCTCCTACAACTTACGAAAATCACGTTAAAGTCCCAAAAATCCCAGAACACACACTCTAGTCCGACACCTCCTGAAAATCTAACAACACTATGGCACATAACAAAAATCAATCTATTAATCAATTCTTTTATAATTATCATGAATTTAAATTTAATTTTCTCTTACGGTATTTATCAAGCACTTATAATACATTACAAAAAATCACAGTGTTACACTGTCCATCACTTTCTTGGTATGTGTTAGAAATTTCTGCATCATTTGGATTTAAAACTGCATGACCGTGTAGTTATTTTTAAACTGCAGGTGATCCAGTTTGCAAATACTTTGCAAGATCACATACTGTGTACCCGAACCCGTATCACGTACCGAAGAGTACCACAAATTATGTGACTATGGGCTGAACCTACTGTTTGTCATTAATTAATTTTTCAAAGTTTGTTATCACTCTTAGAATGCTGTCTAATGTTTGTAATAAATGGTGGTCACGGACACATAAATTTATAGGATGTTTTGCATGGGAATAACCAGCCAGATTACATCATGCATTCAAGTATATTTAGGCAAAATATTTTCCAAAGGCACTAAAATCTTGTGAGGAATAGCGTGAAAGGAGCAGAACCTAGCACAACCGGTTTCTTAAGAAATGAAGATATGAAAGAAAGTGTAGAAGTTAAAGAATACCTCCAAGAGTCATCTATTTCTTATAGAGGGTTCTCAATGACACATTACTAGTTAGTTTGTAACAACCTTTCTAGGAGAGATGTGAACTACGTTACCCTATGCTCAAAACAACACATGGCACAACAGAAAACAATAACCCATGAGGTTTGAGTGGGTCAGAAAAGTAAGTTCTTATCTTCCTAGTGTATGGAACTTGATTGGTATAAAATGATGTGTTTTGATGGCCAGACCTTAGACCCCAAGCTAGTTATTCATGGGGCCGAGGACCAGGTCCAAATAGCTAACCACGACGAGGCTAATGCTTTCATGCATGCTATGGCTCTTCAGCCACCACATGGATCCTAAATGCACAAGGTGAAATGGGTAGCTCTGAAGGAGAGTTTTTCAAGTTAAATGTGGCAGAAATCAATGACCATGAAATGGGCATTTTTGCCATATTCAGAGGCAGGTCTGGCTCTCTATTGGCAACTGCAAGATGTGAAATCAACAGAGCTCATGATGCTAGAACTTCTGAAGCTTTGGGAATAAGATTTGGCTTGGAAGTTAGAACAAGCAAAGGATCTTTGCCACTTGAAAGAGGAGGCTGAATAAGATAGCTTGGAAGCCATTGCTGCGTATACAAATATTAACATTAACAGAAGTCATCTTATTTGTTCTCTTTTTTTTTTTTTTCTCTCTCCAAATTTAGCCACTGCGTTTTAGGAGGAGGGACAAAAAAAGAACATGATGCAATGCCCGAGGAATGTAATTAATTGAACTATCCCCGTTCTTTCACTTTAGCATAATTCTCACTCTTTGCCTCCAACTAAAGTCTACAGAATCTATAGTCATGTGTTCCCAATCAGGTAATTAACCTATATTATGCACAGATAAGAGGGATTGAGATTTTACTGTTAATGTGAGATTAACTCCAACTGCTTGTGTAATAGCAATCGATCCAGGATACAACTTTTGTTGCCATACAAATATTCCCCCAATAATATAGTCCTATTATTTTTCAAGTGTTGTTTGTGGTTATGTTGGGTTCAGTTAGTTTCTATTTTGTTTGGGTTGTTCTGCCTTACAACTCCTACTTCTACTCACTCTCCAGTCTCCACAGTCCACACAAACTCCCAAACTCACATCATTCATTCCCTTCCATCAAAGTACTTTGAATCAATCACCACACTAGTGCTGTACCCTTGAACTCCAAACTGCAGCCATCAGCTTCTATTCCTCTACCAAGCCATGAACCCATAATATGTGGTTTGGGCCAGTTAGACACACTTTAAACTAAATAAGTGGTTTAATTTACAAAACAGGAAATCCATAATATGAATAAATGAATCAACAATTTAACCAATAAAAACAGAGAAAGAATCCACTGGTTTGCTTAAGAAAAACAAGTATAATCAAAGTTAGGGTTGCACCAGAGTGAGAATAGTAAAGACCAAATTGAAGGAGAATCGTAAGCTGGGAGCATTCTGAGAATGCACCAAGCAAGATTAGGGTTCGTCACGGATGAGTGGTTTTCCCAAAACAATAATGTAACCACAAAGAATCGGAGAATGAATCACTGAAGGAGAATTAATTTTTTTATGGATGGATATCCAATCCATCCATAAAATTCTTTTTAAAAGTTAAATAATTTTTATGATATTTGAAAATACTCTCATTTAAAAGTATTTTTAAAAATTAAATAATTTTTACAACTTTTTTTTTTGTTTAATTCACTTTAAAGAAATGTTGTTGTATTGATATTAATTAAGTATGTGGTCATTCCTATCAACTCACATACCAAACTGCACAGCTAACGTTTAATCTGAGTTCTGAGGCAGCAAGCATGCATTCCACTTGACTAACAGAACAGAATGTATCAATTGACTATCAGAGTTTTTTTCTTTTATTATTATTAAAGGAAATGGTTAATTAAATATTAGGCTTGAAGAGTTATAGATGATTGGTATTAATGTTAATTAAGTATGTGGTCAACACTTTTTCTCAGTTTGGAGCTTTTGTATTAGAGTTTGGCTCCAGTTGACAGCACTTGATCAATACAACAATAACAGAACAAAATAAACTTATTAACTTAATATATAGATTATTACCTCTGATATCCTTTTAATTCTTATAAAGGGTTTCAAATGTAAGAACCTTCCTCAAAGAGGTGTCCATAGCATTGTAAGAACCTTCCCCAAAGGGTTTCTACCTCGCCAGAAGTTGCAGAACGTGTCTGCCTTGCTGGAAGTTGCAGAACGTCTCCTCTCACCAGAAAAGTAAAATAAATAAATAAATAAATAACATCTCCTTGGAACTGTGGCCGCTTATGTGCTCAACCAACGCGATTTCGCAGCAAAACACAGCTGAACCTGCCGTATACTGAACCCGTGCTGCACCTAGGAATTCCATCGTGCATTTTCAAAAACCACTACTGCTTTCTGTGATTTACCACTAACACGGCACTATTGACAACCTAGAACGAAATTACTAATCTTGGTTTACTAGATTCTCTTTGTATCAGTTATATTTTTGAAGTAAAAATAAAAAAGGTTAACAAAAGTCCACTTAAATACAGAAAATTATGGATTTCGCTTATTTTCTGTTATTAGATTTTTAAGAGGAACGTTCACTGGATAAAATGAATAAAGATGCCTTTCTTAGATCCTCACAGGTGATAACACATAAAACATAATAAAATAAGACAATTACAATTCTGGTATTTCATATAGAGAAGGAAATTACAGGACAATGTCATTAATATTATGTGAAGAATTACAACAACTGTCCCTTTTTTTATTTTGATTGAAACTTTTTGATTACCAACCAAAGAATAAAATATTTGAGAATCAATATTCCTTTCCGGAAAATCATATACAAGCTTACTATATTATAAATATAAATATAAATTAAAATCAATTCATTCCATCCAAAGAAATTCAACCATTAATAGAGTCATCCAACAAATTCATCAAGCTAAGGAACCACCAAAATTATTCATGCTCTCTGTCTTGTCCATACATTACATCACAAGGTTCTTAAACCACTTACATAATTCAACATAAATTCGTATAAACAAATGCAGGTATCTTAATTTTTATATGGCAAAACCAAGCTTTGAACATAATCGTAAGAGAAAAATGGAAAATAGATGTTGAAACCTGTAGTAGAGTTTATTATATTATATCTCTCATTATACAGAACAATTTCCCAACCTTCATTGATTGCCAGCAGCAGGACATGATTTTCAAACATGCAAAGTGGTTCTGGACAAGGTGGAAAGCCATGAATTTGTAGATGCTGATAACTTATATTCAGCAGCTGAGTCCAAGAATTTTCATCTCCAAACTCCCTCATTTGCCAAACAACAAAATGAGTTCGCCCATGATCATGAGAAAGACACAAGAAACCATTCAAAACCCCAAGATCAGGCTCATCATGGGGTACTTCAAAAAGATCATTAGGCATCAACAAATATCTGTATAACTCATTCTTCAAATCATACGAAACAATTACTAATTGATTGATAGTAACAGTTTTCCATTGATAATCATAACCCAACTTGCTAAGTGCTAACCAGCTAACAGTGCCACTCACAAACTGTCCAACACGTCCCAGCATAGGAAAACTAGGGCAAGTTAAAATATTTCTCCAACAAGTGTCACCAATGCAATGAACTCTCACCTCCATTTCCTGTGGTTTAATATCCAAAAGAACTACCACTACCTTGTAAGCATCATTCCAGTCGTCGTACCCAAACCCAAACTTCACATTATGCCTATAATTGGTTGAATTACTGAGATGAAAGCGTGGTGATTCTTCAGACACGACCCTTGTGGCCGGGTTCCAAAATCGGACCCAATATTCTTCAAATTCATCTCCAACAAAAGAATCACGCAAGCACACCAACCCATTGCAGACACCAAAGACAAAGTGATTGTGGTTGAATCGGTGGCAACCATCATTAATAGTGGATGTTGGACTATCAAGTAAACGACGTATCGAGCAGGGTGCAGCACAAGTCTCGAATTCAGAGTTCTCAAGGTTGAAGTGTTCAAATGTTAATAAGACATGGGTATATTTGGAAGATCTTTGAAGGTGCAATTTGACAAATGCAGGATGAAAGATGAGGGAATTCCAAGTCTTAGAAACGCACCTGTGTCGCATGAGAGTCTTCACTGGAACCCATGACAGAATTTCCATTATGAGTTCGTGAGGGAGAACTGAACAATACTGAGAAGGAGACATTTTTATGAATGTGTAAAAGAATACTGAAGATTGAAGCTAAAACAAAGAAACCCTGAACACAAATCCTCTCCAAGTATAAAAACTGGTTAGTATCCAATTTATACACATCTCACCCTTCATTCATATTTTTTTTTTTTATCTTTTTATATATAAAAATTATTAAAAAATATAATTAATCAACCGTTAAGATCTCGTCAGTATATAAAAAAAAAAATACTCAAGAGGATTTTCTGCTGACAAATCCTATATTTATATTTTTGGTCTATAGGCTTAAAAATAAATAGATTCAGACTGATCAGAAACCTTCGTTATCATTTATTTTTGTCTCGAATAAGTTTATAATAATCTTTTCAAGATAAAAAGGACTGTTTTCGTTTTTTTTTTAAATGTTGATCCATTTAATTCTTTTTAAAAACTAAATTAATTGGTATTAAAAAGGATTGAGTTGATTGACTTTTTTATCTTTTAAGAACAAAAATGATGATCTTTATCTTATAGAAAATAGGGACATGTTTCTATCACGAATGGAATTGCAACAAAATGGGAAAAAAAGTATTTAAAAGTAATTTGAAAATAAAGTAACCCCCAAAATTTACTTGATGTGATAAAATATTGGGAAACTTTTTCAAAAGTTATTGTTCTACAATTACCAAAATAAGATGGATTTCGTTTTGGAGTGAATTTATGCACCGAGAAAGGCAGAACACTAATTTCTATTAACTAGTATTTTCATCCGAGTATTGTACAAGACAAATTCAATATGTAAATTTATGATTATAACTAGTATTTTAATCTGTGTATTATGTATTGTATGAGTTGAATATAATATATAAATTTTATTATTATTATTATTATAATTATAATTATTATAAAAGATATGAAAAAAAATTATTATCATATAATTAAAATAAATAAATATTACTAAATGACTAGATAAAATTTAATAACTTTTTTTTGTAAAAGAACATTGAATATGTTCTAGTATATATAACAATCGTCAGCATAATGAACCAACATATAAAAATTTAAGAATGTATATCTTAACATATTTGAAGAACGAACTTGTCCTTGATTGAGTCTCTCCTAAAATAATACAGAGAATATCTGAGAATAAAGGAGAATGATTTCTTACGAGATAATATTTCAATCATTTACAAAGAGATCCCTAATACCATCGGATCATAACTAATAATTATCCTAATAAAAAGTACAGAGATTTCTAATTAATAAGGTAATAACTTATCCAAATAAAAAATAATAATGCTAAGAATCTCAAATTAAGAATTTTGATATGCAAATCTTATCAAGATAAGGAAAAATAGAGAAAAAATGAATAAACTGTAAAAATTAAAAATTTAAATAAAGACTTATGGTAATCCTAATTAGCATAATTATTTAGTGCCTTCTTCCTATGGTATCGCAACCACAAAGATATTCATATCAAATGGCTATAAGTTTTAGACAAAAAAATTATATATTAAAAAAAACACATTCGATCAAGATCTGAGCACTATATATATGTGTGTGTATGTGTGCGCGCGCTTTCATTATTTCACTCTCGTTTGCATACTCTTCTCTCAAATAATCAGAGGAGAACAAATCACTGAAGGAGAATTCATTTTTTTATGGATGGATATTCAATCCATCCAAAAAAATCTTTTTAAAAGTTAAGTATTTGATTATTTGAAAATATTGTCTCTCTTTTAAAAGTATTTTTAAAAATTAAATAATTTTTACAACTATTTTATTTTTTGTTTAATTCACTTTAAAGAAATGTTCATTTGTTGTATTGATGTTAATTAAGTAGGGTAAACTATGTTTTTCGTCCCTCAACTTCTCCCCATTTATGGTTTTAGTTCCTAAACTTTTCGATGAATGATCAACATCCTCAAACTTTTTTTCGTCCACTGTTTTAGTCCTTTCCGTCTATTTTGGTCATTAAGTGATGACGTGACGCTAGTTTTATTACTATTTTATTTGATTACATTTTCTAATAGTTTAAAACCGCTAAAATTTGTGTTTTTGAAAGGATTAAATAATTTGTGGCGAATTTTAGCCGCGACAAATTGCTTCATCTTGAACAATTAAAAACCTGAAAACCCTTGATCCCAATCCAGTTCATGATTTTTCAAACCAATTCAAATAAATAGTCCTCTCTCTTATCTTGTGCCTCTGTCGCGATCACCCTCCCTGCCCAAGACGTCATTAATTGGCACGAATCAAAGGAAAACCCAAATACCCGCTCTTCCTCATCGCGATCACCCTTCCATCCCCCTTCCCGCTTCCTTTTGTCACAACCTAGCACCTTAAGACGCCAAATCTGAGCATCCAGAGGACGCTGCCGAGCTTGTTGGCAGAGATCTTGTTGTCATTGTTGCCATCGAAGCGATTCGTTCATGTCTTCAAACGAGAAGGGGAGGCGCGTGCGAAACTCTCATGGAGTCCCTGCATGCCGTGAAGTTTGGGAGCAATGCCTATGCATTACTTGGACAATTAATTTTTTCAAGCATATTGTTGCGTGAAGTTTGGATGAAAAAGTGTCGGTAGTTCAAAGGTGTATAAGTCAGAGAAAGGATTGATACATATGGCACGTGAAGGTTGGAAAAATGAAGGATATTGGGAACGTGAGGTATATTGGGACCATCTAGCATTTTAGTGCTCTTTGAAGTTTGTGTGCATCTGGGATTTTTTACATTATGTTGGGTTTTATGCAGGAACATGATTTGTAACATCACTTGTGCTTAAGTGTCTTTCAATAATATATTGACTTTTGCTTTTTAAGGGTAAATGTTCTTTATTTTTTAAAATAAAGCATTTTGTGGCAGTTAAAAATAATCAGAAAATGCTTTTTACTAATTTAACACTATTGTGATGCATTTTCTAGCGGTTTTTAGCCATCAGAAAACAAATGGTAATAAAATAATAATAAAATGAACGTCGTGTCATCACTTAACGGCCAAAATAGACGAAAAGCACTAAAAGCTCTGATGAAAAAAAGTTGGGAGACATTGACCAATCTTCTAAAAGTTTTAGGGACCAAAACCAGAAATGGCAAAAAGTTCAGGGATGAAAAACATAATTTACCCAATTAAGTATGTGGTCATTTGTATCAACTCACATGCCAAACTGCACAGCTAACGTTTATTCTGAGTTCTGAAGCAGCAAGCATGCATTCCACTTGACTAACAGAACAGACTGTATCAATTGACTATCGGAGTTGTTTTCTATTATTATTATAAAAGGAAATGGTTAATTAAATATTAGGCTTGAATAGTTATAGATTATTGGTATTAAACGTTAATTAAGTATGTGGTCAATACTTTTTCTCAGTTTGGTGCTTTTGTATTTAGAGTTTGGCTCCAGTTGACAGCAGCAGCAATTGAAGAAACACTTCTAACCAAAGCGAAGCCTCAATCCATTTGATCATCTAGCCTGCTTTTGTAGCTCTGCCTATGCATTTATCAGGTTTGGTTCTACTATATATGGATTATGCAGAGAATTTATATCAGAATTCTAAAGTGGTGAAGGCCACATTTTTTATGCAAGGGTGCCTTAAGCTACACTTAATTGTTTAGCCTTTGCCATTAAATTTATTTTGCTTATAAAAAAAATAAAAATAAAAACATTTTAGCAGAGCAAGTATATTCTGAACTTAATCTTAGAAAGGGTAATTATAACACTCTCGTCTTCCATGTTTGGGAAAATGACACTCAACCCCAATCAGGTTAAACAATGTAATTTAAAAAAAAATGGTTGACAGTGAATTGTTGCAAGGAGTCCACCATTAAAGGAAAGAAAAAAAGGTTTAAAATAATGCAGTTGACAATTGCATGGAGTCAACGTGAAAGTTTACTAAATAGAAATAATTTAAGCACTTGAATACAACAGAACAAAATAATGTTACCTAAGATCTTTCCCTACAAAAGCAAATGCTGAGACCACACCCCCCTAAAAAAGACAGCAATTTTGGGCTTAACAATCACAAAGTCACAATGGGAAAATAGAAATCTGCTTCTTACAGTAATATTATGTGAAGAATTACAACAACTGGCCCTTTTTTTTATTTTGATTAAAACTTTTTGATTATCAACCCAAGAATAAAATATTTGAGAATCAATTCCTTTCGGGAAAATCATGTACAAGCTTACTATATTATAAATATAAATAAATTAAAATCAATTCGTTCAATCCAAAGAAATTCAACCATTAGCAATAACCAATAGAGTCATCCAACAAATTCATCAAGCTAAGGAACCACCAAAACTACTCAAGCTCTCTGTCTTGTCCATACAAGACATCAGAAAGTTCTGAAACCACTTACATAATTCAACATAAATTTTCACCAAAAAAAAATTCAACATAAATTCATATAAGCAAATGCAGGGTATCTTAATTTTGATATGGCAAAACTAAGCTTTGAACATAATCATAACAGAAAAACTGAAAATAGATGTTGAAACCTGTACTGTTTATTATATTATCTCTCTGATTATACAGAACAAATTCCCTATCTTCATTACATCATTTTCAAACATGCAAACTGTTGCTTGACAAAGTGGAAAGCCATGAATTTGAAGATACACATTATAACTTATATTTAGCAATTGAGTCCAAGATTTTTCAACTCCAAACTCTCTCGTTAGCCAAACAACAAAATGGGTTCTCCCATGATGACCATGAGAAAGACACAGGCAACCATTCAAAACCCCAAGATCAGGCTCGTCCTCAAAAATATCATCTGGCATCAACAAATATCTGTATGTCTCGTTCTTCAAATCATATGAAACAATTACTAACTGATCGATAGTAACAGTATTCCATTGATAATCAGAACCCAACTTGCGAAGCGCTAACCAGCTAACAGTGCCACTCACAAACTGTCCAATTTTTCCCAGCATGGGAAAACTAGGGCAAGTTAAAATATTTCTCCAACAAGTGTCACCCATGCAATGAACTCTCACCTCCATTTCCTGTGATTTAATATCCAAAAGGACTACCACTACCTTGTAAGTGTCATTCCAGTCGTCGTACCCAAACCCAAACTTCACATGATGCCTATAATTGGTTGAATTACTGAGACCAAAGCGTGGCGATTCTTCGGACACGACCCTTGTGGCCGGGTTCCAAAATCGGACCCAATATTCTTCAAATTTTTCTGCAAAAGAAGAATCATGCATGCAAACCAACCCATTGCAGACACCAAAGACAAAGTAATTGTGGATGAATTGAAGGCAACCATCATCAATAGTGGACGTTGGGCTATCAAGTAAATGACGTATCGAGCAGGGTGCAACACAGGTCTCGAATTCGATGTCCATGTGGTGTTCAAACGTCAATAGGATGTGGGTGTTTTTGGAGGACCTTTGAAGGTGCAATTTGATGAATGTAGGTTGGAAGACGAGGGATTTCCAAGTCTTTGAAACGCACCTGAATCGCATGAGAGACTTCACTGGAACCCATGACAGAATTTCCTCTATGAGTTCGTGAGGGAGAACTGGACAATACTGAGCAGGAGACATTTTTATGAATGTGTAAAAGTATAATGAAGATTGAAGAAAAAACAAAGCAACACTGGTTAGTAAACTGGTTAATTATAATTATAAAAAAAAAAATGGAGAGTATCCACTATCCAGTTTAGACATCTCATCCTTCATTCATTTTTTCTTTTTTTATCTTTTTATATATAAAATTATTAAAGATTAAAATTAATCAATGGTTAAGATCTCGTCTAATGTTGAAAATACTGAAGAGGATTTTCTTCCGACAAATCCTATATTTAGATTTTTGGTCTATGGGCTTAAAAATAAAAAGATTCAGACTGAGAAACCTTCATTATCATTTATTTTAATCTCGAATAAGTTTATAATAATCATTTCAAGATAAAAAGGATTGTTTTCGCTTTTAAAAAAAATGATGATCCATTTAATTCTTTTTAAAAACTAAATTAATCTCCTTATATATATAAATGAATAAGTATATATGTGCTTTCATTGCTTCACTCTCCCTCTTCACATTCACTCTCATTCTCCTCTTATGAAGTGATGTAATTCGCTTTCCTAACATACATTCACAATATTTCTCTAATCAATTTCTGTAACTACTTACATTCACAATATTTCTATAACTACTTACATCATCCACTCTCCCTCACATTCACTCTCATTCTCTCTCTTATGAACTGGTGTAGTTCACTCTCCTAACATACATTCACAATATTTCTCTCATCAATTTCTGTAACTACTTACATTCACAATATTTCTATAACTACTTATATCCACTCTCCCTCACATTCACTCTCATTCTCCCTCTTATGAAGTGGTGTAGTTAACTCTCCTAACATACATTCACAATGTTACATTCACAATATGATGTTATCCTTTTTTTAATATTTCTTTTATCAGTTTTTCCAAACTCTATTTTTTAATTCCGAATATTTCTCTCTTTTATCAATAATTTCAAATCCTCAATTCAATTTACTTTTCAATTTTCAAAGTTAATATTAACTAAAAAATTAAAGTTACATCCTTACATCTTCCCTTATATATATTAATATTTTTTTTAATTTTATAGTTTCTAATTTCTTTTATAATTATCTATTTTTTAAAATTTCTTTCGATGTGCTATATATATTTTTTTTCAAATTTTATAGTCTCTAATCTTTTGGATTTTTTTTAATATTTCTTTTATCAGTTTTTCTAACTCTATTTTTTAATTCTGAAGATTTTTTCTTTCATCAATAATTTCAAATCCTTAATTCAATTTATTTTTCAATTTTCAAAGTAAATATTAAAAAATTAAAGTTGCATCATTACATATTCCCTTATCATTTATTAAAAATTTTATAGTTTCTAATTTCTTTTATAATTATCTCTTTTTTAAAAAAAAATTCGATGTGCTATATAATCCTTTGTTGTTGTTTTTTTTCAAATTTCTTTCTATTGACTATATAAATAAGATAGTTAAAATTTGAATAAGTGCGTGCAATACACTAGTTGGTCTTAAAAGGATTGAATTGATTGACTTTTTTTTTATCTTTTAAGAACAAAAATGATAATCTTCATCTTATAGAAAATAGGGACATGTTTTTATAACGAATGGAATTGCAGCAAAAAGGGAAAAAATATTTAAAAATATTTTTTTGAAAATAAAGTTACCCCCAAAATTTACTTGATTTGATAAAATATTTGGAAAATTTTTCAAAAGTGATTGTTCTAGAATTACCAAAATAAGATGAATTTGGTTTGGGAGTGAATTTATGCACTGAGAAATGCAGAAACACTAATTCTATGAACTAGTATTTTAGCTCAAGTATTTTGCACAAGACAAATTCAATATGTAAATTTATGATTACAAGTAGTATTTTTGTCTGTGCATTGTATGAGTTGAATATAATATGTAAATTTTATTATTATAATTATAATTAATTATAAAAGATATGAAAAATTATTCTTATCATATAATTAAAATAAATAAATATTACTAAATTACTAAATAAAATTTAATGATTTTATTTTGTAAAAGAACATTGAAGTTTTATCTTTATCTTTATCTTTATTATAATAAAAGTAAACATGTCTCAACGGGAAATGTTATAAAATTGAGGGGGAAATTTTTAGAGAAACTTGTTATCTATTTTTTAATTCACAAAATTATATAAATATAGTAATTAAGGTAATTAGAACAAGTATATCTTCTAATTTGAAATAATTAAATTAATTATTATCAACACATATATATTTTAATTAAGGTAATTAAGATTATTTTAAAATAAGGTAATTATATAATTTTAAATTAACTAGAATAATTACAATGCACTATTGTGTATATTGATTTTATTATAATTTAAAAAGTATAATCACATTTGTTACAAAATATGTACGTGTTTAAGATAATTATAGTGCAATATTTGATTGACATAATTACGGTGCACTAGAATTTTAAATTAAGGTTTGTGATTATACCTTATAATATTTCACACTGAACTCCCCCACAAATGTATGATATATTCATTTTTTCGGTACCTTATTCTTATCTTTTATTATTTTCATTACAATTATTTTTTTCATTATTTTTTACTAAGATTCTATCATGTATTATAATTGGTCACATATTTTGTTATATCTTTCTATTTTTTTTTTCATTTATTGTGTATTTGAAATTGAAAATTCAATTTTAACATTTATTCTAGCTTATTATTACTCACAAAATAAAGAACATTAATAAAATCAATTCTCACCTAATTTCAATATAAATATAGATGAATATGCTTCTCTTCTATTGTCAATTTGTTGTGAATTTCCTCTCAATATTTCCTGCAAAATGATGTCAAAGATGAATACGGTTTAGGAGATTAAGCCTAGGAGGATCAAGTATAAGACTTTAGTTCAAGTCATTCGACTGTGGTTGAGTACTGATTTTGATAACAAGAGCCAAGTTAATAGCCTAGATTTGATTTTATTGGATGACAAGGTAGGAGCATAAAATGCATAAAGCATATGATTTTTTTTTCTTCTTTATTTGATCTGCTATATATATTTATTTATTTTTTGCAGTCTACTAAAATCCATGCTGCTATAAGGAAGGATTATATAACTTTATTTGAGAAGCTTATGCATGAAGGCAAAGTTTATATAATGGAGAACTTTTTTGTAGGCAGAGAAAACAATGGAGAGTTACTATAATCACAAATGGAAGTTAAATTTCATGTCAACTGCCAAAAGTAACATAGGCCAAGTGTGACATCATTCCAATGAACTTTTATGAATTTGTTCCATTTGTAAAAATACTTTATTCCTTTGATGAAGCATATTTGATTGGTGAGTTATAAACTTTATTTATTTTTTAATTCTTAAATTGTTATATAGTATGTCCACAAATTATTTGAAATTTTTTATGGTGCATTATTTTTTCTGGATTCTTACTTTTTTTTTATTATTAAACTAGATGAGATTGAGCACATGGTTGAAAAAGGATAATTTGAGAGAAACATAGAAGAATGGGAAAACGAGAAAACATATTGATGTGATTCTTAAAAATTTAGAGTGAGTAATTTAATGTTTTTTTTTGTCACTTACAGTACTATTGACTTGATCAAAATGATGACTTAAAATTTTTTTGATTATTTAAAATATATGTGTACTTTAAGTACACTTTTTTTTTAACTCAGTACTTTAACTATACTTTGCATTTTAATTAGTGGTAAATAATTGGCATTTTATGTCATACTTTTTAATATAGGAATGAAAGAATTGTTTGTACTTTATGGGCTAAGTACTTTATGGAATGAAAACCTTTCACGGTATGCAATCTGGTTTATAAATTAATTAGACCTTAACTTGCAAATCCATTTTTTCTTCATTAATTGACATAATTTTTTTTTCTCAATAAGGACACTTGGCATATCCAATGCTTATAACGGAACCAAAATGTTGATTAATCCTCATTTAACTAAGGCTGTTATTGATTATAGAGAAAGGTATGTTCCCATTCTTCTCATTGCCTTATTATTTTGTAGGATATTTTAATAAAATATTCTTCTTTATATTTTAGAATGAAAGTTAGTGACAATGTTGTAAGCCAAATCCTAAGTCAAATGTCAACATGTACTTCAACTTCTTTGAAAGAAGATTTGCTTCAGACTAGGAGAATGACTATAGTGGAAGTTATTGAGGCAACAACTATATGTAAACTATTTAATTCAAATACTTAATTATCATGTAAGAATAAAAAAGTGCTTCAGATGAACCAAATTCATTTTTTCTTATATATTTTATTATTCAGTTTTTATATTATTTTTGTTTTTCTCCTCAAAATTAGATTACAAATATGTGGCTTGTGTTCACGGTAACATATGGCCATCCAATATACCATGGGCTCCTTTCGCATTAAATTTGTGGATTTTGCCATTTGACATGGCAAAGGATAGCTAGTTGATTGGGATTCGTAGCAGATGCATTACAGTGGTGATCTGATCATTAGTATGCCCCTGTTGGAGTTCTTATATATCTTCTCGATTTCTCTCACAATGATTGTAGAATTTTAGCTACCCATAGAAGAGATGTGTGGTGCTCCACACTATACGCCCCTAAAGTTGTGTCCAATGCATCATCATATTGGAGTAGGTTCTAAGGAGGGTCATGCCCTAGGAGGGACTCTAACATGGTTCAAGAGTGTCACAACAATGACATTTCATCTTGATCTTCTTTCCCTAAATATCCTTAGATATAGTTTGTGTATGAGTTTGGCCAACTAGGGAGTGAGTTATGTATTAGTTTTCCTCTATTTGGTTAACTTTTGGCAGTCATGTACATAGTTCTTTCTGAGATACTTTGATACATGTTGTACATGGATTGTAGTATCTTTAAGGCACAATATATACATTTACTATTGTTCCTATATGCATGTATATTATTATTAAGTATTTATCTCATATTCTATACATTACTTCTATTTACGAATTTTATTTGTTAATGTTACATTATAGCGAAATATGGAAAAATTACTCATATTTTCATAAATAAACTAATAAGAGTTTTGTTACAATTGAACTTTTCCGCTATTATGATGGTTAGTGTCATGCAGTGACAATAGGTCCTTACAAACCATACTAAAGAAAAGCCTAAGTCTTAGGGCAAACATTAACTAACCCCAATATATTGACCTAAATATGAAGGGATTAACATCAAATGGGCCTAAGGAATTATTGGCATAATAAGCACAACCTAAATACAATACCTAACATTAAGGCAACCTAAATCGTAAAATGATCAATTGGGAATCAGATGACACAACATAGGCAATGTTGGCAAAAAAAAAAAAAAAAAAAAGGAGTTAGCATCTGGCTAAACATGTGTAGGAAAGGATAATTTAGACTCCAAAACGCTCAAGGAAAACATAGTGAAGCACACTAGACATTGAGCATATATCGACATGGTAAGATCTCATGACCAATATGACCTTAGGATGACATGCAAGAGGAAAACAACTTAAACAAAGACTAATACCTATAAGATACATACATCAGTAAATAATAAATATAGTGAGCTACCTCACAAGTAAAATCAATATCAACAAATTAGCAACTCATGCCTACATAAGCTAACAACTTAGGGGACAATTATTTCGGACCTGACCTAGCCCAGGTCCAGCTCGACCCAATATAAGCCCAAGTCATTAGGAACTAGAAACAACCCACACATGGCAAGGAACTCTTAACAAGTATAACTCAAAACCCTTAAACATCTCATTTAAGGATAACTTCCCTAGTAGATAACACATTATCATATCATGTTTTCTTATCAACACAAGTAGAAAGAGCCATTGATAGGAGTCTATCAAGGTCCAATAATTTCAAATATCATTTTTAATGGATAGAAGGCGCATTAACTACAGCAAGAGTTAAAGTCGATTTATATATATCACCTATAAAGTGGACCTAACAATACATACCAAGTACAATTTCAACTCTAACCACCTCTTAATTCTAACACTTGCTTATTTGAGCATTAGAATCCTTGTGGGTGATTTCTCTAATCACATTCGATTTGAAGACAGCTTAGAAAACGTTCCATCTCTATTAGCTAACTTACAAGCTTGCCAAAAACACTTGATCCCTAGTCTTGGACTGACCAAGGACAATTCCTAACCTTACCCATCAAGCCAATTTTGAGTACCTAAATTTTTTTTAAATAATTCTGTTTTTACAATACCGAAGCATATCCTTGCCAACACCTAGATTCGTGAGATGGGGGCGTAAGATCCGAAGAACAAACACAATGAAATAGTCAAAAGCCAAACGCAAAAAAACACAGCAATAGTCAAATATCTAATTTTCTGCTGTCTTTTATTTCTTTTGTTTTTAATAATTATGTATGGTAAGAGGGACCCAGTAAAGGGTTGAATATCTCACGTGGAGGTCACCCACATAATGTGCAATTTTGCACCCTTTTATGTAAAGAGCCACCTTTAATATCATCACCGTCGTGCCTCCACGTGGCCCACAACAACTGGTCGGTGACGTTGTGGAATAGCGAATCATCAACTCCCCTACCCTATTTTATTTCAGGTTTTGAAATGAAAAAAATAAAATAAAAAGTAAAAACACACTCAAATTTTCGTTGACATGGGATATATAGATGGGTGTGAATATATAAATGGTCTACGTATTTGATCCAAAGAATTTTTAACAAAACATTTTTAATTAGAAATATATTTAAATATTTATTAAAAAAGAAAAGTGTAAGAAATAATTTTAATGCTTTTAATTTAAAAATAATTTCTAAGAAAAGCTATCCATAAACAATTTCACATGTAACAAAAATGGACACGTTTCTCTAACTTTTGATTAGTCTTAAACATAGGTCATGGGCAATCAAGGTCATGGGCAATCAAGGACAATTTCACATGTCTCTTTTTATTTTGTTTAAAACTTTTTGATTACCAACCCAAAAATAAACTATTAGAGACCCCACTTCCTTTTGGGGAGATCATGTACTAGCATACTATTATAAATATAAATAAAAAAAATTAATTTGAGCCAAAGAAATTCAACCATAAGCAAAAGCCAGTAGAATCATTCAACAATAATCAAGCTAAGGAACCACCAAATATTATTCATGCTCTCTGTCCTGTCCATACATTAAATGGCATGGTTCTGAAACAACTTACATAGCTCAACATAAATTCATATAAGAAAATACAGAGTAGCATAATTTTAATATGGCAATGACAAACTTTGAACATAATCATAAGAGAAAAGCAAGAATTTTGCTGTTGAAACCTTCAGTAGAATGTAGTCTATTATCTCTCTGATTATACAGAACAAATTATGCATCTTCATCGTTTGCCAGCAACAGGACATCATCATTTTCAGACATGCACAAAGGTATGACTGGATAAGGTCGTGAGAGATCAAGCTGGATACGCTCAAGCTGGATACGCTCATGCTCAACTCCAAATTCCCTCATTAGCCAAACAACAAAATGGGTTCGCCCGTGATCATGAGAAAGACATAGGCAACCCTTCAAAACCCCAAGACAAGGTTCATCATGAACCTTCAGGCATCGACAAATATCTGTATGTCTCATTCTGTAGATCATACCAAAAAAACACTAACTGATCGATAGTGCTAACCAAAACTTAATGTGCGAAGTGCTAACCAATTAACACTGCCATTCACAGACGCTCCATTAAATTGGTCCAGCATGGGAAGAGCAGGCAAAGTTAAAGTATTTCTCCAACAAGTCTCACCCAAGCAGTGAACTCTCACCTCCATATTCTGTGATTTACTATCCAAAAGGACTGCCACCACCTGGTAAGTGTCACTCACATCATCGTACCCAAACCCACACTTTGGGGACCCACCAAATTTATAATCGCTCCAACGGAGACTTAAGTACGGCGAATCTTCGGACATGATCCTTGTCGCCAGATTCCAAAACCAGACCCAGTATTCTATAAATCCTTCTCCAAAATTATAACTGTGAGTCCAAAAGCATACCAACCCATTGCAGACACCCAAAACAATGTAATTGTTACGGAATCGGTGGCAACCATCATCAATGGTGGATGTTGGGTTCTGGAGTAAACGACTTATGGAGCAGGGTGAGACACAGGTGTCGATGATTCCATCGTTCTCAATGTTGGCGTCTCCAAAGGTTAATAAGATGTGCTTGTTCTTGGAGGACCTTTTAAGGTGTAATTTAACGAATGTAGGATCGAACATAAGGAATTCCAAGTTTTAGAAACACACCTGAATTGCATGAGAGATTTCACCGGAACCCATGATAGAATTTCCATGATGAGTTCCTGAGGTAGAACCGGAGGAGAGTGAGCTGGAGACATTTTTCTGAATGCTTAAAAGAATATTGAAGATTGAACCAAAAACAGCAAAAGCAGAAGAAACTGAGAAACCCTAAGTATTTAGATTTTTGGTCTATATATGGGTTGTGTCCTGCTTGCTTCATATTTGTTACGAATTAGGGATGGGCAAAAACCCGGACCCGAATCCGAACAGAGCTAAGAATAAAAATGGTTATTGGGTCTGTTCGGACGGTATAGAGGTTAAAGAACTTAAAAGATGGTTTTATTGCAAAAATATTGTTGGCATGCATTATTATTACTTTTGCTTGTTCAAAATTTACGGTTTTTGTTGCTTTAGAAGAATCAGAACACCAGAGTCACAACTTTGAGCATTGCACCACCACTTTCTCTCTCCATAAGTCATAAGTCAAGTTGTGTATATTGTACGTGGAGTCTCCATCCCATTCTCTCATATATCATGTTCTTTCTTCTCGCTTTCTCGAAAATGAAAGTGATTTTCCTCTTCCTCACTGCAAACCGAAGTCCTTGCTTGAGAATGGAATTGAATGACAGATCCGAAGAAATCCACCTGCCTCATCCAAAGCCGAAACCAACTCAAACCCGGTGCTATCCAAAGGGCAAACGGGTGGTAGCAGGATTTATTTTTAATTACTAGGTTTTCATTGGATAAGAGTTTTTGCACCGAACCCATCCAAATATGACCGATATGCCCACCCTTATTACAAATGGTATAATTGAAAACATCATTTATTTTAGTCTCGAACAAAGTTATAATAGTATTTTAAAGATAAAAGGTATTATTTTAGTTTTTAAAAGAACAAAAAATTTGATCAATTGATATAAAAAGGATTAATATGATTGACTTTTTATCTTATAAGAACAAAAATGATAATTTCATCTTACAGAAACTATTAATTATGATTGGATAATAAAATAAAATGTTATTAAACTTATAATAAAATAAAAGAAAATCAGTTTTTTTTTATTTTTTGGTATAGAGAACAGGTATCCTCAACGGGAGGCAATCCATACCCAAGACTTGAACTCGATACTACTAGTTAACATGTAACAACCTCGTGCTAGTTGATTTATGCGCTTGGTGGTTAAATAATTTTATTTTTATGAAAATGAAAGAAAACAAAATAAACTATAATTTTAAAATGGGAAAAGAATTTAGTAATATTGACTATTGATTTTCATTAGGGTCGTCCTAGTGATGGGGGTAGGGTAGATGCATGAAGACTTAAGTTCGATTCTCGTTACCGCCATTGTGCACCAAAAAATAATATTGATTGTTGATTTTCTCTAAAGTGAGTGAAGTGAATGAAGTACATAGTATCAATTATTGATAAGAAAATCAATGGTTAATATTCTAACACATACATGATTTATTATGCATATGTATGTAATATTTACCATTGATTTTTCATCAATAATTGAGATTACTTATTTTATCCTAAATGGAATTGTTCACTTTCGAGGAACTAGGTCCTTATTTTTAATAAGATTTTAAAAAGAGGAATTTGTTAATTTTAAAAAATTTGTTTATTTTTTTTTTTTTGTAAGATTTTCAAAAACTACTTTAGTAAGATTTTTATTTGGCTGAAATTTTAGAAAAGATAATGTATTTTCAGTCAGATTTTTATTTTGGGTAAGATTTTAGAAAAAAAAATAGTAATATTTAAAAAAGGGGTAAATTTATTTATTTTATTTTAATAGAAAAATCTACAATGCTCAAAACTTGAGATAGTATAACTATACATAAGTCTTACAATGCACATGACATTTGACTATGGAAAAACCATGCAATCAATGTATTATTAATTTTAACTATTAGTGAAATAAATTTAATGAAACATTAAGAATTTCTTGTTTTACAAACACAAATTTATTTATTTTTTAAAAGAAAATCACATTGCATAGGGAAAGCTTTAAATAGAATCACACTACAATCCTAATGCAACATTTTTTTTATTCGTAGGAATTGGACTTAGGTACCAGGAGGTTTACAACAACTCGTACAAAACTCAACCAACTGAGCAAGATCCCCATACTCCTAATGCATCAATTAAAAAGAGTTTCCTTTAGTTAATTATTCACATTATTAATAAATTTCAAATATTCATTTTCCCCTTGATTTTATAACAAATATAATTCAAAAAAATTAAAGATTTTGATCTATTACTTATTTTCATTTCCATTTTTTAGTTACTAATGGATAGTTTAATTTTTTTTAAGTTAAAGATTGAAAATTTGTTTTTGGCTCAACAGGAATAATCCTTTGTCATACATATCCTCTTGTGCAATTGGGAAGTCACATTCATGTAATTCTTGATATGATGATTTATATGTTGATTAATGTGATTTTTACATTAATTAAAAGGATGAATGTTCGAAACTGCTTGACATTGGAGCCAAAGTGTCCAATAGGATTTTTTATGACAAAAATCTTTTTAAGGTGGGGAGAAATGTAACATTCCCAATTTATGGACCTTAGAAATAAATAATAAAGAGATGTCTTTTATGGAATAGCTTTTGTATTTAATGGTTCAAGGATATCCTTAAGCATTATTAATAATAGTTACCTTATAATAGGATATGGCAGAAATAAGATAATAGGACCCTGATGGGCAGCCAAGGCCCACATAAGCCCATGCACACACCAATGGTTTTAAGAGAAAAGAGAAGGGAGAGTTAGAGAGAGATGAAGAAAAGAAAGAAAGGAAGCTAGAGAGAAGGAGGAGAAGAAGGAAGAAGAGAAGTGGAGCAGAGATCCAAGACCCAGTGACCCGGAACTTAGATCTGAGACCCCTAGTATGAGTGGTTCCCCTTCACCCTTCTATGTTCTTTTGTTTGGGCCTTGAATCCCTTTTCCCCTCTTCTTCCCTTGTTAGATCTAAGTTAGGATTTTGATGGGTTTGATGAGCCTAAACTTGATTGGGGAGAGTTTAAGCATGTTTAGGAGCTGGGTTTTGGTGTAGACATATTTTAGGCTCGATGTCGCATGTTTGGAAGAGGTTGGGAGGCCATGGATGGCCATGGGAGCAGAATCGTGAAGGTTTGCAATTCTGCAGAGTTGCAGTCTCGCTTAAGTGAGGACACTTCCACGCTTAAGTGAGAGTCTTCAAGGAGTGTGTCTATGAGCACCCTCTCTTAAGCAAGAGTTACCCATGGCTTAAGCGAGGGAAGGATCTCGCTTAAGCGAGAAATCCAGAGAGTTCATGAGGAAGTCTGGTGCGCCACGCTTAAGCGAGGGAAGGATCTTGCTTAAGCGAGGAAAAGGTCACGCTTAAGCGAGAGTGCCTCTAGGGAGCAGTATTGCCAGTCTAGCTTAAGCGAGAATAGGTTCTAGCTTAAGCGTGAACATGACCAGAGAACATCTGGGGACCCCTTTTAAGGGGATCTTTGGGAGAGTGTAAAGGTTATAGATACTTAGTTACTTTCCAAGCTTTTACCCATGTATATGTATGATTGTTTGATGCTATGTGGTGTTGATTGTTAATGATAATGGTTGCTTTATTGGTAGTTGTATTCATGTGGTTGTGGCTTATGCTTAGGATTGATTGTATGTAACGATAAACCCCTCTAAATAAAAGACACCTAAAATACTTAAGACTATACTTAGGCCTCATAGTAAAAAGGTGGGGAGTTTCCCCTAAGTTTCAGAAAAGGCTTTTAAGCAATGTTTTGAAAACCGGACCGTCATTGAACCGGTGACAGTACCGGTTCAAGGTTCAATGGTTGAACCATAGTTGAACCGTGGTTGAACCGGTAATGATTATATAATATGTTTTTAAATTTTATATAATATATTAAGCAATAATAAAAAAAAACTAACATAATATTTATTTCATAACATAAAATTATGTATATTTTTAAATATGTTTATATTAAATTAAACTAATATTGAACCAATATTTTAGAAATAAAAACCTAAATAGTTATTAAGATTAATTATATAATATTATATTATGTTATCAAGACAAATGATAGATAAGTTAAACCAATATATATGCAATTCAACATATTATATTATTGTTAATGCTTAATTTATTTATTTATTTTAAAAAAAGCTTTGTATTATGTAATATGAACTAATAGTCCCAAATAAGTAGGATTTTCATCACGATGCCTTTTTTTAAAATTGTTTTAAATTTAAATGAATTTGATGTTAGTCCCACACGTAGGCATCAAAGTGTTGCTGTGCTGCCTTATATTTACTGCAATGATATAAGAGTCCCACATTTGTTGCATACTCAATTGAGGAGCTCTACTCTTCTTATAAAAACAATTGAATGTTAACAGCACTAAATTTAATCACAAGTCTCACATTGATCAATCGAAATTGGAGATATCTTTTATTCTTATGAAAATAAAAAACAGAAGCTTGTTTGCTACATTGAATCTAGAGTCCCACATCGGATGGGATTCAAATTGAAGAGATCATCATTTCTTATAAAACTGTTGCAAGTTTTTTGTGTTGAACCACAAGTCCCACACAGATTGCATTTCATTTTGAAGTGCTCTTCTTTACCTCCAATATGCAGTTGAAAACTTTTTTTTCACAAACCGGTTTTTAGCCCAGTAACCTGCCAACTTTTACCAGTTTGAGCGGTTTATCCCGATTTAGTGCCGGTTAAAATGCTTAACAATTTTGGACTTGTTTCGGATCAGACTACTGATCGATTCACAGTTTAACCGGTTGAACCGGCCGGTCTGGTTTGGTTTTGATAACATTGCTTTTATAGTTTCATGAAAGGTTTTTAGAAAAAGACATCCCTCAGCAACATAGGGTGGAACCTTCCCTGGTACCAGTCATGTCCGAGAGCCGCACGTTCGGCATACAACGATGTGCAAAGGGGTTAAGGATCCTCTATATCACCAAGGAGTGGTGAGTTTCAAAAAGGTTATGAAAAGGATTCTTTATGAAAAGGTTTTATGAAAGATTTTCAAAGGAAAGTTATGATCCCAAGAAAGGGAATAAGTAACTCACGAGTAGTTGTAAGAGAAAAGGGCTAAGAGGCCCCCCTAGAGGTGAGCGAAGGGACCGTCACCCAAACACCCATAGAGGAAAACCAACCATCTTCACCAAGCGAAGAGGGGGTTCTTCATAGGGAAGAACAACTAATTCTTCGGTAAGGGGAAAATGTTTTAGAGAAATATGCATTCAAATAACGGACGGTGGTTCAACTACTTTTGACCGGTGGTAGTAAGAGTTCATAGTGGGAGGGACGCCTCTCCTAGCTAGAGCTCAACCAAAAAGGAAATGATGTAAAATAGGATTATAACCTAAATAAAAAGATAATACAAACCACGCAACTATAGAAACCAACTAGGAAATGTTGATGTGTATGATGTGTGTGTGTACCTTGTGTTGAAATGTAGAGGTTTCATAAGCCTAGCCATTAGGTGAGCGATGTGAGGTATACCTATACATTAGATGAGGACGTGTATGTGATGTAAGCTACCAAAGTGGTATGCAAGATGTTATACCTCACGGAGAGGTGATGTAAGCCCTAGATGGGGTAAGTGAGTAAAGAAAGAAAAGGTTAAGCATGTTCTCGTCCAATGTGATAGGAAAGTGAGACCCTAGTGAGTGGTCAAGGAATCAGAGAGATATTTTGGTGCCTTAGGGCACTAGTAACCTTAGAGTTAGCCAAGGAGGTCCACTCTAAGTGTCTAATTAAAGAGTAAGGTAAGGTTTAAAGGAATTGAGGTAATGTTATGATAAGATGAAATAATCATGAGTGTGAGCAATAAGGACAAGAAAAGAGAAGCCATGAGAGTTAAGGAAAGGACCCCTAGAATAGAGAGTCGACCTAGAGTCTTTAGAGCACTCACTAAGACATTATGTCTCATCCCTTTCAGTATCTATGTTTGTTACAGGTTAGCAAGTAGATGCCGAATGGAAGGAGCTTGGAGCATGGAGTTGCTTGCTAGGAGGAAGATGTTTTAGTATAGTTTGTACTTCCCAATGCATAGGAGTTAGTTTATGTATCTTTCTTATCTTTTATACGACACCTAAATGCCAAGAGCTTTGTACTAGATTTCTTTCATGTAATATATGTTTAAGTTTAGGGTTTTTAGGTGCATAGTAACTTTGAAATTCTTATATGCTAAGTTTTTATAATTTAGTAATATAAGGAGACAAAGGTAATATCCTCTAGGGTGTTACATACCCCCTTTCAATCACCCAAGTAATAACCAATTTTTACAAGATAGGAGAATCATAATACAAACTACACAACCAATGATCTGAAATCATCTATATGCACAATCATACACAAACAATCAAAAGTACACGAGGTGGGAAATAAAAGAGTATATATAGATTACCCCTGGTCTTCATGAAAAGGTGGAGGAGGGGAAAGAGGTGATTGAACGAATGATGTATATTGAGGAAATATTTTAGCAACCAAAATTTGAAACCTCAAGGATTAAAAAATTCAAGCTATATTACATAACATAAAAGCAATATTTTTGTATGTACGTAGGAGAAAGTATGCCTAAGTGACTTCAAAAGTTGATTGAATGAGAATTGCAATAACTAAGATTTACTTAGTTGGCTTGAAATAACCAAAAGAAGAAATTGACATAGCATTGACACAACCTGTGTTCAGGTTTTATATATTTTAAATACACAGATTGAAAGATTAACAAAGTTCTTCATATCAAAAGTCATAAGCATTTAAAACAAGATTTACAACAATGTTTAATATAGTATGTAAAGTAGGGACAATACAAAATATGTCTCATCCCATCAAGTTTCTCATAACAACAAAAGCATAAAAGTCTTGGACGAAGTTGCGGCATTTGTTGGCATAACTTCTCTTATGAGGTTTGGGAGGACCCTCTTGATTCTTACTTTTATATCTAAAAAAAACAACAAAGGGATTAAAAGGATTGGTAAAATAAGTGAATTTTTGTAATGAGATTTGTGGGAGGAATTTCTTATATAAACAAAGCCAAGAAGACCTTTAAGATCTTTAACATTTGTAATGGAATAACAATGTTACACGTATTAAACATAAAGAAAGGAAATCACATTTCTTCTATTTCACATCTATCTGTAATACTTAGGAGCAAATGAATCGAATATTAAGTGAAGAAAAATAACATTTTAAATTTTATTTTGCATTTGCTAGAATCTTTTTCAAAATTATCATAACAATAGAAATTCCAAAAGATGTACGATTGGTTCCCTTTTGAGAAAATCATTTATAAAAAATAAGAAGTTAAAATAATCTCATTGAATCTAAATGTTAGAATCCAACCATTACAACAATAGCCAATAGAATAATCCCCAAATTTTTTTAAGCAAAAGAAAGGGTAAGCAAGAGTATCACAATAACGGGAGAGATCCCAACTATGTTGGCACCTCAACCACTAACCATGATTTGCAGCAGGCCCTAAATAACATTAAAAAGAAATCAGAAAGAGAGGATACAAAAATCCATGGGGGGCATCAACCAAACCCATGGATGGCAAAACATTACTCAAATCTATAGTTGGGAAGACCAATTCTATTCCTATTCAATTCTATCCTGACAAAAAGAGGAGCAGAATCCCACCAACAGAAATCCTCATTAGTAGTTCCAAAACAGGCAATAATATCTGCACAGCTATTGCCATCTCCATAAATATGATCAACTAAATCATTCATACTGGATGTAAAAGCTATGCAATTTTTCCACTTATTCCTAATACTCCTAGAAACAAAATAAAGATTTTTAAGAGCTTCAATCCCCAAATTAGCAAAAGTAAGAAACAAAAATGAATTCACATTATATGTCTTGTTCTTACAACAAATTGAAGGGTGAAAACTACTTACTTGATTTAAGATAAGTTGAATTGTGCAAGCCATTCAGTAGGAGCTTAATTTTTACAAGGTGAAACCAAGCTTGGAAAATATTCATTGGTCTGCCACCAAACTTTGTCGTTCGGAATTTCAGTAATGCTCACCATATTATTTCTTTGGTTATATATAATAACTTCCAAATCATCATTGTTTACCAGAAGCAGGACATCACCATTTTCAGACATGCACAATAGTAACATTGGACGTAAAAAGCTTTCACTTTGAAGATTCTCATAACTAACCTTTACCAATTGAGTCCAGGACTTATCATCTCCAAACTCCCTCATTTGCCAAGCAACAAAATGGGTTCCTTGGTCATCATGGAAAAACCATAGAGAATCCCTAAAAACCACAAGATTTGGCTCTACTTCAAAGACTTCATCAAGACCATCAGGTAGCAGCAAATATCTATGTTTCTCCTTCCGCAGATCAAAAGAAAAAATTACTAACTCATTGGATGGAATATTATCGTAATCAAAATGAGAACTCAACTTGTCAAGTGCTAACCAGTTAATAGTGCCACTCAAAAAGTGTCCATTTTGCTCTAGAATGGGAAAAGTAGGGAAAGTTAAAATATTTCTCCAATAATTTTCACCTAAATCGTGAACTCTCACCTCTGTTTTCTCCGATCTACAATCCAAAAGGAGAAACACCACCTTATAAATGTCACTTGAATCGTCATAGCCAAATCCAAAATTTACAGAAGCTACTGGTCCAAATCTTCGACAGCATGGATTGACACAGAGGCATGGTGATTTTTTTGATCTCATTCTTGTAGCTGGGTTCCAAAATCGGACCCAATATTCATCAAATTCATGTCCAATATAACAACCACGCAAACAGACCAATCCATTGCAGGAGCCAGTGACTCAATATTTAGTCTTTAATTGGTAGCATATGTCTTCATCAATGGCTGATGATGGGTTATTGAATAATCGATTTATGGAGCAGGGTATGGCATATGCATTAACATCATCAGAGTCGGGGGGGTCGGGGACATCTTCTTGTGTTAAAATGGTGTTGGTGTTTTTTGACGATCTTTCAAGGTGTAGTTTCACCAAAGTTGAATCAAAGATGAGGGAATTCCAAGTTTTACAGACACACCTAAAACGCATAAGATATTTCACAGGAATCCATGATAGGATTTCAATGATAATCTCGTGGGGGAGAATCGGCAGATTTTGACCTGTAGGCATTTTCTTGACTGATGAAGATTGAATCCTGAAGAGACATAAAAACCCTACAAATCACTCACTAGAATTTTGGGCTATGGGCCAAGTGCGGGCCGAGTGCTTCATATTTGGTCCATTTGATACCGATCAATCTATTTATATTTATTTATCTATTTATAATATAAACTATGTGTTACGCAACAATGCCACTGCCATTTCAATATTATATTATTTGCCACGTAAGCAAAAATGCTTACGTGTCATTACAAGACAAAGTGTACCTTCTTTTACTTCACCTCTCTCATTATCATATTGCCCTGAACCACCATGTGAGAGAATGATCCCTACTCAGAAAAATTATTGGTGTATAATATTTGCCCTACTAGACTTGTCAAGTCCAGGCCACTTCCTCTTTTGCCAATTGAAGGTGATTGAATGAATCTTACTCGTATAAAAATTAACCTTTCAACATTGGTGTATAACTAGATGTCAACCCGTGCGAGGCACAGATTCATTTTGAAATATTTTACAAGTTTATTCTAGAATTTTGAGCAATTTTTATCTTATTGAAAAATAATTAAGATAAATTTTGTCATTATATGGATAACATTTTGACTGTTTACATTGATACATTTATAAGAGAAAATAGTCTACGAACTAGGAGTGTAAAATTGTTTTACACTATCATACGATTACAAACCATTATGTATGGTAAGTTTGTTGATTTTTCTAATAACTACCTTAAAAGTCACACCAATGATGATTTTTCATTTATCGATGATGTAAAAGTTTTACACTTATAGTGCATGGTCGTTAAACTCTATTTATGTTAATTTGTAATTTAAATGAAATTAGTTTTAATTACATGCATAGTGAGTTCTATTCATTATTTATGTGCATCAGAGTGGGAGTATTTAGTGTGCTTTGGCAAATGATTGGTAGGTCTTGGGGTGCCAACGTTGTTGGGATGTCAAGTTCCCTATTGTGATGCCTTTGCAAGCTAAGCCTTTATAAAAAAAAATAAAAAAGGTTTTAATTACATCAAATTTTTGTGATCAAATAATAAATTTACCTTTCTTAACACTTTATAGGTTTTTATCTCCAAAGTTTAAAATAATGTAAATAAAATAGTATAGTTGTTGAGCTTTCTTTGAATTTGTATTCAAATAGTTTTGTTTTTCAACAAATTATTGTTAAATGGTTGATAGGTTCATGCTCTTTTGGAATATCAAAGATTAATTAATACTAAATATATGTGTGATCTTGATATCCGGTGAACTCTTCCTCAACTGAACTCTTTACAAAAAATGAAAATTAAAAAAATAAATACTTAATTACTAATTGGAGCAATATATGTGCTGATTGATATCCTTGCCAAGATGGGCTCCTCTCAAAAGGTCCCTTTCATTATGTTTGAAGATCTCCCTATTAGTCTTGCACTGGCATTGCATGTTGATGCTATAGGCACAATATTTGTTCATGTGTAATTTGGTTGCTTCTTTTTGTTTCTTTTGCCTTTTTTGTCATACATTACCCAAAAATATCTAACATTTAATGTGTCTAAAACAGCACATCTAATGCTCATAAGCACCATTTGTAGACCACGAGGCTTCTGAAACACAACATGAACTTGAGAAACCTGTATTGAATTCGCATTTGTATTCATCATAAACCAATCAAATGAACATCTGCCCTCTTCCCTCTATTCCGCATCACCAGCGGTGCCAACTGGTATGCACCAAGTTCAAACTAGACCCACATAGCACCAAGACAGGACCTGCAATCGGGGATCCAACATAGAAAACAAACAATAGGCCAAAAGAAAAAAAAAAAGAACAATAGAGAAAAGAAAAACTTAGATCCGAAATAGCTCGAGTCACAACACAAACTTTCACTTTCCACCACTTCTTCATCCTCCAACACTTTAGTTTTTCTCCAGTTCTCTATTTTCTCTTTTTCCATTCAGAGCTTCAGTTCTTCGAGCTCATTGCTCTGCTTTCAATCTGCGCAGTAATCTCTCCCTGGAAAATGGGGACGATGGTGATGATTTCCTTGAGGAGCTTGTGTTCAAGAAGCTCTATTTTGAGGTGAGACTCTCTCTCGCAGAGGTCCTCAATGAGGCGCACGAGGTCAAGGACGTCAGAGGGGTGGGGCTGAACCTGAGCAAAGGAGCACGAGAAGTAGTCACCCATACTTTCATCAGAAAACTACAAAAAGAAAATAGTTTACCATCACGAACAGAGAAGATTGTAAAAGAAGAGTGAAAGTTAGAAGATGAAAGGATTTTATATACTCCCTCAGTCCCTAAATGAGTGTCGCATTTGAAAAAAAAAATTTGTCCCAAAATGAGTATCACGTTTGGCTTTTCAATGCAATATTAATTACTTTTTTCCACTAATACCCCTAATAATGTCACTTTAGCTTTTCAATGCATTGTTAATAATAAGGTTAGTTTTGTAAAATTACTTCTCTCTTTCTTCTATTTAATAGCTTTTCTTGGTCTGTGTAAAAAAACCTAGGACGACACTCATTTTGGGACGGAGAGTGTATATATATATATATATATATATATATATATTAGTGATGGTTTCAAGAGGAGTTGGTGGCTTAGTGTTGGTTTCGAGAGAAGATTTTTTTGAGAGAAGTTACGTACCTAAAAGCACGAGAGGAGTTGATGGTGTTGGTTTCAAAAAATTATTTATTTGAATAAATTAAAGAATAAATTTTTTTACATCTGTCTGTAACGATCCATCTTCGTTACAGATTTGTTATACTAAAGATTTTATTTCATTAAATTTTAAAAACTCTCTACTTAGTTTATTGATAAAACACTGGAGAATTTTTCCGCGGTTCCCAAAACCAACAGATAAAATTTAAAGCTCAATTTATAAACATCTCTTATACAAAGCTTAGCTAAATAAAACTATGTGTACATACATCTTTTCACATGATAAATACACAATACCCCTAACTGGTTCATTTTATACATAAGACCAAACAAAGAAAGAGAAAGAAATGATAATGTCTTCAATCCCTCGTACGCTCTATCCACAAAATCTCCAAGAGAAAGATCCACCTAAAAACCATCTGCTCCCCCGAACACGATGTCTGAGATCATCACAGGCACAAACCACACGTGCAAACAGTGCAAGGTAAGCTTACCAAACAAAACTATACATATAAGTAGATAAGTGAATTTCTAATTATTAAGGAAAAGGACGAGAAAACTAGATTTTGTATGCTTCAAAATACTATACATAATAACTTAAAATGGCATACAAAACTTAGATCATAATTTCAAAACTCAGTTCAGCAATAAACACCAATAAACAACACCATCATGACTCAACCATCTCAATTAGTTCATACAACATAGTTATAACATGAATCCTCAAAATATCAATGACAACATAGTTCTATCACCAATTATTACCATGAATCATCAAATCTCATGGATTACATCCAATCAACAAATCTCATAAATCCTTATCTAACATCAACAACATAAACCATCACCGCTCATCATCATGAGCCATAAGCATCATAAGTCACATCTCAACATAATACAATCACCAACATCTCTCATCACAAAGTGATGTACAACATAAACCACTAGACAACCTTAGTTGACAAGACTGACTCTACTCCATGGAGTTTCGACACCATATGAGTGGTCCTCACAGGCCCCATCCCCTACCATAGCCTCACCTTTGACCATTCAGGGAGTCCCATGAGCTACCCTGTGGAGGAAGTGTGGATGTAATCGAATATAGACAAGTATGGTTATTGGCTTACCTCTGTAAGGCTTGCAAAACCTTACATCTATAGGAATTCACCCACTTGGCTATTCTATAGGCCCACCGTTAACCACCATGAAAACCTCCGGCACTAGGTTGAGAGCCTACCTAGCACCCTCAACTTACGTGCCTACCCATATGTCTGTGCACAACTGTGCACACCTATGCACCAACTATGCATATACTACATTCGGAATATTTCTGTGCACCAACTGTGTGCACACACCGTATTCCAGCGGCAAGGCATATTTGGAATCCCTTATAGTATGAGATACGGAACCTCCGTACCCGCCATCTCCAATGGCCCGACTTAAGGGTCCAAATATATCTCAACAACATCAACAATCCTCAACCACAACAATAATCCATCCCCTATACACTAACAGAGTCACTAAACCTCTTGGGAAGTAGTTCTCAACACTCCTACACGCCATTCGGAGTCAAAACATAGGGGTGGTACTTGGGAAGATATCCCACTAGGCGAGACCCCCGGGTCGCTTTAGTGGGCTGGAGTTCTGGTGTGAACTCACCCTCCCAAGTATACCATTTTCTGTAGAAATCTTCCCAAAGGACATAGCTAACTCCTCTTTAACATATAGGGATGGTTCCAACACATAGTTCACATACACATCATCATCATCTTTTCAAAATCATACTCATTAATATTTCATTTCAAATTCTTAAAACATCATCATCAATTTATAGACATCTCAACAAAACATAAACACCATCAACAAAGCATTCATTTATAGCATTCACAACTCACCTAAGTTCACCCTTTTCATAACCACTTCTCAAAAAATGTAATAATCCACATATAATTGTGGTAATTCTAATTGAAATTCATTTGGAAACCATTCTAATTAAGTTTGCAAAATGAATCCTCGTTTAAGCGCAACTTTCAGGAATTATTTGTTTACTTCCAGGGTTCCTCGCTTAAGCTAGGATTTTTGGCGCTTAAGCTAGGTCACGCTTAAGCTAGGATTTTTGGCGCTTAAGCTAGGACAGCATTCTGGCCAAAAAATTTCTCTGTCCCCTATTTCGCTTAAGCGAGAACTACTCTGTTCTTAAGCGAAACAGGGTTGTAGGACCTCGAAAACATGCTTAAAACTTCCCAATGGTTACCAAATTCATTCCAATTCGAATTTTACATCAAACATAACATATATACATTATTCCACACTCAAAAAGAACATTCCAAGCATAGAACATACAAATACGCATTCGATCATATTAAAGCTTCCCTTACCTAAACTTTTTGACTCAAAACCTTGAGGAAGAAGCTAGGGAGGAGACTTGATGATTCAAGAATGATCTCTACCCAACTTTGGCTATGAAATCAACTAGAGGACACCTAAATCAATCCCAAAATAAGCTTCAATCAAATTTTCACCCACCAACCAAGATTCCACATGAAACCCATATCTCATGTTCTTGGTAGGAATTGAGAAAGAAACTAAGAGATCAAGAGTTGAACTTACCAACTAGAATCAACTAAGGAGGCTCTAGGGAAGAAGAAATCAAGCTTCAAAAGGACTTAGGAATTTCCACCAACTCAAGAGGAAGAGAGACTTAGAGAAGAAGGAAGAAGAATGAAGAAATTGGAAGAAATGTGAAGCTTGGCACGTTTAAGAAGTGAGATTTGCATGGAATTTTACTATTTGCCCCCACCTTTCCTCTAAGGACAGTCCCTTCTCTTATTTTTTTCTCTCCTACAACTTACGAAACTCACGTTAAAGTCCCAAAAATCCCAGAACACACACTCTAGTCCGACACCTCCTGAAAATCTAACAATGACACTATGGCACATAACAAAAATCAACCTATTTATCAATTCTTTTATAATTATCATGAATTTAAATTTAATTTCCTCTTACGGTATTTATCAAGCACTTATAATACATTACAAAAAATCACAGTGTTACACTGTCCATCACTTTCTTGGTATGTGTTAGAAATTTCTGCATCATTTGGATTTAAAACTGCATGACCGTGTAGTTATTTTTAAACTGCAGGTGATCCAGTTTGCAAATACTTTGCAAGGTCACATACTGTGTACCCGAACCCGTATCACGTACCGAAGAGAACCACAAATTATGTGACTATGGGCTGAACCTACTGTTTGTCATTAATTAATTTTTCAAAGTTTGTTATCACTCTTAGAATGCTGTCTAATGTTTGTAATAAATGGTGGTCACGGACACATAAATTTATAGGATGTTTTGCATGGGAATAACCAGCCAGATTACATCATGCATTCAAGTATATTTAGGCAAAATATTTTCCAAAGGCACTAAAATCTTGTGAGGAATAGCGTGAAAGGAGCAGAACCTAGCACAGCCGATTTCTTAAGAAATGAAGATATGAAAGAAAGTGTAGAAGTTAAAGAATACCTCCAAGAGTCATCTATTTCTTATAGAGGGTTCTCAATGACACATTACTAGTTAGTTTGTAACAACCTTTCTAGGAGAGATGTGAACTACGTTACCCTATGCTCAAAACAACACATGGCACAACAGAAAACAATAACCCATGAGGTTTGAGTGGGTCAGAAAAGTAAGTTCTTATCTTCCTAGTGTATGGAACTTGATTGGTATAAAATGATGTGTTTTGATGGCCAGACCTTAGACCCCAAGCTAGTTATTCATGGGGCCGAGGGCCAGGTCCAAATAGCTAACCACGACGAGGCTAATGCTTTCATGCATGCTATGGCTCTTCAGCCACCACATGGATCCTAAATGCACAAGGTGAAATGGGTAGCTCTGAAGGAGAGTTTTTCAAGTTAAATGTGGCAGAAATCAATGACCATGAAATGGGCATTTTTGCCATATTCAGAGGCAGGTCTGGCTCTCTATTGGCAACTGCAAGATGTGAAATCAACAGAGCTCATGATGCTAGAACTTCTGAAGCTTTGGGAATAAGATTTGGCTTGGAAGTTAGAACAAGCAAAGGATCTTTGCCACTTGAAAGAGGAGGCTGAATAAGATAGCTTGGAAGCCATTGCTGCGTATACAAATATTAACATTAACAGAAGTCGTCTTATTTGTTCTCTTTTTTTTTTTTTTCTCTCTCCAAATTTAGCCACTGCTTTTTAGGAGGAGGGACAAAAAAAGAACATGATGCAATGCCCGAGGAATGTAATTAATTGAACTATCCCCGTTCTTTCACTTTAGCATAATTCTCACTCTTTGCCTCCAACTAAAGTCTACAGAATCTATAGTCATGTGTTCCCAATCAGGTAATTAACCTATATTATGCACAGATAAGAGGGATTGAGATTTTACTGTTAATGTGAGATTAACTCCAACTGCTTGTGTAATAGCAATCGATCCAGGATACAACTTTTGTTGCCATACAAATATTCCCCCAATAATATAGTCCTATTATTTTTCAAGTGTTGTTTGTGGTTATGTTGGGTTCAGTTAGTTTCTATTTTGTTTGGGTTGTTCTGCCTTACAACTCCTACTTCTACTCACTCTCCAGTCTCCACAGTCCACACAAACTCCCAAACTCACATCATTCATTCCCTTCCATCAAAGTACTTTGAATCAATCACCACACTAGTGCTGTACCCTTGAACTCCAAACTGCAGCCATCAGCTTCTATTCCTCTACCAAGCCATGAACCCATAATATGTGGTTTGGGCCAGTTAGACACACTTTAAACTAAATAAGTGGTTTAATTTACAAAACAGGAAATCCATAATATGAATAAATGAATCAACAATTTAACCAATAAAAACAGAGAAAGAATCCACTGGTTTGCTTAAGAAAAACAAGTATAATCAAAGTTAGGGTTGCACCAGAGTGAGAATAGTAAAGACCAAATTGAAGGAGAATCGTAAGCTGGGAGCATTCTGAGAATGCACCAAGCAAGATTAGGGTTCGTCACGGATGAGTGGTTTTCCCAAAACAATAATGTAACCACAAAGAATCGGAGAATGAATCACTGAAGGAGAATTAATTTTTTTATGGATGGATATCCAATCCATCCATAAAATTCTTTTTAAAAGTTAAATAATTTTTATGATATTTGAAAATACTCTCATTTAAAAGTATTTTTAAAAATTAAATAATTTTTACAACTTTTTTTTTGTTTAATTCACTTTAAAGAAATGTTGTTGTATTGATATTAATTAAGTATGTGGTCATTCCTATCAACTCACATACCAAACTGCACAGCTAACGTTTAATCTGAGTTCTGAGGCAGCAACATTGCATTCCACTTGACTAACAGAACAGAATGTATCAATTGACTATCAGAGTTTTTTTCTTTTATTATTATTAAAGGAAATGGTTAATTAAATATTAGGCTTGAAGAGTTATAGATGATTGGTATTAATGTTAATTAAGTATGTGGTCAACACTTTTTCTCAGTTTGGAGCTTTTGTATTAGAGTTTGGCTCCAGTTGACAGCACTTGATCAATACAACAATAACAGAACAAAATAAACTTATTAACTTAATATATAGATTATTACCTCTGATATCCTTTTAATTCTTATAAAGGGTTTCAAATGTAAGAACCTTCCTCAAAGAGGTGTCCATAGCATTGTAAGAACCTTCCCCAAAGGGTTTCTACCTCGCCAGAAGTTGCAGAACGTGTCTGCCTTGCTGGAAGTTGCAGAACGTCTCCTCTCACCAGAAAAGTAAAATAAATAAATAAATAAATAACATCTCCTTGGAACTGTGGCCGCTTATGTGCTCAACCAACGCGATTTCGCAGCAAAACACAGCTGAACCGGCCGTATACTGAACCCGTGCTGCACCTAGGAATTCCATCGTGCATTTTCAAAAACCACTACTGCTTTCTGTGATTTACCACTAACACGGCACTATTGACAACCTAGAACGAAATTACTAATCTTGTTTTACTAGATTCTCTTTGTATCAGTTATATTTTTGAAGTAAAAATAAAAAAGGTTAACAAAAGTCCACTTAAATACAGAAAATTATGGATTTCGCTTATTTTCTGTTATTAGATTTTTAAGAGGAACGTTCACTGGATAAAATGAATAAAGAAGCCTTTCTTAGATCTCACAGGTGATAACACATAAAACATAATAAAATAAGACAATTACAATTCTGGTATTTCATATAGAGAAGGAAATTACAGGACAATGTCATTAATATTATGTGAAGAATTACAACAACTGTCCCTTTTATTATTTTTGATTGAAACTTTTTGATTACCAACCCAAGAATAAAATATTTGAGAATCAATATTGCTTTTGGGAAAATCATCTACAAGCTTACTATATTATAAATATAAATTAAAATCAATTCATTCCATCCAAAGAAATTCAACCATTAATAGAGTCATCCAACAAATTCATCAAGCTAAGGAACCACCAAAATTATTCTTGCTCTCTGTTTTGACCATACATTACATCACAAGGTTCTGAAACCACTTACATAATTCAACATAAATTCGTATAAGCAAATGCAGGTATCTTAATTTTTATATGGCAAAACCAAGCTTTGAACATAATTGTAAGAGAAAAATGGAAAATAGATGTTGAAACCTGTAGTAGAGTTTATTATATTATCTCTCTCATTATACAGAACAAATTCCCAACCTTCATTGATTGCCAGCAGCAGGACATCACTTTCAAACATGCAAAGTGGTTCTGGACAAGGTGGAAAGCCATGAATTTGTAGATGCTGATAACTTATATTCAGCAACTGAGTCCAAGATTTTTCATCTCCAAACTCCCTCATTTGCCAAACAACAAAATGGGTTCTCCCATGATCATGAGAAAGACACAGGCAACCATTCAAAACCCCAAGATCAGGCTCATCATGGGGTACTTCAAAAAGAACATCAGGCATCAACAAATATCTGTATGACTCATTCTTCAAATCATACGAAACAATTACTAATTGATCGATAGTAACAGTTTTCCATTGATAATCAGAACCCAACTTGCTAAGTGCTAACCAGCTAACAGTGCCACTCACAAACTGTCCAACACGTCCCAGCATGGGAAAAGTAGGGCAAGTTAAAATATTTCTCCAACAAGTGTCATCCATGCAATGAACTCTCACCTCCATTTCCTTTGATTTAATATCCAAAAGAACTACCACTACCTTGTAAGTGTCATTCCAGTCGTTGTACCCAAACCCAAACTTCACATTATGCCTATAATTGGTTGAATTACTGAGATGAAAGCGTGGTGATTCTTCAGACACAACCCTTGTGGCCGAGTTCCAAAATCGGACCCAATATTCTTCAAATTCATCTCCAACAAAAGAATCATGCAAGCACACCAACCCATTGCATACACCAAAGACAAAGTGATTGTGGTTGAATCGGTGGCAACCATCATTAATAGTGGATGTTGGGCTATCAAGTAAACGACGTATCGAGCAGGGTGCAGCACAAGTCTCGAATTCAGAGTTCTCGAGGTTGAAGTGTTCAAACTTTAATAAGACGTGGGTATATTTGGAAGATCTTTGAAGGTGCAATTTGACAAATGCAGGATGAAAGATGAGAGAATTCCAAATCTTAGAAACGCACCTGAGTCGCATGAGAGTCTTCACTGGAACCCATGACAGAATTTCCATTATGAGTTCGTGAGGGAGAACTGAACAATACTGAGCAGGAGACATTTTTATGAATGTGTAAAAGAATACTGAAGATTGAAGCTAAAACAAAGAAACCCTGAACACAAATCCTCTCCAATTATAAAAACTGGTTAGTATCCAGTTTATACATCTCACCCTTCGTTCATATTTTTTTTTTATCTTTTTATATATAAAAATTATTAAAAAAATATAATTAATCAACCGTTAAGATCTCGTCAGTATATAAAAAAAAATACTGAAGAGGATTTTCTGCTGACAAATCCTATATTTATATTTTTGGTCTATGGGATTAAAAATAAATAGATTCAGACTGATCATAAACCTTCATTATCATTTATTTTTTGTCTAGAATAAGTTTATAATAATCTTTTCAAGATAAAAAGGATTGTTTTTTTTTTTTTTTAAATGTTGATCCATTTAATTCTTTTTAAAAACTAAATTAATTGGTATTAAAAAGGATTGAGTTGATTGACTTTTTTATCTTTTAAGAACAAAAATGATAATCTTTATCTTATAGAAAATAGGGACATGTTTCTATCACAAATGGAATTGCAACAAAATGGAGGGAAAAGTATTTAAAAGTAATTTGAAAATAAAGTTACCCCCAAAATTTACTTGATGTGATAAAATATTGGGAAACTTTTTAAAAAGTGATTGTTCTGCAATTACCAAAATAAGATGGATTTCGTTTGGGAGTGAATTTATGCACCGAGAAAGGCAGAACACTAATTTCTATTAACTAGTATTTTCGTCCGAGTATTGTACAAGACCAGTTCAATATGTAAATTTATGATTATAACTAGTATTTTAATCTGTGTATTATGTATTGTATGAGTTGAATATAATATATAAATTTTATTATTATTATTATTATTATTATTATTATTATTATTATTATTATTATTATTATTATTATTATCATTATTATTATAACTAATTATAAAAGATATGAAAAAAATTCTTATCATATAATTAAAATAAATAAATATTACTAAATGACTAGATAAAATTTAATAACTTTTTTTTTGTAAAAGAACATTGAATATGTTCTAGTATATATAACAATCGTCAGCATAATGAACCAACATATAAAAATTTAAGAATGTATATCTTAACATATTTGAAGAACGAACTTGTCCTTGATTGAGTCTCTCCTAAAATAATACAGAGAATATCTGAGAATAAAGGAGAATGATTTCTTATGAGATAATATTTCAATCATTTACAAAGAGATCCCTAATACCATGGGATCATAACCAATAATTATCCTAATAAAAAGTACAGAGATTTCTAATTAATAAGGTAATAACTTATCCAAATAAAAAATAATAATGCTAAGAATCTAAAATCAAGAATTTTGATATGCAAATCTTATCAAGATAAGGAAAAATAAAGAAAATAAATAAACTGGAAAAATAAAAAATTTAAATAAAGAAATATGGTAATCCTAATTAGCCTAATTATTTAGTACCTTCTTCCTATGGTATCGTAACCACAAAGATATTCATATCAAATGGCTATAAGTTTTAGACTAAAAAAAAATTATATATATAAAAAACA
The DNA here is from genome assembly GCA_026413185.1 of Pueraria montana var. lobata. NCBI lineage: Eukaryota > Viridiplantae > Streptophyta > Magnoliopsida > Fabales > Fabaceae > Pueraria > Pueraria montana. The sequence goes on along the minus strand of CM048650.1, from coordinate 64,277,229 downwards.
CATTCGATCAAGATCTGAGCACTCTATATATGTGTGTGCATGCGCACGCGCACGCTTTTATTGTTTCACTCTCGTTTGCATACTCTTCTCTCAAATAATCAGAGGAGAACGAATCACTGAAGGAGAATTCATTTTTTTATGGATGGATATTCAATCCATCCAAAAAATTCTTTTTAAAAGTTAAGTATTTGAATATTTGAAAATATTGTCTCTCATTTAAAAGTATTTTTAAAAATTAAATAATTTTTACAGCTATTTTATTTTTTGTTTAATTCACTTTAAAGAAATGTTCATTTGTTGTATTGATGTTAATTAAGTAGGGTAAACTATGTTTTTCATTCCTAAACTTTTCCCCATTTATGGTTTTAGTTCCTAAACTTTTCGACGACCGTTCAATGTCCTCAAACTTTTTTTCGTCCAATGTTTTAGTCCTTTCAGTCTATTTTGGCCGTTAAGTGATGACGTGGTGCGAGTTTTATTATTATTATTATTTTATTTGATTACATTTTCTGATAGTTTAAAACCGCTAAAAATTGTGTTTTTGAAAGGATTAAATAATTTGTGGCGGCTTTTAGCCGTGACAAATTGCTTCATCTTGAACAATTAAAAACCTGAAAACCCTTGATCCCAATCCAATTCATGATTTTTCAAACCAATTCAAATAAATAGTCGTCTCTCTTATCTTGTGCCTCTGTCGCGATCACCCTCCGTGCCCAAGACGTCATTAATTGGCACGAATCAAAGGAAACCCCAAATAGCCGCACTTCCTCATCGCGATCACCCTTCCATCCCCCTTCCCACTTCCTTTTGTCACCTTAAGACGCCAAATCTGAGCATCCAGAGGACGCTGTCGAGCTTGTTGGCAGAGATCTTGTTGTCATCGTTGCCATCGAAGCGATTTGTTCATGTCTTCGAACGAGAAGGGGAGGCGTGTGCGAAACTCTCATGGAGTCCCTGCGTGTTGTGAAGTTTGGGGCAATGCCTGTGTATTACTTGGACAATTAATTTTTTCAAGCATATTGTTGCGTGAAGTTTGGATGAAAAAGTGTTGGTAGTTCAAAGGTGTATAAGTCAGAGAAAGGATTGATACATATGGCACGTGAAGGTTGGAAAAATGAAGGATATTGGGAACGTGAGGTATATTGGGGCCATCTAGCATTTTAGTGCTCTTTGAAGTTTGTGTGCATCTGGGATTTTTTACATTATGTGCATGTGTTCCATTATATTGGGTTTTATGCAGGAACATGATTTGTAACATCACTTGTGCTTAAGTGTCTTTCAATCATATATTGACTTTTGCTTTTATTTTTAAGGGTAAATGTTCTTTATTTTTTAAAATAAAGCATTTTCTGGCAGTTAAAAATCATCAGAAAATGCTTTTTACTAATTTAACACTATTGTGATGCATTTTCTAGCGATTTTTAGCCATCAGAAAACAAATGGTAATAAAATAATATTAAACGATCTTCACCACTTAAAAGTGGAATATGAATAAGATAGCTTGGAAGTCATTACTGCATATATGAATGTTAACAGAAACCATTTTATTTCAATTTAATAGTGGTGGACTGCATCACCTTAAGCAACCTCTAGGATCATTGTCATTCTCATACACGAAGAGGGGAAGGTAACAAATTGGCCCATATTTTAGCTATTAGCTATGTCAGATGCTAAAAGTTTGACCTGGATAAAATTAGTAATCTTGTTTTGCTATATTCTCTTTGAGTCAATTATATTTGGAAGTAAAAGAAAAAGGTTAAAAAGTGTCCTTTTTAATACAGAAGGAAATGGATTTGGCTCATTTTCTGTTATTAAATGTTTAAGAGGAAAACTCATTGTATGATGCAATCAATTGGGATTGCACATATAGAATATAATAACACCTAATTAGCAAACTTTAGTACAAATAACCTAAAAGCATAAGACTTTGAATTTAAACCTGTATCGCAAAGAGTATAAATCACCTAGGCTGTCCCAACCAACATATTTCTCTTCTTTACTCAACCCACACAACCTCATCTTTTATTTTTATACCTTTTGCGCTTTTATTTCAAATTACCAAGGATTAGAACCAGTGGGAAAATTTTCTTCAGTAAATCAACATTTTCTTGTAGTGAGCATTCATACTTGGTGAAAGGAATGTTCTTACTTGGCAGAATACAAATTGAATCTTAGGCAAGGTTGCATGTAGGACACACACTCAACTTGAGTATTGATTAGAGTGTTCTAAATATTAGGACTCTCTAGTTGGAGGAAACACATTATCAGCATGTACAATTTTGTAATTGGATTTGGGATTGGAAAATTCTGCTTTGTATTGTAGAGATTTAATACATGGAAGTGGGTCAGCAAGACTTACGAATGGTGATCTTGTGTTGAAGGATACATTGTTTACAAAATGTTCCATTTTTTTTTTATCACTCACACGGCACTGGCATAAGTCATTCTGCTATGGTGAAATATGGCTTATTCATATAGTTATCATGTATTGTTTTGGTCTGCAAAATTTGCATAATTTAGCTTCTATTCTCAGGTGTGTGGATATATATATATATATATATATATATATATATATATATATATATATATATATATATATATATATTGCTTATAAAAAAGTAGGTGGTTGAGGAACATGTGTATTTTCAGGGAGAAGCAGAAATTGGTTTCATAGGTATTACATAAAGTTGACTTGTAGTCGTGGTTGGTTGGTCCGCCAGCATGGTTGAGGGGGTTTGATGTATATAGGGTGTAGCAGTGAAGAAGAGGATACGCAAGGGTGGGTATTGGTAGGACGTCAATGACTTATGATAGCATTAGGATGTGGCTCCATTTGTGTCATGATTGTGGTTGTCTTAGTGATGCAACATGCATCAACTTGCTATTGCATTGGTGGCATGGGAGGTGAATTGGGGGGTTGAGGAAACATGAAAAGGTAGATGAGGGGAAAGAGATGACTCAATGAATGATATATATTGTGAAAATGTTTTAGCAACCAAAAATGGAAAGTTCAAGGATTCAAAAATTGAAGCTATATTTCATAACATAAGCAATATTTCCGTATGTACATAAGAGAAAATATGCCTAGGTGACTTCAAAATTTGATTAAATGAGAGTTACAATAACTAAAAATTGCTTAGATGGCTTGAAATAACCATAACAAGAAATTGACATAGCATCGACACAACCTGTGCTTCAGGTTTTATATATTATAAATACATAGATAGAAAGATTAACAAAGTTGTTCATATCAAAAGTCATAAGCTTAAAACAAGATTTAAAACGATGTTTGATACTGAACGTAAAGTAGGGACAGTACAAAATATTTCACATCCCATCAAGTTTCTCATAACAACAAAAGCATAAAAGTCTTGAACGAAGTTGCAGCATTTGTTGGCATAACTTCTCTTGTGAGTTTTGGGAGGACCCTCTTGATTCTTACTTTTATATCTAAAACAATAAGGAACAAAGGGATTAAAAGGATTGGTAAAATAAGTCAATTTTTGTAATGAGATTTGTGGGAGGAATTTCTTATATAAACAAAGTCAACAAGCCCTTCTAAGATCCTTAACATTTGTAATGGAATAACAATGCTACACATATTAAACATAACGAAAGGCAATCACATTTCTTCTATTTCACATCTATTTGTAAAACTTAGGAGCAAATGAATTAAATATTAAGTGAGGAAAAATAACTTTCCATATTTTATTCTGCATTTGTTAGAATCTTTTTCGAAATTATCACAACAATAGAATTTTCAAAAGACATATGATTGGTTCCCTTTTGAGAAAATCATTTATAATAAATAATAAGTGAAAATAATCTCATTAAATCTAAAGGTTAGAACCCAACCATTACAACAATAGCCAATAGAATATTCCTCAATTTTTTTAAGCAAAAGAAAGGGCAAGCAAGAGCATCACAATAACGGGGGAGATTCCAACTATGTTGGCACCTCAACTGCTAACCATGATTTGCAGTTGGCCCTACATAACATTACAAAGAAATCAGAAAAAGAGGATACAAAAAGCCATGGGGGGCATCAATCAAGACCAATCCTATTCCTATTCAATTCTATCCTGACAAAAAGAGGAGCAGAATCCCACCAAAAGAAATCCTCAATAGTAGTTGCAAAATAGGCAATACTATCTGCACAAGTATTACCTTCTCTATAAACATGATCAACTAAAAAATTCATATTGGATGTAATATCTACACGCAATTTTTCCACTTATTCCTAATACTCTAGGGAACCAAATCAGGATTTTTGAAAGCTTTAATCCCCAAATTAGTGAAAGTAAGACAAAAATAAATTCACATTACATGTCTTGTCCATTCAACAAATTGAAGGATCAAAACTACTTCCTTGATTTAAGATAAGTTGAATTGTGCAAGCTGTTGTGTAGGAGCTTAATTTTCATAAGGTAAAACCAAGCTTGGAAAATAGTCATTGGTCTGCCACCAAACTTTGACGTTCGGAATTTCAGTAATGCTCATCATATTATTTCTTCGATTATATATAATAACTTCCAAATCATCATTGTTTGCAAGAAGCAGAACATCACCATTTTCAGATATGTACAAAAGTAACATTGGACGTATAAAGCTTTCACATTGAAGATTCTCATAACTAACTTTTACCAATTGAGTCCAGGACTTATCATCTCCAAACTCCCTCATTTGCCAAGCAACAAAATGGGTTCCTTGGTCATCATGAAAAAACCATAGAGAATCCCTTAAAACCACAAGATTTGGCTCTACTTCAAAGACTTCATCAAGACCATCAGGTAGCAGCAAATATCTATGTTTCTCCTTCCGCAGATCAAAAGAAAACATCACCAACTCATTGGAAAGAATATTATCATAGTCAAAATGAGAACTCAACTTGTCCAGTGCTAACTAGTTAACAGTGACACTCAAAAAGTGTCCATTTTGCTCTACAATGGGAAAAGTAGGCAAAGTTAAAATCTTTCTCCAATAATTTTCACCTAAGTCGTGAACTCTCACCTCTATTTTCTTTGATCTACAATCCAAAAGGAGAAACACCACCTTATAAATGTCACTTGAATCATCATAGCCAAATCCAAAATTTACAAAAGCTGCTAGTCTAAATCATCGACAGCATGGATTGACACGGAGGCATGGTGATTTTTTTTATCTCATTCTTGTAGCTGGGTTCCAAAATCGGACCCAATATTCATCAAATTCATGTCCAATACAACAACCACGCAAACAGATCCATTACAGGAGCCAGTGACCCAATATTTAGTCTTTAATTGGTAGCATTCATCTTCATCTATGGCTGATGATGGGTTATTAAATAAATGATTTATGGAGCAGGGTATGGCATATGCATTAACATCATCAGAGTCAGGGGAGTTGCAGACATCTTCTTGTGTTAATATGGTGTATGTGTTTTTTGACGATCTTTCAAGGTGTAGTTTCACCAAAGTTGAATCAAAGATGAGTGAATTCCAAGTTTTACAGACACACCTAAAACGCATAAGATATTTCACAGGAATCCATGATAGGATTTCAATGATAATCTCGTGAGGGAGAATCGGCGGATTTTGACCTATAGGCATTTTCTTGATTGATGAAGATTGAGTCCTGAAGACACATAAAAACACTATAAATCACTCACAAGAAATTTGGGCTATGAGCCGAGTGCTTCATATTTGGTCCATTTGATACCAATCAACCTATTTATATTTATTTATCTATTTATAGCATATAAATTTTGTGTGACGCAACAATGCGCTGCCACTTCAATATTATACTATTTTCCAGTAAGCAAAAATGCTTACGTGTCATTACAAGACAAAGTTTATCTTCTTTTACTTCACCTCTCTCATTATCATATTGCCCTAAACTACGATGTGAGAGAATGATCCCCACTCAGCAAAATTATTAATGTATAATATTTACACTAACATACTTTTCAAGTTCAGGCCACTTCCTCTCACTGCCAAAGGTGATAGAATGAATCTTACTCAGATCAAAATTAACCCTTCAACATTGGTGTATAACTAGATGTCAACTCGGGGGAGGCACAGGTTTATTTTGAAAATTTTTGCAACAAGTTTATTTTCAAAATTTGAGCAATTTTTATCTTATTGAAAACTAATTAAGATAAATATTATCATTATGGATAACATTTTGAGTGCTTACCTTGATATATTTAAAAGTGAAAATAGTCTACGCACTAATAGTGTAAAATTGTTTTACAGTATCATACAATTACAACCCACTGTGTATGGTAAATTTGTTGATTTTTCTAATAACTACATTAAAAGTCACACCAATGTTGATTTTTCATTTGTAGATGGTGTAAAAGTTTACACTTATAGTGCACATTCATTAAACTCTATTTATGTTTGTTATTTAAATAAAATTAGTTTTAATTACATGAAATTTTTGTGATCAAATAATTGAAGTGAATCAATCAGTCACTAGAAGGGGGGTTATATAGTGACCCTTAACTGATCTAGCTATTTGTTCGTACTAGCACACTAGCTTCTGAATTTTCTTCAAGCTTCTCAGCTTTAAGAAACAAAAGACTAGTTGAAGTATCTCATTTCCTTACAAGTACCTAGATGTTATGATATGTACTTTGACAGGATCACCAAATAAACTTGTCTTATAGCTACTTCAGAATACTCACAAATGATACATAATCTGGTTAAAAACAACTTTCTGATTTTCACTTGGTTGCAATGAGTAGAGTTGCTTTTTAACAATCAAACAGTTTTAAAAACCCCTTGATTAGAAATCATGTTTAAGTTTAAGTTATAAAATAGGCTTTTGTAAAAAAGGTTAAAGTATGAGCAACAATAATGAGAAGCACCAAGGAGTTATACTGATTCACCCAACCTGGGCTATGTTCAGTCCCTACAACTGTAAGCTTTCCACTGAGACCAACACCCTATGGTATTCTTTCTTTCCTGAAGCCTCCACAGGCTCCTACAACTAGGTATTCTTTCTTTACTAAAGCCTCCCCAGGCTCCTACAACTAGGTATTCTTTCTTTACTGAAGTCTCCCTAAGCTCCTACAACCAGTATTCTTTAAGCCTCTGCAGGCTCACCCAAGTATTCTTTCAACAAGCCTCTCTAGGTTTAACTCTCAGTAGCAACTACTACTGGACACACACAGCCACCTGTTGTGTTGCCTAGACCCTAAGAAGCAACAGTCCCCTAACTGTCCTCCTTAGTCCTCTTCATCAGCAGCTCTATTGGAAACACACAGCCACATGTTGTGTAAACTAGGTCCTAAGAAACCACAGTCACTTGACTGCCCTTCTTAGTCCTCTTCAGCAGCAACTCTGCTGGAAAAATAGAACTTCAGAAGCAGTAGTCACCTAACTATTGCTACTGGATACACACAGCTACCTATTGTGGTCCCTTCACACCAAGGGAGTGGTGGACAAAACACTTTCAGTTTAGGCACAACTAGCATTCACCTAGAGTGTTTTGGGCTAAGGAAGTTCCTTCAGATAGGAGTTTGTCAACTGACCTTTACCCACTACTTTGGTAACCTTCCTTGCACTTAGCTCCTTCGCACTTGATCAATTTATAGACTTGATCAAGGAGCTAGTTGTTTGTGGCCTTTGGAGATTGAACACTAATGCTACATAAGTTTTCCATGTTCATGCAGGTAGCCGTTTAAGCTTGGTTCAATCTCAACCATACAACTCATTGAGTTGTCTTCTTTAACTCTACTTTTACTGCATTGTCGCCAGCTTTCACCTTGAATCTGTTGAAGGAACCGTTGATGATAGTTGTGATCTTAGTGACTTCCATGTGATTTCAAAATTTGAAATCATAGAAAGTTTTATGGAGATTGTTTCTGCAGCAAGTCTTCATAAGAATAAAGGTGTACTACTTTTTACAATCTCTCTTCTACTATTGACAGATGTTTCCTTTGAATTCTTATGACTAGGACTATGTCATGAGACTCAAGGAATAATAGCATCAGGTCCAATGTTGTCCAAGCACTGATGCATATGACCGGTGAGTACTTCTAGAGTGCGAGACACGTTTGTCTTCACGTTCCAATTGCAACGCAACTTCTGATGATCCTCAAGCAATGTGTAGCTTCTGATATCTACCCCTTGACTTAAGTTATCCCCAACATCATGCCTCTGATATCTTCACTTTGACCAGGAAAACGTGACTCCCTTTCTAGGTTCTGAATAGCTCTCCTTCTAGTAGTTATGCTTTTGATTGCAGAATCTATGTCATGGAGAAGTTTCCACTGTAGGCTTATGCTTCACATTCGTGCCATGCTTCTGAATATGTCTTGTCTTAAGAAGAACTCTCAAAGCAACCATTAGTAGCTAAGTTCTGTAACTTCAGTTTTGCCTCACACTAGTTTGTCATCATTAAAACACTCAGTTCCGGGAAAGACTTTGTCTCAACAATAATAAATTTACTTTTCTTAACATTTTATATGTTTTTATCTACAAAGTTTAAAATAATGTGAATAAAATAGTATAGTTGTTGACCTATCTTTTAATTTGTGTTCAAGTAGTTTTGTTTTTCAACAAATTATTGTTAAATGGTTGATGGGTTCTTGCTCTTTTGGAATATCAAAGTTTAATTAATACTAAGTATATATGTGATGTTGATATATATGTCGTGAACTCTTCTCAAATGAATTCTTTACAAAAAATGAAAATTAAAAAAAAAACTTAATTACTGATTGGAGTAATTAATTGATTAAAAAGAGACTATTAGAATCTTTAGTATCATTCAATTTTATTTGCTATTATATAATGTGAAACATCATAGTAATTTATTTAAGGTTTAATTATTCTGTGGGTCCCCATACTTTTACCAAAGTTTCAATTAGGCCCCTAATTTTTTTTCTTTTAATTGGGTCCCTGGACTTTTACTTTTTCCAATTAGGTCCTCTTGTCTAATTGTTGTTATGAAAAATTAACTGCAAACACCTAATTAGAGGTGCAGCCAGTGGACTAGTACTTCTAGAGTGTGTTGTAAGAACAACTGAGTCAATTGTAAGAGAGTTCTACAGAGTTTCAACCTTTACAGGTCAATTCAACCCAAGTATTTTTTCACAAGCCTCTCACAATTGTTTGGCTCTGCAGTAGGTTGAAACTCTGCAGAAAACTCTCACAATTGACTCTGTTGTGCCTACAACACACAGTTTGAACCTCTAATTAAGTGTTTGTGGTTAATTTTTCATAACAACAATTAGACGGGAGGACCCAATTAAGAAAAAAAAGTTCAGGGACCCAATTAAAAGAAAAAAGTTCAGGGACCTAATTGAAAATTTGGTAAAACTATAGGAACCCACAAATCAATTTAACCTTTATTTAATCACTTTCTTCTAAAATGTAATTGAGACTATTAAATAAGTTAGGTACGATAATAATTCTTAATGAGCAAAGTATAACACATATCACCTAATAACATATATATGACTTGTTTGCTTTAAACCTGTATCGCAAAGAGTACAAATTTTGAAAGTAGTCGAATAATTATAGGCTAAAATAACTTTTAGGTCCCTGATAGATTTCCAAATTTTGCTTTGAGTCCCTGATAAATTTTTTTGTTGCTTTGAGTCCTTGATTTATCAAAACTTTTGTTTTGAGTCCCTACCGTCAGTTAAGTGATGACGTGGCACCATCCGAATAGATCTCCCTAATATATATCAACCGTTGAGATGGTGCCACATCATCACTTAACTGACAGTAGGGACCCAAAACAAAATTTTTAATATATCAAGGACTCAAAGCAAAATTTGGAAATTTATCAGGGACCTAAAAGTTATTTAAGCCTAGATTAAAAAAAAAAATTAATGTTCTTGTAGAAATGAACATCTTTAGTATGCTTTTATGAATTAAATCTATATTTGTTTGATGAAACATTATTATACTTTATAAAATAAAAATAATAATCAAATTGAAAATAAAATTTAAAATTTTTAAAAATAGTTAGATATTGAAAATTAACTCATGTTTAACATTAGAATCAATCAACACACAAATGGTAGGTCCAACCAAATTAGTAGAAAAATAAATTAATGAATTTGTACAACTCAAACAAATGTATAGAAATGAGCTATAGTAACAACCTGTTTTTGCCTTATAGGAATTTATCCTTTTTTTGTTTCTATGTGTGTTTATTAAAGGAATTTCATTATTTCGACATCGCCAACGGATCTGGAATATCAAAAAATCTTTAGGTAAAAGTCCTTTTTGTTTGGGAATTAAACACACAAAATTTGGGTTTACTCTGATTTGCCATTTTTACCTGATTTTATTTTTTTTATAGAGAGAAAATCTTCTTTTTTTTTTAGAGCAAAAAGCGGCATGCAGATACAAAGTAAGGACTAAGATCCCAACTAGGTTGGCACCATAGCCTAACCTATCTACTGCAGCACGCGAAAATATCATATAAAAAAGGAAGAGAACAAAAACATGGGGGGACATAAACGAAAACCCATGTACAATCATTTGAACCTATAGTTAGGAAGTCCAAATCTATTTCGGAAAAAATCTTCCCTAATAAAAGGAGGAATTAAATCCCACCACCAAAAACCCTGTATAGTTATACCATAGGAGGCAAGTTTATCTGCACAAGTATTGCCTTCCCAGTAGATATGTGAGAATTTAAAGTTCATGCTTTTGATAATATGCAAACAGTTCAACCATCTATTCCTTAAATTCCAAGGGACTAAACCTGGTGAGGTGAAAGCATATATGACTAGAAGAGAATCGCAATCCAACCAGAGATTGTTCCAACCTTTTTCACTTGCTATTTCAATTGCAAACATGGCTCCAATTAATTCTGTGTTAAGAGCATAGGTAATGCCAACGTTAGTTGAAAAACAACTGGCTGCACATGATCTCTAAACATCCCTTCACAAGCTGCAAATCCAAGAGCACATCTGGCAAATCCATCAGTGTTACACTTGATCCAAAAATAGTGTGGAGGTAACCAATCAACTTGCTTTATTTGTGGGGCTTTCCTAGGATGATCTTCTACATCAAAGGCATTAATAATATGAAATTCATACATGTTTGAATACATGAAGCCATTGCTAATCTTTCCTTCCAGGAGACATTGGCAGAAATCATGTTCAAAGCAGCAGAACAATGCACCAGTTTGTTATCAAACCTGGCCTTGTTCCTGCAAAACCAAATCACAACAATAATGTTGACAATACTGGCCATAAGAATGTCCCTGATTTGAGGACTCCAATTTTTCTTGCATAAAGAGAGAACATCAACCATAGATGAAAGGTTGATTTGCTGCTGCACTATGGACTCCAACCAGTTCCAAAGCTTCAAAGTGAATGCACATTGGAGGAAGAGGTGAGCGGAAGATTCAGCTGCTGCATTACAGAGACTGCACATGGACACAATGGTGCAGCCACGTTTCCAAAGGGAATCATCAGTGGGCATTCTGTTATGTATTATTCTCCATACTAGAAAGGATTTGGACGGAGCAATGGAGTTATTCCAGATAACCTTGGCCCAGCGAACTTGTTGCAGAGGTTGGTTAAGAAAATTACAGGTGTCCTTTAATGAGAGGTCCCCCGAAGCTATTTGACCCCAAACCTTTTTGTCCAGCCCATCATGAAGGGGAATAGAGATCTACCTCAGTTCAAATAAAAGACCGAGGTATTTCTGAATCAAACAAGGGGGGATAATCCAAACCCCATTGTTAATGAAGTCACTAACCATAGCAATAAGAGAGGGTTGAACTTCAATGGGGGTGTTTAAGATATCCACCAGAGGCTTAGAAAACCATTTGTCCCTCCAAAAATTGATCTCTGAACCTGACCCTATTTGCCAACATAAGTTTTCCAAGACAGTAGGGATGTCTAGCTTGATACCGGCCCAAATTGTGGAAATAATGTGATTCAAAACAGGTTTATCATACCTGAAGACTCTAGCTCTCATAAGGCAAGCCCACTACTCTTGAGAAGTTACAAGCAGCCAGCTCAATTTCATAAGAGAAGCATTATTAACTGTTGTAAGGGATCTCAAACCAGACCACCTTTAGAAAATGGTCTACAAATCTTGTCCCACACCCTAGTAACAATCTTCAGAACACAGGATTGATCAGATACGGTTTTTAAAGCATTGTGAGCAGACAGTATGCTCCAAAATTATGAAATTTAATAGTTATAAATAATCTCATATTAGCTTTGAAACCTCTCTGGTTTCATTCAAAAATGATTTTTGATGTACAAGTTATACACATTTTAAATCCACTGACCCGTACAAGGACTTACGACCACACAATCAACCATGTTGGTGCATAATTAATATGCCAAAGTGTCATGTCAGAGTTTACTACAGTGCTTTGCACTGTATTTTCTACTGTCTTTTTTATGGGAGGGGTGATAATTTGATTAGCTTTACATTTCTACACTTTTGCAGAGACATAAATGTATAGGCTGATTTGCATGCGAATAACCAACCAAATTACATTGTGCATTCAAGTAAATTTAGGCAAAATTCTTTCCAAAAGGAACTCAAACTTTCTGAGGAATAGCTTGAAAGGAGTAGAACCTAGCATGACTGGTTTCTTAAGCAGAAGGTACGAAAGAAAGTGTACAAGTTAAAGAATACCTTCAAGAGTCATCGAATTCAATTTCTTATAGAGGGTTTTCAATTACAATTTACTAGTTTGTAAGAACTTTGCTCAGAAAGATGTTTGCTACATTACCCAATGAGCAAAATGCAAGGCTCAAACAAAAATAACCCATGCAGTTTGAGTGGGTCTGAAAATTATCTTCCTAGTGTATGAAACTTGGTTCGTCTAAAATGATGTGTTTTGATGGCAAATTGCCAGGTCCAACTAGCTCACAACGAGGAAGCCAATTCTTTCATGCACACTTTGGCTCCACAGTCATCACATGGATCCTAAATGCACAAGCTGAAAAAGAAAACAGCAGGTAGCTCAATGGGAAAGTTTTTCAAGTTAAATGTGGCAGAAATCAATGACCATTAAATGGGAATTCTTGCCATATTCAGAGACAGATTGGCTCCATATTGGCAAATGCAACATGAAAAATCAACAAAGTTCCTATGGGAATGAGATGTGTCTCAGAACTAGCAAAGGATCTTCAGCACTTGAAAATGGAGGATGAATAAGATTGCTTAGAAGTCACCGTTGCATATCTGAATCTTAACAGAAGCCGATTAAGTTTAATAGTGGTGGACTGTGTCACCCTAAGCAACCTATTGCATCAATGTCACTTCTCATCATCAAGAGGGGAAGGTAACAAGGATACCCATATTTTAGCTGTAGCTAAGTTAGATGCTAAAATAACTGTCTCTTTTTATTTTGTTTAAAACTTTTTGATTACCAACCCAAAAATAAACTATTAGAGGTCCCACTTCCTTTCGGGGAGATCATGTACTAGCATACTATTATAAATATAAATAAAAAAAATTAATTCGAGCCAAAGAAATTCAACCATAAGCAAAAGCCAGTAGAATCATTCAACAATAATCAAGCTAAGGAACCACCAAATATTATTCATGCTCTCTGTCCTGTCCATACATTAAATGGCATGGTTCTGAAACAACTTACATAGCTCAACAAAAATTCATATAAGAAAATACAGAGTAGCATTATTTTAATATGGCAATGACAAACTTTGAACATAATCATAAGAGACAAGCAAGAATTTGCCGTTGAAACCTTCAGTAGAATGTAGTCTATTATCTCTCTGATTATACCGAACAAATTCTGCATCTTCATCGTTTGCCAGCAACAGGACATCATCATTTTCAGACACGCACAAAGGTATGACTGGATAAGGTCGTGAGAGATCAAGCTGGATACGCTCATGCTCATAACTTACATTCAGCAACTGAGTCCAAGATTGTTCAACTCCAAATTCCCTCATTAGCCAAACAACAAAATGGGTTCGCCCGTGATCATGAGAAAGACAAATGGCGAATCTTCGGACATGATCCTTGTCGCCGGATTCCAAAACCAGACCCAGTATTCTATAAATCCTTCTCCAAAATTATAACTGAGTCCAAAAGCATACTAACCCATTGCAGACACCCAAGACAATGTAATTGTTATGGAATCGGTGGCAACCATCATTCAATGGTGGATGTTGGGTTCTGGAGTAAACGACTTATGGAGCAGGGCGAGACACAGGTGTCGATGATTCCATCGTTCTCAATGTTGGTGTCTCCAAAGGTTAATAAGATGTGCTTGTTCTTGCAGGACCTTTTAAGGTGTAATTTAACGATTGTAGGATCGAACATAAGGGAATTCCAAGTTTTGGAAACACACCTGAATTGCGTGAGAGACTTCACCGGAACCCATCACCGAATTTCCATGATGAGTTCCTGAGGTAGAACCGGAGGAGAGTGAGCAGGAGACTTTTTTCTGAATGCTTAAAAGAATATTGAAGATTGAAGCAAAAACAACAAAAGCAGAAGAAACTGAGAAACCCTAAGTATTTAGATTTTTGGTCTATATATGGGTTGTGTCCTGCCTGCTTCATATTTGTTACGAATTAGGGATGGGCAAAAACCCAGACCCGAATCCGAACAGACCAATGAATAAAAATGGTTATTGGGTCTGTTCGGACGGTATAGAGGTTAAAGAACTTAAAAGATGGTTTTATTGCAAAAATATTGTTGGCATGCATTATTATTACTTTTGCTTGTTCAAAATTTATGGTTTTTGATGCTTCAGAAGAATCAAAACACCAGAGTCACAACTTTGAGCATTTCACCGCCACTTTCTCTCGCCATAAGTCACAAGTCGTCAAGTCGCAGCCCATTCTCTCATATATCATGTTCTTTCTTCTCGCTTTCTCGAAAATGAAAGTGATTTTCCTCTTCCTCACTGCAAACTGAAGTCCTTGCTTGAGAATGGAATTGAATGACAGATCCGAAGAAATCCACCCGCCTCATCCAAAGCCGAAACCAACTCAAACCCGGTGCTATCCAAAGGGCAAACGGGTGGTAGCAGGCTTTATTTTTCATTACTAGGTTTTCATTGGATAAGAGTTTTTGGACCAAACCCATCCAAATATGACCGATATGCCCACCCCTATTACAAATGGTATAATTGAAAACATCATTTATTTTAGTCTCAAACAATGTTATAATAGTATTTTAAAGATAAAAAGAATTATTTTAGTTTTTAAAAGAACAAAAAATTTGATCAATTGATATAAAAAGGATTAATATGATAGACTTTTTATCTTATAAGAACAAAAATGATAATTTCATCTTATAGAAACTATAAATTATGATTGGATAATAAAATAAAATGTTATTAAACTTATAATAAAATAATAGAAAATCAGTTTTTTTATTTTATTTTTTGGTATAGAGAACAGGTATCCACAACGGGAGGAAATCCATACCCAAGACTTGAACTCGATACTACTAGTTAACATGTAACAACCTCGTGCTAGTTGATTTATGCGTTTGGTGGTTAAATAATTTTATTTTTATGAAAATGAAAGAAAACAAAATAAACTATAATTTTAAAATGGGAAAATAATTTAGTAATATTGACTATTGATTTTCATTACGGTCGTCCTAGTGATGGGGGTTAGGGTAGATGCATGAAGACTTAAGTTTGATTCTCGTTACCGCCATTGTGCACCAAAAAATAATATTGACTGTTGATTTTCTCTAAAGTGAGTGAAGTGAATGAAGTACATAGTATCAATTATTGATAAGAAAATCAATGGTTAATATTCTAACACATACATGATTTATTATGCATATGTATGTAATATTTACCATTGATTTTTCATCAATAATTGAGATTACTTATTTTATCCTAAATTGAATTGTTCACTTTCGAGGAACTAGGTCCTTATTTTTAATAAGATTTTAAAAAGAGGAATTTGTTAATTTTAGAAAATTTGTTTCTTTTTTTTTTTTTTGTAAGATTTTCAAAAACTACTTTAGTAAGATTTTTATTTGGCTGAAATTTTAGAAAAGATAATGTATTTTCAGTCAGATTTTTATTTTGGGTAAGATTTTAGGAAAAAAAATAGTAATATTTAAAAAAGGGGTAAATTTATTTATTTTATTTTAATAGAAAAATCTACAATGCTCAAAACTTGAGATAGTATAACTATACATAAGTCTTACAATGCACATGACATTTGACTATGGAAAAACCATGCAATCAATGTATTATTAATTTTAACTATTAGTGAAATAAATTTAATGAAACATTAAGAATTTCTTGTTTTACAAACACAAATTTATTTATTTTTTAAAAGAAAATCACATTGCATAGGGAAAGCTTTAAATAGAATCACACTACAATCCTAATGCAACATTTTTTTTATTCGTAGGAATTGGACTTAGGTACCAGGAGGTTTACAACAACTCACATACAAAACTCAACCAACTGAGCAAGATCCCCATACTCCTAATGCATCAATTAAAAAGAGTTTCCTTTAGTTAATTATGCACATTATTAATAAATTTCAAATATTCATTTTCCCCTTGATTTTATAACAAATATAATTAAAAAAAATTAAAGATTTTGATCTATTACTTATTTTCATTTCCATTTTTTAGTTACTAATGGATAGTTTAATTTTTTTTAAGTTAAAGATTGAAAATTTGTTTTTGGCTCAACAGGAATAATCCTTTGTCATACATATCCTCTTGTGCAATTGGGAAGTCACATTCATGTAATTCTTGATATGATGATTTATATGTTGATTAATGTGATATTTATATTAATTAAAAGGATGAATGTTTGAAACTGCTTGACATTGGAGCCAAAGTGTCCAATAGGATTTTTTATGACAAAAATCTTTTTAAGGTGGGGAGAAATGTAACATTCCCAATTTATGGACCTTAGAAATAAATAATAAAGAGATGTCTTTTATGGAATAGCTTTTGTATTTAATGGTTCAAGGATATCCTTAAGCATTATTAATAATAGTTATCTTATAATAGGATATGGCAGAAATAAGATAATAAGACCCTGATGGGCAGCCAAGGCCCACATAAGCCCATGCACACACCAATGGTTTTAAGAGAAAAGAGAAGGGAGAGTTAGAGAGAGATGAAGAAAAGAAAGAAAGGAAGCTAGAGAGAAGGAGGAGAAGAAGGAAGAAGAGAAGTGGAGCAGAGATCCAAGACCCAGTTACCCGGAACTTAGATCTGAGACCCCTAGTATGAGTGGTTCCCCTTCACCCTTCTATGTTCTTTTGTTTGGGCCTTGAATCCCTTTTCCCCTCTTCTTCCCTTGTTAGCTCTAAGTTAGGATTTTGATGGGTTTGATGAGCTTAATCATGATTGGGGAGAGTTTAAGCATGTTTAGGAGCTGGGTTTTGGTGTAGACATGTTTTAGGCTCGATGTCGCATGTTTGGAAGAGGTTGGGAGGCCATGGATGGCCATGGGAGCAGAATCGTGAAGGTTTGCAATTCTGCAGAGTTGCAGTCTCGCTTAAGTGAGGACACTTCCACGCTTAAGTGAAAGTCTTCAAGGAGTGTGTCTATGAGCACCCTCTCTTAAGCAAGAGTTACCCATGGCTTAAGCGAGGGAAGGATCTCGCTTAAGCGAGAAATCCAGAGAGTTCATGAGGAAGTCTGGTGCGCCACGCTTAAGCGAGGGAAGGATCTTGCTTAAGCGAGGAAAAGGTCACGCTTAAGCGAGAGTGCCTCTAGGGAGCGGTATTGCCAGTCTAGCTTAAGCGAGAATAGGTTCTAGCTTAAGCGTGAACATGACCAGAGAACATCTGGGGACCCCTTTTAAGGGGATCTTTGGGAGAGTGTAAAGGTTATAGATACTTAGTTACTTTCCAAGCTTTTACCCATGTATATGTATGATTGTTTGATGCTATGTGGTGTTGATTGTTAATGATAATGGTTGCTTTATTGGTAGTTGTATTCATGTGGTTGTGGCTTATGCTTAGGATTGATTGTATGTAACGATAAACCCCTCTAAATATAAGACACCTAAAATACTTAAGACTATACTTAGGCCTCATAGTAAAAAGGTGGGGAGTTTCCCCTAAGTTTCAGAAAAGGCTTTTAAGCAATGTTTTGAAAACCGGACCGGTCATTGAACCGGTGACAGTACCGGTTCAAGGTTCAATGGTTGAACCATAGTTGAACCGTGGTTGAACCGGTAATGATTATATAATATGTTTTTAAATTTTATATAATATATTAAGCAATAATAAAAAAAACTAACATAATATTTATTTCATAACATAAAATTATGTATATTTTTAAATATGTTTATATTAAATTAAACTAATATTGAACCAATATTTTAGAAATAAAAACCTAAATAGTTATTAAGACTAATTATATAATATTATATTATGTTATCAAGACAAATGATAGATAAGTTAAACCAATACATATGCAGTTCAAAATATTATATTATTGTTAATGCTTAATTAATTTATTTATTTTAAAAAAAGCTTTGTATTATGTAATATGAACTAATAGTCCCACATAAGTAGGATTTTCATCACGATGCCTTTTTTTAAAATTGTTTTAAATTTAAATGAATTT
Source organism: Pueraria montana var. lobata (assembly GCA_026413185.1). Classification (NCBI taxonomy): domain Eukaryota; kingdom Viridiplantae; phylum Streptophyta; class Magnoliopsida; order Fabales; family Fabaceae; genus Pueraria; species Pueraria montana. Next base: position 64,258,708 of record CM048650.1, on the reverse strand, counting down.
GATGTTAGTCCCACACGTAGGCATCAAAGTGTTGTTGTGCTGCCTTATATTTACTGCAATGATATAAGAGTCCAACATTTGTTGCATACTCAATTGAGGAGCTCTACTCTTCTTATAAAAACAATTGAATGTTAACAGCACTAAATTTAATCACAAGTCTCACATTTCTTATAAAACTGTTGCAAGTTTTTTGTGTTGAACCACAAGTCCCACACAAATTGCGTTTCATTTTGAAGTGCTCTTCTTTACCTCCAATATGCAGTTGAAAACTTTTTTTTCACAAACCGGTTTAGCCTAGTAACCTACCAACTTTTACCAGTTTGAGCGGTTTATCCCGATTTAGTGCCGGTTAAAATGCTTAACAATTTTGGACTTGTTTCGGATCGGACTACTGATCGATTCACAGTTTAACCGGTTGAACCGGCCGGCCTGGTTTGGTTTTGATAACATTGCTTTTATAGTTTCATGAAAGGTTTTTAGAAAAAGATATCCCTCAGCAACATAGGGTGGAACCTTCCCTGGTACCAGTCATGTCCGAGAGCCGCACGTTCGGTGTACAACGGTGTGCAAAGGGGTTAAGGATCCTCTATATCACCAAGGAGTGGTGAGTTTCAAAAAGGTTATGAAAAGGATTCTTTATGAAAAGGTTTTATGAAAGATTTTCAAAGGAAAGTTATGATCCCAAGAAAGGGAATAAGTAACTCACGAGTAGTTGTAAGAGAAAAGGGCTAAGAGGCCCCCTAGAGGTGAGCAAAGGGACCGTCACCCAGACACCCATAGAGGAAAACCAACCATCTTCACCAAGTGAAGAGGGGGTTCTTCATAGGGAAGAACAACTAATTCTTCGGTAAGGGGAAAATGTTTTAGAGAAATATGCATTCAAATAACGGACGGTGGTTCAACTACTTTTGACCGGTGGTAGTAAGAGTTCATAGTGGGAGGGATGCCTCTCCTATCTAGAGCTCAACCAAAAAGGAAATGACATAAAATAGGATTATAACCTAAATAAAAAGATAATACAAACCACGCAACTATAGAAACCAACTAGGAAATGTTGATGTGTATGATGTGTGTGTGTACCTTGTGTTGAAATGTAGAGGTTTCATGAGCCTAGCCATTAGGTGAGCGATGTGAGGTATACCTATACATTAGATGAGGACGTGTATGTGATGTAAGCTACCAAAGTGGTATGCAAGATGTTATACCTCACGGAGAGGTGATGTAAGCCCTAGATGGGGTAAGTGAGTAAAGAAAGAAAAGGTTAAGCATGTTCTCATCCAATGTGATAGGAAAGTGAGACCCTAGTGAGTGGTCAAGGAATCAGAGAGATATTTTGGTGCCTTAGGGCACTAGTAACCTTAGAGTTGGCCAAGGAGGTCCACTCTAAGTGTCTAATTAAAGAGTAAGATAAGGTTTAAGGGAATTGAGGTAATGTTATGATAAGATGAAATAATCATGAGTGTGAGCAATAAGGACAAGAAAAGAGAAGCCATGAGAGTTAAGGAAAGGACCCCTAGAATAGAGAGTCGACCTAGAGTCTTTAGAGCACTCACTAAGACATTATGTCTCGTCCCTTTCAGTATCTATGTTTGTTACAGGTTAGCAAGTAGATGCCGAATGGAAGGAGCTTGGAGCATGGAGTTGCTTGCTAGGAGGAAGATGTTTTAGTATAGTTTGTACTTCCCAATGCATAGGAGTTAGTTTATGTATCTTTCTTATCTTTTATACGACACCTAAATGCCAAGAACTTTGTACTAGATTTCTTTCATGTAATATATGTTTAAGTTTAGGGTTTTTAGGTGCATAGTAACTTTGATATTCTTATATGCTAAGTTTTTATAATTTAGTAATATAAGGAGACAAAGGTAATATCCTCTAGGGTGTTACATACCCCCTTTCAATCACCCAAGTAATAACCAATTTTTACAAGATAGGAGAATCATAATACAAACTACACAACCAATGATCTGAAATCATCTATATGCACAATCATACACAAACAATCAAAAGTACACGAGGTGGGAAATAAAAGAGTATATATAGATTACCCCTGGTCTTCATGAAAAGGTGGAGGAGGGGAAAGAGGTGATTGAAGGAATGATGTATATTGAGGAAATATTTTAGCAACCAAAATTTGAAACCTCAAGGATTAAAAAATTGAAGCTATATTACATAACATAAAAGCAATATTTTTGTATGTACGTAGGAGAAAGTATGCCTAAGTGACTTCAAAAGTTGATTGAATGAGAATTGCAATAACTAAGATTTGCTTAGTTGGCTTGAAATAACCAAAAGAAGAAATTGACATAGCATTGACACAACCTGTGTTCAGGTTTTATATATTTTAAATACACAGATTGAAAGATTAACAAAGTTCTTCATATCAAAAGTCATAAGCATTTAAAACATGATTTACAACAATGTTTAATATAGTATGTAAAGTAGGGACAGTACAAAATATGTCTCATCCCATCAAGTTTCTCATAACAACAAAAGCATAAAAGTCTTGGACGAAGTTGCGGCATTTGTTGGCATAACTTCTCTTGTGAGGTTTGGGAGGACCCTCTTGATTCTTACTTTTATATCTAAAAAAAAAACAACAAAGGGATTAAAAGGATTGGTAAAATAAGTGAATTTTTGTAATGAGATTTGTGGGAGGAATTTCTTATATAAACAAAGCCAAGAAGACCTTTAAGATCTTTAACATTTGTAATGGAATAACAATGTTACACGTATTAAACATAAAGAAAGGAAATCGCATTTCTTCTATTTCACATCTATTTGTAATACTTAGGAGCAAATGAATCGAATATTAAGTGAAGAAAAATAACATTTTAAATTTTATTTTGCATTTGCTAGAATCTTTTTCAAAATTATCATAACAATAGAAATTCCAAAAGATGTACGATTGGTTCCCTTTTGAGAAAATCATTTATAAAAAATAAGAAGTTAAAATAATCTCATTGAATCTAAATGTTAGAATCCAACCATTACAACAATAGCCAATAGAATAATCCCCAAATTTTTTTAAGCAAAAGAAAGGGTAAGCCAGAGCATCACAATAACGGGAGAGATCCCAACTATGTTGGCACCTCAACCACTAACCATGATTTGCAGCAGGCCCTAAATAACATTAAAAAGAAATCAGAAAGAGAGGATACAAAAATCCATGGGGGCCATCAACCAAACCCATGGATGGCAAAACATTACTCAAATCTATAGTTGGGAAGACGAATTCTATTCCTATTCAATTCTATCCTGACAAAAAGAGGAGCAGAATCCCACCAACAGAAATCCTCATTAGTAGTTCCAAAACAGGCAATAATATCTGCACAGCTATTGCCATCTCCATAAATATGATCAACTAAATCATTCATACTGGATGTAAAAGCTATGCAATTTTTCCACTTATTCCTAATACTCCTAGAAACAAAATCAAGATTTTTAAGAGCTTCAATCCCCAAATTAGCAAAAGTAAGAAACAAAAATGAATTCACATTATATGTCTTGTTCTTACAACAAATTGAAGGGTGAAAACTACTTACTTGATTTAAGATAAGTTGAATTGTGCAAGCCATTCAGTAGGAGCTTAATTTTTATAAGGTGAAACCAAGCTTGGAAAATATTCATTGGTCTGCCACCAAACTTTGTCGTTCGGAATTTCAGTAATGCTCACCATATTATTTCTTTGGTTATATATAATAACTTCCAAATCATCATTGTTTACCAGAAGCAGGACATCACCATTTTCAGACATGCACAATAGTAACATTGGACGTAAAAAGCTTTCACTTTGAAGATTCTCATAACTAACCTTTACCAATTGAGTCCAGGACTTATCATCTCCAAACTCCCTCATTTGCCAAGCAACAAAATGGGTTCCTTGGTCATCATGGAAAAACCATAGAGAATCCCTAAAAACCACAAGATTTGGCTCTACTTCAAAGACTTCATCAAGACCATCAGGTAGCAGCAAATATCTATGTTTCTCCTTCCGCAGATCAAAAGAAAAAATTACTAACTCATTGGATGGAATATTATCGTAATCAAAATGAGAACTCAACTTGTCAAGTGCTAACCAGTTAATAGTGCCACTCAAAAAGTGTCCATTTTGCTCTAGAATGGGAAAAGTAGGGAAAGTTAAAATATTTCTCCAATAATTTTCACCTAAATCGTGAACTCTCACCTCTGTTTTCTCCGATCTACAATCCAAAAGGAGAAACACCACCTTATAAATGTCACTTGAATCGTCATAGCCAAATCCAAAATTTACAGAAGCTGCTGGTCCAAATCTTCGACAGCATGGATTGACACAGAGGCATGGTGATTTTTTTGATCTCATTCTTGTAGCTGGGTTCCAAAACCGGACCCAATATTCATCAAATTCATGTCCAATATAACAACCACGCAAACAGACCAATCCATTGCAGGAGCCAGTGACCCAATATTTAGTCTTTAATTGGTAGCATATGTCTTCATCAATGGCTGATGATGGGTTATTGAATAATCGATTTATGGAGCAGGGTATGGCATATGCATTAACATCATCAGAGTCGGGGGGGTCGGGGACATCTTCTTGTGTTAAAATGGTGTGGGTGTTTTTTGACGATCTTTCAAGGTGTAGTTTCACCAAAGTTGAATCAAAGATGAGGGAATTCCAAGTTTTACAGACACACCTAAAACGCATAAGATATTTCACAGGAATCCATGATAGGATTTCAATGATAATCTCGTGAGGGAGAATCGGCAGATTTTGACCTGTAGGCATTTTCTTGACTGATGAAGATTGAATCCTGAAGAGACATAAAAACCCTACAAATCACTCACTATAATTTTGGGCTATGGGCCAAGTGCGGGCCGAGTGCTTCATATTTGGTCCATTTGATACCGATCAATCTATTTATATTTATTTATCTATTTATAATATAAATTATGTGTTACGCAACAATGCCACTGCCATTTCAATATTATATTATTTGCCACGTAAGCAAAAATGCTTACGTGTCATTACAAGACAAAGTGTACCTTCTTTTACTTCACCTCTCTCATTATCATATTGCCCTGAACCACCATGTGAGAGAATGATCCCTACTCAGAAAAATTATTGGTGTATAATATTTGCCCTACTAGACTTGTCAAGTTCAGGCCACTTCCTCTCTTTGCCAATTGAAGGTGATAGAATGAATCTTACTTGGATAAAAATTAACCTTTCAACATTGGTGTATAACTAGATGTCAACCCGTGCAAGGCACAGGTTCATTTTGAAATATTTTACAAGTTTATTCTAGAATTTTGAGCAATTTTTATCTTATTGAAAAATAATTAAGATAAATTTTGTCATTATATGGATAACATTTTGACTGTTTACATTGATACATTTATAAGAGAAAATAGTCTACGAACTAGGAGTGTAAAATTGTTTTACACTATCACATGATTACAAACCATTATGTATGGTAAGTTTGTTGATTTTTCTAATAACTACCTTAAAAGTCACACCAATGATGATTTTTCATTTATCGATGATGTAAAAGTTTTACACTTATAGTGCTTGGTCGTTAAACTCTATTTATGTTAATTTGTAATTTAAATGAAATTAGTTTTAATTACATGCATAGTGAGTTCTATTCATTATTTACGTGCATCAGAGTGGGAGTATTTAGTGTGCTTTGGCAAATGATTGGTAGGTCTTGGGGTGCCAACATTGTTGGGATGTCAAGTTCCCTATTGTGATGCCTTTGCAAGCTAAGCCTTTATAAAAAAAATAAAAAAGGTTTTAATTACATCAAATTTTTGTGATCAAATAATAAATTTACCTTTCTTAACACTTTATAGGTTTTTATCTCCAAAGTTTAAAATAATGTAAATAAAATAGTATAGTTGTTGAGCTTTCTTTGAATTTGTATTCAAATAGTTTTGTTTTTCAACAAATTATTGTTAAATGGTTGATAGGTTCATGCTCTTTTGGAATATCAAAGATTAATTAATACTAAATATATGTGTGATCTTGATATCCGGTGAACTCTTCCTCAACTGAACTCTTTACAAAAAATGAAAATTAAAAAAATAAATACTTAATTACTAATTGGAGTAATATATGTGCTGATTGATATCCTTGCCAAGATGGGCTCCTCCCAAAAGGTCCCTTTCATTATGTTTGAAGATCTCCCTATTAGTCTTGCACTGGCATTGCATGTTGATGCTATAGGCACAATATTTGTTCATGTGTAATTTGGTTGCTTCTTTTTGTTTCTTTTGCCTTTTTTGTCATACATTACCCAAAAATATCTAACATTTAATGTGTCTAAAACAGCACATCTAATGCTCATAAGCACCATTTGTAGACCACGAGGCTTCTGAAACACAGCATGAACTTGAGAAACCTGTATTGAATTCGCATTTGTATTCATCGTAAACCAATCAAATGAACATCTGCCCTCTTCCCTCTATTCCGCATCACCAGCGGTGCCAACTGGTATGCACCAAGTTCAAACTAGACCCACATAGCACCAAGACAGGACCTGCAATCGGGGATCCAACATAGACAACAAACAATAGGCCAAAAGAAAAAAAAGAACAATAGAGAAAATAAAAACTTAGATCCGAAATAGCTCGAGTCACAACACAAACTTTCACTTTCCACCACTTCTTCATCCTCCAACACTTTAGTTTTTCTCCAGTTCTGTATTTTCTCTTCTTCCATTCAGAGCTTCAGTTCTTCGAGCTCATTGCTCTGCTTTCAATCTGCGCGGTAATCTCTCTCTGGAAAATGGGGACGATGGTGATGATTTCCTTGAGGAGCTTGTGTTCAAGAAGCTCTATTTTGAGGTGAGACTCTCTCTCGCGGAGGTCCTCAATGAGGCGCACGAGGTCAAGGACGTCAGAGGGGTGGGGCTGAACCTGAGCAAAGGAGCATGAGAAGTAGTCACCCATACTTTCATCAGAAAACTACAAAAAGAAAATAGTTTGCCATCACGAACAGAGAAGATTGTAAAAGAAGAGTGAAAGTTAGAAGATGAAAGGATTTTATATACTCCCTCAGTCCCAAAATGAGTGTCGCATTTGAAAAAAAAAATTTGTCCCAAAATGAGTATCACGTTTGGCTTTTCAATGCAATATTAATTACTTTTTTCCACTAATACCCCTAATAATGTCACTTTAGCTTTTCAATGCATTGTTAATAATAAGGTTAGTTTTGTAAAATTACTTCTCTCTTTCTTCTATTTAATAGTTTTTCTTGGTCTGTGTAAAAAAACCTAGGACGACACTCATTTTGGGACGGAGAGTGTATATATATATATATATATATATATATATATATATATATATTAGTGATGGTTTCGAGAGAAGGTTTTTTTGAGAGAAGTTACGTACCTAAAAGCACGAGAGGAGTTGATGGTGTTGGTTTCAAAAAATTATTTATTTGAATAAATTAAAGAATAATTTTTTTTACATCTATCTGTAACGACCCATCTTCGTTACAGATTTGTTATACTAAAGATTTTATTTCATTAAATTTTAAAAACTCTCTACTTAGTTTATTGATAAAACACTGGAGAATTTTTCCGTAGTTCCCAAAACCAACAGATAAAATTTAAAGCTCAATTTATAAACATCTCTTATACAAAGCTTAGCTAAATAAAACTATGTGTACATACATCTTTTCACATGATAAATACACAATACCCCCAACTGGTTCATTTTATACATAAGACCAAACAAAGAAAGAGAAAGAAATGATAATGTCTTCAATCCCTCGTACGCTCTATCCACAAAATCTCCAAGAGAAAGATCCACCTAAAAACCATCTGCTCCCCCGAACACGATGTCTGAGATCATCACAGGCACAAACCACACGTGCAAACAGTGCAAGGGTAAGCTTACCAAACAAAACTATACATATAAGTAGATAAGTGAATTTCTAATTATTAAGGAAAAGGACGAGAAAACTAGATTTTGTATGCTTCAAAATACTATACATAATAACTTAAAATGGCATACAAAACTTAGTTCATAATTTCAAAACTCAGTTCAGCAATAAACACCAATAAACAACACCATCATGACTCAACCATCTCAATTAGTTCATACAACATAGTTATAACATGAATCCTCAAAATATCAATGACAACATAGTTCTATCACCAATTATTACCATGAATCATCAAATCTCATGGATTACATCCAATCAACAAATCTCATAAATCCTTATCTAACATCAACAACATAAACCATCACCGCTCATCATCATGAGCCATAAGCATCATAAGTCACATCTCAACATAATACAATCACCAACATCTCTCATCACAAAGTGATGTACAACATAAACCACTAGACAACCTTAGTTGACAAGACTGACTCTACTCCATGGAGTTTCGACACCATATGAGCGGTCCTCACAGGCCTCATCCCCTACCATAGTCTCACCTTTGACCATTCAGGGAGTCCCATGAGCTACCCTGTGGAGGAAGTGTGGATGTAATCGAATATAGACAAGTGTGGTTATTGGCTTATCTCTGTAAGGCTTGCAAAACCTTACATCTATAGGAATTCACCCACTTGGCTATTCTATAGGCCCACCGTTGACCACCACGAAAACCTCCGGCACTAGGTTGAGAGCCTACCTAGCACCCTCAACTTACGTGCCTACCCATATGTCTGTGCACCAATTGTGCACACCTATGCACCAACTATGCATATACTACATTCGGAATATTTCTGTGCACCAACTGTGTGCACACACCGTATTCCAACGGCAAGGCATATTTGGAATCCCTTATAGTATGAGATACGGCACCTCCGTACCCGCCATCTCCAATGGCCCGACTTAAGGGTCCAAATATATCTCAACAACATCAACAATCCTCAACCACAACAATAATCCATCCCCTATACACTAACAGAGTCACTAAACCTCTTGGGAAGTAGTTCTCAACACTCCTACACGCCATTCGGAGTCAAAACATAGGGGTGGTACTTGGGAAGATATCCCACTAGGCGAGACCCCCGGGTCGCTTTAGTGGGCTGGAGTTCTGGTGTGAACTCACCCTCCTAAGTATACCATTTTCTGTAAAAATCTTCCCAAAGGACATAGTTAACTCCTCTTTAACATATAGGGATGGTTCCAACACATAGTTCACATACACATCATCATCATCTTTTCAAAATCATACTCATTAATATTTCATTTCAAATTCTTAAAACATCATCATCAATTTATAGACATCTCAACAAAACATAAACACCATCAACAAAGCATTCATTTATAGCATTCACAACTCACCTAAGTTCACCCTTTTCATAACCACTTCTCAAAGAATGTAATAATCCACATATAATTGTGGTAATTCTAATTGAAATTCATTTGGAAACCATTCTAATTAAGTTTGCAAAATGAATCCTCGCTTAAGCGCAACTTTCAGGAATTATTTGTTTACTTCCAGGGTTCCTCGCTTAAGCTAGGATTTTTGGCACTTAAGCTAGGTCACGCTTAAGCTAGGACAGCTTTCTGACCAAAAATTTTCTCTGTCCCCTATTTCGCGTAAGCGAGAACTACTCTGTTCTTAAGCGAAACAGGGTTGTAGGACCTCGAAAACATGCTTAAAACTTCCCAATGGTTACCAAATTCATTCCAATTCGAATTTTACATCAAACATAACATATATACATTATTCCACACTCAAAAAGAACATTCCAAGCATAGAACATACAAATACGCATTCAATCATATTAAAGCTTCCCTTACCTAAACTTTTTGACTCAAAACCTTGAGGAAGAAGCTAGGGAGGACACTTGATGATTCAAGAATGATCTCTACCCAACTTTGGCTATGAAATCAACTAGAGAACACCTAAATCATTCCCAAAATAAGCTTCAATCAAATTTTCACCCACCAACCAAGATTCCACATGAAACCCATCTCTCATATTCTTGGTAGGAATTGAGAAAGAAACTAAGAGATCAAGAATTGAACTTACCAACTAGAAATCAACTAAGGAGGCTCTAGGGAAGAAGAAATCAAGCTTCAAAAGGACTTAGGAATTTCCACCAACTCAGGAGGAAGAGAGACGTAGAGAAGAAGGAAGAAGAATGAAGAAATTGGAAGAAACGTGAAGCTTGGCACGTTTAAGAAGTGAGATTTGCATGGAATTTTACTATTTGCCCCCACCTTTCCTCTAAGGATAGTCCCTTCTCTTATTTTTTTCTCTCCTACAACTTACGAAACTCACGTTAAAGTCCCAAAAATCCCAGAACACACACTCTAGTCCGACACCTCCTGAAAATCTAACAATGACACTATGGCACATAACAAAAATCTATCTATTTATCAATTCTTTTATAATTATCATGAATTTAAATTTAATTTCCTCTTACGGTATTTATCAAGCACTTATAATACATTACAAAAAATCAGTGTTACACTGTCCATCACTTTCTTGGTATGTGTTAGAAATTTCTGCATCATTTGGATTTAAAACTGCATGACCGTGTAGTTATTTTTAAACTGCAGGTGATCCAGTTTGCAAATACTTTGCAAGGTCACATACTGTGTACCCGAACCCGTATCACGTACCGAAGAGTACCACAAATTATGTGACTATGGGCTGAACCTACTGTTTGTCATTAATTAATTTTTCAAAGTTTGTTATCACTCTTAGAATGCTGTCTAATGTTTGTAATAAATGGTGGTCACGGACACATAAATTTATAGGATGTTTTGCATGGGAATAACCAGCCAGATTACATCATGCATTCAAGTATATTTAGGCAAAATATTTTCCAAAGGCACTAAAATCTTGTGAGGAATAGCGTGAAAGGAGCAGAACCTAGCACAACCGGTTTCTTAAGAAATGAAGATATTAAAGAAAGTGTAGAAGTTAAAGAATACCTCCAAGAGTCATCTATTTCTTATTGAGGGTTCTCAATGACACATTACTAGTTAGTTTGTAACAACCTTTCTAGGAGAGATGTGAACTACGTTACCCTATGCCTAAAACAACACATGGCACAACAGAAAACAATAACCCATGAGGTTCGAGTGGGTCAGAAAAGTAAGTTCTTATCTTCCTAGTGTATGGAACTTGATTGGTCTAAAATGATGTGTTTTGATGGCCAGACCTTAGATCCCAAGCTAGTTATTCATGAGGCCGAGGGCCAAGTCCAAATAGCTAACCACAACGAGGCCAATGCTTTCATGCATGCTACGGCTCTTCAGCCACCACATGGATCCTAAATGCACAAGGTGAAATGGGTAGCTCTGAAGGAGAGTTTTTCAAGTTAAATGTGGCAGAAATCAATGACCATGAAATGGGCATTTTTGCCATATTCAGAGGCAGGTCTGGCTCTCTATTGGCAACTGCAAGATGTGAAATCAACAGAGCTCATGATGCTAGAACTTCTGAAGCTTTGGGAATAAGATTTGGCTTGGAAGTTAGAACAAGCAAAGGATCTTTGCCTCTTGAAAGAGGAGGCTGAATAAGATAGCTTGGAAGCCATTGCTGTGTATACAAATATTAACATTAACAGAAGTCATCTTATTTGTTCTCTTTTTTTTTTCCTCTCTCTCTAAATTTAGCCACTGCTTTTTAGGAGGAGGGACAAAAAAAGAACATGATGCAATGCCCGAGGAATGTAATTAATTGAACTATGCCCGTTCTGAGGAGAATAATGTAACCACAAAGAATCGGAGAATGAATCACTGAAGGAGAAATAAATTTTTTATGGATGGATTGGATATCCATCCATAAAATTCTTTTTAAAAGTTAAATAATTTTTATGATATTTGAAAATACTCTCATTTAAAAGTATTTTTAAAAATTAAATAATTTTTACAACTTTTTTTTTTGTTTAATTCACTTTAAAGAAATGTTGTTGTATTGATGTTAATTAAGTATGTGGTCATTCCTATCAACTCACATGCCAAACTGCACAGCTAACGTTTAATCTGAGTTCTGAGGCAGCAAGCATGCATTCCACTTGACTAACAGAACAGAATGTATCAATTGACTATCAGAGTTTTTTTCTTTTATTATTATAAAAGGAAATGGTTAATTAAATATTTGGCTTGAAGAGTTATAGATGATTGGTATTAATGTTAATTAAGTATGTGGTCAACACTTTTTCTCAGTTTGGAGCTTTTGTATTAGAGTTTGACTCCAGTTGACAGCACTTGATCAATACAACAATAACAGAACAAAATAAACTTATTAACTTATTATATAGATTATTACCTCCGATATCCTTTTAATTCTTATAAAGCGTTTCAAATGTAAGAACCTTCCTTAAAGAGGTGTCCATAGCATTGTAAGAACCTTCCCCAAAGGGTTTCTACCTCGCCAGAAGTTGCAGAACGTGTCTGCCTTGCCAGAAGTTGCAGAACGTCTCCTCTCACCAGAAAAGTAAAATAAATAAATAAATAACATTTCCTTGGAACTGTGGCCGCTTACGTGCTCAACCAACGCGATTTCGCAGCAAAACACAGCTGAACTTGCCGTATACTGAACCCGTGCTGCACCGAGGAATTCCATCGTGCATTTTCAAAAACCACTACTGCTTTCTGTGATTTACCACTAACACGGCACTATTGACAACCTAGAACGAAATTACTAATCTTGGTTTACTAGATTCTCTTTGTATCAGTTATATTTTTGAAGTAAAAATAAAAAAGGTTAACAAAAGTCCACTTAAATACAGAAAATTATGGATTTCGCTTATTTTCTGTTATTAGATTTTTAAGAGGAACGTTCACTGGATAAAATGAATAAAGATGCCTTTCTTAGATCCTCACAGGTGATAACACATAAAACATAATAAAATAAGACAATTACAATTCTGGTATTTCATATAGAGAAGGAAATTACAGGACAATGTCATTAATATTATGTGAAGAATTACAACAACTGTCCCTTTTTTTATTTTGATTGAAACTTTTTGATTACCAACCAAAGAATAAAATATTTGAGAATCAATATTCCTTTCCGGAAAATCATATACAAGCTTACTATATTATAAATATAAATGTAAATTAAAATCAATTCATTCCATCCAAAGAAATTCAACCATTAATAGAGTCATCCAACAAATTCATCAAGCTAAGGAACCACCAAAATTATTCATGCTCTCTGTCTTGTCCATACATTACATCACAAGGTTCTTAAACCACTTACATAATTCAACATAAATTCGTATAAACAAATGCAGGTATCTTAATTTTTATATGGCAAAACCAAGCTTTGAATATAATCGTAAGAGAAAATAATGGAAAATAGATGTTGAAACCTGTAGTAGAGTTTATTATATTATATCTCTCATTATACAGAACAATTTCCCAACCTTCATTGATTGCCAGCAGCAGGACATCATTTTCAAACATGCAAAGTGGTTCTGGACAAGGTGGAAAGCCATGAATTTGTAGATGCTGATAACTTATATTCAGCAGCTGAGTCCAAGATTTTTCATCTCCAAACTCCCTCATTTGCCAAACAACAAAATGAGTTCGCCCATGATCATGAGAAAGACACAGGAAACCATTCAAAACCCCAAGATCAGGCTCATCATGGGGTACTTCAAAAAGATCATTAGGCATCAACAAATATCTGTATAACTCATTCTTCAAATCATACGAAACAATTACTAATTGATCGATAGTAACAGTTTTCCATTGATAATCAGAACCCAACTTGCTAAGTGCTAACCAGCTAACAGTGCCACTCACAAACTGTCCAACACGTCCCAGCATGGGAAAACTAGGGCAAGTTAAAATATTTCTCCAACAAGTGTCACCAATGCAATGAACTCTCACCTCCATTTCCTGTGATTTAATATCCAAAAGAACTACCACTACCTTGTAAGCATCATTCCAGTCGTCGTACCCAAACCCAAACTTCACATTATGCCTATAATTGGTTGAATTACTGAGACGAAAGCGTGGTGATTCTTCAGACACGACCCTTGTGGCCGGGTACCAAAATCGGACCCAATATTCTTCAAATTCATCTCCAACAAAAGAATCACGCAAGCACACCAACCCATTGCAGACACCAAAGACAAAGTGATTGTGGTTGAATCGGTGGCAACCATCATTAATAGTGGATGTTGGACTATCAAGTAAACGACGTATCGAGCAGGGTGCAGCACAAGTCTCGAATTCAGAGTTCTCAAGGTTGAAGTGTTCAAATGTTAATAAGACATGGGTATATTTGGAAGATCTTTGAAGGTGCAATTTGACAAATGCAGGATGAAAGATGAGGGAATTCCAAGTCTTAGAAACGCACCTGTGTCGCATGAGAGTCTTCACTGGAACCCATGACAGAATTTCCATTATGAGTTCGTGAGGGAGAACTGAACAATACTGAGCAGTTTTAGACATTTTTATGAATGTGTAAAAGAATACTGAAGATTGAAGCTAAAACAAAGAAACCCTGAACACAAATCCTCTCCAATTATAAAAACTGGTTAGTATCCAATTTATACACATCTCACCCTTCATTCATATTTTTTTTTTATCTTTTTATATATAAAAATTATTAAAAAATATAATTAATCAACCGTTAAGATCTCGTCAGTATATAAAAAAAAAATACTCAAGAGGATTTTCTGCTGACAAATCCTATATTTATATTTTGGTCTATAGGCTTAAAAATAAATAGATTCAGACTGATCAGAAACCTTCGTTATCATTTATTTTTGTCTCGAATAAGTTTATAATAATCTTTTCAAGATAAAAAGGACTGTTTTCGTTTTTTTTTTTAAATGTTGATCCATTTAATTCTTTTTAAAAACTAAATTAATTGGTATTAAAAAGGATTGAGTTGATTGACTTTTTTATCTTTTAAGAACAAAAATGATAATCTTTATCTTATAGAAAATAGGGACATGTTTCTATCACGAATGGAATTGCAACAAAATGGGAAAAAAAGTATTTAAAAGTAATTTGAAAATAAAGTAACCCCCAAAATTTACTTGATGTGATAAAATATTGGGAAACTTTTTCAAAAGTTATTGTTCTACAATTACCAAAATAAGATGGATTTCGTTTTGGAGTGAATTTATGCACCGAGAAAGGCAGAACACTAATTTCTATTAACTAGTATTTTCGTCCGAGTATTGTACAAGACAAATTCAATATGTAAATTTATGATTATAACTAGTATTTTAATCTGTGTATTATGTATTGTATGAGTTGAATATAATATATAAATTTTATTATTATTATTATTATAATTATAATTATTATAAAAGATATGAAAAAAAATTCTTATCATATAATTAAAATAAATAAATATTACTAAATGACTAGATAAAATTTAATAACTTTTTTTTGTAAAAGAACATTGAATATGTTCTAGTATATATAACAATCGTCAGCATAATGAACCAACATATAAAAATTTAAGAATGTATATCTTAACATATTTGAAGAACGAACTTGTCCTTGATTGAGTCTCTCCTAAAATAATACAGAGAATATCTGAGAATAAAGGAGAATGATTTCTTATGAGATAATATTTCAATCATTTACAAAGAGATCCCTAATACCATCGGATCATAACTAATAATTATCCTAATAAAAAGTACAGAGATTTCTAATTAATAAGGTAATAACTTATCCAAATAAAAAATAATAATGCTAAGAATCTCAAATTAAGAATTTTGATATGCAAATCTTATCAAGATAAGGAAAAATAGAGAAAAAATGAATAAACTGTAAAAATTAAAAATTTAAATAAAGACTTATGGTAATCCTAATTAGTATAATTATTTAGTGCCTTCTTCCTATGGTATCGCAACCACAAAGATATTCATATCAAATGGCTATAAGTTTTAGACAAAAAAATTATATATTAAAAAAAAACACATTCGATCAAGATCTGAGCACTATATATATGTGTGTATGTGTGCGCGCGCTTTCATTATTTCACTCTCGTTTGCATACTCTTCTCTCAAATAATCAGAGGAGAACAAATCACTGAAGGAGAATTCATTTTTTTATGGATGGATATTCAATCCATACAAAAAAATCTTTTTAAAAGTTAAGTATTTGATTATTTGAAAATATTGTCTCTCATTTAAAAGTATTTTTAAAAATTAAATAATTTTTACAACTATTTTATTTTTTGTTTAATTCACTTTAAAGAAATGTTCATTTGTTGTATTGATGTTAATTAAGTAGGGTAAACTATGTTTTTCGTCCCTCAACTTCTCCCCATTTATGGTTTTAGTTCCTAAACTTTTCGATGAATGATCAACATCCTCAAACTTTTTTTCGTCCACTGTTTTAGTCCTTTCCGTCTATTTTGGTCATTAAGTGATGACGTGACGCTAGTTTTATTATTATTTTATTTGATTACATTTTCTGATAGTTTAAAACCGCTAAAAATTGTGTTTTTGAAAGGATTAAATAATTTGTGGCGAATTTTAGCCGCGACAAATTGCTTCATCTTGAACAATTAAAAACCTGAAAACCCTTGATCCCAATCCAGTTCATGATTTTTCAAACCAATTCAAATAAATAGTCCTCTCTCTTATCTTGTGCCTCTGTCGCGATCACCCTCCCTGCCCAAGACGTCATTAATTGGCACGAATCAAAGGAAAACCCAAATACCCGCTCTTCCTCATCGCGGTCACCCTTCCATCCCCCTTCCCGCTTCCTTTTGTCACAACCTAGCACCTTAAGACGCCAAATCTGAGCATCCAGAGGACGCTGCCGAGCTTGTTGGCAGAGATCTTGTTGTCATTGTTGCCATCGAAGCGATTCGTTCATGTCTTCAAACGAGAAGGGGAGGCGCGTGCGAAACTCTCATGGAGTCCCTGCATGCCGTGAAGTTTGGGAGCAATGCCTATGCATTACTTGGACAATTAATTTTTTCAAGCATATTGTTGCGTGAAGTTTGGATGAAAAAGTGTTAGTAGTTCAAAGGTGTATAAGTCAGAGAAAGGATTGATACATATGGCACGTGAAGGTTGGAAAAATGAAGGATATTGGGAACGTGAGGTATATTGGGACCATCTAGCATTTTAGTGCTCTTTGAAGTTTGTGTGCATCTGAGATTTTTTACATTATGTTGGGTTTTATGCAGGAACATGATTTGTAACATCACTTGTGCTTAAGTGTCTTTCAATAATATATTGACTTTTGCTTTTTTTTAAGGGTAAATGTTCTTTATTTTTTAAAATAAAGCATTTTCTGGCAGTTAAAAATAATCAGAAAATGCTTTTTACTAATTTAACACTATTGTGATGCATTTTCTAACGGTTTTTAGCCATCAGAAAACAAATGGTAATAAAATAATAATAAAATGAACGTCGCGTCATCACTTAACGGCCAAAATAGACGAAAAACACTAAAAGCTCTGACGAAAAAAAGTTGGGAGACATTGACCAATCTTCGAAAAGTTTTAGGGACCAAAACCAGAAATGGCAAAAAGTTCAGGGATGAAAAACATAATTTACCCAATTAAGTATGTGGTCATTCGTATCAACTCACATGCCAAACTGCACAGCTAACGTTTATTCTGAGTTCTGAAGCAGCAAGCACGCATTCCACTTGATTAACAGAACAGAATGTATCAATTGACTATCGGAGTTGTTTTCTTTTATTATTATAAAAGGAAATGGTTAATTAAATATTAGGCTTGAATAGTTATAGATGATTGGTATTAAACGTTAATTAAGTATGTGGTCAACACTTTTTCTCAGTTTGGTGCTTTTGTATTTAGAGTTTGGCTCCAGTTGACAGCAGCAGCAATTGAAGAAACACTTCTAACCAAAGCGAAGCCTCAGTCCATTTGATCATCTAGCCTGCTTTTGTAGCTCTGCCTATGCATTTATCAGGTTTGGTTCTACTATATATGGGTTATGCAGAGAATTTATATCAGAATTCTAAAGTGGTGAAGGCCACATTTTTTATGCAAGGGTGCCTTAAGCTATACTTAATTGTTTTGCCTTTGCCATTAAATTTATTTTGCTTATAAAAAAATAAAAATAAAAACATTTTAGCTGAGCAAGTATATTCTGAACTTAATCTTAGAAAGGGTAATTATAACACTCTCGTCTTCCATGTTTGGGAAAATGACACTCAACCCCAATCAGGTTAAACAATGTAATTTAAAAAAAAATGGTTGACAGTGAATTGTTGCAAGGAGTCCACCATTAAAGGAAAGAAAAAAAGGTTTAAAATAATGCAGTTGACAATTGCATGGAGTCAACGTGAAAGTTTACTAAATAGAAATAATTTAAGCACTTGAATACAACAGAACAAAACAATGATACCTAAGATCTTTCCCTACAAAAGCAAATGCTGAGACCACACCCCCCTAAAAAAGACAGCAATTTTGGGCTTAACAATCACAAAGTCACAATGGGAAAATAGAAATCTGCTTCTTACAGTAATATTATGTGAAGAATTACAACAACTGGCCCTTTTTTTATTTTGATTAAAACTTTTTGATTATCAACCCAAGAATAAAATATTTGAGAATCAATTCCTTTCGGGAAAATCATGTACAAGCTTACTATATTATAAATATAAATAAATTAAAATCAATTCGTTCAATCCAAAGAAATTCAACCATTAGCAATAACCAATAGAGTCATCCAACAAATTCATCAAACTAAGGAACCACCAAAACTACTCAAGCTCTCTGTCTTGTCCATACAAGACATCACAAAGTTCTGAAACCACTTACATAATTCAACATAAATTTTCACCAAAAAAAAAATTCAACATAAATTCATATAAGCAAATGCAGGGTATCTTAATTTTGATATGGCAAAACTAAGCTTTGAACATAATCATAAGAGAAAAACTGAAAATAGATGTTGAAACCTGTACTGTTTATTATATTATCTCTCTGATTATACAGAACAAATTCCCTATCTTCATTACATCATTTTCAAACATGCAAACTGTTGCTTGACAAAGTGGAAAGCCATGAATTTGAAGATACACATTATAACTTATATTTAGCAATTGAGTCCAAGATTTTTCAACTCCAAACTCTCTCGTTAGCCAAACAACAAAATGGGTTCTCCCATGATGACCATGAGAAAGACACAGGCAACCATTCAAAACCCCAAGATCAGGCTCGTCCTCAACAATATCATCTGGCATCAACAAATATCTGTATGTCTCGTTCTTCAAATCATATGAAACAATTACTAACTGATCGATAGTAACAGTATTCCATTGATAATCAGAACCCAACTTGCGAAGCGCTAACCAGCTAACAGTGCCACTCACAAACTGTCCAATTTTTCCCAGCATGGGAAAACTAGGGCAAGTTAAAATATTTCTCCAACAAGTGTCACCCATGCAATGAACTCTCACCTCTATTTCCTGCGATTTAATATCCAAAAGGACTACCACTACCTTGTAAGTGTCATTCCAGTCATCGTACCCAAACCCAAACTTCACATGATGCCTATAATTGGTTGAATTACTGAGACCAAAGCATGGCGATTCTTCAGACACCACCCTTGTGGCCGGGTTCCAAAATCGAACCAATATTCTTCAAATTTTTCTGCAAAAGAAGAATCATGCATGCAAACCAACCCATTGCAGACACCAAAGACAAAGTAATTGTGGATCAATTGAAGGCAACCATCATCAATAGTGGACGTTGGGCTATCAAGTAAATGACGTATCGAGCAGGGTGCAACACAGGTCTCGAATTCAGTGTCCGTGGGGTGTTCAAACGTCAATAGGATGTGGGTGTTTTTGGAGGACCTTTGAAGGTGCAATTTGATGAATGTAGGTTGGAAGACGAGGGATTTCCAAGTCTTTGAAACGCACCTGAATCGCATGAGAGACTTCACTGGAACCCATGACAGAATTTCCTCTATGAGTTCGTGAGGGAGAACTGGACAATACTGAGCAGGAGACATTTTTATGAATGTGTAAAAGTATAATGAAGATTGAAGAAAAAACAAAGCAACACTGGTTAGTAAACTGGTTAATTATAATTATAAAAAAAAATGGAGAGTATCCATTATCCAGTTTGTACATCTCATCCTTCATTCATTTTTTTTATCTTTTTATATATAAAATTATTAAAGATTAAAATTAATCAATGGTTAAGATCTCGTCTAATTTTGAAAATACTGAAGAGGATTTTCTTCCGACAAATCCTATATTTAGATTTTTGGTCTATGGGCTTAAAAATAAAAGGGAAAAAAGTATTCAGCCTCCTTAAACTTTACTCCTTTTACAAATAGACACCTTAAGCTTTAATTGTGTCCCAATTAATCCTTAAACTTTATCTCTTTTGCAAATAGCAACCATGAACTTTAATTTCATTTAAATTAATCCTTAAACTTTACCTCTTTTGCACATAGACACCTAAATTTCAATTTCAAGTCAATTAATTTTTAAAATTTATCCCTTTCATAAATAATGTCTTATATTAAATTGAAGTTAAATTACTAACAAAAAAAAATCTCAACTGTTTATTTATATAATCTCAAATGTTTATTAATTTTATTTTTGTAAATCACTTTTCCAAATATTAAAACATAATAAACTTAGAATTAAAAATAAAATAAAAACTTTTTTGATTAATGTTATTATTCCCTTTTTTATATATATTTTCTAAATTCATATCCTTTATTTTATTTTAAATATGGAAAAATAAGTGGTAACAAAAAAAAATGAATGAATGATTAACCTTTAAGATAAATAATTTGAAGGAAAAAAAATTATTTGTAAAAAGAATAATTTTTAAAGATCAGTTGAAATGCAATTAAAGTTTAAGGTGTCTATTTACAAAAAAGTTAAAGTTTAAATATCAATCACAATAAATTTAAAGTTCATGGTGTCTATTTACAAAAGAGGTAAAATTTAAGGATTAATTGGGATAGAATTAAAGTTTAGGGTGTCTATTTGCAAAAGAAGTAAAGTTTAAGGGGGTTTAATGCTCTTTTCCCAAAATAAAAAGATTCAGTCTGAGAAACCTTCATTATCATTTATTTTAGTCTCGAATAAGTTTATAATAATCATTTCAAGTTAAAAAGGATTGTTTTTGCTTTTAAAAACATAAAAAAATGTTGATCCATTTAATTCTTTTTAAAAACTAAATTAATCTCCTTATATTAAAAACTAAATTAATCTCATTATATATATAAATGAATAAGTCTATATGTGCTCTCATTGCTTCACTCTCCCTCCTCACATTCACTTTCATTCTCCTCTTATGAAGTGGTGTAGTTCACTCTCCTAACATACATTCGCAATATTTCTCTAATCAATTTCTGTAACTACTTACATTCACAATATTTCTATAACTACTTACATCCACTCTCCCTCACATTCACTCTCATTCTCCCTCTTATGAAGTGTGGTATAGTTTACTCTTCTAACATACATTCACAATATTTCTATAACTACTTACATTCACAATATGATGTTATCTTTTTTTTAATATTTCTTTTATCAGTTTTTCCAAACTCTATTTTTTAATTATGAAGATTTCTCTCTTTTATCAATAATTCTAAATCCTCAATTCAATTTACTTTTCAATTTTCAAAGTTAATATTAACTAAAAAATTAAAGTTACATCCTTACATCTTCCCTTATCTTTTTTTTTTAATCTTATAGTTTCTAATTTCTTTTATAATTATCTATTTTTTAAAATTTCTTTCGATGTGCAATATATTTTTTTTTTCAAATTTTATAGTCTGTAATCTTTTGAGTTTTTTTTAATATTTCTTTTATCAGTTTTTCTAACTCAATTTTTTTAATTCCAAAGATTTTTCTCTTTCATCAATAATTTCAAATCCTTAATTCAATTTACTTTTCAATTTTCATAGTTAATATTAAAAATTAAAGTTGCATCATTACATCTTCCCTTATCATTTTTTTAAAATTTTATACTTTCTAATTTCTTTTATAATTATCTCTTTTTTAAAATTTCTTTCGATGTGGTATATAATCCTTTGTTGTTGTTTTTTTTCAAATTTCTTTCTATTGACTATATAAATAAGATAGTTAAAATTTGAATAAGTCCGTGCAATGCTCGGGTTAAAACACTAGTTGGTATTAAAAAGGATTGAATTGATTGACTTTTTTTTTATCTTTTAAGAACAAAAATGATAATCTTTATCTTATAGGAAATAGGGACATGTTTTTATAACGAATGGAATTGCAACAAAATGGGAAAAAAGTATTTAAAAATATTTTTTTGAAAATAAAGTTACCCCCAAAATTTACGTGATTTGATAAAATATTCTAGAATTACCAAAATAAGATGAATTTGGTTTGGGAGTAAATTTATTCACTGAGAAAGGCAGAACACTAATTCTATGAACTAGTATTTTAGCTCGAGTATTTTGCACAAGACAAATTCAATATGTAAATTTATGATTACAAGTAGTATTTTTGTCTTTGCATTGTATGAGTTGAATATAATATGTAAATTTTATTATTATAATTATAATTAATTATAAAAGATATGAAAAATTATTCTTATCATATAATTAAAATAAATAAATATTACTAAATTACTAAATAAAATTTAATGATTTTATTTTGTAAAAGAACATTGAACTTTTATCTTTATCTTTATCTTTATTATAATAAAAGTAAACATGTCTCAACGGAAAATCTTATACAATTGAGCGGAAGTTTTTAGAGAAACTTGTTATCTATTTTGTAATTCACAGAATTATATAAATATAGTAACTAAGGTAATTAGAACAAGTATATCTTCGAATTTGAAATAAATAAATTAATTATTATCAACACATATATATTTTAATTAAGGTAATTAAGATTATTTTAAAATAAGGTAATTATATAATTTTAAATTAACTAGAATAATTACAATGCACTATTGTGTATATTGATTTTATTATAATTTTAAAAGATGGTATAATCACATTTGTTACAAAAATATGTACGTGTTTAAGATAATTATAGTGCAATATTTGATTAAAATAATTACGGTGCACTAGAATTTTAAATTAAGGTTTGTGATTACACCTTATAATATTTCACACTGAACTCCCCCACAAATGTATGATATATTCATTTTTTCGGTACCTTATTCTTATCTTTTATTATTTTCGTTACAATTATTTTTTTCATTATTTTTTACTAAGATTCTATCATGTATTATAATTGGTCACATATTTTTTTATATCTTTCTATTTTTTTTTCATTTATTGTGTATTTGAAATTGAAAATTCAATTTTAACATTTATTCTAGCTTATTATTACTCACAAAATAAAGAACATTAATAAAATCAATTCTCACCTAATTTCAATATAAATATAAATGAATGTGCTTCTCTTCTATTGTCAATTTGTTGTGAATTTCCTCTCAATATTTCCTGCAAAATGATGTCATAGATGAATACGGTTTAGGAGATTAAGCCTAGGAGGATCAAGTATATGACTTTAGTTCAAGTCATTTGACTGTGGTTGAGTACTGATTTTGATAACAAGAGCCAAGTTAATAGCCTAGATTTGATTTTATTGGATGACAAGGTAAGAGCATAAAATGCATAAAGCATATATATTTTTTTTAATTTTCTTCTTTATTTGATCCGCTATATATATTTATTTTTTGCAGTCTACTAAAATCCATGCTGCTATAAGGAAGGATTATATAACTTTATTTGAGAAGCTTATGCATGAAGAAAAAGTTTATATAATGGATAACTTTTTTGTAGGCAGAGGAAAAAATGGAGAGTTACTATAATCACAAATGGAAGTTAAATTTCTTGTCAACTACCAAAAGTAACATAGGCCAAGTGTGACATCATTCCAATGAACTTTTATGAATTTGTTCCATTTTTAAAAATACTTTATTCCTTTGACAAAGCATATTTGATTGGTGAGTTATAAACTTTATTTTTTTTTTAATTCTTAAATTGTTAAATAGTATGTCCACAAATTATTTGAATTTTTTTATAGTACATTATTTTTTCTGGATTCTTACCTTTTTTTTATTATTATTAAACTAGATGAGATTGGGCACATCGTTGAAAAAGGATAATTTGAGAGAAACAGAGAAGAATGGGGAAACGAGAAAACATATTGATGTGATTCTTAAAAATTTAGAGTGAGTAATTTAATGTTTTTTTGTCACTTACAGTACTGTTGACTTGATCAAAATGATGACTTAAATTTTTTTGATTATTTAAAATTTCTGTGTACTTTAAGTACAATTTTTTTGAACTCAGTACTTTAACTATACTTTGTATTTTAATTAGTGGTAAATAGTTGGCATTTTATGTCATACTTTTTATTTAATATAGGAATGAAAGAATTGTTTGTACTTTATGGGCTAAGTACGCTGATGAAGTGGTCAAGTTTATGAATGAAGAAACTTCTTATTATGCACCTATTGTGGTTATTCAAACATGCAAAATGAAAACCTTTCACGGTATGCAATCTGGTTTATAAATTAATTAGACCTTAACTTGCAAATCCATTTTTTCTTCATTATTTGACATAATTTTTTTTCCTCAAGGACACTTGGCATATCCATTGCTTATAACGGAACCAAAATGTTGATTAATCCTCATTTAACTAAGGCTATTATTGATTATAGAGAAAGGTATGTTCCCATTCTTCTCATTGCCTTATTATTTTGTAGGATATTTTAATAAAATATTCTTCTTTATATTTTAGAATGAAAGTTAGTGACAATGTTGTAAGCCAAATCCTAAGTCAAATGTCAACATGTACTTCAACTTCTTTGAAAGAAGATTTGCTTCAGACTAGGAGAATGACTATAGTTGAAGTTATTGAGGCAACAACTGTATGTAAACTATTTAATTCAAATACTTAATTATCATGTAAGAATAAAAAAGTGCTTCAGATGAACCAAATTCATTTTTTCTTATATATTTTATTATTCAGTTTTTATATTATTTTTGTTTTTATCCTCAAAATTAGATTACAAATATGTGGCTTGTGTTCACGGTAACATATGGCCATCCAATATACCATGGGCTCCTTTCGCATTAAATTTGTGGATTTTGCCATTTGACATGGCAAAGGATAGCTAGTTGATTGGGATTCGTAGCAGATGCATTACAGTGGTGATCTGATCATTAGTATTCCCCTGTTGGAGTTCTTATATATCTTCTCGATTTCTCTCACAATGATTGTAGAATTTTAGCTACCCATAGAAGAGATGTGTGGTGCTCCACACTATACGCCCCTAAAGTTGTGTCCAATGCATCATCATATTGGAGTAGGTTCTAAGGAGGGTCATGCCCTCGGAGGGACTCTAACATGGTTCAAGAGTGTCACAACAATGACATTTCATCTTGATCTTCTTTCCCTAAATATCCTTAGATATAGTTTGTGTATGAGTTTGGCCAACTAGGGAGTGAGTTATGTATTAGTTTTCCTCTATTTGGTTAACTTTTGGCAGTCATGTACATAGTTCTTTCTGAGATACTTTGATACATGTTGTACATGGATTGTAGTATCTTTAAGGCACAATATATACATTTACTATTGTTCCTATATGCATGTATATTATTATTAAGTATTTATCTCATATTCTATACATTACTTCTATTTACGAATTTTATTTGTTAATGTTACATTATAGCGAAATATGGAAAAATTACTCATATTTTCATAAATAAACTAATAAGAGTTTTGTTACAATTGAACTTTTCCGCTATTATGATGGTTAGTGTCATGCAGTGACAATAGGTCCTTACAAACCATACTAAAGAAAAGCCTAAGTCTTAGGGCAAACATTAACTAACCCCAATATATTGACCTAAATATGAAGGGATTAACATCAAATGGGCCTAAGGAATTATTGGCATAATAAGCACAACCTAAATACAATACCTAACATTAAGGCAACCTAAATCGTAATGGGAATCAGATGACACAACATAGGCAATGTTGGCAAAAAAAAAAAAAAAAAAAGGAGTTAGCATCTGGCTAAACATGTGTAGGAAAGGATAATTTAGACTCCAAAACGCTCAAGGAAAACATAGTGAAGCACACTAGACATTGAGCATATATCGACATGGTAAGATCTCATGACCAATATGACCTTAGGATGACATGCAAGAGGAAAACAACTTAAACAAAGACTAATACCTATAAGATACATACATCAGTAAATAATAAATATAGTGAGCTACCTCACAAGTAAAATCAATATCAACAAATTAGCAACTCATGCCTACGTAAGCTAACAACTTAGGGGACAATTATTTCGGACCTGACCTAGCCCAGGTCCAGCTCGACCCAATATAAGCCCAAGTCATTAGGAACTAGAAACAACCCACACATGGCAAGGAACTCTTAACAAGTATAACTCAAAACCCTTAAACATCTCATTTAAGGATAACTTCCCTAGTAGATAACACATTATCATATCATGTTTTCTTATCAACACAAGTAGAAAGAGCCATTGATAGGAGTCTATCAAGGTCCAATAATTTCAAATATCATTTTTAATGGATAGAAGGCGCATTAACTACAGCAAGAGTTAAAGTCGATTTATATATATCACCTATAAAGTGGACCTAACAATACATACCAAGTACAATTTCAACTCTAACCACCTCTTAATTCTAACACTTGCTTATTTGAGCATTAGAATCCTTGTGGGTGATTTCTCTAATCACATTCGATTTGAAGACAGCTTAGAAAACGTTCCATCTCTATTAGCTAACTTACAAGCTTGCCAAAAACACTTGATCCCTAGTCTTGGACTGACCAAGGACAATTCCTAACCTTACCCATCAAGCCAATTTTGAGTACCTAAAAAATTTTTAAATAATTCTGTTTTTACAATACCGAAGCATATCCTTGCCAACACCTAGATTCGTGAGATGGGGGCGTAAGATCCGAAGAACAAACACAATGAAATAGTCAAAAGCCAAACGCAAAAAAACACAGCAATAGTCAAATATCTAATTTTCTGTTGTCTTTTATTTCTTTTGTTTTTAATAATTATGTATGGTAAGAGGGACCCAGTAAAGGGTTGAATATCTCACGTGGAGGTCACCCACATAATGTGCAATTTTGCACCCTTTTACGTAAAGAGCCACCTTTAATATCATCACCGTCGTGCCTCCACGTGGCCCACAACAACTGGTCGGTGACGTTGTGGAATAGCGAATCATCAACTCCCCTACCCTATTTTATTTCAGGTTTTGAAATGAAAAAAATAAAATAAAAAGTAAAAACACACTCAAATTTTCGTTGACATGGGATATATAGATGGGTGTGAATATATAAATGGTCTATGTATTTGATCCAAAGAATTTTTAACAAAACATTTTTAATTAGAAATATATTTAAATATTTATTAAAAAAGAAAAGTGTAAGAAATAATTTTAATGCTTTTAATTTAAAAATAATTTCTAAGAAAAGCTATCCATAAACAATTTCACATGTAACAAAAATGGACACGTTTCTCTAACTTTTGATTAGTCTTAAACATAGGTCATGGGCAATCAAGGTCATGGGCAATCAAGGACAATTTCACATGTCTCTTTTTATTTTGTTTAAAACTTTTTGATTACCAACCCAAAAATAAACTATTAGAGACCCCACTTCCTTTTGGGGAGATCATGTACTAGCATACTATTATAAATATAAATAAAAAAATTAATTCGAGCCAAAGAAATTCAACCATAAGCAAAAGCCAGTAGAATCATTCAACAATAATCAAGCTAAGGAACCACCAAATATTATTCATGCTCTCTGTCCTGTCCATACATTAAATGGCATGGTTCTGAAACAACTTACATAGCTCAACATAAATTCATATAAGAAAATACAGAGTAGCATAATTTTAATATGACAATGACAAACTTTGAACATAATCATAAGAGAAAAGCAAGAATTTTGCTGTTGAAACCTTCAGTAGAATGTAGTCTATTATCTCTCTGATTATACAGAACAAATTATGTATCTTCATTGTTTGCCAGCAACAGGACATCATCATTTTCAGACATGCACAAAGGTATGACTGGATAAGGTCGTGAGAGATCAAGCTGGATACACTCAAGCTGGATACGCTCATGCTCAACTCCAAATTCCCTCATTAGCCAAACAACAAAATGGGTTCGCCCGTGATCATGAGAAAGACATAGGCAACCCTTCAAAACCCCAAGACAAGGTTCATCATGAACCTTCAGGCATCGACAAATATCTGTATGTCTCATTCTGTAGATCATACGAAAAAAACACTAACTGATCGATAGTGCTAACCAAAACTTAATGTGCGAAGTGCTAACCAATTAACACTGCCATTCACAGACGCTCCATTAAATTGGTCCAGCATGGGAAGAGCAGGCAAAGTTAAAGTATTTCTCCAACAAGTCTCACCCAAGCAGTGAACTCTCACCTCCATATTCTGTGATTTACTATCCAAAAGGACTGCCACCACCTGGTAAGTGTCACTCACATCATCGTACCCAAACCCACACTTTGGGGACCCACCAAATTTATAATCGCTCCAACGGAGACTTAAGTACGGCGAATCTTCGGACATGATCCTTGTCGCCAGATTCCAAAACCAGACCCAGTATTCTATAAATCCTTCTCCTAAATTATAACTGAGTCCAAAAGCATACCAACCCATTGCAGACACCCAAAACAATGTAATTGTTACGGAATCGGTGGCAACCATCATCAATGGTGGATGTTGGGTTCTGGAGTAAACGACTTATGGAGCAGGGCGAGACACAGGTGTCGATGATTCCATCGTTCTCAATGTTGGCGTCTCCAAAGGTTAATAAGATGTGCTTGTTCTTGGAGGACCTTTTAAGGTGTAATTTAACGAATGTAGGATCGAACATAAGGGAATTCCAAGTTTTAGAAACACACCTGAATTGCATTAGAGACTTCAACCCATGATAGAATTTCCATGATGAGTTCCTAAGGTAGAACCGGCGGAGAGTGAGCAGGAGACATTTTTCTGAATGCTTAAAAGAATATTGAAGATTGAAGCAAAAACAGCAAAAGCAGAAGAAACTGAGAAACCCTAAGTATTTAGATTTTTGGTCTATATATGGGTTGTGTCCTGCCTGCTTCATATTTGTTATGAATTAGGGATGGGCAAAAACCCGGAACCGAATCCGAACAGACCAAAGAATAAAAATGGTTATTGGGCCTGTTCGGACGGTATAGAGGTTAAAGAACTTAAAAGATGGTTTTATTGCAAAAAATATTGTTGGCATGCATTATTATTACTTTTGCTTGTTCAAAATTTACGGTTTTTTATGCTTCAAAAGAATCAGAACACCAGAGTCACAACTTTGAGCATTGCACCACCACTTTCTCTCTCCATAAGTCATAAGTCAAGTCGTGTATATTGTACGTGGAGTCTCCATCCCATTCTCTCATATATCATGTTCTTTCTTCTCGCTTTCTCGAAAATGAAAGTGATTTTCCTCTTCCTCACTGCAAACCGAAGTCCTTGCTTGAGAATGGAATTGAATGACAGATCCGAAGAAATCCACCTGCCTCATCCAAAGCCGAAACCAACTCAAACCCGGTGCTATCCAAAGGGCAAACGGGTGGTAGCAGGATTTATTTTTAATTACTAGGTTTTCATTGGATAAGAGTTTTTGCACCGAACCCATCCAAATATGACCGATATGCCCACCCTTATTACAAATGGTATAATTGAAAACATCATTTATTTTAGTCTCGAACAAAGTTATAATAGTATTTTAAAAATAAAATGTATTATTTTAGTTTTTAAAAGAACAAAAAATTTGATCAATTGATATAAAAAGGATAAATATGATTGACTTTTTATCTTATAAGAACAAAAATGATAATTTCATTTTATACAAGAAGGCGAATCGTCATATATAGAGTCATGGATCTGAAACCCTCTAAAACCGAGTCCTAGGCAGTTGAAAATTCATATGCTAATCTATTAAACGACATTCTACCCTTACCTCAAAAACTATTGGTTGAAGAGATTAAAAACAAGGACCATTGCTCAGCTCCAAACCTTGGACATGCATGTCAGAATCTGGTATGAAGAATTCAATTTGGAATGCGAAAAGGAAACGAAATTTAGTAGATTGGGGCAGGAAATGAGAGAGTAGAGCTTACCCTTTGCCTTCCTGTTGAGAAGGTTTTGCCTTGTTGCTCCCCTCAATTTTACTAACTCAAAGAGGTAGAGACTACACGTAGACAGTTAATTGCTTTTAAGCAACGTTTAGGTGTCTAAGGATTTAGGAGTTTTAGGTTAAAAAATCTGCTGACGACAATCTTGATTAGGATTTTGGAGTTAAAAATTTCACCCATACTTGTGTTTGGTTCTAAACAAGTAAGGGGAGGGGAGCAAAGAAGGAGTCACCCACAACACCACACAAATTATAACCATTAACACACAATTCAAGATTAGTTTCTTTCAAATTATTATCAATTCTTCCCAAATAACAGGCATAAATTTATTATTATTCAAATTCAAACTATGGTGTACATTAAATCATGTTCCCAGTAAAAGCTAATGTTTTTTAGCCCGATCTCCCATCACAACAAGTACTGATTCTTAAAACAAATTTTCACCATAACAGATTAGTGATTAGTTGTAGATTATATCAGCGTTTTCATCAATATTCTACCTTGACAGTTCAACTAGAGCACCAAAGCAAACAAGAAGCATATATGATCTTTTTTATTTTTTATTTTTTTTTATTTGCAAGTTTCATACATTTACATCCTTCAACTCATTATGGACTCATGCCAACCATCATGACATGACTGCACCATATGATGTCATTATTCAGCAAGACAAACTAAAACTCTGACTCAAATTTCATCATCAATATCATCTAAAAATGACATGGACTTTTTCTACAGAACCCAGACATTACATATAGAAAAAAAAAATCAAAATAACAAAAAGATTTTTTAGATATCTAAACATACATTAACTTTTACTAGAACTGCAAGAAAATCAAAGTATAGTACTATAAAACATCCTTTAAGTTCCCTCCAAGCCGAGGTAGGTATATTATCAACAACCAAAACATGTAGTCAAACATTGCATGCTTGTTCTCCTCAAGCACATTAACTCAAAGCAGTGGTACTATCCAAATTCACAACTCTTAATTTGTAATACAAAGTCCTTACTTGGCAAATGCAACACACTCGACTCATTTTGAATCCGGAGCTAATTAAAATTTTCGCTCAAGATACTACATTCCACAAACATTCTATATCCCCTGGAACCAACCAGTTTAGGTTAGTAATAAAGCTCAAGTTATTCAGCTTTCAAGTTTCTCATAAAAGCAGAAAATTAAACTGAATAAAGCTATTTCAATGTTGATCTAAAACTGGGAATGACTCTTTAATCTCCTAGGTGTGAGAATTTAGCACGATATACAAGACAGCATATATAGCTTTCTAGCAAGCTTATGATTGCTCAAATCTAAAATTCCTAGCCAAAAATATGATTAGTAAAAGTAGACTGATTCCAAATCCAAACATAGGATAGATCAGATAAGGTTTTCAATGCATTGTGAGCAATCCGTATGCTCCAAAATTATGAAATTTAACAATTAGAAACCATCTCATATTAGACAGAATACTCTTTCTAGCAAGCTTAAGATTGCTCTAATTTGAAATTCCTAGCCAAAAATATGATCAGTCAGAGTAGACTAATTCAAATGAGAACAGGATTGATCAGATACGGTTTTTAAAGCATTGTGAACAGACTGTATGCTCCAAAATTATGAAATTTAACAGTTATAAATAATCTCATATTAGCTTTGAAACCTCTCCGATTTCATTCAAAAATGATTTTTCATGTACAAGTTATGCACATTTTACATCCACTGACTCGTACAAGGACTTACTACCACATAATCAACTATGTTGGTGCATAATTAATATGCAAAAGTCTCATGTCAGAGTATACTACAGTGCTTTGCACTGTATTTTCTACTGTCTTTTTCTGGGAGGGGGGTGACAATTTGATTAGCTTTACATTTCTACACTTTTGCAGAGACATAAATGTATAGGATGATTTACATGTGAATAACCAGCCAGATTACAATGTGCATTCAAGTAAATTTAGGCAAAATACTTTCCAAAAGGAACTCAAACCTTCTGAGGAATAGCTTGAAAGGAGTAGAACCTAGCATGACTGGTTTCTAAAGCAGAAGGTACGAAAGAAAGTGTATAAGTTAAAGAATACCTTCAAGAGTCGTCAATTTCTTATAGAGGATTTTCAATGACAAATTACTAGTTTGTAAGAACTTTGCTCAGAGAGATATTTGCTACATTACCCAAAGAACAAAATGCAAGGCTCAAACGAAAACAACCCATGCAGTTTGAGTGGGTCTGAAAATTATCTTCCTAGTGTATGAAACTTGATTCGTCTAAAATGATGTGTTTTAATGGAAAAACCTTAGGCCCAACAAGCTCACAATGAGGAGGCCAATGCTTTCATGCACACTTTGGCTCCACAGTCACCACATGGGTCCTAAATGCAC
The DNA here is from genome assembly GCA_026413185.1 of Pueraria montana var. lobata. Taxonomy (NCBI): domain Eukaryota; kingdom Viridiplantae; phylum Streptophyta; class Magnoliopsida; order Fabales; family Fabaceae; genus Pueraria; species Pueraria montana. Next base: position 64,226,254 of record CM048650.1, on the reverse strand, counting down.
AAACTGAAAGAGAAACAGCAGGTAGCTCAATGGGAAAGTTTTTCAAGTTAAATGTGGCAGAAATCAATGACCATGAAATGGGCATTCTTGCCATATTCAGAGACAGATCTGGCTCCATATTGGCAAATGCAACATGAAAAATCAACAAAATTCCTATGGGAATGAGATGTGGCTCAGAACTAGCAAAGGATCTTCACCACTTGAAAATTGAGGATGAATAAGATTGCTTAGAAGTCATCGTTGCATATCTGAATCTTAACAGAAGTCATCATACTATTATTCAAGCCAAAGAAATCGAACCATAAGCAATAGCCAATAGAATCATCCAACAATAATCAAGCTAAGGAACCACCAAAAATTATTCATGCTCTCTGTCCTGTCCATACATTAAATGGCATGGTTCTGAAACAACTTACATAGCTCAACATAAATTCATATAAGAAAATACAGAGTAGCATAATTTTAATATGGCAATAACAAACTTTGAACATAATCATAAGAGAAAAGCAAGAATTTGCTGTTGAAACCTTCAGTAGAATGTAGTCTATTATCTCTCTGATTATAAAGAACAAATTCCGCATCTTGATCGTTTGCCAGCAACAGGACATCATCATTTTCAGACATGCACAAAGGTATGACTGGATAAGGTCGTGAGAGATCAAGCTGGATACGCTCATGCTCATAACTTACATTCAGCAACTGAGTCCAAGATTGTTCAACTCCAAACTCCCTCATTAACCAAATAACAAAATGGGTTCTCCCGTGATCATGAGAAAGACATAGGCAACCGTTCAAAACCCCAAGACAAGGTTCATCACGAGGGACTACAGAAAGACCTTCAGGCATCGACAAATATCTGTATGTCTCGTTCTTTAGATCATACGAAAAAACAACTAACTGATCGATAGTAACAGTTTTCCAACGATAATCAAAACTTAATGTGCGAAGTGCTAACCAATTAACACTGCCATTCACAGACGCTCCATTAAATTGGTCCAGAATGGGAAGAGCAGGCAAAGTTAAAGTATTTCTCCAACAAGTCTCACCCAAGCAGTGAACTCTCACCTCCATATTCTGTGATTTACTATCCAAAAGGACTGCCACCACCTTGTAAGTGTCACTCACATCATCGTACCCAAACCCACACTTTGGGGACGCACCAAATTTATAATTGCTCCGATGGAGACTTAAGTACGGCGAATCTTCAGAGATGATCCTTGTCGCCGGATTCCAAAACCAGACCCTGTATTCTATAAATCCTTCTCCAAAATTATAACTGTGAGTCCAAAAGCATACCAACCCATTGCAGACACCCAAAACAATGTAATTGTTACGGAATCGGTGGCAACCATCATCAATGGTGGATGTTGGGTTCTGGAGTAAACGACTTATGGAGCAGGGCGAGACACAGGTGTCGATGATTCCATCGTTCTCAATGTTGGTGTCTCCAAAGGTTAATAAGATGTGCTTGTTTTTTGAGGACCTTTTAAGGTGTAATTTAACGAATGTAGGATCGAACATAAGGGAATTCCAAGTTTTAGAAACACACCTGAATTGCATGAGATACTTCACCGGAACCCATGACAGAATTTCCATGATGAGTTCCTGAGGTAGAACCTGAGGAGAGTGAGCAGGAGACATTTTTCTGAATGCTTTAGAAGTTGAAGATTGAAGCAAAAACAGCAAAAGCAGAAGAAACTGAGAAACCCTAAGTATTTAGATTTTTGGCCTATATATGGGCTGTGTCCTGCCTGCTTCATATTTGTTACGAATTAGGGATGGGCAAAAACCCGGACCCGAATCCGAACAAACTGAAGAATAAAAATGGTTATTGGGTCGATTCGGACAGTATACAGGTTAAACAAGTTAAAAAATTGTTTTAAATGGGTATGATGGGGGGCGGGGTGTTGGAAAAAAATTCTGTCAAAACCCGCACTCGACTGGAACATGATAATTCAGTGATTAGAGTAGAGATTAGAGTATTGCTGGCATGCATTATTATTACCTTTGCTTGTTCAAAATTTACGGATTTCGATGCTTCAGAAGAATCATAACACCAGAGTCACAACTTTGAGCATTGCACCACCACTTTCTCTCTCCACAAGTCACAAGTTGTGTATATTGTATGTGGAGTCTCCATCCCATTCTCTCATATATCATGTTCTTTCTTCTCACATTCGCAAAAATGAAAGTGATTTTCCTCTTCCGTGGAGTGCTCTTCCTCGTCTTCACCTCTTCGAAGTGATACTTCACTTTGGCAATAATCACACTCTTTCTTCCGTGGGTCGTGGCTGTTACTGATACGAATAAATTAGAACAACACGTCACCCTAAGTCTCTGATCCGTCCCCGCCCTCCATCTGCTACTGCTGGCAACAACAGCACTGCGAGGGTTTTCCATCTTCCCAGGGCTGGGTAACAAGCAAGGCCATTAAGGCAAGTGCCTTAGGCCCCTGATTTTTTTTTCCTTTGTGAATAGGCACCTATGTATTTTTTACATGTTTATTCTTTGTAATTTCATTTTACCAGAAAGACTGGTGTAGTTGTGTTCCAAAATTTTTACTGTTTTCCAGACATCAATTTTCAGCGTATTTATTAGAGTATCTCGAACATCACCCATTAATTACTCCAAGTAATATACTACTATAACGTAAAAGTTTGTATAGTTAAAAAAAAAGTTTGTACAGTTTATTTTCATTAATATATTGTTACAGTATATATCTACTAAAAAAAGGCCTCAACATGACATGAATCATGATGTTGCATGCCCTACACGAGTACACACATTGGCTAAATGATAATACAATTTGTATTGACCTATTGACTATTTTGACTACATTAAATATTGATAAGTTCATTATTCAAATGCTCTTTGGATAAGTTATGGAATAATAACGTAAATTAAAACTAGTAATTAAATATAGTTTTTTTAAGATAATTTAATCGAAACTAATAATAAAACTTTTTTCTCTTGTTGGGATTCAATTTGAACAATTTTTACAATATGAAACCATTTTTTTATTTTGAATAAAAAAATTAAAATTTTAGGTGAAGATAAATTGAAAAAGCATTGTATTAATCTTGATTTTTGTAAGGTTTAGTGAATTTATAGAATTCTGCTGAAAGAAGATTTTCAAAATTAAAATTGCTTAAATTTTGTCTAAAATCAACAATAATGATGTTACAAAATAGATTAAAAGAATAAGCAACCTTATCTATTAAGTGTGAAATATTAGAATTAATTGATTTTAAAATATTGATGAATTATTTTTCAAATCAAAAAGCTAAAAAATTAATATATAATATTACATTAAGTTTATCTAAATTTTTTGCCTTAAGCCTAAAATTCTCTAGACACGGCCCTGCATCTTCCTCACTTGCTAACCAAAGTCCTTTCTTGAGAATGGAATGACTGACCCAAAGAAATCCACCTGCCTCATCCAAAGCTGAAACCAACTTGAACTCGGTACTATTCGAAGGGCGAACGACTGGTAGCAAGCTTTATTTTTCAATACTAGGTTTTCATTGGATAAGAGTTTTTGGACCCGAATCCATCCGAATATGACCGATATGCCCACCCCTATTATGAATGGTATTATTGAAAACATCATTTATTTTAGTCTCAAATAAATTTATAATAGTATTTTAAAGATAAAAAGTATTATTTTAGTTTTTAAAAGAACAAAAATGTTGATCAATTGATATAAAAAGGATTAAACTGATTGACTTTTTATCTTATAAGAACAAAAATGACAATTTCATATTATAGAACCTATAAATTATGATTAGATAATAATATAAAATGTTATTAAACTTATAATTAAAACAAGAAAATCATTTCTTTTATTTTTTGGTATAGAGAATAGGTATCCTCAATGAGAGGCAATCCATACCTAGGACTTGAACTCGATACTACTAGTTAAGATGTAACAACCTCATGCCAGTTGATCCATGCATTTGGTGGTTAAATAATTTTATTTTTATTAAAATGAAAGAAAACCAAATAAATTATTATTTTAAAATGGGAAAAGAATTTAGTAAAATTTGAATAAAGAGCTAGTAGAAGATTTAAAATGGAAAAAAGAATTTAGTAACATTGACTATTGATTTTCATTAGGGTCATCCTAGTGATGGGGGTTAGGGTAGATGCATGAAGACTTAAATTCGATCCTCATTACTTCCATTGTACACCAAAAAATAATATTGACTATTGATTTTCTCTAAAATGAGTGAAATGAGTGAAGTACATAGTATCAATTATTGATAAGAAAATCAATGGTTAATATTCTAATACATACATGATTTATTATGTATATGTATGTAATATTTACCATTGATTTTTTCATCAATAATTGAGATTACTTATTATATCCTAAAGTGAATTGTTCACTTTTGAGGAACTAGGTCCTTATTTTTACTAAGATTTTAAAAAATGGAATTTGTTATTATTAGCAAGAATTTTGTTTGCTTGTAAAATTTGTTTCTTTTTTTTTTTTGTAGGATTTTCAAAATCTACTTTAATAAGATTTTTATTTGGCTGAGATTTTAGTAAAGATAATGTATTTTCAGTCACATTTTTATTTTGGGTAAGATTTTTGAAAAAAAAATAGTAATATTTAGAAAAGGGAGTAAATTTATTTATTTTATTTTAATAGAAAAAATCTACAATGCTCAAAACTTGAGATAGTATAACTATACATAAGTCTTTACAATGCACATGACATTTGATGATGGAAAAACCACGCAATCAATGTATTATTTAATTTTAACTATTAATGAAATAAATTTAATGACAAGTTAAGAATTTCTTCTTTTGCGAAGACAAAATTTTTCTTTTTAAAAAAAAATCACATTGCATTGGAAAAGCTATAAATTGAATCACACTACAATCCTAATGCATCAATTGTTTTTTTAATTCGTAGGAATTGAACTTAGGTACCAAGGGATTTACAACAAGGAGAAAACTTAGATACAGTTTTATAGGTGTTGTATGTGTTGATATCCAATGATAAGTAGAGTTTCACCTCGGGAATATGCATAATCTTTTAATGCAAACCTTTTTTCCCCGTATTACCAAGGTGAAACTCTAATTATAATTGGAGAACCATACATACAACACCTTTAGAACTGTATGCAAGTTTTGTTCGTACAACAACTCACGAACAAAACTCACCCAACCAAGCAAGATCCCCTTACTCCTAATGCATCAATTAAAAATAGTTTTCTTTAGTTAATTATGCACATTATTAATAAATTTCAAATATTCATTTTCCCCTTGATTTTATTAGAAATATAATTCAAAAACATTAAAGATTTTGATCTATTATTTACTTTCATTTCCATTTTTTTAGTTACTAAAGGATAGTTTAATTTTTTTTTTAAGTTAAAGATTGAAATTTGTTTTTGGGTTTCTTGAATACCGATATGCAGGCCCTGACGTGTTGCGCACAGTACCAGTTCCGTTGCAGCGGGAGTCCGCTGCGCCTTTCGCATGCCAGTCAGAGGAAGCTCTCTCCAGCCGCCGTTCACTGCTCACCTGCGCACCAGGCAGTGAGGATGTCTCATGGCAGCGGCACTGGCAGCACAATAGAGACGCACATGAAGATCACGGGCTCCACTGCTTCCATTTGAATGATGTGGAGAAGGATTTTCACATGGATCAGGTTGCGGAAGAGTTCATACCGAGGTTTTACAGAGAGTTGAGGTTGCAAAAATGGTTGGATCACTATTGCGATGTGTATAAAATGTGTGTGGTGAAAAATGTAGTTAAGAACTAAGAAGTGTTCTTGGATTGCATCACGTTTTGTGAAAAAAATTCTCCCATAAGTAATTAATAAGCGTGGACAAGCATAACATGTCTCTCCTCCTAGAATGTAAAGTTTTATTTCTAAAATAATATTAAATATAGTGGCGGTTAAAAACCACCACTATTCGTGAATAAAAACCACCAGAATTCTTATGCTACATCCAACAACATTTTACCTTCAATGAATTTTTTGCTTATAAAAAAGTAGGTGGTTGAGGAACACGTGTATTTTCAGGGAGAAGCAGAAATTGGTTTCATAGGTATTACATAAAGTTGACTTGTAGTCGTGGTTGGTTGGTCTGCCAGCATGGTTGAGGGGGTTTGATGTATATAGGGTGTAGCAGTGAAGAAGAGGATATGCAAGGGTCGGTATTGGTAGGACGTCAATGACTTATGATAGCATTAGGATGTGGCTCCATTTGTGTAACAATTGTGGTTGTCTTAGTGATGCAACATGAATCAACTTGCTATTGCATTGGTGGCATGGGAGGTGATTTGGGGGGTTGAGGAAACATGAAAAGGTAGATGAGGGGAAAGAGATGACTGAATGAATGATATATATTGCGAAAATATTTTAGCAACCAAAAATGGAAAGTTCAAGGATTCAAAAATTGAAGCTATATTTCTTAACATAAGCAATATTTCTATATGTACATAGGAGAAAATATTCCTAGGTGACTTCAAAAGTTGATTAAATGAGAGTTACAATAACTAAAAATTGCTTAGATGGCTTGAAATAACCATAACAAGAAATTGCCATAGCATCGACACAACCTGTGCTTTAGGTTTTATATATTATAAATACATAGATAGAAAGATTAACAAAGTTGTTCATATCAAAAGTCATAAGCTTAAAACAAGATTTAAAACGATGTTTGATACTGAATGTAAAGTAGGGACAATACAAAATATTTCCCATCCCATCAAGTTTCTCATAACAACAAAAGCATAAAAGTCTTGGACGAAGTTGCAGCATTTGTCGGCATAACTTCTCTTGTGAGTTTTGGGAGGACCCTCTTGATTCTTACTTTTATATCTAAAATAATAAGGAACAAAGGGATTAAAAGGATTGGTAAAATAAGTCAATTTTTGTAATGAGATTTGTGGGAGGAATTTCTTATATAAACAAAGTCAACAAGCCCTTCTTAGATCCTTAACATTTGTAATGGAATAACAATGTTACACATATTAAACATAACGAAAGGCAATCACATTTCTTCTATTTCACATCTATTTGTAAAACGTAGGAGCAAATGAATTAAATATTAAGTGAAGAAAAATAACTTTTCTTATTTTATTCTGCATTTGTTAGAATCTTTTTTGAAATTATCACAACAATAGAATTTTCAAAAGACATATGATTGGTTCCCTTTTGAGAAAATCATTTATAATAAATAATAAGTGAAAATAATCTCATTAAATCTAAAGGTTAGAATCCAACCATTACAACAATAGCCAATAGAATATTCCCCAATTTTTTTAAGCAAAAGAAAGGGCAAGCAAGAGCATCACAATAACGGGAGAGATTCCAACTATGTTGGCACCTCAACTGCTAACCATGATTTGTAGTTGGCCCTAAATAACATTACAAATAAATCAGAAAGAGAGGATACAAAAAGCCATGGGGGGCATCAATCAACACCAATCCTATTCCTGTTCAATTATATCCTGACAAAAAGAGGAGCAGAATCCCACCAAAAGAAATCCTCAATAGTAGTTGCAAAATAGGAAATACTATATGCACAGGTATTACCTTCTTTATAAACATGATCAACTAAAAAATTCATATTGGATGTAATATCTACACCCAATTTTTCCACTTATTCCTAATACTCTAGGGAACCAAATCAGGATTTTTAAAAGCTTTAATCCCCAAATTAGTGAAAGTAAGACAAAAAATAAATTCACATTACATGTCTTGTCCATTCAACAAATTGAAGGATCAAAACTAATTACTTGATTTAAGATAAGTTGAATTGTGCAAGCTGTTGTGTAAGAGCTTAATTTTGATAAGGTAAAACCAAGCTTGGAAAATAGTCATTGGTCTGCCACCAAAATTTGACGTTCGGAATTTCAATAATGCTCACCATATTATTTCTTCGATTATATAAAATAACTTCCAAATCATCATTGTTTGCAAGAAGCAGAACATCACCATTTTCAGATATGCACAAAAGTAACATTGGACGCATAAAGCTTTCACATTGAAGATTCTCATAACTAAGTCTTACCAATTGAGTCCACGACTTATCATCTCCAAACTCCCTCATTTGCCAAGCAACAAAATGGGTTCCTTGTTCATCATGAAAAAACCATAGAGAATCCCTTAAAACCACAAGATTTGGCTCTACTTCAAAGACTTCATCAAGACCATCAGGTAGCAGCAAATATCTATGTTTCTCCTTCCGCATATCAAAAGAAAAAATTACCAACTCATTGGAAAGAATATTATCGTAGTCAAAATGAGAACTCAACTTGTCAAGTGCTAACCAGTTAACAGTGCCACTCAAAAAGTGTCCATTTTGCTCTACAATGGGAAAAGTAGGCAAAGTTAAAATCTTTCTCCAATAATTTTCACCTAAGTTGTGAACTCTCACCTCTATTTTCTCTTATCTACAATCCAAAAGGAGAAACACCACCTTATAAATGTCACTTGAATCATCATAGGCAAATCCAAAATTTACAGAAGCTGCTAGTCTAAATCTTCGACAGCATGGATTGACACGGAGGCATGGTGATTTTTTTGATCTCATTCTTGTAGCTGGGTTCCAAAATCAGACCCAATATTCATCAAATTCATGTCCAATACGACAACCACACAAACAGACCAATCCATTACAGGAGCCAGTGACCCAATATTTAGTCTTTAATTGGTAGCATTCATCTTTACAATGGCTGATGATGGGTTATTAAATAAATGATTTATGGAGCAGGGTATGGCATATGCATTAACATCATCAAAGTCGGGGGAGTTGCAAACATCTTCTTGTGTTAATATGGTGTGTGTGTTTTTTGACGATCTTTCAAGGTGTAGTTTCACCAAAGTTGAATTAAAGACGAGGAAATTCCAAGTTTTACAGACACACCTAAAATGCATAAGATATTTCACAGGAATCCATGATAGGATTTCAATGATAATCTCGTGAGGGAGAATTGGCGGATTTTGACCTCTAGGCATTTTCTTGACTGATGAAGATTGAGTCCTGAAGACACATAAAAACCCTATAAATCACTCACTAGAAATTTGGGCTATGGGCCAAGTGCTTCATATTTGGTCCATTTGATACCAATCAACCTATTTATATTTATTTATCTATTTATAGCATATGAATTTTGTGTGACGCAATAATATGCTGCCACTTCAATATTATATTATTTGCCAGTAAGCAAAAATGCTTACGTGTCATTACAAGACAAAGTTTACCTTCTTTTACTTCACCTCTCTCATTATCGTATTGCCCTAAACCACGATGTGAGAGAATGATCCCTACTCATCAAAATTATTAATGTATAATATTTGCACTAACAGACTTTTCAAGTTCAGGCCACTTGCTCTCACTGCCAAAGGTGATAGAATGAATCTTACTCAGATCAAAATTAACCCTTCAACATTGGTGTATAACTAGATGTCAACTCGGGCAAGGCACAAGTTTATTTTTAAAAATTTTACAACAAGTTTATTTTCAAAATTTGAGCAATCTTTATCTTATTGAAAAATAATTAAGATAAATATTATCATTATGGATAACATTTTGAGTGCTTACCTTGATATAGTTATAAGAGAAAATAGTCTATGCACTAATAGTGTAAAATTGTTTTACACTATCATACAATTACAACCCACTATGTATGGTAAATTTGTTGATTTTTCTAATAACTACCTTAAAAGTCACACCAATGTTGATTTTTCATTCGTAGATGGTGTAAAAGTTTTACACTTATAGTGCACGATCATTAAACTCTATTTATGTTTGTAATTTAAATAAAATTAGTTTTAATTATATGAAATTTTTGTGATCAAATAATTGAAGTGAATCAATCAGTCACTAGAAGGGGGTTATATAGTGACCCTTAACTGATCTAGCTATTTGTTCGTACTAGCACACTAGCTTATGAATTTTCTTCAAGCTTCTCAGCTTTAAGAAACAGAAGACTAGTTGAAGTATCTCGTTTCCTTACAAGTACCTGGATGTTATGATATGTACTTTGACAGGATCACCAAATAAACTTTTCTTATAGCTACTTCAGAATACTCACAAATGATACATAATCTGGTTAAAAACAGCTTTCTAATTTTCACTTGGTTGCAATGAGTAGAGTTACTTTTTATCAATAAAACAGTTTTAAAAACCCGTTGATTAGAAATCATGTTTAAGTTATAAAATAGGCTTTTGTAAAAAAGGTTAAAGTATGAGCAACAATAATGAGAAGCACCAAGGAGTTATAATGAGAAGCACCAATGAGCAACCTGGGCTATGTTTAGTCCCTACAACTGTAAGCTTTCCACTAAGACCAACACCCTGTAGTATCCTTTCTTTCCTAAAGCCTCCGCAGGCTCCTACAACTAGGTATTCTTTCTTTACTAAAGCCTCCCCAGGCCTCCCCAGGCTCCTACAACTAGGTATTCTTTCTTTACTGAAGTCTCCCCAAGCTCCTACAACCAGTATTCTTTAAGCCTCTGCAGGCTCACCCAAGTATTCTTTCAACAAGCCTCTCCAGGTTTAACTCTCAGTAGCAACTACTACTGGACACACACAACCACCTGTTGTGTTGCCTAGACCCTAAGAAGCAACAGTTCCCTGACTGTCCTCCTTAGTCCTCTTCACCAGTAGCTCTGTTGGAAACACACAGCCACCTGTTGTGTAAACTAGGTCCTAAGAAACCACAGTCACTTCACTGCCCTTCTTAGTCCTCTTCAGCAGCAACATTGCTGGAAACACAGAACTTCAAAAGCAGTAGTCACCTAACTATTGCTACTGGATGCACACAGCTACCTACTGTGGTCCCTTCACACAAAGGGAGTGGTGGACAAAACACTTTCAGTTTAGGCACAACTAGCATTCACCTAGAGTGTTTTGGGCTAAGGAAGTTCCTTCATATAGGAGTTTGTCAACTGACCTTTACCCACTTCTTTGGCATCCTTCATTGCACTTAGCTCCTTCTCACTTGATCAATTTATAGACTTGATCAAGGAGCTAGTTGTTTGTGGCCTTTGGAGATTGAACACTAATGCTACATAAGTTTTCCATGTTCATGCAGGTAGCCGTTTAAGCTTGGTTCAATCTCAACCATACAACTCATTGAGTTGTCTTCTTTAACTCTACTTTTGCTGCATTGTCTCCAGCTTTCACCTAGAATCTGTTGAAGGAACCGTTGATGCTAGTTGCGATCTTAGTGGCTTCCATGTGATTTCAAATTTTGAAATCATAGAAAGTTTTATGGAGACTGTTTCTGCAGCAAGTCTTCATAAGAATAGAGGTTTACTGCTTTTTACAATCTCTCTTCTACTATTGATAGATGTTTCCTTTGAATTCTTATGACTAGGACTATGTCACGAGACTCAAGGAATAATAGCATCAGGTCCAGTGTTGTCCAAGCACTGATGCATATGACCGGTGAGAACTTCTAGAGTGCGAGACACGTTTGTCTTCACGTTCCAATTGCAACGCAACTTCTGATGATCCTCAAGCCATGTGTAGCTTCTGATATCTACCCTTTGACTTAAGTTATCCCCAACATCATGCCTCTGATATCTGCACTTTGACCAGGAAAACATGACTGCCTTTCCAGGTTCTGAATAGCTCTCCTTCTAGTAGTTATGCTTCTGATTGCAGAATCTATGTCATGGAGAAGCTTCCACTGTAGGCTTATGCTTCACACTCGTGTCATGCTTCTAAATATGTCTTGTCTTAAGAAGAACTCCCAAAGCAACCATTAGTAGCTAAGTTCTGTAACTTCAGTTTTGCCTCACACTAGTTTGTCATCATTAAAACACTCAGTTCCGAGAAAGGCTTTGTCTCAACAATAATAAATTTACTTTTCTTAACATTTTATATGTTTTTATCTACAAAGTTTAAAATAATGTGAATAAAATAGTATAGTTGTTGACCTATCTTTTAATTTGTGTTTAAATAGTTTTGTTTTTCAACAAATTATTGTTAAATGGTTGATGGGTTCTTACTCTTTTGGAATATCAAAGTTTAATTAATACTAAGTATATATGTGATGTTGATATATATGTCGTGAACTCTTCCCAAATGAATTCTTTACAAAAAATGAAAATTAAAAAAAAAAAAAACTTAATTACTAATTGGAGTAATTAATTGATTAAGAAGAGACTATTAAAATCTTTAGTATCATTCAATTTTATTTGCTATTATATAATGTGAAACATTATAGTAATTTATTTAAGGTTAATTATTCTGTGGGTCCCCATACTTTAACCAAAGATTCAATTAGGCCCCTAATTTTTTTTTAATTGGGTCCCTGGACTTTTATTTTTTCCAATTGGGTCCTCTTGTCTAATTGTTGTTATGAAAAATTAACTGCAAACACCTAATTAGAGGTGCAGCCAGTGGACTAGGTGTGTTGTAAGCACAACTGAGCCAATTGTAAGAGAGTTCTACAGAGTTTCAACCTTTACAGGTCAATTCAACCTAAGTATTTTTTCACAAGCCTCTCACAATTGTTTGGCTCTGCAGAAGGTTGAAACTCTACAGAAAACTCTCTCAATTGACTCGGTTGTACCTACAACACACAGTTTGAACCTCTAATTAGATGTTTGTGGTTAATTTTTCATAACAACAATTAGACAGGAGGACCCAATTAAAAAAAAGTTCAGGGACCTAATTGAAAATTTGGTAAAACTATAGGAACCCACAAATCAATTTAACCTTTATTTAATCACTTTCTTCTAAAATGTAATTGAGACTATTAAGTAAGTTAGGTACGATAATAATTCTTAATGAGCAAAGTATAACATAGATCACCTAATAACATATATATGACTTGTTTGCTTTAAACCTGTATCGCAAAGAGTACAAATTTTGATAGTAGTCGAATAATTATAGGCTTAAATAACTTTTAGGTCCTTGATAAATTTCCAAATTTTGCTTTGAGTCCCGATAAATGTTTTTGTTGCTTTGAGTCCTTGATATATCAAAACTTTTGTTTTGAGTCCCTACCGTCAGTTAAGTGATGACGTGGCACCATCCGAACAGATCTCCCCAATATATATCAACCGTTGAGATGGTGCCACATCATCACTTAACTGATTGCAGGGACCCAAAACAAAATTTTTAATATATCAAGGACTCAAAGAAACAAAATTTTTTTATCAAGGACTCAATGCAAAATTTGGAAATTTATCAGGGACCTAAAAGTTATTTAAGCCTAGATTAAAAATAATTAATGTTCTTGTAGAAATGAACATCTTTAGTATGCTTTTATGAATTAAATCTATATTTGTTTGATCAAACATTATTATACTTTAGAAAATAAAAAATAATAATTAAATTGAAAATAAAATTTAAAAATTTTAAAAATAGTTAGATGTTGAAAATTAACTCATGTTTAACATTAGAATCAATTAACACACAAATGGTAGGTCCAACCAAATTAGTAGAAAAATAAATTAATGAATTTGTACAACTCAAACAAATGTATAGAAAGAAGCTATAGTGACGACCTGTTTTTGTCTTATAGGAATTTATCCTTTTTTTTGTTTCTATGTGTGTTTATTAAAGGAATTTCATTATTTCGACATCGCCAAAGGATCTAGAATTTCGAAAAATCTTTAGGTAAAAGTCCTTTTTGTTTGGGAATTAACCACGCAAAATTTGGGTTTACTCTGATTCGCCATTTTTACCTGATTTTATTTTTTTTATAGAGAGAAAATCTTCTTTTTTTTAGAGCAAAAAGCGGCATGCAGATACAAAGTAGGGACTAAGATCCCAACTAGGTTGGCACCATAGCCTAACCTATCTATTGTAGCATGCGAAAATATCATATAAAAAGGAAGAGAACAAAAACATGGGGGGACATAAACCAAAACCCATGTACAATCATTTGAACCTATAGTTAGGAAGTCCGAATCTATTTTGGAAAAAATCTTCCCTAATAAAAGGAGGAATTAAATCCCACCACAAAAAACCCTGTATAGTTATACCATAGGAGGCAAGTTTATCTGCACAAGTATTGCCTTCCTGGTAGATATGTGAGAACTTAAAGTTCATGCTTTTGATAATATGTAAACAGTTCAACCATCTATTCCTTAAATTCGAAGGGACTAAACCTGGTGAGGTGAAAGCAGATATGACCAGAAGAGAATCGCAATCCAACCATCTTTTTCACTTGCTATTTCAATTGCAAACATGGCTCCAATTAATTCTGTGTTAAGAGCATAGGTAATGCCAATGTTAGTTGAAAAACAACCGGCTGCACATGATCTCTAAAAATCCCTCCACAGGCTGCAAATCCAAGAGCACCTCTGGCAAATCCATCAGTGTTACACTTGATCCAAAAATAGTGTGGAGGTAACCAATCAACTTGCTTTATTTGTGGGGCTTTCCTAGGATGACCTTCTACATCAAAGGCATTAATAATATGAAATTCAAACATGTTTGAATACATGAAGCCATTGCTAATCTTTCCTTCCAGGATGACATTGGCAGAAATCATGGTCAAAGCAGCAGAACAATGCACCAGTTTGTTATCAAACCTGGCCTTGTTCCTGCAAAACCAAATCACAACAATAATGTTGACAATACTGGCCATAAGAATTTCCCTGATTTGAGGACTCCAATTTTTCTTGCATAAAGAGAGAACATCAACCATAGATGAAAGGTTGATTTGCTGCTGCACTATGGACTCCAACCAGTTCCAAAGCTTCAAAGCGAATGCACATTGGAGGAAGAGGTGAGCGGAAGATTCAGCGGCTGCATTACAGAGATTGCACATGTACACAATGGTGCAGCCACGTTTCCAAAGGGAATCATCAGTGGGCATTCTGTTATGTATTATTCTCCATACTAGGAAGGATTTGGACGGAGCAATGGAGTTATTCCAGATAACCTTGGCCCAGCGAACTTGTTGCATAGGTTGGTTAAGAAAATTACAGGTGTCCTTTAATGAGAGGTCTCCCGAAGCTATTTGACCCCAAACCTTTTTGTCCAGCCCATCATGAAGGGGAATAGAGATCTGCCTCAGTTCAGATATAAGACCAAGGTATCTCTGAATCAAACAAGGGGGGATAATCCAAACCCCATTGTTAATGAAGTCACTAACCATAGCAATAAGAGAGGGTTGAACTTCAATGGGGATATTTAAGAGATCCACCAGAGGCTTAGAAAGCCATTTGTCCCTCCAAAAATTGATCTCTGAACCAGACCCTATTTGTCAACATAAGTTTTCCAAGACAGTAGGGATGTCTAGCTTGATACTGGCCCAAATTGTGGAACTAATGTGATTCAAAACAGGTTTATCATACCTGAAGACTCTAGCTCTCATAAGGCAAGCCCACTGCTCTTGAGAAGTTACAAGTAGCCAGCTTAATTTCATAAGAGAAGCATTATTGATTGTTTTTAAGGGATCTTAAACCAAGACCACCTTTAGAAAATGGTCTACAAATCTTGTCCCAAGCCCCAATAACAATCTTCAGAACACAGGATTGATCAGATACGGTTTTTAAAGCATTGTGAGCAGACAATATGCTCCAAAATTATGAAATTTAATAGTTATAAATAATCTCATATTAGCTTTGAAACCTCTCTGGTTTCATTCAAAAATGATTTTTGATGTACAAGTTATACACATTTTAAATCCACTGACCCGTACAAGGACTTATGACCACACAATCAACAATGTTGGTGCATAATTAATATGCCAAAGTGTCATGTCAGAGTTTACTACAGTGCTTTGCACTGTATTTTCTACTGCCTTTTTATGGGAGGGGGGGTGACAATTTGATTAGCTTTACATTTCTACACTTTTGCAGAGACATAAATGTATAGGCTGATTTGCATGCGAATAACTAGCCAAATTACATTGTGCATTCGAGTAAATTTAGGCAAAATACTTTCCAAAAGGAACTCAAACCTTCTGAGGAATAGCTTGAAAGGAGTAGAACCTAGCATGACTGGTTTCTTAAGCAGAAGGTACGAAAGAAAGTGTACAAGTTAAAGAATACCTTCAAGAGTCATCAAATTCAATTTCTTATAGAGGGTTTTCAATTACAATTTACTAGTTTGTAAGAACTTTGCTCAGAAAGATGTTTGCTACATTACCCAATGAGCAAAATGCAAGGCTCAAACGAAAATAACCCATGCAGTTTGAGTGGGTCTGAAATTATCTTCCTAGTGTATGAAACTTGGTTCGTCTAAAACGATGTGTTTTGATGGCAAATTGCCAGGTCCAACTAGCTCACAACGAGGAAGCCAATTCTTTCATGCACATTTTGGCTCCACAGTCATCACATGGATCCTAAACGCACAAGCTGAAAGAGAAACAGCAGGTAGCTCCATGGGAAAGTTTTTCAAGTTAAATGTGGCAGAAATCAATGACCATGAAATGGGAATTCTTGCCATATTCAGAGACAGATTGGCTCCATATTGGCAAATGCAACATGAAAAATCAACAAAGTTCCTATGGGAATGAGATGTGCCTCAGAACTAGCAAAGGATCTTCAGCACTTGAAAATGGAGGATGAATAAGATTGCTTAGAAGTCATCGTTGCATATCTGAATCTTAACAGAAGCCATCTTATTTAAATTTAATAGTGGTGGACTGTGTCACCCTAAGCAACCTATTGCATCAATGTCACTTCTCATCATCAAGAGGGGAAGGTAACAAGGATACCCATATTTTAGCAGTAGCTAAGTTAGATGCTAAAATAACTGTCTCTTTTTATTTTGTTTAAAACTTTTTGATTACCAACCCAAAAATAAACTATTAGAGACCCCACTTCCTTTTGGGGAGATCATGTACTAACATACTATTATAAATATAAATAAAAAAAATTAATTCGAGCCAAAGAAATTCAACCATAAGCAAAAGCCAGTAGAATCATTCAACAATAATCAAGCTAAGGAACCACCAAATATTATTCATGCTCTCTGTCCTGTCCATACATTAAATGGCATGGTTCTGAAACAACTTACATAGCTCAACATAAATTCATATAAGAAAATACAGAGTAGCATAATTTTAATATGGCAATGACAAACTTTGAACATAATCATAAGAGAAAAGCAAGAATTTTGCTGTTGAAACCTTCAGTAGAATGTAGTCTATTATCTCTCTGATTATACAGAACAAATTCTGCATCTTCATCGTTTGCCAGCAACAGGACATCATCATTTTCAGACATGCACAAAGGTATGACTGGATAAGGTCGTGAGAGATCAAGCTGGATACGCTCATAACTTACATTCAGCAACTGAGTCCAAGATTGTTCAACTCCAAATTCCCTCATTAGCCAAACAACAAAATGGGTTCGCCTGTGATCATGAGAAAGACATAGGCAACCCTTAAAAACCCCAAGACAAGGTTCATCATGAGGGACTTCAGAAAGACCTTCAGGCATCGACAAATATATGTATGTCTCATTCTGTAGATCATACGAAAAGAACACTAACTGATCGATAGTGCTAACCAAAACTTAATGTGCAAAGTGCTAACCAATTAACACTGCCATTCACAGACGCTCCATTAAATTGGTCCAGCATGGGAAGAGCAGGCAAAGTTAAAGTATTTCTCCAACAAGTCTCACCCAAGCAGTGAACTCTCACCTCCATATTCTGTGATTTACTATCCAAAAGGACTGCCACCACCTTGTAAGTGTCACTCACATCATCGTACCCAAACCCACACTTTGGGGACCCACCAAATTTATAATCGCTCCAACGGAGACTTAAGTACGGTGAATCTTCGGACATGATCCTTGTCGCCAGATTCCAAAACCAGACCCAGTATTCTATAAATCCTTCTCCAAAATTATAACTGTGAGTCCAAAAGCATACCAACCCATTGCAGACACCCAATATAATGTATTGTTACGGAATCGGTGGCAACCATCATCAATGGTGGATGTTGGGTTCTGGAGTAAACGACTTATGGAGCAGGGCGAGACACAGGTGTCGATGATTCCATCGTTCTCAATGTTGGCGTCTCCAAAGGTTAATAAGATGTGCTTGTTCTTGGAGGACCTTTTAAGGTGTAATTTAATGAATGTAGGATCGAACATAAGGGAATTCCAAGTTTTAGAAACACACCTGAATTGCATGAGAGATTTCACCGGAACCCATGACAGAATTTCCATGATGAGTTCCTGAGGTAAACCGGAGGAGAGTGAGCAGGAGACATTTTTCTGAATGCTTAAAAGAATATTGAAGATTGAACCAAAAACAGCAAAAGCAGAAGAAACTGAGAAATCCTAAGTATTTAGATTTTTGGTCTATATATGGGTTGTGTCCTGCTTGCTTCATATTTGTTACGAATTAGGGATGGGCAAAAACCCAGACCCGAATCCGAACAGAGCTAAGAATAAAAATGGTTATTGGGTCTGTTCGGACGGTATAGAGGTTAAAGAACTTAAAAGATGGTTTTATTGCAAAAATATTGTTGGCATGCATTATTATTACTTTTGCTTGTTCAAAATTTACGGTTTTTGATGCTTTAGAAAAATCAGAACACCAGAGTCACAACTTTGAGCATTGCACCACCACTTTCTCTCTCCATAAGTCACAAGTCGTCAAGTCGTGTATATTGTACGTGGAGTCTCCATTCTCTCATATATCATATCATGTTCTTCTCGCTTTCTCGAAAATGAAAGTGATTTTCCTCTTCCTCACTGCAAACCGAAGTCCTTGCTTGAGAATGGAATTGAATGACAGATCCAAAGAAATCCACCCGCCTCATCCGAAGCCGAAACCAACTCAAACCCGGTGCTATCCAAAGGGCAAACGGGTGGTAGCAGGCTTTATTTTTCATTACAAGGTTTTCATTGGATAAGAGTTTTTGGACTGAACCCATCCAAATATGACCAATATGCCCACCCCTATTACAAATGGTATAATTGAAAACATCATTTATTTTAGTCTCGAACAAAGTTATAATAGTACTTTAAAGATAAAATGTATTATTTTAGTTTTTAAAAGAACAAAAAATTTGATCAATTGATATAAAAAGGATTAATATGATTGACTTTTTATCTTATAAGAACAAAAATGATAATTTCATCTTACAGAAACTATTAATTATGATTGGATAATAAAATAAAATGTTATTAAACTTATAATAAAATAAAAGAAAATCAGTTTTTTTATTTTTTGGTATAGAGAACAGGTATCCTCAACGGGAGGCAATCCTTACCCAAGACTTGAACTCGATACTACTAGTGAACATGTAACAACCTCGTGCTAGTTGATTTATGCGCTTGGTGGTTAAATAATTTTATTTTTATGAAAATGAAAGAAAACAAAATAAACTATAATTTTAAAATGGGAAAAGAATTTAGTAATATTGACTATTGATTTTCATTAGGGTCGTCCTAGTGATGGGGGTAGGGTAGATGCATGAAGACTTAAGTTCGATTCTCGTTACCGCCATTGTGCACCAAAAAATAATATTGATTGTTGATTTTCTCTAAAGTGAGTGAAGTGAATGAAGTACATAGTATCAATTATTGATAAGAAAATCAATGGTTAATATTCTAACACATACATGATTTATTATGCATATGTATGTAATATTTACCATTGATTTTTCATCAATAATTGAGATTACTTATTTTATCGTAAATTGAATTGTTCACTTTCGAGGAACTAGGTCCTTATTTTTATTAAGATTTTAAAAAGAGGAATTTGTTAATTTTAAAAAATTTGTTTTTTTTTTTTTTTGTAAGATTTTCAAAAACTACTTTAGTAAGATTTTTATTTGGCTGAAATTTTAGAAAAGATAATGTATTTTCAGTCAGATTTTTATTTTGGGTAAGATTTTAGAAAAAAAAATAGTAATATTTAAAAAAGGGGTAAATTTATTTATTTTATTTTAATAGAAAAATCTACAATGCTCAAAACTTGAGATAGTATAACTATACATAAGTCTTACAATGCACATGACATTTGACTATGGAAAAACCATGCAATCAATGTATTATTAATTTTAACTATTAGTGAAATAAATT
This sequence comes from Pueraria montana var. lobata, assembly GCA_026413185.1. Taxonomy (NCBI): domain Eukaryota; kingdom Viridiplantae; phylum Streptophyta; class Magnoliopsida; order Fabales; family Fabaceae; genus Pueraria; species Pueraria montana. Next base: position 64,206,267 of record CM048650.1, on the reverse strand, counting down.
TAATGAAACATTAAGAATTTCTTGTTTTACAAACACAAATTTATTTATTTTTTAAAAGAAAATCACATTGCATAGGGAAAGCTTTAAATAGAATCACACTACAATCCCTAATGCAACATTTTTTTTATTCGTAGGAATTGGACTTAGGTACCAGGAGGTTTACAACAACTCATACAAAACTCAACCAACTGAGCAAGATCCCCATACTCCTAATGCATCAATTAAAAAGAGTTTCCTTTAGTTAATTATGCACATTATTAATAAATTTCAAATATTCATTTTCCCCTTGATTTTATAACAAATATAATTCAAAAAAATTAAAGATTTTGATCTATTACTTATTTTCATTTCCATTTTTTAGTTACTAATGGATAGTTTAATTTTTTTTAAGTTAAAGATTGAAAAATTGTTTTTGGCTCAACAGGAATAATCCTTCGTCATACATATCCTCTTGTGCAATTGGGAAGTCACATTCATGTAATTCTTGATATGATGATTTATATGTTGATTAATGTGATTTTTACATTAATTAAAAGGATGAATGTTCGAAACTGCTTGACATTGGAGCCAAAGTGTCCAATAGGATTTTTTATGACAAAAATCTTTTTAAGGTGGGGAGAAATGTAACATTCCCAATTTATGGACCTTAGAAATAAATAATAAAGAGATGTCTTTTATGGAATAGCTTTTGTATTTAATGGTTCAAGGATATCCTTAAGCATTATTAATAATAGTTACCTTATAATAGGATATGGCAGAAATAAGATAATAGGACCCTAATGGGCAGCCAAGGCCCACATAAGCCCATGCACACACCAATGGTTTTAAGAGAAAAGAGAAGGGAGAGTTAGAGAGAGATGAAGAAAAGAAAGAAAGGAAGCTAGAGAGAAGGAGGAGAAGAAGGAAGAAGAGAAGTGGAGCAGAGATCCAAGACCCAGTGACCCAGAACTTAGATCTGAGACCCCTAGTATGAGTGGTTCCCCTTCACCCTTCTATGTTCTTTTGTTTGGGCCTTGAATCCCTTTTCCCCTCTTCTTCCCTTGTTAGCTCTAAGTTAGGATTTTGATGGGTTTGATGAGCTTAAACTTGATTGGGGAGAGTTTAAGCATGTTTAGGAGCTGGGTTTTGGTGTAGACATGTTTTAGGCTCGATGTCGCATGTTTGGAAGAGGTTGGGAGGCCATGGGAGCAGAATCGTGAAGGTTTGCAATTCTGCAGAGTTGCAGTCTCGCTTAAGTGAGGACACTTCCACGCTTAAGTGAGAGTCTTCAAGGAGTGTGTCTATGAGCACCCTCTCTTAAGCAAGAGTTACCCATGGCTTAAGCGAGGGAAGGATCTCGCTTAAGCGAGAAATCCAGAGAGTTCATGAGAAAGTCTGGTGCGCCACGCTTAAGCGAGGCAAGGATCTTGCTTAAGCGAGGAAAAGGTCACGCTTAAGCGAGAGTGCCTCTAGGGAGCAGTATTGCCAGTCTAGCTTAAGCGAGAATAGGTTCTAGCTTAAGCGTGAACATGACCAGAGAACATCTGGGGACCCCTTTTAAGGGGATCTTTGGGAGACTGTAAAGGTTATAGATACTTAGTTACTTTCCAAGCTTTTACCCATGTATATGTATGATTGTTTGATGCTATGTGGTGTTGATTGTTAATGATAATGGTTGCTTTATTGGTAGTTGTATTCATGTGGTTGTGGCTTATGCTTAGGATTGATTGTATGTAACGATAAACCCCTCTAAATAAAAGACACCTAAAATACTTAAGACTATACTTAGGCCTCATAGTAAAAAGGTGGGGAGTTTCCCCTAAGTTTCAGAAAAGGCTTTTAAGCAATGTTTTGAAAATCGGACCAGTCATTGAACCGGTGACAGTACCGATTCAAGGTTCAATGGTTGAACCATAGTTGAACTGTGGTTGAACCGGTAATGATTATATAATATGTTTTTAAATTTTATATAATATATTAAGCAATAATAAAAAAAACTAACATAATATTTATTTCATAACATAAAATTATGTATATTTTTAAATATGTTTATATTAAATTAAACTAATATTGAACCAATATTTTAGAAATAAAAACCTAAATAGTTATTAAGACTAATTATATAATATTATATTATGTTATCAAGACAAATGATAGATAAGTTAAACCAATACATATGCAGTTCAACATATTATATTATTGTTAATGCTTAATTTATTTATTTATTTTAAAAAAAGCTTTGTATTATGTAATATGAACTAATAGTCCCACATAAGTAGGATTTTCATCACGATGCCTTTTTTTAAAATTGTTTTAAATTTAAATGAATTTGATGTTAGTCCCACACGTAGGCATCAAAGTGTTGTTGTGCTGCCTGATATTTACTACAATGATATAAGAGTCCCACATTTGTTGCATACTCAATTGAGGAGCTCTACTCTTCTTATAAAAACAATTGAATGTTAACAGCACTAAATTTAATCACAAGTCTCACATTGATCAATCGAAATTGGAGATATCTTTTATTCTTATGAAAATAAAAAATAGAAGCTTGTTTGCTACATTGAATCTAGAGTCCCACATCGGATGGGATTCAAATTGAAGAGATCATCATTTCTTATAAAACTGTTGCAAGTTTTTTGTGTTGAACCACAAGTCCCACACAGATTGCGTTTCATTTTGAAGTGCTCTTCTTTACCTCCAATATGCAGTTGAAAACTTTTTTTTCACAAACCGGTTTAGCCCAGTAACCTGCCAACTTTTACCAGTTTGAGCGGTTTATCCCGATTTAGTGCCGGTTAAAATGCTTAACAATTTTGGACTTGTTTCGGATCAGACTACTGATCGATTCACAGTTTAACCGGTTGAACCGGCCGGTCTGGTTTGGTTTTGATAACATTGCTTTTATAGTTTCATGAAAGGTTTTTAGAAAAAGATATCCCTCAGCAACATAGGGTGGAACCTTCCCTGGTACTAGTCATGTCCGAGAGCCGCACGTTCGGCATACAACGGTGTGCAAAAGGGTTAAGGATCCTCTATATCACCAAGGAGTGGTGAGTTTCAAAAAGGTTATGAAAAGGATTCTTTATGAAAAGGTTTTATGAAAGATTTTCAAAGGAAAGTTATGATCCCAAGAAAGGGAATAAGTAACTCACGAGTAGTTGTAAGAGAAAAGGGCTAAGAGGCCCCCCTAGAGGTGAGCGAAGGGACCGTCACCCAGACACCCATAGAGGAAAACCAACCATCTTCACCAAGTGAAGAGGGGGTTCTTCATAGGGAAGAACAACTAATTCTTCGGTAAGGGGAAAATGTTTTAGAGAAATATGCATTCAAATAACGGATGGTGGTTCAACTACTTTTGACCGGTGGTAGTAAGAGTTCATAGTGGGAGGGACGTCTCTCCTAGCTAGAGCTCAACCAAAAAGGAAATGACGTAAAATAGGATTATAACCTAAATAAAAAGATAATACAAACCAAGCAACTATAGAAACCAACTAGGAAATGTTGATGTGTATGATGTGTGTGTGTACCTTGTGTTGAAATGTAGAGGTTTCATGAGCCTAGCCATTAGGTGAGCGATGTGAGGTATACCTATACATTAGATGAGGATGTGTATGTGATGTAAGCTACCAAAGTGGTATGCAAGATGTTATACCTCACGGAGAGGTGATGTAAGCCCTAGATGGGGTAAGTGAGTAAAGAAAGAAAAGGTTAAGCATGTTCTCATCCAATGTGATAGGAAAGTGAGACCCTAGTAAGTGGTCAAGGAATCAGAGAGATATTTTGGTGCCTTAGGGCACTAGTAACCTTAGAGTTGGCCAAGGAGGTCCACTCTAAGTGTCTAATTAAAGAGTAAGGTAAGGTTTAAGGGAATTGAGGTAATGTTATGATAAGATGAAATAATCATGAGTGTGAGCAATAAGGACAAGAAAAGAGAAGCCATGAGAGTTAAGGAAAGGACCCCTAGAATAGAGAGTCGACCTAGAGTCTTTAGAGCACTCACTAAGACATTATGTCTCATCCCTTTCAGTATCTATGTTTGTTACAGGTTAGCAAGTAGATGCCGAATGGAAGGAGCTTGGAGCATGGAGTTGCTTGCTAGGAGGAAGATGTTTTAGTATAGTTTGTACTTCCCAATGCATAGGAGTTAGTTTATGTATCTTTCTTATCTTTTATACGACACCTAAATGCCAAGAGCTTTGTACTAGATTTCTTTCATGTAATATATGTTTAAGTTTAGGGTTTTTAGGTGCATAGTAACTTTGATATTCTTATATGCTAAGTTTTTATAATTTAGTAATATAAGGAGACAAAGGTAATATTCTCTAGGGTGTTACATACCCCCTTTCAATCACCCAAGTAATAACCAATTTTTACAAGATAGGAGAATCATAATACAAACTACACAACCAATGATCTGAAATCATCTATATGCACAATCATACACAAACAATCAAAAGTACACGAGGTGGGAAATAAAAGAGTATATATAGATTACCCCTGGTCTTCATGAAAAGGTGGAGGAGGGGAAAGAGGTGATTGAACGAATGATGTATATTGAGGAAATATTTTAGCAACCAAAATTTGAAACCTCAAGGATTAAAAAATTGAAGCTATATTACATAACATAAAAGCAATATTTTTGTATGTACGTAGGAGAAAGTATGCCTAAGTGACTTCAAAAGTTGATTGAATGAGAATTGCAATAACTAAGATTTGCTTAGTTGGCTTGAAATAACCAAAAGAAGAAATTGACATAGCATTGACACAACCTGTGTTCAGGTTTTATATATTTTAAATACACAGATTGAAAGATTAACAAAGTTCTTCATATCAAAAGTCATAAGCATTTAAAACAAGATTTACAACAATGTTTAATATAGTATGTAAAGTAGGGACAGTACAAAATATGTCTCATCCCATCAAGTTTCTCATAACAACAAAAGCATAAAAGTCTTGGACGAAGTTGCGGCATTTGTTGGCATAACTTCTCTTATGAGGTTTGGGAGGACCCTCTTGATTCTTACTTTTATATCTAAAAAAAAACAACAAAGGGATTAAAAGGATTGGTAAAATAAGTGAATTTTTGTAATGAGATTTGTGGGAGGAATTTCTTATATAAACAAAGCCAAGAAGAACTTTAAGATCTTTAACATTTGTAATGGAATAACAATGTTACACGTATTAAACATAAAGAAAGGAAATCACATTTCTTCTATTTCACATCTATTTGTAATACTTAGGAGCAAATGAATCGAATATTAAGTGAAGAAAAATAACATTTTAAATTTTATTTTGCATTTGCTAGAATCTTTTTCAAAATTATCATAACAATAGAAATTCCAAAAGATGTACGATTGGTTCCCTTTTGAGAAAATCATTTATAAAAAATAAGAAGTTAAAATAATCTCATTGAATCTAAATGTTAGAATCCAACCATTACAACAATAGTCAATAGAATAATCCCCAAATTTTTTTAAGCAAAAGAAAGGGTAAGCAAGAGTATCACAATAACGGGAGAGATCCCAACTATGTTGGCACCTCAACCACTAACCATGATTTGCAGCAGGCCCTAAATAACATTAAAAAGAAATCAGAAAGAGAGGATACAAAAATCCATGGGGGGCATCAACCAAACCCATGGATGGCAAAACATTACTCAAATCTATAGTTGGGAAGACCAATTCTATCCTGACAAAAAGAGGAGCAGAATCCCACCAACAGAAATCCTCATTAGTAGTTCCAAAACAGGCTATAATATCTGCACAGCTATTGCCATCTCCATAAATATGATCAACTAAATCATTCATACTGGATGTAAAAGCTATGCAATTTTTCCACTTATTCCTAATACTCCTAGAAACAAAATCAAGATTTTTAAGAGCTTCAATCCCCAAATTAGCAAAAGTAAGAAACAAAAATGAATTCACATTATATGTCTTGTTCTTACAACAAATTGAAGGGTGAAAACTACTTACTTGATTTAAGATAAGTTGAATTGTGCAAGCCATTCAGTAGGAGCTTAATTTTTATAAGGTGAAACCAAGCTTGGAAAATATTCATTGGTCTGCCACCAAACTTTGTCGTTTGGAATTTCAGTAATGCTCACCATATTATTTCTTTGGTTATATATAATAACTTCCAAATCATCATTGTTTACCAGAAGCAGGACATCACCATTTTCAGACATGCACAATAGTAACATTGGACGTAAAAAGCTTTCACTTTGAAGATTCTCATAACTAACCTTTACCAATTGAGTCCAGGACTTATCATCTCCAAACTCCCTCATTTGCCAAGCAACAAAATGGGTTCCTTGGTCATCATGGAAAAACCATAGAGAATCCCTAAAAACCACAAGATTTGGCTCTACTTCAAAGACTTCATCAAGACCATCAGGTAGCAGCAAATATCTATGTTTCTCCTTCCGCAGATCAAAAGAAAAAATTACTAACTCATTGGATGGAATATTATCGTAATCAAAATGAGAACTCAACTTGTCAAGTGCTAACCAGTTAATAGTGCCACTCAAAAAGTGTCCATTTTGCTCTAGAATGGGAAAAGTAGGGAAAGTTAAAATATTTCTCCAATAATTTTCACCTAAATCGTGAACTCTCACCTCTGTTTTCTCCGATCTACAATCCAAAAGGAGAAACACCACCTTATAAATGTCACTTGAATCGTCATAGCCAAATCCAAAATTTACAGAAGCTGCTGGTCCAAATCTTCGACAGCATGGATTGACACAGAGGCATGGTGATTTTTTTGATCTCATTCTTGTAGCTGGGTTCCAAAACCGGACCCAATATTCATCAAATTCATGACCAATATAACAACCACGCAAACAGACCAATCCATTGCAGGAGCCAGTGACCCAATATTTAGTCTTTAATTGGTAGCATATGTCTTCATCAATGGCTGATGATGGGTTATTGAATAATCGATTTATGGAGCAGGGTATGGCATATGCATTAACATCATCAGAGTCGGGGGGATCGGGGACATCTTCTTGTGTTAAAATGGTGTGGGTGTTTTTTGACGATCTTTCAAGGTGTAGTTTCACCAAAGTTGAATCAAAGATGAGGGAATTCCAAGTTTTACAGACACACCTAAAACGCATAAGATATTTCACAGGAATCCATGATAGGATTTCAATGATAATCTCGTGAGGGAGAATCGGCATATTTTGACCTGTAGGCATTTTCTTGACTGATGAAGATTGAATCCTGAAGAGACATAAAAACCCTACAAATCACTCACTTGAATTTTGGGCTATGGGCCAAGTGCGGGCCGAGTGCTTCATATTTGGTCCATTTGATACCGATCAATCTATTTATATTTATTTATCTATTTATAATATAAATTATGTGTTACGCAACAATGCCACTGCCATTTCAATATTATATTATTTGCCACGTAAGCAAAAATGCTTACGTGTCATTACAAGACAAAGTGTACCTTCTTTTACTTCACCTCTCTCATTATCATATTGCCCTGAACCACCATGTGAGAGAATGATCCCTACTCAGAAAAATTATTGGTGTATAATATTTGCCCTACTAGACTTGTCAAGTTCAGGCCACTTCCTCTCTTTGCCAATTGAAGGTGATAGAATGAATCTTACTCGGATAAAAATTAACCTTTCAACATTGGTGTATAACTAGATGTCAACCCGTGCGAGGCACAGGTTCATTTTGAAATATTTTACAAGTTTATTCTAGAATTTTGAGCAATTTTTATCTTATTGAAAAATAATTAAGATAAATTTTGTCATTATATGGATAACATTTTGACTGTTTACATTGATACATTTATAAGAGAAAATAGTCTACGAACTAGGAGTGTAAAATTGTTTTACACTATCATACGATTACAAACCATTATGTATGGTAAGTTTGTTGATTTTTCTAATAACTACCTTAAAAGTCACACCAATGATGATTTTTCATTTATCGATGATGTAAAAGTTTTACACTTATAGTGCATGGTCGTTAAACTCTATTTATGTTAATTTGTAATTTAAATGAAATTAGTTTTAATTACATGCATAGTGAGTTCTATTCATTATTTATGTGCATCAGAGTGGGAGTATTTAGTGTGCTTTGGCAAATGATTGGTAGGTCTTGGGGTGCCAACGTTGTTGGGATGTCAAGTTCCCTATTGTGCTGCCTTTGCAAGCTAAGCCTTTGTAAAAAAATTAAAAAGGTTTTAATTACATCAAATTTTTGTGATCAAATAATAAATTTACCTTTCTTAACACTTTATAGGTTTTTATCTCCAAAGTTTAAAATAATGTAAATAAAATAGTATAGTTGTTGAGCTTTCTTTGAATTTGTATTCAAATAGTTTTGTTTTTCAACAAATTATTGTTAAATGGTTGATAGGTTCATGCTCTTTTGGAATATCAAAGATTAATTAATACTAAATATATGTGTGATCTTGATATCCGGTGAACTCTTCCTCAACTGAACTCTTTACAAAAAATGAAAATTAAAAAAATAAATACTTAATTACTAATTGGAGTAATATATGTGCTGATTGATATCCTTGCCAAGATGGGCTCCTCTCAAAAGGTCCCTTTCATTATGTTTGAAGATCTCCCTATTAGTCTTGCACTGGCATTGCATGTTGATGCTATAGGCACAATATTTGTTCATGTGTAATTTGGTTGCTTCTTTTTGTTTCTTTTGCCTTTTTTGTCATACATTACCCAAAAATATCTAACATTTAATGTGTCTAAAACAGCACATCTAATGCTCATAAGCACCATTTGTAGACCACGAGGCTTCTGAAACACAGCATGAACTTGAGAAACCTGTATTGAATTCGCATTTGTATTCATCGTAAACCAATCAAATGAATAGCTGCCCTCTTCCCTCTATTCCGCATCACCAGCGGTGCCAACTGGTATGCACCAAGTTCAAACTAGACCCACATAGCACCAAGACAGGACCTGCAATCAGGGATCCAACATAGAAAACAAACAATAGGCCAAAAGAAGAAAAAAAGAACAATAGAGAAAAGAAAAACTTAGATCCAAAATAGCTCGAGTCACAACACAAACTTTCACTTTCCACCACTTCTTCATCCTCCAACACTTTAGTTTTTCTCCAGTTCTCTATTTTCTCTTCTTCCATTCAGAGCTTCAGTTCTTCGAGCTCATTGCTTTGCTTTCAATCTGCGCAGTAATCTCTCTCTGGAAAATGGGGACGATGGTGATGATTTCCTTGAGGAGCTTGTGTTCAAGAAGCTCTATTTTGAGGTGAGACTCTCTCTCGCGGAGGTCCTCAATGAGGCGCACGAGGTCAAGGACGTCAGAGGGGTGGGGCTGAACCTGAGCAAAGGAGCATGAGAAGTAGTCACCCATACTTTCATCAGAAAACTACAAAAAGAAAATAGTTTGCCATCACGAACAGAGAAGATTGTAAAAGAAGAGTGAAAGTTAGAAGATGAAAGGATTTTATATACTCCCTCAGTCCCAAAATGAGTGTCGCATTTGAAAAAAAAAATTTGTCCCAAAATGAGTATCACGTTTGGCTTTTCAATGCAATATTAAATACTTTTTTCCACTAATACCCCTAATAATGTCACTTTAGCTTTTCAATGCATTGTTAATAATAAGGTTAGTTTTGTAAAATTACTTCTCTATTTCTTCTATTTAATAGCTTTTCTTGGTCTGTGTAAAAAAAACCTAGGACGACACTCATTTTGGGACGGAGAGTGTGTGTGTGTGTGTGTGTGTGTGTATATATATATATATATATATATATATATTAGTGATGGTTTCAAGAGGAGTTGATGGCTTAGTGCTGGTTTCGAGAGAAGGTTTTTTTGAGAGAAGTTACGTACCTAAAAGCACGAGATGAGTTGATGGTGTTGGTTTCAAAAAATTATTTATTTGAATAAATTAAAGAATAAATTTTTTTACATCTGTCTGTAACAACCCATCTTCGTTACAGATTTGTTATACTAAAGATTTTATTTCATTAAATTTTAAAAACTCTCTACTTAGTTTATTGATAAAACACTGGAGAATTTTTCCGCGGTTCCCAAAACCAACAGATAAAATTTAAAGCTCAATTTATAAACATCTCTTATACAAAGCTTAGCTAAATAAAACTATGTGTACATACATCTTTTCACATGATAAATACACAATACCCCTAACTGGTTCATTTTATACATAAGACCAAACAAAGAAAGAGAAAGAAATGATAATGTCTTCAATCCCTCGTACGCTCTATCCACAAAATCTCCAAGAGAAAGATCCACCTAAAAACCATCTGCTCCCCTGAACACGATGTCTGAGATCATCACAGGCACAAACCACACGTGCAAACAGTGCAAGGTAAGCTTACCAAACAAAACTATACATATAAGTAGATAAGTGAATTTCTAATTATTAAGGAAAAGGACGAGAAAACTAGATTTTGTATGCTTCAAAATACTATACATAATAACTTAAAATGGCATACAAAAGTTAGTTCATAATTTCAAAACTCAGTTCAGCAATAAACACCAATAAACAACACCATCATGACTCAACCATCTCAATTAGTTCATACAACATAGTTATAACATGAATCCTCAAAATATCAATGACAACATAGTTCTATCACCAATTATTACCATGAATCATCAAATCTCATGGATTACATCCAATCAACAAATCTCATAAATCCTTATCTAACATCAACAACATAAACCATCACCGCTCATCATCATGAGCCATAAGCATCATAAGTCACATCTCAACATAATACAATCACCAACATCTCTCATCACAAAGTGATGTACAACATAAACCACTAGACAACCTTAGTTGACAAGACTGACTCTACTCCATGGAGTTTCGACACCACATGAGTGGTCCTCACAGGCCCCATCCCCTACCATAGTCTCACCTTTGACCATTCAGGGAGTCCCATGAGCTACCCTGTGGAGGAAGTGTGGATGTAATCGAATATAGACAAGTGTGGTTATTGGCTTACCTCTGTAAGTCTTGCAAAACCTTACATCTATAGGAATTCACCCACTTGGCTATTCTATAGGCCCACCGTTGACCACCACGAAAACCTCCGGCACTAGGTTAAGAGCCTACCTAGCACCCTCAACTTACATGCCTACCCATATGTTTGTGCACCAACTATGCACACCTATGCACCAACTATGCATATACTACATTCGGAATATTTCTGTGCACCAACTGTGTGCACACACCGTATTCCAGCGGCAAGGCATATTTGGAATCCCTTATAGTATGAGATATGGCACCTCCGTACCCGCCATCTCCAATGGCCCGACTTAAGGGTCCAAATATATCTCAACAACATCAACAATCCTCAACCACAACAATAATCCATCCCCTATACACTAACAGAGTCACTAAACCTCTTGGGAAGTAGTTCTCAACACTCCTACACGCCATTCGGAGTCAAAACATAGGGGTGGTACTTGGGAAGATATCCCACTAGGCGAGATCCCCGGGTCACTTTAGTGGGCTGGAGTTCTGGTGTGAACTCACCCTCCCAAGTATACCATTTTCTGTAAAAATCTTCCCAAAGGACATAGCTAACTCCTCTTTAACATATAGGGATGGTTCCAACACATAGTTCACATACACATCATCATCATCTTTTCAAAATCATACTCATTAATATTTCATTTCAAATTCTTAAAACATCAACATCAATTTATAGACATCTCAACAAAACATAAACACCATCAACAAAGCATTCATTTATAGCATTCACAACTCACCTAAGTTCACCCTTTTCATAACCACTTCTCAAAGAATGTAATAATCCACATATAATTGTGGTAATTCTAATTGAAATTCATTTGGAAACCATTCTAATTAAGTTTGCAAAATGAATCCTTGCTTAAGCGCAACTTTCAGGAATTATTTGTTTACTTCCAGGGTTCCTCGCTTAAGCTAGGATTTTTGGCGCTTAAGCTAGGTCACACTTAAGCTAGGATTTTTGGCGCTTAAGCTAGGACAGCTTTCTGACCAAAAATTTTCTCTGTCCCCTATTTCGCTTAAGCGAGAACTACTCTGTTCTTAAGCGAAACAGGGTTGTAGGACCTCGAAAACATGCTTAAAACTTCCCAATCGTTACCAAATTCATTCCAATTCAAATTTTACATCATACATAACATATATACATTATTCCACATTCAAAAAGAACATTCCAAGCATAGAACATACAAATACGCATTCAATCATATTAAAGCTTCCCTTACCTAAACTTTTTGACTCAAAACCTTGAGGAAGAAGCTAGGGAGGAGACTTGATGATTCAAGAATGATCTCTACCCAACTTTGGCTATGAAATCAACTAGAGGACACCTAAATCAATCCCAAAATAAGCTTCAATCAAATTTTCACCCACCAACCAAGATTCCACATGAAACCCATCTCTCATGTTCTTGGTAGGAATTGAGAAAGAAACTAAGAGATCAAGAATTGAACTTACCAACTAGAATCAACTAAGGAGGCTCTAGGGAAGAAGAAATCAAGCTTCAAAAGGACTTAGGAATTTCCACCAACTCAAGAGGAAGAGAGACTTAGAGAAGAAGGAAGAAGAATGAAGAAATTGGAAGAAACGTGAAGCTTGGCACGTTTAAGAAGTGAGATTTGCATGGAATTTTACTATTTGCCCCCACCTTTCCTCTAAGGACAGTCCCTTCTCTTATTTTTTTCTATCCTACAACTTACGAAACTCACGTTAAAGTCCCAAAAATCCCAGAACACACACTCTAGTCCGACACCTCCTGAAAATCTAACAATGACACTATGGCACATAACAAAAATCAATCTATTTATCAATTCTTTTATAATTATCATGAATTTAAATTTAATTTCCTCTTACGGTATTTATCAAGCACTTATAATACATTACAAAAAATCACAGTGTTACACTGTCCATCACTTTCTTGGTATGTGTTAGAAATTTCTGCATCATTTGGATTTAAAACTGCATGACCGTGTAGTTATTTTTAAACTGCAGGTGATCCAGTTTGCAAATACTTTGCAAGATCACATACTGTGTACCCGAACCCGTATCACGTACCGAAGAGTACCACAAATTATGTGACTATGGGCTGAACCTACTGTTTGTCATTAATTAATTTTTCAAAGTTTGTTATCACTCTTAGAATGCTGTCTAATGTTTGTAATAAATGGTGGTCACGGACACATAAATTTATAGGATGTTTTGCATGGGAATAACCAGCCAGATTACATCATGCATTCAAGTATATTTAGGCAAAATATTTTCCAAAGGCACTAAAATCTTGTGAGGAATAGCGTGAAAGGAGCAGAACCTAGCACAACCGGTTTGTTAAGAAATGAAGATATTAAAGAAAGTGTAGAAGTTAAAGAATAGCTCCAAGAGTCATCTATTTCTTATTGAGGGTTCTCAATGACACATTACTAGTTAGTTTGTAACAACCTTTCTAGGAGTGATGTGAACTACGTTACCCTATGCCTAAAACAACACATGGCACAACAGAAAACAATAACCCATGAGGTTCGAGTGGGTCAGAAAAGTAAGTTCTTATCTTCCTAGTGTATGGAACTTGATTGGTCTAAAATGATGTGTTTTGATGGCCAGACCTTAGATCCCAAGCTAGTTATTCATGAGGCCGAGGGCCAAGTCCAAATAGCTAACCACAACAAGGCCAATGCTTTCATGCATGCTACGGCTCTTCAGCCACCACATGGATCCTAAATGCACAAGGTGAAATGGGTAGCTCTGAAGGAGAGATTTTCAAGTTAAATGTGGCAGAAATCAATGACCATGAAATGGGCATTTTTGCCATATTCAGAGGCAGGTCTGGCTCTCTATTGGCAACTGCAAGATGTGAAATCAACAGAGCTCATGATGCTAGAACTTCTGAAGCTTTGGGAATAAGATTTGGCTTGGAAGTTAGAACAAGCAAAGGATCTTTGCCTCTTGAAAGAGGAGGCTGAATAAGATAGATTGGAAGCCATTGCTGTGTATACAAATATTAACATTAACAGAAGTCATCTTATTTGTTCTCTTTTTTTTTTCCTCTCTCTCTAAATTTAGCCACTGCTTTTTAGGAGGAGGGACAAAAAAAGAACATGATGCAATGCCCGAGGAATGTAATTAATTGAACTATGCCCGTTCTGAGGAGAATAATGTAACCACAAAGAATCGGAGAATGAATCACTGAAGGAGAAATAAATTTTTTATGGATGGATTGGAAATAAACATGTTGTTGTATTGATGTTAATTAAGTATGTGGTCATTCCTATCAACTCACATGCCAAACTGCACAGCTAACGTTTAATCTGAGTTCTGAGGCAGCAAGCATGCATTCCACTTGACTAACAGAACAGAATGTATCAATTGACTATCAGAGTTTTTTTCTTTTATTATTATAAAAGGAAATGGTTAATTAAATATTTGGCTTGAAGAGTTATAGATGATTGGTATTAATGTTAATTAAGTATGTGGTCAACACTTTTTCTCAGTTTGGAGCTTTTGTATTAGAGTTTGACTCCAGTTGACAGCACTTGATCAATACAACAATAACAGAACAAAATAAACTTATTAACTTATTATATAGATTATTACCTCCGATATCCTTTTAATTTTTATAAAGCGTTTCAAACGTAAGAACCTTCCTTAAAGAGGTGTCCATAGCATTGTAAGAACCTTCCCCAAAGGGTTTCTACCTCGCCAGAAGTTGCAGAACGTGTCTGCCTTGCCGGAAGTTGCAGAACGTCTCCTCTCACCAGAAAAGTAAAATAAATAAATAAATAACATCTCCTTGGAACTGTGGCTGCTTACGTGCTCAACCAACACGACTTCGCAGCAAAACACAGCTGAACCTGCCGTGTACTGAACCCGTGCTGCACCTAGGAATTCCATCGTGCATTTTAAAAAACCGCTACTGCTTTCTGTGATTTACCACTAACACGGCACTATTGACAACCTAGAACGAAATTACTAATCTTGGTTTACTAGATTCTCTTTGTATCAGTTATATTTTTGAAGTAAAAATTAAAAAGGTTAACAAAAGTCCACTTAAATACAGAAAATTATGGATTTCGCTTATTTTCTGTTATTAGATTTTTAAGAGGAACGTTCACTGGATAAAATGAATAAAGAAGCCTTTCTTAGATGCTCACAGGTGATAACACATAAAACATAATAAAATAAGACAATTACAATTCTGGTATTTCATATAGAGAAGGAAATTACAGGACAATGTCATTAATATTATGTGAAGAATTACAACAACTGTCCCTTTTATTATTTTTTATTGAAACTTTTTGATTACCAACCCAAGAATAAAATATTTGAGAATCAATATTCCTTTTGGGAAAATCATCTACAAGCTTACTATATTATAAATATAAATTAAAATCAATTCATTCCATCCAAAGAAATTCAACCATTACTAGAGTCATCCAACAAATTCATCAAGCTAAGGAACCACCAAAATTATTCTTGCTCTCTGTCTTGTCCATACATTACATCACAAGGTTCTGAAACCACTTACATAATTCAACATAAATTCGTATAAGCAAATGCAGGTATCTTAATTTTTATATGGCAAAACCAAGCTTTGAACATAATCGTAAGAGAAAAATGGAAAATAGATGTTGAAACCTGTAGTAGAGTTTATTATATTATCTCTCTCATTATACAGAACAAATTCCCAACCTTCATTGATTGCCAGCAGCAGGACATCATTTTCAAACATGCAAAGTGGTTCTGGACAAGGTGGAAAGCCATGAATTTGTAGATGCTGATAACTTATATTCAGCAACTGAGTCCAAGATTTTTCATCTCCAAACTCCCTCATTTGCCAAACAACAAAATGGGTTCTCCCATGATCATGAGAAAGACACAGGCAACCATTCAAAACCCCAAGATCGGACCCAATATTCTTCAAACTTCACATTATGCCTATAATTGGTTGAATTACTGAGATGAAAGCGTGGTGATTCTTCAGACATGACCCTTGTGGCCGGGTTCCAAAATCGAACCCAATATTCTTCAAATTCATCTCCAACAAAAGAATCACCCAAGCACACCAACCCATTGCAGACACCAAAGACAAAGTGATTGTGGTTGAATCGGTGGCAACCATCATTAATAGTGGATGTTGGACTATCAAGTAAGCAACGTATCGAGCAGGGTGCAGCACAAGTCTCGAATTCAGAGTTCTCAAGGTTGAAGTGTTCAAATGTTAATAAGACATGGGTATATTTGGGAGATCTTTGAAGGTGCAATTTGACAAATGCAGGATGAAAGATGAGGGAATTCCAAGTCTTAGAAACGCACCTGTGTCGCATGAGAGTCTTCACTGGAACCCATGACAGAATTTCCATTATGAGTTCGTGAGGGAGAACTGAACAATACTGAGAAGGAGATATTTTTATGAATGTGTAAAAGAATACTGAAGATTGAAGCTAAAACAAAGAAACCCTGAACACAAATCCTCTCCAATTATAAAAACTGGTTAGTATCCAATTTATACACATCTCACCCTTCATTCATTTTTTTTTTTTATCTTTTTATATATAAAAATTATTAAAAAATATAATTAATCAACCGTTAAGATCTCGTCAGTATATAAAAAAAAATACTCAAGAGGATTTTCTGCTGACAAATCCTATATTTATATTTTTGGTCTATAGGCTTAAAAATAAATAGATTCAGACTGATAAGAAACCTTCGTTATCATTTATTTTTGTCTCGAATAAGTTTATAATAATCTTTTCAAGATAAAAAGGATTGTTTTCATTTTTTTTTTAATGTTGATCCATTTAATTCTTTTTAAAAACTAAATTAATTGGTATTAAAAAGGATTGTGTTGATTGAATTTTTTATCTTTTAAGAACAAAAATGATAATCTTTATCTTATAGAAAATAGGGACATGTTTCTATCACGAATGGAATTGCAACAAAATGGGAAAAAAAGTATTTAAAAGTAATTTGAAAATAAAGTAACCCCCAAAATTTACTTGATGTGATAAAATATTGGGAAACTTTTTCAAAAGTTATTGGTCTACAATTACCAAAATAAGATGGATTTCGTTTGGGAGTGAATTTATGCACCGAGAAAGGCAGAACACTAATTTCTATTAACTAGTATTTTCGTCCGAGTATTGTACAAGACAAATTCAATATGTAAATTTATGATTATAACTAGTATTTTAATCTGTGTATTATGTATTGTATGAGTTGAATATAATATATAAATTTTATTATTATTATTATAATTATAATTATTATAAAAGATATGAAAAAAATTCTTATCATATAATTAAAATAAATAAATATTACTAAATGACTAGATAAAATTTAATAACTTTTTTTTGTAAAAGAACATTGAATATGTTCTAGTATATATAACAATCGTCAGCATAATGAACCAACATATAAAAATTTAAGAATGTATATCTTAACATATTTGAAGAACGAACTTGTCCTTGATTGAGTCTCTCCTAAAATAATACAGAGAATATCTGAGAATAAAGGAGAATGATTTCTTATGAGATAATATTTCAATCTTTTACAAAGAGATCCCTAATACCATCGGATCATAACTAATAATTATCCTAATAAAAAGTACAGAGATTTCTAATTAATAAGGTAATAACTTATCCAAATAAAAAATAATAATGCTAAGAATCTCAAATTAAGAATTTTGATATGCAAATCTTATCAAGATAAGGAAAAATAGAGAAAAAAAATGAATAAACCGTAAAAATTAAAATTTTAAATAAAGACTTATGGTAATCCTAATTAGCATAATTATTTAGTGCCTTCTTCCTATGGTATCGCAACCACAAAGATATTCATATCAAATGGCTGTAAGTTTTAGACAAAAAAATTATATATTAAAAAAAAACACATTCGATCAAGATCTGAGCACTATATATATGTGTGTGTATGTGTGCGCGCGCTTTCATTATTTCACTCTCGTTTGCATACTCTTCTCTCAAATAATCAGAGGAGAACAAATCACTGAAGGAGAATTCATTTTTTTATGGATGGATATTCAATCCATCCAAAAAAATCTTTTTAAAAGTTAAGTATTTGATTATTTGAAAATATTGTCTCTCATTTAAAAGTATTTTTAAAAATTAAATAATTTTTACAACTATTTTATTTTTTGTTTAATTCACTTTAAAGAAATGTTCATTTGTTGTATTGATGTTAATTAAGTACGGTAAACTATGTTTTTCGTCCCTCAACTTTTCCCCATTTATGGTTTTAGTTCCTAAACTCTTCGATGAATGATCAACATCCTTAAACTTTTTTTCGTCCAATGTTTTAGTCCTTTCCGTCTATTTTGATCAGTAAGTGATGACGTGGCGCTAGTTTTATTATTATTTTATTTGATTACATTTTCTGATAGTTTAAAACCGCTAAAAATTGTGTTTTTGAAAGGATTAAATAATTTGTGGCGACTTTTAGCCGCGACAAATTGCTTCATCTTGAACAATTAAAAACCTGAAAACCCTTGATCCCAATCCAGTTCATGATTTTTCAAACCAATTCAAATAAATAGTCCTCTCTCTTATCTTGTGCCTATGTCGCGATCACCCTCCCTGCCCAAGACGTCATTAATTGGCACGAATCAAAGGAAAACCCAAATACCCGCTCTTCCTCATCGCGATCACCCTTCCATCCCCCTTCCCACTTCCTTTTGTCACAACCTAGCACCTTAAGACGCCAAATCTGAGCATCCAGAGGACGCTGCCGAGCTTGTTGGCAGAGATCTTGTTGTCATTGTTGCCATCGAAGCGATTCGTTCATGTCTTCAAAGGAGAAGGGGAGGCGCGTGCGAAACTCTCATGGAGTCCCTGCATGCCGTGAAGTTTGGGAGCAATGCCTATGCATTACTTGGACAATTAATTTTTTCAAGCATATTGTTGCGTGAAGTTTGGATGAAAAAGTGTTGGTAGTTCAAAGGTGTATAAGTCAGAGAAAGGATTGATACATATGGCACGTGAAGGTTGGAAAAATGATGGATATTGGGAACGTGAGGTATATTGGGACCATCTAGCATTTTAGTGCTCTTTGAAGTTTGTGTGCGCATCTGGGATTTTTTACATTATGTGCATGTGTTCCGTTATGTTGGGTTTTATGCAGGAACATGATTTGTAACATCACTTGTGCTGAAGTGTCTTTCAATAATATATTGACTTTTGCTTTTTTTTAAGGGTAAATGTTCTTTATTTTTTAAAATAAAGCATTTTCTGGCAGTTAAAAATAATCAGAAAATGCTTTTTACTAATTTAACACTATTGTGATGCATTTTCTAGCGGCTTTTAGCCATCAGAAAACAAATGGTAATAAAATAATAATAAAATGAACGTCGCGTCATCACTTAACGGCCAAAATAGACGAAAAGAACTAAAAGCTCTGACGAAAAAAAGTTGGGAGACATTGACCAATCTTCGAAAAGTTTTAGGGACCAAAACCAGAAATGGCGAAAAGTTCAGGGATGAAAAACATAATTTACCCAATTAAGTATGTGGTCATTCGTATCAACTCACATGCCAAACTGCACAGCTAACGTTTATTCTGAGTTCTGAAGCAGCAAGCATGCATTCCACTTGATTAACAGAACAGAATGTATCAATTGACTATCGGAGTTGTTTTCTTTTATTATTATAAAAGGAAATGGTTAATTAAATATTAGGCTTGAATAGTTATAGATGATTGGTATTAAACGTTAATTAAGTATGTGGTCAACACTTTTTCTCAGTTTGGTGCTTTTGTATTTAGAGTTTGGCTCCAGTTGACAGCAGCAGCAATTGAAGAAACACTTCTAACCAAAGCGAAGCCTCAGTCCATTTGATCATCTAGCCTGCTTTTGTAGCTCTGCCTATGCATTTATCAGGTTTGGTTCTACTATATATGGATTATGCAGAGAATTTATATCAGAATTCTAAAGTGGTGAAGGCCACATTTTTTATGCAAGGGTGCCTTAAGCTATACTTAATTGTTTAGCCTTTGCCATTAAATTTATTTTGCTTATAAAAAAAATAAAAATAAAAACATTTTAGCAGAGCAAGTATATTCTGAACTTAATCTTAGAAAGGGTAATTATAACACTCTCGTCTTCCATGTTTGGGAAAATGACACTCAACCCCAATCAGGTTAAACAATGTAATTTAAAAAAAAATGGTTGACAGTGAATTGTTGCAAGGAGTCCACCATTAAAGGAAAGAAAAAAAGGTTTAAAATAATGCAGTTGACAATTGCATGGAGTCAACGTGAAAGTTTACTAAATAGAAATAATTTAAGCACTTGAATACAACAGAACAAAACAATGTTACCTAAGATCTTTCCCTACAAAAGCAAATGCTGAGACCACACCCCCCTAAAAAAGACAGCAATTTTGGGCTTAACAATCACAAAGTCACAATGGGAAAATATAAATCTGCTTCTTACAGTAATATTATGTGAAGAATTACAACAACTGGCCCTTTTTTTTTATTTTGATTAAAACTTTTTGATTATCAACCCAAGAATAAAATATTTGAGAATCAATTCCTTTCGGGAAAATCATGTACAAGCTTACTATATTATAAATATAAATAAATTAAAATCAATTCGTTCAATCCAAAGAAATTCAACCATTAGCAATAACCAATAGAGTCATCCAACAAATTCATCAAGCTAAGGAACCACCAAAACTACTCAAGCTCTCTGTCTTGTCCATACAAGACATCAGAAAGTTCTGAAACCACTTACATAATTCAACATAAATTTTCACCAAAAAAAAATTCAACATAAATTCATATAAGCAAATGCAGGGTATCTTAATTTTGATATGGCAAAACTAAGCTTTGAACATAATCATAAGAGAAAAACTGAAAATAGATGTTGAAACCTGTACTGTTTATTATATTATCTCTCTGATTATACAGAACAAATTCCCTATCTTCATTACATCATTTTCAAACATGCAAACTGTTGCTTGACAAAGTGGAAAGCCATGAATTTGAAGATACACATTATAACTTATATTTAGCAATTGAGTCCAAGATTTTTCAACTCCAAACTCTCTCGTTAGCCAAACAACAAAATGGGTTCTCCCATGATGACCATGAGAAAGACACAGGCAACCATTCAAAACCCCAAGATCAGGCTCGTCCTCAAAAATATCATCTGGCATCAACAAATATCTGTATGTCACGTTCTTCAAATCATATGAAACAATTACTAACTGATCGATAGTAACAGTATTCCATTGATAATCAGAACCCAACTTGCGAAGCGCTAACCAGCTAACAGTGCCACTCACAAACTGTCCAATTTTTCCCAGCATGGGAAAACTAGGGCAAGTTAAAATATTTCTCCAACAAGTGTCACCCATGCAATGAACTCTCACCTCCATTTCCTGTGATTTAATATCCAAAAGGACTACCACTACCTTGTAAGTGTCATTCCAGTCGTTGTACCCAAACCCAAACTTCACATGATGCCTATAATTGGTTGAATTACTGAGACCAAAGCGTGGCGATTCTTCGGACACGACCCTTGTGGCCGGGTTCCAAAATTGGACCCAATATTCTTCAAATTTTTCTGCAAAAGAAGAATCATGCATGCAAACCAACCCATTGCAGACACCAAAGACAAAGTAATTGTGGATGAATTGAAGGCAACCATCATCAATAGTGGACGTTGGGCTATCAAGTAAATGACGTATCGAGCAGGGTGCAACACAGGTCTCGAATTCGATGTCCGTGTGGTGTTCAAACGTCAATAGGATGTGGGTGTTTTTGGAGGACCTTTGAAGGTGCAATTTGATGAATGTAGGTTGGAAGACGAGGGATTTCCAAGTCTTTGAAACGCACCTGAATCGCATGAGAGACTTCACTGGAACCCATGACAGAATTTCCTCTATGAGTTCGTGAGGGAGAACTGGACAATACTGAGCAGGAGACATTTTTATGAATGTGTAAAAGTATAATGAAGATTGAAGAAAAAACAAAGCAACACTGGTTAGTAAACTGGTTAATTATAATTATAAAAAAAAAAATGGAGAGTATCCACTATCCAGTTTAGACATCTCATCCTTCATTCATTTTTTATTTTTTTATCTTTTTATATATAAAATTATTAAAGATTAAAATTAATCAATGGTTAAGATCTCGTCTAATGTTGAAAATACTGAAGAGGATTTTCTTCGGACAAATCCTATATTTAGAGTTTTGGTCTATGGGCTTAAAAATAAAAAGATTCAGACTGAGAAACCTTCATTATCATTTATTTTAATCTCGAATAAGTTTATAATAATCATTTCAAGATAAAAAGGATTGTTTTCGCTTTTAAAAAAAATGATGATCCATTTAATTCTTTTTAAAAACTAAATTAATCTCCTTATATATATAAATGAATAAGTATATATGTGCTTTCATTGCTTCACTCTCCCTCTTCACATTCACTCTCATTCTCCTCTTATGAAGTGATGTAATTCGCTTTCCTAACATACATTCACAATATTTCTCTAATCAATTTCTGTAACTACTTACATTCACAATATTTCTATAACTACTTACATCATCCACTCTCCCTCACATTCACTCTCATTCTCTCTCTTATGAACTGGTGTAGTTCACTCTCCTAACATACATTCACAATATTTCTCTCATCAATTTCTGTAACTACTTACATTCACAATATTTCTATAACTACTTATATCCACTCTCCCTCACATTCACTCTCATTCTCCCTCTTATGAAGTGGTGTAGTTAACTCTCCTAACATACATTCACAATGTTACATTCACAATATGATGTTATCCTTTTTTTAATATTTCTTTTATCAGTTTTTCCAAACTCTATTTTTTAATTCCGAATATTTCTCTCTTTTATCAATAATTTCAAATCCTCAATTCAATTTACTTTTCAATTTTCAAAGTTAATATTAACTAAAAAATTAAAGTTACATCCTTACATCTTCCCTTATATATATTAATATTTTTTTTTAATTTTATAGTTTCTAATTTCTTTTATAATTATCTATTTTTTAAAATTTCTTTCGATGTGCTATATATTTTTTTTTTCAAATTTTATAGTCTCTAATCTTTTGGATTTTTTTTAATATTTCTTTTATCAGTTTTTCTAACTCTATTTTTTAATTCTGAAGATTTTTTCTTTCATCAATAATTTCAAATCCTTAATTCAATTTATTTTTCAATTTTCAAAGTAAATATTAAAAAATTAAAGTTGCATCATTACATATTCCCTTATCATTTATTAAAAATTTTATAGTTTCTAATTTCTTTTATAATTATCTCTTTTTTAAAAAAAAATTCGATGTGCTATATAATCCTTTGTTGTTGTTTTTTTTCAAATTTCTTTCTATTGACTATATAAATAAGATAGTTAAAATTTGAATAAGTCCGTGCAATACACTAGTTGGTATTAAAAGGATTGAATTGATTGACTTTTTTTTTTATCTTTTAAGAACAAAAATGATAATCTTCATCTTACAGAAAATAGGGACATGTTTTTATAACGAATGGAATTGCAGCAAAATGGGAAACAATATTTAAAAATATTTTTTTGAAAATAAAGTTACCCCCAAAATTTACTTGATTTGATAAAATATTTGGAAAATTTTTCAAAAGTGATTGTTCTAGAATTACCAAAATAAGATGAATTTGGTTTGGGAGTGAATTTATGCACTGAGAAATGCAGAAACACTAATTCTATGAACTAGTATTTTAGCTCAAGTATTTTGCACAAGACAAATTCAATATGTAAATTTATGATTACAAGTAGTATTTTTGTCTGTGCATTGTATGAGTTGAATATAATATGTAATTTTTATTATTATAATTATAATTAATTATAAAAGATATGAAAAATTATTCTTATCATATAATTAAAATAAATAAATATTACTAAATTACTAAATAAAATTTAATGATTTTATTTTGTAAAAGAACATTGAAGTTTTATCTTTATCTTTATCTTTATTATAATAAAAGTAAACATGTCTCAACGGGAAATGTTATAAAATTGAGGGGGAAATTTTTAGAGAAACTTGTTATCTATTTTTTAATTCACAAAATTATATAAATATAGTAATTAAGGTAATTAGAACAAGTATATCTTCTAATTTGAAATAATTAAATTAATTATTATCAACACATATATATTTTAATTAAGGTAATTAAGATTATTTTAAAATAAGGTAATTATATAATTTTAAATTAACTAGAATAATTACAATGCACTATTGTGTATATTGATTTTATTATAATTTAAAAAGTATAATCACATTTGTTACAAAATATGTACGTGTTTAAGATAATTATAGTGCAATATTTGATTGACATAATTACGGTGCACTAGAATTTTAAATTAAGGTTTGTGATTATACCTTATAATATTTCACACTGAACTCCCCCACAAATGTATGATATATTCATTTTTTCGGTACCTTATTCTTATCTTTTATTATTTTCATTACAATTATTTTTTTCATTATTTTTTACTAAGATTCTATCATGTATTATAATTGGTCACATATTTTGTTATATCTTTCTATTTTTTTTTTCATTTATTGTGTATTTGAAATTGAAAATTCAATTTTAACATTTATTCTAGCTTATTATTACTCACAAAATAAAGAACATTAATAAAATCAATTCTCACCTAATTTCAATATAAATATAGATGAATATGCTTCTCTTCTATTGTCAATTTGTTGTGAATTTCCTCTCAATATTTCCTGCAAAATGATGTCAAAGATGAATACGGTTTAGGAGATTAAGCCTAGGAGGATCAAGTATAAGACTTTAGTTCAAGTCATTCGACTGTGGTTGAGTACTGATTTTGATAACAAGAGCCAAGTTAATAGCCTAGATTTGATTTTATTGGATGACAAGGTAGGAGCATAAAATGCATAAAGCATATGATTTTTTTTTCTTCTTTATTTGATCTGCTATATATATTTATTTATTTTTTGCAGTCTACTAAAATCCATGCTGCTATAAGGAAGGATTATATAACTTTATTTGAGAAGCTTATGCATGAAGGCAAAGTTTATATAATGGAGAACTTTTTTGTAGGCAGAGAAAACAATGGAGAGTTACTATAATCACAAATGGAAGTTAAATTTCATGTCAACTGCCAAAAGTAACATAGGCCAAGTGTGACATCATTCCAATGAACTTTTATGAATTTGTTCCATTTGTAAAAATACTTTATTCCTTTGATGAAGCATATTTGATTGGTGAGTTATAAACTTTATTTATTTTTTAATTCTTAAATTGTTATATAGTATGTCCACAAATTATTTGAAATTTTTTATGGTGCATTATTTTTTCTGGATTCTTACTTTTTTTTTTTTTATTAAACTAGATGAGATTGAGCACATGGTTGAAAAAGGATAATTTGAGAGAAACATAGAAGAATGGGAAAACGAGAAAACATATTGATGTGATTCTTAAAAATTTAGAGTGAGTAATTTAATGTTTTTTTTGTCACTTACAGTACTATTGACTTGATCAAAATGATGACTTAAAATTTTTTTGATTATTTAAAATTTATGTGTACTTTAAGTACACTTTTTTTTTAACTCAGTACTTTAACTATACTTTGCATTTTAATTAGTGGTAAATAATTGGCATTTTATGTCATACTTTTTAATATAGGAATGAAAGAATTGTTTGTACTTTATGGGCTAAGTACTTTATGGAATGAAAACCTTTCACGGTATGCAATCTGGTTTATAAATTAATTAGACCTTAACTTGCAAATCCATTTTTTCTTCATTAATTGACATAATTTTTTTTTCTCAATAAGGACACTTGGCATATCCAATGCTTATAACGGAACCAAAATGTTGATTAATCCTCATTTAACTAAGGCTGTTATTGATTATAGAGAAAGGTATGTTCCCATTCTTCTCATTGCCTTATTATTTTGTAGGATATTTTAATAAAATATTCTTCTTTATATTTTAGAATGAAAGTTAGTGACAATGTTGTAAGCCAAATCCTAAGTCAAATGTCAACATGTACTTCAACTTCTTTGAAAGAAGATTCGCTTCAGACTAGGAGAATGACTATAGTGGAAGTTATTGAGGCAACAACTATATGTAAACTATTTAATTCAAATACTTAATTATCATGTAAGAATAAAAAAGTGCTTCAGATGAACCAAATTCATTTTTTCTTATATATTTTATTATTCAGTTTTTATATTATTTTTGTTTTTCTCCTCAAAATTAGATTACAAATATGTGGCTTGTGTTCACGGTAACATATGGCCATCCAATATACCATGGGCTCCTTTCACATTAAATTTGTGGATTTTGCCATTTGACATGGCAAAGGATAGCTAGTTGATTGGGATTCGTAGCAGATGCATTACAGTGGTGATCTGATCATTAGTATGCCCCTGTTGGAGTTCTTATATATCTTCTTGATTTCTCTCACAATGATTGTAGAATTTTAGCTACCCATAGAAGAGATGTGTGGTGCTCCACACTATACGCCCCTAAAGTTGTGTCCAATGCATCATCATATTGGAGTAGGTTCTAAGGAGGGTCATGCCCTCGGAGGGACTCTAACATGGTTCAAGAGTGTCACAACAATGACATTTCATCTTGATCTTCTTTCCCTAAATATCCTTAGATATAGTTTGTGTATGAGTTTGGCCAACTAGGGAGTGAGTTATGTATTAGTTTTCCTCTATTTGGTTAACTTTTGGCAGTCATGTACATAGTTCTTTCTGAGATACTTTGATACATGTTGTACATGGATTGTAGTATCTTTAAGGCACAATATATACATTTACTATTGTTCCTATATGCATGTATATTATTATTAAGTATTTATCTCATATTCTATACATTACTTCTATTTACGAATTTTATTTGTTAATGTTACATTATAGCGAAATATGGAAAAATTACTCATATTTTCATAAATAAACTAATAAGAGTTTTGTTACAATTGAACTTTTCCGCTATTATGATGGTTAGTGTCATGCAGTGACAATAGGTCCTTACAAACCATACTAAAGAAAAGCCTAAGTCTTAGGGCAAACATTAACTAACCCCAATATATTGACCTAAATATGAAGGGATTAACATCAAATGGGCCTAAGGAATTATTGGCATAATAAGCACAACCTAAATACAATACCTAACATTAAGGCAACCTAAATCATAATGGGAATCAGATGACACAACATAGGCAATGTTGGCAAAAAAAAAAAAAAAAAAGGAGTTAGCATCTGGCTAAACATGTGTAGGAAAGGATAATTTAGACTCCAAAACGCTCAAGGAAAACATAGTGAAGCACACTAGACATTGAGCATATATCGACATGGTAAGATCTCATGACCAATATGACCTTAGGATGACATGCAAGAGGAAAACAACTTAAACAAAGACTAATACCTATAAGATACATACATCAGTAAATAATAAATATAGTGAGCTACCTCACAAGTAAAATCAATATCAACAAATTAGCAACTCATGCCTACGTAAGCTAACAACTTAGGGGACAATTATTTCGGACCTGACCTAGCCCAGGTCCAGCTCGACCCAATATAAGCCCAAGTCATTAGGAACTAGAAACAACCCACACATGGCAAGGAACTCTTAACAAGTATAACTCAAAACCCTTAAACATCTCATTTAAGGATAACTTCCCTAGTAGATAACACATTATCATATCATGTTTTCTTATCAACACAAGTAGAAAGAGCCATTGATAGGAGTCTATCAAGGTCCAATAATTTCAAATATCATTTTTAATGGATAGAAGGCGCATTAACTACAGCAAGAGTTAAAGTCGATTTATATATATCACCTATAAAGTGGACCTAACAATACATACCAAGTACAATTTCAACTCTAACCACCTCTTAATTCTAACACTTGCTTATTTGAGCATTAGAATCCTTGTGGGTGATTTCTCTAATCACATTCGATTTGAAGACAGCTTAGAAAACGTTCCATCTCTATTAGCTAACTTACAAGCTTGCCAAAAACACTTGATCCCTAGTCTTGGACTGACCAAGGACAATTCCTAACCTTACCCATCAAGCCAATTTTGAGTACCTAAAAAATTTTTAAATAATTCTGTTTTTACAATACCGAAGCATATCCTTGCCAACACCTAGATTCGTGAGATGGGGGCGTAAGATCCGAAGAACAAACACAATGAAATAGTCAAAAGCCAAACGCAAAAAAACACAGCAATAGTCAAATATCTAATTTTCTGTTGTCTTTTATTTCTTTTGTTTTTAATAATTATGTATGGTAAGAGGGACCCAGTAAAGGGTTGAATATCTCACGTGGAGGTCACCCACATAATGTGCAATTTTGCACCCTTTTACGTAAAGAGCCACCTTTAATATCATCACCGTCGTGCCTCCACGTGGCCCACAACAACTGGTCGGTGACGTTGTGGAATAGCGAATCATCAACTCCCCTACCCTATTTTATTTCAGGTTTTGAAATGAAAAAAATAAAATAAAAAGTAAAAACACACTCAAATTTTCGTTGACATGGGATATATAGATGGGTGTGAATATATAAATGGTCTACGTATTTGATCCAAAGAATTTTTAACAAAACATTTTTAATTAGAAATATATTTAAATATTTATTAAAAAAGAAAAGTGTAAGAAATAATTTTAATGCTTTTAATTTAAAAATAATTTCTAAGAAAAGCTATCCATAAACAATTTCACATGTAACAAAAATAGACACGTTTCTCTAACTTTTGATTAGTCTTAAATATAGGTCATGGGCAATCAAGGACAATTTCACATGTCTCTTTTTATTTTGTTTAAAACTTTTTGATTACCAACCCAAAAATAAACTATTAGAGACCCCACTTCCTTTTGGGGAGATCATGTACTAGCATACTATTATAAATATAAATAAAAAAAATTAATTCGAGCCAAAGAAATTCAACCATAAGCAAAAGCCAGTAGAATCATTCAACAATAATCAAGCTAAGGAACCACCAAATATTATTAATGCTCTCTGTCCTGTCCATACATTAAATGGCATGGTTCTGAAACAACTTACATAGCTCAACATAAATTCATATAAGAAAATACAGAGTAGCATAATTTTAATATGGCAATGACAAACTTTGAACATAATCATAAGAGAAAAGCAAGAATTTTGCTGTTGAAACCTTCAGTAGAATGTAGTCTATTATCTCTCTGATTATACAGAACAAATTATGCATCTTCATCGTTTGCCAGCAACAAGACATCATCATTTTCAGTCATGCACAAAGGTATGACTGGATAAGGTCGTGAGAGATCAAGCTGGATACGCTCAAGCTGGATACGCTCATGCTCAACTCCAAATTCCCTCATTAGCCAAACAACAAAATGGGTTCGCCCGTGATCATGAGAAAGACATAGGCAACCCTTCAAAACCCCAAGACAAGGTTCATCATGAACCTTCAGGCATCGACAAATATCTGTATGTCTCATTCTGTAGATCATACCAAAAAAACACTAACTGATCGATAGTGCTAACCAAAACTTAATGTGCGAAGTGCTAACCAATTAACACTGCCATTCACAGACGCTCCATTAAATTGGTCCAGCATGGGAAGAGCAGGCAAAGTTAAAGTATTTCTCCAACAAGTCTCACCCAAGCAGTGAACTCTCACCTCCATATTCTGTGGTTTACTATCCAAAAGGACTGCCACCACCTGGTAAGTGTCACTCACATCATCGTACCCAAACCCACACTTTGGGGACCCACCAAATTTATAATCGCTCCAACGGAGACTTAAGTACGGCGAATCTTCGGACATGATCCTTGTCGCCAGATTCCAAAACCAGACCCAGTATTCTATAAATCCTTCTCCAAAATTATAACTGTGAGTCCAAAAGCATACCAACCCATTGCAGACACCCAAAACAATGTAATTGTTACGGAATCGGTGGCAACCATCATCAATGGTGGATGTTGGGTTCTGGAGTAAACGACTTATGGAGCAGGGCGAGACACAGGTGTCGATGATTCCATCGTTCTCAATGTTGGCGTCTCCAAAGGTTAATAAGATGTGCTTGTTCTTGGAGGACCTTTTAAGGTGTAATTTAACGAATGTAGGATCGAACATAAGGGAATTCCAAGTTTTAGAAACACACCTGAATTGCATGAGAGATTTCACCGGAACCCATGATAGAATTTCCATGATGAGTTCCTGAGGTAGAACCGGAGGAGAGTGAGCTGGAGACATTTTTCTGAATGCTTAAAAGAATATTGAAGATTGAACCAAAAACAGCAAAAGCAGAAGAAACTGAGAAACCCTAAGTATTTAGATTTTTGGTCTATATATGGGTTGTGTCCTGCTTGCTTCATATTTGTTACGAATTAGGGATGGGCAAAAACCCGGACCCGAATCCGAACAGAGCTAAGAATAAAAATGGTTATTGGGTCTGTTCGGACGGTATAGAGGTTAAAGAACTTAAAAGATGGTTTTATTGCAAAAATATTGTTGGCATGCATTATTATTACTTTTGCTTGTTCAAAATTTACGGTTTTTGTTGCTTTAGAAGAGTCAGAACACCAGAGTCACAACTTTGAGCATTGCACCACCACTTTCTCTCTCCATAAGTCATAAGTCAAGTCGTGTATATTGTACGTGGAGTCTCCATCCCATTCTCTCATATATCATGTTCTTTCTTCTCGCTTTCTCGAAAATGAAAGTGATTTTCCTCTTCCTCACTGCAAACCGAAGTCCTTGCTTGAGAATGGAATTGAATGACAGATCCGAAGAAATCCACCTGCCTCATCCAAAGCCGAAACCAACTCAAACCCGGTGCTATCCAAAGGGCAAACGGGTGGTAGCAGGATTTATTTTTAATTACTAGGTTTTCATTGGATAAGAGTTTTTGCACCGAACCCATCCAAATATGACCGATATGCCCACCCTTATTACAAATGGTATAATTGAAAACATCATTTATTTTAGTCTCGAACAAAGTTATAATAGTATTTTAAAGATAAAAGGTATTATTTTAGTTTTTAAAAGAACAAAAAATTTGATCAATTGATATAAAAAGGATTAATATGATTGACTTTTTATCTTATAAGAACAAAAATGATAATTTCATCTTACAGAAACTATTAATTATGATTGGATAATAAAATAAAATGTTATTAAACTTATAATAAAATAAAAGAAAATCAGTTTTTTTTATTTTTTGGTATAGAGAACAGGTATCCTCAACGGGAGGCAATCCATACCCAAGACTTGAACTCGATACTACTAGTTAACATGTAACAACCTCGTGCTAGTTGATTTATGCGCTTGGTGGTTAAATAATTTTATTTTTATGAAAATGAAAGAAAACAAAATAAACTATAATTTTAAAATGGGAAAAGAATTTAGTAATATTGACAATTGATTTTCATTAGGGTCGTCCTAGTGATGGGGTAGGGTAGATGCATGAAGACTTAAGTTCGATTCTCGTTACCGCAATTGTGCACCAAAAAATAATATTGATTGTTGATTTTCTCTAAAGTGAGTGAAGTGAATGAAGTACATAGTATCAATTATTGATAAGAAAATCAATGGTTAATATTCTAACACATACATGATTTATTATGCATATGTATGTAATATTTACCATTGATTTTTCATCAATAATTGAGATTACTTATTTTATCCTAAATTGAATTGTTCACTTTCGAGGAACTAGGTCCTTATTTTTAATAAGATTTTAAAAAGAGGAATTTGTTAATTTTAAAAAATTTGTTTCTTTTTTTTTTTTTGTAAGATTTTCAAAAACTACTTTAGTAAGATTTTTATTTGGCTGAAATTTTAGAAAAGATAATGTATTTTCAGTCAGATTTTTATTTTGGGTAAGATTTTAGAGAGAAAAAAATAGTAATATTTAAAAAAGGGGTAAATTTATTTATTTTATTTTAATAGAAAAATCTACAATGCTCAAAACTTGAGATAGTATAACTATACATAAGTCTTACAATGCACATGACATTTGACTATGGAAAAACCATGCAATCAATGTATTATTAATTTTAACTATTAGTGAAATAAATTTAATGAAACATTAAGAATTTCTTGTTTTACAAACACAAATTTATTTATTTTTTAAAAGAAAATCACATTGCATAGGGAAAGCTTTAAATAGAATCACACTACAATCCCTAATGCAACATTTTTTTTATTCGTAGGAATTGGACTTAGGTACCAGGAGGTTTACAACAACTCATACAAAACTCAACCAACTGAGCAAGATCCCCATACTCCTAATGCATCAATTAAAAAGAGTTTCCTTTAGTTAATTATGCACATTATTAATAAATTTCAAATATTCATTTTCCCCTTGATTTTATAACAAATATAATTCAAAAAAATTAAAGATTTTGATCTATTACTTATTTTCATTTCCATTTTTTAGTTACTAATGGATAGTTTAATTTTTTTTAAGTTAAAGATTGAAAATTTGTTTTTGGCTCAACAGGAATAATCCTTCGTCATACATATCCTCTTGTGCAATTGGGAAGTCACATTCATGTAATTCTTGATATGATGATTTATAAGTTGATTAATGTGATTTTTACATTAATTAAAAGGATGAATGTTCGAAACTGCTTGACATTGGAGCCAAAGTGTCCAATAGGATTTTTTATGACAAAAATCTTTTTAAGGTGGGGAGAAATGTAACATTCCCAATTTATGGACCTTAGAAATAAATAATAAAGAGATGTCTTTTATGGAATAGCTTTTGTATTTAATGGTTCAAGGATATCCTTAAGCATTATTAATAATAGTTACCTTATAATAGGATATGGCAGAAATAAGATAATAGGACCCTGATGGGCAGCCAAGGCCCACATAAGCCCATGCACACACCAATGGTTTTAAGAGAAAAGAGAAGGGAGAGTTAGAGAGAGATGAAGAAAAGAAAGAAAGGAAGCTAGAGAGAAGGAGGAGGAGAAGGAAGAAGAGAAGTGGAGCAGAGATCCAAGACCCAGTGACCCGGAACTTAGATCTGAGACCCCTAGTATGAGTGGTTCCCCTTCACCCTTCTATGTTCTTTTGTTTGGGCCTTGAATCCCTTTTCCCCTCTTCTTCCCTTGTTAGCTCTAAGTTAGGATTTTGATGGGTTTGATGAGCTTAAACTTGATTGGGGAGAGTTTAAGCATGTTTAGGAGCTGGGTTTTGGTGTAGACATGTTTTAGGCTCGATGTCGCATGTTTGGAAGAGGTTGGGAGGCCATGGATGGCCATGGGAGCAGAATCGTGAAGGTTTGCAATTCTGCAGAGTTGCAGTCTCGCTTAAGTGAGGACACTTCCACGCTTAAGTGAGAGTCTTCAAGGAGTGTGTCTATGAGCACCCTCTCTTAAGCAAGAGTTACCCATGGCTTAAGCGAGGGAAGGA
Organism: Pueraria montana var. lobata; assembly: GCA_026413185.1. Classification (NCBI taxonomy): domain Eukaryota; kingdom Viridiplantae; phylum Streptophyta; class Magnoliopsida; order Fabales; family Fabaceae; genus Pueraria; species Pueraria montana. The sequence goes on along the minus strand of CM048650.1, from coordinate 64,172,866 downwards.
TCTCGCTTAAGCGAGAAATCCAGAGAGTTCATGAGGAAGTCTGGTGCGCCACGCTTAAGCGAGGGAAGGATCTTGCTTAAGCGAGGAAAAGGTCACGCTTAAGCGAGAGTGCCTCTAGGGAGCAGTATTGCCAGTCTAGCTTAAGCGAGAATAGGTTCTAGCTTAAGCGTGAACATGACCAGAGAACATCTGGGGACCCCTTTTAAGGGGATCTTTGGGAGAGTGTAAAGGTTATAGATACTTAGTTACTTTCCAAGCTTTTACCCATGTATATGTATGATTGTTTGATGCTATGTGGTGTTGATTGTTAATGATAATGGTTGCTTTATTGGTAGTTGTATTCATGTGGTTGTGGCTTATGCTTAGGATTGATTGTATGTAACGATAAACCCCTCTAAATAAAAGACACCTAAAATACTTAAGACTATACTTAGGCCTCATAGTAAAAAGGTGGGGAGTTTCCCCTAAGTTTCAGAAAAGGCTTTTAAGCAATGTTTTGAAAACCGGACCGGTCATTGAACCGGTGACAGTACCGGTTCAAGGTTCAATGGTTGAACCATAGTTTAACTGTGGTTGAACCGGTAATGATTATATAATATGTTTTTAAATTTTATATAATATATTAAGCAATAATAAAAAAAACTAACATAATATTTATTTCATAACATAAAATTATGTATATTTTTAAATATGTTTATATTAAATTAAACTAATATTAAACCAATATTTTAGAAATAAAAACCTAAATAGTTATTAAGACTAATTATATAATATTATATTATGTTATCAAGACAAATGATAGATAAGTTAAACCAATACATATGCAGTTCAACATATTATATTATTGTTAATGCTTAATTTATTTATTTATTTTTAAAAAAGCTTTGTATTATGTAATATGAACTAATAGTCCCACATAAGTAGGATTTTCATCACGATGCCTTTTTTTAAAATTGTTTTAAATTTAAATGAATTTGATGTTAGTCCCACACGTAGGCATCAAAGTGTTGTTGTGCTGCCTTATATTTACTACAATGATATAAGAGTCCCACATTTGTTGCATACTCAATTGAGGAGCTCTACTCTTCTTATAAAAACAATTGAATGTTAACAGCACTAAATTTAATCACAAGTCTCACATTGATCAATCGAAATTGGAGATATCTTTTATTCTTATGAAAATAAAAAATAGAAGCTTGTTTGCTACATTGAATCTAGAGTCCCACATTGATAAACCGGACTTTGATTGTATTTTGATGTGAGTTTAGATGCCATTTTCATACATTTTGAATATATTTTATTGGCAAAACTCACTGTTTGGTGTTAGTTGGTGCAAGACAGGTACTCAAGAGGCTTCATGAGGAAAAGAGTTGAAAATTGCACTTTTTGGAGCAAAAATGCCACTGTCTAGAGGACCAAGAAAAAAGGCCAGAATTGAAGTAACGCAAGGACCATGGCCATGGTAAATTACCATGGCCATGGTAAATTTACCATGGCCATGCTGGTTGCGTAGCAGAATTGGACTTTTATGCAAGGACCACAGCCGTGGTCATTTTACCACGGCCGTGGTAAGTTGCGCTGTCAGCCATTTAAAATTTGAATTATTATAAATAGGATAGGAAACCCTTTTATCTTTATCTTTTGTTCTATTTTCGAAAACTGAGGGTTCTGGGTGAGAAAGAGATCATGTGAGAGACTCTGAGCTGAGGGAGGACGTAGAGAACACCATTGGGGATCATCACTGTAAAGTTTCTTCCCTTTTGTAATCTTTATGTCTTCTTTTGAGTTTTCTGGCTTAATCATGAACATGAGTGGCTAGTTTCTCTTAGCCCCGGATTGTGATGTAGCTGTATCTTTGTACCCCGATTCTAATTTTAATAAAACCTCGATGTTATTCAGTTATTTGTATCTCTTCACTACTTTTATTGCTTTTAGGACCGATCAGTCTAAACATAAGTTAATCTCTTGTCTATGATCAATTGCTTGCGATTAACTGAACTGTGAAGTGATTAGATTTGTACAATTTGCATGATCAAACTTATTGTATAAATTTCCAGTAGATTAACCTGTTAATCAACCTCTCTAATATTTATTATTTGCTCTAAATTAATTCACCTATGATCAATTGGGAATTGAATTAGGGGAAATAGTGTTATTAACTATGATCAATTGTTAATTAACGAATTTAAGAGGTCGCTGGCAAGTAACACATTTAGGGATTTTATTAAGATTAGAATTGGGGGAAAAGGGGTACATGTGAAATCACAATCCTAGACTTCTTTATCATAATTGTTCTCACAGTAATCTTTCTGCTCTGATTCTCTTTCTTTTGAAAAGAATAATTGACCAACATTCTTCTCAATTTGATTTTTATATTCTGGATTGCTTAGTTATTTGCGTGATTAATTATTTGGGAACGCGACTGGTCCTTTGGGTTCGATATCCGGACTCCTAGAGTCCACTGTTACTACTGCTTAGGGTACGCTTGCCCTTTGCGAACGCATTTTACGCATCACACATCGGATGGGATTCAAATTGAAGAGATCATCATTTCTTATAAAACTGTTGCAAGTTTTTTGTGTTGAACCACAAGTCCCACACAGATTGCGTTTCATTTTGAAGTGCTCTTCTTTACCTCCAATATGCAGTTGAAAACTTTTTTTTCACAAACCGGTTTAGCCCAGTAACCTGCCAACTTTTACCAGTTTGAGCGGTTTATCCCGATTTAGTGCCGGTTAAAATGCTTAACAATTTTGGACTTGTTTCGGATCAGACTACTGATCGATTCACAGTTTAACCGGTTGAACCGGCCGGTCTGGTTTGGTTTTGATAACATTGCTTTTATAGTTTCATGAAAGGTTTTTAGAAAAAGATATCCCTCAGCAACATAGGGTGGAACCTTCCCTGGTACCAGTCATGTCCGAGAGCCACACGTTCGGCGTACAACGGTGTGCAAAGGGGTTAAGGATCCTCTATATCACCAAGGAGTGGTGAGTTTCAAAAAGGTTATGAAAAGGATTCTTTATGAAAAGGTTTTATGAAAGATTTTCAAAGGAAAGTTATGATCCCAAGAAAGGGAATAAGTAACTCACGAGTAGTTGTAAGAGAAAAGGGCTAAGAGGCCCCCCCTAGAGGTGAGCGAAGGGACCGTCACCCAGACACCCATAGAGGAAAACCAACCATCTTCACCAAGTGAAGAGGGGGTTCTTCATAGGGAAGAACAACTAATTCTTCGGTAAGGGGAAAATGTTTTAGAGAAATATGCATTCAAATAACGGACGGTGGTTCAACTACTTTTGACGGGTAGTAGTAAGAGTTCATAGTGGGAGGGACGTCTCTCCTAGCTAGAGCTCAACCAAAAAGGAAATGACGTAAAATAGGATTATAACCTAAATAAAAAGATAATACAAACCACGCAACTATAGAAACCAACTAGGAAATGTTGATGTGTATGATGTGTGTGTGTACCTTGTGTTGAAATGTAGAGGTTTCATGAGCCTAGCCATTAGGTGAGCGATGTGAGGTATACCTATACATTAGATGAGGACGTGTATGTGATGTAAGCTACCAAAGTGGTATGCAAGATGTTATACCTCACGGAGAGGTGATGTAAGCCCTAGATGGGGTAAGTGAGTAAAGAAAGAAAAGGTTAAGCATGTTCTCGTCCAATGTGATAGGAAAGTGAGACCCTAGTAAGTGGTCAAGGAATCAGAGAGATATTTTGGTGCCTTAGGGCACTAGTAACCTTAGAGTTGGCCAAGGAGGTCCACTCTAAGTGTCTAATTAAAGAGTAAGGTAAGGTTTAAGGGAATTGAGGTAATGTTATGATAAGATGAAATAATCATGAGTGTGAGCAATAAGGACAAGAAAAGAGAAGCCATGAGAGTTAAGGAAAGGACCCCTAGAATAGAGAGTCGACCTAGAGTCTTTAGAGCACTCACTAAGACATTATGTCTCATCCCTTTCAGTATCTATGTTTGTTACAGGTTAGCAAGTAGATGCCGAATGGAAGGAGCTTGGAGCATGGAGTTGCTTGCTAGGAGGAAGATGTTTTAGTATAGTTTGTACTTCCCAATGCATAGGAGTTAGTTTATGTATCTTTCTTATCTTTTATACGACACCTAAATGCCAAGAGCTTTGTACTAGATTTCTTTCATGTAATATATGTTTAAGTTTAGGGTTTTTAGGTGCATAGTAACTTTGATATTCTTATATGCTAAGTTTTTATAATTTAGTAATATAAGGAGACAAAGGTAATATCCTCTAGGGTGTTACATACCCCCTTTCAATCACCCAAGTAATAACCAATTTTTACAAGATAGGAGAATCATAATACAAACTACACAACCAATGTTCTGAAATCATCTATATGCACAATCATACACAAACAATCAAAAGTACACGAGGTGGGAAATAAAAGAGTATATATAGATTACCCCTGGTCTTCATGAAAAGGTGGAGGAGGGGAAAGAGGTGATTGAACGAATGATGTATATTGAGGAAATATTTTAGCAACCAAAATTTGAAACCTCAAGGATTAAAAAATTGAAGCTATATTACATAACATAAAAGCAATATTTTTGTATGTACGTAGGAGAAAGTATGCCTAAGTGACTTCAAAAGTTGATTGAATGAGAATTGCAATAACTAAGATTTGCTTAGTTGGCTTGAAATAACCAAAAGAAGAAATTGACATAGCATTGACACAACCTGTGTTCAGGTTTTATATATTTTAAATACACAGATTGAAAGATTAACAAAGTTCTTCATATCAAAAGTCATAAGCATTTAAAACAAGATTTACAACAATGTTTAATATAGTATGTAAAGTAGGGACAGTACAAAATATGTCTCATCCCATCAAGTTTCTCATAACAACAAAAGCATAAAAGTCTTGGACGAAGTTGCGGCATTTGTTGGCATAACTTCTCTTATGAGGTTTGGGAGGACCCTCTTGATTCTTACTTTTATATCTAAAAAAAAAACAACAAAGGGATTAAAAGGATTGGTAAAATAAGTGAATTTTTGTAATGAGATTTGTGGGAGGAATTTCTTATATAAACAAAGCCAAGAAGAACTTTAAGATCTTTAACATTTGTAATGGAATAACAATGTTACACGTATTAAACATAAAGAAAGGAAATCACATTTCTTCTATTTCACATCTATTTGTAATACTTATGAGCAAATGAATCGAATATTAAGTGAAGAAAAATAACATTTTAAATTTTATTTTGCATTTGCTAGAATCTTTTTCAAAATTATCATAACAATAGAAATTCCAAAAGATGTACGATTGGTTCCCTTTTGAGAAAATCATTTATAAAAAATAAGAAGTTAAAATAATCTCATTGAATCTAAATGTTAGAATCCAACCATTACAACAATAGTCAATAGAATAATCCCCAAATTTTTTTAAGCAAAAGAAAGGGTAAGCAAGAGTATCACAATAACGGGAGAGATCCCAACTATGTTGGCACCTCAACCACTAACCATGATTTGCAGCAGGCCCTAAATAACATTAAAAAGAAATCAGAAAGAGAGGATACAAAAATCCATGGGGGGCATCAACCAAACCCATGGATGGCAAAACATTACTCAAATCTATAGTTGGGAAGACCAATTCTATTCCTATTCAATTCTATCCTGACAAAAAGAGGAGCAGAATCCCACCAACAGAAATCCTCATTAGTAGTTCCAAAACAGGCTATAATATCTGCACAGCTATTGCCATCTCCATAAATATGATCAACTAAATCATTCATACTGGATGTAAAAGCTATGCAATTTTTCCACTTATTCCTAATACTCCTAGAAACAAAATCAAGATTTTTAAGAGCTTCAATCCCCAAATTAGCAAAAGTAAGAAACAAAAATGAATTCACATTATATGTCTTGTTCTTACAACAAATTGAAGGGTGAAAACTACTTACTTGATTTAAGATAAGTTGAATTGTGCAAGCCATTCAGTAGGAGCTTAATTTTTATAAGGTGAAACCAAGCTTGGAAAATATTCATTGGTCTGCCACCAAACTTTGTCGTTTGGAATTTCAGTAATGCTCACCATATTATTTCTTTGGTTATATATAATAACTTCCAAATCATCATTGTTTACCAGAAGCAGGACATCACCATTTTCAGACATGCACAATAGTAACATTGGACGTAAAAAGCTTTCACTTTGAAGATTCTCATAACTAACCTTTACCAATTGAGTCCAGGACTTATCATCTCCAAACTCCCTCATTTGCCAAGCAACAAAATGGGTTCCTTGGTCATCATGGAAAAACCATAGAGAATCCCTAAAAACCACAAGATTTGGCTCTACTTCAAAGACTTCATCAAGACCATCAGGTAGCAGCAAATATCTATGTTTCTCCTTCCGCAGATCAAAAGAAAAAATTACTAACTCATTGGATGGAATATTATCGTAATCAAAATGAGAACTCAACTTGTCAAGTGCTAACCAGTTAATAGTGCCACTCAAAAAGTGTCCATTTTGCTCTAGAATGGGAAAAGTAGGGAAAGTTAAAATATTTCTCCAATAATTTTCACCTAAATCGTGAACTCTCACCTCTGTTTTCTCCGATCTACAATCCAAAAGGAGAAACACCACCTTATAAATGTCACTTGAATCGTCATAGCCAAATCCAAAATTTACAGAAGCTGCTGGTCCAAATCTTCGACAGCATGGATTGACACAGAGGCATGGTGATTTTTTTGATCTCATTCTTGTAGCTGGGTTCCAAAACCGGACCCAATATTCATCAAATTCATGACCAATATAACAACCACGCAAACAGACCAATCCATTGCAGGAGCCAGTGACCCAATATTTAGTCTTTAATTGGTAGCATATGTCTTCATCAATGGCTGATGATGGGTTATTGAATAATCGATTTATGGAGCAGGGTATGGCATATGCATTAACATCATCAGAGTCGGGGGGATCGGGGACATCTTCTTGTGTTAAAATGGTGTGGGTGTTTTTTGACGATCTTTCAAGGTGTAGTTTCACCAAAGTTGAATCAAAGATGAGGGAATTCCAAGTTTTACAGACACACCTAAAACGCATAAGATATTTCACAGGAATCCATGATAGGATTTCAATGATAATCTCGTGAGGGAGAATCGGCATATTTTGACCTGTAGGCATTTTCTTGACTGATGAAGATTGAATCCTGAAGAGACATAAAAACCCTACAAATCACTCACTTGAATTTTGGGCTATAGGCCAAGTGCGGGCCGAGTGCTTCATATTTGGTCCATTTGATACCAATCAATCTATTTATATTTATTTATCTATTTATAATATAAATTATGTGTTACGCAACAATGCCACTGCCATTTCAATATTATATTATTTGCCACGTAAGCAAAAATGCTTACGTGTCATTACAAGACAAAGTGTACCTTCTTTTACTTCACCTCTCTCATTATCATATTGCCCTGAACCACCATGTGAGAGAATGATCCCTACTCAGAAAAATTATTGGTGTATAATATTTGCCCTACTAGACTTGTCAAGTTCAGGCCACTTCCTCTCTTTGCCAATTGAAGGTGATAGAATGAATCTTACTCGGATAAAAATTAACCTTTCAACATTGGTGTATAACTAGATGTCAACCCGTGCGAGGCACAGGTTCATTTTGAAATATTTTACAAGTTTATTCTAGAATTTTGAGCAATTTTTATCTTATTGAAAAATAATTAAGATAAATTTTGTCATTATATGGATAACATTTTGACTGTTTACATTGATACATTTATAAGAGAAAATAGTCTACGAACTAGGAGTGTAAAATTGTTTTACACTATCATACGATTACAAACCATTATGTATGGTAAGTTTGTTGATTTTTCTAATAACTACCTTAAAAGTCACACCAATGATGATTTTTCATTTATCGATGATGTAAAAGTTTTACACTTATAGTGCATGGTCGTTAAACTCTATTTATGTTAATTTGTAATTTAAATGAAATTAGTTTTAATTACATGCATAGTGAGTTCTATTCATTATTTATGTGCATCAGAGTGGGAGTATTTAGTGTGCTTTGGCAAATGATTGGTAGGTCTTGGGGTGCCAACGTTGTTGGGATGTCAAGTTCCCTATTGTGCTGCCTTTGCAAGCTAAGCCTTTATAAAAAAATAAAAAAGGTTTTAATTACATCAAATTTTTGTGATCAAATAATAAATTTACCTTTCTTAACACTTTATAGGTTTTTATCTCCAAAGTTTAAAATAATGTAAATAAAATAGTATAGTTGTTGAGCTTTCTTTGAATTTGTATTCAAATAGTTTTGTTTTTCAACAAATTATTGTTAAATGGTTGATAGGTTCATGCTCTTTTGGAATATCAAAGATTAATTAATACTAAATATATGTGTGATCTTGATATCCGGTGAACTCTTCCTCAACTGAACTCTTTACAAAAAATGAAAATTAAAAAAATAAATACTTAATTACTAATTGGAGTAATATATGTGCTGATTGATATCCTTGCCAAGATGGGCTCCTCTCAAAAGGTCCCTTTCATTATGTTTGAAGATCTCCCTATTAGTCTTGCACTGGCATTGCATGTTGATGCTATAGGCACAATATTTGTTCATGTGTAATTTGGTTGCTTCTTTTTGTTTCTTTTGCCTTTTTTGTCATACATTACCCAAAAATATCTAACATTTAATGTGTCTAAAACAGCACATCTAATGCTCATAAGCACCATTTGTAGACCACGAGGCTTCTGAAACACAGCATGAACTTGAGAAACCTGTATTGAATTCGCATTTGTATTCATCGTAAACCAATCAAATGAACAGCTGCCCTCTTCCCTCTATTCCGCATCACCAGCGGTGCCAACTGGTATGCACCAAGTTCAAACTAGACCCACATAGCACCAAGACAGGACCTGCAATCGGGGATCCAACATAGAAAACAAACAATAGGCCAAAAGAAGAAAAAAAGAACAATAGAGAAAAGAAAAACTTAGATCCAAAATAGCTCGAGTCACAACACAAACTTTCACTTTCCACCACTTCTTCATCCTCCAACACTTTAGTTTTTCTCCAGTTCTCTATTTTCTCTTCTTCCATTCAGAGCTTCAGTTCTTCGAGCTCATTGCTCTGCTTTCAATCTGCGCAGTAATCTCTCTCTGGAAAATGGGGATGATGGTGATGATTTCCTTGAGGAGCTTGTGTTCAAGAAGCTCTATTTTGAGGTGAGACTCTCTCTCGCGGAGGTCCTCAATGAGGCGCACGAGGTCAAGGACGTCAGAGGGGTGGGGCTGAACCTGAGCAAAGGAGCATGAGAAATAGTCACCCATACTTTCATCAGAAAACTACAAAAAGAAAATAGTTTGCCATCACGAACAGAGAAGATTGTAAAAGAAGAGTGAAAGTTAGAAGATGAAAGGATTTTATATACTCCCTCAGTCCCAAAATGAGTGTCGCATTTGAAAAAAAAAAAATTTGTCCCAAAATGAGTATCACGTTTGGCTTTTCAATGCAATATTAAATACTTTTTTCCACTAATACCCCTAATAATGTCACTTTAGCTTTTCAATGCATTGTTAATAATAAGGTTAGTTTTGTAAAATTACTTCTCTCTTTCTTCTATTTAATAGCTTTTCTTGGTCTGTGTAAAAAAACCTACGACGACACTCATTTTGGGACGGAGAGTGTGTGTGTGTGTATGTGTGTGTATATATATATATATATATATATATATATTAGTGATGGTTTCAAGAGGAGTTGATGGCTTAGTGCTGGTTTCGAGAGAAGGTTTTTTTGAGAGAAGTTACGTACCTAAAAGCACGAGATGAGTTGATGGTGTTGGTTTCAAAAAATTATTTATTTGAATAAATTAAAGAATAAATTTTTTTACATCTGTCTGTAACAACCCATCTTCGTTACAGATTTGTTATACTAAAGATTTTATTTCATTAAATTTTAAAAACTCTCTACTTAGTTTATTGATAAAACACTGGAGAATTTTTCCGCGGTTCCCAAAACCAACAGATAAAATTTAAAGCTCAATTTATAAACATCTCTTATACAAAGCTTAGCTAAATAAAACTATGTGTACATACATCTTTTCACATGATAAATACACAATACCCCTAACTGGTTCATTTTATACATAAGACCAAACAAAGAAAGAGAAAGAAATGATAATGTCTTCAATCCCTCGTACGCTCTATCCACAAAATCTCCAAGAGAAAGATCCACCTAAAAACCATCTGCTCCCCCGAACACGATGTCTGAGATCATCACAGGCACAAACCACACGTGCAAACAGTGCAAGGTAAGCTTACCAAACAAAACTATACATATAAGTAGATAAGTGAATTTCTAATTATTAAGGAAAAGGACGAGAAAACTAGATTTTGTATGCTTCAAAATACTATACATAATAACTTAAAATGGCATACAAAAGTTAGTTCATAATTTCAAAACTCAGTTCAGCAATAAACACCAATAAACAACACCATCATGACTCAACCATCTCAATTAGTTCATACAACATAGTTATAACATGAATCCTCAAAATATCAATGACAACATAGTTCTATCACCAATTATTACCATGAATCATCAAATCTCATGGATTACATCCAATCAACAAATCTCATAAATCCTTATCTAACACCAACAACATAAACCATCACCGCTCATCATCATGAGCCATAAGCATCATAAGTCACATCTCAACATAATACAATCACCAACATCTCTCATCACAAAGTAATGTACAACATAAACCACTAGACAACCTTAGTTGACAAGACTGACTCTACTCCATGGAGTTTCGACACCACATGAGTGGTCCTCACAGGCCCCATCCCCTACCATAGTCTCACCTTTGACCATTCAGGGAGTCCCATGAGCTACCCTGTGGAGGAAGTGTGGATGTAATCGAATATAGACAAGTGTGGTTATTGGCTTACCTCTGTAAGTCTTGCAAAACCTTACATCTATAGGAATTCACCCACTTGGCTATTCTATAGGCCCACCGTTGACCACCACGAAAACCTCCGGCACTAGGTTGAGAGCCTACCTAGCACCCTCAACTTACATGCCTACCCATATGTCTGTGCACCAACTATGCACACCTATGCACCAACTATGCATATACTACATTCAGAATATTTCTGTGCACCAACTGTGTGCACACACCGTATTCCAGCGGCAAGGCATATTTGGAATCCCTTATAGTATGAGATACGGCACCTCCGTACCCGCCATCTCCAATGGCCCGACTTAAGGGTCCAAATATATCTCAACAACATCAACAATCCTCAACCACAACAATAATCCATCCCCTATACACTAACAGAGTCACTAAACCTCTTGGGAAGTAGTTCTCAACACTCCTACACGCCATTCGGAGTCAAAACATAGGGGTGGTACTTGGAAAGATATCCCACTAGGCGAGATCCCCGGGTCACTTTAGTGGGCTGGAGTTCTAGTGTGAACTCACCCTCCCAAGTATACCATTTTCTGTAAAAATCTTCCCAAAGGACATAGCTAACTCCTCTTTAACATATAGGGATGGTTCCAACACATAGTTCACATACACATCATCATCATCTTTTCAAAATCATACTCATTAATATTTCATTTCAAATTCTTAAAACATCATCATCAATTTATAGACATCTCAACAAAACATAAACACCATCAACAAAGCATTCATTTATAGCATTCACAACTCACCTAAGTTCACCCTTTTCATAACCACTTCTCAAAGAATGTAATAATCCACATATAATTGTGGTAATTCTAATTGAAATTCATTTGGAAACCATTCTAATTAAGTTTGCAAAATGAATCCTTGCTTAAGCACAACTTTCAGGAATTATTTGTTTACTTCCAGGGTTCCTCGCTTAAGCTAGGATTTTTGGCGCTTAAGCTAGGACAGCTTTCTGACCAAAAATTTTCTCTGTCCCCTATTTCGCTTAAGCGAGAACTACTCTGTTCTTAAGCGAAACAGGGTTGTAGGACCTCGAAAACATGCTTAAAACTTCCCAATGGTTACCAAATTCATTCCAATTCAAATTTTACATCATACATAACATATATACATCATTCCACACTCAAAAAGAACATTCCAAGCATAGAACATACAAATACGCATTCAATCATATTAAAGCTTCCCTTACCTAAACTTTTTGACTCAAAACCTTGAGGAAGAAGCTAGGGAGGAGACTTGATGATTCAAGAATGATCTCTACCCAACTTTGGCTATGAAATCAACTAGAGGACACCTAAATCAATCCCAAAATAAGCTTCAATCAAATTTTCACCCACCAACCAAGATTCCACATGAAACCCATCTCTCATGTTCTTGGTAGGAATTGAGAAAGAAACTAAGAGATCAAGAATTGAACTTACCAACTAGAATCAACTAAGGAGGCTCTAGGGAAGAAGAAATCAAGCTTCAAAAGGACTTAGGAATTTCCACCAACTCAAGAGGAAGAGAGACTTAGAGAAGAAGGAAGAAGAATGAAGAAATTGGAAGAAACGTGAAGCTTGGCACGTTTAAGAAGTGAGATTTGCATGGAATTTTACTATTTGCCCCCACCTTTCCTCTAAGGATAGTCCCTTCTCTTATTTTTTTCTCTCCTACAACTTACGAAACTCACGTTAAAGTCCCAAAAATCCCAGAACACACACTCTAGTCCGACACCTCCTGAAAATCTAACAATGACACTATGGCACATAACAAAAATCAATCTATTTATCAATTCTTTTATAATTATCATGAATTTAAATTTAATTTCCTCTTACGGTATTTATCAAGCACTTATAATACATTACAAAAAATCACAGTGTTACACTGTCCATCACTTTCTTGGTATGTGTTAGAAATTTCTGCATCATTTGGATTTAAAACTGCATGACCGTGTAGTTATTTTTAAACTGCAGGTGATCCAGTTTGCAAATACTTTGCAAGATCACATACTGTGTACCCGAACCCGTATCACGTACCGAAGAGTACCACAAATTATGTGACTATGGGCTGAACCTACTGTTTGTCATTAATTAATTTTTCAAAGTTTGTTATCACTCTTAGAATGCTGTCTAATGTTTGTAATAAATGGTGGTCACGGACACATAAATTTATAGGATGTTTTGCATGGGAATAACCAGCCAGATTACATCATGCATTCAAGTATATTTAGGCAAAATATTTTCCAAAGGCACTAAAATCTTGTGAGGAATAGCGTGAAAGGAGCAGAACCTAGCACAACCGGTTTGTTAAGAAATGAAGATATTAAAGAAAGTGTAGAAGTTAAAGAATAGCTCCAAGAGTCATCTATTTCTTATTGAGGGTTCTCAATGACACATTACTAGTTAGTTTGTAACAACCTTTCTAGGAGAGATGTGAACTACGTTACCCTATGCCTAAAACAACACATGGCACAACAGAAAACAATAACCCATGAGGTTCGAGTGGGTCAGAAAAGTAAGTTCTTATCTTCCTAGTGTATGGAACTTGATTGGTCTAAAATGATGTGTTTTGATGGCCAGACCTTAGATCCCAAGCTAGTTATTCATGAGGCCGAGGGCCAAGTCCAAATAGCTAACCACAACAAGGCCAATGCTTTCATGCATGCTACGGCTCTTCAGCCACCACATGGATCCTAAATGCACAAGGTGAAATGGGTAGCTCTGAAGGAGAGTTTTTCAAGTTAAATGTGGCAGAAATCAATGACCATGAAATGGGCATTTTTGCCATATTCAGAGGCAGGTCTGGCTCTCTATTGGCAACTGCAAGATGTGAAATCAACAGAGCTCATGATGCTAGAACTTCTGAAGCTTTGGGAATAAGATTTGGCTTGGAAGTTAGAACAAGCAAAGGATCTTTGCCTCTTGAAAGAGGAGGCTGAATAAGATAGATTGGAAGCCATTGCTGTGTATACAAATATTAACATTAACAGAAGTCATCTTATTTGTTCTCTTTTTTTTTTCCTCTCTCTCTAAATTTAGCCACTGCTTTTTAGGAGGAGGGACAAAAAAAGAACATGATGCAATGCCCGAGGAATGTAATTAATTGAACTATGCCCGTTCTGAGGAGAATAATGTAACCACAAAGAATCGGAGAATGAATCACTGAAGGAGAAATAAATTTTTTATGGATGGATTGGATATCCATCCATAAAATTCTTTTTAAAAGTTAAATAATTTTTATGATATTTGAAAATACTCTCATTTAAAAGTATTTTTAAAAATTAAATAATTTTTACAACTTTTTTTTTTGTTTAAGTCACTTTAAAGAAATGTTGTTGTATTGATGTTAATTAAGTATGTGGTCATTCCTATCAACTCACATGCCAAACTGCACAGCTAACGTTTAATCTGAGTTCTGAGGCAGCAAGCATGCATTCCACTTGACTAACAGAACAGAATGTATCAATTGACTATCAGAGTTTTTTTCTTTTATTATTATAAAAGGAAATGGTTAATTAAATATTTGGCTTGAAGAGTTATAGATGATTGGTATTAATGTTAATTAAGTATGTTGTCAACACTTTTTCTCAGTTTGGAGCTTTTGTATTAGAGTTTGACTCCAGTTGACAGCACTTGATCAATACAACAATAACAGAACAAAATAAACTTATTAACTTATTATATAGATTATTACCTCCGATATCCTTTTAATTTTTATAAAGCGTTTCAAACGTAAGAACCTTCCTTAAAGAGGTGTCCATAGCATTGTAAGAACCTTCCCCAAAGGGTTTCTACCTCGCCAGAAGTTGCAGAACGTGTCTGCCTTGCCGGAAGTTGCAGAACGTCTCCTCTCACCAGAAAAGTAAAATAAATAAATAAATAACATCTCCTTGGAACTGTGGCTGCTTACGTGCTCAACCAACACGACTTCGCAGCAAAACACAGCTGAACCTGCCATGTACTGAACCCGTGCTGCTCCTAGGAATTCCATCGTGCATTTTAAAAAACCGCTACTGCTTTCTGTGATTTACCACTAACACGGCACTATTGACAACCTAGAACGAAATTACTAATCTTGGTTTACTAGATTCTCTTTGTATCAGTTATATTTTTGAAGTAAAAATAAAAAAGGTTAACAAAAGTCCACTTAAATACAGAAAATTATGGATTTCGCTTATTTTCTGTTATTAGATTTTTAAGAGGAACGTTCACTGGATAAAATGAATAAAGATGCCTTTCTTAGATCCTCACAGGTGATAACACATAAAACATAATAAAATAAGACAATTACAATTCTGGTATTTCATATAGAGAAGGAAATTACAGGACAATGTCATTAATATTATGTGAAGAATTACAACAACTGTCCCTTTTTTTATTTTGATTGAAACTTTTTGATTACCAACCAAAGAATAAAATATTTGAGAATCAATATTCCTTTCCGGAAAATCATATACAAGCTTACTATATTATAAATATAAATATAAATTAAAATCAATTCATTCCATCCAAAGAAATTCAACCATTAATAGAGTCATCCAACAATTTCATCAAGCTAAGGAACCACCAAAATTATTCATGCTCTCTGTCTTGTCCATACATTACATCACAAGGTTCTTAAACCACTTACATAATTCAACATAAATTCGTATAAACAAATGCAGGTATCTTAATTTTTATATGGCAAAACCAAGCTTTGAACATAATCGTAAGAGAAAAATGGAAAATAGATGTTGAAACCTGTAGTAGAGTTTATTATATTATATCTCTCATTATACAGAACAATTTCCCAACCTTCATTGATTGCCAGCAGCAGGACATCATTTTCAAACATGCAAAGTGGTTCTGGACAAGGTGGAAAGCCATGAATTTGTAGATGCTGATAACTTATATTCAGCAGCTGATAACTTGTAGACATTTTTATGAATGTGTAAAAGAATACTGAAGATTGAAGCTAAAACAAAGAAACCCTGAACACAAATCCTCTCCAATTATAAAAACTGGTTAGTATCCAATTTATACACATCTCACCCTTCATTCATATTTTTTTTTTATCTTTTTATATATAAAAATTATTAAAAAATATAATTAATCAACCGTTAAGATCTCGTCAGTATATAAAAAAAAAATACTCAAGAGGATTTTCTGCTGACAAATCCTATATTTATATTTTTTGTCTATAGGCTTAAAAATAAATAGATTCAGACTGATAAGAAACCTTCGTTATCATTTATTTTTGTCTCGAATAAGTTTATAATAATCTTTTCAAGATAAAAAGGATTGTTTTCATTTTTTTTTTTTAATGTTGATCCATTTAATTCTTTTTAAAAACTAAATTAATTGGTATTAAAAAGGATTGAGTTGATTGACTTTTTTATCTTTTAAGAACAAAAATGATAATCTTTATCTTATAGAAAATAGGGACATGTTTCTATCACGAATGGAATTGCAAGAAAATGGGAAAAAAAGTATTTAAAAGTAATTTGAAAATAAAGTAACCCTCAAAATTTACTTGATGTGATAAAATATTGGGAAACTTTTTCAAAAGTTATTGGTCTACAATTAAAAAAATAAGATGGATTTCGTTTGGGAGTGAATTTATGCACCGAGAAAGGCAGAACACTAATTTCTATTAACTAGTATTTTCGTCCGATTATTGTACAAGACAAATTCAATATGTAAATTTATGATTATAACTAGTATTTTAATCTGTGTATTATGTATTGTATGAGTTGAATATAATATATAAATTTTATTATTATTATTATTATAATTATAATTATTATAAAAGATATGAAAAAAAATTCTTATCATATAATTAAAATAAATAAATATTACTAAATGACTAGATAAAATTTAATAACTTTTTTTTGTAAAAGAACATTGAATATGTTCTAGTATATATAACAATCGTCAGCATAATGAACCAACATATAAAAATTTAAGAATGTATATCTTAACATATTTGAAGAACGAACTTGTCCTTGATTGAGTCTCTCCTAAAATAATACAGAGAATATCTGAGAATAAAGGAGAATGATTTCTTATGAGATAATATTTCAATCATTTACAAAGAGATCCCTAATACCATCGGATCATAACTAATAATTATCCTAATAAAAAGTACAGAGATTTCTAATTAATAAGGTAATAACTTATCCAAATAAAAAATAATAATGCTAAGAATCTCAAATTAAGAATTTTGATATGCAAATCTTATCAAGATAAGGAAAAATAGAGAAAAAAATGAATAAACTGTAAAAATTAAAAATTTAAATAAAGACTTATGGTAATCCTAATTAGCATAATTATTTAGTGCCTTCTTCCTATGGTATCGCAACCACAAAGATATTCATATCAAATGGCTATAAGTTTTAGACAAAAAAATTATATATTAAAAAAAAAACATTCGATCAAGATCTGAGCACTATATATATGTGTGTGTATGTGTGCGCGCTTTCATTATTTCACTCTCGTTTGCATACTCTTCTCTCAAATAATCAGAGGAGAACAAATCACTGAAGGAGAATTCATTTTTTTATGGATGGATATTCAATCCATCCAAAAAAATCTTTTTAAAAGTTAAGTATTTGATTATTTGAAAATATTGTCTCTCATTTAAAAGTATTTTTAAAAATTAAATAATTTTTACAACTATTTTATTTTTTGTTTAATTCACTTTAAAGAAATGTTCATTTGTTGTATTGATGTTAATTAAGTACGGTAAACTATGTTTTTCGTCCCTCAACTTTTCCCCATTTATGGTTTTAGTTCCTAAACTTTTCGATGAATGATCAACATCCTTAAACTTTTTTTCGTCCAATGTTTTAGTCCTTTCCGTCTATTTTGATCAGTAAGTGATGACGTGGCGCTAGTTTTATTATTATTTTATTTGATTACATTTTCTGATAGTTTAAAACCGCTAAAAATTGTGTTTTTGAAAGGATTAAATAATTTGTGGCGACTTTTAGCCGCGACAAATTGCTTCATCTTGAACAATTAAAAACCTGAAAACCCTTGATCCCAATCCAGTTCATGATTTTTCAAACCAATTCAAATAAATAGTCCTCTCTCTTATCTTGTGCCTCTGTCGCGATCACCCTCCCTGCCCAAGACGTCATTAATTGGCACGAATCAAAGGAAAACCCAAATACCCGCTCTTCCTCATCGCGATCACCCTTCCATCCCCCTTCCCACTTCCTTTTGTCACAACCTAGCACCTTAAGACGCCAAATCTGAGCATCCAGAGGACGCTGCCGAGCTTGTTGGCAGAGATCTTGTTGCCATTGTTGCCATCATCGAAGCGATTCGTTCATGTCTTCAAACGAGAAGGGGAGGCGCGTGCGAAACTCTCATGGAGTCCCTGCATGCCATGAAGTTTGGGAGCAATGCCTATGCATTACTTGGACAATTAATTTTTTCAAGCATATTGTTGCGTGAAGTTTGGATGAAAAAGTGTTGGTAGTTCAAAGGTGTATAAGTCAGAGAAAGGATTGATATATATGGCACGTGAAGGTTGGAAAAATGATGGATATTGGGAACGTGAGGTATATTGGGACCATCTAGCATTTTAGTGCTCTTTGAAGTTTGTGTGCATCTGGGATTTTTTACATTATGTGCATGTGTTCCGTTATGTTGGGTTTTATGCAGGAACATGATTTGTAACATCACTTGTGCTTAAGTGTCTTTCAATAATATATTGACTTTTGCTTTTTTTAAGGGTAAATGTTCTTTATTTTTTAAAATAAAGCATTTTCTGTCAGTTAAAAATAATCAGAAAATGTTTTTTACTAATTTAACACTATTGTGATGCATTTTCTAGCGGTTTTTAGCCATCAGAAAACAAATGGTAATAAAATAATAATAAAATGAACGTCGCGTCATCACTTAACGGCCAAAATAGACGAAAAGCACTAAAAGCTCTGATGAAAAAAAGTTGGAAGACATTGACCAATCTTCGAAAAGTTTTAGGAACCAAAACCAGAAATGGCGAAAAATTCAGGGATGAAAAACATAATTTACCCAATTAAGTATGTGGTCATTCGTATCAACTCACATGCCAAACTGCACAGCTAACGTTTATTCTGAGTTCTGAAGCAGCAAGCATGCATTCCACTTGATTACCAGAACAGAATGTATCAATTGACTATCGGAGTTGTTTTCTTTTATTATTATAAAAGGAAATGGTTAATTAAATATTAGGCTTGAATAGTTATAGATGATTGGTATTAAACGTTAATTAAGTATGTGGTCAACACTTTTTCTCAGTTTGGTGCTTTTGTATTTAGAGTTTGGCTCCAGTTGACAGCAGCAGCAATTGAAGAAACACTTCTAACCAAAGCGAAGCCTCAGTCCATTTGATCATCTAGCCTGCTTTTGTAGCTCTGCCTATGCATTTATCAGGTTTGGTTCTACTATATATGGATTATGCAGAGAATTTATATCAGAATTCTAAAGTGGTGAAGGCCACATTTTTTATGCAAGGGTGCCTTAAGCTATACTTAATTGTTTAGCCTTTGCCATTAAATTTATTTTGCTTATAAAAAAAAATGAAGAAAATAACATGTTAGCAGAGCAAGTATATTCTGAACTTAATCTTAGAAAGGGTAATTATAACACTCTTGTCTTCCATGTTTGGGAAAATGACACTCAACCACAATCAGGCTAAACAATGTAATTTAAAAAAAAAAATAATGGTTGACAGTGAATTGTTGCAAGGAGTCCACCATTTAAAGGAAAGAAAAAAAGGTTTAAAATAATGCAGTTGACAATTGCATGGAGTCAACGTGAAAGTTTACTAAATAGAAATAATTTAAGCACTTGAATACAACAGAACAAAACAATGTTACCTAAGATCTTTCCCTACAAAAGCAAATGCTGAGACCACACCCCCCTAAAAAAGACAGCAATTTTGGGCTTAACAATCACAAAGTCACAATGGGAAAATAGAAATCTGCTTCTTACAGTAATATTATGTGAAGAATTACAACAACTGGCCCTTTTTTTATTTTGATTAAAACTTTTTGATTATCAACCCAAGAATAAAATATTTGAGAATCAATTCCTTTCGGGAAAATCATGTACAAGCTTACTATATTATAAATATAAATAAATTAAAATCAATTCGTTCAATCCAAAGAAATTCAACCATTAGCAATAACCAATAGAGTCATCCAACAAATTCATCAAGCTAAGGAACCACCAAAACTACTCAAGCTCTCTGTCTTGTCCATACAAGACATCACAAAGTTCTGAAACCACTTACATAATTCAACATAAATTTTCACCAAAAAAAAAAATTCAACATAAATTCATATAAGCAAATGCAGGGTATCTTAATTTTGATATGGCAAAACTAAGCTTTGAACATAATCATAAGAGAAAAACTGAAAATAGATGTTGAAACCTGTACTGTTTATTATATTATCTCTCTCATTATACAGAACAAATTCCCTATATTCATTACATCATTTTCAAACATGCAATCTGTTGCTTGACAAAGTGGAAAGCCATGAATTTGAAGATACACATTATAACTTATATTTAGCAATTGAGTCCAAGATTTTTCAACTCCAAACTCTCTCGTTAGCCAAACAACAAAATGGGTTCTCCCATGATGACCATGAGAAAGACACAAGCAACCATTCAAAACCCCAAGATCAGGCTCGTCCTCAAAAAGATCATCTGGCATCAACAAATATCTGTATGTCTCGTTCTTCAAATCATATGAAACAATTACTAACTGATCGATAGTAACAGTATTCCATTGATAATCAGAACCCAACTTGCGAAGCGCTAACTAGCTAACAGTGCCACTCACAAACTGTCCAATTTTTCCCAGCATGGGAAAACTAGGGCAAGTTAAAATATTTCTCCAACAAGTGTCACCCATGCAATGAACTCTCACCTCCATTTCCTGTGATTTAATATCCAAAAGGACTACCACTACCTTGTAAGTGTCATTCCAGTCGTCGTACCCAAACCCAAACTTCACATGATGCCTATAATTGGTTGAATTACTGAGACCAAAGCGTGGCGATTCTTCGGACACGACCCTTGTGGCCGGGTTCCAAAATCGGACCCAATATTCTTCAAATTTTTCTGCAAAAGAAGAATCATGCATGCAAACCAACCCATTGCAGACACCAAAGACAAAGTAATTGTGGATGAATTGAAGGCAACCATCATCAATAGTGGACGTTGGGCTATCAAGTAAATGACGTATCGAGCAGGGTGCAACACAGGTCTCGAATTCGATGTCCATGTGGTGTTCAAACGTCAATAGGATGTGGGTGTTTTTGGAGGACCTTTGAAGGTGCAATTTGATTAATGTAGGTTGGAAGACGAGGGATTTCCAAGTCTTTGAAACGCACCTGAATCGCATGAGAGACTTCACTGGAACCCATGACAGAATTTCCTCTATGAGTTCGTGAGGGAGAACTGGACAATACTGAGCAGGAGACATTTTTATGAATGTGTAAAAGTATAATGAAGATTGAAGAAAAAACAAAGCAACACTGGTTAGTAAACTGGTTAATTATAATTATAAAAAAAAAAATGGAGAGTATCCACTATCCAGTTTAGACATCTCATCCTTCATTCATTTTTTCTTTTTTTATCTTTTTATATATAAAATTATTAAAGATTAAAATTAATCAATGGTTAAGATCTCGTCTAATGTTGAAAATACTGAAGAGGATTTTCTTCGGACAAATCCTATATTTAGAGTTTTGGTCTATGGGCTTAAAAATAAAAAGATTCAGACTGAGAAACCTTCATTATCATTTATTTTAATCTCGAATAAGTTTATAATAATCATTTCAAGATAAAAAGGATTGTTTTCGCTTTTAAAAAAAATGATGATCCATTTAATTCTTTTTAAAAACTAAATTAATCTCCTTATATATATAAATGAATAAGTATATATGTGCTTTCATTGCTTCACTCTCCCTCTTCACATTCACTCTCATTCTCCTCTTATGAAGTGATGTAATTCGCTTTCCTAACATACATTCACAATATTTCTCTAATCAATTTCTGTAACTACTTACATTCACAATATTTCTATAACTACTTACATCATCCACTCTCCCTCACATTCACTCTCATTCTCTCTCTTATGAACTGGTGTAGTTCACTCTCCTAACATACATTCACAATATTTCTCTCATCAATTTCTGTAACTACTTACATTCACAATATTTCTATAACTACTTATATCCACTCTCCCTCACATTCACTCTCATTCTCCCTCTTATGAAGTGGTGTAGTTAACTCTCCTAACATACATTCACAATGTTACATTCACAATATGATGTTATCCTTTTTTTAATATTTCTTTTATCAGTTTTTCCAAACTCTATTTTTTAATTCCGAATATTTCTCTCTTTTATCAATAATTTCAAATCCTCAATTCAATTTACTTTTCAATTTTCAAAGTTAATATTAACTAAAAAATTAAAGTTACATCCTTACATCTTCCCTTATATATATTAATATTTTTTTTTAATTTTATAGTTTCTAATTTCTTTTATAATTATCTATTTTTTAAAATTTCTTTCGATGTGCTATATATATTTTTTTTCAAATTTTATAGTCTCTAATCTTTTGGATTTTTTTTAATATTTCTTTTATCAGTTTTTCTAACTCTATTTTTTAATTCTGAAGATTTTTTCTTTCATCAATAATTTCAAATCCTTAATTCAATTTATTTTTCAATTTTCAAAGTAAATATTAAAAAATTAAAGTTGCATCATTACATATTCCCTTATCATTTATTAAAAATTTTATAGTTTCTAATTTCTTTTATAATTATCTCTTTTTTAAAAAAAAATTCGATGTGCTATATAATCCTTTGTTGTTGTTTTTTTTCAAATTTCTTTCTATTGACTATATAAATAAGATAGTTAAAATTTGAATAAGTCCGTGCAATACACTAGTTGGTATTAAAAGGATTGAATTGATTGACTTTTTTTTTTATCTTTTAAGAACAAAAATGATAATCTTCATCTTACAGAAAATAGGGACATGTTTTTATAACGAATGGAATTGCAGCAAAATGGGAAACAATATTTAAAAATATTTTTTTGAAAATAAAGTTACCCCCAAAATTTACTTGATTTGATAAAATATTTGGAAAATTTTTCAAAAGTGATTGTTCTAGAATTACCAAAATAAGATGAATTTGGTTTGGGAGTGAATTTATGCACTGAGAAATGCATAAACACTAATTCTATGAACTAGTATTTTAGCTCAAGTATTTTGCACAAGACAAATTCAATATGTAAATTTATGATTACAAGTAGTATTTTTGTCTGTGCATTGTATGAGTTGAATATAATATGTAATTTTTATTATTATAATTATAATTAATTATAAAAGATATGAAAAATTATTCTTATCATATAATTAAAATAAATAAATATTACTAAATTACTAAATAAAATTTAATGATTTTATTTTGTAAAAGAACATTGAAGTTTTATCTTTATCTTTATCTTTATTATAATAAAAGTAAACATGTCTCAACGGGAAATGTTATAAAATTGAGGGGGAAATTTTTAGAGAAACTTGTTATCTATTTTTTAATTCACAAAATTATATAAATATAGTAATTAAGGTAATTAGAACAAGTATATCTTCTAATTTGAAATAATTAAATTAATTATTATCAACACATATATATTTTAATTAAGGTAATTAAGATTATTTTAAAATAAGGTAATTATATAATTTTAAATTAACTAGAATAATTACAATGCACTATTGTGTATATTGATTTTATTATAATTTAAAAAGTATAATCACATTTGTTACAAAATATGTACGTGTTTAAGATAATTATAGTGCAATATTTGATTGACATAATTACGGTGCACTAGAATTTTAAATTAAGGTTTGTGATTATACCTTATAATATTTCACACTGAACTCCCCCACAAATGTATGATATATTCATTTTTTCGGTACCTTATTCTTATCTTTTATTATTTTCATTACAATTATTTTTTTCATTATTTTTTACTAAGATTCTATCATGTATTATAATTGGTCACATATTTTGTTATATCTTTCTATTTTTTTTTTCATTTATTGTGTATTTGAAATTGAAAATTCAATTTTAACATTTATTCTAGCTTATTATTACTCACAAAATAAAGAACATTAATAAAATCAATTCTCACCTAATTTCAATATAAATATAGATGAATATGCTTCTCTTCTATTGTCAATTTGTTGTGAATTTCCTCTCAATATTTCCTGCAAAATGATGTCAAAGATGAATACGGTTTAGGAGATTAAGCCTAGGAGGATCAAGTATAAGACTTTAGTTCAAGTCATTCGACTGTGGTTGAGTACTGATTTTGATAACAAGAGCCAAGTTAATAGCCTAGATTTGATTTTATTGGATGACAAGGTAGGAGCATAAAATGCATAAAGCATATGATTTTTTTTTCTTCTTTATTTGATCTGCTATATATATTTATTTATTTTTTGCAGTCTACTAAAATCCATGCTGCTATAAGGAAGGATTATATAACTTTATTTGAGAAGCTTATGCATGAAGGCAAAGTTTATATAATGGAGAACTTTTTTGTAGGCAGAGAAAACAATGGAGAGTTACTATAATCACAAATGGAAGTTAAATTTCATGTCAACTGCCAAAAGTAACATAGGCCAAGTGTGACATCATTCCAATTAACTTTTATGAATTTGTTCCATTTGTAAAAATACTTTATTCCTTTGATGAAGCATATTTGATTGGTGAGTTATAAACTTTATTTATTTTTTAATTCTTAAATTGTTATATAGTATGTCCACAAATTATTTGAAATTTTTTATGGTGCATTATTTTTTCTGGATTCTTACTTTTTTTTTATTATTAAACTAGATGAGATTGAGCACATGGTTGAAAAAGGATAATTTGAGAGAAACATAGAAGAATGGGAAAACGAGAAAACATATTGATGTGATTCTTAAAAATTTAGAGTGAGTAATTTAATGTTTTTTTTTGTCACTTACAGTACTATTGACTTGATCAAAATGATGACTTAAAATTTTTTTGATTATTTAAAATTTATGTGTACTTTAAGTACACTTTTTTTTTTTAACTCAGTACTTTAACTATACTTTGCATTTTAATTAGTGGTAAATAATTGGCATTTTATGTCATACTTTTTAATATAGGAATGAAAAAATTGTTTGTACTTTATGGGCTAAGTACTTTATGGAATGAAAACCTTTCACAGTATGCAATCTGGTTTATAAATTAATTAGACCTTAACTTGCAAATCCATTTTTTCTTCATTAATTGACATAATTTTTTTTTCTCAATAAGGACACTTGGCATATCCAATGCTTATAACGGAACCAAAATGTTGATTAATCCTCATTTAACTAAGGCTGTTATTGATTATAGAGAAAGGTATGTTCCCATTCTTCTCATTGCCTTATTATTTTGTAGGATATTTTAATAAAATATTCTTCTTTATATTTTAGAATGAAAGTTAGTGACAATGTTGTAAGCCAAATCCTAAGTCAAATGTCAACATGTACTTCAACTTCTTTGAAAGAAGATTTGCTTCAGACTAGGAGAATGACTATAGTGGAAGTTATTGAGGCAACAACTATATGTAAACTATTTAATTCAAATACTTAATTATCATGTAAGAATAAAAAAGTGCTTCAGATGAACCAAATTCATTTTTTCTTATATATTTTATTATTCAGTTTTTATATTATTTTTGTTTTTCTCCTCAAAATTAGATTACAAATATGTGGCTTGTGTTCACGGTAACATATGGCCATCCAATATACCATGGGCTCCTTTCGCATTAAATTTGTGGATTTTGCCATTTGACATGGCAAAGGATAGCTAGTTGATTGGGATTCGTAGCAGATGCATTACAGTGGTGATCTGATCATTAGTATGCCCCTGTTGGAGTTCTTATATATCTTCTCGATTTCTCTCACAATGATTGTAGAATTTTAGCTACCCATAGAAGAGATGTGTGGTGCTCCACACTATACGCCCCTAAAGTTGTGTCCAATGCATCATCATATTGGAGTAGGTTCTAGGGAGGGTCATGCCCTCGGAGGGACTCTAACATGGTTCAAGAGTGTCACAACAATGACATTTCATCTTGATCTTCTTTCCCTAAATATCCTTAGATATAGTTTGTGTATGAGTTTGGCCAACTAGGGAGTGAGTTATGTATTAGTTTTCCTCTATTTGGTTAACTTTTGGCAGTCATGTACATAGTTCTTTCTGAGATACTTTGATACATGTTGTACATGGATTGTAGTATCTTTAAGGCACAATATATACATTTACTATTGTTCCTATATGCATGTATATTATTATTAAGTATTTATCTCATATTCTATACATTACTTCTATTTACGAATTTTATTTGTTAATGTTACATTATAGCGAAATATGGAAAAATTACTCATATTTTCATAAATAAACTAATAAGAGTTTTGTTACAATTGAACTTTTCCGCTATTATGATGGTTAGTGTCATGCAGTGACAATAGGTCCTTACAAACCATACTAAAGAAAAGCCTAAGTCTTAGGGCAAACATTAACTAACCCCAATATATTGACCTAAATATGAAGGGATTAACATCAAATGGGCCTAAGGAATTATTGGCATAATAAGCACAACCTAAATACAATACCTAACATTAAGGCAACCTAAATCGTAAAATGATCAATTGGGAATCAGATGACACAACATAGGCAATGTTGGCAAAAAAAAAAAAAAAAAAAGGAGTTAGCATCTGGCTAAACATGTGTAGGAAAGGATAATTTAGACTCCAAAACGCTCAAGGAAAACATAGTGAAGCACACTAGACATTGAGCATATATCGACATGGTAAGATCTCATGACCAATATGACCTTAGGATGACATGCAAGAGGAAAACAACTTAAACAAAGACTAATACCTATAAGATACATACATCAGTAAATAATAAATATAGTGAGCTACCTCACAAGTAAAATCAATATCAACAAATTAGCAACTCATGCCTACGTAAGCTAACAACTTAGGGGACAATTATTTCGGACCTGACCTAGCCCAGGTCCAGCTCGACCCAATATAAGCCCAAGTCATTAGGAACTAGAAACAACCCACACATGGCAAGGAACTCTTAACAAGTATAACTCAAAACCCTTAAACATCTCATTTAAGGATAACTTCCCTAGTAGATAACACATTATCATATCATGTTTTCTTATCAACACAAGTAGAAAGAGCCATTGATAGGAGTCTATCAAGGTCCAATAATTTCAAATATCATTTTTAATGGATAGAAGGCGCATTAACTACAGCAAGAGTTAAAGTCGATTTATATATATCACCTATAAAGTGGACCTAACAATACATACCAAGTACAATTTCAACTCTAACCACCTCTTAATTCTAACACTTGCTTATTTGAGCATTAGAATCCTTGTGGGTGATTTCTCTAATCACATTCGATTTGAAGACAGCTTAGAAAACGTTCCATCTCTATTAGCTAACTTACAAGCTTGCCAAAAACACTTGATCCCTAGTCTTGGACTGACCAAGGACAATTCCTAACCTTACCCATCAAGCCAATTTTGAGTACCTAAAAAAATTTTAAATAATTCTGTTTTTACAATACCGAAGCATATCCTTGCCAACACCTAGATTCGTGAGATGGGGGCGTAAGATCCGAAGAACAAACACAATGAAATAGTCAAAAGCCAAACGCAAAAAAACACAGCAATAGTCAAATATCTAATTTTCTGTTGTCTTTTATTTCTTTTGTTTTTAATAATTATGTATGGTAAGAGGGACCCAGTAAAGGGTTGAATATCTCACGTGGAGGTCACCCACATAATGTGCAATTTTGCACCCTTTTACGTAAAGAGCCACCTTTAATATCATCACCGTCGTGCCTCCACGTGGCCCACAACAACTGGTCGGTGACGTTGTGGAATAGCGAATCATCAACTCCCCTACCCTATTTTATTTCAGGTTTTGAAATGAAAAAAATAAAATAAAAAGTAAAAACACACTCAAATTTTCGTTGACATGGGATATATAGATGGGTGTGAATATATAAATGGTCTACGTATTTGATCCAAAGAATTTTTAACAAAACATTTTTAATTAGAAATATATTTAAATATTTATTAAAAAAGAAAAGTGTAAGAAATAATTTTAATGCTTTTAATTTAAAAATAATTTCTAAGAAAAGCTATCCATAAACAATTTCACATGTAACAAAAATTGACACGTTTCTCTAACTTTTGATTAGTCTTAAACATAGGTCATGGGCAATCAAGGACAATTTCACATGTCTCTTTTTATTTTGTTTAAAACTTTTTGATTACCAACCCAAAAATAAACTATTAGAGACCCCACTTCCTTTTGGGGAGATCATGTACTAGCATACTATTATAAATATAAATAAAAAAATTAATTCGAGCCAAAGAAATTCAACCATAAGCAAAAGCCAGTAGAATCATTCAACAATAATCAAGCTAAGGAACCACCAAATATTATTCATGCTCTCTGTCCTGTCCATACATTAAATGGCATGGTTCTGAAACAACTTACATAGCTCAACATAAATTCATATAAGAAAATACAGAGTAGCATAATTTTAATATGGCAATGACAAACTTTGAACATAATCATAAGAGAAAAGCAAGAATTTTGCTGTTGAAACCTTCAGTAGAATGTAGTCTATTATCTCTCTGATTATACAGAACAAATTATGTATCTTCATCGTTTGCCAGCAACAGGACATCATCATTTTCAGACATGCACAAAGGTATGACTGGATAAGGTCGTGAGAGATCAAGCTGGATACACTCAAGCTGGATACGCTCATGCTCAACTCCAAATTCCCTCATTAGCCAAACAACAAAATGGGTTCGCCCGTGATCATGAGAAAGACATAGGCAACCCTTAAAAACCCCAAGACAAGGTTCATCATGAACCTTCAGGCATCGACAAATATCTGTATGTCTCATTCTGTAGATCATACGAAAAAAACACTAACTGATCGATAGTGCTAACCAAAACTTAATGTGTGAAGTGCTAACCAATTAACACTGCCATTCACAGACGCTCCATTAAATTGGTCCAGCATGGGAAGAGCAGGCAAAGTTAAAGTATTTCTCCAACAAGTCTCACCCAAGCAGTGAACTCTCACCTCCATATTCTGTGATTTACTATCCAAAAGGACTGCCACCACCTGGTAAGTGTCACTCACATCATCGTACCCAAACCCGCACTTTGGGGACCCACCAAATTTATAATCGCTCCAACGGAGACTTAAGTACGGCGAATCTTCGGACATGATCCTTGTCGCCAGATTCCAAAACCAGACCCAGTATTCTATAAATCCTTCTCCAAAATTATAACTGTGAGTCCAAAAGCATACCAACCCATTGCAGACACCCAAAACAATGTAATTGTTACGGAATCGGTGGCAACCATCATCAATGGTGGATGTTGGGTTCTGGAGTAAACGACTTATGGAGCAGGGCGAGACACAGGTGTCGATGATTCCATCGTTCTCAATGTTGGCGTCTCCAAAGGTTAATAAGATGTGCTTGTTCTTGGAGGACCTTTTAAGGTGTAATTTAACGAATGTAGGATCGAACATAAGGGAATTCCAAGTTTTAGAAACACACCTGAATTGCATGAGAGATTTCACCGGAACCCATGATAGAATTTCCATGATGAGTTCCTGAGGTAGAACCGGAGGAGAGTGAGCTGGAGACATTTTTCTGAATGCTTAAAAGAATATTGAAGATTGAACCAAAAACAGCAAAAGCAGAAGAAACTGAGAAACCCTAAGTATTTAGATTTTTGGTCTATATATGGGTTGTGTCCTGCTTGCTTCATATTTGTTACGAATTAGGGATGGGCAAAAACCCGGACCCGAATCCGAACAGAGCTAAGAATAAAAATGGTTATTGGGTCTGTTCGGACGGTATAGAGGTTAAAGAACTTAAAAGATGGTTTTATTGCAAAAATATTGTTGCCATGCATTATTATTACTTTTGCTTGTTCAAAATTTACGGTTTTTGATGCTTTAGAAGAATCAGAACACCAGAGTCACAACTTTGAGCATTGCACCACCACTTTCTCTCTCCATAAGTCATAAGTCAAGTCGTGTATATTGTACGTGGAGTCTCCATCCCATTCTCTCCTATATCATGTTCTTTCTTCTCGCTTTCTCGAAAATGAAAGTGATTTTCCTCTTCCTCACTGCAAACCGAAGTCCTTGCTTGAGAATGGAATTGAATGACAGATCCGAAGAAATCCACCTGCCTCATCCAAAGCCGAAACCAACTCAAACCCGGTGCTATCCAAAGGGCAAACGGGTGGTAGCAGGATTTATTTTTAATTACTAGGTTTTCATTGGATAAGAGTTTTTGCACCGAACCCATCCAAATATGACCGATATGCCCACCCTTATTACAAATGGTATAATTGAAAACATCATTTATTTTAGTCTCGAACAAAGTTATAATAGTATTTTAAAGATAAAAGGTATTATTTTAGTTTTTAAAAGAACAAAAAATTTGATCAATTGATATAAAAAGGATTAATATGATTGACTTTTTATCTTATAAGAACAAAAATGATAATTTCATCTTACAGAAACTATTAATTATGATTGGATAATAAAATAAAATGTTATTAAACTTATAATAAAATAAAAGAAAATCAGTTTTTTTTATTTTTTGGTATAGAGAACAGGTATCCTCAACGGGAGGCAATCCATACCCAAGACTTGAACTCGATACTACTAGTTAACATGTAACAACCTCGTGCTAGTTGATTTATGCGCTTGGTGGTTAAATATTTTTATTTTTATGAAAATGAAAGAAAACAAAATAAACTATAATTTTAAAATGGGAAAAGAATTTAGTAATATTGACTATTGATTTTCATTAGGGTCGTCCTAGTGATGGGGGTAGGGTAGATGCATGAAGACTTAAGTTCGATTCTCGTTACCGCCATTGTTCACCAAAAAATAATATTGATTGTTGATTTTCTCTAAAGTGAGTGAAGTGAATGAAGTACATAGTATCAATTATTGATAAGAAAATCAATGGTTAATATTCTAACACATACATGATTTATTATGCATATGTATGTAATATTTACCATTGATTTTTCATCAATAATTGAGATTACTTATTTTATCCTAAATTGAATTGTTCACTTTCGAGGAACTAGGTCCTTATTTTTAATAAGATTTTAAAAAGAGGAATTTGTTAATTTTAAAAAATTTGTTTCTTTTTTTTTTTTTTGTAAGATTTTCAAAAACTACTTTAGTAAGATTTTTATTTGGCTGAAATTTTAGAAAAGATAATGTATTTTCAGTCAGATTTTTATTTTGGGTAAGATTTTAGAGAGAAAAAAATAGTAATATTTAAAAAAGGGGGTAAATTTGTTTATTTTATTTTAATAGAAAAATCTACAATGCTCAAAACTTGAGATAGTATAACTATACATAAGTCTTACAATGCACATGACATTTGACTATGGAAAAACCATGCAATCAATGTATTATTAATTTTAACTATTAGTGAAATAAATTTAATGAAACATTAAGAATTTCTTGTTTTACAAACACAATTTTTTTTTTAAAAGAAAATCACATTGCATAGGGAAAGCTATAAATAGAATCACACTACAATCCTAATGCAACATTTTTTTTACTCGTAGGAATTGAACTTAGGTACCAGAAGGTTTACAATAACTCACACACAAAACTCAACCAACTGAGCAAGATCCCCATACTCCTAATGCATCAATTAAAAAGAGTTTCCTTTAGTTAATTTTGCACATTATTAATAAATTTCAAATATTCATTTTCCCCTTGATTTTATTACAAATATAACTCAAAAAAATTAAAGATTTTGATCTATTACTTATTTTCATTTCCATTTTTTAGTTACTAATGGATAGTTTAATTTTTTTTTTTAAGTTAAAGATTGAAAATTTGTTTTTGGGCTCAACAGGAATAATCCTTTGTCATACATATCCTCTTGTGCAATTGGGAAGTCACATTCATGTAATTCTTGATATGATGATTTATATGTTGATTAATGTGATTTTTATATTAATTAAAAGGATGAATGTTCGAAACTGCTTGACATTGGAGCCAAAGTGTCCAACAGGATTTTTGAGGACAAAAATCTTTTTAAGGTGGGGAGAAATGTAACATTCCCAATTTATGGACCTTAGAAATAAATAATAAAGAGATGTCTTTTATGGAATAGCTTTTGTATTTAATGGTTCAAGGATATCCTTAAGCATTATTAATAATAGTTACCTTATAATAGGATATGACAGAAATAAGATAATAGGACCCTGATGGGGAGCCAAGGCCCACATAAGCCCACACACACACCAATGGTTTTAAGAGAAAAGAGAAGGGAGAGTTAGAGAGAGATGGAGAAAAGAGAAAAGAAAGAAAGGAAGCTAGAGAGAAGGAAGAAGAGAAAGAGAAGAGAAGTGGAGCAAAGATCCAAGACCCAGTGACCCGGAACTTAGATCTGAGACACCTAGTATGAGTGGTTCCCCTTAACCCTTCTATGTTCTTTTGTTTGTGCCTTGAATCCCTTTTCCCCTCTTCTTCCCTTGTTAACTCTAAGTTAGGATTTTGATTGGTTTGATGAGCTTAAACTTGATTGGGGAGAGTTTAAGCATGTTTAGGAGCTGGGTTTTGGTGTAGACATGTTTTAGGCTCGATGCCGCATGTTTGGAAGAGGTTGGGAGGCCATGCATGGCCATGGGAGCAGAATCGTGAAGGTTTGCAATTTTGCAAAGTTGCAGTCTCGCTTAAGCGAGGACACTTCCACACTTAAGCGAGAGTCTTCGAGGAGTGTGTCTGTGAGCACCCTCACTTAAGCAAGAGTCACCTATGGCTTAAGCGAGGGAAGGATCTCGCTTAAGCGAGAAATCCAGAGAGTTCATGAGGGAGTCTGGTGCGCCACGCTTAAGCGAGGAAAGGGTCACGCTTAAGCGAGAGTGCCTCTAGGGAGCAGTATTGCCAGTCTAGCTTAAGCGAGAATAGGTTCTAGCTTAAGCGTGAACATGACCAGAGAGCATTTGGGGACCCTTTTTAAGGGGATCTTTGGGAGAGTGTAAAGGTTGTAGATACTTAGTTACTTTCCAAGATTTTACCCATGTATATGTATGATTGTTTGATGCTATGTGGTGTTGATTGTTAATGATAATGGTTGCTTTATTGGTAGTTGTATTCATGACGTTGTGGCTTATGCTTAGGATTGATTGTATGTAACGATAGACCCCTCTAAATAAAAGACACCTAAAATACTTAAGACTATACTTAGGCCTCTTAGTAAAAAGGTGGGGAGTTTCCCCTAAGTTTCAGAAAAGGCTTTTAAGCAATGTTTTGAAAACCGGACCGGTCATTGAACCGGTGACAGTACCGGTTCAATGTTCAATGATTGAACCATAGTTGAACCGTGGTTGAACCGATAATGACTATATAATATGTTTTTTAAATTTTATATAATATATTAAGCAATAATAAAAAAAACTAACCTAATATTTATTTCATAACATAAAATTATGTATATTTTTAAATATGTTTATATTAAATTAAACTAATATTGAACCAATATTTTAGAAAGAAATAAAACCTAAATAGTTATTAAGACTAATTATATAATATTATATTATGTTGTCAAGACAAATGATAGATAAGTTAAGCCAATACATATACAGTTCAGCATATTATATTATTGTTAATGCTTAATTTATTTATTTATTTTTAAAAAAATCTTTGTATTATGTAATATGAACTAATAGTCCCACATAAGTAGGATTTTCATCACGATGCCTTTTTTTTTAAAATTGTTTAAAATTGTTTTAAATATAAATGAATTTGATGTTAGTCCCACACGTAGGCATCAAAGTGTTGTTGTGCTGCCTTATATTTACTGCAATGATATAGGAGTCCCACATCTGTTGCATACTCAATTGAGGAGCTCTACTCTTCTTATAAAAACAATTGAATGTTAACAGCACTAAATTTGAATTGCAAGTCCCACATTGATCAATCGAAATTGGAGATCTCTTTTATTCTTATGAAAATAAAAAATAGAAGCTTGTTTGCTACATTGAATCTAGAGTCCCACATCGGATGGGATTCAAATTGAAGAGATCATCATTTCTTATAAAACTGTTGCATGCTTTTTGTGTTGAACCACAAGTCCCACACAAATTGCGTTTCATTTTGAAGTGCTCTTCTTTACCTCCAATATGCAGTTGAAAACTTTTTTTCACAAACCGGTTTAGCCCGATAACCCGCCAGTTTTTACCAGTTTGAGCGGTTTATCCAGGTTTTACAGGTTTAGTGCCTGTTAAAATGCTTAACAATTTTGGACTTGTTTCGGATCGGACTACTGATCGGTTCACGGTTTAACTGGTTGAACCGGCCAGTCTGGTTCAGTTTTGATAACATTGCTTTTAAGAAAAGTTTATAGTTTCATGAAAGGTTTTTAGAAAAAGATATCCCTCAGTAACATAGGGTGGAACCTTCCCCGGTACCAGTCATGTCCAAGAGCCACACGCTCTGCGTACAACGGTGTGCAAAGGGGTTAAGGATCCTCTATATCACCAAGGAATGATGAGTTTCAAAAAGGTTATGAAAAGGATTCTTTATGAAAAGGTTTTATGAAGGAGTTTCAAAGGAAAGTTATGATCCCAAGAAAGGGAATAAGTAACTCACAAGGAGTTGTAAGAGAAAAGGGCTAAGAGGCCCCCCTAGAGGTGAGCGAAGGGACTGTCACCTAGACACCCATGGGGGAAAACCAACCATCTTCACTAAGTGGAGAGGAGGTTCTTCATAGGGAAGAACAACTAATTCTTCGGTAAGGGGAAAATGTTTTAGAGAAATATGCATTTAAATAACGGAAGGTGGTTCAACTACTTTTGACCGGTGGTAGTAAGAGGTCATAGTGGGAGGGACGCCTCTCCTGGCTAGAGCTCAACCAAAAAGGAAATGACGTAAAATAGGATTATAACCTAAATAAAAAGATAATACAAACCACACAGCTATAGAAACCAACTAGGACATGTTGATGTGTATGATATGTGTGTGTACCTTGTGTTGAAATGTAGAGGTTTCTTGAGCCTAGTCACTAGGTGAGTGATGTGAGGTATACCTATACATTAGATGAGGATGTGTATGTAATGTAAGCTACCAAAGTGGTATGCAAGATGTTATACCTCATAGAGAGGTGATGTAAGCCCTAGATGGGGTAGGTGAGTAAAGAAAGAAAAGGTTAAGCATGTTCTCGTCTAATGTGATAGGAAAGTGAGACCCTAGTGAGAGGTCAAGGAATCAGAGAGATATTTAGGTGCCTTAGGGCACTAGTAACCTTAGAGTTGGCCAAGGAGGTCCACTCTAAGTGTCTAATTAAAGAGAAAGGTAAGGTTTAAGGGAATAGAGGTAATGTTATGATAAGATGAAATAATCATGAGTGTGAGCAATAAGGACAAGAAAAGGTAAGCCATGAGAGTTAAGGAAAGGACCCCTAGAATAGAGAGTCGACCTAGAGTCTTTAGAGCACTCACTGAGACATTATGTCTCATCCCTTTCAGTTTCTATGTTTTTTTACAGGTTAGCAAGTAGATGCCGAATGGAAGGAGCTTGGAGCATGGAGTTGCTTGCTAGGAGGAAGATGTTTTAGTATAGTTCGTACCTCCCAATGCATGGGAGTTAGTTTATGTATATTTCTTATCTTTTATACGGCTCATAAATGCCAAGAGCTTTGTACTAGATTTCTTTCATGTAATATATGTTTAAGTTTAGGGTTTTTAGGTGCATAGTAACTTTGATATTCTTATATGCTAAGTTTTTATAATTTAGTAATATAAGGAGACAAAGGTAATATCCTCTAGGTACATACCCC
This sequence comes from Pueraria montana var. lobata, assembly GCA_026413185.1. Lineage (NCBI taxonomy): Eukaryota > Viridiplantae > Streptophyta > Magnoliopsida > Fabales > Fabaceae > Pueraria > Pueraria montana. Next base: position 64,136,958 of record CM048650.1, on the reverse strand, counting down.
CTTTCAATCACCCAAGTAATCACCGATTTTTACAAGATAGGAGAATCATAATACAAACTACACAGCCAATGATCTGAAATCATCTAATATGCACAATCATACACAAACAATCCAAAGTACACGAGGTGGGAAATAAGAGAGTATATATAGATTACCCCTGGTCTTCATGAAAAGGTGGAGGAGGAGAAAGAGGTGATTGAACGAATGATGTATATTGCGGAAATATTTTAGCAACCAAAATTGGAAACCTCAAGGGTTAAAAAAGTGAAGCTATATTACATAACATAAAAGCAATATTTTTGTATGTATGTAGGAGAAAGTATGCCTAAGTGACTTCAAAAGTTGATTAAATGAGAATTTCAATAACTAAGATTTGCTTAGTTGGCTTGAAATAACCATAAGAAGAAATTGACATAGCATTGACACAACCTGTGTTCAGGTTTTATATATTATAAATAAACAGATAGAAAGATCAACAAAGTTCTTCATATCAAAAGTCATAAGCATTTAAAACAAGATTTACAACAATGTTTAATATAGTATGTAAAGTAGGGACAGTACAAAATATGTCTCATCCCATCAAGTTTCTCATAACAACAAAAGCATAAAAGTCTTGGACGAAGTTGCGGCATTTGTTGGCATAACTTCTCTTATGAGGTTTGGGAGGACCCTCTTGATTCTTACTTTTATATCTAAAAAAAACCAACAAAGGGATTAAAAGGATTGGTAAAATAAGTGAATTTTTGTAATGAGATTTGTGGGAGGAATTTCTTATATAAACAAAGCCAAGAAGCCCTTTAAGATCTTTAATATTTGTAATGGAATAACAATGTTACACGTATTAAACATAAAGAAAGGAAATCACATTTCTTCTATTTCACATCTATTTGTAATACTTAGGAGCAAATGAATCGAATATTAAGTGAAGAAAAATAACATTTCAAATTTTATTTTGCATTTTCTAGAATCTTTTTCAAAATTATCATAACAATAGAAATTCCAAAAGATGTAAGATTGGTTCCCTTTTGAGAAAATCATTTATAAAAAATAAGAAGTTAAAACAATCTCATTGAATCTAAAGGTTAGAATCCAACCATTACAACAATAGCCAATAGAATAATCCCCAAATTTTTTTAAGCAAAAGAAAGGGTAAGCAAGAGCATCACAATAACGGGAGAGATCCCAACTATGTTGGCACCTCAACCACTAACCATGATTTGCAGCAGGCACTAAATAACATTAAAAAGAAATCAGAAAGAGAGGATACAAAAATCCATGGGGGGCATCAACCAAACCCATGGATGGCAAAACATTACTCAAATCTATAGTTGGGAAGACCAATTCTATTCCTATTCAATTCTATCCTGACAAAAAGAGGAGCAGAATCCCACCAACAGAAATCCTTATTAGTAGTTGTAAAACAGGCAATAATATCTGCACAGCTATTGCCATCTCTATAAATATGATCAACTAAATGATTCATATTGGACGTAAAATCTATGCAATTTTTCCACTTATTCCTAATACTCCTGGAAACAAAATCAAGATTTTTAAGAGCTTCAATCCCCAAATTAGCAAAAGTAAGAAACAAAAATGAATTCTCATTATATGTCTTGTCCTTACAACAAATTGAAGGGTGAAAACTACTTACTTGATTTAATATAAGTTGAATTGTGCAAGCTGTTGTGTAGGAGCTTAATTTTTATAAGGTGAAACCAAGCTTGGAAAATATCCATTGCTCTGCCACCAAACTTTGTCATTCGGAATTTCAGTAATGCTCACCATATTATTTCTTTGATTATATATAATAACTTCCAAATCATCATTGTTTACCAGAAGCAGAACATCACCATTTTCAGACATGCACAATAGTAACATTGGACGTAAAAAGCTTTCACTTTGAAGATTCTCATAACTAACCTTTACCAATTGAGTCCAGGACTTATCATCTCCAAACTCCCTCATTTGCCAAGCAACAAAATGGGTTCCTTGGTCATCATGAAAAAACCATAGAGAATCCCTTAAAACCACAAGATTTGGCTTAACTTCAAAGACTTCATCAAGATCATCAGGTAGCAGCAAATATTTATGTTTCTCCTTCCGCAGATCAAAAGAAAAAATTACTAACTCATTGGAAGGAATATTATCGCAATCTAAATGAGAACTCAACTTGTCAAGTGCTAACCAGTTAATAGTGCCACTCAAAAAGTGTCCATTTTGCTCTAGAATGGGAAAAGTAGGGAAAGTTAAAATATTTCTCCAATAATTTTCACCTAAATCGTGAACTCTTACCTCTGTTTTCTCCGATCTACAATCCAAAAGGAGAAACACCACCTTATAAATGTCACTTGAATCGTCATAGCCAAATCCAAAATTTACAGAAGCTGCTAGTCCAAATCTTCAACAACATGGATTGACACAGAGGCGTGGTGATTTTTTTGATCTCATTCTTGTAGCTGGGTTCCAAAACCGGATCCAATATTCATCAAATTCATGTCCAATATAACAACCACGCAAACAGACCAATCCATTGCAGGAGCCAGTGACCCAATATTTAGTCTTTAATTGGTAGCATATGTCTTCATCAATGGCTAATGATGGGTTATTGAATAAATGATTTATGGAGCAGGGTATGGCATATGCATCAACATCATCAGAGTCGGGGGGGTCGGGGACATCTTCTTGTGTTAAAATGGTGTGGGTGTTTTTTGACGATCTTTCAAGGTGTAGTTTCACCAAAGTTGAATCAAAGATGAGGGAATTCCAAGTTTTACAGACACACCTAAAACGCATAAGATATTTCACAGGAATCCATGATAAGATTTCAATGATAATCTCGTGAGGGAGAATCGGCAGATTTTGACCTGTAGGCATTTTCTTGACTGATGAAGATTGAATCCTGAAGAGACATAAAAACCCTACAAATCACTCACTAGAATTTTGGGCTATGGGCCAAGTGCGGGCCGAGTGCTTCATATTTGGTCCATTTGATACCGATCAATCTATTTATATTTATTTATCTATTTATAATATAAATTATGTGTTACGCAACAATGCCGCTGCCATTTCAATATTATATTATTTGCCACGTAAGCAAAAATGCTTACGTGTCATTACAAGACAAAGTGTACCTTCTTTTACTTCACCTCTCTCATTATCATATTGCCCTGAACCACCATGTGAGAGAATGATCCCTACTTAGAAAAATTATTGGTGTATAATATTTGCCCTACTAGACTTGTCAAGTTCAGGCCACTTCCTCTCTTGGCCAATTGAAGGTGATAGAATGAATCTTACTCGGATAAAAATTAACCCTTCAACATTGGTGTATAACTAGATGTCAACCCGTGCGAGGCACAGGTTTATTTTGAAAATTTTGAGCAATTTTTATCTTATTGAAAAATAATTAAGATAAATTTGGTGATTATGGATAACATTTTGACTGTTTACATTGATACATTTATAAGAGAAAATAGTCTATGCACTAGGAGTGTAAAATTGTTTTACACTATCATACAATTACAAAATTTTATGTATGGTAAGTTTGTTGATTTTTCTAATAACTACCTTAAAAGTCACACCAATGATGATTTTTCATTTATCGATGGTGTAAAAGTTTTACACTTACAGTGCATGGTCGTTAAACTCTATTTATGTTAATTTGTAATTTAAATGAAATTAGTTTTAATTACATGCATAGTGAGTTCTATTCATTATTTACGTGCATCAGAGTGGGAGTATTTAGTGTGCTTTGGCAAATGATTGGTAGGTCTTGGGGTGCCAACGTTGTTGGGATGTCAAGTTCCCTATTGTGATGCCTTTGCAAGCTAAGCCTTTATAAAAAAAAATAAAAAAGGTTTCAATTACATGAAATTTTTGTGATCAAATAATAAATTTACCTTTCTTAACACTTTATAGGTTTTTATCTCCAAAGTTTAAAATAATGTAAATAAAATAGTATAGTTGTTGACCTTTCTTTGAATTTGTATTCAAATAGTTTTGTTTTTCAACAAATTATTGTTAAATGGTTGATAGGTTCTTGCTCTTTTGGAATATCAAAGATTAATTAATACTAAATATATGTGTGATCTTGATATCTGGTGAACTCTTCCTCAACTGAACTCTTTACAAAAAATGAAAATTAAAAAAATAAATACTTAATTACTAATTGGAGTAATATATGTGCTGATTGATATCCTTGCCAAGATGGGCTCCTCCCAAAATGACCCTTTCATTATGTTTGAAGATCTCCCTATTAGTCTTGCACTGGCGTTGCATGTTGATGCTATAGGCACAATATTTGTTCATTTGTAATTTGGTTGCTTCTTTTTGTTTTTTTTGCCTTTTTGTCATACATTACCCAAAAATATCTAACAATTAATGTGTCTAAAACAGTACATCTAATGCTCATAAGCACCATTTGTAGACCCCATAGCTACGAGGCTTCTTAAACACAACATAAACTTGAGAAACCTGTATTGAATTCGCATTTGTATTCATCGTAAACCAAACAAATGAACATTTGCCCTCTTCCCTCTATTCCGCATCACCAGCGGTGCCAACTGGTATGCACCAAGTTCAAACTAGACCCGCATAGCACCAAGACAGGACCTGCAATCGGGGATCTTCAAACAGTAAAGAATACTTCCAAGAGTCATCTATTTCTTATAGAGGGTTCTCAATGATACATTACTAGTTAGTTTGTAACAACCTTTCTAGGAGAGATGTGAACTACGTTACCCTATGCTCAAAACAACACATGGCACAACAGAAAACAATAACCCATGAGGTTTGAGTGGGTCAGAAAAGTAAGTTCTTATCTTCCTAGTGTATGGAACTTGATTGGTATAAAATGATGTGTTTTGATGGCCAGACCTTAGACCCCAAGCTAGTTATTCATGGGGCCGAGGGCCAGGTCCAAATAGCTAACCACGACGAGGCTAATGCTTTCATGCATGCTATGGCTCTTCAGCCACCACATGGATCCTAAATGCACAAGGTGAAATGGGTAGCTCTGAAGGAGAGTTTTTCAAGTTAAATGTGGCAGAAATCAATGACCATGAAATGGGCATTTTTGCCATATTCAGAGGCAGGTCTGGCTCTCTATTGGCAACTGCAAGATGTGAAATCAACAGAGCTCATGATGCTAGAACTTCTGAAGCTTTGGGAATAAGATTTGGCTTGGAAGTTAGAACAAGCAAAGGATCTTTGCCACTTGAAAGAGGAGGCTGAATAAGATAGCTTGGAAGCCATTGCTGCGTATACAAATATTAACATTAACAGAAGTCATCTTATTTGTTCTCTTTTTTTTTTTTCCTCTCTCTCTAAATTTAGCCACTGCTTTTTAGGAGGAGGGACAAAAAAAGAACATGATGCAATGCCCGAGGAATGTAATTAATTGAACTATGCCCGTTCTGAGGAGAATAATGTAACCACAAAGAATCGGAGAATGAATCACTGAAGGAGAAATAAATTTTTTATGGATGGATTGGATATCCATCCATAAAATTCTTTTTAAAAGTTAAATAATTTTTATGATATTTGAAAATACTCTCATTTAAAAGTATTTTTAAAAATTAAATAATTTTTACAACTTTTTTTTTGTTTAATTCACTTTAAAGAAATGTTGTTGTATTGATATTAATTAAGTATGTGGTCATTCCTATCAACTCACATACCAAACTGCACAGCTAACGTTTAATCTGAGTTCTGAGGCAGCAAGCATGCATTCCACTTGACTAACAGAACAGAATGTATCAATTGACTATCAGAGTTTTTTTCTTTTATTATTATTAAAGGAAATGGTTAATTAAATATTAGGCTTGAAGAGTTATAGATGATTGGTATTAATGTTAATTAAGTATGTGGTCAACACTTTTTCTCAGTTTGGAGCTTTTGTATTAGAGTTTGGCTCCAGTTGACAGCACTTGATCAATACAACAATAACAGAACAAAATAAACTTATTAACTTAATATATAGATTATTACCTCTGATATCCTTTTAATTCTTATAAAGGGTTTCAAATGTAAGAACCTTCCTCAAAGAGGTGTCCATAGCATTGTAAGAACCTTCCCCAAAGGGTTTCTACCTCGCCAGAAGTTGCAGAACGTGTCTGCCTTGCCGGAAGTTGCAGAACGTCTCCTCTCACCAGAAAAGTAAAATAAATAAATAAATAAATAAATAACATCTCCTTGGAACTGTGGCCGCTTATGTGCTCAACCAACGCGATTTCGCAGCAAAACACAGCTGAACCTGCCGTATACTGAACCCGTGCTGCACCTAGGAATTCCATCGTGCATTTTCAAAAACCACTACTGCTTTCTGTGATTTACCACTAACACGGCACTATTGACAACCTAGAACGAAATTACTAATCTTGTTTTACTAGATTCTCTTTGTATCAGTTATATTTTTGAAGTAAAAATAAAAAAGGTTAACAAAAGTCCACTTAAATACAGAAAATTATGGATTTCGCTTATTTTCTGTTATTAGATTTTTAAGAGGAACGTTCACTGGATAAAATGAATAAAGATGCCTTTCTTAGATCCTCACAGGTGATAACACATAAAACATAATAAAATAAGACAATTACAATTCTGGTATTTCATATAGAGAAGGAAATTACAGGACAATGTCATTAATATTATGTGAAGAATTACAACAACTGTCCCTTTTATTATTTTTGATTGAAACTTTTTGATTACCAACCCAAGAATAAAATATTTGAGAATCAATATTGCTTTTGGGAAAATCATCTACAAGCTTACTATATTATAAATATAAATTAAAATCAATTCATTCCATCCAAAGAAATTCAACCATTAATAGAGTCATCCAACAAATTCATCAAGCTAAGGAACCACCAAAATTATTCATGCTCTCTGTCTTGTCCATACATTACATCACAAGGTTCTGAAACCACTTGCATAATTCAACATAAATTCGTATAAGCAAATGCAGGTATCTTAATTTTTATATGGCAAAACCAAGCTTTGAACATAATCGTAAGAGAAAAATGGAAAATAGATGTTGAAACCTGTAGTAGAGTTTATTATATTATATCTCTCATTATACAGAACAATTTCCCAACCTTCATTGATTGCCAGCAGCAGGACATCATTTTCAAACATGCAAAGTCGTTCTGGACAAGGTGGAAAGCCATGAATTTGTAGATGCTGATAACTTATATTCAGCAGCTGAGTCCAAGATTTTTCATCTCCAAACTCCCTCATTTGCCAAACAACAAAATGAGTTCGCCCATGATCATGAGAAAGACACAGGAAACCATTCAAAACCCCAAGATCAGGCTCATCATGGGGTACTTCAAAAAGATCATCAGGCATCAACAAATATCTGTATAACTCATTCTTCAAATCATACGAAACAATTACTAATTGATTGATAGTAACAGTTTTCCATTGATAATCAGAACCCAACTTGCTAAGTGCTAACCAGCTAACAGTGCCACTCACAAACTGTCCAACACGTCCCAGCATAGGAAAACTAGGGCAAGTTAAAATATTTCTCCAACAAGTGTCACCAATGCAATGAACTCTCACCTCCATTTCCTGTGATTTAATATCCAAAAGAACTACCACTACCTTGTAAGCATCATTCCAGTCGTCGTACCCAAACCCAAACTTCACATTATGCCTATAATTGGTTGAATTACTGAGATGAAAGCGTGGTGATTCTTCAGACACGACCCTTGTGGCCGGGTTCCAAAATCGGACCCAATATTCTTCAAATTCATCTCCAACAAAAGAATCACCCAAGCACACCAACCCATTGCAGACACCAAAGACAAAGTGATTGTGGTTGAATCGGTGGCAACCATCATTAATAGTGGATGTTGGACTATCAAGTAAGCGACGTATCGAGCAGGGTGCAGCACAAGTCTCGAATTCAGAGTTCTCAAGGTTGAAGTGTTCAAATGTTAATAAGACATGGGTATATTTGGGAGATCTTTGAAGGTGCAATTTGACAAATGCAGGATGAAAGATGAGGGAATTCCAAGTCTTAGAAACGCACCTGTGTCGCATGAGAGTCTTCACTGGAACCCATGACAGAATTTCCATTATGAGTTCGTGAGGGAGAACTGAACAATACTGAGAAGGAGACATTTTTATGAATGTGTAAAAGAATACTGAAGATTGAAGCTAAAACAAAGAAACCCTGAACACAAATCCTCTCCAATTATAAAAACTGGTTAGTATCCAATTTATACACATCTCACCCTTCATTCATATTTTTTTTTTATCTTTTTATATATAAAAATTATTAAAAAATATAATTAATCAACCGTTAAGATCTCGTCAGTATATAAAAAAAAAATACTGAAGAGGATTTTCTGCTGACAAATCCTATATTTATATTTTTGGTCTATAGGCTTAAAAATAAATAGATTCAGACTGATAAGAAACCTTCGTTATCATTTATTTTTGTCTCGAATAAGTTTATAATAATCTTTTCAAGATAAAAAGGATTGTTTTCGTTTTTTTTTTTTAATGCTGATCCATTTAATTCTTTTTAAAAACTAAATTAATTGGTATTAAAAAGGATTGAGTTGATTGACTTTTTTATCTTTTAAGAACAAAAATGATAATCTTTATCTTATAGAAAATAGGGACATGTTTCTATCACGAATGGAATTGCAACAAAATGGGAAAAAAAGTATTTAAAAGTAATTTGAAAATAAAGTAACCCCCAAAATTTACTTGATGTGATAAAATATTGGGAAACTTTTTCAAAAGTTATTGTTCTACAATTACCAAAATAAGATGGATTTCGTTTGGGAGTGAATTTATGCACCGAGAAAGGCAGAACACTAATTTCTATTAACTAGTATTTTCGTCCGAGTATTGTGCAAGACAAATTCAATATGTAAATTTATGATTATAACTAGTATTTTAATCTGTGTATTATGTATTGTATGAGTTGAATATAATATATAAATTTTATTATTATTATTATAATTATAATTATTATAAAAGATATGAAAAAAAATTCTTATCATATAATTAAAATAAATAAATATTACTAAATGACTAGATAAAATTTAATAACTTTTTTTTGTAAAAGAACATTGAATATGTTCTAGTATATATAACAATCGTCAGCATAATGAACCAACATATAAAAATTTAAGAATGTATATCTTAACATATTTGAAGAACAAACTTGTCCTTGATTGAGTCTCTCCTAAAATAATACAGAGAATATCTGAGAATAAAGGAGAATGATTTCTTATGAGATAATATTTCAATCATTTACAAAGAGATCCCTAATACCATCGGATCATAACTAATAATTATCCTAATAAAAAATACAGAGATTTCTAATTAATAAGGTAATAACTTATCCAAATAAAAAATAATAATGCTAAGAATCTCAAATTAAGAATTTTGATATGCAAATCTTATTAAGATAAGGAAAAATAGAGAAAAAAATGAATAAACTGTAAAAATTAAAAATTTAAATAAAGACTTATGGTAATCCTAATTAGCATAATTATTTAGTGCCTTCTTCCTATGGTATCACAACCACAAAGATGTTCATATCAAATGGCTATAAGTTTTAGACAAAAAAATTATATATTAAAAAAAAACACATTCGATCAAGATCTGAGCACTATATATATGTGTGTGTATGTGTGCGCGCGCTTTCATTATTTCACTCTCGTTTGCATACTCTTCTCTCAAATAATCAGAGGAGAACAAATCACTGAAGGAGAATTCATTTTTTTATGGATGGATATTCAATCCATCCAAAAAAATCTTTTTAAAAGTTAAGTATTTGATTATTTGAAAATATTGTCTCTCATTTAAAAGTATTTTTAAAAATTAAATAATTTTTACAACTATTTTATTTTTTGTTTAATTCACTTTAAAGAAATGTTCATTTGTTGTATTGATGTTAATTAAGTACGGTAAACTATGTTTTTCGTCCCTCAACTTTTCCCCATTTATGGTTTTAGTTCCTAAACTTTTCGATGAATGATCAACATCCTTAAACTTTTTTTCGTCCAATGTTTTAGTCCTTTCCGTCTATTTTGATCAGTAAGTGATGACGTGGCGCTAGTTTTATTATTATTTTATTTGATTACATTTTCTGATAGTTTAAAACCGCTAAAAATTATGTTTTTGAAAGGATTAAATAATTTGTGGCGACTTTTAGCCGCGACAAATTGCTTCATCTTGAACAATTAAAAACCTGAAAACCCTTGATCCCAATCCAGTTCATGATTTTTCAAACCAATTCAAATAAATAGTCCTCTCTCTTATCTTGTGCCTATGTCGTTATCACCCTCCCTGCCCAAGACGTCATTAATTGGCACGAATCAAAGGAAAACCCAAATACCCGCTCTTCCTCATCGCGATCACCCTTCCATCCCCCTTCCCACTTCCTTTTGTCACAACCTAGCACCTTAAGACGCCAAATCTGAGCATCCAGAGGACGCTGCCGAGCTTGTTGGCAGAGATCTTGTTGTCATTGTTGCCATCGAAGCGATTCGTTCATGTCTTCAAACGAGAAGGGGAGGCGCGTGCGAAACTCTCATGGAGTCCCTGCATGCCGTGAAGTTTGGGAGCAATGCCTATGCATTACTTGGACAATTAATTTTTTCAAGCATATTGTTGCGTGAAGTTTGGATGAAAAAGTGTTGGTAGTTCAAAGGTGTATAAGTCAGAGAAAGGATTGATACATATGGCACGTGAAGGTTGGAAAAATGATGGATATTGGGAACGTGAGGTATATTGGGACCATCTAGCATTTTAGTGCTCTTTGAAGTTTGTGTGCGCATCTGGGATTTTTTACATTATGTGCATGTGTTCCGTTATGTTGGGTTTTATGCAGGAACATGATTTGTAACATCACTTGTGCTTAAGTGTCTTTCAATAATATATTGACTTTTGCTTTTTTTAAGGGTAAATGTTCTTTATTTTTTAAAATAAAGCATTTTCTGGCAGTTAAAAATAATCAGAAAATGCTTTTTACTAATTTAACACTATTGTGATGCATTTTCTAGCGGCTTTTAGCCATCAGAAAACAAATGGTAATAAAATAATAATAAAATGAACGTCGCGTCATCACTTAACGGCCAAAATAGACGAAAAGAACTAAAAGCTCTGACGAAAAAAAGTTGGGAGACATTGACCAATCTTCGAAAAGTTTTAGGGACCAAAACCAGAAATGGCGAAAAGTTCAGGGATGAAAAACATAATTTACCCAATTAAGTATGTGGTCATTCGTATCAACTCACATGCCAAACTGCACAGCTAACGTTTATTCTGAGTTCTGAAGCAGCAAGCATGCATTCCACTTGATTAACAGAACAGAATGTATCAATTGACTATCGGAGTTGTTTTCTTTTATTATTATAAAAGGAAATGGTTAATTAAATATTAGGCTTGAATAGTTATAGATGATTGGTATTAATGTTAATTAAGTATGTGGTCAACACTTTTTCTCAGTTTGGAGCTTTTGTATTAGAGTTTGGCTCCAGTTGACAGCACTTGATCAATACAACAATAACAGAACAAAATAAACTTATTAACTTATTATATAGATTATTACCTCTGATATCCTTTTAATTCTTATAAAGGGTTTCAAATGTAAGAACCTTCCTCAAAGAGGTGTCCATAGCATTGTAAGAACCTTCCCCAAAGGGTTTCTACCTCACCAGAAGTTGCAGAACATGTCTGCCTCGCCGGAAGTTGCAGAACGTCTCCTCTCACCAGAAAAGTAAAATAAATTAACAAATAACATCTCCTTGGAACTGTGGCCGCTTACGGGCTCAACCACCGCGATTTTGTGGCAAAACACAGCCGAACCTGCCGTATAATGAACCCGTGCTGCACCTAGGAATTCCATGTGCATTTTCAAAAACCGCTACTGCTTTCTGTGATTTACCACTAACACGACACTATTGACAACCTAGGATGAAATTACTAATCTTGTTTTACTAGATTCTCTTTGTATCAATTATATTTTTGAGGTAAAAATAAAAAAGGTTAACAAAAGTCCACTTAAATACAGAAAATTATGGATTTCGCTTATTTTCTGTTATTAGATTTTTAAGAGGAAAGTTCACTGGATAAAATGAATGAAGAAGCCTTTCTTAGATCCTCACAGGTGATAACACATAAAACATAATAAAATAAGACAATTACAATTCTGGTATTTCATATAGAGAAGGAAATTGCAGGACAATGTCATTAATATTATGTGAAGAATTACAACAACTGTCCCTTTTTTTATTTTTGATTGAAACTTTTTTTATTACCAACCCAAGAATAAAATATTTGAGAATCAATATTCCTTTTGGGGAAATCATCTACAAGCTTACTATATTATAAATATAAATTAAAATCAATTCATTCCATCCAAAGAAATTCAACCATTAATAGAGTCATCTAACAAATTCATCAAGCTAAGGAACCACCAAAATTATTCATGCTCTCTGTCTTGTCCATACATTACATCACAAGGTTATGAAACCACTTACATAATTCAACATAAATTCATATAAGCAAATGCAGGTATCTTAATTTTTATATGGCAAAACCAAGCTTTGAACATAATCGTAAGAGAAAAATGGAAAATAGATGTTGAAACCTGTAGTAGAGTTTATTATATTATCCCTCTCATTATACAGAACAATTTCCCAACCTTCATTGATTGCCAGCAGCAGGACATCATTTTCAAACATGCAAAGTGGTTCTGGACAAGGTGGAAAGCCATGAATTTGTAGATGCTGATAACTTATATTCAGCAACTGAGTCCAAGATTTTTCATCTCCAAACTCCCTCATTTGCCAAACAACAAAATGGGTTCTCCCATGATCATGAGAAAGACACAGGCAACCATTCAAAACCCCAAGATCAGGCTCATCATGGGGTACTTCAAAAAGAACATCAGGCATCAACAAATATCTGTATGACTCGTTCTTCAAATCATATGAAACAATTACTAATTGATCGATAGTAACAGTTTTCCATTGATAATCAGAACCCAACTTGCTAAGTGCTAACCAGCTAACAGTGCCACTCACAAACTGTCCAACACGTCCCAGCATGGGAAAAGTAGGGCAAGTTAAAATATTTCTCCAACAAGTGTCGCCCATGCAATGAACTCTCACCTCCATTTTCCTGTGATTTAATATCCAAAAGAGCTACCACTACCTTGTAAGTGTCATTCCAGTCATCGTACCCAAACCCAAACTTCACATTATGCCTATAATTGGTTGAATTACTGAGACGAAAGCGTGGTGATTCTTCAGACACGACCCTTGTGGCCGGGTTCCAAAATCGGACCCAATATTCTTCAAATTCATCTCCAACAAAAGAATCACGCAACCACACCAACCCATTGCAGACACCAAAGACAAAGTGATTGTGGTTGAATCGGTGGCAACCATCATTAATAGTGGATGTTGGACTATCAAGTAAACGACGTATCGAGCAGGGTGCAGCACAAGTCTCGAATTCAGAGTTCTCAAGGTTGAAGTGTTCAAATGTTAATAAGACATGGGTATATTTGGAAGATCTTTGAAGGTGCAATTTGACAAATGCAGGATGAAAGATGAGGGAATTCCAAGTCTTAGAAACGCACCTGAGTCGCATGAGAGTCTTTACTGGAACCCATGACAGAATTTCCATTATGAGTTCGTGAGGGAGAACTGAACAATACTGAGAAGGAGACATTTTTATGAATGTGTAAAAGAATACTGAAGATTGAAGCTAAAACAAAGAAACCCTGAACACAAATCCTCTCCAATTATAAAAACTGGTTAGTATCCAATTTATACACATCTCACCCTTCATTCATATTTTTTTTTTATCTTTTTATATAAAAATTATTAAAAAATTTAATTAATCAACCGTTTAGATCTCGTCAGTATATAAAAAAAAAATACTGAAGAGGATTTTCTGCTGACAAATCCTATATTTATATTTTTGGTCTATGGGCTTAAAAATAAATAGATTCAGACTGATCAGAAACCTTCATTATCATTTATTTTTGTCTCGAATAAGTTTATAATAATCTTTTCAAGATAAAAAGGATTGTTTTCGTCTTTTTTAAAAAAAAAAATGTTGATTCATTTAATTCTTTTTAAAAACTAAATTAATTGGTATTAAAAAGGATTGAGTTGATTGACTTTTTTATCTTTTAAGAACAAAAATGATAATCTTTATCTTAGAGAAAATAGGGACATGTTTCTATCACGAATGGAATTGCAACAAAATGGGAAAAAAAAAGTATTTAAAAGTAATTTGAAAATAAAGTAACCCCCAAAATTTACTTGATGGGATAAAATATTGGGAAACTATTTCAACAGTGATTGTTCTACAATTACCAAAATAAGATGGATTTCATTTGGGAGTGAATTTATGCACCGAGAGAGGCAGAACACTAATTTCTATTAACCAGTATTTTCGTCCGAGTATTGTACACGACAAATTCAATATGTAAATTTATTATTATAACTAGTATTTTAATCTGTGTATTGTGTATTGTATGAGTTGAATATAATATATAAATTTTATTATTATTATTATTATTATAATTAATTATAAAAGATATGAAAAAAAAATTCTTATCATATAATTAAAATAAATAAATATTACTAAATGACTAGATAAAATTTAATAACTTTTTTTTTGTAAAAGAACATTGAATATGTTCTAGTATATATAACAATCGTCAGCATAATGAACCAACATATAAAAATTTAAGAATGTATATCTTAACATATTTGAAGAACGAACTTGTCCTTGATTGTGTGTCTCCTAAAATAATACAGAGAATATCTGAGAATAAAGGAGAATGATTTCTTATCAGATAATATTTCAAACATTTACAAAGAGATGCCTAATACCATTGGATCATAACTAATAATTATCCTAATAAAAAGTACAGAGATTTCTAATTAATAAGGTAATAACTTATCCAAATAAAAAATAATAATGCTAAGAATCTCAAATTAAGAATTTTGATATGCAAATCTTATCAAGATAAGGAAAATAGAGAAAAAATAAATAAACTGGAAAAATTAAAAATTTAAATAAAGAAATATGGTAAAATCCTAATTAGCATAATTATTTAGTACCTTCTTCCTATGGTATCGCAACCACAAAGATGTTCATATCAAATGGCTATAAGTTTTAGACAAAACAATTATATATTAAAAAAAACCCGTTCGATCAAGATATGTATGTGTGCGCACTTTCATTATTTCACTCTCGTTTGCATTCTCTTCTCTCAAATAATCAGAGGAGAATGAATCACTGAAGGAGAATTCATTTTTTTATGGATGGATATTCAATCCATCCGAAAAATTCTTTTTAAAAGTTAAGTATTTGATTATTTGAAAATATTGTCTCTCATTTAAAAGTATTTTTAAAAATTAAATAATTTTTACAACTATTTTATTTTTTGTTTAATTCACTTTAAAGAAATGTTCATTTGTTGTATTGATGTTAATTAAGTAGGGTAAACTATGTTTTTCGTCCCTAAACTTTTCCCCAATTATGATTTTAGTTCCTAAACTTTTCGACGAAAGATCAACGTCCTCAAACTTTTTTTTGTCCAATGTTTTAGTCCTTTCCGTCTATTTTGGCCGTTAAGTGATGATGTGGCGCTAGTTTTATTATTATTATTTTATTTGATTACAAATTGCTTCATCTTGAACAATTAAAAACCTGAAAACCCTTGATCCCAATCCAGTTCATGATTTTTCAAACCAATTCAAATAAATAGTCGTCTCTCTTATCTTGTGCCTCTGTCGCGATCACCCTCCCCGCCCAAGACGTCATTAATTGGCACGAATCAAAGGAAAACCCAAATACCCGCACTTTCTCATCACGATCACCCTTCCATCCCCCTTCCCACTTCCTTTTGTCACAACCTAGCACCTTAAGACGCCAAATCTGAGCATCCAGAGGACGCTGTCGAGCTTGTTGGCGGAGATCTTGTTGTCATCATTGCCATCGAAGCGATTCGTTCATGTCTTCGAATGAGAAGGGGAGGCGTGTGCGAAACTTTCATGGAGACCCTGCGTGCTGTGAAGTTTGGGGGCAATGCCTATGCATTACTTGGACAATTATTTTTTTCAAGCATATTGTTGTGAGAAGTTTGGATGAAAAAGTGTTGGTAGTTCAAAGGTGTATAAGTCAGAGAAAGGATTGATACATATGGCACGTGAAGGTTGGAAAAATGAAGGATATTGGGAATGTGAGAGATATTGGGACCATCTAGCATTTTGGTGCTCTTTGAAGTTTGTGTGCATCTGGGATTTTTTACATTATGTGCATGTGTTCCGTTATGTTGGGTTTTATGCAGGAACATGATTTGTAACATCACTCGTGCTTAAGTGTCTTTCAATAATATATTGACTTTTGCTTTTTTTAAGGGTAAATGTTCTTTATTTTTTAACATAAAGCATTTTCTAGCAGTTAAAAATCATCAGAAAATGCTTTTTACTAATTTGACACTATTGTGATGCATTTTCTAGCGGTTTTTAGCCATCAGAAAACAAATGGTAATAAAATAATAATAAAACGAACGTCGCATCATCACTTAATGGCCAAAATAGACGAAAAGGACTAAAAGCTCTGACGAAAAAAAGTTGGGAGGCATTGACCAGCCTTTGAAAAGTTTTAGGGACCAAAACTAGAAATGGCGAAAAGTTCAAGGATGAAAAACATAATTTACCCAATTAAGTATGTGGTCATTTGTATCAACTCACATGCCAAACTGCACAGCTAACGTTTATTCTGAGTTCTGAAGCAGCAAGCATGCATTCCACTTGACTAACAGAACAGACTGTATCAATTGACTATCGGAGTTGTTTTCTATTATTATTATAAAAGGAAATGGTTAATTATATATTAGGCTTGAATAGTTATAGATTATTGGTATTAAACGTTAATTAAGTATGTGGTCAACACTTTTTCTCAGTTTGGTGCTTTTGTATTTAGAGTTTGGCTCCAGTTGACAGCAGCAGCAATTGAAGAAACACTTCTAACCAAAGTGAAGCCTCAGTCCATTTGATCATCTAGCCTGCTTTTGTAGCTCTGCCTATGCATTTATCAGGTTTGGTTCTACTATATATGGATTATGCAGAGAATTTAGATCAGAATTCTAAAGAGATGAAGGCCACATTTTTTATGCAAGGGTGCCTTAAGCTACACTTAATCGTTTAGCCTTTGTCATTAAATTTATTTTGCTTATAAAAAAAAATAAAAAATAAAAACATGTTAGCAGAGCAAGTATATTCTGAACTTAATCTCAGAAAGGGTAATTATAACACTCTCGTCTTCCATGTTTGGGAAAATGACACTCAACCACAATCAGATTAAACAATGTAATTTTAAAAAAAAAAAATGGTTGACAGTGAATTGTTGCAAGGAGTCCACCATTAAAGGAAAGAAAAAAAGGTTTAAAATAATGGAGTTGACAATTGCATGGAGTCAACGTGAAAGTTTATTAAATAGAAATAATTTAAGCACTTGAATACAACAGAACAAAACAATGTTACCTAAGATCTTTCCCTACGAAAGCAAATGCTGAGACCACACCCCCCTAAAAAAGACAGCAATTTTGGGCTTAACAATCACAAAGTCACAATGGGAAAATAGAAATCTGCTTCTTACAGTATGTGCTTTGAAGTGATTGCAAGAGAAGAAAAACAGGCATGTCTAAGTTTATTACTATGCTTTTGTTCTGTCTTTCTGTGGAAAAATGTGATCATCTGATTAGCTTTGCATTTTGACATTTGAATTTGAGTTTGCCAATTTTTTTCTGATTGGATATCATTTTATATTGCTATTAGAATGGGTGGAAACCAATAGTTTGTAATCAAGGAATTTCGCTAATTATTAAGTTTGTAATCACCATTAGAACGTGTAGTACATGTAGGCAAAAATATTTTCCAAGGCACTCAGAGTTCTAAAGAATAGCTCAAATGGAGCAGAACCTGGCCCTGCTGGTTTCTTGAGTGATGAGTGATGGACAAAATCTAGAAGTTATTATAGATTACCTCTGATATCCTTTTATTTCTTATAAAGGGTTTCGAATGCCACATTATCAGTTTGTAAGAACCTTCCTCAAAGAGGTATCACCATAGCATTATTAGTTTGTAAGAACCTTCCTCAAAGGGTTTCTACCTCGCCAGAAGTTGCAGTTGCGCGCAGAACATCTCCTCTCACCGGAAAATTAAAAAAAAAATTACACCTCCTTGGAACTGTGGCAGCTTACGCGCTCAGCCACCGCGATTTCACGGCAAAGCACAGCCACACCTGCTGCGATACTGAACCTGTGCTGCACCAAGGAATTCCATTGTGCATGTTCAAAAACCGCTACTGCTTTCTGCAATTTACTGCTAACATGACACTATTGACTACCTAGGAAGAAATTAGTAATCTTGTTTTACTAGATTCCCTTTGAATCAATTATATTTTGAACTAAAGATAAAAAAAAAGGTTAACAAAAGTCCACTTTAATACAGAAAAGTATGGATTTTGCTTATTTTCTGTTATTAGATTTTTAAGAGGAAAGTTCACTGGATAAAATGAATAAAGAAGACTTTCTTAGATCCTCACAGGTGCAATGCAATCAAAAAATGATTACACATATAAAACATAAAAAAAAAAAGACAATTACAATTCTCGTATTTCATATAGAGAAGGAAATTACAAGACAATGACAATATTAATATTATGTGAAGAATTACAACAACTGGCCCTTTTTTATTTTGATTACCAACCCAAGAATAAAATATTTGAGAATCAATTTCCTTTCGGGAAAATCATGTAGAAGCTTACTATATTATAAATATAAATAAATTAAAATCAATTCGTTCAATCCAAAGAAATTCAACCATTAGCAATAACCAATAGAGTCATCCAACAAATTCATCAAGCTAAGGAACCACCAAAACTACTCAAGCTCTCTGTCTTGTCCATACAAGACATCAGAAAGTTCTGAAACCACTTACATAATTCAACATAAATTTTCACCAAAAAAAAATTCAACATAAATTCATATAAGCAAATGCAGGGTATCTTAATTTTGATATGGCAAAACTAAGCTTTGAACATAATCATAAGAGAAAAACTGAAAATAGATGTTGAAACCTGTACTGTTTATTATATTATCTCTCTGATTATACAGAACAAATTCCCTATCTTCATTACATCATTTTCAAACATGCAAACTGTTGCTTGACAAAGTGGAAAGCCATGAATTTGAAGATACACATTATAACTTATATTTAGCAATTGAGTCCAAGATTTTTCAACTCCAAACTCTCTCGTTAGCCAAACAACAAAATGGGTTCTCCCATGATGACCATGAGAAAGACACAGGCAACCATTCAAAACCCCAAGATCAGGCTCGTCCTCAAAAATATCATCTGGCATCAACAAATATCTGTATGTCTCGTTCTTCAAATCATATGAAACAATTACTAACTGATCGATAGTAACAGTATTCCATTGATAATCAGAACCCAACTTGCGAAGCGCTAACCAGCTAACAGTGCCACTCACAAACTGTCCAATTTTTCCCAGCATGGGAAAACTAGGGCAAGTTAAAATATTTCTCCAACAAGTGTCACCCATGCAATGAACTCTCACCTCCATTTCCTGCGATTTAATATCCAAAAGGACTACCACTACCTTGTAAGTGTCATTCCAGTCATCGTACCCAAACCCAAACTTCACATGATGCCTATAATTGGTTGAATTACTGAGACAAAAGCATGGCGATTCTTCAGACACCACCCTTGTGGCCGGGTTCCAAAATCGAACCAATATTCTTCAAATTTTTCTGCAAAAGAAGAATCATGCATGCAAACCAACCCATTGCAGACACCAAAGACAAAGTAATTGTGGATGAATTGAAGGCAACCATCATCAATAGTGGACGTTGGGCTATCAAGTAAATGACGTATCGAGCAGGGTGCAACACAGGTCTCGAATTCAGTATCCGTGGGGTGTTCAAACGTCAATAGGATGTGGGTGTTTTTGGAGGACTTTTGAAGGTGCAATTTGATGAATGTAGGTTGGAAGACGAGGGATTTCCAAGTCTTTGAAATGCACCTGAATCGCATGAGAGACTTCACTAGAACCCATGACAGAATTTCCTCTATGAGTTCGTGAGGGAGAACTGGACAATACTGAGCAGGAGACATTTTTATGAATGTGTAAAAGTATACTGAAGATTGAAGAAAAAACAAAGCAACAATGGTTAGTAAACTGGTTAATTATAATTATAAAAAAAAAATGGAGAGTATCCACTATCCAGTTTAGACATCTCATCCTTCATTCATTTTTTCTTTTTTATCTTTTTATATATAAAATTATTAAAGATTAAAATTAATCAATGGTTAAGATCTCGTCTAATTTTGAAAATACTGAAGAGGATTTTCTTCCGACAAATCCTATATTTAGATTTTTGGTCTAGGGGCTTAAAAATAAAAAGATTCAGACTGAGAAACCTTCATTATCATTTATTTTAATCTCAAATAAGTTTATAATAATCATTTCAAGATAAAAAGGATTGTTTTCGCTTTTAAAAAAAATATGATCCATTTAATTCTTTTTAAAAACTAAATTAATCTCCTTATATATATAAATGAATAAGTATATATGTGCTCTCATTGCTTCACTCTCCCTCCTCACATTCACTCTCATTCTCTCTCTTATGAAGTGGTGTAGTTCACTCTCCTAACATACATTCACAATATTTCTCTCATCAATTTCTGTAACTACTTACATTCACAATACTTACATCCACTCTCCCTCACATTCACTCTCATTCTCCCTCTTATGAAGTGGTGTAGTTAACTCTCCTAACATACATTCACAATGTTACATTCACAATATGATGTTATCTTTTTTTTAATATTTTTTTTATTAGTTTTTCCAAACTCTATTTTTTAATTCCGAAGATTTCTCTCTTTTATCAATAATTCCAAATCCTCAATTCAATTTACTTTTCAATTTTCAAAGTTAATATTAACTAAAAAATTAAAGTTACATCCTTACATCTTCCCTTATATATTTTTTTTAATTTTATAGTTTCTAATTTCTTTTATAATTATCTATTTTTTAAAATTTCTTTCGATGTGCTATATATTTTTTTTTCAAATTTTATAGTCTCTAATCTTTTGGGTTTTTTTTAATATTTCTTTTATCAGTTTTTCTAGCTCTATTTTCCGAATATTTTTCTCTTTCATCAATAATTTCAAATCCTTAATTCAATTTACTTTTCAATTTTCAAAGTTAATATTAAAAAATTAAAGTTGCATCATTACATATTCCCTTATCATTTTTTTAAAATTTTATACTTTCTAATTTCTTTTATAATTATCTCTTTTTTAAAATCTTTCGATGTGCTATATAATCCTTTGTTGTTGTTTTTTTTTCAAATTTCTTTCTATTGGCTATATAAATAAGATAGTTAAAATTTGAATAAGTCCGTGCAATACACTAGTTGGTATTAAAAAGGATTGAATTGATTGACTTTTTTTTATCTTTTAAGAACAAAAATGATAATCTTCATCTTATAGAAAATAGGGACATGTTTTTATAACGAATGGAATTGCAGCAAAATGGGAAAAAATATTTAAAAATATTTTTTTGAAAATAAAGTTACCCCCAAAATTTACTTGATTTGATAAAATATTTGGAAACTTTTTCAAAAGTGATTGTTCTAGAATTACCAAAATAAGATGAATTTGGTTTGGGAGTGAATTTATGCACTGAGAAAGGCAGAAACACTAATTCTATGAACTAGTATTTTAGCTCGAGTATTTTGCACAAGACAAATTCAATATGTAAATTTATGATTACAAGTAGTATTTTTGTCTGTGCAATGTATGAGTTGAATATAATATGTAAATTTTATTATTATAATTATAATTAATTATAAAAGATATGAAAAGTTATTCTTATCATATAATTAAAATAAATAAATATTACTAAATTACTAAATAAAATTTAATGATTTTATTTTGTAAAAGAACATTGAAGTTTTATCTTTATCTTTATCTTTATTATAATAAAAGTAAACATGTCTCAACGGGAAGTCTTATAAAATTGAGGGGGAAATTTTTAGAGAAACTTGTTATCTATTTTTTAATTCACAAAATTATATAAACATAGTAATTAACGTAATTAGAACAAATATATCTTCTAATTTGAAATAATTAAATTAATTATTATCAACACATATATTTTAATTAAGGTAATTAAGATTATTTTAAAATAAGGTAATTATATAATTTTAAATTAACTAGAATAATTACAATGCACTATTGTGTATATTGATTTTATTATAATTTAAAAAGATAGTATAATCACATTTGTTACAAAATATGTACGTGTTTAAGATAATTATAGTGCAATATTTGATTGAAATAATTACGGTGCACTAGAATTTTAAATTAAGGTTTGTGATTATACCTTATAATATTTCACACTGAACTCCCCCACAAATGTATGATATATTCATTTTTTCGGTACCTTATTCTTATCTGTTATTATTTTCATTACAATTATTTTTTTCATTATTTTTTACTAAGATTCTATCATGTATTATAATTGGTCACATATTTTGTTATATCTTTCTTTTTTTTTTTCATTTATTGTGTATTTGAAATTGAAAATTCAATTTTAACATTTATTCTAGCTTATTATTACTCACAAAATAAAGAACATTAATAAAATCAATTCTCACCTAATTTCAATATAAATATAGATGAATATGCTTCTCTTCTATTGTCAATTTGTTGTGAATTTCCTCTCAATATTTCCTGCAAAATGATGTCAAAGATGAATACGGTTTAGGAGATTAAGCCTAGGAGGATCAAGTATAAGACTTTAGTTCAAGTCATTCAACTGTGGTTGAGTACTGATTTTGATAACAAGAGCCAAGTTAATAGCCTAGATTTGATTTTATTGGATGACAAGGTAGGAGCATAAAATGCATAAAGCATATAATTTTTTTTTTATTTTCTTCTTTATTTGATCTGCTATATATATTTATTTATTTTTTGCAGTCTACTAAAATCCATGCTGCTATAAGGAAGGATTATATAACTTTATTTGAGAAGCTTATGCATGAAGGCAAAGTTTATATAATGGAGAACTTTTTTGTAGGCAGAGAAAAAAATGGAGAGTTACTATAATCACAAATGAAAGTTAAATTTCATGTCAACTACCAAAAGTAACATAGGCCAAGTGTGACATCATTCCATTGAACTTTTATGAATTTGTTCCATTTTTAAAAATACTTTATTCCTTTGATGAAGCATATTTGATTGGTGAGTTATAAACTTTATTTATTTTTTAATTCTTAAATTGTTACATAGTATGTCCACAAATTATTTGAAATTTTTTATAGTACATTATTTTTTCTGGATTCTTACTTTTTTTATTATTATTAAACTAGATGAGA
Organism: Pueraria montana var. lobata; assembly: GCA_026413185.1. Lineage (NCBI taxonomy): Eukaryota > Viridiplantae > Streptophyta > Magnoliopsida > Fabales > Fabaceae > Pueraria > Pueraria montana. The sequence goes on along the minus strand of CM048650.1, from coordinate 64,113,494 downwards.
TTGGGCACATGGTTGAAAAAGGATAATTTGAGAGAAACATAGAAGAATGGGAAAACGAGAAAACATATTGATGTGATTCTTAAAAATTTAGAGTGAGTAATTTAATGTTTTTTTTTTTTGTCACTTACAGTACTATTGACTTTATCAAAATGATGACTTAACTTTTTTTTTATTATTTAAAATTTATGTGTACTTTAAGTACACTTTTTTTGAACTCAGTACTTTAACTATACTTTGCATTTAATTAGTGGTAAATAATTGTCATTTTATGTCATACTTTTTAATATAGGAATGAAAGAATTGTTTGTACTTTATGGGCTAAGTACTTTATGGAATGAAAACCTTTCACGGTATGCAATCTGGTTTATAAATTAATTAGACCTTAACTTGCAAATCCATTTTTTCTTCATTATTTGACATAATTTTTTTTCTCAATAAGGACACTTGGCATATCCAATGCTTATAACGGAACCAAAATGTTGATTAATCCTCATTTAACTAAGGCTGTTATTGATTATAGAGAAAGGTATGTTCCCATTCTTCTCATTGCCTTATTATTTTGTAGGATATTTTAATAAAATATTCTTCTTTATATTTTAGAATGAAAGTTAGTGACAATGTTGTAAGCCAAATCCTAAGTCAAATGTCAACATGTACTTCAACTTCTTTGAAAGAAGATTTGCTTCAGACTAGGAGAATGACTATAGTTGAAGTTATTGAGGCAACAACTATATGTAAACTATTTAATTCAAATACTTAATTATCATGTAAGAATAAAAAAGTGCTTCAGATGAACCAAATTCATTTTTTCTTATATATTTTATTATTCAGTTTTTATATTATTTTTGTTTTTCTCCTCAAAATTAGATTACAAATATGTGGCTTGTGTTCACGGTAACATATGGCCATCCAATATACCATGGGCTCCTTTCGCATTAAATTTGTGGATTTTGCCATTTGACATGGCAAAGGATAGCTAGTTGATTGGGATTCGTAGCAGATGCATTACAGTGGTGATCTGATCATTAGTATGCCCCTGTTGGAGTTCTTATATATCTTCTCGATTTCTCTCACAATGATTGTAGAATTTTAGCTACCCATAGAAGAGATGTGTGGTGCTCCACACTATACGCCCCTAAAGTTGTGTCCAATGCATCATCATATTGGAGTAGGTTCTAAGGAGGGTCATGCCCTCGGAGGGACTCTAACATGGTTCAAGAGTGTCACAACAATGACATTTCATCTTGATCTTCTTTCCCTAAATATCCTTAGATATAGTTTGTGTATGAGTTTGGCCAACTAGGGAGTGAGTTATGTATTAGTTTTCCTCTATTTGGTTAACTTTTGGCAGTCATGTACATAGTTCTTTCTGAGATACTTTGATACATGTTGTACATGGATTGTAGTATCTTTAAGGCACAATATATACATTTACTATTGTTCCTATATGCATGTATATTATTATTAAGTATTTATCTCATATTCTATATATTACTTCTATTTACGAATTTTATTTGTTAATGTTACATTATAGCGAAATATGGAAAAATTACTCATATTTTCATAAATAAACTAATAAGAGTTTTGTTATAATTGAACTTTTCCGCTATTATGATGGTTAGTGTCATGCAGTGACAATAGGTCCTTACAAACCATACTAAAGAAAAACTTAAGTCTTAGGGTAAACATTAACTAACCCCAATATATTGACCTAAATATGAAGGGATTAACATCAAATGGGCCTAAGGAATTATTGGCATAATAAGCACAACCTAAATACAATACCTAACATTAAGGCAACCTAAATCGTAAAATGATCAATTGGGAATCAGATGACACAACATAGGCAATGTTGGCAAAAAAAAAAAAAAAAAAAAAGGAGTTAGCATCTGGCTAAACATGTGTAGGAAAGGATAATTTAGACTCCAAAACGCTCAAGGAAAACATAGTGAAGCACACTAGACATTGAGCATATATCGACATGGTAAGATCTCATGACCAATATGACCTTAGGATGACATGCAAGAGGAAAACAACTTAAACAAAGACTAATACCTATAAGATACATACATCAGTAAATAATAAATATAGTGAGCTACCTCACAAGTAAAATCAATATCAACAAATTAGCAACTCATGCCTACGTAAGCTAACAACTTAGGGGACAATTATTTCGGACCTGACCTAGCCCAGGTCCAGCTCGACCCAATATAAGCCCAAGTCATTAGGAACTAGAAACAACCCACACATGGCAAGGAACTCTTAACAAGTATAACTCAAAACCCTTAAACATCTCATTTAAGGATAACTTCCCTAGTAGATAACACATTATCATATCATGTTTTCTTATCAACACAAGTAGAAAGAGCCATTGATAGGAGTCTATCAAGGTCCAATAATTTCAAATATCATTTTTAATGGATAGAAGGCGCATTAACTACAGCAAGAGTTAAAGTCGATTTATATATATCACCTATAAAGTGGACCTAACAATACATACCAAGTACAATTTCAACTCTAACCACCTCTTAATTCTAACACTTGCTTATTTGAGCATTAGAATCCTTGTGGGTGATTTCTCTAATCACATTCGATTTGAAGACAGCTTAGAAAACGTTCCATCTCTATTAGCTAACTTACAAGCTTGCCAAAAATACTTGATCCCTAGTCTTGGACTGACCAAGGACAATTCCTAACCTTACCCATCAAGCCAATTTTGAGTACCTAAAAAAATTTTAAATAATTCTGTTTTTACAATACCGAAGCATATCCTTGCCAACACCTAGATTCGTGAGATGGGGGCGTAAGATCCGAAGAACAAACACAATGAAATAGTCAAAAGCCAAACGCAAAAAAACACAGCAATAGTCAAATATCTAATTTTCTGTTGTCTTTTATTTCTTTTGTTTTTAATAATTATGTATGGTAAGAGGGACCCAGTAAAGGGTTGAATATCTCACGTGGAGGTCACCCACATAATGTGCAATTTTGCACCCTTTTACGTAAAGAGCCACCTTTAATATCATCACCGTCGTGCCTCCACGTGGCCCACAACAACTGGTCGGTGACGTTGTGGAATAGCGAATCATCAACTCCCCTACCCTATTTTATTTCAGGTTTTGAAATGAAAAAAATAAAATAAAAAGTAAAAACACACTCAAATTTTCGTTGACATGGGATATATAGATGGGTGTGAATATATAAATGGTCTACGTATTTGATCCAAAGAATTTTTAACAAAACATTTTTAACAAAGTGTACCTTCTTTTACTTCACCTCTCTCATTATCATATTGCCCTGAACCACCATGTGAGAGAATGATCCCTACTTAGAAAAATTATTGGTGTATAATATTTGCCCTACTAGACTTGTCAAGTTCAGGCCACTTCCTCTCTTGGCCAATTGAAGGTGATAGAATGAATCTTACTCGGATAAAAATTAACCCTTCAACATTGGTGTATAACTAGATGTCAACCCGTGCGAGGCACAGGTTTATTTTGAAAATTTTGAGCAATTTTTATCTTATTGAAAAATAATTAAGATAAATTTGGTGATTATGGATAACATTTTGACTGTTTACATTGATACATTTATAAGAGAAAATAGTCTATGCACTAGGAGTGTAAAATTGTTTTACACTATCATACAATTACAAAATTTTATGTATGGTAAGTTTGTTGATTTTTCTAATAACTACCTTAAAAGTCACACCAATGATGATTTTTCATTTATCGATGGTGTAAAAGTTTTACACTTACAGTGCATGGTCGTTAAACTCTATTTATGTTAATTTGTAATTTAAATGAAATTAGTTTTAATTACATGCATAGTGAGTTCTATTCATTATTTACGTGCATCAGAGTGGGAGTATTTAGTGTGCTTTGGCAAATGATTGGTAGGTCTTGGGGTGCCAACGTTGTTGGGATGTCAAGTTCCCTATTGTGATGCCTTTGCAAGCTAAGCCTTTATAAAAAAAAATAAAAAAGGTTTCAATTACATGAAATTTTTGTGATCAAATAATAAATTTACCTTTCTTAACACTTTATAGGTTTTTATCTCCAAAGTTTAAAATAATGTAAATAAAATAGTATAGTTGTTGACCTTTCTTTGAATTTGTATTCAAATAGTTTTGTTTTTCAACAAATTATTGTTAAATGGTTGATAGGTTCTTGCTCTTTTGGAATATCAAAGATTAATTAATACTAAATATATGTGTGATCTTGATATCTGGTGAACTCTTCCTCAACTGAACTCTTTACAAAAAATGAAAATTAAAAAAATAAATACTTAATTACTAATTGGAGTAATATATGTGCTGATTGATATCCTTGCCAAGATGGGCTCCTCCCAAAATGACCCTTTCATTATGTTTGAAGATCTCCCTATTAGTCTTGCACTGGCGTTGCATGTTGATGCTATAGGCACAATATTTGTTCATTTGTAATTTGGTTGCTTCTTTTTGTTTTTTTTTGCCTTTTTGTCATACATTACCCAAAAATATCTAACAATTAGTGTGTCTAAAACAGTACATCTAATGCTCATAAGCACCATTTGTAGACCCCATAGCTACGAGGCTTCTTAAACACAACATAAACTTGAGAAACCTGTATTGAATTCGCATTTGTATTCATTGTAAACCAAACAAATGAACATCTGCCCTCTTCCCTCTATTCCACATCACCAGCGGTGCCAACTGGTATGCACCAAGTTCAAACTAGACCCGCATAGCACCAAGACAGGACCTGCAATCGGGGATCCAACATAAAAAACAAACAATAGGCCAAAAGAAAAAAAAAAGAACAATAGAGAAAAGAAGAACTTAGATCCGAAATAGCTCGAGTCACAACACAAACTTTCACTTTCCACCACTTCTTCATCCTCCAACACTTTAGTTTTTCTCCAGTTCTCTGTTTTCTCTTCTTCCATTCAGAGCTTCAGTTCTTCGAGCTCATTGCTCTGCTTTGAATCTGCACGGTAATCTCTCTCTGGAAAATGGGGACGATGGTGATGATTTCCTTCAGGAGCTTGTGTTCAAGAAGCTCTGTTTTGAGGTGAGACTCTCTCTCGCGGAGGTTCTCAATGAGGTGCATGAGGTCAAGGACGTCAGAGGGGTGGGGCTGAACCTGAGCAAAGGAGCATGAGAAGTAGTCACCCATACTTTCATCAGAAAACTACAAAAAGAAAATAGTTTGCCATCACAAACAGAGAAGATTGTAAAAGAAGAGTGAAAGTTAGAAGATGAAAGGATTTTATATACTCCCTCAGTCCCAAAATGAGTGTCGCATTTGAAAAAAAAATTTGTCCCAAAATGAGGATCACGTTTGGCTTTTCAATGCAATATTAATTACTTTTTTCCACTAATACTTCTAATAATGTCACTTTAACTTTTCAATGCAATGTTAATAATAAGGTTAGTTTTGTAAAATTACTTCTCTCTTTCTTCTATTTAATAGCTTTTCTTGGTCTGTGTAAAAAAACCTAGGACGACACTCATTTTGGGACGGAGGGAGTATATATATATATATATATATATATATATATATTAGTGATGGTTTCAAGAGGAGTTGGTGGCTTAGTGCTGGTTTCGAGAGAAGGTTTTTTTGAGAGAAGTTACGCACCTAAAAGCATGAGAGGAGTTGATGGTGTTGGTTTCAAAAAATTATTTATTTGAATAAATTAAAGAATTAATTATTTTTACATCTGTCCATCACTTTCTTGGTATGTGTTAGAAATTTCTGCATCATTGGATTTAAAACTGCATGACCGTGCAGTTATTTTTAAACTGCAAGTGATCCAGTATGCAAATACTTTGCAAGGTCACATACTGCGTACCCAAACCTGTATCACGTACCGAAGAGAACCACAAATTATGTGACTATGGGCTGAACCTACTGTTTGTCATTAATTAATTTTTCAAAGTTTGTTATCACTCTTAGAATGCTGTCTAATGTTTGTAATAAATGGTGGTCACGGACACATAAATTTATAGGATGTTTTGCATGGGAATAACCAGCCAGATTACATCATGCATTCAAGTATATTTAGGCAAAATATTTTCCAAAGGCACTAAAATCTTGTGAGGAATAGCGTGAAAGGAGCAGAACCTAGCACAACCGGTTTCTTAAGAAATGAAGATATGAAAGAAAGTGTAGAAGTTAAAGAATACCTCCAAGAGTCATCTATTTCTTATAGAGGGTTCTCAATGACACATTACTAGTTAGTTTGTAACAACCTTTCTAGGAGAGATGTGAACTACGTTACCCTGTGCTCAAAACAACACATGGCACAACAGAAAACAATAACCCATGAGGTTTGAGTGGGTCAGAAAAGTAAGTTCTTATCTTCCTAGTGTATGGAACTTGATTGGTATAAAATGATGTGTTTTGATGGCCAGACCTTAGACCCCAAGCTAGTTATTCATGGGGCCGAGGGCCAGGTCCAAATAGCTAACCACGATGAGGCTAATGCTTTCATGCATGCTATGGCTCTTCAGCCACCACATGGATCCTAAATGCACAAGGTGAAATGGGTAGCTCTGAAGGAGAGTTTTTCAAGTTAAATGTGGCAGAAATCAATGACCATGAAATGGGCATTTTTGCCATATTCAGAGGCAGGTCTGGCTCTCTATTGGCAACTGCAAGATGTGAAATCAACAGAGCTCATGATGCTAGAACTTCTGAAGCTTTGGGAATAAGATTTGGCTTGAAAGTTAGAACAAGCAAAGGATCTTTGCCACTTGAAAGAGGAGGCTGAATAAGATAGCTTGGAAGCCATTGCTGCGTATACAAATATTAACATTAACAGAAGTCATCTTATTTGTTCTCTTTTTTTTTTCTCTCTCTAAATTTAGCCACTGCTTTTTAGGAGGAGGGACAAAAAAAGAACATGATGCAATGCCCGAGGAATGTAATTAATTGAACTATCCCCGTTCTTTCACTTTAGCATAATTCTCACTCTTTGCCTCCAACTAAAGTCTACAGAATCTATAGTCATGTGTTCCCAATCAGGTAATAAACCTATATTATGCACAGATAAGAGGGATTGAGATTTTACTGTTAATGTGAGATTAACTCCAACTGCTTGTGTAATAGCAATCGATCCAGGATACAACTTTTGTTGCCATACAAATATTCCCCCAATAATATAGTCCTATTATTTTTCAAGTGTTGTTTGTGGTTATGTTGGGTTCAGTTAGTTTCTATTTGGTTTGGGTTGTTCTGCCTTACAACTCGTACTTCTACTCACTCTCCAGTCTCCACAGTCCACACAAACTCCCAAACTCACATCATTCATTCCCTTCCATCAAAGTGCTTTGAATCAATCACCACACTAGTGCAGTACCCTTGAACTCCAAACTGCAGCCATCAGCTTCTATTCCTCTACCAAGCCATGAACCCATAATATGTGGTTTGGGCCTGTTAGACACACTTTAAACTAAATCGTCACGGATGAGTGGTTTTCCCAAAACAATAATGTAACCACAAAGAATCGGAGAATGAATCACTGAAGGAGAATTAATTTTTTTATGGATGGTTATCCAATCCATCCATAAAATTCTTTTTAAAAGTTAAATAATTTTTATGATATTTGAAAATACTCTCATTTAAAAGTATTTTTAAACATTAAATAATTTTTACAACTTTTTTTTTGTTTAATTCACTTTAAAGAAATGTTGTTGTATTGATGTTAATTAAGTATGTGGTCATTCCTATCAACTCACATACCAAACTGCACAGATAACATTTAATCTGAGTTATGAGGCAGCAAGCATGCATTCCACTTGACTAACGGAACAGAATGTATCAATTGACTATCAGAGTTTTTTCTTTTATTATTATAAAAGGAAATGGTTAATTAAATATTAGGCTTGAAGAGTTATAGATGATTGGTATTAATGTTAATTAAGTATGTGGTCAACACTTTTTCTCAGTTTGGAGCTTTTGTGTTAGAGTTTGGCTCCAGTTGACAGCACTTGATCAATACAACAATAACAGAACAAAATAAACTTATTAACTTGTTATATAGATTATTACCTCTGATATCCTTTTAATTCTTATAAAGGGTTTCAAATGTAAGAACCTTCCTCAAGGAGGTGTCCATAGCATTGTAAGAACCTTCCCCAAAGGGTTTCTACCTCGCCAGAAGTTGCAGAACGTGTCTGCCTTGCCGGAAGTTGCAGAACGTCTCCTCTCACCAGAAAAGTAAAATAAATAAACAAATAACACCTCCTTGGAACTGTGGCCGCTTACGTGCTCAACCACCGCGATTTTGCGGCAAAACACAGCTGAACCTGCCGTATAATGAACCCGTGCTGCACCTAGGAATTCCATGTGCATTTTCAAAAACTGCTACTGCTTTCTGTGATTTACCACTAACACGACACTATTGACAACCTAGGATGAAATTAATAATCTTGTTTTACTAGATTCTCTTTGTATCAGTTATATTTTTGAAGTAAAAATAAAAAAGGTTAACAAAAGTCCACTTAAATACAGAAAATTATGGATTTCGCTTATTTTCTGTTATTAGATTTTTAAGAGGAAAGTTCACTGGATAAAATGAATAAAGAAGCCTTTCTTAGATCCTTACAGGTGATAACACATAAAACATAATAATATAAGACAATTACAATTCTGGTATTTCATATAGAGAAGGAAATTACAGGACAATGTCATTAATATTATGTGAAGAATTACAACAACTGTCCCTTTTTTTATTTTTGATTGAAACTTTTTTATTACCAACCCAAGAATAAAATATTTGAGAATCAATATTCCTTTTGGGAAAATCATCTACAAGCTTACTATATTATAAATATAAATTAAAATCAATTCATTCCATCCAAAGAAATTCAACCATTAATAGAGTCATCCAACAAATTCATCAAGCTAAGGAACCACCAAAATTATTCATGCTCTCTGTCTTGTCCATACATTACATCACAAGGTTCTGAAACCACTTGCATAATTCAACATAAATTCGTATAAGCAAATGCAGGTATCTTAATTTTTATATGGCAAAACCAAGCTTTGAACATAATCGTAAGAGAAAAATGGAAAATAGATGTTGAAACCTGTAGTAGAGTTTATTATATTATATCTCTCATTATACAGAACAATTTCCCAACCTTCATTGATTGCCAGCAGCAGGACATCATTTTCAAACATGCAAAGTCGTTCTGGACAAGGTGGAAAGCCATGAATTTGTAGATGCTGATAACTTATATTCAGCAGCTGAGTCCAAGATTTTTCATCTCCAAACTCCCTCATTTGCCAAACAACAAAATGAGTTCGCCCATGATCATGAGAAAGACACAGGAAACCATTCAAAACCCCAAGATCAGGCTCATCATGGGGTACTTCAAAAAGATCATCAGGCATCAACAAATATCTGTATAACTCATTCTTCAAATCATACGAAACAATTACTAATTGATTGATAGTAACAGTTTTCCATTGATAATCAGAACCCAACTTGCTAAGTGCTAACCAGCTAACAGTGCCACTCACAAACTGTCCAACACGTCCCAGCATAGGAAAACTAGGGCAAGTTAAAATATTTCTCCAACAAGTGTCACCAATGCAATGAACTCTCACCTCCATTTCCTGTGATTTAATATCCAAAAGAACTACCACTACCTTGTAAGCATCATTCCAGTCGTCGTACCCAAACCCAAACTTCACATTATGCCTATAATTGGTTGAATTACTGAGATGAAAGCGTGGTGATTCTTCAGACACGACCCTTGTGGCCGGGTTCCAAAATCGGACCCAATATTCTTCAAATTCATCTCCAACAAAAGAATCACCCAAGCACACCAACCCATTGCAGACACCAAAGACAAAGTGATTGTGGTTGAATCGGTGGCAACCATCATTAATAGTGGATGTTGGACTATCAAGTAAGCGACGTATCGAGCAGGGTGCAGCACAAGTCTCGAATTCAGAGTTCTCAAGGTTGAAGTGTTCAAATGTTAATAAGACATGGGTATATTTGGGAGATCTTTGAAGGTGCAATTTGACAAATGCAGGATGAAAGATGAGGGAATTCCAAGTCTTAGAAACGCACCTGTGTCGCATGAGAGTCTTCACTGGAACCCATGACAGAATTTCCATTATGAGTTCGTGAGGGAGAACTGAACAATACTGAGAAGGAGACATTTTTATGAATGTGTAAAAGAATACTGAAGATTGAAGCTAAAACAAAGAAACCCTGAACACAAATCCTCTCCAATTATAAAAACTGGTTAGTATCCAATTTATACACATCTCACCCTTCATTCATATTTTTTTTTTTTATCTTTTTATATATAAAAATTATTAAAAAATATAATTAATCAACCGTTAAGATCTCGTCAGTATATAAAAAAAAATACTCAAGAGGATTTTCTGCTGACAAATCCTATATTTATATTTTTGGTCTATAGGCTTAAAAATAAATAGATTCAGACTGATAAGAAACCTTCGTTATCATTTATTTTTGTCTCGAATAAGTTTATAATAATCTTTTCAAGATAAAAAGGATTGTTTTCGTTTTTTTTTTTTTAATGTTGATCCATTTAATTCTTTTTAAAAACTAAATTAATTGGTATTAAAAAGGATTGAGTTGATTGAATTTTTTATCTTTTAAGAACAAAAATGATAATCTTTATCTTATAGAAAATAGGGACATGTTTCTATCACGAATGGAATTGCAACAAAATGGGAAAAAAAAGTATTTAAAAGTAATTTGAAAATAAAGTAACCCCCAAAATTTACTTGATGTGATAAAATATTGGGAAACTTTTTCAAAAGTTATTGTTCTACAATTACCAAAATAAGATGGATTTCGTTTGGGAGTGAATTTATGCACCGAGAAAGGCAGAACACTAATTTCTATTAACTAGTATTTTCGTCCGAGTATTGTACAAGACAAATTCAATATGTAAATTTATGATTATAACTAGTATTTTAATCTGTGTATTATGTATTGTATGAGTTGAATATAATATATAAATTTTATTATTATTATTATAATTATAATTATTATAAAAGATATGAAAAAAAATTCTTATCATATAATTAAAATAAATAAATATTACTAAATGACTAGATAAAATTTAATAACTTTTTTTTGTAAAAGAACATTGAATATGTTCTAGTATATATAACAATCGTCAGCATAATGAACCAACATATAAAAATTTAAGAATGTATATCTTAACATATTTGAAGAACGAACTTGTCCTTGATTGAGTCTCTCCTAAAATAATACAGAGAATATCTGAGAATAAAGGAGAATGATTTCTTATGAGATAATATTTCAATCATTTACAAAGAGATCCCTAATACCATCGGATCATAACTAATAATTATCCTAATAAAAAGTACAGAGATTTCTAATTAATAAGGTAATAACTTATCCAAATAAAAAATAATAATGCTAAGAATCTCAAATTAAGAATTTTGATATGCAAATCTTATCAAGATAAGGAAAAATAGAGAAAAAAAATGAATAAACTGTAAAAATTAAAAATTTAAATAAAGACTTATGGTAATCCTAATTAGCATAATTATTTAGTGCCTTCTTCCTATGGTATCACAACCACAAAGATATTCATATCAAATGGCTATAAGTTTTAGACAAAAAAATTATATATTAAAAAAAAACACATTCGATCAAGATCTGAGCACTATATATATGTGTGTATGTGTGCGCGCGCTTTCATTATTTCACTCTCGTTTGCATACTCTTCTCTCAAATAATCAGAGGAGAACAAATCACTGAAGGAGAATTCATTTTTTTATGGATGGATATTCAATCCATCCAAAAAAATCTTTTTAAAAGTTAAGTATTTGATTATTTGAAAATATTGTCTCTCATTTAAAAGTATTTTTAAAAATTAAATAATTTTTACAACTATTTTATTTTTTGTTTAATTCACTTTAAAGAAATGTTCATTTGTTGTATTGATGTTAATTAAGTACGGTAAACTATGTTTTTCGTCCCTCAACTTTTCCCCATTTATGGTTTTAGTTCCTAAACTTTTCGATGAATGATCAACATCCTTAAACTTTTTTTCGTCCAATGTTTTAGTCCTTTCCGTCTATTTTGATCAGTAAGTGATGACGTGGCGCTAGTTTTATTATTATTTTATTTGATTACATTTTCTGATAGTTTAAAACCGCTAAAAATTGTGTTTTTGAAAGGATTAAATAATTTGTGGCGACTTTTAGCCGCGACAAATTGCTTCATCTTGAACAATTAAAAACCTGAAAACCCTTGATCCCAATCCAGTTCATGATTTTTCAAACCAATTCAAATAAATAGTCCTCTCTCTTATCTTGTGCCTATGTCGCGATCACCCTCCCTGCCCAAGACATCATTAATTTGCACGAATCAAAGGAAAACCCAAATACCCGCTCTTCCTCATCGCGATCACCCTTCCATCCCCCTTCCCACTTCCTTTTGTCACAACCTAGCACCTTAAGACGCCAAATCTGAGCATCCAGAGGACGCTGCCGAGCTTGTTGGCAGAGATCTTGTTGTCATTGTTGCCATCGAAGCGATTCGTTCATGTCTTCAAACGAGAAGGGGAGGCACGTGCGAAACTCTCATGGAGTCCCTGCATGCCGTGAAGTTTGGGAGCAATGCCTATGCATTACTTGGACAATTAATTTTTTCAAGCATATTGTTGCGTGAAGTTTGGATGAAAAAGTGTTGGTAGTTCAAAGGTGTATAAGTCAGAGAAAGGATTGATACATATGGCACGTGAAGGTTGGAAAAATGATGGATATTGGGAACGTGAGGTATATTGGGACCATCTAGCATTTTAGTGCTCTTTGAAGTTTGTGTGCGCATCTGGGATTTTTTACATTATGTGCATGTGTTCCGTTATGTTGGGTTTTATGCAGGAACATGATTTGTAACATCACTTGTGCTTAAGTGTCTTTCAATAATATATTGACTTTTGCTTTTTTAAAGGGTAAATGTTCTTTATTTTTTAAAATAAAGCATTTTCTGGCAGTTAAAAATAATCAGAAAATGCTTTTTACTAATTTAACACTATTGTGATGCATTTTCTAGCGGCTTTTAGCCATCTGAAAACAAATGGTAATAAAATAATAATAAAATGAACGTCGCGTCATCACTTAACGGCCAAAATAGACGAAAAGAACTAAAAGCTCTGACGAAAAAAAGTTGGGAGACATTGACCAATTTTCGAAAAGTTTTAGGGACCAAAACCAGAAATGGCGAAAAGTTCAGGGATGAAAAACATAATTTACCCAATTAAGTATGTGGTCATTCGTATCAACTCACATGCCAAACTGCACAGCTAACGTTTATTCTGAGTTCTGAAGCAGCAAGCATGCATTCCACTTGATTAACAGAACAGAATGTATCAATTGACTATCGGAGTTGTTTTCTTTTATTATTATAAAAGGAAATGGTTAATTAAATATTAGGCTTGAATAGTTATAGATGATTGGTTTTAAACATTAATTAAGTATGTGGTCAACACTTTTTCTCAGTTTGGTGCTTTTGTATTTAGAGTTTGGCTCCAGTTGACAGCAGCAGCAATTGAAGAAACACTTCTAACCAAAGCGAAGCCTCAGTCCATTTGATCATCTAGCCTGCTTTTGTAGCTCTGCCTATGCATTTATCAGGTTTGGTTCTACTATATATGGATTATGCAGAGAATTTATATCAGAATTCTAAAGTGGTGAAGGCCACATTTTTTATGCAAGGGTGCCTTAAGCTATACTTAATTGTTTAGCCTTTGCCATTAAATTTATTTTGCTTATAAAAAAAATAAAAATAAAAACATTTTAGCAGAGCAAGTATATTCTGAACTTAATCTTAGAAAGGGTAATTATAACACTCTCGTCTTCCATGTTTGGGAAAATGACACTCAACCCCAATCAGGTTAAACAATGTAATTTAAAAAAAAATGTTTGACAGTGAATTGTTGCAAGGAGTCCACCATTAAAGGAAAGAAAAAAAGGTTTAAAATAATGCAGTTGACAATTGCATGGAGTCAACGTGAAAGTTTACTAAATAGAAATAATTTAAGCACTTGAATACAACAGAACAAAACAATGATACCTAAGATCTTTCCCTACAAAAGCAAATGCTGAGACCACACCCCCCTAAAAAAGACAGCAATTTTGGGCTTAACAATCACAAAGTCACAATGGGAAAATAGAAATCTGCTTCTTACAGTAATATTATGTGAAGAATTACAACAACTGGCCCTTTTTTTATTTTGATTAAAACTTTTTGATTATCAACCCAAGAATAAAATATTTGAGAATCAATTCCTTTCGGGAAAATCATGTACAAGCTTACTATATTATAAATATAAATAAATTAAAATCAATTCGTTCAATCCAAAGAAATTCAACCATTAGCAATAACCAATAGAGTCATCCAACAAATTCATCAAACTAAGGAACCACCAAAACTACTCAAGCTCTCTGTCTTGTCCATACAAGACATCACAAAGTTCTGAAACCACTTACATAATTCAACATAAATCTTCACCAAAAAAAAAATTCAACATAAATTCATATAAGCAAATGCAGGGTATCTTAATTTTGATATGGCAAAACTAAGCTTTGAACATAATCATAAGAGAAAAACTGAAAATAGATGTTGAAACCTGTACTGTTTATTATATTATCTCTCTGATTATACAGAACAAATTCCCTATCTTCATTACATCATTTTCAAACATGCAAACTGTTGCTTGACAAAGTGGAAAGCCATGAATTTGAAGATACACATTATAACTTATATTTAGCAATTGAGTCCAAGATTTTTCAACTCCAAACTCTCTCGTTAGCCAAACAACAAAATGGGTTCTCCCATGATGACCATGAGAAAGACACAGGCAACCATTCAAAACCCCAAGATCAGGCTCGTCCTCAACAATATCATCTGGCATCAACAAATATCTGTATGTCTCGTTCTTCAAATCATATGAAACAATTACTAACTGATCGATAGTAACAGTATTCCATTGATAATCAGAACCCAACTTGCGAAGCGCTAACCAGCTAACAGTGCCACTCACAAACTGTCCAATTTTTCCCAGCATGGGAAAACTAGGGCAAGTTAAAATATTTCTCCAACAAGTGTCACCCATGCAATGAACTCTCACCTCCATTTCCTGCGATTTAATATCCAAGAGGACTACCACTACCTTGTAATTGTCATTCCAGTCATCGTACCCAAACCCAAACTTCACATGATGCCTATAATTGGTTGAATTACTGAGACCAAAGCATGGCGATTCTTCAGACACCACCCTTGTGGCCGGGTTCCAAAATCGAACCAATATTCTTCAAATTTTTCTGCAAAAGAAGAATCATGCATGCAAACCAACCCATTGCAGACACCAAAGACAAAGTAATTGTGGATGAATTGAAGGCAACCATCATCAATAGTGGACGTTGAGCTATCAAGTAAATGACGTATCGAGCAGGGTGCAACACAGGTCTCGAATTCAGTGTCCGTGGGGTGTTCAAACGTCAATAGGATGTGGGTGTTTTTGGAGGACCTTTGAAGGTGCAATTTGATGAATGTAGGTTGGAAGACGAGGGATTTCCAAGTCTTTGAAACGCACCTGAATCGCATGAGAGACTTCACTGGAACCCATGACAGAATTTCCTCTATGAGTTCGTGAGGGAGAACTGGACAATACTGAGCAGGAGACATTTTTATGAATGTGTAAAAGTATAATGAAGATTGAAGAAAAAACAAAGCAACACTGGTTAGTAAACTGGTTAATTATAATTATAAAAAAAAAAATGGAGAGTATCCATTATCCAGTTTATACATCTCATCCTTCATTCATTTTTTTTTATCTTTTTATATATAAAATTATTAAAGATTAAAATTAATCAATGGTTAAG
Organism: Pueraria montana var. lobata; assembly: GCA_026413185.1. Classification (NCBI taxonomy): domain Eukaryota; kingdom Viridiplantae; phylum Streptophyta; class Magnoliopsida; order Fabales; family Fabaceae; genus Pueraria; species Pueraria montana. Next base: position 64,097,598 of record CM048650.1, on the reverse strand, counting down.
ATCTCGTCTAATTTTGAAAATACTGAAGAGGATTTTCTTCCGACAAATCCTATATTTAGATTTTTGGTCTATGGGCTTAAAAATAAAAAGATTCAGTCTGAGAAACCTTCATTATCATTTATTTTAGTCTTGAATAAGTTTATAATAATCATTTCAAGTTAAAAAGGATTGTTTTTGCTTTTAAAAACATAAAAAAATGTTGATCCATTTAATTATTTTTAAAAACTAAATTAATCTCCTTATATTAAAAACTAAATTAATCTCATTATATATATAAATGAATAAGTCTATATGTGGTCTCATTGCTTCACTCTCCCTCCTCACATTCACTTTCATTCTCCTCTTATGAAGTGGTGTAGTTCACTCTCCTAACATACATTCGCAATATTTCTCTCATCAATTTCTGTAACTACTTACATTCACAATATTTCTATAACTACTTACATCCACTCTCCCTCACATTCACTCTCATTCTCCCTCTTATGAAGTGTGGTATAGTTTACTAACATACATTCACAATATTTCTATAACTACTTACATTCACAATATGATGTTATCTTTTTTTTAATATTTCTTTTATCAGTTTTTCCAAACTCTATTTTTTAATTATGAAGATTTCTCTCTTTTATCAATAATTCTAAATCCTCAATTCAATTTACTTTTCAATTTTCAAAGTTAATATTAACTAAAAAATTAAAGTTACATCCTTACATCTTCCCTTATCTTTTTTTTTAATCTTATAGTTTCTAATTTCTTTTATAATTATCTATTTTTTAAAATTTCTTTCGATGTGCAATATTTTTTTTTTCAAATTTTATAGTCTCTAATCTTTTGAGTTTTTTTTTAATATTTCTTTTATCAGTTTTTCTAACTCAATTTTTTAATTCCAAAGATTTTTCTCTTTCATCAATAATTTCAAATCCTTAATTCAATTTACTTTTCAATTTTCATAGTTAATATTAAAAATTAAAGTTGCATCATTACATCTTCCCTTATCATTTTTTTAAAATTTTATACTTTCTAATTTCTTTTATAATTATCTCTTTTTTAAAATTTCTTTCGATGTGGTATATAATCCTTTGTTGTTGTTTTTTTTCAAATTTCTTTCTATTGACTATATAAATAAGATAGTTAAAATTTGAATAAGTCCGTGCAATGCTCGGGTTAAAACACTAGTTGGTATTAAAAAGGATTGAATTGATTGACTTTTTTTTATCTTTTAAGAACAAAAATGATAATCTTTATCTTATAGAAAATAGGGACATGTTTTTATAACGAATGGAATTGCAACAAAATGGGAAAAAAGTATTTAAAAATATTTTTTTGAAAATAAAGTTACCCCCAAAATTTACTTGATTTGATAAAATATTCTAGAATTACCAAAATAAGATGAATTTGGTTTGGGAGTAAATTTATGCATTGAGAAAGGCAGAACACTAATTCTATGAACTAGTATTTTAGCTCGAGTATTTTGCACAAGACAAATTCAATATGTAAATTTATGATTACAAGTAGTATTTTTGTCTTTGCATTGTATGAGTTGAATGTAATATGTAAATTTTATTATTATAATTATAATTAATTATAAAAGATATGAAAAATTATTCTTATCATATAATTAAAATAAATAAATATTACTAAATTACTAAATAAAATTTAATGATTTTATTTTGTAAAAGAACATTGAACTTTTATCTTTATCTTTATCTTTATCTTTATTATAATAAAAGTAAATATGTCTCAACGGAAAATCTTATACAATTGAGCGGAAGTTTTTAGAGAAACTTGTTATCTATTTTGTAATTCACAGAATTATATAAATATAGTAATTAAGGTAATTAGAACAAGTATATCTTCGAATTTGAAATAATTAAATTAATTATTATCAACACATATATATTTTAATTAAGGTAATTAAGATTATTTTAAAATAAGGTAATTATATAATTTTAAATTAACTAGAATAATTACAATGCACTATTGTGTATATTGATTTTATTATAATTTTAAAAGATGGTATAATCACATTTGTTACAAAAATATGTACGTGTTTAAGATAACTATAGTGCAATATTTGATTAAAATAATTACGGTGCACTAGAATTTTAAATTAAGGTTTGTGATTATACCTTATAATATTTCACACTGAACTCCCCCACAAATGTATGATATATTCATTTTTTTCGGTACCTTATTCTTATCTTTTATTATTTTCGTTACAATTATTTTTTTCATTATTTTTTACTAAGATTCTATCATGTATTATAATTGGTCACATATTTTTTTATATCTTTCTATTTTTTTTTCATTTATTGTGTATTTGAAATTGAAAATTCAATTTTAACATTTATTCTAGCTTATTATTACTCACAAAATAAAGAACATTAATAAAATCAATTCTCACCTAATTTCAATATAAATATAAATAAATGTGCTTCTCTTCTATTGTCAATTTGTTGTGAATTTCCTCTCAATATTTCCTGCAAAATGATGTCATAGATGAATACGGTTTAGGAGATTAAGCCTAGGAGGATCAAGTATATGACTTTAGTTCAAGTCATTCGACTATGGTTGAGTACTGATTTTGATAACAAGAGCCAAGTTAATAGCCTAGATTTGATTTTATTGGATGACAAGGTAAGAGCATAAAATGCATATATATTTTTTTAATTTTCTTCTTTATTTGATCCGCTATATATATTTATTTTTTGCAGTCTACTAAAATCCATGCTGCTATAAGGAAGGATTATATAACTTTATTTGAGAAGCTTATGCATGAAGAAAAAGTTTATATAATGGATAACTTTTTTGTAGGCAGAGAAAAAAATGGAGAGTTACTATAATCACAAATGGAAGTTAAATTTCTTGTCAACTACCAAAAGTAACATAGGCCAAGTGTGACATCATTCCAATGAACTTTTATGAATTTGTTCCATTTTTAAAAATACTTTATTCCTTTGACAAAGCATATTTGATTGGTGAGTTATAAACTTTATTTTTTTTTTTAATTCTTAAATTGTTACATAGTATGTCCACAAATTATTTGAATTTTTTTATAGTACATTATTTTTTCTGGATTCTTACCTTTTTTTCATTATTATTAAACTAGATGAGATTGGGCACATCGTTGAAAAAGGATAATTTGAGAGAAACAGAGAAGAATGGGAAAACGAGAAAACATATTGATGTGATTCTTAAAAATTTAGAGTGAGTAATTTAATGTTTTTTTTGTCACTTACAGTACTGTTGACTTGATCAAAATGATGACTTAAATTTTTTTGATTATTTAAAATTTCTGTGTACTTTAAGTACAATTTTTTTGAACTCAGTACTTTAACTATATTTTGTATTTTAATTAGTGGTAAATAGTTGGCATTTTATGTCATACTTTTTATTTAATATAGGAATGAAAGAATTGTTTGTACTTTATGGGCTAAGTACGCTGATGAAGTGGTCAAGTTTATGAATGAAGAAACTTCTTATTATGCACCTATTGTGGTTATTCAAACATGCAAAATGAAAACCTTTCACGGTATGCAATCTGGTTTATAAATTAATTAGACCTTAACTTGCAAATCCATTTTTTCTTCATTATTTGACATAATTTTTTTTCCTCAAGGACACTTGGCATATCCATTGCTTATAACGGAACCAAAATGTTGATTAATCCTCATTTAACTAAGGCTGTTATTGATTATAGAGAAAGGTATGTTCCCATTCTTCTCATTGCCTTATTATTTTGTAGTATATTTTAATAAAATATTCTTCTTTATATTTTAGAATGAAAGTTAGTGACAATGTTGTAAGCCAAATCCTAAGTCAAATGTCAACATGTACTTCAACTTCTTTGAAAGAAGATTTGCTTCAGACTAGGAGAATGACTATAGTGGAAGTTATTGAGGCAACAACTATATGTAAACTATTTAATTCAAATACTTAATTATCATGTAAGAATAAAAAAGTGCTTCAGATGAACCAAATTCATTTTTTCTTATATATTTTATTATTCAGTTTTTATATTATTTTTGTTTTTATCCTCAAAATTAGATTACAAATATGTGGCTTGTGTTCACGGTAACATATGGCCATCCAATATACCATGGGCTCCTTTCGCATTAAATTTGTGGATTTTGCCATTTGACATGGCAAAGGATAGCTAGTTGATTGGGATTCGTAGCAGATGCATTACAGTGGTGATCTGATCATTAGTATGCCCCTGTTGGAGTTCTTCTATATCTTCTCGATTTCTCTCACAATGATTGTAGAATTTTAGCTACCCATAGAAGAGATGTGTGGTGCTCCATACTATACGCCCCTAAAGTTGTGTCCAATGCATCATCATATTGGAGTAGGTTCTAGGGAGGGCCACGCCCTCGGAGGGACTCTAACATGGTTCAAACTTAAGAGTGTCAAAATGACATTTCATCTTGATCTTCTTTCCCTAAATATCCTTAGATGTAGTTTGTGTATGAGTTTGGCCAACTAGGGAGTGAGTTATGTATTAGTTTTCCTCTATTTGGTTAACTTTTGGCAGTCATGTACATAGTTCTATCTGAGATACTTTGATACATGTTGTACATGGATTGTAGTATCTTTAAGGCACAATATATACATTTACTATTTGTACTACTCGGACTCGGCACTCCACCGAGTAGTCGAGTTGACCGAGTAAAACTTATCACTCGGACTCGGATGATAATAACGGAAAGAATATATCTTACCATGTGATAAGATATAGAAAGATCAGGTCATAAGATAAAGATAGAATTATCTCTATCTTCATTACGAGATTTGAGGAGATTTGATAGGAAAATAACCCTATCAAATCTATCTCTCTACACCCTATAAAATCAGAACGATCCATCTCAATCGAGGTACGAAATTCTAATCCCAATTTGTGATACCTGTCTCTCCCTCTGCGCCTCTAACTTGAGCGTCGGAGTGTCTTTGCAGGTACACCCCCCACCAGTCACGAGGCGATCTCGACGGAGCCACCGCACCAGAAGGCTTACCAAAATCTGGTAAGAACATTTGGCGCCCACCGTGGGGCTCGATGAAATTATTCCCAGCCACACCAATCGCAACAAGATTAATCTGATGACGACAACCAAGAACAAAGCAGCGAACCATGAAAAGCGACCACAGGAGGGGGAAACCCAAATCCTGGGTGTACCACCTCCAGGGGATACCCAGCGAGGTAACCCCAACAACGTGGCGCCCTTCCCGCGTCAGATGCTTGAGAATCACCCGCTGATCCAAGCCCTGCAAAGGGAAGTTAACACGCTGAAACAGAGCAACGCTAAGGAGATAGAAGACCTCCGTAAGGAGAACGCTATCCTCCGAGAGCAATATCAAAAGCTGCGAGAGGACCGGAACGGACTTTCGGCAGCCCACGCAGCTATCAACGGTTTCTCGGCAGCACACGCCGCTACCAACGGACTATCGGCGGCTCATACAACCGCCAACAGACACCCTGACCGAACAGAGCAGGAAGACACCACTTGGAGTGAGGCAGACCGAGCAACGACCCAATTAGAGTCCAGACCCGCCTCAGGATCGTGAGCGCCACCAAGACGGAGTATGATACCTGAGACAACGAGGCGACACCCATTTGTAGATGGAATCATGGAGACTCCACTACCGGCTGGGTGGAAGCCGTTATCCATGGACAGATACGATGGGCTGACCGACCCCGACGAGCACATCGACGCATTCGTCACACAGGTGAACCTGTACACAAACGATGACGCCATCATGTGCCGGGTTTTCCCAACGACCCTGAAGGGAGCAGCGTTGAACTGGTACACACGACTCCCCCCCACTCAATCGACTCTTTTGCCACGTTAGTCGCTCGTTTCGGCGCTCAATACGCTACGAGTCGACCCCACCACCTGACGGCAGTAGCACTGGCCAATATACGACAAGAAGACAACGAGTCTCTCAGGGATTTCATGGAAAGATTCGCCGAGATCTCCGTCAAGATCCGAGACTTGAATCCACAAGTGGCATTGACCGCCATGCTCATGGCGCTAAAATCCGGACCTTTTTCGGACAGCCTCTACAGGAAACCGCCACACGACATGGACGAGCTCCGAGCTAGAGCAGCAGGATATATTCATATGGAAGAAATGACCAAGTTCAGGGAACGGGTCAGAGGCGAATCCTATAGAAAACAAGAAGAACGAGAGAAACCAGGAGCAAACCGAGAGCGGAGTAGCAAACCTAGAAGCGACAGGCCGCCCCGTGCAAGGTTTGCCCATTGTACCCCCCTAACTGATAGCAGAGCACGAGTCCTGGAAGAAGCCTGCAGCGCCGAGCTGATAAGCCTGCCTACTCAAAACAGCTCCCCAGAGAAAGCAGATAGGTCCAAATTTTGCAGATACCATAGAGTACATGGACACACTACAGAGGAGTGCACCACCCTGAAGGATAAGATTGAAAAACTTATCCAACAAGGCAAGTTACGACGCTTCGTCCGAGACGACAGCCGAAAGCCCGTGCGAGAACGAGCCCGGGATAGGGAAGACTATCACGATAGAAAAACCCGACGCACGGAAGAACCCCGCCAGGAACAGCAAACCAAACCTCCCGAAACTCGACTCCGAGGCGTTATCAACACAATAGCAGGAGGATTCGCTGGAGGTGGTTGTTCGAGTTCGGCAAGGAAGAGACATCTACGTAGCCTCCGATCAATCAACTCGGCTTCAACAAACCCCAGAGTACACAAGAAAATGCCACCTATAACTTTCACAGATGCAGACTTCGAAGGCATAAAGCCCAATCATGATGACCCGATGGTGGTCAAAGTTGAAGTTGCAAACTGGTTGGTGTGCAAGGTCCTAGTCGACCAAGGCAGCTCGGTGGATATCCTGTATTGGTCCACTTTCCAACAGCTAGACATCCCTGAAAATAAGGTACAACCATACACCGAACAGTTAGTCGGATTCGCAGGTGAAAAGGTTGATACCAGAGGCTATATTGACCTCCTCACGACTTTTGGAGATGAGACGGGGTCCAAGACCATCACGGTCAGGTACCTCCTAGTCAACGCCCTCACTTCATACAATATTCTTATAGGCAGGCCAGCACTCAACAAATTAGGGGCAATAATTTCAACTCCACATCTGGCAATGAAGTTCCCAAATTCAGAAGGAAAAATAGTAACAGTCAAGGCTGATCAGGAGGCAGCCCGCGAGTGCTACTTAGAAAGCCTAAAGATAGCCAGCGGCAAAAAGATCCCAGAACTGACGATAAAACACGTAGCATGCACTTCTCTTACAACGCCAATAGAGGAGACCGACCTAGATCCCAGGGAGACCCAGCCGAGAGCAGAGCCCACAGAACAGGTAAAATCCTTCCAAATAGGAAGAGAGTCAAGGCAATGCAGAAACTCGGGACTCAGCTAGAAAGCGAGACCGAAGAAGCTATTGCCAAAGTCCTGTTAGACAACGCCGACTTGTTCGCATGGTCAGCCGCCGACATGCCCGGAATAGACCCAAGCTTCCATTGCCACAAGCTTGCCATCTACCCGGAGGCCAAACCGATCTCCCAAAAGAAGAGGAAACTCGGGGCTGAAAGAGGAAAAGCGGTAAAAGAAGAAACTGAAAAGTTACTCGGCGCCGGCTTCATCAGGGAAGTTCAATACACAACATGGCTTGCAAATGTGGTGATGGTTAAAAAGGCGAATGGAAGATGGAGAATGTGTACTGACTACATGGACCTTAACAAAGCATGCCCAAAAGACTCATACCCGCTGCCAAGCATAGACAAGTTAGTAGATGGAGCAGCCGGCTACCCGATCCTGAGCTTTCTGGATGCATACTCCGGGTACAACCAGATACCAATGTACCCACCGGATGAGGAAAAAACGGCATTCATAACTGACACGGCCAATTACTGTTACACGGTAATGCCATTTGGATTGAAGAACGCAGGAGCAACATACCAGCGTCTAATGGACAAGATCTTTACAAAACAACTCGGCAGAAACCTGGAAGTCTACGTCGACGACATGGTGGTTGAAAGCAGAGAACCAGAATCGCATCCAGGGGACCTGACCGAAATTTTTGACGAGATCAGAAAACATAATATGAGGCTAAACCCTGAGAAATGCGTATTCGGGGTGCATGGCGGAAAGTTTTTAGGATTCATGCTCACCCACAGGGGCATAGAAGCCAACCCGGAAAAGTGTGCGGCTATCATAGGCATGAGAAGTCCGGGTAACATAAAAGAAGTACAACGACTAACTGGAAGACTGGCGTCCCTATCCCGTTTCTTGCCAAAAGCAGCAGAAATAGCCAGACCCTTTTTTCAACTACTCAAGAAACAACAAGACTTCGGATGGGATGAAAAGTGTGAAGAGAACTTCCTAAAGATAAAAACACTACTTTCATCACCACCAATTCTAACAAGACCTGAACCCGGCAAGGACTTAATACTATACTTAGCCGTCTCGGGAGACGCAATCAGTTTGGTCATTATCCAGGAAGAAAATCAGACGCAAAAACCAGTCTACTACATAAGCCGAGTATTGAAAGATGCCGAAACCAGATATCAAAAGATAGAAAAGCTAGCGCTAGCCCTAGTCACCTCAGCACGACGGCTACGTCCATATTTTCAAAGCCACCCAATAGTGGTACGAACAGACCACCCAATACGACAGATACTGAGGAAACCAGAGCTAGCCGGACGAATGATAGCATGGTCGGTAGAACTATCCGAGTTCGACATCAAGTACGAACCGAGAGGGCCTATCAAAGCACAGTGCCTAGCCGACTTTATTGCTGAACTAGCACCAGTAGCGGAAGCGCCCCTCCCATTCTGGACCCTTTATGTAGATGGCTCCTCGAATGAAAAAGGTAGCGGAGCAGGAGTCATAATTGAAAGCCTTGAAGGGATTATCCTGGAACAATCACTCATATTCGACTTTAGCGCATCCAACAACCAAGCCGAGTATGAAGCCCTGCTAGCCAAGGAAGTAGGAGCGAAACACCTTAGATGCTGGAGCGATTCAAAACTAGTCACTGGGCAAATGAATGGATCCTATCAAACGAAGGACCCCCAGATGACAAGATATTACCACTTGGCCTCCCAGTTGAAGAACGAATTCATTAGTTTCGAGCTCGACCACATTTTGAGAGAGCAAAATGAAATAGCCGACCTGCTGTCAAAGTTGGCAAGTACGAAGAACAAAGGTCAGCACTGAACTGTCATACAGGAAACAATATCCACGCCGAGCGTCGAAAAAATTGTTTCTAACATCAACTCGGCTGACAGAGAATGGATGACCGAGATATGGAACTTCTTGAAGAAAGGAACCCTCCCAGAGAGCCGGGAAGAAGCCAAAAAGATCAGAAGAAGGGCCAGCTACTATGTTATAGAAGGAGAAGACCTTTATAGGAGAGGCTTCACAGCACCACTGCTGAAATGTATCACGAAGGCTCAGGTCGAATATGTGGTAAATGAGATGCACAAAGGAATATGTGGAATGCACTCAGGAGGAAAAGCTATGGCCTCCCGAACTCTAAGAGCCAGATATTACTGGCCAACGATGCGCCGCGACTGCGCCGAGTACGTCAAAAAATGCGAAGAATGCCAAAAATATGGCAACTTATCCCATCTACCAGCAGAAGAATTGCACAATATCACAGCACCCTGGCCCTTCGCCCTATTGGGAGTTGACATATTAGGCCCTTTTCCACTCGCTAAAGGACAAGTGAAGTTCCTCCTCGTCGGAATTGACTACTTCACAAAGTGGATCGAGGCCGAACCCTTGGCAACTATCACCGCCCACAACGTGCAAAAATTCATATGGAAAAATATCATATGTCGTTTCGGCATCCCCCACTCGGTGATTTCTGACAACGGTAGACAGTTCACCGAAAAGAACCTCGAAGAGTTTTTCAAAAACCTAGGGATTCGGCACCGAGTGACCTCAGTGGAACATCCGCAAACCAACGGACAAACCGAGGCCGCAAATAAAGTGATACTCGGAGAACTGAAGAAGCGAGTAGGAGATGCTAAAGGAAGTTGGGCAGAAGAACTTCCCGCAATCTTATGGGCATATCGTTGCACACCACAGTCAACAACAGGGGAAACCCCTTTCAGACTCTCATACGGATCAGACGCCATGATACCAGTAGAAGTCGGAGAACCCTCCCTGCGGAGAACAAATTTCATCCAGGAAAACAACGATCAATCACTCAGGCATGCACTCGACATGGCCGAAGAGACGCTCAACGAGGTCCAAGTCAGAATAGAGGCCTGTAAAAGGAGAGCCGAAAGGAGGTATAACACCAAGGTCAAACCAAGAAACTTTGAAGCTGGAGACCTGGTTTGGAGAAAATGCGGGGAAGCCAGAAAAGCTACAGGAGAGGGTAAATTGGCAGCCAATTGGGAAGGCCCCTTCAGAATAACCGAGTCACTGGGAAATGGAGCTTACCGATTGGAGTACCCATCCGGCAAAACCGTCCCCCGAACTTGGAACGCGACACACCTAAAGTTTTACTACAGTTAGAAAAGTTGTAAGTGGTGATGTACTCTTTTTCCTACTTTGACATTTTTTCCCAAGAGGTTTTTTGTCAAAGAGGTTTTAACGAGGCACACCCAATTTCTCATTAATGAAACTCCTTCAAATTATCTATTCAGAGTTACAATTAACCGCGTAGACCTTTACAAGGATACAAAAAGCGAGTTAAACATAACCGAGTAAAGGATACAAAAGGCGAGTTACAATTAACCACGTAGACCTTTACAAAGATACGAAGGCGAGTTACAATTAAACCGCGTAGACCTTTACAAGGATACAAAAAGCGAGTTAAACATAACCGAGTAAAGGATACAAAAGGCGAGTTACAATTAACCGCGTAGACCTTTACAAAGATACGAAGGCGAGTTACAATTAAACCGCGTAGACCTTTACAAGGATACAAAAAGCGAGTTAGACCTAACCAAATAAAGGATACAAAAGGCGAGTTATAATAACTGCGTAGACCTTTAATACAAAAAAGCGAGTTAGCGAAAAACCATACGAATAACAAAGAAAAGTCATTTAACACCCTATTCGAAAGGCCGGGTGCGAGCCCTGAATATAAATTTCATTAAGTACCCTATTCGATAGGCCGGGTACGAGCCTTACAAAAACAAGGAAAATATAAACACTAAAAAGGAACATCTCCTCCCTCTTGAATGTTGCTCCCGACGCCGTCCTCACCAAGCGCAGACTCCTCAACCAACTCCCCCTCTTTATTGACATCCTTGTCCACGTCAAAAAGAGAAGTGTCGGCATCCTTGAAGAAATACCGAACTTGGCGAAGTGCCTTGCTGAACCCGGCCTCATGGGTCTTCACAATCTCGTCCAAAGCCTCACCCAGATCGGCCTGCAGCTTAGCCTCGGACTCGGCAGCCTCAGTCCTCGCTTGAGCAAGCTCGGAAACGAGCCTATCCACCTCAGCCCGTAACTCCCGAGCCGAGTTCTCAGAAGCAGTTAAGGAAAGTTTTAAGTCCTCCTCACGACCTTCAACTTCCCTCAACTTAGCCTCCACTCCCTCTTGAGACCGCCAAGATTCTTCAGCGGATTGGAGAAGAGTCTCGTTGGCCCGGGTAGCCTCCAACAGAGCCTGCTCGGCCTTTGCAGCATTCTCCTTCACCATAGCTAATTCCCGGTGGCCGTGGTCGAACTCCTCAGCCCAATACTGAGCAATAGCCCATGACCGAGCTTGGAAGCGACAAACAGCCTCCATAGAAAGCATTGGCCCAGCATCCCTTAACATATCCCGATCAGCTTGACCGAGATTGTCGACAGAGATGAGGGCCCCGGGATTGAAATCTTTTCCCCAAAGCGAGGTCCGACCATCTTTCATAGAAAGAAAAGCCGGATGCCTCTCAACAGCAGACCTCGAAGCCTCAGCACCGGGTGGACTCGGTTTCGACCTCTTCGAAGGACCATCCACTCCTTGAACGACCTCTCGCTGATCCCTCTTCGGAGGAAGAGGAGGAGGAACAGGCGGGGCAACTCGAACCGCCTCAGCAGCGGGCTCCTTACCCTTCAATTTCTCCAGCCTTTGCTTTTTGGCCGTTTTATAATCAAATTTCCCCATCACAGCTGCAAAAAAGACAAAACATCAGTAAAAAGCAAAGTAGAAGAAGAAAAACCGAGTAAATAAAAGGTACTCACCGTCCCAATCCTCTCTCGGAGTCCGAGAAGAAGGAATTCCCACGATTGTTTTACAGGACAAGGAACGCGGTAACTTACACAGCGTGATCATGTCATCCTGATCCTCAGGAGACATGTCCACGACCTGCCAAGACAACCGTTTATTCGGGGAGCGGGTCCAATAGAGAGGGAACCTCGGCTCCCCACGGCCATCAAAAAATTCGACCTCTCCTTCCGGACCTGGTCGGACACGAAAGAAACCACTCTTGAAATTTTTCCAAGAGGAGGTATAAGGACTAAGGATTGACCGACCAGGAATCCCAGTCAAGGAGACCCAACCCCCCTTTTGACTCTCTTTTACTTTATAGTGATACAAAAATTTAGGAGCAGTAGGAGTTATAAAGAATTTACTGCATAGCACCCGGAAAGCCTGGAGAGAAGCCCAGGAGTTCGGATGCAACTGCGTGGGAGCAACATTCAGCGCCCGAAGAACGTCAGCCTCGAACTAGTCAAACAGCACTGTAATGCCGAGAACCGAGAACAAGGCTTCATATACAAAAGTAAAGTGTGGTTGGCGCGAATCAGCGGACATAAAAACTCGGTCATCGGGCCCACAAGGTTCGGCATAGACCATACCCGGGCGTTCCGAATGACACAAGTCAATAGTTTCAAGAAAGGAATACAAAGCTTCCTCGGTCTGATACCGAGAAGCATATGCACCTACCTCCCCAGCCACCCAAGAATAGCCGGAAGTAGTAACAGGAGAATATACCCTTCTACCCCTAGGATCAATAGGCTGGGGAACAGAAGGAGGTAGAAGACGAGCACGCCGAGTCTCAAGAGGACGATCCTCAGTGGCCTCGGAATCCTCTAGAACCACCACCCCCCTGACAGGAACAACCAAAGGTGCTTGCGCAGGGTCGACGGATGGACGAACCACCCCGACACCCGCAGCGGCAACGTTTGCCGCTGACGCACCATCGCTAATTCTATCAGAACCAGGACGGTGCGAAGAAGAACCACCATCGGAACCCTCTCCGATGGGGCGAACCTCCGGCGTAAGCATACGACCCCCGTCGGAACGCCCAGAATCCCCGGAAAAAGAAGACATTATAGAACCAGAAAAAGAAATGGAAAGGAGAAGGGCGTACCTGAACAAAGGACAAAGAAAAAACCTAGAAGGAGGACAAAATGGCGCAAGGGAGAAAAAGCTTGCGGGAAGACAAAACACAGAAATGTGAGCACCAATGTCAACAGTGCCCCTTTATATAGAACCCCAAACGTCGCGAATACGAAAGGGCGAAACGGTCCGAACCGTTGGATCAAGACCCTTCACTAGGCCAATCAACGGCTAGGAAGGCTTGAGACCTTTGGGAATCCCTAAACCGTTTCAAAATTCAAAAAAGTAATCACTGGCGCCGCCCTTGGGAACCGTTACGACGTCAATATGTCTGAAACGACGTCTTCACCAAACGACGTGACGCTTCGAGAACCGAACGCGTCTCGGCCAAATAAATCCGAAATTGGTATAACATTACTGAAGCTCCTACATTACTTCAGAGCTTGGGGGGCATGTGTACTACTCGGACTCGGCACTCCACCGAGTAGTCGAGTTGACCGAGTAAAACTTATCACTCGGACTCGGATGATAATAACGGAAAGAATATATCTTACCATGTGATAAGATATAGAAAGATCAGGTCATAAGATAAAGATAGAAGATAGAATTATCTCTATCTTCATTACGAGATTTGAGGAGATTTGATAGGAAAATAACCCTATCAAATCTATCTCTCTACACCCTATAAAATCAGAACGATCCATCTCAATCGAGGTACGAAATTCTAATCCCACTTTGTGATACCTGTCTCTCCCTCTGCGCCTCTAACTTGAGCGTCGGAGTGTCTTTGCAGGTACACCCCCCACCAGTCACGGAGGCGATCTCGACGGAGCCACCGCACCAAAAGGCTTACCAAAATCTGGTAAGAACACTATTGTTCCTATATGCATGTATATTATTATTAAGTATTTATCTCATATTCTATACATTACTTCTATTTACGAATTTTATTTGTTAATGTTACATTATAGCGAAATATGGAAAAATTACTCATATTTTCATAAATAAACTAATAAGAGTTTTGTTATAATTGAACTTTTCCGCTATTATGATGGTTAGTGTCATGCAGTGACAATAGGTCCTTACAAACCATACTAAAGAAAAACTTAAGTCTTAGGGTAAACATTAACTAACCCCAATATATTGACTTAAATATGAAGGGATTAACATCAAATGGGCCTAAGGAATTATTGGCATAATAAGCACAACCTAAATACAATACCTAACATTAAGGCAACCTAAATCGTAAAATGATCAATTGGGAATCACATGACACAACATAGGCAATGTTGGCAAAAAAAAAAAAAAAAAGGAATTAGCATCTGGCTAAACATGTGTAGGAAAGGATAATTTAGACTCCAAAACACTCAAGGAAAACATAGTGAAGCACACTAGACATTGAGCATATATCGACATGGTAAGATCTCATGACCAATATGACCTTAGGATGACATGCAAGAGGAAAACAACTTAAACAAAGACTAATACCTATAAGATACATACATCAGTAAATAATAAATACAGTGAGCTACCTCACAAGTAAAATCAATATCAACAAATTAGCAACTCATGCCTACATAAGCCAACAACTTAGGGGACAATTATTTCGGACCTGACCTAGCCCAGGTCCAGCTCGACCCAATACGCCCAAGTCATTAGGAACTAGAAACAACCCACACATGGCAAGGAACTCTTAACAAGTATAACTCAAAACCCTTAAACATCTCATTTAAGGATAACTTCCCTAGTAGATAACACATTATCATATCATGTTTTCTTATCAACACAAGTAGAAAGAGCCATTGATAGGAGTCTATCAAGGTTCAATAATTTCAAATATCATTTTTAATGGATAGAAGGCGCATTAACTACAGCAAGAGTTAAAGTCGATTTATATATATCACCTATAAAGTGGACCTAACAATACATACCAAGTACAATTTCAACTCTAACCACCTCTTAATTCTAACACTTGCTTATTTGAGCATTAGAATCCTTGTGGGTGATTTCTCTAATCACATTCGATTTGAAGACAGCTTAGAAAACGTTCCATCTCTATTAGCTAACTTACAAGCTTGCCAAAAACCAGAGGTGTCAAAGTGAGTCGAACCCGGTGAGCCAACCCGGCTCACCACGGGTTCGGGGCCGGGCCGGGTTGGAAAAATGAAAATTTTTGTGATACTGGCAAAATTGTAACCCGGCCCACTTAACCCGCGGGTCAGGTGAGTTCGAGCCGGGTTGAGCCGGGTTAGCCCACTTAAACTAAAAGATATATATATAGTAAATAGAATAGCAATTCATTTAATGTTATTGAACTATGACTAATGTTTGAACAATTGGATGGTTGGATTTTATTTTAATACTTTGATTTTTTAAGACTTTTGAATGGTATTTATGTATTTGAGTCATTTAAATGGTTAGTTGAATGATAATATTAGATGCTTGAATAGTTATTTGAGACATTTGTCTATTATTTGTATTTGTATTTGAATTATTTGAATTAATAAATGTCTTTGATGGAAAAATGTCACTTTTAAAAAAAAATAGAGAAAAATGTTTTTAAATTTTAAATTTTAAATTTTTTTTTATTTTTCAAAATTTGGTGAGCCAACCCACCTAACCCACCAACCCGTGGTGGGCCGGGCCGGGTTGGTATTTTCATGGCTCACCTTTTGGCTCGGCCCGTTTAACGTTCAACCCGTGGTGAACCAACCCGTGTGGACCGGGTTGGCCCGTTTTGACACCTCTACCAAAAACACTTGATCCCTAGTCTTGGACTGACCAAGGACAATTCCTAACCTTACCCATCAAGCCAATTTTGAGTAACTATTTTTTTTTTAAATAATTCTGTTTTTACAATACCGAAGCATATCCTTGCCAACACCTAGAGTCGTGAGATGGGGGCGTAAGATCCGAAGAACAAACACGATGAAATAGTCAAAAGCCAAACGCAAAAAAACACAGCAATAGTCAAATATCTAATTTTCTGTTGTCTTTTATTTCTTTTGTTTTTAATGATTATGTATGGTAAGAGGGACCCAGTAAAGGGTTGATCTCACGTGGAGGTCACCCACATAATGTGCAATTTTGCACCCTTTTACGTAAAGAGCCACCTTTAATATCATCACCGTCGTGCCTCCACGTGGCCCACAACAACTGGTCGGTGACGTTGTTGAATAGCGAATCATCAACTCCCCTACCCTATTTTATTTCAGGTTTTGAAATGAAAAAAATAAAATAAAAAGTAAAAACACACTCAAATTTTCGTTGACATGGGATATATAGATGGGTGTGATAAATGGTCTACGTATTTGATCCAATGAATTTTTAAGAAAAACATATTTAATTAGAAATATATTTAAATATTTATTAAAAAAGAAAAGTGTAAGAAATAATTTTAATGCTTTTAATTTAAAAATAATTTCTAAGAAAAGCTATCCATAAACAATTTCACATGTAACAAAAATGGACACGTTTCTCTAACTTTTGATTAGTCTTAAACATAGGTCATGGGCAATCAAGGACTTTTGGTGAACACTTTTTTTTTTTCGTGTTAACTTAACCAAGAGGTAGAATGAAAAGTTTTTTTTTTTTTTTCAAAACTATTATTAGGTTTAAGTACGGAGATGAGTTTAAAACACAAAGTACGGTTCTAGTCGTTGATTATAAATTACTTTTATTTTACTTAATAATTGGAATTTTAATAATTTTATAGAATATTATATATGTGTATGTATTTAATTTGTAATTATTTAAATTGTTGATTTTTTAATCAACAACTATAATTACACATTTATGTAAAAAAAACTATAATTACACATCTTTTTTAAAGTGGAAAACTTAATTTTTTAGAATATTATTATTATTATTATTATTATTATTATTATTATTATTATTATTATTATTATTATTAAGAGATCATATTTTGTTTTGTTACATTTTAATTAATTTTAAAATATTAAAACAATTTATTTTAAAATAATTTTAAATATAAAAATTAAAAAAATAACCATGTTAATTCTCATTTCAAATTATTCAACTTCCTCTTTTTATTTCAAAAAGAAAAGTGAACAGAGAACAGAGAGGTAGAATGTTTGTCATTCCACCAGTATAAGATAATATTTATTGACCAACATTATTTTTTTCGCATACCTTTGTTTAGTTTAACTTTTTCTTGTATGGTTAGTAAATATTTTTATATTATTAATAAGGCTTAAATAAGTTTTTGTCCCTATAAAATAGGGTTTTTTATTTTTTTTATTTTAATCCTTTAAATATTTTTGTTTTAATTTTAGTTCTTTAAAGATATTTTTTGTATTTGTCTTTGCTATTAAGTAATTGAGTTAAAATGATGATGTAACAGTGACGTTGATAGTCTATTGACTTGTCACATCATTAAAGAGTCTAACAGAATAGTCACGTGTAATTTTTTTTTGGTATACCATGTTTTTAAATTCTCATTATTTCAAAACAGTTGATTACGTCAGATTAGTTGATAAAAAATTTAAAAACATAGATTACCAAATATATATATATATATATATATATATATATATATATATATATATATATATATATATATGTGACTACCTTGTTAGAATCCTTGATGATTTAACAAGTCAATGAATAGCTAATGTCATTATTATGTCATCAGTTAACATTATTACTTGATAGTAGAGACTAAAACAAAAAAAATTTAATTTTTAAAGGACTAAAACAAAAAAAATATAATTAATGACTAAAATAAAAAAATACCCAATTTTATAGGGACCAAAAATTTATTTAAGTCTATTAATAAATTAAAAACATCTTAATTAATAGGCTTAATTGCACTTTTGGTATTTAAGCATTGCAATTGTACTCTAGGTTGCAATTGTGCTCTAGGTTCTAATTGTGCCAATTGTCCCTTAGATATTACAAATAGGCTATTTTAGTCCCTAGATTTTAATTGTGCCAATTAGGACCATAGGTATCATAATTGTATGATTTTAATCCCTTAAATTTCATAATTGTGTGATTGGAACTAATTTTTTAGGGACAAAAATTGCACAATTGCAATTCTTGGAAGATTAAAATTGTATAATTGCGATACCTAGGGGACAAAAATGCAATTAAACCTAAATAATAAATATAATTTTTAAAATAATCATTTTAAAATTAATGATTTTACCACATTTTTAACCAGGGAATCAAGTTCAATTGATTGATTTACCAAAAAAGATTATATTTACCAAAAAAGTTCAATCGAATGAACAATATGCATGAGTTCTTGTAAACTCTTTGATTATTAAGTTCAATTCTTATGAATAAAAAAAATCATGTTGTGGATGTGAAGTATTTATTGATTTTGCCAACAATTAATCTCTATGGAGAATCCTACCTAGTCACCTTTAGTTTTAGTGGATTCTCCCTCCTAGTCTCATGATCCGAATCCAATTTTACTTGAAATAATAACATATTGGTATCAAGAGTGTTTCTTCCTGCACTCCATTAAATTTCACATCCTAAAACCCAATCCAAAATCTAAAATTACATTCTAAATTGAATTTTCCAGAATATAAAGGAGGCGCTGGTAGAAATTAATAAAGTGAAGAAAGTTTTAACCCGATATAAATTAGAACTTATAACTTCGTACACATTACTTAAATTTACAAAGTCAAATTTAACTAAACTCCCATTTTCAACTCTAATCCAAACACAAACGTATCATTCATGGTTCAATACTAATTAATTTTATCACATGATAATTATATGTGATGTCATGTAGTTGATAATATATTTTAATATTAATCATTTTTTTTTTTTACGGAGGAGTTGAGCTGCTGAGGTGATGTTATCATGCCATATGGGAATTTATTAGAAAAGCACATATATATATATGTGCTGGGAGTGTAAAGACTAAACAACAAAGTCCCCCAATTTCTCTTCATTTATTTATTCCGTTCCCACGCTCATATTCTAGAATCACCAGCACCCGATCCCACCTCCCAACCGTTAACAAACGGCACTACCAGAATCCCCTCAACAAACAAACCAAACAGCCGCCGTTAGCGCGTAGTAGCATTGCAGAACAGAACAGAACAGAAGCGGCCGTTGCACGCCACTCCTAACGCTTTTGATAACGACGTGCCTCTCTCTCTCTGTTCCCTCGTTTGTTCCTACGTTACGTTCTTCTCTATCTCTCTCTCTATATGCGTGTCTCTGTCTGCGGCTCCGTACAGGTTTCGGTACTCCGAGGAAGAGGGGAGCGGCATTTTTCGATCTCGCCGAGAAAGCGACACCCGTTTTGCTCTTTTCCTCTCTCCCGCTTATTATTTATCGCTGTGGCTGAAGCGACGCCGTTTCGATTCGGGTACGTGAATGAATGCAATGTCTTAGGATCGAGAATCTGCGTCAGTGGATTAGTTTGTTGATTGATCTGTGGCTTTCGGTTCTGACTTTTTCTTTTGCCTTTTTGTGATCCGGCTTGGCTGTGCTGTTTCGATGTGTTTTTGTTTGATTTTGATGGTTTTTTTTAATTTTTTTATTGGATTCTCTCGAAATTGTGGTTGTTGTTGTGAAATGTGGGTGCTTTGATGAAGGGAGTGTAATGTTGTCTTTTTGTCTTGTTTGTTGATTGATCTGTGGTTTTGGTTTTTGATCATTTGGGGAACGGATTCGGCTGATCAATCGTGTTGTTTTGTGGATTTCTTCTAGTGTAAGGCTCAACTGTGAAAAGTTCTAGATTCCCTAGAGTTTGGGATTTTGGTTCTCTGTTTTACTTTCTGTTTTTCCTTGATGCAGGGGTCACCTGAGTAATGCTGTAATCCAATGTTAGTCTTGTTGTGTGGAGGGTAAAGGGTTCAGTTTGTTGATTGATCTGTTGTCTTGGGTTAGTTTTTTGTTTTTTTTTTTTTTTTGGATTTTGTTCCCTAATTTAAATCAATTGAATAGTTTTATTAATTGTGTTATACATGAATTTTTGATAAATGTTCTAATGCCTTAGCTGGTGAGTATTCTTCATCCTGGGTTGCATTTGTTGTTATTAAAGGTGGTTCTTATTTTTCCCTTGGTGCAGAGGCAATCTAGGAGCAAATTGCTTGCGTCTTGAATAGAATGCCAGGTACGAAGCCTTAGTCCTGTGTGGCACTGAGATGTTGATTTTGTGAACGCAACTTTGTTATTCTGGTTGTGTTTTGGGACTGTGGTTTTGGGTTTGACTATTGATGTCTATGGGTTTAGGAGAAGAAGTATTAGCTCAAGAAGATGAGAGGGGTAGAAGTTTGGAGCCCGAAACCTCTGAGGATGAGTGGCGGAAATCTCGAGCTAGATCTCTTAGGAGAAAAGCAATGACTGCTTCAACCAGACTCACTTATAGTCTCAGGAAGCGTAATACACGTGTAGCAGATAGTGACTTTGCTTCATTTTTCATAGAAGATGTCCGTGATGCTAACGAGGAAAAAGCTGTGAATTCATTTCGTCAGGCGCTACTTACAAGAGATCTGCTTCCAGATTCCCATGATGATTATCATACAATGCTGAGGTAAATGAATGTGTCTTGGAAATTTCTTTTCTATTGAGTGTGCTGTTTCTCTTTTAACTGCTCAATTTATTTCTTTAGAGGTGTTAAATAAATGGAATATTATGGTCTATGTTGTTCATATCCTGTTGAATGTTGATTCATCTGCCATAGGTGCAGTTTCTATTTTACCTTAATTGAGGAATATTATAGGTGCAAAGGTGCAACTGGAACGTTGTCTGGGTGACATTTTTTAGCTTCTTCCTCAATAATTTACATGATTTTGCTTTCTCTGAAGTATTCTTCCTCTTTTAAAGAGAGGTCCAGATATTTGATTATTATTAATGTTCATTGCAGAGATTCAGTAAATGCACTAGTATAGTTAAAGGATTGTTTGTCCAAATTGCCATTCTTTGATGTTTGAAACCTTTTTTTCCAGCAACTTCTGATGAAAATTGAAACATCTTGTTTTTGTTTTTCTCTAGACAAGTTTTTGTACAAAAGAAAAATCTTTAGACATGCAGTATATTAAGGCTGCTGATGTTTCCATGCTGCAGGTTTCTGAAGGCCAGAAAGTTTGACATTGATAAAACAGTCCAGATGTGGGCAGATATGCTCCATTGGAGGAAGGAGTATGGAGTAGATTCTATTTTACAGGTAATGTTTTGGTAGTTGGTTGTTTTCATTTTACTTATTAAAGAAGCCATTGTTTACTAAGTGGTGCCCAAAGATTGGACCTTCGCTGAGTTTTCAACCAACAGCCACCTATAGCTTGCAATTCTAGTGAGGAGAAATCCTGCATATATATCCCTTTTGGAAGATTTTCCCAACATTTTTTGTTTGATCAGAATTACTTCAATCTTTCCATTACTGAATGAACAGTGTTATGATAAAAAAATGTAGAATTTTGTATATAAGGAGTATGAAGAGGTTCAGCGTTATTATCCTCATGGTTACCATGGTGTGGACAAAGAGGGCAGACCGGTTTATATTGAAAGACTTGGCAAAGTTGAACCCAGCAAGTTGATGAATGTAACGACAGTAGATCGATTTTTAAAATATCATGTTCAGGGATTTGAGAAAATGTTTAAACAGAAATTCCCAGCATGTTCTGTTGCAGCAAAGAGGCATATAGATAAAACAACAACAATACTTGATGTGCATGGAGTGGTAAGTTCTATGCTTACAACAACATATCTGAATAGCCAAAATAGCATTATGCAGAAGTCAAAACTTTTTATTACTTGGTATATTTCGCAGAATTGGGTGAGCTTTGGCAAAGTTGCACACGATCTCGTTATGCGCATGCAAAAAATTGATGGTGATAACTACCCTGAGGTAATTAAATAAATGTTATGGGAACTTTAATTTAACTTGATGAACAAATCATAGTTTATGGGCTTCCATTTGTTTTTTTTTTGCTTTAGTGATTTTTAAAGTGACATTCTCAACTTAAGAATTCAATTCTGAGATCTTTTATGGAAAATTCTTAAAAGCAAGAAAGAAAAGTAAACAAGCTTATGTTTGTTTGTAAATGGAGAGGAAAAAGGAGGCAAGCTATTCATGACAGAGGAAGGTGAATTTAGTACTAAGTAGGTCTCTGTGACTGTGGGCGCTTTTGCATATTCTTTTCTTTTCCTCCAAGGTTCAGTTTTTATTTGTTTTTTCTTTTATTTCCTTGTACCATGATTGTCATGCATATTCACATGGGTGCATGCATGTACATGAACTCAACTACATGTAGGATTTAGGGAGGGAACCTGAATTAGGGATACAAACTGCAATTGTGCTTAATGAACCCACAATGCCCATCCCTAACATACTGCCTACTAATACAATAATACAATAATAATACTTAAATCATACCATGCTCTGTAACCCCTACTGCAAAAACAAGGTTGCTGTAGGTAATATGAGTATACAGTCATTGTTCACTTCTTAATTTGCTCATTTTCTTTTCAGACATTAAACCAGATGTTCATTGTTAATGCTGGTAGTGGGTTCAAGCTACTATGGAATACTGCAAAAGGTTTTCTTGATCCAAGGACCACAGCAAAAATACATGTATATATCTATTTTTCTTTGTTTGTTTTCACTTTAGAAAGGAACAAGCATTGTATAAATGATTCACGCTGAATCTACAGGTTTTAGGCAACAAGTTTCAGAACAGATTGTTAGAGATTATAGACTCAAGGTTTGTGTTTATGTTTGTACTGTCCCAGTTAATTAAGTGCTTCTATGTCTATTATAATGCATTTCATGTGAGCTTTCCCTTTTTTTTGTCTTTTTTCAACAGCCAACTTCCAGATTTCCTCGGCGGCAGTTGTTCGTGCCCAAACAGTGGAGGGTGTCTTAGATCTAATAAGGGACCTTGGAATGATCCTAACATTTTGAAAGTATGGTATTATTAGGATTATGTCTCCCACATTTGTATGAAATCACATTTAAGAATTATTGCTCAATTGCACAGCTAATACTCCCTTGTTCTATTTACAGCTATTACATTCTAGAGAAGCAATGAAGCTAACAAAGTTTGGAAGTTCTTCTGTTGCTAATGAGGTAGATGTGAAGTCATTTGCCAGCAAGGTCACACATAAATTTAGTGCCACTGCAGTATTTTGTTGTACAATTCACAAGTCTTATTCATACTCTTTTGCATGATGTAAAGCTTTACACATGATTGTTTTCTTCATAGGTTACAAGCACTGAAATATCTGAACCTCTATCAGCGTCAGCAGTAAGATTGAGTCCTTCAGCCTTCGTACAATCTGTTCCTTCTAGTGAAAAAGTGAGCTGACTTTATATTTCCTTGTTTTTTGTTTTTATCTTATATATTTTATTTGTTTGAGTTTTGAATCCTTAGAAATATTTCTTATTTCCCAAACACGAAGCTTTACTGACTGACTACTACACATTTTATAAATACTTCTTTTTTTTTATAGTATTTTGCTCATGTCATATGCTATTGAAAGGAAGTGAAACAACGATTATGACTGATCTATATTGTGACAGAGTTGACAATAATTTGAACTCTCCAGCTTGCTAATATCTAATCCTAGTGATTGGGGCCATGACCAATCCAATGCGAATATTTTCTTATACTATCGAGAGTCTCATCTTTTTATGGGTTCATGGTCAAATCAAGTGTCTTTAATATCCGGTGTCATCTTTTTATACATATGTGCCTTGTTTGAACAACTTTTGTAGGTGGAAATTATGCATTAGAGACTAGGAGTTAATTTTGGTGTAACACAAATTACATACAATTAACCAATGGCATAATTAGTCATATTCTCCATTAGAGACTTTGGCAATTGAATTTTGGTTAATATTATGCCAATTTTTATGCATTTTATTTTTATTTGCATACAACTTAATTTTTTATGCATACATAATTGATATATATCATATATTTCAACTGCTATGCGATTTCCTCTATTTACCCATGATGCTATCCACTATATGATATAGCAGATTATTGGCTTTCCGCCATATTTGTGATCCGCAATTGATAACACTGGTATCAGGTAAATTTCCAGTAGAAATCTGGTTAATGCTAGTCCAATTTTTCTTAAAAAAATAATTTACAATATTGAAAATGAAAAATTCAATTTGCACCAAAATGTTGTCTATGTGCATTTCTGTAGACACTTCATTGCATATTGAAAATGGACTACTTTTAAATTCAATCAAATCTAGAATACAAAGATCGTTTTGATTCCTATTAGCGGTCCTTTGTTGATACTTGATAATTGGTCATTTGTAAGTTACACTGTAAATCCTCATTGAGGTTCATAGCATGTCTTAACCATAAAATGGTACAAACTCCCCCTCTGGCCCTCTCTAAATTTACATTCACAACAAATTGAAAAAAATCTAGAATCTAGAATATAGAACATTTGATATCTCAAAATTAGAAAGAATTGCAAAAGTGGATAACTACCCATGTCTATTTGCCATGAACAAAAATTTCACCAGTATTTATTTCTTACCTGTGATTTTAAGGCCATGGAATGCAGTGGTAGTAACCCTTAGCCTATTTCAGTGAAACCAATGAAGACAGAACTGATTCAAATGAAAAGGAATTCTATTACTATAGTTGTAGTGTATATTTATGTATATGCATACACTCCATGTCAGTTTTCGATCATGGCAAGAATAATTTCATCACAGTGCTACCAAAATTATGGTTGTAGATGTCAAAACTGTAGTATGAAGGTTTGTGATTTAGGGAACAAATGGGGGATGGTGGATGCTGCTATGAATTACATGCTTGGTCGGTTTTGAGTTTGTCTAGATACTATTTCATTTTCATTTTGATATTAACTTGTGAAGCTTAATGGTTTACTTGTCCAAAGCTATAGATGTCTGTTAAATTCAAGAAAAACAGATCTGTTTTCTTTCTTTTTGAACATTAAGGTTCTGCATCTTACTTTTAGTCTTTCAGTTTCTCTGAATGAAGTTGGTTAGTGAAGCACTTTCTTGGCTCCCACATCAGCTTAGTCTGTCATTTGGGATACTTTTTGTGCCATTTTAAAAATTTGAGGATAAGTTAAACCAAAAGAAATAGATTTCAAATAAAATAGGAAGTTTATAGCTTAAATATTCAATTGGTTATTTTTATCTTGGGTTTCTCTGAATAAAATTGATGGTTAATAGACCACCTTCTTGGGCTCCATACCAGTAAAGTCATTTGATGGAGATATGTCTATGTAATACCATAGACGCCAAATTTAAAATTTTAGGATATTATTGATTAAACTTTGAACCTAACTGAAATAAACAAAATGATGTGAAACAAAATTGGAAGTCTATAACATTTACTATTTAAGATGATTAAAGGCACTCTTGGGTAAACAACTTAATTAAGAACTGATTCAATAAGCTCTTATCAAATTAGTGCTTATTTACAGCTTACTGAATCAAGTTAAAATGAGTTTATTTGGATAAGTTTCTCCATGAAGCTTATTTCAATAAGCTAAAGAAAACTTACAATAACTAAGAAGGTCACAAGTCATTTCCATAAATCCATATAAGCTCTTATAAATTCCCCCTAGAGGATAAAATTGAGGAACTTGTCTGTTTCTCCTTTTGTGTGATTATAGTCTTTATCTTTGAACTTTTTGTCTAAACTATAGGTTATCTGCAACTCATATATGATATGGAACCATATTTCAGAAAAGGATGAGAGTCTCTGCATCTATCAGCAACGTACTTGAGCCAGTAAATGCTGCCAGAGAAGTTGTTGGGGATGTTGATTCAACAAGTATGTGATTCCTTATCACGTTTTTTTTCTAATTAGGGGTTGATCTCTGTTTCATTCTTTTTGTAGATATTTATTAGAGGACGAACTTGTTTTATGGCTTATTAATGATGATAATAGAACTTGCATCATAACCTGTGAACAATATTGGTTTAGATGCCTGACTTGAGCCATGAGAAAATGAAAGGAGAAACATGTAGTTTAAATTATTTCACTTGGTCCATGCTTAAGCTTAACCAAGTCACATCACAAAATGAGAGGCCAGGATGGGATGGAAGTTCCTAGGGAAATCTGTGTTTCAAGAACAGGATGGATATTTGTTACTTTGTTTTTCTTAGTGCCAGAGACTTCGAATGAAATTTTAATATGTATGTGTGTGTAGATTAATATTATTTGTTGCTGAAAGGTGTATCTCACAGCTTTATCACTAGTTTGAGCCATTTGGACTCTTCATTTTGTTTCCTTTTCTAGTTAGGAGAATTTTGTATCCTTTACTAAATGTAAAAAATGGTGCATCTGATAGGTGATTCAAGCAACAATTATCTCAGAAGACTATTAGAGAAGCCAATTCCCTATATCACAAGTATTTTGGCTCAAATCACAGTCAAATTGTTAACTTGTGTTTATGTAGTATTTGCGGCATTGGGGAAATTTTTTGTGGTTCGCTCTGTAGACAACCAACCAAGAAGCCATGAGAAAACTGAATCAGCACAATCCGATTCCCAGGAACAATTAATTACTCCGGCAATGACAGAGCCACTTTGGCAGAGGTTGCAGAATTTAGAGACAGTGGTAACTGAGATGGCCAATAAACCTAAAACAATTCCTCCTGAAAAAGAGGATATTCTTCAAGAGTCATTGAGTCGTATAAAATCTATAGAATATGACTTGCAAAAAACAAAGAAGGTAGTGCCAATCTCCTTCCATACAAATATACAATTGATCACTTTGAAGGTCATATTGTTTAGAGATTGTGTTGATTGAGTTCGCTGCTTCATGTTAGGCCCTGCTAGCAACTGCTTCAAAGCAAGTTGAGCTTGCTGAGTCATTGGAAAGCCTAAAGGAGAGTAAATTTGACGTAAGTTGCTATTGCCCCCAACTTTAGTTTGAAAACTTAATATATAAATTTAAGGCTTAAATAACTTTTTGGCCCTATAAAATAGGGGGGGGGGGGGGGGGGGTTTGATTTTAGTCCTTTAAAGATTTTTGTTTTGATTTAGTTCTTTAAAGATTTTTTTTTTTTTGGTTTTAGTCCCTGCTGTCAAGTAACAACGTTAAATGATGACGTAACAACGATGTTGGCAGCCCATTGACTTACACGTTATCAAGGAGTTTGACAGGCAGGGCAGTCACGTGAAACTCTTTTTTGTAAACTGTGTTTTTAAATTCTCATATGTTCAAAACAGTCGATGACACCAGACTAGTTGATGAGGGATTTAAAACATAGTTTACAAAAAAAAATTATACGTGACTGCTCTGTCAGACTCCTTGATGATGTGAAGAGTCAATGAGCTGTTAACGTCACTGTTACGTCATCAGTTAACGCTATTACTTGATAGCAGGGACTAAAACAAAAATAAAAACTTTAAAGGACTAAAAAAAACATCCTATTTTATAGGGAGTTATTTAAGCCTAAATTTAATGGACTGTGTTATAATGCTACTTTGATCCGAGTGCATACCTCTCTGCTCATCTGATGCAGAACAATGAATTACATTTATTTCTAATCAGTGAGTGCTAAAATCTTTTGCCATAGAGATTTCTCTTTAGAGTACACACACAATAACTCCCTTTTATATCCTATCCTCCTGGTAACAATTACAGAAGTCATTAAATCACATAATTGGGCTTTCAAAGTATATAGGACACATAAATGCTAATTTGAATAGGAAACTCTTCCAAGTGGATTACGACTGTAAGGATCCAAAAGTAAAGCTACATTATCCACCTCCATCATATTCTCCTACTGACTTTACCTTAAACTGAGGTCCTTCATCAATTTGAGTTGTGCACATCCCTTTGTATTGTTTTGACGTATTATTCTCAGAAGATAAAGTCATAAATGGATTTTGGTGATAACTTTTTCCTACTAGTTAGAATGTTTGTTTACAGTATATACAGATGATAAACTGATAACTTCTCCTAAAAAACAGGGAACAAACTCATGTTGGCCTAAAAATGGTAGAAGTTATGCCCCAGGAAGATGAGCATCCCATTTTTCAGCATCAGTTTGCAGACGTTGCTAGTCCATTGTTTTTGATAGTCTACAGCTGAATTACTACCAGACATAAACTTCTGTTGGCTTATATAAAGGAATTACTCTCATTCTCATAGGTGACTTTCCTTCTATTTATATAAACACAATTTTATACTCTCTGAGACTCCCTGAAAGAAACAGTGGTATCTTGTAATATCCATTTCTTTTCAGGTTTGAGGAATGGGCTATGGGGAGTGCATAGCCCCAATGTATAGAAGGCAACAAGAATTTTTTATGAGGATTCTGGACTCCCAATTATTCCTTTTAAATGTATAACTGAGTGTGTTAACCACATTTATCTTCTTATTGGCTTTTCTGTACAGAGGACATATATACAAAGTATGCTACTCAAATTCAGATGTATTAATACCAGTTGCATATATGGTCAAAAGAAACATTTTCTGTAATACATTGTAACAAATAGCGAGCGCTTAACAGTAAATTTTGGATTTTACTAGAGGATGTGCTTTCTCCTGAAATTCTTAGTTTTGGATGATTTTTATCACTCTAGATTTTAGAGAAATTAATTTTCGTAGACTTTAATATGAAGTATCAACATGCATGTTATTAAGCCACTATATCTTTCCGTTTGCTAGTATTTCTTCCCTTCTCATGAGAACAAGGCTTTCGAATCCTGTAGAATCAACTGAAGAATCGAGAGTGAAGAGTGGTTTGTGGCTCTTGATTCTCATAAAGAGGAGGAATCCAGTTATTATAAGAGTAACTCTCCCATTCTCATCCTTCATTTTTTTGAGTTACTTGTTAAAATCATTAGATTAAAAAAATGAAGGATAAAGTTTTAACATTACTCTTTATAATGATAAAAACTACTGAAATTGACTCAATTGCTCTACATTTGTTTCAAAGTATAGAATTGTATTTTCGGGAGTTACATTCCCAGGCATATTATGCATGAGAGTAATATTTCCCATAAACATGTTTGTTTGATTATAGTAAATTTAGAAGAAAAAAATTAAAATTTATTTAATTAAAAAATAAAAGTGAAAAAGGAAATGTGGAAAAATGAAGTGGGGATAGGCAGTTATTATAGAAAATAACTTTCATTTCCATGAGAATCCAACATACCTACCATTCTATATGAGAATAAGAAGCCAGACAACTATGAATAATTTATGTTTCTGGGAATCTGTCATTCTCAGGAATGTTTTTACAAAATTTGTACCAAATATGAGAATGCGATATTTCTAAGTTCACTTTCTCAGAAATCTTTCTTAATTCCTTGAAACATACGCCCCCAAGGGTCTTAGTTATGTGAGATTGAGAGTATTGGTTAATTAGGAGCTTTTAATACGTCTATTAAAGGTCTTTAATTACTTAAAATATTTCATCTTAAATGATTTTTGTGTGTTAAAATAATGAATATTTCTTCATTAAAGACTCTAATTTTTATTTCCTTAATCTAAAGGTATTAATTGACATTTGCCAGACTTAAAAGATAGTTACAAACTTCTATACACTTAAAAAGACAAAGCAAATTTCCGTCTTTAATTAATAAAGCATAAAATTGACAATTAAATCCAAACTTGTAAATACTCAATTGATTAAATCCAATTTTGATGGGATAAACTTGGATTGACTGACTTTGGGATAGAGGAGTTAGAATGAATTCAACATGTGATTTCTTTAATTTTATGAAATCACTTTTGGAAAGAATTTAGAAACAATATCATATGTACTGTTGGTGTTGTTCTCCAATCAAATTTGAAGTTTCACCTCGATAATACGCGAAATAAAAGAATTCATTAAAACTTTACCCTTCTTCACATGCTAGTTGGCATACTTGGAACAATCCTTCTTCATATGTCCCACCTTCTTATAGAAGTAATAGCTAAATTCCTTATCTTTATCTCTTGTTTCTTCTCCAATTTAGAAGAACTTTATGCAATACCCTCAACTCTCTTCCTTTTCTTATTCTAAAAATGACCTGGTTTGATCCAAAGTCATGGTAAATAAAGTCCCATTAGAGTTTTCCATAGTTAAAATGGGTTAATTTGTCTAATTCCATCCAATTGAGAACAATCTTTACTGACTTCTTCCAAACTTTAAAGTTTGTCACTGTCATATGATAGAAAGTCGCACCCTCTTTTGCATGATGTAAAGTTTTATACATGATTGTTTCTTCAAAGGTTACTAGCATTGAAATGTTTGAAACTGGATCAGTGTCAGAAACAAGGTTGAGTCATGCAACCTTCATGCAATCGGTTACTTCTAGTGAGAAACTAAGGGGCTGTTTGGTATGCCCATTTTCTGTTTTCATTTTCAGTGAAAATGAAAATTTGTAGTGAAAACATGCTTATTTTAGTTTTAGAAAATATTTTCTTTAGAAATGTTTTCAAAAAGGGGCTAAAAACTGGAAACAAAAAAATATCATTTTCTGCATTTCAAGAGAATTGAAAACGTGGTGGCACTCAAGGTAATTATAATCACATATTGAGTCTTTCTATTTTTTTATTATTATTATCATCGTTCATCCTCCTTACTCTCCTACACATCCACTTCTTTCGATCTCTAACCCATTGTCACCTCACCAAGCCACAACCGTCCTTTCTCCAGTCACTCATCTACAGGAACCGCCACGGCTACGTCTCTCTCCTCCTCGAACTCTCTCCACTGACCACCCCGATTGGTGAAATGCTCAAAAATGAAAACAGATCAAGAGGAGTGTTAGCAACACACTTTCTAACACATTCCTTTCAACACACATTCTAGCATTGGTGGAATTTATTGAAAACTACAAAAATCAGGAGAGAGAGTTATTAATAATAAGTGAGGCCCATAAAAATTTGTAATTTTTAATAAATTTTAACCAATTATGGAGAGTGTGTTCAAAAGAATGTGATAGAGAGTGTGTTGCTAGCATTTCTCATTTTCTCAAACCAAATGCCCCTAAGTGTTCTTTCTGTTCTGCTTGTTTCTTGTTTTTACCTTTCTAAAACATTTTAGATGTTAGTGTTTTAAATCCTTGGTTGGTATTCTCTCTCCCAAACAAGAAGCATTACTGCGTGCTGCACATTTTATGAGTACTTTTCTTTAAAGTATTTTGCTCGTGTCATATGCTTCTGAAAGGAAGTGCAACAATGATCAATGATTAACTATTTTCAGTTTCTCAGTTCACCTAACATCAATATGCTTCCTTTCTTCCCAACAAGTTTAATTGGAAATTAAATCATGTGCTCCTTCCAAGGTCAAACAGTTCACCTAACATCAATATGCTTCCTTTCTTCCCAACAAGTTTAATTGGAAATTAAATCATGTGCTCCTTCCAAGGTCAAATCCTTTGTTTAGCCTGCTATTCCTCATAGAACTGATACCAATGGTTTTCTTAAGATTTGAAGACACCTTACTACTTTATCTCTTGATTGTTGTGCATTTTGCAGTTCGTTCAACCTGTGGATCTGGTTCTCATTTGATCTCTCATGAGCTTCATTTCTCTTGGAATAATTTGTTTGGTATTTCTTGTGAACATTGGGTTAGCCCCAAAGATCTTCAGCATTGGTGTTCTGCTAATGGTCTTTTAAGGGAGTGCGCGCCTTTGATTGATCTATAGACAGATTGACATGTTTTGCATGTTTCTTGATCTTTGAACTCTCCAGCATGCAACTAGCCAATTCTGTTGAATCGAGTCATGGTCCAATCTGTTAATTATGGTTATTTTATTATAAAACTGAGGATTTAAATTCTCTAGTAAATAATGCGATGTATTTGTCCATTTGTGTTATTTGTTGACTTTAATTTTGAGGCACAGGGAATGTTCGGTCTAATCTTTGCGCAGGCATAAGCAGATAATGTCACCAAATGTTCTTAGTGTCTTCCTTGTAATAAAAATGTGGAATACCTGAATAAGTTTTGGAGGTGAAAATGATTTAATAGACTACGAATTAACTTATGATGTATATATTAGTCTTGTTCTACCTCAATTCAGTGTTCGATGGCAATTATGATTTTCTTTTCTCTATCTGAAATGTCTACTCTTCTGCCTGGATTTGGATCCTCTAAGAATGGAATGTGCACTTAGTAAAATCCAGAAATTATAAGATTTGACACAAATTAAAGTTAATAACTTAGTTTAATTTCATGGGTAAAATATAAACAACACAAGAATACAAAAATGTAAAATTGAGAAGCAAGTTCCAAGAATATCTAGATTTTGGTTTCTGTCAAACAGTTAATGATCTTCTGTCGGTAGGTGTGTGTTTGGAATGAATTTACTAATGTCGGTTTGTAGTAAACATGTATT
Organism: Pueraria montana var. lobata; assembly: GCA_026413185.1. Lineage (NCBI taxonomy): Eukaryota > Viridiplantae > Streptophyta > Magnoliopsida > Fabales > Fabaceae > Pueraria > Pueraria montana. Next base: position 64,065,048 of record CM048650.1, on the reverse strand, counting down.
AGGTCATTGGTAAGTGTTGAAAGAGAGAAAAACAAATGCTAGAGATGCTGAAACAGTGTGTTTTAACAACACAATGGAGTCCATTTTATATAAATTTAATGCAACAAATGCAAATAAATATAGGAGATAATATTCCTTTTTTTTTGACAGAGGAGATAATATTCCTATTAACATGATAAGATAGGCCTATAATTACAAAGATCCTAATTAAATTAAATAAAGAAACAAATCATAATAGAAAATAAAAGTAAATCCTAACATATCATATAGGATACTCTAAAATATTCTAAAAGTAAATCACTCGTGCCTTTTACACCCTATTTGGTCAAGAGGAAGGAAATAAAGGGAGTGAAAATAGGTAGGAGAGAGAAATAAATAAAAAATGAAGTGAAAGTATGGATTGCTTGGTTTAAGAGGAATAAAAGAGAAATAATGTGGAAATAAAATTATGAGGTTGTTTAGTTTGAAAGAAAGAAAAATAAAGAAATTAGATTATTACTAAAAGTATTATTTTATCCATAAATATGTATGTAATCATTTTTTTTTATCGTAGCCCCCTATAGCTTGCCATATAATTGATAATTATACTATCAGTATAATTGATTATGCTAAAATATAATTGATTTGGTAGAAATCTCAATAAATCAATTAAGGAAGTTAACAATAAGAGATATTGCTTTGTCCTTTTGTTTTATTATAAGCAAGATTTATACTTATATTGCCTCACCAATATCCCTCACAAATAAGTAAAGAGATAAGAACAACTTATCACCATATCCTAAATTCTTTATATATATATATATATATATATATATATATATATATATATATATATAGTTTAGTGAAATGTCAATAAGCTAATACACTTCCATGATATTTCTTTGCATATGAGAGTGGATATATACTTGTGTGGGACCTACCATTTTTTTAAAATCTCTTTTTTGTATTTCTCGCCTACCAAACTAGGGAACTTTGCCGCCTCACCCTTATTTCTCTTTCCCTCTTTGCCGTTTAAGTCCTATTTTATATATGTACCAAAAAAAGTGCTAGGGTTAGGGTTTCACTCTTTTATTTAATACTTTCATTTTGCTTTCCCTTGTTCTAGCCATTGAAGGATGGATCATTTTGGTCATTGGTGTGCACGACGAAGAACAAGAGGACATTTACAAAACCTGCATTTGAATCTCGATCATGACACCAGTTTTGTCAAAGTGAGTGATAAACACTTTTTTTCTTTGCTTGTTGCAAATGATTTATTGAGCTACCTGGCACGCTTCTAGTTTTGCACTTTCAGCCATCAAGATAATTCATTAGGTAATTCATTATAAATACATGGCATGTAAATCAAATTGTTAGATTAGGTTCAATTCCTTATGTTTCAGTTGAAAATTGAATATATTGGATTGTATTGTTTTGATTTGAAGAGTCATGATTTGTGAATTTTAATGAAAGATTTTTTTTTTGTTGGTGGATGATGCCCTCTATATATAATAATAAAAACCTATGCTAAATGCTAACTTGTTTCTATACCTTCTGGGTCAGTTTTACAGTCTAACTCGATCCAATGTATCCCCGGGTCGATAGTGCATTAATCCATGTCATAGCTTATTTTCTAGCCTTTGCGCCTCTTTGGCTTGAGACTGGAGGGCTGTGTACCCTCCGGGTCGGGTTAACCAATCATGCCGACCTGACCAATGAAGAGCTATTGTAAAACCCAATCTCACATAATCATAACAGCCCAAAGCATGGGGGGGAAGGATTTGGCACATTACTAGTGACCAACCTCTAACCTTGGAAGATTGGACGATGAGTCTAAGGGATAAAAAAGACCTAACTGACTAGGTAGAGGGGTAGATTACACTTTGAATGCTCTAGCTAGGTCGTTTCAAACCCTAAGAGGGAACCTATACCGGAACAATTTTGGTATTACTTGTCAAAGGTTCTTGCATAATTATAAGTTTATTTTCATTTTTTATTACGTTAATTAAATTATTTTGCAGGTCACTAAATTATTTGGCAATTTTTAATTAGGCACTGAACTTTTTTTTTTTTCAATTGAGTCCTTAAATTTGTATTTGTCTTTGGATTGAGTCCTTCTTTCTAACTATCATTACAGAAAATTAATTGTCTGAGTCAGTTGTGTAAGTTTGCAATAAAGTTGCTGTAAAGTGAACTTTGGAGAGGCTTGTGAGAGAATACTTGGGTTCAATGGACCTACAGAGGTGAGAATATTGGTTGAAGAACCTAACTAAGAATATTGGGCTCAAAAGGTTCAGAACCTACAGAGGTGAGAATATTGGCCCCACTAGAGGTGAGAGTACTCGGTGCATATTTGCAAAGGTGACAATACTAGATTTAGGGGCTATCAGGTCCCGTGGTTAATTTTCTGTAACGATGGTTAGACAGAAGAACCCAATTAAACCCAATTAAAAAATAAATACAAGTTCAAGGACCCAATTGAAAAAAAAAAAGTTCAGGGACCTATAAATTGCCAATTAGTTTAGGGATTTGTGGAGTAATTTAACCTTTTTATTATTCATAGTAGTGCAACAACTATGAATACTTTTTGGCAAATGCTTATCTATGTGTGTCACTGAAAGTTGTGTAAGTACATGTGAATCATCATCTATCTTTCTCCCTTTAAAATGAATTTTTTAACTCCTGTTATGTAGCAAGCTGTTTTAGTTTGAATCTTGTATCTTATGTTGGTAATCGTTTTGTCCTGAAGATATTTTTCAAAGACTATTCAAAGATATTTATTTATTATAAATTTAATTATAATATAATTTATATATTATTTTTTCACAAAATATTAAACAATATTTATTCATTATGAATTTTAATTTTATAAAATAAATATTTATCATGTGTAATGCACAATGCGCAAAATAAAATACTACCTTCTGCTTAGATAAAAATGTATGTGAATCTACATATGAGCTTGTGTCATGTAATTATCTAATAGTGTCATTTCATTCACTCAGTTCTATGAAGACTTAACTACATCTATAAGCCATTGAAAAGAAGCCTCTCATATGCTTTGAGAGCTCGAAAAGAAGTTTCTCATAACCCAATTTGTACTCTCGAAATAGTTGTTTTTTTTTGTACAATGGTCGCACTGAGGTTCGAACCTATAACCTCATGCATTTTACCCCAACTCCCATGATTAGGCCGACCCTAGTGGATTGAAATAGTTGTTAATCACGTGTATTCACATCCTTGGAGACATTTCTTTTAGTTGAAAGCTTCTAGTCATTGTTAGCGTATCAACTTTTGATCTTTGAGGATCAAAATTGACTCCTAGAATGTAATATGAATAAAAATGTTCACCGTAAACAGTTGGACCATTTGTTGTTAGAGAACTTGATTATCTTTGACTCACTAGGTTCACTCGAGCAGACTTGGCAAGCTTAATTAATGACGCTTAATTAACTTGTGCAAGCTTGCACATGATAGAAAAATCGATTTATTTATAAGGCAAAAGAGTTAAACCCTAGCAACAATGGGATACATATATTCACTATTCACAAAGGTGAATTTGCTGAGAAGTACAGAATTTGGACTCAGAGTTTTTTTTTATTAGCAAAGAACATAATGTGTGTGTATATATATATATATATATATATATAGGTATTAGGAATACCCAAACTTTTACAAAATAAAAAGAAGCTATGTAGCCTTCCTTTGCACACAATCCAAGGGTGGTTATGTAATAGTTATGTAAAATTTAGATTCAGAGTGTGTTAGCACTTCGCACAAAGCACAGGTACATGCGATTAAAAAACCAACCATGGTTGCCACTTCTTTGTATGAACTTGTTGAGGAAATCTTGTCACGACTTCTGGTGAAATCTATAATCCAATTCAAGTGCGTGTGCAAGGGATGGAACTCCTTGATGTCCGATCGTTCTTTCCTCAAATTGCACCTTTGCAAATCTACTATAAAGGACGATTTGGACCACCTTCGATTGTTAACAAATGTGTACTTTGGATCTATCCCTAAAATCTATAACGAATCATGCACTGTAAGTTCCTTATTCCAATCCCTAGAAATTGTAGAAGCCTTATTTAATTCCCAAGATATTAGAGATTCTTTCAGAATTTGTAACAAAAGAAAGGACAAGTACCTTCTGGTCGACTCATGTAACGGGTTGCACTATGGGGTTAGAGAAAGATTAGAAGAATATCACTTATAGAAAGAAAAAAACATAGTATCCTTTTGATCTTTCTCTAACCCCACAGTTCAACCCGTTACATGTGTCGACCAGAAGGTACTTGTCCTTTTTTCTGTTACAAATTTTGAAAGAATCTCTAATATCTTAGGAATTAAATAAGGCTCATACAATTTCTAGGGAATGGAAAAAGGAACTTACAGCGCACGATTCCTTATAGATTTTAGGGATAGATCCAAAGTACACATTTGTTATCATTCGGAGGTGTTCCAAATCGTCCTTTGTAGTAGATTTGTGAAGGTGCAATTTGAGGAAAGCACGATCGGACATCAAGGAGTTCCATCCCTTGCACACGCACTTGAATTGGATTAGAGATTTCACCAGAGTTGTGACAAGATTTCCTCAAGAAGTTCATACAAAGAAGTGGCGACCATGGTTGGTTATTTAATCGCATGTACCTGTGCTTTGTGCAAAGTGCCGACACACTCTGAATCCAAATTTTACAGAACTATTACATAAGGAAGACTACATAGCTCCTTTGTTTTGTAAAAGTTTGGGTATTCCTACACACAAACACACATTATGTACTTTGCTGATAAAAAAAACTATATATATAAGTATTTGGAATACCCATACCCAAACTTTTACAAAATAAAGAAGCTATGTAGCCTTCCTTCCCACACAATCCATGGATGGTTATGTAATAGTTATTTAAATTTGGATTCAGAGTGTGCCGACACTTCTAAGCACAGGTGCATGCGATTAAAGAACCAACCATGGTCGCCACTTCTCTGTATCAACTTCTTGAGGAAATGTTGTCATGACTTATGGTGAAATCTTTGATCCAATTAAAGTGCGTGTGCAAGGGAACGAACTCCTTGACGTCCGAGATCGTTCTTTCCTCAAATTGCAACTTTGCAAATATGCTATAAAAGGACGAAAGGACCACCTTCGATTGATAACAAATGTGTACTTTGGATCTATCCCTAAAATCTATAAGGAATTGTGCACGGTAAGTTCCTTATTCCTTATAGATTTTAGGGATAGATCCAAAGTACGAATTTGTTATCATTCGGAGGTGTTCCAAATTGTCCTTTGTAACATATTTGCAAAGGTGCAATTTTAGGAAAGCACGATCGAACATCAGGGAGTTCCATCCCTTACACACGAACTTGAATTGGAGGATTAGAGATTTCACCAGAAGTTGTGACAAGATTTCCTTAACAAGTTCATTGTCGGGATTTTGGCAACTGTACCAAATCGTGCAAGTAACAAAGTGATAAGTCGAGTATCGTCTCCACAGGGACTTGTATGATAATTTGGTAATTTTAGTAAATTAAGTAGACTACGAATATTGAGAGAATTTAAGTAACCAAAATTAAAAGCAAGGGCATAAAAATAAACAGTAAAATAGAAGGAAATTTGGTTTTGGAAATTTAGCAAACACTTGGTGTGTGTAGAAAATGTGATTTAAATCAATTAAAATAAATCGTCGGGGTTTAACGTCATTGGACTTCCTAACATACAATCACTATAAATCCCTTGAATTAGTGCAACCAAGGTAATTGCATTAAGAAAAAGGGTTTTAGTGATGACCAATCCTCTTTACCCTATCCCTAGGCATAAAAATGATTGGTTGTCATCTTCAGTTTGCAATCCAAAAGAATTTCCCAATTACCGATGGAATTAAAGAATCATGCAATTGGTTGATCAGACCAAACATAAGCATTAAGAGTAGAAGAAGAACAATAACAATACTTAATTGAATAAAGAGAATGTAGTAATTACATGAAAATAGTTCCAACTACATTAAATTCCAACGAATAGAAAACTTAGCTACGCATAGCCATAGGGGAAGAAACAAAAGATGGAGAAAGAATGGAAGATGAATCCAAATGCATCAAAGTCGTCACGCAACGTCTCAGATCTCTCTTGCTTTCGATACTCAAGGTTCGGAACCCTAGGCTAGAACATAAAATACCTATTTAAAGCTATGGGCCAATAAGGGTTCAAGCCAAACAAAAAACAAAACAGAAAAATAAAGATTATTTTCGCATAGCTCGATGCACTGGTACACGGATTTTTGCACAGCCTATGCAACTTTTTGTCTTCAGAATTTCAGCAAATTTTAAAGCTTGCACAGGTGCACAACTTAGTTGAACAAGTGTATTCCGAGGCTTCCCACAAGCTTCTTTTGCTTCCACAAGACCTTCAAGGCTCTAAACTTCAACCCATTTGATCCTTAACGCATTAATCACTCTTAGGAGATCTCCAAACTTGCTCCACACTTCAACAAAGTTCCTAAAAACACAAGAAACAACCCAAAATCAAGTGTAAAAAGGGTAAAATTAAAAATTTCTAACTAAACTAAGCTTCTATTAAAAACTTAACTAAAACGAAGATAAACAAAGCTCAAAAGCATTAAAGATATCAAATAATTGCCCCTAAACTACTACAAAATGTAGGAATATAAGGCAATTATCATTCATACAGAGAAGTGGCGACCATGGTTGGTTCTTTAATCGCATGCACCTGTGCTTTGTGCAAAGTGCCGACACACTCTGAATCCAAATTTTATAGAACTATTACATAACCATCCATGGATTGTGTAGGAAGGATGGCTACATAGCTCCTTTGTTTTGTAAAAGTTTGGGTATTGGTTAAAGAGGCACTAAGATGGGGGCATTGGCAATGGTTCAAAAATTCGAGTTTTGGGCAATCCTTGGTTAAGGGATCATTCTTTTTAAGTCAAAAGGGCATGCAACATGATAGAAGTGGCAGCCATCGATCCCAACTATGTTGGCACCGCTGCCCTTACCTATCAAAAGTAGCACGCCCAAATATATTAATAAAAGGAGAGAGAACATATAACTTCATGGGGGGACAAAAACCAAACCCATGATGAAAACTAAGTGAACCTGTAACTAGGGAGACCAATCATACACGATTGAACTCCTGAGAAATGTAAGTTGGAACACTATATATCCCACCATAAAAAAACCATGAATATGAACAACATGGGAGGCAAGTTTATCAGCACACATATTTCCCTCCCTATAAATATGACTAGCAAAAAAAATTCGTATTTTGAGTAAGCAGAAGACAATTCTTCCACTTGTTATAAATCTGCCAAGGGAAGATACTTTCTGTTTTAAAAGCCGCCACCACAAGAGTAGAATCACATTCAAGCCAAAGGTTTTTCCACCCTCCTGAAGCTGCAATCGCTATCACCTTCATGGCTCCAAAAAGTTCAACATGGAGGGCAAAATTAATATTTAAATAAAGCATCACAAAAAGAGAGTTCGCTATTCACAAAAATTCCTCCACAACCTGCCCTTCCTGGGCTACCTTTTGTAGCACCATCTGTGTTGCATTTGATCCAGTTATGGATTGGTGGTCTCCAGTCAACTTGTTTGATGAGCTGCGACTTTCTTGGATGACCCTTTATGGAGAAGAATTTTAGAATATTGAACTTTGTGATGGAAGATGACATGGTTCCCTTTGAATTGTTACCAGTGAACTGGACATTGGCACTAATCAGAGATTTAGCAAGGTGAGGCTGATATCTTTTATTTTCAAACTTTATCTGATTCCTGCTTTGCCAAATGGCCCAAAAAGTGTTGACGATTGCAGAAATGATAATGTCAAGAATTTGGGAAGACTAGTTCTTAGAACACATTGAAAGAATTGCAATAATGGAAGAACAATCAATTCTTTGTCCAATAATTTGGAGCAGCTGTATATTAAGGGATCCTAATCCTTTCATTACTAGTCCTATGAACAATAATTTGGAGCAGCTGTATGTTCGTGATTTACTTGATCAAAGTACAGGTTCATGGAAACAAGGTTTGATCTGTTCTTCATTCAATTCCAGAGATGCTCATGTCATTATGTCCATGCCTTTATACAATCATGCTGAAGAGGACCGTTTAATTTGGAGATTCAGTAAAGATGGTTGTTATTCTGTTAAGTCTGAATATTATCATGTCATGGAATCATTGATAGATAATTACTCTCTTCGGGTTCCTGGTAATCGGAGGTTAATTTGGAATTTATAGATCCCACAAAGAATTAAAATGCTGTTGTGGTGTATAGCTCATGGTGTTTTGCTCTGCCATTTGTCCTTATTGCAGCGACTGTTTAGAATCAGATTGGCATGTCTTGGTACATTGTTCTTATGCTAAGTAAGTTCGGCAGCATTCTTCAGTATGGAGTGCATTGCAGAATATTTATGATAGTGTTGAAGGTATGGATGACATCATTTTTAAGCTTCTGGCGATGCTATCTCAATCGGATGCAGTGGAATTTGCTACCATGATTTGGTGCCTTTGGCGTCGCAGAAATGAAAGAGTGTGGGAAGGCCTTACAAAACCAGTTCTTATCTCCATCGATCAGTATCACTTGTGACTTCATTCATCAGTGGCAGCAAGCTCATGCATCCTCACATGATTTAAACACTTTGCCTCTGACATCAAACACTGCTAGGTGGACTAAACCAGATTCTGGAACGTTAAAGTGCAACATCGATGCCTCCATTTTTCATGATCATGGTACTTATGGAGCTGGTATGTGTATCCGAAATAACTTGAGCCATTTTGTTATCACCAAAACATTGTGGAAGTATGGTTCCCCACCATCTTATGAAGCAGAAGCAGTAGCCCTTCATGAAGCCCTCTCCTGGATAAAAGATTTGAATTTGCAGAATGTGATTGTGGAGACAGATTGCAAACACGTTGTTGATTAGTTGAATTCAGCAAATACCAACCAAACTGAGCTAGGAACAATTGTTAAAAACTGCAGGCAGCTCCTTAGTCAGATGGAAAACATTATGGTTCGATTTATTCGGAGACAAGCTAATTGTTCTCTCTAGGGCATCTCGATTATATGCTAGTCCCCATGTTCATGATTTCATTCCAACCTATATTCATTCTCTTGTTATCAATGAAAGGAGATAAGTCTTTTCCTTTCAAAAATATATGAAGTTTTGATTTTTTTTTTTTGAGAAAACATTTTATCATCTGAATTGTTAAATTTTACACACAGGTATGAATTTTCTGCGTGAAAGTATATTAATATTTGAATTCCTAAAAAGAGCATACTTCATTTTAATTGTCGTACCTTTCTCTAATTTTTTATTATAGTAATTTTAATTGAATGTTTTTCTTTATAGTCTCTTCTGACCTAACTAATAATTTATTGAAGATTTTTTTATCTCAGAAAATTTAAATTTTTATCTAATTTAGATTTAATTACATGAAAAAAATAATGAAAGTAATTCATGTATTTATTTATTTATTTTTCATTAAAATTACTCCCTCTGGTCCCTATTATAAGGCATAGTTTTGAAGAAATTTGTGGTCCTTAATATAAGGCATTTTATAATTTCTATAAAACTATTTTTTTTTACCTTATGTGCCCCTATTAAAGATTATGAGTATCTGTATTGTTATTGAATATTGAGAAGAGAATTTAAGAATTCATTAATAACTATTCTCTCTCATACGTTTTGACCCTTCATCTTCCATTATGCCATTAATCAATAAATTCTTTAATAACTATTCTCTCTCATACAATTTAATGATGATTAATGAGAGTAAAATTGGGAGATTAGTAAAAAAATTAAAAAAATCAATAAAATCAATTGAATTAATTACTTTTATTGGTCTGTGTAATTTTTGTCCAAAGTGCCTTATAATAGGGACCAGAGGGAGTATATTTGGAGTGCATTTTATTTTAGTGTTTGTTAATTTTACTTCATTGTTATAATAATTTTAAAACTTGTTTTTTTTTTTTATAGAAAAACTTCTTATTGTTAAATTTTGACATATTCATTCATTTTGATCATTGTTATACATTTGATTTTTAATGTAACTTACTAAAAATATATTAAAATTATTTATTTTCATCTTGATCATTGTTATATTTCATACAGTTAGATCATTCTTATATTTCATACAGTTAGATTACCCTGTTATTTTTTTCATCTACTCTATTAATCCCATTTACAAATTATTTTTCATATTAATTATAAAATATATTATATTCTTCAATTATATACTTCAATATTTTTTAGTTATTAAAATGAACTATGATATAAACAATATTTAATTATTTTCGCAAACTAAAATCCCTTGCATAGCACAGGTCCACGAACTAGTTGATCTAATGGTATCAGTTCTAACTAATGACATTCACTTAGTTCTTTTAAAGATTAAGTACTAACTACGTCTACAACCCATTGAAAAGAAGCCACTCATCCTTTGAGAGATCGAAATTTATGTACAAATTTGTTCTCTCTTTTGACGGTTGTTTACTATTAATCCAATTTGTACATTACAAATAGTTTTTAATCACATGTATTAATGATTTTGGAGTCACTTCTCTTAGTTGAAAACTACTGGGCAATGTTAACCTATCAACTTTTGAGCTTTGAAGATCAGATTCGAGTCCTAGAGTGTAATTTGAAGAAAAAGTTCACTGTAAACAGTTGGACCATTTGTTGCTAGAGAACTTGATTATTTCAACTCGCCAGGTTCACTAGAGTGGACTTGGCTTTAACTTTTTGTGAGTACTTCAAATTCCATTCTTAAATATCAAATTGATATGAAAAACATGATCAAATCTTTCACAATTTTTATTAGTACAAAGATTAGCTTCACATGAATATTCTTTGTAATAACAAATGATTTTTATTAAATATATGTTGCAAAATTTTAATTAAATATCCACATGTCATTATTTAGTTGAAGAATCTGATGACAAAATTATGAGAAACATATCTAATTTTTATTAGTACAAAGATTAGCTTCACATGAATATTCTTGAACACTCCTCTCTTTTGGTTGCCTTGTTTTGATTAGGAGCACTGATATTACCAAGATATGTACTTCAGAAATTTACTTGTGTCTTCTGAAGAGCTTGTTGTTTTAGATTCAGTGCTCCAGTACATTGATGCATGACGTCTTCCTTTGTTGCTTCTGGTGCATGCTTATGAACTGTGTAGACTTTTCTCTTTTCAGTCTTATGTTCTGCATTGCATCTTCTAATTATCCTCTAGCCATGTGTAAATTCTATCGTGAAAACCTCCAGAATCATGTTTCTAGTCATATAAAACTTCTGATATCTACACTTTGACTTAGAAAACGTGACTGCCCTTCTGCTTCTGGTATTCTTCTTCTGAATTTGAACATATCTAGAGACGAAACTAGGAAAATTTCTTTGGGGGGGGGGGGGGGGGGGGGCATGCATGACAGAATAGATTTGAAATTAAAGGTCTATTGATCCAGTTGTTGACAATTCATTATTTCAACATAGAAAATCAAGTTAATATTGTTGAAATGGTTTTTCTTAATGACAACGTATCTATTTTTTTTTTTATTATTATTATTATTATTTCCTCAAATCAATGGTAATTTATTTATATTATATTATTTGTAGTGTGGTAGGATTCATGTGCAAAGAGGCCAACAATTGTAAAGATTAAAAAGGACAAAGTGCTTGGAATCAACTAAATTTGTATATTATATTATTTTTTGCAGGATTTTTTTTTGGAATAAACTAAAAGTGTAAATTGATTTTTAGTATTTTTTTTTTATTTTTTTCATTTATATCTTGATTCAATTGTTATGAATTTTTACCTTTTGTTTTTTGTACTACACTATTTAAGAATTATTGCTATATCAAAAGCTACGAACATGATTAGCTTATCTATCATTACACGTGTTGCATAAATATTATAATTACAATAATATTAAAGAAAGTACACATTAGAAAATAATGTTTACAAAGATGTTCATATATATACTTATGTTTATAATAATATTTAAATTACAATGATGAGTATTTTTTTTTTTTTGAGAGGACAATGATGAGTATTATTTGGAATAAACTAAAAGTGCAAATTCATTTTTAGTATTATCTTTTTTATTTTTTTCATTTATATCTTGATTCAATTGTTATGAATTTTTACCTTTTGTTTTTTGTACTACACTATTTAAGAATTATTGCTATATCAAAAGCTACTAACTTGATTAGTTTATCTATCATTACACGTGTTGCATAAATATTATAACTACAATAATATTAAAGAAAGTTCACATTAGAAAATAATGTTTATAAAGATGTTCATATATATATATATATATATATATATATATATATATATATATATATACACTTATGTTTATAATAATATTTAAATTACAATGATGAGTATTTTTAATCAAGATTTATAATAGGAGTTATTAATTAACAAAATAATGTCTTTAATAAATATATATTTAAAATATATTTAAATTAAATTCTAACAATAATTTAAGTATAATTTTATTTATTTTTAATAAATTGGTAAATATATTTTATTATAAAGTAAGAAGATTGAATCATATTTATCTTGCTATTTTATGATTGAATTTTATTTAATTTTTTAGATTAAATTTAATCTTTTATATCTTTTTTATAATAAATAAATGAAGTTTTGCTGTACTTTTTCCTGTCCAAACTAGGAACACTTTTTTTAGTTATTTTATTTTTTGTTTATTTGATAAATCATACTACCTTTGTCCCTAATTATAAGACATTGTTGACTAATTTATGCATATTAAGAAAATTAATTAATTTAAGTATTAGCATTAAATTTGTCAGTACTTGTAATATTTTCCCAAATTTCCCTTTAACATTATTGGGAACCTATTCATCTTCTCCAATATTCATAGGAGAGAGCAAAAGCCAATTTAGAGTAATATTCAATTATGGATTAAAATACATAAGGGAATTGTAGTAAAAAAATAATTAATACACAAGATAGTTGAAATAAAGTCTTATAAAAAGGGACAAGAAAATTTCAAAACTATGTCTTATAAATTACTTAATACTTATTATTAATTACCGCAACAAAAATCACATATTAAAAACTTATTATAAAAAGAAGTACACTATAAATCACACACTATAATTATTAAAAATTTAAAATGATACTAGCTACATAATGTTAAACATATAAATAAAATCAATATAATTATAATATGCGGTTTGGTTCCTTTTTTTTTTTTAATAAAAACCGAAAACCGAACCAAACCGCAAAAAGTATGCGGTTTTTGCGGTTTTCGGTTTTTGCAGTTTTCGGTTTTTGCGGTTCTATTTGGCGGTTTACAAATAGTTTGGTTTGGTTTTGAACATCCCTATTAAAGAGTGGGTTTTTAATCCACATTTTATAAAATATTTTATTTTCATTTTTTGTTATTAGGTTTCGGAGAAAGGATAATAGTTTTAATGTAACACCCCTTGTTACATTGTCGCAAAACATACATAAAATGCTTCATATTTAATTTTAATAAAACTCTTAATTAATTTATTTATGGAAAATCATGTAAATTTTTTGTGCATTTCAAACATCAATGAATAAAAGCGGAATTTAAAATATAACCAACATGATGAAAGGAAACATAACATAACCATTAATCGAAGGTGTTCCAATTGTAACATAGTTTGAATGAATACAACTATAATCAAAATATAAATGAAAGAAATAACTGAAATACATAACGACCATAGAAAGTATAACTATTCAACCCCGCTAACATCATCCTAGCATAGCGGTACCTAACATGCTAATCCCCCCTCTCATCATCAAACTTAATAGGGTGATGGTCATCGCGACAAAGGCGGACATATGTACCCATCGTTGATGTCAAGATTCACAACAGGCTGCTCACAGTAAAGTATGGAATACTCTGGCGGGAAAGGTGAGTTTAGCTAACACCAACGGTATGCCTATCGATGGTAGGTTATGAATGATGAGGTTTCCATGATAGTGATATCTACACTCACCCTTATGGAAAAACCACTACCCCATCGGGTTGAAAGTCACTTCTAGGTTCCATGTTGCTGGGTCCATCTTTGCGCACATGCATACAAAATAAACAGAAAAAGGTATGGAGTGATGTTATATTCTTTGACGTCATTTCCATGGAAAGAGTTGAGACCCTTCCCACCCCAACACACAAGTAAGAAATGTATATCATATACCCTAATTTATAGGGAACCTATTATTTTATCTATGTTATTATGGCCATCACCATATCCTCATCATCAACATTATCATCATCATCCTCATATGGATCTGTACTCATGGTTGATCAACCTTTGTCACAATTTAATCCTTGGGAAGCGATGGGGAGTAAGTATATCTTTGATCTTCATCCAATGTACATTGACTGCAATACCAACTCTTCAGTCATCATAATCAAGTCATATCCTCATTACGCATAATCCACCAGGTGAAAGCCCGCAAGAGATATACCCTTCGCTTCATCACAGATAGTCCGGCATTCATCGAAGTGTGCGAGTTGGCTTCATTCATCCTGGCACATGGGTTGCAGCCTACTCCTATGACTCCACGCATTCGCGCCATTCACCCCTTAAGCCCACACAAGGCCACTCCCTAAACCATCTGATAGTAGCTTCTTGCACCACGTCCAATTGTACCTTCCGTCCAACTTGGATAGTCCAAGTCCTCAAGGCTCTAAGGTACCCATTTTCGGATAATTTTCGAAGAGTTTGTCTTATATGAACAATGGTTGTTCTCACCCTTATAAGTATGATTATCATACACAAATAAACTTTTTCATGTATATAATGGACATGGCACAAGAAGCATAATAATCAATAATAATCTTGGTACACTATCAAACATTCCAAGGCATAGTAATTTCATACATACATTCTCATGCATTTTAATAGTGACGACATATGATATACGTTCACATATTCATTTGTAATTAGCAAGTCCTTGTAAATAATTATAAAAGGTTCAATAACTTGATAATTAATAATAATTTCATAATTTCATACCATGTCAATATTTATATAAATCATGCGTACACATCATACGTTCATGGGTGAATGTGATAAATATGTCATTTTTACCAAGATGCGACAATCTCATTATTATAAAACTGTACACGTTATAATAATAACTATTTGTTTTTAGAAAAGTATATTCATTTCTTAAAACAGTAGCTATTTATAAGTAGTAATTTCTTTCTCTTATTTCATAGTTGAAAATAAATTTGGTATGTATGCACGCACACACACACACACACATCACACACACACAGAGACATATATAACTATTTTCATTTAACTTGAAATCCTTGTGTATGTTTAATTAAAAGAGTTTAATGATTATGCACTGACAGTGAAAAACAGTTTTAGGGTATTTATCATAAAAGTCAATAAACTTACCATACATGGTGGGTTGTGATTGGATGACTGTGTAAAATTATTCACTGTTAGTGCATAACCTATTTTCTCTAATTAAAATATGAGGGACCCATTAAATAAAACTTATATAAGCTCTTTATTTAAAAACATGTAACAACCCAATCTGTTACTGTTTGCACCACCAAAAATTACTAACTGGCCCAAAAATAGCATCAGGCCAGTATTTCTGTTTGTACCCCCATCACTTACTAGAGGCACTCCTAGCAGATTTCTATTTTTTCTAATTTTTTTATTCTTTCTTTTTTCCTTGGCTCAAACAATCATACACATCAACACAAATAATTAAACTTACATACCTTTTAAATAAATTCAATCGTGTTATTCAATTATTTTCAATAAACATCAAATTACTGATAATTAAATAAATCACACAAACAATCTAAAAAATAATTAAATCATACAATATAAAATCAAATTAATTAAAATTTAAACCAAAAAATTAATATCATAAATGCACATAATGAGTTTATATATTAATTAAATTAAGCACTTTAATTCTAAATTTTTTAAGCAATTAGTTGCAATTTCTTGCGGACTTAAATCCTTCACACCAACAATTCCATTTTCAGAAATGCTTAAATTTCTTAAAATTCATAAATCAACTCCAATTCCTATAAGGTGAAAATTGAGTCATTACATTTAATGATATCATTATTGAGTATTTGGATTCGTGCATTTATTTATTGGTTATTATGTATTCATTCATTATATTAGTAATTATATTTGTAAATTTTATTTTTTAAAATAATAATATTTGTTGCAAAAATTAAAATGATTAGAACTAAAGGTATTAATCAATAATTATTATTTCATTTATCATTTATAATTATTTGTAGTGTACAAGTTTGATAATGTTTCAAAAATTATTAATATGTAATTACCGCTAATATCATATACATAATGAATTATACGTGTCTTGCATAATAATAAAAAAAATGTATAAAAGACTTTTTTATATTCATGAATTATATATAAAAAAGATTGTTTTTAGCTCCCTTGTTTTTAGCTCTGCATCTTATCACCTGATTTATTTCCACTTTTATTACTCCTTTTATTAATTGTTTCCACTATCATTACTCCTTCTATGTTATTATTTAGTTGAAGAATATGACAAAATTGTAAGAAACATATCTAATTTTTCTTCTTTTTCTTAACCCAAATTGACAAAAAAATGTTAAGTGTTCGCTTTTGTTCTGCTTTTGCAATGGCTTTCTAGGTAGGTAGGCATTTATATCAGAATTTATTGGACTAAATTTGTTAAGAGGATCTGCCTTGTATTTAGCTCTGCATCTTATTGCCTGATTTTTTTCCACTTTTATTACTCCTTTTATTAATTATTTCCACTTTTATTATTCCTTTTATGTCATTATTTAATTGAAGAATATGACAAAATTGTAAGAAACATATCCAATTTTCTTCTTTTTCTTAACCCAAATAGACAAAAAATGTTAAGTGTGTGCTCTTGTTCTGCTTTTGCAGTGGCATTCTAGGAAGTTAGGCATTTAAATAAGAATTTATTGGACTAAATTTGTTAAGAGGATCTGCCTTGTTTTTAGCTCTGCATCTTATCGCCTGATTTATTTCCACTTTTATTACTCCTTTTATTAAAAGATTAAATAAATTTAATTCTCAAATAAAATATTTATTTATTTATTTATAAGGCAGAACGGTTAAACCCTAGTAACATCGGGCTATATATATATTCACTGTTCAGGAAGGTGCATGTGTTGAGAAGTACAGAATTTTCTACACCAAAAAGAAACAGAAGTACAGAAACATGCAATCAGAGATGCAACCATGGTCGCCACTCCTCTGTAACGAACTCATTGAGTATATCTTGTCATGGCTTCCAGTGAAATCTTTGATCCAATGCAAGTGCGTGTGCAAGGGATGGAACTCCTTGATGTCCGATCCCTATTTCATCAAATTGCACCTTCGCAAATCTGCTGCAAAGGACGATTTGGAACACCTCCGATTGATTACAAATGTGTACTTCAGATCTATCCCTGCAATCTACAAGGAATCGTGCACTGTAAGTTCCTTGTTCCATTCCCTACAAATTGAAAGATCCTTATTTAATTACCCAAACATTTTAGATTCTTTTGGAATTTGTAACGGAAAAATGGACAAGTACCTTCTGGTCGGTTCATGTAATGGGTTGCACTGCGAGGTAAGTAAAAGATCAGAAGGATACCATGTTCAGTTTTTGAACAAGGCTACAAGGGTAATATCCAGAAAATCGCCAACGCTGTGTTTTTCCACGGGCAGCAGCTGTGGTAGAACACAGTTTGGGTTTGGCTATGATCCTTCAAGTGACAATTACAAGGTGGTAGCAATGGCATTGACTCGGCTTTCACGTGATCAATCAGTAAAAACTGAGATGAAAGTTTATGGCATGGGTGACAGTTGTTGGAGAAACCTTGATGGTTTTCCTGATCTTTGGTCTTTACCTAAAGTTGGTGGAGTGTATCTGAGTGGAACCCTTAATTGGGTTGTTATGACAAATGCTGCTGCTAAAATTGAAATGGTAATTATTTCTGTTGACCTGGAGAAGGAGACGAGCAGATCATTGTTTCTGCCTGACATTAATCTTTGCTTTGTTGATCTAAATATTGGAGTTTTTAGAGACTCACTGTGCGTTTGGCAAAATTACAACCACACCCATCTTGGCATATGGCAAATGAGGGAGTTTGGAGACGACAGGTCTTGGATTCAATTAATAAATTTTTGTCATCTCCGTCTTCAAATTCATCCTTTTGAATCACAACCAATGTTTCTCCCACTGTGCATGCCTAAGAATGGGGACATCTTCATGCTGATGTTCACTAGCAACGCTGTTGAATACCGAACGATTTTCTATAACCAGAGGGATGATAAGTTACAAGTTTCTAGCATTCCTGCACACAGCTTCAGAACTTTGATGGGGCTCAACCTCAAGATTTTTACCGAAAGTTTGGTCATACCTTATTGAAATCAAGGTCGAATAGGCTGCTGTTTACTATTTTATTTACCTGAATTTATGATAGTTAAACCATTCATGTTGGGTTAAATTAATTATTTTTGTTGCTTCCATATTAACTAAATTTTTATATTACTTTCTATTGCTTATGGTTTATCTATGGATTGGATGAAGAAGTTTTGATTTTAAATATATTATATGCTAAAAGATGACTTTCCAAATTTCCAAAGAGCAAATTCATATATATAGTTAATTAAATTACATATTTAGACATGTGAACTTTTTAAATAATATTTTAGATAAATATTTTACAATAATTAACATATAAAATATTTTAGAAAGAGGTAGGACTTTAGAGTAAAACACCTGTGTTCCAGTTGAAAAATTATGGGTGAAATCCAATTGCTACATCCGATCAATATTTTTTTTCCCTAGTCTTCTTGACTGAAGACATTATAAATTATTTAAGACTTTCTTTGTCTATGGTTAATTTAATTATTTAAATGTAAATTACTAAGTATATAAACTTCACAATGAGTGAAAAATAATTCCCGAAAGAATTTCATTTTAGATGCATATAATGTCCACTCTGCAAGCAAAACAAATGGTGATCACCATTCATTCTTGCATGGTAGTAGTGGTGGATTGATTTTTTTTTTTTTTGTTAATGATTTTGTGCCTTCTCTTGCAAAGCATTTATTTTAAATAATATATTGTTCTTTATATTGGCATAATGAGAAATAACTAAAATTGTGTTTATGAAAAGAAAATAACAAATAGAACTCAATGTTTAGAAAAAAAAAATTTGAAGAATATTTTTTTATCTAATATATGGCCAATGAATCTATCCTATTACTATTAGATTGCAAAGTGACAGGATGCAAATGTTAATTAGTTCTACCTAGACAACTTGGGAAAAAATAAAAAAGTCTATGGCAAAAATAAAAATGAAAATTCATTATGTATAACAAGTCTCAAATTAAAGAAATACCACGTGACATCACAATGACTATTACCCAAAAACAAAATTAATTTTTGAATGAATTAAACATAACTAAAGAATTAACTCTATATGGTGGTGGCTAACAAAAATTTTACTAAATAAATTAATAACCTATCGCTCAATGATCTCTAGTACTCGGGGGATTGGTCCCATGGCTTCCGGCTATGGGTACCCCTTCCTTTCAGCAAAAAAAAAAAAAAAAAGAATATAAATTCCGTAAGGCATTTTTTTTACAATTCTACAATTTAAATTTCAATACAATTAAATCACACTCACTGATAAGGGCATTATTTGAAGAATAATTAAAGGCTTAAATAACTTTTAGGTTCCTGATACATTTCCAAATTTTGCTTTGAGTCCCTGATAAATTTTTTCGTTGTTTTGAGTCCCTGATATATTAAAAAATTTTTTTTGGGTCCCTGCCGTCAGTTAAGTGATGATGTGGCACCATCTGAATGATTGATATATATTGGGAAGATCTGTTTGGATGATGCCACATCATCATTTAACTGACGATAGGGACTCAAAACAAAAGTTTTGATATATGAGGGACTCAGAGCAAAATTTGAAAATTTATCAGGGACCTAAAAGTTATTTAAGCCATAATTAAATTTCAATACAATTTAAACTATAATAGCAAATAGAACTCAATGTTTAGAAAAAAAAATAATTTTGAAGAATATTTTTTTTTATCTAATATATGGCCAATGAATCTCTCCTATTAGATTGCAAAATGGCCAGTAGTAAATGATGTATTAGAAAGAATGTGTTGGGGAGTATGCTCCTCCTTATTTTGAAAATAAATGTACTCACTTTTGTTTCATTTTTAGTTCTGTTACTATATTTCTTCTTTGCCTTGTATTTTCACTCTGCAACGCGGAGTACGAATTCCGTGCTTCTCATATCTTTCACCTTCTACTAAAGATCAACATTGAAGCCTTTCTCCTTATGACGATAAAACCACAAAACGATTTATTTTAATAATATTGGTGATAATATAAAAAACCAAAGATGAGAAACAAGTTAAAAAAGTTGATGTTGCAATTCATTCTTTCATAGCATGTCAAATAGGAAAATACAAAATAAGAAATGAATGGGGAAGTGGGTGTGGTTATGGGATTATGAATGTAGTAGCTTTGGATTATTCATCACACTCCCAAATCTCCTACCTATGTACTAGACACTCATGGTGCTATAGTTCAATAGGATTTGCGTGTTTTATCTAGTCTTTGGGGCGATTGAGTAGAACAAGAAGATGATGACCAACCTCAATCTCCCAAGAATATGCCACAAGCAGAGGGCTTCACTATATACACCTCTCCAAGTCACAGCATAAGAAGCTAAACAAGAAAAAGAGACTGCAAGACACTGATAAGTATCAAAAAGCTCATAGTAGGGCTGGTCCTGTTAATTTTGCTTGATAAAAATCATATTTTGGAATGCTTGTGGCCTGGGTAATCTAGACACGAGATTAGTCCTAAAGGAGTTCTGCTCCAAACATAAACCAGATCTTTTGTTACTCGCTGAACCCTGGATCTTACCTGATCAATTCTTTCTACCTTCTGGTCTAGACTTGGTCTTAAACTGGTTTTTGTTAATGATAGGGGTGCCTTGAAACCAAACTTATGGGTTCTATGTAATTCCAATATCACTCCTTCTATGATTTCTATTTCCAATCATTTTATTGCTTTGTCGTTTCTGGTGGATAACCAATCTTTTTTTATAGTCGGGATTTACGCATGTACCACTTATATTTTAAGAAGGCAACTTTGGCTTGATCTAACCTCTTTGCAAAGCTCTTTTCAGTGTCCCTGGATGTTTGTAGGATATTATAATGTTGTTCTTGGAGCCTATGAAAAACGGGGTGGCTCTTTGCCCATTTATGCTTCTTGTGAGGCATTCCGAACTTGGATGGACAACTCTGCTCTCACTCACCTTCTTACTCGTGGGGTTTAGTTTATTTGGTCTAATGGAAGAAAGGGTCGAGCTCACTTCTATAGCTTGTTGTACCCTTATTAGAAGCCAATCAAACCATTTCCCTTTATTGTTGGTCCTTAAAAAGAATCTGTCTTCTTTTCCTTCATCCTTTAAATTTTTCAACATGTGAGCTGATCACACAGATTGTTGAAGATTAGTTTTTGAAGTTTGGAGCAAACCGGTAATAGGATGCCCTATGCTGCTGGAACTTTGAAGTTGGAATAAGTTGGTCTTTGGGGATGTTAATCAGAGAGTTCTTGAAGCACAGTCTAAGGTGGATGATATTCAGAAGCAAATTCAAACCATGGGCTTCTCTGAGGCTTTACAAGATAATGAACAGCAGGCTCAAAAAGTGTTACAACAACCATTATCTTCACAAGAGGAATACTAGAAACAAAGGTCTAGAATGGCTTGGTTTTCGTAGGGTGATCGAAACACCTCTTTTTTCCACAAAGTCACTAAGATTCGTCAAGTCTACAAGCAAATGTCTATTTCAAAAAAATGTGGGTTAATTTTGGAATCACAACAAGCTATTGAACATGTTCTACAATTCTATTCATCCCTGTACACCACAGAGAACCAATGTGTTCCCAATGATTTGGTTAGTTCTCTTATTCCTAGTCTTGTCACTTCTGAAGATAATGCATTCCTCACTAACATCCCCTCTATGGACAAGGTGAAAAAGGCTATTTTTTCCACGAACAGTGGCGGTGCCCCTGGCCCAGATGGTTTTGGAGGGGGGTTTTATCATCACTTCTGTCAAGGATGATGTTTTTAGATCAGTTTTGCAATTCTTTTCTCAATCATGGATTTTACCAAATCTCAACTCGAACTTGGTTGCTCTTATTCCCAAGTTTAAAGAAGCGGATCGAATTGAGGACTTTCAGCCAATTGCTCTTGCCAACTTTCAGTTTAAAATTATTATGAAGGTGTTGGCAGATAGGCTCTCTATTATTGCTCCTAAGATCCTCTCTGAGGAGCAACGTGGCTTTGTTAAGGGACGAAGGATTTCAGATTGTATTGGCATAGCCTCTAAGCAATAAATCTCTTGGACTCTAAGTCTTTTAGTGGAAATGTTGCTCTAAAGTTTGACATTAAGAAAGCATTTGATACAATAGATTGGGGTTTCCTCCATAGTGTATTAATTGCTTTTGGATTTGACCGAATTTTTTGTAGATGGGTGGATGTCATCTTACACTCTGTGAAGTTGTCCTTTTCGGTTAATGGACATGCTGTTGGCTTCATGGTTTGTAAACGAGGTGTACGCTAAGGAGATCCCCTCTCCCCTCTTCTATTTTGTTCGGCAGAAGACGTCCTTAGTAGATGTATAGCCAACCTGGTTTCCATTAGACAGATGCAACCTATGTCTACCCCGCATGGGTTTAGAACTCCCAGTCATATTCTCTATGTTGATGACATTCTTGTTTTTTGCAAAGCTACACAATGGAATCTTTCTAAATTGATGTCTCTCTTTCATCGTTATGGGGAAGCTTCAGGGCAACATCTTAGTTTGGAGAAGTGTAAATTCTGCCAGTATGATGTCTCATAACAGATTGCAAAGCATTCGCCAAGTTCTTGGCTTCAATGCTGGTAGCCTCCCTTTCTCTTATTTGGGTGTTCCTTTGTTCAAAGGTAGCCCAAGGCCTAGACATTTAAGGCCCATTCTTGATAAGATTAAAGCTAATTAAGTTGGCTTCTTGGAAAGGTTCCCTATTGTCCATCATGGGTAGGGCTCAGTTAATTAAATCAGTGGTTCATGGAACGAATTCTTATAGCTTACGGGTTTATCCCTGGCCAGTTTCTTTATTGAAACTCTTAGACTCTTGGTTGAGGAATTTTCTTTGGTTTGGAGACATTTCTACTCATAAAGTGGTAACTGTTGCTTGGCACAAGGTTTGCAAGCCATTCAGGGATGGCAAATTGGGTATTCGGTCAGCTAGAGAAATCAATGATACTGCCATGTTTAAGCTGGGATGGGACATGTTGTCATCCTCAGGACAGTGGGTTTCTTTTCTCAAGGCTCATTTTGGGAGACGGAGATATAACTTTAGATATGTTCATTCATCTGTGAGGCCTAGTATTCGAAAGTACTTAGCAATTTTACAGGAAGAGAGCCGTTGGATAATAGGTGATGGCAGTGGTATAAATTTCTGGATGGACACATGGCTTGACTGACCAATTGTTGATATCTTAAACATTCCTTTGGATGTTCGTCCCAAGTTAAAGTCCACTGTTCAGGATTTTATTGTGAATAAAACATGGTGCATCCCTGATGTTATTGTATCAAATTATCCATCCTTAGCTTTTCAGATTCTTCAGATAATCATCCCTATTACTCCTACTCTGGACTGTCTGGTTTGGGAGCATTCTAAAAATGGGAAGCTAACATTTAAAGATCCTTTTTTATATCTTCACCCAGCGCAACCAGTGTGCCCATGGACTAAGTTTACTTGGCTGCCATTTGTGCCACCTTCGAGAACCTTTTTACTTTGGCGATTTATTCATCAAAGGCTTCCTATGAATGAGGCCCTCTAATCTAGGGGTTGCATTGTGGTTTCCATATGCAGCTTATGTAATAATGCAGCGGAGTCCTCTTCTCATTTGTTCTTTCATTGTCCTTTTGCTAAACACATGTGGAATTGGTTGGCTTCGATTTCAGGCCATCAATTGATTAAATCCAATTTTGATGGGATAAACTTGGATTGACTGACTTTGGGATAGAGGAGTTAGAATGAATTCAACATGTGATTTCTTTAATTTTATGAAATCACGTTTGGAAAGAATTTAGAAACAATATCATATATATTGTTGGTGTTGTTCTTCAATTAAATTTGAAGTTTCACCTCGATAATATGCGAAATAAAAGAATTCATTAAAACTTTACCGTTCTTCACATGCTAGTTGGCATACTTGGAACAATCCTTCTTCATATGTCCCACCTTCTTATAGAAGTAATAGCTAAATTCCTTATCTTTCTCTCTTGCTTCTTCTCCAATTTAGAAGAACTTTATGCAATACCCTCAACTCTCTTCCTTTTCTTATTCTAAAAATGACCTGGTTTGATCCAAAGTCATGGTAAATAAAGTCCCATTAGAGTTTTCCATAGTTAAAATGGGTTAATTTGTCTAATTCCATCCAATTGAGAACAATCTTTACTGACTTCTTCCAAACTTTAAAGTTTGTCACTGTCATATGATAGAAAGTCGCACCCTCTTTTGCATGATGTAAAGTTTTATACATGATTGTTTCTTCAAAGGTTACTAGCATTGAAATGTTTGAAACTGGATCAGTGTCAGAAACAAGGTTGAGTCATGCAACCTTCATGCAATAGGTTACTTCTAATGAGAAACTAAGGGGCTGTTTGGTATGCCCATTTTCTGTTTTCATTTTCAGTGAAAATGAAAATTTGTAGTGAAAACATGCTTATTTTAGTTTTAGAAAATATTTTCTTTCGAAATGTTTTCAAAAAGGGGCTAAAAACTGGAAACAAAAAAATACCATTTTCTGCATTTCAAGAGAATTGAAAACGTGGTGGCACTCAAGGTAATTATATTCACATATTGAGTCTTTCTATTTTGTTATTATTATTATCATCGTTCATCCTCCTTACTCTCCTACACATCCACTTCTTTCGATCTCTAATCCATTGTCACCTCACCAAGCCACAACCGTCCTTTCTCCAGTCACTCATCTACAGGAACCGCCACGGCTACGTCTCTCTCCTCCTCGAACTCTCTCCACTGACCACCCGATTGGTGAAATGCTCAAAAATGAAAACAGATCAAGAGGAGTGTTAGCAACACACTCTCTAACACATTCCTCTTAACACACATTCTAGCATTGGTGGAATTTATTGAAAACTACAAAAATCAGGAGAGAGAATTATTAATAACAAGTGAGGCCCATAAAAATTTGTAATTTTTAATAAATTTTAACCAATCATGGAAAGTGTGTTAAAAAAAATGTGATAGAGAGTGTGTTGCTAGCATTTCTCATTTTCTCAAACCAAATGCCCCTAAGTGTTCTTTCTGTTCTGCTTGTTTCTTGTTTTTATCTTTCTAAAACATTTTAGATGTTAGTGTTTTAAATCCTTGGTTGGTATTCTCTCTCCCAAACAAGAAGCATTACTGCGTGCTGCACATTTTATGAGTACTTTTCTTTAAAGTATTTTGCTCGTGTCATATGCTTCTGAAAGGAAGTGCAACAATGATCAATGATTAACTATTTTCAGTTTCTCAGTTCACCTAACATCAATATGCTTCCTTTCTTCCCAACAAGTTTAATTGGAAATTAAATCATGTGCTCCTTCTAAGGTCAAACAGTTCACCTAACATCAATATGCTTCCTTTCTTCCCAACAAGTTTAATTGGAAATTAAATCATGTTCTCCTTCCAAGGTCAAATCCTTTGTTTAGCCTGCTATTCCTCATAGAACTGATACCAATGGTTTTCTTAAGATTTGAAGACACCTTACTACTTTATCTCTTGATTGTTGTGCATTTTGCAGTTCGTTCAACCTGTGGATCTGGTTCTCATTTGATCTCTCATGAGCTTCATTTCTCTTGGAATAATTTGTTTGGTATTTCTTGTGAACATTGGGTTAGCCCCAAAGATCTTCAGCATTGGTGTTCTGCTAATGGTCTTTTAAGGGAGTGCGCGCCTTTGATTGATCTATAGACAGATTGACATGTTTTGCATGTTTCTTGATCTTTGAACTCTCCAGCGTGCAACTAGCCAATTCTGTTGAATCGAGTCATGGTCCAATCTGTTAATTATGGTTATTTTATTATAAAACTGAGGATTTAAATTCTCTAGTAAATGCGATGTATTTGTCCATTTGTGTTATTTGTTGACTTTAATTTTGAGGCACAGGGAATGTTCGGTCTCATCTTTACGCAGGCATATGCAGATAATGTCACCAAATGTTCTTAGTGTCTTCCTTGTAATAAAAATGTGGAATACCTGAATAAGTTTTGGAGGTGAAAATGATTTAATAGACTACGAATTAACTTATGATGTATATCTTAGTCTTGTTCTACCTCAATTCAGTGTTCGATGGCAAGTATGATTTTCTTTTCTCTATCTGAAATGTCTACTCTTCTGCCTGGATTTGGGTCCTCTAAGAATGGAATGTGCACTTAGTAAAATCCAGAAATTATAAGATTTGACACAAATTAAAGTTAATAACTTAGTTTAATTTCATGGGTAAAATATAAACAACACAAGAATACAAAAATGTAAAATTGAGAAGCAAGTTCCAAGAATATCTAGATTTTGGTTTCTGTCAAACAGTTAATGATCTTCTGTCGGTAGGTGTGTGTTTGGAATGAATTTACTAATGTCGGTTTGTAGTAAACATGTATTAGGTCATTGGTAAGTGTTGAAAGAGAGAAAAACAAATGCTAGAGATGCTGAAACAGTGTGTTTTAACAACACAATGGAGTCCGCTTTATATAAATTTAATGCAACAAATGCAAATAAATATAGGAGATAATATTCCCTTTTTTTTTACAGAGATAATATTCCTATTAACATAATAAGATAGGCCTATAATTACAAAGATCCTAATTAAATTAAATAAAGGAACAAATCAGAATAGAAAATAAAAGTAAATCCTAACATAAGATAGGCCTCTAAAATATTCTAAAAGTAAATCACTCGTGCCTTTTACACCCTATTTGGTAAAGAGGAAGGAAATAGAGGGAGTGAAAATAGGTAGGAGAGAGAAATAGATAAAAAAATGAAGTGAAAGTATGGATTGCTTGGTTTAAGAGGAATAAAAGAGAAATAATGTGGAAATAAAATTATGAGGTTGTTTAGTTTGAAAGAAAGAAAAATAAAAAAATTAGATTATTACTAAAAGTATTATTTTATCCATAAATATGTATGTAATCATTTTTTTTTATCGTAGCCCCCTATAGCTTGCCATATAATTGATAATTATACTATCAGTATAATTGATTATGCTAAAATATAATTGATTTGGTAGAAATCTCAATAAATCAATTAAGGAAGTTAACAATAAGTGATATTGCTTTGTCCTTTTGTTTTATTATAAGCAAGATTTATATCTTATATTGCCTCACCAATATCCCTCACAAATAAGTAAAGAGATAAGAACAATTTATCACCATATCCTAAATTCTTATATATATATATATATATATATATATATATATATATATATATATATATATATAGTTTAGTGAAATGTCAATAAGCTAATACACTTCCATGATATTTCTTTGCATATGAGAGTGGATATATACTTGTGTGGGACCTACCATTTTTTTAAAATCTATTTTTTGTATTTCTCGCCTACCAAACTAGGGAACTTTGCCGCCTCACCCTTATTTCTCTTTCCCTCTTTGCCGTTTAAGTCCTATTTTATATATGTACCAAAAAAAGCGCTAGGGTTAGGGTTTCACTCTTTTATTTAACACTTTCATTTTGCTTTCCCTTGTTCTAGCCATTGAAGGATGGATCATTTTGGTCATTGGTGTGCACGACGAAGAACAAGAGGACATTTACAAAACCTGCATTTGAATCTCGATCATGACACCAGTTTTGTCAAAGTGAGTGATAAACAGTTTTTTTCTTTGCTTGTTGCAAATGATTTATTGAGCTACCTGGCACGCTTCTAGTTTTGCACTTTCAGCCATCAAGATAATTCATTAGGTAATTCATTATAAATACATGGCATGTAAATCAAATTGTTAGATTAGGTTCAATTCCTTATGTTTCAGTTGAAAATTGAATATATTGGATTGTATTGTTTTGATTTGAAGAGTCGTGATTTGTGAATTTTAATGAAAGATTTTTTTTTGTTGGTGGATGATGCCCTCTATATATAATAATAAAAACCTATACTAAATGCTAACTTGTTTCTATACCTTCTGGGTCAGTTTTACAGTCAACCCGATCCAATGTATCCCCGGGTCGACAGTGCATTAATCCATGTCATAGCTTATTTTCTAGCCTTTGCGCCTCTTTGGCTTGAGGCTGGAGGGCTGTGTACCCTCTGGGTCAGGTAAACCAATCATGCCGACCTGACCAATGAAAAGCTATTGTAAAACCCAATCTCACATAATCATAACAGCCCAAAGCATGGGGGGAAAGGATTTGGCACATTACTAGTGACCAACCTCTAACCTTGGAAGATCGGACGATGAGTCTAAGGGATGAAAAGGACCTAACTGACTAGGTAGAGGGGTAGATTACACTTTGAATGCTCTAGCTAGGTCGTTTCAAACCCTAAGAGGAAACCTATACCGGAACAATTTCGGTATTACTTGTCAAAGGTTCTTGCATAATTATAAGTTTATTTTCATTTTTTATTACGTTACTTAAATTATTTTGCAGGTCACTAAACTATTTGGCAATTTTTAATTAGGCACTGAACTTTTTTTTTCAATTAAGTCCTTAAATTTGTATTTGTCTTTGGATTGAGTCCTTCTTTCTAACTATCGTTACAGAAAATTAATTGTCTGAGTCAGTTGTGTAAGTTTGCAATAAAGTTGCTGTAAAGTGAACTTTGGAGAGGCTTGTGAGAGAATACTTGGGTTCAATGGACCTACAGAGGTGAGAATACTGGTTGAAGAACCTAACTAAGAATATTGGGCTCAGAAGGTTCAGAACCTACAGAGGTGAGAATATTGGCCCCATTAGAGGTGAGAGTACTCGGTGCATATTTGCAAAGGTGACAATACTAGATTTAGGGGCTATCAGGTCCCGTGGTTAATTTTCTGTAACGACGGTTAGACAGAAGAACCCAATTAAACCCAATTAAAAAATAAATACAAGTTCAAGGACCCAATTGAAAAAAAAAAAAGTTCAGGGACCTATAAATTTCCAATTAGTTTAGGGATTTGTGGAGTAATTTAACCTTTTTATTATTCATAGTAGTGCAACAACTATGAATACTTTTTGG
This sequence comes from Pueraria montana var. lobata, assembly GCA_026413185.1. NCBI lineage: Eukaryota > Viridiplantae > Streptophyta > Magnoliopsida > Fabales > Fabaceae > Pueraria > Pueraria montana. The sequence goes on along the minus strand of CM048650.1, from coordinate 64,035,726 downwards.
AAAATGCTTATCTATGTGTGTCACTAAAAGTTGTGTAAGTACATGTGAATCATCATCTATCTTTCTCCCTTTAAAATGAATTTTTTAACTCCTATTATGTAGCAAGCTGTTTTAGTTGGAATCTTGTATCTTATGTTGGTAATTGTTTTGTCCTGAAGATATTTTTCAAAGACTATTCAAAGATATTTATTTATTATAAATTTAATTATAATATAATTTATATATTATTTTTTCACAAAATATTAAACAATATTTATTCATTATGAATTTTAATTTTATAAAATAAATATTTATCATGTGTAATGCACAATGCGCAAAATAAAATATTATCTTCTGCTTAGATAAAAATGTATGTGAATCTACCTATGAGCTTGTGTCATGTAATTATCTAATAGTGTCATTTCATTCACTCAGTTCTATGAAGACTTAACTACATCTATAAGCCATTGAAAAGAAGCCTCTCATATGCTTTGAGAGCTCGAAAAGAAGTTTCTCATAACCCAATTTGTACTCTCAAAATAGTTGTTTTTTTGTACAATGGTCGCATTGAGGTTCGAACCTATAACCTGATGCATTTTACCCCAACTCCCATGATTAGGCCGACCCTAGTGGATTGAAAGTTGTTAATCACGTGTATTCACATCCTTGGAGACATTTGATTTAGTTGAAAGCTTCTAGTCCTTGTTAGCCTATCAACTTTTGATCTTTGAGGATCAAATTTGACTCCTAGAATGTAATATGAATGAAAATGTTCACCGTAAACAGTTGGACCATTTGTTGTTAGAGAACTTGATTATCTTTGACTCACTAGGTTCACTCGAGCAGACTTGGCAAGCTTAATTAATGATGCTTAATTAACTTGTGCAAGCTTGCACATGATAGAAAAATCAATTTACTTATAAGGCAAAAGAGTTAAACCCTAGCAACAATGGGATACATATATTCACTATTCACAAAGGTGAATTTGCTGAGAAGTATAGAATTTGGACTCAGAGTTTTTTTTTTTTATTAGCAAAGAACATAATGTGTGTGTGTGTGTGTATATATATATATATATATATATATATATATATATCTGTGTGTGTGTGTGTGTGTGTGTGTGTGTGTGTGTGTGTGTGTGTGTGTATAGGTATTAGGAATACCCAAACTTTTACAAAATAAAAAGAAGCTATGTAGCCTTCCTTCGCACATAATCCAAGGGTGGTTATGTAATAGTTATGTAAAATTTACATTCAGAGTGTGTCGGCACTTCGCACAAAGCACAGGTACATGCGATTAAAGAACCATCCATGGTTGCCACTTCTTTGTATGAACTTGTTGAGGAAATCTTGTCATGACTTCTGGTGAAATCTATAATCCAATTCAAGTGCGTGTGCAAGGGATGGAACTCCTTGATGTCCGATCGTTCTTTCCTCAAATTGCACCTTTGCAAATCTACTATAAAGGACTATTTGGACCACCTTCGATTGATAAAAAATGTGTACTTTGGATCTATCCCTAAAATCTATAACGAATCGTGCACTGTAAGTTCCTTATTCCAATCCCTAGAAATTGTAGATGCCTTATTTAATTCCCAAGATATTAGAGATTCTTTCAGAATTTGTAACAAAAGAAAAGACAAGTACCTTCTGGTCGACTCATGTAACGGGTTGCACTATGGGGTTAGAGAAAGATTAGAAGAATATCACTTATAGAAAAAAAAAACATAGTATCCTTTTGATCTTTCTCTAACCCCACAATGCAACCCATTACATGTGTCGACCAGAAGGTACTTGTCCTTTTTTCTGTTACAAATTTTGAAAGAATCTCTAGTATCTTGGGAATTAAATAAGGCTCATACAATTTCTAGGGAATGGAAAAAGGAACTTACAGTGCATGATTCCTTATAGATTTTAGGGATAGATCCAAAGTACACATTTGTTATCATTCAGAGGTGTTCCAAATCGTCCTTTGTAGTAGATTTGTGAAGGTGCAATTTGAGGAAAGCACGATCGGACATCAAGGAGTTCCATCCCTTGCACACGCACTTGAATTGGATTAGAGATTTCACCAGAGTTGTGACAAGATTTCCTCAAGAAGTTCATACAAAGAAGTGGCGACCATGGTTGGTTCTTTAATCGCATGTACCTGTGCTTTGTGCGAAGTGCCGACACACTCTGAATGTAAATTTTACATAACTTACATAAGGAAGACTACATAGCTCCTTTGTTTTGTAAAAGTTTGGGTATTCCTACACACAAACACACATTATGTACTTTGCTGATAAAAAAAACTATATATACAAGTGTTTGGAATACCCATACCCAAACTTTTACAAAATAAAGAAGCTATGTAGCCTTCCTTCCCACACAATCCATGGATGGTTATGTAATAGTTATTTAAATTTGGATTCAGAGTGTGCCGGCACTTCTAAGCATAGGTACATGTGATTAAAGAACCAACCATGGTCGCCACTTCTCTGTATGAACTTCTTGAGGAAATCTTGTCATGACTTCTGGTGAAATCTCTGATCCAATTAAAGTGCGTGTGCAAGGGAAGGAACTCCTTAACATCTGAGATCGTTCTTTCCTCAAATTGCAACTTCGTAAATCTGCTACAAAAGGATGAAAGGACCACCTTCGATTGATAACAGATGTGTACTTTGGATCTATCCCTAAAATCTATAAGGAATCGTGCACGGTAAGTTCCTTATTCCTTATAGATTTTAGGGATAGATCCAAAGTACGAATTTGTTATCATTTGGAGGCGTTCCAAATTGTCCTTTGTAACCGATTTGCAAAGGTGCAATTTTAGGAAAGCACGATCGAACATCAGGGAGTTCCATCCCTTACACACGCATTTGAATTGGATTAGAGATTTCACCAGAATTTGTGACAAGATTTCCTTAACAAGTTCATTGTTGGGATTTTGGCAACTGTACCAAATCGTGCAAGTAACAAAGTGATAAGTCAAGTATCGTCTCCAGAGGGACTTGTATGATAATTTGGTAATTTTAGTAAATTAAGTAGACTACGAATATTGAGAGAATTTAAGTAACCAAAATTAAAAGCAAGGGCATAAAAATAAACAGAAAAATAGAAGGAAATTTGGTTTTGGAAATTTAGCAAACACTTGGTGTGTGTAGAAAATGTGATTTAAATCAATTAAAATAAATCGTTGAGGTTTAACTTCGTTGGACTTCCTAACATGAAATCACTACTCACTCCTTTTCAATTAAATTTTAGTTATCATCAACCCACAAAATTATTCAAAGCTTAATTCCTTAAGCGGAGAATCTAAATCCCTTGATTCCACTATAAATCCCTTGAATTAGTGCAACCAAGGTAATTGCATTAAGAAAAAGGGTTTTAGTGATGACCAATCCTCTTTACCCTATCCCTAGGCATAAAAATGATTGGTTGTCATCTTCAGTTTGCAATCCAAAAGAATTTTCCAATTACCGATGGAATTAAAGAATCATGCAATTGGTTGATCAGACCAAACATAAGCATTAAGAGTAGAAGAAGAACAATAACAATACTTAATTGAATAAAGAGAATGTAGTAATTACATGAAAATAGTTCCAACTACATTAAATTCCAACGAATAGAAAACTTAGCTACGCATAGCCATAGGGGAAGAAGCAAAAGATGGAGAAAGAATGGAAGATGAATCCAAATGCATCAAAGTCGTCACGCAACGTCTCAGATCTCTCTTCCTTTCGATACTCAAGGTTCAGAACCCTAGGCTAGAACATAAAATACCTATTTAAAGCTATGGGCCAATAAGGGTTCAAGCCCAACAGAAAACAAAACAGAAAAATAAAGATTATTTTCGCAGAGCTCGATGCACTGGTACACGGATTTTTGCACAGCCTATGCAACTTTTTGTCTTCAGAATTTCAGCAAATTTTAAAGCTTGCACAGGTGCACAACTTAGTTGAACAAGTGTATTCCAAGGCTTCCCACAAGCTTCTTTTGCTTCTACAAGACCTTCAAGGCTTTAAACTTCAACCCATTTGATCCTTAACGCATTAATCACTCTTAGGAGATCTCCAAACTTGCTCCACACTTCAACAAAGTTCCTAAAAACACAAGAAACAACCCAAAATCAAGTGTAAAATGGGTAAAATTAAAAATTTCTAACTAAACTAAGCTTCTATTAAAAACTTAACTAAAAGGAAGATAAACAAAGCTCAAAAGCATTAAAGATATCAAATAATTGCCCATAAACTACTACAAAATGTAGGAATATAAGGCAATTATCATTCATACAGAGAAGTGGCGACCATGGTTGGTTCTTTAATCGCATGCACCTGTGCTTTGTGCAAAGCGCCGGCACACTCTGAAACCAAATTTTACAGAACTATTACATAACCATCCATGGATTGTGTAGGAAGGAAGGCTACATAGCTCCTTTGTTTTGTAAAAGTTTGGGTATTGGTTAAAGAGGCACTAAGATGGGGCATTGGCAATGGTTCAAAAATTCGAGTTTTGGGCAATCCTTGGTTAAGGGATCATTTTTTTTAAGTCAAAAAGGCATGCAACATGATAGAAGTGGCAGCCATCAATCCCAACTATGTTGGCACCGCTACCCTTACCTATCAAAAGTAGCACGCCCAAATATATTAATAAAAGGAGAGAGAACATATAACTTCATGGGGGGACAAAAACCAAACCCATGATGGAAACTAAGTGAACCTGTAACTAGGGAGACCAATCCTACATGATTGAACTCCTGAGAAATGTAAGTTGGAACACTATATATCCCACTATAAAAAAACCATGAATATGAACAACATGGGAGGCAAGTTTATCAGCACACATATTTCCCTCCCTATAAATATGACTAGCAAAAAAAATTCGTATTTTGAGTAAGCAGAAGACAATTCTTCCACTTGTTATAAATCTGCCAAGGGAAGATACTCTATGTTTTAGAAGCCGCCACCACAAGAGTAGAATCACATTCAAGCCAAAGGTTTTTCCACCCTCCTGAAGCTCCAATCGCTATCACCTTCATGGCTCCAAAAAGTTCAACATGGAGGGCAAAATTAATATTTAAATAAAGCATCACAAAAAGAGAGTTCGCTATTCACAAAAATTCCTCCACAACCTGCCCTTCCTGGGCTACCTTTTGTAGCACCATCTGTGTTGCATTTGATCCAGTTATGGGTTGGTGGTCTCCAGTTAACTTGTTTGATGAGCTGCGACTTTCTTGGATGAACCTATTGTTGTCCATGGCGTGTAAAATCACAATCAAATAAGTCTGAGACGTGTGTTAGACACACTGTCCTCAAGGATTTATCCGCGTAAAGCACAAATCCCCCAGGATTTAACAGACTCTTCCCAATAATAGATTGGGGCACAAGCCCTCTCATAAAAATAACCCAGAATTTACAGTGAAACAGTAGAGAGAAAAAGATGTGCGAGAGAACTCTCTAAAACCATCTGAAGCATAGGTATTTATAAAGAAAAGATAGGGTTTTCTCAAACTACCCAAGACCAAGTCAAAGATAAGGTAAGACCTAGTTTGTTTCTAAAACCACCCAAAACCAAGTTAAAGATAAGGTGAGACTTAGTTTAATTGACCAAGTCAATAAGACCAAGTCAAACAAAAGAAACTGTTTTTAATAAACAATAAATTAATTTTAAAAAGATTTTTTATGTATAAATAAATAAAGGAGTTAACCTTTTGAAATATCCCAAAAATTACAACAATCCCCCACATATTTCAAAAGGTTAAATAAAAAGTTTTCAGAAAATATAAGAAATTCCTGGGTTCTCTTTCTCTTGGATGTAATGCATCGGACCTGGTGTAGCAAGCTATATGAACCAGACCTAGACTGATAAAACTTAACACACAGTGTAATTGGTGTAGCAAGCTATATGAACCAAAGACACTTGGTGTATGCTAGAGGTCTACCAATCACACTACACCCCCACAATCCTTGCCGTTATCGCTGTTGTGCGCTAATAGGCCATGCGCGTGCCCGGTATTCATGAGTGCTCTAGAGATCTCGCCAAGATCTCATACAAGTGGCCCCACTTGACACTCATATAGGTGATTTCATCAAGTGCATGCTGCAAATCATACACCACCCATAAGGGATATGAAAATCATTAAAAACTTTATAAGTTGTTAAACTTTCTCACAACCACATAAAGCTTAACTATAAAGTTTAACCTCTCAATAATGCAGTATCTAGCACTTTCTCACACCATAGGAAGGGACTAAAAAATTAAAAATTGATTAAAATCAATTTTAGTGCTAGCAGAACTGACAAGTGACTTGTTCTTACCCATATGAACCTTCTTCATGGGATCTCCAATCACAAAGGTTGGGTTACCATCACTTGTTTGTTTTCAAATGGCTTAATAAAGTCCCATTCCCCTCGATGTTTCATGCAATAATCTCTTCCCTAGGAGTTTAAGTCTGAGGATCGGCCGAATCCATTTTTCACTTCACATAATCAAAGATTTTTATCTCTTATGCAATTGCTTTATCACGTTATTTCTTAATTTATATTCTAAATGAATATTCACTTAAGTGATTTTTTCAACCACTAAGCCTCATAATCAACCATCTCCAAATTAATAAACTTTGACTCAATTATTATTTGTTTGGTTGATCTCTAAGTAATGCACCACAACCAAGTGCAATAGCACAACCTCTAGTGGATTTTGTCTCATATGGATCAAAGATCCATTTAACATCATTGTATTTTCTAATACAATGGAAAATCCACTATGTTCAATACCATAACTTGTGGTACCTTTCAAGTGTCTCTCATATTATGCAAATAGTATAGAGAACTCACACTTGAGACTACATCCAAGCAAAATTAATTACTCAGAATATTGCTAATAGTTCACACAGTTCCTGCTAACTTATGTCACAAATGACAATTGCTTTTAAAAAAGCTAAACTCAGAGAACTCATATCACAAATATTCCACAGAGGTATTGTCTCATAATAAACATCAGAATTTACTCTCTTGAGAGGCCGACAAAAGCATACTAATTATAAACACTTCTATCATTTTAAAAAAAAAAAAAAAATCAAATTTAGTCACAGAAGAGTCAAAGAAATATCACTTTTAAAACTCCATAAAACCCAAAATAATTGTTGGTATACCCCCACGTTGATCAATCCTGAATAATTAAATCATTTTAATAGATTCTCAAAATAAATAAATAAATCACAAAATCAAATTCACAAATAATCCAATAAATATGTACCTATCAGTGCCATACATTCCTTAAAAAAAAAAACATAAGCACCTCTTAAAAAAAAAAATTCAAACTACTAACTCAAGTAATAGTGACAAAACAATGTAGGGAGTTTGGAACCAATATCTCCAACACATGCACAATACCTCATAAAATGATACATACTAAGATCATATTATAAAACCATATATTGGTCCAAAGGTGAGCCTCATCTTATTCACGGGAACTTGTGATCTCAACATTATAATAATTATTAATTCTCTATAAAGGCTTTTAACTCATCACATATAAAAAGCCTCTCAAGACAAATTAAGCCTCTGTTGCAAACCTTTCAATAATATACACATTAAGTCAAAATAAATAAATAAATCGAAATTCAAAAGTGCAACTGTGCATGATAAATAGATGTAGGAATACTGTATAGTCTTGTTTGGTCTCTTCGTCAGCAAAGGAATTTATATATATTGCCTTCTCCATTGATAGGCACTCAATGATTAACCATAATCTTGTAAACTAAATTACGATTCACCAAACAATAATTAATCACAACAAACACAAATTATCCATAAATATAACTCTTGTTCTTGATTTCATGATTCTAATCAAACAACAAGTGTTCACCAAACACGCTCAATATTAATCAAGAAAACATGAGATATGCATCATTTAAACATATAATCAAACTCCATAATATGCTTTAGTCCCGGTCATTGTACTTTGAACATATACTCATAGCAATACTATAATTTAAATTTATCAACAACTACATCTCATATAACATGCAATTTATTTTTTCATACTCAGATCATATACTAAACTTTCCTTCCCAATCACTTTATTAAACATTCTAACTTTTCCATACCATTTTTATTTTTATTTTAAACGTCGTAAGAAAAAAACAATTCTTAAGAAAAAACCATGCGATAAATATGACCTCAAACATATATACATATATATATATATATATATATATATATATATATATATATATATATATATATATATATATATATATATATATATATATATTGTAAAATCATAACTAAAGCACCATGTCATTAAAGCCGCTTCAAACAATGTGATTGGTCCAAAAAAAAAAAAACTGTTTTAGTGCTTAGCTTAGAAACTAAAAAAAAAAAATAGATTCAGAGAAAAAAAGAAGTTATAAACAAAAGTAACATAAAAATTTTAAACCCTAAAAGCCCAAAAGTGATTATAAATTTGTGGAGCACAAAGTTCTTCATATAAAACAGAACAAACCCGATATGGTTACTGAAACAGCTCAAAAAAGAAAAATACACATTTATATCAAAGTTGATTATAAACAGTTGCGTGCATCAATAATGACTAATACCCATTGGAAAACATATAGAGAGCAAATTACAAGCAGAAAAACAATAGTACTATATAATCCTTTTTCTTATCAATTCCCTATCACAATAAAGGAAGCCATCATCACCATCATATAATCTTATCCCTTGATCATTTGACCACCTCACTTAAAAGTATTCAGTTCTCAAGGGCAGGGGGGGCAGCTTCAAATAAGGAGAGTCTCACTCTCACACCAAATGCCAGCATCATCAAACCGTTGTCTCAAATAGATAGAATTTAAGCATTTTTTACACTTACAGAAACCAAAATCTGACAGACAAAAATTGCAAAAAACAAGCTCGATATATTATGAAAGCTTCTTCTAGTTTATATCAAACAGATATTGCCGGTATATACAGATTGTCAAAGCATCTTTCTGTTACTCTCTTGCAAGTTGCAACCACCAACACACATAAACTATATACTACACACTGTATTCGCCAATGCATGTGTGCACTCACATACATACTCATCTAAAGGTAAAATAAATAATTAAAGACAATAAACGCTTACGTCAATATACAAATCACCTTTGAAAGTCCACAAATTTTAATTTTAAAACACATTATCCAAAAAGAATCACAACTGAAAATGGAAAATCACAAAAAGAAATACATTGAACTCCTTTATAAATTAAAGAGAAATGATGAATAGTACAAAACGAAAAATTCGTACCTAAATCATTTGTAGATTATTGAATGAAGTGAGAAAGAAAGAAATTGAATTGAATTGGAAGTGTTAGGTACCTTGGAGGGGAACATCAAGAATCTGACCGGCCAGAAGGGTTTTGGGGTCAGAAATCCCATTGAGGCTGAGGAGTATCTCCTGTGTAGTACCAAACTCCTGAGCAATGCCCTCCACTGTGCTATTTGGCGCCACCAGGTGCGCATAGTGCACCACACTGCTCCCACCCACCTCATCGCAGCTACACGGGAGCGGAATATAAAGCGTGTCCCCGGCGGTGATATTGTTCGCGTCAGTTATGTTATTCGTCACCTGGATCTGCGGCCACTTCACCAAACCCGCGAACGTTGTCGTCGCTATGTCGTACAAGGTGTCCCCTTTTTTTATTTTGTAAATTGGAACACGGTCCGAGAGTCCCGTGTTGTTGCTGCACCTGCAAGGGAACGACACTTTCACAACCTCGTTGGGACCCACCACGTAACTCTTTGTGGCGTTGCTCTGATAAGGCAACGGACCTGAAACTTTTCAGGCCATTGCACCCTTCGTCATTTCGGAATACCCTGTGACTGTGACACCACACAACACCCAAACCATAACTCCGGGCACTCCCTTGAAGGAGGCTGCTGATCCAGAGGGTTCCTACCAAAGCCACAAGACCGATTACCATAAATCCTTGAGATTGTTGTCCATGGCGTGTAAAATCACAATCAAATAAGTCTGAGACATGTGTTAGACACACTGTCCTCAAGGATTTATCCGCGTAAAGCGCAAATCCCCCAGGATTTAACAGACTCTTCCCAATAATAGATTGGGGCACAAGCTCTCTCATAAAAATAACCCAGAATTTACAGTGAAACAGTAGAGAGAAAAAGATGTGCGAGAGAACTCTCTAAAACCATCTGAAGCATAGGTATTTATAAAGAAAAGATAGGGTTTTCTCAAATTACCCAAGACCAAGTCAAAGATAAGGTAAGACCTAGTTTGTTTCTAAAACCACCCAAAACCAAGTTAAAGATAAGGTGAGACTTAGTTTAATTGACCAAGTCAATAAGACCAAGTCAAACAAAAGAAACTGTTTTTAATAAACAATAAATTAATTTTAAAAAGATTTTTTATGTATAAATAAATAAAGGAGTTAACCTTTTGAAATATCCCAAAAATTACAACACCTTTATGGAGAAGAATTTTAGAATATTGAACTTTGTGATGGAAGATGACATGGTTCCCTTTGAATTGTTACCAGTGAACTGGACATTGGCACTAATCAAAGATTTAGTAAGGTGAGGCTGATATCTTTTATTTTCAAACTTTATCTGATTCCTGCTTTGCCAAATGGCCCCAAAAGTGTTGACGATTGCAGAAATGATAATGTCAAGAATTTGGGAAGACTAGTTCTTAGAACACATTGAAAGAATTGCAATAATGGAAGAACAATCAATTCTTTGTCCAATAATTTGGAGCAGCTGTATATTAAGGGATCCTAATCCTTTCATTACTAGTCCTATGAACAATAATTTGGAGCAGCTGTATGTTCGTGATTTACTTGATCAAAGTATAGGTTCATGGAAACAAGGTTTGATCTGTTCTTCATTCAATTCCAGAGATGCCCATGTCATTATGTCCATGCCTTTATACAATCATGCTGAAGAGGACTGTTTAATTTGGAGATTCAGTAAAGATGGTTGTTATTCTGTTAAGTCTGAATATTATCATGTCATGGAATCATTGATAGATAATTACTCTCTTCGGGTTCCTGGTAATCGGAGGTTAATTTGGAATTTATAGATCCCACAAAGAATTAAAATGCTGTTGTGGTGTATAGCTCATGGTGTTTTGCTCTACCATTTGTCCTTATTGCAGCGACTGTTTAGAATCAGATTGGCATGTCTTGGTACATTGTTCTTATGCTAAGTAAGTTCGGCAGCATTCTTCAGTATGGAGTGCATTGCAGAATATTTATGATAGTGTTGAAGGTATGGATGACATCATTTTTAAGCTTCTGGCGATGCTATCTCAATCTGATGCAGTGGAATTTGCTACCATGATTTGGTGCCTTTGGCGTCGCAGAAATGAAAGACTGTGGGAAGGCCTTACAAAACCAGTTCTTATCTCCATCGATCAGTATCGCTTGTGACTTCATTCATCAGTGGCAGCAAGCTCATGCATCCTCACATGATTTAAACACTTTGCCTCTGACATCAAACACTGCTGGGTGGACTAAACCAGATTCTGGAACATTAAAGCGCAACATCGATGCCTCCATTTTTCATTATCATGGTACTTATGGAGCTGGTATGTGTATCTGAAATAACTTGAGCCATTTTGTTATCACCAAAACATTGTGGAAGTCTTGTTCCCCACCATATTATGAAGCAGAAGCAGTAGCCTTTCATGAAGCCCTCTCCTGGATAAAAGATTTGAATTTGCAGAATGTGATTGTGGAGACAGATTGCAAACACGTTGTTGATTAGTTGAATTCAGAAAATACCAACCAAACTGAGCTAGGAACAATTGTTAAAAACAGCAGGCAGCTCCTTAGTCAGATGGAAAACATTATGGTTCGATTTACTCGGAGACAAGCCAATTGTGTCGCTCATGTTCTCTCTAGGGCATCTCGATTATATGCTAGTCGCCATGTTCATGATTTCGTTCCAACCTATATTCATTCTCTTGTTATCAATGAAATGAGATAAGTCTTTTCCTTTAAAAAATATATGAAGTTTTGATTTTTTTTTTTTTTGAGAAAACATTTTATCATCTGAATTGTTAAATTTTACACACAGGTATGAATTTTCTGCGTGAAAGTATATTAATATTTGAATTGCTAAAAAGAGCATACTTCATTTTAATTGTCGTACCTTTCTCTAATTTTTTATTATAGTAATTTTAATATGAATATTTTTCTTTATAGTCTCTTCTGACCTAACTAATAATTTATTGAAGATTTTTTTATCTCAGAAATTTAAATTTTTATCTAATTTAGATTTAATTACATGAAAAAAATAACGAAAGTAATTCATGTATTTATTTCTTTTTTTTTTTCATTAAAATTACTCCCTCTGGTTCCTATTATAAGGCATAGTTTTGAAGAAATTGGTGGTCCTTAATATAAGGCATTTTACAATTTCTATAAAACTATTTTTTTTTACCTTATGTGCCCCTATTAAAGATTATGAGTATCTGTATTGTTATTGAATAATGAGAAGAGAATTTAAGAATTCATTAATAACTATTCTCTCTCATATGTTTTGACCCTCCATCTTCCATTATGCCATTAATCAATAAATTCATTAATAACTATTCTCTCTCATACAATTTAATGATGATTAATGAGGGTAAATGGGAGATTAGTAAAAAAATTAAAAAAATCAATAAAATCAATTGAATTAATTACTTTTATTGGTCAGTGTAATTTTTGTCCAAAGTGCCTTATAATAGGGACCAGAGGGAGTATATTTGGAGTGCATTTTATTTTAGTGTTTGTTAATAGTTTTTTACTTCATTGTTATAATAATTTTAAAACTTGTTTTTTTATAGAAAAACTTCTTATTGTTAAATTTTTACATATTCATTCATTTTGATCATTGTTATACATTTTATTTTTAATGTAACTTACTAAAAATATATTAAAATTATTTATTTTCATCTTGATCATTGTTATATTTCATACAGTTAGATCATTCTTGTATTTCATACAGTTATATTACCCTATTATTTTTTTCATCTACTCTATTAATTCCATTTACAAATTATTTTTCATATTAATTATAAAATATATTATATTCTTCAATTATATACTTCAATATTTTTTAGTTATTAAAATGGACTATGATATAAACAATATTTAATTATTTTCGCAAACTAAAATCCCTTGCATAGCACAGGTCCACGAACTAGTTGATCTAATGGTATCAGTTCTAATTAATGACATTCACTTAGTTCTTTTAAAGATTAAGTACTAACTACGTCTACAACCCATTGAAAAGAAGCCACTCATCCTTTGAGAGATCGAAATTTATGTACAAATTTGTTCTCTCTTTTGACGGTTGTTTACTATTAATCCAATTTGTACATTACAAATAGTTTTTAATCACATGTATTAATGATCTTGGAGTCACTTCTCTTTAGTTGAAAACTATTGGGCAATGTTAACCTATCAACTTTTGAGCTTTGAAGATCAGATTCGAGTCCTAGAGTGTAATTTGAAGAAAAAGTTCACTGTAAACAGTTGGACCATTTGTTGCTAGAGAACTTGATTATTTCAACTCGCCAGGTTCACTAGAGTGGACTTGGCTTTAACTTTTTGTGAGTACTTCAAATTCAATTCTTAAATATCAAATTGATATGAAGAACATGATCAAATCTTTCACAATTTTTATTAGTACAAAGATTAGCTTCACATGAATATTCTTTGTAATAACAAATGATTTTTATTAAATATATGTTGCAAAATTTTAATTAAATATCCACATGTCATTATTTAGTTGAAGAATCTGATGACAAAATTATGAGAAACATATCTAATTTTTATTAGTACAAAGATTAGCTTCACATGAATATTCTTGAGCACTCCTCTCTTTTGGTTGCCTTGTTTTGATTAGGAGCACTGATATTACCAAGATATGTACTTCAGAAATTTACTTGTGTCTTCTGAAGAGCTTGTTGTTTTAGATTCAGTGCTCCAGTACATTGATGCATGACGTCTTCCTTTGTTGCTTCTGGTGCATGCTTATGAACTGTGTAGACTTTTCTCTTTTCAGTCTTCTGTTCTGCATTGCATCTTCTAATTATCCTCTAGCCATGTGTAAATTCTATCGTGAAAACCTCTAGAATCATGTTTCTAGTCATATAAAGCTTCTGATATCTACACTTTGACTTAGAAAACATGACTGCCCTTCTGCTTTTGGTATTCTTCTTCTGAATTTGAACATATCTAGAGACGGAACTAGGAAAATTTCTTTGGGGGGGGGGGGGGGGGGGGGTGGGGGGCACAAAAATTTGACACATGTCTTATTAGTAGTCTTAATGTTTTCGTGTTTGGCTATGGCTCGCACAATATCACCAATCGATGACATTGTACATGCATGACAGAATAGATTTGAAATTAAAGGTCTATTGATCCAGTTGTTGACAATTCATTATTTCAACATAGAAAATCAAGTTAATATTGTTGAAATGGTTTTTCTTAATGACAACGTATCTATTTTATTATTATTATTATTATTTCCTCAAATCAATGGTAATTTATTTATATTATATTATTTGTAGTGTGGTAGGATTCATGCAAAGAGGCCAACAATTGTAAAGATTAAAAAGGACAAAGTGCTTGGAATCAACTAAATTTGTATATTATATTATTTTTTGCAAGATTTTTTTTTGGAATAAACTAAAAGTGTAAATTGATTTTTAGTATTATTATTTTTTTATTTTTTCATTTATATCTTGATTCAATTGTTATGAATTTTTACCTTTTGTTTTTTGTACTACACTATTTAAGAATTATTGCTATATCAAAAGCTACGAACATGATTAGCTTATCTATCATTACACGTGTTGCATAAATATTATAATTACAATAATATTAAAGAAAGTACACATTAGAAAATAATGTTTACAAAGATGTTCATATATATACTTATTTTTATAATAATATTTAAATTACAATGATGAGTATTATTTTGTTTTTTTTTTAGAGGACAATGATGAGTATTATTTGGAATAAACTAAAAGTGCAAATTCATTTTTAGTATTATCTGTTTTATTTTTTTCATTTATATCTTGATTCAATTGTTATGAATTTTTACCTTTTGTTTTTTGTACTACACTATTTAAGAATTATTGCTATATCAAAAGCTACTAACTTGATTAGTTTATCTATCATTACACGTGTTGCATAAATATTATAACTACAATAATATTAAAGAAAGTTCACATTAGAAAAGAATGTTTATAAAGATGTTCATATATATATACACACACACTTATGTTTATAATAATATTTAAATTACAATGATGAGTATTTTTAATCAAGATTTATAATAGGAGTTATTAATTAACAAAATAATGTCTTTAATAAATATATATTTAAAATATATTTAAATTAAATTCTTTCAATAATTTAAGTATAATTTTATTTATTTTTAATAAATTGGTAAATATATTTTATTATAAAATAAGAAGATTGAATCATATTTATCTTGCTATTTTATGATTGAATTTTATTTAAATTTTTAGATTAAATTTAATCTTTTATATAATAAATAATGAAGTTTTGCTGTACTTTTTCCTATCCAAACTAGGAACACTTTTTTTAGTTATTTTATTTTTTGTTTATTTGATAAATCATACTACCTTTGTCCCTAATTATAAGACGTTGTTGACTAATTTACGCATATTAAGAAAATTAATTAATTTAAGTATTAGCATTAAATTTATTAGTACTTGTAATATTTTTCCAAATTTCCCTTTAACATTATTGGGAACCCATTCATCTTCTCCAATCTTCATAGGAGAGAGAAAGAGCCAGTTTAGAGTAATATTCAATTATGGATTAAAATACATAAGGGAAATTGTAGTCAAAAAATAATTAATACACAAGATAGTTGAAATATAAAGTCTTATAAAAAGGGACAAGAAAATTTCAAAACTATGTCTTATAAATTACTTAATACTTATTATTAATTATCGCAACAAAAATCACATATTCAAAACTTATTATAAAAAGAAATACACTATAAATCACATACTATAATTATTAAAAATTTAAAATGATACTAGCTACATAATGTTGAACATCTAAATAAAATCAATATAATTATAATATGCGGTTTGGTTCGGTTTTTTTTTTTAATAAAAACCAAAAACCGAACCAAACCGCAAAAAGTATGCGGTTTTAGCGGTTTTCGGTTTTAGCGGTTTTCAGTTTTTTTTGGTTCTGTTTGGCGGTTTACAAATAGTTTGGTTTGATTTTGAACATCCCTATTAAAGAGTGGGTTTTTAATCCACATTTTATAAAATATTTTATTTTCATTTTTTGTTATTAGGTTTCGGAGAAAGGATAATAGTTTTAATGTAACACCCCTTGTTACATTGTCGCAAAACATACATAAAATGCTTCATATTTACTTTTAATAAAACTCTTAATTAATTTGTTTATGGAAAATCATGTAAATTTTTTGTGCATTTCAAACATCAATGAATAAAAGCGGAATTTAAAATATAACCAACATGATGAAAGGAAACATAACATAACCATTAATCAAAGGTGTTCCAACTGTAACATAGTTTGGATGAATACAACTAGAATCAAAATATAAATGAAAGTAATAACTGAAATACATAACGACCATAGAAAGTATAACTATTCAACCCCTCTAACATCATCCTAGCATAGCGGTACCTAACATGCTAATCCCCCCTCTCATCATCAAACTTAATAGAGTGATGGTCGTCGCGACAAAGGTGGACATATGTACCCATCGTCGATGTCAGGATTCACAACATGCTGCTCACAGTAAAGTATGGAATACTCCGGCGGGAAAGGTGAGTTTAGCTAACACCAACGGTATGCCTATCGATGGTAGGTTATGAATGATGAGGTTTCCATGATAGTGATATCTACACTCACCCTTATGGAAAAACGACTACCCCATCGGGTTGGAAGTCACTTCTAGGTTCCACGTTGCTGGGTCCATCTTTGCGCACATGCATACAAAATAAACAGAAAAAGGTTTGGAGTGATGTTGTATTCTTTGATGTCATTTCCATGGAAAGAGTTGAGACCTTTCCCACCCCAACACACAAGTAAGAAGTGTATAACATATACCCTAATTTATAGGGAACCTATTATTTTATCTATGTTATCATGGCCATCACCATATCCTCATCATCAACATCATCATCCTCATCCTCATATGGATCTGTACTTATGGTTGATCAACCTTTGTCACAATTTCATCCTTGGGAAGCAATGGGGAGTAATTATATCTTTGATCTTCATCCAATGTACATTGACCCCAATACCAACTCTTCAGTCATCATAATCAAGTCATATCCTCATTACGCATAATCCACCAGGTGAAACCTCGCAAGAGATAAACCCTTTGCTTCATCACAGATAGTCCGGCATTCATCGAAGTGTGCTAGTTGGCTTCATTCATCCTGGCACATGGGTTGCAGCCTACTCCTATGACTCCACGCATTCGCGCCATTCACCCCTTAAGCCCACACAAGGCCACGCCCTAAACCATGTGATAGTAGCTTCCTGCACCATGTCCAATCATACCTTCCGTCCAACTTGGATAGTCCAAGTCCTCAAGGCTCTAAGGTACCCATTTTCGGATAATTTTCGAAGAGTTTGTCTTATATGAACAATGGTTGTTCTCACCCTTATAAGTATGATCATCATACACAAATAAATATTTTCATGTATATAATGGACATGACACAAGAAGCATAATAATCAATAATAATCTTGGTACACTATCAAACATTCCAAGGCATAGTAATTTCATACATACATTCTCATGCATTTTAATAGTGACGACATATGATATACGTTCACATATTCATTTGTAATTAGCAAGTCCTTGTAAATAATTGTAAAAGGTTCAATAACTTGATAATTAATAATAATTTCATACCATGTCAATATTTATATAAATCATGCGTACACATCATACGTTCACGGGTGAATGTGATAAATACGTCTTTTTTACCAAGATGCGACAATCTCATTATTATAAAACTGTACACGTTATAATAATAACTATTTGTTTTTAGAAAAGTATATTCATTTCTTAAAACAGTAGCTATTTATAAGTAGTAATTTCTTTCTCTTATTTCATAGTTGAAAATAAATTTGGTATGTATGCATGCACACACACACGTCACACACACACACACACACACACACACACACACACACACACACACACACAACTATTTTCATTTAACTTGAAATCCTTGTGTATGTTTAATTAAAAGAGGTTAATGGTTATGCACTGTCAGTGTAAAACAATTTTAGGGTATTTATCATAAAAGTCAATAAACTTACCATACATGGTGGGTTGTGATTGGATGACTGTGTAAAACTATTCACTGTTAGTGCATAACCTATTTTCTCTAATTAAAATATGAGGGACCCATTAAATAAAACTTATATAAGCTCTTTATTTAAAAACATGTAACAACCCAATCTGTTACTGTTTGCACCACCAAAATTACTAACTGGCCCAAAAATAGCATCAGGCCAGTATTTCTGTTTGTACCCACATCACTCACTCCTAGCAGATTTCTATTTTTTCTATTTTTTTTATTCTTTCTTTTTTCCTTGGCTCAAACAATCATACACATCAACACAAATAATTAAACTTACATACGTTTTAAATAAATTCAATCGTGTTATTCAATTATTTTCAATAAACATCAAATTACTGATAATTAAATAAATCACACAAACAATCTCAAAAATAATTAAATCATACAATATAAAATCAAATTAATTAAAATTTAAACCAAACAATTAATATCATAAACGCAGATAATGAGTTTATATATTAATTAAATTAAGCACTTTATTTCTAAATTTTTTTAAGCAATTAGTTGCAATTTCTTGCAGACTTAAATCCTTCACACCAACAATTCCATTTTCAGAAATGCTTAAATTTCTTAAAATTCATAAATCAACGCCAATTCCTATAAGGCAAAAATTGAGTCATTACATTTAATGATGTCATTATTGAGTATTTGGATTCGTGCATTTATTTATTGGTTATTATGTATTCATTCATTATATTAGTAATTATATTTGTAAATTTTATTTTTTTTAAATAATAGTATTTGTTGCAAAAATTAAAATGATTAGAACTAAAGGTATTAATCAATAATTATTATTTCATTTATCATTTATAATTATTTGTAGTGTACAAGTTTGATAATGTTTCAAAAATTATTAATATGTAATTATCGCTAATATCATATACATAATGAATTATACGTGTCTTGCATAATAATAAAAAAAATGTCTAAAGACTTTTTTATATTCATGAATTATATATAAAAAAGATTGTTTTTAGCTCCCTTGTTTTTAGCTCTGCATCTTATCATCTGATTTATTTCCACTTTTATTACTCCTTTTATTAATTATTTCCACTTTCATTAATCCTTTTATGTTATTATTTAGTTGAAGAATATGACAAAATTGTAAGAAACATATCTAATTTTTCTTCTTTTTCTTAACCCAAATCGACAAAAAAATGTTAAGTGTTCGCTTTTGTTCTGCTTTTGCCGTGGCTTTCTAGGTAGGTAGGCATTTATATCAGAATTTATTGGACTAAATTTGTTAAGAGGATCTGCCTTGTATTTAGCTCTGCATCTTATTGCCTGATTTTTTTTCCCACTTTTATTACTCCTTTTATTAATTATTTCCACTTATATTATTCCTTTTATGTCATTATTTAATTGAAGAATATGACAAAATTGTAAGAAACATATCTAATTTTCTTCTTTTTCTTAACCCAAATCGACAAAAAATGTTAAGTGTGTGCTCTTGTTCTGCTTTTGCAGTGGCATTCTAGGAAGTTAGGCATTTAAATAAGAATTTATTGGACTGAATTTGTTAAGAGGATCTGCCTTGTTTTTAGCTCTGCATCTTATCGCCTGATTTATTTCCACTTTTATTACTCCTTTTATTAAAAGATTAAATAAATTTAATTCTCAAATAAAATATTTATTTATTTATTTATAAGGCAGAACGGTTAAACCCTAGTAACATCGGGCTATATATATATTCACTGTTCAGGAAGGTGCATGTGTTGAGAAGTACAGAATTTTCTACACCAAAAAAAAACAGAAGTACAGAAACATGCAATCAGAGATGCAACCATGGTCGCCACTCCTCTGTAACGAACTCATTGAGTATATCTTGTCATGGCTTCCAGTGAAATCTTTGATCCAATGCAAGTGCGTGTGCAAGGGATGGAACTCCTTGATGTCCGATCCCTATTTCATCAAATTGCACCTTCGCAAATCTGCTGCAAAGGACAATTTGGAACACCTCCGATTTATCACAAATGTCTACTTCAGATCTATCCCTGCAATCTACAAGGAATCGTGCACTGTAAGTTCCTTGTTCCATTCCCTACAAATTGAAAGATCCTTATTTAATTACCCAAACATTGTAGATTCTTTTGGAATTTGTAACGGAAAAATGGACAAGTACCTTCTGGTCGGTTCATGTAATGGGTTGCACTGCGAGGTAAGTAAAAGATCAGAAGGATACCATGTTCAGTTTTTGAACAAGGCTACAAGGGTAATATCCAGAAAATCGCCAACGCTGTGTTTTTCCACGGGCAGCAGCTGTGGTAGAACACAGTTTGGGTTTGGCTATGATCCTTCAAGTGACAATTACAAGGTGGTAGCAATGGCATTGACTCGGCTTTCACGTGATCAATCAGTAAAAACTGAGATGAAAGTTTATGGCATGGGTGACAGTTGTTGGAGAAACCTTGATGGTTTTCCTGATCTTTGGTCTTTACCTAAAGTTGGTGGAGTGTATCTGAGTGGAACCCTTAATTGGGTTGTTATGACAAATGATGCTGCTTAAATTGAAATGGTAATTATTTCTGTTGACCTGGAGAAGGAGACGAGCAGATCATTGTTTCTGCCTGACATTAATCTTTGCTTTGTTGATCTAAATATTGGAGTTTTTAGAGACTCACTGTGCGTTTGGCAAGATTACAACCACACCCATCTTGGCATATGGCAAATGAGGGAGTTTGGAGACGACAGGTCTTGGATTCAATTAATAAATTTTTGTTATCTCCCTCTTCAAATTCATTCTTTTGAATCACAACCAATGTTTCTCCCATTGTGCATGCCTAAGAATGGGGACATCTTCATGCTGATGTTCACTAGCAACGCTGGTGAATACCGAACGATTTTCTATAACCAGAGGGATGATAAGTTACAACTTTCTAGCATTCCTGCACATAGCTTCAGAACTTTGATGGGGCTCAACCTCAAGATTTTTACCGAAAGTTTGGTCATACCTTATTGAAATCAAGGTCGAATAGGCTGCTGTTTACTATTTTATTTACCTGAATTTATGACTTTCTTTGTCTATGATTAATTTAATTATTTAAATGTAAATTACTAAGTATATAAACTTCACAATGAGTGAAAAATAATTCCCGAAAAAATTCATTTTAGATGCATATAATGTCCACTCTGCAAGCAAAACCATTGGTGACCACCATTCATTCTTTCATGGTAGGAGTTGTGGATTATTTATTTATTTATTTATTTTTGTTAATGATTTTGTGCCTTCTCTTGCAAAGCATTTATTTTAAATAATATGTTGTTCTTTATATTGGCATAATGAGAAATAACTAAAATTGTGTTTATGAAAAGAAAACTATAATAACAAATAGAACTCAATGTTTAGAAAAAAAATAATTTTGAAGAATATTTTTTTTATCTAATATATGGCCAATGAATCTCTCCTATTACTACTAGATTGCAAAAGGACAGGATGCAAATGTTAATTAGTTCTACCTAGACAACTTGGGCAAAAATAAAAAAGTCTATGGCAAAAATAAAAATGAAAATTGATTATCTATAACAAGTCTCAAATTAAAGAAATACCACGTGACATCACAATGACTATTACCCAAAAACAAAAATAATTTTCGAATGAATTAAACATAACTAAAGAATTAACTCTATATGGTGGTGGCTAATTTTTTTTTTTACTAAATAAACTAATAACCTACCGTTCGATGATCTCTTGGACTCAGGGGAGGCGATTAGTCCCATGGCTTCCAGCTATGCGTACACCGTCCTTTCAGCAAAAAAAAAAAAAAAGAATATAAATTCCATTAGTCATTTTTTTTACAATTCTGCAATTTAAATTTCAATACAATTAAATCACACTAACTGATAAGGGCATTATTTGGAGAATAATTAAAGGCTTAAATAAATTTTAGGTCCCTGAAAAATTTCCAAATTTTGCTTTTTGAGTCCCTGATAAATTTTTTCGTTGTTTTGAGTCACTGATATATTAAAAATTTTGTTTTTGGTCCCTGCCATTAGTTAAGTGATGACATGGCACCATCTCAATGGTTGATATATATTGGGAAGATCTATTTGGATGGTGCCACATCATCATTTATTAGGGACCTAAAAGTTATTTAAGCCATAATTAAATTCAATACAATTTAAACTATAATAACAAATAGAACTCAATGTTTAGAAAAAAATAATTTTGAAGAATATTTTTTTTATCTAATAAATGGCCAATGAATCTCTCCTATTAGATTGCAAAATGGTCAGTAGTAAAAGATGTATTAGAAAGAATGTTTTGGGGAGTATGCTCCTCCTTATTTTGAAAATAAGTGTACTCACTTTTGTTTGATTTTTAGTTCTGTTACTATTTTCTTCTTTGCCTTGTATTTTCACTCTGCAACGCCGAGTACGAATTCCGTGCTTCTCATATCTTTCACCTTCTACTAAAGATCAACATTGAAGTCTTTCTCCTTATGACAATAAAACTGCAAAACTTTTTTTTTTTTAATAAAATTGGTGATAATATAAAAAACCAAAGATGAGAAACAAGTTAAAAAAGTTGATGTTGCAATTCATTCTTTCATAGCATGTCAAATAGGAAAATAAAAAATAAGAAATGAATGGGGAAGTGGGTGTGGTTATGGGATTTTGAATGTAGTAGCTTTGGATTATTCATCATACTCCTGAATCTCCTACCTATGTACTAGACACCCATGGTGCTGTAGTTCAAGAGGATTTGTGTGTTTTATCCAGTCTTTGGGGCAATCGAGTAGAACAAGAAGATGATGCCCAACCTCAATCTCCCAAGAATATGCCGCAAGAAGAGGGCTTCACTATACACCTCTCCAAGTCACAGCGTAAGAAGCTAAACAAGAAAAAGAGACAGCAAGACACTGATGTTTTGGAATGCTTGTGGCCTGGGTAATCTAGACATGAGATTAGTCCTAAAGGAGTTATGCTCCCAACATAAACCAGATCTTTTGCTACTGGCTGAACCCTGGATCTTACCTAATCTTACCTGGTATAGACTTGGTCTTAAACTGGTTTTTGTTAACGATAGGGGTGCCTTGAAACCAAATTTATGGGTTCTATGTAATTCCAATATCTCTCCTTCTGTGATTTCTATTTCCAATCAGTTTATTGCTTTGTCATTTCTGGTGGATAACCAATATTTTTTTATAGCCGGGATTTACGCATGTACCACTAACATTTTAAGAAGGCAACATTGGCTTGATTTAACCTCTTTACAAAGCTCTTTTCAGTGTCCCTGGATGTTTGTAGGATATTATAATGCTATTCTTGGAGCCCATGAAAAATGGGGTGTGTTACGGATATTGAGTTGTTGACTGGCCCAAAGGCACTACATAGGTCAAACAACCCTATTAGTGGACCAACTAAGCAAAGTGAGCCCAAACTCCAAAGGCCCCAACCTATGAAGACTGCATCAGTTTGGATGAAGGATTATGTGAAGAAGTAAACAAATGACACACATCTATAGAATTTACTTAATCCAATAATTGTCAATTACCCTTTGTATTTGAGGAAGTTGTTATTAGATTCCTTTTTGTTAGTGGTAGGGACAAATGTCTATCAATCTGTTAGAGAGAAGAATTTCACCTACATGTAATTATGACATGAATGAAAGGGGCAGAAAATCATTACTTGAAAAGTTTACTTCTCAAAATTCTCTTTCCTAATTTCTAGAGTCCACTCCTACTCGAAAGGAGCATTCACCTACCCCTATCATTTGGTGCTCTTGTTGCTCACCTTGCCTCCCACAAAATCCGAAAAGAACCAGGACGATCTCCTTCAACAATGCCTTGTGCAGATGAAAGAGATGCAACTTCAAATGCATCAATAGTATTCCACCATGACATTTGAGCTAGCCACCTTTAAGGAGCAAGTTCAGCTTTCCACATCGTACTCCCCTTCTGGTCTTCGTCCTATGCCCGTTCAAGTTGCGAAAGTGAGTCTCACCCCTTTTGATGGCTCGAATCCCCTTGAATGGATTTTTCAGGCAGAATGGTATTTTGAACTTACTCAGACTCCCTTGCCTCAACGCCTTTCATTGGTCCCCTTCTTTATGCAAGGCCCTACTCTTACTTGGTTCAAATGGCTTCATGCCAACAACCAACTCTCTACCTGGGAGGGCTTCATCAGATCATTAGAGTTACGGTTCGGTCCTTCATCCTACATTAACCATCAGGCCGCCCTCTTCAAACTCCAACAGACTAGTAATGTTACGGAGTATCAACAACAATTTGAGACTTTTTCCAATCGTGTGGTTGGCATGAACCCCGAGTCCCTACTCAATTGCTTTATTTATGGTCATTGGTCTGATATTCAAGTCGAGTTAGCAATTTATCAGCCTTATTCCTTGGCACAGGCTATTGGGTTAGCCCGTTTGGTGGAAGATAAGCTCTGGTATACGCGTCCTCCATTTATACGATCCTTCAAATCATCCCCATCTTCTCAAACGTCACAATCTCCTTCCATTTTGGGTTCCCCCCTGTATCTTCTCCGACAATGTCAGTGCCCATCTGTCATGTGAACTCCGCTATCATTGCGGAACGCCGAGCTAAGGGGTTGTGTTTTAATTGCGATGAAAAATTCAGCCCGGGTCATCGTTGCAAGCAGAAATAATTCTTATTGTGGTTATGTGATGATGTGTCCAATGACGAGTCAGAACCTCCACTGTTGGATCTCGGACCTAAGACAACGGATACTTTCGGGCACGTCATGATACCATTGATGAAATCAACATCTGGGGGTGAACACTTTCATTTATCTCCAATGGCACTCCGAGGACCACATTCTTCACGGACTTTGCAGGTTACTGGTCGTATTCAGGAACTTGAGGTCACAATCCTTATCGATTCTAGAAGCTCCCACAACATTTTACAATTTCGTATTGTAGAGTTTTTTGGTCTTCCGATGGTGGCTATTAAACCCTTATTCGGTGGTGGTGGCACTACAAGGAATAAGACACTTACTAACAGCAAAAAATTGTAGGTATAAGACAAAAAACCGTAGGTAGATTCCCAAAAACCTATTCCAACGGACATTTATTTCCGTCATTTATAATTCGCTATACCTACGATTTGTCTCTATCACTATAGATTTTAGTGACAGTATTCAAGACTATTGGAAAAGTACTTTACCATGTACCTACAATTTTTATACCATTAGTATAGGTTTTAATGACCAATAATAATTTTCTATACCTACCATTTTAACGTTGTTGCTATAGACTATAGTGATGAAATTTAAAATTGTTAGTAGAAAACGATGACATATACCACAACTTATCTTCCATTAGTGTAGGTTTTAGGCAGCAAAATGGGCTAGCCAACCCGATGCAAGTTGTGGTCTATAGTGGACCAGCCTAAAAAAGTCCAAATTCGATAAAATGAATTCCAAGCTAGATAAAAGCCTTTTTTTTAGCGAGTTTTGTAGACTAAGCCCAAATCGATCTAATATAGTTCGCACTTGATTTGAATTCAAATTTTAAACCCAATCAATAGATTGCATCGAGCAGGTTTGAACAATCCATTTGGTCACCTCTAGCTTTTATTGAAAATTATAATTTATTATATTCACATTTAAGATTCGATCAATAATTTTTAGTGACTGTTTATATGTTTTAGGTTTAATTTATTATCTTTTATAAAACATTAATCCAATTTAAAGATCAATATACAATAAATAAATAAATTTAACAACCAAAATAAAATAAAACTTCAATCATATTAAAAATTAACATGCCCCAAACTTTAGACATGTTCATCTAAAAGTCGCATAATTGAGTAAACTATACACAAAGTATCATAACTACTTGAAAAATCACAAAGAAATATCTACATAAATGATGTTTATAAAAAACTACTAGTGTAGTCAGACTTAATCAACAAGTGTGCGTCAGTTTAGCCTCATAATCTTTGAACTCTCCAGCATGCAACTAGCCAATTCTGTTGAATCGAGTTATGGTCCAATCTGTTAATTATGGTTATTTATTATAAAACTGAGTATTTAAATTCTCTAGTAAATGCGATGTATTTGTCCATTTGTGTTATTTGTTGACTTTAATTTTGAGGCACAGGGAATGTTCGGTCTCATCTTTGCGCAGGCATAAGCAGATAATGTCACCAAATGTTCTTAGTGTCTTCCTTGTAATAAAAATGTGGAATACCTGAATAAGTTTTGGAGGTCAAAATGATTTAATAGACTACGAATTAACTTATGATGTATATATTAGTCTTATTCTACCTCAATTCAGTGTTCAATGGCAAGTATGATTTTCTTTTCTCTATCTGAAATGTCTACTCTTCTGCCTGGATTTGGATCCTCTAAGAATGGAATGTGCACTTAGTAAAATCCAGAAATTATAAGATTTGACACAAATTAAAGTCAATGACTTAGTTTAATTTCATGGGTAAAATATAAACAACACAAGAATACAAAAATGTAAAATTGAGAAGCAAGTTCCAAGAATATCTAGATTTTGGTTTCTGTCAAACAGTTAATGATCTTCTGTCGGTAGGTGTGTGTTTGGAATGAATTTACTAATGTCGGTTTGTAGTAAACATGTATTAGGTCATTGGTAAGTGTTGAAAGAGAGAAAAACAAATGCTAGAGATGCTGAAACAGTGTGTTTTAACAACACAATGGAGTCCGCTTTATATAAATTTAATGCAACAAATGCAAATAAATATAGGAGATAATATTCCTATTAACATGATAAGATAGGCCTATAATTACAAAGATCCTACTTAAATTAAATAAAGGAACAAATCATAATAGAAAATAAAAGTAAATCCTAACATATCATATAGGATACTCTAAAATATTCTAAAAGTAAATCACTCGTGCCTTTTACACCCTATTTGGTAAAGAGGAAGGAAATAGAGGGAGTGAAAATAGGTAGGAGAGAGAAATAGATAAAAAATGAAGTGAAAGTATGGATTGCTTGGTTTAAGAGGAATAAAAGAGAAATAATGTGGAAATAAAATTATGAGGTTGTTTAGTTTGAAAGAAAGAAAAATAAAGAAATTAGATTATTACTAAAAGTATTATTTTATCCATAAATATGTATGTAATCATTTTTTTTATCGTAGTCCCCTATAGCTTGCCATATAATTGATAATTATACTATCAGTATAATTGATTATGCTAAAATATAATTGATTATGCTAAAATATAATTGATTTGGTAGAAATCTCAATAAATCAATTAAGGAAGTTAACAATAAGAGATATTGCTTTGTCCTTTTGTTTTATTATAAGCAAGATTTATATATTATATTGCCTCACCAATATCCCTCACAAATAAGTAAAGAGATAAGAACAATTTATCACCATATCCTAAATTCTTTATATATATATATATATATATATATATATATATATATATATATATATATATATATATATATAGTTTAGTGAAATGTCAATAAGCTAATACACCTCCATGATATTTCTTTGCATATGAGAGTGGATATATACTTGTGTGGGACCTACCATTTTTTTAAAATCTATTTTTTGTATTTCTCGCCTACCAAACTAGGGAACTTTGCCGCCTCACCCTTATTTCTCTTTCCCTCTTTGCCGTTTAAGTCCTATTTTATATATGTACCAAAAAAAGTGCTAGGGTTAGGGTTTCACTCTTTTATTAAATACTTTCATTTTGCTTTCCCTGGTTCTATCCATTGAAGGATGGATCATTTTGGTCATTGGTGTGCACGACGAAGAACAAGAGGACATTTACAAAACCTGCATTTGAATCTCGATCATGACACCAATTTTGTCAAAGTGAGTGATAAACACTTTTTTTCTTTGCTTGTTGCAACTGATTTATTGAGCTACCTGGCACGCTTCTAGTTTTGCACTTTCAGCCATCAAGATAATTCATTAGGTAATTCATTATAAATACATGGCATGTAAATCAAATTGTTAGATTAGGTTCAATTCCTATTGTTTCAGTTGAAAATTGAATATATTGGATTGTATTGTTTTGATTTGAAGAGTCGTGATTTGTGAATTTTAATGGAAGATTTTTTGTTGTTGGTGGATGATGCCCTCTATATATAATAATAAAAACCTATGCTAAACGCTAACTTGTTTCTATACCTTCTAGTCAGTTTTACAGTCAACCCAATCCAATGTATCCCCGGGTCGACAGTGCATTAATCCATGTCATAGCTTATTTTCTAGCCTTTGCGCCTCTTTGGCTTAAGGCTGGAGGGTTGTGTACCCTCCGGGTCGGGTTAACCAATCATGCCGACCTGACCAATGAAGAGCTATTGTAAAACCCAATCTCACATAATCATAACAGCCCAAAGCATGGGGGGAAAGGATTTGGTACATTACTAGTGATCAACCTCTAACCTTGGAAGATCGGACGATGAGTCTAAGGGATAAAAAGGACCTAACTGACTAGGTAGAGGCATAGATTACACTTTGAATGCTCTAGCTAGGTCATTTCAAACCCTAAGAGGAAAGCTATACCGGAACAATTTCGGTATTACTTGTCAAAGGTTCTTGCATAATTATAAGTTTATTTTCAATTTTTTATTACGTTAATTAAATTATTTTCCAGGTCACTAAACTATTTGGCAATTTTTAATTAGGCACTGAACTTTTTTTTTTTTTTTTTCAATTGAGCCCTTAAATTTGTATTTGTCTTTGGATTGAGTCCTTCTTTCTAACTATCGTTACAGAAAATTAATTGTCCGAGTTAGTTGTGTAAGTTTGCAATAAAGTTGCTGTATAGTGAACTTTGGAGAGGCTTGTGAGAGAATACTTGGGTTCAATGGACCTACAGAGGTGAGAATACTGGTTGAAGAACCTAACTAAGAATATTGGGCTCAGAAGGTTTAGAACCTACAGAGGTGAGAATATTGGCCCCACTAGAGGTGAGAGTACTCGGTGCATATTTGCAAAGGTGACAATACTAGATTTAGGGGCTATCAGGTCCTGTGGTTAATTTTCTGTAACGACGGTTAGACAGAAGAACCCAATTAAACCCAATTAAAAAATAAATACAAGTTTAAGAACCCAATTGAAAAAAAAAGGTTAGGGACCTATTCAAAGATATTTATTTATTATAAATTTAATTATAATATAATTTATATATTATTTTTTCACAAAATATTAAACAATATTTATTCATTATGAATTTTAATTTTATAAAATAAATATTTATCATGTGTAATGCACAATGCGCAAAATAAAATACTATCTTCTGCTTAGATAAAAATGTATGTGAATCTACATATGAGCTTGTGTCATGTAATTATCTAATAGTGTCATTTCATTCACTTAGTTCTATGAAGACTTAACTACATCTATAAGCCATTGAAAAGAAGCCTCTAGTATGCTTTGAGAGCTCGAAAAGAAGTTTCTCATAACCCAATTTGTACTCTCGAAATTGTTGTTTTTTTCTGTACAATGGACGCACTGAGGTTTGAACCTATAACCTCATGCATTTTACCCCAACTCCCATGATTAAGCCGACCCTAGTGGATTGAAATAGTTGTTAATCACGTGTATTCACATCCTTGGAGACATTTCTTTTAGTTGAAAGCTTCTAGTCATTGTTAGCGTATCAACTTTTGATCTTTGAGGATCAAATTTGACTCATAGAATGTAATATGAATACAAATGTTCACCGTAAAGAGTTGGACCATTTGTTGTTAGAGAACTTGATTATCTTTGACTCACTAGGTTCACTCGAGCAGACTTGGCAAGCTTAATTAATGGCGCTTAATTAACTTGTGCAAGCTTTCACATGATAGAAAAATCGATTTATTTATAAGGCAAAAGAGTTAAACCCTAGCAACAATGGGATACATATATTCACTATTCACAAAGGTGAATTTGCTGAGAAGTACAGAATTTGGACTCAGAGTTTTTTTTTTATTAGCAAAGAACATAATGTGTGTGTGTGTGTGTGTGTGTGTGTGTGTGTGTGTATATATATATATATATATATATATATATATAGGTATTAGGAATACCCAAACTTTTACAAAATAAAAAGAAGCTATGTAGCCTTCCTTCGCACACAATCCAAGGCTGGCTATGTAATAGTTATGTAAAATTTAGATTCAGAGTGTGTTGGCACTTCGTACAAAGCATAGGTACATGCGATTAAAGAACCATCCATGGTTGCCACTTCTTTGTATGAACTTGTTGAGGAAATCTTGTCATGACTTCTGGTGAAATCTATAATCCAATTCAAGTGCGTGTGCAAGGGATGGAACTCCTTGATCTCCGATCGTTCTTTCCTCAAATTGCACCTTTGCAAATCTACTATAAAGGACGATTTGGACCACCTTCGATTGATAACAAATGTGTACTTTGGATCTATCCCTAAAATCTATAACGAATCGTGCACTGTAAGTTCCTTATTCCAATCCCTGGAAATTGTAGAAGCCTTATTTAATTCCCAAGATATTAGAGATTCTTTTAGAATTTGTAACAAAAGAAAGGACAAGTACCTTATGGTCGACTCATGTAACGGGTTGCACTATGGGGTTAGAGAAAGATTAGAAGAATATCACTTATAGAAAAAAAAAACATAGTATCCTTTTGATCTTTCTCTAACCCCACAGTGCAACCCGTTACATGTGTCAACCAGAAGGTACTTGTCCTTTTTTCTGTTACAAATTTTGAAAGAATCTCTAATATCTTGGGAATTAAATAAGGCTCATACAATTTCTAGGGAATGGAAAAAGGAACTTACAGTGCACGATTCCTTATAGATTTTAGGGATAGATCCAAAGTACACATTTGTTATCATTCGGAGGTGTTCCAAATTGTCCTTTGTAGTAGATTTGTGAAGGTGCAATTTGAGGAAAGCACGATCGGACATCAAGGAGTTCCATCCCTTGCACACGCATTTGAATTGGATTAGAGATTTCACCAGAGTTATGACAAGATTTCCTCAAGAAGTTCATACAAAGAAGTGGCGACCATGGTTGGTTCTTTAATCGCATGTACCTGTGCTTTGTGCAAAGTGCCGACACACTCTGAATCCAAATTTTACAGAACTATTACATAAGGAAGACTACATAGCTCCTTTGTTTTGTAAAAGTTTGGGTATTCCTACACACAAACACACATTATGTACTTTGCTGATAAAAAAAACTATATATATAAGTGTTTGGAATACCCATACCCAAACTTTTACAAAATGAAGAAGCTATGTAGCCTTCCTTCCCACACAATCCATGGATGGTTATGTAATAGTTATTTAAATTTGGATTCAGAGTGTGCCGGCACTTCTAAGCATAGGTACATGTGATTAAAGAACCAACCATGGTCGCCACTTCTCTGTATGAACTTCTTGAGGAAATCTTGTCATGACTTCTGGTGAAATCTCTGATCCAATTAAAGTGCGTGTGCAAGGGAAGGAACTCCTTAACATCTGAGATCGTTCTTTCCTCAAATTGCAACTTCGTAAATCTGCTACAAAAGGATGAAAGGACCACCTTCGATTGATAACAAATGTGTACTTTGGATCTATCCCTAAAATCTATAAGGAATCGTGCACGGTAAGTTCCTTATTCCTTATAGATTTTAGGGATAGATCCAAAGTACGAATTTGTTATCATTTGGAGGTGTTCCAAATTGTCCTTTGTAACCGATTTGCAAAGGTGCAATTTTAGGAAAGCACGATCGAACATCAGGGAGTTCCATCCCTTACACATGCATTTGAATTGGATTAGAGATTTCACCAGAATTTGTGACAAGATTTCCTTAACAAGTTCATTGTTGGGATTTTGGCAACTGTACCAAATCGTGCAAGTAACAAAGTGATAAGTCAAGTATCGTCTCCAGAGGGACTTGTATGATAATTTGGTAATTTTAGTAAATTAAGTAGACTACGAATATTGAGAGAATTTAAGTAACCAAAATTAAAAGCAAGGGCATAAAAATAAACAGAAAAATAGAAGGAAATTTGGTTTTGGAAATTTAGCAAACACTTGGTGTGTGTAGAAAATCAATTAAAATAAATCATCGG
The DNA here is from genome assembly GCA_026413185.1 of Pueraria montana var. lobata. Classification (NCBI taxonomy): domain Eukaryota; kingdom Viridiplantae; phylum Streptophyta; class Magnoliopsida; order Fabales; family Fabaceae; genus Pueraria; species Pueraria montana. Next base: position 64,003,375 of record CM048650.1, on the reverse strand, counting down.
GGTTTAACTTCGTTGGACTTCCTAACATGAAATCACTACTCACTCCTTTTCAATTAAATTTTAGTTATCATCAACCCACAAAATTATTCAAACCTTAATTCCTTAAGCGGAAGAATCTAAATCCCTTGATTCCACTATAAATCCCTTGAATTAGTGCAACCAAGGTAATTGCATTAAGAAAAAGGGTTTTAGTGATGACCAATCCTCTTTACCCTATCCCTAGGCATAAAAATGATTGGTTGTCATCTTCAGTTTGCAATCCAAAAGAATTTTCCAATTACCGATGGAATTAAAGAATCATGCAATTGGTTGATCAGACCAAACATAAGCAGTAAGAGTGGAAGAAGAACAATAACAATACTTAATTGAATAAAGAGAATGTAGTAATTACATGAAAATAGTTCTAACTACATTAAATTCCAACGAATAGAAAACTTAGCTACGCATAGCCATAGGGGAAGAAGCAAAAGATGGAGAAAGAATGGAAGATGAATCCAAATGCATCAAAGTCGTCACGCAATGTCTCAGATCTCTCTTCCTTTCGATACTCAAGGTTCGGAACCCTAGGCTAGAACATAAAATACCTATTTAAAGCTATGGGCCAATAAGGGTTCAAGCCCAACAGAAAACAAAACAGAAAAATAAAGATTATTTTCGCAGAGCTCGATGCACTGGTACACGGATTTTTGCACAGCCTATGCAACTTTTTGTCTTCAGAATTTCAGCAAATTTTAAAGCTTGCACAGGTGCACAACTTAGTTGAACAAGTGTATTCCAAGGCTTCCCACAAGCTTCTTTTGCTTCTACAAGACCTTCAAGGCTTTAAACTTCAACCCATTTGATCCTTAACGCATTAATCACTCTTAGGAGATCTCCAAACTTGCTCCACACTTCAACAAAGTTCCTAAAAACACAAGAAACAACCCAAAATCAAGTGTAAAATGGGTAAAATTAAAAATTTCTAACTAAACTAAGCTTCTATTAAAAACTTAACTAAAACGAAGATAAACAAAGCTCAAAAGCATTAAAGATATCAAATAATTGCCCATAAACTACTACAAAATGTAGGAATATAAGGCAATTATCATTCATACAGAGAAGTGGCGACCATGGTTGGTTCTTTAATCGCATGCACCTGTGCTTTGTGCAAAGCGCCGGCACACTCTGAATCCAAATTTTACAGAACTATTACATAACCATCCATGGATTGTGTAGGAAGGAAGGCTACATAGCTCCTTTGTTTTGTAAAAGTTTGGGTATTGGTTAAAGAGGCACTAAGATGGGGCATTGGCAATGGTTCAAAAATTCGAGTTTTGGGCAATCCTTGGTTAAGGGATCATTTTTTTTAAGTCAAAAAGGCATGCAACATGATAGAAGTGGCAGCCATCGATCCCAACTATGTTGGCACCGCTACCCTTACCTATCAAAAGTAGCACGCCCAAATATATTAATAAAAGGAGAGAGAACATATAACTTCATGGGGGGACAAAAACCAAACCCATGATGGAAACTAAGTGAACCTGTAACTAGGGAGACCAATCCTACATGATTGAACTCCTGAGAAATGTAAGTTGGAACACTATATATCCCACCATAAAAAAACCATGAATATGAACAACATGGGAGGCAAGTTTATCAGCACACATATTTCCCTCCCTATAAATATGACTAGCAAAAAAAATTCGTATTTTGAGTAAGCAGAAGACAATTCTTCCACTTGTTATAAATCTGCCAAGGGAAGATACTCTATGTTTTAGAAGCCGCCACCACAAGAGTAGAATCACATTCAAGCCAAAGGTTTTTCCACCCTCCTGAAGCTCCAATTGCTATCACCTTCATGGCTCCAAAAAGTTCAACATGGTGGGCAAAATTAATATTTAAATAAAGCATCACAAAAAGAGAGTTCGCTATTCACAAAAATTCCTCCACAACCTGCCCTTCCTGGGCTACCTTTTGTAGCACCATCTGTGTTGCATTTGATCCAGTTATGGATTGGTGGTCTCCAGTCAACTTGTTTGATGAGCTGCGACTTTCCTGGATGAACCTTTATGGAGAAGAATTTTAGAATATTGAACTTTGTGATGGAAGATGACATGGTTCCCTTTGAATTGTTACCAGTGAACTGGACATTGGCACTAATCAAAGATTTAGTAAGGTGAGGCTGATATCTTTTATTTTCAAACTTTATCTGATTCCTGCTTTGCCAAATGGCCCCAAAAGTGTTGACGATTGCAGAAATGATAATGTCAAGAATTTGGGAAGACTAGTTCTTAGAACACATTGAAAGAATTGCAATAATGGAAGAACAATCAATTCTTTCTCCAATAATTTGGAGCAGCTGTATATTAAGGGATCCTAATCCTTTCATTACTAGTCCTATGAACAATAATTTGGAGCAGCTGTATGTTCGTGATTTACTTGATCAAAGTACAGGTTCATGGAAACAAGGTTTGATCTGTTCTTCATTCAATTCCAGAGATGCTCATGTCATTATGTCCATGCCTTTATACAATCATGCTGAAGAGGACCGTTTAATTTGGAGATTCAGTAAAGATGGTTGTTATTCTGTTAAGTCTGAATATTATCATGTCATGGAATCATTGATAGATAATTGCTCTCTTCGGGTTCCTGGTAATCGGAGGTTAATTTGGAATTTATAGATCCCACAAAGAATTAAAATGCTGTTGTGGTGTATAGCTCATGGTGTTTTGCTCTACCATTTGTCCTTATTGCAGCGACTGTTTAGAATCAGATTGGCATGTCTTGGTACATTGTTCTTATGCTAAGTAAGTTCGGCAGCATTCTTCAGTATGGAGTGCATTGCAGAATATTTATGATAGTGTTGAAGGTATGGATGACATCATTTTTAAGCTTCTGGCGATGCTATCTCAATCTGATGCAGTGGAATTTGCTACCATGATTTGGTGCCTTTGGCGTCGCAGAAATGAAAGACTGTGGGAAGGCCTTACAAAACCAGTTCTTATCTCCATCGATCAGTATCGCTTGTGACTTCATTCATCAGTGGCGGCAAGCTCATGCATCCTCACATGATTTAAACACTTTGCCTCTGACATCAAACACTGCTGGGTGGACTAAACCAGATTCTGGAACATTAAAGCGCAACATCGATGCCTCCATTTTTCATGATCATGGTACTTATGGAGCTGGTATGTGTATCCGAAATAACTTGAGCCATTTTGTTATCACCAAAACATTGTGGAAGTCTGGTTCCCCACCATATTATGAAGCAGAAGCAGTAGCCTTTCATGAAGCCCTCTCCTGGATAAAAGATTTGAATTTGCAGAATGTGATTGTGGAGACAGATTGCAAACACGTTGTTGATTAGTTGAATTCAGCAAATACCAACCAAACTGAGCTAGGAACAATTGTTAAAAACAGCAGGCAGCTCCTTAGTCAGATGGAAAACATTATGGTTCGATTTACTCGGAGACAAGCCAATTGTGTCGCTCATGTTCTCTCTAGGGCATCTCGATTATATGCTAGTCGCCATGTTCATGATTTCATTCCAACCTATATTCATTCTCTTGTTATCAATGAAATGAGATAAGTCTTTTCCTTTAAAAAATATATGAAGTTTTGATTTTTTTTTTTTTTTTTGAGAAAACATTTTATCATCTGAATTGTTAAATTTTACACACAGGTATGAATTTTCTGCGTGAAAGTATATTAATATTTGAATTGCTAAAAAGAGCATACTTCATTTTAATTGTCGTACCTTTCTCTAATTTTTTATTATAGTAATTTTAATATGAATATTTTTCTTTATAGTCTCTTCTGACCTAACTAATAATTTATTGAAGATTTTTTTATCTCAGAAATTTAAATTTTTATCTAATTTAGATTTAATTACATGAAAAAAATAACGAAAGTAATTCATGTATTTATTTCTTTTTTTTTCATTAAAATTACTCCCTCTGGTTCCTATTATAAGGCATAGTTTTGAAGAAATTGGTGGTCCTTAATATAAGGCATTTTACAATTTCTATAAAACTAATTTTTTTTTACCTTATGTGCCCCTATTAAAGATTATGAGTATCTGTATTGTTATTGAATAATGAGAAGAGAATTTAAGAATTCATTAATAACTATTCTCTCTCATATGTTTTGACCCTCCATCTTCCATTATGCCATTAATCAATAAATTCATTAATAACTATTCTCTCTCATACAATTTAATGATGATTAATGAGGGTAAAATTGGGAGATTAGTAAAAAAATTAAAAAAATCAATAAAATCAATTGAATTAATTACTTTTATTGGTCAGTGTATTTTTTGTCCAAAGTGCCTTATAATAGGGACCAGAGGGAGTATATTTGGAGTGCATTTTATTTTAGTGTTTGTTAATAGTTTTTTACTTCATTGTTATAATAATTTTAAAACTTGTTTTTTTTATAGAAAAACTTTTTATTGTTAAATTTTTACATATTCATTCATTTTGATCATTGTTATACATTTTATTTTTAATGTAACTTACTAAAAATATATTAAAATTATTTATTTTCATCTTGATCATTGTTATATTTCATACAGTTAGATCATTCTTATATTTCATACAGTTATATTACCCTGTTATTTTTTTCATCTACTCTATTAATTCCATTTACAAATTATTTTTCATATTAATTATAAAATATATTATATTCTTCAATTATATACTTCAATATTTTTTAGTTATTAAAATGGACTATGATATAAACAATATTTAATTATTTTCGCAAACTAAAATCCCTTGCATAGCACAGGTCCACGAACTAGTTGATCTAATGGCATCAGTTCTAATTAATGACATTCACTTAGTTATTTTAAAGATTAAGTACTAACTACGTCTACAACCCATTGAAAAGAAGCCACTCATCCTTTGAGAGATCGAAATTTATGTACAAATTTGTTCTCTCTTTGACGGTTGTTTACTATTAATCCAATTTGTACATTACAAATAGTTTTTAATCACATGTATTAATGATCTTGGAGTCACTTCTCTTTAGTTGAAAACTATTGGGCAATGTTAACCTATCAACTTTTGAGCTTTGAAGATCAGATTCGAGTCCTAGAGTGTAATTTGAAGAAAAAGTTCACTGTAAACAGTTGGACCATTTGTTGCTAGAGAACTTGATTATTTCAATTCGCCAGGTTCACTAGAGTGGACTTGGCTTTAACTTTTTGTAAGTACTTCAAATTCAATTCTTAAATATCAAATTGATATGAAGAACATGATCAAATCTTTCACAATTTTTATTAGTACAAAGATTAGCTTCACATGAATATTCTTTGTAATAATAAATGATTTTTATTAAATATATGTTGCAAAATTTTAATTAAATATCCACATGTCATTATTTAGTTGAAGAATCTGATGACAAAATTATGAGAAACATATCTATTTTTTATTAGTACAAAGATTAGCTTCACATGAATATTCTTGAGCACTCCTCTCTTTTGGTTGCCTTGTTTTGATTAGGAGCACTGATATTACCAAGATATGTACTTCAGAAATTTACTTGTGTCTTCTGAAGAGCTTGTTGTTTTAGATTCAGTGCTCCAGTACATTGATGCATGACGTCTTCCTTTGTTGCTTCTGGTGCATGCTTATGAACTGTGTAGACTTTTCTCTTTTCAGTCTTCTGTTCTGCATTGCATCTTCTAATTATCCTCTAGCCATGTGTAAATTCTATCGTGAAAACCTCTAGAATCATGTTTCTAGTCATATAAAGCTTCTGATATCTACACTTTGACTTAGAAAACATGACTGCCCTTCTGCTTTTGGTATTCTTCTTCTGAATTTGAACATATCTAGAGACGGAACTAGGAAAATTTCTTTGGGGGGGGGGGGGGGGGGGGTGGGGGGCACAAAAATTTGACACATGTCTTATTAGTAGTCTTAATGTTTTCGTGTTTGGCTATGGCTCGCACAATATCACCAATCGATGACATTGTACATGCATGATAGAATAGATTTGAAATTAAAGGTCTATTGATCCAGTTGTTGACAATTCATTATTTCAACATAGAAAATCAAGTTAATATTGTTGAAATGGTTTTTCTTAATGACAACGTATCTATTTTATTATTATTATTATTATTTCCTCAAATCAATGGTAATTTATTTATATTATATTATTTGTAGTGTGGTAGGATTCATGCAAAGAGGCCAACAATTGTAAAGATTAAAAAGGACAAAGTGCTTGGAATCAACTAAATTTGTATATTATATTATTTTTTGCAAGATTTTTTTTTGGAATAAACTAAAAGTGTAAATTGATTTTTAGTATTATTATTTTTTTATTTTTTCATTTATATCTTGATTCAATTGTTATGAATTTTTACCTTTTGTTTTTTGTACTACACTATTTAAGAATTATTGCTATATCAAAAGCTACGAACATGATTAGCTTATCTATCATTACACGTGTTGCATAAATATTATAATTACAATAATATTAAAGAAAGTACACATTAGAAAATAATGTTTACAAAGATGTTCATATATATACTTATGTTTATAATAATATTTAAATTACAATGATGAGTATTATTTTGTTTTTTTTTTTAGAGGACAATGATGAGTATTATTTGGAATAAACTAAAAGTGCAAATTCATTTTTAGTATTATCTGTTTTATTTTTTTCATTTATATCTTGATTCAATTGTTATGAATTTTTACCTTTTGTTTTTTGTACTACACTATTTAAGAATTATTGCTATATCAAAAGCTACTAACTTGATTAGTTTATCTATCATTACACGTATTGCATAAATATTATAACTACAATAATATTAAAGAAAGTTCACATTAGGAAAGAATGTTTATAAAGATGTTCATATATATATATATATATATATATATATATATATATATATACACACACTTATGTTTATAATAATATTTAAATTACAATGATGAGTATTTTTAATCAAGATTTATAATAGGAGTTATTAATTAACAAAATAATGTCTTTAATAAATATATATTTAAAATATATTTAAATTAAATTCTTACAATAATTTAAGTATAATTTTATTTATTTTTAATAAATTGGTAAATATATTTTATTATAAAATAAGAAGATTGAATCATATTTATCTTGCTATTTTATGATTGAATTTTATTTAAATTTTTAGATTAAATTTAATCTTTTATATAATAAATAATGAAGTTTTGCTGTACTTTTTCCTATCCAAACTAGGAACACTTTTTTTAGTTATTTTTTTTTATTTGATAAATCATACTACCTTTGTCCCTAATTATAATACGTTGTTGACTAATTTACGCATATTAAGAAAATTAATTAATTTAAGTATTAGCATTAAATTTATTAGTACTTGTAATATTTTTCCAAATTTCCCTTTAACATTATTGGGAACCCATTCATCTTCTCCAATCTTCATAGGAGAGAGAAAGAGCCAGTTTAGAGTAATATTCAATTATGGATTAAAATACATAAGGGAAATTGTAGTCAAAAAATAATTAATACACAAGATAGTTGAAATATAAAGTCTTATAAAAAGGGACAAGAAAATTTCAAAACTATGTCTTATAAATTACTTAATACTTATTATTAATTATCGCAACAAAAATCACATATTCAAAACTTATTATAAAAAGAAATACACTATAAATCACATACTATAATTATTAAAAATTTAAAATGATACTAGCTACATAATGTTAAACATCTAAATAAAATCAATATAATTATAATATGCGGTTTGGTTTGGTTTTTTTTTTAATAAAAACCAAAAACCGAACCAAACCGCAAAAAGTATGCGGTTTTTGATATTTTCGGTTTTTGCGGTTTTCGGTTTTTGCGGTTTTCAGTTTTTTTTGGTTCTGTTTGGCGGTTTACAAATAGTTTGGTTTGATTTTGAACATCCCTATTAAAGAGTGGGTTTTTAATCCACATTTTATAAAATATTTTATTTTCATTTTTTGTTATTAGGTTTCGGAGAAAGGATAATAGTTTTAATGTAACACCCCTTGTTACATTGTCGCAAAACATACATAAAATGCTTCATATTTACTTTTAATAAAACTCTTAATTAATTTGTTTATGGAAAATCATGTAAATTTTTTGTGCATTTCAAACATCAATGAATAAAAGCGGAATTTAAAATATAACCAACATGATGAAAGGAAACATAACATAACCATTAATCAAAGGTGTTCCAACTGTAACATAGTTTGGATGAATACAACTAGAATCAAAATATAAATGAAAGTAATAACTGAAATACATAACGACCATAGAAAGTATAACTATTCAACCCCTCTAACATCATCCTAGCATAGCGGTACCTAACATGCTAATCCCCCCTCTCATCATCAAACTTAATAGAGTGATGGTCGTTGCGACAAAGGTGGACATATGTACCCATCGTCGATGTCAGGATTCACAACATGCTGCTCACAGTAAAGTATGGAATACTCCGGCGGGAAAGGTGAGTTTAGCTAACACCAACGGTATGCCTATCGATGGTAGGTTATGAATGATGAGGTTTCCATGATAGTGATATCTACACTCACCCTTATGGAAAAACGACTACCCCATCGGGTTGGAAGTCACTTCTAGGTTCCACGTTGCTGGGTCCATCTTTGCGCACATGCATACAAAATAAACAGAAAAAGGTATGGAGTGATGTTGTATTCTTTGATGTCATTTCCATGGAAAGAGTTGAGACCTTTCCCACCCCAACACACAAGTAAGAAGTGTATAACATATACCCTAATTTATAGGGAACCTATTATTTTATCTATGTTATCATGGCCATCACCATATCCTCATCATCAACATCATCATCCTCATCCTCATATGGATCTGTACTTATGGTTGATCAACCTTTGTCACAATTTCATCCTTGGGAAGCGATGGGGAGTAATTATATCTTTGATCTTCATCCAATGTACATTGACCCCAATACCAACTCTTCAGTCATCATAATCAAGTCATATCCTCATTACGCATAATCCACCAGGTGAAACCTCGCAAGAGATAAACCCTTTGCTTCATCACAGATAGTCTGGCATTCATCGAAGTGTGCTAGTTGGCTTCATTCATCCTGGCACATGGGTTGCAGCCTACTCCTATGACTCCACGCATTCGCGCCATTCACCCCTTAAGCCCACACAAGGCCACGCCCTAAACCATGTGATAGTAGCTTCCTGCACCATGTCCAATCATACCTTCCGTGGAACTTGGATAGTCCAAGTCCTCAAGGCTCTAAGGTACCCATTTTCGGATAATTTTCGAAGAGTTTGTCTTATATGAACAATGGTTGTTCTCACCCTTATAAGTATGATCATCATACACAAATAAATATTTTCATGTATATAATGGGCATGACACAAGAAGCATAATAATCAATAATAATCTTGGTACACTATCAAACATTCCAAGGCATAGTAATTTCATACATACATTCTCATGCATTTTAATAGTGACGACATATGATATACGTTCACATATTCATTTGTAATTAGCAAGTCCTTGTAAATAATTGTAAAAGGTTCAATAACTTGATAATTAATAATAATTTCATACCATGTCAATATTTATATAAATCATGCGTACACATCATACGTTCACGGGTGAATGTGATAAATACGTCTTTTTTTACCAAGATGCGACAATCTCATTATTATAAAACTGTACACGTTATAATAATAACTATTTGTTTTTAGAAAAGTATATTCATTTCTTAAAACAGTAGCTATTTATAAGTAGTAATTTCTTTCTCTTATTTCATAGTTGAAAATAAATTTGGTATGTATGCATGCACACACACACGTCACACACACACACACACACACACACACACACACAACTATTTTCATTTAACTTGAAATCCTTGTGTATGTTTAATTAAAAGAGGTTAATGGTTATGCACTGTCAGTGTAAAACAATTTTAGGGTATTTATCATAAAAGTCAATAAACTTACCATACATGGTGGGTTGTGATTGGATGACTGTGTAAAACTATTCACTATTAGTGCATAACCTATTTTCTCTAATTAAAATATGAGGGACCCATTAAATAAAACTTATATAAGCTCTTTATTTAAAAACATGTAACAACCCAATCTGTTACTGTTTGCACCACCAAAATTACTAACTGGCCCAAAAATAGCATCAGGCCAGTATTTCTGTTTGTACCCACATCACTTACTAGAGGCACTCCTAGCAGATTTCTATTTTTTCTATTTTTTATTCTTTCTTTTTTCCTTGGCTCAAACAATCATACACATCAACACAAATAATTAAACTTACATACGTTTTAAATAAATTCAATCGTGTTATTCAATTATTTTCAATAAACATCAAATTATTGATAATTAAATAAATCACACAAACAATCTCAAAAATAATTAAATCATAACAATATAAAATCAAATTAATTAAAATTTAAACCAAACAATTAATATCATAAACGCAGATAATGAGTTTATATATTAATTAAATTAAGCACTTTAATTCTAAATTTTTTTAAGCAATTAGTTGCAATTTCTTGCAGACTTAAATCCTTCACACCAACAATTCCATTTTCAGAAATGCTTAAATTTCTTAAAATTCATAAATCAACGCCAATTCCTATAAGGCGAAAATTGAGTCATTACATTTAATGATGTCATTATTGAGTATTTGGATTCGTGCATTTATTTATTGGTTATTATGTATTCATTCATTATATTAGTAATTATATTTGTAAATTTTATTTTTTTAAAATAATAATATTTGTTGCAAAAATTAAAATGATTAGAACTAAAGGTATTAATCAATAATTATTATTTCATTTATCATTTATAATTATTTGTAGTGTACAAGTTTGATAATGTTTCAAAAATTATTAATATGTAATTATCGCTAATATCATATACATAATGAATTATACGTGTCTTGCATAATAATAAAAAAAATGTCTAAAGACTTTTTTATATTCATGAATTATATATAAAAAAGATTGTTTTTAGCTCCCTTGTTTTTAGCTCTGCATCTTATCATCTGATTTATTTCCACTTTTATTACTCCTTTTATTAATTATTTCCACTTTCATTAATCCTTTTATGTTATTATTTAGTTGAAGAATATGACAAAATTGTAAGAAACATATCTAATTTTTCTTCTTTTTCTTAACCCAAATCGACAAAAAAATGTTAAGTGTTCGCTTTTGTTCTGCTTTTGCCGTGGCTTTCTAGGTAGGTAGGCATTTATATCAGAATTTATTGGACTAAATTTGTTAAGAGGATCTGCCTTGTATTTAGCTCTGCATCTTATTGCCTGATTTTTTTTCCCACTTATATTACTCCTTTTATTAATTATTTCCACTTATATTATTCCTTTTATGTCATTATTTAATTGAAGAATATGACAAAATTGTAAGAAACATATCTAATTTTCTTCTTTTTCTTAACCCAAATCGACAAAAAATGTTAAGTGTGTGCTCTTGTTCTGCTTTTGCAGTGGCATTCTAGGAAGTTAGGCATTTAAATAAGAATTTATTGGACTGAATTTGTTAAGAGGATCTGCCTTGTTTTTAGCTCTGCATCTTATCGCCTGATTTATTTCCACTTTTATTACTCCTTTTATTAAAAGATTAAATAAATTTAATTCTCAAATAAAATATTTATTTATTTATTTATAAGGCAGAACGGTTAAACCCTAGTAACATCGGGCTATATATATATTCACTGTTCAGGAAGGTGCATGTGTTGAGAAGTACAGAATTTTCTACACCAAAAAAAAACAGAAGTACAGAAACATGCAATCAGAGATGCAACCATGGTCGCCACTCCTCTGTAACGAACTCATTGAGTATATCTTGTCATGGCTTCCAGTGAAATCTTTGATCCAATGCAAGTGCGTGTGCAAGGGATGGAACTCCTTGATGTCCGATCCCTATTTCATCCAATTGCACCTTCGCAAATCTGCTGCAAAGGACGATTTGGAACACCTCCGATTTATCACAAATGTCTACTTCAGATCTATCCCTGCAATCTACAAGGAATCGTGCACTGTAAGTTCCTTGTTCCATTCCCTACAAATTGAAAGATCCTTATTTAATTACCCAAACATTGTAGATTCTTTTGGAATTTGTAACGGAAAAATGGACAAGTACCTTCTGGTCGGTTCATGTAATGGGTTGCACTGCGAGGTAAGTAAAAGATCAGAAGGATACCATGTTCAGTTTTTGAACAAGGCTACAAGGGTAATATCCAGAAAATCGCCAACGCTGTGTTTTTCCACGGGCAGCAGCTGTGGTAGAACACAGTTTGGGTTTGGCTATGATCCTTCAAGTGACAATTACAAGGTGGTAGCAATGGCATTGACTCGGCTTTCACGTGATCAATCAGTAAAAACTGAGATGAAAGTTTATGGCATGGGTGACAGTTGTTGGAGAAACCTTGATGGTTTTCCTGATCTTTGGTCTTTACCTAAAGTTGGTGGAGTGTATCTGAGTGGAACCCTTAATTGGGTTGTTATGACAAATGATGCTGCTAAAATTGAAATGGTAATTATTTCTGTTGACCTGGAGAAGGAGACGAGCAGATCATTGTTTCTGCCTGACATTAATCTTTGCTTTGTTGATCTAAATATTGGAGTTTTTAGAGACTCACTGTGCGTTTGGCAAGATTACAACCACACCCATCTTGGCATATGGCAAATGAGGGAGTTTGGAGACGACAGGTCTTGGATTCAATTAATAAATTTTTGTTATCTCCCTCTTCAAATTCATTCTTTTGAATCACAACCAATGTTTCTCCCATTGTGCATGCCTAAGAATGGGGACATCTTCATGCTGATGTTCACTAGCAACGCTGGTGAATACCGAACGATTTTCTATAACCAGAGGGATGATAAGTTACAACTTTCTAGCATTCCTGCACATAGCTTCAGAACTTTGATGGGGCTCAACCTCAAGATTTTTACCGAAAGTTTGGTCATACCTTATTGAAATCAAGGTCGAATAGGCTGCTGTTTACTATTTTATTTACCTGAATTTATGACTTTCTTTGTCTATGATTAATTTAATTATTTAAATGTAAATTACTAAGTATATAAACTTCACAATGAGTGAAAAATAATTCCCGAAAAAATTCATTTTAGATGCATATAATGTCCACTCTGCAAGCAAAACCATTGGTGACCACCATTCATTCTTTCATGGTAGGAGTTGTGGATTATTTATTTATTTATTTATTTTTGTTAATGATTTTGTGCCTTCTCTTGCAAAGCATTTATTTTAAATAATATGTTGTTCTTTATATTGGCATAATGAGAAATAACTAAAATTGTGTTTATGAAAAGAAAACTATAATAACAAATAGAATTCAATGTTTAGAAAAAAAATAATTTTGAAGAATATTTTTTTTATCTAATATATGGCCAATGAATCTCTCCTATTACTACTAGATTGCAAAAGGACAGGATGCAAATGTTAATTAGTTCTACCTAGACAACTTGGGCAAAAATAAAAAAGTCTATGGCAAAAATAAAAATGAAAATTGATTATCTATAACAAGTCTCAAATTAAAGAAATACCACGTGACATCACAATGACTATTACCCAAAAACAAAAATAATTTTCGAATGAATTAAACATAACTAAAGAATTAACTCAATATGGTGGTGGCTAAATTTTTTTTTTACTAAATAAACTAATAACCTACCGCTCGATGATCTCTTGGACTCAGGGGAGGCGATTAGTCCCATGGCTTCCAACTATGCGTACACCGTCCTTTCAGCAAAAAAAAAAAAAAAAGAATATAAATTCCATTAGTCATTTTTTTTTACAATTTTGCAATTTAAATTTCAATACAATTAAATCACACTAACTGATAAGGGCATTATTTGGAGAATAATTAAAGGCTTAAATAAATTTTAGGTCCCTGATAAATTTCCAAATTTTGCTTTTTGAGTCCCTGATAAATTTTTTTCGTTGTTTTGAGTCACTGATATATTAAAAATTTTGTTTTTGGTCCCTGCCATTAGTTAAGTGATGACATGGCACCATCTCAATGGTTGATATATATTGGGAAGATCTGTTTGGATGGTGCCACATCATCATTTATTAGGGACCTAAAAGTTATTTAAGCCATAATTAAATTCAATACAATTTAAACTATAATAACAAATAGAACTCAATGTTTAGAAAAAAATAATTTTGAAGAATATTTTTTTTATCTAATAAATGGCCAATGAATCTCTCCTATTAGATTGCAAAATGGTCAGTAGTAAAAGATGTATTAGAAAGAATGTTTTGGGGAGTATGCTCCTCCTTATTTTGAAAATAAGTGTACTCACTTTTGTTTGATTTTTAGTTTTGTTACTATTTTCTTCTTTGCCTTGTATTTTCACTCTGCAACGCCGAGTACGAATTCCGTGCTTCTCATATCTTTCACCTTCTACTAAAGATCAACATTGAAGTCTTTCTCCTTATGACAATAAAACTGCAAAACTTTTTTTTTTTAATAAAATTGGTGATAATATAAAAAACCAAAGATGAGAAACAAGTTAAAAAAGTTGATGTTGCAATTCATTCTTTCATAGCATGTCAAATAGGAAAATAAAAAATAAGGAATGAATGGGGAAGTGGGTGTGGTTATGGGATTTTGAATGTAGTAGCTTTGGATTATTCATCATACTCCTGAATCTCCTACCTATGTACTAGACACCCATGGTGCTGTAGTTCAAGAGGATTTGTGTGTTTTATCCAGTCTTTGGGGCAATCGAGTAGAACAAGAAGATGATGCCCAACCTCAATCTCCCAAGAATATGCCGCAAGAAGAGGGCTTCACTATACACCTCTCCAAGTCACAGCGTAAGAAGCTAAACAAGAAAAAGAGACAGCAAGACACTGATGTTTTGGAATGCTTGTGGCCTGGGTAATCTAGACATGAGATTAGTCCTAAAGGAGTTATGCTCCCAACATAAACCAGATCTTTTGCTACTGGCTGAACCCTGGATCTTACCTAATCTTACCTGGTATAGACTTGGTCTTAAACCGGTTTTTGTTAACGATAGGGGTGCCTTGAAACCAAATTTATGGGTTCTATGTAATTCCAATATCTCTCCTTCTGTGATTTCTATTTCCAATCAGTTTATTGCTTTGTCATTTCTGGTGGATAACCAATCTTTTTTTATAGCCGGGATTTACGCATGTACCACTTACATTTTAAGAAGGCAACATTGGCTTGATTTAACCTCTTTACAAAGCTCTTTTCAGTGTCCCTGGATGTTTGTAGGATATTATAATGCTATTCTTGGAGCCCATGAAAAATGGGGTGTGTTACGGATATTGAGTTGTTGACTGGCCCAAAGGCACTACATAGGTCAAACAACCCTATTAGTGGACCAACTAAGCAAAGTGAGCCCAAACTCCAAAGGCCCCAACCTATGAAGACTGCATCAGTTTGGATGAAGGATTATGTGAAGAAGTAAACAAATGACACACATCTATAGAATTTACTTAATCCAATAATTGTCAATTACCCTTTGTATTTGAGGAAGTTGTTATTAGATTCCTTTTTGTTAGTGGTAGGGACAAATGTCTATCAATCTGTTAGAGAGAAGAATTTCACCTACATGTAATTATGACATGAATGAAAGGGGCAGAAAATCATTACTTGAAAAGTTTACTTCTCAAAATTCTCTTTCCTAATTTCTAGAGTCCACTCCTACTCGAAAGGAGCATTCACCTACCCCTATCATTTGGTGCTCTTGTTGCTCACCTTGCCTCCCACAAAATCCGAAAAGAACCAGGACGATCTCCTTCAACAATGCCTTGTGCAGATGAAAGAGATGCAACTTCAAATGCATCAATAGTATTCCACCATGACATTTGAGCTAGCCACCTTTAAGGAGCAAGTTCAGCTTTCCACATCGTACTCCCCTTCTGGTCTTCGTCCTATGCCCGTTCAAGTTGCGAAAGTGAGTCTCACCCCTTTTGATGGCTCGAATCCCCTTGAATGGATTTTTCAGGCAGAATGGTATTTTGAACTTACTCAGACTCCCTTGCCTCAACGCCTTTCATTGGTCCCCTTCTTTATGCAAGGCCCTACTCTTACTTGGTTCAAATGGCTTCATGCCAACAACCAACTCTCTACCTGGGAGGGCTTCATCAGATCATTAGAGTTACGGTTCGGTCCTTCATCCTACATTAACCATCAGGCCGCCCTCTTCAAACTCCAACAGACTGGTAATGTTACGGAGTATCAACAACAATTTGAGACTTTTTCCAATCGCGTGGTTGGGATGAACCCCGAGTCCCTACTCAATTGCTTTATTTATGGTCATTGGTCTGATATTCAAGTCGAGTTAGCAATTTATCAGCCTTATTCCTTGGCACAGGCTATTGGGTTAGCCCGTTTGGTGGAAGATAAGCTCTGGTATACGCGTCCTCCATTTATACGATCCTTCAAATCATCCCCATCTTCTCAAACGTCACAATCTCCTTCCATTTTGGGTTCCCCCCTGTATCTTCTCCGACAACGTCAGTGCCCATCTGTCATGTGAACTCCGCTATCATTGCGGAATGCCGAGCTAAGGGGTTGTGTTTTAATTGCGATGAAAAATTCAGCCCGGGTCATCGTTGCAAGCAGAAACAATTCTTATTGTGGTTATGTGATGATGTGTCCAATGACGAGTCAGAACCTCCACTGTTGGATCTCGGACCTAAGACAACGGATACTTTCGGGCACGTCATGATACCATTGATGAAATCAACATCTGGGGGTGAACACTTTCATTTATCTCCAATGGCACTCCGAGGACCACATTCTTCACGGACTTTGCAGGTTACTGGTCGTATTCAGGAACTTGAGGTCACAATCCTTATCGATTCTAGAAGCTCCCACAACATTTTACAATTTCGTATTGCAGAGTTTTTTGGTCTTCCGATGGTGGCTATTAAACCCTTATTCGGTGGTGGTGGCACTACAAGGAATAAGACATTTAGTAACAGCAAAAAATTGTAGGTATAAGACAAAAAACCGTAGGTAGATTCCCAAAAACCTATTCCAACGGACATTTATTTCCGTCATTTATAATTCGCTATACCTACGATTTGTCTCTATTATTATATTCACATTTAAGATTCGATCAATAATTTTTAGTGACTGTTTATATGTTTTAGGTTTAATTTATTATCTTTTATAAAACATTAATCCAATTTAAAGATCAATATACAATAAATAAATAAATTTAACAACCAAAATAAAATAAAACTTCAATCATATTAAAAATTAACATGCCCCAAACTTTAGACATGTTCATCTAAAAGTCGCATAATTGAGTAAACTATACACAAAGTATCATAACTACTTGAAAAATCACAAAGAAATATCTACATAAATGATGTTTATAAAAAACTACTAGTGTAGTCAGACTTAATCAACAAGTGTGCGTCAGTTTAGCCTCATAATCTTTGAACTCTCCAGCATGCAACTAGCCAATTCTGTTGAATCGAGTTATGGTCCAATCTGTTAATTATGGTTATTTTATTATAAAACTGAGTATTTAAATTCTCTAGTAAATGCGATGTATTTGTCCATTTGTGTTATTTGTTGACTTTAATTTTGAGGCACAGGGAATGTTCGGTCTCATCTTTGCGCAGGCATAAGCAGATAATGTCACCAAATGTTCTTAGTGTCTTCCTTGTAATAAAAATGTGGAATACCTGAATAAGTTTTGGAGGTCAAAATGATTTAATAGACTACGAATTAACTTATGATGTATATATTAGTCTTATTCTACCTCAATTCAGTGTTCAATGGCAAGTATGATTTTCTTTTCTCTATCTGAAATGTCTACTCTTCTGCCTGGATTTGGATCCTCTAAGAATGGAATGTGCACTTAGTAAAATCCAGAAATTATAAGATTTGACACAAATTAAAGTCAATGACTTAGTTTAATTTCATGGGTAAAATATAAACAACACAAGAATACAAAAATGTAAAATTGAGAAGCAAGTTCCAAGAATATCTAGATTTTGGTTTCTGTCAAACAGTTAATGATCTTCTGTCGGTAGGTGTGTGTTTGGAATGAATTTACTAATGTCGGTTTGTAGTAAACATGTATTAGGTCATTGGTAAGTGTTGAAAGAGAGAAAAACAAATGCTAGAGATGCTGAAACAGTGTGTTTTAACAACACAATGGAGTCCGCTTTATATAAATTTAATGCAACAAATGCAAATAAATATAGGAGATAATATTCCTATTAACATGATAAGATAGGCCTATAATTACAAAGATCCTACTTAAATTAAATAAAGGAACAAATCATAATAGAAAATAAAAGTAAATCCTAACATATCATATAGGATACTCTAAAATATTCTAAAAGTAAATCACTCGTGCCTTTTACACCCTATTTGGTAAAGAGGAAGGAAATAGAGGGAGTGAAAATAGGTAGGAGAGAGAAATAGATAAAAAATGAAGTGAAAGTATGGATTGCTTGGTTTAAGAGGAATAAAAGAGAAATAATGTGGAAATAAAATTATGAGGTTGTTTAGTTTGAAAGAAAGAAAAATAAAGAAATTAGATTATTACTAAAAGTATTATTTTATCCATAAATATGTATGTAATCATTTTTTTTATCGTAGTCCCCTATAGCTTGCCATATAATTGATAATTATACTATCAGTATAATTGATTATGCTAAAATATAATTGATTATGCTAAAATATAATTGATTTGGTAGAAATCTCAATAAATCAATTAAGGAAGTTAACAATAAGAGATATTGCTTTGTCCTTTTGTTTTATTATAAGCAAGATTTATATATTATATTGCCTCACCAATATCCCTCACAAATAAGTAAAGAGATAAGAACAATTTATCACCATATCCTAAATTCTTTATATATATATATATATATATAGTTTAGTGAAATGTCAATAAGCTAATACACCTCCATGATATTTCTTTGCATATGAGAGTGGATATATACTTGTGTGGGACCTACCATTTTTTTAAAATCTATTTTTTGTATTTCTCGCCTACCAAACTAGGGAACTTTGCCGCCTCACCCTTATTTCTCTTTCCCTCTTTGCCGTTTAAGTCCTATTTTATATATGTACCAAAAAAAGTGCTAGGGTTAGGGTTTCACTCTTTTATTAAATACTTTCATTTTGCTTTCCCTGGTTCTATCCATTGAAGGATGGATCATTTTGGTCATTGGTGTGCACGACGAAGAACAAGAGGACATTTACAAAACCTGCATTTGAATCTCGATCATGACACCAATTTTGTCAAAGTGAGTGATAAACACTTTTTTTCTTTGCTTGTTGCAACTGATTTATTGAGCTACCTGGCACGCTTCTAGTTTTGCACTTTCAGCCATCAAGATAATTCATTAGGTAATTCATTATAAATACATGGCATGTAAATCAAATTGTTAGATTAGGTTCAATTCCTATTGTTTCAGTTGAAAATTGAATATATTGGATTGTATTGTTTTGATTTGAAGAGTCGTGATTTGTGAATTTTAATGGAAGATTTTTTGTTGTTGGTGGATGATGCCCTCTATATATAATAATAAAAACCTATGCTAAACGCTAACTTGTTTCTATACCTTCTAGTCAGTTTTACAGTCAACCCAATCCAATGTATCCCCGGGTCGACAGTGCATTAATCCATGTCATAGCTTATTTTCTAGCCTTTGCGCCTCTTTGGCTTAAGGCTGGAGGGTTGTGTACCCTCCGGGTCGGGTTAACCTATCATGCCGACCTGACCAATGAAGAGCTATTGTAAAACCCAATCTCACATAATCATAACAGCCCAAAGCATGGGGGGAAAGGATTTGGTACATTACTAGTGATCAACCTCTAACCTTGGAAGATTGGACGATGAGTCTAAGGGATAAAAAGGACCTAACTGACTAGGTAGAGGCATAGATTACACTTTGAATGCTCTAGCTAGGTCATTTCAAACCCTAAGAGGAAAGCTATACCGGAACAATTTCGGTATTACTTGTCAAAGGTTCTTGCATAATTATAAGTTTATTTTCAATTTTTTATTACGTTAATTAAATTATTTTCCAGGTCACTAAACTATTTGGCAATTTTTAATTAGGCACTGAACTTTTTTTTTTTTTTTTTTCAATTGAGTCCTTAAATTTGTATTTGTCTTTGGATTGAGTCCTTCTTTCTAACTATCGTTACAGAAAATTAATTGTCTGAGTTAGTTGTGTAAGTTTGCAATAAAGTTGCTGTATAGTGAACTTTGGAGAGGCTTGTGAGAGAATACTTGGGTTCAATGGACCTACAGAGGTGAGAATACTGGTTGAAGAACCTAACTAAGAATATTGGGCTCAGAAGGTTCAGAACCTACAGAGGTGAGAATATTGGCCCCACTAGAGGTGAGAGTACTCGGTGCATATTTGCAAAGGTGACAATACTAGATTTAGGGGCTATCAGGTCCTGTGGTTAATTTTCTGTAACGACGGTTAGACAGAAGAACCCAATTAAACCCAATTAAAAAATAAATACAAGTTTAAGAACCCAATTGAAAAAAAAGGTTAGGGACCTATTCAAAGATATTTATTTATTATAAATTTAATTATAATATAATTTATATATTATTTTTTCACAAAATATTAAACAATATTTATTCATTATGAATTTTAATTTTATAAAATAAATATTTATCATGTGTAATGCACAATGCGCAAAATAAAATACTATCTTCTGCTTAGATAAAAATGTATGTGAATCTACATATGAGCTTGTGTCATGTAATTATCTAATAGTATCATTTCATTCACTTAGTTCTATGAAGACTTAACTACATCTATAAGCCATTGAAAAGAAGCCTCTAGTATGCTTTGAGAGCTCGAAAAGAAGTTTCTCATAACCCAATTTGTACTCTCGAAATTGTTGTTTTTTTCTGTACAATGGACGCACTGAGGTTTGAACCTATAACCTCATGCATTTTACCCCAACTCCCATGATTAAGCCGACCCTAGTGGATTGAAATAGTTGTTAATCACGTGTATTCACATCCTTGGAGACATTTCTTTTAGTTGAAAGCTTCTAGTCATTGTTAGCGTATCAACTTTTGATCTTTGAGGATCAAATTTGACTCATAGAATGTAATATGAATAAAAATGTTCACCGTAAAGAGTTGGACCATTTGTTGTTAGAGAACTTGATTATCTTTGACTCACTAGGTTCACTCGAGCAGACTTGGCAAGCTTAATTAATGGCGCTTAATTAACTTGTGCAAGCTTTCACATGATAGAAAAATCGATTTATTTATAAGGCAAAAGAGTTAAACCCTAGCAACAATGGGATACATATATTCACTATTCACAAAGGTGAATTTGCTGAGAAGTACAGAATTTGGACTCAGAGTTTTTTTTTTATTAGCAAAGAACATAATGTGTGTGTGTGTGTGTGTGTGTGTATATATATATATATATATATATATATATATATATATAGGTATTAGGAATACCCAAACTTTTACAAAATAAAAAGAAGCTATGTAGCCTTCCTTCGCACACAATCCAAGGCTGGCTATGTAATAGTTATGTAAAATTTAGATTCAGAGTGTGTTGGCACTTCGCACAAAGCATAGGTACATGCGATTAAAGAACCATCCATGGTTGCCACTTCTTTGTATGAACTTGTTGAGGAAATCTTGTCATGACTTCTGGTGAAATCTATAATCCAATTCAAGTGCGTGTGCAAGGGATGGAACTCCTTGATCTCCGATCGTTCTTTCCTCAAATTGCACCTTTGCAAATCTACTATAAAGGACGATTTGGACCACCTTCGATTGATAACAAATGTGTACTTTGGATCTATCCCTAAAATCTATAACGAATCGTGCACTGTAAGTTCCTTATTCCAATCCCTGGAAATTGTAGAAGCCTTATTTAATTCCCAAGATATTAGAGATTCTTTTAGAATTTGTAACAAAAGAAAGGACAAGTACCTTATGGTCGACTCATGTAACGGGTTGCACTATGGGGTTAGAGAAAGATTAGAAGAATATCACTTATAGAAAAAAAATACATAGTATCCTTTTGATCTTTCTCTAACCCCACAGTGCAACCCGTTACATGTGTCAACCAGAAGGTACTTGTCCTTTTTTCTGTTACAAATTTTGAAAGAATCTCTAATATCTTGGGAATTAAATAAGGCTCATACAATTTCTAGGGAATGGAAAAAGGAACTTACAGTGCACGATTCCTTATAGATTTTAGGGATAGATCCAAAGTACACATTTGTTATCATTCGGAGGTGTTCCAAATTGTCCTTTGTAGTAGATTTGTGAAGGTGCAATTTGAGGAAAGCACGATCGGACATCAAGGAGTTCCATCCCTTGCACACGCATTTGAATTGGATTAGAGATTTCACCAGAGTTATGACAAGATTTCCTCAAGAAGTTCATACAAAGAAGTGGCGACCATGGTTGGTTCTTTAATCGCATGTACCTGTGCTTTGTGCAAAGTGCCGACACACTCTGAATCCAAATTTTACAGAACTATTACATAAGGAAGACTACATAGCTCCTTTGTTTTGTAAAAGTTTGGGTATTCCTACACACAAACACACATTATGTACTTTGCTGATAAAAAAAACTATATATATAAGTGTTTGGAATACCCATACCCAAACTTTTACAAAATGAAGAAGCTATGTAGCCTTCCTTCCCACACAATCCATGGATGGTTATGTAATAGTTATTTAAATTTGGATTCAGAGTGTGCCGGCACTTCTAAGCATAGGTACATGTGATTAAAGAACCAACCATGGTCGCCACTTCTCTGTATGAACTTCTTGAGGAAATCTTGTCATGACTTCTGGTGAAATCTCTGATCCAATTAAAGTGCGTGTGCAAGGGAAGGAACTCCTTAACATCTGAGATCGTTCTTTCCTCAAATTGCAACTTCGTAAATCTGCTACAAAAGGATGAAAGGACCACCTTCGATTGATAACAAATGTGTACTTTGGATCTATCCCTAAAATCTATAAGGAATCGTGCACGGTAAGTTCCTTATTCCTTATAGATTTTAGGGATAGATCCAAAGTACGAATTTGTTATCATTTGGAGGTGTTCCAAATTGTCCTTTGTAACCGATTTGCAAAGGTGCAATTTTAGGAAAGCACGATCGAACATCAGGGAGTTCCATCCCTTACACATGCATTTGAATTGGATTAGAGATTTCACCAGAATTTGTGACAAGATTTCCTTAACAAGTTCATTGTTGGGATTTTGGCAACTGTACCAAATCGTGCAAGTAACAAAGTGATAAGTCAAGTATCGTCTCCAGAGGGACTTGTATGATAATTTGGTAATTTTAGTAAATTAAGTAGACTACGAATATTGAGAGAATTTAAGTAACCAAAATTAAAAGCAAGGGCATAAAAATAAACAGAAAAATAGAAGGAAATTTGGTTTTGGAAATTTAGCAAACACTTGGTGTGTGTAGAAAATCAATTAAAATAAATCATCGGGGTTTAACTTCGTTGGACTTCCTAACATGAAATCACTACTCACTCCTTTTCAATTAAATTTTAGTTATCATCAACCCACAAAATTATTCAAACCTTAATTCCTTAAGCGGAAGAATCTAAATCCCTTGATTCCACTATAAATCCCTTGAATTAGTGCAACCAAGGTAATTGCATTAAGAAAAAGGGTTTTAGTGATGACCAATCCTCTTTACCCTATCCCTAGGCATAAAAATGATTGGTTGTCATCTTCAGTTTGCAATCCAAAAGAATTTTCCAATTACCGATGGAATTAAAGAATCATGCAATTGGTTGATCAGACCAAACATAAGCAGTAAGAGTAGAAGAAGAACAATAACAATACTTAATTGAATAAAGAGAATGTAGTAATTACATGAAAATAGTTCTAACTACATTAAATTCCAACGAATAGAAAACTTAGCTACGCATAGCCATAGGGGAAGAAGCAAAAGATGGAGAAAGAATGGAAGATGAATCCAAATGCATCAAAGTCGTCACGCAATGTCTCAGATCTCTCTTCCTTTCGATACTCAAGGTTCGGAACCCTAGGCTAGAACATAAAATACCTATTTAAAGCTATGGGCCAATAAGGGTTCAAGCCCAACAGAAAACAAAACAGAAAAATAAAGATTATTTTCGCAGAGCTCGATGCACTGGTACACGGATTTTTGCACAGCCTATGCAACTTTTTGTCTTCAGAATTTCAGCAAATTTTAAAGCTTGCACAGGTGCACAACTTAGTTGAACAAGTGTATTCCAAGGCTTCCCACAAGCTTCTTTTGCTTCAACAAGACCTTCAAGGCTTTAAACTTCAACCCATTTGATCCTTAACGCATTAATCACTCTTAGGAGATCTCCAAACTTGCTCCACACTTCAACAAAGTTCCTAAAAACACAAAAAACAACCCAAAATCAAGTGTAAAATGGGTAAAATTAAAAATTTCTAACTAAACTAAGCTTCTATTAAAAACTTAACTAAAACGAAGATAAACAAAGCTCAAAAGCATTACAGATATCAAATAATTGCCCATAAACTACTACAAAATGTAGGAATATAAGGCAATTATCATTCATACAGAGAAGTGGCGACCATGGTTGGTTCTTTAATCGCATGCACCTGTGCTTTGTGCAAAGCGCCGGCACACTCTGAATCCAAATTTTACAGAACTATTACATAACCATCCATGGATTGTGTAGGAAGGAAGGCTACATAGCTCCTTTGTTTTGTAAAAGTTTGGGTATTGGTTAAAGAGGCACTAAGATGGGGCATTGGCAATGGTTCAAAAATTCGAGTTTTGGGCAATCCTTGGTTAAGGGATCATTTTTTTTAAGTCAAAAAGGCATGCAACATGATAGAAGTGGCAGCCATCGATCCCAACTATGTTGGCACCGCTACCCTTACCTATCAAAAGTAGCACGCCCAAATATATTAATAAAAGGAGAGAGAACATATAACTTCATGGGGGGACAAAAACCAAACCCATGATGGAAACTAAGTGAACCTGTAACTAGGGAGACCAATCCTACATGATTGAACTCCTGAGAAATGTAAGTTGGAACACTATATATCCCACCATAAAAAAACCATGAATATGAACAACATGGGAGGCAAGTTTATCAGCACACATATTTCCCTCCCTATAAATATGACTAGCAAAAAAAATTCGTATTTTGAGTAAGCAGAAGACAATTCTTCCACTTGTTATAAATCTGCCAAGGGAAGATACTCTATGTTTTAGAAGCCGCCACCACAAGAGTAGAATCACATTCAAGCCAAAGGTTTTTCCACCCTCCTGAAGCTCCAATCGCTATCACCTTCATGGCTCCAAAAAGTTCAACATGGTGGGCAAAATTAATATTTAAATAAAGCATCACAAAAAGAGAGTTCGCTATTCACAAAAATTCCTCCACAACCTGCTCTTCCTGGGCTACCTTTTGTAGCACCATCTGTGTTGCATTTGATCCAGTTATGGATTGGTGGTCTCCAGTCAACTTGTTTGATGAGCTGCGACTTTCTTGGATGAACCTTTATGGAGAAGAATTTTAGAATATTGAACTTTGTGATGGAAGATGACATGGTTCCCTTTGAATTGTTACCAGTGAACTGGACATTGGCACTAATCAAAGATTTAGTAAGGTGAGGCTGATATCTTTTATTTTCAAACTTTATCTGATTCCTGCTTTGCCAAATGGCCCCAAAAGTGTTGACGATTGCAGAAATGATAATGTCAAGAATTTGGGAAGACTAGTTCTTAGAACACATTGAAAGAATTGCAATAATGGAAGAACAATCAATTCTTTCTCCAATAATTTGGAGCAGCTGTATATTAAGGGATCCTAATCCTTTCATTACTAGTCCTATGAACAATAATTTGGAGCAGCTGTATGTTCGTGATTTACTTGATCAAAGTACAGGTTCATGGAAACAAGGTTTGATCTGTTCTTCATTCAATTCCAGAGATGCTCATGTCATTATGTCCATGCCTTTATACAATCATGCTGAAGAGGACCGTTTAATTTGGAGATTCAGTAAAGATGGTTGTTATTCTGTTAAGTCTGAATATTATCATGTCATGGAATCATTGATAGATAATTGCTCTCTTCGGGTTCCTGGTAATCGGAGGTTAATTTGGAATTTATAGATCCCACAAAGAATTAAAATGCTGTTGTGGTGTATAGCTCATGGTGTTTTGCTCTACCATTTGTCCTTATTGCAGCGACTGTTTAGAATCAGATTGGCATGTCTTGGTACATTGTTCTTATGCTAAGTAAGTTCGGCAGCATTCTTCAGTATGGAGTGCATTGCAGAATATTTATGATAGTGTTGAAGGTATGGATGACATCATTTTTAAGCTTCTGGCGATGCTATCTCAATCTGATGCAGTGGAATTTGCTACCATGATTTGGTGCCTTTGGCGTCGCAGAAATGAAAGACTGTGGGAAGGCCTTACAAAACCAGTTCTTATCTCCATCGATCAGTATCGCTTGTGACTTCATTCATCAGTGGCGGCAAGCTCATGCATCCTCACATGATTTAAACACTTTGCCTCTGACATCAAACACTGCTGGGTGGACTAAACCAGATTCTGGAACATTAAAGCGCAACATCGATGCCTCCATTTTTCATGATCATGGTACTTATGGAGCTGGTATGTGTATCCGAAATAACTTGAGCCATTTTGTTATCACCAAAACATTGTGGAAGTCTGGTTCCCCACCATATTATGAAGCAGAAGCAGTAGCCTTTCATGAAGCCCTCTCCTGGATAAAAGATTTGAATTTGCAGAATGTGATTGTGGAGACAGATTGCAAACACGTTGTTGATTAGTTGAATTCAGCAAATACCAACCAAACTGAGCTAGGAACAATTGTTAAAAACAGCAGGCAGCTCCTTAGTCAGATGGAAAACATTATGGTTCGATTTACTCGGAGACAAGCCAATTGTGTCGCTCATGTTCTCTCTAGGGCATCTCGATTATATGCTAGTCGCCATGTTCATGATTTCATTCCAACCTATATTCATTCTCTTGTTATCAATGAAATGAGATAAGTCTTTTCCTTTAAAAAATATATGAAGTTTTGATTTTTTTTTTTTTTTGAGAAAACATTTTATCATCTGAATTGTTAAATTTTACACACAGGTATGAATTTTCTGCGTGAAAGTATATTAATATTTGAATTGCTAAAAAGAGCATACTTCATTTTAATTGTCGTACCTTTCTCTAATTTTTTATTATAGTAATTTTAATATGAATATTTTTCTTTATAGTCTCTTCTGACCTAACTAATAATTTATTGAAGATTTTTTTATCTCAGAAATTTAAATTTTTATCTAATTTAGATTTAATTACATGAAAAAAATAACGAAAGTAATTCATGTATTTATTTCTTTTTTTTTTCATTAAAATTACTCCCTCTGGTTCCTATTATAAGGCATAGTTTTGAAGAAATTGGTGGTCCTTAATATAAGGCATTTTACAATTTCTATAAAACTAATTTTTTTTTTACCTTATGTGCCCCTATTAAAGATTATGAGTATCTGTATTGTTATTGAATAATGAGAAGAGAATTTAAGAATTCATTAATAACTATTCTCTCTCATATGTTTTGACCCTCCATCTTCCATTATGCCATTAATCAATAAATTCATTAATAACTATTCTCTCTCATACAATTTAATGATGATTAATGAGGGTAAAATTGGGAGATTAGTAAAAAAATTAAAAAAATCAATAAAATCAATTGAATTAATTACTTTTATTGGTCAGTGTATTTTTTGTCCAAAGTGCCTTATAATAGGGACCAGAGGGAGTATATTTGGAGTGCATTTTATTTTAGTGTTTGTTAATAGTTTTTTACTTCATTGTTATAATAATTTTAAAACTTGTTTTTTTTATAGAAAAACTTCTTATTGTTAAATTTTTACATATTCATTCATTTTGATCATTGTTATACATTTTATTTTTAATGTAACTTACTAAAAATATATTAAAATTATTTATTTTCATCTTGATCATTGTTATATTTCATACAGTTAGATCATTCTTATATTTCATACAGTTATATTACCCTGTTATTTTTTTCATCTACTCTATTAATTCCATTTACAAATTATTTTTCATATTAATTATAAAATATATTATATTCTTCAATTATATACTTCAATATTTTTTAGTTATTAAAATGGACTATGATATAAACAATATTTAATTATTTTCGCAAACTAAAATCCCTTGCATAGCACAGGTCCACGAACTAGTTGATCTAATGGCATCAGTTCTAATTAATGACATTCACTTAGTTCTTTTAAAGATTAAGTACTAACTACGTCTACAACCCATTGAAAAGAAGCCACTCATCCTTTGAGAGATCGAAATTTATGTACAAATTTGTTCTCTCTTTTGACGGTTGTTTACTATTAATCCAATTTGTACATTACAAATAGTTTTTAATCACATGTATTAATGATCTTGGAGTCACTTCTCTTTAGTTGAAAACTATTGGGCAATGTTAACCTATCAACTTTTGAGCTTTGAAGATCAGATTCGAGTCCTAGAGTGTAATTTGAAGAAAAAGTTCACTGTAAACAGTTGGACCATTTGTTGCTAGAGAACTTGATTATTTCAATTCGCCAGGTTCACTAGAGTGGACTTGGCTTTAACTTTTTGTAAGTACTTCAAATTCAATTCTTAAATATCAAATTGATATGAAGAACATGATCAAATCTTTCACAATTTTTATTAGTACAAAGATTAGCTTCACATGAATATTCTTTGTAATAATAAATGATTTTTATTAAATATATGTTGCAAAATTTTAATTAAATATCCACATGTCATTATTTAGTTGAAGAATCTGATGACAAAATTATGAGAAACATATCTAATTTTTATTAGTACAAAGATTAGCTTCACATGAATATTCTTGAGCACTCCTCTCTTTTGGTTGCCTTGTTTTGATTAGGAGCACTGATATTACCAAGATATGTACTTCAGAAATTTACTTGTGTCTTCTGAAGAGCTTGTTGTTTTAGATTCAGTGCTCCAGTACATTGATGCATGACGTCTTCCTTTGTTGCTTCTGGTGCATGCTTATGAACTGTGTAGACTTTTCTCTTTTCAGTCTTCTGTTCTGCATTGCATCTTCTAATTATCCTCTAGCCATGTGTAAATTCTATCGTGAAAACCTCTAGAATCATGTTTCTAGTCATATAAAGCTTCTGATATCTACACTTTGACTTAGAAAACATGACTGCCCTTCTGCTTTTGGTATTCTTCTTCTGAATTTGAACATATCTAGAGACGGAACTAGGAAAATTTCTTTGGGGGGGGGGGGGGGGGGGGGGGGGTGGGGGGGTGGGGGGCACAAAAATTTGACACATGTCTTATTAGTAGTCTTAATGTTTTCGTGTTTGGCTATGGCTCGCACAATATCACCAATCGATGACATTGTACATGCATGACAGAATAGATTTGAAATTAAAGGTCTATTGATCCAGTTGTTGACAATTCATTATTTCAACATAGAAAATCAAGTTAATATTGTTGAAATGGTTTTTTCTTAATGACAACGTACCTATTTTATTATTATTATTATTATTTCCTCAAATCAATGGTAATTTATTTATATTATATTATTTGTAGTGTGGTAGGATTCATGCAAAGAGGCCAACAATTGTAAAGATTAAAAAGGACAAAGTGCTTGGAATCAACTAAATTTGTATATTATATTATTTTTTGCAAGATTTTTTTTTGGAATAAACTAAAAGTGTAAATTGATTTTTAGTATTATTATTTTTTTATTTTTTCATTTATATCTTGATTCAATTGTTATGAATTTTTACCTTTTGTTTTTTGTACTACACTATTTAAGAATTATTGCTATATCAAAAGCTACGAACATGATTAGCTTATCTATCATTACACGTGTTGCATAAATATTATAATTACAATAATATTAAAGAAAGTACACATTAGAAAATACTGTTTACAAAGATGTTCATATATATACTTATGTTTATAATAATATTTAAATTACAATGATGAGTATTATTTTGTTTTTTTTTTAGAGGACAATGATGAGTATTATTTGGAATAAACTAAAAGTGCAAATTCATTTTTAGTATTATCTGTTTTATTTTTTTCATTTATATCTTGATTCAATTGTTATGAATTTTTACCTTTTGTTTTTTGTACTACACTATTTAAGAATTATTGCTATATCAAAAGCTACTAACTTGATTAGTTTATCTATCATTACACGTATTGCATAAATATTATAACTACAATAATATTAAAGAAAGTTCACATTAGGAAAGAATGTTTATAAAGATGTTCATATATATATATATATATATATATATATATATATATATATACACACACACACACACTTATGTTTATAATAATATTTAAATTACAATGATGAGTATTTTTAATCAAGATTTATAATAGGAGTTATTAATTAACAAAATAATGTCTTTAATAAATATATATTTAAAATATATTTAAATTAAATTCTTACAATAATTTAAGTATAATTTTATTTATTTTTAATAAATTGGTAAATATATTTTATTATAAAATAAGAAGATTGAATCATATTTATCTTGCTATTTTATGATTGAATTTTATTTAAATTTTTAGATTAAATTTAATCTTTTATATAATAAATAATGAAGTTTTGCTGTACTTTTTCCTATCCAAACTAGGAACACTTTTTTTAGTTATTTTATTTTTTGTTTATTTGATAAATCATACTACCTTTGTCCCTAATTATAATACGTTGTTGACTAATTTACGCATATTAAGAAAATTAATTAATTTAAGTATTAGCATTAAATTTATTAGTACTTGTAATATTTTTCCAAATTTCCCTTTAACATTATTGGGAACCCATTCATCTTCTCCAATCTTCATAGGAGAGAGAAAGAGCCAGTTTAGAGTAATATTCAATTATGGATTAAAATACATAAGGGAAATTGTAGTCAAAAAATAATTAATACACAAGATAGTTGAAATATAAAGTCTTATAAAAAGGGACAAGAAAATTTCAAAACTATGTCTTATAAATTACTTAATACTTATTATTAATTATCGCAACAAAAATCACATATTCAAAACTTATTATAAAAAGAAATACACTATAAATCACATACTATAATTATTAAAAATTTAAAATGATACTAGCTACATAATGTTAAACATCTAAATAAAATCAATATAATTATAATATGCGGTTTGGTTTGGTTTTTTTTTTATTAAAAACCAAAAACCGAACCAAACCGCAAAAAGTATGCGGTTTTT
Organism: Pueraria montana var. lobata; assembly: GCA_026413185.1. Lineage (NCBI taxonomy): Eukaryota > Viridiplantae > Streptophyta > Magnoliopsida > Fabales > Fabaceae > Pueraria > Pueraria montana. The sequence goes on along the minus strand of CM048650.1, from coordinate 63,972,075 downwards.
GATATTTTCGGTTTTCGCGGTTTTCGGTTTTTGCGGTTTTTGGTTTTTGCGGTTTTCAGTTTTTTTTGGTTCTGTTTGGCGGTTTACAAATAGTTTGGTTTGATTTTGAACATCCCTATTGAAGAGTGGGTTTTTAATCCACATTTTATAAAATATTTTATTTTCATTTTTTGTTATTAGGTTTCGGAGAAAAGATAATAGTTTTAATGTAACACCCCTTGTTACATTGTCGCAAAACATACATAAAATGCTTCATATTTACTTTTAATAAAACTCTTAATTAATTTGTTTATGGAAAATCATGTAAATTTTTTGTGCATTTCAAACATCAATGAATAAAAGCGGAATTTAAAATATAACCAACATGATGAAAGGAAACATAACATAACCATTAATCAAAGGTGTTCCAACTGTAACATAGTTTGGATGAATACAACTAGAATCAAAATATAAATGAAAGTAATAACTGAAATACATAACGACCATAGAAAGTATAACTATTCAACCCCTCTAACATCATCCTAGCATAGCGGTACCTAACATGCTAATCCCCCCTCTCATCATCAAACTTAATAGAGTGATGGTCGTCACGACAAAGGTGGACATATGTACCCATCGTCGATGTCAGGATTCACAACATGCTGCTCACAGTAAAGTATGGAATACTCCGGCGGGAAAGGTGAGTTTAGCTAACACCAACGGTATGCCTATCGATGGTAGGTTATGAATGATGAGGTTTCCATGATAGTGATATCTACACTCACCCTTATGGAAAAACGACTACCCCATCGGGTTGGAAGTCACTTCTAGGTTCCACGTTGCTGGGTCCATCTTTGCGCACATGCATACAAAATAAACAGAAAAAGGTATGGAGTGATGTTGTATTCTTTGATGTCATTTCCATGGAAAGAGTTGAGACCTTTCCCACCCCAACACACAAGTAAGAAGTGTATAACATATACCCTAATTTATAGGGAACCTATTATTTTATCTATGTTATCATGGCCATCACCATATCCTCATCATCAACATCATCATCCTCATCCTCATATGGATCTGTACTTATGGTTGATCAACCTTTGTCACAATTTCATCCTTGGGAAGCGATGGGGAGTAATTATATCTTTGATCTTCATCCAATGTACATTGACCCCAATACCAACTCTTCAGTCATCATAATCAAGTCATATCCTCATTACGCATAATCCACCAGGTGAAACCTCGCAAGAGATAAACCCTTTGCTTCATCACAGATAGTCTGGCATTCATCGAAGTGTGCTAGTTGGCTTCATTCATCCTGGCACATGGGTTGCAGCCTACTCCTATGACTCCACGCATTCGCGCCATTCACCCCTTAAGCCCACACAAGGCCACGCCCTAAACCATGTGATAGTAGCTTCCTGCACCATGTCCAATCATACCTTCCGTGAAACTTGGATAGTCCAAGTCCTCAAGGCTCTAAGGTACCCATTTTCGGATAATTTTCGAAGAGTTTGTCTTATATGAACAATGGTTGTTCTCACCCTTATAAGTATGATCATCATACACAAATAAATATTTTCATGTATATAATGGACATGACACAAGAAGCATAATAATCAATAATAATCTTGGTACACTATCAAACATTCCAAGGCATAGTAATTTCATACATACATTCTCATGCATTTTAATAGTGACGACATATGATATACGTTCACATATTCATTTGTAATTAGCAAGTCCTTGTAAATAATTGTAAAAGGTTCAATAACTTGATAATTAATAATAATTTCATACCATGTCAATATTTATATAAATCATGCGTACACATCATACGTTCACGGGTGAATGTGATAAATACGTCTTTTTTTACCAAGATGCGACAATCTCATTATTATAAAACTGTACACGTTATAATAATAACTATTTGTTTTTAGAAAAGTATATTCATTTCTTAAAACAGTAGCTATTTATAAGTAGTAATTTCTTTCTCTTATTTCATAGTTGAAAATAAATTTGGTATGTATGCATGCACACACACACGTCACACACACACACACACACACACACACACACACACAACTATTTTCATTTAACTTGAAATCCTTGTGTATGTTTAATTAAAAGAGGTTAATGGTTATGCACTGTCAGTGTAAAACAGTTTTAGGGTATTTATCATAAAAGTCAATAAACTTACCATACATGGTGGGTTGTGATTGGATGACTGTGTAAAACTATTCACTATTAGTGCATAACCTATTTTCTCTAATTAAAATATGAGGGACCCATTAAATAAAACTTATATAAGCTCTTTATTTAAAAACATGTAACAACCCAATCTGTTACTGTTTGCACCACCAAAATTACTAACTGGCCCAAAAATAGCATCAGGCCAGTATTTCTGTTTGTACCCACATCACTTACTAGAGGCACTCCTAGCAGATTTCTATTTTTTCTATTTTTTATTCTTTCTTTTTTCCTTGGCTCAAACAATCATACACATCAACACAAATAATTAAACTTACATACGTTTTAAATAAATTCAATCGTGTTATTCAATTATTTTCAATAAACATCAAATTACTGATAATTAAATAAATCACACAAACAATCTCAAAAATAATTAAATCATACAATATAAAATCAAATTAATTAAAATTTAAACCAAACAATTAATATCATAAACGCAGATAATGAGTTTATATATTAATTAAATTAAGCACTTTAATTCTAAATTTTTTTAAGCAATTAGTTGCAATTTCTTGCAGACTTAAATCCTTCACACCAACAATTCCATTTTCAGAAATGCTTAAATTTCTTAAAATTCATAAATCAATGCCAATTCCTATAAGGCGAAAATTGAGTCATTACATTTAATGATGTCATTATTGAGTATTTGGATTCGTGCATTTATTTATTGGTTATTATGTATTCATTCATTATATTAGTAATTATATTTGTAAATTTTATTTTTTTAAAATAATAATATTTGTTGCAAAAATTAAAATGATTAGAACTAAAGGTATTAATCAATAATTATTATTTCATTTATCATTTATAATTATTTGTAGTGTACAAGTTTGATAATGTTTCAAAAATTATTAATATGTAATTATCGCTAATATCATATACATAATGAATTATACGTGTCTTGCATAATAATAAAAAAAATGTCTAAAGACTTTTTTATATTCATGAATTATATATAAAAAAGATTGTTTTTAGCTCCCTTGTTTTTAGCTCTGCATCTTATCATCTGATTTATTTCCACTTTTATTACTCCTTTTATTAATTATTTCCACTTTCATTAATCCTTTTATGTTATTATTTAGTTGAAGAATATGACAAAATTGTAAGAAACATATCTAATTTTTCTTCTTTTTCTTAACCCAAATCGACAAAAAAATGTTAAGTGTTCGCTTTTGTTCTGCTTTTGCCGTGGCTTTCTAGGTAGGTAGGCATTTATATCAGAATTTATTGGACTAAATTTGTTAAGAGGATCTGCCTTGTATTTAGCTCTGCATCTTACTGCCTGATTTTTTTTCCCACTTTTATTACTCCTTTTATTAATTATTTCCACTTATATTATTCCTTTTATGTCATTATTTAATTGAAGAATATGACAAAATTGTAAGAAACATATCTAATTTTCTTCTTTTTCTTAACCCAAATCGACAAAAAATGTTAAGTGTGTGCTCTTGTTCTGCTTTTGCAGTGGCATTCTAGGAAGTTAGGCATTTAAATAAGAATTTATTGGACTGAATTTGTTAAGAGGATCTGCCTTGTTTTTAGCTCTGCATCTTATCGCCTGATTTATTTCCACTTTTATTACTCCTTTTATTAAAAGATTAAATAAATTTAATTCTCAAATAAAATATTTATTTATTTATTTATAAGGCAGAACGGTTAAACCCTAGTAACATCGGGCTATATATATATTCACTGTTCAGGAAGGTGCATGTGTTGAGAAGTACAGAATTTTCTACACCAAAAAAAAACAGAAGTACAGAAACATGCAATCAGAGATGCAACCATGGTCGCCACTCCTCTGTAACGAACTCATTGAGTATATCTTGTCATGGCTTCCAGTGAAATCTTTGATCCAATGCAAGTGCGTGTGCAAGGGATGGAACTCCTTGATGTCCGATCCCTATTTCATCAAATTGCACCTTCGCAAATCTGCTGCAAAGGACGATTTGGAACACCTCCGATTTATCACAAATGTCTACTTCAGATCTATCCCTGCAATCTACAAGGAATCGTGCACTGTAAGTTCCTTGTTCCATTCCCTACAAATTGAAAGATCCTTATTTAATTACCCAAACATTGTAGATTCTTTTGGAATTTGTAACGGAAAAATGGACAAGTACCTTCTGGTCGGTTCATGTAATGGGTTGCACTGCGAGGTAAGTAAAAGATCGGAAGGATACCATGTTCAGTTTTTGAACAAGGCTACAAGGGTAATATCCAGAAAATCGCCAACGCTGTGTTTTTCCACGGGCAGCAGCTGTGGTAGAACACAGTTTGGGTTTGGCTATGATCCTTCAAGTGACAATTACAAGGTGGTAGCAATGGCATTGACTCGGCTTTCACGTGATCAATCAGTAAAAACTGAGATGAAAGTTTATGGCATGGGTGACAGTTGTTGGAGAAACCTTGATGGTTTTCCTGATCTTTGGTCTTTACCTAAAGTTGGTGGAGTGTATCTGAGTGGAACCCTTAATTGGGTTGTTATGACAAATGATGCTGCTAAAATTGAAATGGTAATTATTTCTGTTGACCTGGAGAAGGAGACGAGCAGATCATTGTTTCTGCCTGACATTAATCTTTGCTTTGTTGATCTAAATATTGGAGTTTTTAGAGACTCACTGTGCGTTTGGCAAGATTACAACCACACCCATCTTGGCATATGGCAAATGAGGGAGTTTGGAGACGACAGGTCTTGGATTCAATTAATAAATTTTTGTTATCTCCCTCTTCAAATTCATTCTTTTGAATCACAACCAATGTTTCTCCCATTGTGCATGCCTAAGAATGGGGACATCTTCATGCTGATGTTCACTAGCAACGCTGGTGAATACCGAACGATTTTCTATAACCAGAGGGATGATAAGTTACAACTTTCTAGCATTCCTGCACATAGCTTCAGAACTTTGATGGGGCTCAACCTCAAGATTTTTACCGAAAGTTTGGTCATACCTTATTGAAATCAAGGTCGAATAGGCTGCTGTTTACTATTTTATTTACCTGAATTTATGACTTTCTTTGTCTATGATTAATTTAATTATTTAAATGTAAATTACTAAGTATATAAACTTCACAATGAGTGAAAAATAATTCCCGAAAAAATTCATTTTAGATGCATATAATGTCCACTCTGCAAGCAAAACCATTGGTGACCACCATTCATTCTTTCATGGTAGGAGTTGTGGATTATTTATTTATTTATTTATTTTTGTTAATGATTTTGTGCCTTCTCTTGCAAAGCATTTATTTTAAATAATATGTTGTTCTTTATATTGGCATAATGAGAAATAACTAAAATTGTGTTTATGAAAAGAAAACTATAATAACAAATAGAATTCAATGTTTAGAAAAAAAATAATTTTGAAGAATATTTTTTTTATCTAATATATGGCCAATGAATCTCTCCTATTACTACTAGATTGCAAAAGGACAGGATGCAAATGTTAATTAGTTCTACCTAGACAACTTGGGCAAAAATAAAAAAGTCTATGGCAAAAATAAAAATGAAAATTGATTATCTATAACAAGTCTCAAATTAAAGAAATACCACGTGACATCACAATGACTATTACCCAAAAACAAAAATAATTTTCGAATGAATTAAACATAACTAAAGAATTAACTCAATATGGTGGTGGCTAAATTTTTTTTTTACTAAATAAACTAATAACCTACCGCTCGATGATCTCTTGGACTCAGGGGAGGCGATTAGTCCCATGGCTTCCAACTATGCGTACACCGTCCTTTCAGCAAAAAAAAAAAAAAAAGAATATAAATTCCATTAGTCATTTTTTTTTACAATTTTGCAATTTAAATTTCAATACAATTAAATCACACTAACTGATAAGGGCATTATTTGGAGAATAATTAAAGGCTTAAATAAATTTTAGGTCCCTGATAAATTTCCAAATTTTGCTTTTTGAGTCCCTGATAAATTTTTTTCGTTGTTTTGAGTCACTGATATATTAAAAATTTTGTTTTTGGTCCCTGCCATTAGTTAAGTGATGACATGGCACCATCTCAATGGTTGATATATATTGGGAAGATCTGTTTGGATGGTGCCACATCATCATTTATTAGGGACCTAAAAGTTATTTAAGCCATAATTAAATTCAATACAATTTAAACTATAATAACAAATAGAACTCAATGTTTAGAAAAAAATAATTTTGAAGAATATTTTTTTTATCTAATAAATGGCCAATGAATCTCTCCTATTAGATTGCAAAATGGTCAGTAGTAAAAGATGTATTAGAAAGAATGTTTTGGGGAGTATGCTCCTCCTTATTTTGAAAATAAGTGTACTCACTTTTGTTTGATTTTTAGTTTTGTTACTATTTTCTTCTTTGCCTTGTATTTTCACTCTGCAACGCCGAGTACGAATTCCGTGCTTCTCATATCTTTCACCTTCTACTAAAGATCAACATTGAAGTCTTTCTCCTTATGACAATAAAACTGCAAAACTTTTTTTTTTTAATAAAATTGGTGATAATATAAAAAACCAAAGATGAGAAACAAGTTAAAAAAGTTGATGTTGCAATTCATTCTTTCATAGCATGTCAAATAGGAAAATAAAAAATAAGGAATGAATGGGGAAGTGGGTGTGGTTATGGGATTTTGAATGTAGTAGCTTTGGATTATTCATCATACTCCTGAATCTCCTACCTATGTACTAGACACCCATGGTGCTGTAGTTCAAGAGGATTTGTGTGTTTTATCCAGTCTTTGGGGCAATCGAGTAGAACAAGAAGATGATGCCCAACCTCAATCTCCCAAGAATATGCCGCAAGAAGAGGGCTTCACTATACACCTCTCCAAGTCACAGCGTAAGAAGCTAAACAAGAAAAAGAGACAGCAAGACACTGATGTTTTGGAATGCTTGTGGCCTGGGTAATCTAGACATGAGATTAGTCCTAAAGGAGTTATGCTCCCAACATAAACCAGATCTTTTGCTACTGGCTGAACCCTGGATCTTACCTAATCTTACCTGGTATAGACTTGGTCTTAAACTGGTTTTTGTTAACGATAGGGGTGCCTTGAAACCAAATTTATGGGTTCTATGTAATTCCAATATCTCTCCTTCTGTGATTTCTATTTCCAATCAGTTTATTGCTTTGTCATTTCTGGTGGATAACCAATCTTTTTTTATAGCCGGGATTTACGCATGTACCACTTACATTTTAAGAAGGCAACATTGGCTTGATTTAACCTCTTTACAAAGCTCTTTTCAGTGTCCCTGGATGTTTGTAGGATATTATAATGCTATTCTTGGAGCCCATGAAAAATGGGGTGTGTTACGGATATTGAGTTGTTGACTGGCCCAAAGGCACTACATAGGTCAAACAACCCTATTAGTGGACCAACTAAGCAAAGTGAGCCCAAACTCCAAAGGCCCCAACCTATGAAGACTGCATCAGTTTGGATGAAGGATTATGTGAAGAAGTAAACAAATGACACACATCTATAGAATTTACTTAATCCAATAATTGTCAATTACCCTTTGTATTTGAGGAAGTTGTTATTAGATTCCTTTTTGTTAGTGGTAGGGACAAATGTCTATCAATCTGTTAGAGAGAAGAATTTCACCTACATGTAATTATGACATGAATGAAAGGGGCAGAAAATCATTACTTGAAAAGTTTACTTCTCAAAATTCTCTTTCCTAATTTCTAGAGTCCACTCCTACTCGAAAGGAGCATTCACCTACCCCTATCATTTGGTGCTCTTGTTGCTCACCTTGCCTCCCACAAAATCCGAAAAGAACCAGGACGATCTCCTTCAACAATGCCTTGTGCAGATGAAAGAGATGCAACTTCAAATGCATCAATAGTATTCCACCATGACATTTGAGCTAGCCACCTTTAAGGAGCAAGTTCAGCTTTCCACATCGTACTCCCCTTCTGGTCTTCGTCCTATGCCCGTTCAAGTTGCGAAAGTGAGTCTCACCCCTTTTGATGGCTCGAATCCCCTTGAATGGATTTTTTAGGCAGAAAGGTATTTTGAACTTACTCAGACTCCCTTGCCTCAACGCCTTTCATTGGTCCCCTTCTTTATGCAAGGCCCTACTCTTACTTGGTTCAAATGGCTTCATGCCAACAACCAACTCTCTACCTGGGAGGGCTTCATCAGATCATTAGAGTTACGGTTCGGTCCTTCATCCTACATTAACCATCAGGCCGCCCTCTTCAAACTCCAACAGACTGGTAATGTTACGGAGTATCAACAACAATTTGAGACTTTTTCCAATCGCGTGGTTGGCATGAACCCCGAGTCCCTACTCAATTGCTTTATTTATGGTCATTGGTCTGATATTCAAGTCGAGTTAGCAATTTATCAGCCTTATTCCTTGGCACAGGCTATTGGGTTAGCCCGTTTGGTGGAAGATAAGCTCTGGTATACGCGTCCTCCATTTATACGATCCTTCAAATCATCCCCATCTTCTCAAACGTCACAATCTCCTTCCATTTTGGGTTCCCCCCTGTATCTTCTCCGACAACGTCAGTGCCCATCTGTCATGTGAACTCCGCTATCATTGCGGAACGCCGAGCTAAGGGGTTGTGTTTTAATTGCGATGAAAAATTCAGCCCGGGTCATCGTTGCAAGCAGAAACAATTCTTATTGTGGTTATGTGATGATGTGTCCAATGACGAGTCAGAACCTCCACTGTTGGATCTCGGACCTAAGACAACGGATACTTTCGGGCACGTCATGATACCATTGATGAAATCAACATCTGGGGGTGAACACTTTCATTTATCTCCAATGGCACTCCGAGGACCACATTCTTCACGGACTTTGCAGGTTACTGGTCGTATTCAGGAACTTGAGGTCACAATCCTTATCGATTCTAGAAGCTCCCACAACATTTTACAATTTCGTATTGCAGAGTTTTTTGGTCTTCCGATGGTGGCTATTAAACCCTTATTCGGTGGTGGTGGCACTACAAGGAATAAGACATTTAGTAACAGCAAAAAATTGTAGGTATAAGACAAAAAACCGTAGGTAGATTCCCAAAAACCTATTCCAACGGACATTTATTTCCGTCATTTATAATTCGCTATACCTACGATTTGTCTCTATCACTATAGATTTTAGTGACAGTATTCAAGACTATTGGAAAAGTACTTTACCATGTACCTACAATTTTTATACCATTAGTATAGGTTTTAATGACCAATAATAATTTTCTATACCTACCATTTTAACGTTGTTGCTATAGACTATAGTGATGAAATTTAAAATTGTTAGTAGAAAACGATGACATATACCACAACTTATCTTCCATTAGTGTAGGTTTTAGGCAGCAAAATGGGCTAGCCAACCCGATGCAAGTTGTGGTCTATAGTGGACCAGCCTAAAAAAGTCCAAATTCGATAAAATGAATTCCAAGCTAGATAAAAGCCTCTTTTTAGCGAGTTTTGTAGACTAAGCCCAAATCGATCTAATATAGTTCGCACTTGATTTGAATTCAAATTTTAAACCCAATCAATAGATTGCATCGAGCAGGTTTGAACAATCCATTTGGTCACCTCTAGCTTTTATTGAAAATTATAATTTATTATATTCACATTTAAGATTCGATCAATAATTTTTAGTGACTGTTTATATGTTTTAGGTTTAATTTATTATCTTTTATAAAACATTAATCCAATTTAAAGATCAATATACAATAAATAAATAAATTTAACAACCAAAATAAAATAAAACTTCAATCATATTAAAAATTAACATGCCCCAAACTTTAGACATGTTCATCTAAAAGTCGCATAATTGAGTAAACTATACACAAAGTATCATAACTACTTGAAAAATCACAAAGAAATATCTACATAAATGATGTTTATAAAAAACTACTAGTGTAGTCAGACTTAATCAACAAGTGTGCGTCAGTTTAGCCTCATAATCTTTGAACTCTCCAGCATGCAACTAGCCAATTCTGTTGAATCGAGTTATGGTCCAATCTGTTAATTATTGTTATTTTATTATAAAACTGAGTATTTAAATTCTCTAGTAAATGCGATGTATTTGTCCATTTGTGTTATTTGTTGACTTTAATTTTGAGGCACGGGGAATGTTCGGTCTCATCTTTGCGCAGGCATAAGCAGATAATGTCACCAAATGTTCTTAGTGTCTTCCTTGTAATAAAAATGTGGAATACCTGAATAAGTTTTGGAGGTCAAAATGATTTAATAGACTACGAATTAACTTATGATGTATATATTAGTCTTATTCTACCTCAATTCAGTGTTCAATGGCAAGTATGATTTTCTTTTCTCTATCTAAAATGTCTACTCTTCTGCCTGGATTTGGATCCTCTAAGAATGGAATGTGCACTTAGTAAAATCCAGAAATTATAAGATTTGACACAAATTAAAGTCAATGACTTAGTTTAATTTCATGGGTAAAATATAAACAACACAAGAATACAAAAATGTAAAATTGAGAAGCAAGTTCCAAGAATATCTAGATTTTGGTTTCTGTCAAACAGTTAATGATCTTCTGTCGGTAGGTGTGTGTTTGGAATGAATTTACTAATGTCGGTTTGTAGTAAACATGTATTAGGTCATTGGTAAGTGTTGAAAGAGAGAAAAACAAATGCTAGAGATGCTGAAACAGTGTGTTTTAACAACACAATGGAGTCCGCTTTATATAAATTTAATGCAACAAATGCAAATAAATATAGGAGATAATATTCCTATTAACATGATAAGATAGGCCTATAATTACAAAGATCCTACTTAAATTAAATAAAGGAACAAATCATAATAGAAAATAAAAGTAAATCCTAACATATCATATAGGATACTCTAAAATATTCTAAAAGTAAATCACTCGTGCCTTTTACACCCTATTTGGTAAAGAGGAAGGAAATAGAGGGAGTGAAAATAGGTAGGAGAGAGAAATAGATAAAAAATGAAGTGAAAGTATGGATTGCTTGGTTTAAGAGGAATAAAAGAGAAATAACGTGGAAATAAAATTATGAGGTTGTTTAGTTTGAAAGAAAGAAAAATAAAGAAATTAGATTATTACTAAGTATTATTTTATCCATAAATATGTATGTAATCATTTTTTTTATCGTAGTCCCCTATAGCTTGCCTTATAATTGATAATTATACTATCAGTATAATTGATTATGCTAAAATATAATTGATTATGCTAAAATATAATTGATTTGGTAGAAATCTCAATAAATCAATTAAGGAAGTTAACAATAAGAGATATTGCTTTGTCCTTTTGTTTTATTATAAGCAAGATTTATATATTATATTGCCTCACCAATATCCCTCACAAATAAGTAAAGAGATAAGAACAATTTATCACCATATCCTAAATTCTTTATATATATATATATATATATATATATATATATATATATATATATATATATATAGTTTAGTGAAATGTATAGTTTAGTGAAATGTCAATAAGCTAATACACCTCCACGATATTTCTTTGCATATGAGAGTGGATATATACTTGTGTGGGACCTACCATTTTTTTAAAATCTATTTTTTGTATTTCTCGCCTACCAAACTAGGGAACTTTGCCGCCTCACCCTTATTTCTCTTTCCCTCTTTGCCGTTTAAGTCCTATTTTATATATGTACCAAAAAAAGTGCTAGGGTTAGGGTTTCACTCTTTTATTAAATACTTTCATTTTGCTTTCCCTGGTTCTATCCATTGAAGGATGGATCATTTTGGTCATTGGTGTGCACGACGAAGAACAAGAGGACATTTACAAAACCTGCATTTGAATCTCGATCATGACACCAATTTTGTCAAAGTGAGTGATAAACACTTTTTTTCTTTGCTTGTTGCAAATGATTTATTGAGCTACCTGGCACGCTTCTAGTTTTGCACTTTCAGCCATCAAGATAATTCATTAGGTAAATCATTATAAATACATGGCATGTAAATCAAATTGTTAGATTAGGTTCAATTCCTATTGTTTCAGTTGAAAATTGAATATATTGGATTGTATTGTTTTGATTTGAAGAGTCGTGATTTGTGAATTTTAATGGAAGATTTTTTTGTTGTTGGTGGATGATGCCCTCTATATATAATAATAAAAACCTATGCTAAACGCTAACTTGTTTCTATACCTTCTGGTCAGTTTTACAGTCAACCCAATCCAATGTATCCCCGGGTCGACAGTGCATTAATCCATGTCATAGCTTATTTTCTAGCCTTTGCGCCTCTTTGGCTTAAGGCTGGAGGGTTGTGTACCCTCCGGGTCGGGTTAACCAATCATGCCGACCTGACCAATGAAGAGCTATTGTAAAACCCAATCTCACATAATCATAACAGCCCAAAGCATGGGGGGAAAGGATTTGGTACATTACTAGTGATCAACCTCTAACCTTGGAAGATCGGACGATGAGTCTAAGGGATAAAAAGGACCTAACTGACTAGGTAGAGGCATAGATTACACTTTGAATGCTCTAGCTAGGTCGTTTCAAACCCTAAGAGGAAAGCTATACCGGAACAATTTCGGTATTACTTGTCAAAGGTTCTTGCATAATTATAAGTTTATTTTCATTTTTTTATTACGTTAATTAAATTATTTTCCAGGTCACTAAACTATTTGGCAATTTTTAATTAGGCACTGAACTTTTTTTTTTTTTTTCAATTGAGTCCTTAAATTTGTATTTGTCTTTGGATTGAGTCCTTCTTTCTAACTATCGTTACAGAAAATTAATTGTCTGAGTTAGTTGTGTAAGTTTGCAATAAAGTTGCTGTATAGTGAACTTTGGAGAGGCTTGTGAGAGAATACTTGGGTTCAATGGACCTACAGAGGTGAGAATACTGGTTGAAGAACCTAACTAAGAATATTGTGCTCAAAAGGTTCAGAACCTACAGAGGTGAGAATATTGGCCCCACTAGAGGTGAGAGTACTCGGTGCATATTTGCAAAGGTGACAATACTAGATTTAGGGGCTATCAGGTCCTGTGGTTAATTTTCTGTAACGACGGTTAGACAGAAGAACCCAATTAAACCCAATTAAAAAATAAATACAAGTTTAAGAACCCAATTGAAAAAAAAAGGTTAGGGACCTATTCAAAGATATTTACTTATTATAAATTTAATTATAATATAATTTATATATTATTTTTTCACAAAATATTAAACAATATTTATTCATTATGAATTTTAATTTTATAAAATAAATATTTATCATGTGTAATGCACAATGCGCAAAATAAAATACTATCTTCTGCTTAGATAAAAATGTATGTGAATCTACATATGAGCTTGTGTCATGTAATTATCTAATAGTGTCATTTCATTCACTTAGTTCTATGAAGACTTAACTACATCTATAAGCCATTGAAAAGAAGCCTCTCGTATGCTTTGAGAGCTCGAAAAGAAGTTTCTCATAACCCAATTTGTACTCTCGAAATTGTTGTTTTTTTTTGTACAATGGACGCACTGAGGTTTGAACCTATAACCTCATGCATTTTACCCCAACTCCCATGATTAGGCCGACCCTAGTGGATTGAAATAGTTGTTAATCACGTGTATTCACATCCTTGGAGACATTTCTTTTAGTTGAAAGCTTCTGGTCATTGTTAGCGTATCAACTTTTGATCTTTGAGGATCAAATTTGACTCATAGAATGTAATATGAATAAAAATGTTCACCGTAAAGAGTTGGACCATTTGTTGTTAGAGAACTTGATTATCTTTGACTCACTAGGTTCACTCGAGCAGACTTGGCAAGCTTAATTAATGGTGCTTAATTAACTTGTGCAAGCTTGCACATGATAGAAAAATCGATTTATTTATAAGGCAAAAGAGTTAAACCCTAGCAACAATGGGATACATATATTCACTATTCACAAAGGTGAATTTGCTGAGAAGTATAGAATTTGGACTCAGAGTTTTTTTTTTATTAGCAAAGAACATAATGTGTGTGTGTGTGTGTGTGTGTGTGTGTGTGTATATATATATATATATATATATATATATATATATATATAGGTATTAGGAATACCCAAACTTTTACAAAATAAAAAGAAGCTATGTAGCCTTCCTTCGCACACAATCCAAGGCTGGCTATGTAATAGTTATGTAAAATTTAGATTCAGAGTGTGTTGGCACTTCGCACAAAGCACAGGTACATGCGATTAAAGAACCATCCATGGTTGCCACTTCTTTGTATGAACTTGTTGAGGAAATCTTGTCATGACTTCTGGTGAAATCTATAATCCAATTCAAGTGCGTGTGCAAGGGATGGAACTCCTTGATCTCCGATCGTTCTTTCCTCAAATTGCACCTTTGCAAATCTACTATAAAGGACGATTTGGACCACCTTCGATTGATAACAAATGTGTACTTTGGATCTATCCCTAAAATCTATAACGAATCGTGCACTGTAAGTTCCTTATTCCAATCCCTGGAAATTGTAGAAGCCTTATTTAATTCCCAAGATATTAGAGATTCTTTTAGAATTTGTAACAAAAGAAAGGACAAGTACCTTATGGTCGACTCATGTAACGGGTTGCACTATGGGGTTAGAGAAAGATTAGAAGAATATCACTTATAGAAAAAAAAAAAAAACATAGTATCCTTTTGATCTTTCTCTAACCCCACAGTGCAACCCGTTACATGTGTCAACCAGAAGGTACTTGTCCTTTTTTCTGTTACAAATTTTGAAAGAATCTCTAATATCTTGGGAATTAAATAAGGCTCATACAATTTCTAGGGAATGGAAAAAGGAACTTACAGTGCACGATTCCTTATAGATTTTAGGGATAGATCCAAAGTACACATTTGTTATCATTCGGAGGTGTTCCAAATTGTCCTTTGTAGTAGATTTGTGAAGGTGCAATTTGAGGAAAGCACGATCGGACATCAAGGAGTTCCATCATCAAGGAGTTTCATCCCTTGCACACGCATTTGAATTGGATTAGAGATTTCACCAGAGTTGTGACAAGATTTCCTCAAGAAGTTCATACAAAGAAGTGGCGACCATGGTTGGTTCTTTAATCGCATGTACCTGTGCTTTGTGCAAAGTACCGACACACTCTGAATCCAAATTTTACAGAACTATTACATAAGGAAGACTACATAGCTCCTTTGTTTTGTAAAAGTTTGGGTATTCCTACACACAAACACACATTATGTACTTTGCTGATAAAAAAAACTATATATATAAGTGTTTGGAATACCCATACCCAAACTTTTACAAAATAAAGAAGCTATGTAGCCTTCCTTCCCACACAATCCATGGATGGTTATGTAATAGTTATTTAAATTTGGATTCAGAGTGTGCCGGCACTTCTAAGCATAGGTACATGTGATTAAAGAACCAACCATGGTCGCCACTTCTCTGTATGAACTTCTTGAGGAAATCTTGTCATGACTTCTGGTGAAATCTCTGATCCAATTAAAGTGCGTGTGCAAGGGAAGGAACTCCTTAACATCTGAGATCGTTCTTTCCTCAAATTGCAACTTCGTAAATCTGCTACAAAAGGATGAAAGGACGACCTTCGATTGATAACAAATGTGTACTTTGGATCTATCCCTAAAATCTATAAGGAATCGTGCACAGTAAGTTCCTTATTCCTTATAGATTTTAGGGATAGATCCAAAGTACGAATTTGTTATCATTTGGAGGTGTTCCAAATTGTCCTTTGTAACCGATTTGCAAAGGTGCAATTTTAGGAAAGCACGATCGAACATCAGGGAGTTCCATCCCTTACACACGCATTTGAATTGGATTAGAGATTTCACCAGAATTTGTGACAAGATTTCCTTAACAAGTTCATTGTTGGGATTTTGGCAACTGTACCAAATCGTGCAAGTAACAAAGTGATAAGTCAAGTATCGTCTCCAGAGGGACTTGTATGATAATTTGGTAATTTTAGTAAATTAAGTAGACTACGAATATTGAGAGAATTTAAGTAACCAAAATTAAAAGCAAGGGCATAAAAATAAACAGAAAAATAGAAGGAAATTTGGTTTTGGAAATTTAGCAAACACTTGGTGTGTGTAGAAAATGTGATTTAAATCAATTAAAATAAATCGTCGGGGTTTAACTTCGTTGGACTTCCTAACATGAAATCACTACTCACTCCTTTTCAATTAAATTTTAGTTATCATCAACCCACAAAATTATTCAAACCTTAATTCCTTAAGCGGAAGAATCTATATCCCTTGATTCCACTATAAATCCCTTGAATTAGTGCAACCAAGGTAATTGCATTAAGAAAAAGGGTTTTAGTGATGACCAATCCTCTTTACCCTATCCCTAGGCATAAAAATGATTGGTTGTCATCTTCAGTTTGCAATCCAAAAGAATTTTCCAATTACCGATGGAATTAAAGAATCATGCAATTGGTTGATCAGACCAAACATAAGCATTAAGAGTAGAAGAAGAACAATAACAATACTTAATTGAATAAAGAGAATGTAGTAATTACATGAAAATAGTTCCAACTACATTAAATTCCAACGAATAGAAAACTTAGCTACGCATAGCCATAGGGGAAGAAGCAAAAGATGGAGAAAGAATGGAAGATGAATCCAAATGCATCAAAGTCGTCACGCAACGTCTCAGATCTCTCTTCCTTTCGATACTCAAGGTTCGGAACCCTAGGCTAGAACATAAAATACCTATTTAAAGCTATGGGCCAATAAGGGTTCAAGCCCAACAGAAAACAAAACAGAAAAATAAAGATTATTTTCACATAGCTCGATGCACTGGTACAAGGATTTTTGCACAGCCTATGCAACTTTTTGTCTTCAGAATTTCAGCAAATTTTAAAGCTTGCACAGGTGCACAACTTAGTTGAACAAGTGTATTCCAAGGCTTCCCACAAGCTTCTTTTGCTTCTACAAGACCTTCAAGGCTTTAAACTTCAACCCATTTGATCCTTAACGCATTAATCACTCTTAGGAGATCTCCAAACTTGCTCCACACTTCAACAAAGTTCCTAAAAACACAAGAAACAACCCAAAATCAAGTGTAAAATGGGTAAAATTAAAAATTTCTAACTAAACTAAGCTTCTATTAAAAACTTAACTAAAACGAAGATAAACAAAGCTCAAAAGCATTAAAGATATCAAATAATTGCCCATAAACTACTACAAAATGTAGGAATATAAGGCAATTATCATTCATACAGAGAAGTGGCGACCATGGTTGGTTCTTTAATCGCATGCACCTGTGCTTTGTGCAAAGCGCCGGCACACTCTGAATCCAAATTTTACAGAACTATTACATAACCATCCATGGATTGTGTAGGAAGGAAGGCTACATAGCTCCTTTGTTTTGTAAAAGTTTGGGTATTGGTTAAAGAGGCACTAAGATGGGGCATTGGCAATGGTTCAAAAATTCGAGTTTTGGGCAATCCTTGGTTAAGGGATCATTTTTTTTTAAGTCAAAAAGGCATGCAACATGATAGAAGTGGCAGCCATCGATCCCAACTATGTTGGCACCGCTACCCTTACCTATCAAAAGTAGCACGCCGAAATATATTAATAAAAGGAGAGAGAACATATAACTTCATGGGGGGACAAAAACCAAACCCATGATGGAAACTAAGTGAACCTGTAACTAGGGAGACCAATCCTGCATGATTGAACTCCTGAGAAATGTAAGTTGGAACACTATATATCCCACCATAAAAAAACCATGAATATGAACAACATGGGAGGCAAGTTTATCAGCACACATATTTCCCTCCCTATAAATATGACTAGCAAAAAAAATTTGTATTTTGAGTAAGCAGAAGACAATTCTTCCACTTGTTATAAATCTGCCAAGGGAAGATACTCTATGTTTTAGAAGCCGCCACCACAAGAGTATAATCACATTCAAGCCAAAGGTTTTTCCACCCTCCTGAAGCTCCAATCGCTATCACCTTCATGGCTCCAAAAAGTTCAACATGGAGGGCAAAATTAATATTTAAATAAAGCATCACAAAAAGAGAGTTCGCTATTCACAAAAATTCCTCCACAACCTGCCCTTCCTGGGCTACCTTTTGTAGCACCATCTGTGTTGCATTTGATCCAGTTATGGATTGGTGGTCTCCAGTCAACTTGTTTGATGAGCTGCGACTTTCCTGGATGAACCTTTATGGAGAAGAATTTTAGAATATTGAACTTTGTGATGGAAGATGACATGGTTCCCTTTGAATTGTTACCAGTGAACTGGACATTGGCACTAATCAAAGATTTAGTAAGGTGAGGCTGATATCTTTTATTTTCAAACTTTATCTGATTCCTGCTTTGCCAAATGGCCCCAAAAGTGTTGACGATTGCAGAAATGATAATGTCAAGAATTTGGGAAGACTAGTTCTTAGAACACATTGAAAGAATTGCAATAATGGAAGAACAATCAATTCTTTGTCCAATAATTTGGAGCAGCTGTATATTAAGGGATCCTAATCCTTTCATTACTAGTCCTATGAACAATAATTTGGAGCAGCTGTATGTTCGTGATTTACTTGATCAAAGTACAGGTTCATGGAAACAAGGTTTGATCTGTTCTTCATTCAATTCCAGAGATGCTCATGTCATTATGTCCATGCCTTTATACAATCATGCTGAAGAGGACCGTTTAATTTGGAGATTCAGTAAAGATGGTTGTTATTCTGTTAAGTCTGAATATTATCATGTCATGGAATCATTGATAGATAATTACTCTCTTCGGGTTCCTGGTAATCGGAGGTTAATTTGGAATTTATAGATCCCACAAAGAATTAAAATGCTGTTGTCGTGTATAGCTCATGGTGTTTTGCTCTACCATTTGTCCTTATTGCAGCGACTGTTTAGAATCAGATTGGCATGTCTTGGTACATTGTTCTTATGCTAAGTAAGTTCGGCAGCATTCTTCAGTATGGAGTGCATTGCAGAATATTTATGATAGTGTTGAAGGTATGGATGACATCATTTTTAAGCTTCTGGCGATGCTATCTCAATCTGATGCAGTGGAATTTGCTACCATGATTTGGTGCCTTTGGCGTCGCAGAAATGAAAGACTGTGGGAAGGCCTTACAAAACCAGTTCTTATCTCCATCGATCAGTATCGCTTGTGACTTCATTCATCAGTGGCAGCAAGCTCATGCATCCTCACATGATTTAAACACTTTGCCTCTGACATCAAACACTGCTGGGTGGACTAAACCAGATTCTGGAACATTAAAGCGCAACATCGATGCCTCCATTTTTCATGATCATGGTACTTATGGAGCTGGTATGTGTATCCGAAATAACTTAGCCATTTTGTTATCACCAAAACATTGTGGAAGTCTGGTTCCCCACCATATTATGAAGCAGAAGCAGTAGCCTTTCATGAAGCCCTCTCCTGGATAAAAGATTTGAATTTGCAGAATGTGATTGTGGAGACAGATTGCAAACACGTTGTTGATTAGTTGAATTCAGCAAATACCAACCAAACTGAGCTAGGAACAATTGTTAAAAACAGCAGGCAGCTCCTTAGTCAGATGGAAAACATTATGGTTCGATTTACTCGGAGACAAGCCAATTGTGTCGCTCATGTTCTCTCTAGGGCATCTCGATTATATGCTAGTCGCCATGTTCATGATTTCATTCCAACCTATATTCATTCTCTTGTTATCAATGAAATGAGATAAGTCTTTTCCTTTAAAAAATATATGAAGTTTTGATTTTTTTTTTTTTTTTTTTGAGAAAACATTTTATCATCTGAATTGTTAAATTTTACACACAGGTATGAATTTTCTGTGTGAAAGTATATTAATATTTGAATTGCTAAAAAGAGCATACTTCATTTTAATTGTCGTACCTTTCTCTAATTTTTTATTATAGTAATTTTAATATGAATATTTTTCTTTATAGTCTCTTCTGACCTAACTAATAATTTATTGAAGATTTTTTTATCTCAGAAATTTAAATTTTTATCTAATTTAGATTTAATTACATGAAAAAAATAACGAAAGTAATTCATGTATTTATTTCTTTTTTTTTCATTAAAATTACTCCCTCTGGTTCCTATTATAAGGCATAGTTTTGAAGAAATTTGTGGTCCTTAATATAAGGCATTTTACAATTTCTATAAAACTATTTTTTTTTACCTTATGTGCCCCTATTAAAGATTATGAGTATCTGTATTGTTATTGAATAATGAGAAGAGAATTTAAGAATTCATTAATAACTATTCTCTCTCATATGTTTTGACCCTCCATCTTCCATTATGCCATTAATCAATAAATTCATTAATAACTATTCTCTCTCATACAATTTAATGATGATTAATGAGGGTAAAATTGGGAGATTAGTAAAAAAATTAAAAAAATCAATAAAATCAATTGAATTAATTACTTTTATTGGTCAGTGTAATTTTTGTCCAAAGTGCCTTATAATAGGGACCAGAGGGAGTATATTTGGAGTGCATTTTATTTTAGTGTTTGTTAATAGTTTTTTACTTCATTGTTATAATAATTTTAAAACTTGTTTTTTTATAGAAAAACTTCTTATTGTTAAATTTTTACATATTCATTCATTTTGATCATTGTTATACATTTTATTTTTAATGTAACTTACTAAAAATATATTAAAATTATTTATTTTCATCTTGATCATTGTTATATTTCATACAGTTAGATCATTCTTATATTTCATACAGTTATATTACCCTGTTATTTTTTTCATCTACTCTATTAATTCCATTTACAAATTATTTTTCATATTAACTATAAAATATATTATATTCTTCAATTATATACTTCAATATTTTTTAGTTATTAAAATGGACTATGATATAAACAATATTTAATTATTTTCGCAAACTAAAATCCCTTGCATAGCACAGGTCCACGAACTAGTTGATCTAATGGTATCAGTTCTAATTAATGACATTCACTTAGTTCTTTTAAAGATTAAGTACTAACTACGTCTACAACCCATTGAAAAGAAGCCACTCATCCTTTGAGAGATCGAAATTTATGTACAAAA
Organism: Pueraria montana var. lobata; assembly: GCA_026413185.1. Classification (NCBI taxonomy): domain Eukaryota; kingdom Viridiplantae; phylum Streptophyta; class Magnoliopsida; order Fabales; family Fabaceae; genus Pueraria; species Pueraria montana. The sequence continues at coordinate 63,950,906 of CM048650.1, read as the reverse complement.
TTGTTCTCTCTTTTGACGGTTGTTTACTATTAATCCAATTTGTACATTACAAATAGTTTTTAATCACATGTATTAATAATCTTGGAGTCACTTCTCTTTAGTTGAAAACTATTGGGCAATGTTAACCTATCAACTTTTGAGCTTTGAAGATCAGATTCGAGTCCTAGAGTGTAATTTGAAGAAAAAGTTCACTGTAAACAGTTGGACCATTTGTTGCTAGAGAACTTGATTATTTCAATTCGCCAGGTTCACTAGAGTGGACTTGGCTTTAACTTTTTGTGAGTACTTCAAATTCAATTCTTAAATATCAAATTGATATGAAGAACATGATCAAATCTTTCACAATTTTTATTAGTACAAAGATTAGCTTCACATGAATATTCTTTGTAATAACAAATGATTTTTATTAAATATATGTTGCAAAATTTTAATTAAATATCCACATGTCATTATTTAGTTGAAGAATCTGATGACAAAATTATGAGAAACATATCTAATTTTTATTAGTACAAAGATTAGCTTCACATGAATATTCTTGAGCACTCCTCTCTTTTGGTTGCCTTGTTTTGATTAGGAGCACTGATATTACCAAGATATGTACTTCAGAAATTTACTTGTGTCTTCTGAAGAGCTTGTTGTTTTAGATTCAGTGCTCCAGTACATTGATGCATGACGTCTTCCTTTGTTGCTTCTGGTGCATGCTTATGAACTGTGTAGACTTTTCTCTTTTCAGTCTTCTGTTCTGTATTGCATCTTCTAATTATCCTCTAGCCATGTGTAAATTCTATCGTGAAAACCTCTAGAATCATGTTTCTAGTCATATAAAGCTTCTGATATCTACACTTTGACTTAGAAAACATGACTGCCCTTCTGCTTTTGGTATTCTTCTTCTGAATTTGAACATATCTAGAGACGGAACTAGGAAAATTTCTTTGGGGGGGGGGGGGGGGGGGGGGGGGGTGGGGGGCACAAAAATTTGACACATGTCTTATTAGTAGTCTTAATGTTTTCGTGTTTGGCTATGGCTCGCACAATATCACCAATCGATGACATTGTACATGCATGACAGAATAGATTTGAAATTAAAGGTCTATTGATCCAGTTGTTGACAATTCATTATTTCAACATAGAAAATCAAGTTAATATTGTTGAAATGGTTTTTCTTAATGACAACGTATCTATTTTATTATTATTATTATTATTTCCTCAAATCAATGGTAATTTATTTATATTATATTATTTGTAGTGTGGTAGGATTCATGCAAAGAGGCCAACAATTGTAAAGATTAAAAAGGACAAAGTGCTTGGAATCAACTAAATTTGTATATTATATTATTTTTTGCAAGATTTTTTTTTTTGGAATAAACTAAAAGTGTGAATTGATTTTTAGTATTATTATTTTTTTATTTTTTTCATTTATATCTTGATTCAATTGTTATGAATTTTTACCTTTTGTTTTTTGTACTACACTATTTAAGAATTATTGCTATATCAAAAGCTACGAACATGATTAGCTTATCTATCATTACACGTGTTGCATAAATATTATAATTACAATAATATTAAAGAAAGTACACATTAGAAAATAATGTTTACAAAGATGTTCATATATATACTTATGTTTATAATAATATTTAAATTACAATGATGAGTATTATTTTGTTTTTTTTTTTAGAGGACAATGATGAGTATTATTTGGAATAAACTAAAAGTGCAAATTCATTTTTAGTATTATCTGTTTTATTTTTTTCATTTATATCTTGATTCAATTGTTATGAATTTTTACCTTTTGTTTTTGTACTACACTATTTAAGAATTATTGCTATATCAAAAGCTACTAACTTGATTAGTTTATCTATCATTACACGTGTTGCATAAATATTATAACTACAATAATATTAAAGAAAGTTCACATTAGAAAAGAATGTTTATAAAGATGTTCATATATATATATATATATATATATATATATATATATATATATATATATATATATATATATACACACTTATGTTTATAATAATATTTAAATTACAATGATGAGTATTTTTAATCAAGATTTATAATAGGAGTTATTAATTAACAAAATAATGTCTTTAATAAATATATATTTAAAATATATTTAAATTAAATTCTTACAATAATTTAAGTATAATTTTATTTATTTTTAATAAATTGGTAAATATATTTTATTATAAAGTAAGAAGATTGAATCATATTTATCTTGCTATTTTATGATTGAATTTTATTTAAATTTTTAGATTAAATTTAATCTTTTATATAATAAATAATGAAGTTTTGCTGTACTTTTTCCTATCCAAACTAGGAACACTTTTTTTAGTTATTTTATTTTTTGTTTATTTGATAAATCATACTACCTTTGTCCCTAATTATAATACGTTGTTGACTAATTTACGCATATTAAGAAAATTAATTAATTTAAGTATTAGCATTAAATTTATTAGTACTTGTAATATTTTTCCAAATTTCCCTTTAACATTATTGGGAACCCATTCATCTTCTCCAATCTTCATAGGAGAGAGAAAGAGCCAGTTTAGAGTAATATTCAATTATGGATTAAAATACATAAGGGAAATTGTAGTCAAAAAATAATTAATACACAAGATAGTTGAAATATAAAGTCTTATAAAAAGGGACAAGAAAATTTCAAAACTATGTCTTATAAATTACTTAATACTTATTATTAATTATCGCAACAAAAATTACATATTCAAAACTTACTATAAAAAGAAATACACTATAAATCACATACTATAATTATTAAAAATTTAAAATGATACTAGCTACATAATGTTAAACATCTAAATAAAATCAATATAATTATAATATGCGGTTTGGTTCGGTTTTTTTTTTAATAAAAACCAAAAACCGAACCAAACCGCAAAAAGTATGCGGTTTTTGATATTTTCGGTTTTTGCGGTTTTCGGTTTTAGCGGTTTTCAGTTTTTTTTGGTTCTGTTTGGCGGTTTACAAATAGTTTGGTTTGATTTTGAACATCCCTATTAAAGAGTGGGTTTTTAATCCACATTTTATAAAATATTTTATTTTCATTTTTTGTTATTAGGTTTCGGAGAAAGGATAATAGTTTTAATGTAACACCCCTTGTTACATTGTCGCAAAACATACATAAAATGCTTCATATTTACTTTTAATAAAACTCTTAATTAATTTGTTTATGGAAAATCATGTAAATTTTTTGTGCATTTCAAACATCAATGAATAAAAGCGGAATTTAAAATATAACCAACATGATGAAAGGAAACATAACATAACCATTAATCAAAGGTGTTCCAACTGTAACATAGTTTGGATGAATACAACTAGAATCAAAATATAAATGAAAGTAATAACTGAAATACATAACGACCATAGAAAGTATAACTATTCAACCCCTCTAACATCATCCTAGCATAGCGGTACCTAACATGCTAATCCCCCCTCTCATCATCAAACTTAATAGAGTGATGGTCGTCGCGACAAAGGTGGACATATGTACCCATCGTCGATGTCAGGATTCACAACATGCTGCTCACAGTAAAGTATGGAATACTCCGGCGGGAAAGGTGAGTTTAGCTAACACCAACGGTATGCCTATCGATGGTAGGTTATGAATGATGAGGTTTCCATGATAGTGATATCTACACTCACCCTTATGGAAAAACGACTACCCCATCGGGTTGGAAGTCACTTCTAGGTTCCACGTTGCTGGGTCCATCTTTGCGCACATGCATACAAAATAAACAGAAAAAGGTATGGAGTGATGTTGTATTCTTTGATGTCATTTCCATGGAAAGAGTTGAGACCTTTCCCACCCCAACACACAAGTAAGAAGTGTATAACATATACCCTAATTTATAGGGAACCTATTATTTTATCTATGTTATCATGGCCATCACCATATCCTCATCATCAACATCATCATCCTCATCCTCATATGGATCTGTACTTATGGTTGATCAACCTTTGTCACAATTTCATCCTTGGGAAGCGATGGGGAGTAATTATATCTTTGATCTTCATCCAATGTACATTGACCCCAATACCAACTCTTCAGTCATCATAATCAAGTCATATCCTCATTACGCATAATCCACCAGGTGAAACCCCGCAAGAGATAAACCCTTCGCTTCATCAGAGATAGTCCGGCATTCATCGAAGTGTGCGAGTTGGCTTCATTCATCCTGGCACATGGGTTGCAGCCTACTCCTATGACTCCACGCATTCGCGCCATTCACCCCTTAAGCCCACACAAGGCCACGCCCTAAACCATGTGATAGTAGCTTCCTGCACCATGTCCAATGTCCAACTTGGATAGTCCAAGTCCTCAAGGCTCTAAGGTACCCATTTTCGGATAATTTTCGAAGAGTTTGTCTTATATGAACAATGGTTGTTCTCACCCTTATAAGTATGATCATCATACACAAATAAATATTTTCATGTATATAATGGACATGGCACAAGAAGCATAATAATCAATAATAATCTTGGTACACTATCAAACATTCCAAGGCATAGTAATTTCATACATACATTCTCATGCATTTTAATAGTGACTACATATGATATACGTTCACATATTCATTTGTAATTAGCAAGTCCTTGTAAATAATTGTAAAAGGTTCAATAACTTGATAATTAATAATAATTTCATACCATGTCAATATTTATATAAATCATGTGTACACATCATACGTTCACGGGTGAATGTGATAAATACATCTTTTTTACCAAGATGCGACAATCTCATTATTATAAAACTGTACACGTTATAATAATAACTATTTGTTTTTAGAAAAGTATATTCATTTCTTAAAACAGTAGCTATTTATAAGTAGTAATTTCTTTCTCTTATTTCATAGTTGAAAATAAATTTGGTAAGTATGCATGCACACACACACGTCACACACACACACACACACACACAACTATTTTCATTTAACTTGAAATCCTTGTGTATGTTTAATTAAAAGAGGTTAATGGTTATGCACTGTCAGTGTAAAACAATTTTAGGGTATTTATCATAAAAGTCAATAAACTTACCATACATGGTGGGTTGTGATTGGATGACTGTGTAAAACTATTCACTGTTAGTGCATAACCTATTTTCTCTAATTAAAATATGAGGGACCCATTAAATAAAACTTATATAAGCTCTTTATTTAAAAACATGTAACAACCCAATCTGTTACTGTTTGCACCACCAAAATTACTAACTGGCCCAAAAATAGCATCAGGCCAGTATTTCTGTTTGTACCCACATCACTTACTAGAGGCACTCCTAGCAGATTTCTATTTTTTCTATTTTTTTTATTCTTTCTTTTTTCGTTGGCTCAAACAATCATACACATCAACACAAATAATTAAATTTACATACGTTTTAAATAAATTCAATCGTGTTATTCAATTATTTTCAATAAACATCAAATTACTGATAATTAAATAAATCACACAAACAATCTCAAAAATAATTAAATCATACAATATAAAATCAAATTAATTAAAATTTAAACCAAACAATTAATATCATAAACGCAGATAATGAGTTTATATATTAATTAAATTAAGCACTTTAATTCTTTATTTTTTTAAGCAATTAGTTGCAATTTCTTGCAGACTTAAATCCTTCACACCAACAATTCGATTTTCAGAAATGCTTAAATTTCTTAAAATTCATAAATCAACGCCAATTCCTATAAGGCGAAAATTGAGTCATTACATTTAATGATGTCATTATTGAGTATTTGGATTCGTGCATTTATTTATTGGTTGTTATGTATTCATTCATTATATTAGTAATTATATTTGTAAATTTTATTTTTTTAAAATAATAATATTTGTTGCAAAAATTAAAATGATTAGAACTAAAGGTATTAATCAATAATTATTATTTCATTTATCATTTATAATTATTTGTAGTGTACAAGTTTGATAATGTTTCAAAAATTATTAATATGTAATTATCGCTAATATCATATACATAATGAATTATACGTGTCTTGCATAATAATAAAAAAAATGTCTAAAGACTTTTTTATATTCATGAATTATATATAAAAAAGATTGTTTTTAGCTCCCTTGTTTTTAGCTCTGCATCTTATCATCTGATTTATTTCCACTTTTATTACTCCTTTTATTAATTATTTCCACTTTCATTAATCCTTTTATGTTATTATTTAGTTGAAGAATATGACAAAATTGTAAGAAACATATCTAATTTTTCTTCTTTTTCTTAACCCAAATCGACAAAAAAATGTTAAGTGTTCGCTTTTGTTCTGCTTTTGCCGTGGCTTTCTAGGTAGGTAGGCATTTATATCAGAATTTATTGGACTAAATTTGTTAAGAGGATCTGCCTTGTATTTAGCTCTGCATCTTATTTCCTGATTTTTTTTCCCACTTTTATTACTCCTTTTATTAATTATTTCCACTTATATTATTCCTTTTATGTCATTATTTAATTGAAGAGTATGACAAAATTGTAAGAAACATATCTAATTTTCTTCTTTTTCTTAACCCAAATCGACAAAAAATGTTAAGTGTGTGCTCTTGTTCTGCTTTTGCAGTGGCATTCTAGGAAGTTAGGCATTTAAATAAGAATTTATTGGACTGAATTTGTTAAGAGGATCTGCCTTGTTTTTAGCTCTGCATCTTATCGCCTGATTTATTTCCACTTTTATTACTCCTTTTATTAAAAGATTAAATAAATTTAATTCTCAAATAAAATATTTATTTATTTATTTATAAGGCAGAACGGTTAAACCCTAGTAACATCGGGCTATATATATATTCACTGTTCAGGAAGGTGCATGTGTTGAGAAGTACAGAATTTTCTACACCAAAAAAAAACAGAAGTACAGAAACATGCAATCAGAGATGCAACCATGGTCGCCACTCCTCTGTAACGAACTCATTGAGTATATCTTGTCATGGCTTCCAGTGAAATCTTTGATCCAATGCAAGTGCGTGTGCAAGGGATGGAACTCCTTGATGTCCGATCCCTATTTCATCAAATTGCACCTTCGCAAATCTGCTGCAAAGGACGATTTGGAACACCTCCGATTGATCACAAATGTCTACTTCAGATCTATCCCTGCAATCTACAAGGAATCGTGCACTGTAAGTTCCTTGTTCCATTCCCTACAAATTGAAAGATCCTTATTTAATTACCCAAACATTGTAGATTCTTTTGGAATTTGTAACGGAAAAATGGACAAGTACCTTCTGGTCGGTTCATGTAATGGGTTGCACTGCGAGGTAAGTAAAAGATCAGAAGGATACCATGTTCAGTTTTTGAACAAGGCTACAAGGGTAATATCCAGAAAATCGCCAACGCTGTGTTTTTCCACGGGCAGCAGCTGTGGTAGAACACAGTTTGGGTTTGGCTATGATCCTTCAAGTGACAATTACAAGGTGGTAGCAATGGCATTGACTCGGCTTTCACGTGATCAATCAGTAAAAACTGAGATGAAAGTTTATGGCATGGGTGACAGTTGTTGGAGAAACCTTGATGGTTTTCCTGATCTTTGGTCTTTACCTAAAGTTGGTGGAGTGTATCTGAGTGGAACCCTTAATTGGGTTGTTATGACAAATGATGCTGCTAAAATTGAAATGGTAATTATTTCTGTTGACCTGGAGAAGGAGACGAGCAGATCATTGTTTCTGCCTGACATTAATCTTTGCTTTGTTGATCTAAATATTGGAGTTTTTAGAGACTCACTGTGCGTTTGGCAAGATTACAACCACACCCATCTTGGCATATGGCAAATGAGGGAGTTTGGAGACGACAGGTCTTGGATTCAATTAATAAATTTTTGTTATCTCCGTCTTCAAATTCATTCTTTTGAATCACAACCAATGTTTCTCCCATTGTGCATGCCTAAGAATGGGGACATCTTCATGCTGATGTTCACTAGCAACGCTGGTGAATACCGAACGATTTTCTATAACCAGAGGGATGATAAGTTACAACTTTCTAGCATTCCTGCACATAGTTTCAGAACTTTGATGGGGCTCAACCTCAAGATTTTTACCGAAAGTTTGGTCATACCTTATTGAAATCAAGGTCGAATAGGCTGCTGTTTACTATTTTATTTACCTGAATTTATGACTTTCTTTGTCTATGATTAATTTAATTATTTAAATGTAAATTACTAAGTATATAAACTTCACAATGAGTGAAAAATAATTCCCGAAAAAATTCATTTTAGATGCATATAATGTCCACTCTGCAAGAAAAACCATTGGTGACCACCATTCATTCTTGCATGGTAGTAGTTGTGGATTTTTTTTTTTTTGTTAATGATTTTGTGCCTTCTCTTGCAAAGCATTTATTTTAAATAATATATTGTTCTTTATATTGGCATAATGAGAAATAACTAAAATTGTGTTTATGAAAAGAAAACTATAATAACAAATAGAACTCAATGTTTAGATAAAAATAATTTTGAAGAATATTTTTTTTATCTAATATATGGCCAATGAATCTCTCCTATTACTATTAGATTTCAAAAGGACAGGATGCAAATGTTAATTAGTTCTACCTAGACAACTTGGGCAAAAATAAAAAAGTCTATAGCAAAAATAAAAATGAAAATTCATTATGTATAACAAGTCTCAAATTAAAGAAATACCACGTGACATCACAATGACTATTACCCAAAAACAAAAATAATTTTCGAATGAATTAAACATAACTAAAGAATTAACTCTATATGGTGGTGGCTAAATTTTTTTTTTACTAAATAAACTAATAACCTACCACTCGATGATCTCTTGGACTCAGGGGAGGCGATTAGTCCCATGGCTTCCAGCTATGCATACACCGTCCTTTCAGCAAAAAAAAAAAAAAACGAATATAAATTCCATTAGTCATTTTTTTTACAATTCTGCAATTTAAATTTCAATACAATTAAATCACACTAACTGATAAGGGCATTATTTGGAGAATAATTAAAGGCTTAAATAAATTTTAGGTCCCTGATAAATTTCCACATTTTGCTTTTTGAGTCCCTGATAAATTTTTTCGTTGGTTTGAGTCACTGATATATTAAAAATTTTGTTTTTGGTCCCTGCCATTAGTTAAGTGATGACATGGCACCATCTCAATGGTTGATATATATTGGGAAGATCTGTTTGGATGGTGCCACATCATCATTTATTAGGGACCTAAAAGTTATTTAAGCCATAATTAAATTCAATACAATTTAAACTATAATAACAAATAGAACTCAATGTTTAGAAAAAAATAATTTTGAAGAATATTTTTTTTATCTAATAAATGGCCAATGAATCTCTCCTATTAGATTGCAAAATGGTCAGTAGTAAAAGATGTATTAGAAAGAATGTTTTGGGGAGTATGCTCCTCCTTATTTTGAAAATAAGTGTACTCACTTTTGTTTGATTTTTAGTTCTGTTACTATTTTCTTCTTTGCCTTGTATTTTCACTCTGCAACGCCGAGTACGAATTCCGTGCTTCTCATATCTTTCACCTTCTACTAAAGATCAACATTGAAGTCTTTCTCCTTATGACAATAAAACTGCAAAACTTTTTTTTTTTTAATAAAATTGGTGATAATATAAAAAACCAAAGATGAGAAACAAGTTAAAAAAGTTGATGTTGCAATTCATTCTTTCATAGCATGTCAAATAGGAAAATAAAAAATAAGAAATGAATGGGGAAGTGGGTGTGGTTATGGGATTTTGAATGTAGTAGCTTTGGATTATTCATCATACTCCTGAATCTCCTACCTATGTACTAGACACCCATGGTGCTGTAGTTCAAGAGGATTTGTGTGTTTTATCCAGTCTTTGGGGCAATCGAGTAGAACAAGAAGATGATGCCCAACCTCAATCTCCCAAGAATATGCCGCAAGAAGAGGGCTTCACTATACACCTCTCCAAGTCACAGCGTAAGAAGCTAAACAAGAAAAAGAGACAGCAAGACACTGATGTTTTGGAATGCTTGTGGCCTGGGTAATCTAGACATGAGATTAGTCCTAAAGGAGTTATGCTCCCAACATAAACCAGATCTTTTGCTACTGGCTGAACCCTGGATCTTACCTAATCTTACCTGGTATAGACTTGGTCTTAAACTGGTTTTTGTTAACGATAGGGGTGCCTTGAAACCAAATTTATGGGTTCTATGTAATTCCAATATCTCTCCTTCTGTGATTTCTATTTCCAAGCAGTTTATTGCTTTGTCATTTCTGGTGGATAACCAATCTTTTTTTATAGCCGGGATTTACGTATGTACCACTTACATTTTAAGAAGGCAACATTGGCTTGATTTAACCTCTTTACAAAGCTCTTTTCAGTGTCCCTGGATGTTTGTAGGATATTATAATGCTATTCTTGGAGCCCATGAAAAATGGGGTGTGTTACGGATATTGAGTTGTTGACTGGCCCAAAGGCACTACATAGGTCAAACAACCCTATTAGTGGACCAACTAAGCAAAGTGAGCCCAAACTCCAAAGGCCCCAACCTATGAAGACTGCATCAGTTTGGATGAAGGATTATGTGAAGAAGTAAACAAATGACACACATCTATAGAATTTACTTAATCCAATAATTGTCAATTACCCTTTGTATTTGAGGAAGTTGTTATTAGATTCCTTTTTGTTAGTGGTAGGGACAAATGTCTATCAATCTGTTAGAGAGAAGAATTTCACCTACATGTAATTATGACATGAATGAAAGGGGCAGAAAATCATTACTTGAAAAGTTTTCTTCTCAAAATTCTCTTTCCTAATTTCTAGAGTCCACTCCTACTCGAAAGGAGCATTCACCTACCCCTATCATTTGGTGCTCTTGTTGCTCACCTTGCCTCCCACAAAATCCGAAAAGAACCAGGACGATCTCCTTCAACAATGCCTTGTGCAGATGAAAGAGATGCAACTTCAAATGCATCAATAGTATTCCACCATGACATTTGAGCTAGCCACCTTTAAGGAGCAAGTTCAGCTTTCCACATCGTACTCCCCTTCTGGTCTTCGTCCTATGCCCGTTCAAGTTGCGAAAGTGAGTCTCACCCCTTTTGATGGCTCGAATCCCCTTGAATGGATTTTTCAGGCAGAATGGTATTTTGAACTTACTCAGACTCCCTTGCCTCAACGCCTTTCATTGGTCCCCTTCTTTATGCAAGGCACTACTCTTACTTGGTTCAAATGGCTTTATGCCAACAACCAACTCTCTACCTGGGAGGGCTTCATCAGATCATTAGAGTTACGGTTCGGTCCTTCATCCTACATTAACCATCAGGCCGCCCTCTTCAAACTCCAACAGACTGGTAATGTTACGGAGTATCAACAACAATTTGAGACTTTTTCCAATCGCGTCGTTGGCATGAACCCCGAGTCCCTACTCAATTGCTTTATTTATGGTCATTGGTCTGATATTCAAGTCGAGTTAGCAATTTATCAGCCTTATTCCTTGGCACAGGCTATTGGGTTAGCCCGTTTGGTGGAAGATAAGCTCTGGTATACGCGTCCTCCATTTATACGATCCTTCAAATCATCCCCATCTTCTCAAACGTCACAATCTCCTTCCATTTTGGGTTCCCCCCTGTATCTTCTTCGACAACGTCAGTGCCCATCTGTAATGTGAACTCCGCTATCATTGCGGAACGCCGAGCTAAGGGGTTGTGTTTTAATTGCGATGAAAAATTCAGCCCGAGTCATCGTTGCAAGCAGAAACAATTCTTATTGTGGTTATGTGATGATGTGTCCAATGACGAGTCAGAACCTCCACTGTTGGATCTCGGACCTAAGACAACGGATACTTTCGGGCACGTCATGATACCATTGATGAAATCAACATCTGGGGTGAACACTTTCATTTATCTCCAATGGCACTCCGAGGACCACATTCTTCACGGACTTTGCAGGTTACTGGTCGTATTCAGGAACTTGAGGTCACAATCCTTATCGATTCTAGAAGCTCCCACAACATTTTACAATTTCGTATTGCAGAGTTTTTTGGTCTTCCGATGGTGGCTATTAAACCCTTATTCGGTGGTGGTGGCACTACAAGGAATAAGACACTTAGTAACAGCAAAAAATTGTAGGTATAAGACAAAAAACCGTAGGTAGATTCCCAAAAACCTATTCCAACGGACATTTATTTCCGTCATTTATAATTCGCTATACCTACGATTTGTCTCTATCACTATAGATTTTAGTGACAGTATTCAAGACTATTGGAAAAGTACTTTACCATGTACCTACAATTTTTATACCATTAGTATAGGTTTTAATGACCAATAATAATTTTCTATACCTACCATTTTAACGTTGTTGCTATAGACTATAGTGATGAAATTTAAAATTGTTAGTAGAAAACGATGACATATACCGCAACTTATCTTCCATTAGTGTAGGTTTTAGGCAGCAAAATGGGCTAGCGAACCCGATGCAAGTTGTGGTCTATAGTGGACCAGCCTAAAAAAGTCTAAATTCTATAAAATGAATTCCAAGCTAGATAAAAGCCTTTTTTTTTAGCGAGTTTTGTAGACTAAGCCCAAATCGATCTAATATAGTTCGCACTTGATTTGAATTCAAATTTTAAACCCAATCAATAGATTGCATCGAGCAGGTTTGAACAATCCATTTGGTCACCTCTAGCTTTTATTGAAAATTATAATTTATTATATTCACATTTAAGATTCGATCAATAATTTTTAGTGACTGTTTATATGTTTTAGGTTTAATTTATTATCTTTTATAAAACATTAATCCAATTTAAAGATCAATATACAATAAATAAATAAATTTAACAACCAAAATAAAATAAAACTTCAATCATATTAAAAATTGACATGCCCCAAACTTTAGACATGTTCATCTAAAAGTCGCATAATTGAGTAAACTATACACAAAGTATCATAACTACTTGAAAAATCACAAAGAAATATCTACATAAATGATGTTTATAAAAAACTACTAGTGTAGTCAGACTTAATCAACAAGTGTGCGTCAGTTTAGCCTCATAATCTTTGAACTCTCCAGCATGCAACTAGCCAATTCTGTTGAATCGAGTTATGGTCCAATATGTTAATTATTGTTATTTTATTATAAAACTGAGTATTTAAATTCTCTAGTAAATGCGATGTATTTCTCCATTTGTGTTATTTGTTGTCTTTAATTTTGAGGCACAGGGAATGTTCGGTCTCATCTTTGCGCAGGCATAAGCAGATAATGTCACCAAATGTTCTTAGTGTCTTCCTTGTAATAAAAATGTGGAATACCTGAATAAGTTTTGGAGGTCAAAATGATTTAATAGACTACGAATTAACTTATGATGTATATATTAGTCTTATTCTACCTCAATTCAGTGTTCAATGGCAAGTATGATTTTCTTTTCTCTATCTGAAATGTCTACTCTTCTGCCTGGATTTGGATCCTCTAAGAATGGAATGTGCACTTAGTAAAATCCAGAAATTATAAGATTTGACACAAATTAAAGTCAATGACTTAGTTTAATTTCATGGGTAAAATATAAACAACACAAGAATACAAAAATGTAAAATTGAGAAGCAAGTTCCAAGAATATCTAGATTTTGGTTTCTGTCAAACAGTTAATGATCTTCTGTCGGTAGGTGTGTGTTTGGAATGAATTTACTAATGTCGGTTTGTAGTAAACATGTATTAGGTCATTGGTAAGTGTTGAAAGAGAGAAAAACAAATGCTAGAGATGCTGAAACAGTGTGTTTTAACAACACAATGGAGTCCGCTTTATATAAATTTAATGCAACAAATGCAAATAAATATAGGAGATAATATTCCTATTAACATGATAAGATAGGCCTATAATTACAAAGATCCTACTTAAATTAAATAAAGGAACAAATCATAATAGAAAATAAAAGTAAATCCTAACATATCATATAGGATACTCTAAAATATTCTAAAAGTAAATCACTCGTGCCTTTTACACCCTATTTGGTAAAGAGGAAGGAAATAGAGGGAGTGAAAATAGGTAGGAGAGAGAAATAGATAAAAAATGAAGTGAAAGTATGGATTGCTTGGTTTAAGAGGAATAAAAGAGAAATAATGTGGAAATAAAATTATGAGGTTGTTTAGTTTGAAAGAAAGAAAAATAAAGAAATTAGATTATTACTAAAAGTATTATTTTATCCATAAATATGTATGTAATCATTTTTTTATCGTAGTCCCCTATAGCTTGCCATATAATTGATAATTATACTATCAGTATAATTGATTATGCTAAAATATAATTGATTTGGTAGAAATCTCAATAAATCAATTAAGGAAGTTAACAATAAGAGATATTGCTTTGTCCTTTTGTTTTATTATAAGCAAGATTTATATATTATATTGCCTCACCAATATCCCTCACAAATAAGTAAAGAGATAAGAACAATTTATCACCATATCCTAAATTCTTTATATATATATATATATATATATATATATATATATATATATATATAGTTTAGTGAAATGTATAGTTTAGTGAAATGTCAATAAGCTAATACACCTCCATGATATTTCTTTGCATATGAGAGTGGATATATACTTGTGTGGGACCTACCATTTTTTAAAAATCTATTTTTTGTATTTCTCGCCTACCAAACTAGGGAACTTTGCTGCCTCACCCTTATTTCTCTTTCCCTCTTTGCCATTTAAGTTCTATTTTATATATGTACCAAAAAAAGTGCTAGGGTTAGGGTTTCACTCTTTTATTAAATACTTCCATTTTGCTTTCCCTGGTTCTATCCATTGAAGGATGGATCATTTTGGTCATTGGTGTGCACGACGAAGAACAAGAGGACATTTACAAAACCTGCATTTGAATCTCGATCATGACACCAATTTTGTCAAAGTGAGTGATAAACACTTTTTTTCTTTGCTTGTTGCAAATGATTTATTGAGCTACCTGGCATGCTTCTAGTTTTGCACTTTCAGCCATCAAGATAATTCATTAGGTAATTCATTATAAATACATGGCATGTAAATCAAATTGTTAGATTAGGTTCAATTCCTATTGTTTCAGTTGAAAATTGAATATATTGGATTGTATTGTTTTGATTTGAAGAGTCGTGATTTGTGAATTTTAATGGAAGATTTTTTTTTGTTGGTGGATGATGCCCTCTATATATAATAATAAAAACCTATGCTAAACGCTAACTTGTTTCTATACCTTCTGGTCAGTTTTACAGTCAACCCAATCCAATGTATCCCCGGGTCGACAGTGCATTAATCCATGTCATAGCTTATTTTCTAGCCTTTGCGCCTCTTTGGCTTAAGGCTGGAGGGTTGTGTACCCTCTGGGTCGGGTTAACCAATCATGCCGACCTGACCAATGAAGAGCTATTGTAAAACCCAATCTCACATAATCATAACAGCCCAAAGCATGGGGGAAAGGATTTGGTACATTACTAGTGATCAACCTCTAACCTTGGAAGATCGGACGATGAGTCTAAGGGATAAAAAGGACCTAACTGACTAGGTAGAGGCATAGATTACACTTTGAATGCTCTAGCTAGGTCATTTCAAACCCTAAGAGGAAAGCTATACCGGAACAATTTCGGTATTACTTGTCAAAGGTTCTTGCATAATTATAAGTTTATTTTCAATTTTTTATTACGTTAATTAAATTATTTTCCAGGTCACTAAACTATTTGGCAATTTTTAATTAGGCACTGAACTTTTTTTTTTTTTTTTTTTCAATTGAGTCCTTAAATTTGTATTTGTCTTTGGATTGAGTCCTTCTTTCTAACTATCGTTACAGAAAATTAATTGTCTGAGTTAGTTGTGTAAGTTTGCAATAAAGTTGCTGTATAGTGAACTTTGGAGAGGCTTGTGAGAGAATACTTGGGTTCAATGGACCTACAGAGGTGAGAATACTGGTTGAAGAACCTAACTAAGAATATTGGGCTCAGAAGGTTCAGAACCTACAGAGATGAGAATATTGGCCCCACTAGAGGTGAGAGTACTCGGTGCATATTTGCAAAGGTGACAATACTAGATTTGGGGGCTATCAGGTCCTGTGGTTAATTTTCTGTAACGACGGTTAGACAGAAGAACCCAATTAAACCCAATTAAAAAATAAATACAAGTTTAAGAACCCAATTGAAAAAAAAAAGGTTAGGGACCTATTCAAAGATATTTATTTATTATAAATTTAATTATAATATAATTTATATATTATTTTTTCACAAAATATTAAACAATATTTATTCATTATGAATTTTAATTTTATAAAATAAATATTTATCATGTGTAATGCACAATGCGCAAAACAAAATACTATCTTCTGCTTAGAGAAAAATGTATGTGAATCTACATATGAGCTTGTGTCATGTAATTATCTAATAGTGTCATTTCATTCACTTAGTTCTATGAAGACTTAACTACATCTATAAGCCATTCAAAAGAAGCCTCTCGTATGCTTTGAGAGCTCGAAAAGAAGTTTCTCATAACCCAATTTGTACTCTCGAAATTGTTGTTTTTTTTGGTACAATGGACGCACTGAGGTTTGAACCTATAACCTCATGCATTTTACCCCAACTCCCATGATTAGGCCGACCCTAGTGGATTGAAATAGTTGTTAATCACGTGTATTCACATCCTTGGAGACATTTCTTTTAGTTGAAAGCTTCTAGTCATTGTTAGCGTATCAACTTTTGATCTTTGAGGATCAAATTTGACTCATAGAATGTAATATGAATAAAAATGTTCACCGTAAAGAGTTGGACCATTTGTTGTTAGAGAACTTGATTATCTTTGACTCACTAGGTTCACTCGAGCAGACTTGGCAAGCTTAATTAATGGCGCTTAATTAACTTGTGCAAGCTTGCACATGATAGAAAAATCGATTTATTTATAAGGCAAAAGAGTTAAACCCTAGCAACAATGGGATACATATATTCACTATTCACAAAGGTGAATTTGCTGAGAAGTACAGAATTTGGACTCAGAGTTTTTTTTTTATTAGCAAAGAACATAATGTGTGTGTGTGTGTGTGTGTGTGTGTGTGTGTGTGTGTGTATATATATATATAGGTATTAGGAATACCCAAACTTTTACAAAATAAAAAGAAGCTATGTAGCCTTCCTTCGCACACAATCCAAGGCTGGCTATGTAATAGTTATGTAAAATTTAGATTCAGAGTGTGTTGGCACTTCGCACAAAGCATAGGTACATGCGATTAAAGAACCATCCATGGTTGCCACTTCTTTGTATGAACTTGTTGAGGAAATCTTGTCATGACTTCTGGTGAAATCTATAATCCAATTCAAGTGCGTGTGCAAGGGATGGAACTCCTTGATCTCCGATCGTTCTTTCCTCAAATTGAACCTTTGCAAATCTACTATAAAGGACGATTTGGACCACCTTCGATTGATAATAAATGTGTACTTTCGATCTATCCCTAAAATCTATAACGAATCGTGCACTGTAAGTTCCTTATTCCAATCCCTGGAAATTGTAGAAGCCTTATTTAATTCCCAAGATATTAGAGATTCTTTTAGAATTTGTAACAAAAGAAAGGACAAGTACCTTATGGTCGACTCATGTAACGGGTTGCACTATGGGGTTAGAGAAAGATTAGAAGAATATCACTTATAGAAAAAAAAAAAACATAGTATCCTTTTGATCTTTCTCTAACCCCACAGTGCAACTCGTTACATGTGTCAACCAGAAGGTACTTGTCCTTTTTTCTGTTACAAAATTTGAAAGAATCTCTAATATCTTGGGAATTAAATAAGGCTCATACAATTTCTAGGGAATGGAAAAAGGAACTTACAGTGCACGATTCCTTATAGATTTTAGGGATAGATCCAAAGTACACATTTGTTATCATTCGGAGGTGTTCCAAATTGTCCTTTGTAGTAGATTTGTGAAGGTGCAATTTGAGGAAAGCACGATCGGACATCAAGGAGTTCCATCCCTTGCACACGCATTTGAATTGGATTAGAGATTTCACCAGAGTTGTGACAAGATTTCCTCAAGAAGTTCATACAAAGAAGTGGCGACCATGGTTGGTTCTTTAATCGCATGTACCTGTGCTTTGTGCAAAGTGCCGACACACTCTGAATCCAAATTTTACAGAACTATTACATAAGGAAGACTACATAGCTCCTTTGTTTTGTAAAAGTTTGGGTATTCCTACACACAAACACACATTATGTACTTTGCTGATAAAAAAAACTATATATATAAGTGTTTGGAATACCCATACCCAAACTTTTACAAAATAAAGAAGCTATGTAGCCTTCCTTCCCACACAATCCATGGATGGTTATGTAATAGTTATTTAAATTTGGATTCAGAGTGTGCCGGCACTTCTAAGCATAGGTACATGTGATTAAAGAACCAACCATGGTCGCCACTTCTCTGTATGAACTTCTTGAGGAAATCTTGTCATGACTTCTGGTGAAATCTTTGATCCAATTAAAGTGCGTGTGCAAGGGAAGGAACTCCTTAACATCTGAGATCGTTCTTTCCTCAAATTGCAACTTCATAAATCTGCTACAAAAGGATGAAAGGACCACCTTCGATTGATAACAAATGTGTACTTTGGATCTATCCCTAAAATCTATAAGGAATCGTGCACGGTAAGTTCCTTATTCCTTATAGATTTTAGGGATAGATCCAAAGTACGAATTTGTTATCATTTGGAGGTGTTCCAAATTGTCCTTTGTAACTGATTTGCAAAGGTGCAATTTTAGGAAAGCACGATCGAACATCAGGGAGTTCCATCCCTTACACACGCATTTGAATTGGATTAGAGATTTCACCAGAATTTGTGACAAGATTTCCTTAACAAGTTCATTGTTGGGATTTTGGAAACTGTACCAAATCGTGCAAGTAACAAAGCAATAAGTCAAGTATCGTCTCTAGAGGGACTTGTATGATAATTTGGTAATTTTAGTAAATTAAGTAGACTACGAATATTGAGAGAATTTAAGTAACCAAAATTAAAAGCAAGGGCATAAAAATAAATAGAAAAATAGAAGGAAATTTGGTTTTGGAAATTTAGCAAACACTTGGTGTGTGTAGAAAATGTGATTTAAATCAATTAAAATAAATCGTCGGGGTTTAACTTCGTTGGACTTCCTAACATGAAATCACTACTCACTCCTTTTCAATTAAATTTTAGTTATCATCAACCCACAAAATTATTCAAACCTTAATTCCTTAAGCGGAAGAATCTAAATCCCTTGATTCCACTATAAATCCCTTGAATTAGTGCAACCAAGGTAATTGCATTAAGAAAAAGGGTTTTAGTGATGACCAATCCTCTTTACCCTATCCCTAGGCATAAAAATGATTGGTTGTCATCTTCAGTTTGCAATCCAAAAGAATTTTCCAATTACCGATGGAATTAAAGAATCATGCAATTGGTTGATCAGACCAAACATAAGCATTAAGAGTAGAAGAAGAACAATAACAATACTTAATTGAATAAAGAGAATGTAGTAATTACATGAAAATAGTTCCAACTACATTAAATTCCAACGAATAGAAAACTTAGCTACGCATAGCCATAGGGGAAGAAGCAAAAGATGGAGAAAGAATGGAAGATGAATCCAAATGCATCAAAGTCGTCACGCAACGTCTCAGATCTCTCTTCCTTTCGATACTCAAGGTTCGGAACCCTAGGCTAGAACATAAAATACCTATTTAAAGCTATGGGCCAATAAGGGTTCAAGCCCAACAGAAAACAAAACAGAAAAATAAAGATTATTTTCGCAGAGCTCGATGCACTGGTACACGGATTTTTGCACAGCCTATGCAACTTTTTGTCTTCAGAATTTCAGCAAATTTTAAAGCTTGCACAGGTGCACAACTTAGTTGAACAAGTGTATTCCAAGGCTTCCCACAAGCTTCTTTTGCTTCTACAAGACCTTCAAGGCTTTAAACTTCAACCCATTTGATCCTTAACGCATTAATCACTCTTAGGAGATCTCCAAACTTGCTCCACACTTCAACAAAGTTCCTAAAAACACAAGAAACAACCCAAAATCAAGTGTAAAATGGGTAAAATTAAAAATTTCTAACTAAACTAAGCTTCTATTAAAAACTTAACTAAAACGAAGATAAACAAAGCTCAAAAGCATTAAAGATATCAAATAATTGCCCATAAACTACTACAAAATGTAGGAATATAAGGCAATTATCATTCATACAGAGAAGTGGCGACCATGGTTGGTTCTTTAATCGCATGCACCTGTGCTTTGTGCAAAGCGCCGGCAAACTCTGAATCCAAATTTTACAGAACTATTACATAACCATCCATGGATTGTGTAGGAAGGAAGGCTACATAGCTCCTTTGTTTTGTAAAAGTTTGGGTATTGGTTAAAGAGGCACTAAGATGGGGCATTGGCAATGGTTCAAAAATTCGAGTTTTGGGCAATCCTTGGTTAAGGGATCATTTTTTTTTAAGTCAAAAAGGCATGCAACATGATAGAAGTGGCAGCCATCGATCCCAACTATGTTGGCACCGCTACCCTTACCTATCAAAAGTAGCACGCCCAAATATATTAATAAAAGGAGAGAGAACATATAACTTCATGGGGGGACAAAAACCAAACCCATGATGGAAACTAAGTGAACCTGTAACTAGGGAGACCAATCCTACATGATTGAACTCCTGAGAAATGTAAGTTGGAACACTATATATCCCACCATAAAAAAACCATGAATATGAACAACATGGGAGGCAAGTTTATCAGCACACATATTTCCCTCCCTATAAATATGACTAGCAAAAAAAATTCGTATTTTGAGTAAGCAGAAGACAATTCTTCCACTTGTTATAAATCTGCCAAGGGAAGATACTCTATGTTTTAGAAGCCGCCACCACAAGAGTAGAATCACATTCAAGCCAAAGGTTTTTCCACCCTCCTGAAGCTCCAATTGCTATCACCTTCATGGCTCCAAAAAGTTCAACATGGTGGGCAAAATTAATATTTAAATAAAGCATCACAAAAAGAGAGTTCGCTATTCACAAAAATTCCTCCACAACCTGCCCTTCCTGGGCTACCTTTTGTAGCACCATCTGTGTTGCATTTGATCCAGTTATGGATTGGTGGTCTCCAGTCAACTTGTTTGATGAGCTGCGACTTTCCTGGATGAACCTTTATGGAGAAGAATTTTAGAATATTGAACTTTGTGATGGAAGATGACATGGTTCCCTTTGAATTGTTACCAGTGAACTGGACATTGGCACTAATCAAAGATTTAGTAAGGTGAGGCTGATATCTTTTATTTTCAAACTTTATCTGATTCCTGCTTTGCCAAATGGCCCCAAAAGTGTTGACGATTGCAGAAATGATAATGTCAAGAATTTGGGAAGACTAGTTCTTAGAACACATTGAAAGAATTGCAATAATGGAAGAACAATCAATTCTTTGTCCAATAATTTGGAGCAGCTGTATATTAAGGGATCCTAATCCTTTCATTACTAGTCCTATGAACAATAATTTGGAGCAGCTGTATGTTCGTGATTTACTTGATCAAAGTACAGGTTCATGGAAACAAGGTTTGATCTGTTCTTCATTCAATTCCAGAGATGCTCATGTCATTATGTCCATGCCTTTATACAATCATGCTGAAGAGGACCGTTTAATTTGGAGATTCAGTAAAGATGGTTGTTATTCTGTTAAGTCTGAATATTATCATGTCATGGAATCATTGATAGATAATTGCTCTCTTCGGGTTCCTGGTAATTGGAGGTTAATTTGGAATTTATAGATCCCACAAAGAATTAAAATGCTGTTGTGGTGTATAGCTCATGGTGTTTTGCTCTACCATTTGTCCTTATTGCAGCGACTGTTTAGAATCAGATTGGCATGTCTTGGTACATTGTTCTTATGCTAAGTAAGTTCGGCAGCATTCTTCAGTATGGAGTGCATTGCAGAATATTTATGATAGTGTTGAAGGTATGGATGACATCATTTTTAAGCTTCTGGCGATGCTATCTCAATCTGATGCAGTGGAATTTGCTACCATGATTTGGTGCCTTTGGCGTCGCAGAAATGAAAGACTGTGGGAAGGCCTTACAAAACCGCCAGTTCTTATCTCCATCGATCAGTATCGCTTGTGACTTCATTCATCAGTGGCGGCAAGCTCATGCATCCTCACATGATTTAAACACTTTGCCTCTGACATCAAACACTGCTGGGTGGACTAAACCAGATTCTGGAACATTAAAGCGCAACATCGATGCCTCCATTTTTCATGATCATGGTACTTATGGAGCTGGTATGTGTATCCGAAATAACTTGAGCCATTTTGTTATCACCAAAACATTGTGGAAGTCTGGTTCCCCACCATATTATGAAGCAGAAGCAGTAGCCTTTCATGAAGCCCTCTCCTGGATAAAAGATTTGAATTTGCAGAATGTGATTGTGGAGACAGATTGCAAACACGTTGTTGATTAGTTAAATTCAGCAAATACCAACCAAACTGAGATAGGAACAATTGTTAAAAACAGCAGGCAGCTCCTTAGTCAGATGGAAAACATTATGGTTCGATTTACTCGGAGACAAGCCAATTGTGTCGCTCATGTTCTCTCTAGGGCATCTCGATTATATGCTAGTCGCCATGTTCATGATTTCATTCCAACCTATATTCATTCTCTTGTTATCAATGAAATGAGATAAGTCTTTTCCTTTAAAAAATATATGAAGTTTTGATTTTTTTTTTTTTTTTGAGAAAACATTTTATCATCTGAATTGTTAAATTTTACACACAGGTATGAATTTTCTGCGTGAAAGTATATTAATATTTGAATTGCTAAAAAGAGCATACTTCATTTTAATTGTCGTACCTTTCTCTAATTTTTTATTATAGTAATTTTAATATGAATATTTTTCTTTATAGTCTCTTCTGACCTAACTAATAATTTATTGAAGATTTTTTTATCTCAGAAATTTAAATTTTTATCTAATTTAGATTTAATTACATGAAAAAAATAACGAAAGTAATTCATGTATTTATTTCTTTTTTTTTCATTAAAATTACTCCCTCTGGTTCCTATTATAAGGCATAGTTTTGAAGAAATTGGTGGTCCTTAATATAAGGCATTTTACAATTTCTATAAAACTATTTTTTTTTTTACCTTATGTGCCCCTATTAAAGATTATGAGTATCTGTATTGTTATTGAATAATGAGAAGAGAATTTAAGAATTCATTAATAACTATTCTCTCTCATATGTTTTGACCCTCCATCTTCCATTATGCCATTAATCAATAAATTCATTAATAACTATTCTCTCTCATACAATTTAATGATGATTAATGAGGGTAAAATTGGGAGATTAGTAAAAAAATTAAAAAAATCAATAAAATCAATTGAATTAATTACTTTTATTGGTCAGTGTAATTTTTGTCCAAAGTGCCTTATAATAGGGACCAGAGGGAGTATATTTGGAGTGCATTTTATTTTAGTGTTTGTTAATAGTTTTTTACTTCATTGTTATAATAATTTTAAAACTTGTTTTTTTTATAGAAAAACTTCTTATTGTTAAATTTTTACATATTCATTCATTTTGATCATTGTTATACATTTTATTTTTAATGTAACTTACTAAAAATATATTAAAATTATTTATTTTCATCTTGATCATTGTTATATTTCATACAGTTAGATCATTCTTATATTTCATACAGTTATATTACCCTGTTATTTTTTTCATCTACTCTATTAATTCCATTTACAAATTATTTTTCATATTAATTATAAAATATATTATATTCTTCAATTATATACTTCAATATTTTTTAGTTATTAAAATGGACTATGATATAAACAATATTTAATTATTTTCGCAAACTAAAATCCCTTGCATAGCACAGGTCCACGAACTAGTTGATCTAATGGTATCAGTTCTAATTAATGACATTCACTTAGTTCTTTTAAAGATTAAGTACTAACTACGTCTACAACCCATTGAAAAGAAGCCACTCATCCTTTGAGAGATCGAAATTTATGTACAAATTTGTTCTCTCTTTTGACGGTTGTTTACTATTAATCCAATTTGTACATTACAAATAGTTTTTAATCACATGTATTAATGATCTTGGAGTCACTTCTCTTTAGTTGAAAACTATTGGGCAATGTTAACCTATCAACTTTTGAGCTTTGAAGATCAGATTCGAGTCCTAGAGTGTAATTTGAAGAAAAAGTTCACTGTAAACAGTTGGACCATTTGTTGCTAGAGAACTTGATTATTTCAACTCGCCAGGTTCACTAGAGTGGACTTGGCTTTAACTTTTTGTGAGTACTTCAAATTCAATTCTTAAATATCAAATTGATATGAAGAACATGATCAAATCTTTCACAATTTTTATTAGTACAAAGATTAGCTTCACATGAATATTCTTTGTAATAACAAATGATTTTTATTAAATATATGTTGCAAAATTTTAATTAAATATCCACATGTCATTATTTAGTTGAAGAATCTGATGACAAAATTATGAGAAACATATCTAATTTTTATTAGTACAAAGATTATCTTCACATGAATATTCTTGAGCACTCCTCTCTTTTGGTTGCCTTGTTTTGATTAGGAGAACTGATATTACCAAGATATGTACTTCAGAAATTTACTTGTGTCTTCTGAAGAGCTTGTTGTTTTAGATTCAGTGCTCCAGTACATTGATGCATGACGTCTTCCTTTGTTGCTTCTGGTGCATGCTTATGAACTGTGTAGACTTTTCTCTTTTCAGTCTTCTATTCTGCATTGCATCTTCTAATTATCCTCTAGCCATGTGTAAATTCTATCGTGAAAACCTCCAGAATCATGTTTCTAGTCATATAAAGCTTCTGATATCTACACTTTGACTTAGAAAACATGACTGCCCTTTTGCTTTTGGTATTCTTCTTCTGAATTTGAACATATCTAGAGACGGAACTAGGAAAATTTCTTTGGGGGGCACAAAAATTTGACACATGTCTTATTAGTAGTCTTAATGTTTTCGTGTTTGGCTATGGCTCGCACAATATCACCAATCGATGACATTGTACATGCATGACATAATAGATTTGAAATTAAAGGTCTATTGATCCAGTTGTTGACAATTCATTATTTCAACATAGAAAATCAAGTTAATATTGTTGAAATGGTTTTTCTTAATGACAACGTATCTATTTTATTATTATTATTATTATTTCCTCAAATCAATGGTAATTTATTTATATTATATTATTTGTAGTGTGGTAGGATTCATGCAAAGAGGCCAACAATTGTAAAGATTAAAAAGGACAAAGTGCTTGGAATCAACTAAATTTGTATATTATATTATTTTTTGCAAGATTTTTTTTTGAAATAAACTAAAAGTGTAAATTGATTTTTAGTATTATTATTTTTTTATTTTTTTCATTTATATCTTGATTCAATTGTTATGAATTTTTACCTTTTGTTTTTTGTACTACACTATTTAAGAATTATTGCTATATCAAAAGCTACGAACATGATTAGCTTATCTATCATTACACGTGTTGCATAAATATTATAATTACAATAATATTAAAGAAAGTACACATTAGAAAATAATGTTTACAAAGATGTTCATATATATACTTATGTTTATAATAATATTTAAATTACAATGATGAGTATTATTTTGTTTTTTTTTTTAGAGGACAATGATGAGTATTATTTGGAATAAACTAAAAGTGCAAATTCATTTTTAGTATTATCTTTTTTATTTTTTTCATTTATATCTTGATTCAATTGTTATGAATTTTTACCTTTTGTTTTTTGTACTACACTATTTAAGAATTATTGCTATATCAAAAGCTACTAACTTGATTAGTTTATCTATCATTACACGTGTTGCATAAATATTATAACTACAATAATATTAAAGAAAGTTCACATTAGAAAAGAATGTTTATAAAGATGTTCATATATATATATATATATATATATATACACTTATGTTTATAATAATATTTAAATTACAATGATGAGTATTTTTAATCAAGATTTATAATAGGAGTTATTAATTAACAAAATAATGTCTTTAATAAATATATATATAAAATATATTTAAATTAAATTCTTACAATAATTTAAGTATAATTTTATTTATTTTTAATAAATTGGTAAATATATTTTATTATAAAGTAAGAAGATTGAATCATATTTATCTTGCTATTTTATGATTGAATTTTATTTAAATTTTTTGATTAAATTTAATCTTTTATATAATAAATAATGAAGTTTTGCTGTACTTTTTCCTATCCAAACTAGGAACACTTTTTTTAGTTATTTTATTTTTTGTTTATTTGATAAATCATACTACCTTTGTTCCTAATTATAAGACGTTGTTGACTAATTTACGCATATTAAGAAAATTAATTAATTTAAGTATTAGCATTAAATTTATTAGTACTTGTAATATTTTTCCAAATTTCCCTTTAACATTATTGGGAACCCATTCATCTTCTCCAATCTTCATAGGAGAGAGAAAGAGCCAGTTTAGAGTAATATTCAATTATGGATTAAAATACATAAGGGAAATTGTAGTCAAAAAATAATTAATACACAAGATAGTTGAAATATAAAGTCTTATAAAAAGGGACAAGAAAATTTCAAAACTATGTCTTATAAATTACTTAATACTTATTATTAATTATCGCAACAAAAATCACATATTCAAAACTTATTATAAAAAGAAATACACTATAAATCACATACTATAATTATTAAAAATTTAAAATGATACTAGCTACATAATGTTAAACATCTAAATAAAATCAATATAATTATAATATGCGGTTTGGTTCGGTTTTTTTTTTAATAAAAACCAAAAACCGAACCAAACCGCAAAAAGTATGCGGTTTTTGATATTTTCGGTTTTTGCGGTTTTCGGTTTTAGCGGTTTTCAGTTTTTTTTGGTTCTGTTTGGCGGTTTACAAATAGTTTGGTTTGATTTTGAACATCCCTATTAAAGAGTGGGTTTTTAATCCACATTTTATAAAATATTTTATTTTCATTTTTTGTTATTAGGTTTCGGAGAAAGGATAATAGTTTTAATGTAACACCCCTTGTTACATTGTCGCAAAACATACATAAAATGCTTCATATTTACTTTTAATAAAACTCTTAATTAATTTATTTATGGAAAATCATGTAAATTTTTTGTGCATTTCAAACATCAATGAATAAAAGCGGAATTTAAAATATAACCAACATGATGAAAGGGAACATAACATAACCATTAATCAAAGGTGTTCCAACTGTAACATAGTTTGGATGAATACAACTAGAATCAAAATATAAATGAAAGTAATAACTGAAATACATAACGACCATAGAAAGTATAACTATTCAACCCCTCTAACATCATCCTAGCATAGCGGTACCTAACATGCTAATCCCCCTCTCATCATCAAACTTAATAGAGTGATGGTCGTCGCGACAAAGGTGGACATATGTACCCATCGTCGATGTCAGGATTCACAACATGCTACTCATAGTAAAGTATGGAATACTCCAGCGGGAAAGGTGAGTTTAGCTAACACCAACGGTATGCCTATCGATGGTAGGTTATGAATGATGAGGTTTCCATGATAGTGATATCTACACTCACCCTTATGGAAAAATGACTACCCCATCGGGTTGGAAGTCACTTCTAGGTTCCACGTTGCTGGGTCCATCTTTGCGCACATGCATACAAAATAAACAGAAAAAGGTATGGAGTGATGTTGTATTCTTTGATGTCATTTCCATGGAAAGAGTTGAGACCTTTCCCACCCCAACACACAAGTAAGAAGTGTATAACATATACCCTAATTTATAGGGAACCTATTATTTTATCTATGTTATCATGGCCATCACCATATCCTCATCATCAACATCATCATCCTCATCTTCATATGGATCTGTACTTATGGTTGATCAACCTTTGTCACAATTTCATCCTTGGGAAGCGATGGGGAGTAATTATATCTTTGATCTTCATCCAATGTACATTGACCCCAATACCAACTCTTCAATCATCATAATCAAGTCATATCCTCATTACGCATAATCCACCAGGTGAAACCCCGCAAGAGATAATCCCTTCGCTTCATCAGAGATAGTCCGGCATTCATCGAAGTGTGCGAGTTGGCTTCATTCATCCTGGCACATGGGTTGCAGCCTACTCCTATGACTCCATGCATTCGCGCCATTCACCCCTTAAGCCCACACAAGGCCACACCCTAAACCATCTGATAGTAGCTTCCTGCACCACGTCCAATCGTACCTTCTGTCCAACTTGGATAGTCCAAGTCCTCAAGGCTCTAAGGTACCCATTTTCGGATAATTTTCGAAGAGTTTGTCTTATATGAACAATGGTTGTTCTCACCCTTATAAGTATGATCATCATACACAAATAAATATTTTCATGTATATAATGGACATGGCACAAGAAGCATAATAATCAATAATAATCTTGGTACACTATCAAACATTCCAAGGCATAGTAATTTCATACATACATTCTCATGCATTTTAATAGTGACTACATATGATATACGTTCACATATTCATTTGTAATTAGCAAGTCCTTGTAAATAATTGTAAAAGGTTCAATAACTTGATAATTAATAATAATTTCATACCATGTCAATATTTATATAAATCATGCGTACACATCATACGTTCACGGGTGAATGTGATAAATACGTCTTTTTTACCAAGATGCGACAATCTCATTATTATAAAACTGTACACGTTATAATAATAACTATTTGTTTTTAGAAAAGTATATTCATTTCTTAAAACAGTAGCTATTTATAAGTAGTAATTTCTTTCTCTTATTTCATAGTTGAAAATAAATTTGGTATGTATGCATGCACACACACACGTCACACACACACACACACACACACACACACACAACTATTTTCATTTAACTTGAAATCCTTGTGTATGTTTAATTAAAAGAGGTTAATGGTTATGCACTGTCAGTGTAAAACAATTTTAGGGTATTTATCATAAAAGTCAATAAACTTACCATACATGGTGGGTTGTGATTGGATGACTGTGTAAAACTATTCACTGTTAGTGCATAACCTATTTTCTCTAATTAAAATATGAGGGACCCATTAAATAAAACTTATATAAGCTCTTTATTTAAAAACATGTAACAACCCAATCTGTTACTGTTTGCACCACCAAAATTACTAACTGGCCCAAAAATAGCATCAGGCCAGTATTTCTGTTTGTACCCACATCACTTACTAGAGGCACTCCTAGCAGATTTCTATTTTTTCTATTTTTTTTTTATTCTTTGTTTTTTCCTTGGCTCAAACAATCATACACATCAACACAAATAATTAAATTTACATACGTTTTAAATAAATTCAATCGTGTTATTCAATTATTTTCAATAAACATCAAATTACTGATAATTAAATAAATCACACAAACAATCTCAAAAATAATTAAATCATACAATATAAAATCAAATTAATTAAAATTTAAACCAAACAATTAATATCATAAACGCAGATAATGAGTTTATATATTAATTAAATTGAGCACTTTAATTCTAAATTTTTTTAAGCAATTAGTTGCAATTTCTTGCAGACTTAAATCCTTCACACCAACAATTCCATTTTCAGAAATGCTTAAATTTCTTAAAATTCATAAATCAATGCCAATTCCTATAAGGCGAAAATTGAGTCATTACATTTAATGATGTCATTATTGAGTATTTGGATTCGTGCATTTATTTATTGGTTGTTATGTATTCATTCATTATATTAGTAATTATATTTGTAAATTTTATTTTTTTAAAATAATAATATTTGTTGCAAAAATTAAAATGATTAGAACTAAAGGTATTAATCAATAATTATTATTTCATTTATCATTTATAATTATTTGTAGTGTACAAGTTTGATAATGTTTCAAAAATTATTAATATGTAATTATCGCTAATATCATATACATAATGAATTATACGTGTCTTGCATAATAATAAAAAAAATGTCTAAAGACTTTTTTATATTCATGAATTATATATAAAAAAGATTGTTTTTAGCTCCCTTGTTTTTAGCTCTGCATCTTATCATCTGATTTATTTCCACTTTTATTACTCCTTTTATTAATTATTTCCACTTTCATTAATCCTTTTATGTTATTATTTAGTTGAAGAATATGACAAAATTGTAAGAAACATATCTAATTTTTCTTCTTTTTCTTAACCCAAATCGACAAAAAAATGTTAAGTGTTCGCTTTTGTTCTGCTTTTGCCGTGGCTTTCTAGGTAGGTAGGCATTTATATCAGAATTTATTGGACTAAATTTGTTAAGAGGATCTGCCTTGTATTTAGCTCTGCATCTTATTTCCTGATTTTTTTTCCCACTTTTATTACTCCTTTTATTAATTATTTCCACTTATATTATTCCTTTTATGTCATTATTTAATTGAAGAGTATGACAAAATTGTAAGAAACATATCTAATTTTCTTCTTTTTCTTAACCCAAATCGACAAAAAATGTTAAGTGTGTGCTCTTGTTCTGCTTTTGCAGTGGCATTCTAGGAAGTTAGGCATTTAAATAAGAATTTATTGGACTGAATTTGTTAAGAGGATCTGCCTTGTTTTTAGCTCTGCATCTTATCGCCTGATTTATTTCCACTTTTATTACTCCTTTTATTAAAAGATTAAATAAATTTAATTCTCAAATAAAATATTTATTTATTTATTTATAAGGCAGAACGGTTAAACCCTAGTAACATCGGGCTATATATATATTCACTGTTCAGGAAGGTGCATGTGTTGAGAAGTACAGAATTTTCTACACCAAAAAAAAACAGAAGTA
Organism: Pueraria montana var. lobata; assembly: GCA_026413185.1. Taxonomy (NCBI): domain Eukaryota; kingdom Viridiplantae; phylum Streptophyta; class Magnoliopsida; order Fabales; family Fabaceae; genus Pueraria; species Pueraria montana. The sequence continues at coordinate 63,920,094 of CM048650.1, read as the reverse complement.
CAGAAACATGCAATCAGAGATGCAACCATGGTCGCCACTCCTCTGTAACGAACTCATTGAGTATATCTTGTCATGGCTTCCAGTGAAATCTTTGATCCAATGCAAGTGCGTGTGCAAGGGATGGAACTCCTTGATGTCCGATCCCTATTTCATCAAATTGCACCTTCGCAAATCTGCTGCAAAGGACGATTTGGAACACCTCCGATTGATCACAAATGTCTACTTCAGATCTATCCCTGCAATCTACAAGGAATCGTGCACTGTAAGTTCCTTGTTCCATTCCCTACAAATTGAAAGATCCTTATTTAATTACCCAAACATTGTAGATTCTTTTGGAATTTGTAACGGAAAAATGGACAAGTACCTTCTGGTCGGTTCATGTAATGGGTTGCACTGCGAGGTAAGTAAAAGATCAGAAGGATACCATGTTCAGTTTTTGAACAAGGCTACAAGGGTAATATCCAGAAAATCGCCAACGCTGTGTTTTTCCACGGGCAGCAGCTGTGGTAGAACACAGTTTGGGTTTGGCTATGATCCTTCAAGTGACAATTACAAGGTGGTAGCAATGGCATTGACTCGGCTTTCACGTGATCAATCAGTAAAAACTGAGATGAAAGTTTATGGCATGGGTGACAGTTGTTGGAGAAACCTTGATGGTTTTCCTGATCTTTGGTCTTTACCTAAAGTTGGTGGAGTGTATCTGAGTGGAACCCTTAATTGGGTTGTTATGACAAATGATGCTGCTAAAATTGAAATGGTAATTATTTCTGTTGACCTGGAGAAGGAGACGAGCAGATCATTGTTTCTGCCTGACATTAATCTTTGCTTTGTTGATCTAAATATTGGAGTTTTTAGAGACTCACTGTGCGTTTGGCAAGATTACAACCACACCCATCTTGGCATATGGCAAATGAGGGAGTTTGGAGACGACAGGTCTTGGATTCAATTAATAAATTTTTGTTATCTCCGTCTTCAAATTCATTCTTTTGAATCACAACCAATGTTTCTCCCATTGTGCATGCCTAAGAATGGGGACATCTTCATGCTGATGTTCACTAGCAACGCTGGTGAATACTGAACGATTTTCTATAACCAGAGGGATGATAAGTTACAACTTTCTAGCATTCCTGCACATAGCTTCAGAACTTTGATGGGGCTCAACCTCAAGATTTTTACCGAAAGTTTGGTCATACCTTATTGAAATCAAGGTCGAATAGGCTGCTGTTTACTATTTTATTTACCTGAATTTATGACTTTCTTTGTCTATGATTAATTTAATTATTTAAATGTAAATTACTAAGTATATAAACTTCACAATGAGTGAAAAATAATTCCCGAAAAAATTCATTTTAGATGCATATAATGTCCACTCTGCAAGAAAAACCATTGGTGACCACCATTCATTCTTGCATGGTAGTAGTTGTGGATTTTTTTTTTTTTTGTTAATGATTTTGTGCCTTCTCTTGCAAAGCATTTATTTTAAATAATATATTGTTCTTTATATTGGCATAATGAGAAATAACTAAAATTGTGTTTATGAAAAGAAAACTATAATAACAAATAGAACTCAATGTTTAGATAAAAATAATTTTGAAGAATATTTTTTTTATCTAATATATGGCCAATGAATCTCTCCTATTACTATTAGATTTCAAAAGGACAGGATGCAAATGTTAATTAGTTCTACCTAGACAACTTGGGCAAAAATAAAAAAGTCTATAGCAAAAATAAAAATGAAAATTCATTATGTATAACAAGTCTCAAATTAAAGAAATACCACGTGACATCACAATGACTATTACCCAAAAACAAAAATAATTTTCGAATGAATTAAACATAACTAAAGAATTAACTCTATATGGTGGTGGCTAAATTTTTTTTTTACTAAATAAACTAATAACCTACCACTCGATGATCTCTTGGACTCAGGGGAGGCGATTAGTCCCATGGCTTCCAGCTATGCATACACCGTCCTTTCAGCAAAAAAAAAAAAAACGAATATAAATTCCATTAGTCATTTTTTTTACAATTCTGCAATTTAAATTTCAATACAATTAAATCACACTAACTGATAAGGGCATTATTTGGAGAATAATTAAAGGCTTAAATAAATTTTAGGTCCCTGATAAATTTCCAAATTTTGCTTTTTGAGTCCCTGATAAATTTTTTCGTTGGTTTGAGTCACTGATATATTAAAAATTTTGTTTTTGGTCCCTGCCATTAGTTAAGTGATGACATGGCACCATCTCAATGGTTGATATATATTGGGAAGATCTGTTTGGATGGTGCCACATCATCATTTATTAGGGACCTAAAAGTTATTTAAGCCATAATTAAATTCAATACAATTTAAACTATAATAACAAATAGAACTCAATGTTTAGAAAAAAATAATTTTGAAGAATATTTTTTTTATCTAATAAATGGCCAATGAATCTCTCCTATTAGATTGCAAAATGGTCAGTAGTAAAAGATGTATTAGAAAGAATGTTTTGGGGAGTATGCTCCTCCTTATTTTGAAAATAAGTGTACTCACTTTTGTTTGATTTTTAGTTCTGTTACTATTTTCTTCTTTGCCTTGTATTTTCACTCTGCAACGCCGAGTACGAATTCCGTGCTTCTCATATCTTTCACCTTCTACTAAAGATCAACATTGAAGTCTTTCTCCTTATGACAATAAAACTGCAAAACTTTTTTTTTTTAATAAAATTGGTGATAATATAAAAAACCAAAGATGAGAAACAAGTTAAAAAAGTTGATGTTGCAATTCATTCTTTCATAGCATGTCAAATAGGAAAATAAAAAATAAGAAATGAATGGGGAAGTGGGTGTGGTTATGGGATTTTGAATGTAGTAGCTTTGGATTATTCATCATACTCCTGAATCTCCTACCTATGTACTAGACACCCATGGTGCTGTAGTTCAAGAGGATTTGTGTGTTTTATCCAGTCTTTGGGGCAATCGAGTAGAACAAGAAGATGATGCCCAACCTCAATCTCCCAAGAATATGCCGCAAGAAGAGGGCTTCACTATACACCTCTCCAAGTCACAGCGTAAGAAGCTAAACAAGAAAAAGAGACAGCAAGACACTGATGTTTTGGAATGCTTGTGGCCTGGGTAATCTAGACATGAGATTAGTCCTAAAGGAGTTATGCTCCCAACATAAACCAGATCTTTTGCTACTGGCTGAACCCTGGATCTTACCTAATCTTACCTGGTATAGACTTGGTCTTAAACTGGTTTTTGTTAACGATAGGGGTGCCTTGAAACCAAATTTATGGGTTCTATGTAATTCCAATATCTCTCCTTCTATGATTTCTATTTCCAATCAGTTTATTGCTTTGTCATTTCTGGTGGATAACCAATCTTTTTTTATAGCCGGGATTTACGCATGTACCACTTACATTTTAAGAAGGCAACATTGGCTTGATTTAACCTCTTTACAAAGCTCTTTTCAGTGTCCCTGGATGTTTGTAGGATATTATAATGCTATTCTTGGAGCCCATGAAGAATGGGGTGTGTTACGGATATTGAGTTGTTGACTGGCCCAAAGGCACTACATAGGTCAAACAACCCTATTAGTGGACCAACTAAGCAAAGTGAGCCCAAACTCCAAAGGCCCCAACCTATGAAGACTGCATCAGTTTGGATGAAGGATTATGTGAAGAAGTAAACAAATGACACACATCTATAGAATTTACTTAATCCAATAATTGTCAATTACCCTTTGTATTTGAGGAAGTTGTTATTAGATTCCTTTTTGTTAGTGGTAGGGACAAATGTCTATCAATCTGTTAGAGAGAAGAATTTCACCTACATGTAATTATGACATGAATGAAAGGGGCAGAAAATCATTACTTGAAAAGTTTACTTCTCAAAATTCTCTTTCCTAATTTCTAGAGTCCACTCCTACTCCAAAGGAGCATTCACCTACCCCTATCATTTGGTGCTCTTGTTGCTCACCTTGCCTCCCACAAAATCCGAAAAGAACCAGGACGATCTCCTTCAACAATGCCTTGTGCAGATGAAAGAGATGCAACTTCAAATGCATCAATAGTATTCCACCATGACATTTGAGCTAGCCACCTTTAAGGAGCAAGTTCAGCTTTCCACATCGTACTCCCCTTCTGGTCTTCGTCCTATGCCCGTTCAAGTTGCGAAAGTGAGTCTCACCCCTTTTGATGGCTTGAATCCCCTTGAATGGATTTTTCAGGCAGAATGGTATTTTGAACTTACTCAGACTCCCTTGCCTCAACGCCTTTCATTGGTCCCCTTCTTTATGCAAGGCCCTGGTCTTACTTGGTTCAAATGGCTTCATGCCAACAACCAACTCTCTACCTGGGAGGGCTTCATCAGATCATTAGAGTTACGGTTCGATCCTTCATCCTACATTAACCATCAGGCCGCCCTCTTCAAACTCCAACAGACTGGTAATGTTACGGAGTATCAACAACAATTTGAGACTTTTTCCAATCGCGTGGTTGGCATGAACCCCGAGTCCCTACTCAATTGCTTTATTTATGGTCATTGGTCTGATATTCAAGTCGAGTTAGCAATTTATCAGCCTTATTCCTTGGCACAGGCTATTGGGTTAGCCCGTTTGGTGGAAGATAAGCTCTGGTATACGCGTCCTCCATTTATACGATCCTTCAAATCATCCCCATCTTCTCAAACGTCACAATCTCCTTCCATTTTGGGTTCCCCCCTGTATCTTCTCCGACAATGTCAGTGCCCATCTGTCATGTGAACTCCGCTATCATTGCGGAACGCCGAGCTAAGGGGTTGTGTTTTAATTGCGATGAAAAATTCAGCCCGGGTCATCATTGCAAGCAGAAACAATTCTTATTGTGGTTATGTGATGATGTGTCCAATGACGAGTCAGAACCTCCACTGTTGGATCTCGGACCTACGACAACGGATACTTTCGGGCACGTCATGATACCATTGATGAAATCAACATCTGGGGGTGAACACTTTCATTTATCTCCAATGGCACTCCGAGGACCACATTCTTCACGGACTTTGCAGGTTACTGGTCGTATTCAGGAACTTGAGGTCACAATCCTTATCGATTCTAGAAGCTCCCACAACATTTTACAATTTCGTATTGCAGAGTTTTTTGGTCTTCCGATGGTGGCTATTAAACCCTTATTCGGTGGTGGTGGCACTACAAGGAATAAGACACTTAGTAACAGCAAAAAATTGTAGGTATAAGACAAAAAACCGTAGGTAGATTCCCAAAAACCTATTCCAACGGACATTTATTTCCGTCATTTATAATTCGCTATACCTACGATTTGTCTCTATCACTATAGATTTTAGTGACAGTATTCAAGACTATTGGAAAAGTACTTTACCATGTACCTACAATTTTTATACCATTAGTATAGGTTTTAATGACCAATAATAATTTTCTATACCTACCATTTTAACGTTGTTGCTATAGACTATAGTGATGAAATTTAAAATTGTTAGTAGAAAACGATGACATATACCACAACTTATCTTCCATTAGTGTAGGTTTTAGGCAGCAAAATGGGCTAGCCAACCCGATGCAAGTTGTGGTCTATAGTGGACCAGCCTTAAAAAGTCCAAATTCGATAAAATGAATTCCAAGCTAGATAAAAGCCTCTTTTTAGCGAGTTTTGTAGACTAAGCCCAAATCGATCTAATATAGTTCGCACTTGATTTGAATTCAAATTTTAAACCCAATCAATAGATTGCATCGAGCAGGTTTGAACAATCCATTTGGTCACCTCTAGCTTTTAGTGAAAATTATAATTTATTATATTCACATTTAAGATTCGATCAATAATTTTTAGTGACTGTTTATATGTTTTAGGTTTAATTTATTATCTTTTATAAAACATTAATCCAATTTAAAGATCAATATACAATAAATAAATAAATTTAACAACCAAAATAAAATAAAACTTCAATCATATTAAAAATTAACATGCCCCAAACTTTAGACATGTTCATCTAAAAGTCGCATAATTGAGTAAACTATACACAAAGTATCATAACTACTTGAAAAATCACAAAGAAATATCTACATAAATGATGTTTATAAAAAACTACTAGTGTAGTCAGACTTAATCAACAAGTGTGCGTCAGTTTAGCCTCATAATCTTTGAACTCTCCAGCATGCAACTAGCCAATTCTGTTGAATCGAGTTATGGTCCAATCTGTTAATTATGGTTATTTTATTATAAAACTGAGTATTTAAATTCTCTAGTAAATGCGATGTATTTGTCCATTTGTGTTATTTGTTGACTTTAATTTTGAGGCACAGGGAATGTTCGGTCTCATCTTTGCGCAGGCATAAGCAGATAATGTCACCAAATGTTCTTAGTGTCTTCCTTGTAATAAAAATGTGGAATACCTGAATAAGTTTTGGAGGTCAAAATGATTTAATAGACTACGAATTAACTTATGATGTATATATTAGTCTTATTCTACCTCAATTCAGTGTTCAATGGCAAGTATGATTTTCTTTTCTCTATCTGAAATGTCTACTCTTCTGCCTAGATTTGGATCCTCTAAGAATGGAATGTGCACTTAGTAAAATCCAGAAATTATAAGATTTGACACAAATTAAAGTCAATGACTTAGTTTAATTTCATGGGTAAAATATAAACAACACAAGAATACAAAAATGTAAAATTGAGAAGCAAGTTCCAAGAATATCTAGATTTTGGTTTCTGTCAAACAGTTAATGATCTTCTGTCGGTAGGTGTGTGTTTGGAATGAATTTACTAATGTCGGTTTGTAGTAAACATGTATTAGGTCATTGGTAAGTGTTGAAAGAGAGAAAAACAAATGCTAGAGATGCTGAAACAGTGTGTTTTAACAACACAATGGAGTCCGCTTTATATAAATTTAATGCAACAAATGCAAATAAATATAGGAGATAATATTCCTATTAACATGATAAGATAGGCCTATAATTACAAAGATCCTACTTAAATTAAATAAAGGAACAAATCATAATAGAAAATAAAAGTAAATCCTAACATATCATATAGGATACTCTAAAATATTCTAAAAGTAAATCACTCGTGCCTTTTACACCCTATTTGGTAAAGAGGAAGGAAATAGAGGGAGTGAAAATAGGTAGGAGAGAGAAATAGATAAAAAATGAAGTGAAAGTATGGATTGCTTGGTTTAAGAGGAATAAAAGAGAAATAATGTGGAAATAAAATTATGAGGTTGTTTAGTTTGAAAGAAAGAAAAATAAAGAAATTAGATTATTACTAAAAGTATTATTTTATCCATAAATATGTATGTAATCATTTTTTTTTATCGTAGTCCCCTATAGCTTGCCATATAATTGATAATTATACTATCAGTATAATTGATTATGCTAAAATATAATTGATTATGCTAAAATATAATTGATTTGGTAGAAATCTCAATAAATCAATTAAGGAAGTTAACAATAAGAGATATTGCTTTGTCCTTTTGTTTTATTATAAGCAAGATTTATATATTATATTGCCTCACCAATATCCCTCACAAATAAGTAAAGAGATAAGAACAATTTATCACCATATCCTAAATTCTTTATATATATATATATATATATATATATATATATATATATATATAGTTTAGTGAAATGTCAATAAGCTAATACACCTCCATGATATTTCTTTGCATATGAGAGTGGATATATACTTGTGTGGGACCTACCAATTTTTTAAAATCTATTTTTTGTATTTCTCGCCTACCAAACTAGGGAACTTTGCCGCCTCACCCTTATTTCTCTTTCCCTCTTTGCCGTTTAAGTCCTATTTTATATATGTACCAAAAAATGTGCTAGGGTTAGGGTTTCACTCTTTTATTAAATACTTTCATTTTGCTTTCCCTGGTTCTATCCATTGAAGGATGGATCATTTTGGTCATTGGTGTGCACGACGAAGAACAAGAGGACATTTACAAAACCTGCATTTGAATCTCGATCATGACACCAATTTTGTCAAAGTGAGTGATAAACACTTTTTTTCTTTGCTTGTTGCAAATGATTTATTGAGCTACCTGGCACGCTTCTAGTTTTGCACTTTCAGCCATCAAGATAATTCATTAGGTAATTCATTATAAATACATGGCATGTAAATCAAATTGTTAGATTAGGTTCAATTCCTATTGTTTCAGTTGAAAATTGAATATATTGGATTGTATTGTTTTGATTTGAAGAGTCGTGATTTGTGAATTTTAATGGAAGATTTTTTTTTGTTGGTGGATGATGCCCTCTATATATAATAATAAAAACCTATGCTAAACGCTAACTTGTTTCTATACCTTCTGGTCAGTTTTACAGTCAACCCAATCCAATGTATCCCCGGGTCGACAGTGCATTAATCCATGTCATAGCTTATTTTCTAGCCTTTGCGCCTCTTTGGCTTAAGGCTGGAGGGTTGTGTACCCTCCGGGTCGGGTTAACCAATCATGCCGACCTGACCAATGAAGAGCTATTGTAAAACCCAATCTCACATAATCATAACTGCCCAAAGCATGGGGGGAAAGGATTTGGTACATTACTAGTGATCAACCTCTAACCTTGGAAGATCGGACGATGAGTCTAAGGGATAAAAAGGACCTAACTGACTAGGTAGAGGCATAGATTACACTTTGAATGCTCTAGCTAGGTCGTTTCAAACCCTAAGAGGAAAGCTATACCGGAACAATTTCGGTATTACTTGTCAAAGGTTCTTGCATAATTATAAGTTTATTTTCATTTTTTTATTACGTTAATTAAATTATTTTCCAGGTCACTAAACTATTTGGCAATTTTTAATTAGGCACTGAACTTTTTTTTTTTTTTTTCAATTGAGTCCTTAAATTTGTATTTGTCTTTGGATTGAGTCCTTCTTTCTAACTATCGTTACAGAAAATTAATTGTCTGAGTTAGTTGTGTAAGTTTGCAATAAAGTTGCTGTATAGTGAACTTTGGAGAGGCTTGTGAGAGAATACTTGGGTTCAATGGACCTACAAAGGTGAGAATACTGGTTGAAGAACCTAACTAAGAATATTGGGCTCAGAAGGTTCAGAACCTACATAGGTGAGAATATTGGCCCCACTAGAGGTGAGAGTACTCGGTGCATATTTGCAAAGGTGACAATACTAGATTTAGGGGCTATCAGGTCCTGTGGTTAATTTTCTGTAACGACGGTTAGACAGAAGAACCCAATTAAACCCAATTAAAAAATAAATACAAGTTTAAGAACCCAATTGAAAAAAAAAAAGGTTAAGGACCTATTCAAAGATATTTATTTATTATAAATTTAATTATAATATAATTTATATATTATTTTTTCACAAAATATTAAACAATATTTATTCATTATGAAATTTAATTTTATAAAATAAATATTTATCATGTGTAATGCACAATGCGCAAAATAAAATACTATCTTCTGCTTAGATAAAAATGTATGTGAATCTACATATGAGCTTGTGTCATGTAATTATCTAATAGTGTCATTTCATTCACTTAGTTCTATGAAGACTTAACTACATCTATAAGCCATTGAAAAGAAGCCTCTCGTATGCTTTGAGAGCTCGAAAAGAAGTTTCTCATAACCCAATTTGTACTCTCGAAATTGTTGTTTTTTTTTTGTACAATGGACGCACTGAGGTTTGAACCTATAACCTCATGCATTTTACCCCAACTCCCATGATTAGGCCGACCCTAGTGGATTGAAATAGTTGTTAATCACATGTATTCACATCCTTGGAGACATTTCTTTTAGTTGAAAGCTTCTAGTCATTGTTAGCGTATCAACTTTTGATCTTTGAGGATCAAATTTGACTCAGAATGTAATATGAATAAAAATGTTCACCGTAAAGAGTTGGACCATTTGTTGTTAGAGAACTTGATTATCTTTGACTCACTAGGTTCACTCGAGCAGACTTGGCAAGCTTAATTAATGGCGCTTAATTAACTTGTGCAAGCTTGCACATGATAGAAAAATCGATTTATTTATAAGGAAAAAGAGTTAAACCCTAGCAACAATGGGATACATATATTCACTATTCACAAAGGTGAATTTGCTGAGAAGTACAGAATTTGGACTCAGAGTTTTTTTTTTATTAGCAAAGAACATAATGTGTGTGTGTGTGTGTGTGTGTCTGTATATATATATATATATATATATATATATATATATATATATATAGGTATTAGGAATACCCAAACTTTTACAAAATAAAAAGAAGCTATGTAGCCTTCCTTCGCACACAATCCAAGGCTGGCTATGTAATAGTTATGTAAAATTTAGATTCAGAGTGTGTTGGCACTTCGCACAAAGCACAGGTACATGCGATTAAAGAACCATCCATGGTTGCCACTTCTTTGTATGAACTTGTTGAGGAAATCTTGTCATGGCTTCTGGTGAAATCTATAATCCAATTCAAGTGCGTGTGCAAGGGATGGAACTCCTTGATCTCCGATCGTTCTTTCCTCAAATTGCACCTTTGCAAATCTACTATAAAGGACGATTTGGACCACCTTCGATTGATAACAAATGTGTACTTTGGATCTATCCCTAAAATCTATAACGAATCGTGCACTGTAAGTTCCTTATTCCAATCCCTGGAAATTATAGAAGCCTTATTTAATTCCCAAGATATTAGAGATTCTTTTAGAATTTGTAACAAAAAAAAAGGACAAGTACCTTATGGTCGACTCATGTAACGGGTTGCACTATGGGGTTAGAGAAAGATTAGAAGAATATCACTTATAGAAAAAAAAAACATAGTATCCTTTTGATCTTTCTCTAACCCCACAGTGCAACCCGTTACATGTGTCAACCAGAAGGTACTTGTTCTTTTTTATATTACAAATTTTGAAAGAATCTCTAATATCTTGGGAATTAAATAAGGCTCATACAATTTCTAGGGAATGGAAAAAGGAACTTACAGTGCACGATTCCTTATAGATTTTAGGGATAGATCCAAAGTACACATTTGTTATCATTCGGAGGTGTTCCAAATTGTCCTTTGTAGTAGATTTGTGAAGGTGCAATTTGAGGAAAGCACGATCGGACATCAAGGAGTTCCATCATCAAGGAGTTCCATCCCTTGCACACGCATTTGAATTGGATTAGAGATTTCACCAGAGTTGTGACAAGATTTCCTCAAGAAGTTCATACAAAGAAGTGGCGACCATGGTTGGTTCTTTAATCGCATGTACCTGTGCTTTGTGCAAAGTGCCGACACACTCTGAATCCAAATTTTACAGAACTATTACATAAGGAAGACTACATAGCTCCTTTGTTTTGTAAAAGTTTGGGTATTCCTACACACAAACACACATTATGTACTTTGCTGATAAAAAAAACTATATATATAAGTGTTTGGAATACCCATACCCAAACTTTTACAAAATAAAGAAGCTATGTAGCCTTCCTTCCCACACAATCCATGGATGGTTATGTAATAGTTATTTAAATTTGGATTCAGAGTGTGCCGGCACTTCTAAGCATAGGTACATGTGATTAAAGAACCAACCATGGTCGCCACTTCTCTGTATGAACTTCTTGAGGAAATCTTGTCATGACTTCTGGTGAAATCTCTGATCCAATTAAAGTGCGTGTGCAAGGGAAGGAACTCCTTAACATCTGAGATCGTTCTTTCCTCAAATTGCAACTTCGTAAATCTGCTACAAAAGGATGAAAGGACCACCTTCGATTGATAACAAATGTGTACTTTGGATCTATCCCTAAAATCTATAAGGAATCGTGCACGGTAAGTTCCTTATTCCTTATAGATTTTAGGGATAGATCCAAAGTACGAATTTGTTATCATTTGGAGGTGTTCCAAATTGTCCTTTGTAACCGATTTGCAAAGGTGCAATTTTAGGAAAGCACGATCGAACATCAGGGAGTTCCATCCCTTACACACGCATTTGAATTGGATTAGAGATTTCACCAGAATTTGTGACAAGATTTCCTTAACAAGTTCATTGTTGGGATTTTGGCAACTGTACCAAATCGTGCAAGTAACAAAGTGATAAGTCAAGTATCGTCTCCAGAGGGACTTGTATGATAATTTGGTAATTTTAGTAAATTAAGTAGACTACGAATATTGAGAGAATTTAAGTAACCAAAATTAAAAGCAAGGGCATAAAAATAAACAGAAAAATAGAAGGAAATTTGGTTTTGGAAATTTAGCAAACACTTGGTGTGTGTAGAAAATGTGATTTAAATCAATTAAAATAAATCGTCGGGGTTTAACTTCGTTGGACTTCCTAACATGAAATCACTACTCACTCATTTTCAATTAAATTTTAGTTATCATCAACCCACAAAATTATTCAAACCTTAATCCTTAAGCGGAAGAATCTAAATCCCTTGATTCCACTATAAATCCCTTGAATTAGTGCAACCAAGGTAATTGCATTAAGAAAAAGGGTTTTAGTGATGACCAATCCTCTTTACCCTATCCCTAGGCATAAAAATGATTGGTTGTCATCTTCAGTTTGCAATCCAAAAGAATTTTCCAATTACCGATGGAATTAAAGAATCATGCAATTGGTTGATCAGACCAAACATAAGCATTAAGAGTAGAAGAAGAACAATAACAATACTTAATTGAATAAAGAGAATGTAGTAATTACATGAAAATAGTTCCAACTACATTAAATTCCAACGAATAGAAAACTTAGCTACGCATAGCCATAGGGGAAGAAGCAAAAGATGGAGAAAGAATGGAAGATGAATCCAAATGCATCAAAGTCGTCACGCAACGTCTCAGATCTCTCTTCCTTTCGATACTCAAGGTTCGGAACCCTAGGCTAGAACATAAAATACCTATTTAAAGCTATGGGCCAATAAGGGTTCAAGCCCAATAGAAAACAAAACAGAAAAATAAAGATTATTTTCGCAGAGCTCGATGCACTGGTACACGGATTTTTGCACAGCCTATGCAACTTTTTGTCTTCAGAATTTCAGCAAATTTTAAAGCTTGCACAGGTGCACAACTTAGTTGAACAAGTGTATTCCAAGGCTTCCCACAAGCTTCTTTTGCTTCTACAAGACCTTCAAGGCTTTAAACTTCAACCCATTTGATCCTTAACGCATTAATCACTCTTAGGAGATCTCCAAACTTGCTCCACACTTCAACAAAGTTCCTAAAAACACAAGAAACAACCCAAAATCAAGTGTAAAATGGGTAAAATTAAAAATTTCTAACTAAACTAAGCTTCTATTAAAAACTTAACTAAAACGAAGATAAACAAAGCTCAAAAGCATTAAAGATATCAAATAATTGCCCATAAACTACTACAAAATGTAGGAATATAAGACAATTATCATTCATACAGAGAAGTGGCGACCATGGTTGGTTCTTTAATCGCATGCACCTGTGCTTTGTGCAAAGCGCCGGCACACTCTGAATCCAAATTTTACAGAACTATTACGTAACCATCCATGGATTGTGTAGGAAGGAAGGCTACATAGCTCCTTTGTTTTGTAAAAGTGTGGGTATTGGTTAAAGAGGCACTAAGATGGGGCATTGGCAATGGTTCAAAAATTCGAGTTTTGGGCAATCCTTGGTTAAGGGATCATTTTTTTTAAGTCAAAAAGGCATGCAACATGATAGAAGTGGCAGCCATCGATCCCAACTATGTTGGCACCGCTACCCTTACCTATCAAAAGTAGCACACCCAAATATATTAATAAAAGGAGAGAGAACATATAACTTCATGGGGGGACAAAAACCAAACCCATGATGGAAACTAAGTGAACCTGTAACTAGGGAGACCAATCCTACATGATTGAACTCCTGAGAAATGTAAGTTGGAACACTATATATCCCACCATAAAAAAACCATGAATATGAACAACATGGGAGGCAAGTTTATCAGCACACATATTTCCCTCCCTATAAATATGACTAGCAAAAAAAATTCGTATTTTGAGTAAGCAGAAGACAATTCTTCCACTTGTTATAAATCTGCCAAGGGAAGATACTCTATGTTTTAGAAGCCGCCACCACAAGAGTAGAATCACATTCAAGCCAAAGGTTTTTCCACCCTCCTGAAGCTCCAATCGCTATCACCTTCATGGCTCCAAAAAGTTCAACATGGTGGGCAAAATTAATATTTAAATAAAGCATCACAAAAAGAGAGTTCGCTATTCACAAAAATTCCTCCACAACCTGCCCTTCCTGGGCTACCTTTTGTAGCACCATCTGTGTTGCATTTGATCCAGTTATGGATTGGTGGTCTCCAGTCAACTTGTTTGATGAGCTGCGACTTTCTTGGATGAACCTTTATGGAGAAGAATTTTAGAATATTGAACTTTGTGATGGAAGATGACATGGTTCCCTTTGAATTGTTACCAGTGAACTGGACATTGGCACTAATCAAAGATTTAGTAAGGTGAGGCTGATATCTTTTATTTTCAAACTTTATCTGATTCCTGCTTTGCCAAATGGCCCCAAAAGTGTTGACGATTGCAGAAATGATAATGTCAAGAATTTGGGAAGACTAGTTCTTAGAACACATTGAAAGAATTGCAATAATGGAAGAACAATCAATTCTTTGTCCAATAATTTGGAGCAGCTGTATATTAAGGGATCCTAATCCTTTCATTACTAGTCCTATGAACAATAATTTGGAGCAGCTGTATGTTCGTGATTTACTTGATCAAAGTACAGGTTCATGGAAACAAGGTTTGATCTGTTCTTCATTCAATTCCAGAGATGCTCATGTCATTATGTCCATGCCTTTATACAATCATGCTGAAGAGGACCGTTTAATTTGGAGATTCAGTAAAGATGGTTGTTATTCTGTTAAGTCTGAATATTATCATGTCATGGAATCATTGATAGATAATTGCTCTCTTCGGGTTCCTGGTAATCGGAGGTTAATTTGGAATTTATAGATCCCACAAAGAATTAAAATGCTGTTGTGGTGTATAGCTCATGGTGTTTTGCTCTACCATTTGTCCTTATTGCAGCGACTGTTTAGAATCAGATTGGCATGTCTTGGTACATTGTTCTTATGCTAAGTAAGTTCGGCAGCATTCTTCAGTATGGAGTGCATTGCAGAATATTTATGATAGTGTTGAAGGTATGGATGACATCATTTTTAAGCTTCTGGCGATGCTATCTCAATCTGATGCAGTGGAATTTGCTACCATGATTTGGTGCCTTTGGCGTCGCAGAAATGAAAGACTGTGGGAAGGCCTTACAAAACCAGTTCTTATCTCCATCGATCAGTATCGCTTGTGACTTCATTCATCAGTGGCAGCAAGCTCATGCATCCTCACATGATTTAAACACTTTGCCTCTGACATCAAACACTGCTGGGTGGACTAAACCAGATTCTGGAACATTAAAGCGCAACATCGATGCCTCCATTTTTCATGATCATGGTACTTATGGAGCTGGTATGTGTATCCGAAATAACTTGAGCCATTTTGTTATCACCAAAACATTGTGGAAGTCTGGTTCCCCACCATATTATGAAGCAGAAGCAGTAGCCTTTCATGAAGCCCTCTCCTGGATAAAAGATTTGAATTTGCAGAATGTGATTGTGGAGACAGATTGCAAACACGTTGTTGATTAGTTGAATTCAGCAAATACCAACCAAACTGAGCTAGGAACAATTGTTAAAAACAGCAGGCAGCTGCTTAGTCAGATGGAAAACATTATGGTTCGATTTACTCGGAGACAAGCCAATTGTGTCGCTCATGTTCTCTCTAGGGCATCTCGATTATATGCTAGTCGCCATGTTCATGATTTCATTCCAACCTATATTCATTCTCTTGTTATCAAAGAAATGAGATAAGTCTTTTCCTTTAAAAAATATATGAAGTTTTGATTTTTTTTTTTTTGAGAAAACATTTTATCATCTGAATTGTTAAATTTTACACACAGGTATGAATTTTCTGCGTGAAAGTATATTAATATTTGAATTGCTAAAAAGAGCATACTTCATTTTAATTGTCGTACCTTTCTCTAATTTTTTATTATAGTAATTTTAATATGAATATTTTTCTTTATAGTCTCTTCTGACCTAACTAATAATTTATTGAAGATTTTTTTATCTCAGAAATTTAAATTTTTATCTAATTTAGATTTAATTACATGAAAAAAATAACGAAAGTAATTCATGTATTTATTTCTTTTTTTTTTCATTAAAATTACTCCCTCTGGTTCCTATTATAAGGCATAGTTTTGAAGAAATTGGTGGTCCTTAATATAAGGCATTTTACAATTTCTATAAAACTATTTTTTTTTTACCTTATGTGCCCCTATTAAAGATTATGAGTATCTGTATTGTTATTGAATAATGAGAAGAGAATTTAAGAATTCATTAATAACTATTCTCTCTCATATGTTTTGACCCTCCATCTTCCATTATGCCATTAATCAATAAATTCATTAATAACTATTCTCTCTCATACAATTTAATGATGATTAATGAGGGTAAAATTGGGAGATTAGTAAAAAAATTAAAAAAATCAATAAAATCAATTGAATTAATTACTTTTATTGGTCAGTGTAATTTTTGTCCAAAGTGCCTTATAATAGGGACCAGAGGGAGTATATTTGGAGTGCATTTTATTTTAGTGTTTGTTAATAGTTTTTTACTTCATTGTTATAATAATTTTAAAACTTGTTTTTTTTTATAGAAAAACTTCTTATTGTTAAATTTTTACATATTCATTCATTTTGATCATTGTTATACATTTTATTTTTAATGTAACTTACTAAAAATATATTAAAATTATTTATTTTCATCTTGATCATTGTTATATTTCATACAATTAGATCATTCTTATATTTCATACAGTTATATTACCCTGTTATTTTTTTCATCTACTCTATTAATTCCATTTACAAATTATTTTTCATATTAATTATAAAATATATTATATTCTTCAATTATATACTTCAATATTTTTTAGTTATTAAAATGGACTATGATATAAACAATATTTAATTATTTTCGCAAACTAAAATCCCTTGCATAGCACAAGTCCACGAACTAGTTGATCTAATGGTATCAGTTCTAATTAATGACATTCACTTAGTTCTTTTAAAGATTAAGTACTAACTACGTCTACAACCCATTGAAAAGAAGCCACTCATCCTTTGAGAGATCGAAATTTATGTACAAATTTGTTCTCTCTTTTGACGGTTGTTTACTATTAATCCAATTTGTACATTACAAATAGTTTTTAATCACATGTATTAATGATCTTGGAGTCACTTCTCTTTAGTTGAAAACTATTGGGCAATGTTAACCTATCAACTTTTGAGCTTTGAAGATCAGATTCGAGTCCTAGAGTGTAATTTGAAGAAAAAGTTCACTGTAAACAGTTGGACCATTTGTTGCTAGAGAACTTGATTATTTCAACTCGCCAGGTTCACTAGAGTGGACTTGGCTTTAACTTTTTGTGAGTACTTCAAATTCAATTCTTAAATATCAAATTGATATGAAGAACATGATCAAATCTTTCACAATTTTTATTAGTACAAAGATTAGCTTCACATGAATATTCTTTGTAATAACAAATGATTTTTATTAAATATATGTTGCAAAATTTTAATTAAATATCCACATGTCATTATTTAGTTGAAGAATCTGATGACAAAATTATGAGAAACATATCTAATTTTTATTAGTACAAAGATTATCTTCACATGAATATTCTTGAGCACTCCTCTCTTTTGGTTGCCTTGTTTTGATTAGGAGCACTGATATTACCAAGATATGTACTTCAGAAATTTACTTGTGTCTTCTGAAGAGCTTGTTGTTTTAGATTCAGTGCTCCAGTACATTGATGCATGACGTCTTCCTTTGTTGCTTCTGGTGCATGCTTATGAACTGTGTAGACTTTTCTCTTTTCAGTCTTCTGTTCTGCATTGCATCTTCTAATTATCCTCTAGCCATGTGTAAATTCTATCGTGAAAACCTCCAGAATCATGTTTCTAGTCATATAAAGCTTCTGATATCTACACTTTGACTTAGAAAACATGACTGCCCTTTTGCTTTTGGTATTCTTCTTCTGAATTTGAACATATCTAGAGACGGAACTAGGAAAATTTCTTTGGGGGGGGGGGGGGGGGGGGGGGGGTTGGGGGGCACAAAAATTTGACACATGTCTTATTAGTAGTCTTAATGTTTTCGTGTTTGGCTATGGCTCGCACAATATCACCAATTGATGACATTGTACATGCATGACATAATAGATTTGAAATTAAAGGTCTATTGATCCAGTTGTTGACAATTCATTATTTCAACATAGAAAATCAAGTTAATATTGTTGAAATGGTTTTTCTTAATGACAACGTATCTATTTTATTATTATTATTATTATTTCCTCAAATCAATGGTAATTTATTTATATTATATTATTTGTAGTGTGGTAGGATTCATGCAAAGAGGCCAACAATTGTAAAGATTAAAAAGGACAAAGTGCTTGGAATCAACTAAATTTGTATATTATATTATTTTTTGCAAGATTTTTTTTGAAATAAACTAAAAGTGTAAATTGATTTTTAGTATTATTATTTTTTTATTTTTTTCATTTATATCTTGATTCAATTGTTATGAATTTTTACCTTTTGTTTTTTGTACTACACTATTTAAGAATTATTGCTATATCAAAAGCTACGAACATGATTAGCTTATCTATCATTACACGTGTTGCATAAATATTATAATTACAATAATATTAAAGAAAGTACACATTAGAAAATAATGTTTACAAAGATGTTCATATATATACTTATGTTTATAATAATATTTAAATTACAATGATGAGTATTATTTTGTTTTTTTTTTTAGAGGACAATGATGAGTATTATTTGGAATAAACTAAAAGTGCAAATTCATTTTTAGTATTATCTTTTTTATTTTTTTCATTTATATCTTGATTCAATTGTTATGAATTTTTACCTTTTGTTTTTTGTACTACACTATTTAAGAATTATTGCTATATCAAAAGCTACTAACTTGATTAGTTTATCTATCATTACACGTGTTGCATAAATATTATAACTACAATAATATTAAAGAAAGTTCACATTAGAAAAGAATGTTTATAAAGATGTTCATATATATATATATATATATATATATATATATATATATATATATATATATATATATATATATACACTTATGTTTATAATAATATTTAAATTACAATGATGAGTATTTTTAATCAAGATTTATAATAGGAGTTATTAATTAACAAAATAATGTCTTTAATAAATATATATATAAAATATATTTAAATTAAATTCTTACAATAATTTAAGTATAATTTTATTTATTTTTAATAAATTGGTAAATATATTTTATTATAAAGTAAGAAGATTGAATCATATTTATCTTGCTATTTTATGATTGAATTTTATTTAAATTTTTAGATTAAATTTAATCTTTTATATAATAAATAATGAAGTTTTGCTGTACTTTTTCCTATCCAAACTAGGAACACTTTTTTTAGTTATTTTATTTTTTGTTTATTTGATAAATCATACTACATTTGTTCCTAATTATAAGACGTTGTTGACTAATTTACGCATATTAAGAAAATTAATTAATTTAAGTATTAGCATTAAATTTATTAGTACTTGTAATATTTTTCCAAATTTCCCTTTAACATTATTGGGAACCCATTCATCTTCTCCAATCTTCATAGGAGAGAGAAAGAGCCAGTTTAGAGTAATATTCAATTATGGATTAAAATACATAAGGGAAATTGTAGTCAAAAAATAATTAATACACAAGATAGTTGAAATATAAAGTCTTATAAAAAGGGACAAGAAAATTTCAAAACTATGTCTTATAAATTACTTAATACTTATTATTAATTATCGCAACAAAAATCACATATTCAAAACTTATTATAAAAAGAAATACACTATAAATCACATACTATAATTATTAAAAATTTAAAATGATACTAGCTACATAATGTTAAACATCTAAATAAAATCAATATAATTATAATATGCGGTTTGGTTCGGTTTTTTTTTTTAATAAAAACCAAAAACCGAACCAAACCGCAAAAAGTATGCGGTTTTTGATATTTTCGGTTTTTGCGGTTTTCGGTTTTAGCGGTTTTCAGTTTTTTTTGGTTCTGTTTGGCGGTTTACAAATAGTTTGGTTTGATTTTGAACATCCCTATTAAAGAGTGGGTTTTTAATCCACATTTTATAAAATATTTTATTTTCATTTTTTGTTATTAGGTTTCGGAGAAAGGATAATAGTTTTAATGTAACACCCCTTGTTACATTGTCGCAAAACATACATAAAATGCTTCATATTTACTTTTAATAAAACTCTTAATTAATTTATTTATGGAAAATCATGTAAATTTTTTGTGCATTTCAAACATCAATGAATAAAAGCGGAATTTAAAATATAACCAACATGATGAAAGGGAACATAACATAACCATTAATCAAAGGTGTTCCAACTGTAACATAGTTTGGATGAATACAACTAGAATCAAAATATAAATGAAAGTAATAACTGAAATACATAACGACCATAGAAAGTATAACTATTCAACCCCTCTAACATCATCCTAGCATAGCGGTACCTAACATGCTAATCCCCCTCTCATCATCAAACTTAATAGAGTGATGGTCGTCGCGACAAAGGTGGACATATGTACCCATCGTCGATGTCAGGATTCACAACATGCTGCTCACAGTAAAGTATGGAATACTCCAGCGGGAAAGGTGAGTTTAGCTAACACCAACGGTATGCCTATCGATGGTAGGTTATGAATGATGAGGTTTCCATGATAGTGATATCTACACTCACCCTTATGGAAAAACGACTACCCCATCGGGTTGGAAGTCACTTCTAGGTTCCACGTTGCTGGGTCCATCTTTGCGCACATGCATACAAAATAAACAGAAAAAGGTATGGAGTGATGTTGTATTCTTTGATGTCATTTCCATGGAAAGAGTTGAGACCTTTCCCACCCCAACACACAAGTAAGAAGTGTATAACATATACCCTAATTTATAGGGAACCTATTATTTTATCTATGTTATCATGGCCATCACCATATCCTCATCATCAACATCATCATCCTCATCTTCATATGGATCTGTACTTATGGTTGATCAACCTTTGTCACAATTTCATCCTTGGGAAGCGATGGGGAGTAATTATATCTTTGATCTTCATCCAATGTACATTGACCCCAATACCAACTCTTCAGTCATCATAATCAAGTCATATCCTCATTACGCATAATCCACCAGGTGAAACCCCGCAAGAGATAAACCCTTCGCTTCATCAGAGATAGTCCGGCATTCATCGAAGTGTGCGAGTTGGCTTCATTCATCCTGGCACATGGGTTGCAGCCTACTCCTATGACTCCACGCATTCGCGCCATTCACCCCTTAAGCCCACACAAGGCCACACCCTAAACCATCTGATAGTAGCTTCCTGCACCACGTCCAATCGTACCTTCCGTCCAACTTGGATAGTCCAAGTCCTCAAGGCTCTAAGGTACCCATTTTCGGATAATTTTCGAAGAGTTTGTCTTATATGAACAATGGTTGTTCTCACCCTTATAAGTATGATCATCATACACAAATAAATATTTTCATGTATATAATGGACATGGCACAAGAAGCATAATAATCAATAATAATCTTGGTACACTATCAAACATTCCAAGGCATAGTAATTTCATACATACATTCTCATGCATTTTAATAGTGACTACATATGATATACGTTCACATATTCATTTGTAATTAGCAAGTCCTTGTAAATAATTGTAAAAGGTTCAATAACTTGATAATTAATAATAATTTCATACCATGTCAATATTTATATAAATCATGCGTACACATCATACGTTCACGGGTGAATGTGATAAATACGTTTTTTTTACCAAGATGCGACAATCTCATTATTATAAAACTGTACACGTTATAATAATAACTATTTGTTTTTAGAAAAGTATATTCATTTCTTAAAACAGTAGCTATTTATAAGTAGTAATTTCTTTCTCTTATTTCATAGTTGAAAATAAATTTGGTATGTATGCATGCACACACACACGTCACACACACACACACACAACTATTTTCATTTAACTTGAAATCCTTGTGTATGTTTAATTAAAAGAGGTTAATGGTTATGCACTGTCAGTGTAAAACAATTTTAGGGTATTTATCATAAAAGTCAATAAACTTACCATACATGGTGGGTTGTGATTGGATGACTGTGTAAAACTATTCACTGTTAGTGCATAACCTATTTTCTCTAATTAAAATATGAGGGACCCATTAAATAAAACTTATATAAGCTCTTTATTTAAAAACATGTAACAACCCAATCTGTTACTGTTTGCACCACCAAAATTACTAACTGGCCCAAAAATAGCATCAGGCCAGTATTTCTGTTTGTACCCACATCACTTACTAGAGGCACTCCTAGCAGATTTCTATTTTTTCTATTTTTTTTATTCTTTGTTTTTTCCTTGGCTCAAACAATCATACACATCAACACAAATAATTAAATTTACATACGTTTTAAATAAATTCAATCGTGTTATTCAATTATTTTCAATAAACATCAAATTACTGATAATTAAATAAATCACACAAACAATCTCAAAAATAATTAAATCATACAATATAAAATCAAATTAATTAAAATTTAAACCAAACAATTAATATCATAAACGCAGATAATGAGTTTATATATTAATTAAATTAAGCACTTTAATTTTAAATTTTTTTAAGCAATTAGTTGCAATTTCTTGCAGACTTAAATCCTTCACACCAACAATTCCATTTTCAGAAATGCTTAAATTTCTTAAAATTCATAAATCAACGCCAATTCCTATAAGGCGAAAATTGAGTCATTACATTTAATGATGTCATTATTGAGTATTTGGATTCGTGCATTTATTTATTGGTTGTTATGTATTCATTCATTATATTAGTAATTATATTTGTAAATTTTATTTTTTTAAAATAATAATATTTGTTGCAAAAATTAAAATGATTAGAACTAAAGGTATTAATCAATAATTATTATTTCATTTATCATTTATAATTATTTGTAGTGTACAAGTTTGATAATGTTTCCAAAATTATTAATATGTAATTATCGCTAATATCATATACATAATGAATTATACGTGTCTTGCATAATAATAAAAAAAATGTCTAAAGACTTTTTTATATTCATGAATTATATATAAAAAAGATTGTTTTTAGCTCCCTTGTTTTTAGCTCTGCATCTTATCATCTGATTTATTTCCACTTTTGTTACTCCTTTTATTAATTATTTCCACTTTCATTAATCCTTTTATGTTATTATTTAGTTGAAGAATATGACAAAATTGTAAGAAACATATCTAATTTTTCTTCTTTTTCTTAACCCAAATCGACAAAAAAATGTTAAGTGTTCGCTTTTGTTCTGCTTTTGCCGTGGCTTTCTAGGTAGGTAGGCATTTATATCAGAATTTATTGGACTAAATTTGTTAAGAGGATCTGCCTTGTATTTAGCTCTGCATCTTATTGCCTGATTTTTTTTTCCCACTTTTATTACTCCTTTTATTAATTATTTCCACTTATATTATTCCTTTTATGTCATTATTTAATTGAAGAGTATGACAAAATTGTAAGAAACATATCTAATTTTCTTCTTTTTCTTAACCCAAATCGACAAAAAATGTTAAGTGTGTGCTCTTGTTCTGCTTTTGCAGTGGCATTCTAGGAAGTTAGGCATTTAAATAAGAATTTATTGGACTGAATTTGTTAAGAGGATCTGCCTTGTTTTTAGCTCTGCATCTTATCGCCTGATTTATTTCCACTTTTATTACTCCTTTTATTAAAAGATTAAATAAATTTAATTCTCAAATAAAATATTTATTTATTTATTTATAAGGCAGAACGGTTAAACCCTAGTAACATCGGGCTATATATATATTCACTGTTCAGGAAGGTGCATGTGTTGAGAAGTACAGAATTTTCTACACCAAAAAAAAACAGAAGTACAGAAACATGCAATCAGAGATGCAACCATGGTCGCCACTCCTCTGTAACGAACTCATTGAGTATATCTTGTCATGGCTTCCAGTGAAATCTTTGATCCAATGCAAGTGCGTGTGCAAGGGATGGAACTCCTTGATGTCCGATCCCTATTTCATCAAATTGCACCTTCGCAAATCTGCTGCAAAGGACGATTTGGAACACCTCCGATTGATCACAAATGTCTACTTCAGATCTATCCCTGCAATCTACAAGGAATCGTGCACTGTAAGTTCCTTGTTCCATTCCCTACAAATTGAAAGATCCTTATTTAATTACCCAAACATTGTAGATTCTTTTGGAATTTGTAACGGAAAAATGGACAAGTACCTTCTGGTCGGTTCATGTAATGGGTTGCACTGCGAGGTAAGTAAAAGATCAGAAGGATACCATGTTCAGTTTTTGAACAAGGCTACAAGGGTAATATCCAGAAAATCGCCAACGCTGTGTTTTTCCACGGGCAGCAGCTGTGGTAGAACACAGTTTGGGTTTGGCTATGATCCTTCAAGTGACAATTACAAGGTGGTAGCAATGGCATTGACTCGGCTTTCACGTGATCAATCAGTAAAAACTGAGATGAAAGTTTATGGCATGGGTGACAGTTGTTGGAGAAACCTTGATGGTTTTCCTGATCTTTGGTCTTTACCTAAAGTTGGTGGAGTGTATCTGAGTGGAACCCTTAATTGGGTTGTTATGACAAATGATGCTGCTAAAATTGAAATGGTAATTATTTCTGTTGACCTGGAGAAGGAGACGAGCAGATCATTGTTTCTGCCTGACATTAATCTTTGCTTTGTTGATCTAAATATTGGAGTTTTTAGAGACTCACTGTGCGTTTGGCAAGATTACAACCACACCCATCTTGGCATATGGCAAATGAGGGAGTTTGGAGACGACAGGTCTTGGATTCAATTAATAAATTTTTGTTATCTCCATCTTCAAATTCATTCTTTTGAATCACAGCCAATGTTTCTCCCATTGTGCATGCCTAAGAATGGGGACATCTTCATGCTGATGTTCACTAGCAATGCTGGTGAATACCGAACGATTTTCTATAACCAGAGGGATGATAAGTTACAACTTTCTAGCATTCCTGCACATAGCTTCAGAACTTTGATGGGGCTCAACCTCAAGATTTTTACCGAAAGTTTGGTCATACCTTATTGAAATCAAGGTCGAATAGGCTGCTGTTTACTATTTTATTTACCTGAATTTATGACTTTCTTTGTCTATGATTAATTTAATTATTTAAATGTAAATTACTAAGTATATAAACTTCACAATGAGTGAAAAATAATTCCCGAAAAAATTCATTTTAGATGCATATAATGTCCACTCTGAAAGCAAAACCATTGGTGACCACCATTCATTCTTGCATGGTAGTAGTTGTGGATTTTTTTTTTTTTTGTTAATGATTTTGTGCCTTCTCTTGCAAAGCATTTATTTTAAATAATATATTGTTCTTTATATTGGCATAATGAGAAATAACTAAAATTGTGTTTATGAAAAGAAAACTATAATAACAAATAGAACTCAATGTTTAGAAAAAAAATAATTTTGAAGAATATTTTTTTTATCTAATATATGGCCAATGAATCTCTCCTATTACTACTAGATTGCAAAAGGACAGGATGCAAATGTTAATTAGTTCTACCTAGACAACTTGGGCAAAAATAAAAAAGTCTATGGCAAAAATAAAAATGAAAATTGATTATCTATAACAAGTCTCAAATTAAAGAAATACCACGTGACATCACAATGACTATTACCCAAAAACAAAAATAATTTTCAAATGAATTAAACATAACTAAAGAATTAACTCTATATGGTGGTGGCTAAATTTTTTTTTTTACTAAATAAACTAATAACCTACCGCTCGATGATCTCTTGGACTCAAGGGAGGCGATTAGTCCCATGGCTTCCAGCTATGCGTACACCGTCCTTTCAGCAAAAAAAAAAAAAGAATATAAATTCCATTAGTCATTTTTTTTACAATTCTGCAATTTAAATTTCAATACAATTAAATCACACTAACTGATAAGGGCATTATTTGGAGAATAATTAAAGGCTTAAATAAATTTTAGGTCCCTGATAAATTTCCAAATTTTGCTTTTTGAGTCCCTGATAAATTTTTTCGTTGTTTTGAGTCACTGATATATTAAAAATTTTGTTTTTGGTCCCTGCCATTAGTTAAGTGATGACATGGCACCATCTCAATGGTTGATATATATTGGGAAGATCTGTTTGGATGGTGCCACATCATCATTTATTAGGGACCTAAAAGTTATTTAAGCCATAATTAAATTCAATACAATTTAAACTATAATAACAAATAGAACTCAATGTTTAGAAAAAAATAATTTTGAAGAATATTTTTTTTATCTAATAAATGGCCAATGAATCTCTCCTATTAGATTGCAAAATGGTCAGTAGTAAAAGATGTATTAGAAAGAATGTTTTGGGGAGTATGCTCCTCCTTATTTTGAAAATAAGTGTACTCACTTTTGTTTGATTTTTAGTTCTGTTACTATTTTCTTCTTTGCCTTGTATTTTCACTCTGCAACGCCGAGTACGAATTCCGTGCTTCTCATATCTTTCACCTTCTACTAAAGATCAACATTGAAGTCTTTCTCCTTATGACAATAAAACTGCAAAACTTTTTTTTTTTTAATAAAATTGGTGATAATATAAAAAACCAAAGATGAGAAACAAGTTAAAAAAGTTGATGTTGCAATTCATTCTTTCATAGCATGTCAAATAGGAAAATAAAAAATAAGAAATGAATGGGGAAGTGGGTGTGGTTATGGGATTTTGAATGTAGTAGCTTTGGATTATTCATCATACTCCTGAATCTCCTACCTATGTACTAGACACCCATGGTGCTGTAGTTCAAGAGGATTTGTGTGTTTTATCCAGTCTTTGGGGCAATCGAGTAGAACAAGAAGATGATGCCCAACCTCAATCTCCCAAGAATATGCCGCAAGAAGAGGGCTTCACTATACACCTCTCCAAGTCACAGCGTAAGAAGCTAAACAAGAAAAAGAGACAGCAAGACACTGATGTTTTGGAATGCTTGTGGCCTGGGTAATCTAGA
This sequence comes from Pueraria montana var. lobata, assembly GCA_026413185.1. Taxonomy (NCBI): domain Eukaryota; kingdom Viridiplantae; phylum Streptophyta; class Magnoliopsida; order Fabales; family Fabaceae; genus Pueraria; species Pueraria montana. The sequence goes on along the minus strand of CM048650.1, from coordinate 63,892,955 downwards.
CATGAGATTAGTCCTAAAGGAGTTATGCTCCCAACATAAACCAGATCTTTTGCTACTGGCTGAACCCTGGATCTTACCTAATCTTACCTGGTATAGACTTGGTCTTAAACTGGTTTTTGTTAACGATAGGGGTGCCTTGAAACCAAATTTATGGGTTCTATGTAATTCCAATATCTCTCCTTCTGTGATTTCTATTTCCAATCAGTTTATTGCTTTGTCATTTCTGGTGGATAACCAATCTTTTTTTATAGCCGGGATTTACGCATGTACCACTTACATTTTAAGAAGGCAACATTGGCTTGATTTAACCTCTTTACAAAGCTCTTTTCAGTGTCCCTGGATGTTTGTAGGATATTATAATGCTATTCTTGGAGCCCATGAAGAATGGGGTGTGTTACGGATATTGAGTTGTTGACTGGCCCAAAGGCACTACATAGGTCAAACAACCCTATTAGTGGACCAACTAAGCAAAGTGAGCCCAAACTCCAAAGGCCCCAGCCTATGAAGACTGCATCAGTTTGGATGAAGGATTATGTGAAGAAGTAAACAAATGACACACATCTATAGAATTTACTTAATCCAATAATTGTCAATTACCCTTTGTATTTGAGGAAGTTGTTATTAGATTCCTTTTTGTTAGTGGTAGGGACAAATGTCTATCAATCTGTTAGAGAGAAGAATTTCACCTACATGTAATTATGACATGAATGAAAGGGGCAGAAAATCATTACTTGAAAAGTTTACTTCTCAAAATTCTCTTTCCTAATTTCTAGAGTCCACTCCTACTCGAAAGGAGCATTCACCTACCCCTATCATTTGGTGCTCTTGTTGCTCACCTTGCCTCCCACAAAATCCGAAAAGAACCAGGACGATCTCCTTCAACAATGCCTTGTGCAGATGAAAGAGATGCAACTTCAAATGCATCAATAGTATTCCACCATGACATTTGAGCTAGCCACCTTTAAGGAGCAAGTTCAGCTTTCCACATCGTACTCCCCTTCTGGTCTTCGTCCTATGCCCGTTCAAGTTGCGAAAGTGAGTCTCACCCCTTTTGATGGCTCGAATCCCCTTGAATGGATTTTTCAGGCAGAATGGTATTTTGAACTTACTCAGACTCCCTTGCCTCAACGCCTTTCATTGGTCCCCTTCTTTATGCAAGGCCCTACTCTTACTTGGTTCAAATGGCTTCATGCCAACAACCAACTCTCTACCTGGGAGGGCTTCATCAGATCATTAGAGTTACGGTTCGGTCCTTCATCCTACATTAACCATCAGGCCGCCCTCTTCAAATTCCAACAGACTGGTAATGTTACGGAGTATCAACAACAATTTGAGACTTTTTCCAATCGCGTGGTTGGCATGAACCCCGAGTCCCTACTCAATTGCTTTATTTATGGTCATTGGTCTGATATTCAAGTCGAGTTAGCAATTTATCAGCCTTATTCCTTGGCACAGGCTATTGGGTTAGCCCGTTTGGTGGAAGATAAGCTCTGGTATACGCGTCCTCCATTTATACGATCCTTCAAATCATCCCCATCTTCTCAAACGTCACAATCTCCTTCCATTTTGGGTTCCCCCCTGTATCTTCTCCGACAATGTCAGTGCCCATCTGTCATGTGAACTCCGCTATCATTGCGGAACGCCGAGCTAAGGGGTTGTGTTTTAATTGCGATGAAAAATTCAGCCCAGGTCATCGTTGCAAGCAGAAACAATTCTTATTGTGGTTATGTGATGATGTGTCCAATGACGAGTCAGAACCTCCACTGTTGGATCTCGGACCTAAGACAACGGATACTTTCGGGCACGTCATGATACCATTGATGAAATCAACATCTGGGGGTGAACACTTTCATTTATCTCCAATGGCACTCCGAGGACCACATTCTTCACGGACTTTGCAGGTTACTGGTCGTATTCAGGAACTTGAGGTCACAATCCTTATCGATTCTAGAAGCTCCCACAACATTTTACAATTTCGTATTGCAGAGTTTTTTGGTCTTCCGATGGTGGCTATTAAACCCTTATTCGGTGGTGGTGGCACTACAAGGAATAAGACACTTAGTAACAGCAAAAAATTGTAGGTATAAGACAAAAAACCGTAGGTAGATTCCCAAAAACCTATTCCAACGGACATTTATTTCCGTCATTTATAATTCGCTATACCTACGATTTGTCTCTATCACTATAGATTTTAGTGACAGTATTCAAGACTATTGGAAAAGTACTTTACCATGTACCTACAATTTTTATACCATTAGTATAGGTTTTAATGACCAATAATAATTTTCTATACCTACCATTTTAACGTTGTTGCTATAGACTATAGTGATGAAATTTAAAATTGTTAGTAGAAAACGATGACATATACCACAACTTATCTTCCATTAGTGTAGGTTTTAGGCAGCAAAATGGGCTAGCCAACCCGATGCAAGTTGTGGTCTATAGTGGACCAGCCTAAAAAAGTCCAAATTCGATAAAATGAATTCCAAGCTAGATAAAAGCCTTTTTTTTAGCGAGTTTTGTAGACTAAGCCCAAATCGATCTAATATAGTTCGCACTTGATTTGAATTCAAATTTTAAACCCAATCAATAGATTGCATCGAGCAGCTCTGAACAATCCATTTGGTCACCTCTAGCTTTTATTGAAAATTATAATTTATTATATTCACATTTAAGATTCGATCAATAATTTTTAGTGACTGTTTATATGTTTTAGGTTTAATTTATTATCTTTTATAAAACATTAATCCAATTTAAAGATCAATATACAATAAATAAATAAATTTAACAACCAAAATAAAATAAAACTTCAATCATATTAAAAATTAACATGCCCCAAACTTTAGACATGTTCATCTAAAAGTTGCATAATTGAGTAAACTATACACAAAGTATCATAACTACTTGAAAAATCACAAAGAAATATCTACATAAATGATGTTTATAAAAAACTACTAGTGTAGTCAGACTTAATCAACAAGTGTGCATCAGTTTAGCCTCATAATCTTTGAACTCTCCAGCATGCAACTAGCCAATTCTGTTGAATCGAGTTATGGTCCAATCTGTTAATTATGGTTATTTTATTATAAAACTGAGTATTTAAATTCTCTAGTAAATGCGATGTATTTGTCCATTTGTGTTATTTGTTGACTTTAATTTTGAGGCACAGGGAATGTTCGGTCTCATCTTTGCGCAGGCATAAGCAGATAATGTCACCAAATGTTCTTAGTGTCTTCCTTGTAATAAAAATGTGGAATACCTGAATAAGTTTTGGAGGTCAAAATGATTTAATAGACTACGAATTAACTTATGATGTATATATTAGTCTTATTCTACCTCAATTCAGTGTTCAATGGCAAGTATGATTATCTTTTCTCTATCTGAAATGTCTACTCTTCTGCCTGGATTTGGATCCTCTAAGAATGGAATGTGCACTTAGTAAAATCCAGAAATTATAAGATTTGACACAAATTAAAGTCAATGACTTAGTTTAATTTCATGGGTAAAATATAAACAACACAAGAATACAAAAATGTAAAATTGAGAAGCAAGTTCCAAGAATATCTAGATTTTGGTTTCTGTCAAACAGTTAATGATCTTCTGTCGGTAGGTGTGTGTTTGGAATGAATTTACTAATGTCGGTTTGTAGTAAACATGTATTAGGTCATTGGTAAGTGTTGAAAGAGAGAAAAACAAATGCTAGAGATGCTGAAACAGTGTGTTTTAACAACACAATGGAGTCCGCTTTATATAAATTTAATGCAACAAAAGCAAATAAATATAGGAGATAATATTCCTATTAACATGATAAGATAGGCCTATAATTACAAAGATCCTACTTAAATTAAATAAAGGAACAAATCATAATAGAAAATAAAAGTAAATCCTAACATATCATATAGGATACTCTAAAATATTCTAAAAGTAAATCACTCGTGCCTTTTACACCCTATTTGGTAAAGAGGAAGGAAATAGAGGGAGCGAAAATAGGTAGGAGAGAGAAATAGATAAAAAATGAAGTGAAAGTATGGATTGCTTGGTTTAAGAGGAATAAAAGAGAAATAATGTGGAAATAAAATTATGAGGTTGTTTAGTTTGAAAGAAAGAAAAATAAAGAAATTAGATTATTACTAAAAGTATTATTTTATCCATAAATATGTATGTAATCATTTTTTTATCGTAGTCCCCTATAGCTTGCCATATAATTGATAATTATACTATCAGTATAATTGATTATGCTAAAATATAATTGATTTGGTAGAAATCTCAATAAATCAATTAAGGAAGTTAACAATAAGAGATATTGCTTTGTCCTTTTGTTTTATTATAAGCAAGATTTATATATTATATTGCCTCACCAATATCGCTCACAAATAAGTAAAGAGATAAGAACAATTTATCACCATATCCTAAATTCTTTATATATATATATATATATATATATATATATATATATATATATATATATATATATATATATATATAGTTTAGTGAAATGTATAGTTTAGTGAAATGTCAATAAGCTAATACACCTCCATGATATTTCTTTGCATATGAGAGTGGATATATACTTGTGTGGGACCTACCAATTTTTTAAAATCTATTTTTTGTATTTCTCGCCTACCAAACTAGGGAACTTTGCCGCCTCACCCTTATTTCTCTTTCCCTCTTTGCCGTTTAAGTCCTATTTTATATATGTACCAAAAAACGTGCTAGGGTTAGGGTTTCACTCTTTTATTAAATACTTTCATTTTGCTTTCCCTGGTTCTATCCATTGAAGGATGGATCATTTTGGTCATTGGTGTGCACGACGAAGAACAAGAGGACATTTACAAAACCTGCATTTGAATCTCGATCATGACACCAATTTTGTCAAAGTGAGTGATAAACACTTTTTTTCTTTGCTTGTTGCAAATGATTTATTGAGCTACCTGGCACGCTTCTAGTTTTGCACTTTCAGCCATCAAGATAATTCATTAGGTAATTCATTATAAATACATGGCATGTAAATCAAATTGTTAGATTAGGTTCAATTCCTATTGTTTCAGTTGAAAATTGAATATATTGGATTGTATTGTTTTGATTTGAAGAGTCGTGATTTGTGAATTTTAATGGAAGATTTTTTTTTGTTGGTGGATGATGCCCTCTATATATAATAATAAAAACCTATGCTAAACGCTAACTTGTTTCTATACCTTCTGGTCAGTTTTACAGTCAACCCAATCCAATGTATCCCCGGGTCGACAGTGCATTAATCCATGTCATAGCTTATTTTCTAGCCTTTGCGCCTCTTTGGCTTAAGGCTGGAGGGTTGTGTACCCTCCGGGTCGGGTTAACCAATCATGCCGACCTGACCAATGAAGAGCTATTGTAAAACCCAATCTCACATAATCATAACTGCCCAAAGCATGGGGGGAAAGGATTTGGTACATTACTAGTGATCAACCTCTAACCTTGGAAGATCGGACGATGAGTCTAAGGGATAAAAAGGACCTAACTGACTAGGTAGAGGCATAGATTACACTTTGAATGCTCTAGCTAGGTCGTTTCAAACCCTAAGAGGAAAGCTATACCGGAACAATTTCGGTATTACTTGTCAAAGGTTCTTGCATAATTATAAGTTTATTTTCATTTTTTTATTACGTTAATTAAATTATTTTCCAGGTCACTAAACTATTTGGCAATTTTTAATTAGGCACTGAACTTTTTTTTTTTTTTTTTCAATTGAGTCCTTAAATTTGTATTTGTCTTTGGATTGAGTCCTTCTTTCTAACTATCGTTACAGAAAATTAATTGTCTGAGTTAGTTGTGTAAGTTTGCAATAAAGTTGCTGTATAGTGAACTTTGGAGAGGCTTGTGAGAGAATACTTGGGTTCAATGGACCTACAGAGGTGAGAATACTGGTTGAAGAACCTAACTAAGAATATTGGGCTCAGAAGGTTCAGAACCTACAGAGGTGAGAATATTGGCCCCACTAGACGTGAGAGTACTCGGTGCATATTTGCAAAGGTGACAATACTAGATTTAGGGGCTATCAGGTCCTGTGGTTAATTTTCTGTAACGACGGTTAGACAGAAGAACCCAATTAAACCCAATTAAAAAATAAATACAAGTTTAAGAACCCAATTGAAAAAAAAAAAAGGTTAGGGACCTATTCAAAGATATTTATTTATTATAAATTTAATTATAATATAATTTATATATTATTTTTTTCACAAAATATTAAACAATATTTATTCATTATGAAATTTAATTTTATAAAATAAATATTTATCATGTGTAATGCACAATGTGCAAAATAAAATACTATCTTCTGCTTAGATAAAAATGTATGTGAATCTACATATGAGCTTGTGTCATGTAATTATCTAATAGTGTCATTTCATTCACTTAGTTCTATGAAGACTTAACTACATCTATAAGCCATTGAAAAGAAGCCTCTCGTATGCTTTGAGAGCTCGAAAAGAAGTTTCTCATAACCCAATTTGTACTCACGAAATTGTTGTTTTTTTTTTGTACAATGGACGCACTGAGGTTTGAACCTATAACCTCATGCATTTTACCCCCAACTCCCATGATTAGGCCGACCCTAGTGGATTGAAATAGTTGTTAATCACATGTATTCACATCCTTGGAGACATTTCTTTTAGTTGAAAGCTTCTAGTCATTGTTAGCGTATCAACTTTTGATCTTTGAGGATCAAATTTGACTCATAGAATGTAATATGAATAAAAATGTTCACCGTAAAGAGTTGGACCATTTGTTGTTAGAGAACTTGATTATCTTTGACTCACTAGGTTCACTCGAGCAGACTTGGCAAGCTTAATTAATGGCGCTTAATTAACTTGTGCAAGCTTACACATGATAGAAAAAATCGATTTATTTATAAGGCAAAAGAGTTAAACCCTAGCAACAATGGGATACATATATTCACTATTCACAAAGGTGAATTTGCTGAGAAGTACAGAATTTGGACTCAGAGTTTTTTTTTTATTAGCAAAGAACATAATGTGTGTGTGTGTGTGTGTGTGTCTGTATATATATAGGTATTAGGAATACCCAAACTTTTACAAAATAAAAAGAAGCTATGTAGCCTTCCTTCGCACACAATCCAAGGCTGGCTATGTAATAGTTATGTAAAATTTAGATTCAGAGTGTGTTGGCACTTCGCACAAAGCACAGGTACATGCGATTAAAGAACCATCCATGGTTGCCACTTCTTTGTATGAACTTGTTGAGGAAATCTTGTCATGGCTTCTGGTGAAATCTATAATCCAATTCAAGTGCGTGTGCAAGGGATGGAACTCCTTGATCTCCGATCGTTCTTTCCTCAAATTGCACCTTTGCAAATCTACTATAAAGGACGATTTGGACCACCTTCGATTGATAACAAATGTGTACTTTGGATCTATCCCTAAAATCTATAACGAATCGTGCACTGTAAGTTCCTTATTCCAATCCCTGGAAATTATAGAAGCCTTATTTAATTCCCAAGATATTAGAGATTCTTTTAGAATTTGTAACAAAAAAAAAGGACAAGTACCTTATGGTCGACTCATGTAACGGGTTGCACTATGGGGTTAGAGAAAGATTAGAAGAATATCACTTATAGAAAAAAAAAAACATAGTATCCTTTTGATCTTTCTCTAACCCCACAGTGCAACCCGTTACATGTGTCAACCAGAAGGTACTTGTTCTTTTTTATATTACAAATTTTGAAAGAATCTCTAATATCTTGGGAATTAAATAAGGCTCATACAATTTCTAGGGAATGGAAAAAGGAACTTACAGTGCACGATTCCTTATAGATTTTAGGGATAGATCCAAAGTACACATTTGTTATCATTCGGAGGTGTTCCAAATTGTCCTTTGTAGTAGATTTGTGAAGGGTGCAATTTGAGGAAAGCACGATCGGACATCAAGGAGTTCCATCATCAAGGAGTTCCATCCCTTGCACACGCATTTGAATTGGATTAGAGATTTCAACCAGAGTTGTGACAAGATTTCCTCAAGAAGTTCATACAAAGAAGTGGCGACCATGGTTGGTTCTTTAATCGCATGTACCTGTGCTTTGTGCAAAGTGCCGACACACTCTGAATCCAAATTTTACAGAACTATTACATAAGGAAGACTACATAGCTCCTTTGTTTTGTAAAAGTTTGGGTATTCCTACACACAAACACACATTATGTACTTTGCTGATAAAAAAAACTATATATATAAGTGTTTGGAATACCCATACCCAAACTTTTACAAAATAAAGAAGCTATGTAGCCTTCCTTCCCACACAATCCATGGATGGTTATGTAATAGTTATTTAAATTTGGATTCAGAGTGTGCCGGCACTTCTAAGCATAGGTACATGTGATTAAAGAACCAACCATGGTCGCCACTCTTCTCTGTATGAACTTCTTGAGGAAATCTTGTCATGACTTCTGGTGAAATCTCTGATCCAATTAAAGTGCGTGTGCAAGGGAAGGAACTCCTTAACATCTGAGATCGTTCTTTCCTCAAATTGTAACTTCGTAAATCTGCTACAAAAGGATGAAAGGACCACCTTCGATTGATAACAAATGTGTACTTTGGATCTATCCCTAAAATCTATAAGGAATCGTGCACGGTAAGTTCCTTATTCCTTATAGATTTTAGGGATAGATCCAAAGTACGAATTTGTTATCATTTGGAGGTGTTCCAAATTGTCCTTTGTAACCGATTTGCAAAGGTGCAATTTTAGGAAAGCACGATCGAACATCAGGGAGTTCCATCCCTTACACACGCATTTGAATTGGATTAGAGATTTCACCAGAATTTGTGACAAGATTTCCTTAACAAGTTCATTGTTGGGATTTTGGCAACTGTACCAAATCGTGCAAGTAACAAAGTGATAAGTCAAGTATCGTCTCCAGAGGGACTTGTATGATAATTTGGTAATTTTAGTAAATTAAGTAGACTACGAATATTGAGAGAATTTAAGTAACCAAAATTAAAAGCAAGGGCATAAAAATAAACAGAAAAATAGAAGGAAATTTGGTTTTGGAAATTTAGCAAACACTTGGTGTGTGTAGAAAATGTGATTTAAATCAATTAAAATAAATCGTCGGGGTTTAACTTCGTTGGACTTCCTAACATGAAATCACTACTCACTCATTTTCAATTAAATTTTAGTTATCATCAACCCACAAAATTATTCAAACCTTAATCCTTAAGCGGAAGAATCTAAATCCCTTGATTCCACTATAAATCCCTTGAATTAGTGCAACCAAGGTAATTTCATTAAGAAAAAGGGTTTTAGTGATGACCAATCCTCTTTACCCTATCCCTAGGCATAAAAATGATTGGTTGTCATCTTCAGTTTGCAATCCAAAAGAATTTTCCAATTACCGATGGAATTAAAGAATCATGCAATTGGTTGATCAGACCAAACATAAGCATTAAGAGTAGAAGAAGAACAATAACAATACTTAATTGAATAAAGAGAATGTAGTAATTACATGAAAATAGTTCCAACTACATTAAATTCCAACGAATAGAAAACTTAGCTACGCATAGCCATAGGGGAAGAAGCAAAAGATGGAGAAAGAATGGAAGATGAATCCAAATGCATCAAAGTCGTCACGCAACGTCTCAGATCTCTCTTCCTTTCGATACTCAAGGTTCGGAACCCTAGGCTAGAACATAAAATACCTATTTAAAGCTATGGGCCAATAAGGGTTCAAGCCCAATAGAAAACAAAACAGAAAAATAAAGATTATTTTCGCAGAGCTCGATAACTGGTACACGGATTTTTGCACAGCCTATGCAACTTTTTGTCTTCAGAATTTCAGCAAATTTTAAAGCTTGCACAGGTGCACAACTTAGTTGAACAAGTGTATTCCAAGGCTTCCCACAAGCTTCTTTTGCTTCTACAAGACCTTCAAGGCTTTAAACTTCAACCCATTTGATCCTTAACGCATTAATCACTCTTAGGAGATCTCCAAACTTGCTCCACACTTCAACAAAGTTCCTAAAAACACAAGAAACAACCCAAAATCAAGTGTAAAATGGGTAAAATTACAAATTTCTAACTAAACTAAGCTTCTATTAAAAACTTAACTAAAATGAAGATAAACAAAGCTCAAAAGCATTAAAGATATCAAATAATTGCCCATAAACTACTACAAAATGTAGGAATATAAGGCAATTATCATTCATACAGAGAAGTGGCGACCATGGTTGGTTCTTTAATCGCATGCACCTGTGCTTTGTGCAAAGCGCCGGCACACTCTGAATCCAAATTTTACAGAACTATTACGTAACCATCCATGGATTGTGTAGGAAGGAAGGCTACATAGCTCCTTTGTTTTGTAAAAGTTTGGGTATTGGTTAAAGAGGCACTAAGATGGGGCATTGGCAATGGTTCAAAAATTCGAGTTTTGGGCAATCCTTGGTTAAGGGATCATTTTTTTTAAGTCAAAAAGGCATGCAACATGATAGAAGTGGCAGCCATCGATCCCAACTATGTTGGCACCGCTACCCTTACCTATCAAAAGTAGCACGCCCAAATATATTAATAAAAGGAGAGAGAACATATAACTTCATGGGGGGACAAAAACCAAACCCATGATGGAAACTAAGTGAACCTGTAACTAGGGAGACCAATCCTACATGATTGAACTCCTGAGAAATGTAAGTTGGAACACTATATATCCCACCATAAAAAAACCATGAATATGAACAACATGGGAGGCAAGTTTATCAGCACACATATTTCCCTCCCTATAAATATGACTAGCAAAAAAAATTCGTATTTTGAGTAAGCAGAAGACAATTCTTCCACTTGTTATAAATCTGCCAAGGGAAGATACTCTATGTTTTAGAAGCCGCCACCACAAGAGTAGAATCACATTCAAGCCAAAGGTTTTTCCACCCTCCTGAAGCTCCAATCGCTATCACCTTCATGGCTCCAAAAAGTTCAACATGGTGGGCAAAATTAATATTTAAATAAAGCATCACAAAAAGAGAGTTCGCTATTCACAAAAATTCCTCCACAACCTGCCCTTCCTGGGCTACCTTTTGTAGCACCATCTGTGTTGCATTTGATCCAGTTATGGATTGGTGGTCTCCAGTCAACTTGTTTGATGAGCTGCGACTTTCTTGGATGAACCTTTATGGAGAAGAATTTTAGAATATTGAACTTTGTGATGGAAGATGACATGGTTCCCTTTGAATTGTTACCAGTGAACTGGACATTGGCACTAATCAAAGATTTAGTAAGGTGAGGCTGATATATTTTATTTTCAAACTTTATCTGATTCCTGCTTTGCCAAATGGCCCCAAAAGTGTTGACGATTGCAGAAATGATAATGTCAAGAATTTGGGAAGACTAGTTCTTAAAACACATTGAAAGAATTGCAATAATGGAAGAACAATCAATTCTTTGTCCAATAATTTGGAGCAGCTGTATATTAAGGGATCTTAATCCTTTCATTACTAGTCCTATGAACAATAATTTGGAGCAGCTGTATGTTCGTGATTTACTTGATCAAAGTACAGGTTCATGGAAACAAGGTTTGATCTGTTCTTCATTCAATTCCAGAGATGCTCATGTCATTATGTCCATGCCTTTATACAATCATGCTGAAGAGGACCGTTTAATTTGGAGATTCAGTAAAGATGGTTGTTATTCTGTTAAGTCTGAATATTATCATGTCATGGAATCATTGATAGATAATTGCTCTCTTCGGGTTCCTGGTAATCGGAGGTTAATTTGGAATTTATAGATCCCACAAAGAATTAAAATGCTGTTGTGGTGTATAGCTCATGGTGTTTTGCTCTACCATTTGTCCTTATTGCAGCGACTGTTTAGAATCAGATTGGCATGTCTTGGTACATTGTTCTTATGCTAAGTAAGTTCGGCAGCATTCTTCAGTATGGAGTGCATTGCAGAATATTTATGATAGTGTTGAAGGTATGGATGACATCATTTTTAAGCTTCTGGCGATGCTATCTCAATCTGATGCAGTGGAATTTGCTACCATGATTTGGTGCCTTTGGCGTCGCAGAAATGAAAGACTGTGAGAAGGCCTTACAAAACCAGTTCTTATCTCCATCGATCAGTATCGCTTGTGACTTCATTCATCAGTGGCAGCAAGCTCATGCATCCTCACATGATTTAAACACTTTGCCTCTGACATCAAACACTGCTGGGTGGACTAAACCAGATTCTGGAACATTAAAGCGCAACATCGATGCCTCCATTTTTCATGATCATGGTACTTATGGAGCTGGTATGTGTATCCGAAATAACTTGAGCCATTTTGTTATCACCAAAACATTGTGGAAGTCTGGTTCCCCACCATATTATGAAGCAGAAGCAGTAGCCTTTCATGAAGCCCTCTCCTGGATAAAAGATTTGAATTTGCAGAATGTGATTGTGGAGACAGATTGCAAACACGTTGTTGATTAGTTGAATTCAGCAAATACCAACCAAACTGAGCTAGGAACAATTGTTAAAAACAGCAGGCAGCTCCTTAGTCAGATGGAAAACATTATGGTTCGATTTACTCGGAGACAAGCCAATTGTGTCGCTCATGTTCTCTCTAGGGCATCTCGATTATATGCTAGTCGCCATGTTCATGATTTCATTCCAACCTATATTCATTCTCTTGTTATCAAAGAAATGAGATAAGTCTTTTCCTTTAAAAAATATATGAAGTTTTGATTTTTTTTTTTTTTTGAGAAAACATTTTATCATCTGAATTGTTAAATTTTACACACAGGTATGAATTTTCTGCGTGAAAGTATATTAATATTTGAATTGCTAAAAAGAGCATACTTCATTTTAATTGTCGTACCTTTCTCTAATTTTTTATTATAGTAATTTTAATATGAATATTTTTCTTTATAGTCTCTTCTGACCTAACTAATAATTTATTGAAGATTTTTTTATCTCAGAAATTTAAATTTTTATCTAATTTAGATTTAATTACATGAAAAAAATAACGAAAGTAATTCATGTATTTATTTCTTTTTTTTTTCATTAAAATTACTCCCTCTGGTTCCTATTATAAGGCATAGTTTTGAAGAAATTGGCGGTCCTTAATATAAGGCATTTTACAATTTCTATAAAACTATTTTTTTTTTACCTTATGTGCCCCTATTAAAGATTATGAGTATCTGTATTGTTATTGAATAATGAGAAGAGAATTTAAGAATTCATTAATAACTATTCTCTCTCATATGTTTTGACCCTCCATCTTCCATTATGCCATTAATCAATAAATTCATTAATAACTATTCTCTCTCATACAATTTAATGATGATTAATGAGGGTAAAATTGGGAGATTAGTAAAAAAATTAAAAAAATCAATAAAATCAATTGAATTAATTACTTTTATTGGTCAGTGTAATTTTTGTCCAAAGTGCCTTATAATAGGGACCAGAGGGAGTATATTTAGAGTGCATTTTATTTTAGTGTTTGTTAATAGTTTTTTACTTCATTGTTATAATAATTTTAAAACTTGTTTTTTTTTATAGAAAAACTTCTTATTGTTAAATTTTTACATATTCATTCATTTTGATCATTGTTATACATTTTATTTTTAATGTAACTTACTAAAAATATATTAAAATTATTTATTTTCATCTTGATCATTGTTATATTTCATACAGTTAGATCATTCTTATATTTCATACAGTTATATTACCCTGTTATTTTTTTCATCTACTCTATTAATTCCATTTACAAATTATTTTTCATATTAATTATAAAATATATTATATTCTTCAATTATATACTTCAATATTTTTTAGTTATTAAAATGGACTATGATATAAACAATATTTAATTATTTTCGCAAACTAAAATCCCTTGCATAGCACAGGTCCACGAACTAGTTGATCTAATGGTATCAGTTCTAATTAATGACATTCACTTAGTTCTTTTAAAGATTAAGTACTAACTACGTCTACAACCCATTGAAAAGAAGCCACTCATCCTTTGAGAGATCGAAATTTATGTACAAATTTGTTCTCTCTTTTGACGGTTGTTAACTATTAATCCAATTTGTACATTACAAATAGTTTTTAATCACATGTATTAATGATCTTGGAGTCACTTCTCTTTAGTTGAAAACTATTGGGCAATGTTAACCTATCAACTTTTGAGCTTTGAAGATCAGATTCGAGTCCTAGAGTGTAATTTGAAGAAAAAGTTCACTGTAAACAGTTGGACCATTTGTTGCTAGAGAACTTGATTATTTCAACTCGCCAGGTTCACTAGAGTGGACTTGGCTTTAACTTTTTGTGAGTACTTCAAATTCAATTCTTAAATATCAAATTGATATGAAGAACATGATCAAATCTTTCACAATTTTTATTAGTGCAAAGATTAGCTTCACATGAATATTCTTTGTAATAACAAATGATTTTTATTAAATATATGTTGCAAAATTTTAATTAAATATCCACATGTCATTATTTAGTTGAAGAATCTGATGACAAAATTATGAGAAACATATCTAATTTTTATTAGTACAAAGATTAGCTTCACATGAATATTCTTGAGCACTCCTCTCTTTTGGTTGCCTTGTTTTGATTAGGAGCACTGATATTACCAAGATATGTACTTCAGAAATTTACTTGTGTCTTCTGAAGAGCTTGTTGTTTTAGATTCAGTGCTCCAATACATTGATGCATGACGTCTTCCTTTGTTGCTTCTGGTGCATGCTTATGAACTGTGTAGACTTTTCTCTTTTCAGTCTTCTGTTCTGCATTGCATCTTCTAATTATCTTCTAGCCATGTGTAAATTCTATCGTGAAAACCTCCAGAATCATGTTTCTAGTCATATAAAGCTTCTGATATCTACACTTTGACTTAGAAAACATGACTGCCCTTCTCCTTTTGGTATTCTTCTTCTGAATTTGGGGGGGGGGGGGGGGGGGGGGGGGGGGGGGGGTGGGGGGCACAAAAATTTGACACATGTCTTATTAGTAGTCTTAATGTTTTCGTGTTTGGCTATTGCTCGCACAATATCACCAATCGATGACATTGTACATGCATGACAGAATAGATTTGAAATTAAAGGTCTATTGATCCAGTTGTTGACAATTCATTATTTCAACATAGAAAATCAAGTTAATATTGTTGAAATGGTTTTTCTTAATGACAACGTATCTATTTTATTATTATTATTATTATTTCCTCAAATCAATGGTAATTTATTTATATTATATTATTTGTAGTGTGGTAGGATTCATGCAAAGAGGCCAACAATTGTAAAGATTAAAAAGGACAAAGTGCTTGGAATCAACTAAATTTGTATATTATATTATTTTTTGCAAGATTTTTTTTTGGAATAAACTAAAAGTGTAAATTGATTTTTAGTATTATTATTTTTTTATTTTTTTCATTTATATCTTGATTCAATTGTTATGAATTTTTACCTTTTGTTTTTTGTACTACACTATTTAAGAATTATTGCTATATCAAAAGCTACGAACATGATTAGCTTATCTATCATTACACATGTTGCATAAATATTATAATTACAATAATATTAAAGAAAGTACACATTAGAAAATAATGTTTACAAAGATGTTCATATATATACTTATGTTTATAATAATATTTAAATTACAATGATGAGTATTATTTTGTTTTTTTTTTTAGAGGACAATGATGAGTATTATTTGGAATAAACTAAAAGTGCAAATTCATTTTTAGTATTATCTTTTTTATTTTTTTCATTTATATCTTGATTCAATTGTTATGAATTTTTACCTTTTGTTTTTTGTACTACACTATTTAAGAATTATTGCTATATCAAAAGCTACTAACTTGATTAGTTTATCTATCATTACACGTGTTGCATAAATATTATAACTACAATAATATTAAAGAAAGTTCACATTAGAAAAGAATGTTTATAAAGATGTTCATATATATATATATATATATATATATATATATATATATATGTTTATAATAATATTTAAATTACAATGATGAGTATTTTTAATCAAGATTTATAATAGGAGTTATTAATTAACAAAATAATGTCTTTAATAAATATATATTTAAAATATATTTAAATTAAATTCTTACAATAATTTAAGTATAATTTTATTTATTTTTAATAAATTGGTAAATATATTTTATTATAAAGTAAGAAGATTGAATCATATTTATCTTGCTATTTTATGATTGAATTTTATTTAAGTTTTTAGATTAAATTTAATCTTTTATATAATAAATAATGAAGTTTTGCTGTACTTTTTCCTATCCAAACTAGGAACACTTTTTTTAGTTATTTTATTTTTTGTTTATTTGATAAATCATACTACCTTTGTCCCTAATTATAAGACATTGTTGACTAATTTACGCATATTAAGAAAATTAATTAATTTAAGTATTAGCATTAAATTTATTAGTACTTGTAATATTTTTCCAAATTTCCCTTTAACATTATTGGGAACCCATTCATCTTCTCCAATCTTCATAGGAGAGAGAAAGAGCCAGTTTAGAGTAATATTCAATTGTGGATTAAAATACATAAGGGAAATTGTAGTCAAAAAATAATTAATACACAAGATAGTTGAAATATAAAGTCTTATAAAAAGGGACAAGAAAATTTCAAAACTATGTCTTATAAATTACTTAATACTTATTATTAATTATCGCAACAAAAATCACATATTCAAAACTTATTATAAAAAGAAATACACTATAAATCACATACTATAATTATTAAAAATTTAAAATGATACTAGCTACATAATGTTAAACATCTAAATAAAATCAATATAATTATAATATGCGGTTTGGTTCGGTTTTTTTTTTAATAAAAACCAAAAACCGAACCAAACCGCAAAAAGTATGCGGTTTTTGATATTTTCGGTTTTTGCGGTTTTCGGTTTTAGCGGTTTTCAGTTTTTTTTGGTTCTGTTTGGCGGTTTACAAATAGTTTGGTTTGATTTTGAACATCCCTATTAAAGAGTGGGTTTTTAATCCACATTTTATAAAATATTTTATTTTCATTTTTTGTTATTAGGTTTCGGAGAAAGGATAATAGTTTTAATGTAACACCCCTTGTTACATTGTCGCAAAACATACATAAAATGCTTCATATTTACTTTTAATAAAACTCTTAATTAATTTGTTTATGGAAAATCATGTAAATTTTTTGTGCATTTCAAACATCAATGAATAAAAGCGGAATTTAAAATATAACCAACATGATGAAAGGAAACATAACATAACCATTAATCAAAGGTGTTCCAACTGTAACATAGTTTGGATGAATACAACTAGAATCAAAATATAAATGAAAGTAATAACTGAAATACATAACGACCATAGAAAGTATAACTATTCAACCCCTCTAACATCATCCTAGCATAGCGGTACCTAACATGCTAATCCCCCCTCTCATCATCAAACTTAATAGAGTGATGGTCGTCGCGACAAAGGTGGACATATGTACCCATCGTCGATGTCAGGATTCACAACATGCTGCTCACAGTAAAGTATGGAATACTCCGGCGGGAAAGGTGAGTTTAGCTAACACCAACGGTATTCCTATCGATGGTAGGTTATGAATGATGAGGTTTCCATGATAGTGATATCTACACTCACCCTTATGGAAAAACGACTACCCCATCGGGTTGGAAGTCACTTCTAGGTTCCACGTTGCTGGGTCCATCTTTGCGCACATGCATACAAAATAAACAGAAAAAGGTATGGAGTGATGTTGTATTCTTTGATGTCATTTCCATGGAAAGAGTTGAGACCTTTCCCACCCCAACACACAAGTAAGAAGTGTATAACATATACCCTAATTTATAGGGAACCTATTATTTTATCTATGTTATCATGGCCATCACCATATCCTCATCATCAACATCATCATCCTCATCCTCATATGGATCTGTACTTATGGTTGATCAACCTTTGTCACAATTTCATCCTTGGGAAGCGATGGGGAGTAATTATATCTTTGATCTTCATCCAATGTACATTGACCCCAATACCAACTCTTCAGTCATCATAATCAAGTCATATCCTCATTACGCATAATCCACCAGGTGAAACCTCGCAAGAGATAAACCCTTTGCTTCATCACAGATAGTCCGGCATTCATCGAAGTGTGCTAGTTGGCTTCATTCATCCTGGCACATGGGTTGCAGCCTACTCCTATGACTCCACGCATTCGCGCCATTCACCCCTTAAGGCCACACAAGGCCACGCCCTAAACCATGTGATAGTAGCTTGCTGCACCATGTCCAATCATACCTTCCGTCCAACTTGGATAGTCCAAGTCCTCAAGGCTCTAAGGTACCCATTTTCGGATAATTTTCGAAGAGTTTGTCTTATATGAACAATGGTTGTTCTCACCCTTATAAGTATGATCATCATACACAAATAAATATTTTCATGTATATAATGGACATGGCACAAGAAGCATAATAATCAATAATAATCTTGGTACACTATCAAACATTCCAAGGCATAGTAATTTCATACATACATTCTCATGCATTTTAATAGTGACTACATATGATATACGTTCACATATTCATTTGTAATTAGCAAGTCCTTGTAAATAATTGTAAAAGGTTCAATAACTTGATAATTAATAATAATTTCATACCATGTCAATATTTATATAAATCATGCGTACACATCATACGTTCACGGGTGAATGTGATAAATACGTCTTTTTTACCAAGATGCGACAATCTCATTATTATAAAACTGTACACGTTATAATAATAACTATTTGTTTTTAGAAAAGTATATTCATTTCTTAAAACAGTAGCTATTTATAAGTAGTAATTTCTTTCTCTTATTTCATAGTTGAAAATAAATTTGGTATGTATGCATGCACACACACACGTCACGCACACACACACACACACACACAACTATTTTCATTTAACTTGAAATCCTTGTGTATGTTTAATTAAAAGAGGTTAATGGTTATGCACTGTCAATGTAAAACAATTTTAGGGTATTTATCATAAAAGTCAATAAACTTACCATACATGGTGGGTTGTGATTGGATGACTGTGTAAAACTATTCACTGTTAGTGCATAACCTATTTTCTCTAATTAAAATATGAGGGACCCATTAAATAAAACTTATATAAGCTCTTTATTTAAAAACATGTAACAACCCAATCTGTTACTGTTTGCACCACCAAAATTACTAACTGGCCCAAAAATAGCATCAGGCCAGTATTTCTGTTTGTACCCACATCACTTACTAGAGGCACTCCTAGCAGATTTCTATTTTTTCTATTTTTTTTATTCTTTCTATTTTCCTTGGCTCAAACAATCATACACATCAACACAAATAATTAAACTTACATACGTTTTAAATAAATTCAATCGTGTTATTCAATTATTTTCAATAAACATAAAATTACTGATAATTAAATAAATCACACAAACAATCTAAAAAATAATTAAATCATACAATATAAAATCAAATTAATTAAAATTTAAACCAAACAATTAATATCATAAACGCAGATAATGAGTTTATATATTAATTAAATTAAGCACTTTAATTCTAAATTTTTTTAAGCAATTAGTTGCAATTTCTTGCAGACTTAAATCCTTCACACCAACAATTCCATTTTCAGAAATGCTTAAATTTCTTAAAATTCATAAATCAACGCCAATTCCTATAAGGCAAAAATTGAGTCATTACATTTAATGATGTCATTATTGAGTATTTGGATTCGTGCATTTATTTATTGGTTATTATGTATTCATTCATTATATTAGTAATTATATTTGTAAATTTTATTTTTTTTAAATAATAATATTTGTTGCAAAAATTAAAATGATTAGAACTAAAGGTATTAATCAATAATTATTATTTCATTTATCATTTATAATTATTTGTAGCGTACAAGTTTGATAATGTTTAAAAAATTATTAATATGTAATTATCGCTAATATCATATACATAATGAATTATACGTGTCTTGCATAATAATAAAAAAAAATGTCTAAAGACTTTTTTATATTCATGAATTATATATAAAAAAGATTGTTTTTAGCTCCCTTGTTTTTAGCTCTGCATCTTATCATCTGATTTATTTCCACTTTTATTACTCTTTTTATTAATTATTTCCACTTTCATTAATCCTTTTATGTTATTATTTAGTTGAAGAATATGAAAAAATTGTAGGAAACATATCTAATTTTTCTTCTTTTTCTTAACCCAAATCGACAAAAAAATGTTAAGTGTTCGCTTTTGTTCTGCTTTTGCCGTGGCTTTCTAGGTAGGTAGGCATTTATATCAGAATTTATTGGACTAAATTTGTTAAGAGGATCTGCCTTGTATTTAGCTCTGCATCTTATTGCCTGATTTTTTTTCCCACTTTTATTACTCCTTTTATTAATTATTTCCACTTATATTATTCCTTTTATGTCATTATTTAATTGAAGAATATGACAAAATTGTAAGAAACATATCTAATTTTCTT
Source organism: Pueraria montana var. lobata (assembly GCA_026413185.1). Lineage (NCBI taxonomy): Eukaryota > Viridiplantae > Streptophyta > Magnoliopsida > Fabales > Fabaceae > Pueraria > Pueraria montana. Next base: position 63,872,476 of record CM048650.1, on the reverse strand, counting down.
CTTTTTCTTAACCCAAATCGACAAAAAATGTTAAGTGTGTGCTCTTGTTCTGCTTTTGCAGTGGCATTCTAGGAAGTTAGGCATTTAAATAAGAATTTATTGGACTGAATTTGTTAAGAGGATCTGCCTTGTTTTTAGCTCTGCATCTTATCGCCTGATTTATTTCCACTTTTATTACTCCTTTTATTAAAAGATTAAATAAATTTAATTCTCAAATAAAATATTTATTTATTTATTTATAAGGCAGAACGGTTAAACCCTAGTAACATCGGGCTATATATATATTCACTGTTCAGGAAGGTGCATGTGTTGAGAAGTACAGAATTTTCTACACCAAAAAAAAACAGAAGTACAGAAACATGCAATCAGAGATGCAACCATGGTCGCCACTCCTCTGTAACGAACTCATTGAGTATATCTTGTCATGGCTTCCAGTGAAATCTTTGATCCAATGCAAGTGCGTGTGCAAGGGATGGAACTCCTTGATGTCCGATCCCTATTTCATCAAATTGCACCTTCGCAAATCTGCTGCAAAGGACGATTTGGAACACCTCCGATTGATCACAAATGTCTACTTCAGATCTATCCCTGCAATCTACAAGGAATCGTGCACTGTAAGTTCCTTGTTCCATTCCCTACAAATTGAAAGATCCTTATTTAATTACCCAAACATTGTAGATTCTTTTGGAATTTGTAACGGAAAAATGGACAAGTACCTTCTGGTCGGTTCATGTAATGGGTTGCACTGCGAGGTAAGTAAAAGATCAGAAGGATACCATGTTCAGTTTTTGAACAAGGCTACAAGGGTAATATCCAGAAAATCGCCAACGCTGTGTTTTTCCACGGGCAGCAGCTGTGGTAGAACACAGTTTGGGTTTGGCTATGATCCTTCAAGTGACAATTACAAGGTGGTAGCAATGGCATTGACTCGGCTTTCACATGATCAATCAGTAAAAACTGAGATGAAAGTTTATGGCATGGGTGACAGTTGTTGGAGAAACCTTGATGATTTTCCTGATCTTTGGTCTTTACCTAAAGTTGGTGGAGTGTATCTGAGTGGAACCCTTAATTGGGTTGTTATGACAAATGATGCTGCTAAAATTGAAATGGTAATTATTTCTGTTGACCTGGAGAAGGAGACGTGCAGATCATTGTTTCTGCCTGACATTAATCTTTGCTTTGTTGATCTAAATATTGGAGTTTTTAGAGACTCACTGTGCGTTTGGCAAAATTACAACCACACCCATCTTGGCATATGGCAAATGAGGGAGTTTGGAGACGACAGGTCTTGGATTCAATTAATAAATTTTTGTCATCTCCCTCTTCAAATTCATCCTTTTGAATCACAACCAATGTTTCTCCCATTGTGCATGCCTAAGAATGGGGACATCTTCATGCTGATGTTCACTAGCAACGCTGTTGAATACCGAACGATTTTCTATAACCAGAGGGATGATAAGTTACAAGTTTCTAGCATTCCTGCACACAGCTTCAGAACTTTGATGGGGCTCAACCTCAAGATTTTTACCGAAAGTTTGGTCATACCTTATTGAAATCAAGGTCGAATAGGCTGCTGTTTACTATTTTATTTACCTGAATTTATGACTTTCTTTGTCTATGGTTAATTTAATTATTTAAATGTAAATTACTAAGTATATAAACGTCACAATGAGTGAAAAATAATTCCCGAAAAAATTCATTTTAGATGCATATAATGTCCACTCTGCAAGCAAAACCATTGGTGACCACCATTCATTCTTGCATGGTAGTAGTTGTGGATTATTTATTTTTATTTTTTTGTTAATGATTTTGTGCCTTCTCTTGCGAAGCATTTATTTTAAATAATATATTGTTCTTTTATATTGGCATAATGAGAAATAACTAAAATTGTGTTTATGAAAAGAAAACTATAATAACAAATAGAACTCAATGTTTAGAAAAAATAATTTTGAAGAATATTTTTTTTTATTAATATATGGCCAATGAATCTCTCCTATTACTACTAGATTGCAAAAGGACAGGATGCAAATGTTAATTAGTTCTACCTAGACAACTTGGGCAAAAATAAAAAAGTCTATGGCAAAAATAAAAATGAAAATTGATTATCTATAACAAGTCTCAAATTAAAGAAATACCACGTTACATCACAATGACTATTACCCAAAAACAAAAATAATTTTCGAATGAATTAAACATAACTAAAGAATTAACTCTATATGGTGGTGGCTAAAAAGAATTTTACTAAATAAACTTAACCTATCGCTCGATGATCTCTTGGACTCAGGGGATTAGTCCCATGGCTTCCGGCTATGGGTACACCGTCCTTTCAGCAAAAAAAAAAAGAATATAAATTCCATTAGTCATTTTTTTTTACAATTCTGCAATTTAAATTTCAATACAATTAAATCACACTAACTGATAAGGGCATTATTTGGAGAATAATTAAAGGCTTAAATAACTTTTAGGTCCCTGATAAATTTCCAAATTTTGCTTTTTGAGTCCCTAATAAATTTTTTCGTTGTTTTGAGTCACTGATATATTAAAAATTTTGTTTTTGGTCCCTGCTGTCAGTTAAGTGATGACATGGCACCATCTCAACGGTTGATATATATTGGGAAGATCTGTTCGGATGGTGCCACATCATCATTTGTTAGGGACCTAAAAGTTATTTAAGCCATAATTAAATTCAATACAATTTAAACTATAATAACAAATAGAACTCAATGTTTAGAAAAAAATAATTTTGAAGAATATTTTTTTTTATCTAATATATGGCCAATGAATCTCTCATATTAGATTGCAAAATGGTCAGTAGTAAAAGATGTATTAGAAAGAATGTTTTGGGGAGTATGCTCCTCCTTATTTTGAAAATAAGTGTACTCACTTTTGTTTGATTTTTAGTTCTGTTACTATTTTCTTCTTTGCCTTGTATTTTCACTCTGCAATGCCGAGTACGAATTCCGTGCTTCTCATATCTTTCACCTTCTACTAAAGATCAACATTGAAGTCTTTCTCCTTATGACAATAAAACTTCAAAACTATTTTTTTTAATAAAATTGGTGATAATATAAAAAACCAAAGATGAGAAACAAGTTAAAAAAGTTGATGTTGCAATTCATTCTTTCATAGCATGTCAAATAGGAAAATACAAAAATAAGAAATGAATGGGGAAGTGGGTGTAGTTATGGGATTTTGAATGTAGTAGCTTTGGATTATTCATCATACTCCTGAATCTCCTACCTATGTACTAGACACCCATGGTGTTGTAGTTCAAAAGGATTTGTGTGTTTTATCCAGTCTTTGGGGCAATCGAGTAGAACAAGAAGATGATGCCCAACCTCAATCTCCCAAGAATATGCCGCAACAAGAGGGCTTCACTATACACTTCTCCAAGTCATAGTGTAAGAAGCTAAACAAGAAAAAGAGACAGCAAGACACTGATGTTTTGGAATGCTTGTGGCCTGGGTAATCTAGACACGAGATTAGTCCTAAAGGAGTTATGCTCCCAACATAAACCAGATCTTTTGCTACTAGCTGAACCCTGGATCTTACCTAATCTTACCTGGTATAGACTCGGTCTTAAACTGGTTTTTGTTAACGATAGGGGTGCCTTGAAACCAAATTTATGGGTTCTATGTAATTCCAATATCACTCCTTCTATGATTTCTATTTCCAATCAGTTTATTGATTTGTCATTTTTGGTGGATAACCAATCTTTTTTTATAGCCGGGATTTACGCATGTACCACTTACATTTTAAGAAGGCAACTTTGGCTTGATTTAACCTCTTTGCAAAGCTCTTTTCAGTGTCCCTGGATGTTTGTAGGATATTATAATGCTGTTCTTGGAGCCCATGAAAAATGGGGTGTGTTACGGATATTGAGTTGTTGACTGGCCCAAAGGCACTACATAGGTCAAACAACCCTATTAGTGGACCAAGTAGGCAAAGTGAGCCCAAACTCCAAAGGCCCCAACCTATGAAGACTGCATCAGTTTGGATGAAGGATTACGTGAAGAAGTAAACAAATGACACACATATATAGAATTTACTTAATTCAATAATTGTCAATTACCCTTTGTAATTGAGGAAGTTGTTATTAGATTCCTTTTTGTTAGTGGTAGGGACAGATGTCTATCAATCTGTTAGAGAGAAGAATTTCTCCTATATGTAATTATGACATGAATGAAAGGGGCAGAAAATCATTACTTGAAAAGTTTATTTCTCAAAATTCTCTTTCCTAATTTCTAGAGTCCACTCCTACTCGAAAGGAGCATTCACCTACCCCTATCATTTGGTGCTCTTGTTGCTCACCATGCCTCCCACAAAATTCGAAAAGAACCAGGACGATCTCCTTCAACAATGCCTTGCGCAGATGAAAGAGATTCAACTTCAAATGGATCAATAGTATTCCACCATGACATTTGAGCTAGCCACCTTTAAGGAGCAAGTTTAGCTTTCCACTTCACACTCCCCTTCTGGTCTTCGTCCTATGCCCGTTCAAGCTGCGAAAGTGAGTCTCACCCCTTTTGATGGCTCGAATCCCCTTGAATGGATTTTTCAGGCAGAACGGCATTTTGAACTTACTCAGACTCCCTTGCCTCAACGCCTTTCATTGGTCCCCTTCTTTATGCAAGGCCCTGCTCTTGCTTGGTTCAAATGGCTTCATGCCAACAACCAACTCTCTACTTGGGAGGGCTTCATCAGATCATTAGAGTTACGGTTCGGTCCTTCATCCTACATTAACCATCAGGTCGCCCTCTTCAAACTCCAACAGACTGGTAATGTTACGGAGTATCAACAACAATTTGAGACTTTTTCCAATCGCGTGGTTGGCATGAACCCCGAGTCCCTACTCAATTGCTTTATTTATGGCCATTGATCTGATATTCAAGTAGAGTTAGCAATTTATCAGCCTTATTCCTTGGCACAGGCTATTGGGTTAGCCCGTTTGGTGGAAGATAAGCTCTGGGATACGCGTCCTCCATTTATACGATCCTTCAAATCATCCCCATCTTCTCAAATGTCACAATCTCCTTCCATTTTGGGTTCCCCCCTGTATCTTCTCCGACAACGTCAGTACCCATTTGTCGTGTGAACTCTGCTATCATTGCGGAACGCCGAGCTAAGGGGTTGTGTTTTAATTGCAATGAAAAATTCAGCCCGGGTCATCGTTGCAAGCAGAAACAATTCTTATTGTGGTTATGTGATGATGTGTCCAATGACGAGTCAGAACCTCCACTGTTGGATCTCGGACCTAAGACAACGGATACTTTCGGGCACGTCATGATGCCATTGATGAAATCAACATCTGGGGGTGAACACTTTCATTTATCTCCAGTGGCACTCCGAGGACCACCTTCTTCACGCACTTTGCGGGTTACTGGTCGTATTCAGGAACTTGAGGTCACAATCCTTATCGATTCTAGAAGCTCCCACAACATTTTACAATCTTGTATTGCAGAGTTTTTTGGTCTTCCGGTGGTGGCTATTAAACCCTTATTCGGTGGTGGTGGCACTACAAGGAATAAGACATTTAGTAACAGCAAAAAATTGTAGGTATAAGACAAAAAACCGTAGGTATATTCCCAAAAACCTATTCCAACGGACATTTATTTCCATCATTTATAATTCACTATACCTACGGTTTGTCTCTATCACTATAGATTTTAGTGACAGCATTCAAGACTATTGGAAAAGTACTTTACCATGTACCTACAGTTTTTACACCATTAGTATAGGTTTTAATGACCAATAATAATTTTCTATACCTACCATTTTAACGTTGTTGCTATAGACTATAGTGATGAAATTTAAAATTGTTAGTAGAACACAATGACATATACCCACAACTTATCTTCCATTAGTGTTGGTTTTAGGTGGCAAAATGGGCTAGCCAACCCGATGCAAGCTGTGGTCTATAGTGGACCAGCCTAAAAAAGTCCAAATTCGATAAAATGAATTCCAAGCTAGATAAAAGCCTTTTTTTAGCGAGTATTGTAGACTAAGCCCAAATTGATCTAAAATAGTTCGCACTTGATTTGAATTCAAATTTTAAACCCAATCAATAGATTTCATCGAGCAGGTTTGAACAATCCATTTGGTCACCTCTAGCTTTTAGTGAAAATTATAATTTATTATATTCACATTTAAGATTCGATCAATAATTTTTAGTGTCTGTTTATATGTTTTAAGTTTAATTTATTATCTTTTATAAAACATTAATCCAATTTAAAGATCAATATACAATAAATAAATAAATTTAACAACCAAAATAAAATAAAACTTCAATCATATTAAAAATTAACATGCCCCAAACTTTAGACATGTTCATCTAAAAGTCGCATACTTGAGTAAACTATACACAAAGTATCATAACTATTTGAAAATCACAAAGAAATATCTACATAAATGATGTTTATAAAAAACTACTAGTGTAGTCAGACTTAATCAACAAGTGTGCGTTAGTTTAGCCTCATAATCTTTGAACTCTCCAGCATGCAACTAGCCAATTCTGTTGAATCGAGTCATGGTCCAATCTGTTAATTATGGTTATTTTATTATAAAACTGAGTATTTAAATTCTCTAGTAAATGTGATGTATTTGTCCATTTGTGTTATTTGTTGACTTTAATTTTGAGACACAGGGAATGTTCGGTCTCATCTTTGCGCAGGCATAAGCAGATAATGTCACCAAATGTTCTTAGTGTCTTCCTTGTAATAAAAATGTGGAATACCTGAATAAGTTTTGGAGGTGAAAATGATTTAATAGACTACGAATTAACTTATGATGTATATATTAGTCTTATTCTACCTCAATTCAGTGTTCAATGGCAAGTATGATTTTCTTTTCTCTATCTAAAATGTCTACTCTGCTGCCTGGATTTGGATCCTCTAAGAATGGAATGTGCACTTAGTAAAATCCAGAAATTATAAGATTTGACACAAATTAAAGTCAATAACTTAGTTTAATTTCATGGGTAAAATATAAACAACACAAGAATACAAAAATGTAAAATTGAGAAGCAAGTTCCAAGAATATCTAGATTTTGGTTTCTGTCAAACAGTTAATGATCTTCTGTCGATAGGTGTGTGTTTGGAATGAATTTACTGATGTCGGTTTGTAGTAAACATGTATTAGGTCATTGGTAAGTGTTGAAAGAGAGAAAAACAAATGCTAGAGATGCTGAAACAGTGTGTTTTAACAACACAATGGAGTCCGTTTTATATAAATTGAATGCAACAAATGCAAATAAATATAGGAGATAATATTCCTTTTTTTTTTTTACAGAGGAGATAATATTCCTATTAACATGATAAGATAGGCCTATAATTACAAAGATCCTAATTAAATTAAATAAAGAAACAAATCATAATACAAAATAAAAGTAAATCCTAACATATCCTATAGGATACTCTAAAATATTCTAAAAGTAAATCACTCGTGCCTTTTACACCCTATTTGGTAAAGAGGAAGGAAATAGAGGGAGTGAAAATAGGTAGGAGAGAGAAATAGATAAAAAATGAAGTGAAAGTATGGATTGCTTGGTTTAAGAGGAATAAAAGAGAAATAATGTGGAAATAAAATTATGAGGTTGTTTAGTTTGAAAGAAAGAAAAATAAAGAAATTAGATTATTACTAAAAGTATTATTTTATCCATAAATATGTATGTAATCATTTTTTTTATTGTAGCCCCCTATAGCTTGCCATATAATTGATAATTATACTATCAGTGTAATTGATTATGCTAAAATATAATTGATTTGGTAGAAATCTCAATAAATCAATTAAGGAAGTTAACAATAAGAGATATTGCTTTGTCCTTTTGTTTTATTATAAGCAAGATTTATATCTTATATTGCCTCACCAATATCCCTCACAAATAAGTAAAGAGATAAGAACAATTTATCACCATATCCTAAATTCTTTATATATATATATATATATATATATATATATATATATATATAGTTTAGTGAAATGTCAATAAGCTAATACACTTCCATGATATTTCTTTGCATATGAGAGTGGATATATACTTGTGTGGGACCTACCATTTTTTTAAAATCTATTTTTTGTATTTCTCGCCTACCAAACTAGGGAACTTTGCCGCCTCACCCTTATTTCTCTTTCCCTCTTTGCCGTTTAAGTCCTATTTTATATATGTACCAAAAAAGTGCTAGGGTTAGGGTTTCACTCTTTTATTTAATACTTTCATTTTGCTTTCCCTTGTTCTAGCCATTGAAGGATGGATCATTTTGGTCATTGGTGTGCACGACGAAGAACAAGAGGACATTTACAAAACCTGCATTTGAATCTCGAGTGAGTGATAAACACTTTTTTTCTTTGCTTGTTGCAAATGATTTATTGAGCTACCTGACATGCTTCTAGTTTTGCACTTTCAGCCATCAAGATAATTCATTAGGTAATTCATTATAAATATATGGCATGTAAATCAAATTGTTAGATTAGGTTCAATTCCTTATGTTTCAGTTGAAAATTGAATATATTGGATTGTATTGTTTTGATTTGAAGAGTCATGATTTGTGAATTTTAATGAAAGATTTTTTTTTTGTTGGTGGATGATGCCCTCTATATGTAATAATAAAAACCTATGCTAAATGCTAACTTGTTTCTATACCTTATGGGTCAGTTTTACAGTCAACCCGATCCAATGTATCCCCGGGTCGACAGTGCATTAATCCATGTCATAGCTTATTTTCTAGCCTTTGCGCCTCTTTGGCTTGAGGCTGGAGGGTTGTGTACCCTCTGGGTTGGGTTAACCAATCATGTCAACCTGACCAATGAAGAGCTATTGTAAAACCCAATCTCACATAATCATAACAGCCCAAAGCATGGGGGGAAAGGATTTGGCACATTACTAGTGACCAACCTCTAACCTTGGAAGATCGGACGATGAGTCTAAGGGATAAAAAGGACCTAACTGACTAGGTAGAGGGGTAGATTACACTTTGAATGCTCTAGCTAGGTCATTTCAAACCCTAAGAGGAAACCTATATCGGAACAATTTCGGTATTACTTGTCAAAGGTTCTTGCATAATTATAAGTTTATTTTCATTTTTTATTACGTTAATTAAACTATTTTGCAGGTCACTAAACTATTTGGCAATTTTTAATTAGGCACTGAACTTTTTTTTTTCTTCAATTGAGTCCTTAAATTTGTATTTGTCTTTGGATTGAGTCCTTCTTTCTAACTATAGTTACAGAAAATTAATTGTCTGAGTTAGTTGTGTAAGTTTGCAATAAAGTTGCTGTAAAGAGAACTTTGGAGAGGCTTGTGAGAGAATACTTGGGTTCAATGGACCTACAGAGGTGAGAATACTGGTTGAAGAACCTAACTAAGAATATTGGGCTCAGAAGGTTCAGAACCTACAGAGGTGAGAATATTGGCCCCACTAGAGGTGAGAGTACTCGGTGCATATTTGCAAAGGTGACAATACTAGATTTAGGGGCTATCAGGCCCCGTGGTTAATTTTCTGTAACGACGGTTAGACAGAAGAACCCAATTAAACCCAATTAAAAAATAAATACAAGTTTAAGGACCCAATTGGAAAAAAAAAAGTTCAGGGACCTATAAATTGCCAATTAGTTTAGGGATTTGTGGAGTAATTTAACCTTTTTATTATTCATAGTAGTGCAACAACTATGAATACTTTTTGGCAAATGCTTATCTATGTGTGTCACTGAAAGTTGTGTAAGTACATGTGAATCATCATCTATCTTTCTCCCTTTAAAATGAATTTTTTGACTCCTATTATGTAGCAAGCTGTTTTAGTTGGAATCTTGTATCTTATGTTGGTAATTGTTTTTTCCTGAAGATATTTTTCAAAGACTATTCAAAGATATTTATTTATTATAAATTTAATTATAATATAATTTATATATTATTTTTTCACAAAATATTAAACAATATTTATTCATTATGAATTTTAATTTTATAAAATAAATATTTATCATGTGTAATGCACAATGCACAAAATAAAATACTATCTTCTGCTTAGATAAAAAATGTATGTGAATCTACATATGAGCTTGTGTCATGTAATTATCTAATAGTGTCATTTCATTCACTTAGTTCTATGAAGACTTAACTACATATATATAGGTATTAGGAATACCCAAACTTTTACAAAATAAAAAGAAGCTATGTAGCCTTCCTTCGCACACAATCCAAGGGTGGTTATGTAATAGTTATGTAAAATTTACATTCAAAGTGTGTCGGCACTTCGCACAAAGCACAGGTACATGCGATTAAAGAACCATCCATGGTTGCCACTTCTTTGTATGAACTTGTTGAGGAAATCTTGTCATGACTTCCGGTGAAATCTATAATCCAATTCAAGCGCGTGTGCAAGGGATGGAACTCCTTGATGTCCGATCGTTCTTTCCTCAAATTGCACCTTTGCAAATCTACTATAAAGGACTATTTGGACCACCTTCGATTGATAAAAAATGTGTACTTTGGATCTATCCCTAAAATCTATAACGAATCGTGCACTGTAAGTTCCTTATTCCAATCCCTAGAAATTGTAGATGCCTTATTTAATTCCCAAGATATTAGAGATTCTTTCAGAATTTGTAACAAAAGAAAGGACAAGTACCTTCTGGTCGACTCATGTAACGGGTTGCACTATGGGGTTAGAGAAAGATTAGAAGAATATCACTTATAGAAAAAAAAACATAGTATCCTTTTGATCTTTCTCTAACCCCACAATGCAACCCATTACATGTGTCGACCAGAAGGTACTTGTCCTTTTTTCTATTACAAATTTTGAAAGAATCTCTAATATCTTGGGAATTAAATAAGGCTCATACAATTTCTAGGGAATGGAAAAAGGAACTTACAGTGCACGATTCCTTATAGATTTTAGGGATAGATCCAAAGTACACATTTGTTATCATTCGGAGGTGTTCCAAATCGTCCTTTGTAGTAGATTTGTGAAGGTGCAATTTGAGGAAAGCACGATCGGACATCAAGGAGTTCCATCCCTTGCACACGCACTTGAATTGGATTAGAGATTTCACCAGAGTTGTGACAAGATTTCCTCAAGAAGTTCATACAAAGAAGTGGCGACCATGATTGGTTCTTTAATCGCATGTACTTGTGCTTTGTGCAAAGTACCGACACACTCTGAATCCAAATTTTACAGAACTATTACATAAGGAAGACTACATAGCTCCTTTGTTTTGTAAAAGTTTGGGTATTCCTACACACAAACACACATTATGTACTTTGCTGATAAAAAAAACTATATATATAAGTATTTGGAATACCCATACCTAAACTTTTACAAAATAAAGAAGCTATGTAGCCTTCCTTCCCACACAATCCATCGATGGTTATGTAATAGTTATTTAAATTTGGATTCAGAGTGTGCCGGCACTTCTAAGCACAGGTACATGCGATTAAAGAATCAACCATGGTCGCCACTTCTCTGTTTGAACTTCTTGAGGAAGTCTTGTCATGACTTCTGGTGAAATCTCTGATCCAATTAAAGTGCGTTTGCATGGGAAGGAACTCCTTGACGTCCGAGATCGTTCTTTCCTCAAATTGCAACTTCGTAAATCTGCTACAAAAGGACGAAAGGACCACCTTTGATTGATAACAAATGTGTACTTTGGATCTATTCCTAAAATCTATAAGGAATCGTGCACGGTAAGTTCCTTATTCCTTATAGATTTTAGGGATAGATCCAAAGTACGAATTTGTTATCATTCGGAGGTGTTCCAAATTGTCCTTTGTAACAGATTTGCAAAGGTGCAATTTTAGGAAAGCACGATCAAACATCAGGGAGTTCCATCCCTTACACACGCACTTGAATTGGATTAGAGATTTCACCAGAAGTTGTGACAAGATTTCCTTAACAAGTTCATTGTTGGGATTTTGGCAACTGTACCAAATCGTGCAAGTAACAAAGTGATAAGTCAAGTATCGTCTCCACAGGGACTTGTACGATAATTTGGTAATTTTAGTAAATTAAGTAGACTACGAATATTGAGAGAATTTAAGTAACAAAAATTAAAAGCAAGGGCATAAAAATAAATAGTAAATAGAAGGAAATTTGGTTTTGGAAATTTAGCAAACACTTGGTGTGTGTAGAAAATGTGATTTAAATCAATTAAAATAAATCGTCGGGGTTTAACTTCGTTGGACTTCCTAACATGCAATCACTACTCACTCTTTTTCAATTAAATTTTAGTTATCATCAACCCACAAAATTATTCAAACCTTAATTCCTTAAGCGGAAGAATCTAAATCCCTTGATTCCACTATAAATCCCTTGAATTAGTGCAACCAAGGTAATTGCATTAAGAAAAAGGGCTTTAGTGATGACCAATCCTCTTTACCCTATCCCTAGGCATAAAAATGATTGGTTGTCATCTTCAGTTTGCAATCCAAAAGAATTTCCCAATTACCGATGGAATTAAAGAATCATGCAATTGGTTGATCAGACCAAACATAAGCATTAAGAGTAGAAGAAGAACAATAACAATACTTAATTGAATAAAGAGAATGTAGTAATTACATGAAAATAGTTCCAACTACATTAAATTCCAACGAATAGAAAACTTAGCTACGCATAGCCATAGGGGAAGAAGCAAAAGATGGAGAAAGAATGGAAGATGAATCCAAATGCATCAAAGTCGTCACGCAACGTCTCAGATCTCTCTTCCTTTCGATACTCAAGGTTCGGAACCCTAGGCTATAACATAAAATACCTATTTAAAGCTATGGGCCAATAAGGGTTCAAGCCCAACAGAAAACAAAACAAAAAAATAAAGATTATTTTCGCAGAGCTCGATGCACTGGTACACGGATTTTTGCACAGCCTATGCAACTTTTTGTCTTCAGAATTTCAGCAAATTTTAAAGCTTGCACAGGTGCACAACTTAGTTGAACAAGTGTATTCCAAGGCTTCCCACAAGCTTCTTTTGCTTCCACAAGACCTTCAAGGCTTTAAACTTCAACCCATTTGATCCTTAACGCATTAATCACTCTTAGGAGACCTCCAAACTTGCTCCACACTTCAACAAAGTTCCTAAAAACACAAGAAACAACCCAAAATCAAGTGTAAAAGGGTAAAATTAAAAATTTCTAACTAAACTAAGCTTCTATTAAAAACTTAACTAAAACGAAGATAAACAAAGCTCAAAAGCATTAAAGATATCAAATAATTGCCCATAAACTACTACAAAATGTAGGAATATAAGGCAATTATCATTCATACAGAGAAGTGGCGACCATGGTTGGTTCTTTAATCGCATGCACCTGTGCTTTGTGCAAAGCGCCGGCACACTCTGAATCCAAATTTTACAGAACTATTACATAACCATCCATGGATTGTGTAGGAAGGAAGGCTACAAAGCTCCTTTGTTTTGTAAAAGTTTGGGTATTGGTTAAAGAGGCACTAAGATGGGGCATTGGCAATGGTTCAAAAATTCGAGTTTTGGGCAATCCTTGGTTAAGGGATCATTTTTTTTTAAGTCAAAAAGGCATGCAACATGATAGAAGTGGCAGCCATCGATCCCAACTATGTTGGCACTGCTACCCTTACCTATCAAAAGTAGCACGCCCAAATATATTAATAAAAGGAGAGAGAACATATAACTTCATGGGGGGACAAAAACCAAACCCATGATGAAAACTAAGTGAACCTGTAACTAGGGAGACCAATCCTACATGATTGAACTCCTGAGAAATGTAAGTTGGAACACTATATATCCCACCACAAAAAAACCATGAATATGAACAACATGGGAGGCAAGTTTATCAGCACACATATTTCCCTCCCTATAAATATGACTAGCAAAAAAAATTCGTATTTTGAGTAAGCAGAAGACAATTCTTCCACTTGTTATAAATCTGCCAAGGGAAGATACTCTATGTTTTAAAAGCCGCCACCACAAGAGTAGAATCACATTCAAGCCAAAGGTTTTTCCACCCTCCTGAAGCTGCAATCGCTATCACCTTCATGGCTCCAAAAAGTTCAACATGGAGGGCAAAATTAATATTTAAATAAAGCATCACAAAAAGAGAGTTCGCTATTCACAAAAATTCCTCCACAACCTGCCCTTCCTGGGCTACCTTTTGTAGCACCATCTGTGTTGCATTTGATCCAGTTATGGATTGGTGGTCTCCAGTCAACTTGTTTGATGAGCTGCGACTTTCTTGGATGAACCTTTATGGAGAAGAATTTTAGAATATTGAACTTTGTGATGGAAGATGACATGGTTCCCTTTGAATTGTTACCAGTGAACTGGACATTGGCACTAATCAGAGATTTAGTAAGGTGAGGCTGATATCTTTTATTTTCAAACTTTATCTGATTCCTGCTTTGCCAAATGGCCCAAAAAGTGGTGACGATTGCAGAAATGATAATGTCAAGAATTTGGGAAGACTAGTTCTTAGAACACATTGAAAGAATTGCAATAATGGAAGAACAATCAATTCTTTGTCCAATAATTTGGAGCAGCTGTATATAAAGGGATCCTAATCCTTTCATTACTAGTCCTATGAACAATAATTTGGAGCAGCTGTATGTTCGTGATTTACTTGATCAAAGTACAGGTTCATGGAAACAAGGTTTGATCTGTTCTTCATTCAATTCCAGAGATGCTCATGTCATTATGTCCATGCCTTTATACAATCATGCTGAAGAGGACCGTTTAATTTGGAGATTCAGTAAAGATGGTTGTTATTCTGTTAAGTCTGAATATTATCATGTCATGGAATCATTGATAGATAATTACTCTCTTCGGGTTCCTGGTAATCGGAGGTTAATTTGGAATTTATAGATCCCACAAAGAATTAAAATGCTGTTGTGGTGTATAGCTCATGGTGTTTTGCTCTACCATTTGTCCTTATTGCAGCGACTGTTTAGAATCAGATTGGCATGTCTTGGTACATTGTTCTTATGCTAAGTAAGTTCGGCAGCATTCTTCAGTATGGAGTGCATTGCAGAATATTTATGATAGTGTTGAAGGTATGGATGACATCATTTTTAAGCTTCTGGCGATGCTATCTCAATCTGATGCAGTGGAATTTGCTACCATGATTTGGTGCCTTTGGCGTCCCAGAAATGAAAGAGTGTGGGAAGGCCTTACAAAACCAGTTCTTATCTCCATCGATCAGTATCACTTGTGACTTCATTCATCAGTGGCAGCAAGCTCATGCATCCTCACATGATTTAAACACTTTGCCTCTGACATCAAACACTGCTGGGTGGACTAAACCAGATTCTGGAACATTAAAGTGCAACATCGATGCCTCCATTTTTCATGATCATGGTACTTATGGAGCTGGTATGTGTATCCGAAATAACTTGAGCCATTTTGTTATCACCAAAACATTGTGGAAGTATGGTTCCCCACCATCTTATGAAGCAGAAGCAGTAGCCCTTCATGAAGCCCTCTCCTGGATAAAAGATTTGAATTTGCAGAATGTGATTGTGGAGACAGATTGCAAACACGTTGTTGATTAGTTGAATTCAGCAAATACCAACCAAACTGAGCTAGGAACATTTGTTAAAAACAGCAGGCAGCTCCTTAATCAGATGGAAAACATTATGGTTCGATTTACTCGGAGACAAGCCAATTGTGTCGCTCATGTTCTCTCTAGGGCATCTCGATTATATGCTAGTAGCCATGTTCATGATTTCATTCCAACCTATATTCATTCTCTTGTTATCAATGAAATGAGATAAGTCTTTTCCTTTCAAAAATATATGAAGTTTTGATTTTTTTTTTTTTTTGAGAAAACATTTTATCATCTGAATTGTTAAATTTTACACACAGGTATGAATTTTCTGCGTGAAAGTATATTAATATTTGAATTGCTAAAAAGAGCATACTTCATTTTAATTGTCGTACCTTTCTCTAATTTTTTATTATAGTAATTTTAATATGAATATTTTTCTTTATAGTCTCTTCTGACCTAACTAATAATTTATTGAAGATTTTTTTATCTTAGAAAATTTAAATTTTTATCTAATTTAGATTTAATTACATGAAAAAAATAACGAAAGTAATTCATGTATTTGTTTCTTTTTTTTTTCATTAAAATTACTGCCTCTGGTCCCTATTATAAGGCATAGTTTTGAAGAAATTGGTGGTCCTTAATATAAGGCATTTTACAATTTCTATAAAACTATTTTTTTTTACCTTATGTGCCCCTATTAAAGATTATGAGTATCTATATTGTTATTGAATAATGAGAAGAGAATTTAAGAATTCATTAATAACTATTCTCTCTCATATGTTTTGACCCTCCATCTTCCATTATGCCATTAATCAATAAATCCATTAATAACTATTCTCTCTCATACAATTTAATGATGATTAATGAGGGTAAAATTGGGAGATTAGTAAAAAAATTAAAAAAAATCAATTGAATTAATTACTTTTATTGGTCTGTGTAATTTTTGTCCAAAGTGCCTTATAATAGGGACCAGAGGGAGTATATTTGGAGTGCATTTTATTTTAGTGTTTGTTAATAGTTTTTTACTTCATTGTTATAATAATTTTAAAACTTGTTTTTTTTATAGAAAAACTTCTTATTGTTAAATTTTTACATATTCATTCATTTTGATCATTGTTATACATTTTATTTTTAATGTAACTTACTAAAAATATATTAAAATTATTTATTTTCATCTTGATCATTGTTATATTTCATACAGTTAGATCATTCTTATATTTCATACAGTTAGATTACCCTGTTATTTTTTTCATCTACTCTATTAATTCCATTTACAAATTATTTTTCATATTAATTATAAAATATATTATATTCTTCAATTATATACTTCAATATTTTTTAGTTATTAAAATGGACTATGATATAAACAATATTTAATTATTTTCGCAAACTAAAATCCCTTGCATAGCATAGGTCCACGAACTAGTTGATCTAATGGTATCAGTTCTAATTAATGACATTCACTTAGTTCTTTTAAAGATTAAGTACTAACTACGTCTACAACCCATTGAAAAGAAGCCACTCATCCTTTGAGAGATCGAAATTTATGTACAAATTTGTTCTCTCTTTTGACGGTTGTTTACTATTAATCCAATTTGTACATTACAAATAGTTTTTAATCACATGTATTAATGATCTTGGAGTCACTTCTCTTAGTTGAAAACTACTGGGCAATGTTAAGCTATCAACTTTTGAGCTTTGAAGATCAGATTCGAGTCCTAGAGTGTAATTTGAAGAAAAAGTTCACTGTAAACAGTTGGACCATTTGTTGCTAGAGAACTTGATTATTTCAACTCGCCAGGTTCACTAGAGTGGACTTGGCTTTAACTTTTTGTGAGTACTTCAAATTCCATTCTTAAATATCAAATTGATATGAAGAACATGATCAAATCTTTCACAATTTTTATTAGTACAAAGATTAGCTTCACATGAATATTCTTTGTAATAACAAATGGTTTTTGTTAAATATATGTTGCAAAATTTTAATTAAATATCCACATGTCATTATTTAGTTGAAGAATCTGATGACAAAATTATGAGAAACATATCTAATTTTTATTAGTACAAAGATTAGCTTCACATGAATATTCTTGAGCACTCCTCTCTTTTGGTTGCCTTGTTTTGATTAGGACCACTGATATTACCAAGTTCTGTACTTCAGAAATTTACTTGTGTCTTCTGAAGAGCTTGTTGTTTTAGATTCAGTGCTCCAATACATTGATGCATGACGTCTTCCTTTGTTGCTTCTGGTGCATGCTTATGAACTGTGTAGACTTTTCTCTTTTCAGTCTTCTGTTCTGCATTGCATCTTCTAATTATCTTCTAGCCATGTGTAAATTCTATCGTGAAAACCTCCAGAATCATGTTTCTAGTCATATAAAGCTTCTGATATCTACACTTTGACTTAGAAAACATGACTGCCCTTTTGCTTTTGGTATTCTTCTTCTGAATTTGAACATATCTAGAGACGGAACTAGGAAAATTTATTTGGGGGGGGGGGGGATGTTTTCGTGTTTGGCTATGGCTCGCACAATATCACCAATCGATGACATTGTACATGCATGACATAATAGATTTGAAATTAAAGGTCTATTGATCCAGTTGTTGACAATTCATTATTTCAACATAGAAAATCAAGTTAATATTGTAGAAATGGTTTTTCTTAATGACAACGTATCTATTTTATTATTATTATTATTATTATTATTTCCTCAAATCAATGGTAATTTATTTATATTATATTATTTGTAGTGTGGTAGGATTCATGCAAAGAGGCCAACAATTGTAAAGATTAAAAAGGACAAAGTGCTTGGAATCAACTAAATTTGTATATTATATTATTTTTTGCAAGATTTTTTTTGGAATAAACTAAAAGTGTAAATTGATTTTTAGTATTATTATTTTTTTATTTTTTTCATTTATATCTTGATTCAATTGTTATGAATTTTTACCTTTTGTTTTTTGTACTACACTATTTTAGAATTATTGCTATATCAAAAGCTACGAACATGATTAGCTTATCTATCATTACACGTGTTGCATAAATATTATAATTACAATAATATTAAAGAAAGTACACATTAGAAAATAATGTTTACAAAGATGTTCATATATATACTTATGTTTATAATAATATTTAAATTACAATGATGAGTATTTATTTTTTTTGAGAGGACAATGATGAGTATTATTTGGAATAAACTAAAAGTGCAAATTCATTTTTAGTATTATCTTTTTTTATTTTTTTCATTTATATCTTGATTCAATTGTTATGAATTTTTACCTTTTGTTTTTTGTACTACACTATTTAAGAATTATTGCTACATCAAAAGCTACTAACTTGATTAGTTTATCTATCATTACACGTGTTGCATAAATATTATAACTACAATAATATTAAAGAAAGTTCACATTAGAAAAGAATGTTTATAAAGATGTTCATATATATATATATATATATATATATATATATATATATATATATATACACTTATGTTTATAATAATATTTAAATTACAATGATGAGTATTTTTAATCAAGATTTATAATAGGAGTTATTAATTAACAAAATAATGTCTTTAATAAATATATATTTAAATTAAATTCTTACAATAATTTAAGTATAATTTTATTTATTTATAATAAATTGGTAAATATATTTTATTATAAAGTAAGAAGATTGAATCATATTTATCTTGCTATTTTATGATTGAATTTTATTTAAATTTTTAGATTAAATTTAATCTTTTATATCTTTTATATAATAAATAAATGAAGTTTTGCTGTACTTTTTCCTGTCCAAACTAGGAACACTTTTTTTAGTTGTTTTATTTTTTGTTTATTTGATAAATCATACTACCTTTGTCCCTAATTATAAGACGTTGTTGACTAATTTACGCATATTAAGAAAATTAATTAATTTAAGTATTAGCATTAAATTTGTTAGTACTTGTAATATTTTTCCAAATTTCCCTTTAACATTATTGGGAACCCATTCATCTTCTCCAATCTTCATAGGAGAGAGAAAGAGCCAATTTAGAGTAATATTCAATTATGGATTAAAATACATAAGGGAATTGTAGTCAAAAAGTAATTAATACACAAGATAGTTGACATATAAAGTCTTATAAAAAGGGACAAGAAAATTTCAAAACTATGTCTTATAAATTACTTAATACTTATTATTAATTATCGCAACAAAAATCACATATTAAAAACTTATTATAAAAAGAAGTACACTATAAATCACATATTATAATAATTAAAAATTTAAAATGATACTAGCTACATAATGTTAAACATCTAAATAAAATCAATATAATTATAATATGCGATTTGGTTCGGTTTTTTTTAATAAAAACAGAAAACCAAAATAAACCGCAAAAAGTATGCGGTTTTTGATATTTTCGGTTTTTGCGGTTTTCGGTTTATGCGGTTTTCAGTTTTTTTGGTTCTGTTTGGCGGTTTACAAATAGTTTGGTTTGATTTTGAACATCCCTATTAAAGAGTGGGTTTTTAATCCACATTTTATAAAATATTTTATTTTCATTTTTTGTTATTAGGTTTCGGAGAAAGGATAATAGTTTTAATGTAACACCCCTTGTTACATTGTCGCAAAACATACATAAAATGCTTCATATTTACTTGTAATAAAACTCTTAATTAATTTATTTATGGAAAATCATGTAAATTTTTTGTGCATTTCAAACATCAATGAATAAAAGCGGAATTTAAAATATAACCAACATGATGAAAGGAAACATAACATAACCATTAATCAAAGGTGTTCCAACTGTAACATAGTTTGGATGAATACAACTAGAATCAAAATATAAATGAAAGAAATAACTGAAATACATAACGACCATAGAAAGTATAACTATTCAACCCCTCTAACATCATCCTAGCATAGCGGTACCTAACATGCTAATCCCCCCTCTCATCATCAAACTTAATAGGGTCATGGTCGTTGCGACAAAGGCGGACATATGTACCCATCGTCGATGTCAGGATTCACAACATGCTGCTCATAGTAAAGTATGGAATACTCTGGCGGGAAAGGTGAGTTTAGCTAACACCAACGGTATGCCTATCGATGGTAGGTTATGAATGATGAGGTTTCCATGATAGTGATATCTACACTCACCCTTATGGAAAAACGACTACCCCATCGGGTTGAAAGTCACTTCTAGGTTCCACGTTGCTGGGTCCATCTTTGCGCACATGCATACAAAATAAAAAGAAAAAGGTATGGAGTGATGTTGTATTCTTTGATGTCATTTCCATGGAAAGAGTGGAGACCTTTCCCACCCCAACACACAAGTAAGAAGTGTAAAACATATACCCTAATTTATAGGGAACCTATTATTTTATCTATGTTATCATGGCCATCACCATATCCTCATCATCAACATCATCATCATCATCCTCATATGGATCTGTACTTATGGTTGATCAACCTTTGTCACAATTTCATCCTTGGGAAGCGATGGGGAGTAATTATATCTTTGATCTTCATCCAATGTACATTGACCCCAATACCAACTCTTCAGTCATCATAATCAAGTCATATCCTCATTACGCATAATCCACCAGGTGAAACCCCGCAAGAGATAAACCCTTCGCTTCATCACAGATAGTCCGGCATTCATCGAAGTGTGCGAGTTGGCTTCATTCATCCTGGCACATGGGTTGCAGCCTACTCCTATGACTCCACGCATTCGCGCCATTCACCCCTTAAGCCCACACAAGGCCACACCCTAAACCATCTGATAGTAGCTTCCTGCACCACGTCCAATCGTACCTTCCGTCCAACTTGGATAGTCCAAGTCCTCAAGGCTCTAAGGTACCCATTTTCGGATAATTTTCGAAGAGTTTGTCTTATATGAACAATGGTTGTTCTCACCCTTATAAGTATGATCATCATACACAAATAAACATTTTCATGTATATAATGGACATATGGCACAAGAAGCATAATAATCAATAATAATCTTGGTACACTATCAAACATTCCAAGGCATAGTAATTTCATACATACATTCTCATGCATTTTAATAGTGACGACATATGATATACGTTCACATATTCATTTGTAATTAGCAAGTCCTTGTAAATAATTATAAAAGGTTCAATAACTTGATAATTAATAATAATTTCATAATTTCATACCATGTCAATATTTATATAAATCATGCGTACACATCATACGTTCATGGGTGAATGTGATAAATACGTCTTTTTTACCAAGATGCAACAATCTCATTATTATAAAACTGTACACGTTATAATAATAACTATTTGTTTTTAGAAAAGTATATTCATTTCTTAAAACAGTAGCTATTTATAAGTAGTAATTTCTTTCTCTTATTTCATAGTTGAAAATAAATTTGGTATGTATGCACGCACACACACACACACACACACATATAACTATTTTCATTTAACTTGAAATCCTTGTGTATGTTTAATTAAAAGAGTTTAATGGTTATGCACTGTCAGTGTAAAACAGTTTTAGGGTATTTATCATAAAAGTCAATAAACTTACCATACATGGTGGGTTGTGATTGGATGACTGTGTAAAACTATTCACTGTTAGTGCATAACCTATTTTCTCTAATTAAAATATGAGGGACCCATTAAATAAAACTTATATAAGCTCTTTATTTAAAAACATGTAACAACCCAATCTGTTACTGTTTGCACCACCAAAATTACTAACTGGCCCAAAAATAGCATCAGGCTAGTATTTCTGTTTGTACCCCCATCACTTACTAGAGGCACTCCTAGCAGATTTCTATTTTTTCTAATTTTTTATTCTTTCTTTTTTCCTTGGCTCAAACAATCATACACATCAACACAAATAATTAAACTTACATACGTTTTAAATAAATTCAATCGTGTTATTCAATTATTTTCAATAAACATCAAATTACTGATAATTAAATAAATCACACAAACAATCTAAAAAATAATTAAATCATACAATATAAAATCAAATTAATTAAAATTTAAACCAAACAATTAATATCATAAACGCACATAATGAGTTTATATATTAATTAAATTAAGCACTTTAATTCTAAATTTTTTTAAGCAATTAGTTGCAATTTCTTGCGGACTTAAATCCTTCACACCAACCATTCCATTTTCAGAAATGCTTAAATTTCTTAAAATTCATAAATCAACGCCAATTCCTATAAGGCAAAAATTGAGTCATTACATTTAATGATGTCATTATTGAGTATTTGGATTCGTGCATTTATTTATTGGTTATTATGTATTCATTCATTATATTAGTAATTATATTTGTAAATTTTATTTTTTTTAAATAATAATATTTGTTGCAAAAATTAAAATGATTAGAACTAAAGGTATTAATCAATAATTATTATTTCATTTATCATTTATAATTATTTGTAGCGTACAAGTTTGATAATGTTTCAAAAATTATTAATATGTAATTATCGCTAATATCATATACATAATGAATTATACGTGTCTTGCATAATAATAATAAAAAATGTCTAAAGACTTTTTTATATTCATGAATTATATATAAAAAAGATTGTTTTTAGCTCCCTTGTTTTTAGCTCTGCATCTTATCATCTGATTTATTTCCACTTTTATTACTCTTTTTATTAATTATTTCCACTTTCATTAATCCTTTTATGTTATTATTTAGTTGAAGAATATGACAAAATTGTAAGAAACATATCTAATTTTTCTTCTTTTTCTTAACCCAAATCGACAAAAAAATGTTAAGTGTTCGCTTTTGTTCTGCTTTTGCCGTGGCTTTCTAGGTAGGTAGGCATTTATATCAGAATTTATTGGACTAAATTTGTTAAGAGGATCTGCCTTGTATTTAGCTCTGCATCTTATTGCCTGATTTTTTTTCCCACTTTTATTACTCCTTTTATTAATTATTTCCACTTATATTATTCCTTTTATGTCATTATTTAATTGAAGAATATGACAAAATTGTAAGAAACATATCTAATTTTCTTCTTTTTCTTAACCCAAATCGACAAAAAATGTTAAGTGTGTGCTCTTGTTCTGCTTTTGCAGTGGCATTCTAGGAAGTTAGGCATTTAAATAAGAATTTATTGGACTGAATTTGTTAAGAGGATCTGCCTTGTTTTTAGCTCTGCATCTTATCGCCTGATTTATTTCCACTTTTATTACTCCTTTTATTAAAAGATTAAATAAATTTAATTCTCAAATAAAATATTTATTTATTTATTTATAAGGCAGAACAGTTAAACCCTAGTAACATCGGGCTATATATATATTCACTGTTCAGGAAGGTGCATGTGTTGAGAAGTACAGAATTTTCTACACCAAAAAAAAACAGAAGTACAGAAACATGCAATCAGAGATGCAACCATGGTCGCCACTTCTCTGTAACGAACTCATTGAGTATATCTTGTCATGGCTTCCAGTGAAATCTTTGATCCAATGCAAGTGCGTGTGCAAGGGATGGAACTCCTTGATGTCCGATCCCTATTTCATCAAATTGCACCTTCGCAAATCTGCTGCAAAGGACGATTTGGAACACCTCCGATTGATCACAAATGTCTACTTCAGATCTATCCCTGCAATCTACAAGGAATCGTGCACTGTAAGTTCCTTGTTCCATTCCCTACAAATTGAAAGATCCTTATTTAATTACCCAAACATTGTAGATTCTTTTGGAATTTGTAACAGAAAAATGGACAAGTACCTTCTGGTCGGTTCATGTAATGGGTTGCACTGCGAGGAAAGTAAAAGATCAGAAGGATACCATGTTCAGTTTTTGAACAAGGCTACAAGGGTAATATCCAGAAAATCGCCAACGCTGTGTTTTTCCACGGGCAGCAGCTGTGGTAGAACACAGTTTGGGTTTGGCTATGATCCTTCAAGTGACAATTACAAGGTGGTAGCAATGGCATTGACTCGGCTTTCACATGATCAATCAGTAAAAACTGAGATGAAAGTTTATGGCATGGGTGACAGTTGTTGGAGAAACCTTGATGATTTTCCTGATCTTTGGTCTTTACCTAAAGTTGGTGGAGTGTATCTGAGTGGAACCCTTAATTGGGTTGTTATGACAAATGATGCTGCTAAAATTGAAATGGTAATTATTTCTGTTGACCTGGAGAAGGAGACGTGCAGATCATTGTTTCTGCCTGACATTAATCTTTGCTTTGTTGATCTAAATATTGGAGTTTTTAGAGACTCACTGTGCGTTTGGCAAAATTACAACCACACCCATCTTGGCATATGGCAAATGAGGGAGTTTGGAGACGACAGGTCTTGGATTCAATTAATAAATTTTTGTCATCTCCGTCTTCAAATTCATCCTTTTGAATCACAACCAATGTTTCTCCCATTGTGCATGCCTAAGAATGGGGACATCTTCATGCTGATGTTCACTAGCAACGCTGTTGAATACCGAACGATTTTCTATAACCAGAGGGATGATAAGTTACAAGTTTCTAGCATTCCTGCACACAGCTTCAGAACTTTGATGGGGCTCAACCTCAAGATTTTTACCGAAAGTTTGGTCATACCTTATTGAAATCAAGGTCGAATAGGCTGCTGTTTACTATTTTATTTACCTGAATTTATGACTTTCTTTGTCTATGGTTAATTTAATTATTTAAATGTAAATTACTAAGTATATAAACGTCACAATGAGTGAAAAATAATTCCCGAAAAAATTCATTTTAGATGCATATAATGTCCACTCTGCAAGCAAAACCATTGGTGACCACCATTCATTCTTGCATGGTAGTAGTTGTGGATTATTTATTTTTATTTTTTTGTTAATGATTTTGTGCCTTCTCTTGCGAAGCATTTATTTTAAATAATATATTGTTCTTTTATATTGGCATAATGAGAAATAACTAAAATTGTGTTTATGAAAAGAAAACTATAATAACAAATAGAACTCAATGTTTAGAATAAATAATTTTGAAGAATATTTTTTTTTATTAATATATGGCCAATGAATCTCTCCTATTACTACTAGATTGCAAAAGGACAGGATGCAAATGTTAATTAGTTCTACCTAGACAACTTGGGCAAAAATAAAAAAGTCTATGGCAAAAATAAAAATGAAAATTGATTATCTATAACAAGTCTCAAATTAAAGAAATACCACGTTACATCACAATGACTATTACCCAAAAACAAAAATAATTTTCGAATGAATTAAACATAACTAAAGAATTAACTCTATATGGTGGTGGCTAAAAAGAATTTTACTAAATAAACTTAACCTATCGCTCGATGATCTCTTGGACTCAGGGGATTAGTCCCATGGCTTCCGGCTATGGGTACACCGTCCTTTCAGCAAAAAAAAAAAAGAATATAAATTCCATTAGTCATTTTTTTTTACAATTCTGCAATTTAAATTTCAATACAATTAAATCACACTAACTGATAAGGGCATTATTTGGAGAATAATTAAAGGCTTAAATAACTTTTAGGTCCCTGATAAATTTCCAAATTTTGCTTTTTGAGTCCCTAATAAATTTTTTCGTTGTTTTGAGTCACTGATATATTAAAAATTTTGTTTTTGGTCCCTGCTGTCAGTTAAGTGATGACATGGCACCATCTCAACGGTTGATATATATTGGGAAGATCTGTTCGGATGGTGCCACATCATCATTTGTTAGGGACCTAAAAGTTATTTAAGCCATAATTAAATTCAATACAATTTAAACTATAATAACAAATAGAACTCAATGTTTAGAAAAAAATAATTTTGAAGAATATTTTTTTTTATCTAATATATGGCCAATGAATCTCTCATATTAGATTGCAAAATGGTCAGTAGTAAAAGATGTATTAGAAAGAATGTTTTGGGGAGTATGCTCCTCCTTATTTTGAAAATAAGTGTACTCACTTTTGTTTGATTTTTAGTTCTGTTACTATTTTCTTCTTTGCCTTGTATTTTCACTCTGCAATGCCGAGTACGAATTCCGTGCTTCTCATATCTTTCACCTTCTACTAAAGATCAACATTGAAGTCTTTCTCCTTATGACAATAAAACTGCAAAACTATTTTTTTTTAATAAAATTGGTGATAATATAAAAAACCAAAGATGAGAAACGAGTTAAAAAAGTTGATGTTGCAATTCATTCTTTCATAGCATGTCAAATAGGAAAATACAAAAATAAGAAATGAATGGGGAAGTGGGTGTAGTTATGGGATTTTGAATGTAGTAGCTTTGGATTATTCATCATACTCCTGAATCTCCTACCTATGTACTAGACACCCATGGTGTTGTAGTTCAAAAGGATTTGTGTGTTTTATCCAGTCTTTGGGGCAATCGAGTAGAACAAGAAGATGATGCCCAACCTCAATCTCCCAAGAATATGCCGCAACAAGAGGGCTTCACTATACACTTCTCCAAGTCATAGTGTAAGAAGCTAAACAAGAAAAAGAGACAGCAAGACACTGATGTTTTGGAATGCTTGTGGCCTGGGTAATCTAGACACGAGATTAGTCCTAAAGGAGTTATGCTCCCAACATAAACCAGATCTTTTGCTACTAGCTGAACCCTGGATCTTACCTAATCTTACCTGGTATAGACTCGGTCTTAAACTGGTTTTTGTTAACGATAGGGGTGCCTTGAAACCAAATTTATGGGTTCTATGTAATTCCAATATCACTCCTTCTGTGATTTCTATTTCCAATCAGTTTATTGATTTGTCATTTTTGGTGGATAACCAATCTTTTTTTATAGCCGGGATTTACGCATGTACCACTTACATTTTAAGAAGGCAACTTTGGCTTGATTTAACCTCTTTGCAAAGCTCTTTTCAGTGTCCCTGGATGTTTGTAGGATATTATAATGCTGTTCTTGGAGCCCATGAAAAATGGGGTGTGTTACGGATATTGAGTTGTTGACTGGCCCAAAGGCACTACATAGGTCAAACAACCCTATTAGTGGACCAAGTAAGCAAAGTGAGCCCAAACTCCAAAGGCCCCAACCTATGAAGACTGCATCAGTTTGGATGAAGGATTACGTGAAGAAGTAAACAAATGACACACATATATAGAATTTACTTAATTCAATAATTGTCAATTACCCTTTGTAATTGAGGAAGTTGTTATTAGATTCCTTTTTGTTAGTGGTAGGGATAGATGTCTATCAATCTGTTAGAGAGAAGAATTTCTCCTATATGTAATTATGACATGAATGAAAGGGGCAGAAAATCATTACTTGAAAAGTTTATTTCTCAAAATTCTCTTTCCTAATTTCTAGAGTCCACTCCTACTCGAAAGGAGCATTCACCTACCCCTATCATTTGGTGCTCTTGTTACTCACCATGCCTCCCACAAAATCCGAAAAGAACCAGGACGATCTCCTTCAACAATGCCTTGCGCAGATGAAAGAGATTCAACTTCAAATGGATCAATAGTATTCCACCATGACATTTGAGCTAGCCACCTTTAAGGAGCAAGTTTAGCTTTCCACTTCACACTCCCCTTCTGGTCTTCGTCCTATGCCCGTTCAAGCTGCGAAAGTGAGTCTCACCCCTTTTGATGGCTCGAATCCCCTTGAATGGATTTTTCAGGCAGAACGGCATTTTGAACTTACTCAGACTCCCTTGCCTCAATGCCTTTCATTGGTCCCCTTCTTTATGCAAGGCCCTGCTCTTGCTTGGTTCAAATGGCTTCATGCCAACAACCAACTCTCTACTTGGGAGGGCTTCATCAGATCATTAGAGTTACGGTTCGGTCCTTCATCCTACATTAACCATCAGGTCGCCCTCTTCAAACTCCAACAGACTGGTAATGTTACGGAGTATTAACAACAATTTGAGACTTTTTCCAATCGCGTGGTTGGCATGAACCCCGAGTCCCTACTCAATTGCTTTATTTATGGCCATTGATCTGATATTCAAGTAGAGTTAGCAATTTATCAGCCTTATTCCTTGGCACAGGCTATTGGGTTAGCCCGTTTGGTGGAAGATAAGCTCTGGGATACGCGTCCTCCATTTATACGATCCTTCAAATCATCCCCATCTTCTCAAATGTCACAATCTCCTTCCATTTTGGGTTCCCCCCTGTATCTTCTCCGACAACGTCAGTACCCATTTGTCGTGTGAACTCTGCTATCATTGCGGAACGCCGAGCTAAGGGGTTGTGTTTTAATTGCAATGAAAAATTCAGCCCGGGTCATCGTTGCAAGCAGAAACAATTCTTATTGTGGTTATGTGATGATGTGTCCAATGACGAGTCAGAACCTCCACTGTTGGATCTCGGACCTAAGACAACGGATACTTTCGGGCACGTCATGATGCCATTAATGAAATCAACATCTGGGGGTGAACACTTTCATTTATCTCCAGTGGCACTCCGAGGACCACCTTCTTCACGCACTTTGCGGGTTACTGGTCGTATTCAAGAACTTGAGGTCACAATCCTTATCGATTCTAGAAGCTCCCACAACATTTTACAATCTTGTATTGCAGAGTTTTTTGGTCTTCCGGTGGTGGCTATTAAACCCTTATTCGGTGGTGGTGGAACTACAAGGAATAAGACATTTAGTAACAGCAAAAAATTGTAGGTATAAGACAAAAAACCGTAGGTATATTCCCAAAAACCTATTCCAACGGACATTTATTTCCATCATTTATAATTCACTATACCTACGGTTTGTCTCTATCACTATAGATTTTAGTGACAGTATTCAAGACTATTGGAAAAGTACTTTACCATGTACCTACAGTTTTTACACCATTAGTATAGGTTTTAATGACCAATAATAATTTTCTATACCTACCATTTTAACATTGTTGCTATAGACTATAGTGATGAAATTTAAAATTGTTAGTAGAACACAATGACATATACCCACAACTTATCTTCCATTAGTGTTGGTTTTAGGTGGCAAAATGGGCTAGCCAACCCGATGCAAGCTGTGGTCTATAGTGGACTAGCCTAAAAAAGTCCAAATTCGATAAAATGAATTCCAAGCTAGATAAAAGCCTTTTTTTAGCGAGTTTTGTAGACTAAGCCCAAATTGATCTAAAATAGTTCGCACTTGATTTGAATTCAAATTTTAAACCCAATCAATAGATTTCATCGAGCAGGTTTGAACAATCCATTTGGTCACCTCTAGCTTTTAGTGAAAATTATAATTTATTATATTCACATTTAAGATTCGATCAATAATTTTTAGTGACTGTTTATATGTTTTAAGTTTAATTTATTATCTTTTATAAAACATTAATCCAATTTAAAGATCAATATACAATAAATAAATAAATTTAACAACCAAAATAAAATAAAACTTCAATCATGTTAAAAATTAACATGCCCCAAACTTTAGACATGTTCATCTAAAAGTCGCATACTTGAGTAAACTATACACAAAGTATCATAACTATTTGAAAATCACAAAGAAATATCTACATAAATGATGTTTATAAAAAACTACTAGTGTAGTCAGACTTAATCAACAAGTGTGCGTTAGTTTAGCCTCATAATCTTTGAACTCTCCAGCATGCAACTAGCCAATTCTGTTGAATCGAGTCATGGTCCAATCTGTTAATTATGGTTATTTTATTATAAAACTGAGTATTTAAATTCTCTAGTAAATGTGATGTATTTGTCCATTTGTGTTATTTGTTGACTTTAATTTTGAGACACAGGGAATGTTCGGTCTCATCTTTGCGCAGGCATAAGCAGATAATGTCACCAAATGTTCTTAGTGTCTTCCTTGTAATAAAAATGTGGAATACCTGAATAAGTTTTGGAGGTGAAAATGATTTAATAGACTACGAATTAACTTATGATGTATATATTAGTCTTATTCTACCTCAATTCAGTGTTCAATGGCAAGTATGATTTTCTTTTCTCTATCTAAAATGTCTACTCTGCTGCCTGGATTTGGATCCTCTAAGAATGGAATGTGCACTTAGTAAAATCCAGAAATTATAAGATTTGACACAAATTAAAGTCAATAACTTAGTTTAATTTCATGGGTAAAATATAAACAACACAAGAATACAAAAATGTAAAATTGAGAAGCAAGTTCCAAGAATATCTAGATTTTGGTTTCTGTCAAACAGTTAATGATCTTCTGTCGGTAGGTGTGTGTTTGGAATGAATTTACTGATGTCGGTTTGTAGTAAACATGTATTAGGTCATTGGTAAGTGTTGAAAGAGAGAAAAACAAATGCTAGAGATGCTGAAACAGTGTGTTTTAACAACACAATGGAGTCCGTTTTATATAAATTGAATGCAACAAATGCAAATACATATTGGAGATAATATTCCTTTTTTTTTTTACAAAGGAGATAATATTCCTATTAACATGATAAGATAGGCCTATAATTACAAAGATCCTAATTAAATTAAATAAAGAAACAAATCATAATACAAAATAAAAGTAAATCCTAACATATCATATAGGATACTCTAAAATATTCTAAAAGTAAATCACTCGTGCCTTTTACACCCTATTTGGTAAAGAGGAAGGAAATAGAGGGAGTGAAAATAGGTAGGAGAGAGAAATAGATAAAAAATGAAGTGAAAGTATGGATTGCTTGGTTTAAGAGGAATAAAAGAGAAATAATGTGGAAATAAAATTATGAGGTTGTTTAGTTTGAAAGAAAGAAAATAAAGAAATTAGATTATTACTAAAAGTATTATTTTATCCATAAATATGTATGTAATCATTTTTTTTTATCGTAGCCCCCTATAGCTTGCCATATAATTGATAATTATACTATCAGTGTAATTGATTATGCTAAAATATAATTGATTTGGTAGAAATCTCAATAAATCAATTAAGGAAGTTAACAATAAGAGATATTGCTTTGCCCTTTTGTTTTATTATAAGCAAGATTTATATCTTATATTGCCTCACCAATATCCCTCACAAATAAGTAAAGAGATAAGAACAATTTATCACCATATCCTAAATTCTTTATATATATATATATATATATATATATATATATATATATATATATATATATATATATAGTTTAGTGAAATGTCAATAAGCTAATACACTTCCATGATATTTCTTTGCATATGAGAGTGGATATATACTTGTGTGGGACCTACCATTTTTTTAAAATCTATTTTTTGTATTTCTCGCCTACCAAACTAGGGAACTTTGCCGCCTCACCCTTATTTCTCTTTCCCTCTTTGCCGTTTAAGTCCTATTTTATATATGTACCAAAAAAAGTGCTAGGGTTAGGGTTTCACTCTTTTATTTAATACTTTCATTTTGCTTTCCCTTGTTCTAGCCATTGAAGGATGGATCATTTTGGTCATTGGTGTGCACGACGAAGAACAAGAGGACATTTACAAAACCTGCATTTGAATCTCGAGTGAGTGATAAACACTTTTTTTCTTTGCTTGTTGCAAATGATTTATTGAGCTACCTGACATGCTTCTAGTTTTGCACTTTCAGCCATCAAGATAATTCATTAGGTAATTCATTATAAATACATGGCATGTAAATCAAATTGTTAGATTAGGTTCAATTCCTTATGTTTCAGTTGAAAATTGAATATATTGGATTGTATTGTTTTGATTTGAAGAGTCGTGATTTGTGAATTTTAATGAAAGATTTTTTTTGTTATTGGTGGATGATGCCCTCTATATATAATAATAAAAGCTATGCTAAATGCTAACTTGTTTCTATACCTTATGGGTCAGTTTTACAGTCAACCCGATCCAATGTATCCCCGGGTCGACAGTGCATTAATCAATGTCATAGCTTATTTTCTAGCCTTTGCGCCTCTTTGGCTTGAGGCTGGAGGGCCGTGTACCCTCCGGGTCGGGTTAACCAATCATGTCAACCTGACCAATGAAGAGCTATTGTAAAACCCAATCTCACATAATCATAACAGCCCAAAGCATGGGGGGAAAGGATTTGGCACATTACTAGTGACCAACCTCTAACCTTGGAAGATCGGACGATGAGTCTAAGGGATAAAAAGGACCTAACTGACTAGGTAGAGGGGTAGATTACACTTTGAATGCTCTAGCTAGGTCATTTCAAACCCTAAGAGGAAACCTATATCGGAACAATTTCGGTATTACTTGTCAAAGGTTCTTGCATAATTATAAGTTTATTTTCATTTTTTATTACGTTAATTAAACTATTTTGCAGGTCACTAAACTATTTGGCAATTTTTAATTAGGCACTGAACATTTTTTTTTTCAATTGAGTCCTTAAATTTGTATTTGTCTTTGGATTGAGTCCTTCTTTCTAACTATAGTTACAGAAAATTAATTGTCTGAGTTAGTTGTGTAAGTTTGCAATAAAGTTGCTGTAAAGTGAACTTTGGAGAGGCTTGTGAGAGAATACTTGGGTTCAATGGACCTACAGAGGTGAGAATACTGGTTGAAGAACCTAACTAAGAATATTGGGCTCAGAAGGTTCAGAACCTACAGAGGTGAGAATATTGGCCCCACTAGAGGTGAGAGTACTCGGTGCATATTTGCAAAGGTGACAATACTAGATTTAGGGGCTATCAGGTCCCGTGGTTAATTTTCTGTAACGACGGTTAGACAGAAGAACCCAATTAAACCCAATTAAAAAATAAATACAAGTTTAAGGACCCAATTGGAAAAAAAAAGTTCAGGGACCTATAAATTGCCAATTAGTTTAGGGATTTGTGGAGTAATTTAACCTTTTTATTATTCATAGTAGTGCAACAACTATGAATACTTTTTGGCAAATGCTTATCTATGTGTGTCACTGAAAGTTGTGTAAGTACATGTGAATCATCATCTATCTTTCTCCCTTTAAAATGAATTTTTTGACTCCTATTATGTAGCAAGCTGTTTTAGTTGGAATCTTGTATCTTATGTTGGTAATTGTTTTTTCCTGAAGATATTTTTCAAAGACTATTCAAAGATATTTATTTATTATAAATTTAATTATAATATAATTTATATATTATTTTTTCACAAAATATTAAACAATATTTATTCATTATGAATTTTAATTTTATAAAATAAATATTTATCATGTGTAATGCACAATGCACAAAATAAAATACTATCTTCTGCTTAGATAAAAAATGTATGTGAATCTACATATGAGCTTGTGTCATGTAATTATCTAATAGTGTCATTTCATTCACTTAGTTCTATGAAGACTTAACTACATATATATAGGTATTAGGAATACCCAAACTTTTACAAAATAAAAAGAAGCTATGTAGCCTTCCTTCGCACACAATCCAAGGGTGGTTATGTAATAGTTATGTAAAATTTACATTCAGAGTGTGTCGGCACTTCGTACAAAGCACAGGTACATGCGATTAAAGAACCATCCATGGTTGCCACTTCTTTGTATGAACTTGTTGAGGAAATCTTGTCATGACTTCCGGTGAAATCTATAATCCAATTCAAGTGCGTGTGCAAGGGATGGAACTCCTTGATGTCCGATCGTTCTTTCCTCAAATTGCACCTTTGCAAATCTACTATAAAGGACTATTTGGACCACCTTCGATTGATAAAAAATGTGTACTTTGGATCTATCCCTAAAATCTATAACGAATCGTGCACTGTAAGTTCCTTATTCCAATCCCTAGAAATTGTAGATGCCTTATTTAATTCCCAAGATATTAGAGATTCTTTCAGAATTTGTAACAAAAGAAAGGACAAGTACCTTCTGGTCGACTCATGTAACGGGTTGCACTATGGGGTTAGAGAAAGATTAGAAGAATATCACTTATAGAAAAAAAAACATAGTATCCTTTTGATCTTTCTCTAACCCCACAATGCAACCCATTACATGTGTCGACCAGAAGGTACTTGTCCTTTTTTCTATTACAAATTTTGAAAGAATCTCTAATATCTTGGGAATTAAATAAGGCTCATACAATTTCTAGGGAATGGAAAAAGGAACTTACAGTGCACGATTCCTTATAGATTTTAGGGATAGATCCAAAGTACACATTTGTTATCATTCGGAGGTGTTCCAAATCGTCCTTTGTAGTAGATTTGTGAAGGTGCAATTTGAGGAAAGCACGATCGGACATCAAGGAGTTCCATCCCTTGCACACGCACTTGAATTGGATTAGAGATTTCACCAGAGTTGTGACAAGATTTCCTCAAGAAGTTCATACAAAGAAGTGGCGACCATGATTGGTTCTTTAATCGCATGTACTTGTGCTTTGTGCAAAGTGCCGACACACTCTGAATCCAAATTTTACAGAACTATTACATAAGGAAGACTACATAGCTCCTTTGTTTTGTAAAAGTTTGGGTATTCCTACACACAAACACACATTATGTACTTTGCTGATAAAAAAAACTATATATATAAGTATTTGGAATACCCATACCTAAACTTTTACAAAATAAAGAAGCTATGTAGCCTTCCTTCCCACACAATCCATCGATGGTTATGTAATAGTTATTTAAATTTGGATTCAGAGTGTGCCGGCACTTCTAAGCACAGGTACATGCGATTAAAGAACCAACCATGGTCGCCACTTCTCTGTTTGAACTTCTTGAGGAAATCTTGTCATGACTTCTGGTGAAATCTCTGATCCAATTAAAGTGCGTTTGCATGGGAAGGAACTCCTTGACGTCCGAGATCGTTCTTTCCTCAAATTGCAACTTTGCAAATCTGCTACAAAAGGACGAAAGGACCACCTTTGATTGATAACAAATGTGTACTTTGGATCTATTCCTAAAATCTATAAGGAATCGTGCACGGTAAGTTCCTTATTCCTTATAGATTTTAGGGATAGATCCAAAGTACGAATTTGTTATCATTCGGAGGTGTTCCAAATTGTCCTTTGTAACAGATTTGCAAAGGTGCAATTTTAGGAAAGCACGATCAAACATTAGGGAGTTCCATCCCTTACACACGCACTTGAATTGGATTAGAGATTTCACCAGAAGTTGTGACAAGATTTCCTTAACAAGTTCATTGTTGGGATTTTGGCAACTGTACCAAATCGTGCAAGTAACAAAGTGATAAGTCAAGTATCGTCTCCACAGGGACTTGTACGATAATTTGGTAATTTTAGTAAATTAAGTAGACTACGAATATTGAGAGAATTTAAGTAACAAAAATTAAAAGCAAGGGCATAAAAATAAATAGTAAATAGAAGGAAATTTGGTTTTGGAAATTTAGCAAACACTTGGTGTGTGTAGAAAATGTGATTTAAATCAATTAAAATAAATCGTCGGGGTTTAACTTCGTTGGACTTCCTAACATGCAATCACTACTCACTCTTTTTCAATTAAATTTTAGTTATCATCAACCCACAAAATTATTCAAACCTTAATTCCTTAAGCGGAAGAATCTAAATCCCTTGATTCCACTATAAATCCCTTGAATTAGTGCAACCAAGGTAATTGCATTAAGAAAAAGGGTTTTAGTGATGACCAATCCTCTTTACCCTATCCTTAGGCATAAAAATGATTGGTTGTCATCTTCAGTTTGCAATCCAAAAGAATTTCCCAATTACCGATGGAATTAAAGAATCATGCAATTGGTTGATCAGACCAAACATTAGCATTAAGAGTAGAAGAAGAACAATAACAATACTTAATTGAATAAAGAGAATGTAGTAATTACATGAAAATAGTTCCAACTACATTAAATTCCAACCAATAGAAAACTTAGCTACGCATAGCCATAGGGGAAGAAGCAAAAGATGGAGAAAGAATGGAAGATGAATCCAAATGCATCAAAGTCGTCACGCAACGTCTCAGATCTCTCTTCCTTTCAATACTCAAGGTTCGGAACCCTAGGCTAGAACATAAAATACCTATTTAAAGCTATGGGCCAATAAGGGTTCAAGCCCAACAGAAA
Source organism: Pueraria montana var. lobata (assembly GCA_026413185.1). Taxonomy (NCBI): domain Eukaryota; kingdom Viridiplantae; phylum Streptophyta; class Magnoliopsida; order Fabales; family Fabaceae; genus Pueraria; species Pueraria montana. The sequence goes on along the minus strand of CM048650.1, from coordinate 63,836,177 downwards.
ACAAAACAAAAAAATAAAGATTATTTTCGCAGAGCTCGATGCACTGGTACACGGATTTTTGCACAGCCTATGCAACTTTTTGTCTTCAGAATTTCAGCAAATTTTAAAGCTTGCACAGGTGCACAACTTAGTTGAACAAGTGTATTCCAAGGCTTCCCACAAGCTTCTTTTGCTTCCACAAGACCTTCAAGGCTTTAAACTTCAACCCATTTGATCCTTAACGCATTAATCACTCTTAGGAGACCTCCAAACTTGCTCCACACTTCAACAAAGTTCCTAAAAACACAAGAAATAACCCAAAATCAAGTGTAAAAGGGTAAAATTAAAAATTTCTAACTAAACTAAGCTTCTATTAAAAACTTAACTAAAACGAAGATAAACAAAGCTCAAAAGCATTAAAGATATCAAATAATTGCCCATAAACTACTACAAAATGTAGGAATATAAGGCAATTATCATTCATACAGAGAAGTGGCGACCATGGTTGGTTCTTTAATCGCATGCACCTGTGCTTTGTGCAAAGCGCCGGCACACTCTGAATCCAAATTTTATAGAACTATTACATAACCATCCATGGATTGTGTAGGAAGGAAGGCTACATAGCTCCTTTGTTTTGTAAAAGTTTGGGTATTGGTTAAAGAGGCACTAAGATGGGGCATTGCAATGGTTCAAAAATTCGAGTTTTGGGCAATCCTTGGTTAAGGGATCATTTTTTTTAAGTCAAAAAGGCATGCAACATGATAGAAGTGGCATCCATCGATCCCAACTATGTTGGCACTGCTACCCTTACCTATCAAAAGTAGCACGCCCAAATATGTTAATAAAAGGAGAGAGAACATATAACTTCATGGGGGGACAAAAACCAAACCCATGATGAAAACTAAGTGAACCTGTAACTAGGGAGACCAATCCTACATGATTGAACTCCTGAGAAATGTAAGTTGGAACACTATATATCCCACCATAAAAAAACCATGAATATGAACAACATGGGAGGCAAGTTTATCAGCACACATATTTCCCTCCCTATAAATATGACTAGCAAAAAAAATTCGTATTTTGAGTAAGCAGAAGACAATTCTTCCACTTGTTATAAATCTGCCAAGGGAAGATACTCTATGTTTTAAAAGCCGCCACCACAAGAGTAGAATCACATTCAAGCCAAAGGTTTTTCCACCCTCCTGAAGCTGCAATCGCTATCACCTTCATGGCTCCAAAAAGTTCAACATGGAGGGAAAAATTAATATTTAAATAAAGCATCACAAAAAGAGAGTTCGCTATTCACAAAAATTCCTCCACAACCTGCCCTTCCTGGGCTACCTTTTGTAGCACCATCTGTGTTGCATTTGATCCAGTTATGGATTGGTGGTCTCCAGTCAACTTGTTTGATGAGCTGCGACTTTCTTGGATGAACCTTTATGGAGAAGAATTTTAGAATATTGAACTTTGTGATGGAAGATGACATGGTTCCCTTTGAATTGTTACCAGTGAACTGGACATTGGCACTAATCAGAGATTTAGTAAGGTGAGGCTGATATCTTTTATTTTCAAACTTTATCTGATTCCTGCTTTGCCAAATGGCCCAAAAAGTGTTGACGATTGCAGAAATGATAATGTCAAGAATTTGGGAAGACTAGTTCTTAGAACACATTGAAAGAATTGCAATAATGGAAGAACAATCAATTCTTTGTCCAATAATTTGGAGCAGCTGTATATTAAGGGATCCTAATCCTTTCATTACTAGTCCTATGAACAATAATTTGGAGCAGCTGTATGTTCGTGATTTACTTGATCAAAGTACAGGTTCATGGAAACAAGGTTTGATCTGTTCTTCATTCAATTCCAGAGATGCTCATGTCATTATGTCCATGCCTTTATACAATCATGCTGAAGAGGACCGTTTAATTTGGAGATTCAGTAAAGATGGTTGTTATTCTGTTAAGTCTGAATATTATCATGTCATGGAATCATTGATAGATAATTACTCTCTTCGGGTTCCTGGTAATCGGAGGTTAATTGGAATTTATAGATCCCACAAAGAATTAAAATGCTGTTGTGGTGTATAGCTCATGGTGTTTTGCTCTACCATTTGTCCTTATTGCAGCGACTGTTTAGAATCAGATTGGCATGTCTTGGTACATTGTTCTTATGCTAAGTAAGTTCGGCAGCATTCTTCAGTATGGAGTGCATTGCAGAATATTTATGATAGTGTTGAAGGTATGGATGACATCATTTTTAAGCTTCTGGCGATGCTATCTCAATCTGATGCAGTGGAATTTGCTACCTTGATTTGGTGCCTTTGGCGTCGCAGAAATGAAAGAGTGTGGGAAGGCCTTACAAAACCAGTTCTTATCTCCATCGATCAGTATCACTTGTGACTTCATTCATCAGTGGCAGCAAGCTCATGCATCCTCACATGATTTAAACACTTTGCCTCTGACATCAAACACTGCTGGGTGGACTAAACCAGATTCTGGAACATTAAAGTGCAACATCGATGCCTCCATTTTTCATGATCATGGTACTTATGGAGCTGGTATGTGTATCCGAAATAACTTGAGCCATTTTGTTATCACCAAAACATTGTGGAAGTATGGTTCCCCACCATCTTATGAAGCAGAAGCAGTAGCCCTTCATGAAGCCCTCTCCTGGATAAAAGATTTGAATTTGCAGAATGTGATTGTGGAGACAGATTGCAAACACGTTGTTGATTAGTTGAATTCAGCAAATACCAACCAAACTGAGCTAGGAACAATTGTTAAAAACAGCAGGCAGCTCCTTAGTCAGATGGAAAACATTATGGTTCGATTTACTCGGAGACAAGCCAATTGTGTCGCTCATGTTCTCTCTAGGGCATCTCGATTATATGCTAGTCGCCATGTTCATGATTTCATTCCAACCTATATTCATTCTCTTGTTATCAATGAAATGAGATAAGTCTTTTCCTTTCAAAAATATATGAAGTTTTGATTTTTTTTTTTTTTTGAGAAAACATTTTATCATCTGAATTGTTAAATTTTACACACAGGTATGAATTTTCTGCGTGAAAGTATATTAATATTTGAATTGCTAAAAAGAGCATACTTCATTTTAATTGTCGTACCTTTCTCTAATTTTTTATTATAGTAATTTTAATATGAATATTTTTCTTTATAGTCTCTTCTGACCTAACTAATAATTTATTGAAGATTTTTTTATCTTAGAAAATTTAAATTTTTATCTAATTTAGATTTAATTACATGAAAAAAATAACGAAAGTAATTCATGTATTTATTTCTTTTTTTTTCATTAAAATTACTGCCTCTGGTCCCTATTATAAGGCATAGTTTTGAAGAAATTGGTGGTCCTTAATATAAGGCATTTTACAATTTCTATAAAACTATTTTTTTTTACCTTATGTGCCCCTATTAAAGATTATGAGTATCTATATTGTTATTGAATAATGAGAAGAGAATTTAAGAACTCATTAATAACTATTCTCTCTCATATGTTTTGACCCTCCGTCTTCCATTATGCCATTAATCAATAAATTCATTAATAACTATTCTCTCTCATACAATTTAATGATGATTAATGAGGGTAAAATTGGGAGATTAGTAAAAAATTAAAAAAATCAATTGAATTAATTACTTTTATTGGTCTGTGTAATTTTTGTCCAAAGTGCCTTATAATAGGGACCAGAGGGAGTATATTTGGAGTGCATTTTATTTTAGTGTTTGTTAATAGTTTTTTACTTCATTGTTATAATAATTTTAAAACTTGTTTTTTTTATAGAAAAACTTCTTATTGTTAAATTTTTACATATTCATTCATTTTGATCATTGTTATACATTTTATTTTTAATGTAACTTACTAAAAATATATTAAAATTATTTATTTTCATCTTGATCATTGTTATATTTCATACAGTTAGATCATTCTTATATTTCATACAGTTAGATTACCCTGTTATTTTTTTCATCTACTCTATTAATTCCATTTACAAATTATTTTTCATATTAATTATAAAATATATTATATTCTTCAATTATATACTTCAATATTTTTTAGTTATTAAAATGGACTATGATATAAACAATATTTAATTATTTTCGCAAACTAAAATCCCTTGCATAGCACAGGTCCACGAACTAGTTGATCTAATGGTATCAGTTCTAATTAATGACATTCACTTAGTTCTTTTAAAGATTAAGTACTAACTACGTCTACAACCCATTGAAAAGAAGCCACTCATCCTTTGAGAGATCAAAATTTATGTACAAATTTGTTCTCTCTTTTGACGGTTGTTTACTATTAATCCAATTTGTACATTACAAATAGTGTTTAATCACATGTATTAATGATCTTGGAGTCACTTCTCTTAGTTGAAAACTACTGGGCAATGTTAACCTATCAACTTTTGAGCTTTGAAGATCAGATTCGAGTCCTAGAGTGTAATTTGAAGAAAAAGTTCACTGTAAACAGTTGGACCATTTGTTGCTAGAGAACTTGATTATTTCAACTCGCCAGGTTCACTAGAGTGGACTTGGCTTTAACTTTTTGTGAGTACTTCAAATTCCATTCTTAAATATCAAATTGATATGAAGAACATGATCAAATCTTTCACAATTTTTATTAGTACAAAGATTAGCTTCACATGAATATTCTTTGTAATAACAAATGATTTTTATTAAATATATGTTGCAAAATTTTAATTAAATATCCACATGTCATTATTTAGTTGAAGAATCTGATGACAAAATTATGAGAAACATATCTAATTTTTATTAGTACAAAGATTAGCTTCACATGAATATTCTTGAGCACTCCTCTCTTTTGGTTGCCTTGTTTTGATTAGGACCACTGATATTACCAAGTTCTGTACTTCAGAAATTTACTTGTGTCTTCTGAAGAGCTTGTTGTTTTAGATTCAGTGCTCCAATACATTGATGCATGACGTCTTCCTTTGTTGCTTCCGGTGCATGCTTATGAACTGTGTAGACTTTTCTCTTTTCAGTCTTCTGTTCTGCATTGCATCTTCTAATTATCTTCTAGCCATGTGTAAATTCTATCGTGAAAACCTCCAGAATCATGTTTCTAGTCATATAAAGCTTCTGATATCTACACTTTGACTTAGAAAACATGACTGCCCTTCTGCTTTTGGTATTCTTCTTCTGAATTTGAACATATCTAGAGACGGAACTAGGAAAATTTATTTGGGGGGGGGGGGGGGGGGGATGTTTTCGTGTTTGGCTATGGCTCGCACAATATCACCAATCGATGACATTGTACATGCATGACAGAATAGATTTGAAATTAAAGGTCTATTGATCCAGTTGTTGACAATTCATTATTTCAACATAGAAAATCAAGTTAATATTGTAGAAATGGTTTTTCTTAATGACAACGTATCTATTTTATTATTATTATTATTATTATTTCCTCAAATCAATGGTAATTTATTTATATTATATTATTTGTAGTGTGGTAGGATTCATGCAAAGAGGCCAACAATTGTAAAGATTAAAAAGGACAAAGTGCTTGGAATCAACTAAATTTGTATATTATATTATTTTTTGCAAGATTTTTTTTGGAATAAACTAAAAGTGTAAATTGATTTTTAGTATTATTATTTTTTTATTTTTTTCATTTATATCTTGATTCAATTGTTATGAATTTTTACCTTTTGTTTTTTGTACTACACTATTTTAGAATTATTGCTATATCAAAAGCTACGAACATGATTAGCTTATCTATCATTACACGTGTTGCATAAATATTATAATTACAATAATATTAAAGAAAGTACACATTAGAAAATAATGTTTACAAAGATGTTCATATATATACTTATGTTTATAATAATATTTAAATTACAATGATGAGTATTTTTTTTTTTTTGAGAGGACAATGATGAGTATTATTTGGAATAAACTAAAAGTGCAAATTCATTTTTAGTATTATCTTTTTTTATTTTTTTCATTTATATCTTGATTCAATTGTTATGAATTTTTACCTTTTGTTTTTTGTACTACACTATTTAAGAATTATTGCTACATCAAAAGCTACTAACTTGATTAGTTTATCTATCATTACACGTGTTGCATAAATATTATAACTACAATAATATTAAAGAAAGTTCACATTAGAAAAGAATGTTTATAAAGATGTTCATATATATATATATATATATATATATATATATATATATATATATATATACTTATGTTTATAATAATATTTAAATTACAATGATAAGTATTTTTAATCAAGATTTATAATAGGAGTTATTAATTAACAAAATAATGTCTTTAATAAATATATATTTAAATTAAATTCTTACAATAATTTAAGTATAATTTTATTTATTTTTAATAAATTGGTAAATATATTTTATTATAAAGTAAGAAGATTGAATCATATTTATCTTGCTATTTTATGATTGAATTTTATTTAAATTTTTAGATTAAATTTAATCTTTTATATCTTTTATATAATAAATAAATGAAGTTTTGCTGTACTTTTTCCTGTCCAAACTAGGAACACTTTTTTTAGTTGTTTTATTTTTTGTTTATTTGATAAATCATACTACCTTTGTCCCTAATTATAAGACGTTGTTGACTAATTTACGCATATTAAGAAAATTAATTAATTTAAGTATTAGCATTAAATTTGTTAGTACTTGTAATATTTTTCCAAATTTCCCTTTAACATTATTGGGAACCCATTCATCTTCTCCAATCTTCATAGGAGAGAGAAAGAGCCAATTTAGAGTAATATTCAATTATGGATTAAAATACATAAGGGAATTGTAGTCAAAAAATAATTAATACACAAGATAGTTGACATATAAAGTCTTATAAAAAGGAACAAGAAAATTTCAAAACTATGTCTTATAAATTACTTAATACTTATTATTAATTATCGCAACAAAAATCACATATTAAAAACTTATTATAAAAAGAAGTACACTATAAATCACATATTATAATAATTAAAAATTCAAAATGATACTAGCTACATAATGTTAAACATCTAAATAAAATCAATATAATTATAATATGCGGTTTGGTTCGGTTTTTTTTAATAAAAACCGAAAACCAAAATAAACCGCAAAAAGTATGCGGTTTTTGATATTTTCGGTTTTTGCGGTTTTCGGTTTATGCGGTTTTCAGTTTTTTTGGTTCTGTTTGGCGGTTTACAAATAGTTTGGTTTGATTTTGAACATCCCTATTAAAGAGTGGGTTTTTAATCCACATTTTATAAAATATTTTATTTTCATTTTTTGTTATTAGGTTTCGGAGAAAGGATAATAGTTTTAATGTAACACCCCTTGTTACATTGTCGCAAAACATACATAAAATGCTTCATATTTACTTTTAATAAAACTCTTAATTAATTTATTTATGGAAAATCATGTAAATTTTTTGTGCATTTCAAACATCAATGAATAAAAGCGGAATTTAAAATATAACCAACATGATGAAAGGAAACATAACATAACCATTAATCAAAGGTGTTCCAACTGAACATAGTTTGGATGAATACAACTAGAATCAAAATATAAATGAAAGAAATAACTGAAATACATAACGACCATAGAAAGTATAACTATTCAACCCCTCTAACATCATCCTAGCATAGCGGTACCTAACATGCTAATCCCCCCTCTCATCATCAAACTTAATAGGGTGATGGTCGTCGCGACAAAGGCGGACATATGTACCCATCGTCGATGTCAGGATTCACAACATGCTGCTCACAGTAAAGTATGGAATACTCCGGCGGGAAAGGTGAGTTTAGCTAACACCAACGGTATGCCTATCGATGGTAGGTTATGAATGATGAGGTTTCCATGATAGTGATATCTACACTCACCCTTATGGAAAAATGACTACCCCATCGGGTTGAAAGTCACTTCTAGGTTCCACGTTGCTGGGTCCATCTTTGCACACATGCATACAAAATAAACAGAAAAAGGTATGGAGTGATGTTGTATTCTTTGATGTCATTTCCATGGAAAGAGTGGAGACCTTTCCCACCCCAACACACAAGTAAGAAGTGTAAAACATATACCCTAATTTATAGGGAACCTATTATTTTATCTATGTTATCATGGCCATCACCATATCCTCATCATCAACATCATCATCATCATCCTCATATGGATCTGTACTTATGGTTGATCAACCTTTGTCACAATTTCATCCTTGGGAAGCGATGGGGAGTAATTATATCTTTGATCTTCATCCAATGTACATTGACCCCAATACCAACTCTTCAGTCATCATAATCAAGTCATATCCTCATTACGCATAATCCACCAGGTGAAACCCCGCAAGAGATAAACCCTTCGCTTCATCACAGATAGTCCGGCATTCATCGAAGTGTGCGAGTTGGCTTCATTCATCCTGGCACATGGGTTGCAGCCTACTCCTATGACTCCACGCATTCGCGCCATTCACCCCTTAAGCCCACACAAGGCCACACCCTAAACCATCTGATAGTAGCTTCCTGCACCACGTCCAATCGTACCTTCCGTCCAACTTGGATAGTCCAAGTCCTCAAGGCTCTAAGGTACCCATTTTCGGATAATTTTCGAAGAGTTTGTCTTATATGAACAATGGTTGTTCTCACCCTTATAAGTATGATCATCATACACAAATAAACATTTTCATGTATATAATGGACATATGGCACAAGAAGCATAATAATCAATAATAATCTTGGTACACTATCAAACATTCCAAGGCATAGTAATTTCATACATACATTCTCATGCATTTTAATAGTGACGACATATGATATACGTTCACATATTCATTTGTAATTAGCAAGTCCTTGTAAATAATTATAAAAGGTTCAATAACTTGATAATTAATAATAATTTCATAATTTCATACCATGTCAATATTTATATAAATCATGCGTACACATCATACGTTCATGGGTGATTGTGATAAATACGTCTTTTTTACCAAGATGCGACAATCTCATTTTTATAAAACTGTACACGTTATAATAATAACTATTTGTTTTTAGAAAAGTATATTCATTTCTTAAAACAGTAGCCATTTATAAGTAGTAATTTCTTTCTCTTATTTCATAGTTGAAAATAAATTTGGTATGTATGCACGCACACACACACACACACACACACATATAACTATTTTCATTTAACTTGAAATCCTTGTGTATGTTTAATTAAAAGAGTTTAATGATTATGCACTATCAGTGTAAAACAGTTTTAGGGTATTTATTATAAAAGTCAATAAACTTACCATACATGGTGGGTTGTGATTGGATGACTTTGTAAAACTTTTCACTGTTAGTGCATAACCTATTTTCTCTAATTAAAATATGAGGGACCCATTAAATAAAACTTATATAAGCTCTTTATTTAAAAACATGTAACAACCCAATCTGTTACTGTTTGCACCACCAAAATTACTAACTGGCCCAAAAATAGCATCAGGCCAGTATTTCTGTTTGTACCCCCATCACTTACTAGAGGCACTCCTAGCAGATTTCTATTTTTTCTAATTTTTTATTCTTTCTTTTTTCCTTGGCTCAAACAATCATACACATCAACACAAATAATTAAACTTACATACATTTTAAATAAATTTAATCGTGTTATTCAATTATTTTCAATAAACATCAAATTACTGATAATTAAATAAATCACACAAACAATCTCAAAAATAATTAAATCATACAATATAAAATCAAATTAATTAAAATTTAAACCAAACAATTAATATCATAAACGCACATAATGAGTTTATATATTAATTAAATTAAGCACTTTAATTCTAAATTTTTTTAAGCAATTAGTTGCAATTTCTTGCGGACTTAAATCCTTCACACCAACAATTCCATTTTTAGAAATGCTTAAATTTCTTAAAATTCATAAATCAATGCCAATTCCTATAAGGCGAAAATTGAGTCATTACATTTAATGATGTCATTATTGAGTATTTGGATTCGTGCATTTATTTATTGGTTATTATGTATTCATTCATTATATTAGTAATTATATTTGTAAATTTTATTTTTTTAAAATAATAATATTTGTTGCAATAATTAAAATGATTAGAACTAAAGGTATTAATCAATAATTATTATTTCATTTATCATTTATAATTATTTGTAGTGTACAAGTTTGATAATGTTTCAAAAATTATTAATATGTAATTATCGCTAATATCATATACATAATGAATTATACATGTCTTGCATAATAATAAAAAATGTCTAAAGACCTTTTTATATTCATGAATTATATATAAAAAAGATTGTTTTTAGCTCCCTTGTTTTTAGCTCTGCATCTTATCACCTGATTTATTTCCACTTTTATTACTCCTTTTATTAATTATTTCCACTTTCATTACTCCTTTTATGTTATTATTTAGTTGAAGAATATGACAAAATTGTAAGAAACATATCTAATTTTTCTTCTTTTTCTTAACCCAAATCGACAAAAAAATGTTAAGTGTTCGCTTTTGTTCTGCTTTTGCAGTGGCTTTCTAGGTAGGTAGGCATTTATATCAGAATTTATTGGACTAAATTTGTTAAGAGGATCTGCCTTGTATTTAGCTCTGCATCTTATTGCCTGATTTTTTTTCCACTTTTATTACTCCTTTTATTAATTATTTCCACTTTTATTATTCCTTTTATGTCATTATTTAATTGAAGAATATGACAAAATTGTAAGAAACATATCTAATTTTCTTCTTTTTCTTAACCCAAATCGACAAAAAATGTTAAGTGTATGCTCTTGTTCTGCTTTTGCAGTGGCATTCTAGGAAGTTAGGCATTTAAATAAGAATTTATTGGACTGAATTTGTTAAGAGGATCTGCCTTGTTTTTAGCTCTGCATCTTATCGCCTGATTTATTTCCACTTTTATTACTCCTTTTATTAAAAGATTAAATAAATTTAATTCTCAAATAAAATATTTATTTATTTATTTATAAGGCAGAACGGTTAAACCCTAGTAACATCGGGCTATATATATATTCACTGTTCAGGAAGGTGCATGTGTTGAGAAGTACAGAATTTTCTACACCAAAAAAAACAGAAGTACAGAAACATGCAATCAGAGATGCAACCATGGTCGCCACTCCTCTGTAACGAACTCATTGAGTATATCTTGTCATGGCTTCCAGTGAAATCTTTGATCCAATGCAAGTGCGTGTGCAAGGGATGGAACTCCTTGATGTCCGATCCCTATTTCATCAAATTGCACCTTCGCAAATCTACTGCAAAGGACGATTTGGAACACCTCCGATTGATCACAAATGTCTACTTCAGATCTATTCCTGCAATCTACAAGGAATCGTGCACTGTAAGTTCCTTGTTCCATTCCCTACAAATTGAAAGATCCTTATTTAATTACCCAAACATTTTAGATTCTTTTGGAATTTGTAACGGAAAAATGGACAAGTACCTTCTGGTCGGTTCATGTAATGGGTTGCACTGTGAGGTAAGTAAAAGATCAGAAGGATACCATGTTCAGTTTTTGAACAAGGCTACAAGGGTAATATCCAGAAAATCGCCAACGCTGTGTTTTTCCACGGGCAGCAGCTGTGGTAGAACACAGTTTGGGTTTGGCTATGATCCTTCAAGTGACAATTACAAGGTGGTAGCAATGGCATTGACTCGGCTTTCACGTGATCAATCAGTAAAAACTGAGATGAAAGTTTATGGCATGGGTGACAGTTGTTGGAGAAACCTTGATGATTTTCCTGATCTTTGGTCTTTACCTAAAGTTGGTGGAGTGTATCTGAGTGGAACCCTTAATTGGGTTGTTATGACAAATGATGCTGCTAAAATTGAAATGGTAATTATTTCTGTTGACCTGGAGAAGGAGACGTGCAGATCATTGTTTCTGCCTGACATTAATCTTTGCTTTGTTGATCTAAATATTGGAGTTTTTAGAGACTCACTGTGCGTTTGGCAAAATTACAACCACACCCATCTTGGCATATGGCAAATGAGGGAGTTTGGAGACGACAGGTCTTGGATTCAATTAATAAATTTTTGTCATCTCCGTCTTCAAATTCATCCTTTTGAATCACAACCAATGTTTCTCCCATTTTGCATGCCTAAGAATGGGGACATCTTCATGCTGATGTTCACTAGCAACGCTGTTGAATACCGAACGATTTTCTATAACCAGAGGGATGATAAGTTACAAGTTTCTAGCATTCCTGCACACAGCTTCAGAACTTTGATGGGGCTCAACCTCAAGATTTTTACCGAAAGTTTGGTCATACCTTATTGAAATCAAGGTCGAATAGGCTGCTGTTTACTATTTTATTTACCTGAATTTATGACTTTCTTTGTCTATGGTTAATTTAATTATTTAAATGTAAATTACTAAGTATATAAACTTCACAATGAGTGAAAAATAATTCCCGAAAAAAATTCATTTTAGATGCATATAATGTCCACTCTGCAAGCAAAACCAATGGTGATCACCATTCATTCTTGCATGGTAGTAGTGGTGGATTGATTTTTTTTTTTTTGTTAATGATTTTGTGCCTTCTCTTGCAAAGCATTTATTTTAAATAATATATTGTTCTTTATATTGGCATAATGAGAAATAACTAAAATTGTGTTTATGAAAAGAAAATAACAAATAGAACTCAATGTTTAGAAGAAAAAAAATTGAAGAATATTTTTTTATCTAATATATGGCCAATGAATCTATCCTATTACTATTAGATTGCAAAATGACAGGATGCAAATGTTAATTAGTTCTACCTAGACAACTTGGGAAAAAATAAAAAAGTCTATGGCAAAAATAAAAATGAAAATTCATTATGTATAACAAGTCTCAAATTAAAGAAATACCACGTGACATCACAATGACTATTACCCAAAAACAAAATTAATTTTTGAATGAATTAAACATAACTAAAGAATTAACTCTATATGGTGGTGGCTAACAAAAATTTTACTAAATAAATTAATAACCTATCGCTCAATGATCTCTAGTACTCGGGGGATTGGTCCCATGGCTTCCGGCTATGGGTACCCCTTCCTTTCAGCAAAAAAAAAAAAGAATATAAATTCCGTAAGGCATTTTTTTTACAATTCTACAATTTAAATTTCAATACAATTAAATCACACTCACTGATAAGGGCATTATTTGAAGAATAATTAAAGGCTTAAATAACTTTTAGGTTCCTGATAAATTTCTAAATTTTGCTTTGAGTCCCTGATAAATTTTTTCGTTGTTTTGAGTCCCTGATATATTAAAAATTTTGTTTTGGGTCCTGCCGTCAGTTAAGTGATGATGTGGCACCATCTCAATGATTGATATATATTGGGAAGATCTATTCGGATGGTGCCACGTCATCATTTAACTGACGATAGGGACTCAAAACAAAAGTTTTGATATATGAGGGACTCAAAGCAAAATTTGAAAATTTATCAGGGACCTAAAAGTTATTTAAGCCATAATTAAATTTCAATACAATTTAAACTATAATAGCAAATAGAACTCAATGTTTAGAAAAAAAATAATTTTGAGGAATATTTTTTTTTATCTAATATATGGCCAATGAATCTCTCCTATTAGATTGCAAAATGGCCAGTAGTAAACGATGTATTAGAAAGAATGTGTTGGGGAGTATGCTCCTCCTTATTTTGAAAATAAATGTACTCACTTTTGTTTCATTTTTAGTTCTGTTACTATATTTCTTCTTTGCCTTGTATTTTCACTCTGCAACGCGGAGTACGAATTCCGTGCTTCTCATATCTTTCACCTTCTACTAAAGATCAACATTGAAGCCTTTCTCCTTATGATGATAAAACCACAAAACGATTTTTTTTTTAATAAAATTGGTGATAATATAAAAAACCAAAGATGAGAAACAAGTTAAAAAAGTTGATGTTGCAATTCATTCTTTCATAGCATGTCAAATAGGAAAATACAAAATAAGAAATGAATGGGGAAGTGGGTGTGGTTATGGGATTATGAATGTAGTAGCTTTGGATTATTCATCACACTCCCAAATCTCCTACCTATGTACTAGACACTCATGGTGCTATAGTTCAATAGGATTTGCGTGTTTTATCTAGTCTTTGGGGCGATTGAGTAGAACAAGAAGATGATGACCAACCTCAATCTCCCAAGAATATGCCACAAGAAGAGGGCTTCACTATATACACCTCTCCAAGTCACAGCATAAGAAGCTAAACAAGAAAAAGAGACTGCAAGACACTGATAAGTATCAAAAAGCTCATAGTAGGGCTGGTCCTGTTAATTTTGCTTGATAAAAATCATATTTTGGAATGCTTGTGGCCTGGGTAATCTAGACACGAGATTAGTCCTAAAGGAGTTCTGCTCCAAACATAAACCAGATCTTTTGTTACTCGCTGAACCCTGGATCTTACCTGATCAATTCTTTCTACCTTCTGGTCTAGACTTGGTCTTAAACTGGTTTTTGTTAATGATAGGGGTGCCTTGAAACCAAACTTATGGGTTCTATGTAATTCCAATATCACTCCTTCTATGATTTCTATTTCCAATCATTTTATTGCTTTGTCGTTTCTGGTGGATAACCAATCTTTTTTTATAGTCGGGATTTACGCATGTACCACTTATATTTTAAGAAGGCAACTTTGGCTTGATCTAACCTCTTTGCAAAGCTCTTTTCAGTGTCCCTGGATGTTTGTAGGATATTATAATGTTGTTCTTGGAGCCCATGAAAAACGGGGTGGCTCTTTGCCCATTTATGCTTCTTGTGAGGCGTTCCGAACTTGGATGGACAACTCTGCTCTCACTCACCTTCTTACTCGTGGGGTTTAGTTTACTTGGTCTAATGGAAGAAAGGGTCGAGCTCACTTCTATAGCTTGTTGTACCCTTATTAGAAGCCAATCAAACCATTTCCCTTTATTGTTGGTCCTTAAAAAGAATCTGTCTTCTTTTCCTTCATCCTTTAAATTTTTCAACATGTGAGCTGACCACACAGATTGTTGAAGATTAGTTTTTGAAGTTTGGAGCAAACCGGTAATAGGATGCCCTGTGCTGCTGGAACTTTGAAGTTGGAATAAGTTGGTCTTTGGGGATGTTAATCAGAGAGTTCTTGAAGCACAGTCTAAGGTGGATGATATTCAGAAGCAAATTCAAACCATGGGCTTCTCTGAGTCTTTACAAGATAATGAACAGCAGGCTCAAAAAGTGTTACAACAACCATTATCTTCACAAGAGGAATACTAGAAACAAAGGTCTAGAATGGCTTGGTTTTCGTAGGGTGATCGAAACACCTCTTTTTTCCACAAAGTCACTAAGATTCGTCAAGTCTACAAGCAAATGTCTATTTAAAAAAAATGTGGGTTGATTTTGGAATCACAACAGGCTATTGAACATGTTCTACAATTCTATTCATCCCTGTACACCACAGAGAACCAATGTGTTCCCAATGATTTGGTTAGTTCTCTTATTCCTAGTCTTGTCACTTCTGAAGATAATGCATTCCTCACTAACATCCCCTCTATGGACAAGGTGAAAAAGGCTATTTTTTCCACGAACAGTGGCGGTGCCCCTGGCCCAGATGGTTTTGGAGGGGGGTTTTATCATCACTTCTGTCAAGGATGATGTTTTTAGATCAGTTTTGCAATTCTTTTCTCAATCATGGATTTTACCAAATCTCAACTCGAACTTGGTTGCTCTTATTCCCAAGTTTAAAGAAGCGGATCGAATTGAGGACTTTCAGCCAATTGCTCTTGCCAACTTTCAGTTTAAAATTATTATGAAGGTGTTGGCAGATAGGCTCTCTATTATTGCTCCTAAGATCCTCTCTGAGGAGCAACGTGGCTTTGTTAAGGGACGAAGGATTTCGGATTGTATTGGCATAGCCTCTAAGCAATAAATCTCTTGGACTCTAAGTCTTTTAGTGGAAATGTTGCTCTAAAGTTTGACATTAAGAAAGCATTTGATACAATAGATTGGGGTTTCCTCCATAGTGTATTAGTTGCTTTTGGATTTGACCGAATTTTTTGTAGATGGGTGGATGTCATCTTACACTCTGTGAAGTTGTCCTTTTCGGTTAATGGACATGCTGTTGGCTTCATGGTTTGTAAACGAGGTGTACGCCAAGGAGATCCCCTCTCCCCTCTTCTATTTTGTTCGGCAGAAGACGTCCTTAGTAGATGTATAGCCAACCTGGTTTCCATTAGACAGATGCAACCTATGTCTACCCCGCATGGGTTTAGAACTCCCAGTCATATTCTCTATGTTGATGACATTCTTGTTTTTTGCAAAGCTACACAATGGAATCTTTCTAAATTGATGTCTCTCTTTCATCGTTATGGGGAAGCTTCAGGGCAACATCTTAGTTTGGAGAAGTGTAAATTCTGCCAGTATGATGTCTCATAACAGATTGCAAAGCATTCGCCAAGTTCTTGGCTTCAATGCTGGTAGCCTCCCTTTCTCTTATTTGGGTGTTCCTTTGTTCAAAGGTAGCCCAAGGCCTAGACATTTAAGGCCCATTCTTGATAAGATTAAAGCTAATTAAGTTGGCTTCTTGGAAAGGTTCCCTATTGTCCATCATGGGTAGGGCTCAGTTAATTAAATCAGTGGTTCATGGAACGAATTCTTATAGCTTACGGGTTTATCCCTGGCCAGTTTCTTTATTGAAACTCTTAGACTCTTGGTTGAGGAATTTTCTTTGGTTTGGAGACATTTCTACTCATAAAGTGGTAACTGTTGCTTGGCACAAGGTTTGCAAGCCATTCAGGGATGGCAAATTGGGTATTCGGTCAGCTAGAGAAATCAATGATACTGCCATGATTAAGCTGGGATGGGACATGTTGTCATCCTCAGGACAGTGGGCTTCTTTTCTCAAGGCTCATTTTGGGAGACGGAGATATAACTTTAGATATGTTCATTCATCTGTGAGGCCTAGTATTCGAAAGTACTTAGCAATTTTACAGGATGAGAGCCGTTGGATGATAGGTGATGGCAGTGGTATAAATTTCTGGATGGACACATGGCTTGACTGACCAATTGTTGATATCTTAAACATTCCTTTGGATGTTCGTCCCAAGTTAAAGTCCACTGTTCAGGATTTTATTATGAATAAAACATGGTGCATCCCTGATGTTATTGTATCAAATTATCCATCCTTAGCTTTTCAGATTCTTCAGATAATCATCCCTATTACTCCTACTCTGGACTGTCTGGTTTGGGAGCATTCTGAAAATGGGAAGCTAACATTTAAAGATCCTTTTTTATATCTTCACCCAGCGCAACCAATGTGCCCATGGACTAAGTTTACTTGGCTGCCATTTGTGCCACCTTCGAGATCCTTTTTGCTTTGCAATTTATTCATCAAAGGCTTCCTACGAATGAGGCCCTCTAATCTAGGGTTGCATTGTGGTTTCCATATGCAGCTTATGTAATAATGCAGTGGAGTCCTCTTCTCATTTGTTCTTTCATTGTCCTTTTGCTAAACACATGTGGAATTGGTTGGCTTCGATTTCAGGCCATCAGTTTAACATTCACTCACCTTTGGATGTTTTATCCATAGGCATTTTGGATGTTAGTCCTCAAGTTAGAGATGTGCTGCTAGCTGGATTTATTAACACTCTTTGGGCAATTTGGTATTGTCGAAATCATTCTCGGTTCCAAAATGGTTGTGTCTCGTGGCAGCATGCTACTTGCCTTATGTTTGCTAATGTCTCTCTCTCAGGAAAGTTGACCTCGAATTGCATGAGATCTTCTATGCCGGATTTTCAAACTCTTAAAGTTTTTAATGTGCAAATTCATGCAGAAAAGGTAGATAAAATTACGCAAGTTAATTGGTTCCCTCCTTTGAGACATTGGATAAAATGAAATCCGGATGGGGCAACCCAAGGAAATCCTGGCCATGCTGCTTGTGGTGGACTATTTCGGGATTACACTGGTGCTTTTGTAGGAGGCTTTGCTCTTTATATTGGTATATCTCATGCATTTTGTGCCGAGCTTGAATGTGCTGTGTTAGCAATTCAAATTGCATATAACAGAGGCTGGCATAAATTATGGTTGGAGGTGGATTCGCGTTTGGTTATTAAAGCATTTCAGGATGTTGATTTGGTACCTTGGGACTTTAGAAACCTATGGGTTAATTGTTTGTTTATAGCTTCTCTATGGACTTTCATATTTCCCATATTTATAGGGAAGGTAACGCTTGTGCAGATAAACTTGTCATTGTTGGTCTAGCTATTCAGTCTTACTTTTGGTGGGATTCTGTCCCAATTTGTTGCTCGGAAGTATTCCTTCGTAATAAGATGGGCCTTCCAAATTATCGCTTTCGTTAGTTGCATCGATTTTGGTTTGGTCCCCCCATGAAGATGTTATCTTTTTATCTTTTTTAATAATACTGTCTTGGTGTGCTGCAGATGATCAATTGGTTTGGGGGTGGCAACATAGTCGGGATGTCTAAACCTTTTGTGATTATTAGCTCATCCTTTCTAAAAGAAAAAAACAAAACTTTCCATGTAAACGTGACTGAAAATGTTATAAAATTAAATTTAATAATTGATAGTTAATAATTGTCATAAAGACTATTTAAGTCAATTTTCCAAAAACTAAACCAGACTGATTTAGTAGATGAGAAAACTAGTGTACCGGTCCAGTGACTAGTGAAAATAAACCACAAAATCGACAAATAATAGAGTTGTAAGTCACTCACAATATGTAAAAGATAAGTTGTGCTAATAATCAGATCCATCACTATAGAGAGATGAAACAAATAAAGTAGTACATATAAGTAAAGGAACTAATGGATTGAGCTCTTTTTAGCAAATTATTGGATCAACCTATGTAATAAAACATAGCAAGTAAAACTGAAAAAATTGACAAAATATATAGAAAGAAAAATATAACCTTTACACATTGTTAGCACAATTTTTTTACACTGTTAATCAACCAGAAATTACCTTAGGTGTGACTTTTGAAGTAGTTATTATAAAAGTTAATTATTTTTACCATACATGGCAACATGGTTGGATGACAGTATTTTTTTTTTTACACACTATTAATGTATTTAATTTAATTTCTACAAAGAAACAAGGACCAAACAAGCAGGGGTGTCAAGGCTTCCAGTAGAGTCAACGAGGAGTAGGCATTGAGGGGCAAAAATGAGGGGCAAAGAGAGGGAAAATGACAATCGTAGATGTCATAAAATCATTGAAAATAAATAATGATAATGACAAGGAAGAGGATGGGAAAAATTGGTTGTTCACAATTATGATATGCACATGTTATCAAATAGAAGAAAAATAAAATTAAGACCCAATTTGAAAGTCATCACATCAAATATAGAAAGTCAAAATAAAATCATATGAAAATCCTAAATCACATGGAGGTTGTCAACATAGGTATTAAATAAATTGATGACAATGTTTTCATTTAGTTTGAACATTATAAAATAGTCAATTTCTGTTGATTATGGGTTGAACATGTGAATCTGGTTGTAATGAGCTTCTGAAAGAAACTCTTCAACAATGGCTCTCTTTTCTTCTGCTTCTGCTTTTCTTTGAGCAACAAGCATTTCCTGAAAAAATTCATGGTAAAGCATGAAACATTTTTAGTGAAGAATATTGTGCTAATTCCAATTTGTACTTTTATTTTTTGTTTTCCAAAGTGCTATTTAAATTGCTTTAAAGACGAAAAACAAAACAAACATAATTTGCAAGGACTAAAACCAAAAAAAAATTGCAAGGACTAAAAAGGTATTTAAGCTACATTATTTATTGGAAACTTTGACAGTTAAAATTGAATTTTCATGTTGAACAGCGATAAAATACACTAAACTCTAAAATAAAAAAATTTCAATATTCACTTCTTTTTTCTTTTCACTAGCAAACATTTCTTAATATTCCAGCAATATTTAAGAGGAAAAAACAATTTGAAAAGTAAAGAAAAATACAAAAACATCCAAAATAATGACCACACTAACTTCAGTTTTGCTTCTTTGTTTCTCTCATTAGCTAGGATCATTTCCTGAAAATTTTAGCAATATTTTAAAAACAACTTTTTGAATAGTAATGAAATGTATGAAACATTAAAAAATATATATACTCACTTTAGTTTTTGCTTCTTTGGTTTTTTCTTCAGCCACGATGAATTCCTGAAAATACTAGCAATGTTTTAAAACAACATTTTGAATAGTAAAGGAAAATACAAAATATGTATACTCACAACACTTTCTGATTCATTATTAACCATCTTTTTTTTTTTGAAAATTTTAGCAATATTTAAAAACAGCATTTTGAATAGTAATGAAAAATATTCAAAACTCCCAAAATAAGCAAACACACTAAAAAGAATATGTAGATCATTAATGAGAATGTTTTTCCTGAATACATTGACAGTAAAATTTAAAATATCATATTCAATTGTGATTTAAAATGCCAAACTTTACATGCACACGATAAACAAAATAGGACTGAACTTTTCTAATTTTGAAAAGAAAAATTCTAGCACCACCATCTCTAACGCACTCTTTGTTACTAGTTGAAATTTATTGAAATTAACAAAATTGTGTCCTACTATTTATATAATAAGTCCCACTCATTAGCTTGTAGTTGTCAGTAAACTTTGTCCAATAGTAGATGTGTTAGAAAGAATATGCTAGGGAATATGTTGCTAGCACTCCTTATTTTGAAAATAATAAGAATACTCACTTCTGTTTCAATTTTAGTTTTGTTATTGCTTTCTTCTCTGTCTTGTTTTTTCACTTTGTGATGCTGAGGACGAATTCCATACTTCTCGTATTTCTCAACCTCCACCAATGATCGGCATTGAAAGCCTTTCTCCTTATGATGATAAATCTGGAGAGAAAAAAAGATAATAAAATGAGCAATGATAACAGAAAGCAAACATGAGAAAACTTGTTAAAAAAGTTGATGTTGCAATTCATTCATTCCTAGCATGTTAAATAGGAAAATATAAAATGATAAATAAATCGAGAAGGGGGGGTATAGTTATGATCTTAGAAATAGGGTAGCTTAGGATTTTTTATCACTCTCCACTTTAAGACATAAAGCCTTAGCCCTTGGTAATTAAGGGTGAGTGAAACAATATCCTTATTAATTAAATCTGGGTATGAAGGGATTAAATAGTTTGAAGTAGAATAGATGAATAAAATGAAATAAAAATGTTTAGCATCAATTGAACATTTTGGAGATTTTAATTTTTTGATTGTAGGTAAGAATTAAAAGAATTTGGAAAAAGGCAGGAATTTTCACAATGTTACACCAAATTCCCAAAAAATAATTTTATCATCATTTCACAAGTAAAACCATCATCACAGGTCATTAAAATCAACAATGCATCCAGCACAAATCATGCAAAATTTCGTTGATCACCATAGACATAAACAACACCACAAGTCCATTTCTTCACAAAACAAGTTAACAACTCAAATAATCAATTTAGATCATCAAAGTCAAATAAAACTACATCAAAGTATAATTTATACAATGAACATTAAACAATCATAAGTTTTGGTATTTTTAAATGAATTTAGTTGTGAAACTGTGTTTAGCTTCCCGTGTCAATGTGACCGAAATTGTTATGAAATTAAATTTATTAATTGATAGTTATTAATTGTTAAAGGCACTAGAGTATGTTAGTTATTAATTGTTAAAAAAATTATTCAAGTCAATGATCCAAAAACTGAACCAGACTGACTTAGTAGACCAGAAAACCACTGTATTGGTCTAGTGACGGGTTAAAATAAACCATAAAATTGACACACAAAAAAAGTATCAAACCCACATTCTAGAGCTAGCCCCTGTCCTACTTTGAAGGAACCAATAATAGAGTTGTAAGTCACAATATTTGGCCTACTTTCTTTCTCTATCATCACATCAACCGGCCTCAGAAGATTTGATCAAACCTTCTTTGCATAAAACATTAATGAAAGCATCATGTCTTCCTGCTTGAACTGTTTACAAACATCCATCACATCAGCAAACTTTCTACCTTTAGATCACTGGGATCAGGACCCTTGGTAGGTTAAAAAAGATTGAGCTTGCCTTGAATGTATTGGAAGGGTCTAGGAATAGAGTATGGAAACATTGTTTATTGCTTTTCTTCCATGATTAGTGGACATGGAAGGATGATTGCTTTCTGGAGGCGGTGAGTTTATTCAGGAGCATGGAAACACTTTGGTTTTGAACCTAATTTGGTTGCCTACCATGCTATTATCGATGCAGGGGTGCAAAGGGGAAATTTCCTTTGAAATAGTTGTTGATTTTTTAGAGTGGCTGCCAACTGTTCGCTAGATTGGCTTACTTACAATTCATTTGTCAAAAATGGTGTCCCGAGGAGTAGGTGACAACTGTGTAAGGACTTGTTAGCTGATATGGAATGTACACTTATAATACATATGTGGATGGTGTGTAAAGGTGGACAGATGGATCTTGTAAGGCATGTTATCCATGTGGGGGTGTCTGTTAAGATTTGGCCCAATGTGGTGGCCGGTGAATATAGTACTTTGATGGCTAGCTATTCTAAGGCTGAGCGCTTTGACAACATGTACACCCTAAATGTATATGATGAAATGAAGCGCCTCATGATTAGGTTGGACAGGGTGTCTAATAGTACACTGATGGGAGAATATGCAAATCTTGGTTGGTTTGAGGAGGCAGTGGGTAAATTTAGAGAGATGGAGACTTGTGGAATAAAAATGACATAGTAACTTATAATGCACTAATTGAGGGATATGGAAGACACAACAAGTATGTTGTGGTTTGAAAATTATTTGATGACACGAAAGCAAGACACATTTAACCTAAGGATCTAAATTACTCAACATTGATTGAAATATACACTGAAGGTAGAATGAATGTTGAGGCGATAGATGTTTATAGAGATTTCAAGCAAAAAAAGCATGGTTCTCTCATTGATGCTTTATGCAAAAATGGTTTGATCAAATCTTCTTTGAGGCAGGTCCCCCCATGTTTTGTTTCTAGTTTCTTTTGCTGGTTTAATATATCTTCTTAGGCGTGTTGTTTTGCATGCCTTTGTTTGATAATAAAAAAATCTTCTTTGAGGCTCAGATGATAGAGAAAGGAGGTAGGTTAAATGTGTTGAACATTACTTCTTACATGGGGAAGGAAAACAGTGGGATAAAACCCTAAACCCTAAACCTTATGTAATCAAATATTTCATTTCATTTTTTCCTCATTTGGAACAATGACATACTATAATTTGTGTGGACTTCTTGATCATATTAAGGTTACTACTTGGAATATGGTTTTTCGCCAAGTAAAGCATGGACATTGCTTATTGTCTAATTGGTGTATTAACCCTACGGCATGTATTGCTTCTTGGTCTAAATAGGATGCTCTTATCTCTGCTATTTCTATCTAATATCCTATTTGTAGAGCTGGTTTTCCTATATTTTCTTATGGTTTTGTTTCATATATAGGGGAAACCTTTGGTCTTTAAGTTGTATTCCTAGTTGAGTATCACTTGGATTCTATATCAATAATAACCTTTTTTGCTTCTTCAAAATTAAAAATTGCTATTAATAATTAACTTCTGGGCACTAAGAGATCTCCTTGAAGTAGGATGTCCATCAAGTGAATTTTGGATGGTTACATGGAAATTCAAACTTGTGTCCATAATTTATTTGTTATCTTTGAAAGAAAGTTTCTATTATATCATTTTACCACTAAAAAAATTTTCCATTTATCAACCAAAAGATATGCAAATAAAGTCTTTGTCTAACAAATTAAATTATTAGAGTAGACATTATGGATCCACACTTAAAGTATGATGTATTTTATTAATAATTGATGTATTGATGACATAGGTCAATGTTTTATACCAGAATGGTCTATAAAAGTATCATATTTTTGTTGCAAAATCACAATGTTTGTACTAACATTTTAATTTTTATTACACATAGACTATTATAATGAAGGCTAATTTAATGTCAAACAGATAGTAAATGACATTTTTTTATAGTAGTGTACAAGCTAAGAGCTTTAAATGAAGTACAAATATACTCTAAAGAGGTTAGTTTATGCACAAACCTTGAT
This sequence comes from Pueraria montana var. lobata, assembly GCA_026413185.1. NCBI lineage: Eukaryota > Viridiplantae > Streptophyta > Magnoliopsida > Fabales > Fabaceae > Pueraria > Pueraria montana. The sequence continues at coordinate 63,812,144 of CM048650.1, read as the reverse complement.
AACTTATTTTTCATTTGTATTGAAGTGTAATGAATTAATTGAATAATAGATTTTTTTTTCTATTTTGAAGAATCTTGTATAAACACTACTCATCCTGGTTTGAAAAGAACTACTTTGTAAATGTGCAACATACTGCTCAAACTAACTATTTACTCTTAAGAAATATATTTAAGAAATAAATCTCTATATCCACTATGCATAATATTTACTTATAACTCCAACTATATATATGAACAAGTTTGATAACTTTCTCTCCTAGAATTTATTTCATAATAAAACAATTGAATTAAGAAAATTTACTTATAATCTTATCTTGACTCAAAAAGGAAGAAAATAAATAAACATCAAATTCTCATTTTAAATTGGATTACATACCTTGTCAACCCTTTTACCACAACTTCGTGGTCTCAATTCAATGTCCCAATTTTTATTCAATTCATGTAGTTGTTTGGGGTGTCTTCCTCTTTTTAACCTTGAATTCTGCGTCGCGGATGGGGTTTCATTCTAATAATAATACAAAGGTATATAAGGTAAACATATTGATAAAAATGAAAACAGAGATTTGAAGTGTGCAATGATGTGTCCTTTTAGGACTGAAAGTGTAACACCCTAAAAATTTACAACTCAATATAATAAATATTGTGTCTGTGTGTTCTGTGAGAATTTAATTAGTATTGAATTAATTACAATAGAAATATGAATTTAATTGATTAAAAAAATAGATTATATTTATGTTATTTCATTTGACAAAATTTAGTGAAATTAAAATTTAATTAAAATCTAATTTTTACACTCTGAAATTATGCTGTGTAAAATTAGACAATAAATTTACACTGTGTAAATTAATTCTGTGTAGGATTAATTTGAATTACACAATGTTCTAGGTAATTAGCACAATACTCTATGTTAATTAGCTAGAAATTAACTATTTTTGGTAAAAGTAAAATTACCATTTTTGCTTAATCTCACTTTAACCATTTTAAGCTAAAATTTAATTCAAAAATTCAAATCTCTTCCTCGCTCATTCTCTGCTGGTCCGTGGCACTCTCAAGGGGGAGTAGAAGAAATTTTCTCTCAACTCTCTCTTGCTCTCCATTGTTCCTCACCTCCAAAGCTTAGGTAATTTTTATCAAAATTTAATTTTGATTCCATGCATACAAGTGTTTAGAATTTCAAGCTCTACAATTGTATGGTTTAAAATTTTAATTTTGATACTTAGGGACTTAACGACTCTCTTAAGACTCATTCTCTTCATCTAATCCATTTTTCTTGAGCTACATTGAGGTATGGAGGAGTTTCCCCTTTAAACTTAATTTGATTAAATGCACCATTTTGTTCATGGTGGCTGCTGGCTGTTTGGAGTTTATTTTAATATTTTCGTGGACCTTTGTGATGAGTTAAGACCATGAATAACTGTTTTTATGCCTCTGGAATGTATACAAAAAATTTCAGAATTTATTGAGTTGATTTAGTATTTTTAATAGATTTATTTTTGAGTGCTATGAATCTGTTCAGCACACTGTTTCGAGTATTTGATCTAGTTTGGAGTGATATTTTCACAAATTAAGACTACAAAACCTTGCTACTAGTTGTGAGTGATGTCCCTGAATTGTTTCAGATTTTACTGGGTAGATTTAGTATTTTAAAATAAATTCTCTTTTTGTTTCCAGAAAATCTGCATTTCACGTTTAAATAGGAGAAAATTAGTTTTATTGTGAAATTTCATGTGGGAAAATTATATGATGATAATTAACCTGTGTGGTGTACTGTAATTTTCTTAGAATTTATTAAGGTGCTTTACTATTTTTAGATGATATATTATTGTAAAAACTGATTTCTAACAACATAGGAAGATAAATGGAAAAATGATATGTGGGGTAGGAATTAAATTCTGAGAAAAATATATGTTGTAAATTACTTGTTGTAGATGGTCCCTGTAAATTTTCACTGATTAATGATGAGTTTTACTATTTTTTAAATTTCCTATACTCTGTTTTCAGTGTGCAGCCAGTTTTGGAAAATAAATTAAAAATCATATTTTTGGAGTGAAATTGGAGGAGCTAAATTTTTGTGTGAATGAATAATGTCTTTTCAAATTTCTATGCTATTCTAAATTGAAAAGATATGTCAGATAATTTTCGGAGTGTAGAATTTGGTCTATGTAGAATATTAGAGTTTGGTTAAATTAATTGCTTTAAGTATGTATATAATTGTTTTGGACTATGAATGAGTGGTTTTATCCCAAAGGGAAGACCTTTGGACTTTATCATTATATATTTGATTACTTGTGAATTTAATTTTTATTCTTGCTTTATTTATTGTATTTACTTGACTTGACTTGGAGACCGGGAGGAATGTGATCCTCGCGCAATCTTTGTGTTGGAAATTTGAATGTGCATGTTGTGTTGTGTGTATTGAATGATATGAATGTGGGAAGGGGACAAATGGACTCTATGTGAGAGTGCATTTGTAGGCTAGAAAATGGATTCTGGCACTTAACTTTGATTTATTGTGAAAGCAATAAATAAACTTTTAAAAGAGTATGAATAATTATAATTATTTGGACTTAGTAAGTTTTAGGCACCTTGACATGTGGGCATCAATTCTTAAACTTGGACTTAGAAAATAAACTAGGACCTTTGCTTGGAGTCGTGGACTAAAGAATAAAATTTAGCATAATACTTGAGAGAGGGTAAGGATTTACATAAAAATTAATAAAAATTGTTTAGAATCATGAATGGGTTCATGATGGGATTAGTAGTGCATCTACTCTTGTATGTTTGTTTGTTTGTTTGTGATGTGAATGGGAGGAGAAGGGGGAACCTTTTCCACTCCCAACGTGGTGAGGTCGTTTAGTACGACGTAATGGCAATATAGGTGATGCAATGTTCGTGGAACGTGATTCTCCGTGATGGTTAGCTGTGGAAGAAAACTTGGAGAGGTTGTGGGGGGAGCTCCGACTGTGACTTGTGTTGTGAAGGATGGGATTTCTGTGTGATACGTGATGAGCTCATGATACTAAATTGATCGTCGTCTAGTACCTTTAATAGAGGAGTCCACACAAACCTGTAAGGACAATCCCAGTGGGGAGAGTCATTGAGGAGTCAGTCCTTAGAGATTGGATGACCACAAAGTGCTACCTGGGAAATGATCGCAGGCGTGACCGACCTTGGGGGTAAGGGCCAAGTTGTGACATTGGGTCACATAACCGACTTGGCAACCTTGACCAAATGCAAGCCATTATCATGTTAGTGAGAGCCTCGTTATCGTACCATGACGAGGGGGTACTCCCAATAACCATCCAACTTAAATGTGTAAGACCATTGAGTTTTGGGAGTTTCAGTAGCAACGGGCCCGAGATTGATGAATTAAGAATTAGTCAACAAGTGTAATTAGGGTCATGAGTGAGATCATAAGAGAACCATATTGTGTGGTTTGTTATGTGTATGTGACCGTGAGGTCGTTTATTTGTGGCTTGGTGGTGGGAGACTTACTCCATACACCTTTATTTTTCAGGTGCAGATGGAGCCACCGAGGGAGCCAGTGATCCACATAGCCATTAAGACCCTTAATGGCTACTGGGTCCATGACCCACTCGCTGAGGAGGACACATTCCATGGCGAGGTCTTGTACCTAAATCTGCTGCTAGGGAGATTGAGGACTCTGTGGAGGAGGATCTATCTGAGGATTCCTCTCCTAGACGTAGGATGGGTAGTTATGATCTTTTGCTTAGTCAGAGTAATTTAGGGAATACTTAACTGATCTATCTAGGTTTTATGTCTTTCTTGATCTATTCAAGGGAGGGTAGCTTATATATGGCATATGTACTAATGGTTATTTATTTCTGCCTTTTGATATACTTATACCTTATATCTCCGGTCTATATGTAGCAATGTATATGGACCCTGACACAATACTTTATCTGACATTAGCACTTATTATATTATGATGTATGTTCAGTAAATCATGTGTATGGTATTTTCTGTACAATGTCGTTAAATTGAACTTATGCGGATCTAGAAGTACATGATGACGTGCGTGAGGTATTTTGGATTTGAGTAAGAAAATTTGTTTTAATTAAATAAAAAGGATTTTCAAAAATACTCGACCAAAATTGATTACTTAAATGGTTTCATTATAATAAAATAAATATATTTTCTTACAATAAGCGTTGATATAGAAATATATGTGCACTCTAAATTAGGGTGTTACAGAAAATACATACCGTTGCTAGATGAGTGGAGACTTCTGACACAATTAGAGGAGATGTATTTTCTTGTCCCTGATGAAAAAAAGTGTGTAAATTTATGAATAGATGTGAATATACAATTGAAGTTTATATAAGGTATATATGCTAGAAAAGATATTCATGAAAATAAACAGAGAAATTTAAAGTGTGCAAATTGATGGGGTGTCCTTTTAGGATTCCATGTATCGTACGTGCAATTGTATCATAGTCCAGTTGGAACTCTTATATGTGTTTGAGAATTGTTAATTGATTAGTTATTTTAAAATTTATAAGCTAGTTAGCCTATAAGTTAGTTAATTTGACATGTGAAATATTTCTATAAACCAGTCAAATAAAAAAAATAGTTAGATAATTTGACATGTGAAATACACTCGTTTTTCTTGATAAAGTGTGCAAATATATGATTAGATGATATATACAAGAAGTTTATAATGGAAAATTGAATTCTTTTGACAAAAAAGAAAATTTAAATTATATATATATACATACCTCATTTGCTGGGCTATCAACGGCATCACCACAATCAATGTAATAGTCAGTAGGAATGTAAAAGGATATTGGTGTTGCAGATATAGGTTCATCATCATTTAATCTTGAATGAGTCATCCTTAAGAGATGTTTGGAATTCCTCCTACATTAATGTAACACAGACAAGGAGATAGTTAAATTATCAAAAATTAATAATATATATGTACTCAGGATTTAGAAGACAAAATTTGTGTTGTGAATTAAAAAAAAAATTCAACATATGATTGATCTCAAACTAAGCAAACAATGAATTGTATTAAATAGAAACATCTATTGGCTTTATCTGATTTCATCCATCTCACTATTCATTTATAATTGAATAATGTATTTTGATATGAAAAGATGGTGTGCCCGAAGAAGAGAGACTCATAAGTTGATTAATGGAGTTTATACACACACACACACACACATACACACATAATATAATCTAATAATTTATTAATTTTACATATATATTGATCAGCAAAGAGAATGAATTAAAAGAATATAAAGGATATCCTAACCCTTACAACAGTATAGAAACAACCACTACAAGGTTTTTAGGCAAATCATATGTTCCAAAACAGAGAAAAGAACAACCTATTAGTGTTGTGTTAATCCAAGTATAAGTTCTAATCGACCAAATATGTATGTAAGTATGTACGTATACTTTCACAACAAATTTTATACTATTTATATAAAACCATTCTCATTTGTAAGCTCAAAGGTGAAGATACAAATATATTTCTTTTATATTTGTCACTAAATACCAGTCACAACCTTAGTTCACTAAAATGACCATATCTTGAGCGGCAAACTTTATTTTTTAGTGATTCCAAAGTCATTTGTTAGCTAACATCTAGGTGGTACATTTCTTATGAGGACAATAAGTCTAATCCATTCATTACTCTCATAAAAGAGGTCCAGGGATCCCACGCTCATCGCATAAACCCCCCACGCTTAGTGCCAGGAGGTCTGAGAACTCCCATGCTTTCTGCCTCTTCCAAGCTTAGCACTAGAATTGATGCTTAGCATCGGTCTGTGATTATGCAAAATTTAGGTTTGCAATTTGTGCCTTTTGGGGCCACTCAGGGGCTCCCAATTCATTCTCAAACACCCAACACATAATTAAGATTCTACAATTGATTCCCAGCATGTTTTTAGTCTTTTCAAAGTAACAAACACAACCCTAACAACAATTCACCAATCAAACAATTATCCCTAAATCCCTAATTCTTCAAAGACATCAAAAGGGGGAATAGCATACCATCAATCAAACACTCAAGATACATCAAGCAATTAATAAATTTGTGCTTTAGGGTGTTCACAACCCATCCAATTCATAAAATTAATAAAATTGGAACGTAAATCCTATTAGGGTTTAGGGCTAACCCCTCTACCCATGGTTAATGGCACACCTACAAACAAGAGTTCCCCCCCCCCCCCCCCCCCCCCCCCCCCCCCCCCCCTTACCTTGAATGATGAAAGTGTAGTAAGGTTGAAATGGTACTCCTCTAATTCAAACTCGGCTTCAACAACTCTTCTTGAAGACCCTATGAGAGAACTTATCGGTAAGAGAGGTAGAGAGAGAATATAGGTAAATAATTGGGTTGTACATTTACCTATACTTGCAATTTAAGCTCCTTGGAAAAGAGGAGTAAAACCCTTTTCTACTGCTGGAAAAAAAATATGGGGTGGGGGTTGAAGATTTACAAGTCTTATCCCAATTTTGGATCTAGTGAACATTTTTTCTACTCTTCTTGGCTGAAGAAGATATTATAAAATATTCTATTTTTCTATCCTGTGCAACCTTGCACCTTACACAGGTTAAGACTCATTAATTATCCACTTTCAACCAATTCTTCATTAACTAATTAATTATGATTCTTTGAGAAAAGCAAATTTCTCTCTCCTATTTATTTTATGAACTCACCTCAATGTAATCTCTCTGTTCCACTAAAATAATAATAATTAATAGTTTCTGATTATTTGTTTCATAAAATGCAGAAAGTAAAAAAAATTAATGATTTTAAATGATTTATATAAAGAAAAAAGTATTTTTATAATATTTAAAGTATAAGTATAAATATTTTTATCTTTGTGTTATATTATAACTGGTTTTACAAGTTATAAAAAGTTATAATATAAAACCCGTGTTCAAGTTGCAAAATTATGGGTGAAATCCAAGTGCTAGATCTAATCAATATTTTTTTCCTAGTCTTCTTTATAATATATAATTATAACAAGGTAATTAATTTGTGAGTACTATCTAGATATAAATTGAAAATTTGTTGAAGAAATCAAGTAATTAAAATCGGTATAGTATAGTAATAAATCGAATTAAATATTTAGACAAATTAACTTTGAAGAAAATTTTCCTTAACAAAAGTGATTTTAAATGATTTTCCCGCCCAAAATAAGGGCGCTCTAGACAATTCTTTTTTAGTTTTTTATTTTTATTTATTTAATAAATCATATTAATTAATGAGATATTTAATAGAAAGTGAGTTTTAAATGCACAATTATTATTATTTATTGTGGGAAGGATAATGGGTTTTAATGACATTATTAATGAGTATTTGAATTCATGTATTTATTAATGGGTTATTATGCATTCATTTATTATATTTGTAAATTTTAATTTTTAAAACTAAAAATATCATAGTTAATTATTGCTTAATAAATTGTTCATATTATCTGGAGTGCACAAGTTTGATAGTGTTTCAAAAAATTATTACTCCCTCCATCCCATATAAGTGTCGTGTAAGAAGAAAAAATAAGTCTCAAAATAAGTGTCACTTTTAGCTTTTCAACGTAATATTAATTACTTTTATCACTTCTAGCTCTCTTAAGTGTCATTTTAGCTTTTCAATGTAATATTAACAAGGTTAGTTTCATAAAATTACTACTCTCTTTCATCTATTTATTAACTTTTCTTAATCTTTGTAAAACTAACATAGGATACACTTATTATGGGATGGAGAGAGTAATCTATGTTCCTTATTAATTGTCAGATTTTTAAAATAAATTTGTTCCTGTTTATCTGTCATTTTCAAAGTTCAAGATAACATTAATTACTCTTTTGTCAATTATACCCTTACTTTATACCTAATCTTTAATTAATTTACCCTTAAGCATTTATTGTGGAATAGAAATGAAAAAGGATAAAATAGGAAATTCCACAACTATTTTATTAGGATCAAGAAAATTTATTACATTTCTTGGTTTCTACATAGAAACCTTGAAAGATAGATAAAAAGGAATGAAGGAAGTATATTCTATGTCCAACATAAAAAAATTCCGTGCATCACACGGGTACAAACACTAGTTATAAATTTTAAGAATGAAAGAAATAATCTTTCTTTATTGCATCATTAAGATAAGAAATAGAAAGGAAAAAAATGAAACTAAAACACCTTAATGTGTGACAAGAACATATGGAAAAAATTTTAAACAAATTAATCAAATAACAGGATTGTATGTTTTGACACAATACTTGTATGTGTGACATGATGGATGACAGGTTTTATGAGTAGGAGCAATGTACTTGTTAGGGCCTCTATCACTTTATAAGGGTTGAGGTACCTCTTATAAATGCATATGATGAAAGCAAGACCAGTTGTCACCGTCTTCCCTTCATGCCAACCTTGGCATGTAAAGAAAATGTTAGTCAAATACTATCAAGTGTGAACTTTATTATTAATGATTTTTTGGCTTCTTTTTACAAAACATTTATTGTAAATATAAATATATGGATTATTTTTATAATATAATAAATGATAAGCAAATATAACTAAATCTGTAAACAGAAAATATTAATTAAATATTTGGAAACATTTAATTTTTAAGAATATTTATTGAAGTAATAATTATCAACATATATTATTATAATAAATAAAAATGAAATAAACAAACATTCCTCATAGAGAGAGTGTTAAAAAGAAGTGTCAGAGAAAGTGTCGCTAGCATTCCTCATATAATTTTTTTTTTTTACATTTTGATAGTAGTTTTGTAACCAAACATCCAAATGTAAATTATAATATTGAACTTGTAAAACTAAGTAATGACATTATCGACCAATAGAACAAAAAATATTTATAAAAAAGGTATTTGCTGTATTAAAAAGCTAATAATTATTAAATAATAAATATTTTAATTGACCAAAAGCATTTGTCAAAATATATCAAGTAGGGATGATAAAAAAAAGATCTATATCCATGGATACCCACAGGTAAAATCTACTATGGATTGCAAATGGATAATTAAATGGATACTCGTTTATTAACTGTGCGAGGGTGGGTAGTAACGTACATACTTTGAAATTATATATAAAGTAAATTACTCTAATCTATTTTTAGTATAGATATATGTTTTAAAATTATTTATTTTGTATAAATATACGTTAAATATTAGACTTAGAGCCATACTTAGAAAATCATCAGATAATTTCTAAGATCTACAAAGCCGCCTTAAGTATAATTCCAACCTCATCCCAACTCAAGTTTCACCCAAATTCTTAAAGCCTTCCGATCACATAAACACTCTGAGATCCACTCATACATCAGAAGAAGCTTCACATTTTTTTAAATAGTTAAATTACCTCCAAAACTCTACATTTAGTAATACCTAAATTCCCACCCAACTCATGCAATAACACCCCTTTCTAGCTACCAAGTCCCAACATTCAACATTCCAACCATCTCCCAAACCACATCCTCATCCTTTCAATTCAACACCAGCATTAAAATAAATGCTTCAAATTCTTCAATTCAGCAAAACTACACACACATACCAAACAAAAACAAAAACAAGTAAAAAAAATAGAATTTGAAGAATTGATAAGAACTAGGGTTGGATATCTCCGGACACCTCATCACGAGGTTTTGCATCTGTGGCAGAAGCGTGATGACGTGGCAGAGACTTGCTTGATTTGTCAGTTGAAAGGCCATGTCCAACACTTTCAACCTAGATGTGGCAGTTTTTATTTTTGTTTGATGGTTGCAAGAAGGGTTTGTGAGTTCTTGTAGGCCATTTATCGAGGTCAATGGATGTCATTTAAAGATAAAATATGGAGGCCAGTTATTGGTTGGAGTGGGCAGAGATCCAAGTGACTAGTACTTTCCAATGTCATTTGTTGTTGTTGAGTTAGAAACCAAAGAATCATGGAGATGCATGGTTCTTGCAATTGTTAATGGAGGATATAAGAGATGAAAAAAATGGGTCTTTATATCAAACCCATCAACCCAATACTTCGACTGAGTTGACGACCGGTCCAATTTTTAAAACATCGGATAATAATGGCCAAGGTTAAAGCACATGATATGGCAAACCTCACCCCAACCAAAAGTTACATGAAAGTAATTCGGGGAAGGCCCAATGTGTAGACATAATAATAAGATTGGTTCCTAGACTAATGCTGAATCAAAAGGTGCAGTTGAATTTTAATATCTATGCTTATAGATCTAATTCAGCTACCATATATGAGTTAAGGTTGAACTAGATCAAATATATATGTCCATGGATTGATCGATTCGACCCTACCTCTACAATCTATGTCCCTAATCTTAATTTAATCCAACATCCCCTCATATAACATCCTTTAATTTTTCATAATAACATTGTGTTTCGGGACTTTCCTTTTAATTTCAATGGTACTTTAGATTTAATAAAAGTTAGATCGAGCACTTGGTTTAATGTAAAGATGAACAATGTTCAATATTCTTTTTCTAATTTTTGTATTGATCCTAACTAGCGTGTCTTTACTTAGCACTTTGATTTAGCATTGTAAGTATGTCTTTGGGTTAGAATACTTCTTGTACTCTATTCATAATATTTTGCTATTTTAAGAAAATAATGTAATGTAACATGAATGACATTCTACTAAAAAATAATGTAATGTAATATGAGTGAGATTCTACTCAACTGAAGTTTATAAAAATGGAAGAATTAATTTGATAAAAAGAAAATTTTAATTTAAAAATGAAATATACTTCTTTTGTTGGTGCCTAATGACATCATTATAATCCATGTCATCAAAATTAATAAAAAAATTAATATTGGTTCTGTATAAATTGTTTCAGCATGCATATGTTCTCCTCAATAGAGATGTTTGGAATTCCTCCCATTTCAACATAACACAAACAATGGGATTGTTAAATTGCTCATGTTCTCTCATAAAATTTGGTTATATATATATATATATATATATATATATATATGTACTCAACATATATAGAGTGCAAGATTTATGTTGTGAGTTAGAAAAACTCCAACTTAAGATTGATGTATTTCAAACTAAAAACATAATGAATTATATCATATGGAAATATCTATTGACTGTAATAATAGTAGAAACACGTTAAAGATATAAAACCAATCTTATTTGTATGTATACTTTCACAACAATTTCTATACTATCCATAATTTCATATAAAGAACAAGCTCTTTTTAAAACCTAAGCTCTAGGGTGAAGATACATATTTTATCTTTATAATTGTCACTAGACACCATTCACGAGGAAGACATTGTATGGAGAAGCTGCAAGTCTTGAATCCCAAGAGGATATCAAATGATGTCACAAATACAACATACTACATAAGGAGGTTGATCACGACTAGTATACATATTGGATGTAGTCACTGAAGGAATAGAAGATGAATAGAATTGGGACTCTGAAGAAGTTTAATTACTAGTTTAACATTTGGAAACAAGCTTATACCTCATTGTAAATTAAACTCCTTGGCAAAGAAAAGTAAAACCCTATGCTATAGTTGGAAAAAATATGGGGTGAAGATTTACATGTGTTATCCAAGTGGTAGTTCTAATGAATATTTTTCCTACTCTTATTTGGTGAAGAGGATAGTATAATATAATTCAGTATAAAAAAATTAATGATTATTTTTTCTTTCTATTGTTAGTTTAGTTCAATATAATTCACTGTATAAGGAACAGAATAAATCTTTTGGTGCCCTACCCCTGACAAAAGACAATAAATAAATTTAAAGAATGCTGCTACTATGGGTTCTTTCACCAGTTAGTTTCTTTGCTGAGCTGTATGGTGCAATTATAGCTATGGAAACTGCTTTTACTAAAGGGTGGAAAAAATTATGGTTGGAGTGTGACTCCAAATTGGTGGTGGAGGCTTTCGATAATTCAAAATTAGTTCCTTGGAAGCTGCAGACCAGATGGTTAAACTGCTTGGATAGGCTGCAATGTATCAACATAAGAGTTTCTTATATATTCCAGGAAGGAAACAAATGTGAAGATAAACTTGCTAATTATGGGGTAGATAATCAAGGATCGTTTTGGTGGAACACCATCCCTGCTTTTTGTTGAGAAGATTTTCATAGAAATAGATTAGATTTACCTGAGTACAGAATTTGTATAGTTTTGACATGGGTTTTGGTTTGTCCCCCATGTTTTTTTTTATCTTAATAAATTGAGGTACATGTCAAATGGTTGATAGGGTCTAGGGTGCTAATATAGTTGGGATGCTTCTCCCTATTGTGATGCTTTGCATACCTTTTTCAAAAAAAATAAAAATAAAAAATCATAGCTCCAAACACATGAACAATGGTAATATTCATAGATACCTAAAACTAAGGAAGCATCTGATGGACAAGTTAGAATAAAACACAACTGGATTATGTTATCTTTGGTATACTTAAAAAAAAATACAACAAGACAAAACTAAAAATTAATACATTTTAATTCCATTGAAAAGCATGAAATCAAGAATAATCAAATGAAATAAACTAATTCACTCTGTTCTACTTGTGTGATAAAAACTACTTACGAGATGATTGCTAGAAACCAAAATTGAACCTAAATTTATAATCAAAAACACTTTTCCTTCCTTTTTTTTTTTACAAAAACACTTTTCCTAAAAGTTAAAACTGACCCAAATATTAGTGATGGATTTTGTTAGGAAGCTGCACCTCGTTGAAAAGAAAGTGAACATCCAAAGTTATGCTCATTAATATTCTCTTATTTGGGCCGGGGGTCACTTTATAATTCCCTTGAGAAGTCATTTCTTCTACTCGAACTTCAATCTCTACCAAACACATATGATTAATATATGTTTAACAACTTACTTGCCCACTATATATAAAAAATGGTTAGTTAGGTTCCTATATAATGGAAGACCAATAGAAGATATGCAACAATTAATATATACTTTAAGACCCTAACATGTACTAGCGATTTGTATTGGAGTGTAAGTGTGTGAATACAAAGTCTCGTATTGAGTAGGAATGTGCATTTTGAGCAACATATAAGTGAGAAAAACTCAGAAACTCAATGGCTTACGATTTTGGATTAAATGTTGTTTTAAGGTCGTTTGTATGGTTTAATTTACTTTTTAATATACAATTTAATATATATATAAATAAATATAGTCATGTAGAATTTGATGTTGATATTATATATATAGTAATGATTTGCGAACATACACTCACTTGTTTTTTAGTTGGAATACATTAAGTTATAACTAGTGATTATCCTAAAATACACCAATGTTGTTGTTTGCTAGTGTACTCTAACTAAAAAATAAATGAGAGTATATTAGCAAATGTTAACATACTCCAACTAAAAAGTAAGTGGGTGTATAATAGCAAAACCCTTTTCATATATAGTATGAAACAATTTTCTTATTTAATTAAGATTTTACAAAATTACTTTATAAAAAATAATTCAAAAAATAAAAAATAAAATGTATATCAATATAATATACAGAAATTGGTACAAATAGATATGAAATGTTATCAATTTCTATATATTATACTAACATACATTTTAATTTTTACATCTCAACTATTTTTATAAAGTAATTTTTATAAAATCTATGTGTATATACGTAACAAGACTTTCGAAGAAATAACACTAATGTAGTATTTAATGCTATTAATATAATACTTATACAAATATATAAATAAGTACATTTTTTTGCAATATAGTATGACATAGTTTTGCTATTTAATTGATATTTTATAAAAAGTAGTTACAAAATATGTTTTTTGAAAAAAAATAATTAATTGTTATTAATATATTACTTATACAATATATTAAGACTTGAAAACAATTGTTAATATAGCATTTAATGTTATTAATATAATATTTATTCAAAATATAAGTAAAAAAAATTGTATATAGCATGACACAATTTTGTTATTTAATAAAGGTTTAACAAAAATTAATTTATAAAAAATAATTTTAAAATAAAAAAATATGTATATTGTAACATCCCGAAAATTTAAAACCCAATAAGTATGAACGTGAGAGATTTAATTAGAAATTTTCTTGTTGGGGAGAATTGTAACACTGTGATTTTTCGTAACGTATATTAAGTGTTTGATAAATACCGTAAAAGGAAATTAAATTAATTCATAGTGTTATTGTGAGATTTTTGGGACTTTTACGTAAGTTCCGTAAGTTGTAGAAAAAAAAAATAAGAGAAGAGGGGGTGTCCTTAGAGGAATGGTGGCTGCAAATAGCAAAATTGTAAAATTATCCCACATTAGAGACGTGACCTGCTTCTCTTTCCCTCATTCTTGCTTCTTCATTTCTGTCGAACCTCTGCTCTCTCTCCTTCTCTCTAAATATTCTGCATCTCTCTAATATTTGAGCATCCAAATCAAAGTTTCTACCGATTAAAATTGGATATATCATAGAGGGAGACTAGGGCTTCAAAACCAACCGATTGGATTTCGATTTCATCGAGGTATGGAGGGGTATCTTTTTTTTTCCTAAGCTATTTCCTTGTTTTCTTGTTAAATATGGATTGTGGCTGTTGTTGATGGTCTGTAAATAATTTTGAAAACCCGAAATAAGCTACTTGTGATTTGTGTCCTGTGACAGTCTGGATTTTTCGTCTCCGTTTCCGTGCATGTTTTTGAGGATTTAAATACATTTTCCTATGTTTTGATGCCTCTGGATGTCGTGGTATTTTTTTCAGATTTTTTTTTAGCACTGTAACTATTTTTACCGGAATTATTTTTAAAAATTGTTGATTCTGAGAATGGGACTGATTTGATTTTTACAAGAATTTTGGGACATGATTTTGGAAAACTGGAACCATGAGTTCATTTTATGTATCATGAGGGTCATCTCTGAATTTTTGTAAGGTCAGAAAAGCCTGGGAAGTATTTTTAGTGATTTAATGTTGGAAAAACCGAAAAGCTGGACAGTAGAGAAATTAAATGTAGAAAATTACTTTTTGTGAGAATTTGGTCTTGAGAAAATTTAGTAATACTGTTTTGACCATGTGGAATATCCATGGATTTTCTCAGAATTTTGTAAGTACATTTTGTAATTATTTACATTTTCTTATTGAAAACTCTATTCTGGAGCAATAATGATTTGGAAATTCAAAAAAGGTATTTTTGGTAGATTTTTGGTACTGAGGAAATTATATGTGATGTTCCACATGTTGGAGATATTCTCTGTAAAATTTCACATAAAACGAATTTGATATGCTATTTTCTAAAAATATGGAATTATGTTTTACAGAGCATGTCCAGCCACTGTTTTTAATTCAAAAATAATATTTGTGGGTTGAATTTTCGTGAGATAAATTTATATGATGAAATATGAATGATGTATAGTTTCTCTGTAAAATCTCATGAAATTTCAAATTGATATGATGCATCAAATAATTTTTGGTGTGTGTGTACAGCTCTATGTGTCCACATGAAATTTAATTATATTAATTGTGTATTTGGTTTTAATGCCTTTAATTGTACTTGTTAAGGAATAATTTCACCTAAAAAGGGAAGTTTCCATAGAAATATGAATGCAATGATTTGTGATGGATTGAGTTTGAGTTATTGGATTATTGGTTATTAATGATTGTTCTGTTATTAACTGTGAATTGGAGACCGGGAGGAATGTGATCCTCGGGCAAAGAGTGCTGGAATTTGTTGTGCATGTGAATTGCTTGTATCAGTGAGATCTTATATTCAGAGAGAAATATTTGGGAGAAAAATCCTAAAATTTAAAGAAGACAAAGGAGAAAAGGAGAAAAGGGATTCAAAGGTTTCTCCATCAAACTAAGGATTCAAGGTAAGGATCAAGGCATTTAATTTCATTTTAGACCATTTGGAATGTAGAAAAACATGTTGTTAAGTTTAGATTCAATATTTGATCAAGAACTATGAAAAGATGAAATTGATTTTGGGTTTTTATATAATTGATATTAGAAGCTTGAAATAATTGTTTGGAACCATGTTTGATTGATTGGATGATGTGTTGTGATGGATTGAAATTGATTGGTTGGTTTGTTGTTGGATTGAAATTGCTTGATTTGGCTTGATTGTGTTGTGAATGATGTTGGAAATTGTTGAATGTTTATATTTTTGTAGATGATAGTTTAAAATTACTTATTTAATTGTGATTATTAACATATTGCATATGCATGAGTCTTTTTGGGGGATTTATAAAGATTCAAGTGAAAAATAATTGATGTTGGCTAACCGGGACTGCGGTAGCCATGAAAAGAAAGAAAAGAAAAGAAAAGAAAGAAAAGAAAAGAAAAGAAAAGAAAGAAAAGAAAAGAAAAGAAAGAAAAGAAAGAAAAAATGTTGACTAACCGGGACTGCGGTAGTCATGAGAAATAAGTTGATATATGAGAAATGATTTTGTTGACTAACCGGGACTGCGGTAGTCATGAGAAACGAGTTGATATATGAGAAATGATTTTGTTGACTAACCGAGACTGCGGTAGTCATGTGAAATGAATATGATTTGAGAATTGAATCTTTGGGGTGAGCAGAATAAGTTAGACAGGGCTGTATAGTCTGTGATTATATAGTCTGTGGGGTGAAGGATATTGGCAATTCCACATGTGGCTGGAAACTGGACTGAGTTGCGGTCGTGGTGGCCTTCCGGGTATCCTGATCTCCTAATTCTGTTTAGTTTATTCGCGTTTAGTAGGGGCTGATAGCTGAATTACAGTACGTAATGGTAGGCCAGTTTCTTACTAAACACTCAAAGGGGAAGTCTCCATGGAGCAGGGTCAAAAATGAATTTGAGTCAAAAACTGCATTTGCATAAATCATATTGCATTTAATTATGTGTGTAACTAATTAATTTGTTATGATATGTATTTGTTTGAAATTATTTTATTGTATGAGAAATTAAATGCCTGATCCAGTAATGCTGTCCCCAGATTCTAGGGGAGTGTGAATTGCAGGTATTTTGAATATTAATTAGAAGTTAAAGATGCAGATATTTTCCAGAGCTATAGGAATGGGTGTTTTTGGCTTTAGATACTTTTGTATTAATTAGAAATAAATTGGTAGTAGTATTTTCTGTAAATTTTAATAATGTAAATTATAATGACAATCTTTAAATTTTAATGGAATGTATTTATTTTAATGGTAAATTCTTTTTATGGATTTTAGATGGAAATTAATTAATTAGAAGGGGGGTTACATATATCAATATATTATACAAAAATTGGTACAAATAGATATGAAATGTTATCAATTTCTATATACTGTACTAATATACATTTTAATGTTTACATCTAAATTATTTTTTATAAAGTATTTTTTATAAAATCTATGTGTATACAATTAACTAGACTTTAGAAGAAATAACACTAATGTAGCATTTAATGTTATTAATATAATACTTATACAAATATATAAATAAGTACATTTTTTTACTGTATAGTATGACATAGTTTTGCTATTTAATTTAGATTTTATAAAAATTAGTTACAAAATATTTTTTTGAAAAAATAATTAATTGTTATTAATATAATACTTAAACAAATATATTAAGACTTAAAAAGAAATTTTAATATAGCATTTAATGTCATTAAAATAATATTTATTCAAAATATAAATAAATAATTTTTATTATAAGGCATGACACAATTTTGCAATTTAATTAAGTTTTAACAAAAATTACTTTATAAAAAATAATTTAAAAATAAAAAATAAAATGTATATCAATATAATATACAAAAATTGGTACAAATAGATATGAAATGTTATCAATTTCTATATACTATAATAATATACATTTTAATTTTTACATCTAAATTATTTTTTATAAAGTAATTTTTATAAAATCTATGTGTATACCAGTAGCTAGACTTTAGAAGAAATAACATTAATGTAGCATTTAATGCTATTAACATAATACTCATGCAAATATATAAATAAGTACATTTTTTTACTATATAGTAAGACATAGTTTTGCTATTCAATTGAGATTTTTTAAAAGTTACAAAATATGTTTTTTGAAAAAATAATTAATTGCTATTCATATAATACTTATACAAATATTTTAAGACTTGAAAAGAAATGTTAATATGGCACTTAATGTCATTAATATAATATTTATTCAAAATATAAATAAATATTTTTTCTTATATAGCATGGCACAAATTTGCTATTTAATTAAGGTTTTACAAAAAATTACTTTATAAAAAATTATATATATATATCAACATAATACACAAAAAATTGGTACAAAAAGATATGAAAAGTTATGGATTTCTATATATTATAATAATATACATTTTAATTTTTACTTCTATAAAGTAATATTTATAAAATCTATGTGTATACAAGTAACTAGACTTTAGAAGAAATAACATTAATGTACAATTTAATGCTAATAATATAATACTTATACAAATATATAAATAAGTACATTTTTTTACTATATAGTATCACATAGTTTTGCTATTTAATTGAGATTTTATAAAAATTAGTTAAAAATTATATGTTTCTTGAAAAAATAATTAATTGCTATTAATATAATACTTATACAAATATATTAAGACTTGAAAATAAATGGTAATATAGCATTTAATGTCATTAATATAATATTTATTTAAAATATAAATAAATATTTTTTCTTATACAGCATGACACAATTTTGCTATTTAATTAACTTTTACAAAAATTACTTTATAAAAAATAATTTAAAAAATAAAAAATAAAATGTATAACATTATAATATACAGAAATTGGTACAAATTGATATGAAATGTTATCAATTTCTATATATTATACTAATACAAATTTTAATTTTTACATCTAAATTATTTTTTATAAAGTAATTTTTATAAAATCTATGTGTATATTTTAACGACTAATCTTCGTTACAGATTTGTTATACTAAAACTTTTTGTTAAATATTATCATATGAAACTACATAGAAATTTTTTTTCACATTTAACACATATATATGTACATCATCACATCATAAAAGTGTTAGGTCTGGCTTTACAAAACTTAAATATATAAATATGTACATACAATACCAAAATAGTCCTCTTGTAGAGAACATTCATCACAACCTAAGTATTTATACATATGTCCTAAGCTGGTCCCCATACTGTGTACATATATACTAGAACATATTCAAAAAGTGGGATCTCATCCCATCTTTAAGATCTACATCCGCTTCAGTCATGAGCGGCCTGAGAACCTGCAACATCACCACTATCTGCTCCCGTGCCAACCACATGATCATTGCATTAAAACAACACAAACACAAAAATGCAAGGGTAAGCTTATTTATAAAAAGAAGGATATGATTTGATCACACAACAATACATACATCAATCTTATATACAATTTTCTTTATGCAATGTCTTGCTGACTCGACTCCATGGAGATTTCTACAACTTTTGGGCGGTCCCCATAGGCCCCATCCCCTACCATGGTCTCACCTTTGACCATTCAGGGAGTCCCTTGAGCTACCATGTGGAGGGAGTGTGGATTTAATCAAATATAGACAAGTGTGGGTATTGGCTTACCTCTGTAAGGTTTGCAAAACCTTACATCTATAGGAATTCGCCCACTTGGCTATTCTATAGGCCCACCGTTAGCCACCACGAAAACCTCCGGCACTAGGTTGAGAGCCTACCTAGCATCCTCAACTTACGTGCCTACCCATATGCAATGTCATGTATACATCATATAGGAATGTGCACATACAACCAACTACATAATACACACCAAGCATACAAACATTCATAACTTTCACTACTACAAGTTCATCATGTTATAAATTCACCATTTATATTTCTTCACACTTAAGAACCCATCTAGCAGTTCTACAAGCATGGTAAAACATTCAACACCGTGAATCCTTACAATTACCACACCAAAAATCCTTATGAATAATGAATTTTATAACATTAATAGAAAACCAACTTTACTTCTTCCATTTAATTCATAAAACAATTATATATACACTTGGAATTGGCTAAAAAACTCTCAAGAAAACATTCAAGGTGAAACCAAAAATTCTGCCTTAATTTAGCTTAAGCTAGAAAATTTAGCTTTAGCTAGAAATTTAGCTTCAGCTCAAAATTTTAGCTTGAGCTAAATTTGGGCATAACCAATTTTGTCAAAATTTAGCTTGAGCTAAAATTTTTAGCTTAAGCTAAATTTGTGTAGACTTAATAAATTGTGCAGACCCAATCTCATAAAAAATTAGCTTGAGCTAAAATTTTTAGCTTAAGCTAAAACTACGAATTCCGCACTATAATTTCTTCTCAAATCCGAGCTTTTGACACCATTAATGGTTACCTAAATGATTCAATGGACCATAAATGATTCATCAATTATTCCTACTACTCCTAAACACCGAACCAACATTAAACAACTCATTAATCATGTAAATTTAAGAAAAATCCCAAATTCCCAAATGTTGGGGTTCAAGATTCCAACCCCCAAAACAACCACAATAAAGCAAAATCAAGAAGAGAAAAGGAAGGAATGATGAAAAGGAAACATTTTAACATTCAAAGACCATACAAATCATAGAGTCAATCAAGGTTTTAGCTTCCCTTACTCTAAAATTGTGAGATTTCCTTGAGAGGGATTTCAAGAGAGAAACTTTGTGGCTTTTGAGTGATTTTTCCTCAACTTATGCTATGGAACCAACTAGAAGAAACCTAAACCAACACCAAAACAAGCTTCAATCAAATTTTAACCCATCAACCAAGATTCTACATGAGACCCATTTCTTGTCTACTTGGTGGGAGAAGGAAAATGAATTTAAGAGACCAAAGGAGAAGAGGAGGGGTGCTTACCAACTAGAAATCAATCAAAGGAAGCTCTAGGAATCCAAATATTAAAGCTTTCTTATAGAGAATTCCCACAACTCAAGCTCTTGAGACAAGAAGGAGGATATGCTTAGGAAGGAAGAAAAGAAAATGAACGTGAGAAGGGAGAAGAAGAAATCCTTCTATGTTTAAACTTGGGAGGAATTTGAAATTTTACTTTTCACACCTATGCTTCCTCTAAGAACACCCCCCTTCTCTTTTTTTTTCTACAATTTACGGAACTCACGTAAAAATCTCAAAACTCTCACAATAACACTATGACACATAACAAAACATAGAACTTAAGTTAATTATTATATTAATCAACATAATTTAAATTTAATTTGCTCTTGCATTTATTAATCAAACACTTAATCATACAATTAGGAAAACTACAACGTTACATATAGGAAGAGGTTTTGACTTTGGAGAAAATGGGGGCTCTGCTAGGGTTTCCTCTGTAGTGTCTATGGCTGCCTCTGTTAACATTTGCAATTGGAGCTTTCTAGCTCCTCTCTCTCCCTCTCCTTCTCAAGCTCAACCTTTGACCACTTCAGAAACTACCTCACAAAGGAAGAGCTTTGCCCAGGCGCTCCACAACACTTGCGATATCCCTGTCAACCAACTACCAAGGCCTTGTCTGAAAGGGGATGCTGTTGCTATCAAGATCCCTGAGGATGAATATCAAGCTGGCCTGGAGAGCTGCAAGTTCAATCTTCATGGGCGTATTATTCTAGCAAAAGGGGAAACCCCAGTTAGATACGTAGATCTAAAAGCCAAGCTGTTGAGCTTGTGGAAGCCAATCGTGAAGTGGAACGTCGTATCGCTGGGGCGTGGTTTTTATGAATTTTCCTTCTCCTCTTTGGAAGACCTCAGAAGTGTCCTCTCTATTGGTACTTGGAATTTGAAACCGGGGGTTCTGAGGCTCTCTCTCTGGTCCCCTGATTTCAATCCCCTTCATCAAAGGCAGACACATTCACAGTGTTGGGTGAGAATATTGGGTCTTCCTTTAGAATACTGGAGGCCTAAAATTATTTTTGCTATTGCAGGAGGTTTGGGAGTTCCTATAGCTTTGGATGAGGCCACTTTGAAAAAATCCTTTGGTCATTTTGCTAGAGTATTAGTGGATTTGGATTTGTCTGGTGAATTACTTGATAAAATCCTAGTTGAGAGGGATGGATTTGCGTTCTTTGTGGGTCTGGAGTATGAAAACCTACCCCCTTTTTGTCCCCACTGTCAAGTTATTGGTCACTCTGAGGGGAAGTGTAGAAATCAAAAGCTGACGGCTTACGAGAAGGATCAACAATTGCCCAAGGAGAAAGTTTCAGGAGATGCTTCACGAAAGGTTTTTGTTCAAAAAGAGCAAGCAAAAGACAAAGGAAAGGAGTCTGAAGTGCTCAAACCATCTGAAGCTTGTGAAGGTACTCAGAATCTTAGGAAGAATGATTTTTTTATTTCAGAGAAGGATAATCACAATGCTTATTCTGATGGAACTCCCTCAGACATGAATAATGTTAATGAGGTTAGAGATTTGGGAAAAAATGGTGAAAACATTATCTCTGATGAGGTTGACTCAGGGGAGGCCATTGAATTAGTGATCTTACTGCAAAACAACCTGGAGGAAAATGCTCAAACTCAACCTGCTGGTTTGGTAGGTGATGCATCTAGTCCTTCCCTATCAGCCAATGCTGCTCATGACATGAGGATTGTGGGCAGGTTGTGGAGTGATGGAATTGATGATGAAGAGGCTACAGAGGATATTGATATGGACTCTACACCTCAGCATCCACACTTACATCACAATCTTAATGATCATGCTTCAGAAGGTTTCACGAATGTCATCTCCAAATCTCAAAAGAAGAAACTGAAAAAGCAGACTCACACTTCTGCTAAGGCTGTTCGCAGCAGAGCCCGCTCCAGGGGTGGTCCCTCCAACTATGTTTAATGAATCTTCTTTTTTGGAATGCCAGAGGGCTGGCGAATAAAGATACTAGATTAGTACTCAAGAAATTGTGTTTAGATCAGAAACCAGATATGGTTTTCATTGCTGAACCCTGGACTTCTGTTGATAATTTTCCAATTTCTTTTTGGACTGGTTTAAAGCTCAAGTTGTTTGCTTCTAACTGCAAAGAGGAGTCTCTCCCCAATTTATGGTGTGTTTGTAGGGATCATCTGAATCCAAATATTATACAAGTCTCAGCCCAACAGGTTTCCTTTTCTATTATGGTTAACAATGTCCAGGTCTTTATCTCTGCAGTGTATGCCTCAACTTCCTATATAGAGAGAAGGACTCTTTGGATGGAATTGTCCGCTTTACAACAAACTCATACAGGCCCATGGTGTTTTATTGGAGACTACAACGTAATCTTAGGCAATCATGAATACAGAGGTTGTGGTTCGCCTTCCCGTTTAGCCTCTGAGGACTTCAGAGCCTGGACAGATGCCAGCCAACTAACTCATATTATGACTAGAGGCTCTTCTTTTACTTGGTCTAATGGCAGAAGGGGGCTAGCTCATACAGAAAAGCGCCTTGACAGAGCAGTGTGTAACCATGATTGGATAAATTTCTGGTCTAGCATTTCATGTTGCACCCTTACTCGCAGTAAGTCGGATCATTATCCCATCATGCTTAATGTCAAGAAGGAGAACAGGAACTTCAGCTCTTCTTTCAAGTTCATGAGGATGTGGGCTAGGCACCCTGATTGTCATAGCCTTATTGCTTCTGCTTGGAATGGAAACTTCATCGGCTGCCCTTTAGTTATCCTTTCTCAAAAACTCAAGGCAGTCAAGATTTCTCTAAAAGATTGGAATAAAAAGGTTTTTGGTGATGTGAATATTAGAGTGGAGCAAGCTGATAAAAAAGTTGCTTCCATTCAGGCCCAAATTGACTGTCATGGTCACTCAGATGAGCTTCTTTTGCAGGAACAGGAAGCCCAAAAGGAGCTGCAAGAAGCGCTTATCTTTCAAGAGGATTTCTGGATGGAAAAAGCCAGGCTTAACTGGCAATTGCATGGAGATAGGAATACAGAGTATTTCCATAAAATTACCCGTATCAGGAATGTTACCAAACAAATTTCTCTGCTTCAAGCAGATGGGAAGACCTTGTTAACAGCTTCGGAGATTGAGCAGCATGTGATAAACTACTATGAAAAGATCTTTGCTTCTGAGAATGACTGTGAGAACAATGGCCTCATTGAAAATGTTATCCCTAGTTTGGTTACCAATGATGATAATGATCACCTCACCTCCCTACCTAATATGGAAGAGGTCAGAGCTGCAGTTTTTTCTTTAAATGGTCATAGTGCTCCTGGGCCTGACGGTTTTGGAGGCTTTTTCTTTCAGCACTTTTGGGATATTGTTGGTAACGATGTTTTTCAAGCGGTCCTTCAGTTCTTCAGATCAGGCTGGCTCCCTCCTAATTTAAACTCCAATTTAGTTGTTCTAATTCCTAAGGAAGAGGGGGCTGTCAAGATCGAGCAATATCGCCCTATTGCCCTGGCCAACTTGTCCTTCAAGATTATAACTAAGGTAATGGCGGATAGGCTGGCAGTAGTTGCTCCTAAAATTATTTCTTACAATCAAAGGGGGTTTATCCATGGAAGGCAGATCTCGGACTGTGTTTGCGTAGCTTCTGAGGCGATCAATATGCTGGAGAAGAAAATCTTTGCGGGTAATGTGGCTTTGAAGATTGACATTTCTAAAGCTTTTGACACGTTGGATTGGGGATTCCTTCTTAAGGTCCTCCACCACTTTGGCTTCAATCAGGTTTTTTGCTCTTGGGTAGAGAAAATTCTCCTATCAGCAAAATTATCTTTCTCAGTGAATGGTAAATCTATTGGGTTCTTCTCCTGTAGGAGAGGAGTGCGACAGGGCGATCCGTTATCTCCCCTCCTTTTCTGTATTGCAGAGGAAGCTCTTAGTAGAGGAATTTCTAGCCTAGTTAAAGATGGGAAGCTTCAGCTCATGACAGGGCCGAGAGGTTACCATACTCCAACACATGTGTTGTATGCAGATGATGTCATGATTTTCTGTAGAGGTTCTCAAAGCAATATGAGGAATTTAAAGACTCTGTTTCATGATTATGGTAAAGCTTCAGGGCAGCAAATAAACTTTTACAAGTCTAAAATTTATGCTGGTGCTATGACAGCGAGTAGGAAAGGGCAACTGGCTTCTATTCTTGGCTTTTCGTTTGGCTCCATTCCTTTCAATTATCTTGGTATCCCTTTATTCAGAGGTAAACCGAGAAAGCAGCACCTTCAACATATAGCTGACAGATTGTGCATGAAGCTTTCCAAGTGGAAAGCCTCTCTCTTATCTATTATGGGAAGAGTGGTCTTGGTTAGGTCCATTATTCAGAGTATGCTAACTTATAGCTTCCGAGTGTACCGTTGGCCTTGTTCTCTTCTGAAATATATTGACAGGTGCATTCGTAATTTTATCTGGTCCGGAGACCTTGACAAAAGGAAACTTTGCACAGTTGCTTGGGATAAATTGTGCAGGCCTGTTTTTGAAGGAGGGCTCGGTTTAAGGTCGACTCGTCAAGCTAACAATGCTGCCTTGCTTAAGCTAAGCTGGGAATTGGTAACCTCTCAAAATCAGTGGGCATGCCTTTTGAGAGCACGGGTTTTCAAAAATAGTAAGCCAATATATTTTCACATTAACTCATCTATTTGGTCTAGTATAAAGCTATTTATTCCTTCCGTTCTAGACAATTCCACTTGGCAAATTGGTGATGGTAGGGATATCAATTTCTGGACGGACAAGTGGCTTTCTAGCACTTTGGTTGATCTCTTAAATATACCCCAGCAGGTTCATAATTCTCTGGTTTCTAAGGTTACTGATTTTGTCACTAATGGGTCTTGGAATATTCCCCCAAGCTTACTCCAACGCTTACCAAGCTTAGAAGAAGAGCTGAAGACAATTTCCATCCCTTCTCAGCCTGTTCAGGACAAGTTAATGTGGTCTGCTTCTAATTCTGGCTGTCTTTCACTCAAGGAAGCCTTTCTCTTCTCAAATCCGCCAGGTCTAGTTATTCCTTGGGCTAAGTTTATTTGGACCAATTTCATTCCCCCATCAAAATCATTCCTCATTTGGAGAATTTTGCATAACAGAATGCCCACAGATGAGGGTCTCTGTAAGCGTGGCTGCATAGTTGTTTCAATGTGCAATCTTTGCAAAAAAGCTGTTGAATCCACTGACCACTTATTCTTGCACTGCAGTTATGCGTCTCAGTTATGGTCTTGGCTCCAATCTCTTCTTAATCAGCAAATTAACACCAACTCTTTGCTGGATGTCTTATCAATTCTTAGGAAATCCTGGAGTTCCCAAATCAGAGATGTAATAATAGCTGGTATAACTTATATTGTTTCTACCATTTGGTACTGTCGAAATCAGGCCAGGTTCCACAACAGGTCCATCAATCTTACAACAGCAACAAATTTGGTGTTGGCTCAAGTTCGCTTGGCAGGTGAGATTAGCAATGGAACTATGTTCTCTGATATCAATGAATTTAAAATCTTGAAAAGTTTTAAATTAGATGTGCGTCCTGGGAAGGCCCCTGTTGTCATCCAAGTTGATTGGCATCCGCCTAAGTGTAGTTGGGTTAAATGCAACACTGATGGGGCTGCAAACGGTGCGCCTGGAGCTGCTGCTTGTGGGGGTATATTCAGAGATAGTAGTGCTGCTATTATGGGCTGTTTCTCTGTCAACCTTGGTATCAGCTTTGCTCTTAATGCTGAACTAATTGGTGCTATGACAGCAATTGAACTTGCCAACCAGAAAGGTTGGCTTAATCTTTGGTTAGAATGTGATTCTCTGCTTGTTATAAAGGCTTTCAAATCTCCTAGCCTAGTTCCTTGGAGAATTAGAAATAGGTGGTTAAACTGTATAGACATCACTAGTAGGATGAACTTTAGATACTCCCATATATACCGTGAAGGCAACTTTTGTGCAGATAGACTGGCTTCTCATGGTCTTAGGATACAGGGTTTTTTTTGGTGGGATCTTCTCCCGAGTTGTATCCGGGTAGATTTCTTTCGGAATAGATTGGGTCTTCCGAACTTCAGGTTCAAATGATTGCTCTCATGGGTTTGGTGGATGCCCCCCCATGTTTTGTAACTCTTTACTTTCTTTATTTTATGAATTCATAGTGTGTGGCTTAGGCTATTATTATTTGCAGTGCCAACCTAGTTGGGATTGCAATTAGTATTGGTTCCTTTGCTCACATTTTCAGCCAAAAAAAAAAAAAAAACAACGTTACATATATATGTAACTAGACTTTAGAAGAAATAGCACTAATGTAGTATTTAATGCTATTAATATAATACTTATACAAATATAATAATAAGTACATTTTTTTACTATATAGTATGACACAGTTTTTCTATTGAATTGAGATTTTATACAAATCAGTTGCAAAATATATTTTTTGAAAAAATAATTAATTGTTATTAATATAATACTTATTCAAATATATTAAGACTTGAAAAGAAATGTTAATATAGCATTTAATGTCATTAATATAATATTTATTCAAAATATAAATAAATAATTTTTCTTATATAGCATGACACAATTTTACTATTTAATTAAGGTTTTACAAAAATTACTTTATAAAAAATAATTTAAAAAATAAAAAATAAAATGTATATCATTATAATATACAGAAATTGGTACAAATTGATATGAAATATTATCAATTTCTATATATTATACTAATATACATTTTAATTTTTACAACTAAATTATTTTTTATAAAGTAATTTTTATAAAATCTATGTTTATATAAGTAACTAGACTTTAGAAGAAATAACACTAATGTAGTATTTAATGCTATTAATGTAATACACTTATACAAATATATAATTAATACATTTTTTTACTATTTAGTATGTCATAGTTTTGCTATTTAATTGAGATTTTTTTTAAATTAGTTACAAAATATGTTTTTTGAAATAATAATTAATTGCTATTAATATAATACTCAGACAAATATATTAAGACTTCAAAAGAAATGTTAATACAGCATTTAATTTCATTAATATAATATTTATTCAAAATAAAAATAAATAATTTTTCTTATATAGCTTGACACAATTTTGATATTTAATTAAGATTTTACAGAATTTATAAAAAATAATTTAAAAAATAAAAAATAAAATGTATATCAATATAATATACAGAAATTGGTACAAATATATATATGAATTGTTATCAATTTCTATATATTATACTAATATACATTTTAATTTTTACATCTAAATTATTTTTTATAAAGTAAGTTTTATAAAATCTATGTGTATACAAGTAACTAGACTTTTTGCAGTAAAAAAAAAAAAGTAACTAGACTTTAGAAGAAATAATATTAATGTAGTATTTAATGTTATTAATATAATACTTATACAAATATATAGATAAGTACATTTTCTTACTATATAGTATGACATAGTTTTGCTATTTAATTGAGATTTTATAAAAATTAGTTACAAAATATGTTTTTTTTTTAAATTATTAATTGTTATTAATATAATACTTATACAAATATATTAAGACTTGAAAAGAAATGTTAATATAGCATTTAATGTCATTAATACAGTATTTATTCAAAATATAAACAAATAATTTTTCTTATATAGCATGACACAATTTTGTTATTTAATTTAGTTTTCAAAAAATTTTGTTTACAAATGATACATATACATTTTTTAATGTATGCTAAAATTATATATATATATATATATATATATATATATATATATATATGTGTGTGTGTGTGTGTGTGTGTGTGTGTGTGTGTGTGTGTGTGTGTGTGTGTGTGTGTATTATTAATATGATTTGATATATATTTATCAATTTCTATAAATGTATTAGTATATAGGATTTTTTTATTTTTTTAAAATTTATTTTATAAGCTATTTTCAAAATATTAATTAATTAACATAATTGTGTCACACTATGTAAGAAAAAATCTATTTATTTATATATTTGACTAAATATTACATTAATAACATTAAATGCTAAATAATATTTCTTATCAAGTTTAATTTACTTATATTTACTTTATAACTTATTTAAACTAAGTTTAAAATTTAAAATTCTTTTAATTCTGACTTATCTGAATTATATATGACTAAATAAATTATTTTAATTATAAAAATAAATGAAAATGGGAAAAATCACAGTTTTACCATTCTCTAATCAATTTTTACTGTATTATCTATAATTAATTAAATAAATTCAAAAAATTATTTTATATCTGTCTTAAAAATATACATTAACATGAAATTAAATTATTTTTTTCATTATTAAGTAACCAAAATTAGTTTAGACTAGGCTTTTTTTTGTTCAATTTTTTATCTAAGTCCACCAACTCCAAACTAATTACTTTTAACTCTTATATATAAGTTAATACTATTTCATAGGTAGGAAAAATCAATTAAGCACAAGAATGGTCAAAGTAAATGAACACATCAATTGGTTATTTTAAATTTGATTTCGTACCCTATCAATCCTTCTACCTCTCACTTTTTAGGTTGCATGAGCCAATTTGAAGACCAAACAGGGCAGACTTTTTGGTGGTTTTCTTTTCTTGAAGTTGATTTCCTAGATGCTCTTCCATTCTTAGTGGACTATATATAACACAAAGAATATATAAAATTCATATTGTTGAAACTAAAGACAAAAATCAATACAAAGATTAAGTGTACAAATATATAATTGGATAAGAATATACAATTAATTAATAATGAAACTATTGAAGTCTATGTGTTCATGAAAGAAATTAAAATTTTAAAATGAAATATAAATTGCCTTCTCTTTCAGGGTACTATTCATAACTAAAACTTCATTAGGGAAAAACGTAATTTAAAATAGAGTGGAAAAATGGAAATTCAAATCCTTATTGTTTGTATCAAGTCTTTTTGGAAACTATTTGATCCTAAGGATAGACTCCCAATTGGACTAACAATGAGTCTTTTTGCTTATAGGGAACACAGATGAGCTTTTGTTTTGGAGGGAGCTATTATTTATTGTGCAAGAACTTGCTAATTTTCTGTAAAATCATTTTATCTAATATATGGCCAATGAATCTCTCTTATTAGATTGCCAAAGGACCGGATCCAAATGCAAAATTAATTCTACCTAGACGGCATGAGCCAAAATAAAAAAGTCTATGGCAAAAATACAGATGAAAATTCATTATATATAACAAATCTCAAATTAAATAATACCAAGTGACATAACAATGATTATTACCCAAAAGAAAAATAACATTCAAATGAATTAAACATAACTAAAGAATTGTTATTGAAAACAAACATCACAAGTGTAACTCTACACGGTGGTGACTTCTCCAAATAAATCACAAACTTCTTTTACTTTAATAAAAAGATTATTCCATGTTATTTCATCTTTATGATGTTGTTAGGTAAAGATAAAGATGTTGTTTTATAATAGACTTAAGATGTTATTAGTTTGTTTTTAGAATTAGGATGTTGTTGAATTTTCTGTATACTTTAGTTCTATATATGGAGGTTAACATAAAAAAATTTAAGTGGCCTTTTGCATAACATATATGTTCTTCTTTTTTAAAGTTGTTTGTCGGTGTTATAATAAAAAATAAAATAGATAGCATGTTCTCACAAGCTTTATCCAATCAAGACTTTCTAGGAGATACACTTTTGCATTTTTTGAAGTTTGTGTTATGGTCAAAATTAACAAAGGAGACTAAACTAGTATAGGTTGGGAGAGTACCAAACAGCAACTTGA
This sequence comes from Pueraria montana var. lobata, assembly GCA_026413185.1. Taxonomy (NCBI): domain Eukaryota; kingdom Viridiplantae; phylum Streptophyta; class Magnoliopsida; order Fabales; family Fabaceae; genus Pueraria; species Pueraria montana. The sequence goes on along the minus strand of CM048650.1, from coordinate 63,781,551 downwards.
GTCATATATGTAAATGGAGTACTTTTCCATCTCAACTCACAAATTTAATCTAACAAACAATGTCTAGGTTGAGCTATATATTAACTTAGAAGTTCATACATTAACTGCAACTCACTAATCACCATTATATATATCTTTAGTAGCAATTAAACCAAACATTCCCATCCCACTTAACCTCTTTGTAGCCAAAAATGAAAAAAAAAAAAAAAGGCAAATTGGCGCATATATGAAAATTAACTTGAGAATCAAATAATCCTGGTAATCATTTTTATCCCCTAAAGTTAGTGCTACCAAAAAATTTACTAAATAAATTAAGAACCTATCGCCTGATACATAGAAATTAGCATAGTTTTTTTTTTAATTTCGAAGTATACCAAACTACTGAACAATAACCGAACAAGAAAAGACTTAGGGATTTTCGTAGAGTTATATATCTGAATTGTACATAAATGATTTCTAGAAAATATTTTGCCCAGTCAAATCACATAATAATCATTATTTGAAGGTCAAATAGGTGAACAAAGAACAGTAAATTCACCCAAAATATAAGAAATAGAATAACATGAAACCCTAACACCTTGATGTGTGATGAGAACAAATGGAAATTTTTTAAACAAATCAAATACTTGGACTTCGTTACCTCCTTTGGGGAAATCTGAAATTTTGAATTGGATTTCATGGCAGGCATGGAAGTCTGCTGCTAAACAAAACTAAGAGAATGAAAAAAAAAATGGTTGAAAATTCTTAGATGAATGAGGTTGATAGGATATAATCTTGCAGTATGTCTGAGGGGGCTGCAGTATTATAGCAGTTAAATGATGAGGGTTGTTTGTTTTGACAGGATCCTTGTATGAGTTTGTATGATGGATGGAAGGTTTTTTGAGTATGTACTAGACAGTGCGCCTTTTTATAAGGGTTAAGGTACCTCTTCTACCCCTATTTAAAATATTTTCATCTTTGACTGATAAAATAAAATACACTGCATATGGCCTTGACCATTGGTCTGCAAACACTTTTTTATAAATTAATTAATTAAATATAATATTTTTTTTCTTTGACTGATAAAAAAATATTTAATTAATTAAATTAAATATTTAGACATGTGAACTGCTTCAACAAAATTTTAAATATATATTTTTATAATAATTAAAATATAAATATCAATATTTCTATCTTTGTGTAAAACAACACAACGGTTGAAAACAAGTTGTAATGCTCCTTTGTGTTAAGAATAAAAGAAATAAGCTTTTTTAATTCCATCCTCAAAAGATAATTACTTAGTTTTCTAACATTAATTAATCTGAAAATCCTACCAAGATTTGATTATATTTATTATAACAATAATTTTATATCATCCATTTAACTTTTTGTAATAAATCTTACCAAGTCTTTTAACAATTTTTTTAAAGTTAAATATAAATATGAATAAACTTAATAAATCCCCTTTGTGTCTAATAATAAGCAAAAAAAAAGTATTAAGCTCTTAAACAAATAATATAATTGTAACCAAAAACCAAATACTATAATCTAAATGCTAACTTGATTTGAACATATTAATTGCATAAATATAATTTACTGTTCTCACTATGAATTTTCTTGATAATTCCTTTTAATAAATCATTTGGAAAATAAAATATTCATTATAAATAAACGTGTTGACTTTCCAATATCATAAATAATAAATGAGTAAAAGTGTATTTATAGAAAGAAAAGTCTTATAAAGAAATTAAATATTTAGGAACATTTAAATTTTAAAAATATTTTAGCTAAGTAATTTGTTTTACAATACATTATTATAAATATTAAGAATAAAAGGAATAATATTTTTCAATTCCATCCTAAAAAATAAATACTAAGTTTTCTAACATAAATTAATCTGAAAATCCAACCAAGATTTGAATATATTTATTACAACAGAATAATTTTTTGCAATCCATTTAACTTATAAATCCTAACAAGTCTTTTAATAAAAATTTTCAAAAGCAAAATATAAATATGAATAAACTTAATAATTTTTAATATATAAGGTCATATAAGATTAACAAATAAAAATATGTTTTTTATCAAATGTATAGAGGTCATAATATGTTAGGGCGCCCAACAAGGGCTTATGGTAGGATTTGATATTGAAATTAAGATTTTTTGCAAAACTTTTTTTAAAGATTCCACTATTTTTTTTTTTGGGAAAAAATTCTTTTTGGACAAAGGTTCCTATTATAACTTTTCTTTAAATTATTATATCACTATTTTTTTTTAGATTATAGTCATATTATATAAATTTGACAGCCAGTACCAACAACTATTTTCTCAGTGGATTTGACAACTTAATTAATTCATAAGAACCCAATGAATATTTGACAATTAATTTATTTTATAATTTATTGAAGAGTGACTAAATTCACATATTTTCAAAAGTTACAGGACTAAATTCATCAATTTAAAAGTACAGGAATCAAAACCAACTTTAAGTCAAAGTAGAGACAAAACACTTTTTTCCCTTTATTGAAATATTTCTTTGTTTAATTATTTTTACTTTCTCTTAGTTATATCATATACATTTTATTTATAAACCTGCGCAACACATGGGTCAATGTCTAGTTTCTGATTAATAATTGAAACACGGTTGCTCTGATCCCGAGGACGTAGGTGCATTGTTGAACCATGTTTTGCCATGTGTGTTTTTATTCTAGTTTATTTAGATTTCGGTTGTGTGTTGCTAACACTATTAGTATTTCGCCTTCTGTTATACCAGATTTGACATTGGTATACTTTTCTTAACAAGTTGACTTATGTGTAATTCCTAATTAAGTTATGATTTCATTGATAACATGGTTCTTTGTTGTTGGCCAAGGGATATTGAATGACATTATAAATATTATATAAGTTAAAATTATAATAATTTTAAAATTGTTATATAAGTAAAAATTACTAAACTATATTTTTGTAATTTAAAAAATTGTTACTATGTTAAAATTATAATTTTTTTATTAAAGGATAAATTTATTCATTTTCCTTCCTAAACCATTTTTTTATTTTTAACAACTTCAATTACATATTTCAATTAATATATTGAATAAAATATCGACTTAAATCAATTTAAAAATTATTTGTTATGATAATTATATAAGTCATATAAAAAACTAAATCCAACTAAATTATACTTATAATATTATTAAATATTTCTATGAATTGTTAGTATTATTATTAATATTGACAAAATCTATGTGTAATTTTTTTTATGTTTTTGGTGTTATTATTATTCTCACATATCAGTACAAAATTTGTTTATTAGTACAAAGATTATCTTTCCTATTAATTCAAATTTCAACATTTTATAAATATCAAAATATCAATACTATAATTGAAAAATAGTTTACCTTAAATCAAATCAAATTCTATTTTTTTTTTTTTGAAAAGCAAAGAGCAAAAATTTATTAAAGGAAATTCTAGTTAAAGTGATTCATACCTAAAATATCACAATTAAAATAGAATTAATGTGCATGGAGGGGCAACAAAAACATCTTTGAATGCAGCAAGGTACTAAGTTCATTAGAGATAATATTTTTTTGATTCATTTATTAAAGATAATATGCACTAGACTGTTGGTAGCAAGGTTGTTAAAATCAAGATTTTACTTGGGATCGAAAGGGAGTTGAAAACTCGTAACTCAAATCATAAAATCTTACATCCCTACCTAAAATACTAATATATAATACATATACATAAAAAAACTACATTGATAAAGAAAATAACTTATAAATCACAACATTAAATAACCTCATGTCACAATTTTTAAACTTTACACTTTATTTGTTTTTTTTTTTCCTGGAAAAGTATACACTTTAATTGTTTAAGAAATAATATAGAGAAAAAGAGATTAGGCAACAACCAATATAACCTACGAGTATTAAGAACATGTAAGTACATTAGTTATTTGTTTTGTAAATACTACCAAGTCCTTAAACTAGAAACTCGGGAAATATGATCATTTTAGGGGCAACGAAAAAACTAGCAAAACTTTGTGCATAAGTTTGTTTTGTTTTTCATAAATTAGGTAGGTGATTATTTATGTTATTAAGTCTCAATGGTGCAGTAAAAACGTGGCACCCAGAAAGCACCTAAAAGAGGCCACATAACAAGATATTTGAAAGTGGCCTATAAATGCAATCGAAAGGGATCGAAGATCCCACACTTACATGAGTAAGCTCGTGATTTTACAGCGATTCAGTATCTTCATGATCCTGTGCATGAGCCAGCACGGTAAGGAGGCTGTGAATCGTAAAATCGAACGATATGAGTAGGAGCGCGATTTTAATAACATTGGTTGGTAGAGTAATCTCACTTTTGAAAATCAATTCATTTTTGCTTCTACAAAGAGAATCAATAGAAAGACCGAAGATAATTTCTGGTGTTTCATAGGATGTTTAGCAGTAGAAAGGTTGGTTAGAAACCACTCACTTGGGCTCTGCTAAAAAAATTCAAGAATCAATCTGGGACCCTTCTTTTATCTTTATCTGTATATTTGATTTTCTTAATCGTCTATACCTTTCAATCCACCTCTTAATTTATCTCCATCTCTAAATTAAATTTGAATAGTTTTTTTTCTAAAATAAATTATTAATAATTAAAAATAACTTCATATAACAATTTAAATTTGTTTATTGAATTACCAAAATCCAATTATATATTCAAAGATATTTATTTATTATCTTTTTAATTATAATATAATTTATTTATTATAAAATTAAATTATATAAAAGTAAATATTTATCATATGCACAAACTATATTTTTTTTATAAAAAAAGTAATATTTAAAAAAGCGCTTTTTTAAGAAGCAGATAGGATTTGCTTCTTAAAAAAGTAGAAAACTGTTTTTTATTTTTAGAAAAAATAGTTTAGACAAATACACACTAAAAAAGAATAAAGTTGCTTATTTTATTAATAAAAGCACATTTAAAAAAAAAAAGTTTCAACAAATGGACCCAATATTAGTTTATGCTCAAATAAAAAAAAAAACGTATGAGAATCTATATATGAGCTTGTTGTGTTAGGTATTGATCTAATGGTATCAGTTCTAATTAATGACATTCACTTAGTTCTTTGAAAAATTAAGCGCTAACTACATCTACAAGCCATTGAAAAGAAGCCTCTCATATCCTTTGAGAGCTCGAAATTTTTGTACAATTTTGTTCTCTCTTTTCATGGCTGTTTACTTTTAATCCAATTTGTACATTCCAAATCGTTGTTAATCACTTGTATTCATGTTCTTGACTCCTTGGAGTCACTTCTTTGAGTTGAAAGCTACTGGGCACTGTTAACCTAACAACTTTTGAGCTTTGAGAATCGGATTCAAGTCCCAAAGTGTAATTTGAAGAAATAGTTCACTGTACACAGTTGGACCATTCGTTGCTAGAGAACTTGATTATCTTTGACTCACCAGGTTCACTAGAGCAGACTCGGCTTTAAGTTTTTGCAACTGCTTCAAACCATTCTTAAATATCAAATTGATATAAAACACATGATCAAATCTTTCACATTTGTTATTAGTACAAAGATTGGTTTCACATGAATATTCTTTCTAATAACAAATGATTTTTATTCAATATATGTTGCAAAATTTTAAATAAATATTCACATGTTGGCATTAGTTCAATAATCGGATGACAAAAATTTGAGAAACATATCTAATTTTTATTCTTTTTCTTAACCCAAAATCCCAAATCGACAAAAAATGTTAAGAATGACTCTTGTTCTGCTTTTGCAGTGGCTTTCTTGGTAGGTAGGCCTTGTTTTTAGCACTGCATCTTATCCTTGATTTCTTTCCACGTTTATTACTCCTTTTATTAAAAGATTAATTAAATTTTTTTCTCAAAAAATATTTATAAGGCAGAAGGGTTAATATTGTAAAAAAAAAAAAAAAAAGGCAGAAGGGTTAATAAAGCATGGGGGACAGTTGTTGGAGAAACCTTGAAGGTTTTCCTGCTCTTTTGCGTTTACCTAAAGTTGGTGGAGTGTATCTGGATGGAACCCTTAATTGGGTTGTTATGGTAAAAGATGCTTCTAAAATTGAAATGGTAATTATTTCTGCTGACCTGGAGAAGGAGACATGCAGATCATTGTTCCTGCCTGAAGATCTTCGCTTTCTTAATCTAAATATTGGAGTTTTTAGGGACTCACTGTGCGTTTGGCAAGATTACAACCACACCCATCTTGTCATATGGCAAATGAGGGAGTTTGGAGATGACAAGTCTTGGATTCAATCAATAGATTTTAGTTATCTCCATCTTCAAATTGGCTGTTATGAATCCCATCCAATGTTTTTCCCATTGTGCATGTCTAACAATGGGGACATCTTCATGCTGATGTTCACTGGAATTGCTACATACCGAACGATTCTGTATAACGAGAGGGATGGCAAGTTACAAATTTCATGTATTTACATATATTCTTCTCTTGGCTTGTGAATTACTACTAGAAATGTAACATTTGGTAACCATTTTATTAACATGTCAAGAAATATTGTGGATACTAATAAAATGTCATTTGTTAACATTTTATACAATAAATTGTTACTGTTGCCTGCTTCTCTTTTGTTTTCACTACCAATCAAATTAGTAATTAACTATAAGCTAATAACTATGCGTTAAGCTTGATATTTCTTTCCTAGATAAAATTAAATATAATTTCTTTTACAAGAAAATTTAACAAAAGAAGTAGTAAAACCACTACATGTGATTTCAAGAATTCATTCACCAGTATCTCAATCTTAATCTGTGCTACCTTTGTCTGATCTTTCCAACTTGTGCTCTCTCTCTTTGTCTTTCTTCTACCTGCTTCCTCTCTCTCTCTCTCTCTCCAAATGTGAGCTTCAATCTCTGCAACACTAGATCTGAATCTTTTGTGCTTTTTTTTACTGTATGAGTTTAGCTTTGATTGATTTCAACCTAGAATCACAGGTTTTATATTTTTTTGATATATGTCGGTTTCCATTCTGCAGTAGCTTTTGCTATAAGCAATCTTGTTTACGATTCATTCTCAGTCATTCGCCTCTTTCATTACTTAGTAAGTTTTGGTAACAATCCATTTTGATTGCGATATTGAATCGTGATTACAGGATTTTAGCGAAATGGAAGTTAGATCATTTTACGAATCCTTGGTCATTTCACATTTCATTGATTTGTAATTCTACAATATTATTGATTCATGATGTTACAATTTTAATCATTTTCTCAATGCTCTCATTGTTTTTGTCTTGCATCAGCATGCTACATTTCGTTACTTGCTTATCCAACTTTCTCAATATTTCAATTAACATCAAGATGTTTCCTTTTTTTTTTTTTGCAGGTACAGAGATAGAACAAGATGCTATAGTATTTGTGTTACTAGTTCTATAAATGTAATTAGTATCAATATATCATCACTGAGAAATACATACTGATGTTTCATTGTAACTGTAACAATTATTAGCACTGTGTGGCTAATATGTTTCTGACATAATTGAGTCTCATTGTTCAATTCAGTTGTCAATTTATTATGAAGACTTATATGTTACTAATTGGCTCACCGCTTCCCATGGTCACTGTATGTATTAATGTATATAAAATGTTCACAACTCTTTGTTCTTACATGATATTGATGTAGATACTCATTACAAAGATTATAGCTTGGCTGTTAAAAAATCTGTCAAAACTTGGTAAGGTTCTTGGATTGTTTTCAGTTTGGTTTGTGTATGCACCTTTTTTTTTTGGCAGATTATTCAGTAATTCTTTAATTTAATTTATCAGCTATTGGTCAAGTCTCTTTGCCTTTCTCTACCAGTTTAAGAAGCTTAGTAGTAAGTTATCTGGTCAAGACGCATCAGAAGTTTCAATATTTTTGCTGCAGCTAATGCAGAAGTCTATTGAAACCGGAAGTATGTGGGAGAATTGTGTTGTATGCTCAGACACTTACATGTGATAAATTGTTAATTAGATATGGGTTTGTCCATGGTGGATTAAGTGACACTTACAATTGAGTCTTGGCAATTGTTAATTATGCCTCCCTTGATTAGTAAATGTATTTCCTTTAATATGTTTTTTCTAAAATTATCCCTTTTCCGAAATTTTTTTCCAGAATACACTATGGTGCACCCCCTCTTCCTCTTCCTCCCACCCCATCTCCTACCTTTGACCTTTAATGTTTTAAATAAAATCATCTTAAAATTCTTTTTGCTTAAATTTTTGTCAACATAGCTATAATGAAATACAACATATCCTGTAAAAGTTCAGATACTATGTCAATGTTTGTCCTTTGCTAATTAAATTACATAACAAAGGGGGAAAAACAATGAAAAGCAAAAGAAGAAAAATAAATTCAAAACCTAAGGTGGCTTCTTTTTGCAAGTACTTTAAAATTCGATACCGAATAGAATAGGTTGAATCACCCAGCTTGATAGGAAGCACTAAATTATACAACCAATTTGGTTTCACTCATAAACTGTCTGAACATTGAAAACGCGATTGAAAGCTTCCAGCATTGTGAATGAACGAAACTCTTATTTGAATTTTTCTTCTATGTTTGCAGCAGAGGACATGCTTAATAGGTTAAGCAAGCATTGCCCAATGACTCACTCAATGTTTTTCCTCTTCACGCTTTTCAATGAAAACCAGAAATTGGGACCCACATCGGAGAGGAAATATAGGCTATTTTATCCCAAGGAGAAGAAGGTTTATGATGTTTCACTGACGAAGGACGAGATTAAGGAGGCACTATTGTCTGGCATTAGAAAGAGTCAGGTTCCGGTGAGTGGAGACATGTCAATGACGTTGTATCAGGGACAAACGTGGTGCATGGAAAATGACGGTTCTTTGGCGAAGAAGCTGCAAAATGCTCTTAATTACTTTTGTGGAGAAGGTCGGGCTGATTGCACTCCTATTTCTGCTTAATAGGAGAGAGATGGGGAGGGGGAAGGAGAGGGAGAGGGGGTGCACCGAAATGTATTCCTGAAATTTAATTTCAGAAAAAGGCTATTTTGGGGGAAAAAATATACTAAAGGAGGCACACTTACTAATTAAGGGAGGTAAAATTAACAATTGCCTTGAGTTTATTTGAGATTCTTTAAGTATGCAACATTATGTTCACCCTATTCTGTAAGCCTTTGTAGGCTCTCTGTGAGTATTCTTTCGAAAAGCCTTCACTTCATTATTCTTTAAGCCTCTGTAGGCTTCACTTCATTATTCTCTAAGCCTCTACAAGCTATCTATCCAAGTATTATTTTAAAAAGCCTCTCCAGGCTTCAAACCCTCAGTAGCATCTGCTACTTGACTCTCACAACAACCTACTATGGTAACTCACAACCTTCAGAAGCAGCAATCCCTTGATTACTCTTATGAGGTTCCCTATCCTAAACAGGTGTCATTTAGGGATAGGTACCTAATACATCTCACAAGGAAAACCCATCAATAAGCTCCCCTTGAGAAGATGTTTACAAACTCTCTATGGCTAGATAGAATAAAGAGGATATAGTTTAGAAGACGTATTGTAAATATGATTTCTAGCATAGTCATGAGTTTTGCTACTATTTATAAAAGTAAGTCTTCTGCAGAACGGTGTTGATCCTTTTGTTATCGTTGCAGATGTGAGAGACTCCTTTTCTTTGTACATGGTTGCCTTGTTAATGTAGGACTTGGCTCTCTTCTCTTCCAAATTAACTCGTTACATCAGGAGAGCTTCATCATGATAATGAATTAGTACACTATTGCATGGTATTGTTCTTCACAGCTTCTGGTGTGTGCTTCTCGATGTGTAGACACATCTGTCTACACTTGTCACTCTTTCTCTCTTTTGTTTTTCTTTTTTTTTTCTTTTCCTTTTATTTATATTGAGTTTGGATATTTTAGGGGTTTTGGGTAGCAAAGGCCCATTTTAATGCCTTAAAACTGTTGGGTAATTTGGGTTGGGTTGCAAACATGTAACAACCCAATCTGTTACTGTTTGCACCCCCAAAATTACTAACTGGCCAAAAAATAGCATCAGGCCATTGTTTATGTTTGTACCCACAACACTTACTAGAGGCATTCCTAGCAGATTTCTATTTTTTCTAAGCCCAAACTTTTTTATTCTTTCTTTTTTCCTTGGCCCAAACAATCATACACATCAACACAAATAATTAAACTTACAAACCTTTTAAATAAATTCAATCGTGTTATTCAACTATTTTCAATAAACATCAAATTACCAATAATTAAATAAATCGAACAAACAATCTCGAAAATAATTAAGTCATACAATATAAACTCAAATTAATTAAAATTTACATCGAACAATTAATATCATAAACACACATAATGAATTTATACATTAATTAAATTAAGCACTTTAATTCTAAATTTTTTTAAGCAATTAGTCACAATTTCTTGCATACTTAAATGCTTCACACCAACAATTCCATTTTAAGAAATGGTTAAATTTCTTAAAATTCATATATTATATATATTTTATATATTTTTCAAGCAATTGTGGTGCAAATATGTCTACTTCCAACAATTCTTCACCTACCATTCTAATGTTTAATGGTGAAAACTATCACATTTGGGCTGTGAAGATGAAATTTGTTTTAAGGTCTCAAGGTTTATGGAACGTTGTTATTTCTGAAGCTAATCCACCATCATTGAGAGAAAATCCAACAATTGCTCAGATCAAAGCACATGAGGAGGTCAATGACTAATCTCCGTCGGGGAACCTGATTGACCATCTTTAGTGGGGTTCTCCACTCCCAACCATGTTTTTTCCATCCACAAGGCTCGATCCCGAAACCTTGCTTAAGGGGACCGAACCTAGCACCACTTGGACCAACGACTTGTTGGTTGGATTTGTACATTTATTTATTGGTTATTATGTATCCATTCATACACTATTCAATTATGTGATAATTTTTATATTATTTTTAAATTACTTTTAAATTTTTAATTAGGTCCCTAAACAATTTTTTCAATTGGATCACTGGACTTCTATTTTTTTTAATTAGGTTCATGCCATTAAGTGGTGTTAATGACAGGGATATAAATTTAACCTAATAACAAATGATTTTTATTAAGGTTTAAATATATTTTTAGTCTGTGATTTAACGCTTTTTTGCTTTTCATCTTTACAATTTTTTTTTATTTTAGTCCTTGTAAATTATGTTTATTTTGTTTTCCGTCCTTAAAGCGGTTTAGATAGTGCTTTTTTCACTGTTCAAAGCACTATCTAAACCGCTTTAAGGACAAAAAACAAAAGAAACATAATTTGGAAGGACTAAAACCAATTTTTTTAAGGTCAAAAAGCAAAAAGCACTAAATTGAAAGGACTAAAAAGGTATTTAAGCCTTTTATTAAATATATGTTGCCAAATTTTAATTAAATATCCACATATCATTATTTAGTTGAAGAATATGACAAAATTGTAAGAAACGTATCTAATTTTTCTTCATTTTCTTAACCCAAATCGACAAAAAATGTTAAGTGTGGGCTCTTGTTCTGCTTTTGCAGTGGCTTTCTAGGTAGGTAGGCATTTAAATAAGAATTTATTGGACTAAATTTGTTAAGAGGATATGCCTTGTTTTTAGCTCTGCATCTTATCGCCTTATTTTTTTCCACTTTTATTACTCCTTTTATTAAAAGATTAAATAAATTTAATTCTCAAATAAAATATTTATTTATAAGGCAGAACAGTTAAACCCTAGTAACATGGGGCTATATATATATCCACTGTTCAGGAAGGTGCATGTGTTGAGAAATACAGAATTTTGTACACCAAAAAAAAAAAAGTACAGAAACATGCAATCAGAGATGCAACTATGGTCACCACTCCTCTGAACTTGTTGAGGATATCTTGTCAATGCTTCCAGTGAAATCTTTGATCCAATGCAAGTGCATGTGCAAGGGATGGAACTCCTTGATGTCCGATCCCTATTTCATCAAATTGCACCTAAGCAAATCTGCTGCAAAGGACAATTTGGAACACCTCTGATTAATCAGAAATGTCTACTTCGAATCTATCCCTGCAATCTACAAGGAATTGTGCACTGTAAGTTCCTTGTTCCATTCCCTACAAATTGAAAGATCCTTATTTAATTGCCCAAACATTGTAGATTCTTTTGGAATTTGTAACGGAAAAATGGATAAGTACCTTCTGGTCGGTTCATGTAACGGGTTGCACTGTGAGGTAAGAGAAAGATCAGAAGGATACCATGTTCAGTTTTTGAACAAGGCTACAAGGGTAATATCCAGAAAATCGCCAACAATGTGTTTTTCCACGGGCAGTAGCTGTGGTAGAACACAGTTTGGGTTTGGCTATGATTCTTCAAGTGACAATTACAAGGTGGTAGCAATGGCATTTACTCGGCTTTCACGTGATCAATCAATAAAAACTGAGATGAGAGTTTATGGCATGGGTGACAGTTGTTGGAGAAACCTTGAAGGTTTTCCTGATCTTTGGTCTTCACCTAAAGTTGGTGGAGTGTATCTGAGTGGACCCCTTAATTGGGTTGTTATGACAAATGATGCTGCTAAACTTGAAATGGTAATTATTTCTGTTGACCTGGAGAAGGAGACATGCAGATCATTGTTCTGACCGACATTAGTCTTTGCTTTGTTGATCTAAATATTGGAGTTTTTAGAGACTCACTGTGCGTTTGGCAAGATTACAACCACTCCCATCTTGGCATATGGCAAATGAGGGAGTTTGGAGACAACAAGTCTTGGATTCAATTAATAAATTTTTGTCATCTCTGTCTTCAAATTCATCCTTTTGAATCACAACCAATGTTTCTCCCATTGTGCATTCCTAAGAATGGGGACATCTTCATGCTGATGTTCACTAGCAACGCTGTTGAATACCGAACGATTTTCTATAACCAGAGGGATGATAAGTTAGAAGTTTCTAGCATTCCTGCACACAGCTTCTGAACTTTGAGGGGGCTCAACCTCAAGATTTTTACCGAAAGTTTGGTCATACCTTATTGAAATCAAGGTCGAATAGGCTGCTGTTTACTATTTTATTTACCTGAATTTATGATAGTTAAACCATTCATGTTGGGTTAAATTAATTATTTTTGTTGCTTCCATATTAACTAAATTTTTATATTACTTTCTATTGCTTATGGTTTATCTATGGATTGGATGAAGAAGTTTTGATTTTAAATATATTATATGCTAAAAGATGACTTTCCAAATTTCCAAAGAGCAAATTCATATATATAGTTAATTAAATTACATATTTAGACATGTGAACTTTTTAAATAATATTTTAGATAAATATTTTACAATAATTAACATATAAAATATTTTAGAAAGAGGTAGGACTTTAGAGTAAAACACCTGTGTTCCAGTTGAAAAATTATGGGTGAAATCCAATTGCTACATCCGATCAATATTTTTTTTCCCTAGTCTTCTTGACTGAAGACATTATAAATTATTTAAGACTTTCTTTGTCTATGGTTAATTTAATTATTTAAATGTAAATTACTAAATATATAAACTTCACAATGAGTGAAAAATAATTCCCAAAAAAATTCATTTTAGATGCATATAATGTTCACTCTGCAAGCAAATCCATTGGTGACCACCATTCATTCTTGCATGGTAGTAGTGGTGGATTGATTTTATTTTTTTTTGTTAATGATTTTGTGCCTTCTCTTGCAAAGCATTTATTTTAAATAATATATTGTTCTTTATATTGGCAAAATGAGAAATAACTAAAATTGTGTTTATGAAAAGAAAACTATAATAACAAATAGAACTCAAATGTTTAGAAAAAAATAATTTTGAAGAAATTTTTTTATCTAATATATGGCCAATGAATCTCTCCTATTACTATTAGATTTCAAAAGGACAGGATGCAAATGTTAACTAGTTCTACCTAGACAACTTGGGCAAAAATAAAAAAGTCTATAGCAAAAATAAAAATGAAAATTCATTATGTATAACAAGTCTCAAATTAAAGAAATACCACGTGACATCACAATGACTATTACCCAAAAACAAAAATAATTTTTGAATGAATTAAACATAACTAGAGAATTAACTCTATATGGTGGTGGCTAAAACAAATTTTACTAAATAAATTAATAAGCTATCGCTCAATGATCTCTAGGACTCGAGGGATTAGTCCCATGGCTTCCGGCTATGGGTACACCTTCCTTTCAGCAAAAAAAAAAGAATATAAATTCCATAAGTCATTTTTTTTTACAATTCTGCAATTTAAATTTCAATACAATTAAATCAAACTCACTGATAAGGGCATTATTTGAAGAATAATTCAAGGCTTAAATAACTTTTAGGTCCCTGATAAATTTCCAAATTTTGCTTTGAGTCCCTGATAAATTTTTTCGTTGTTTTGAGTTCCTAATTAAAAATTTTATTTTGGGTCCCTACCGTTAGTTAAGTGATGACGTCGCATCATCTAAACAGTTGATATATATTGGGAAGATCTATTTGGATGGTGTCACATCATCATTTAACTGACGGTAGGGACTCAAAACAAAAGTTTTGATATATCAGGGATTCAAAACAATGAAAAATTTATCAGGGACTCAAAGAAATTTTAAAAATTTATCAGGGATCTAAAAGTTATTTAAGCCATAATTAAATTTCAATACAATTTAAACTATAATAACAAATAGAACTCAATGTTTAGAAAAAAATAATTTTGAAGAATATTTTTTTTTTATCTAATATATGGACAACGAATCTCTCCTATTAGATTGCAAAATGACCAGTAGTAAAAGATGTATTAGAAAGAATATGATGGGGAGTATGCTCATCCTTATTTTGAAAATAAGTGTACTCACTTTTGTTTCATTTTTAGTTCTGTTACTGTTTTTCTTCTTTGCCTTGTATTTTCACTTTGCAACGCCGAGTACGAATTCCGTGCTTCTCATATCTTTCACCTTCTACTAAAGATCAACATTGAAGCCTTTCTCCTTATGATGATAAAACTGCAAAACAATTTTTTTTAATAAAATTGGTGATAATATAAAAAACCAAAGATGAGAAACAAGTTAAAAAAATTGATGTTGCAATTCATTCTTTCATAGCATGTCAAATAGGAAAATACAAAATAAGAAATGAATGGGGAAGTGGGTGTGGTTATGGGATTATGAATGTAGTAGCTTTGGATTATTCATCACACTCCCGAATCTCCTACCTATGTACTAGACACTCATGGTGATGTAGTTCAAGAGGATTTGCGTGTTTTATCCAGTCTTTGGGGCGATCGAGTAGAACAAGAAGATGATGCCCAACCTCAATCTCCCAAGAATATGCCACAAGAAGAGGGCTTCACTATACACCTCTCCAAGTCACAGCGTAAGAAGCTAAACAAGGAAAAGAGACAGCAAGACACTGATAAGTATCAAAAAGTTCATAGTAGGGTTGGTCCTGTTAATTTTGCTTGATAAAAATCATATTTTGGAATGCTTGTGGCCTGGGTTATCTAGACACGAGATTAGTCTTAAAGGAGTTCTGCTCCCAACATAAACCAGATCTTTTGTTATTAGCTGAACCCTGGATCTTACCTGATCAATTTCCTTCTACCTTCTGGTCTAGACTTGGTCTTAAACTGGTTTTTGTTAACGATAGGGGTGCCTTGAAACCAAACTTATGGGTTCTATGTAATTCCAATATCAATCCTTCTGTGATTTCTGTTTCCAATCAGTTTATTGCTTTGTCGTTTCTGGTGGATAACCAATCTTTTTTTAAAGTCGGGATTTACGCATGTACCACTTATATTTTAAGAAGGTAACTTTGGCTTGATTTAACCTCTTTGCAAAGCTCTTTTCAGTGTCCCTGGATGTTTGTAGCATATTATAATGCTGTTCTTGGAGCCCATGAAAAATGGGGTGGCTCTTTGCCCATTCGTGCTTCTTGTGAGGCGTTCCGAACTTGGATGGACAACTCTGCTCTCACTCACCTTCTTACTTGTGGGGCTTAGTTTACTTGGTCTAATGGAAGAAAGGGTCGAGCTCACTTCTATAGCTTGTTGTACCCTTATTAGAAGCCAATCAAACCATTTTCCTTTATTGTTGGTCCTTTAGAAGAATATGTCTTCTTTTCCTTCATCCTTTAAATTTTTCAACATGTGAGCTGATCACACAGATTATTGAAGATTAGTTTTTGAAGTTTGGAGCAAACCGGGAATAGGATGCCCTATGCAGGTGGAACTTCAAAGTTGGAATAAGTTGGTCTTCAGGGATGTCAATTAGAGAGTTCTTGAAGCACAGTCTAAGGTGGATGATATTCATAAGCAAATTCAAACCATGGGCTTCTCTGAGGCTTTACATGATAATGAATAGCAGGAGCAAAAAGTGTTACAACAACCATTATCTTCACAAGAGGAATACTGGAAACAAAAGTCTAGAATGGCTTGGGTTTCGCAGGGTGATCGGAACACCTCTTTTTTCCACAAAGTCACTAAGATTCATCAAGTCTACAAGCAAATGTCTATTTCAAAAAAAGATGGGTTAATTTTGGAATCACAACAGGCTATTGAACATGTTCTACAATTCTATTCATCCCTGTACGCCATAGAGAACCAATGTGTTCCCAATGATTTGGTTAGTTCTCTTATTCCTAGTCTTGTCACTTCTGAAGATAATGCGTTCCTCACTAACATCCCCTCTATGGACGAGGTGAAATAGGCTATTTTTTCCATGAACAGTGGCAATGCCCCTGGCCCAGATGGTTTTGGAGGGGGGCTTTATCATCGCTTCTGTCAAGGATGATGTTTTTAGATCAGTTTTGTAATTCTTTTCTCAATCATGGATTTTACCAAATCTAAAATCTAACTTGGTCGCTCTCATTCCCAAGTTTAAAGAAGTAGATCGGATTGAGGACTTTCGGCCAATTGCTCTTGCCAACTTTCAATTTAAAATTATTATGAAGGTGTTGGCAGATAGGCTCTCAATTATTGCTCCTAAGATCCTCTCTGAGAAGCAACATGGCTTTGTTAAGGGTCAAAGGATTTTGGATTGTATTGGCATAGCCTCTAAAGCAATAAATCTCTTGGACTCTAAATCTTTTAGTGGAAATGTTGCTCTAAAGTTTGACGTGAAGAAAGCATTTGATACAATCGATTGGGGTTTCCTCCATAGTGTATTAGCTGCTTCTGGATTTGACCGAATTTTTGTAGATGGGTGGATGTCATCTTACACTCTGCGAAGTTGTCCTTTTCAGTTAATGGACATGTTGTTGGCTTCATGGTTTGTAAATGAGGTGTACGCCAAGGGGATCCCCTCTCCCCTCTTCTATTTTGTTTGGCAGAAGACGTCCTTAGTAGAGGTATAGCCAACCTGGTTTCCACTAGACAGATGCAACCTATGTCTAGCCTGCATGAGTTTAGAACTCCTAATCATATTCTCTATGCTGATGACATTCTTGTTTTTTGCAAAGCTACACAACAGAATCTTTCTAAATTGATGTCTCTCTTTCATCGTTATGGGGAAGCTTCAGGGCAATATCTCAGTTTGGAGAAGTGTAAATTCTATGCCAGTGTGATGTCTCATAACAGATTGCAAAGCATTCACCAAGGTCTTGGCTTCAATGCTGGTGGCCTCCCTTTCTCTTATTTGGGTGTTCCTTTGTTCAAAGTTAGCCCAAGGCCTAGACATTTATGGCCCATTCTTGATAAGATTAAAGCTAAGTTGGCTTCTTGGAAAGGTTCCCTATTGTCCATCATGGGTAGGGCTCAGTTAATTAAATCAGTGGTTCATGGGATGAATTCTTATAGCTAACGGGTTTATCCCTGGCTAATTTCTTTATTGAAACTCTTAGCCACTTGGTTGAGGAATTTTCTTTGGTCTGGAGAAATTTCTACTCGTAAAGTGGTAACTGTTGCTTGGCACAAGGTTTGCAAGCCAATCAGGGAGGGCAGACTGGGTATTCGGTCAGCTAGAGAAATCAATGATACTACCATGTTTAAGCTGGAATAGGACATGTTGTCATCCTCAAGACAACGGGCTTCTTTTCTCAAGGATCCTTTTGGGAGACAGAGATATAACTTTAGATATGTTCATTCATCTGTGTGGCCTGGTATTCAAAAGTACTTAGCAATTTTGCAGGATGAGAGCCATTGGATAATAGGTGATGGTAGTGGTATAAATTTATGGACGAACACATGGCTTGACAGACCAATTGTTGATATCTTAAACATTCCTTTGGATGTTCGCCCCAGTTTAAAGTCCACTGTTCAAGATTTTATTATGAATAAAACACGGTGCATCCCTGTTGTTATTGTATCAAATTATCTAGCCTTAGTTTTTCAGATTCTTCAGATAATCATCCCTATTACTCCTACTCTGGACTGTCTAGTTTGGGAGCATTCTAAAAATGGGAAGCTAACATTTAAAGATGCTTTTTTATATCTTCACCCAGTGCAACCAGTGTGCCCATGGACTAAGTTTACTTCGCTGCCATTTGTGCCACCTTCGAGATCCTTTTTGCTTTGGCAATTTATTCATCAAAGGCTTCCTACAAATGAGGCCCTCTAATCTAGGGGTTGCATTGTGGTTTCCATATGCAGCTTATGTAATAATGCAGCAGAGTCTTCTTCTCATTTGTTCTTTCATTGTCCTTTTGCAAAACACATGTGGAATTGGTTGGCTTCGATTTCAGGCCATTAGTTTAACATTCACTCACCTTTGGATGTTTTATCCATAGGCATTTTGGATGTTAGTCCTCAAGTTAGAGATGTGCTGCTAGCTGGATTTATTAACACTCTTTGGGCAATTTGGTATTGTCGAAATCATTCTCGGTTCCAAAATGGTTGTATCTCGTGGCAGCATGCTACTTGCCTTATGTTTGCTAATGTCTCTCTCTTAGGAAAGTTGACCTCGAATTGCATGAGATCTTCTATGCAGGATTTTCATACTCTTAAAGCTTTTAATGTGGAAATTCATGCAGCAAAGGCAGATAAAATTAAGCAAGTTAATTGGTTCCCTCCTTTGAGACATTGGATAAAATGCAATACGGATGGGGGCAACCCAAGGAAAACCAGGCCATGCTGCTTGTGGTGGACTATTTCGGGATTACACCGGTGCTTTTGTAGGAGGCTTTGCTCTTTATATTGGTATATCTCATGCATTTTGTGCCGAGCTTGAATGTGCTGTGTTAGCAATTCAAATTGCATATAACAGAGGCTGGCATAAATTATGGTTGGAGGTGGATTTGCGTTTGGTTATTAAAGCATTTCAGGATGTTGATTTGGTACCTTGGGACTTTAGAAACCTATGGGTTAATTGTTTGTTTATAGCTTCTCTATGGACTTTCATATTTCCCATATTTATAGGGAAGGTAACGCTTGTGCAGATAAACTTGTCATTGTTGGTCTAGCTATTCAGTCTTACTTTTGGTGGGATTCTGTCCCAATTTGTTGCTCGAAAGTATTCCTTCGTAATAAGATGGGCCTTCCAAATTATCGCTTTCGTTAGTTGCATCGATTTTGGTTTGGTCCCCCCATGAAGATGTTATCTTTTTATCTTTTTTAATAATACTGTCTTGGCGTGCTGCAGATGATCAATTGGTTTGGGGGTGGCAACATAGTCGGGATGTCTAAACCTTTTGTGGTTATTAGCTCATCCTTTCTAAAAGAAAAAAAAACAAAACTTTCCATGTAAACGTGACTGAAAATGTTATAAAATTAAATTTAATAATTGATAGTTAATAATTGTCATAAAGACTATTTAAGTCAATTTTCCAAAAACTAAACCAGACTGATTTAGTAGATGAGAAAACTAGTGTACCGGTCTAGTGACTAGTGAAAATAAACCACAAAATTGACAAATAATAGAGTTGTAAGTCACTCACAATATGTAAAAGATAAGTTGTGCTAATAATCAGATCCATCACTATAGAGAGATGAAACAAATAAAGTAGTACATATAAGTAAAGGAACCAATGGATTGAGCTCTTTTTAGCAAATTATTGGATCAACCTATGAAATAAAACATAGCAAGTAAAACTGAAAAAGTTGACAAAATATATAGAAAAATATAACCTTTACACATTGTTAGCACAATTTTTTTTACACTGTTAATCAACCAGAAATTACCTTAGGTGTGACTTTTGAAGTAGTTATTATAAAAGTTAATTATTTTTACCATACATGGCAACATGGTTGGATGATGGTATTTTTTTTTTTTACACACTATTAATGTATTTAATTTAATTTCTACAAAGAAACAAGGACCAAACAAGCAGGGGTGTCAAGGCTTCCAGTAGAGTCAACGAGGAGTAGGCATTGAGGGGCAAAAGTGAGGGGCAAAGAGAGGGAAAATGAAAATCGTAGATGTCATAAAATCATTGGAAATAAATAATGATAATGACAAGGAAGAGGATGGGAAAAATTGGTTGTTCACAATTATGATATGCACATGTTATCAAATAGAAGAAAAATAAAATTAAGACCCAATTTGAAAGTCATCACATCAAATATAGAAAGTCAAAATAAAATCATATGAAAATCCTAAATCACATGGAGGTTGTCAACATAGGTATTAAATAAATTGATGACAATGTTTTCATTTAGTTTGAACATTATAAAATAGTCAACTTCTGTTGATTATGGGTTGAACATGTGAAGCTGGTTGTAATGAGCTTCTGAAAGAAACTCTTCAACAATGGCTCTCTTTTCTTCTGCTTCTACTTTTCTTTGAGCAACAAGCATTTCCTGAAAAATTCATGGTAAAGCATGAAACATTTTTAGTGAAGAATATTGTGCTAATTCCAATTTGTACTTTTATTTTTTGTTTTTCAAAGTGCTATTTAAATCGCTTTAAAGACGAAAAACAAAACAAACATAATTTGCAAGGACTAAAACCAAAAAAAAATTGCAAGGACTAAAAAGGTATTTAAGCTACATTATTTATTGGAAACTTTGACAGTAAAAATTGAATTTTCATGTTGAACAGCGATAAAATACACTAAACTCTAAAATAAAAAAAATTCAATATCCACTTCTTTTTTCTTTTCACTAGCAAACATTTCTTAATATTGCAGCAATATTTAAGAGGAAAAAACAATTTGAAAAGTAAAGAAAAATACAAAAACATCCAAAATAATGACCACACTAACTTCAGTTTTTGCTTCTTTGTTTTTCTCATTAGCTAGGATCATTTCCTGAAAATTTTAGCAATATTTTAAAACAACTTTTTGAATAGTAATCAAAAGTATGAAACATTAAAAAATATATATACTCACTTTAGTTTTTGCTTCTTTGGTTTTTTCTTCAGCCACGATGAATTCCTGAAAATACTAGCAATGTTTTAAAACAACATTTTGAATAGTAAAGGAGAATACAAAATATGTATACTCACAACACTTTCTGATTCATTATTAACCATCTTTTTTTTTTTGAAAATTTTAGCAATATTTAAAAACAGCATTTTGAATAGTAATGAAAAATATTCAAAACTCCCAAAATAAGCATACACACTAAAAAGAATATGTGGATCATTAATGAGAATGTTTTTCCTGAATACATTGACAGTAAAATTTAAAATATCATATTCAAATGTGATTTAAAATGCCAAACTTTACATGCACACAATAAACAAAAGAGGACTGAACTTTTCTAATTTTGAAAAGAAAAATTCTAGCACCACCATCTCTAACGTACTCTTTGTTACTAGTTGAAATTTATTGAAATTAACAAAATTGTGTCCTACTATTTATATAATAAGTCCCACTCATTAGCTTGTAGTTGTCAGTAAACTTTGTCCAATAGTAGATGTGTTTGAAAGAATATGCTAGGGAATATGTTGCTAGCACTCCTTATTTTGAAAATAATAAGAATACTCACTTCTGTTTCAATTTTAGTTTTGTTACTGCTTTCTTCTCTGTCTTGTTTTTTCACTTTGTGATGCTGAGGACGAATTCCATACTTCTCGTATTTCTCAACCTCCACCAATGATCGGCATTGAAAGCCTTTCTCCTTATGATGATAAATCTGAAAAAAAAAAGATAATAAAATGAGCAATGATAACAGAAAGCAAACATGAGTAAACTTGTTAAAAAAGTTGATGTTGCAATTCATTCATTCCTAGCATGTTAAATAGGAAAATATAAAATGATAAATAAATCGAGAAGGGGGGGGGGGGTATAGTTATGATCTTAGAAATAGGGTAGCTTAGGATTTTTTTATCACTCTCCACTTTAAGACATAAAGGCCCTTAGCCCTTGGTAATTAAGGGTGAGTGAAACAATATCCTTATTAATTAAATCTGGGTATGAAGGGATTAAATAGTTTGAAGTAGAATAGATGAATAAAATGAAATAAAAATGTTCAACATTAATTGAACATTTTGGAGATTTAATTTTTTGATTGTAGGTAAGAATTAAAAGAATTTGGAAAAAGGCAGGAATTTTCACAATGTTACACCAAATTCCCAAAAAATATTTTTATCATCATTTCACAAGTAAAACCATCATCACAGGTCATTAAAATCAACAATGCATCCAGCACAAATCATGCAAAATTTCGTTGATCACCATAGACATAAACAACACCACAAGTCCATTTCTTCACAAAACAAGTTAACAACTCAAATAATCAATTTAGATCATCAAAGTCAAATAAAACTACATCAAAGTATAATTTATACAATGAACATTAAACAATCATAAGTTTTTGTATTTTTAAATGAATTTAGTTGTGAAACTGTGCTTAGCTTCCCGTGTCAATGTGACCGAAATTGTTATGAAATTAAATTTATTAATTGATAGTTATTAATTGTTAAAGGCACTAGAGTATGTTAGTTATTAATTGTTAAAAAAATTATTCAAGTCAATGATCCAAAAACTGAACCAGACTGACTTAGTAGACCAGAAAACCAGTGTATTGGTCTAGTGACGGGTTAAAATAAACCATAAAATTGACACACAAAAAAAGTATCAAACCCACATTCCAGAGCTAGCCTCTGTCCTACTTTGAAGGAACCAATAATAGAGTTGTAAGTCACAATATTTGGCCTACTTTCTTTCTCTATCATCACATCAACCGGC
Source organism: Pueraria montana var. lobata (assembly GCA_026413185.1). Taxonomy (NCBI): domain Eukaryota; kingdom Viridiplantae; phylum Streptophyta; class Magnoliopsida; order Fabales; family Fabaceae; genus Pueraria; species Pueraria montana. Next base: position 63,758,535 of record CM048650.1, on the reverse strand, counting down.
CTCCAGAAGATTTGATCAAACCTTCTTTGCATAAAACATTAATGGAAGCGTCATGTCTTCCTGCTTGAACTGTTTACAAACATCCATCGCATCAGCATACTTTCTACCTTTAGATCACTGGGATCAGGACCCTTGGTAGGTTAAAAAAGATTGAGCTTGCCTTGAATGTATTGGAAGGGTCTAGGAATAGAGTATGGAAACACTGTTTATTGCTTTTCTTCCATGATTAGTGGACATGGAAGGATGATTGCTTTCTGGAGGCGGTGAGTTTATTCAGGAGCATGGAAACACTTTGGCTTTGAACCTAATTTGGTTGCCTACCATGCTATTATCGATGCAGGGGTGCAAAGGGGAAATTTCCTTTGAAATAGTTGTTGATTTTTTAGAGTGGCTGCCAACTGTTCGCTAGATTGGCTTACTTACAATTCATTTGTCAAAAATGGTGGATGGATCTTGTAAGGTATGTTATCCATGTGGGGGTGTCTGTTAAGATTTGGCCCAATGCGGTGGCCGGTGAATATAGTACTTTGATGGCTAGCTATTCTAAGGCTGAGCGCTTTGACAACATGTACACCCTAAATGTATATGATGAAATGAAGCGCCTCATGATTAGGTTGGACAGGGTGTCTAATAGTACACTGATGGGAGAATACGCAAATCTTGGTTGGTTTGAGGAGGCAGTGGGTAAGGGTAAATTTAGAGAGATGGAGACTTGTGGAATAAAAATGACATAGTAACTTATAATGCACTAATTGAGGGATATGGAAGACACAACAAGTATGTTGTGGTTTGAAAATTATTTGATGACATGAAAGCAAGACACATTTAACCTAAGGATCTAAATTACTCAACATTGATTGAAATATACACTAAAGGTAGAATGAATGTTGAGGCGATAGATGTTTATAGAGATTTCAAGAAAAAAAAGCATGGTTCTCTCATTGATGCTTTATGCAAAAATGGTTTGATCAAATCTTCTTTGAGGCAGGTCCCCCCATGTTTTGTTTCTAGTTTCTTTTGCTGGTTTAATATATCTTCTTAGGCGTGCTGTTTTGCATGCCTTTGTTTGACAATAAAAAAATCTTCTTTGAGGCTCAGATGATAGAGAAAGGAGGTAGGTTAAATGTGTTGAACATTACTTCTTACATGGGGAAGGAAAATAGTGGGATAAAACCCTAAACCCTAAACCTTATGTAATCAAATATTTCATTTCATTTTTTCCTCATTTGGAACAATGACATACTATAATTTGTGTGGACTTCTTGATCATATTAAGGTTACTACTTGGAATATGGTTTTTCACCAAGTAAAGCATGGACATTGCTTATTGTCTAATTGGTGTATTAACCCTACTGCATGTATTGCTTCTTGGTCTAAATAGGATGCTCTTATCTCTGCTATTTCTATCTAATATCCTATTTGTAGAGCTGGTTTTCCTATATTTTCTTATGGTTTTGTTTCATATATAGGGGAAACCTTTGGTCTTTAAGTTGTATTCCTAGTTGAGTATCACTTGGATTCTATATCAATAATAACTGTTTTTGCTTCTTCAAAATTAAAAATTGCTATTAATAATTAACTTCTGGACACTAAGAGATCCCTTTGAAGTAGGATGTCCATCAAGTGAATTTTGGATGGTTACATGGAAATTCAAACTTGTGTCCATAATTTATTTGTTATCTTTGAAAGAAAGTTTCTATTATATCATTTTACCACTAAAAAAATTTGCCATTTATCAACCAAAAGATATGCAAATAAAGTCTTTGTCTAACAAATTAAATTATTAGAGTAGACATTATGGATCCACACTTAAAGTATGATGTATTTTATTAATAATTGATGTATTGATGACATAGGTCAATGTTTTATACCAGAATGGTATATAAAAGTATCATATTTTTGTTGTAAAATCACAATGTTTGTACTAACATTTTAATTTTTATTACACATTGACTATTATAATGAAGGCTAATTTAATGTCAAACAGATAGTAAATGACATTTTTTTATAGTAGTGTACAAGCTAAGAGCTTTAAATGAAGTACAAATATACTCTAAAGAGGTTAGTTTATGCACAAACCTTGATAACTTATTTTTCATTTGTATTGAAGTGTAATGAATTAATTGAATAATAGATTTTTTTCTATTTTGAAGAATCTTGTATAAAAACTACTCATCCTGGTTTGAAAAGAACTACTTTGTAAATGTGCAACATACTGCTCAAACTAACTATTTACTCTTAAGAAATATATTTAAGAAATAAATCTCTATATCCACTATGCATAATATTTACTTATAACTCCAACTATATATATGAACAAGTTTGATAACTTTCTCTCCTAGAATTTATTTCATAATAAAACAATTGAATTAAGAAAATTTACTTATAATCTTATCTTGACTCAAAAAGGAAGAAAATAAATAAACATCAAATTCTCATTTTAAATTGGATTACATACCTTGTCAACCCTTTTACCACAACTTCGTGGTCTCAATTCAATGTCCCAATTTTTATTCAATTCATGTAGTGGTTTGGGGTGTCTTCCTCTTTTTAACCTTGAATTCTGTGTCGTGGATGGGGTTTCATTCTAATAATAATACAAAGGTATATAAGGTAAACATATTGATAAAAATGAAAATAGAGATTTGAAGTGTGCAATGATGTGTCCTTTTAGGACTGAAAGTGTAACACCCTAAAAATTTACAACTCAATATAATAAATATTGTGTCTGTGTGTTCTGTGAGAATTTAATTAGTATTGAATTAATTACAATAGAAATCTGAATTTAATTGATTAAAAAAATAGATTATATTTATGTTATTTCATGTGACAAAATTTAGTGAAATTAAAATTTAATTAAAATCTAATTTTTACACTCTGAAATTACGCTGTGTAAAATTAGACAATAAATTTACACTGTAAATTAATTATGTGTAGGATTAATTTGAATTACACAATGTTCTAGGTAATTAGCACAATACTCTATGTTAATTAGCTAGAAATTAACTATTTTTGGTAAAAGTAAAATTACCATTTTTGCTTAATCTCACTTTAACCATTTTAAGCTAAAATTTAATTCAAAAATTCAAATCTCTTCCTTGCTCATTCTCTGCTGGTCCGTGGCACTCTCAAGGGGGAGTAGAAGAAATTTTCTCTCAACTCTCTCTTGCTCTCCATTGTTCCTCACCTCCAAAGCTTAGGTAATTTTTGTCAAAATTTAATTTTGATTCCATGCATACAAGTGTTTAGAATTTCAAGCTCTACAATTGTATGGTTTAAAATTTTAATTTTGATACTTAGGGACTTAACGACTCTCTTAAGACTCATTCTCTTCATCTAATCCATTTTTCTTGAGCTACATTGAGGTATGGAGGAGTTTCCCCTTTAAACTTAATTTGATTAAATGCACCATTTTGTTCATGGTGGCTGCTGGCTGTTTGGAGTTTATTTTAATATTTTCGTGGACCTTTGTGATGAGTTAAGACCATGACTAACTGTTTTTATGCCTCTGGAATGCATACAAAAATTTTCAGAATTTATTGAGTTGATTTAGTTTTTTTAATAGATTTATTTTTTAGTGCTATGAATCTGTTCAGCACACTGTTTCGAGTATTTGATCTAGTTTGGAGTGATTCACAAAGTAAGACTACAAAACCTTGCTACTAGTTGTGAGTGATGTCCCTGAATTGTTTCAGATTTTACTGGGTAGATTTAGTATTTTAAAATAAATTCTCTTTTTGTTTCCAGAAAATCTGCATTTCACGTTTAAATAGGAGAAAATTAGTTTTATTGTGAAATTTCATGTGGGAAAAGTATATGATGATAATTCACCTGTGTGGTGTACTGTAATTTTCTTAGAATTTATTAAGGTGCTTTACTATTTTTAGATGATATATTATTGTAAAAACTGATTTCTAACAACAGAGGAAGATAAATGGAAAAATGATATGTGGGGTAGGAATTAAATTCTGGGAAAAATATATGTTGTAAATTACTTGTTGCAGATGGTCCCTGTAAATTTTCACTGATTAATGATGAGTTTTACTATTTTTGAAATTTCCTATACTCTATTTTCAGTGTGCAGCCAGTTTTGGAAAATAAATTAAAAATCATATTCTTGCTTTATTTATTGTATTTACTTGACTTGAAGACCGAGAGGAATGTGATCCTCGGGCAATTTGTGTGTTGGAAATTTGAATGTGCATGTTGTGTTGTGTGTATTGAATGATATGAATGTGGGAAGGGGACAAATGGACTCTACTATGTGAGAGTGCATTTGTAGGCTAGAAAATGGATTCTGGCACTTAACTTTGATTTATTGTGAAAGCAATAAATAAACTTTTAAAAGAGTATGAATAATTATAATTATTTAGACTTAGTAAGTTTTAGGCACCTTGACATGTGGGCATCAATTCTTAAACTTGAACTTAGAAAATAAACTAGGACCTTTGCTTGGAGTCGTGGACTAAAGAATAAAATTTAGCATAATACTTGAGAGAGGGTAAGGATTTACATAAAAATTAATAAAAAATGTTTAGAATCATGAATGGGTTCGTGATGGGATTAGTAGTGCATCTACTCTTGTATGTTTGTTTGTTTGTTTGTGATGTGAATGGGAGGAGAAGGAGGAACCTTTTCCACTCCCAACGTGGTGAGGTAGTTTAGTACGACATAATGGCAATATAGGTGATGCAATGTTCGTGGAACGTGATTCTCTGTGATGGTTAGCTGTGGAAGAAAACTTGGAGAGGTTGTGTGGGGAGCTCCGACTGTGACTTGTGTTGTGAAGGATGGGATTTCTGTGTGATAGTGATGAGCTCATGATACTAAATTGATCGTCGTCTGGTACCTTTAATAGAGGAGTCCACACAAACCTGTAAGGACAATCCCAGTGGGGAGAGTCATTGAGGAGTTAGTCCTTAGAGATTGGATGACCACAAAGTGGTACCTGGGAAATGATCACAGGTGTGACCGACCTTGGGGGTAAGGGCCAAGTTGTGACATTGGGTCACATAACCGACTTGGCAACCTCGACTAAACGCAAGCCATTATCATGTTGGTGAGAGCCCCATTATCGTACCATGATGAGGGGGTACTCCCAATAACCATCCAACTTAAATGTGTAAGACCATTGAGTTTTGGGAGTTTCAGTAGCAACGGGCCTGAGATTGATGAATTAATAATTAGTCAACATGTGTGATTAGGGTCATGAATGAGATCATAAGAGAACCATATTGTGTGGTTTGTTATGTGTATGTGACCGTGAGGTTGTTTATTTGTGGCTTGGTGGTGGGAGACTTACTCCATACACCTTTATTTTTCAGGTGCAGATGGAGCCACCGAGGGAGCCAGTGATCCACATAGCCATTAAGACCCTTAATGGCTACTGGGTCCATGACCCACTCGCTGAGGAGGACACATTCTATGGCGAGGTCTTGTACCTAAATCTGCTACTAGGGAGATTGAGGACTCTGTGGAAGAGGATCTATCTGAGGATTCCTCTCCTAGATGTAGGATAGGTAGTTATGATCTTTTGCCTAGTCAGAGTAATTTAGGGAATACTTAACTGATCTATCTAGGTTTTATGTCTTTCTTGATCTATTCAGGGGAGGGTAGCTTATATATGGCATATGTACTAATGGTTATTTATTTCTGCCTTTTGATATACTTATACCTTATATCTTCGGTCTATATGTAGCAATGTATGTGGACCCTGACATAGTACTTTATCTGACATTAGTACTTATTATATTATGATGTATGTTCAGTAAATCATGTGTATGGTATTTTCTGTACAATGTCGTTAAATTGAACTTATGCGGATCTAGAAGTACATGATGACGTGCGTGAGGTATTTTGGATTTGAGTAAGAAAATTTGTTTTAATTAAATAAAAAGGATTTTCAAAAATACTCGACCAAAATTGATTACTTAAATGGTTTCATTATAATAAAATAAATATATTTTCTTACAATAAGCGTTGATATAGAAATATATGTGCACTCTAAATTAGGGTGTTACAGAAAATACATACCGTTGCTAGATGAGTGGAGACTTCTGACACAATTAGAGGAGATGTATTTTCTTGTCCCTGATGAAAAAAAGTGTGTAAATTTATGAATAGATGTGAATATACAATTGAAGTTTATATAAGGTATATATGCTAGAAAAGATATTCATGAAAATAAACAAAGAAATTTAAAGTGTGCAAATTGATGGGGTGTCCTTTTAGGATTCCATGTATCGTACGTGCAATTGTATCATAGTCCAGTTGGAACTCTTATATGTGTTTGAGAATTGTTAATTGATTAGTTATTTTAAAATTTATAAGCTAGTTAGCCTATAAGTTAGTTAATTTGACATGTGAAATATTTCTATAAACCAGTCAAATAAAAAAAATAGTTAGATAATTTGACATGTGAAATACACTCGTTTTTCTTGATAAAGTGTGCAAATATATGATTAGATGATATATACAAGAAGTTTATAATGGAAAATTGAATTCTCTTTTGACAAAAAAGAAATTTTAAATTATATATATATATATATATATATATATATATATATATATATATATATATATATATATATATATATATATATATATATATATATATATATATATATACATACCTCATTTGTTGGGCTATCAACGGCATCACCACAATCAATGTAATAGTCAGTAGGAATGTAAAAGGATATTGGTGTTGCATATATAGGTTCATCATCATTTAATCTTGAATGAGTCATCCTTAAGAGATGTTTGGAATTCCTCCTACATTAATGTAACACAGACAAGGAGATAGTTAAATTATCAAAAATTAATAATATATATGTACTCAGGATTTAGAAGACAAAATTTGTGTTGTGAATTAAAAAAAAAAATTCAACATATGATTGATCTCAAACTAAGCAAACAATGAATTGTATTAAATAGAAACATCTATTGGCTTTATCTGATTTCATCCATCTCACTATTCATTTATAATTGAATAATGTATTTTGATATGAAAAGATGGTGTGCCCGAAGAAGAGAGACTCATAAGTTGATTAATGGAGTTTATACACACACACACACACACATACACACATAATATAATCTAATAATTTATTAATTTTACATATATATTGATCAGCAAAGAGAATGAATTAAAAGAATATAAAGGATATCCCAACCCTTACAACAGTATAGAAACAACCACTACAAGGTTTTTAGGCAAATCATATGTTCCAAAACAGAGAAAAGAACAACCTATTAGTGTTGTGTTAATCAAAGTATAAGTTCTAATCGACCAAATATGTATGTAAGTATGTACGTATACTTTCACAACAAATTTTATACTATTTATATAAAACCATTCTCATATGTAAGCTCATAGGTGAATATACAAATATATTTCTTTTATATTTGTCACTAAATACCAGTCACAACCTTAGTTCACTAAAATGACCATATCTTGAGCGGCAAACTTTATTTTTTAGTGATTCCAAAGTCATTTGTTAGCTAACATCTAGGTGGTACATTTCTTATGAGGACAATAAGTCTAATCCATTCATTACTCTCATAAAAGAGGTCCAGGGATCCCACGCTCATCGCATGAACCCCCCATGCTTAGTGCCAGGAGGTCTGAGAACTCCCATGCTTTCTGCCTCTTCCAAGCTTAGCACTAGAATTGATGCTTAGCATCGGTCTGTGATTATGCAAAATTTAGGTTTGCAATTTGTGCCTTTTGGGGCCACTCAGGGGCTCCCAATTCATTCTCAAACACCCAACACATAATTAAGATTCTACAATTGATTCCCAGCATGTTTTTAGTCTTTTCAAAGTAACAAACACAACCCTAACAACAATTCACCAATCAAACAATTATCCCTAAATCCCTAATTCTTCAAAGACATCAAAAGGGGGAAAAGCATACCATCAATCAAACACTCAAGATACATCAAGCAATTAATAAATTTGTGCTTTAGGGTGTTCACAACCCATCCAATTCATAAAATTAATAAAATTGGAACATAAATCCTATTAGGGTTTAGGGCTAACCCCTCTACCCATGGTTAATGGCACACCTACGAACAAGAGTTCCCCCTACCTTGAATGATGAAAGTGTAGTAAGGTTGAAATGGCACTCCTCTAATTCACACTCGGCTTCAACAACTCTTCTTGAAGACCCTATGAGAGAACTTATCAGTAAGAGAGGTAGAGAGAGAATATAGGAAAATAATTGGGTTGTACATTTACCTATACTTGCAATTTAAGCTCCTTGGAAAAGAGGAGTAAAACGCTTTTCTACAGCTGGAAAAAAAATATGGGGTGGGGGTTGAAGATTTACAAGTCTTATCCCAATTTTAGATCTAGTGAACATTTTTTCTACTCTTCTTGGCTGAAGAAGATATTATAAAATATTCTATTTTTCTATCCTGTGCAACCTTGCACCATACACAGGTTAAGACTCATTAATTATCCACTTTCAACCAATTCTTCATTAACTAATTAATTATGATTCTTTGAGAAAAGCAAATTTCTCTCTCCTATTTTATGAACTCACCTCAATGTAATCTCTCTGTTCCACTAAAATAATAATAATTAATAGTTTCTGATTATTTGTTTCATAAAATGCAGAAAGTAAAAAAAATTAATGATTTTAAATGATTTATATAAAGAAAAAAGTATTTTTATAATATTTAAAGTATAAGTATAAATAATCTTTGTGTTATATTATAACTGGTTTTACAAGTTATAAAAAGTTATAATATAAAACCCGTGTTCGAGTTGCAAAATTATGGGTGAAATCCAAGTGCTAGATCTAATCAATATTTTTTTCCTAGTCTTCTTTATAATATATAATTATAACAAGGTAATTAATTTGTGAGTACTATCTAGATATAAAATGAAAATTTGTTGAAGAAATCAAGTAATTAAAATCGGTATAGTATAGTAATAAATCTAATTAAATATTTAGACAAATTAACTTTGAAGAAAATTTTCCTTAACAAAAGTGATTTTAAATGATTTTCCCGCCCGAAATAAGGGCACTCTAGACAATTCTTTTTTATTTTATTTATTTTATTTATTTAATAAATCATATTAATTAATGAGATATTTAATAGAAAGTGAGTTTTAAATGCACAATTATTATTATTTATTGTGGGAAGGATAATGGGTTTTAATGACATTATTAATGAGTATTTGAATTCATGTATTTATTAATGGGTTATTATGCATTCATTTATTATATTTGTAAATTTTAATTTTTAAAACTAAAAATATCATAGTTAATTATTGCTTAATAATATTATCTGGAGTGCACAAGTTTGATAGTGTTTCAAAAAATTATTACTCCCTCCATCCCATATAAGTGTCGTGTAAGAAGAAAAAATAAGTCTCAAAATAAGTGTCACTTTTAGTTTTTCAACGTAATATTAATTACTTTTATCACTTCTAGCTCTCTTAAGTGTCATTTTAGCTTTTCAATGTAATATTAACAAGGTTAGTTTCATAAAATTGCTACTCTCTTTCATATATTTATTAACTTTTCTTAATCTTTGTAAAACTAACATAAGGATACACTTATTATGGGACGGAGAGAGTAATATATAATTTTTACAAATATCATATACTACCTCTATGTTCCTTATTAATTGTCAGATTTTTAAAATAAATGTGTTCCTGTTTATCTGTCATTTTCAAAGTTCAAGATAACATTAAATACTCTTTTGTCAATTATACCCTTACTTTATACCTAATCTTTAATTAATTTACCCTTAAGCATTTATTGTGGAATAGAAATGAAAAAGGATAAAATAGGAAATTCCACAACTATTTTATTAGGATCAAGAAAATTTATTACATTTCTTGGTTTCTACATAGAAACCTTAAAAGATAGATAAAAAGGAATGAAGGAAGTATATTCTATGTCCAACATAAAAAATTCCGTGCATCACACGGGTACAAACACTAGTTATAAATTTTAAGAATGAAAGAAATAATCTTTTTTTTTATTGCATCATTAAGATAAGAAATAGAAAGGAAAAAAATGAAACTAAAACACCTTAATGTGTGACAAGAACATATGGAAAAAATTTTAAACAAATTAATCAAATAACAGGATTGTATGTTTTGACACAATACTTGTATGTGTGACATGATGGATGACAGGTTTTATGAGTAGGAGCAATGTACTTGTTAGGGCCTCTATCACTTTATAAGGGTTGAGGTACCTCTTATAAATGCATATGATGAAAGCAAGACCAGTTGTCACCGTCTTCCCTTCATGCCAACCTTGGCATGTAAAGAAAATGTTAGTCAAATACTATCAAGTGTGAACTTTATTATTAATGATTTTTTGGCTTCTTTTTACAAAACATTTATTGTAAATATAAATATATGGATTATTTTTATAATATAATAAATGATAAGGAAATATAACTAAATCTGTAAACAGAAAATATTAATTAAATATTTGGAAACATTTAATTTTTAAGAATATTTATTGAAGTAATAATTATCAACATATATTATTATAATAAATAAAAATGAAATAAAAAACATTCCTCATAGAGAGAGTGTTAAAAAGAAGTGTCAGAGAAAGTGTCGCTAGCATTCCTCATATAATTTTTTTTTTTTACATTTTGATAGTAGTTTTGTAACCAAACATCCAAATGTAAATTATAATATTGAACTTGTAAAACTAAGTAATGACATTATTGACCAATAGAACAAAAAATATTTATAAAAAAGGTATTTGCTGTATTAAAAAGCTAATAATTATTAAATAATAAATATTTTAATTGACCAAAAGCATTTGTCAAAATATATCAAGTAGGGATGATAAAAAAAAGATCTATATCCATGGATACCCACAGGTAAAATCTACTATGGATTGCAAATGGATAATTTAATGGATACCCATTTATTAACTATGCGAGGGTGGGTAGTAACGTACATACTTTGAAATTATATATAAAGTAAATTACTCTAATCTATTTTTAGTATAGATATATGTTTTAAAATTATTTATTTTGTATAAATATACGTTAAATATTAGACTTAGAGCCATACTTAGAAAATCATCAGATACTTTCTAAGATCTACAAAGCTGCCTTAAGTATAATTCCAACCTCATCCCAACTCAAGTTTCACCCAAATTCTTAAAGCCTCCCAATCACATAAACACTATGAGATCCACTCATACATCAGAAGAAGCTTCACATTTTTTTTAAATAGTTAAATTACCTCCAAAACTCTACATTTAGTAATACCTAAATTCCCACCCAACTCATGCAATAACACCCCTTTCTAGCTACCAAGTCCCAACATTCAACATTCCAACCATCTCCCAAACCACATCCTCATCCTTTCAATTCAACACCAGCATTAAAATAAATGCTTCAAATTCTTCAATTCAGCAAAACAACACACACATACCAAACAAAAACAAAAACAAGTGAAGTAAAAAAAAATAGAACTTGAAGAATTGATAAGAACTAGGGTTGGATATCTCCGGACACCTCATCACGAGGTTTTGCATCTGTGACAGAAGCGTGATGATGTGGCAGAGACTTGCTTGATTTGTCAGTTGAAAGGCCATGTCCAACACTTTCAACCTAGATTTGGCAGTTTTTATTTTTGTTTGATGGTTGCAAGAAGGGTTTGTGAGTTCTTGTAGGCCATTTATCGAGGTCGATGGATGTCATTTAAAGATAAAATATTGAGGCCAGTTATTGGTTGAAGTGGGCAGAGATCCAAGTGACTAGTACTTTCCAATGGCATTTGTTGTTGCTGAGTCAGAAACCAAAGAATCATGGAGATGCATGGTTCTTGCAATTGTTAATGGAGGATATAAGAGATGAAAAAAATGGGTCTTTATATCAAACCCATCAACCCAATACTTCGACTGAGTTGACGACCGGTCCAATTTTTAAAACATCGGATAATAATGGCCAAGGTTAAAGCACATGATATGGCAATCCTCACCCCAACCAAAAGTTACATGAAAGTAATTCGGGGAAGGCCCAATGTGTAGACATAATAATAAGATTGGTTCCTAGACTAATGCTGAATCAAAAGGTGCAGTTGAATTTTAATATCTATGCTTATAGATCTAATTCAGCTACCATATTTGAGTTAAGGTTGAACTAGATCAAATAAATATGTCCATGGATTGATCGATTCGACCCTACCTCTACAATCTATGTCCCTAATCTTAATTTAATCCAACATCCCCTCACATAACATCCTTTAATTTTTCATAATAACATTGTGTTTCGGGACTTTCCTTTTAATTTCAATGGTACTTTAGATTTAATAAAAGTTAGATCGAGCACTTGGTTTAATGTAAAGATGAACAATGTTCAATATTCTTTTTCTAATTTTTGTATTGATCCTAACTAGCTTGTCTTTACTTAGCACTTTGATTTAGCATTGTAAGTATGTCTTTGGGTTAGAATACTTCTTGTACTCTATTCATAATATTTTGCTATTTTAATAAAATAATGTAATGTAACATGAATGACATTCTACTAAAAAATAATGTAATGTAATATGAGTGAGATTCTGCTCAACTGAAGTTTATAAAAATGGAAGAATTAATTTGATAAAAAGAAAATTTTAATTTAAAAATGAAATATACTTCTTTTGTTGGTGCCTGATGACATCATTATAATCCATGTCATCAAAATTAATAAAAAAATTAATATTGGTTCTGTATAAATTGTTTCAGCATGCATATGTTCTCTTCAACAGAGATGTTTGGAATTCCTCCCATTTCAACATAACACAAACAATGGGATTGTTAAATTGCTCATGTTCTCTCATAAAATTTGGTAATATATATATATATATATATATATATATATATATATATATATATATATATATATATATATATATATATATATATATATATATGTACTCAACATATATAGAATGCAAGATTTATGTTGTGAGTTAGAAAAACTCCAACTTTAGATTGATATATTTCAAACTAAAAACATAATGAATTATATCATATGGAAATATCTATTGACTGTAATAATAGTAGAAACACGTTAAAGATATAAAACCAATCTTATTTGTATGTATACTTTCACAACAATTTCTATACTATCCATAATTTCATATAAAGAACAAGCTCTTTTTAAAACCTAAGCTCTAGGGTGAAGATACATATTTTATCTTTATAATTGTCACTAGACACCATTCACGAAGAGGACATTGTATGGAGAAGCTGCAAGTCTTGAATCCCAAGAGGATATCAAATGATGTCACAAATACAGCATACTACATAAGGAGGTTGATCACGACTAGTATACATATTGGATGTAGTCACTGAAGGAATAGAAGATGAATAGAATTGGGACTCAGAAGAAGTTTAATTACTGGTTTAACATTTGGAAACAAGCTTATACCTCATTGTAAATTAAACTCCTTGGCAAAGAAAAGTAAAACCCTATGCTATAGTTGGAAAAAATATGGGGTGAAGATTTACATGTGTTATCCAAGTGGTAGTTCTAATGAATATTTTTCCTACTCTTATTTGGTGAAGAGGATATTATAATATAATTCAGTATAAAAAAAATTAATGATTATTTTTTCTTTCTATTGTTAGTTTAGTTCAATATAATTCACTGTATAAGGAACAGAAGAAATCATTTGGTGCCCTACCCTTGACAAAAGACAATAAATATAAATTTAAAGGATGCTGCTGCTATGGGTTCTTTCACCAGTTAGTTTATTTGCTGAGCTGTATGGTGCAATTATAACTATGGAAACTGCTTTTACTAAAGGGTGGACAAAATTATGGTTGGAGTGTGACTCCAAATTGGTGGTGGAGGCTTTCGATAATTCAAAATTAGTTCCTTGGAAGCTGCAGACTAGATGGTTAAACTGCTTGGATAGGCTGCAATGTATCAACATAAGAGTTTCTTATATATTCTGGGAAGGAAACAAATGTGAAGATAAACTTGCTAATTATGGGGTAGATAATCAAGGATCGTTTTGGTGGAACACCATCCCTGCTTTTTGTTGAGAAGATTTTCATAGAAATAGATTACATTTACCTGAGTACAGAATTTGTACAGTTTTGACATGGGTTTTGGTTTGTTCCCCATGTTTTTTTTTATCTTAATAAATTGAGGTACATGGCAAATGGTTGATAGGGTCTAGGGTGCTAATATAGTTGGGATGCTTCTCCCTATTGTGATGCTTTGCATACCTTTTTCAAAAAAATAAAAATAAAAAATCATAGCTCCAAACACATGAACAATGGTAATATTCATAGATACCTAAAACTAAGGAAGCATCTGATGGACAAGTTAGAATAAAACACAACTGGATTATGTTATCTTTGGTATACTTAAAAAAAAATACAACGAGACAAAACTAAAAATTAATACATTTTAATTCCATTGAAAAGCATGAAATCAAGAATAATCAAAGGAAATAAACTAATTCTCTCTGTTCTACTTGTGTGATAAAAACTACTTACGAGATGATTGCTAGAAACCTAAATTGAACCTAAATTTATAATCAAAAACACTTTTCCTTCCTTTTTTTTTTACAAAAACACTTTTCCTAAAAGTTAAAACTGATCCAAATATTAGTGATGGATTTTGTTAGGAAGCTACACCTCGTTGAAAAGAAAGTGAACATCCAAAGTTATGCTCATTAATATTCTCTTATTTGGGCCGGGGGTCACTTTATAATTCCCTTGAGAAGTCATTTCTTCTACTCGAACTTCAATCTCTACCAAACACATATGGTTAATATATGTTTAACAACTTACTTGCCCACTATATATAAAAAATGGTTAGTTAGGTTCCTATATAATGGAAGACCAATAGAAGATATGCAACAATTAATATATACTTTAAGACCCTAACATGTACTATCGATTTGTATTGGAGTGTAAGTGTGTGAATACAAAGTCTCGTATTGAGTAGGAATGTGCATTTTGAGCAACATATAAGTGAGAAAAACTCAGAAACTCAATGGCTTACGATTTTGGATTAAATGTTGTGTTAAGGTCATTTGTATGGTTTAATTTACTTTTTAATATACAATTTAATATATATATATATATATATATATATATATATATAAATAAATATATTCATGTAGAATTTGATGTTGATATTATATATATAGTAATGATTTGCGAACATACACTCACTTGTTTTTTAGTTGGAATACATTAAGTTATAACTAGTGATTATCCTAAAATACACCAATGTTGTTGTTTGCAAGTGTACTCTAACTAAAAAATAAATGAGAGTATATTAGCAAATGTTAACATACTCCAACTAAAAAGTAAGTGGGTGTATAATAGCAAAACCCTTTTCATATATAGTATGAAACTATTTTCTTATTTAATTAAGATTTTACAAAATTACTTTATAAAAAATAATTTAAAAAATAAAAAATAAAATGTATATCAATATAATATACAGAAATTGGTACAAATAGATATGAAATGTTATCAATTTCTATATATTATACTAACATACATTTTAATTTTTACATCTCAACTATTTTTATAAAGTAATTTTTATAAAATCTATGTGTATATACGTAACAAGACTTTCGAAGAAATAACACTAATGTAGTATTTAATGCTATTAATATAATACTTATACAAATATATAAATAAGTACATTTTTTTTGCAATATAGTATGACATAGTTTTGCTATTTAATTGATATTTTATAAAAAGTAGTTACAAAATATGTTTTTTTGAAAAAAATAATTAATTGTTATTAATATATTACTTATACAAATATATTAAGACTTGAAAACAATTGTTAATATAGCATTTAATGTTATTAATATAATATTTATTCAAAATATAAATAAAAAAAATTTGTATATAGCATGACACAATTTTGTTATTTAATAAAGGTTTAACAAAAATTAATTTATAAAAAATAATTTTAAAAATAAAAAAATATTTATATCAATATATTATACAAAAATTGGTACAAATAGATATGAAATGTTATCAATTTCTATATACTATAATAATATACATTTTAATGTTTACATCTAAATTATTTTTTATAAAGTATTTTTTATAAAATCTATGTGTATACAATTAACTAGACTTTAGAAGAAATAACACTAATGTAGCATTTAATGTTATTAATATAATACTTATACAAATATATAAATAAGTACATTTTTTTACTGTATAGTATGACATAGTTTTGCTATTTAATTTAGATTTTATAAAAATTAGTTACAAAATATTTTTTTGAAAAAAATAATTAATTGTTATTAATATAATACTTAAACAAACATATTAAGACTTGAAAAGAAATTTTAATATAGCATTTAATGTCATTAAAATAATATTTATTCAAAATATAAATAAATAATTTTTATTATAAGGCATGACACAATTTTGCAATTTAATTAAGGTTTAACAAAAATTACTTTATAAAAAATAATTTAAAAATAAAAAATAAAATGTATATCAATATAATATAAAAAAATTGGTACAAATAGATATGAAATGTTATCAATTTCTATATACTATAATAATATACATTTTAATTTTTACATCTAAATTATTTTTTATAAAGTAATTTTTATAAAATCTATGTGTATACAAGTAGCTAGACTTTAGAAGAAATAACATTAATGTAGTATTTAATGCTATTAATATAATACTCATGCAAATATATAAATAAGTACATTTTTTTACTATATAGTATGACATAGTTTTGCCATTCAATTGAGATTTTTTAAAAGTTGCAAAATATGTTTTTTGAAAAAATAATTAATTGCTATTCATATAATACTTATACAAATATTTTAAGATTTGAAAAGAAATGTTAATATGGCACTTAATGTCATTAATATAATATTTATTCAAAATATAAATAAATATTTTTTCTTATATAGCATGGAACAAATTTGCTATTTAATTAAGGTTTTACAAAAAATTACTTTATAAAAAATAATATATATATATATATATATATATATATATCAATATAATATACAAAAAATTGGTATAAAAAGATATGAAAAGTTATGGATTTCTATATATTATAATAATATACATTTTAATTTTTACTTCTATATTATTTTTTATAAAGTAATATTTATAAAATCTATGTGTATACAAGTAACTAGACTTTAGAAGAAATAACATTAATGTAGCATTTAATGCTAATAATATAATACTTATACAAATATATAAATAAGTACATTTTTTTACTATATAGTATGACATAGTTTTGCTATTTAATTGAGATTTTATAAAAATTAGTTAAAAATTATATGTTTCTTGAAAAAATACTTAATTGCTATTAATATAATTCTTATACAAATATATTAAGACTTGAAAATAAATGCTAATATAGCATTTAATGTCATTAATATAATATTTATTTAAAATATAAATAAATATTTTTTCTTATACAGCATGACACAATTTTGCTATTTAATTAACTTTACAAAAATTACTTTATAAAAAATAATTTAAAAAATAAAAAATAAAATGTATAACATTATAATATACAGAAATTGGTACAAATTGATATGAAATGTTATCAATTTCTATATATTATACTAATACAAATTTTAATTTTTACATCTAAATTATTTTTTATAAAGTAATTTTTATAAAATCTATGTGTATATTGTAACGACCCATCTTTGTTACAGATTTTTTATACTAAAACTTTTTGTTAAATATTATCATATGAAACTACATAGAAATTTTTTTTCACATTTAACACATATATATGTACATCATCACATCATAAAAGTGTTAGGTCTGGCTTTACAAAACTTAAATATATAAATATGTACATACAATACCAAAATAGTCCTCTTGTAGAGAACATTCATCACAACCTAAGTATTTATACATATGTCCTAAGCTGGTCCCCATACTATGTACATATATACTAGAACATATTCAAAAAGTGGGATCTCATCCCATCTTTAAGATCTACATCCGCTTCAGTCATGAGCGGCCTGAGAACCTGCAACATCACCACTATCTACTCCTGTGCCAACCACATGATCATTGCAGTAAAACAACACAAACACAGAAATGCAAGGGTAAGGTTATTTATAAAAAGAAGGATATGATTTGATCACACAACAATACATACATCAATCTTATATACAATTTTCTTTATGCAATGTCTTGCTGACTCGACTCCATGGAGATTTCTACAACTTTTGGGCGGTCCCCATAGGCCCCATCCCCTACCATGGTCTCACCTTTGACCATTCAGGGACTCCCTTGAGCTACCATGTGGAGGAAGTGTGGATTTAATCAAATATAGACAAGTGTGGGTATTGGCTTACCTCTGTAAGATCTACATCTGCTTCAGTCATGAGCGGCCTGAGAACCTGCAACATCACCACTATCTGCTCCTGTGCCAACCACATGATCATTGCAGTAAAACAACACAAACACAAAAATGCAAGGGTAAGCTTATTTATAAAAAGAAGGATATGATTTGATCACACAACAATACATACATCAATCTTATATACAATTTTCTTTATGCAATGTCTTGCTGACTCGACTCCATGGAGATTTCTACAACTTTTGGGCGGTCCCCATAGGTCCTATCCCCTACCATGGTCTCACCTTTGACCATTCAGGGAGTCCCTTGAGCTACCATGTGGAGGAAGTGTGGATTTAATCAAATATAGACAAGTGTGGGTATTGGCTTACCTCTGTAAGATCTACATCCGCTTCAGTCATGAGCGGCCTGAGAACCTGCAACATCACCACTATCTGCTCCCGTGCCAACCACATGATCATTGCAGTAAAACAACACAAACACAAAAATGCAAGGGTAAGCTTATTTATAAAAAGAAGGATATGATTTGATCACACAACAATACATACATCAATCTTATATACAATTTTCTTTATGCAATGTCTTGCTGACTCAACTCCATGGAGATTTCTACAACTTTTGGGCGGTCCCCATAGGCCCCATCCCCTACCATGGTCTCACCTTTGACCATTCAGGGAGTCCCTTGAGCTACCATGTGGAGGAAGTTTGGATTTAATCAAATATAGACAAGTGTGGGTATTGGCTTACCTCTGTAAGGTTTGCAAAACCTTACATCTATATGAATTCGCCCACTTGGCTATTCTATAGGCCCACCGTTAGCCACCACGAAAACCTCCGGCACTAGGTTGAGAGCCTACCTAGCACCCTCAACTTATGTGCCTACCCATATGCAATGTCATGTATACATCATATAGGAATGTGCACATACAACCAACTACATAATACACACCAAGCATACAAACATTCATAACTTTCACTACTACAAGTTCATCATGTTATAAATTCACCATTTATATTTCTTCACACTTAAGAACCCATCTAGCAGTTCTACAAGCATGGTAAAACATTCAACACCGTGAATCCTTACAATTACCACACCAAAAATCCTTATGAATAATGAATTTTATAACATTAATAGAAAACCAACTTTACTTCTTCCATTTAATTCATAAAACAATTATATATACACTTGGAATTGGCTAGAAAACACTCAAGAAAACATTTAAGGTGAAACCAAAAATTCTGCCTTAATTTAGCTTAAGCTAGAAAATTTAGCTTTAGCTAGAAATTTAGCTTCAGCTCAAAATTTTAGCTTGAGCTAAATTTGGGCATAACCAATTTTGTCAAAATTTAGCTTGAGCTAAAATTTTTAGCTTAAGCTAAAACTACGAATTCCGCACTATAATTTCTTCTCAAATCCGAGCTTTTGACACCATTAATGGTTACCTAAATGATTCAATGGACCATAAATGATTCATCAATTATTCCTACTACTCCTAAACACCGAACCAACATTAAACAACTCATTAATCATGTAAATTTAAGAAAAATCCCAAATTCCCAAATGTTGGGGTTCAAGATTCCAACCCCCAAAACAACCACAATAAAGCAAAATCAAGAAGAGAAAAGGAAGGAATGATGAAAAGGAAACATTTTAACATTCAAAAACCATACAAATCATAGAGTCAATCAAGGTTTTAGCTTCCCTTACTCTAAAATTGTGAGATTTCCTTGAGAGGGATTTCAAGAGAGAAACTTTGTGGCTTTTGAGTGATTTTTCCTCAACTTATGCTATGGAACCAACTAGAAGAAACCTAAACCAACACCAAAACAAGCTTCAATCAAATTTTAACCCACCAACCAAGATTCTACATGAGACCCATTTCATGTCTACTTGGTGGGAGAAGGAAAATGAATTTAAGAGACCAAAGGAGAAGAGGAGGGGTGCTTACCAACTAGAAATCAATCAAAGGAAACTCTAGGAATCCAAATATTAAAGCTTTATAGAGAATTCCCACAACTCAAGCTCTTGAGACAAGAAGGAGGATATGCTTAGGAAGGAAGAAAAGAAAATGAACGTGAGAAGGGAGAAGAAGAAATCCTTCTATGTTTAAACTTGGGAGGAATTTGAAATTTTACTTTTCACACCTATGCTTCCTCTAAGAACACCCCTCCTTCTCTTTTTTTTCTACAATTTACGGAACTCACGTAAAAATCTCAAAACTCTCACAATAACACTATGGCACATAACAAAACATAGAACTTAAGTTAATTATTATATTAATTAACATAATTTAAATTTAATTTGCTCTTGCATTTATTAATCAAACACTTAATCATACAATTAGGAAAACTACAACGTTACATATATATGTAACTAGACTTTAGAAGAAATAGCACTAATGTAATATTTAATGCTATTAATATAATACTTATACAAATATAATAATAAGTACATTTTTTTACTATATAGTATGACACAATTTTTCTATTGAATTGAGATTTTATACAAATCAGTTGCAAAATATGTTTTTTGAAAAAAATAATTAATTGTTATTAATATAATACTTATTCAAATATATTAAGACTTGAAAAGAAATGTTAATATAGCATTTAATGTCATTAATATAATATTTATTCAAAATATAAATAAATAATTTTTCTTATATAGCATGACACAATTTTACTATTTAATTAAGGTTTTACAAAAATTACTTTATAAAAAATAATTTAAAAAATAAAAAATAAAATGTATATCATTATAATATACAGAAATTGGTACAAATTGATATGAAATATTATCAATTTCTATATATTATACTAATATACATTTTAATTTTTACATCTAAATTATTTTTTATAAAGTAATTTTTATAAAATCTATGTTTATATAAGTAACTAGACTTTAGAAGAAATAACACTAATGTAGTATTTAATGCTATTAATGCAATACACTTATACAAATATATAAATAAGTACATTTTCTTACTATTTAGTATGTCATAGTTTTGCTATTTAATTGAGATTTTTTTTAAATTAGTTACAAAATATGTTTTTTGAAATAATAATTAATTGCTATTAATATAATACTCAGACAAATATATTAAGACTTCAAAAGAAATGTTAATACAGAATTTAATGTCATTAATATAATATTTATTCAAAATAAAAATAAATAATTTTTCTTATATAGCTTGACACAATTTTGATATTTAATTAAGATTTTACAGAAATTACTTTATAAAAAATAATTTAGAAAATAAAAAATAAAATGTATATCAATATAATATACAGAAATTGGTACAAATATATATATGAATTGTTATCAATTTCTATATATTATACTAATATACATTTTAATTTTTACATCTAAATTATTTTTTATAAAGTAAGTTTTATAAAATCTATGTGTATACAAGTAACTAGACATTTTGCAGTAAAAAAAAAAAAAGTAACTAGACTTTAGAAGAAATAATATTAATGTAGTATTTAATGTTATTAATATAATACTTATACAAATATATAGATAAGTACATTTTCTTACTATATAGTATGACATAGTTTTGCTATTTAATTGAGATTTTATAAAAATTAGTTACAAAATATGTTTTTTTTTTAAATTATTAATTGTTATTAATATAATACTTGTACAAATATATTAAGACTTGAAAAGAAATGTTAATATAGCATTTAATGTCATTAATACAGTATTTATTCAAAATATAAACAAATAATTTTTCTTATATAGCATGACACAATTTTGTTATTTAATTTAGTTTTCAAAAAATTTTGTTTACAAATGATACATATACATTTTTTAATGTATGCTAAAATATTATATATATATATATATATATATATATATATGTGTGTGTGTGTGTGTGTGTGTGTGTGTGTGTGTGTGTATTATTAATATGATTTGATATATATTTATCAATTTCTATAATTGTATTAGTATATAGGATTTTTTTATTTTTTTAAAACTTATTTTATAAGCTATTTTCAAAATATTAATTAATTAACATAATTGTGTCACACTACGTAAGAAAAAATCTATTTATTTATATATTTGACTAAATATTACATTAATAACATTAAATGCTAAATAATATTTCTTATCAAGTTTAATTTACTTATATTTACTTTATAACTTATTTAAACTAAGTTTAAAATTTAAAATTCTTTTAATTATGACTTATCTGAATTATATATGACTAAATAAATTATTTTAATTATAAAAATAAATGAAAATGGGAAAAATCACAGTTTTATCATTCTCAATTTTTACTGTATTATCTATAATTAATTAAATAAATTCAAAAAATTATTTTGTATCTGTCTTAAAAATATACATTAACATGAAATTAAATTATTTTTTTCATTATTAAGTAACCAAAATTAGTTTAGACTAGGCTTTTTTTTTGTTCAATTTTTTATCTAAGTCCACCAAGTCCAAACTAATTTTAACTCTTATATCTAAGTTAATACTATTGCATAGGTAGGAAAAATCAATTAAGCACAAGAATGGTCAAAGTAAATGAACACATCAATTGGTTATTTTAAATTTGATTTCGTACCCTATCAATCCTTCTACCTCTCACTTTTTAGGTTGCATGAGCCAATTTGAAGACCAAACAGGGCAGACTTTTTGGTGGTTTTCTTTTCTTGAAGTTGATTTCCTAGATGCTCTTCCATTCTTAGTGGACTATATATAACACAAAGAATATATAAAATTCATACTGTTGAAACTAAAGACAAAAATCAATACAGAGATTAAGTGTACAAATATATAATTGGATAAGAATATACAATTAATTAATAATGAAACTATTGAAGTCTATGTGTTCATGAAAGAAATTAAAATTTTAAAATGAAATATAAATTGCCTTCTCTTTTGGGGTACTATTCATAACTAAAACTTCATTAGGGAAAAACGTAATTTAAAATAGAGTGGAAAAATGGAAATTCAAATCCTTATTGTTTGTATCAAGTCTTTTTGGAAACTATTTGATCCTAAGGATAGACTCCCAATTGGACTAACAATGAGTCTTTTTGCTTATAGGGAACACAAATGAGCTTTTGTTTTGGAGGGAGCTATTATTTATTGTGCAAGAACTTGCTAATTTTATGTAAAATCATTTTATCTAATATATGGCCAATGAATCTCTCTTATTAGATTGCCAAAGGACCGGATCCAAATGCAAAATCAATTCTACCTAGATGGCATGAGCCAAAATAAAAAAGTCTATGGCAAAAATACAGATGAAAATTCATTATATATAACAAATCTCAAATTAAATAATACCAAGTGACATAACAATGATTATTACCCAAAAGCAAAATAATATTCAAATGAATTAAACATAACTAAAGAATTGTTATTGAAAACAAACATCACAAGTGTAACTCTACACAGTGGTGACTTCTCCAAATAAATCACAAACTTCTTTTACTTTAATAAAAAGATTATTCCATGTTATTTCATCTTTATGATGTTGTTAGGTAAAGATAAAGATGTTGTTTTATAATAGACTTAAGATGTTATTAGTTTGTTTTTAGAATTAGGATGTTGTTGAATTTTCTGTATACTTTAGTTCTATATATGGAGGTTAACATAAAAAAATTTAAGTGGCCTTTTGCATAACATATATGTTCTTCTTTTTTAAAGTTGTTTGTCGGTGTTATAATAAAAAATAAAATAGATAGCATGTTCTCACAAGCTTTATCCAATCAAGACTTTCTAGGAGATAACCCACTTTTGCATTTTTTGAAGTTTCTGTTATGGTCAAAATTAACAAAGGAGACTAAACTAGTATAGGTTGGGAGAGTACCAAACAGCAACTTGAGTCATATATGTAAATGGAGTACTTTTCCATCTCAACTCACAAATTTAATCTAACAAACAATTTCTAGGTTGAGCTATATATTAACTTAGAAGTTCATACATTAACTACAACTCACTAATCACCATTATATATATCTCTAGTAGCAATTAAACCAAACATTCCCATCCCACTTAACCTCTTTGTAGCCAAAAATGAAAAAAAAAAAGGCAAATTGGCGCATATATGAAAATTGACTTGAGAATCAAATAATCCTTGTAATCATTTTTATCCCCTAAAGTTAGTGCTACCAAAAAATTTACTAAATAAATTAAGAACCTATCGCCTGATACATAGAAATTAGCATAGTTTTTTTTTTAATTTCGAAGTATACCAAACTACTGAACAATTACCGAACAAGAAAAGACTTAGCGTTTTTCGTAGAGTTATATATCTGAATTGTACATAAATGATTTCTAGAAAATATTTTGCCCAGTCAAATCCCATAATAATCATTATTTGAAGGTCAAATAGGTGAACAAAGAACAGTAAATTCACCCAAAATATAAGAAATAGAATAACATGAAACCCTAACACCTTGATGTGTGACGAGAACAAATGGAAATTTTTTAAACAAATCAAATACTTGGACTTCGTTACCTCCTTTGGGGAAATCTGAAAATTTGAATTGGATTTCATGGCAGCCATGGAAGTCTGCTGCTAAACAAAACTAAGAGAATGAAAAAAAAATGGTTGAAAATTCTTAGGTGAATGAGATTGATAGGATATAATCTTGCAGTATGTTTGAGGGGGCTGCAGTATTATAGCAGTTAAATGATGAGGGTTGTTTGTTTTGACAAGATCCTTGTATGAGTTTGTATGATGGATGGAAGGTTTTTTGAGTATGTACTTGACAGTGTGCCTTTTTATAAGGATTGAGGTACCTCTTCTACCCCTATTTAATATATTTTCATCTTTGACTAATAAAAAAAAATACACTGTATGTAGCCTTGACCATTGGTCTGCAAACACTTTTTTATAAATTAGTTAATTAATTAATTAAATATAATATATATTTTTATCTTTGACTGATCAAATAAATTTAATTAATTAAATTAAATATTTAGACATGTGAACTGTTTCAATAAAATTTTAAATATATATTGTTATAATAATTAAAATATAAAAAATTTATGAAATAAATTAAGAACCTATTACCTGATACATAGAAATTAGCATTTTTTTTTTAATTTGAAAGAATACCAAACTACTGAACAATTACCGAACAAGAAAAGACTTAGTGTTTTCCGTAGAGTTTTATATCTGAATTGTACATAAATGATTTCTAGAAAATATTTTACCAAGTCAAATAACTTGGTAATCACTATTTGAATGTCAAATAGGTGAACAAACAACAGTAAATTCACCCAAAAAATAAGAAATAGAATAACATGAAACCCTAACACCTTGATGTGTGATGAGAACAAGTGGAAATTTTTTAAACAAATCAAATACTTGGACTTCGTTACCTCCTTTGGGGAAATCTGAAATTTTGAATTGGATTTCATGGCAGCCATGGAAGTCTGCTGCTAAACAAAACTAAGAGAATGAAAAAAAAAATGGTTGAAAATTCTTAGGTGAATGAGGTTGATAGGATATAATCTTGCAGTATGTCTGAGGGGGGCTGCAGTATTATGGCAGTTAAATGATGAGGGTTGTTTGCTTTGAGAGGATCCTTGTATGAGTTTGTATGATGGATGGAAGGTTTTTTGAGTATGTACTAGACAGTGCGCCTTTTTATAAGGGTTAAGGTACCTCTTCTACCCCTATTTAAAATATTTTCATCTTTGACTGATAAAATAAAATACACTGCATATGGCCTTGACCATTGGTCTGCAAACACTTTTTTTATAAATTAATTAATTAAATATAATATTTTTGTCTTTGACTGATAAAAAAATATTTAATTAATTAAATTAAATATTTAGACATGTGAACTGCTTCAACAAAATTTTAAATATATATTTTTATAATAATTAAAATATAAATATCAATATTTCTATCTTTGTGTAAAACAACACAACGGTTGAAAACAAGTTGTAATGCTCCTTTATGTTAAGAATAAAAGAAATAAGCTTTTTTTAATTCCATCCTCAAAAGATAATTACTTAGTTTTCTAACATTAATTAATCTGAAAATCCTACCAAGATTTGATTATATTTATTATAACAGAATAATTTTATATCATCCATTTAACTTTTTGTAATAAATCTTACCAAGTCTTTTAACAATTTTTTTTAAAGTTAAATATAAATATGAATAAACTTAATAATCCCCTTTGTGTCTAATAATAAGCAAAAAAAAAGTATTAAGCTCTTAAACAAATAATATAATTGTAACCAAAAACCAAATACTATAATCTAAATGCTAACTTGATTTGAACATATTAATTGCATAAGTATAATTTACTGTTCTCACTATGAATTTTCTTGATAATTCCTTTTAATAAATCATTTGGAAAATAAAATATTCATTATAAATAAACGTGTTGACTTTCCAATATCATAAATAATAAATGAGTAAAAGTGTATTTATAGAAAGAAAAGTCTTATAAAGAAATTAAATATTTAGGAACATTTAAATTTTAAAAATATTTTAGCTAAGTAATATGTTTTACAATACATTATTATAAATATTAAGAATAAAAGGAATAATATTTTTCAATTCCATCCTAAAAAATAAATACTAAGTTTTCTAACATAAATTAATCTGAAAATCCAACCAAGATTTGAATATATTTATTACAACAGAATAATTTTTTGCAATCCATTTAACTTTTTTTTAATAAATCCTAACAAGTCTTTTAATAAATTTTTTCAAAAGAAAAATATAAATATGAATAAACTTAATAATTTTTAATATATAAGGTAATATAAGATTAACAAATAAAAATATGTTTTTATCAAATGTATAGAGGTCATAATATGTTAGGGCGCCCAACAAGGGCTTATGGTAGGATTTGATATTGAAATTAAGATTTTTTGCAAAACTTTTTTTAAATATTCCACTATTTTTTTTTTTTGGGAAAAAATTCTTTTTGGACAAAGGTTCCTATTATAACTTTTCTTTAAATTATTATATCACTATTTTTTTTTAGATTATAGTCTTATTATATAGATTTGACAGCCAGTACCAACAACTATTTTCTCAGTGGATTTGACAACTTAATTAATTCATAAGAACCCAATGAATATTTGACAATTAATTTATTTTATAATTTATTGAAGAGTGACTAAATTCACATATTTTCAAAAGTTACAGGACTAAATTCGTCAATTTAAAAGTACAAGAATCAAAACCAACTTTAAGTCAAAGTAGAGACAAAACACTTTTTTCCCTTTATTGAAATATTTCTTTGTTTAATTATTTTTACTTTCTCTTAGTTATATCATATACATTTTATTTATAAACCTGCGCAACACATGGGTCAATGTCTAGTTTCTGATTAATAATTGAAACACGGTTGCTCTGATCCCGAGGACGTAGGTGCATTGTTGAACCATGTTTTGCCATGTGTGTTTTTATTCTAGTTTATTTAGATTTCGGTTGTGTGTTGCTAACACTATTAGTATTTCGCCTTCTGTTATACCAGATTTGACATTGGTATACTTTTCTTAACAAGTTGACTTATGTGTAATTCCTAATTAAGTTATGATTTCATTGATAACATGGTTCTTTGTTGTTGGCCAAGGGATATTGAATGACATTATAAATATTATATAAGTTAAAATTATAATAATTTTAAAATTGTTATATAAGTAAAAATTACTAAATTATATTTTTGTAATTTAAAAAATTGTTACTATGTTAAAATTATAATTTTTTTATTAAAGGATAAATTTATTCATTTTCCTTCCTAAACCATTTTTTTATTTTTAACAACTTCAATTACATATTTCAATTAATATATTGAATAAAATATCGACTTAAATCAATTTAAAAATTATTTGTTATGATAATTATATAAGTCATATAAAAAACTAAATCCAACTAAATTATACTTATAATATTATTAAATATTTCTATGAATTGTTAGTATTATTATTAATATTGACAAAATCTATGTGTAATTTTTTTTTATGTTTTTGGCGTTATTATTATTCTCACATATCAGTACAAAATTTGTTTATTAGTACAAAGATTATCTTTCCTATTAATTCAAATTTCAACATTTTATAAATATCAAAATATCAATACTATAATTGAATAATAGTTTACCTTAAATCAAATCAAATTCTATTTTTTTTTTTTGAAAAGCAAAGAGCAAAAATTTATTAAAGGAAATTCTAGTTAAAGTGATTCATACCTAAAATATCACAATTAAAATAGAATTAATGTGCATGGAGGGGCAACAAAAACATCTTTGAATGCAGCAAGGTACTAAGTTCATTAGAGATAATATTTTTTTGATTCATTTATTAAAGATAATATGCACTAGACTGTTGGTAGCAAGGTTGTTAAAATCAAGATTTTACTTGGGATCGAAAGGGAGTTGAAAACTCGTAACTCAAATCATAAAATCTTACATCCCTACCTAAAATACTAATATATAATACATATACATAAAAAAACTACATTGATAAAGAAAATAACTTATAAATCACAACATTAAATAACCTCATATCACAATTTTTAAACTTTACACTTTATTTGTTTTTTTTTTCTGGAAAAGTATACACTTTACTTGTTTAAGAAATAATAGAGAAAAAGAGGTTAGGAAACAACCAATATAACCTACGAGTATTAAGAACATGTAAGTACATTGGTTATTTGTTTTGTAAATACTACCAAGTCCTTAAACTAGAAACTCAGGAAATATGATCATTCTAGGGGCAACAAAAAAACTGGAAAAACTTTGTGCATAAGTTTGTTTTTGTTTTTCATAAATTAGGTAGGTGATTATCGATGTTATTAAGTCTCAATGGTGCAGTAAAAACGTGGCACCCAGCAAGCACCTAAAAGAGGCCACATAACAAGATATTTGAAAGTGGCTTATAAATGCGATCGAAATGGATCGAAGATCCCACACTTACACGAGTAAGTGTGGGATCTTCCATCCATTTCGACCTGTGCACGAGCCAGCACGGTAAGGAGGCTGTGAATCGTAAAATCGAACGATATTACGAGTAGGAGCGCGATTTTAATAACATCGGTTGGTAGAGTAATCTCACTTTTGAAAATCAATTCATTTTTGTTTCTACAAAGAGAATCAATAGTAAGACAGAAGATAATATTCTGGTGTTTCATAGGATGTTTAGCAGTAGAAAGGTTGGTTAGAAACCACTCACTTGGGCTTTGCTAAAAAAATTCAAGAATCCATCTGGGACCCTTCTTTTATCTTTATCTGTATATTTGATTTTCTTAATTGTCTATACCTTTCAATCTACCTCTTAATTTATCTCCATCTCTAAATTAAATTTGAATAGTTTTTTTCTAAAATAAATTATTAATAATTAAAAATAACTTCATATAACAATTTAAATTGTTTATTGAATTACCAAAATCCAATTATATATTCAAAGATATTTATTTATTATCATTTTAATTATAATATATTTTATTTATTAAAATTTATTTATTATAAATTTAAATTATATAAAAGTAAATATTTATCATATGCACAAACTATAATTTTTTTTTTAAAAAAGAAATTTTTAAAAAAGCGCTTTTTTAAGAAGCAGATAGGATTTGCTTCTTAAAAAAGTAGAAAACTGTTTTTTTTTTAAGAAAAAATAGTTTAGACAAACACACACTAAAAAAGCATAAAGTTGCTTATTTTATTAATAAAACCCAATATTAGTTTATGCTCAAATAAAAATAAAAAAAACGTATGAGAATCTAAATATGAGCTTGTTGTGTTAGGTATTGATCTAATGGTGTCAGTTCTAATTAATGACATTCACTTAGTTCTTTGAAAAATTAAGCGCTAACTACGTCTACAAGCCATTGAAAAGAAGCCTCTCATATCCTTTGAGAGCTTGAAATTTTTGTACAATTTTGTTCTCTCCTTTCATGGCTGTTTACTTTTAATCCAATTTGTACATTCCAAATCGTTGTTAATCACTTGTGTTCATGTTCTTGACACCTTGGAGTCACTTCTTTTAGTTGAAAGCTACTGGGCACTGTTAACCTAACAAGTTTTGAGCTTTGAGAATTGGATTCAAGTCCCAAAGTGTAATTTGAAGAAATAGTTCACTGTACACAGTTGGACCATTCGTTGCTAGAGAACTTGATTATCTTTGACTCACCAGGTTCACTAGAGCAGACTCGACTTTAAGTTTTTGCAACTGCTTCAAACCATTCTTAAATATCAAATTGATATAAAACACATGATCAAATCTTTCACATTTGTTATTAGTACAAAGATTGGTTTCACATGAATATTCTTTGTAATAACAAATTATTTTTATTAAATATATGTTGCAAAATTTTAATTAAATATTCACATGTTGGTATTTAGTTCAAGAATCGGATGACAAAAATTTGAGAAACATATCTAATTTTTCTTCTTTTTCTTAACCCAAAATCCCAAATCGACAAAAAAATGTTAAGAGTGACTCTTGTTCTACTTTTGCAGTGGCTTTCTTGGTAGGTAGGCATTTAAATTAGCATTTATTCGACTAAATTTGTTAAGAGGTCAGCCTTATTTTTAGCACTGCATCTTATCCTTGATTTCTTTCCACATTTATTAAAGATTAATTAAATTTTTTTCTCTAAAAATATTTATAAGGCAGAAGGGTTAATATTGTAAAAAAAAAAAAAAGGCAGAAGGGTTAATAAAGCATGGGGGACAGTTGTTGGAGAAACCTTGAAGGTTTTCCTGCTCTTTTGCGTTTACCTAAAGTTGGTGGAGTGTATCTGGATGGAACCCTCACTGTGCATTTGGCAAGATTACAACCACACCCATCTTGTCATATGGCAAATGAGGGAGTTTGGAGATGACAAGTCTTGGATTCAATTAATAGATTTTAGTTATCTCCATCTTCAAATTGGCCGTTATGAATCCCCTCCAATGTTTTTCCCATTGTGCATGTCTAACAATGGGGACATCTACATGCTGATGTTCACTGGAATTGCTACATACCGAACGATTCTGTATAACGAGAGGGATGGCAAGTTACAAATTTCTAGGATTCCCGCACGCAGCGGCTTCAGAACTTTGATGGGTCTCAACCACAAGATTTTTACTGAAAGTTTGGTCATGCCTTATTGAAATCCAGGTTGAGTCTGATGCTGTTTACTATTTCATTTACCTGAATTCATGATAATTAAACAATTCATGTTGGGTTAATTAATTATTTTTGTTGCTGCCATATTGACTAAATTTTTATTTTACTTTCTATTGCTTATGGTTGATCTATCGATTGGATGAATTTTTTATTTTAAATATATTATATGCTAAAAGATGACTTTCCAAAGTGCAAATTCATCTTAAGATTTAAAACAGAAATGGTGATTTACTTCAAATATACCTTACTGGTAATTATGGAATACTACAGATGTGTGCTTGATTACACTATTTAATTGGCATAATCTAATTTCTGTCTTTTGAATTATTGATAATCTCAAAGGCTTTGTCAGATGTTTAATTATTTGCCGCTTAATTATGTGAGATCTAATTTATATCATGTATTTACATATATTCTTCTCTTGGCTTGTGAATTACTACTAGAAATGTAACATTTGATAACCATTTTATTAACATGTCAAGAAATATTGTGGATACTAATAAAATGTCATTTGTTAACATTTTATACAATAAATTGTTATTGTTGCCTGCTTCTCTTTTGTTTTCACTACCAATCAAATTAGTAATTAACTATAAGCTAATAACTATGCGTTAGGCTTGATATTTCTTTCCTAGATAAAATTAATTATAATTTCTTTTATAAGAAAATTTAACAAAAGAAGTAGTAAAACCACTACATGTGATTTCAAGAATTCATTCACCAGTATCTCAATCTTAATCTTTGCTATCTTTGTCTGATCTTTCCAACCTGTGCTCTCTCTCTTTGTCTTTCTTCTACCTGCTTTCTCTCTCTCTCTCTCTCTCTCTCTCTCTCCAAATGTGAGCTTCAATCTCTGCAACACTGGATCTGAATCTTTTGTGCTTTATTTTTACTTTATGAGTTTAGCTTTGATTGATTTCAACCTAGAATCACAGGTTTTATATTTTATTGATATATGTCGGTTTCCATTCTGCATTAGCATTTGCTCTAAGCAATCTTGTTTACAATTCATTCTCAGTCATTCGCCTCTTTCATTACTTAGTAAGTTTTGGTAACAATCCATTTTGATTGCGATATTGAATCGTGATTACAGGATTTTAGCGAAACGGAAGTTAGATCATTTTGCGAATCCTTGGTCATTTTACATTTCATTGATTTGTAATTCTACAATATTATTGATTCATGATGTTACAATTTTAATCATTTTCTCAATGCTCTCATTGTTTTTGTCTTGCATCAGCATGCTACATTTCGCTACTTGCTTATCCAACTTTCTCAATCTTTCAATTAACATCAAGATGTTTCCTTTTTTTTTTTTTTTTTGCAGGTACAGAGACAGAACAAGATGCTATAGTATTTGTGTTACTAGTTCTATAAATGTAATTAGTATCAATATATCATCACTGAGAAATACATACTGATGTTTCGTTGTAACTGTAACAATTATTAGCACTGTGTGGCTAATATGTTTCTGACATAATTGAGTCTCTTTGTTCAATTTAGTTGTCAATTTATTATGAAGACTTATATGTTACTAATTGGCTCACCGCTTCCCATGGTCACTGTATGTATTAATGTATATAAAATGTTCACACAACTCTTTGTTCTTACATGATAATGATGTAGATACTCATTACAAAAATTATAGCTTGGCTGTTAGAAAATCTGTCAAAACTTGGTAAGGTTCTTGGATTGTTTTCAGTTTGGTTTGTGTATGCACCTTTTTTTTTTGGCAAATTATTCAGCAATTTTTTAATTTAGTTTATCAGCTATTGGGCAAGTCTCTTTGCCTTTCTCTACCAGTTTAAGAAGCTTGGTAGTAAGTTATCTGGTCAAGATTCATCAGAAGTTTGAATATTTTTGCTGCAGCTAATGCAGAAGTATTTGGGAGAATTGTGTTGTATGCTCAGAGATCATGCATCTTATTTAACAGTTGCGTTGTAGGAGATAACGAAGGACTAATTTCAAAGATAATTAACAGCTATTAACTACATTCATATGCTACAGTTAACCAATATTAATTACTGTGAAATGTGAAATGTCTAACATGTGATAAATTGTTAATTAGCTATGGGTTTGTCCATGGTGGATTAAGTGACACTTACAATTGAGTCTTGGCAATTGTTAATTATGCCTCCCTTGATTAGTAAATGTACTTCCTTTAATATGTTTTTTCTAAAATTATCCCTTTTCTGAAATTTTTTTCCAGAATACACTGTGGTGCACCCCCTCTTCCTCTTCCTCCCTCCCCGTCTCCTACCTTTGACCTTTAATGTTTTAAATAAAATCATCTTAAAATGCTTTTTGCTTAAATTTTTGTCAACATAGCTATAATGAAATACAACATATCCTGTAAAAGTTCAGATACTATGTCAATGTTTGTCCTTTGCTCATTAAATTACATAACAAAGGGGGAAAAACAATGAAAAGCAAAAGAAGAAAAATAAATTCAAAACCTAAGGTGGCTTCTTTTTTGCAAGTACTTTAAAATTCGATACTGAATAGAATAGGCTGATTCACCCAGCTTGATAGGAAGCGCTAAATTATACAACCAATTTGGTTTCACTCAGAAAATGTTTGTACATTGAAAATGCGATTGAAAGCTTCCAGCATTGTGAATGAACGAAACTCTTATTTGAATTTTTCTTCTATGTTCGCAGCAGAGGACATGCTTAATAGGTTAAGCAAGCATTGCCCAATGACTCACTCAATGTTTTTCCTCTTCACGCTTTTCAATGAAAACCAGAAATTGGGACCCACATCGGAGAGGAAATACAGGCTGTTTTATCCCAGGGAGAAGAAGGTTTTATGATATTTCACTCACAAAGGATGAGATTAAGGAGGCACTGCTGTCCGGCATTAGAAAGAGTCAGGTTCCGGTAAGTGGAGACATGTCAATGACATTGTATCAGGGACAAACATGGTGCATGGAAAATGGTGGTTCTTCGGAGAAGAAGCTGCAAAATGCTCTTAATTACTTTTGTGGAGAAGGTTGGGCTGATTGCACTCCTATTTCTGCTTAATAGGAGAGAGATGGGGAGGGAGAGGGAGAGGGGGTGCATCGAAATGTATTCCTGAAATTTATTTTCGGAAAAAGTATATTTTGGGGGGAAAATATACTAAAGGAGGCACACTTACTAATTAAGGGAGGTAAAATTAACAATTACCTTGAGTTTATTTGAGATTCTTTAAGTATGCGACATTATGTTCACCCTATTCTATAAGCCTTTGTAAGCTCTCCCTGAGTATTCTTTCGAAAAGCCTTTGCAGGCTTCACTTCATTATTCTCTAAGCCTCTACAAGCTATCTACCCAAGTATTCTTTTAAAAAGCCTCTCCAGGCTTCAAACCCTTATCTGCTACTTGTCTCTCACAGCAACCTACTGTGGTATCTCACAACCTTCAGAAGCAGCAATCCCTTGATTACTCTTATGAGGTTCCTTATCCTAAATGGGTGTCATTTAGGGACAGGTACCTATTACATCTCACAAGGAAAACCCATCAATAAGCTCCCCTTGAGAAGATGTTTACAGACTCTCTATGGCTAGATAGAATAAAGAGGGTATAGTTTAGAAGCCGTATTGTAAATATGTTTTCTAGCATAGTCATGAGTTTTGCTACTATTTAGAAAAGTAAGTCTTTTGTAGAATGGTGTTGATCCTTTTGTTATCGTTACAGATGTAAGAGACCCCTTTTCTTTGTACATGGTTGCCTTGTTAATGTAGGACTTGGCTCTCTTCTCTTCCAAATTAATTCATTACATCAGGAGAGCTTCATCATGATAATGCATTAGTACACTATTGTATGGTATTGTTCTTCACAGCTTCTAGTGTCTGCTTCTCGATGTGTCTACACTTGTCACTCTTTCTCTCTTCTTTTTTCTTTTTTTTTCTTTTCCTTTTATTTATGTTGAGTTTAGATATTTTAGGGGTTTTGGGTAGCAAAGGCCCATTTTAATGCCTTAAAACTGTTGGGTAATTTGGGTTGGGTTGCAAACATGTAACAACCCAATCTGTTACTGTTTGCACCCCCAAAATTACTAACTGGCCCAAAAATAGCATCAGGCCATTATTTATGTTTGTACCCGCATCACTTACTAGAGGCATTCCTAGCAGATTTCTATTTTTTCTAAGCCCAAACTTTTTTATTCTTTCTTTTTTCCTTGGCCCAAACAATCATACACATCAACACAAATAATTAAACTTACATACCATTTAAATAAATTCAATCGTGTTATTCAACTATTTTCAATAAACATCAAATTACCGATAATTAAATAAATCACAAAAACAATCTCGAAAATAATTAAATCATACAATATAAACTCAAATTAATTAAAATTTAAATCGAACAATTAATATCATAAACACACATAATGAGTTTATACATTAATTAAATTAAGCACTTTAATTCTAAATTTTTTTAAGCAATTAGTCGCAATTTCTTGCATACTTAAATCCTTCACACCAACAATTCCAATTTAAGAAATGGTTAAATTTCTTAAAATTCATAAATCAAAGCCAATTCCTATAAGGCCAAAATCAGGTCATTACATTTAATGGTGTCATTATTGAGTATTTTGATTTGTGCATTTTTTTTTTGGTTACCATGTTATTGGTACAAAGTATCCATCGACTTTGTCGATGACTAATCTCCGTCGGGGAACCTGACTGGCCACCTTTAGTGGAGTTCTCCACTCCCAACCACGTTTTTTCCATCCACAAGGCTCGATCCCAAGACCTTGCTTAAGGGGAACGAGCCCAGCACCACTTGGACCAACGACTTGTTGGTCGGATTCGTGCATTTATTTATTGGTTGTTATGTATTCATTCATTATATTCAATACAAGAAATTAATGCAATAGTGACAAAATTTAGTGACTAAAAATGATTTTTCGTCACTAATACCAGTGTCACTAAAGTTTTACTGACGATTTTTTTTAAAAATTACATGTAAATTATTTAGTCACTAAAGTTAATTATTTTTGTAGTGATTAGTAATTATATTTGTAAATTTTATTTTTTAAAAATAATAATATTTGTTGCAAAAAATTAAAATGATTAGAAATAAAGGTATTAATCAATATTTATTATTTCATTTATCATTTATAATTACCTGTAGTGTACAAGTTTGATAATGTTTCAAAAATTATTAATATGTAATTATCGCTAAATATCATATACATAATGAATTATATATGTCTTGCATAATAATAAAAAAATTGTATAAAAGATTTTTTTTATATTCATGAATTATATATAAAAAAAAGATTGTATTATAATTAATCAATTAAAATTATTTATTATATAAAAGATAATATAATATTTTTTATATAATTGTTGAAATTGCTAACATGCAATTATCATTAATCTTCCAATAATAGTTGAAGGATCAATTCCTGACTGCACTTATAGTTTCCCCTTACAAGTTCTGTTTGGATAGACCTAATGCACTCATACACTATTCAATTATGTGATAATTTTTATATTATTTTTAAATTACTTTTAAATTTTTAATTAGGTCCCTAAATAATTTTTCAATTGGATCACTGGACTTCTATTTTTTTTAATTAGGTTCATGCCATTAAGCGGTGTTAATGACAAGGATATAAATTTAACCTAATAACAAATGATTTTTATTAAGGTTTAAATATCTTTTTAGTCTGTAATTTAACGCTTTTTTGTTTTTCATCCTTACAATTTTTTTTATTTTAATCCTTGCAAATTATGTTTATTTTGTTTTTGTCCTTAAAGCGGTTTAGATAGTGCTTTTTCACTGTTCAAAGCACTATCTAAACTGCTTTAAGGACAAAAAACAAAACAAGCATAATTTGGAAGGACTAAAACCAATTTTTTTAAGGTCAAAAAGCAAAAAAGAACTAAATTGAAAGGACTAAAAAGGTATTTAAACCTTTTATTAAATATATGTTGCAAAATTTTAATTAAATATCCACATATCATTATTTAGTTGAAGAATATGACAAAATTGTAAGAAACGTATCTAATTTTTCTTCATTTTCTTAACCCATATCGACAAAAAATGTTAAGTGTGGGCTCTTGTTCTGCTTTTGCAGTGGCTTTCTAGGTAGGTAGGCATTTAAATAAGAATTTATTGGACTAAATTTGTTAAGAGGATATGCCTTGTTTTTAGCTCTGCATCTTATCGCCTGATTTTTTTCCACTTTTATTACTCCTTTTATTAAAAGATTAAATAAATTTAATTCTCAAATAAAATATTTATTTATAAGGCAGAACAGTTAAACCCTAGTAACATGGGGCTATATATATATTCACTGTTCAGGAAGGTGCATGTGTTGAGAAATACAGAATTTTGTACACCAAAAAAAAAAAAAAAAGAAGTACAGAAACATGCAATCAGAGATGGAACCATATTCGCCACTCCTCTGAACTCGTTGAGGATATCTTGTCAATGCTTCAAGTGAAATCTTTGATCCAATGCAAGTGCGTGTGCAAGGGATGGAACTCCTTGATGTCCGATCCCTATTTCATCAAATTGCACCTTCGCAAATCTGCTGCAAAGGACAATTTGGAACACCTCTGATTGGTCAGAAATGTCTACTTCGAATCTTTCCCTACAATCTACAAGGAATTGTGCACTGTAAGTTCCTTGTTCCATTCCCTACAAATTGAAAGATCCTTATTTAATTGCCCAAACATTCTAGATTCTTTTGGAATTTGTAATGGAAAAATGGACAAGTACCTTCTGGTCAGTTCATGTAACAGGTTGCACTGTGAGGTAAGTGAAAGATTTGAAGGATACCATGTTCAGTTTTTGAACAAGGATACAAGGGTAATATCCGGAAAATCGCCAACGCTGTGTTTTTCCACGGGCAGCAGCTGTGGTAGAACACAGTTTGGGTTTGGCTATGATTACAAGGTGGTAGCAATGACATTGACTCGGCTTTCACATGATCAATCGGTAAAAACTGAGATGAAAGTTTATTGCATGGGTGACAGTTGTTGGAGAAACCTTGATGGTTTTCCTGATCTTTGGTCTTTACCCAAAGTTGGTGGAGTGTATCTGAGTGGAACCCTTAATTGGGTTGTTATGACAAATGATGCTGCTAAAATTGAAATGGTAATTATTTCTGTTGATCTGGAGAAGGAGACGTGCAGATCATTGTTTCTGCCTGACATTAATCTTCGCTTTGTTGATCTAAATATTGGAGTTTTTAGAGACTCACTGTGCGTTTGGCAAGATTACAACCACACCCATCTTGGCATATGGCAAATGAGGGAGTTTGGAGACGACAGGTCTTGGATTCAATTAATAAATTTTTGTCATCTCCGTCTTCAAATTCATCCTTTTGAATCACAACCAATGTTTCTCCCATTGTGCATTCCTAAGAATGGGGACATCTTCATGCTGGTGTTCACTAGCAACACTGTTGAAAAGAAGTTTCTCATAACCCAATTTGTACTCTCGAAATAGTTGTTTTTTTTTTGTACAATGGTTGCACTGAGGTTCGAACCTATAACCTCATGCATTTTACCCCAACTCCCACCATTAGGCCAACCTTAGTGGGTTGAAATAGTTGTTAATCACATGTATTCACATCCTTGGAGACATTTCTTTTAGTTGAAAGCTTCTTGGCATTGTTAGCATATCAACTTTTGATCTTTGAGGATCAAATTTGACTCCTAGAATGTAATATGAATAAAAATGTTCACTGTAAACAGTTAGACCATTTGTTGTTAGAGAACTTGATTATCTTTGACTCACTAGGTTCACTCGAGCAGACTTGGCAAGCTTAATTAATGATGCTTAATTAACTTGTGCAAGCTTGCACATGATAGAAAAATCGATTTATTTATTAGGAAAAGTAGTTAAACCCTAGCAACAATGGGATACATATATTCACTATTCACAAAGGTGAATTTGCTGAGAAGTATAGAATTTGGACTCAGAGTTTTTTTCTTTATTAGCAAAGAACATAATATATATATATATAGGTAGGTATTAGGAATACCCAAACTTATGCAAAATAAAAAGAAGCTATGTAGCCTTCCTTCCCACACAATCCAAGGGTGGTTATGTAATAGTTATGTAAAATTTAGATTCAGAGTCTGTCTGCACTTCGCACTAAGCACAAGTACATGTGATTAAAGAACCAACCATGGTTGCCACTTCTTTGTATGAACTTGTTGAGGAAATCTTGTCACGACTTCTAGTGAAATCCATAATCCAATTCAAGTGCGTGTGCAAGGGATGAAACTCCTTGATGTCCGATCATTCTTTCCTCAAATTGCACCTTTGCAAATCTACTGCAAAGGACGATTTGGACCTCCTCCGATTGATAACAAATGTGTACTTTGGATCTATCCCTAAAATCTATAACGAATCGTGCACTATAAGTTCCTTATTCCAATCCCTAGAAATTGTAGAAGCCTTATTTAATTCCCAAGATATTAGAGATTCTATCAGAATTTGTAACAAAAGAAAGGACAAGTACCTTCTGGTCGACTCATGTAACGGGTTGCACTATGGGGTTAGAGAAAGATCAGAAGAATATCACTTATAGAAAAAAAAACATAGTATCCTTCTAATCTTTCTCTAACCCCACAGTGCAACCCGTTACATAAGTCGACCAGAAGGTACTTGTCCTTTTTTCTGTTACAAATTTTGAAAGAGTCTCTAATATATTGGGAATTAAATAAGGCTCATACAATTTCTAGGGAATGGAAAAAGGAACTTATAGTGCACGATTCCTTATAGATTTTAGGGATAGATCCAAAATACACATTTGTTATCATTCGGAGGTGTTCCAAATCGTCCTTTGTAGTAGATTTGTGATGGTGCAATTTGAGGAAAGCATGATCGGACATCAAGGAGTTCCATCCCTTGCACATGTACTTAAATTGGATTAGAGATTTCACCAAAAGTTGTGACAAGATTTCCTCAAGAAGTTTATACAAAGAAGTGGCGACCATGGTTGGTTCTTTAATTGCATGTACCTGTGCTTTGTGCAAAGTGCTGACACACTCTGAATCCAAATTTTACAGAACTATTACATAAGGAAGACTACATAGCTCCTTTGTTTTGTAAAAGTTTGGGTATTCCTACACACACACACACACACACACACACACATTATGTACTTTGCTGATAAAAAAAACTATATATATAGGTATTTGGAATTCCCATACCCAATCTTTTGCAAATTAAAGAAGCTATGTAGCCTTCCTTCCCACACAATCCATGGATGGTTATGTAATAGTTATTTAAATTTGGATTCAGAGTGTGCCAGCACTTCTAAGCACAGGTACATGCGATTAAAGAACCAACCATGGTCGCCACTTCTCTGTATGAACTTCTAGAGGAAATCTTGTCACGACTTCTGGTGAAATCTCTTATCCAATTCAAATGCATGTGAAAGGGATGGAACTCCTTGACGTCCGAGATCATTCTTTCCTCAAATCGCAACTTCGCAAATATGCTACAAAAGGACCAAAGTACCACCTTCAATTGATAACAAATGTGTACTTTGGATCTATCCCTAAAATCTATAAGGAATCGTGTATGGTAAGTTCCTTATTCCTTATAGATTTTAGGGATAGATCCAAAGTACAAATTTGTTATCATTCAGAGGTGTTCCAAATTGTCCTTTGTAGCAAATTTGCGAAGGTGCAATTTGAGGAAAGCACGATCGAACATCAAGGAGTTCCATCCCTTGCACATGCACTTGAATTGGATTAGAGATTTCACCATAAGTTGTGACAAGATTTCCTCAACAAGTTCATTGTTGGGATTTTGGCACTGTACAAAATCGTGCAAGTAACAAAGTGATAAGTCAAGTATCGTCTCCATAGGGACTTGTATGATAATTGGGTAATTTTAGTAAAATAAGTAGACTACAAATATTGAGAGAATTTAAGTCACCAAAATTAAAAGCAAGGGCATAAAAATAAATATTAATATAGAAGGAAATTTGGTTTTGGAAATTTAGCGAACACTTGGTGTGCATAGAAAATGTGATTTAAATCAATTAAAATAAATTGCCGGGGTTTAACTTCATTGGACTTCCTAACACGCAATCACTACTCACTCCTTTTCAATTAAATTTTAGTTATCATCAACCCACAAAATTATTCAAACCTTAATTCCTTAAGTGGAAGAATCTAAATCCCTTGATTCCACTATCAATCCCTTGAATTAGTGTAACCAAGGTATTTGCATTAAGAAAAAGGATTTCAGTGATGACCAATCCTCTTTACCCTATCCCTAGGCATAAAAATGATTGGTTGTCTTCTTCAATTTGCAATCCAAAAGAATTTCCCATTCACCGATGGAATTAAATAATCATGCAATTGGTTGATCAGACCAAACACAAGCATTAAGAGTAGAAGAAGAACAATAACAATACTTAATTGAATAAAGAGAATGTAGTAATTACATGAAAATAGGTCCAACTACATTAAATTCCAACGAATAGAAAACTTAGCTATGCATAGCCAGAGAGGAAGAAGCAAAAGATGGAGAAAGAATGGAAGATGAATCCAAACGCATCAAAGTCATCACACAACGTCTCAGATCTCTCTTCCTTTTGATACACAAGGTTCAGAACCCTAGGCTAGAACATAAAATACCTATTTAAAGCTATGGGCCAATGAGGGTTCAAGCCCAAAAGAAAACAAAACAGAAAAATAAATATTATTCTCATAGAGCTCTAGTGCACGGATTTTTGCACAGCCTATGCAACTTTTTGTCTTCAGAATTTCAGCAAATTTTAAAGCTTGCATAGGTGCACAGCTTGGTTGAACAAGTGTATTCCAAGGCTTCCCACAAGCTTCTTTTGCTTCCACAAGACCTTCAAGGCTTTAAACTTCAACCCATTTGATCCTTAATGCATTAATCACTCTTAGGACATCTCCAAACTTGCTCCACACTTCAACAAAGTTCCTAAAAACACAAGAAACAACCCAAAATCAAGTGTAAAAAGGGTAAAATTAAAAATTCCTAACTAAACTAAGCCTCTATTTAAAACTTAACTAAAACGAAGATAAACAAAACTCAAAAGCATGAAAGATATCAAATAATTGCCCCTAAACTACTATAAAATGTAGGAATATAAGGCAATTATCATTCATACAGAGAAGTGGCAACCATGGTTGGTTCTTTATCGCATGTACCCGTGCTTTGTGCAAAGCGCAGGCACACTCTAAATCCAAATTTTATAGAACTATTACATAACCATCCATGGATTGTGTAGGAAGGAAGGCTACATAGCTCCTTTGTTTTGTAAAAGTTTGGGTATTGGTTAAAGAGTGACTAAGATGGCGCATTGGCAATGGTTCAAAAATTCGAGTTTTGGGCAACCTTGGTTAAGGGATCCTTTTTTTTTTAAGTCAAAAAGGCATGCAACATGATAGAAGTGGCAGCCATTGATCCCAACTATGTTGGCACCACTACCCTTACCTATCAAAAGTAGCACGCCCAAATATATTAATAAAAGGAGAGAGAACATATAACTTCATGGGGGGACAAAAACCAAACCCATGATGAAAACTATGTGAACCTGTAACTAGGGAGACCAATCCTACATGATTGAACTCCTCAGAAATGTAAGTTGGAACGCTATATATCCCACCATAAAAAAACCATGAATATGAATAACATGGGAGGCAAGTTTATCAGCACACATATTTCCCTCCCTATAAATATGACTAACAAAAAAAAATTTCATATTTTGAGTAAGCAGAAGACAATTCTGCCACTTGTTATAAATCTGCCAAGGGAAGATACTCTCTGTTTTAAAAGTCGCCACCACAAGGGTAGAATCACATTCAAGCCAAAGGTTTTTCCACCCTCCTGAAGCTGCAATCTCTATCACCTTCATGGCTCCAAAAATTTCAACATGGAGGGCAAAATTAATATTTAAATAAAGCATCACAAAAAAGAGAGTTCGCTATTCATAAAAATTCCTCCACAACCTGCCCTTCCTGGGCTACCTTTTGTAGCACCATCTGTGTTGCATTTGATCCAGTTATGGATTGGTGGTCTCCAATCAACTTGTTTGATGAGCTGCAACTTTCTTGGATGACCCTTTATGGAGAAGAATTTTAGAAT
This sequence comes from Pueraria montana var. lobata, assembly GCA_026413185.1. NCBI lineage: Eukaryota > Viridiplantae > Streptophyta > Magnoliopsida > Fabales > Fabaceae > Pueraria > Pueraria montana. The sequence continues at coordinate 63,715,009 of CM048650.1, read as the reverse complement.
ATTGAACTTTGTGATGGAAGATGACATGGTTCCCTTTGAATTTTTACTAGTGAACTGGACATTGGCACTAATAAGAGATTTAGTAAGGTGAGGCTGATATCTTTTATTTTCAAACTTTATCTGATTCCTGCTTTGCCAAATGGCCCAAAAAGTGCGATTGCTGAAATGATAATGTCAAGAATTTGGGAAGACTAGTTCTTAGAACACATCGAAAGAATTGCAATAATGGAAGAACAATCAATTCTTTGTCCAATAATTTGGAGCAGCTGTATGTTAAGGAATCCTAATCCTTTCATTACTAGACCTATGAACAATAATTTCGAGCAGCTGTATGTTCGTGATTTAATTGATCAAAATACAGGTTCATGGAAACAAGGTTTGATGTGTTCTTCATTCAATTCCAGAGATGTTCATGTCATTATGTCCATGCCTTTATACAATCATGCTGAAGAGGACCGGTTAATTTGGAGATTCAGTAAAGATGGTTGTTATTCAGTTAAGTCTGCATACTATCATGTCATGGAATCATTGATAGATAATCACTCTCTACAGGTTCCTGGTAATCGGAGGTTAATTTGGAATTTATAGATCCCACAATGAATTAAACTACTGTTGTGGCATATAGCTTGTGGTGTCTTGCCTACAAGACAACGACTTGCAGCCCGAGTAGTTAATTGCCCTACTATTTGTCCTTATTACAGTGACTGTTTAGAATCAGATTGTCATGTCTTGGTACATTGTTCTTACGCTAAGCAAGTTCGGCAGCATTCTTTGGTATGGAGTGCATTGCAGAATATTTATGATAGTGTTGAAGGTATGGATGATGTCATTTTTAAGCTTCTGGCGATGCTATCTCAATCTGATGCAGTGGAATTTGCTACCATGATATGGTGCCTTTGGCGTCGCAGAAATGAAAGAGTGTGGGAAGGCCTTACAAAACCAGTTCTTATCTCCACCAGTATCGCTCGTGACTTCATTCATCAGTGGCAGCAAGCTCATGCTTCCTCACATTATTTAAACACTTTACCTCTGACATCAAACACTGCCGTGTGGACTACACCAGATTCTGGAACGTTAAAGTGCAATATTGATGCCTCCGTTTTTTGTGATCATGGTACTTATGGAGCTGGTATGTGTATCCGAAATAACTTGGGCCATTTTGTTATCGCCAAAACATTGTGGAAGTATGGTTCCCCACCATCTTATGAAGCAGAAGCAGTAGCCCTTCATGAAGCTCTCTCCTGGATAAAAGATTTGAATTTGCAGAATGTGATTGTATAGACAGATTGCAAAATTCAGAAAATACCAACCAAACTGAGTTAGGAACAATTGTTAAAAACTGCAGGCAGCTCCTTAGTCAGATGGAAAATGTTAATGGTTCATTTTATTCGGAGACAAGCTAATTGTGTCACTCATGTTCTCTCTAGGGCATCTCGATTATATGCTAGTCCCCATTCCAACTTGTATTCATTCTCATGTTATCAATGAAATGAGATAAGTCTTTTCCTTTCAGAAATATATGAAGTTTTGATTTTTTTTTTTTTGAGAAAACATATTATCATCTGAATTGTTAAATTTTATACACAGGTATGAACTTTCTGCATGAAAGTATATTAATATTTGAATTGCTAAAAAGAGCATACTTCATTTTAATTGTCGTACCTTTCTCTAATTTATTATTATAGTAATTTTAATATGAATACTTTTCTTTATAGTCTCTTCTCACCTAACTAATAATTTATTGAAGATTTTTTTATCTCAGAAAATTTAAATTTTTATCTAATTTAGATTTAATTACATGAAAAAAAAATAACGAAAGTAATTCATGTATTTGTTTCTTTTTTTTTTCATTCAAATTATATTTGGAGTGCATTTTATTTTAGTGTTCGTTAATAGTTTTTTACTTCATTGTTATAATAATTTTAAAACTTCTTATTGTTTTTTTTATATAGAAAAACTTATTGTTAAATTTTTACATATTCATTCATTTTGATCATTGTTATACATTTTATTTTTAATGTAACTTACTAAAAACAATATCAAAATTATTTATTTTCATCTTGATCATTGCTATATTTCATACAGTTAGATCATTGTTATATTTCATACAGTTAGATTACCTTGTTGATATAATGGTATCAGTTCTAATTAATGACGTTCACTTAGGTCTACAAGCCATTGAAAAGGAGCCTCTCATCCTTTGACAGATCGAAATTTATGTACAAATTTGTTCTCTCTTTCTGCGGCTGTTTACTTTTAATCCAATTTGTGCATTCCAAATAGTTTTTAATCACTTGTATTCATGATCTTGGAGTCTTTTCTCTTAGTTGAAAGCTACTGGGCAATGTTAACCTATCAACTTTTGAGCTTTGAAGATCAGATTCGAGTCCTAGAGTGTAATTTGAAGAAAAAGTTCACTGTAAACAGTTGGACCATTTGTTGCTAGAGCACTTGATTATTTCGACTCACCAGGTTCACTAGAGCAGACTTGGCTTTAACTTTTTGTGACTACTTCAAATTCCATTCTTAAATATCAAATTGATATGAAGAACATGATCAAATCTTTCACAATTTTTACTAGTACAAAGATTAGCTTCACATGAATATTCTTTGTAATAAATGATTTTTATTAAATATTTGTTGCAAAATTTTAATTAAATATCCACATGTCATTATTTAGTTGAAGAATCCGATGACAAAATTATGAGAAACATATCTAATTTTTATTAGTACAAAAGTGGGGATTCTTGAGCAATCCTCCTCTTTTTTGGTTGCCTTGTTTTGATCAGGACCATTGATATTACCAAGTTCTCTACTTCAGAAGTTTACTTGTGTCTTCTAGAGAGCTTGTTGTTTTAGATTAAGTGCTTCAGTACACGGATGCATGACGTCTTCTTCTGTTGCTTTTGGTGCATGCTTCTAATGAGTGTAGACTTTTCTCTCTTCAGTCTTCTGTTATGCATTGCATCTTCTAATGATCCTCTAGCCATGTGTAAATTCTATCGTGAAAACCTCCAAAATCATGTTTCTAGTCATATACAGCTTCTGATATCTACACTTTAATTTGACTTAGAAAACATGACTGCCCTTCTACTTCTAGTATTCTTCTTCTGAATTTGGACATATCCAGAGACAAAACCAGGAAAATTTCAGGGGGCAAAAATTTGACACATGAATAAACAATTATCTATAATTAAAATTAGATTTTCTTACATAAATTAATTTATCTATCAAATTAAAAGTAATTCAAATGAGAAAACCTATTTAAAAGCAACTAATGTAATTAAAGCTGTACAAAAAATTAAATAATTAACGCATATGATTGCTAAAATTATATAGCAGATGAAATAATTAGATGCTTTTATATGATTAATATTTTTGAGAAAAATGGCTCTGCTAGGGTTTGAGTACTTGCTCTAAAGTTGCTATGGCTATGAACGACCCTATCTGCCAATGGAGTTTCCTTGCTCCAGATACCTCTCCATCCATCCTGCCAACGAACTCCCCTTTGACCCAGAAAAAAAGCTTCGCACAAGCTCTCAACAACTCTTGCGAAATCCCCGTCAGCCAATTGCCAAAACCCTGCCTCAAAGGGGATGCGGTTGCTATCAAAATTCCTGAGGAGGAATATCAAGTTGGACTAGCGGGATGTAAAAACAACCTTCATGGACGCCTTATTTTGTCAAAAGGGGACTCTCCTATCAAGTTTCCAGAGTTGCGTTCCAAGCTTCAAAGCTTATGGAAGCCTATCGGGAATTGGAACATGGTTGTGCTAGGTCGGGGTTTCTACAAATTTTCATTTTCTTGCACACAGGATCTCAGAAGTGTTCTTGCAATAGGTTCTTGGAACCTAAAGCCAGGAATTCTGCGTCTTTTCCTTTGGACCCCTGACTTCATTCCAAGTCTTCAACGTCAAACACATGCTCAATGTTGGGTAACGATACTTGGCCTTCCACAGGAGTATTGGCGTCCCAAGATCAATTTTGCTATAGCAGGAGGGGTGGGAGTTCCCATTGTCCTGGATGAAGCTACTGTCAAGAGATCATATGGTCACTTTGCCAGAGTTCTGATAGATCTGGATTTACAAGGTAATCTACTTGAAAAAATCTTAGTAGAGAGGGATGGGTATGCTTTTTTTGTGGCAATTGAATATGAAAATATGCCTATGTTTTGCTCAAATTGTCAAGTCATCGGTCACTCCTTAGGCAATTGCAGAAATTTGAAACAATCCTCTGAGAACAAGAAACAAACAGTTGGCAAACAAAAGAATGTTGGTGATCTTTCTCATAAGGAATATGTTCCTAGATCTAAAGGCAAGGAAACTATGGATGAGCCAATAGTTCCAGATAATGAGGTGGTGTTACATCACTTGGAGGGTACTTCAAACCAGAATAAAGAAATCAGGGATGATGCACCTGAACCACAAGCTGGCGAAGGTTCTGAACGGGAAATCCAAAATCTCCACTCAGGAGGAGGTAACAACCAATGCACTGATGATACTCATGAAAATGTTCATAATATAGAAGATGGCTTGAATATCACTGTGGTGTTAGGCTCAATGCAGAATTCCCCTGAACATAATGGAATTATCTCAGAGTCTGTTGTAGAGGAACATGTTTCTCGCACATTAGAGGCCAATGAAAATGACTCAATTTCCAACAACACTTCTCATAATGCAGTGGTTAACCATGACATGCGCATTCTTGGTCATTTGTGGAGTGATGCTGCTGAGGAGGAAGACGATGAGGAGATTGAGATGGAGCCCCCTCCTGATGATTCTATATATAAAAATAATGTGAATATGGGCTCCACTTCAGAAACAACCTTCACTAAAGTTATTTCTAAGGCCAGCAAGAAAAAAGTGAAAAAGAAGTCAGTACTTTCGCAGTGTGGTGAACAAACCAAAGCTCGTTCAAGGGGTGATCCAACAACTATAGCATAATGAGAATTCTATATTGGAATGCTAGAGGACTAGCAAACCAAGATACCAGAAGAGTCCTAAAGAAAATGTGCAGAGAACATAACCCTGATATGATATTTCTATCAGAACCTTGGTTATCCTTTGATAAGTTTCCTCAAACTTTTTGGAATAAGTTGAATTTGAAATTAGTGACTACAAATGACCGAGGCTCCCTCCCCTCTAACTTATGGTGCCTTTGTTCTGACTATCTGAATCCCAACATCATTAATGTCTCTTGTCAACATATTTCCATTTCTTTTTTAAAGACAATGTTGAGCTTTTTGTTGCAGGTGTGTATGCATCCACATCTTATCTAACCAGAAGGAAGCTTTGGTTTGAACTTTCATCTATGTTGGTCACTCACCAAGGGCCTTGGTGCTTTATTGGCGATTACAATGCAATCTTAGGTATTCATGAATATAGAGGTTGTGGTTCCCCTTCTCAAATTGCTATAGATGATTTTCGGTGTTGGTCAGAAACAAATCACTTGACCCACATTCAAACAACAGGCTCTCAGTTTACTTGGTCCAACAGTAGAAGAGGTCAAGCTCTCTCTCAAAAGAGACTAGATAGAGCCATTTGTAACGATAAATGGCTGGATATTTGGTCTTCTTGCTCATGTGTCACACTTACAAGAAGCAAATCTGATCATTTCCCCTTGCTTCTAAGTATGCATCAAAATACAAGAAAACACAGCAGCCACTTTAAGTTTCTTAAAATGTGGGCAAGACACCCTCAGTGCCAGAACATCATCTCTTCGGTCTGGAACATGACTTTCCTTGGTTGCCCGATGGCAGTTCTAGTCCAAAAGCTCCGAGAGGTTAAGCTAAGGCTTAAATCTTGGAACAAACATGACTTTGGGTATGTTCATCAAAGGGTTAAAGATGCTGTTACAAAAGTGGACTCAATACAAGTGAATTTAGATTCTTGTGGTTATTCTAACGATCTATTTTTACAAGAAAAAAATGCTCAGGTGGAGCTACAGCAAGCGTTACTATATCAGGAAGACTTTTGGAAAGAAAAGGCCAGAATTGATTGGCACACTCAGGGAGACCAAAACACAGAATTCTTTCACAAAATCACTAAAATTCGTCATGTCACTCAACAAATCTCCTTTCTTCATCAAGATGGAAATCCTTTGACAACTCCTGAAGAGATTGAGCAATATGTCCTTCAATACTATGAAAACATATTCGCCACTGACAACACCTGCTTGGATAATGGTCTCATTCAAAAGGTGATCCCTAAGCTTGTCTCTCAATAGGATAATGATATTTTAATCTCTCTTCCTTCTTTTAGTGAGGTTCGAGATGCTGTCTTCTCTCTTAAGGCAACCAGTGCTCCTGGTCCTGATGGATTTGGAGGCTACTTTTTTCAAAAATTTTGGGAAGTCATAGGCAACGATGTTTATTAAGCTGTTCTTCAATTTTTTTCTTCTGGTTGGATGTTGCCAAATCTGAATTCTAATGTGGTTGTTCTTATTCCCAAGGAGCAAGGGGCGGATAGGATTGAGCAGTTCAGACCTATTGCTCTAGCAAATTTCCAGTTCAAAATTATTACTAAAATCATGGCAGATAGATTGGCTAAGGTGGTTCCAAAATTGGTTTCTTATAACCAAAGAGGTTTCATCCAAGGCAGGAACATCTCTAATTGTATTTGTGTGGCTTCAGAGGCAGTCAACCTCCATGACAAAAAATCATTTGCTAGAAATGTTGCTATAAAAATTGATATCATGAAGGCATTTGACACCTTGGATTGGAAATTCCTTTTGGAGGTTCTAAAGGAATTTGGCTTTCATGACAATTTTTGCAACTAGATCAATTTGGTTCTCTTGTCTGCTAAATTATCTATTGCTGTCAATGGAAAAATGGTTGGGTTTTTAAACTGCAAGAGAGGTGTGAGGCAAGGAGACCCTCTATCTCCACTTCTTTTTTGCTTGGCTGAAGAGGTTCTTAGCAGAGGCATATCTTATTTAGTTCAGGAAGGAAAGCTTCAACTCATGTTGGGTCCAAAAGGTTATAATTTACCTTCACATGTTCTATATGCTGATGATATTTTAATTTTTTGTAGAGGATCCTTAAGCAACATGCATAACTTGGTGGGTCTCTTCAAAGCTTATGTGGAGGCCTCTGGACAAGTTATAAACCCAGCTAAATCAAAATGGTTTGCTGGTGCAATTTCTCATAACATAATCTCTAGAATCTCCAACATCCTTGGTTTCTCTTCGGGTGCTTTTCCTTTTGTCTATCTTGGGATTCCGCTGTTCAAGGGTAAACCAAGAAAACATCAGTTGCAACCCATAGCTGACAAGCTGAGATCTAAACTTGCAAAATGGAAAGGATCTTTACTTTCTATCATGGGTCATCTTCTTCTTGTTCAATCTATCCTTCAGAGCATGCTTCTTTATAGCTTCCGTGTGTATAAGTGGCCTGCTGCTCTTCTGAAAACTATTGAAGGGTGGTTTAGAAACTTTATTTGGTCAGGAGACGCTAACTCTAGGAAAATTGTGACAGTGGCTTGGGACAAAGTTTGCACTCCTCTCCCTGAAGGTGGTCTTGGCTTGAGATCTATCAAAGATATGAATAATGCCTATCTTCTCAAACTGTCTTGGGAATTGGTATCCTCTAATGATGAATGGGCTATGCTGATGCGAGCTAGATTTCTGAGATCCAAAAAACCAGCAACTCGGCATATAATGTCTTCCATATGGCCAGGTATAAAAGAGCACATTTACACTGTCATGGACAATGTTATTTGGCAGCTTGGGAGTGGAGAAGATATAAATTTCTGGACTGACAATTGGCTCTCTAAGCCTTTGGTGGAACTATTAAACATTCCTCTTCAGGTCCATAGCTCCTTGAAGGCTAAAGTGAATGATTTTATTAAGGATAACAAATGGGACATCCCCATGGTTCTTTTACAGCAATACCCCTTCTTAAGCTCTCAACTAAATGCTGTCAACATACCTATATTTGAAGCAAAGGACCAAATCAGGTGGGCAAACACTCCTTCCGGGTGTCTCTCTCTAAAAGAGGCCTTCTCTTTTCATTCTCATTCTAAACCGCATTTGGTTTGGGCTAAAACTATTTGGTGCAAGTTTATTCCTCCATCTAAATCTTTCCTTGTTTAGTGCATCATTCACAATTGCATGCCTACAGATGACTGTCTAAGGAAGAGAGGTTGCACAATAGTTTCAATGTGTTGTAATTTTTGGGATATTTCAAAAGGTTAACTCCTTTATTTATTTTATACATAAAAAATCTTTTTAAAATTAATTTATTGTTTATTAAAAACAGTTTCTTTTGTTTGACTTGGTCTTATTGACTTGGTCAATTAAACTAGGTCTCACCTTATCTTTAACTTGATTTTGGGTGGTTTTAGAAACAAACTAGATCTCACCTTATCTTTGACTTGGTCTTTGGTGGATTGAGAAACCCTATCTTTTCTTTATAAATACCTATGCTTCAGATGGTTTTAGGGAGCTCTGTCTCACATCTTTTCTCTCTACTGTTTCACTGAAAATCCTGGATTATTTTTATGAGAGAGCTTGCTAGTTCTGCTGCCCCAATCTATTATTGGGAAGAGTCTGTTAAATCCTGGGGGATTTGCGCTTTACGTGGATAAATCCTTGAGGACAGTGTGTCTAACACACGTCTCAGACTTTTTGATTGTGATTTTATACGCGATTTTATACGCGCCATGGACAACAATCTCAAGGATTTAATTTGTCATGGCAATACCTATTTTTCAAAACCACCCCTTCCCTTTCGTCGTGCTTCGTTTTTCACTCTCACAAGTCCCAACTTCCAATTCACGAAACCGCTACTATTCGGCAAGCCACTTCACTTCACTCTCCCACTCAGTAATCGATTCCATTCCACAATGCATTTTCCTCCACTTTCTCAACAACCAAACAGCACCTAGTTTCAACTCGAGCCTTCTTCTCTGTCATGAACCGCTTGTCGCAGCTCTCATCCTACACCGCCGCCACAGTCGGAAGCACCGCTCGACTCATCGCGAACCGTTCCCTGCACCGGTGCTCATTCCCAAAGAAATCAGAGCATCACGGAATTAGGTCTTTCCGTTTAGGATTCGAATGAACCCGACCCGGTTGTGTTGTTTGTGAAGAGCCTTCGCTCGCGTGAGACGCGCTCGAACTCCTCGGCGCGTGAGGTCACGTGCGCGAGGTAGGGGGAGAGGAGCGCGTGGCGGTGGCGCTTCAGGAGGCAGAGCGTGAAGCTGCGCTTCTCCTCCAGCGAGTCCTGCACGGTCTCGACATGGTGCGTCCACGTGACGCGGTGGCCGCGGAAGGCGTCGTGGACGGTGTGGTTCGGCGCGACGGCGAAGGAGATGCGGTTCGACGACGGCGAGCGGGAGAGAGTTAGGCGGCGGCACGCGGCAGCGGGGGCGTGGCTCGCGGCGTTGAGGTAGAGGTGCGCGTGGTGGTAGAGGTCGTTGAGGTCGACGCCGCAGTAGCCGTTGAACTCCAGAATCTCGAAATACGAATACGGAGAAAGTAGATCTTGCAGAGATTCGTAGAGAGAGTGAAGCAACAAGAGAAGCTGCGATGGAAGAACGTTTTGGAGAACGGATCGGTGCTCTCTCTCTCTCTCTATGTTGCCGGAAATGTAAGTTTTCTGTTTCCTTCTGTGTTTATGTGAGTAGCGTTGTGTTCTCAGCCAGTGTGTTACGTTTTAAATTTGGAACAAAAATCAGAATTTTGATTTTATTTGGTACAACGTTGACAGAATGGAGAATGAGGTAGTCAACATAGTGGTGTGATGATATTTGAAATGAATTATTGCTTGTCATATGAAATGTGTTATATTGTGGTAACATAGCATATGATTGAATAATGGATATAATATAAGATTATGAAGTTGAATTGAATTTATTTACAACCGCAACCAATTTTGGTTTTCCCTTTGTATTGGAGTTTTTTAGTCTTAAAGGAAGAGTAAACATATAAAGTAGTGATTTGGTAGTTAATATATATAAGTGGTTATGGAGTTGAAATTGCAGTGTTATTTTGATTTTGTGGTTGTCTATTTTACCAAATGTGTAGTGAAATGTTGATAATTGTGGAAGTGCCTATCAATGGAGAAGGCAGTATATATAAATTCCTTTGTTGACGAAGAGACCAAACAAGGCTATACAGTATTCCTACATCTATTTATCATGCACAGTTGCACTTTTGAATTTTGATTTATTTATTTATTTATTTTGACTTAATGTGTATATTATTGAAAATTTGCAACAGAGGCTTCATTTGTCTTGAGAGGCTTTTTATATGTGATGAGTTAAAAGCCTTTATAGAGAATTAATAATTATTATAATGTTGAGATCACAAGTTCCCGTGAATAAGATGAGGCTCACCTTTGGACCAATATATGGTTTCATAATATGATCTTAGTATGTATCATTTTATGAAGTATTGTGCATGTTTGCTTTATGTGTTGGAGATATTGGTTCCAAACTCTCTACATTGTTTTGTCACTATTACTTGAGTTAGTAGTTTGAATTTTTTTTGAGGTTTTTTTTTTTTTTTTTAAGGAATGTATAGCACTGATAGGTACATATTTATTGGATTATTTGTGAATTTGATTTTGTGATTTATTTATTTATTTATTTATTTTGAGAATCTATTGAAATGATTTAGGATTGATTAATGTGGGGGTATGCCAACAATTATTTTGGGTTTTATGGAGTTTTAAAAGTGATATTTCTTTGACTCTTCTGTGACTAAACTTGATTGTTTCTTTTTATAAAAATAAAAAAATAAAAAAAAATAAAAAAAATAAAAAAAATGATAGAAGTGTTTATAATTAGTATGCTTTTGTCGGCCTCTCAGGAGAGTAAATTCTGATGTTTATTATGAGACAGTACCTCTGTGGAATATTTGTGATATGAGTTCTCTGAGTTTAGCTTTTTAAAAGCAATTGTCTTTTGTGACATAAGTTAGCAGGAACTGTGTGAACTATTAGCAATATTCTGAGTAATTAATTTTGCTTGGATGTAGTGTCAAGTGTGAGTTCTCTATACTATTTGCATAATATGAGACACTTGAGAGGTACCACAAGTTATGGTATTGAACATAGTGGATTTTCCATTGTATTAGAAAATACAGTGATGTGAAATGGATCTTTGATCCAAATGAGACAAAATCCACTAGAGGTTGTGTCACTACACTTGGTTGTGGTGCCTTACTTAGAGATCAACCAAATAAATAAGAATTGAGTTAGAGTTCATTACTCTGGAAATGGTTGATTATGTGGCTTAGTGGTTGAAAAATCACATAAGCAAATATGCCTTTGGAATATAAATTGAGAAATTATGTGATAAAGCAATTGCTTGAGAGATAAAATCTTTGATTATGTGAAGTGAAAAATGGATTTGGCCGATCCTTTGACAAAAACCCCTGGGGAGGAAAATGTTATATGAAACATCGAGGGGAATGGGACTTTATTAAGCCATTTGAAAACAAACAAGTGATGGTAACCCAACCTTTGTGATTGGAGATCCCATGAAGAAGGTTCATATGGGTAAGAACAAGTCACTTGTCAGTTCTGCTAGCACTAAAATTGATTTTAATCAATTTTTAATTTTTTAGTCCCTTCCTATGGTGTGAGAAAGTGCTAGATACTACATTATTGAGAGGTTAAACTTTATAGTTAAGCTTTATGTGGTTGTGAGAAAGTTTAACAACTTATAAAGTTTTTAATGATTTTCATATCCTTTATGGGTGGTGTATGATTTGCAGCATGCACTTGATGAAATCACCTATATGAGTGTCAAGTGGGGCCGCTTGTATGAGATCTTGGCGAGATCTCTAGAGCACTCATGAATACCGGGCACGCACATGGCCTATTAGCGCACAACAGCGATAACGGCAAGGATTGTGGGGGTGTAGTGTGATTGGTAGACCTCTAGCATACACCAAGTGTCTTTGGTTCATATAGCTTGCTACACCAATTACATTGTGTGTTAAGTTTTATCAGTCTAGGTCTGGTTCATATAGCTTGCTACACCAGGTCCGATGCATTACATCCTAGAGAAAGAGAACCCAGGAATTTCTTATATTTTCTGAAAACTTTTTATTTAACCTTTTGAAATATGTGGGGGATTGTTGTAATTTTTGGGATATTTCAAAAGGTTAACTCCTTTATTTATTTTATACATAAAAAATCTTTTTAAAATTAATTTATTGTTTATTAAAAACAGTTTCTTTTGTTTGACTTGGTCTTATTGACTTGGTCAATTAAACTAGGTCTCACCTTATCTTTAACTTGATTTTGGGTGGTTTTAGAAACAAACTAGATCTCACCTTATCTTTGACTTGGTCTTTGGTGGTTTGAGAAATCCTATCTTTTCTTTATAAATACCTATGCTTCAGATGGTTTTAGGGAGCTCTGTCTCACATCTTTTCTCTCTACTGTTTCACTGAAAATCCTGGATTATTTTTATGAGAGAGCTTGCTAGTTCTGCTGCCCCAATCTATTATTGGGAAGAGTCTGTTAAATCCTGGGGGATTTGCGCTTTACGCGGAAGGACAGTGTGTCTAACACACGTCTCAGACTTTTTGATTGTGATTTTATACGCGCCATGGACAACACAATGTGTAACCTCTGTCAAGCTAATGCAGAGACCACCAGCCACATCTTCTTGGAATGTACTTTTGCCAGAAAGCTATGGGACTGGTTTGCCTCGATTATACAGCAAACTGTTAATCTTTCCTCCATCATTGACATCCTTTCTTTGCTCAACAAGTCATGGAGCGCTCAAGTGAAGGATCTTATTCTTGCTGGTATACTTTTTGTTATCTCTGCTATATGGCACTGCCGTAATAAGGCCAGGTTTGACAATAAAATCATTCCTATCATGTCTGCCAAAAATTTAATCAATGCTAATGTTTGCCTAGCAGGAAAATTGAGTACAGGATGCATGCATTCTAATATTTATGAATTCCGAATTCTGAAAGCAGTCTCCATTGCTTGTCGCCCGGGTAAAGCACCAGCCATTTTGCAAGTGGATTGGGGGCCTCCAAACACTTTTTTGGATCAAGTGTAATTCTGATGGGGCTGCAAGAGGAACACCAGGTCCTGTTGCTTGTGGGGCTATTTTCAGAGACAAAAGTGCTGCCATCATAGGTTGCTTTTCTGCTAATTTGGGAACTAATAACGCTTTTAATGCTGAGCTATTGGCAGTTATGTTATCTATTGAAATAGCTCATGATAAGGGATGGAGAAATATTTGGTTGGAAAGTGATTCAAGTCTTGTCATCAAAGCTTTCATCTCTCATGATTTGGTTCCTTGGAAGCTTAGGAATAGATGGAAAAATTGTATAGAATTGACTAAACACATGAATTTTAAATTTTCCCACATTTTTCGTGAAGGCAACAAATGTGGAGATAAGCTTGCCTCTCACGGGCTTAGCATACAGGGTTTCGTTTGGTGGGATACCATTCTAAGTTTTATCCGGGAAGACTTCTTCCAGAATAGGTTTTCTTTACCCAACTTTAGGTTTACATGATGGTTCACGGGTTTGGATGTCCCCCCGTGTTGTCTTTTTGTTTCTATCTTTTAATACATTTGGTGTGCTGATTATCATGGGTGAGGGTTGGGGTGGCAACCTAGTTGGGATCACTCCTCTCATTGCTATGCATTAGCATGCTATTTCCAAAAAAAAAAAAAAGAAATAATTAGTGTTACTATAATTAATATGTGAAAAGAAAATAATTTATATAACAATTAACGTATAATGAAAATCACTTATCATAAAATAAAATCATTATAGCTAATATTAATCTCAGTAATTAAAAGTAGTGATACCAATTAACTTATATTTTTTCTACCTAATATGTAAAAATATTGTTATATACCAAATTTATAAAATGAAATAAAAGTAAAAGGAGCACCAAGCAAAATAGAAGGAATATGTAACATCCCCAATTTATGGACATTAGTCATAAATAATAAAGAGACCTCTTTTATGGAATAGTCTATATATTTAATGGTTAAAGGATATCCTTAGACATTATTAATAATAGTTACCTTTTATTAAGAGTTGATAGGAATAGAATAATAGGACCCAGATGGGGAGCCAAGGCCCAATAAGCCCACACACACGCGGTTTAAGTAGAGAAGGAGAAGGGAAAGTTAGAGAGAGAGATAAAGAAAGAAAAGAGTTAGAGAGAAGGAGGAGAAGAAAGAAGAAGAGGAAAAGGAGAGAAGTGGAGCAGGGATCAGAGATCCAGTGCCCAGAGCTCAAATCCGAGTACCCCGAGGTGAGTGCTTCCTCCCTTTGTCTTCCCCATCCCTCCATAGTTGTTGTTTTCATGCCCCCCCTTCCTTTTTTATCCCTAAGTGTAGATTTTGACGATTCTTGAGTAATTGGGAGAGATTTAGAGGTTGTTTAGGATATTTAAGGGCTGCATTTTTTAATAGATGTGTTATATGAGTGAATAGCATGCTTGGGTTGCTTTTGGGAGGCATGGATGGCCATTGGAAGAAAATTTGCAAGAAATCGCAAAGGTGCAGATCTGGAGCACTAGCCTAAGCCTAGGTTTTGCGAGGCTTAGCCTGAGAGGTGCAAATTTGAGTTTTGGCTCTAGGGTGCCTGGGCTTAAGCTTGGGATTTACGAGGCTTAGCTTGAGAGGTGCAAAATTGAGTTTTAGCTCCAGGGGGCTTGAGGCTTAGCCTGAGAAGTACAAAGTGGGGATTTTAGTCTTAGAGGGCCAGGCTAAGCGTGGAAACATGCTAGGCTAAGCATGAAACCTCTTGAATGGGGTTTGAAGCTATGTGAGAAGTTTGTGTGGAGCTTATGTATGCTTATATCTTTATCATCTATGTATGATCGTTGGATACCTGTTATTGCTTGGTTTTCTCTTTTTACCTTGATGTTTCGTGATGTAATGCTTGCACCTTTATTGCAATCATGTGATTGTTGAATATGCTTGGGATTGTATGTTATGATAAACTACCATTAATAAAAGACACATAAAACACTTAAGACTATACCTATGCCTCTTAGTAAAAAGGTGGGGAGTTTCTCCTAAGTTTTAGAAAAGGCTTTTAAGCAAAGTTTACAGTTTCATGAAAAGGTTTTAGATAAAGATATCCCCTCAGTGACATAGGGTGGAATCTTCCCCAGTACCAGTCATGCTTGAGAGCCGTACGCTCGGCGTACAACGGTGTGCAAAAGGGTTAAGGATCCTCTATGTCACCAAGGAGTGATGAGTTTTCAAAAAGGTTACGAAAATGATACTACAACATTTTGGCCTTTAGGCCACAACAAAAAACCGTGCTCAAATGTGAAAAAACCGTGGCCTTAAGTTTAGGCAACGGTTTTTCAGATGTGCTCCAAGTGGCCGTGGTCTTAAACTTTAGTCCACGGTTTTTTCACTTTAGACCACAATGCAGAAAAAACCGCGGCCTTAGGTAATAAAAAGACCACACTTTTTTAAATGTTGTCATTCTTTTAAGAGCATGGTTTTTTAAATGTGGACAAATACTAAAAGCTACAATTGTAGTGATTAAACTATGGCTCTATAACCGTTGTCTAAACCTTAAGGCCATGGTTTTCTAAGTATTGTCATACATGTTATATTTAAGCCGCAGTTTTAGAAGTGTGAACACATATTTTAGACAACGTAGTATTTTTTAATGTAGACAAATGTTGTCTAAACGTTTAGGCCATAGTTTTCTAAGTGTAGTCTAAGTGTTATATGTTTAAGCCACAATTATAAAGGTGTAGACATATATGTTAGAGACATTTTTCAATGTAGACAAATAGTATAGGCAATGATTGTATAATTGTTGTTTACATAGTTAAACCACATGATTTTTTAATTGTTGCTTTACTATAGGCAACATATATTTAATTTATTCTTATATATAATAAATTGGTATTTGAGCCATAATTATGCAATTATTTATCTTTTATTAGTGATAATTAATTATTTATGCATATAAATAATTAAACAATATAGAAAAAACATTTAACTCATAAAATAATTAAACTATTAAATAAAAGATGGAAGTATTTTATATATTGAAAACGTACTAGCTACAAAATATGCATAAACACTTGCAACATTTTTTTGTCATTTATAAGACCTTAAAGTATTAAAAATAATTTCTCAAAAGTATGCAACACTTGCAACTTAGTAAATTTGTAAGAAATATAGTAGCCTCTCAAATGTCTCATCTCTAAGAAATTAAGCTAGCCTCCACGCATGTGAACTTCAATCTTCTATATCTTGATCATGAGCTTCTTGCTCTCCAACCTACAAATATGAAAACATGAAATACAATTTTACATTTCTCTTTACAAAATTCATATTTCAATCCAAGTATCAAAAGTGTCAAAGTGATATGCACACATATCTAATATTTGATATCTTTTAAGAAAAAAATTCTTTCTTTTGTTGGAAATTAATATCATGTTTAACTAGCATGTAAAACTTGCATGCTCATCTTCCATTCAGTCACATCAAATCAATACTTTATTAAAACATTTCAGTCCAACTCAAATTGTCAGATCAATTCAGCAAATTCATTTTTCAATTCTCAGTTAAGAATACCCACACCTCAAATACTTATGCAACTTAGATTAAAATATGAGAATCAAATTATATATAGTCATCTACTATCAAAGCAGTTAATAAGCTCCAATTAAGCTTAGATTCATACATGTGTAGCTAATGCCAATTTCAATAAATCCATTTAGGTGTCATTAACTTTTCTCAGCAAGTAATTTCAGAGATGAAAGCATTGACCATTTATAATTTTTTTTTCAGCAAGTAGTTTTAGAGATAATCACATGAAGCATGTAGTTTTTGCATTCAATCTCAAGCCACTTTAATGGGAAAAAAATAACAAACTCATAATCTCTCCATGTTTCAAGTTAGAGAGATAACCAAATTAATCGAAGACAGTAAGGCAAATGGACTAAAGACCATGTTCAAGCATTTAACCAAATACATCATAAAATTAATGAGTGATTATACCTTTTCAAAATCCGGAACATTAGTTGATGTTGACGAACTCATTGCTGCATTGCTTCCATTAGCCACAATATATTAAAAGTTTCATCATCCAAAATTGGATTGGTTTGCTTCACGAAGCTTTTTAGAAGTGATTCCAATCCTTGAAACCTTTTAGCTCAATTATCCAACTCATTTGCATGTTCCTTCTTAAGAGCAGAAATTTCTTCCTTTCTTTTCAACTGCGATGGTGTGATAGTTTTTCCATAGCAACACACTCTACCTGATCTTTCTTTTCCATAGCCAAACTAAATCAGACAAGAAAGGAACACGAGAAATTGCCTAGAAAATAATCATGAGTAATAACAAGTATAAGCAATCACAAATTGGATAAACACAATCATCAATTAAAGAATCAGTCAGAGCCGTGTACACTGCAAGGTGATTTAGGCCTTAGCCTTAGGCCCCGAAAATAAAATATTTAATCAATATATATCAGCTGTGGCGATTGTAGACTGATTCAATTCCATTCATAAAAGTCTTT
This sequence comes from Pueraria montana var. lobata, assembly GCA_026413185.1. Classification (NCBI taxonomy): domain Eukaryota; kingdom Viridiplantae; phylum Streptophyta; class Magnoliopsida; order Fabales; family Fabaceae; genus Pueraria; species Pueraria montana. The sequence goes on along the minus strand of CM048650.1, from coordinate 63,697,520 downwards.
GTTATGCTTTATTACTAATAGTCAATGAGAAATTATAAAAAATGCTCAAGACTGAAGTCACATAAGGGTCATAGCTTTTAAATCAATATTTTAATATTATGTACGTTAAACTTCAAAATCTATTTTCGATGTTATAAACAAAAAAACCATCCTAATGATATATACCAGCCAAGAGCCATTGATACAAATATAAATGCTATATTAATAATAGTAAATTAGTAAGAGTTAAAATGATTTTACTGTTAGAAATGTTATCTGGTGAACTTGACCTATTTTCAATTATAATAACTGGCAATTTAGAAAAACGACCAAGGGTTATTATATATATATATATATATATATATATTAAAGTTTACTATTTTTATCAATTTTACATTCAATCTTTTTAAAAAGTTTGCTTTAGGCCCTAAAATTCATACACACGGCCCTGGAAGTCTTGCATATAGTAGTCTTTGTTTTTTATCCTGTGCAAGACAAACAATACTGGTTAATCAAAAACTTGTGTGGTGCAGCTAAAAGGATAAACTATTTTGCAAAGCATAACGAAATTGAGCCTAAATATGTTGAGGTTGAATTCTCTTGGTTTTGCTCTGGTTGGCTAGGAAGATGGGAAATAAATTAAACTACACTGGGGTTTTCGCTCTGGTTTCTTTTAACTGACAAATATTGGTTAGACCTGCTGTGATGTGAGCACGGGTAGCTAACACTCATTTTTGTTTTGTGCCTGGCGACCAGATTGGTAGGAAGCAACAATATGGTGACCATATGAATGACTGATACGATGATTGTGCAAGGAAAAGATGCAGAAACTATGCATATCAATAGCAAAGGAAGCTGGAGACATAACACTGGAAATTTGGAGCGGAAATGCAAGTGCTGCTCTGGGATGAAACGCTACAAATATGCACATTATAAGTATATGCAGGGGGTTTGAACAATGTACCGGAATTGATGGGTTTTTTTTTGTGTGCAAGCAATGAAGATGATACTATTAGATATTATAGTTACTATTGGGCCAGTAATATATGGTGAGGTGGGATTTTAATCATAGTGGAAGGGTACTGTTATTGTTAATTATGCAGGTGAAGGTTGGGCAATAATTGTTTGACACTTATACTAGCAATGCTGATGTGAGCTAGGTTCAGCTTTCAAAGGTTCTTAGTTAGTGTCTTAAGGGGATTTGAGTTTTGAGGGGTAGAGTGAATATGTAACAATGATATGTACATGGTAAATGGTTTGGTTATGAGCTGTTAGTAACAAACTTGGCCCTGTTCTTGTACTCATGTTATCTAATTTTGGCCACTCCTTGTGAGCCAAGTTTGACTATAAATAAAATTTTCATTGCCTATAAAAAAAAATAGAGGGTTTCCTATGTAGAGAGGAGCTAGGTGTCCCCATCCTTCAAATCAAATATTAAAGAACTTATTAGAGTATATTACTTGGAGTTACATGATACAAAGGAGAGGAGCCAAGAAATTATTTTTAGAGTTAACAATGAATTTCTAAAGCTACATTGTTTAGCCAAAAGTTAAAAATAAGTTACACCAACTAAAGGCATACAGGATGATTAAAAAAAGGAAATGAAGTTCTAGACAAAATAAAAAGACTTGACAAGGAACAGTCATGCATCACTATAATAATAAAAAATTACTTTAAAAGATTGTGTATATCTTAAGGTAATAAAGTATCTATGCCTATTTTTGGCTGAAGAAAAAAGGAATCTAAAATTAGATTTACTCACCTTCAATTATCTATCCCGACACCTTACAAAGAGCCTTCAGCAATTTTTCCCCAAGAATCAAAGATAACCTTCCTTAAGCCAAGAGCTAGAGATAACCTTCCTTAATACAAACCTATGGCCAAATAAAAATAGATCAATGATAGAACCAATTATTTGTATTTTCCCCACTGAGTGTGGAATTCATACAATGAAGGCATTCATACAGATAACAAGAAATGCACCCCATGAAGTATGGGAGAAAATAAATTAATTTGACCCTTGTACCAAACAGGGCCTATATTTCCTGATCAATCCATGAGGATTTCCACACACACGGCAGGTGCGAGAACCAGGTCCGTTGTTCTTGCGAAGATAAAAACGCAAGAATCCGAAAACCCTAACCTCAAAGTCGCAGAGAAATACGATTCGCACTCTCTGACTTTTCTAGCAAGAAAGAATCTTCTATTTTCACATATACACCATCGCACGACCCAACCACCATGAACAATTTGCCCAATATAAAGAAACATATCAATTTTCAAATCAAAATAAAAAAGGGGAAGAAAAAACATACCAATAAAAGGAATGCCTTCACGAAGTACCGAAACGCCGCTCACAGTGTCCACGCCGATGATCCCGTGTTCAGGGCCTTCACGAAGATGACGTCAAACACGTATATACTGTTACGCACGCAAGGGAAGATGCGAGGAGAGTAGCAGCGTGAAGATCGCATGGCACCGTGAGGAGAAGCATCAGCAGCGTGAAAATTAGGTTGGAAGCAACAGCGTCAAAATTAAGTGCTAAGCAAGGGAAAGAGCGAGTTAGATCTGTTACGTGAGCAAATGGGAATGGGATTAATTGTTTTTTATTTTTTAATTTTTTAATCTCCCCCTTAAGTTTCCCAGTTTTGTATTTAGTTTTTTTTTTTTTTAAGTTTTTAGCTTATAGATGATATAGTTAATATAATTTTTTAATATAAGTTTCCCACTGTTTTGTTTTGATATTTTAAGCCACATTTATCTAGTTGTGGTCTTATGTATTCACGGTTCAACACATGTGGCCTATTCTATATTAATTGTTTGCTCCATACAAATAGACCATGAGTGTTATAAGCTATGTTTATTTAAGTGTGGTCTAATATCACTACAAGAAAACAGCTAATTAGAGTCGGCCAAAAGCCGACTCTAACAGGTAAAAACGGACGCTATAATGCATTTAAGCGTCGGGTACGCGTCGGGTTCTGCTTGGACTCTAAAAGGCCCGCGGCTAAAATAATTGCGTCGGTTATTTCAGTGCGACACTAAGTAGACTCGGCTTAACCGAGTCTAAAATCGCTACTTACAAATTAACATATTTTATGCTAAATTAAATTAATTTTTGTAAGAGTCGGTGAAGCCGACTCTATATTTATTTCTTTTTGAGCGTCGGTTTAGCGGACTGTTTAAATTTTTTTTTATCCAAAAAAGAAAGCAATAGTGGAGTGAAACCTCAGACATACATCGTTAAAAGGCTGGAATCCATAACTTTCAATTCTGAAAACAGAAATTACCTACATCTAAATAGCTTTCAAAGGCCCACAATCATGAGAATTAAATAAATAACTGATAAAGCAACACAGTATGATTTTTCAAATAAATAACTTATAAAGCAATACAGTATGTTAATTATGTCAGCATAGTTCAAATATTAACGAATACATCTGACATATTATTGGATATTGAATTTTTTTACATCAACTCCACTAGACCAAAAACATTACCAGAACTTTCATCACTTGGATATCCTTTCTCAGTGTGTCCAGATACTGAAATTTCTTATTCTCTTATTGAGAACAGCCCAGCACCAATGGATCACTTTATGGATAGGGACAAATATCTGGGAACAACAAATTAATAAGGTAAAAAAAATCAGCATAAAAACCAATTTGATTGGTTATATCACATTGATGAAGGCCATATCCCAATTTCTTTTGGCTGGTCCATCTCCTCATAGATTTGAAATCATAACCATTCTTGCCAGTTATACTGGTAAGTTGAATGACAATTAAAAGCATCAATGACAGATCAATATGACTAAATTGCAGAGAAAATATAGATATAACACATATAACATGCATGATGTTTCTATTTCTCCTATTTATGGCATGGAATGGGTGTCTTGTACATAATATTGATATTGGTATTTCCTATGGCATGGATGCGGTAGAAGAGTCACTGGAAAAAAATACAAAATTGAAGCCACCAAACAAATCATTTAGCCAATTCAGTAGTCCATTCTGAGATTACAATATTGAGGAAAATAAGTTTTTCACAATCTATAATCAAGCCAATTTATAAAAAGTCAAACACGAGAGTTTAGTACCTTGGCTTTCATGTTGCTTGCCCTGTTCTAGCTCCTCACTCCAACAGGGTCCAATTGGTTTCCTTTTACGCATGATAGACAAACTAAAGATAAACATCAATACCCAGTTAAGACTTAAGACTTGAAGCTCCATATCATGGCATGAAATACAAACTTAATACTACCCAACCCAAAATTTGAGCTAGAGAAAAAGTTGCTTTGATAAGCATCAATGTCATTATTCCATGGTCACACCCAATGAAAATTTAAAATATACAAGGTGTAGTACAATATAACAAGTAAGCCAAATGTTATAAGATTCTGTTGATAGGAGGATTATAATGAATTTGGATTTAATGCAGATAAAAAAGAAGGAAAATAAGGGCATGGTCATGCCCATCAATCAAATATGTGTCCAAGAAGCACACCTTAGGGTTAATAATAAAATTTTTTCCCTTCAGGACTCCAATCTTTTTGTAACTAAGTTTATTCGTATCTCTATTGCCAAATCCTGAATGGATTATAGTTAGAAGGGAAAAGTATTTTGATATCTTGCATCACATTATTATTATAATGTTGGCAAGAAGATGCCTTCCAATAACATTTCAGAGTTATATATCAGTGACATGCTTTTGTGTTCTGGTAGTTACCTCTAAACCAGCAATCTTGAACTCATGAGGTGCTCTTCTTATCACTTCCATCAGTAAAAGTAAAGGGGTGAAACAAGAAATAACAAGTCAGAGACATAAAATATCTGCTTCCTGGGAAAAAAGGACAAGTGGTAATAAACATATAAGCATACAAGCAATGCATGGTTATAATATGTTGGTTATCTAAATAAAAACAACAGATTAATACAAGTGTGCTTGTTGATTGAGCAAAAATGAATTGACCAGGCTTCAGGCTCATCTGTAGCAATCTCTAGTCCAAGCTCAAAGGAGCAGTGTTTAGTTCCTTGACTTCCTTCTAAATCCATTTTAAAACAATTGCTCAAATATTGGTGATGTTACTTGTAGCAATCACAACCTGAGCCTAGAAACCAGAACTACAATAACAGAAGCCAAAAATAGTCTGTGTGTGTATATATAACTTTTTAGGAGATAGGGAGGATTTGCATGCAGGGACAGGACCTTAATTACAGGAATCTATTAGGATAATCTAAGACTAGAACTCAACAAGGTATTCTTTCATGCAACAAGTTTACTGTTTAAGTGCTTCCTTACTCATGACTTACGAGTTTTAGCAGCCATGCATTATTCTTGCATGTCAGATTCATAATCTTCTTAATAGGAAAATTCAGAATTGAGTCTGCGGCATTAAACAAATCAACCAAACAATATCTGGCATTAAGCTAGTTAAATACCAAATTATAGATAAAACTAGGAACCATTGAAATCAATTAAAATATACCATGTCATATACCTGTTGATAATACCGAAGATCAGCATCCATAACTCCAGTGACAGCCTCCAAAAACTGATACAGTGAATTTGGAAATTCAAGTCATATTATCATCACAAAGATCCACAGTTTGACAAATATTGGATCTGAACTGCAATTTATCAAGATCAATTGAGTAGTTGTGTACAATATATTTTTACTAACAACATTAAATAAAGAGACCATCCTTAAAACTTAACCAGAGATATCATGATGCTCCTTTGGGGAAAAAGATTATTTAGGCATGAGAGTGTCCATGGCTACAAACAACCCTCCTACTTCGCTCCTCTACAAATGATCACCAAATTATAAATAATATTAGCATGAATGAGTCCAAAAGTTTATGCTTCAGCAACAAAAATTAGTAGGAAAAAAGAAAATATGCCAAGTCCTACCTTGTAATAGTCAATATGCAACATAATTAGCCAACCTGTTGCCAGTAGCACCATGACAGGTCTGTAGCATTTCAATAAGACCTCCAGAGTTATCTTCGCATGTGATTGGCTTAAGTGGAGCAGATCAAAAATAGTTTACCAACACTAAGGACTTGCTCTTGTCATCAAGAGGAGAAAATTCTTCTCTACGTGGACAGCTTCTTGCTTTCCTTCCTTCATCCCCATCTGCAGAATTTAAAGAACAAAGGTCAGAGACAAATCCATGACTTTCAAAGAATGAAAGATGAGCTAATGACACTTTGCAGACTGATTAAGAAAAGGAGTAATATGGAATAGGGAACCTTAATTTGTTTGCATACAATGTTTAGGTTGGAGCTCACCCGATTAGGTTGAAATTCCTATACTAGGAGGAATACTTCCTTCTAACATATTTTCTCCTACATGTAAATGAAACAATTGACAGAGGTTCTATACGAAGGCTCTTATCTCTCCTAATAGCTTGTTTGCTCTTAATGTTAACATTTGCACCAAGCTGGCCGTTCAAAATAGAATAAAAAACAACCCCCTAATCTCACAGCACCATAACAAGTAGTTCACAAACTTGAGCCTAAAGCCTTCTATCCTAGTCCCCCCCTAATCACACTTAGCCTCACATTTGCCCAATTAATAGTCAATTCACTATCACCTCAAAGAATGAATCCACATGACTGCAGACAAATTAACAAGACACACACAAAGTAATGACATTGACAAACAAAGTAAGGGATTAAGAGAGTATCCTGCAGCTATTCTTCTACCAACTTGTGTTCTTTGGTACTCAATTAGATAACTTTTATGATGCTGCAAGTATGTGCCAAACCTCCTTTGCAGAGTATCCTACAAAATCAAGGCAAAAACATAAGTCTGGAAAAGCGTATGAGAAACCCACTACTACAACAACTAATAATTATGTATAAAAGTACCTGAAAGTTAATGTTGTTAAAAACTACCTTTCAGTGATGTTGGCGCTACTGATTGATATAATAGGCCACAAGAACCTCCCCAACAAGTTGTAACAACAAACAACAAATCAATATATAGTAAGAGCTCTTCATAAAATATATTTCTATCCCCCCTTATTTTTGTCAGTAAAAAAGTTATATTATAGAATAGCCTTCATACAAGTTGTATGAGAGACTAACCAAAAGCAATACATGGCAGTAACTATACCAGAAAGCAAAAACAGTTTCTGTGAAAAGATCCTATATACCCGCCCCCCTCACGAGTCCAAACCAACAAAAACCCAACCTCCCTATGTTTCTTGTATACAAGGTACCTCTTCTCTATGTGGAAAATAACCAGAAAGCAAAGCACAGAAGAGCCATTACAGAACCGATTTAAGCAAATGCTACATACAGCTCAACTAACATATTCCCCAAATCATCCTTTGCCACTGTTTTCCTTTAAACTGATATTTCTATCCTGTGAATTGCAAGTGAGTGAGTGACATTCACTTTTGTATTCGTGCTTCGTGAATCAAATACCGTAACTAGCGAACATGTTTACATCATAGGTTGAGAGCTCGAAAAAGGGAAAATAAAATTAGGAATGTGCTTAAGAAAAGATCGAACCCTAATTTTGCCTCGAGCTCTTCCTCAGGGGTGCGGTTCAGCTTCTGCTTCCTTGATGCCATGGTGTCTCTCCAGTCCCGTCTTCGACCATCACCACTCATCGTCACCAATGAAATTGAAGGTTCTTCGTGAAGAAGGGGACGACGCAGTGACACACTGTAACAATGAGTGGCTTCAATTGAGAACCTAGAACAGAATAGGTTAGTGAGTGAAAGATTGATTTCGAGAGTGTGAGGTTGGGTTCGAGAGTGAGATCTAGGGTTCCACTGCGAGTGCGTCGAGAATACTGGTGAAATCTTATTTGGGATTTAGGTTTTATTCACATAGGTGCGATAGTGAAATTCTATTTACACATAGGCGCGAGAAAGGTGAAATTTTATTTAGGATAAGCGTCGGCTTATGCACGACGCTAACACAATTTAAATAATATTAAAAATCTATTTTTACATAGCGTCGGCTAATCCGATGAATATAATTAAAAACCTTTTTAAAATTAAAATAAATTAATTCCAAGCCTCGGTTTATACCCGACACAAACAATAAAAATATTTGAAAAAATAAAGAAAATAATATTAAGTGTCGGCTAAGCCTATACAAATTAAAAAATTTCGAAAATTAAATAAAAAGTAAATAAAAATTGCTCTAGTGTCGGTTAAGAGTCGGCTTAGCCGACTCTATTTGCCCGGTATGTGCCCTCCACAAATATGTCGCAGCTATTTCCCTGCATTCTTGTAGTGTATACATATGGTGGAAAAAATGTGGTCTATTTTTAAACAACAATTATAAAACTGTGGCATAATATAAATGGCCACGCTTGCTACCTACAGACAAAAATTGTGGCCTCTTTCATTTTCCAACCACGGTTTTTTGACCATAGAAACAAAAGTGTGGCCTAAAGGCCAAAATGTTGTAGTGAATAAGTTATGGAAGGGTTTTTATAAAAGTTTTTATGGAAGGGTTTCAAAAGAAAGTTATGATCCCAAGAAAGGGAATAAGTTATGCAACTCACGAGGAGTTGTAAGAGAAAAGGGCTAAGAGGCCTCCTAGAGGTGAGCGAAGGGACTGTCACCTAGACACCCATGGGGGAAAACCAACCATCTTCATAAGTGAAGAAGGGGTTCTTCATAGGGAAGAACAACTCATTTTTCGATAAGGGAAGAATGTTTTAGAGGAACATGCCTTCTATAATGGAAGGTGGTTGAACTACTTTTGACCGATAGTAGTAAGAGGTCATAGTGGGAGGGATGCGTCTCCTGGCTAAAGCTCAGCCAACCTAAGAATGACAGACAATCAAGATTATAACTAATAAAAAGATAATACAAACAACGCAGCTATAGAACCCAACTAGGGAATGTTGATGTGCATGATGTATGTGAGTTTCTTGTCATGGAATATAAAAGGAGTCATGAGCCTAGTTTCTAGGTGAGTGATGATAGGCAAGCCTATACATTAGAAGAGGACGTGTGTGCGATGTGAGCTACCCATAGGGGTATGCAAAAGAATATACCTTGCAGAGAGGCTATGTAGGCCCTAGTCGGGCTAAAAGGAAAGACAAAGTTAAGCATGTTCTCATCTAGTGTGATAGGAAAGTGAGACCATAGTGAGAGGTCAAAGAGTAAGAGTGATGTTTAGGTACTTTAGTACACTAGTGACCTTAGAGTTGGTCAAGGAGGTCAGCTCTAGGTGCCTAAGTAAAGGTTGAGGTAAGGTTCAAGGAGATAGTGGTGATGTTATGATAGGATGATAGTCCTGAGTATGAACATTAAGGAAAGAAAGGAGAAGCCATGAGATAAGAAAATGATCTCTAGAATAGAGAGTCAGCCTAGAGTCCTTAAAGCATTGACTGAGACATTATGTCTCATCCCCTTTAAGTTTCATGTTTTTACAGGTCAAGCAAGTGGACTCTTCATGAGAGGAGCTTGGAGCATGGAGTTGTTTGCTTGGAGGAAGATGTTTTTAGTTTTGTATCTCCCATGTTTGGGAATTGGTTTTATGTTTTATATACCTTGCTTATGTTTTGTAAGACACATAAGCGCCAAGAGCTTTGTTTTAGTGATGTTTATGTAATATATGATGAAGTGTTAGTGCTCTAATATTCTTATATTCTAATATTCTTATATTCTAAGTTTTCAAAATTCAGTAATATAAGTAGGTAAAAGGTAAATATCCTTTAGGGTGTTATAGAATACATGTCAAAAAAAGTACACATAAAAATGTGCTTCTTAAAAGTTTGTTATTAAAACATTTTGGTTTAGAAAAGGGTTTTGCTTCAACAACAACCGATACTTCCTTACAAAGCATTTTTAGGGTTAATCTTGACAACTGATACTTCCTCGAAAAATATATTTAAACTATATTAATTATGATTAATAAATTTGGATTAAAAATGAGATGTTGCTTTTAGTTTGCATTTATTAGTTTGCAAGGACTAAAACCAAAAAAAAAATTGCAAGGACGAAAAGAAAAAAAGTGCTAAATTGCAAGGACTAAATATGTATTTAAACTTATATTTATCTATTTTATAATTAAATAATTAGTAGTGCATAATGTGCACCAATCATTGAATAAGATATTTATTATAAATAGGAATATTGTCAAATGTCTTATTAGTAGTCTTAATGTTTTCATGTTTGACTATGGCTCCCACAATATTTCCAATCAATGACATTGTACTTGACATAATAGACTGGAAATTAAAGGTCTATTGATCCAGATGTTGACAATTCATTATTTCAACAAAGAAAATCAGGTTAATAGTGTTGAAATGTTTTTTCTTAATGAGAATGTCACTATCTTATTATTATTATTATTATTATTATTATTATTTTTAAGAAATTATTATTATTATTATTATTAATCTTAATATTTCCTCACCTCAATGGTAATTTATTTATATTATATTATTTGTAGGGTGGTAGGATTCATGCAAAGAGGCCAACAATTGCAAAGATTAAAAAAGGACAAAGTGCTTGGAATCAACTAAATTTATATTATACTATTTTTTGCAAGATTTTTTTTTGGAATAAACTAAAAGTGCAAATTGATTTAGTATTATTTTTTATTTTCTTCATTTATATCTTGATTCAATTGTTATGAATTTTTACCTTTTTATATTTTGTACTACACTATTTAAGAATTATTGCTATATCAAAAGCTACTAACATGATTAGCTTATCTATCATTACACGTGTCGGATAAATATTATAATTATAATAATATTAAAGAAAGTATACATTAAAAAATTATAAACATTTAATTAATTAACTAAGAAAAGTAATGTTTATAAAGATGTTCATTTCTCTACTTATTCTTTCCAACTTTATTATATCTTTCAGTTATATATTTCAAATTTTATTAATTATTATAATTGGCATTGTATTTATTATAACTACAAATAATTTTCTAAAAATAAAATCGAATGCATCTCACAGATCTACAAACTAAAAATAACTAAAGGATAAATAATTATACAAGAGGAGATTGCAATACGTAAAAGTAATTGATCCTGTAATTAAAAGAAATTGCAATAAACTAAACTGCATAAGCGTTTTGTTTTTTTTTTGGACAGAAAACTGCATAAGCGTTAAAATTGTAATTTTCCTGCAATCAATTATTTCAATAAAAATAGTCTTAGAATAGTAATATAATTTATCATCAAATTCAATCAATAATATAATTTAATTTTAGAAAGCTAAACCACATCAACATTAAAATAGTAACTTTTCCTACAATTATAATTATTTCTTTAAACTTGATTTAGGCCGTTCCAAGTGTTCAGTGTTAAAATAGCTACTTTATTATCTATTGATATATAGTATAATAATAATAATAGTTATTATTATTATTATGGTGATCATTATTATTTTAATAAAAGTAATTATGTTATTTAATTCTTATGATTTTGACCCCAAAATTATTTCAGGTTTTAAAATATTCAAACGAAATTAATTTATAGAAATAATGAATTATTTGTTATAATTTATGTGTGTGTGTGTGTGTGGGGGGGGGGGGGGGGGGGGGGGTTAAATTAATTTTATCATAATTATTTGTGTGCACTGTTGTAAATCCACCAATATCTATCTTCGATTCCTATGGATAAAAAAATTGTTTCTCAAATTATTTTTTGAATATATATATATTAATGGAAAATAATCATATATTATCATTGCTAGCTTTCCATTATACAAGTTTCAAATATTTTTTTCTTTAATTACTTTCGGAAATCAATTAAAAAAACATGGTGAATTACTTTCCGTGATCAATTAATATTCTTAAATAATTAAACTTACATACCTTTTAAATGAATTCAATCATGTTATTCAATTATTTTCAATAAACATCAAATTACCGATAATTAAATAAATCCCACAAACAATCTCAAAAATAATTAAATCATACAATATAAAATCAAATTGATTAAAATTTAAACCAAACAATTAATATCATAAACACACATAATAAATTTATATATTAATTAAATTAAGCACTTTAATTCTAAATTTTTTTAAGCAATTAGTCGCAATTTCCTGCAGACTTAAATCCTTTACACCAACAATTCCATTTTAAGAAATGGTTAAATTTCTTAAAATTCATAAATCAACGCCAGTTCCTATAAGGCAAAAATTGAGTCATTACATTTAATGGTGTCATTATTGAGTATTTGGATTCGTGCATTTATTTATTGGTTACTATGTATTCATTCATTATACTAGTAATTATATTTGTAAATTTTATTTTTAAAATAATAATATTTGTTGCAAAAAATTAAAGTGATTCGAACTAAAGGTATTAATCAATCATTATTATTTCATTTATCATTTATAATTATATGTAGTGTACAAGTTTGATAATGTTTCAAAAATTATTAATATGTAATTATAGCTAATATCATATACATAATGAATTATACGTGTCTTGCATAATAACAAAAAAAATTGTATAAAATATTTTTTTATATTCCTGAATTACATATAAAAATGATTGTATTATAATTAATCAATTAAAATTGTTTATTATATAAAAGATAATATAATACTTTTTATATAATTGTTGAAATTGTCATTATGCAATTATCAGTAATCGTCCAATAATAGTTGAAGGATCAATTCCTGACTGCACTTCTAGTTTCCCCTTACAAGTTCTGTTTGAATAGACTTAATGTGCTCCTTCTGAATACACTATTCAATTATGTGATAATTTTTATCTGATTTTTAAATTACTTTTAAATTATTCAGCAGGTCCACTGAACTTTTTGAAAATTTTTAATTAGGTCCCTAAACAATTTTTTCAGGATACTTGGACTTCTATTTGTTTTTTTAATTAGGTTCATGCCATTATGTGATGTTAATGACAGGGATATTAATTTAATCTAATAACATAATTTTTATTAAATATATGTTGCAAAATTTTAATTAAATATCCACATATCATTATTTAGTTGAAAAATATGACAAAATTGTAAGAAACATATCTAATTCTTTTTTCTTAACCCAAATCGACAAAAAATGTTAAGTGTGCGCTCTTGTTCTGCTTTTGCAGTGCTTTCTAGGTAGGTAGGCATTTAAATCAGAATTTATTGGACTAAATTTTTTAAGAGGATCTCCCTTGTTTTTAGCTCTGCATCTTATCGCCTGGTTTATTTCCATTTTTTTATATTTATTTCCACTTTTATTATTCCTTTTATTAATTATTTCCACTTTCATTACTCCTTTTATGTTATTATTTAGTTGAAGAATATGACAAAGTTGTAAGAAACATATCTAATTTTTCATCTTTTTCTTAACCCAAATCGACAAAAAAATGTTAAGTGTGCGCTTTTGTTCTCCTTTTGCAGTGGCTTTCTAGGTAGGTAGGCATTTATATAAGAATTTATTGGACTAAATTTGTTAAGAGGATCTGCCTTGTATTTAGCTCTGCATCTTATTGCCTGATTTATTTCCACTTTTATTACTCCTTTTATTAATTATTTCCACTTTTATTATTCCTTTTTTGTCATTATTTAATTGAAGAATATGACAAAATTGTAAGAAATATATCTAATTTTCTTCTTTTTCTTAACCCAAATTGACAAAAAATGTTAAGTGTGTGCTCTTGTTCTGCTTTTGCAGTGGCATTCTAGGAAGTTAGGCATTTAAATCAGAATTTATTGGACTGAATTTGTTAAGAGGATCTGCCTTGTTTTTAGCTCTGCATCTTATCGCCTGATTTATTTCCACTTTTATTAAAAGAATAAATAAATTTAATTCTCAAATAAAATATTTATTTATTTATTTATAAGGCAGAACGGTTAAACCCTAGTAACATCGGGCTATATATATATTCACTGTTCAGGAAGGTGCATGTGTTGAGAAGTACAGAATTTTCTACACCAAAAAAAAACAGAAGTACAGAAACATGCAATCAGAGATGCAACCATGGTCGCCACTCCTCTGTAACGAACTCATTGAGTATATCTTGTCATGGCTTCCAGTGAAATCTTTGATCCAATGCAAGTGCGTGTGCAAGGGATGGAACTCCTTGATGTCCGATCCCTATTTCATCAAATTGCACCTTCGCAAATCTGCTGCAAAGGACGATTTGGAACACCTCCGATTGATCACAAATGTCTACTTCAGATCTATCCCTGCAATCTACAAGGAATCGTGCACTGTAAGTTCCTTGTTCCATTCCCTACAAATTGAAAGATCCTTATTTAATTACCCAAACATTTTAGATTCTTTTGGAATTTGTAACGGAAAAATGGACAAGTACCTTCTGGTCGGTTCATGTAATGGGTTGCACTGCGAGGTAAGTAAAAGATCAGAAGGATACCATGTTCAGTTTTTGAACAAGGCTACAAGGGTAATATCCAGAAAATCGCCAACGCTGTGTTTTTCCACGGGCAGCAGCTGTGGTAGAACACAGTTTGGGTTTGGCTATGATCCTTCAAGTGACAATTACAAGGTGGTAGCAATGGCATTGACTCGGCTTTCATGTGATCAATCAGTAAAAACTGAGATGAAAGTTTATGGCATGGGTGACAGTTGTTGGAGAAACCTTGATGGTTTTCCTGATCTTTGGTCTTTACCTAAAGTTGGTGGAGTGTATCTGAGTGGAACCCTTAATTGGGTTGTTATGACAAATGATGCTGCTAAAATTGAAATGGTAATTATTTCTGTTGACCTGGAGAAGGAGACGAGCAGATCATTGTTTCTGCCTTACATTAATCTTTGCTTTGTTGATCTAAATATTGGAGTTTTTAGAGACTCACTGTGCGTTTGGCAAGATTACAACCACACCCATCTTGGCATATGGCAAATGAGGGAGTTTGGAGACGACAGGTCTTGGATTCAATTAATAAATTTTTGTTATCTCCGTCTTCAAATTCATTCTTTTGAATCACAACCAATGTTTCTCCCATTGTGCATGCCTAAGAATGGGGACATCTTCATGCTGATGTTCACTAGCAACGCTGGTGAATACCGAACGATTTTCTATAACCAGAGGGATGATAAGTTACAACTTTCTAGCATTCCTGCACATAGCTTCAGAACTTTGATGGGGCTCAACCTCAAGATTTTTACCAAAAGTTTGGTCATACCTTATTGAAATCAAGGTCGAATAGGCTGCTGTTTACTATTTTATTTACCTGAATTTATGACTTTCTTTGTCTATGATTAATTTAATTATTTAAATGTAAATTACTAAGTATATAAACTTCACAATGAGTGAAAAATAATTCCCGAAAAAACTCATTTTAGATGCATATAATGTCCACTCTGCAAGCAAAACCATTGGTGACCACCATTCATTCTTTCATGGTAGGAGTTGTGGATTATTTATTTATTTATTTATTTATTTATTTATTTTTGTTAATGATTTTGTGCCTTCTCTTGCAAAGCATTTATTTTAAATAATATGTTGTTCTTTATATTGGCATAATGAGAAATAAGTAAAATTGTGTTTATGAAAAGAAAACTATAATAACAAATAGAACTCAATGTTTAGAAAAAAATAATTTTGAAGAATATTTTTTTTATCTAATATATGGCCAATGAATCTCTCCTATTACTACTAGATTGCAAAAGGACAGGATGCAAATGTTAATTAGTTCTACCTAGACAACTTGGGCAAAAATAAAAAAGTCTATGGCAAAAATAAAAATGAAAATTGATTATCTATAACAAGTCTCAAATTAAAGAAATACCACGTGACATCACAATGACTATTACCCAAAAACAAAAATAATTTTCGAATGAATTAAACATAACTAAAGAATTAACTCTATATGGTGGTGGCTAAATTTTTTTTTTACTAAATAAACTAATAACCTACCGCTCGATGATCTCTTGGACTCAGGGGAGGGGATTAGTCCCATGGCTTCCAGCTATGCGTACACCGTCCTTTCAGCAAAAAAAAAAAAGAATATAAATTCCATTAGTCATTTTTTTTACAATTCTGCAATTTAAATTTCAATACAATTAAATCACACTAACTGATAAGGGCATTATTTGGAGAATAATTAAAGGCTTAAATAAATTTTAGGTCCCTGATAAATTTCCAAATTTTGCTTTTTGAGTCCCTGATAAATTTTTTCGTTGTTTTGAGTCACTGATATATTAAGATAAAAATTTTGTTTTTGGTCCCTGCCATTAGTTAAGTGATGACATGGCACCATCTCAATGGTTGATATATATTGGGAAGATCTGTTTGGATGGTGCCACATCATGATTTATTAGGGACCTAAAAGTTATTTAAGCCATAATTAAATTCAATACAATTTAAACTATAATAACAAATAGAACTCAATGTTTAGAAAAAAATAATTTTGAAGAATATTTTTTTATCTAATAAATGGCCAATGAATCTCTCCTATTAGATTGCAAAAATGGTCAGTAGTAAAAGATGTATTAGAAAGAATGTTTTGGGGAGTATGCTCCTCCTTATTTTGAAAATAATTGTACTCACTTTTGTTTGATTTTTAGGTCTGTTACTATTTTCTTCTTTGCCTTGTATTTTCACTCTGCAACGCCGAGTACGAATTCCGTGCTTCTCATATCTTTCACCTTCTACTAAAGATCAACATTGAAGTCTTTCTCCTTATGACAATAAAACTGCAAAACTTTTGCTACTGCCTGAAGCTAAACAATAAACCAGATCTTTTGCTACTGGCTGAACCCTGGATCTTACCTAATCTTACCTGGTATAGACTTGGTCTTAAACTGGTTTTTGTTAACGATAGGGGTGCCTTGAAACCAAATTTATGGGTTCTATGTAATTCCAATATCTCTCCTTCTGTGATTTCTATTTCCAATCAGTTTATTGCTTTGTCATTTCTGGTGGATAACCAATCTTTTTTTATAGCCGGGATTTACGCATGTACCACTTACATTTTAAGAAGGCAACATTGGCTTGATTTAACCTCTTTACAAAGCTCTTTTCAGTGTCCCTGGATGTTTGTAGGATATTATAATGCTATTCTTGGAGCCATGAAAAATGGGGTGTGTTACGGATATTGAGTTGTTGACTGGCCCAAAGGCACTACATAGGTCAAACAACCCTATTAGTGGACCAACTAAGCAAAGTGAGCCCAAACTCCAAAGGCCCCAACCTATGAAGACTGCATCAGTTTGGATGAAGGATTATGTGAAGAAGTAAACAAATGACACACATCTATAGAATTTACTTAATCCAATAATTGTCAATTACCCTTTGTATTTGAGGAAGTTGTTATTAGATTCCTTTTTGTTAGTGGTAGGGACAAATGTCTATCAATCTGTTAGAGAGAAGAATTTCACCTACATGTAATTATGACATGAATTAAAGGGGCAGAAAATCATTACTTGAAAAGTTTACTTCTCAAAATTCTCTTTCCTAATTTCTAGAGTCCACTCCTATTCGAAAGGAGCATTCACCTACCCCTATCATTTGGTGCTCTTGTTGCTCACCTTGCCTCCCACAAAATCCGAAAAGAACCAGGACAATCTCCTTCAACAATGCCTTGTGCAGATGAAAGAGATGCAACTTCAAATGCATCAATAGTATTCCACCATGACATTTGAGCTAGCCACCTTTAAGGAGCAAGTTCAGCTTTCCACATCGTACTCCCCTTCTGGTCTTCGTCCTATGCCCGTTCAAGTTGCGAAAGTGAGTCTCACCCCTTTTGATGGCTCGAATCCCCTTGAATGGATTTTTCAGGCATAATGGTATTTTGAACTTACTCAGACTCCCTTGCCTCAATGCCTTTCATTGGTCCCCTTCTTTATGCAAGGCCCTACTCTTGGTTCAAATGGCTTCATGCCAACAACCAACTCTCTACCTGGGAGGGCTTCATCAGATCATTAGAGTTACGGTTCGGTCCTTCATCCTACATTAACCATCAGGCCGCCCTCTTCAAACTCCAACAGACTGGTAATGTTACGGAGTATCAACAATAATTTGAGACTTTTTCCAATCGCGTGGTTGGCATGAACCCCGAGTCCCTACTCAATTGCTTTATTTATGGTCATTGGTCTGATATTCAAGTCGAGTTAGCAATTTATCAGCCTTATTCCTTGGCACAGGCTATTGGGTTAGCCCGTTTGGTGGAAGATAAGCTCTGGTATACACGTCCTCCATTTATACGATCCTTCAAATCATCGCCATCTTCTCAAACTTCACAATCTCCTTCCATTTTGGGTTCCCCCCTGTATCTTCTCCGACAACGTCAGTGCCCATCTGTCATGTGAACTCCGCTATCATTGCGGAACGCCGAGCTAAGGGGTTGTGTTTTAATTGCGATGAAAAATTCAGCCCGGGTCATCGTTGCAAGCAGAAACAATTCTTATTGTGGTTATGTCCAATGACGAGTTAGAACCTCCACTGTTGGATCTCGGACCTAAGACAACGGATACTTTCGGGCACGTCATGATACCATTGATGAAATCAACATCTGGGGGTGAACACTTTCATTTATCTCCAATGGCACTACGAGGACCACATTCTTCACGGACTTTGCAGGTTACTGGTCGTATTCAGAAACTTGAGGTCACAATCCTTATCGATTCTAGAAGCTCCCACAACATTTTACAATCTCGTATTGCAGAGTTTTTTGGTCTTCCGATGGTGGCTATTAAACCCTTATTCGGTGGTGGTGGCACTACAAGGAATAAGACATTTAGTAACAGCAAAAAATTGTAGGTATAAGACAAAAAACCGTAGGTATATTCCTGAAAACCTATTCCAACGGACATTTATTTCCGTCATTTATAATTCGCTATACCTACGATTTGTCTCTATCACTATAGATTTTAGTGACAGTATTCAAGACTATTGGAAAAGTACTTTACCATGTACCTACAATTTTTATACCATTAGTATAGGTTTTAATGACCAATAATAATTTTCTATACCTACCATTTTAACGTTGTTGCTATAGACTATAGTGATGAAATTTAAAATTGTTAGTAGAAAACGATGACATATACCCACAACTTATCTTCCATTAGTGTAGGTTTTAGGCAGCAAAATGGGCTAGCCAACCCGATGCAAGTTGTGGTCTATAGTGGACCAGCCTAAAAAAGTCCAAATTCGATAAAATGAATTCCAAGCTAGATAAAAGCCTTTTTTTTAGCGAGTTTTGTAGACTAAGCCCAAATCGATCTAATATAGTTCGCACTTGATTTGAATTCAAATTTTAAACCCAATCAATAGATTGCATCGAGCAGGTTTGAACAATCCATTTGGTCACCTCTAGCTTTTAGTGAAAATTATAATTTATTATATTCACATTTAAGATTCGATCAATAATTTTTAGTGACTGTTTATATGTTTTAGGTTTAATTTATTATCTTTTATAAAACATTAATCCAATTTAAAGATCAATATACAATAAATAAATAAATTTAACAACCAAAATAAAATAAAACTTCAATCATATTAAAAATTAACATGCCCCAAACTTTAGACATGTTCATCTAAAAGTCGCATAATTGAGTAAACTATACACAAAGTATCATAACTACTTGAAAAATCACAAAGAAATATCTACATAAATGATGTTTATAAAAAACTACTAGTGTAGTCAGACTTAATCAACAAGTGTGCGTCAGTTTAGCCTCATAATCTTTGAACTCTCCAGCATGCAACTAGCCAATTCTGTTGAATCGAGTTATGGTCCAATCTGTTAATTATGGTTATTTTATTATAAAACTGAGTATTTAAATTCTCTAGTAAATGCGATGTATTTGTCCATTTGTGTTATTTGTTGACTTTAATTTTGAGGCATAGGGAATGTTCGGTCTCATCTTTGCGCAGGCATAAGCAGATAATGTCACCAAATGTTCTTAGTGTCTTCCTTGTAATAAAAATGTGGAATACCTGAATAAGTTTTGGAGGTCAAAATGATTTAATAGACTACGAATTAACTTATGATGTATATATTAGTCTTATTCTACCTCAATTCAGTGTTCAATGGCAAGTATGATTTTCTTTTCTCTATCTGAAATGTCTACTCTTCTGCCTGGATTTGGATCCTCTAAGAATGGAATGTGCACTTAGTAAAATCCAGAAATTATAAGATTTGACACAAATTAAAGTCAATGACTTAGTTTAATTTCATGGGTAAAATATAAACAACACAAGAATACAAAAATGTAAAATTGAGAAGCAAGTTCCAAGAATATCTAGATTTTGGTTTCTGTCAAACAGTTAATGATCTTCTGTCGGTAGGTGTGTGTTTGGAATGAATTTACTAATGTCGGTTTGTAGTAAACATGTATTAGGTCATTGGTAAGTGTTGAAAGAGAGAAAAACAAATGCTAGAGATGCTGAAACAGTGTGTTTTAACAACACAATGGAGTCCGCTTTATATAAATTTAAAGCAACAAATGCAAATAAATATAGGAGATAATATTCCTATTAACATGATAAGATAGGCCTATAATTACAAAGATCCTACTTAAATTAAATAAAGGAACAAATCATAATAGAAAATAAAAGTAAATCCTAACATATCATATAGGATACTCTAAAATATTCTAAAAGTAAATCACTCGTGCCTTTTACACCCTATTTGGTAAAGAGGAAGGAAATAGAGGGAGTGAAATAGGTAGGAGAGAGAAATAGATAAAAAATGAAGTGAAAGTATGGATTGCTTGGTTTAAGAGGAATAAAAGAGAAATAATGTGGAAATAAAATTATGAGGTTGTTTAGTTTGAAAGAAAGAAAAATAAAGAAATTAGATTATTACTAAAAGTATTATTTTATCCATAAATATGTATGTAATCATTTTTTTTTATCGTAGTCCCCTATAGCTTGCCATATAATTGATAATTATACTATCAGTATAATTGATTATGCTAAAATATAATTGATTATGCTAAAATATAATTGATTTGGTAGAAATCTCAATAAATCAATTAAGGAAGTTAACAATAAGAGATATTGCTTTGTCCTTTTGTTTTATTATAAGCAAGATTTATATATTATATTGCCTCACCAATATCCCTCACAAATAAGTAAAGAGATAAGAACAATTTATCACCATATCCTAAATTCTTTATATATATATATATATATATATATAGTTTAGTGAAATGTCAATAAGCTAATACACCTCCATGATATTTCTTTGCATATGAGAGTGGATATATACTTGTGTGGGACCTACCATTTTTTTAAAATCTATTTTTGTATTTCTCGCCTACCAAACTAGGGAACTTTGCCGCCTCACCCTTATTTCTCTTTCCCTCTTTGCCGTTTAAGTCCTATTTTATATATGTACCAAAAAAAGTGCTAGGGTTAGGGTTTCACTCTTTTATTAAATACTTTCATTTTGCTTTCCCTGGTTCTATCCATTGAAGGATGGATCATTTTGGTCATTGGTGTGCACGACGAAGAACAAGAGGACATTTACAAAACCTGCATTTGAATCTCGATCATGACACCAATTTTGTCAAAGTGAGTGATAAACACTTTTTTTCTTTGCTTGTTGCAAATGATTTATTGAGCTACCTGGCACGCTTCTAGTTTTGCACTTTCAGCCATCAAGATAATTCATTAGGTAATTCATTATAAATACATGGCATGTAAATCAAATTGTTAGATTAGGTTCAATTCCTACTGTTTCAGTTGAAAATTGAATATATTGGATTGTATTGTTTTGATTTGAAGAGTCGTGATTTTTGAATTTTAATGGAAGATTTTTTTTTTGTTGGTGGATGATGCCCTCTATATATAATAATAAAAACCTATGCTAAATGCTAACTTGTTTCTATACCTTCTGGTCAGTTTTACAGTCAACCCAATCCAATGTATCCCCAGGTCGACAGTGCATTAATCCATGTCATAGCTTATTTTCTAGCCTTTGCGCCTCTTCGGCTTAAGGCTGGAGGGTTGTGTACCCTCCGGGTCGGGTTAACCAATCATGCCGACCTGACCAATGAAGAGCTATTGTAAAACCCAATCTCACATAATCATAACAGCCCAAAGCATGGGGGGAAAGGATTTGGTACATTACTAGTGATCAACGTCTAACCTTGGAAGATCGGACAATGAGTCTAAGGGATAAAAAGGACCTAACTGACTAGGTAGAGGCATAGATTACACTTTGAATGCTCTAGCTAGGTCGTTTCAAACCCTAAGAGGAAACCTATACCGGAACAATTTCGGTATTACTTGTCAAAGGTTCTTGCATAATTATAAGTTTATTTTCATTTTTTTATTACGTTAATTAAATTATTTTCCAGGTCACTAAACTATTTGGCAATTTTTAATTAGGCATTGAACTTTTTTTTTTTCAATTGAGTCCTTAAATTTGTATTTGTCTTTGGATTGAGTCCTTCTTTCTAACTATCGTTACAGAAAATTAATTGTCTGAGTTAGTTGTGTAAGTTTGCAATAAAGTTGCTGTATAGTGAACTTTGGAGAGGCTTGTGAGAGAATACTTGGGTTCAATGGACCTACAGAGGTGAGAATACTGGTTGAAGAACCTAACTAAGAATATTGGGCTCAGAAGGTTCAGAACCTACAGAGGTGAGAATATTGGCCCCACTAGAGGTGAGAGTACTCGGTGCATATTTGCAAAGGTGACAATACTAGATTTAGGGGCTATCAGGTCTTGTGGTTAATTTTCTGTAACGACGGTTAGACAAAAGAACCCAATTAAACCCAATTAAAAAATAAATACAAGTTTAAGAACCCAATTGAAAAAAAAAGGTTAGGGACCTATTCAAAGATATTTATTTATTATAAATTTAATTATAATATAATTTATATATTATTTTTTCACAAAATATTAAACAATATTTATTCATTATGAATTTTAATTTTATAAAATAAATATTTATCATGTGTAATGCACAATGCGCAAAATAAAATACTATCTTCTGCTTAGATAAAAATGTATGTGAATCTACATATGAGCTTGTGTCATGTAATTATCTAATAGTGTCATTTCATTCACTTAGTTCTATGAAGACTTAACTACATCTATAAGCCATTGAAAAGAAGCCTCTCGTATGCTTTGAGAGCTCGAAAAGAAGTTTCTCATAACCCAATTTGTACTCTCGAAATTGTTGTTTTTTTTTGTACAATGGACGCACTGAGGTTCGAACCTATAACCTCATGCATTTTACCCCAACTCCCATGATTAGGCCGACCCTAGTGGATTGAAATAGTTGTTAATCACGTGTATTCACATTCTTGGACACATTTCTTTTAGTTGAAAGCTTCTAGTCATTGTTAGCGTATCAACTTTTGATCTTTGAGGATCAAATTTGACTCATAGAATGTAATATGAATAAAAATGTTCACCGTAAAGAGTTGGACCATTTGTTGTTAGAGAACTTGATTATCTTTGACTCACTAGGTTCACTCGAGCAGACTTGGCAAGCTTAATTAATGGCGCTTAATTAACTTGTGCAAGCTTGCACATGATAGAAAAATTGATTTATTTATAAGGCAAAAGAGTTAAACCCTAGCAACAATGGGATACATATATTCACTATTCACAAAGGTGAATTTGCTGAGAAGTACAGAATTTGGACTCAGAGTTTTTTTTTTATTAGCAAAGAACATAATGTGTGTGTGTGTGTGTGTGTCTGTGTGTCTGTGTGTGTGTGTGTGTGTATATATATATATATAGGTATTAGGAATACCCAAACTTTTACAAAATAAAAAGAAGCTATGTAGCCTTCCTTCGCACACAATCCAAGGCTGGTTATGTAATAGTTATGTAAAATTTAGATTCAGAGTGTGTTGGCACTTCGCACAAAGCACAGGTACATGCGATTAAAGAACCATCCATGGTTGCCACTTCTTTGTATGAACTTGTTGAGGAAATCTTGTCATGACTTCTGGTGAAATCTATAATCCAATTCAAGTGCGTGTGCAAGGGATGGAACTCCTTGATCTCCGATCGTTCTTTCCTCAAATTGCACCTTTGCAAATCTACTATAAAGGACGATTTGGACCACCTTCGATTGATAACAAATGTGTACTTTGGATCTATCCCTAAAATCTATAACGAATCGTGCACTGTAAGTTCCTTATTCCAATCCCTGGAAATTGTAGAAGCCTTATTTAATTCCCAAGATATTAGAGATTCTTTTAGAATTTGTAACAAAAGAAAGGACAAGTACCTTATGGTCGACTCATGTAACGGGTTGCACTATGGGGTTAGAGAAAGATTAGAAGAATATCACTTATAGAAAAAAAAAAACATAGTATCCTTTTGATCTTTCTCTAACCCCACAGTGCAACCCGTTACATGTGTCGACCAGAAGGTACTTGTCCTTTTTTCTGTTACAAATTTTGAAAGAATCTCTAATATCTTGGGAATTAAATAAGGCTCATACAATTTCTAGGGAATGGAAAAAGGAACTTACAGTGCACGATTCCTTATAGATTTTAGGGATAGATCCAAAGTACACATTTGTTATCATTCGGAGGTGTTCCAAATTGTCCTTTGTAGTAGATTTGTGAAGGTGCAATTTGAGGAAAGCACGGTCGGACATCAAGGAGTTCCATCCCTTGAACACGCATTTGAATTGGATTAGAGATTTCATCAGAGTTGTGACAAGATTTCCTCAAGAAGTTCATACAAAGAAGTGCGACCATGGTTGGTTCTTTAATCGCATGTACCTGTGCTTTGTGCAAAGTGCCGACACACTCTGAATCCAAATTTTACAGAACTATTACATAAGGAAGACTACATAGCTCCTTTGTTTTGTAAAAGTTTGGGTATTCCTACACACAAACACACATTATGTACTTTGCTGATAAAAAAAACTATATATATAAGTGTTTGGAATACCCATACCCAAACTTTTACAAAATAAAGAAGCTATGTAGCCTTCCTTCCCACACAATCCATGGATGGTTATGTAATAGTTATTTAAATTTGGATTCAGAGTGTGTCGGCACTTCTAAGCATAGGTACATGTGATTAAAGAACCAACCATGGTCGCCACTTCTCTGTATGAACTTCTTGAGGAAATCTTGTCATGACTTCTGGTGAAATCTCTGATCCTTAACATCTGAGATCGTTCTTTCCTCAAATTGCAACTTCATAAATCTGCTACAAAAGGATGAAAGGACCACCTTCGATTGATAACAAATGTGTACTTTGGATCTATCCCTAAATTCTATAAGGAATCGTGCACGGTAAGTTCCTTATTCCTTATAGATTTTAGGGATAGATCCAAAGTACGAATTTGTTATCATTCGGAGGTGTTCCAAATTGTCCTTTGTAACCGATTTGCAAAGGTGCAATTTTAGGAAAGCACGATCGAACATCATGGAGTTCCATCCCTTACACACGCATTTGAATTGGATTAGAGATTTCACCAGAATTTGTGACAAGATTTCCTTAACAAGTTCATTGTTGGGATTTTGGCAACTGTACCAAATCGTGCAAGTAACAAAGTGATAAGTCAAGTATCGTCTCCAGAGGGACTTGTATGATAATTTGGTAATTTTAGTAAATTAAGTAGACTACGAATATTGAGAGAATTTAAGTAACCAAAATTTAAAGCAAGGGCATAAAAATAAACAGAAAAATAGAAGGAAATTTGGTTTTGGAAATTTAGCAAACACTTGGTGTGTGTAGAAAATGTGATTTAAATCAATTAAAATAAATCGTCGGGGTTTAACTTCGTTGGACTTCCTAACATGCAATCACTACTCACTCCTTTTCAATTAAATTTTAGTTATCATCAACCCACAAAATTATTCAAACCTTAATTCCTTAAGCGGAAGAATCTAAATCCCTTGATTCCACTATAAATCCCTTGAATTAGTGCAACCAAGGTAATTGCATTAAGAAAAAGGGTTTTAGTGATGACCAATCCTCTTTACCCTATCCCTAGGCATAAAAATGATTGGTTGTCATCTTCAGTTTGCAATCCAAAAGAATTTTCCAATTACCGATGGAATTAAATAATCATGCAATTGGTTGATCAGACCAAACATAAGCATTAAGAGTAGAAGAAGAACAATAACAATACTTAGTTGAATAAAGAGAATGTAGTAATTACATGAAAATAGTTCCAACTACATTAAATTCCAACGAATAGAAAACTTAGCTACGCATAGCCATAGGGGAAGAAGCAAAAGATGGAGAAAGAATGGAAGATGAATCCGAATGCATCAAAGTCATCATGCAACGTCTTAGATCTCTCTTCCTTTCAATACTCAAGGTTCGGAACCCTAGGCTAGAACATAAAATACCTATTTAAAGCTATGGGTCAATAAGGGTTCAAGCCCAACAGAAAACAAAACAGAAAAATAAAGATTATTTTCGCAGAGCTCGATGCACTGGTACACGAATATTTGCACAGCCTATGCAACTTTTTGTCTTCAGAATTTCAGCAAATTTTAAAGCTTGCACAGGTGCAGAACTTAGTTGAACAAGTGTATTCCAAGGCTTCCCACAAGCTTCTTTTGCTTCCACAAGACCTTCAAGGCTTTAAACTTCAACCCATTTGATCCTTAACGCATTAATCACTCTTAGGAGATCTCCAAACTTGCTCCACACTTCAACAAAGTTCCTAAAAACACAAGAAACAACCGAAAATCAAGTGTAAAAAGGGTAAAATTAAAAATTTCTAACTAAACTAAGCTTCTATTAAAAACTTAACTAAAACGAAGATAAACAAAGCTCAAAAGCATTAAAGATATCAAATAATTGCCCCTAAACTACTAAAAATGTAGGAATATAAAGCAATTATCATTCATACAGAGAAGTGGCGACCATGGTTGGTTCTTTAATCGCATGCACCTGTGCTTTGTGCAACACGCCGGCACACTCTGAATCCAAATTTTACAGAACTGTTACATAACCATCCATGGATTGTGTAGGAAGGAGGGCTACATAGCTCCTTTGTTTTGTAAAAGTTTGGGTATTGGTTAAAGAGGCACTAAGATGGGGCATTGGCAATGGTTAAAAAATTTGAGTTTTGGGCAATCCTTGGTTAAGGGATCAATTTTTTTAAGTCAAAAAGGCATGCAACATGATAGAAGTGGCAGCCATCGATCCCAAATATGTTGGCACCGCTACCCTTACCTATCAAAAGTAGCACGCCTAAATATATTAATAAAAGGAGAGAGAACATATAACTTCATGGGGGGACAAAAACCAAACCCATGATGAAAACTAAGTGAACCTATAACTAGGGAGACCAATCCTACACGATTGAACTCTTGAGAAATGTAAGTTGGAACACTATATATCCCACCAAAAAAAAACCATGAATATGAACAACATGGGAGGCAAGTTTATCAGCACACATATTTCCCTCCCTATAAATATGACTAGCAAAAAAAATTCGTATTTTGAGTAAGCAGAAGACAATTCTTCCACTTGTTATAAATCTGCCAAGGGAAGATACTCTCTGTTTTAAAAGCCGCCACCACAAGAGTAGAATCACATTCAAGCCAAAGGTTTTTCCACCCTCCTGAAGCTGCAATCGCTATCACCTTCATGGCTCCAAAAAGTTCAACATGGAGGGCAAAATTAATATTTAAATAAAGCATCACAAAAAGAGAGTTCGCTATTCACAAAAATTCCTCCACAACCTGCCCTTCCTGGGCTACCTTTTGTAGCACCATCTGTGTTGCATTTGATCTAGTAATGGATTGGTGGTCTCCAGTCAACTTGTTTGATGAGCTGCGACTTTCTTGGATGACCCTTTATGGAGAAGAATTTTTGATGGAAGATGACATGGTTCCCTTTGAATTGTTACCAGTGAACTGGACATTGGCACTAATAAGAGATTTAGTAAGGTGAGGCTGATATCTTTTATTTTCAAACTTTATCTGATTCCTGCTTTGCCAAATGGCCCAAAAAGTGTTGACGGTTGCAGAAATGATAATGTCAAGAATTTGGGAAGACTGGTTCTTAGAACACATTGAAAGAATTGCAATAATGGAAGAACAATCAATTCTTTGTCCAATAATTTGGAGCAGCTGTATATTAAGGGATCCTAATCCTTTCATTACTAGTCCTATGAACAATAATTTGGAGCAGCTGTATGTTCGTGATTTACTTGATCAAAATACAGGTTCATGGAAACAAGGTTTGATCTGTTCTTCATTCAATTCCAGAGATGCTCATGTCATTATGTCCATGCCTTTATACAATCATGCTGAAGAGGACCAGTTAATTTGGAGATTCAGTAAAGATGGTTGTTATTCTGTTAAGTCTGAATATTATCATGTCATGGAATCATTGATAGATAATTACTCTCTTCGGGTTCCTGGTAATCGGAGGTTAATTTGGAATTTATAGATCCCACAAAGAATTAAAATGCTGTTGTGGTGTATAGCTCATGGTGTTTTGCCCTACCATTTGTCCTTATTGCAGCGACTGTTTAGAATCAGATTGGCATGTCTTGGTACATTGTTCTTATGCTAAGCAAGTTCGGTTGCATTCTTCAGTATGGAGTGCATTGCAGAATATTTATGATAGTGTTGAAGGTATGGATGACATCATTTTTAAGCTTCTGGCGATGCTATCTCAATCTGATGCAGTGGAATTTGCTACCATGATTTGGTGCATTTGGCGTCGCAGAAATGAAAGAGTGTGGGAAGGCCTTACAAAACCAGTTCTTATCTCCATCGATCAGTATCGCTTGTGACTTCATTCATCAGTGGCAGCAAGCTCATGCATCCTCACATGATTTAAACACTTTGCCTCTGACATCAAACACTGCTGGGTGGACTAAACCAGATTCTGGAACGTTAAAGTGCAACATCGATGCCTCCATTTTTCATGATCATGGTACTTATGGAGCTGGTATGTGTATCCGAAATAACTTGAGCCATTTTGTTATCACCAAAACATTGTGGAAGTATGGTTCCCCACCATCTTATGAAGCAGAAGCAGTAGCCCTTCATGAAGCCCTCTCCTGGATAAAAGATTTGAATTTGCAGAATGTGATTGTGGAGATAGATTGCAAACACGTTGTTGATTAGTTGAATTCAGCAAATACCAATCAAACTGAGCTAGGAACAATTGTTAAAAACTGCAGGCAGCTCCTTAGTCAGATGGAAAACATTAAGGTTCAATTTACTCGGAGACAAGCCAATTGTGTCGCTCATGTTCTCTCTAGGGCATCTCGATTATATGCTAGTCGCCATGTTCATGATTTCATTCCAACCTATATTCATTCTCTTGTTATCAATGAAATGAGATAACTCTTTTCCTTTCAAAAATATAAGAAGTTTTGATTTTTTTTTTTTTGAGAAAACATTTTATCATCTGAATTGTTAAATTTTACACACAGGTATGAATTTTCTGCGTGAAAGTATATTAATATTTGAATTGCTAAAAAGAGCATACTTCATTTTAATTGTCGTACCTTTCTCTAATTTTTTATTATAGTAATTTTAATATGAATATTTTTCTTTATAGTCTCTTCTGACCTAACTAATAATTTATTGAAGATTTTTTTATCTCAGAAAATTTAAATTTTTATCTAATTTAGATTTAATTACATGAAAAAAATAACGAAAGTAATTCATGTATTTATTTCTTTTTTTTTTCATTAAAATTACTCCCTCTGGTCCCTATTATAAGGCATCGTTTTGAAAAAATTGGTGGTCCTTAATATAAGGCATTTTACAGTTTCTATTAAACTATTTTTTTTTTACCTTATGTACCCCTATTAAAGATTATGAGTGGGGAAGAAGTGGACTATAGGGATACTCAAAATTGAGTTAAGGGATCAAAGTACCCATTTTGTTTTCTACCTGGGTTTTTCAATTTCTGAACTATTGAATTAAAGTATTTCATTTATACTAATTAATTGAGTTCAAATATAAAATAGATCTGCATCTGTATTGTTATTGAATAATGAGAAGAGAATTTAAGAATTCATTAATAACTATTCTCTCTCATACATTTTGACCCTCCATCTTCCATTATGCCATTAATCAATAAATTCATTAATAATTATTCTCTCTCATACAATTTAATGATGATTAATGAGGGTAAAATTGGGAGATTAGTAAAAAAAATTAAAAAAATCAATAAAATCAATTGAATTAATTACTTTTATTGGTCTGTGTAATTTTTGTCCAAAGTGCCTTATAATAGGGACCAGAGGGAGTATATTTGGAGTGCATTTTATTTTAGTGTTTGTTAATAGTTTTTTACTTCATTGTTATAATAATTTTAAAACTTGTTTTTTTTTTATAGAAAAACTTCTTATTGTTAAATTTTTACATATTCATTCATTTTGATCATTGTTATACATTTTATTTTTAATGTAACTTACTAAAAATATATTAAAATTATTTATTTTCATCTTGATCATTGTTATATTTCATACAGTTAGATCATTCTTATATTTCATACAGTTAGATTACCGTGTTATTTTTTTCATCTACTCTATTAATTCCATTTACAAATTATTTTTCATATTAATTATAAAATATATTATATTCTTCAATTATATACTTCAATATTTTTTAGTTATTAAAATGAAATATGATATAAACAATATTTAATTATTTTCGCAAACTAAAATCCCTTGCATAGCACAGGTCCACAAACTAGTTGATCTAATGGTATCAGTTCTAATTAATGACATTCAGTTAGTTCTTTTAAAGATTAAGTACTAACTACGTCTACAACCCATTGAAAAGAAGCCACTCATCCTTTGAGAGATCGAAATTTATGTACAAATTTGTTCTCTCTTTTGACGGTTGTTTACTATTAATCCAATTTGTACATTACAAATAGTTTTTAATCACATGTATTAATGATCTTGGAGTCACTTCTCTTAGTTGAAAACTACTGGGCAATGTTAACCTATCAACTTTTGAGCTTTGAAGATCATATTCGAGTCCAAGAGTGTAATTTGAAGAAAAAGTTCACTGTAAACAGTTGGACCATTTGTTGCTAGAGAACTTGATTATTTCAACTCGCCAGGTTCACTAGAGTGGACTTGGCTTTAACTTTTTGTGAGTACTTCAAATTCCATTCTTAAATATCAAATTGATATGAAAAACATGATCAAATCTTTCACAATTTTTATTAGTACAAAGATTAGCTTCACATGAATATTCTTTGTAATAACAAATGATTTTTATTAAATATATGTTGCAAAATTTTAATTAAATATCCACATGTCATTATTTAGTTGAAGAATCTGTTGACAAAATTATGACAAACATATCTAATTTTTATTAGTACAAAGATTAGCTTCACATGAATATTCTTGAGCACTCCTCTCTTTTGGTTGCCTTGTTTTGATTAGGACCACTGATATTACCAAGTTCTGTACTTCAGAAATTTACTTGTGTCTTCTGAAGAGCTTGTTGTTTTAGATTCAGTGCTCCAGTACATTGATGCATGACGTCTTCCTTTGTTGCTTCTGGTGCATGCTTATGAACTGTGTAGACTTTTCTCTTTTCAGTCTTCTGTCATATAAAGCTTTTGATATCTACACTTTGACTTAGAAAACATGACTGCCCTTCTGCTTTTGGTATTCTTCTTCTGAATTTGAACATATCTAGAGACGAAACTAGGAAAATTTCTTTGGGGGGGGGGGGGGGGGGGGGGGGGGGCACACAAAAATTTGACACATGTCTTATTAGTAGTCTTAATGTTTTCGTGTTTGGCTATGGCTCGCACAATATCACCAATCGATGACATTGTACATGCATGAAAGAATAGATTTGAAATTAAAGGTCTATTGATCCAATTGTTGACAATTAATTATTTCAACATAGAAAATCAAGTTAATGTTGTTGAAATGGTTTTTCTTAATGACAACGTATCTATTTTATTATTATTATTATTTCCTCAAATCAATGGTAATTTATTTATATTATATTATTTGTAGTGTGGTAGGATTCATGCAAAGAGGCCAACAATTGTAAAGATTAAAAAGGACAAAGTGCTTGGAATCAACTAAATTTGTATATTATATTATTTTTTGCAAGATTTTTTTTTGGAATAAACTAAAAGTGTAAATTGATTTTTAGTATTTTTTTTTCATTTATATCTTGATTCAATTGTTATGAATTTTTACTTTTTGTTTTTTGTACTACACTATTTAAGAATGATTGCTATATCAAAAGCTACAAACATGATTAGCTTATCTATCATTACACGTGTTGCATAAATATTATAATTACAATAATATTAAAGAAAGTACACATTAGAAAATAATGTTTACAAAGATCTTCATATATATACTTATGTTTATAATAATATTTAAATTACAATGATGAGTATTTTTTTTTTTTTTTGAGAGGACAGTGATGAGTATTATTTGGAATAAACAAAAAGTGCAAATTCATTTTTAGTATTATCTTTTTTATTTTTTTCATTTATATCTTGATTCAATTGTTATGAATTTTTACCTTTTGTTTTTTGTACTACACTATTTAAGAATTATTGCTAAATCAAAAGCTACTAACTTGATTAGTTTATCTATCATTACACGTGTTGCATAAATATTATAACTACAATAATATTCAAGAAAGTTCACATTAGAAAAGAATGGTTATAAAGATGTTCATATATATATATATATATATATATATATATATATATATATATATATATATACTTATGTTTATAATAATATTTAAATTACAATGATGAGTATTTTTAATCAAGATTTATAATAGGAGTTATTAATTAACAAAATAACGTCTTTAATAAATATATATTTAAAATATATTTAAATTAAATTCTTACAATAATTTAAGTATAATTTTATTTATTTTTAATAAATTGGTAAATATATTTTATTATAAAGTAAGAAGGTTGAATCATATTTATCTTGCTATTTTATGATTGAATTTTATTTAAATTTTTAGATTAAATTTAATCTTTTATATCTTTTATATAATAAATAAATGAAGTTTTGCTGTACTTTTTCCTGTCCAAACTAGGAACACTTTTTTTAGTTATTTTATTTTTTGTTTATTTGATAAATCATACTACCTTTGTCCCTAATTATAAGACGTTGTTGACTAATTTACGCATATTAAGAAAATTAATTAATTTAAGTATTAGCATTAAATTTGTTAGTACTTGTAATATTTTTCCAAATTTCCCTTTAAGATTATTGGGAACCCATTCATCTTCTCCAATCTTCATAGGAGAGAGAAAGAGCCAATTTAGAGTAATATTCAATTATGGATTAAAATACATAAGGGAATTGTAGTCAAAAAATAATTAATACACAAGATAGTTGAAATAAAGTCTTATAAAAAGGGACAAGAAAATTTCAAAACTATGTCTTATAAATTACTTAATACTTATTATTAATTACCGCAACAAAAATCACATATTAAAAACTTACTATAAAAAGAAGTACACTATAAATCACATACTATAATTATTAAAAATTTAAAATGATACTAGCTACATAATGTTAAACATCTAAATAAAATCAATATAATTATAACATGTGGTTTGGTTCGGTTTTTTTTTTAATAAAAACCGAAAACCGAACCAAACCACAAAAAGTATGTGGTTTTTGATATTTTCGGTTTTTGCGGTTTTCGGTTTTTGCGGTTTTCAGTTTTTTTGGTTCTATTTGGCGGTTTACAAATAGTTTGGTTTGGTTTTGAACATCCCTATTAAAGAGTGGGTTTTTAATCCACATTTAATAAATATTTTATTTTCATTTTTTGTTATTAGGTTTTGGAGAAAGGATAATAGTTTTAATGTAACACCCCTTGTTACATTGTCGCAAAACATACATAAAATGCTTCATATTTACTTTTAATAAAACTCTTAATTAATTTATTTATGGAAAATCATGTAAATTTTTTGTGCATTTCAAACATCAATGAATAAAAGCGGAATTTAAAATATAACCAACATGATGAAAGGAAACATAACATAACCATTAATCAAAGGTGTTCCAACTGTAACATAGTTTGGATGAATACAACTAGAATCAAAATATAAATGAAAGAAATAAGTGAAATACATAACGACCATAGAAAGTATAACTATTCAACCCCTCTAACATCATCCTAGCATAGCGGTACCTAACATGCTAATCCCTCCTCTCATCATCAAACTTAATAGGGTGATGGTCATCGCGACAAAGGCGGACACATGTACCCATCATCGATGTCAGGATTCACAATAGGCTGCTCATAGTAAAGTATGGAATACTCCGGCGGGAAAGGTGAGTTTAGCTAACACCAACGGTATGCCTATCGATGGTAGGTTATGAATGATGAGGTTTCCATGATAGTGATATCTACGCTCACCCTTATGGAAAAACCACTACCCCATCAGGTTGAAAGTCACTTCTAGGTTCCACGTTGCTGGGTCCATCTTTGAGCACATGCATACAAAATAAACAGAAAAAGGTATGGAGTGATGTTGTATTCTTTGATGTCATTTCCATGGAAAGAGTTGAGACCTTTCCCACCCCAACACACAAGTAAGAAGTGTATAACATATACCCTAATTTATAGGGAACCTATTATTTTATCTATGTTATCATGGCCATCACCATATCCTCGTCACCAACATCATCATCATCATCCTCATATGGATCTGTACTTATGGTTGATCAACCTTTGTAACAATTTCATCCTTGGGAAGCGATGGGGAGTAATTATATCTTTGATCTTCATCCAATGTACATTGACCCCAATACCAACTCTTCAGTCATCATAATCAAGTCATATCCTCATTACGCATAATCCACCAGGTGAAACCCCGCAAGAGATATACCCTTCGCTTCATCACAGATAGTCCGGCATTCATCGAAGTGTGCGAGTTGGCTTCATTCATCCTGGCACATGGGTTGCAGCCTACTCCTATGACTCCACGCATTCGCGCCATTCACCCCTTAAGCCCACACAAGGCCATGCCCTAAACCATCTGATAGTAGCTTCCTGCACCACGTCCAATCGTACCTTCCGTCCAACTTGGATAGTCCAAGTCCTCAAGGCTCTACGATACCCATTTTCGGATAATTTTCAAAGAGTTTGTCTTATATGAACAATGGTTGTTCTCACCCTTATAAGTATGATCATCATACACAAATAAACATTTTCATGTATGTAATGGACATGGCACAAGAAGCACAATAATCAATAATAATCTTGGTACACTATCAAGCATTCCAAGGCATAGTAATTTCATACATACATTCTCATGCATTTTAATAGTGACGACATATGATATACGTTCACATATTCATTTGTAATTAGCAAGTCCTTGTAAATAATTATAAAAGGTTCAATAACTTGATAATTAATAATAATTTCATAATTTCATACCATGTCAATATTTATATAAATCATGCGTACACATCATACGTTCATGGGTGAATGTGATAAATACGTCTTTTTTACCAAGATGCAACAATCTCATTATTATAAAACTGTACACGTTATAATAATAACTATTTGTTTTTAGAAAAGTATATTCATTTCTTAAAGCAGTAGCTATTTATAAGTAGTAATTTCTTTCTCCTATTTCATAGTTGAAAATAAATTTGGTATGTATGCACGCACACACACATATAACCATTTTCATTTAACTTGAAATCCTTGTGTATGTTTAATTAAAAGAGTTTAATGGTTATGCACTGTCAGTGTAAAACAGTTTTAGGGTATTTATCATAAAAGTCAATAAACTTACCATACATGGTGGGTTGTGATTGGATGACTCTGTAAAACTATTCACTATTAGTGCATAAACCTATTTTCTCTAATTAAAATATGAGGGACCCATTAAATAAAACTTATATAAGCTCTTTATTTAAAAACATGTAACAACCCAATCTGTTACTGTTTGCACCACCAAAATTACTAACTGGCCCAAAAATAGCATCAGGCCAGTATTTCTGTTTGTACCCCCATCACTTACTAGAGGCACTCCTAGCAGATTTCTATTTTTTCTAATTTTTTTTCCTTTCTTTTTTCCTTGGCTCAAACAATCATACACATCAACACAAATAATTAAACTTACATACCTTTTAAATAAATTCAATCGTGTTATTCAATTATTTTCAATAAACATCAAATTACTGATAATTAAATAAATCACACAAACAATCTCAAAAATAATTAAATCATACAATATAAAATCAAATTAATTAAAATTTAAACCAAACAATTAATATCATAAACGCACATATTGAGTTTATATATTAATTAAATTAAGCACTTTAATTCTAAATTTTTTTAAGCAATTAGTTGCAATTTCTTGCGGACTTAAATCCTTCACACCAACAATTCCATTTTCAGAAATGCTTAAGTTTCTTAAAATTCATAAATCAACGCCAATTCCTATAAGGCGAAAATTGAGTCATTACATTTAATGATGTCATTATTGAGTATTTGGATTCGTGCATTTATTTATTGGTTATTATGTATTCATTCATTATATTAGTAATTATATTTGTAAATTTTATTTTTTTAAAATAATAATATTTGTTGCAAAAATTAAAATGATTAGAACTAAAGGTATTAATCAATAATTATTATTTCATTTATCATTTATAATTATTTGTAGTGTACAAGTTTGATAATGTTTCAAAAATTATTAATATGTAATTATCGCTAATATCATATACATAATGAATTATATGTGTCTTGCATAATAATAATAAAAAATGTATAAAATACTTTTTTATATTCATGAATTATATATAAAAAGATTGTTTTTAGCTCCCTTGTTTTTAGCTCTGCATCTTATCACCTGATTTATTTCCACTTTTATTACTCCTTTTATTAATTATTTCCACTTTCATTACTCCTTTTATGTTATTATTTAGTTGAAGAATATGACAAAATTGTAAGAAACACATCTAATTTTTCTTCTTTTTCTTAACCCAAATCGACAAAAAAATGTTAAGTGTTCGCTTTTGTTCTGCTTTTGCAGTGGCTTTCTAGGTAGGTAGGCATTTATATCAGAATTTATTGGACTAAATTTGTTAAGAGGATCTGCCTTGTATTTAGCTCTGCATCTTATTGCCTGATTTTTTTTTCCACTTTTATTACTCCTTTTATTAATTATTTCCACTTTTATTATTCCTTTTATGTCATTATTTAATTGAAGAATATGACAAAATTGTAAGAAACATATCTAATTTTCTTCTTTTTCTTAACCCAAATCGACAAAAAATATTAAGTGTATGCTCTTGTTCTGCTTTTGCAGTGGCATTCTAGGAAGTTAGGCATTTAAATAAGAATTTATTGGACTGAATTTGTTAAGAGGATCTGCCTTGTTTTTAGCTCTGCATCTTATCGCCTGATTTATTTCCACTTTTATTACTCCTTTTATTAAAAGAATAAATAAATTTAATTCTCAAATAAAATATTTATTTATTTATTTATAAGGCAGAACGGTTAAACCCTAGTAACATCGGGCTATATATATATTCACTGTTCAGGAAGGTGCATGTGTTGAGTAGTACAGAATTTTGTACACCAAAAAAAAACAGAAGTACAGAAACATGCAATCAGAGATGCAACCATGGTCGCCACTCCTCTGTATTGAACTCATTGAGTATATCTTGTCATGGCTTCCAGTGAAATCTTTGATCCAATGCAAGTGCGTGTGCAAGGGATGGAACTCCTTGATGTCCGATCCCTATTTCATCAAATTACACCTTCGCAAATCTGCTGCAAAGGACAATTTGGAACATCTCCGATTGATCACAAATGTATACTTTGGATCTATCCCTGCAATCTACAAGGAATCGTGCACTGTAAGTTCCTTGTTCCATTCCCTACAAATTGAAAGATCCTTATTTAATTACCCAAACATTGTAGATTCTTTTGGAATTTGTAACGGAAAAATGGACAAGTACCTTCTGGTCGGTTCATGTAATGGGTTGCACTGCGAGGTAAGTAAAAGATCAGAAAGATACCATGTTCAGTTTTTGAACAAGGCTACAAGGGTAATATCCGGAAAATCGCCAACGCTGTGTTTTTCCACGGGCAGCAGCTGTGGTAGAACACAGTTTGGGTTTGGCTATGATCCTTCAAGTGACAATTACAAGGTGGTAGCAATGGCATTGACTCGGCTTTCACGTGATCAATCAGTAAAAACTGAGATGAAAGTTTATGGCATGGGTGACAGTTGTTGGAGAAACCTTGATGGTTTTCCTGATCTTTGGTCTTTACCTAAAGTTGGTGGAGTGTATCTGAGTGGAACCCTTAATTGGGTTGTTATGACAAATGATGCTGCTAAAATTGAAATGGTAATTATTTCTGTTGACCTGGAGAAGGAGACGAGCAGATCATTGTTTCTGCCTGACATTAATCTTTGCTTTGTTGATCTAAATATTGGAGTTTTTAGAGACTCACTGTGCATTTGGCAAGATTACAACCACACCCATCTTGGCGTATGGCAAATGAGGGAGTTTGGAGACGACAGGTCTTGGATTCAATTAATAAATTTTTGTCATGTCCGTCTTCAAATTCATCCTTTTGAATCACAACCAATGTTTCTCCCATTGTGCATGCCTAAGAATGGGGACATCTTCATGCTGATGTTCACTAGCAACGCTGTTGAATACCGAAGGATTTTCTATAACCAGAGGGATGATAAGTTACAAGTTTCTAGCATTCCTGCACACAGCTTCAGAACTTTGATGGGGCTCAACCTCAAGATTTTTACCGAAAGTTTGGTCATACCTTATTGAAATCAAGGTCGAATAGGCTGCTGTTTACTATTTTATTTACCTGAATTTATGATAGTTAAACCATTCATGTTGGGTTAAATTAATTATTTTTGTTGCTTCCATATTAACTAAATTTTTATATTACTTTCTATTGCTTATGGTTTATCTATGGATTGGATGAAGAAGTTTTGATTTTAAATATATTATATGCTAAAAGATGACTTTCCAAATTTCCAAAGAGCAAATTCATATATATAGTTAATTAAATTACATATTTAGACATGTGAGCTTTTTAAATAATATTTTAGATAAATATTTTACAATAATTAACATATAAAATATTTTAGAAAGAGGTAGGACTTTAGAGTAAAACACCTGTGTTCCAGTTGAAAAATTATGGGTGAAATCCAATTGCTACATCCGATCAATATTTTTTTTCCCTAGTCTTCTTGACTGAAGACATTATAAATTATTTAAGACTTTCTTTGTCTATGGTTAATTTAATTATTTAAATGTAAATTACTAAGTATATAAACTTCACAATGAGTGAAAAATAATTCCCAAAAAAATTCATTTTAGATGCATATAATGTTCACTCTGCAAGCAAATCCATTGGTGACCACCATTCATTCTTGCATGGTTGTAGTGGTGGATTGATTTTTTTTTTTTTTTTGTTAATGATTTTGTGCCTTCTCTTGCAAAGCATTTATTTTAAATAATATATTGTTCTTTATATTGGCAAAATGAGAAATAACTAAAATTGTGTTTATGAAAAGAAAACTATAATAACAAATAGAACTCAAATGTTTAGAAAAAAAATAATTTTGAAGAATTTTTTTTATCTAATATATGGCCAATGAATCTCTCCTATTACTATTAGATTTCAAAAGGACAGGATGCAAATGTTAATTAGTTCTACCTAGACAACTTGGGCAAAAATAAAAAAGTCTATAGCAAAAATAAAAATGAAAATTCATTATGTATAACAAGTCTCAAATTAAAGAAATACCACGTGACATCACAATGACTATTACCCAAAAACAAAAATAATTTTTGAATGAATTAAGCATAACTAGAGAATTAACTCTATATGGTGGTGGCTAAAACAAATTTTACTAAATA
Organism: Pueraria montana var. lobata; assembly: GCA_026413185.1. Classification (NCBI taxonomy): domain Eukaryota; kingdom Viridiplantae; phylum Streptophyta; class Magnoliopsida; order Fabales; family Fabaceae; genus Pueraria; species Pueraria montana. The sequence continues at coordinate 63,657,808 of CM048650.1, read as the reverse complement.
AATTAATAAGCTATCGCTCAATGATCTCTAGGACTCGAGGGATTAGTCCCATGGCTTCCGGCTATGGGTACACCTTCCTTTCAGCAAAAAAAAAAAAAAAAGAATATAAATTTAATAAGTCATTTTTTTTTTTTACAATTCTGCAATTTAAATTTCAATACAATTAAATCAAACTCACTGATAAGGGCATTATTTGAAGAATAATTAAAGGCTTAAATAACTTTTAGGTCCCTGATAAATTTCCAAATTTTGCTTTGAGTCCCTGATAAATTTTTTCGTTGTTTTGAGTTCCTAATTAAAAATTTTGTTTTGGGTCCCTACCGTCAGTTAAGTGATGATGTCGCATCATCTAAACGGTTGATATATATTGGGAAGATCTATTTGGATGGTGTCACATCATCATTTAACTGACGGTAGGGACTCAAAACAAAAGTTTTGATATATCAGGGACTCAAAACAATGAAAAATTTATCAGGGACTCAAAGAAAATTTTAAAAATTTATCAGGGATCTAAAAGTTATTTAAGCCATAATTAAATTTCAATACAATTTAAACTATAATAACAAATAGAACTCAATGTTTAGAAAAAAATAATTTTGAAGAATATATTTTTTATCTAATATATATGGACAACGAATCTCTCCTATTAGATTGCAAAATGGCCAGTAGTAAAAGATGTATTAGAAAGAATATGTTGGGAGTATGCTCATCCTTATTTTGAAAATAAGTGTACTCACTTTTGTTTCATTTTTAGTTCTGTTACTGTTTTTCTTCTTTGCCTTGTATTTTCACTTTGCAACGCCGAGTACGAATTCCGTGCTTCTCATATCTTTCACCTTCTACTAAAGATCAACATTGAAGCCTTTCTCCTTATGATGATAAAACTGCAAAACAATTTTTTTTAATAAAATTGGTGATAATATAAAAAACCAAAGATGAGAAACAAGTTAAAAAAGTTGATGTTGCAATTCATTCTTTCATAGCATGTCAAATAGGAAAATACAAAATAAGAAATGAATGGGGAAGTGGGTGTGGTTATGGGATTATGAATGTAGTAGCTTTGGATTATTCATCACACTCCCGAATCTCCTACCTATGTACTAGACACTCATGGTGATGTAGTTCAAGAGGATTTGCGTGTTTTATCCAGTCTTTGGGGCGATCGAGTAGAACAAGAAGATGATGCCCAACCTCAATCTCCCAAGAATATGCCAAAAGAAGAGGGCTTCACTATACACCTCTCCAAGTCACAGCGTAAGAAGCTAAACAAGGAAAAGAGACAGCAAGACACTGATAAGTATCAAAAAGCTCATAGTAGGGTTGGTCCTGTTAATTTTGCTTGATAAAAATCATATTTTGGAATGCTTGTGGCCTGGGTTATCTAGACACGAGATTAGTCTTAAAGGAGTTCTGCTCCCAACATAAACCAGATCTTTTGTTATTAGCTGAACCCTGGATCTTACCTGATCAATTTCCTTCTACCTTCTGGTCTAGACTTGGTCTTAAACTGGTTTTTGTTAACGATAGGGGTGCCTTGAAACCAAACTTATGGGTCTATGTAATTCCAATATCACTCCTTCTGTGATTTCTGTTTCCAATCAGTTTATTGCTTTGTCGTTTCTGGTGGATAACCAATCTTTTTTTAAAGTCGGGATTTACGCATGTACCACTTATATTTTAAGAAGGTAACTTTGGCTTGATTTAACCTCTTTGCAAAGCTCTTTTCAGTGTCCCTGGATGTTTGTAGGATATTATAATGCTGTTCTTGGAGCCCATGAAAAATGGGGTGGCTCTTTTCCCATTCTTGCTTCTTGTGAGGCGTTCCGAACTTGGATGGACAACTCTGCTCTCACTCACCTTCTTACTTGTGGGGCTTAGTTTACTTGGTCTAATGGAAGAAAGGGTCGAGCTCACTTCTATAGCTTGTTGTACCCTTATTAGAAGCCAATCAAACCATTTTCCTTTATTGTTGGTCCTTAAAAAGAATGTCTTCTTTTCCTTCATCCTTTAAATTTTTCAACATGTGAGCTAATCACACAGATTGTTGAAGATTAGTTTTTGAAGTTTGGAGCAAACCAGGAATAGGATGCCCTATGCAGGTGGAACTTCAAAGTTGGAATAAGTTGGTCTTCAGGGATGTCAATTAGAGAGTTCTTGAAGCACAGTCTAAGGTGGATGATATTCATAAGCAAATTCAAACCATGGGCTTCTCTGAGGCTTTACATGATAATGAATAGCAGGAGCAAAAAGTGTTACAACAACCATTATCTTCACAAGAGGAATACTGGAAACAAAAGTCTAGAATGGCTTGGGTTTCGCAGGGTGATCGGAACACCTCTTTTTTCCACAAAGTCACTAAGATTCATCAAGTCTACAAGCAAATGTCTATTTCAAAAAAAGATGGGTTAATTTTGGAATCACAACAGGCTATTGAACATGTTCTACAATTCTATTCATCCCTGTACGCCATAGAGAACCAATGTGTTCCCAATGATTTGGTTAGTTCTCTTATTCCTAGTCTTGTCACTTCTGAATATAATGCGTTCCTCACTAACATCCCCTCTATGGACGAGGTGAAATAGGCTATTTTTTCCATGAACAGTGGCAATGCCCCTGGCCCAGATGGTTTTGGAGGGGGGCTTTATCGTCGCTTCTGTCAAGGAAGATGTTTTTAGATCAGTTTTGTAATTCTTTTCTCAATCATGGATTTTACCAAATCTAAAATCTAACTTGGTCGCTCTCATTCCCAAGTTTAAAGAAGTAGATCGGATTGAGGACTTTCGGCCAATTGCTCTTGCCAACTTTCAATTTAAAATTATTATGAAGGTGTTGGCAGATAGGCTCTCAATTATTGCTCCTAAGATCCTCTCTGAGAAGCAACATGGCTTTGTTAAGGGTCAAAGGATTTTGGATTGTATTGGCATAGCCTCTAAAGCAATAAATCTCTTGGACTCTAAATCTTTTAGTGGAAATGTTGCTCTAAAGTTTGACATGAAGAAAGCATTTGATACAATCGATTGGGGTTTCCTCCATAGTGTATTAGCTGCTTCTGGATTTGACCGAATTTTTGTAGATGGGTGGATGTCATCTTACACTCTGCGAAGTTGTCCTTTTCGGTTAATGGACATGTTGTTGGCTTCATGGTTTGTAAATGAGGTGTACGCCAAGGAGATCCCCTCTCCCCTCTTCTATTTTGTTTGGCAGAAGACGTCCTTAGTAGAGGTATAGCCAACCTGGTTTCCACTAGACAGATGCAACCTATGTCTAGCCCGCATGAGTTTAGAACTCCTAATCATATTCTCTATGCTGATGACATTCTTGTTTTTTGCAAAGCTACACAACAGAATCTTTCTAAATTGATGTCTCTCTTTCATCGTTATGGGGAAGCTTCAGGGCAATATCTCAGTTTGGAGAAGTGTAAATTCTATGCCAGTGTGATGTCTCATAACAGATTGCAAAGCATTCACCAAGGTCTTGGCTTCAATGCTGGTGGCCTCCCTTTCTCTTATTTTGGTGTTCCTTTGTTCAAAGTTAGCCCAAGGCCTAGACATTTATGGCCCATTCTTGATAAGATTAAAGCTAAGTTGGCTTCTTGGAAAGGTTCCCTATTGTCCATCATGGTTAGGGCTCAGTTAATTAAATCAGTGGTTCATGGGATGAATTCTTATAGCTAACGGGTTTATCCCTGGCTAATTTCTTTATTGAAACTCTTAGCCACTTGGTTGAGGAATTTTCTTTGGTCTGGAGAAATTTCTACTCGTAAAGTGGTAACTGTTGCTTGGCACAAGGTTTGCAAGCCAATCAGGGAGGGCAGACTGGGTATTCGGTCAGCTAGAGAAATCAATGATACTACCATGTTTAAGCTGGAATAGGACATGTTGTCATCCTCAAGACAACGGGCTTCTTTTCTCAAGGATCCTTTTGGGAGACAGAGATATAACTTTAGATATGTTCATTCATCTGTGTGGCCTGGTATTCAAAAGTACTTAGCAATTTTGCAGGATGAGAGCCATTGGATAATAGGTGATGGTAGTGGTATAAATTTATGGACGAACACATGGCTTGACAGACAAATTGTTGATATCTTAAACATTCCTTTGGATGTTCGCCCCAGGTTAAAGTCCACTGTTCAAGATTTTATTATGAATAAAACACGGTGCATCCCTGATATTATTGTATCAAATTATCTAGCCTTAGTTTTTCACATTCTTCAGATAATCATCCCTATTACTCCTACTCTGGACTGTCTAGTTTGGGAGCATTCTAAAAATGGGAAGCTAACATTTAAAGATGCTTTTTTATATCTTCACCCAGTGCAACCAGTGTGCCCATGGACTAAGTTTACTTCGCTGCCATTTGTGCCACCTTCGAGATCCTTTTTGCTTTGGCAATTTATTCATCAAAGGCTTCCTACAAATGAGGCCCTCTAATCTAGGGGTTGCATTGTGGTTTCCATATGCAGCTTATGTAATAATGCAGCAGAGTCCTCTTCTCATTTGTTCTTTCATTGTCCTTTTGCAAAACACATGTGGAATTGGTTGGCTTCGATTTCAGGCCATTAGTTTAACATTCACTCACCTTTGGATGTTTTATCCATAGGCATTTTGGATGTTAGTCCTCAAGTTAGAGATGTGCTGCTAGCTGGATTTATTAACACTCTTTGGGCAATTTGGTATTGTCGAAATCATTCTCGGTTCCAAAATGGTTGTATCTCGTGGCAGCATCCTACTTGCCTTATGTTTGCTAATGTCTCTCTCTTAGGAAAGTTGACCTCGAATTGCATGAGATCTTCTATGCAGGATTTTCATACTCTTAAAGCTTTTAATGTGGAAATTCATGCAGCAAAGGCAGATAAAATTAAGCAAGTTAATTGGTTCCCTCCTTTGAGACATTGGATAAAATGCAATACGGATGGGAGCAACCCAAGGAAAACCAGGCCATGCTGCTTGTGGTGGACTATTTCGGGATTACACTGGTGCTTTTGTAGGAGGCTTTGCTCTTTATATTGGTATATCTCATGCATTTTGTGCCGAGCTTGAATGTGCTGTGTTAGCAATTCAAATTGCACATAACAGAGGCTGGCATAAATTATGGTTGGAGGTGGATTCGCGTTTGGTTATTAAAGCATTTCAGGATGTTGATTTGGTACCTTGGGACTTTAGAAACCTATGGGTTAATTGTTTGTTTATAGCTTCTCTATGGACTTTCATATTTCCCATATTTATAGGGAAGGTAACGCTTGTGCAGATAAACTTGTCATTGTTGGTCTAGCTATTCAGTCTTACTTTTGGTGGGATTCTGTCCCAATTTGTTGCTCAGAAGTATTCCTTCGTAATAAGATGGGCCTTCCAAATTATCGCTTTCGTTAGTTGCATCGATTTTGGTTTGGTCCCCCCATGAAGATGTTATCTTTTTATCTTTTTTAATAATACTGTCTTGGCATGCTGCAGATGATCAATTGGTTTGGGGGTGGCAACATAGTCGGGATGTCTAAACCTTTTGTGATTATTAGCTCATCCTTTCTAAAAGAAAAAAACAAAACTTTCCATGAAACGTGACTGAAAATGTTATAAAATTAAATTTAATAATTGATAGTTAATACTTGTCATAAAGACTATTTAAGTCAATTTTCCAAAAACTAAACCAGACTGATTTAGTAGATGAGAAAACTAGTGTACCGGTCTAGTGACTAGTGAAAATAAACCACAAAATCGACAAATAATAGAGTTGTAAGTCACTCACAATATGTAAAAGATAAGTTGTGCTAATAATCAGATCCATCACTATAGAGAGATGAAACAAATAAAGTAGTACATATAAGTAAAGGAACCAATGGATTGAGCTCTTTTTAGCAAATTATTGGATCAACCTATGAAATAAAACATAGCAAGTAAAACTGAAAAAATTGACAAAATATATAGAAAAATATAACCTTTACACATTGTTAGCACAATTTTTTTTACACTGTTAATCAACCAGAAATTACCTTAGGTGTGACTTTTGAAGTAGTTATTATAAAAGTTAATTATTTTTACCATACATGGCAACATGGTTGGATGACAGTATTTTTTTTTTTACACACTATTAATGTATTTAATTTAATTTCTACAAAGAAACAAGGACCAAACAAGCAGGGGTGTCAAGGCTTCCAGTAGAGTCAACGAGGAGTAGGCATTGAGGGGCAAAAATGAGGGGCAAAGAGAGGGAAAATGACAATCGTAGATGTCATAAAATCATTGGAAATAAATAATGATAATGACAAGGAAGAGGATGGGAAAAATTGGTTGTTCACAATTATGATATGCACATGTTATCAAATAGAAGAAAAATAAAATTAAGACCCAATTTGAAAGTCATCACATCAAATATAGAAAGTCAAAATAAAATCATATGAAAATCCTAAATCACATGGAGGTTGTCAACATAGGTATTAAATAAATTGATGACAATGTTTTCATTTAGTTTGAACATTATAAAATAGTCAATTTCTGTTGATTATGGGTTGAACATGTGAAGCTGGTTGTAATGAGCTTCTGAAAGAAACTCTTCAACAATGGCTCTCTTTTCTTCTGCTTCTACTTTTCTTTGAGCAACAAGCATTTCCTGAAAAATTCATGGTAAAGCATGAAACATTTTTAGTGAAGAATATTGTGCTAATTCCAATTTGTACTTTTATTTTTTGTTTTTCAAAGTGCTATTTAAATCGCTTTAAAGACGAAAAACAAAACAAACATAATTTGCAAGGACTAAAACCAAAAAAAAATTGCAAGGACTAAAAAGGTATTTAAGCTACATTATTTATTGGAAACTTTGACAGTAAAAATTGAATTTTCATGTTGAACAGCGATAAAATACACTAAACTCTAAAATAAAAAAAAATTCACTATCCACTTCTTTTTTCTTTTCACTAGCAAACATTTCTTAATATTCCAGCAATATTTAAGAGGAAAAAACAATTTGAAAAGTAAAGAAAAATACAAAAACATCCAAAATAATGACCACACTAACTTCAGTTTTTGCTTCTTTGTTTTTCTCATTAGCTAGGATCATTTCCTGAAAATTTTAGCAATATTTTAAAACAACTTTTTGAATAGTAATGAAAAGTATGAAACATTAAAAAATATACATACTCACTTTAGTTTTTGCTTCTTTGGTTTTTTCTTCAGCCACGATGAATTCCTGAAAATACTAGCAATGTTTTAAAACAACATTTTGAATAGTAAAGGAGAATACAAAATATGTATACTCACAACACTTTCTGATTCATTATTAACCATCTTTTTTTTTTTTGAAAATTTTAGCAATATTTAAAAACAGCATTTTGAATAGTAATGAAAAATATTCGAAACTCCCAAAATAAGCATACACACTAAAAAGAATATGTAGATCATTAATGAGAATGTTTTTCCTGAATACATTGACAGTAAAATTTAAAATATCATATTCAATTGTGATTTAAAATGCCAAACTTTACATGCACACAATAAACAAAAGAGGACTGAACTTTTCTAATTTTGAAAAGAAAAATTCTAGCACCACCATCTCTAACGCACTCTTTGTTACTAGTTGAAATTTATTGAAATTAACAAAACTGTGTCCTACTATTTATATAATAAGTCCCACTCATTAGCTTGTAGTTGTCAGTAAACTTTGTCCAATAGTAGATGTGTTAGAAAGAATATGCTAGGGAATATGTTGCTAGCGCTCCTTATTTTGAAAATAATAAGAATACTCACTTCTGTTTTGTTACTGCTTTCTTCTCTGTCTTGTTTTTTCACTTTGTGATGCTGAGGACGAATTCCATACTTCTCGTATTTCTCAACCTCCACCAATGATCGGCATTGAAAGCCTTTCTCCTTATGATGATAAATCTGGAAAAAAAAGATAATAAAATGAGCAATGATAACAGAAAGCAAACATGAGAAAACTTGTTAAAAAAGTTGATGTTGCAATTCATTCATTCCTAGCATATTAAATAGGAAAATATAAAATGATAAATAAATCGAGAAGGGGGGGTATAGTTATGATCTTAGAAATAGGGTAGCTTAGGATTTTTTATCACTCTCCACTTTAAGACATAAAGGCCCTTAGCCCTTGATAATTAAGGGTGAGTGAAACAATATCCTTATTAATTAAATCTGGGTATGAAGGGATTAAATAGTTTGAAGTAGAATAGATGAATAAAATGAAATAAAAAATGTTCAGCATCAATTGAACATTTTGGAGATTTTAATTTTTTGATTGTAGGTAAGAATTAAAAGAATTTGGAAAAAGGCAGGATTTTTCACAATGTTACACCAAATTCCCAAAAAATATTTTTATCATCATTTCACAAGTAAAACCATCATCGCAGGTCATTAAAATCAACAATGCATCCAGCACAAATCATGCAAAATTTCGTTGATCACCATAGACATAAACAACACCACAAGTCCATTTCTTCACAAAACAAGTTAACAACTCAAATAATCAATTTAGATCATCAAAGTCAAATAAAACTACATCAAAGTATAATTTATACAATGAACATTAAACAATCATAAGTTTTGGTATTTTTAAATGAATGTAGTTGTGAAACTGTGTTTAGCTTCCCGTGTCAATGTGACCGAAATTGTTATGAAATTAAATTTATTAATTGATAGTTATTAATTGTTAAAGGCACTAGAGTATGTTAGTTATTAATTGTTAAAAAAATTATTCAAGTCAATGATCCAAAAACTGAACCAGACTGACTTAGTAGACCAGAAAACCAGTGTATTGGTCTAGTGACGGGTTAAAATAAACCATAAAATTGACACAAAAAAAAGTATCAAACCCACATTCCAGAGCTAGCCTCTGTCCTACTTTGAAGGAACCAATAATAGAGTTGTAAGTCACAATATTTGGCCTACTTTCTTTCTCTATCATCACATCAACCGGCCTCAGAAGATTTGATCAAACCTTCTTTGCATAAAACATTAATGAAAGCGTCATGTCTTCCTGCTTGAACTGTTTACAAACATCCATCGCATCAGCATACTTTCTACCTTGATCACTGGGATCAGGACCCTTGGTAGGTTAAAAAAGATTGAGCTTGCCTTGAATGTATTGGAAGGGTCTAGGAATAGAGTATGGAAACATTGTTTATTGCTTTTCTTCCATGATTAGTGGACATGGAAGGATGATTGCTTTCTGGAGGCGGTGAGTTTATTCAGGAGCATGGGAACACTTTGGCTTTGAACCTAATTTGGTTGCCTACCATGCTATTATCGATGCAGGGGTGCAAAGGGGAAATTTCCTTTGAAATAGTTGTTGATTTTTTAGAGTGGCTGCCAACTGTTCGCTAGATTGGCTTACTTACAATTCATTTGTCAAAAATGGTGTCCCGAGGAGTAGGTGACAACTGTGTAAGGACTTGTTAGCTGATATGGAATGTACACTTATAATACATATGTGGATGGTGTGTAAAGGTGGACAGATGGATCTTGTAAGGCATGTTATCCATGTGGGGGTGTCTGTTAAGATTTAGCCCAATGCGGTGGCCGGTGAATATAGTACTTTGATGGCTAGCTATTCTAAAGCTGAGCGCTTTGACAACATGTACACCCTAAATGTATATGATGAAATGAAGCGCCTCATGATTAGGTTGGACAGGGTGTCTAATAGTACACTGATGGGAGAATACGCAAATCTTGGTTGGTTTGAGGAGGTAGTGGGTAAATTTAGAGAGATGGAGACTTGTGGAATAAAAATGACATAGTAACTTATAATGCACTAATTGAGGGATATGGAAGACACAACAAGTATGTTGTGGTTTGAAAATTATTTGATGACATGAAAGCAAGACACATTTAACCTAAGGATCTAAATTACTCAACATTGATTGAAATATACACTAAAGGTAGAATGAATGTTGAGGCGATAGATGTTTATAGAGATTTCAAGCAAAAAAAGCATGGTTCTCTCATTGATGCTTTATGCAAAAATGGTTTGATCAAATCTTCTTTGAGGCAGGTCCCCCCATGTTTTGTTTCTAGTTTCTTTTGCTGGTTTAATATATCTTCTTAGGAGTGCTGTTTTGCATGCCTTTGTTTGATAATAAAAAAATCTTCTTTGATGCTCAGATGATAGAGAAAGGAGGTAGGTTAAATGTGTTGAACATTACTTCTTACATGGGGAAGGAAAACAGTGGGATAAAACCCTAAACCCTAAACCTTATGTAATCAAATATTTCATTTCATTTTTTCCTCATTTGGAACAATGACATACTATAATTTGTGTGGACTTCTTGATCATATTAAGGTTACTACTTGGAATACGGTTTTTCACCAAGTAAAGCATGGACATTGCTTATTGTCTAATTGGTGTATTAACCCTACTACATGTATTGCTTCTTGGTCTAAATAGGATGCTCTTATCTCTGCTATTTCTATCTAATATCCTATTTGTAGAGCTGGTTTTCCTATATTTTCTTATGGTTTTGTTTCATATATAGGGGAAACCTTTGGTCTTTAAGTTGTATTCCTAGTTGAGTATCACTTGGATTCTATATCAATAATAACTGTTTTTGCTTCTTCAAAATTAAAAATTGCTATTAATAATTAACTTCTGGACACTAAGAGATCCCCTTGAAGTAGGATGTCCATCAAGTGAATTTTGGATGGTTACATGGAAATTCAAACTTGTGTCCATAATTTATTTGTTATCTTTGAAAGAAAGTTTCTATTATATCATTTTACCACTAAAAAAATTTGCCATTTATCAACCAAAAGATATGCAAATAAAGTCTTTGTCTAACAAATTAAATTATTAGAGTAGACATTATGGATCCACACTTAAAGTATGATGTATTTTATTAATAATTGATGTATTGATGACATAGGTCAATGTTTTATACCATAATGGTCTATAAAAGTATCATATTTTTGTTGTAAAATCACAATGTTTGTACTAACATTTTAATTTTTATTACACATAGACTATTATAATGAAGGCTAATTTAATGTCAAACAGATAGTAAATGACATTTTTTTTATAGTAGTGTACAAGCTAAGAGCTTTAAATGAAGTACAAATATACTCTAAAGAGGTTAGTTTATGCACAAACCTTGATAACTTATTTTTCATTTGTATTGAAGTGTAATGAATTAATTGAATAATAGATTTTTTTTCTATTTTGAAGAATCTTGTATAAAAACTACTCATCCTAGTTTGAAAAGAACTACTTTGTAAATGTGCAACATACTGCTCAAACTAACTATTTACTCTTAAGAAATATATTTAAGAAATAAATCTCTATATCCACTATGCATAATATTTACTTATAACTCCAACTATATATATGAACAAGTTTGATAACTTTCTCTCCTAGAATTTATTTCATAATAAAACAATTGAATTAAGAAAATTTACTTATAATCTTATCTTGACTCAAAAAGGAAGAAAATAAATAAACATCAAATTCTCATTTTAAATTGGATTACATACCTTGTCAACCCTTTTACCACAACTTCATGGTCTCAATTCAATGTCCCAATTTTTATTCAATTCATGTAGTGGTTTGGGGTGTCTTCCTCTTTTTAACCTTGAATTCTGTGTCGCGGATGGGGTTTCATTCTAATAATAATACAAAGGTATATAAGGTAAACATATTGATAAAAATGAAAATAGAGATTTGAAGTGTGCAATGATGTGTCCTTTTAGGACTGAAAATGTAACACCCTAAAAATTTACAACTCAATATAATAAATATTGTGTCTGTGTGTTCTGTGAGAATTTAATTAGTATTGAATTAATTAAATAGAAATCTGAATTTAATTGATTAAAAAAATAGATTATATTTATGTTATTTCATGTGACAAAATTTAGTGAAATTAAAATTTAATTAAAATCTAATTTTTACACTCTGAAATTATGCTGTGTAAAATTAGACAATAAATTTACACTGTAAATTAATTCTGTGTAGGATTAATTTGAATTACACAATGTTCTAGGTAATTAGCACAATACTCTATGTTAATTAGCTAGAAATTAACTATTTTTGGTAAAAGTAAAATTACCATTTTTGCTTAATCTCACTTTAACCATTTTAAGCTAAAATTTAATTCAAAAATTCAAATCTCTTCCTTGCTCATTCTCTGCTGGTCCGTGGCACTCTCAAGGGGGAGTAGAAGAAATTTTCTCTCAACTCTCTCTTGCTCTCCATTGCTCCTCACCTCCAAAGCTTAGGTAATTTTTATCAAAATTTAATTTTGATTCCATGCATACAAGTGTTTAGAATTTCAAGCTCTACAATTGTATGGTTTAAAATTTTAATTTTGATACTTAGGGACTTAATGACTCTCTTAAGACTCATTCTCTTCATCTAATCCATTTTTCTTGAGCTACATTGAGGTATGGAGGAGTTTCCCCTTTAAACTTAATTTGATTAAATGCACCATTTTGTTCATGGTGGCTGCTGGCTGTTTGGAGTTTATTTTAATATTTTCGTGGACCTTTGTGATGAGTTAAGACCATGAATAACTGTTTTTATGCCTCTGGAATGCATACAAAAATTTTCAGAATTTATTGAGTTGATTTAGTATTTTTAATAGATTTATTTTTGAGTGCTATGAATCTGTTCAGCACACTGTTTCGAGTATTTGATCTAGTTTGGAGTGATATTTTCACAAAGTAAGACTACAAAACCTTGCTACTAGTTGTGAGTGATGTCCCTGAATTGTTTCAGATTTTACTGGGTAGATTTAGTATTTTAAAATAAATTCTCTTTTTGTTTCCAGACAATCTGCATTTCACGTTTAAATAGGAGAAAATTAGTTTTATTGTGAAATTTCATGTGGGAAAAGTATATGATGATAATTCACCTGTGTGGTGTACTGTAATTTTCTTAGAATTTATTAAGGTGCTTTACTATTTTTAGATGATATATTATTGTAAAAACTGATTTCTAACAACAGAGGAAGATAAATGGAAAAATGATATGTGGGGTAGGAATTAAATTCTGGGAAAAATATATGTTGTAAATTACTTGTTGTAGATGGTCCCCGTAAATTTTCACTGATTAATGATGAGTTTTACTATTTTTGAAATTTCCTATACTCTATTTTCAGTGTGCAGCCAGTTTTGGAAAATAAATTAAAAATCATATTTTTGGAGTGAAATTGGAGGAGCTAAATTTTTGTGTGAATGAATAATGTCTTTGCAAATTTCTATGCTATTCTAAATTGAAAAGATATGTCAGATAATTTTCGGAGTGTAGAATTTGGTCTATGTAGAATATTAGAGTTTGGTTAAATTAATTGCTTTAAGTATGTATATAATTGTTTTGGACTATGAATGAGTGGTTTTATCCCAAAGGGAAGACCTTTGGACTTTATCATTATATATTTGATTACTTGTGAATTTAATTTTTATTCTTGCTTTATTTATTATATTTACTTGACTTGACTTGGAGACCGGGAGGAATGTGATTCTCGCGCAATCTGTGTTGGAAATTTGAATGTGCATGTTGTGTTGTGTGTATTGAATGATATGAATGTGGGAAGGGGACAAATGGACTCTATGTGAGAGTGCATTTGTAGGCTAGAAAATGGATTCTGGCACTTAACTTTGATTTATTGTGAAAGCAATAAATAAACTTTTAAAAGAGTATGAATAATTATAATTATTTGGACTTAGTAAGTTTTAGGCACCTTGAGATGTGGGCATCAATTCTTAAACTTGGACTTAGAAAATAAACTAGGACCTTTGCTTGGAGTCGTGGACTAAAGAATAAAATTTAGCATAATACTTGAGAGAGGGTAAGGATTTACATAAAAATTAATAAAAATTGTTTAGAATCATGAATGGGTTCGTGATGGGATTAGTAGTGCATCTACTCTTGTATGTTTGTTTGTTTGTTTGTTTATGATGTGAATGGGAGGAGAAGGAGGAACCTTTTCCACTCCCAACGTGGTGAGGTCGTTTAGTACGACATAATGGCAATATAGGTGATGCAATGTTCGTGGAATGTGATTCTCCGTGATGGTTAGCTGTGGAAGAAAACTTGGAGAGGTTGTGTGGGGAGCTCCGACTGTGACTTGTGTTGTGAAGGATGGGATTTCTGTGTGATACGTGATGAGCTCATGATACTAAATTGATCGTCGTCTGGTACCTTTAATAGAGGAGTCCACACAAACCTATAAGGACAATCCCAATGGGGAGAGTCATTGAGGAGTCAATCCTTAGAGATTGGATGACCACAAAGTGGTACCTGGGAAATGTCCTTATGATGTGAATGGGAGGAGAAGGAGGAACCTTTTCCACTCCCAACGTGGTGAGGTCGTTTAGTACGACATAATGGCAATATAGGTGATGCAATGTTCGTGGAATGTGATTCTCCATGATGGTTAGCTGTGGAAGAAAACTTGGAGAGGTTGTGTGGGGAGCTCCGACTGTGACTTGCGTTGTGAAGGATGGGATTTCTGTGTGATACGTGATGAGCTCATGATACTAAATTGATCGTCGTCTGGTACCTTTAATAGAGGAGTCCACACAAACCTATAAGGACAATCCCAATGGGGAGAGTCATTGAGGAGTCAATCCTTAGAGATTGGATGACCACAAAGTGGTACCTGGGAAATGATCGCAGGCGTGACCGACCTTGGGGGTAAGGGCCAAGTTGTGACATTGGGTCACATAACCGACTTGGCAACCTCGACTAAACGGAAGCCATTATCATGTTGGTGAGAGCCCCGTTATCGTACCATGATGAGGGGGTACTCCCAATAACCATCCAACTTAAATGTGTAAGACCATTGAGTTTTGGGAGTTTCAGTAGCAACGGGCCAGAGATTGATGAATTAAGAATTAGTCAATAAGTGTGATTAGGGTCATGAGTGAGATCATAAGAGAACCATATTGTGTGGTTTGTTATGTGTATGTGACCGTGAGGTCGTTTATTTGTGGCTTGGTGGTGGGAGACTTACTCCATACACCTTTATTTTTCATGTGCAGATGGAGCCACCAAGGGAGCCAGTGATCCACATAGCCATTAAGACCCTTAATGGCTACTGGGTCCATGACCCACTCGCTGAGGAGGACACATTCCATGGCGAGGTCTTGTACCTAAATCTGCTGCTAGGGAGATTGAGGACTCTGTGGAGGAGGAACTATCTGAGGATTCCTCTCCTAGATGTAGGATAGGTAGTTATGATCTTTTGCTTAGTCAGAGTAATTTAGGGAATACTTAATTGATCTATCTAGGTTTTATGTCTTTCTTGATCTATTCAGGGGAGGGTAGCTTATATATGGCATATGTACTAATGGTTATTTATTTCTGCCTTTTGATATACTTATACCTTATATCTCCAGTCTATATGTAGCGATGTATGTGGACCCTGACACAGTACTTTATCTGACATTAGCACTTATTATATTATGATGTATGTTCAGTAAATCATGTGTATGGTATTTTCTGTACTATGTCATTAAATTGAACTTATGTGGATCTAGAAGTACATGATGATGACGTGCGTGAGGTATTTTGGATTTGAGTAAGAAAATTTGTTTTAATTAAATAAAAAGGATTTTCAAAAATACTCAACCAAAATTGATTACTTAAATGTTTCATTATAATAAAATAAATATATTTTCTTACAATAAGCGTTGACATAGAAATATATGTGCACTCTAAATTAGGGTGTTACAGAAAATACATACCGTTGCTAGATGAGTGGAGACTTCTGACACAATTAGAGGAGATGTATTTTCTTGTCCCTGATGAAAAAAAGTGTGTAAATTTATGAATAGATGTGAATATACAATTGAAGTTTATATAAGGTATATATGCTAGAAAAGATATTCATGAAAATAGACAAAGAAATTTAAAGTGTGCAAATTGATGGGGTGTCCTTTTAGGATTCCATGTATGTACGTGCAATTGTATCATAGTCCAGTTGGAACTCTTATATATGTTTGAGAATTGTTAATTGATTAGTTATTTTAAAATTTATAAGCTAGTTAGCCTATAAGTTAGTTAATTTGACATGTGAAATATTTCTATAAACCAGTCAAATAAAAAAATAGTTAGATAATTTGACATGTGAAATACACTCGTTTTTCTTGATAAAGTGTGCAAATATGTGATTAGATGATATATACAAGAAGTTTATAATGGAAAATTAATTCTCTTTTGACAAAAAAGAAATTTTAAATTATATATATATATATATATATATATATATATATATATATATATATATATATATATATATATATATATATACATACCTCATTTGTTGGGCTATCAACGGCATCACCACAATCAATGTAATAGTCAGTAGGAATGTAAAAGGATATTGGTGTTGCAGATATAGGTTCATCATCATTTAATCTTGAATGAGACATCCTTAAGAGATGTTTGGAATTCCTCCTACATTAATGTAACACAGACAAGGAGATAGTTAAATTATCAAAAATTAATAATATATATGTACTCAGGATTTAGAAGACAAAATTTGTGTTGTGAATTAAAAAACAAAATTCAACATATGATTGATCTCAAACTAAGCAAACAATGAATTGTATTAAATAGAAACATCTATTGGCTTTATCTGATTTCATCCATCTCACTATTCATTTATAATTGAATAATGTATTTTGATATGAAAAGATGGTGTGCCCGAAGAAGAGAGACTCATAAGTTGATTAATGGAGCTTATACACACACACACATACACACATAATATAATCTAATAATTTATTAATTTTACATATATATTGATCAGCAAAGAGAATGAATTAAAAGAATATAAAGGATATCCCAACCCTTACAACAGTATAGAAACAACCACTACAAGGTTTTTAGGCAAATCATATGTTCCAAAACAGAGAAAAGAACAACCTATTAGAGTTGTGTTAATCAAAGTATAAGTTCTAATCGACCAAATATGTATGTAAGTATGTACGTATACTTTCACAACAAATTTTATACTATTTATATAAAACCATTCTCATATGTAAGCTCAAAGGTGAAGATATAAATATATTTCTTTTATATTTGTCACTAAATACCAGTCACAACCTTAGTTCACTAAAATGACCATATCTTGAGCGGCAAACTTTATTTTTTAGTGATTCCAAAGGCATTTGTTAGCTAACATCTAGGTGGTACATTTCTTATGAGGACAATAAGTCTAATCCATTCATTACTCTCATAAAAGAGGTCTAGGGATCCCACGCTCATCGCATAAACCCCCCACGCTTAGTGCCAGGAGGTCTGAGAACTCCCATGCTTTCTGCCTCTTCCAAGCTTAGCACTAGAATTGATGCTTAGCATCGGTCTGTGATTATGAAAAATTTAGGTTTGCAATTTGTGCCTTTTGGGGCCACTCAGGGGCTCCCAATTCATTCTCAAACACCCAACACATAATTAAGATTCTACAATTGATTCCCAGCATGTTTTTAGTCTTTTCAAAGTAACAAACACAACCCTAACAACAATTCACCAATCAAACAATTATCCCTAAATCCCTAATTCTTCAAAGACATCAAAAGGGGGAAAAGCATACCATCAATCAAACACTCAAGATACATCAAGCAATTAATAAATTTGTGCTTTAGGGTGTTCACAACCCATCCAATTCATAAAATTAATAAAATTGGAACATAAATCCTATTAGGGTTTAGGGCTAACCCCTCTACCCATGGTTAATGGCACACCTACGAACAAGAGTTCCCTCCCCCCTACCTTGAATGATGAAAGTGTAGTAAGGTTGAAATGGTACTCCTCTAATTCACACTCAGCTTCAACAACTCTTCTTGAAGACCCTATGAGAGAGCTTATCGGTAAGAGAGGTAGAGAGAGAATATAGGAAAATAATTGGGTTGTACATTTACCTATACTTGCAATTTAAGCTCCTTGGAAAAGAGGAGTAAAACCCTTTTCTACAGCTGGAAAAAAAATATGGGGTGGGGCTTGAAGATTTACAAGTCTTATCCCAATTTTAGATCTAGTGAACATTTTTTCTACTCTTCTTGGCTGAAGAAGATATTATAAAATATTCTATTTTTCTATCCTGTGCAACCTTGCACCTTACACAGGTTAAGACTCATTAATTATCCACTTTCAACCAATTCTTCATTAACTAATTAATTATGATTCTTTGAGAAAAGCAAATTTCTCTCTCCTATTTTATGAACTCACCTCAATGTAATCTCTCTGTTCCACTAAAATAATAATAATTAATAGTTTCTGATTATTTGTTTCATAAAATGCAGAAAGTAAAAAAAATTAATGATTTTAAATTATTTATATAAAAAAAAGTATTTTTATAATATTTAAAGTATAAGTATAAATATTTTTATCTTTGTGTTATATTATAACTGGTTTTACAAGTTATAAAAAGTTATAATATAAAACCCGTGTTCGAGTTGCAAAATTATGGGTGAAATCCAAGTGCTAGATCTAATCAATATTTTTTTCCTAGTCTTCTTTATAATATATAATTATAACAAGGTAATTAATTTGTGAGTACTATCTAGATATAAAATGAAAATTTGTTGAAGAAATCAAGTAATTAAAATCGGTATAGTATAGTAATAAATCGAATTAAATATTTAGACAAATTAACTTTGAAGAAAATTTTCCTTAACAAAAGTGATTTTAAATGATTTTCCCGCCCAAAATAAGGGCACTCTAGACAATTCTTTTTTAGTTTTTTATTTTTATTTATTTAATAAATCATATTAATTAATGAGATATTTAATAGAAAGTGAGTTTTAAATGCACAATTATTATTATTTATTGTGGGAAGGATAATGGGTTTTAATGACATTATTAATGAGTATTTGAATTCATGTATTTATTAATGGGTTATTATGCATTCATTTATTATATTTGTAAATTTTAATTTTTAAAACTAAAAATATCATAGTTAATTATTGCTTAATAAATTGTTCATATTGTCTGGAGTGCACAAGTTTGATAGTGTTTCAAAAAATTATTACTCCCTCCATCCCATATAAGTGTCGTGTAAGAAGAAAAAATAAGTCTCAAAATAAGTGTCACTTTTAGTTTTTCAACGTAATATTAATTATTTTTATCACTTCTAGCTCTCTTAAGTGTCATTTTAGCTTTTCAATGTAATATTAACAAGGTTAGTTTCATAAAATTGCTACTCTCTTTCATCTATTTATTAACTTTTCTTAATCTTTGTAAAACTAACATAAGGATACACTTATTATGGGACGGAGAGAGTAATATATAATTTTTACAAATATCATATACTACCTCTATGTTCCTTATTAATTGTCAGATTCTTAAAATAAATTTGTTCCTGTTTATCTGTCATTTTCAAAGTTCAAGATAACATTAATTACTCTTTTGACAATTATACCCTTACTTTATACCTAATCTTTAATTAATTTACCCTTAAGCATTTATTGTGGAATAGAAATGAAAAAGGATAAAATAGGAAATTCCACAACTATTTTATTAGGATCAAGAAAATTTATTACATTTCTTGGTTTCTACATAGAAACCTTAAAAGATAGATAAAAAGGAATGAAGGAAGTATATTCTATGTCCAACATAAAAAAATTCCGTGCATCACACGGGTACAAACACTAGTTATAAATTTTAAGAATGAAAGAAATAATCTTTTTTTTATTGCATCATTAAGATAAGAAATAGAAAGGAAAAAAATGAAACTAAAACACCTTAATGTGTGACAAGAACATATGGAAAAAAATTTAAACAAATTAATCAAATAACAGGATTGTATGTTTTGACACAATACTTGTATGTGGGACATGATGGATGACAGGTTTTATGAGTAGGAGCAATGTACTTGTTAGGGCCTCTATCACTTTATAAGGGTTGAGGTACCTCTTATAAATGCATATGATGAAAGCAAGACCAGTTGTCACCGTCTTCCCTTCATGCCAACCTTGGCATGTAAAGAAAATGTTAGTAAAATACTATCAAGTGTGAACTTTATTATTAATGATTTTTTAGCTTCTTTTTACAAAAAATTTATTGTAAATATAAATATATGGATTATTTTTATAATATAATAAATGATAAGCAAATATAACTAAATCTGTAAACAGAAAATATTAATTAAATATTTGGAAACATTTAATTTTTAAGAATATTTATTGAAGTAATAATTATCAACATATATTATTATAATAAATAAAAATGAAATAAACAAACATTCCTCATAGAGAGAGTGTTAAAAAGAAGTGTCAATGTAAATTATAATATTGAACTTGTAAAACTAAGTAATGACATTATCGACCAATAGAACAAAAAATATTTATAAAAAAGGTATTTGCTGTATTAAAAAGCTAATAATTATTAAATAATAAATATTTTAATTGACCAAAAGCATTTGTCAAAATATATCAAGTAGGGATGATAAAAAAAAGATCTATATCCATGGATACCCACAGGTAAAATCTACTATGGAATGCAAATGGATAATTTAATGAATACCCATTTATTAACTGTGCGAGGGTGGGTAGTATCGTACATACTTTGAAATTTTATATAAAGTAAATTACTCTGATCTATTTTAGTATAGATATATGTTTTAAAATTATTTATTTTGTATAAATATACGTTAAATATTAGACTTAGAGCCATACTTAGAAAATCATCAGATACTTTCTAAGATCTACAAAGCTGCCTTAAGTATAATTCCAACCTCATCCCAACTCAAGTTTCACCCAAATTCTTAAAGCCTCCCGATCACATAAACACTCTGAGATCCACTCATACATCAGAAGAAGCTTCACATTTTTTTAAATAGTTAAATTACCTCCAAAACTCTACATTTAGTAATACCTAAATTCCCACCCAACTCATTCAATAACACCCCTTTCTAGCTACCAAGTCCCAACATTCAACATTCCAACCATCTCCCAAACCACATCCTCATCCTTTCAATTCAACACCAGCATTAAAATAAATGCTTCAAATTCTTCAATTCAGCAAAACAACACACACATTTCAAACAAAAACAAAAACAAGTGAAGTAAAAAAAATAGAACTTGAAGAATTGATAAGAACTAGGGTTGGATATCTCCGGACACCTCATCACGAGGTTTTGCATCTGTGGCAGAAGCGTGATGATGTGGCAGAGACTTGCTTGATTTGTCAGTTGAAAGGCCATGTCCAACACTTTCAACCTAGATTTGGCAGTTTTTATTTTTGTTTGATGGTTGCAAGAAGGGTTTGTGAGTTCTTGTAGGCCATTTATTGAGGTCAATGGATGTCATTTAAAGATAAAATATGCAGGCCAGTTATTGGTTGGAGTGGGCAGAGATCCAAGAGACTAGTACTTTCCAATGGCATTTGTTGTTGCTGAGTCAGAAACCAAAGAATCATGGAGATGCATGGTTCTTGCAATTGTTAATGGAGGATATAAGAGATGAAAAAAATGGGTCTTTATATCAAACCCATCAACCCAATACTTCGACTGAGTTGACGACCGGTCCAATTTTTAAAACATCGGATAATAATGGCCAAGGTTAAAGCACATGATATGGTAAACCTCACCCCAACCAAAAGTTACATGAAAGTAATTCGGGGAAGGCCCAATGTGTAGACATAATAATAAGATTGGTTCCTAGACTAATGCTGAATCAAAAGGTGCAGTTGAATTTTAATATCTATGCTTATAGATCTAATTCAGCTACCATATGTGAGTTAAGGTTGAACTAGATCAAATATATATGTCCATGGATTGATCGATTCAACCCTACCTCTACAATCTATGTCCCTAATCTTAATTTAATCCAACATCCCCTCACATAACATCCTTTAATTTTTCATAATAACATTGTGTTTCGGGACTTTCCTTTTAATCTCAATGGTACTTTAGATTTAATAAAAGTTAGATCGAGCACTTGGTTTAATGTAAAGATGAACAATGTTCAATATTCTTTTTCTAATTTTTGTATTGATCCTAACTAGCTTGTCTTTACTTAGCACTTTGATTTAGCATTGTAAGTATGTCTTTGGGTTAGAATACTTATTGTACTCTATTCATAATATTTTGATATTTTAAGAAAATAATGTAATGTAACATGAATGACATTCTACTAAAAAATAATGTAATGTAATATGAGTGAGATTCTGCTCAACTGAAGTTTATAAAAATGGAAGAATTAATTTGATAAAAAAGAAAATTTTAATTTAAAAATGAAATATACTTCTTTTGTTGGTGCCTGATGACATCATTATAATCCATGTCATCAAAATTAATAAAAAAAATTAATATTGGTTCTGTATAAATTGTTTCAGCATGCATATGTTCTCTTCAACAGAGATGTTTGGAATTCCTCCCATTTCAACATAACACAAACAATGGGATTGTTAAATTGCTCATGTTCTCTCATAAAATTTGGTAATATATATATATATATATATATATATATATATATATATATATATATGTACTCAACATATATAGAATGCAAGATTTATGTTGTGAGTTAGAAAAACTCCAACTTAAGATTGATGTATTTCAAACTAAAAACATAATGAATTATATCATATGGAAATATCTATTGACTGTAATAATAGTAGAAACACGTTAAAGATATAAAACCAATCTTATTTGTATGTATACTTTCACAACAATTTCTATACTATCCATAATTTCATATAAAGAACAAGCTCTTTTTAAAACCTAAGCTCTAAGGTGAAGATACATATTTTATCTTTATAATTGTCACTAGACACCATTCACGAAGAGGACATTGTATGGAGAAGCTGCAAGTCTTGAATCCCAAGAGGATATCAAATGATGTCACAAATACAGCATACTACATAAGGAGGTTAATCACGACTAGTATACATATTGGATGTAGTCACTGAAGGAATAGAAGATGAATAGAATTGGGACTCTGAAGAAGTTTAATTACTGGTTTAACATTTGGAAACAAGCTTATACCTCATTGTAAATTAAACTCCTTGGCAAAGAAAAGTAAAACCCTATGCTATAGTTGGAAAAAATATGGGGTGAAGATTTACATGTGTTATCCAAGTGGTAGTTCTAATGAATATTTTTCCTACTCTTATTTGGTGAAGAGGATATTATAATATAATTCAGTATAAAAAAAATTAATGATTATTTTTTCTTTCTATTGTTAGTTTAGTTCAATATAATTCACTGTATAAGGAACAGAAGAAATCATTTGGTGCCCTACCCCTGACAAAAGACAATAAATATAAATTTAAAGGATGCTGCTGCTATGGGTGCTTTCACCAGTTAGTTTCTTTGCTGAGCTGTATGGTGCAATTATAGCTATGGAAACTGCTTTTACTAAAGGGTGGACAAAATTATGGTTGGAGTGTGACTCCAAATTGGTGGTGGAGGCTTTCGATAATTCAAAATTAGTTCCTTGGAAGCTGCAGACCAGATGGTTAAACTGCTTGGATAGGCTGCAATGTATCAACATAAGAGTTTCTTATATATTCCGGGAAGGAAACAAATGTGAAGATAAACTTGCTAATTATGGGGTAGATAATCAAGGATCGTTTTGGTGGAACACCATCCCTGCTTTTTGTTGAGAAGATTTTCATAGAAATAGATTAGATTTACCTGAGTACAGAATTTGTACAGTTTTGACATGGGTTTTGGTTTGTTCCCCTTTTTTTTTTATCTTAATAAATTGAGGTACATGGCAAATGGTTGATAGGGTCTAGGGTGCTAATATAGTTGGGATGCTTCTCCCTATTGTGATGCTTTGCATACCTTTTTCAAAAAAATAAAAATAAAAAATCATAGCTCCAAACACATGAACAATGGTAATATTCATAGATACCTAAAACTAAGGAAGCATCTGATGGACAAGTTAGAATAAAACACAACTGGATTATGTTATCTTTGGTATACTTAAAAAAAATACAACGAGACAAAACTAAAAATTAATACATTTTAATTCCATTGAAAAGCATGAAATCAAGAATAATCAAATGAAATAAACTAATTCACTCTGTTCTACTTGTGTGATAAAAACTACTTACGAGATGATTGCTAGAAACCAAAATTGAACCTAAATTTATAATCAAAAACACTTTTCCTTCCTTTTTTTTTTTTACAAAAACACTTTTCCTAAAAGTTAAAACTGACCCAAATATTAGTGATGGATTTTGTTAGGAAGCTGCACCTCGTTGAAAAGAAAGTGAACATCCAAAGTTATGCTCATTAATATTCTCTTATTTGGGCCGGCGGTCACTTTATAATTCCCTTGAGAAGTCATTTCTTCTACTCGAACTTCAATCTCTACCAAACACATATGATTAATATATGTTTAACAACTTACTTGCCCACTATATATAAAAAATGGTTAGTTAGGTTCCTATATAATGGAAGACCAATAGAAGATATGCAACAATTAATATATACTTTAAGACCCTAACATGTACTAGCGATTTGTATTGGAGTGTAAGTGTGTGAATACAAAGTCTCGTATTGAGTAGGAATGTGCATTTTGAGCAACATATAAGTGAGAAAAACTCAGAAACTCAATGGCTTACGATTTTGGATTAAATGTTGTGTTAAGGTCATTTGTATGGTTTAATTTACTTTTTAATATACAATTTAATATATATATATATATATATATATATATATATATATATATATATATATATTCATGTAGAATTTGATGTTGATATTATATATATAGTAATGATTTGCGAACATACACTCACTTGTTTTTTAGTTGGAATACATTAAGTTATAACTAGTGATTATCCTAAAATACACCAATGTTGTTGTTTGCTAGTGTACTCTAACTAAAAAATAAATGAGAGTATATTAGCAAATGTTAACATACTCCAACTAAAAAGTAAGTGGGTGTATAATAGCAAAACCCTTTTCATATATAGTATGAAAAAAATTTCTTATTTAATTAAGATTTTACAAAATTACTTTATAAAAAATAATTTAAAAAATAAAAAATAAAATGTATATCAATATAATATACAGAAATTGGTACAAATAGATATGACATGTTATCAATTTCTATATATTATACTAACATACATTTTAATTTTTACATCTCAACTATTTTTATAAAGTAATTTTTATAAAATCTATGTGTATATACGTAACAAGACTTTCGAAGAAATAACACTAATGTAGTATTTAATGCTATTAATATAATACTTATACAAATATATAAATAAGTACATTTTTTTGCAATATAGTATGACATAGTTTTGCTATTTAATTGATATTTTATAAAAAAGTAGTTACAAAATATGTTTTTTTGAAAGAAAAAAAATAATTGTTATTAATATATTACTTATACAAATATATTAAGACTTGAAAACAATTGTTAATATAGCATTTAATGTTATTAATATAATATTTATTCAAAATATAAGTAAAAAAAATTGTATATAGCATGACACAATTTTGTTATTTAATAAAGGTTAAACAAAAATTAATTTATAAAAAATAATTTTAAAAATAAAAAAATATGTATATCAATATATTATACAAAAATTGGTACAAATAGATATGAAATGTTATCAATTTCTATATACTATACAAATATACATTTTAATATTTACATCTAAATTATTTTTTGTAAAGTATTTTTTATAAAATCTATGTGTATACAATTAACTAGACTTTAGAAGAAATAACACTAATGTAGCATTTAATGTTATTAATATAATACTTATACAAATATATAAATAAGTACATTTTTTTACTGTATAGTATGACATAGTTTTGCTATTTAATTTAGATTTTATAAAAATTAGTTACAAAATATTTTTTTGAAAAAAATAATTAATTGTTATTAATATAATACTTAAGAAAATATATTAAGACTTGAAAAGAAATTTTAATATAGCATTTAATGTCATTAAAATAATATTTATTCAAAATATAAATAAATAATTTTTATTATAAGGCATGACACAATTTTGCAATTTAATTAAGGTCTAACAAAAATTACTTTATAAAAAATAATTTAAAAATAAAAAATAAAATGTATATCAATATAATATACAAAAATTGGTACAAATAGATATGAAATGTTATCAATTTCTATATACTATAATAATATACATTTTAATTTTTACATCTAAATTATTTTTTATAAAGTAATTTTTATAAAATCTATGTGTATACAAGTAGCTAGACTTTAGAAGAAATAAAATTAATGTAGCATTTAATGCTATTAATATAATACTCATGCAAATATATAAATAAGTACATTTTTTTACTATATAGTATGACATAGTTTTGCTATTCAATTGAGATTTTTTAAAAGTTACAAAATATGTTTTTTGAAAAAATAATTAATTGCTATTCATATAATACTTATACAAATATTTTAAGACTTGAAAAGAAATGTTAATATGGCACTTAATGTCATTAATATAATATTAATTCAAAATATAAATAAATATTTTTTCTTATATAGCATGGAACAAATTTGCTATTTAATTAAGGTTTTACAAAAAATTACTTTATAAAAAATAATATATATATATATATATATATATATATATATATATATATATCAATATAATATACAAAAAATTGGTACAAAAAGATATGAAAAGTTATGGATTTCTACATATTATAATAATATACATTTTAATTTTTACTTCTATATTATTTTTTATAAAGTAATATTTATAAAATCTATGTGTATACAAGTAACTAGACTTTAGAAGAAATAACATTAATGTAGCATTTAATGCTAATAATATAATACTTATACAAATATATAAATAAGTACATTTTTTTACTATATAGTATGACATAGTTTTGCTATTTAATTGAGATTTTATAAAAATTAGTTAAAAATTATATGTTTCTTGAAAAAATACTTAATTGCTATTAATATAATACTTATACAAATATATTAAGACTTGAAAATAAATGCTAATATAGCATTTAATGTCATTAATATAATATTTATTTAAAATATAAATAAATATTTTTTCTTATACAGCATGACACAATTTTGCTATTTAATTAACTTTTACAAAAATTACTTTATAAAAAATAATTTAAAAAATAAAAAATAAAATGTATAACATTATAATATACAGAAATTGGTACAAATTGATATGAAATGTTATCAATTTCTATATATTATACTAATACAAATTTTAATTTTTACATCTAAATTATTTTATATAAAGTAATTTTTATAAAATCTATGTGTATATTGTAATGACCCATCTTCGTTACAGATTTGTTATACTAAAACTTTTTGTTAAATATTATCATATGAAACTACATAGAAATTTTTTTTCACATTTAACACATATATATGTACATCATCACATCATAAAAGTGTTAGGTCTGGCTTTACAAAACTTAAATATATAAATATGTACATACAATACCAAAGTAGTCCTCTTGTAGAGAACATTCATCACAACCTAAGTATTTATACATATGTCCTAAGCTGGTCCCCATACTATGTACATATATACTAGAACATATTCAAAAAGTGGGATCTCATCCCATCTTTAAGATCTACATCCGCTTCAGTCATGAGCGGCCTGAGAACCTGCAACATCACCACTATCTGCTCCCGTGCCAACCACATGATCATTGCAGTAAAACAACACAAACACAAAAATGCAAGGGTAAGCTTATTTATAAAAAGAAGGATATGATTTGATCACACAACAATACATACATTAATCTTATATACAATTTTCTTTATGCAATGTCTTGCTGACTCGACTCCATGGAGATTTCTACAACTTTTGGGCGGTCCCCATAGGCCCCATCCCCTACCATGGTCTCACCTTTGACCATTCAGGGAGTCCCTTGAGCTACCATGTGGAGGAAGTGTGGATTTAATCAAATATAGACAAGTGTGGGTATTGACTTACCTCTGTAAGGTTTGCAAAACCTTACATCTATAGGAATTCGCCCACTTGGCTATTCTATAGGCCCACCGTTAGCCACCACGAAAACCTCTGGCACTAGGTTGAGAGCCTACCTAGCACCCTCAACTTACGTGCCTACCCATATGCAATGTCATGTATACATCATATAGGAATGTGCACATACAACCAACTACATAATACACACCAAGCATACAAACATTCATAACTTTCATTACTACAAGTTCATCATGTTATAAATTCACCATTTATATTTCTTCACACTTAAGAACCCATCTAGCAGTTCTACAAGCATGGTAAAACATTCAACACCATGAATCCTTACAATTACCACACCAAAAATCCTTATGAATAATGAATTTTATAACAATAATAGAAAACCAACTTTACTTCTTCCATTTAATTCATAAAACAATTATATATACACTTGGAATTGGCTAGAAAACTCTCAAGAAAACATTCAAGGTGAAACCAAAAATTCTGCCTTAATTTAGCTTAAGCTAGAAAATTTAGCTTTAGCTAGAAATTTAGCTTCAGCTCAAAATTTTAGCTTGAGCTAAATTTGGGCATAACCAATTTTGTCAAAATTTAGCTTGAGCTAAAATTTTTAGCTTAAGCTAAATTTGTGCAAACTTAATAAATTGTGCAGACCCAATCTCATAAAAATTTAGCTTGAGCTAAATTTTTTAGCTTAAGCTAAAACTACGAATTCCGCACTATAATTTCTTCTCAAATCCGAGCTTTTGACACCATTAATGGTTACCTAAATGATTCAATGGACCATAAATGATTCATCAATTATTCCTACTACTCCTAAACACCGAACCAACATTAAACAACTCATTAATCATGTAAATTTAAGAAAAATCCCAAATTCCCAAATGTTGGGGTTCAAGATTCCAACCCCCAAAACAACCACAATAAAGCAAAATCAAGAAGAGAAAAGGAAGGAATGATGAAAAGGAAACATTTTAACATTCAAAAACCATACAAATCATAGAGTCAATCAAGGTTTTAGCTTCCCTTACTCTAAAATTGTGAGATTTCCTTGAGAGGGATTTCAAGAGAGAAACTTTGTGGCTTTTGAGTGATTTTTCCTCAACTTATGCTATGGAACCAACTAGAAGAAACCTAAACCAACACCAAAACAAGCTTCAATCAAATTTTAACCCACCAACCAAGATTCTACATGAGACCCGTTTCATGTCTACTTGGTGGGAGAAGGAAAATGAATTTAAGAGACCAAAGGAGAAGAGGAGGGGTGCTTACCAACTAGAAATCAATCAAAGGAAGCTCTAGGAATCCAAATATTAAAGTTTTCTTATAGAGAATTCCCACAACTCAAGCTCTTGAGACAAGAAGGAGGATATGCTTAGGAAGGAAGAAAAGAAAATGAACGTGAGAAGGGAGAAGAAGAAATCCTTCTACGTTTAAACTTGGGAGGAATTTGAAATTTTACTTTTCACACCTATGCTTCCTCTAAGAACACCCCCCTTCTCTTTTTTTTTCTACAATTTACGAAACTCACGTAAAAATCTCAAAACTCTCACAATAACACTATGGCACATAACAAAACATAGAACTTAAGTTAATTATTATATTAATTAACATAATTTAAATTTAATTTGCTCTTGCATTTATTAATCAAACACTTAATCATACAATTAGGAAAACTACAACGTTACATATATATGTAACTAGACTTTAGAAGAAATAGCACTAATGTAGTATTTAATGCTATTAATATAATACTTATACAAATATAATAACAAGTACATTTTTTTACTATATAGTATGACACAATTTTTCTATTGAATTGAGATTTTATACAAATCAGTTGCAAAATATGTTTTTTGAAAAAATAATTAATTGTTATTAATATAATACTTTTTCAAATATATTAAGACTTGAAAATAAATGTTAATATAGCATTTAATGTCATTAATATAAAATTTATTCAAAATATAAATAAATAATTTTTCTTATATAGCATGACACAATTTTACTATTTAATTAAGGTTTTACAAAAATTACTTTATAAAAAATAAAAAAAAAATGTGTATCATTGTAATATACAGAAATTGGTACAAATTGATATGAAATATTATCAATTTCTATATATTATACTAATATACATTTTAATTTTTACATCTAAATTATTTTTTATAAAGTAATTTTTATAAAATCTATGTTTATATAAGTAACTAGACTTTAGAAGAAATAACACTAATGTAGTATTTAATGCTATTAATGTAATACACTTATACAAATATATAAATAAGTACATTTTTTTACTATTTATTATGTCATAGTTTTGCTATTTAATTGAGATTTTTTTTTAAAATTAGTTACAAAATATGTTTTTTGAAATAATAATTAATTGCTATTAATATAATACTCAGACAAATATATTAAGACTTCAAAAGAAATGTTAATACAGCATTTAATGTCATTAATATAATATTTATTCAAAATAAAAATAAATAATTTTTCTTATATAGTTTGACACAATTTTGATATTTAATTAAGATTTTACAGAAATTACTTTATAAAAAATAATTTAAAAAATAAAAAATAAAATGTATATCAATATAATATACAGAAATTGGTACAAATATATATATGAATTGTTATCAATTTCTATATATTATACTAATATACATTTTAATTTTTACATCTAAATTATTTTTTATAAAGTAAGTTTTATAAAATCTATGTGTATACAAGTAACTAGACTTTTTGCAGTAAAAAAAAAAAAAGTAACTAGACTTTAGAAGAAATAATATTAATGTAGTATTTAATGTTATTAATATAATACTTATACAAATATATAGATAAGTACATTTTCTTACTATATAGTATGACATAGTTTTGCTATTTAATTGAGATTTTATAAAAATTAGTTACAAAATATGTTTTTTTTTTTAAATATTAATTGTTATTAATATAATACTTGTACAAATATATTAAGACTTGAAAAGAAATGTTAATATAGCATTTAATGTCATTAATACAGTATTTATTCAAAATATAAACAAATAATTTTTCTTATATAGCATGACACAATTTTGTTATTTAATTTAGTTTTCAAAAAATTTTGTTTACAAATGATACATATACATTTTTTAATGTATGCTAAAATATTATATATATATATATATATATATATATATATATATATATATATGTGTGTGTGTGTGTGTGTGTGTGTGTGTGTGTGTGTGTGTGTATTATTAATATGATTTGATATATATTTATCAATTTCTATAATTGTATTAGTATATAGGATTTTTTTATTTTTTAAAACTTATTTTATAAGCTATTTTCAAAATATTAATTAATTAACATAATTGTGTCACACTACGTAAGAAAAAATCTATTTATTTATATATTTGACTAAATATTACATTAATAACATTAAATGCTAAATAATATTTCTTATCAAGTTTAATTTACTTATATTTACTTTATAACTTATTTAAACTAAGTTTAAAATTTAAAATTATTTTAATTATGACTTATCTGAATTATATATGACTAAATAAATTATTTTAATTATAAAAATAAATGAAAATGGGAAAAATCACAGTTTTACCATTCTCTAATCAATTTTTACTGTATTATCTATAATTAATTAAATAAATTCAAAAAATTATTTTGTATCTGTCTTAAAAATATACATTAACATGAAATTAAATTATTTTTTTCATTATTAAGTAACCAAAATTAGTTTAGACTAGGCTTTTTTATGTTCAATTTTTTATCTAAGTCCACCAACTCCAAACTAATTACTTTTAACACTTATATCTAAGTTAATACTATTGCATAGGTAGGAAAAATCAATTAAGCACAAGAATGGTCAAAGTAAATGAACACATCAATTGGTTATTTTAAATTTGATTTCGTACCCTATCAATCCTTCTACCTCTCACTTTTTAGGTTGCATGAGCCAATTTGAAGACCAAACAGGGCAGACTTTTTGGTGGTTTTCTTTTCTTGAAGTTGATTTCCTAGATGCTCTTCCATTCTTAGTGGACTATATATAACACAAAGAATATATAAAATTCATACTGTTGAAACTAAAGACAAAAATCAATACAGAGATTAAGTGTACAAATATATAATTGGATAAGAATATACAATTAATTAATAATGAAACTATTGAAGTCTATGTGTTCATGAAAGAAATTAAAATTTTAAAATGAAATATAAATTGCCTTCTCTTTTGGGGTACTATTCATAACTAGAACTTCATTAGGGAAAAACGTAATTTAAAATAGAGTGGAAAAATGGAAATTCAAATCCTTATTGTTTGTATCAAGTCTTTTTGGAAACTATTTGATCCTAAGGATAGACTCCCAATTGGACTAACAATGAGTCTTTTTGCTTATAGGGAACACAGATGAGCTTTTGTTTTGGAGGGAGCTATTATTTATTGTGCAAGAACTTGCTAATTTTCTATAAAATCATTTTATCTAATATATGGCCAATGAATCTCTCTTATTAGATTGCCAAAGGACCGGATCCAAATGCAAAATTAATTCTACCTAGACGGCATGAGCCAAAATAAAAAAGTCTATGGCAAAAATACAGATGAAAATTCATTATATATAACAAATCTCAAATTAAATAATACCAAGTGACATAACAATGATTATTACCCAAAAGCAAAATAACATTCAAATGAATTAAACATAACTAAAGAATTGTTATTGAAAACAAACATCACAAGTGTAACTCTACACAGTGGTGACTTCTCCAAATAAATCACAAACTTCTTTTACTTTAATAAAAAGATTATTCCATGTTATTTCATCTTTATGATGTTGTTAGGTAAAGATAAAAATGTTGTTTTATAATAGACTTAAGATGTTATTAGTTTGTTTTTAGAATTAGGATGTTGTTGAATTTTCTGTATACTTTAGTTCTATATATGGAGGTTAACATAAAAAAATTTAAGTGGCCTTTTGCATAACATATATGTTCTTCTTTTTTAAAGTTTTTTGTCGGTGTTATAATAAAAAATAAAATAGATAGCATGTTCTCACAAGCTTTATCCAATCAAGACTTTCTAGGAGATAACCCACTTTTGCATTTTTTGAAGTTTCTGTTATGGTCAAAATTAACAAAGGAGACTAAACTAGTATAGGTTGGGAGAGTACCAAACAGCAACTTGAATCATATATGTAAATGGAGTACTTTTCCATCTCAACTCACAAATTTAATCTAACAAACAATTTCTAGGTTGAGCTATATACTAACTTAGAAGTTCATACATTAACTACAACTCACTAATCTCCATTATATATATCTCTAGTAGCAATTAAACCAAACATTCCCATCCCACTTAACCTCTTTGTAGCCAAAAATGAAAAAAAAAAAAAGGAAAATTGGCGCATATATGAAAATTGACTTGAGAATCAAATAATCCTGGTAATCATTTTTATCCCCTAAAATTAGTGCTACCAAAAAATTTACTAAATAAATTAAGAACCTATCGCCTGATACATAAAAATTAGCATAGTTTTTTTTTTTTTAATTTTGAAGTATACCAAACTACTGAACAATTACCGAACAAGAAAAGACTTAGGGTTTTTCGTAGAGTTATATATCTGAATTGTACATAAATGATTTCTAGAAAATATTTTGCCCAGTCAAATCACATAATAATCATTATTTGAAGGTCAAATAGGTGAACAAAGAACAGTAAATTCACCCAAAATATAAGAAATAGAATAATATGAAACCCTAACACCTTGATGTGTGACGAGAACAAATGGAAATTTTTTAAACAAATCAAATACTTGGACTTCGTTACCTCCTTTGGGGAAATCTGAAAATTTGAATTGGATTTCATGGCAGCCATGGAAGTCTACTGCTAAACAAAACTAAGAGAATGAAAAAAAATGGATGAAAATTCTTAGGTGAATGAGATTGTTAGGATATAATCTTGCAGTATGTTTGAGGGGGCTGAAGTATTATAGCAGTTAAATGATGAGGGTTGTTTGTTTTGACAAGATCCTTGTATGAGTTTGTATGATGGATGGAAGGTTTTTTGAGTATGTACTTGACAGTGTGCCTTTTTATAAGGATTGAGGTACCTCTTCTACCCCTATTTAATATATTTTCATCTTTGACTAATAAAAAAAATACACTGTATGTAGCCTTGACCATTGGTCTGCAAACACTTTTTTATAAATTAGTTAATTAATTAATTAAATATAATATATATTTTTATCTTTGACTAATCAAATAAATTTAATTAATTAAATTAAATATTTAGACATGTGAACTGTTTCAATAAAATTTTAAATATATATTGTTATAATAATTAAAATATAAAAAAATTATGAAATAAATTAAGAACCTATCACCTGATACATAGAAATTAGCATTTTTTTTTAATTTGAAAGAATACCAAACTACTGAACAATTACCGAACAAGAAAAGACTTAGTGTTTTCCATAGAGTTATATATCTGAATTGTACATAAATGATTTCTAGAAAATATTTTACCAAGTCAAATAACTTGATAATCACTATTTGAATGTCAAATAGGTGAACAAAGAACAGTAAATTCACCCAAAAAATAAGAAATAGAATAACATGAAACCCTAACACCTTGATGTGTGATGAGAACAAATGTAAATTTTTTAAACAAATCAAATACTTGGACTTCGTTACCTCCTTTGGGGAAATCTGAAATTTTGAATTGGATTTCATGGCAGCCATGGAAGTCTGCTGCTAAACAAAACTAAGAGAATGAAAAAAAATGGTTGAAAATTCTTAGGTGAATGAGGTTGATAGGATATAATCTTGCAGTATGTCTGAGGGGGGCTGCAGTATTATAGCAGTTAAATGATGAGGGTTGTTTGTTTTGACAGGATCCTTGTATGAGTTTGTATGATGGATGGAAGGTTTTTTGAGTATGTACTAGACAGTGCGCCTTTTTATAAGGGTTAAGGTACCTCTTCTACCCCTATTTAAAACATTTTCATCTTTGACTGATAAAATAAAATACACTGCATATGGCCTTGACCATTGGTCTGCAAACACTTTTTTATAAATTAATTAATTAAATATAATATTTTTTCTTTGACTGATAAAAAATATTTAATTAATTAAATTAAATATTTAGACATGTGAACTGCTTCAACAAAATTTTAAATATATATTTTTATAATAATTAAAATATAAATATCAATATTTCTATCTTTGTGTAAAACAACACAACGGTTGAAAACAAGTTGTAATGCTCCTTTGTGTTAAGAATAAAACAAATAAGCTTTTTTAATTCCATCCTCAAAAGATAATTACTTAGTTTTCTAACATTAATTAATCTGAAAATCCTACCAAGATTTGATTATATTTATTATAACAGAATAATTTTATATCATCCATTTAACTTTTTGTAATAAATCTTACCAAGTCTTTTAACAATTTTTTTTAAAGTTAAATATAAATATGAATAAACTTAATAAATCCCCTTTGTGTCTAATAATAAGCAAAAAAAAAGTATTAAGCTCTTAAACAAATAATATAATTGTAACCAAAAACCAAATACTATAATTTAAATGCTAACTTGATTTGAACATATTAATTGCATAAATATAATTTACTGTTCTCACTATGAATTTTCTTGATAATTCCTTTTAATAAATCATTTGGAAAATAAAATATTCATTATAAATAAACGTGTTGACTTTCCAATATCATAAATAATAAATGAGTAAAAGTGTATTTATAGAAAGAAAAGTCTTATAAAGAAATTAAATATTTAGGAACATTTAAATTTTAAAAATATTTTAGCTAAGTAATATGTTTTACAATACATTATTATAAATATTAAGAATAAAAGGAATAATATTTTTCAATTCCATCCTAAAAAATAAATACTAAGTTTTCTAACATAAATTAATCTGAAAATCCAACCAAGATTTGAATATATTTATTACAACAGAATAATTTTTTGCAATCCATTTAACTTTTTTTTAATAAATCCTAACAAGTCTTTTAATAAATTTTTTCAAAAGCAAAATATAAATATGAATAAACTTAATAATTTTTAATATATAAGGTCATATAAGATTAATGAATAAAAATATGTTTTTTTATCAAATGTATAGAGGTCATAATATGTTAGGGCGCCCAACAAGGGCTTATGGTAGGATTTGATATTGAAATTAAGATTTTTTGCAAAACTTTTTTTAAAGATTCCACTATTTTTTTTTTGGGAAAAAATTCTTTTTGGACAAAGGTTCCTATTATAACTTTTCTTTAAATTATTATATCACTATTTTTTTTTTAGATTATAGTCTTATTATATAAATTTGACAGCCAGTACCAACAACTATTTTCTCAGTGGATTTGACAACTTAATTAATTCATAAGAACCCAATGAATATTTGACAATTAATTTATTTTATAATTTATTGAAGAGTGACTAAATTCACATATTTTCAAAAGTTACAGGACTAAATTCATCAATTTAAAAGTACAAGAATCAAAACCAACTTTAAGTCAAAGTAGAGACAAAACACTTTTTTCCCTTTATTGAAATATTTCTTTGTTTAATTATTTTTACTTTCTCTTAGTTATATCATATACATTTTATTTATAAACCTGCGCAACACATGGGTCAATGTCTAGTTTCTGATTAATAATTGAAACACGGTTGCTCTGATCCCGAGGACGTAGGTGCATTGTTGAACCATGTTTTGCCATGTGTGTTTTTATTCTAGTTTATTTAGATTTCGGTTGTGTGTTGCTAACACTATTAGTATTTCGCCTTCTGTTATACCAGATTTGACATTGGTATACTTTTCTTAACAAGTTGACTTATGTGTAATTCCTAATTAAGTTATGATTTCATTGATAACATGGTTCTTTGTTGTTGGCCAAGGGATATTGAATGACATTATAAATATTATATAAGTTAAAATTATAATAATTTTAAAATTGTTATATAAGTAAAAATTACTAAATTATATTTTTGTAATTTAAAAAATTGTTACTATGTTAAAATTATAATTTTTTTATTAAAGGATAAATTTATTCATTTTCCTTCCTAAACCATTTTTTTTTTATTTTTAACAACTTCAATTACATATTTCAATTAATATATTGAATAAAATATCGACTTAAATCAATTTAAAAATTATTTGTTATGATAATTATATAAGTCATATAAAAAACTAAATCCAACTAAATTATACTTATAATATTATTAAATATTTCTATGAATTGTTAGTATTATTATTAATATTGACAAAATCTATGTGTAATTTTTTTTATGTTTTTGGTGTTATTATTATTCTCACATATCAGTACAAAATTTGTTTATTAGTACAAAGATTATCTTTCCTATTAATTCAAATTTCAACATTTTATAAATATCAAAATATCAATACTATAATTGAATAATAGTTTACCTTAAATCAAATCAAATTCTATTTTTTTTTTTTTGAAAAGCAAAGAGCAAAAATTTATTAAAGGAAATTCTAGTTAAAGTGATTCATACCTAAAATATCACAATTAAAATAGAATTAATGTGCATGGAGGGGCAACAAAAGCATCTTTGAATGCAGCAAGGTACTAAGTTCATTAGAGATAATATTTTTTTGATTCATTTATTAAAGATAATATGCACTAGACTGTTGGTAGCAAGGTTGTTAAAATCAAGATTTTACTTGGGATCGAAAGGGAGTTGAAAACTCGTAACTCAAATCATAAAATCTTACATCCCTACCTAAAATACTAATATATAATACATATACATAAAAAAAACTACATTGATAAAGAAAATAACTTATAAATCACAACATTAAATAACCTCATGTCACAATTTTTAAACTTTACACTTTATTTGTTTTTTTTTTTTTCTGGAAAAGTATACACTTTACTTGTTTAAGAAATAATAGAGAAAAAGAGGTTAGGCAACAACCAATATAACCTACGAGTATTAAGAACAAGTAAGTACATTGGTTATTTGTTTTGTAAATACTACCAAGTC
This sequence comes from Pueraria montana var. lobata, assembly GCA_026413185.1. Lineage (NCBI taxonomy): Eukaryota > Viridiplantae > Streptophyta > Magnoliopsida > Fabales > Fabaceae > Pueraria > Pueraria montana. The sequence continues at coordinate 63,619,929 of CM048650.1, read as the reverse complement.
CTTAAACTAGAAACTCAAGAAATATGATCATTCTAGGGGCAACAAAAAAACTGGCAAAACTTTGTGCATAAGTTTGTTTTTGTTTTTCATAAATTAGGTAGGTGATTATCGATGTTATTAAGTCTCAATGGTGCAGTAAAAACGTGGCACCCAGCAAGCACCTAAAAGAGGCCACATAACAAGATATTTGAAAGTGGCTTATAAATGCGATCGAAATGGATCGAAGATCCCACACTTACACGAGTAAGCTCACAATTTTACAGCGATTCAGTATCTTCATGATCCTGTGCACGAGCCAGCACGGTAAGGAGGCTGTGAATCGTAAAATCGAACGATATTACGAGTAGGAGCGTGATTTTAATAACATCGGTTGGTAGAGTAATCTCACTTTTGAAAATCAATTCATTTTTGTTTCTACAAAGAGAATCAATAGTAAGACAGAAGATAATATTCTGGTGTTTCATAGGATGTTTAGCAGTAGAAAGGTTGGTTAGAAACCACTCACTTGGGCTTTGCTAAAAAAATTCAAGAATCAATCTGGGACCCTTCTTTTATCTTTATCTGTATATTTGATTTTCTTAATTGTCTATACCTTTCAATCAACCTCTTAATTTATCTCCATCTCTAAATTAAATTTGAATATTTTTTTCTAAAATAAATTATTAATAATTAAAAATAACTTCATATAACAATTTAAATTGTTTATTGAATTACCAAAATCCAATTATATATTCAAAGATATTTATTTATTATCATTTTAATTATAATATATTTTATTTATTAAAATTTATTTATTATAAATTTAAATTATATAAAAGTAAATATTTATCATATGCACAAACTATAATTTTTTTTTAAAAAAAAAAGAAATTTTTAAAAAAGCGCTTTTTTAAGAAGCAGATAGGATTTGCTTCTTAAAAAAGTAGAAAACTGTTTTTTTTTTTTAAGAAAAAATAGTTTAGACAAACACACACTAAAAAAGCATAAAGTTGCTTATTTTATTAATAAAACCCAATATTAGTTTATGCTCAAATAAAAATAAAAAAAAAACGTATGAGAATCTAAATATGAGCTTGTTGTGTTAGGTATTGATCTAATGGTGTCAGTTCTAATTAATGACATTCACTTAGTTCTTTGAAAAATTAAGCGCTAACTACGTCTACAAGCCATTGAAAAGAAGCCTCTCATATCCTTTGAGAGCTTGAAATTTTTGTACAATTTTGTTCTCTCCTTTCATGGCTGTTTACTTTTAATCCAATTTGTACATTCCAAATCGTTGTTAATCACTTGTGTTCATGTTCTTGACACCTTGGAGTCACTTCTTTTAGTTGAAAGCTACTGGGCACTGTTAACCTAACAAGTTTTGAGCTTTGAGAATTGGATTCAAGTCCCAAGGTGTAATTTGAAGAAATAGTGCACTGTACACAGTTGGACCATTCGTTGCTAGAGAACTTGATTATCTTTGACTCACCAGGTTCACTAGAGCAGACTCGGCTTTAAGTTTTTGCAACTGCTTCAAACCATTCTTAAATATCAAATTGATATAAAACACATGATCAAATCTTTCACATTTATTATTAGTACAAAGATTGGTTTCACATGAATATTCTTTGTAATAACAAATGATTTTTATTAAATATATGTTGCAAAATTTTAATTAAATATTCACATGTTGGTATTTAGTTCAAGAATCGGATGACAAAAATTTGAGAAACATATCTAATTTTTCTTCTTTTTCTTAACCCAAAATCCCAAATCGACAAAAAAATGTTAAGAGTGACTCTTGTTCTACTTTTGCAGTGGCTTTCTTGGTAGGTAGGCATTTAAATTAGCATTTATTCGACTAAATTTGTTAAGAGGTCAGCCTTATTTTTAGCAGTACATCTTATCCTTGATTTCTTTCCACATTTATTACTCCTTTTATTAAAAGATTAATTAAATTTTTTTCTCTAAAAATATTTATAAGGCAGAAGGGTTAATATTGTAAAAAAAAAAAAAAAAGGGCAGAAGGGTTAATAAAGCATGGGGGACAGTTGTTGGAGAAACCTTGAAGGTTTTCCTGCTCTTTTGCGTTTACCTAAAGTTGGTGGAGTGTATCTGGATGGAACCCTTAATTGGGTTGTTATGGTAAAAGATGCTTCTAAAATTGAAATGGTAATTATTTCTGCTGACCTGGAGAAGGAGACATGCAGATCATTGTTTCTGCCTGAAGATCTTCGCTTTCTTAATCTAAATATTGGAGTTTTTAGGGACTCACTGTGCGTTTGGCAAGATTACAACCACACCCATCTTGTCATATGGCAAATGAGGGAGTTTGGAGATGACAAGTCTTGGATTCAATTAATAGATTTTAGTTATCTCCATCTTCAAATTGGCCGTTATGAATCCCATCCAATGTTTTTCCCATTGTGCATGTCTAACAATGGGGACATCTTCATGCTGATGTTCACTGGAATTGCTACATACCGAACGATTCTGTATAATGAGAGGGATGGCAAGTTACAAATTTCATGTATTTACATATATTCTTCTCTTGGCTTGTGAATTACTACTAGAAATGTAACATTTGGTAACCATTTTATTAACATGTCAAGAAATATTGTGGATACTAATAAAATGTCATTTGTTAACATTTTATACAATAAATTGTTACTGTTGCCTGCTTCTCTTTTGTTTTCACTACCAATCAAATTAGTAATTAACTATAAGCTAATAACTATGCGTTAAGCTTGATATTTCTTTCCTAGATAAAATTAAATATAATTTCTTTTATAAGAAAATTTAACAAAAGAAGTAGTAAAACCACTACATATGATTTCAAGAATTCATTCACCAGTATCTCAATCTTAATCTGTGCTATCTTTGTCTGATCTTTCCAACCTGTGCTCTCTCTCTCTCTGTCTTTCTTCTACCTGCTTTCTCTCTCTCTCTCTCTCTCTTGAAATGTGAGCTTCAATCTCTGCAACACTAGATCTGAATTTTTTGTGCTTTTTTTACTGTATGAGTTTAGCTTTGATTGATTTCAACCTAGAATCACAGGTTTTATATTTTTTTGATATATGTCGGTTTCCATTCCGCATTAGCATTTGCTCTAAGCAATCTTGTTTATGATTCATTCACAGTCATTCGCCTCTTTCATTTCTTAGTTAGTTTTGGTAACAATCCATTTTGATTGCGATTTTGAATCGTGATTACAGGATTTTAGCGAAATGGAAGTTAGATCATTTTACGAATCCTTGGTCATTTCACATTTCATTGATTCATAATTCTACAATATTATAGATTCATGATGCTACAATTTTAATCATTTTCTCAATGCTCTCATTTTTTTTGTCTTTCATCAGCATGCTACATTTCGTTACTTGCTTATCCAACTTTCTCAATATTTCAATTAACATCAAGATGTTTCCTTTTTATTTTTGCAGGTACAGAGATAGAACAAGAATGCTACAAGATGCTATAGTATTTTTGTTACTAATTCTATAAATGTAATTAGTATCAGTATATCATCACTGAGAAATATATACTGATGTTTAGTTGTAACTGTAACAATTATTTGCACTGTGTGGATAATATGTTTCTGACATAATTGAGTCTTTTTGTTCAATTCAGTTGTCAATTTATTATGAAGACTTATATGTTTACATTGGGTCATATTCTTAGTTTGGGGCGTGATTTTTCTGTCTTGTTGACAAGTAAATATGACGCATCCATCTTTCTTTGTAATTTTATCACAAAGAGAAAACCAAAAATTGATGAAAATTTGTCCTGAAATTTGTGGTCTATTCTTCGTAGCAATATAAATATCTACTAGTATTTTCTTTGTATTGGTGATACATATGGTCTATGTCTTGTTTTTTTAGAGGTTCTACTTATGTGCTGCCTACTATTGTTACTAATTGGCTCACCACTTCCCATGGTCACTGTATGTATTAATGTATATAAAATGTTCACACAACTCTTTGTTCTTACATGATATTGATGTAGATACACATTACAAAAATTACAGCTTGGCTGTTAGAAAATCTGTCAAAACTTGGTAAGGTTCTTGGATTGTTTTCAGTTTGGTTTGTGTATGCACCTTTCTTTTTTTGCATATTATTCAGTAATTTTTTAATTTAATTTATCAGCTATTGGGCAAGTCTCTTTGCCTTTCTCTACCAGTTTAAGAAGCTTAGTAGTAAGTTATCTGGTCAAGATGCATCAGAAGTTTGAATATTTTTGCTGTAGCTAATGCAGAAGTCTATTGCAACCGGAAGTATTTGGAAGAATTGTGTTGTATGCTCAGAGATCATGCATCTTATTTAACAGTTGTGTTGTAGGAGATAACAAAGGACTAATTTCAAAGGTAATTAACAGCTATTAACTACATTCATATGCTACAGTTAACCAATATTAATTACTGTGAAATGTGAAATGTCTAACATGTGATAAATTGTTAATTCGCTATGGGTTTGTCCATGGTGGATTAAGTGACACTTACAATTGAGTCTTGACAATTGTTAATTATGCCTCCCTTGATTAGTAAATATACTTCCTTTAATATGTTTTTTCTAAAATTATCCCTTTTCTGAAATTTTTTTCCAGAATACACTGTGGTGCACCCCCTCTTCCTCTTCCTCCCTCCCCATCTCCTACCTCTGACCTTTAATGTTTTAAATAAAATCATCTTAAAATGCTTTTTGCTTAAATTTTTTGACAACATAGCTATAATGAAATACAACATATCCTGTAAAAGTTTAGATACTATGTCAATGTTTGTCCTTTGCTAATTAAATTACATAACAGAGGGGCAAAACAATGGAAAGCAAAAGAAGAAAAAGAAATTCAAAACCTAAGGTGGCTTATTTTTGCAAGTATTTTAAAATCCGATACCAAATAGGATAGGCTAATTCACCCAGCTTGATAGGAAGCATTCAATCGCATTTTCAACGTTCAGACCGTTTATGAGTGAAACCAAATTATACACCCAATTTGGTTTCACTCATAAACGGTCTGAACGTTGAAAATGCGATTGAATGCTTCCAGCATTGGGTGAATGAACGAAAACTCTTATTTGAATTTTTCTTCTACATTCGCAGCAGAGGACATGCTTAATAGGTTAAGCAGGCATTGCCCAATGAATCACTCAATGTTTTTTTGCACTTTTCAATGAAAACCAGAAACTAGGACCTATATTGGACAGGAAGTACAGTTTGTTTTATCCTAGTGAGAAGAAGGTTTATGATATTTTGCTCACAGCGGACAAGATTAAGGTGGCTCTGCTGTCCAACATCAAAAAGAATAAGGTTCCGGTGAGTGCAGACATGTAGACGACACCGTATCGGGGACAAACATGGTGCGTGGCGAATGGTGGTTCTTCAAAGAAGAAGCTGCAAAATGCTCTTTATTACACTTGTGGAGAGGGTGGGGCTGATTGCACTCCTATTTCCGCTTATTATGAGAGGGATAGGGATGGAGAGGGAGAGGAAGTGCACCAAAACGTATTCCTGAAATTTATTTCTGGAAAAGGCTAATTTTGGGGAAAAAATGTTAAGAATGTGAATCAATATCTATTTTATTTTCATTTATTAGAGTTTATGGTAGAATTTCTACTGTTATGGCTGTTACAAGTTTCTGTTTTTATGTGAGTTTATGGACTGTTACAAATTTATGGGTAGCTTTATTTGCCATTATTTTCTGGTTATAAATCTTTTGTATTTAAAGATTGACAGTATGAAGTAAAGTATCAGAGTTTCAGCCTTCATTTGTTTAGTCTTCTCTGAATTTTCTTTCTTATTTCCTACAAAGTGGTATCTAGAGCTTAATTGTTCTTAAGGGACCTAGTAAGGAGCATGGTTTTAAATTGCGGTTGCGGTAACGATTGTGGTCGCAGTTGCGGGCATTGCGGCTGCTGCAATGCGGATTGCGGCTGTTGCGACATGAAATTATTATATGTTTGCACTGAATGTAAAAAAGAACTTTAAAATTATTCTAATTATTGACGTATCTTTTATTTATAACATAACATAACTTTTCATTCATTTTAAGATTTGGTATCTCCTAACATCCCATACAACCAAACATATTCAACCATTGACACTTAGAAGTTCAAAATAGAACATTGAAACCTAAATTTAATTTAATTTTGACAAAAAAAAAAGTGGAATAGAACGGTGTTAAGGCTCCGTTGCGACTCTAATACGGTTCCACTGCGGCTACTTTGCGGCATTTCATGTGATTCAAAATCACACCGCAATTGCGGGTTGATGTGGTTGCGGACACAAGCACAATAGCAATATTGCAGCCGCAATTGTAGTTGCGGACCGCTATTTTAAACCATGGTAAGGAGAGAGTCCACCAAACACCCAAACACTTAAACACTTACACTGAGAGTTGAAAATGCAATTTGATAACTCAGCCATCACTTATGGGCAATCAGAATGAAGGCTTATGTTGATGTTGGTGATCTTTGGTAGGCTGTTGAAGAGGATTATGAAATTGATACATTACAAGACAATCCAACGATTACACAAACCAAGAATCATAAGGAAAGAAAGCAGCAAAAATCGAAGGTAAAGTCTTATCTATTTTCTACTGTTTCTCAAGCAATCTTTACTAGAATTGTGACTCTAAAGTCAGTAAAGGCGATCTGGGATTTTCTCAAGCAGGGGTATGAAGGAAATGAGAAAATCAAAAGGATGCAAGTGCTGAATTTGATTTGAGAGTTTGAGATGCAGCAGATAAAGGAGTCAGAAACAATCAAGGAGTATTCTTGATAGACTTCTAAGCATTGTTAACAAGGTCAGGTTGCTTGGAACCGAGTTTCCTGATACAAGGATAGTTCAAAAAATCCTTGTGACTATTCCTGAGAGGTTTAAATCCATTATTTCCTCCTTGGAAAATTCCAAAAGATCTGTCAAATATTACTTTGGCATAATTGGTGTATGTTTTGCAAGCCCAAGAGCAAAGGAGACTGATGAGGGAGGGAAGGCATGATTGAAGGAGCTTTACAAGCCAAATTGAAGTTCAATCAGGGTCAAAAAATAAAGAAGAAAAAGACCCATTGGAACAACTTTGAAAAAGGAGAGAGTTCCAATAGAAGGAGTAATGCTGGAGATGAGAAGGCAGAATATCCTCCATGCCAGCATTGTGGAAAAAGGAATCATCCTAACTTCAAATGCTGGAAAAGGCCTGATATATGCTGTAACAAACATAACCAGCTTAGTCATATTGCAAAATTTTGTAACAACAAAAGGCAACCTCAAACTGAAGCTCAAGTGGTTTATCAACAACAGGAGAAGGAAGAGGAGCAATTATTTGCAGCAACTTGTTTGGCCATCAACAATAATGGTGAAAGTTGGTTGATTGACAGTGGATGTACACATCATATGACGTATGACGAGGAGCTGTTCAAGGAGCTAGACAGAACTACCATTTCAAAAGTCAGAATAGGCAATGGAGAGTGCATAGCTGTTAAAGGAAAAAGCACAGTTGCAATTGAAAGTTGCTTAGGTACTAAAATCATTACTGATGTGCTTTATGTACCTGAAATTAATCAAAACTTGTTGAGTGTTGGCCAGCTACTTGAAAAGGGCTACAAAGTATTGTTTGAAGACAAAATGTGTTTAATTCAAGATGCAAATGGACAAGATTTGTTTAAGGTCAAAATGAAGGGAAAAAGCTTCTCTTTAGATCTTATGGAAGAGGTGCAAGCTGCTATTTCAAGTCCAGTTAGTGTCACTGAGCTTTGGCACAAGAGATTGGATCATTTCAACCATGCTTCACTACTGTACATGAAAAAAATAGTATATTGTGGAAGGCTTGCCATCAATAGAAGATCATGTAAGTAGCTGTAGCACATGCCAATATGGGAAGCAATCTAGGCAGCCATTTCCACAGTCAAAATGGAGAGCATCACAGAAGCTGCAGATCTTTAAAGGGAATTCAATATTACATTGCCTTTATTGATGATTTTACTAGAATGTGCTAGATTTATTTCTTGAGATTCAAATCTGAAGTAGCAGGAGTTTTTTGGAGGTTTAAAGCTTGGATTGAAAATCAATCTGATTGTAAAATCCAGGTTTTAAGGTCTGACAATAGGAAAGAATATGTCTCAGATCAACAATTTAATTCTTTCTGTGAAGAGGCTGGGATTGAGCACCAGCTTACTAACCCTTACACTCCACAACAAAATGGAGTGAGTGAGTAGAAGAATAGAACAATAATGGAAAATGGCTAGATGTATGATGCATGAGAAAGGACTTCCAAAGAAATTTTGGGCTGAAGTTGCTAATACAACCATGTTTTTATTAAACAGACTTCCCACAAAGGTAGTGGAAGGGAAAACTCCTTTTGAAGCATGGTATGGCCATAAACCATTTGTTCAAAACTTCAATGATTTTGGTTGTATTTGTTTTACTTATGTGCCAAAGGTGAAAAGAGATAAGCTAGATAAAATGGCAGAGGCTGGAATCTTTATTGGCTATAGCACAACTTCAAAGGCTTAGAGTCTTTCAACCACAAACTAGTAAGATTCTAATAAGTAGAGATGTTCATTTTGCTGAAGATAAACAATGGAGATGGGAGAAAGATGAATGGAAGCAAATTTCTTATTTTTCTTTTATAAAAGATGAAAATGTTGATGATCCTCATGTTAGGGGAACTAGATTGCTTTATGATATTTATGAAAAATGTAATGTTGTTGTGTTAGAACCTGAAAACTTTACAGAAGCAGAGAAGGATCCAAAGTGGATAGCTGCAATGAAGGAGGAGCTCAATATGATCGAGAAGAACCAAACTTGGGAATTGGTTGCTGGACCCCAACACAAAAATGTTATTGGTGTTAAATGGGTGTTTAGAACTAAACTCAATGCAGATGGTTCCATTAATAAACACAAGGCCAGACTTGTAGTTAAAGGGTATTCTCAAGTAATTGGAGTTGATTTTTCTGAAACATTTGCTTTGATGGCTTGTCTTGATACGATTAGATTGGTCTTGCCTTGGCAACACAAAAAGGTTGGAAGGTGTTTTAGCTAGATATGAAATCTGCTTTTCTCAATGGTTATTTGTAGAATGAGATATATGTTGAGCAACTTGAGGGTTTTGCAATTAAAAGGCAGGAAGACAAGGTTTATTTGCTAAAAAAAGCCTTGTATGGTTTGAAGCAGGCTCCAAAGGACTAGTACAACAGGATTGATGAGTACTTGCTAAGTATTGACTTTAGCGAAAGTCTCAGTGAGTCAACTCTTTATATGAAATGCTTGAATTATGAGATTTTAATTGTTTCTCTGTGTGTGGATGATCTTTTGGTAACAGGAAGCAATATTATGTTTGTTGAGGAGTTCAAGCAGATATGATGAAGGTCTTTGAAATGACAGATTGTGGAGAAATGGCTTTCTTTTTCGGAATGGAAGTCAAATGGAATGAAAAAGTATCAACCAAAAGAAATATGCAAAAGAGATTCTAAAGAAATTCCTAAAGGAGAATTGTAAAATTGTAAGTACTCCAATGTTTCACAAGATGAAGCTATGCAAGGATGATGGTGTTGGAAAGGTGAATGAGACTGATTTCATAAGTCTTATTGGCTATCTCATGTATCTTACAGCAACAAGACCTGATATTTTGCATGCTATAAGTGTTCTCTCAAGGTTCTTACATTGTGCAAGTGAAGTGTATCTTCAAGCTGCTAAACATGTGCTTAGATATATCAAAGGAACTCTTGATTATGGTGTCTGGTTTTATTTTAATCAAGAATTTAATCTCCATGGGTTCTTTGATGGTGATTAGGGTGGATCATTGGATGATATGAAAAGCACTTCATGCTAATATTGTTTTACACTTGGTTTTGGAGTGTTTGCTTGGACTTCAAAGAAGCAAGATATTGTGGCACAGTCAACTGCAGAAGCGGAATACATTGCTGCTACTGCAGCTATTAATCAAGCTTTGTGGGTGAGGAAAATTCTAGCTGATGATCTACAAATGGCTCAAACAGATTCAATTAAAGTGTTTGTAGATAATCAAGCTGTGATTGCAATCTCAAATGACTCAATCTTTCATGAGAAGATGAAGCACTTCAATATTAAGCTCTATTTCCTTAGAGAAGTTCAAAAGGAAGGGGAGGTTTTGTTACAATACTGTAACACAAAAGACCAATTGGCAGATATCTTTACAAAGCCACTTTTGAAAGGAAGGTTTGAGAACCTGAGAGAGAGACTTGGAGTTAATAGCTACTAATTCAAGGAGGAGTGTTGAGAATGTGAATCAGTATCTATTTTATTTTAATTTATTAGAGTTTATGGTAGAATTTCTACTGTTATGGCTGTTACAAGTTTCTATTTTTATGTGAGTTTATGGGCTGTTACAAAATTATGGGTAGCTTTATTTGCCATTATTTTCTGGTTATGAATCATTTGTATTTAAAGATTGACAATATGAAGTAAAGTATCAGAGTTTCAGCCTTAATTTGTTTAGTCTTCTCTGAATTTTCTTTCTTATTTCCTAAAAAAATATACTAAAGGAGGTTAACTTACTAATTAAGGGAGGTAAAACCAAGGGATCTAGCTCAGTTGGTTGAGAAGGGTGCGTGAGTGTTGTAAACCCCTTGGTACTATCTTCGATTCCTAAGGATAAAAAAAAATTAAGGGAGGTAAAATTAACAATTGCCTTGAGTCTATTTAAGATTCTTTTTTAAGTATGCGACTTTATGTTCACCTATGTTTGTCATTCTAAAAACATGCAATTTTATGTGGGGGTTGATAAATGTTGGGATAGACTTGATACATGTTTCTGTTCCTGCCGTAATGTCTAAATATAATTGGTCTATTAATTGAATGAAAAGGTTTAGCTTTTAAATATATTATGAGCTTGAAGATGATTTTCCAAATTCCCAAACAGCAAATTTATTCTTTCTAGCATAATCTTTATGCATTGATAATAAAGTTTTAAAACAAAATGCCAATTTACTGTAATACCAAAATAACCACTCTGTGAGGGAAAATGTTGAACCTGAGTGCCTTCTTTATTGTTTTTAACACATGTAATCTAATTTCTGATTGCATTTCAATTGTTGATTATCACGATTTCTTAGGCTTCTTTTTTGTTTGTATACTAGTGTACAAAGAAAGAGAAAAGTTACCAAATCATAGAGCTGATCAATTATTAGTCAATTATGTGATCTAATTAATGATCACATAACTTGTTGATTTCCATTCAGTGCATTTCTTTTTATGTACAAATCAAATCACGTAACTTTTTTGTTGTTTTTATCACCCACATGCACCTGTAGAAAACAAGACTGAACTGGATATTAGGTTGTATATTCTACGAGACGTACTTTTGGAATTAGCACTAATACATGAAATAGATCTTTTTCTTTCATATGTTCTTGTTGAAATCATTTTAGAAAAGCCTTTTAATGATGCTGATACCAAAGGAGAACAAAATATTGATCAAGATGAGTAGATACTGGTAGAACAGTTCATATAGTTACAGAGTTGTGCAGTCGTTGGGTGGGAATATTGTAGCTGAGTGAAAAACAAGAGGTTCAACCCTATCTTATAGTGCTTCAAGCACGTCATGGATTTTCGTTGTATGCAAAGGGATGGAAGGAAGAAAGATGGAGAAATCAGATCAATTGTTTTTTTCTTGCCCGAAATCTTATCAGCTTTGGTTTTCTATTTATGCTTAGCTTGGTGTTTCTGTTGCACTACCACATGATGGAATTGCCTATTATCTACAACATGGTATCTTATTGTGTGGAAAAACGTTTAGAAACTATCAGCTACATTGCTTGTCATACTGTAAACTGGTCAACTGTGGTGATGCGTAGCAAGATATTATTTATGGGTATGGGGTACCTTTGACCTGCTTAGTTTATTGGACATTATTAAAGTTAGATGTTGGTCTTGACTAATGATAAGAAAGGAGGGAAATTGTTGTCAGTTTTCTGATTGTTGTACATGCTCTTTAAGTTGTATTTCTCAATGTTGCTAGCCAAGTGCATTGTGATCAATTAGCTTTTGGAAGTTGGTTAGGGTAAGAGTGTTCTTAATGCATCAGATCAGTAAGTACAATTGGTTGGTACTTGATGACTATCCACGCTGAATTAAAAATAATTAAGGGTCTAATTACAAAGGATATAAAGCTGGACATTAAATTGGATTTCTCCACCTTTGATTTACATGTTATAATTAAAAAGATTTAAAACGAAAAACAAAAAATAATTAACGAAAGATTAAAAGGAAATATTTAAACCATTAGACTACAAATAATTTAGAAACAAAATTGATTAAAAATAGGTGACATTTCAGATTAAAAATCATTTATATAATTACTTTTTTATCCTTAAAAAGAGCGGGAAAATGAATATTACTAATTTACTCTAGTGCGAGCTACTTTTATATATATAAAGATAAAGATAAAGATAAAGACTAGTGCAAGCTATGATAAAGATAAAGATATAAAGAAAAAGATAAAGATTGATTTATTTATAAGGGAGAAGGGTTAAACCCTAGTTACATTTGCATATATATTCACTGTCAGGAAAGGAGCATGTGTTGAGGAGTAAATACATTGGATTCCGACGATTGTGTGGCGCTTCACTTGATGCAATCACAGCCAGTCCTCCATGATGAACTCATCGAAGAAATCTTGCCATGGCTTGCAGTGAAATCTCTGATCCAATTCAAGTGCGTGTGCAAGTCATGGAACTCTTTGATGTCCCCATTTCATCAAACTGCACCTTAGAAAGTCTGCTGCAAACGATGACTTGCCTCATCTCCGATTAATGCCAAATGTCTCCTTCAGCAATTTCCATGACCTCTATAAGGCATCATGCTTGGCACGTTCCTTGTTCCGTTCTCCATTACCCCACATCACTAGAGTTGCTCATCGAGAAAAAACAGACATGAGCCTTCTTCTGGTAGGTTCATGTAATGGGTTGCACTGTGTAGTTCGGGGAGTGTTAAAGCGATTCTATGTTAGTTTTTGGAACACGGCTACGTGGTCAAGATCAAGAAGATCTTCAAGTTTTACCTGGGGCAGATATGGAAGAAGAAGAACTTCGTTTGGGTTTGGCTATGATGCTTTAAGTGACACTATAAGGTGGTAGCGATGTCGTTGGCTCGTGATACTATGCCGGAATCACCAGAAACTGAAGTGAAAGTATATGGCATGGGTGACAGTTGTTGGAGAAACCTTGAAGGTTTTCCTCGTCTTGAGTTTCTCCCTAAAAATGATGGAGTGTATCTGAGTGGAACCCTTAATTGGGTTGTTAAGGTGAAAGTGAAAGATGTTGCTAGTGATGAATTTGTAATTGTTTCACTTGATCTTGGGAAGGAGAAATGCACACAACTGTGGATGCCTCAGTCTCTTAATGATGTTGAGTCAACTCTTGGGGTTTTGGGGGACTCCCTTTGTGCTTGGCATGATTACAACACCACCCACTTTGTCACATGGCAAATGAAGGAGTTTGGATATGACAAATCTTGGATTCAATTAGTGAAAGTTACTTATCTCCATCTTCAAATTATCCCTTCAGAATTTCAACCAATGTTATTACCATTGTGCATGTCTAAGAATGGTAATGTCTTCATGCTGTCATCCACTAAAGTCGGTGTTACCGGAACAATTCTGTATAACCCAAGGGATGCTAAATTACAAAGTTCTAGCATTCCCAGCCATGTAAATTTGATCGATCTCAACATCAAGACTTTAGCTGAAAGTTTAGTTGTGCCTTATTGAAATCAAGGTTGAATTTTCTGTAGTTTACTGCTTTACTCATCTGAATTTATGTTAGTTGAACCATATATGTATGTTGTCTTGAAACTTTAAATTTTTGTTGCTGCCATAATGACTGTATTTGTTTTTTGATAAATGCTTTTTGTTCTACAATTAATAATATTACTAATATTTATACATGGTACTAAATATCAATAATAGTATTAGTAATGGGAAATCTTCTATACTAAGTATAACAAAGAATGAGCCAGACTGGATCACAGATTTACCCAACCCACCACAACATGAGATCCTTTCCGTCAATTTTTTGAAGTCAACACTGTAACACAAATATTATTAATAGAAGATAGTGTCTACAGCTTCTGCTAATAACACTTTATGTGATGCATCATTCCACCTTAGTACAATCAACAAATTCATATATAAGCCAAAGAGGCTAAGCAGTGTGCAGCTTTTGATTGGTGTTTCAGATTGAGAAAAGTAATTCAACGGAAGCAAACTTGTCACTGCTTTTTCATATGAAAGAAATTAAGGCTTAACAATGACTATCCTTTGTTGTTGCTCAAGTTCATAAAGCAGGGCAATTGCTGCAGAGTCAAATGAACTCTTCTTGTCAGGTTTGGCATCTCCTGTACACTCAATGATGCTTGAGTTGGGTATCTGTAAGATGATATTAGATACAAAACTGTTGAAACCAATTCTTTTCCCAGAGCCTTCGCCGAATTCAATTGGAGTGCTGCAGGAAGCATAAAATTATTACAATAACTGAGTGGAATAATATTATTTTCCATAAAACCAGAGCAGATCAATATTGAAATTTGAAAAGACAAATATAAATCTTGGTAAAATGAGATTACCTGGATTTAGTTTCTTTGCAAATGAATTTTGGCAGTGGCCACTGTAATGTCTTACATATACTATATATTGACGTTCGTGGTCCTCCTTTCTTTATGTCAATTGATTCAATAGCTGCAAAGAATTTTCTACTGTCAGTATATGGATTATTGATATAGTGTTGGAAGTCTTAATCTTTAGGGAGTTATTGGCTTGTTTTCATCTTGTAATTAAGGGCTGTCTAGTCATGTGACCAACGTGTTTGCCAGGCCAAAACAGCATCAAGAGCACAGTAACCCTCACAGGAACAAGACCAAACGGACCCAAATTAAATGTGGAACAAAGCAAAAAAAGGCCTTGATAATTTGTTGCCATTATATTTTGTGATGTTGGGTGACTTCAATTTTCTCATTAGTAAAGCATCAGTTACTAGTGAGATGAAACATAAATTGTACCACACTAGTGGTCTAAAGCCAAATCCTCATATCTTTTCGAAACAAATATACTGCTAAATCTCATATGGAACCAATTCTTATAGAAAATTTGGAATTCATTTTTGTACAAATTAATCTGAGGAGTTGAAGAAGTTTATGCTTCTCATTTTTAATTAGTTTTTGGTTGGGGGTACAGAGAAAAGAAAAAACCAATTATTATATATGCAGAAGCTATTGCATCTTCTTGGAAGACTAGACATGCATAGAGCTATTGAGGAAGTATTGCAATTTGCAAACTTCATTCTATCTGTAGATTACAACTAAGTATCAAATGTAATCATGATAAGCACAAGTGGATATATGGAGCAAACCTGGTGGGGTGGAACTAATACTGTAGGTTTCCTTAGAACAGTCATTGACTGGGAAAGAATCTTCAGTTGACTCTGCTGGGCAATCACTTCCATTCTTTTGCTTTCTGTTTCTAAGAGAATCTTCATCAGTTAATGGATTACATATATCAACTCCCTTGTCCACTGAAGATGAAATGCCAACATCATTGAAATCATGTTTTCTCCTCTTGGAAATGCACTTGGAGTATAAAATACCCTTATTCTGTTACATTTCAAGTATCACAATATTATCATATGCAAAGATGCGAGGATAAGAGATCAGTCTGAGATTGACATGATATATTATTACCCCTATAATGACTGCACTAGTTGTTGCTATTAATTGCCACCAAAGAATAGGGTCTTTGTATTTGTTAAGAAATCCAATCATTTAACAAGTTGATAGTTGAATTATTGTCTAAAAATTGTTATTGGTGATAATTCCTCAAGCTACGTTGTTTGAAGGAAAAAATGTATTGAACCTTATTCAACATTGTGTTTGCTAGAAATATGTCCATTCACATTTAATTTCTGCAATTATCACCCAATAATCATACATAATGGAAAATGTTTGGTGATTTTTGTTTCTACGATTAAGTTTATCTACTCAGGAAACAGAGGAAACTGGAAAATTTAAGCATGAATGATAGGTAAATTGAATTAAATACTAATTGAAAATTAATAAAAGTGGCTATTAAGATAATTTAAAAGATAAATGGAGTTAATTGTCAAACTTGAAAGTTGTAGTGAAATTTGTCCTCTCCCTAAATATGTTTTTTGTAATGTGTCCACAAATCCCCATTTTTTCTTGCGAAATGATTTCAAACAGTAGGTGAAAGCAGAAAATGAAGTGATAGACTATTCATGTGATTTTTGTCTAAGCTTTTTTGTGTGTGTGTGTGTGTGTGGAGATTGGATTCAGCTAGTTAATGGATATTGACATCTTGCTCTTAAACTTCTAATAAATATAATAGTCATTTTTTAAAGTGTATAATTAACAAACCTCAAGTTCCTCTAACAAACAATGTGCGGCTTCTCCTTTTGCTCTTTTTTTGCTTTTTTCAGTCCCTCTTCCTACCAAAAGGAAATCTTCCAGCTGCAATTGAAGTTCAACATGATGAAATTCCCCCTCTTTTGTGGATATCTCTTTCATAAAGTAGCCAAGACAATCACACAATTTATTCAGTTTACAGAGGGGGGAAAGTTCAAGATTATCAGGGGTCACAATTGGAGACAACAATGGTTCAAAGATTCTCCACACTTTCTCAATAACAAGCTCGGTATCAATGACCATAGCCCCTGCAATGCTTTCCACCATGTCTCCAAGAGCCTGAGCAAGAAAATCGATGGATGATATGAATTTTACAATCAGCTAAAAGTACCACAGTATAGCATATAGTTGGCACAAGTGTAAGTTGTTCTATGGATTGTTAATAAATATACCAAAAGCAGATGTTTCTAGCATACATCCATAAATTTTCTATTTACTTGTGTTTATGTCAATAGAAGTAGCAATGTAATTCAGAAATTAACCTTTGGAGCTTTTACTCTTAATTTGGAGGTGTTCTTAGTTTCAGCCATTGAACTCGAGAACTTTGTTACTTGACTTTGAAGAATCCCGAAACAGTGTTGAAGATGAGGTTGAAGATTCCTTCTTACACAGCATTGAGCAAAGTTTTCATTGCTAACAGCTTCAGAACGTAAATCAGTTAACAAGCCAGGATCAATATGAGGGTAGCTCTCATAAAGATGTCGTGTAATGAGAAAGCCCAACACTGAATCACCTAGAAATTCAAGTCTCTGTCCATCAATATGAAAGGCGACAACAAAGAAGGGAAATAATTAGTAAGAATCTTGAAGGCCTTATTGGACATATCACATTATTGTTGTTATTAATTTTTGGTACAACATATCACCTTATTTTCCTTAATTTTAGAACCGTGTGGAAAGATAGACAGCTTAATTTCCATCTCAATAGTAACAAAATTTTACTGCCAGTAACATTTTTCTTGATTAAACGATGGCTATAAACACATGTTCAAAACTAAGGGAGAGAGAAAGAGCAGAAATAACATTTGGTTGCCATTTTATATTTTTTTAAAAGAAAATCTTATGATAATTTTCCAAATAGATACCTGGTAACAATAACAAATTCCCGGTTCCAGCTCTTGCTGAGATGGATGTGTCATGGCCTCCAATAACAGACCCTTAGTGGAAAATTCATACCCAAGCTTTAGTTCCAAGGCTTTGATATCATTAGCTTTTGGGACATAGGACCTTAATGATGCCCTGGTGATGGCTTCATGTACCAATGGTGAATCATGCCCAACATTCATTCCCAGCCACTGCATTACATGAAGTGCAGCAGTAAGCCCGCCCCCAACATAATAGGCGCCTATGAGGGCTTCAACACAATCGGCTATGGTTTTTGAACACATCCATCTATGCCCTTTGTCACAGAACTTTCCAATCTTAACTTTTGGGTCATCAGTTTGGAATTTTTTATCCATAGGTACTTCAAAAGTATCCACCCCACATCCACAACGAACAGGGTGTATGCAGTGCTGCCCTGGAGCTACCCAGCGACGTGGCTCAAATGCACTGTCACGTATATATCCCTGTTAAAACAAGAGAGCTCAACTCAACACTCAAGCTGAACCTTCAATATATAAACAAACAAACTTGGATGGTTTTGTGTGGGATAGCAAAAGCTTGTGCACGTACGTGCACTATTATTCCTCAGTAGTCAGTTCAAAATTATTGTATAAACCGAAATACTGAGTAACTGCTGGAAAGAACAGATTTAGGAAGACATAGATGTGATATCACATGTGTACCATTGAATAAATAAGCATAGAATCATGAAAATGATGTCATATTCTCCAAATACGCAAATAACGATGCTAATTAGCTTTTGAAAAAGGCAGAAATACATTAGTTCATGCATTTAAACAGCAGCCCGTGTATATTAAACATTTTAGTAATTGTAACACAACTCTGACTGCAATCATAATGACAGTATAAAACCATGCTTATTAGTTCCTGGAAGCCAAGCAATAACTGCATTCAAATAGTTGAGCCAAGAGACGTGATTATTTCCTTTAGACAAGTTATCATCATGGTGGGAAAAAATTCCCAAGTTTTGTTAATGAACAAAATGATGGTGACTGGTGAGTTGAAGAAAAAAAAAGAAATTTTGTATTAAGGAGCATATTGTACTGGGTTGATATTTGATTTTGTATAGAAGAATGAATCAAATTAAACAGCAATGATATCTAATGAGGGTGCAGGAAATCCATCTAAATCAAGATAGGACAACCTACACTAGGTCAGGTGACTTGTTAAGCGATCATGGAAATTCTAAAATGGTAATTTAGTTAACGCATTTACACCAGAATGCAATGTCGCGATGAACTATTGAGCTCCTCTAGTCTCATAATAAAACATTTCTCTTTGATAACATATATATAGGTATACACATGGACATGATACATGACACATGCAAAAACCAATATTTAAACTCCATGTTTCTTAAGTGAAACTGTTGTAAGTTCTAAAGATAAATCACCTCAAAATGCATTGATGACAAAAATGGAGGACATCCAAATCAATTCCACTCAGATCATAGATGTCAAGTACCTGTAATTTGCACTCTATTCCCAATCTATGCAGGGATGAATTAGAAGTTAGAGCAGAACGCCAATCAGATAATTGCCCTTCATGTTTCTCTGGATATCTAAGGAAAAGGTGGCAGCTCACTGCATACTTCAAAATAGAATCTCCAAGCAATTCTAGACGCTCCATTGAGAAACTTTCACAACATTTTAGCGTCGTCAATGCTTCAAGAATCTAATCATATAATATTAAGGTTAGATTGATCATGTAATAAAACTCATAGGTAGTAATGAAAATGAAGAGTTCATCTCAACCCAATATATAAAGTATTAAACACACCAATGAACTTGATATCTGAAATCTGTCATTGTCTAAATCAATTCCTTTCTTAGCTGGCTTGCTAACATCAAGGATTCTAAGTGGTACATTAATGATGGTAGTAAGTAAATTGACTTCAGAACTTCTATTGTAAAATCGATTCTTATTAAAACCTCAGGTGGCATATAAGCATGGACTTGTGATCTTTTTAGAACTGGGGCTGCACATTCAGATGCAGAAAAATTAGCAATAATCAACATCCGGCAAAGAACTTAGGATTCAGTTCAACACTGAAACATTTGCATAAAGTTTATTTTGCCTCTCAGTCAAGACTCTTTGCATATTAACATCACCTCCATGAAACACATTTAACTTGATATAATGCCTTCTAACTCTGACAAATTTTAAAATATTTTCATGGAAATAAACTATCTACAAATTTAGAATGTAGCAAAAAAATGAAAGTGTGGTTGGTAAAATTTGATGTAGAATATGGTATTCATTGATGGCTATACATGTTTTGACATGTATACAAAAAAAAATATGTTTTTATCAACTTTATCAAATTGGTTTTATTTCTACTAGTTTGTATCGATATTTAACAAATTTTAAAAGGGAAGAATAAAAGATGAATTAAAAATATGAATATGACAAACCATCTCCATTGAATTTCACTAGAAGATTATGTGGGTTATGACTTTGCTTTAACCGCAGCAAAGGCTGTCCTGGATTCATTAGCACAATCCCATACCTGAATAACATTCATATAGCACACCGAACTAGTAATGCATGGCAATACTATGTGAGTGGTATATATAAACCATAATATTGGGTTAGAAAATGCTAACTTTTTGTTGAAGTATTCATTGTAGGTACTGTATTCTGATGATGAAGCCACATCTTCCCCATTGTAACTGAAAGGACTCTCTGCAGATGAACCTTTTACAACTTCAACAACAGAGTAGAACCTTCCAGTGTGAATAGCCAACACCACCACATCTTTGATATCATTAACATCAAGAAAACAATTAGCAAAATGGACTGTGCTTGAGGTCTTCTGTTCCACATCAGATGAACCACTCCAATTTGATAACTTTTGTTTGGGACAATTCTCAGAACTCAATGATAATTCTCTTTTCAAAAAATTTACCACTGACATACAAGAGCTCACTCCTCTCCAGTTTACTCTCCAGGCTTCACCTGAACTATTCAATATCTCAAGTGGCAAAAGCAGATACATTTTTAATGGGTTCCATAGCTAACTTATTTGATTCTGAAGTAAAAATTCCCTCTTTGTGCCAGCTTCTTCTGATCCAACAAAAAGTCTTCAATATAAACCATTAAAGAAAAGTTCTTGAAAGCACTTAGCTTCCATATATGGGTCTGTACTTATGGTTGATCAACCTTTGTCACAATTTCATCCTTGGGAAGCGATGGGGAGTAATTATATCTTTGATCTTCATCCAATGTACATTGACCCCAATACCAACTCTTCAGTCATCATAATCAAGTCATATCCTCATTACGCATAATCCACCAGGTGAAACCCCGCAAGAGATATACCCTTCGCTTCATCACAGATAGTCCGGCATTCATCGAAGTGTGCGAGTTGGCTTCATTCATCCTGGCAAATGGGTTGCAGCCTACTCCTATGACTCCACGCATTCGCGCCATTCACCCCTTAAGCCCACACAAGGCCATGCCCTAAACCATCTGATAGTAGCTTCCTGCACCACGTCCAATTGTACCTTCCGTCCAACTTGGATAGTCCAAGTCCTCAAGGCTCTAAGGTACCCATTTTCAGATAATTTTTGAAGAGTTTGTCTTATATGAACAATGGTTGTTCTCACCGTTATAAGTATGATTATCATACACAAATAAACTTTTTCATGTATATAATGGACATGGCACAAGAAGTATAATAATCAATAATAATCTTGGTACACTATCAAACATTCCAAGGCATAGTAATTTCATACATACATTCTCATGCATTTTAATAGTGACGACATATGATATACGTTCACATATTCATTTGTAATTAGCAAGTCCTTGTAAATAATTATAAAAGGTTCAATAACTTGATAATTAATAATAATTTCATAATTTCATACCATGTCAATATTTATATAAATCATGCGTACACATCATACGTTCATGGGTGAATGTGATAAATACGTCATTTTTACCAAGATGCGACAATCTCATTATTATAAAACTGTACACGTTATAATAATAACTATTTGTTTTTAGAAAAGTATATTCATTTCTTAAAACAGTAGCTATTTATAAGTAGTAATTTCTTTCTCTTATTTCATAGTTGAAAATAAATTTGGTATGTATGCACGCACACACACACACACATCACACACACACAGAGACATATATAACTATTTTCATTTAACTTGAAATCCTTGTGTATGTTTAATTAAAAGAGTTTAATGGTTATGCACTGACAGTGTAAAACAGTTTTAGGGTATTTATCATAAAAGTCAATAAACTTACCATACATGGTGGGTTGTGATTGGATGACTGTGTAAAATTATTCACTGTTAGTGCATAACCTATTTTCTCTAATTAAAATATGAGGTACCCATTAAATAAAACTTATATAAGCTCTTTATTTAAAAACATGTAACAACCCAATCTGTTACTGTTTGCACCACCAAAAATTACTAACTGGCCCAAAAATAGCATCAGGCCAGTATTTCTGTTTGTACCCCCATCACTTACTAGAGGCACTCCTAGCAGATTTCTATTTTTTCTAATTTTTTTATTCTTTCTTTTTTCCTTGGCTCAAACAATCATACACATCAACACAAATAATTAAACTTACATACCTTTTAAATAAATTCAATCGTGTTATTCAATTATTTTCAATAAACATCAAATTACTGATAATTAAATAAATCACACAAACAATCTCAAAAATAATTAAATCATACAATATAAAATCAAATTAATTAAAATTTAAACCAAACAATTAATATCATAATGCACATAATGAGTTTATATATTAATTAAATTAAGCACTTTAATTCTAAATTTTTTTAAGCAATTAGTTGCAATTTCTTGCGGACTTAAATCCTTCACACCAACAATTCCATTTTCAGAAATGCTTAAATTTCTTAAAATTCATAAATCAACTCCAATTCCTATAAGGCGAAAATTGAGTCATTACATTTAATGATGTCATTATTGAGTATTTGGATTCGTGCATTTATTTATTGGTTATTATGTATTCATTCATTATATTAGTAATTATATTTGTAAATTTTATTTTTTAAAATAATAATATTTGTTGCAAAAATTAAAATGATTAGAACTAAAGGTATTAATCAATAATTATTATTTCATTTGTCATTTATAATTATTTGTAGTGTACAAGTTTGATAATGTTTCAAAAATTATTACTATGTAATTACCGCTAATATCATATACATAATGAATTATACGTGTCTTGCATAATAATAAAAAAAATGTATAAAAGACTTTTTTATATTCATGAATTATATATAAAAAAGATTGTTTTTAGCTCCCTTGTTTTTAGCTCTGCATCTTATCACCTGATTTATTTCCACTTTTATTACTCCTTTTATTAATTATTTCCACTTTCATTACTCCTTTTATGTTATTATTTAGTTGAAGAATATGACAAAATTGTAAGAAACATATCTAATTTTTCTTCTTTTTCTTAACCCAAATTGACAAAAAAAATGTTAAGTGTTCGCTTTTGTTCTGCTTTTGCAATGGCTTTCTAGGTAGCTAGGCATTTATATCAGAATTTATTGGACTAAATTTGTTAAGAGGATCTGCCTTGTATTTAGCTCTGCATCTTATTGCCTGATTTTTTTC
Source organism: Pueraria montana var. lobata (assembly GCA_026413185.1). Classification (NCBI taxonomy): domain Eukaryota; kingdom Viridiplantae; phylum Streptophyta; class Magnoliopsida; order Fabales; family Fabaceae; genus Pueraria; species Pueraria montana. The sequence goes on along the minus strand of CM048650.1, from coordinate 63,596,765 downwards.
CACTTTTATTACTCCTTTTATTAATTATTTCCACTTTATTATTCCTTTTATGTCATTATTTAATTGAAGAATATGACAAAATTGTAAGAAACATATCCAATTTTCTTCTTTTTCTTAACCCAAATCGTCAAAAAATGTTAAGTGTGTGCTCTTGTTCTGCTTTTGCAGTGGCATTCTAGGAAGTTAGGCATTTAAATAAGAATTTATTGGACTAAATTTGTTAAGAGGATCTGCCTTGTTTTTAGCTCTGCATCTTATCGCCTGATTTATTTCCACTTTTATTACTCCTTTTATTAAAAGATTAAATAAATTTAATTCTCAAATAAAATATTTATTTATTTATTTATAAGGCAGAACGGTTAAACCCTAGTAACATCGGGCTATATATATATTCACTGTTCAGGAAGGTGCATGTGTTGAGAAGTACAGAATTTTCTACACCAAAAAAAACAGAAGTACAGAAACATGCAATCAGAGATGCAACCATGGTCGCCACTCCTCTGTAACGAACTCATTGAGTATATCTTGTCATGGCTTCCAGTGAAATCTTTGATCCAATGCAAGTGCGTGTGCAAGGGATGGAACTCCTTGATGTCCGATCCCTATTTCATCAAATTGCACCTTCGCAAATCTGCTGCAAAGGACGATTTGGAACACCTCCGGTTGATCACAAATGTCTACTTCAGATCTATCCCTACAATCTACAAGGAATCGTGCACTGTAAGTTCCTTGTTCCATTCCCTACAAATTGAAAGATCCTTATTTAATTACCCAAACATTTTAGATTCTTTTGGAATTTGTAACGGAAAAATGGACAAGTACCTTCTGGTCGGTTCATGTAATGGGTTGCACTGCGAGGTAAGTAAAAGATCAGAAGGATACCATGTTCAGTTTTTGAACAAGGCTACAAGGGTAATATCCAGAAAATCGCCAACGCTGTGTTTTTCCACGGGCAGCAGCTGTGGTAGAACACAGTTTGGGTTTGGCTATGATCCTTCAAGTGACAATTACAAGGTGGTAGCAATGGCGTTGACTCGGCTTTCATGTGATCAATCAGTAAAAACTGAGATGAAAGTTTATGGCATGGGTGACAGTTGTTGGAGAAACCTTGATGGTTTTCCTGATCTTTGGTCTTTACCTAAAGTTGGTGGAGTGTATCTGAGTGGAACCCTTAATTGGGTTGTTATGACAAATGATGCTGCTAAACTTGAAATGGTAATTATTTCTGTTGACCTGGAGAAGGAGACGAGCAGATCATTGTTTCTGCCTGACATTAATCTTTGCTTTGTTGATCTAAATATTGGAGTTTTTAGAGACTCACTGTGCGTTTGGCAAGATTACAACCACACCCATCTTGGCATATGGCAAATGAGGGAGTTTGGAGACGACAGGTCTTGGATTCAATTAATAAATTTTTGTTATCTCCGTCTTCAAATTCATTCTTTTGAATCACAACCAATGTTTCTCCCATTGTGCATGCCTAAGAATGGGGACATCTTCATGCTGATGTTCACTAGCAACGCTGGTGAATACCGAACGATTTTCTATAACCAGAGGGATGATAAGTTACAACTTTCTAGCATTCCTGCACATAGCTTCAGAACTTTGATGGGGCTCAACCTCAAGATTTTTACCGAAAGTTTGGTCATACCTTATTGAAATCAAGGTCGAATAGGCTGCTGTTTACTATTTTATTTACCTGAATTTATGACTTTCTTTGTCTATGATTAATTTAATTATTTAAATGTAAATTACTAAGTATATAAACTTCACAATGAGTGAAAAATAATTCCCGAAAAAATTCATTTTAGATGCATATAATGTCCACTCTGCAAGCAAAACCATTGGTGACCACCATTCATTCTTTCATGGTAGGAGTTGTGGATTATTTATTTATTTATTTATTTTTGTTAATGATTTTGTGCCTTCTCTTGCAAAGCATTTATTTTAAATAATATGTTGTTCTTTATATTGGCATAATGAGAAATAACTAAAATTGTGTTTATGAAAAGAAAACTATAATAACAAATAGAACTCAATGTTTAGAAAAAAATAATTTTGAAGAATATTTTTTTTATCTAATATATGGCCAATGAATCTCTCCTATTACTACTAGATTGCAAAAGGACAGGATGCAAATGTTAATTAGTTCTACCTAGACAAATTGGGCAAAAATAAAAAAGTCTATGGCAAAAATAAAAATGAAAATTGATTATCTATAACAAGTCTCAAATTAAAGAAATACCACGTGACATCACAATGACTATTACCCAAAAACAAAAATAATTTTCGAATGAATTAAACATAACTAAAGAATTAACTCTATATGGTGGTGGCTAAATTTTTTTTTTACTAAATAAACTAATAACCTACCGCTCGATGATCTCTTGGACTCAGGGGAGGGGATTAGTCCCATGGCTTCCAGCTATGCGTACACCGTCCTTTCAGCAAAAAAAAAAAAAAGAATATAAATTCCATTAGTCATTTTTTTACAATTCTGCAATTTAAATTTCAATACAATTACACTAACTGATAAGGGCATTAGTTGGAGAATAATTAAAGGCTTAAATAAATTTTAGGTCCCTGATAAATTTCCAAATTTTGCTTTTTGAGTCCCTGATAAATTTTTTCGTTGTTTTGAGTCACTGATATATTAAAAATTTTGTTTTTGGTCCCTGCCATTAGTTAAGTGATGACATGGCACCATCTCAATGGTTGATATATATTGGGAAGATCTGTTTGGATGGTGCCACATCATCATTTAATAGGGACCTAAAAGTTATTTAAGCCATAATTAAATTCAATACAATTTAAACTATAATAACAAATAGAACTCAATGTTTAGAAAAAAATAATTTTGAAGAATATTTTTTTTATCTAATAAATGGCCAATGAATCTCTCCTATTAGATTGCAAAATGGTCAGTAGTAAAAGATGTATTAGAAAGAATGTTTTGGGGAGTATGCTCCTCCTTATTTTGAAAATAAGTGTACTCACTTTTGTTTGATTTTTAGTTCTGTTACTATTTTCTTCTTTGCCTTGTATTTTCACTCTGCAACGCCGAGTACGAATTCCGTGCTTCTCATATCTTTCACCTTCTACTAAAGATCAACATTGAAGTCTTTCTCCTTATGACAATAAAACTGCAAAACTTTTTTTTTTTTTTAATAAAATTGGTGATAATATAAAAAACCAAAGATGAGAAACAAGTTAAAAAAGTTGATGTTGCAATTCATTCTTTCATAGCATGTCAAATAGGAAAATAAAAAATAAGAAATGAATGGGGAAGTGGGTGTGGTTATGGGATTTTGAATGTAGTAGCTTTGGATTACTCATCATACTCCTGAATCTCCTACCTATGTACTAGACACCCATGGTGCTGTAGTTCAAGAGGATTTGTGTGTTTTATCCAGTCTTTGGGGCAATCGAGTAGAACAAGAAGATGATGCCCAACCTCAATCTCCCAAGAATATACTGCAAGAAGAGGGCTTCACTATACACCTCTCCAAGTCACAGCGTAAGAAGCTAAACAAGAAAAAGAGACAGCAAGACACTGATGTTTTGGAATGCTTGTGGCCTGGGTAATCTAGACATGAGATTAGTCCTAAAGGAGTTATGCTCCCAACATAAACCAGATCTTTTGCTACTGGCTGAACCCTGGATCTTACCTAATCTTACCTGGTATAGACTTGGTCTTAAACTGGTTTTTGTTAACGATAGGGGTGCCTTGAAACCAAATTTATGGGTTCTATGTAATTCCAATATCTCTCCTTCTGTGATTTCTATTTCCAATCAGTTTATTGCTTTGTCATTTCTGGTGGATAACCAATCTTTTTTTATAGCCGGGAATTACGCATGTACCACTTACATTTTAAGAAGGCAACATTGGCTTGATTTAACCTCTTTACAAAGCTCTTTTCAGTGTCCCTGGATGTTTGTAGGATATTATAATGCTATTCTTGGAGCCCATGAAAAATGGGGTGTGTTACGGATATTGAGTTGTTGACTGGCCCAAAGGCACTACATAGGTCAAACAACCCTATTAGTGGACCAACTAAGCAAAGTGAGCCCAAACTCCAAAGGCCCCAACCTATGAAGACTGCATCAGTTTGGATGAAGGATTATGTGAAGAAGTAAACAAATGACACACATCTATAGAATTGACTTAATCCAATAATTGTCAATTACCCTTTGTATTTGAGGAAGTTGTTATTAGATTCCTTTTTGTTAGTGGTAGGGACAAATGTCTATCAATCTGTTAGAGAGAAGAATTTCACCTATATGTAATTATGACATGAATGAAAGGGGCAGAAAATCATTACTTGAAAAGTTTACTTCTCAAAATTCTCTTTCCTAATTTCTAGAGTCCACTCCTACTCGAAAGGAGCATTCACCTACCCCTATCATTTGGTGCTCTTGTTGCTCACCTTGCCTCCCACAAAATCCGAAAAGAACCAGGACGATCTCCTTCAACAATGCCTTGTGCAGATGAAAGAGATGCAACTTCAAATGCATCAATAGTATTCCACCATGACATTTGAGCTAGCCACCTTTAAGGAGCAAGTTCAGCTTTCCACATCGTACTCCCCTTCTGGTCTTCGTCCTATGCCCGTTCAAGTTGCGAAAGTGACTCTCACCCCTTTTGATGGCTCGAATCCCCTTGAATGGATTTTTCAGGCAGAATGGTATTTTGAACTTACTCAGACTCCCTTGCCTCAACGCCTTTCATTGGTCCCCTTCTTTATGCAAGGCCCTACTCTTACTTGGTTCAAATGGCTTCATGCCAACAACCAACTCTCTACCTGGGAGGGCTTCATCAGATCATTAGAGTTACGGTTCGGTCCTTCATCCTACATTAACCATCAGGCCGCCCTCTTCAAACTCCAACAGACTGGTAATGTTACGGAGTATCAACAACAATTTGAGACTTTTTCCAATCGCGTGGTTGGCATGAACCCCGAGTCCCTACTCAATTGCTTTATTTATGGTCATTGGTCTGATATTCAAGTCGAGTTAGCAATTTATCAGCCTTATTCCTTGGCACAGGCTATTGGGTTAGCCCGTTTGGTGGAAGATAAGCTCTGGTATACGCGTCCTCCATTTATACGATCCTTCAAATCATCCCCATCTTCTCAAACGTCACAATCTCCTTCCATTTTGGGTTCCCCCCTGTATCTTCTCCGACAACGTCAGTGCCCATCTGTCATGTGAACTCCACTATCATTGCGGAACGCCGAGCTAAGAGGTTGTGTTTTAATTGCGATGAAAAATTCAGCCCGGGTCATCGTTGCAAGCAGAAACAATTCTTATTGTGGTTATGTGATGATGTGTCCAATGACGAGTCAGAACCTCCACTGTTGGATCTCGGACCTAAGACAACGGATACTTTCGGGCACGTCATGATACCATTGATGAAATCAACATCTGGGGGTGAACACTTTCATTTATCTCTAATGGCACTCCGAGGACCACATTCTTCACGGACTTTGCAGGTTACTGGTCGTATTCAGGAACTTGAGGTCACAATCCTTATCGATTCTAGAAGCTCCCACAACATTTTACAATCTCGTATTGCAGAGTTTTTTGGTCTTCCGATGGTGGCTATTAAACCCTTATTCGGTGGTGGTGGCACTACAAGGAATAAGACATTTAGTAACAGCAAAAAATTGTAGGTATAAGACAAAAAACCGTAGGTATATTCCCAAAAACCTATTCCAACGGACATTTATTTCCGTCATTTATAATTCGCTATACCTACGATTTGTTTCTATCACTATAGATTTTAGTGACAGTATTCAAGACTATTGGAAAAGTACTTTACCATGTACCTACAATTTTTATACCATTAGTATAGGTTTTAATGACCAATAATAATTTTCTATACCTACCATTTTAACGTTGTTGCTATAGACTATAGTGATGAAATTTAAAATTGTTAGTAGAAAATGATGACATATACCCACAACTTATCTTCCATTAGTGTAGGTTTTAGGCAGCAAAATGGGCTAGCCAACCCGATGCAAGTTGTGGTCTATAGTGGACCAGCCTAAAAAAGTCCAAATTCGATAAAATGAATTCCAAGCTAGATAAAAGCCTTTTTTTTAGCGAGTTTTGTAGACTAAGCCCAAATCGATCTAATATAGTTCGCACTTGATTTGAATTCAAATTTTAAACCCAATCAATAGATTGCATCGAGCAGGTTTGAACAATCCATTTGGTCACCTCTAGCTTTTAGTGAAAATTATAATTTATTATATTCACATTTAAGATTCGATCAATAATTTTTAGTGACTGTTTATATGTTTTAGGTTTAATTTATTATCTTTTATAAAACATTAATCCAATTTAAAGATCAATATACAATAAATAAATAAATTTAACAACCAAAATAAAATAAAACTTCAATCATATTAAAAATTAACATGCCCCAAACTTTAGACATGTTCATCTAAAAGTCGCATAATTGAGTAAACTATACACAAAGTATCATAACTACTTGAAAAATCACAAAGAAATATCTACATAAATGATGTTTATAAAAAACTACTAGTGTAGTTAGACTTAATCAACAAGTGTGCGTCAGTTTAGCCTCATAATCTTTGAACTCTCCAGCATGCAACTAGCCAATTCTGTTGAATCGAGTTATGGTCCAATCTATTAATTATGGTTATTTTATTATAAAACTGAGTATTTAAATTCTCTAGTAAATGCGATGTATTTGTCCATTTGTGTTATTTGTTGACTTTAATTTTGAGGCATAGGGAATGTTCGGTCTCATCTTTGCGCAGGCATAAGCAGATAATGTCACCAAATGTTCTTAGTGTCTTCCTTGTAATAAAAATGTGGAATACCTGAATAAGTTTTGGAGGTCAAAATGATTTAATAGACTACGAATTAACTTATGATGTATATATTAGTCTTATTCTACCTCAATTCAGTGTTCAATGGCAAGTATGATTTTCTTTTCTCTATCTGAAATGTCTACTCTTCTGCCTGGATTTGGATCCTCTAAGAATGGAATGTGCACTTAGTAAAATCCAGAAATTATAAGATTTGACACAAATTAAAGTCAATGACTTAGTTTAATTTCATGGGTAAAATATAAACAACACAAGAATACAAAAATGTAAAATTGAGAAGCAAGTTCCAAGAATATCTAGATTTTGGTTTCTGTCAAACAGTTAATGATCTTCTGTCGGTAGGTGTGTGTTTGGAATGAATTTACTAATGTCGGTTTGTAGTAAACATGTATTAGGTCATTGGTAAGTGTTGAAAGAGAGAAAAACAAATGCTAGAGATGCTGAAACAGTGTGTTTTAACAACACAATGGAGTCCGCTTTATATAAATTTAATGCAACAAATGCAAATAAATATAGGAGATAATATTCCTTTTTTTATTGACAGAGGAGATAATATTCCTATTAACATGATAAGATAGGCCTATAATTACAAAGATCCTACTTAAATTAAATAAAGGAACAAATCATAATAGAAAATAAAAGTAAATCCTAACATATCATATAGGATACTCTAAAATATTCTAAAAGTAAATCACTCGTGCCTTTTACACCCTATTTGGTAAAGAGGAAGGAAATAGAGGGAGTGAAAATAGGTAGGAGAGAGAAATAGATAAAAAATGAAGTGAAAGTATGGATTGCTTGGTTTAAGAGGAATAAAAGAGAAATAATGTGGAAATAAAATTATGAGGTTGTTTAGTTTGAAAGAAAGAAAAATAAAGAAATTAGATTATTACTAAAAGTATTATTTTATCCATAAATATGTATGTAATCATTTTTTTTATCGTAGTCCCCTATAGCTTGCCATATAATTGATAATTATACTATCAGTATAATTGATTATGCTAAAATATAATTGATTTGGTAGAAATCTCAATAAATCAATTAAGGAAGTTAACAATAAGAGATATTGCTTTGTCCTTTTGTTTTATTATAAGCAAGATTTATATATTATATTGCCTCACCAATATCCCTCACAAATAAGTAAAGAGATAAGAACAATTTATCACCATATCCTAAATTCTTTATATATATATATATATATATATATATATATATATATATATATATATATAGTTTAGTGAAATGTCAATAAGCTAATACACCTCCATGATATTTCTTTGCATATGAGAGTGGATATATACTTGTGTGGGACCTACCATTTTTTTAAAATCTATTTTTTGTATTTCTCGCCTACCAAACTAGGGAACTTTGCCGCCTCACCCTTATTTGTCTTTCCCTCTTTGCCGTTTAAGTCCTATTTTATATATGTACCAAAAAAAAAGTGCTAGGGTTAGGGTTTCACTCTTTTATTAAATACTTTCATTTTGCTTTCCCTGGTTCTATCCATTGAAGGATGGATCATTTTGGTCATTGGTGTGCACGACGAAGAACAAGAGGACATTTACAAAACCTGCATTTGAATCTCGATCATGACACCAATTTTGTCAAAGTGAGTGATAAACACTTTTTTTCTTTGCTTGTTGCAAATGATTTATTGAGCTACCTGGCACGCTTCTAGTTTTGCACTTTCAGCCATCAAGATAATTCATTATAAATACATGGCATGTAAATCAAATTGTTAGATTAGGTTCAATTCCTTATGTTTCAGTTGAAAATTGAATATATTGGATTGTATTGTTTTGATTTGAAGAGTCGTGATTTGTGAATTTTAATGGAAGATTTTTTTTGTTGGTGGATGATGCCCTCTATATATAATAATAAAAACCTATGCTAAACGCTAACTTGTTTCTATACCTTCTGGTCAGTTTTACAGTCAACCCAATCCAATGTATCCCCGGGTCGACAGTGCATTAATCCATGTCATAGCTTATTTTCTAGCCTTTGCGCCTCTTTGGCTTAAGGCTGGAGGGTTGTGTACCCTCCGGGTCGGGTTAACCAATCATGCCGACCTGACCAATGAAGAGCTATTGTAAAACCCAATCTCACATAATCATAACAGCCCAAAGCATGGGGGGAAAGGATTTGGCACATTACTAGTGATCAACCTCTAACCTTGGAAGATCGGACGATGAGTCTAAGGGATAAAAAGGACCTAACTGACTAGGTAGAGGCATAGATTACACTTTGAATGCTCTAGCTAGGTCGTTTCAAACCCTAAGAGGAAACCTATACCGGAACAATTTCGGTATTACTTGTCAAAGGTTCTTGCATAATTATAAGTTTATTTTCATTTTTTTATTACGTTAATTAAATTATTTTCCAGGTCACTAAACTATTTGGCAATTTTTAATTAGGCACTGAACTTTTTTTTTTTTTCAATTGAGTCCTTAAATTTGTATTTGTCTTTGGATTGAGTCCTTCTTTCTAACTATCGTTACAGAAAATTAATTGTCTGAGTTAGTTGTGTAAGTTTGCAATAAAGTTGCTGTATAGTGAACTTTGGAGAGGCTTGTGAGAGAATACTTGGGTTCAATGGACCTACAGAGGTGAGAATACTGGTTGAAGAACCTAACTAAGAATATTGGGCTCAGAAGGTTCAGAACCTACAGAGGTGAGAATATTGGGCCCACTAGAGGTGAGAGTACTCGGTGCATATTTGCAAAGGTGACAATACTAGATTTAGGGGCTATCAGGTCCTGTGGTTAATTTTCTGTAACGACGGTTAGACAGAAGAACCCAATTAAACCCAATTAAAAAATAAATACAAGTTTAAGAACCCAATTGAAAAAAAAAGGTTAGGGACCTATTCAAAGATATTTATTTATTATAAATTTAATTATAATATAATTTATATATTATTTTTTCACAAAATATTAAACAATATTTATTCATTATGAATTTTAATTTTATAAAATAAATATTTATCATGTGTAATGCACAATGCGCAAAATAAAATACTATCTTCTGCTTAGATAAAAATGTATGTGAATCTACATATGAGCTTGTGTCATGTAATTATCTAATAGTGTCATTTCATTCACTTAGTTCTATGAAGACTTAACTACATCTATAAGCCATTGAAAAGAAGCCTCTCGTATGCTTTGACAGCTCGAAAAGAAGTTTCTCATAACCCAATTTGTACTCTCGAAATTGTTGTTTTTTTTTTTGTACAATGGACGCACTGAGGTTCGAACCTATAACCTCATGCATTTTACCCCAACTCCCATGATTAGGCCGACCCTAGTGGATTGAAATAGTTGTTAATCACGTGTATTCACATCCTTGGAGACATTTCTTTTAGTTGAAAGCTTCTAGTCATTGTTAGCGTATCAACTTTTGATCTTTGAGGATCAAATTTGACTCATAGAATGTAATATGAATAAAAATGTTCACCGTAAAGAGTTGGACCATTTGTTGTTAGAGAGCTTGATTATCTTTGACTCACTAGGTTCACTCGAGCAGACTTGGCAAGCTTAATTAATGGCGCTTAATTAACTTGTGCAAGCTTGCACATGATAGAAAAATCGATTTATTTATAAGGCAAAAGAGTTAAACCCTAGCAACAATGGGATACATATATTCACTATTCACAAAGGTGAATTTGCTGAGAAGTACAGAATTTGGACTCAGAGTTTTTTTTTTATTAGCAAAGAACATAATGTGTGTGTGTGTGTGTGTGTGTGTGTGTGTGTGTGTGTGTGTGTGTATATATATATATAGAGAGAGAGAGAGAGAGGTATTAGGAATACCCAAACTTTTACAAAATAAAAAGAAGCTATGTAGCCTTCCTTCGCACACAATCCAAGGCTGGTTATGTAATAGTTATGTAAAATTTAGATTCAGAGTGTGTTGGCACTTCGCACAAAGCACAGGTACATGCGATTAAAGAACCATCCATGGTTGCCACTTCTTTGTATGAACTTGTTGAGGAAATCTTGTCATGACTTCTGGTGAAATCTATAATCCAATTCAAGTGCGTGTGCAAGGGATGGAACTCCTTGATCTCCGATCGTTCTTTCCTCAAATTGCACCTTTGCAAATCTACTATAAAAGACGATTTGGACCACCTTCGATTGATAACAAATGTGTACTTTGGATCTATCCCTAAAATCTATAACGAATTGTGCACTGTAAGTTCCTTATTCCAATCCCTGGAAATTGTAGAAGCCTTATTTAATTCCCAAGATATTAGAGATTCTTTTAGAATTTGTAACAATAGAAAGGACAAGTACCTTATGGTCGACTCATGTAACGGGTTGCACTATGGGGTTAGAGAAAGATTAGAAGAATATCACTTATAGAAAAAAAAACATAGTATCCTTTTGATCTTTCTCTAACCCCACAGTGCAACCCGTTACATGTGTCGACCAGAAGGTACTTGTCCTTTTTTCTGTTACAAATTTTGAAAGAATCTCTAATATCTTGGGAATTAAATAAGGCTTATACAATTTCTAGGGAATGGAAAAAGGAACTTACAGTGCACGATTCCTTATAGATTTTAGGGATAGATCCAAAGTACACATTTGTTATCATTCGGAGGTGTTCCAAATTGTCCTTTGTAGTAGATTTGTGAAGGTGCAATTTGAGGAAAGCACGATCGGACATCAAGGAGTTCCATCCCTTGCACACGCATTTGAATTGGATTAGAGATTTCACCAGAGTTGTGACAAGATTTCCTCAAGAAGTTCATACAAAGAAGTGGCGACCATGGTTGGTTCTTTAATCGCATGTACCTGTGCTTTGTGCAAAGTGCCGACACACTCTGAATCCAAATTTTACAGAACTATTACATAAGGAAGACTACATAGCTCCTTTGTTTTGTAAAAGTTTGGGTATTCCTACACACAAACACACATTATGTACTTTGCTGATAAAAAAAACTATATATATAAGTGTTTGGAATACCCATACCCAAACTTTTACAAAATAAAGAAGCTATGTAGCCTTCCTTCCCACACAATCCATGGATGGTTATGTAATAGTTATTTAAATTTGGATTCAGAGTGTGCCGGCACTTCTAAGCATAGGTACATGTGATTAAAGAACCAACCATGGTCGCCACTTCTCTGTATGAACTTCTTGAGGAAATCTTGTCATGACTTCTGGTGAAATCTCTGATCCAATTAAAGTGTGTGTGCAAGGGAAGGAACTCCTTAACATCTGAGATCGTTCTTTCCTCAAATTGCAACTTCGTAAATCTACTACAAAAGGATGAAAGGACCACCTTCGATTGATAACAAATGTGTACTTTGGATCTATCCCTAAAATCTATAAGGAATCGTGCACGGTAAGTTCCTTATTCCTTACAGATTTTAGGGATAGATCCAAAGTACGAATTTGTTATCATTCGGAGGTGTTCCAAATTGTCCTTTGTAACCGATTTGCAAAGGTGCAATTTTAGGAAAGCACGATTGAACATCAGGGAGTTCCATCCCTTACACACGCATTTGAATTGGATTAGAGATTTCACCAGAATTTGTGACAAGATTTCCTTAACAAGTTCATTGTTGGGATTTTGGCAACTGTACCAAATCGTGCAAGTAACAAAGTGATAAGTCAAGTATCGTCCCCAGAGGGACTTGTATGATAATTTGGTAATTTTAGTAAATTAAGTAGACTACGAATATTGAGAGAATTTAAGTAACCAAAATTAAAAGCAAGGGCATAAAAATAAACAGAAAAATAGAAGGAAATTTGGTTTTGGAAATTTAGCAAACACTTGGTGTGTGTAGAAAATGTGATTTAAATCAATTAAAATAAATCGTCGGGGTTTAACTTCGTTGGACTTCCTAACATGCAATCACTACTCACTCCTTTTCAATTAAATTTTAGTTATCATCAACCCACAAAATTATTCAAACCTTAATTCCTTAAGCGGAAGAATCTAAATCCCTTGATTCCACTATAAATCCCTTGAATTAGTGCAACCAAGGTAATTGCATTAAGAAAAAGGGTTTTAGTGATGACCAATCCTCTTTACCCTATCCCTAGGCATAAAAATGATTGGTTGTCATCTTCAGTTTGCAATCCAAAAGAATTTTCCAATTACCGATGGAATTAAAGAATCATGCAATTGGTTGATCAGACCAAACATAAGCATTAAGAGTAGAAGAAGAACAATAACAATACTTAATTGAATAAAGAGAATGTAGTAATTACATGAAAATAGTTCCAACTACATTAAATTCCAACGAATAGAAAACTTAGCTACGCATAGCCATAGGGGAAGAAGCAAAAGATGGAGAAAGAATGGAAGATGAATCCGAATGCATCAAAGTCATCATGCAACGTCTTAGATCTCTCTTCCTTTCAACACTCAAGGTTCGGAACCCTAGGCTAGAACATAAAATACCTATTTAAAGCTATGGGTCAATAAGGGTTCAAGCCCAACAGAAAACAAAACAGAAAAATAAAGATTATTTTCGCAGAGCTCGATGCACTGGTACACGAATATTTGCACAGCCAATGCAACTTTTTGTCTTCAGAATTTCAGCAAATTTTAAAGCTTGCACAGGTGCAGAACTTAGTTGAACAAGTGTATTCCAAGGCTTCCCACAAGCTTCTTTTGCTTCCACAAGACCTTCAAGGCTTTAAACTTCAACCCATTTGATCCTTAACGCATTAATCACTCTTAGGAGATCTCCAAACTTGCTCCACACTTCAACAAAGTTCCTAAAAACACAAGAAACAACCGAAAATCAAGTGTAAAAAGGGTAAAATTAAAAATTTCTAACTAAACTAAGCTTCTATTAAAAACTTAACTAAAACGAAGATAAACAAAGCTCAAAAGCATTAAAGATATCAAATAATTGCCCCTAAACTACTACAAAATGTAGGAATATAAAGCAATTATCATTCATACAGAGAAGTGGCGACCATGGTTGGTTCTTTAATCGCATGCACCTGTGCTTTGTGCAACACGCCGGCACACTCTGAATCCAAATTTTACAGAACTGTTACATAACCATCCATGGATTGTGTAGGAAGGAAGGCTACATAGCTCCTTTGTTTTGTAAAAGTTTGGGTATTGGTTAAAGAGGCACTAAGATGGGGCATTGGCAATGGTTAAAAAATTTGAGTTTTGGGCAATCCTTGGTTAAGGGATCATTTTTTTTAAGTCAAAAAGGCATGCAACATGATAGAAGTGGCAGCCATCGATCCCAAATATGTTGGCACCGCTACCCTTACCTATCAAAAGTAGCACGCCTAAATATATTAATAAAAGGAGAGAGAACATATAACTTCATGGGGGGACAAAAACCAAACCCATGATGAAAACTAAGTGAACCTGTAACTAGGGAGACCAATCCTACACGATTGAACTCTTGAGAAATGTAAGTTGGAACACTATATATCCCACCATAAAAAAACCATGAATGTGAACAACATGGGAGGCAAGTTTATCAGCACACATATTTCCCTCCCTATAAATATGACTAGCAAAAAAAATTCGTATTTTGAGTAAGCAGAAGACAATTCTTCCACTTGTTATAAATCTGCCAAGGGAAGATACTCTCTGTTTTAAAAGCCGCCACCACAAGAGTAGAATCACATTCAAGCCAAAGGTTTTTCCACCCTCCTGAAGCTGCAATCGCTATCACCTTCATGGCTCCAAAAAGTTCAACATGGAGGGCAAAATTAATATTTAAATAAAGCATCACAAAAAGAGAGTTCGCTATTCACAAAAATTCCTCCACAACCTGCCCTTCCTGGGCTACCTTTTGTAGCACCATCTGTGTTGCATTTGATCTAGTAATGGATTGGTGGTCTCCAGTCAACTTGTTTGATGAGCTGCGACTTTCTTGGATGACCCTTTATGGAGAAGAATTTTTGATGGAAGATGACATGGTTCCCTTTGAATTGTTACCAGTGAACTGGACATTGGCACTAATAAGAGATTTAGTAAGGTGAGGCTGATATCTTTTATTTTCAAACTTTATCTGATTCCTGCTTTGCCAAATGGCCCAAAAAGTGTTGACGGTTGCAGAAATGATAATGTCAAGAATTTGGGAAGACTAGTTCTTAGAACACATTGAAAGAATTGCAATAATGGAAGAACAATCAATTCTTTGTCCAATAATTTGGAGCAGCTGTATATTAAGGGATCCTAATCCTTTCATTACTAGTCCTATGAACAATAATTTGGAGCAGCTGTATGTTCGTGATTTACTTGATCAAAATACAGGTTCATGGAAACAAGGTTTGATCTGTTCTTCATTCAATTCCAGAGATGCTCATGTCATTATGTCCATGCCTTTATACAATCATGCTGAAGAGGACCAGTTAATTTGGAGATTCAGTAAAGATGGTTGTTATTCTGTTAAGTCTGAATATTATCATGTCATGGAATCATTGATAGATAATTGCTCTCTTCGGGTTCCTGGTAATCGGAGGTTAATTTGGAATTTATAGATCCCACAAAGAATTAAAATGCTGTTGTGGTGTATAGCTCATGGTGTTTTGCTCTACCATTTGTCCTTATTGCAGCGACTGTTTAGAATCAGATTGGCATGTCTTGGTACATTGTTCTTATGCTAAGCAAGTTCGGTAGCATTCTTCAGTATGGAGTGCATTGCAGAATATTTATGATAGTGTTGAAGGTATGGATGACATCATTTTTAAGCTTCTGGCGATGCTATCTCAATCTGATGCAGTGGAATTTGCTACCATGATTTGGTGCATTTGGCGTCGCAGAAATGAAAGAGTGTGGGAAGGCCTTACAAAACCAGTTCTTATCTCCATCGATCAGTATCGCTTGTGACTTCGTTCATCAGTGGCAGCAAGCTCATGCATCCTCACATGATTTAAACACTTTGCCTCTGACATCAAACACTGCTGGGTGGACTAAACCAGATTCTGGAACGTTAAAGTGCAACATCGATGCCTCCATTTTTCATGATCATGGTACTTATGGAGCTGGTATGTGTATCCGAAATAACTTAAGCCATTTTGTTATCACCAAAACATTGTGGAAGTATGGTTCCCCACCATCTTATGAAGCAGAAGCAGTAGCCCTTCATGAAGCCCTCTCCTGGATAAAAGATTTGAATTTGCAGAATGTGATTGTGGAGACAGATTGCAAACACGTTGTTGATTACTTGAATTCAGCAAATGCCAACCAAACTGAGCTAGGAACAATTGTTAAAAACTGCAGGCAGCTCCTTAGTCAGATGGAAAACATTAAGGTTCAATTTACTCGGAGACAAGCCAATTGTGTCGCTCATGTTCTCTCTAGGGCATCTCGATTATATGCTAGTCGCCATGTTCATGATTTCATTCCAACCTATATTCATTCTCTTGTTATCAATGAAATGAGATAAGTCTTCTCCTTTCAAAAATATATGAAGTTTTGATTTTTTTTTTTTGAGAAAACATTTTATCATCTGAATTGTTAAATTTTACACACAGGTATGAATTTTCTGCGTGAAAGTATATTAATATTTGAATTGCTAAAAAGAGCATACTTCATTTTAATTGTCATACCTTTCTCTAATTTTTTATTATAGTAATTTTAATATGAATATTTTTCTTTATAGTCTCTTCTGACCTAACTAATAATTTATTGAAGATTTTTTTATCTCAGAAAATTTAAATTTTTATCTAATTTAGATTTAATTACATGAAAAAAAATAACGAAAGTAATTCATGTATTTATTTCTTTTTTTTTTTCATTAAAATTACTCCCTCTGGTCCCTATTATAAGGCATCGTTTTGAAAAAATTGGTGGTCCTTAATATAAGGCATTTTACAGTTTCTATTAAACTATTTTTTTTTTTTACCTTATGTACCCCTATTAAAGATTATGAGTGGGGAAGAAGTGGACTATAGGGATACTCAAAATTGAGTTAAGGGATCAAAGTACCCATTTTGTTTTCTACCTGGGTTTTTCAATTTCTGAACTATTGAATTAAAGTATTTCATTTATACTAATTAATTGAGTTCAAATATAAAATAGATCTGCATCTGTATTGTTATTGAATAATGAGAAGAGAATTTAAGAATTCATTAATAACTATTCTCTCTCATACGTTTTGACCCTCCATCTTCCATTATGCCATTAATCAATAAATTCATTAATAATTATTCTCTCTCATACAATTTAATGATGATTAATGAGGGTAAAATTGGGAGATTAGTAAAAAAAATTAAAAAAATCAATAAAATCAATTGAATTAATTACTTTTATTGGTCTGTGTAATTTTTGTCCAAAGTGCCTTATAATAGGGACCAGAGGGAGTATATTTGGAGTGCATTTTATTTTAGTGTTTGTTAATAGTTTTTTACTTCATTGTTATAATAATTTTAAAACTTGTTTTTTTTTTTATAGAAAAACTTCTTATTGTTAAATTTTTACATATTCATTCATTTTGATCATTGTTATACATTTTATTTTTAATGTAACTTACTAAAAATATATTAAAATTATTTATTTTCATCTTGATCATTGTTATATTTCATACAGTTAGATCATTATTCATACAGTTAGATTACCATGTTATTTTTTTCATCTACTCTATTAATTCCATTTACAAATTATTTTTCATATTAATTATAAAATATATTATATTCTTCAATTATATACTTCAATATTTTTTAGTTATTAAAATGAAATATGATATAAACAATATTTAATTATTTTCGTAAACTAAAATCCCTTGCATAGCACAGGTCCACAAACTAGTTGATCTAATGGTATCAGTTCTAATTAATGACATTCAGTTAGTTCTTTTAAAGATTAAGTACTAACTACGTCTACAACCCATTGAAAAGAAGCCACTCATCCTTTGAGAGATCGAAATTTATGTACAAATTTGTTCTCTCTTTTGATGGTTGTTTACTATTAATCCAATTTGTACATTACAAATAGTTTTTAATCACATGTATTAATGATCTTGGAGTCACTTCTCTTAGTTGAAAACTACTGGGCAATGTTAACCTATCAACTTTTGAGCTTTGAAGATCAGATTCGAGTCCAAGAGTGTAATTTGAAGAAAAAGTTCACTGTAAACAGTTGGACCATTTGTTGCTAGAGAACTTGATTATTTCAACTCGCCAGGTTCACTAGAGTGGACTTGGCTTTAACTTTTTGTGAGTACTTCAAATTCCATTCTTAAATATCAAATTGATATGAAAAACATGATCAAATCTTTCACAATTTTTATTAGTACAAAGATTAGCTTCACATGAATATTCTTTGTAATAACAAATGATTTTTATTAAATATATGTTGCAAAATTTTAATTAAATATCCACATGTCATTATTTAGTTGAAGAATCTGTTGACAAAATTATGAGAAACATATCTAATTTTTATTAGTACAAAGATTAGCTTCACATGAATATTCTTGAGCACTCCTCTCTTTTGGTTGCCTTGTTTTGATTAGGACCACTGATATTACCAAGTTCTGTACTTCAGAAATTTACTTGTGTCTTCTGAAGAGCTTGTTGTTTTAGATTCAGTGCTCCAGTACATTGATGCATGACGTCTTCCTTTGTTGCTTCTGGTGCATGCTTATGAACTGTGTAGACTTTTCTCTTTTCAGTCTTCTATCATATAAAGCTTTTGATATCTACACTTTGACTTAGAAAACATGACTGCCCTTCTGCTTTTGGTATTCTTCTTCTGAATTTGAACATATCTAGAGACGGAACTAGGAAAATTTCTTTGGGGGGGGGGGGGGGGGGTACACAAAAATTTGACACATGTCTTATTAGTAGTCTTAATGATTTCGTGTTTGGCTATGGCTCGCACAATATCACCAATCGATGACATTGTACATGCATGACAGAATAGATTTGAAATTAAAGGTCTATTGATCCAATTGTTGACAATTAATTATTTCAACATAGAAAATCAAGTTAATATTGTTGAAATGGTTTTTCTTAATGACAACGTATCTATTTTACTATTATTATTATTTCCTCAAATCAATGGTAATTTATTTATATTATATTATTTGTAGTGTGGTAGGATTCATGCAAAGAGGCCAACAATTGTAAAGATTAAAAAGGACAAAGTGCTTGGAATCAACTAAATTTGTATATTATATTATTTTTTGCAAGATTTTTTTTTTGGAATAAACTAAAAGTGTAAATTGATTTTTAGTATTTTTTTTTCATTTATATCTTGATTCAATTGTTATGAATTTTTACTTTTTGTCTGTTGTACTACACTATTTAAGAATGATTGCTATATCAAAAGCTACAAACATGATTAGCTTATCTATCATTACACGTGTTGCATAAATATTATAATTACAATAATATTAAAGAAAGTACACATTAGAAAATAATGTTTACAAAGATCTTCATATATATACTTATGTTTATAATAATATTTAAATTACAATGATGAGTATTATTTTTTTTTTTTGAGAGGACAGTGATGAGTATTATTTGGAATAAACAAAAAGTGCAAATTCATTTTTAGTATTATCTTTTTTATTTTTTTCATTTATATCTTGATTCAATTGTTATGAATTTTTACCTTTTGTTTTTTGTACTACACTATTTAAGAATTATTGCTAAATCAAAAGCTACTAACTTGATTAGTTTATCTATCATTACACGTGTTGCATAAATATTATAACTACAATAATATTAAAGAAAGTTCACATTAGAAAAGAATGGTTATAAAGATGTTCATATATATATATATATATATATATATATATATATATATATATATATATATATATATATATATATATATATACACACACACACACTTATGTTTATAATAATATTTAAATTACAATGATGAGTATTTTTAATCAAGATTTATAATAGGAGTTATTAATTAACAAAATAACGTCTTTAATAAATATATATTTAAAATATATTTAAATTAAATTCTTACAATAATTTAAGTATAATTTTATTTATTTTTAATAAATTGGTAAATATATTTTATTATAAAGTAAGAAGGTTGAATCATATTTATCTTGCTATTTTATGATTGAATTTTATTTAAATTTTTAGATTAAATTTAATCTTTTATATAATAAATAAATGAAGTTTTGCTGTACTTTTTCCTGTCCAAACTAGGAACACTTTTTTTAGTTATTTTATTTTTTGTTTATTTGATAAATCATACTACCTTTGTCCCTAATTATAAGACGTTGTTGACTAATTTACGCATATTAAGAAAATTAATTAATTTAAGTATTAGCATTAAATTTGTTAGTACTTGTAATATTTTTCCAAATTTCCCTTTAACATTATTGGGAACCCATTCATCTTCTCCAATCTTCATAGGAGAGAGAAAGAGCCAATTTAGAGTAATATTCAATTATGGATTAAAATACATAAGGGAATTGTAGTCAAAAAATAATTAATACACAAGATAGTTGAAATAAAGTCTTATAAAAAGGGACAAGAAAATTTCAAAACTATGTCTTATAAATTACTTAATACTTATTATTAATTACCGCAACAAAAATCACATATTAAAAACTTATTATAAAAAGAAGTACACTATAAATCACATACTATAATTATTAAAAATTTAAAATGATACTAGC
This sequence comes from Pueraria montana var. lobata, assembly GCA_026413185.1. Lineage (NCBI taxonomy): Eukaryota > Viridiplantae > Streptophyta > Magnoliopsida > Fabales > Fabaceae > Pueraria > Pueraria montana. Next base: position 63,576,322 of record CM048650.1, on the reverse strand, counting down.
TACATAATGTTAAACATCTAAATAAAATAAATATAATTATAACATGTGGTTTGGTTTGGTTTTTTTTTAATAAAAACCGAAAACCGAACCAAACCACAAAAAGTATGCGGTTTTTGATATTTTCGGTTTATGCGGTTTTCAGTTTTTTTGGTTCTATTTGGCGGTTTACAAATAGTTTGGTTTGGTTTTGAACATCCCTATTAAAGAGTGGGTTTTTAATATACATTTTATAAAATATTTTATTTTCATTTTTTGTTATTAGGTTTTGGAGAAAGGATAATAGTTTTAATGTAACACCCCTTGTTACATTGTCGCAAAACATACATAAAATGCTTCATATTTACTTTTAATAAAACTCTTAATTAATTTATTTATGGAAAATCATGTAAATTTTTTGTGCATTTCAAACATCAATGAATAAAAGCGGAATTTAAAATATAACCAACATGATGAAAGGAAACATAACATAACCATTAATCAAAGGTGTTCCAACTGTAACATAGTTTGGATGAATACAACTAGAATCAAAATATAAATGAAAGAAATAACTGAAATACATAACGACCATAGAAAGTATAACTATTCAACCCCTCTAACATCATCCTAGCATAGCGGTACCTAACATGCTAATCCCTCCTCTCATCATCAAACTTAATAGGGTGATGGTCATCGCGACAAAGGCGGAAATATGTACCCATCATCGATGTCAGGATTCACAATAGGCTGCTCATAGTAAAGTATGGAATACTCCGGCGGGAAAGGTGAGTTTAGCTAACACCAACGGTATGCCTATCGATGGTAGGTTATGAATGATGAGGTTTCCATGATAGTGATATCTACACTCACCCTTATGGAAAAACAACTACCCCATCAGGTTGAAAGTCACTTCTAGGTTCCACGTTGCTGGGTCCATCTTTGCGCACATGCATACAAAATAAACAGAAAAAGGTATGGAGTGATGTTGTATTCTTTGATGTCATTTCCATGGAAAGAGTTGAGACCTTTCCCACCCCAACACACAAGTAAGAAGTGTATAACATATACCCTAATTTATAGGGAACCTATTATTTTATCTATGTTATCATGGCCATCACCATATCCTCATCACCAACATCATCATCATCATCCTCATCCTCATATGGATCTGTACTTATGGTTGATCAACCTTTGTCACAATTTCATCCTTGGGAAGGGATGGGGAGTAATTATATCTTTGATCTTCATCCAATGTACATTGACCCCAATACCAACTCTTCAGTCATCATAATCAAGTCATATCCTCATTACGCATAATCCACCAGGTGAAACCCCGCAAGAGATATACCCTTCGCTTCATCACAGATAGTCCGGCATTCATCGAAGTGTGCGAGTTGGCTTCATTCATCCTGGCACATGGGTTGCAGCCTACTCCTATGACTCCACGCATTCGCGCCATTCACCCCTTAAGCCCACACAAGGCCATGCCCTAAACCATCTGATAGTAGCTTCCTGCACCACGTCCAATCGTACCTTCCGTCCAACTTGGATAGTCCAAGTCCTCAAGGCTCTACGATACCCATTTTCGGATAATTTTCAAAGAGTTTGTCTTATATGAACAATGGTTGTTCTCACCCTTATAAGTATGATCATCATACACAAATAAACATTTTCATGTATGTAATGGACATGGCACAAGAAGCACAATAATCAATAATAATCTTGGTACACTATCAAGCATTCCAAGGCATAGTAATTTAATACATACATTCTCATGCATTTTAATAGTGACGACATATGATATACGTTCACATATTCATTTGTAATTAGCAAGTCCTTGTAAATAATTATAAAAGGTTCAATAACTTGATAATTAATAATAATTTCATAATTTCATACCATGTCAATATTTATATAAATCATGCGTACACATCATACGTTCATGGGTGAATGTGATAAATACGTCTTTTTTACCAAGATGCAACAATCTCATTATTATAAAATTGTACACGTTATAATAATAACTATTTGTTTTTAGAAAAGTATATTCATTTCTTAAAGCAGTAGCTATTTATAAGTAGTAATTTCTTTCTCCTATTTCATAGTTGAAAATAAATTTGGTATGTATGCACGCACACACACATATAACCATTTTCATTTAACTTGAAATCCTTGTGTATGTTTAATTAAAAGAGTTTAATGGTTATGCACTGTCGGTGTAAAACAGTTTTAGGATATTTATCATAAAAGTCAATAAACTTACCATACATGGTGGGTTGTGATTGGATGACTCTGTAAAACTATTCACTATTAGTGCATAAACCTATTTTCTCTAATTAAAATATGAGGGACCCATTAAATAAAACTTATATAAGCTCTTTATTTAAAAACATGTAACAACCCAATCTGTTACTGTTTGCACCACCAAAATTACTAACTGGCCCAAAAATAGAATCAGGCCAGTATTTCTGTTTGTACCCCCATCACTTACTAGAGGCACTCCTAGCAGATTTCTATTTTTTCTAATTTTTTTTCTTTCTTTTTTTCTTGGCTCAAACAATCATACACATCAACACAAATAATTAAACTTACATACCTTTTAAATAAATTCAATCGTGTTATTCAATTATTTTCAATAAACATCAAATTACTGATAATTAAATAAATCACACAAACAATCTCAAAAATAATTAAATCATACAATATAAAATCAAATTAATTAAAATTTAAACCAAACAATTAATATAATAAACGCACATAATGAGTTTATATATTAATTAAATTAAGCAATTTAATTCTAAATTTTTTTAAGCAATTAGTTGCAATTTCTTGCGGACTTAAATCCTTCACACCAACAATTCCATTTTCAGAAATGCTTAAATTTCTTAAAATCCATAAATCAACGCCAATTCCTATAAGGCAAAAATTGAGTCATTACATTTAATGATGTCATTATTGAGTATTTGGATTCGTGCATTTATTTATTGGTTATTATATATTCATTCATTATATTAGTAATTATATTTGTAAATTTATTTTTTTAAAATAATAATATTTGTTGCAAAAATTAAAATGATTAGAACTAAAGGTATTAATCAATAATTATTATTTCATTTATCATTTATAATTATTTGTAGTGTACAAGTTTGATAATGTTTCAAAAATTATTAATATGTAATTATCGCTAATATCATATACATAATGAATTATATGTGTCTTGCATAATAATAATAAAAAAATGTATAAAAGACTTTTTTATATTCATGAATTATATATAAAAAGATTGTTTTTAGCTCCCTTGTTTTTAGCTCTGCATCTTATCACCTGATTTATTTCCACTTTTATTACTCCTTTTATTAATTATTTCCACTTTCATTACTCCTTTTATGTTATTATTTAGTTGAAGAATATGACAAAATTGTAAGAAACACATCTAATTTTTCTTCTTTTTCTTAACCCAAATCGACAAAAAAATGTTAAGTGTTCGCTTTTGTTCTGCTTTTGCAGTGGCTTTCTAGGTAGGTAGGCATTTATATCAGAATTTATTGGACTAAATTTGTTAAGAGGATCTGCCTTGTATTTAGCTCTGCATCTTATTGCCTGATTTTTTTTTCCACTTTTATTACTCCTTTTATTAATTATTTCCACTTTTATTATTCCTTTTATGTCATTATTTAATTGAAGAATATGACAAAATTGTAAGAAACATATCTAATTTTCTTCTTTTTCTTAACCCAAATCGACAAAAAATATTAAGTGTATGCTCTTGTTCTGCTTTTGCAGTGGCATTCTAGGAAGTTAGGCATTTAAATAAGAATTTATTGGACTAAATTTGTTAAGAGGATCTGCCTTGTTTTTAGCTCTGCATCTTATCGCCTGATTTATTTCCACTTTTATTACTCCTTTTATTAAAAGAATAAATAAATTTAAATCTCAAATAAAATATTTATTTATTTATTTATAAGGCAGAACGGTTAAACCCTAGTAACATCGGGCTATATATATATTCACTGTTCAGGAAGGTGCATGTGTTGAGAAGTACAGAATTTTGTACACCAAAAAAAACAGAAGTACAGAAACATGCAATCAGAGATGCAACCATGGTCGCCACTCCTCTGTATTGAACTCATTGAGTATATCTTGTCATGGCTTCCAGTGAAATCTTTGATCCAATGCAAGTGCATGTGCAAGGGATGGAACTCCTTGATGTCCGATCCCTATTTCATCAAATTACACCTTCGCAAATCTGCTGCAAAGGACAATTTGGAACATCTCCGATTGATCACAAATGTCTACTTTGGATCTATCCCTGCAATCTACAAGGAATCGTGCACTGTAAGTTCCTTGTTCCATTCCCTACAAATTGAAAGATCCTTATTTAATTACCCAAACATTGTAGATTCTTTTGGAATTTGTAACGGAAAAATGGACAAGTACCTTCTGGTCGGTTCATGTAATGGGTTGCACTGCGAGGTAAGTAAAAGATCAGAAAGATACCATGTTCAGTTTTTGAACAAGGCTACAAGGGTAATATCCGGAAAATCGCCAACGCTGTGTTTTTCCACGGGCAGCAGCTGTGGTAGAACACAGTTTGGGTTTGGCTATGATCCTTCAAGTGACAATTACAAGGTGGTAGCAATGGCATTGACTCGGCTTTCACGTGATCAATCAGTAAAAACTGAGATGAAAGTTTATGGCATGGGTGACAGTTGTTGGAGAAACCTTGATGGTTTTCCTGATCTTTGGTCTTTACCTAAAGTTGGTGGAGTGTATCTGAGTGGAACCCTTAATTGGGTTGTTATGACAAATGATGCTGCTAAAATTGAAATGGTAATTATTTCTGTTGACCTGGAGAAGGAGATGAGCAGATGATTGTTTCTGCCTGACATTAATCTTTGCTTTGTTGATCTAAATATTGGAGTTTTTAGAGACTCACTGTGCATTTGGCAAGATTACAACCACACCCATCTTGGCGTATGGCAAATGAGGGAGTTTGGAGACGACAGGTCTTGGATTCAATTAATAAATTTTTGTCATCTCCGTCTTCAAATTCATCCTTTTGAATCACAACCAATGTTTCTCCCATTGTGCATGCCTAAGAATGGGGACATCTTCATGCTGATGTTCACTAGCAACGCTGTTGAATACCGAACGATTTTCTATAACCAGAGGGATGATAAGTTACAAGTTTCTAGCATTCCTGCACACAGCTTCAGAACTTTGATGGGGCTCAACCTCAAGATTTTTACCGAAAGTTTGGTCATACCTTATTGAAATCAAGGTCGAATAGGCTGCTGTTTACTATTTTATTTACCTGAATTTATGATAGTTAAACCATTCATGTTGGGTTAAATTAATTATTTTTGTTGCTTCCATATTAACTAAATTTTTATATTACTTTCTATTGCTTATGGTTTATCTATGGATTGGATGAAGAAGTTTTGATTTTAAATATATTATATGCTAAAAGATGACTTTCCAAATTTCCAAAGAGCAAATTCATATATATAGTTAATTAAATTACATATTTAGACATGTGAGCTTTTTAAATAATATTTTAGATAAATATTTTACAATAATTAACATATAAAATATTTTAGAAAGAGGTAGGACTTTAGAGTAAAACACCTGTGTTCCAGTTGAAAAATTATGGGTGAAATCCAATTGCTACATCCGATCAATATTTTTTTCCCCTAGTCTTCTTGACTGAAGACATTATAAATTATTTAAGACTTTCTTTGTCTATGGTTAATTTAATTATTTAAATGTAAATTACTAAGTATATAAACTTCACAATGAGTGAAAAATAATTCCCAAAAAAATTCATTTTAGATGCATATAATGTTCACTCTGCAAGCAAATCCATTGGTGACCACCATTCATTCTTGCATGGTAGTAGTGGTGGATTGATTTTTTTTTTTTTTTTTTGTTAATGATTTTGTGCCTTCTCTTGCAAATCATTTATTTTAAATAATATATTGTTCTTTATATTGGCAAAATGAGAAATAACTAAAATTGTGTTTATGAAAAGAAAACTATAATAACAAATAGAACTCAAATGTTTAGAACAAAAATAACTTTGAAGAATTTTTTTTATCTAATATATGGCCAATGAATCTCTCCTATTACTATTAGATTTCAAAAGGACAGGATGCAAATGTTAATTAGTTCTACCTAGACAACTTGGGCAAAAATAAAAAAGTCTATAGCAAAAATAAAAATGAAAATTCATTATGTATAACAAGTCTCAAATTAAAGAAATACCACGTGACATCACAATGACTATTACCCAAAAACAAAAATAATTTTTGAATGAATTAAACATAACTAGAGAATTAACTCTATATGGTGGTGGCTAAAACAAATTTTACTAAATAAATTAATAAGCTATCGCTCAATGATCTCTAGGACTCGAGGGATTAGTCCCATGGCTTCTGGCTATGGGTACACCTTCCTTTCAGCAAAAAAAAAAAAAAGAATATAAATTCCATAAGTCATTTTTTTTTTTACAATTCTGCAATTTAAATTTCAATACAATTAAATCAAACTCACTGATAAGGGCATTATTTGAAGAATAATTAAAGGCTTAAATAACTTTTAGGTCCCTGATAAATTTCCAAATTTTGCTTTGAGTCCCTGATAAATTTTTTCGTTGTTTTGAGTTCCTAATTAAAAATTTTGTTTTGGATCCCTACCGTCAGTTAAGTGATGATGTCGCATCATCTAAACGGTTGATATATATTGGGAAGATCTATTTGGATGGTGTCACATCATCATTTAACTGACGGTAGGGACTCAAAACAAAAGTTTTGATATATCAGGGACTCAAAACAATGAAAAATTTATCAGGGACTCAAAGAAAATTTTAAAAATTTATCAGGGATCTAAAAGTTATTTAAGCCATAATTAAATTTCAATACAATTTAAACTATAATAACAAATAGAACTCAATGTTTAGAAAAAAATAATTTTGAAGAATATTTTTTTTATCTAATATATGGACAACGAATCTCTCCTATTAGATTGCAAAATGGCCAGTAGTAAAAGATGTATTAGAAAGAATATGTTGGGGAGTATGCTCATCCTTATTTTGAAAATAAGTGTACTCACTTTTGTTTCATTTTTAGTTCTGTTACTGTTTTTCTTCTTTGCCTTGTATTTTCACTTTGCAACGCCGAGTACGAATTTCGTGCTTCTCATATCTTTCACCTTCTACTAAAGATCAACATTGAAGCCTTTCTCCTTATGATGATAAAACTGCAAAACAATTTTTTTTAATAAAATTGGTGATAATATAAAAAACCAAAGATGAGAAACAAGTTAAAAAAGTTGATGTTGCAATTCATTCTTTCATAGCATGTCAAATAGGAAAATACAAAATAAGAAATGAATGGGGAAGTGGGTGTGGTTATGGGATTATGAATGTAGTAGCTTTGGATTATTCATCACACTCCCGAATCTCCTACCTATGTACTAGACACTCATGGTGATGTAGTTCAAGAGGATTTGCGTGTTTTATCCAGTCTTTGGGGCGATCGAGTAGAACAAGAAGATGATGCCCAACCTCAATCTCCCAAGAATATGCCAAAAGAAGAGGGCTTCACTATACACCTCTCCAAGTCACAGCGTAAGAAACTAAACAAGGAAAAGAGACAGCAAGACACTGATAAGTATCAAAAAGCTCATAGTAGGGTTGGTCCTGTTAATTTTGCTTGATAAAAATCATATTTTGGAATGCTTGTGGCCTGGGTTATCTAGACACGAGATTAGTCTTAAAGGAGTTCTGCTCCCAACATAAACCAGATCTTTTGTTATTAGCTGAACCCTGGATCTTACCTGATCAATTTCCTTCTACCTTCTGGTCTAGACTTGGTCTTAAACTGGTTTTTGTTAACGATAGGGGTGCCTTGAAACCAAACTTATGGGTTCTATGTAATTCCAATATCACTCCTTCTGTGATTTCTGTTTCCAATCAGTTTATTGCTTTGTCGTTTCTGGTGGATAACCAATCTTTTTTTAAAGTCGGGATTTACGCATGTACCACTTATATTTTAAGAAGGTAACTTTGGCTTGATTTAACCTCTTTGCAAAGCTCTTTTCAGTGTCCCTGGATGTTTGTAGGATATTATAATGCTGTTCTTGGAGCCCATGAAAAATGGGGTGGCTCTTTTCCCATTCGTGCTTCTTGTGAGGCATTCCGAACTTGGATGGACAACTCTGCTCTCACTCACCTTCTTACTTGTGGGGCTTAGTTTACTTGGTCTAATGGAAGAAAGGGTCGAGCTCACTTCTATAGCTTGTTGTACCCTTATTAGAAGCCAATCAAACCATTTTCCTTTATTGTTGGTCCTTAAAAAGAATATGTCTTCTTTTCCTTCATCCTTTAAAATTTTCAACATGTGAGCTAATCACACAGATTGTTGAAGATTAGTTTTTGAAGTTTGGAGCAAACCAGGAATAGGATGCCCTATGCAGGTGGAACTTCAAAGTTGGAATAAGTTGGTCTTCAGGGATGTCAATTAGAGAGTTCTTGAAGCACAGTCTAAGGTGGATGATATTCATAAGCAAATTCAAACCATGGGCTTCTCTGAGGCTTTACATGATAATGAATAGCAGGAGCAAAAAGTGTTACAACAACCATTATCTTCACAAGAGGAATATTGGAAACAAAAGTCTAGAATGGCTTGGGTTTCGCAGGGTGATCGGAACACCTCTTTTTTCCACAAAGTCACTAAGATTCATCAAGTCTACAAGCAAATGTCTATTTCAAAAAAAGATGGGTTAATTTTGGAATCACAACAGGCTATTGAACATGTTCTACAATTCTATTCATCCCTGTACGCCATAGAGAACCAATGTGTTCCCAATGATTTGGTTAGTTCTCTTATTCCTAGTCTTGTCACTTCTGAAGATAATGCGTTCCTCACTAACATCCCCTCTATGGACGAGGTGAAATAGGCTATTTTTTCCATGAACAGTGGCAATGCCCCTGGCCCAGATGGTTTTGGAGGGGGGCTTTATCATCGCTTCTGTCAAGGATGATGTTTTTAGATCATTTTTGTAATTCTTTTCTCAATCATGGATTTTACCAAATCTAAAATCTAACTTGGTCGCTCTCATTCCCAAGTTTAAAGAAGTAGATCGGATTGAGGACTTTTGGCCAATTGCTCTTGCCAACTTTCAATTTAAAATTATTATGAAGGTGTTGGCAGATAGGCTCTCAATTATTGCTCCTAAGATCCTCTCTGAGAAGCAACATGGCTTTGTTAAGGGTCAAAGGATTTTGGATTGTATTGGCGTAGCCTCTAAAGCAATAAATCTCTTGGACTCTAAATCTTTTAGTGGAAATGTTGCTCTAAAGTTTGACGTGAAGAAAGCATTTGATACAATCGATTGGGGTTTCCTCCATAGTGTATTAGCTGCTTCTGGATTTGACCGAATTTTTGTAGATGGGTGGATGTCATCTTACACTCTGCGAAGTTGTCCTTTTCAGTTAATGGACATGTTGTTGGCTTCATGGTTTGTAAATGAGGTGTACGCCAAGGGGATCCCCTCTCCCCTCTTCTATTTTGTTTGGCAGAAGACGTCCTTAGTAGAGGTATAGCCAACCTGGTTTCCACTAGACAGATGCAACCTATGTCTAGCCCGCATGAGTTTAGAACTCCTAATCATATTCTCTATGCTGATGACATTCTTGTTTTTTGCAAAGCTACACAACAGAATCTTTCTAAATTGATGTCTCTCTTTCATCGTTATGGGGAAGCTTCAGGGCAATATCTCAGTTTGGAGAAGTGTAAATTCTATGCCAGTGTGATGTCTCATAACAGATTGCAAAGCATTCACCAAGGTCTTGGCTTCAATGCTGGTGGCCTCCCTTTCTCTTATTTGGGTGTTCCTTTGTTCAAAGTTAGCCCAAGGCCTAGACATTTATGGCCCATTCTTGATAAGATTAAAGCTAAGTTGGCTTCTTGGAAAGGTTCCCTATTGTCCATCATGGGTAGGGCTCAGTTAATTAAATCAGTGGTTCATGGGATGAATTCTTATAGCTAACGGGTTTATCCCTGGCTAGTTTCTTTATTGAAACTCTTAGCCACTTGGTTGAGGAATTTTCTTTGGTCTGGAGAAATTTCTACTCGTAAAGTGGTAACTGCTGCTTGGCACAAGGTTTGCAAGCCAATCAGGGAGGGCAGACTGGGTATTCGGTCAGCTAGAGAAATCAATGATACTACCATGTTTAAGCTGGGATAGGACATGTTGTCATCCTCAAGACAACGGGCTTCTTTTCTCAAGGCTCCTTTTGGAAGACAGAGATATAACTTTAGATATGTTCATTCATCTGTGTGGCCTGGTATTCAAAAGTACTTAGCAATTTTGCAGGATGAGAGCCATTGGATAATAGGTGATGGTAGTGGTATAAATTTATGGACGAACACATGGCTTGACAGACAAATTGTTGATATCTTAAACATTCCTTTGGATGTTCGCCCCAGGTTAAAGTCCACTGTTCAAGATTTTATTATGAATAAAACACGGTGCATCCCTGATGTTATTGTATCAAATTATCTAGCCTTAGTTTTTCAGATTCTTCAGATAATCATCCCTATTACTCCTACTCTGGACTGTCTAGTTTGGGAGCATTCTAAAAATGGGAAGCTAACATTTAAAGATGCTTTTTTATATCTTCACCCAGTGCAACCAGTGTGCCCATGGACTAAGTTTACTTCGCTGCCATTTGTGCCACCTTCGAGATCCTTTTTGCTTTGGCAATTTATTCATCAAAGGCTTCCTACAAATGAGGCCCTCTAATCTAGGGGTTGCATTGTGGTTTCCATATGCAGCTTATGTAATAATGCAGCAGAGTCCTCTTCTCATTTGTTCTTTCATTGTCCTTTTGCAAAACACATGTGGAATTGGTTGGCTTCGATTTCAGGCCATTAGTTTAACATTCACTCACCTTTGGATGTTTTATCCATAGGCATTTTGGATGTTAGTCCTCAAGTTAGAGATGTGCTGCTAGCTGGATTTATTAACACTCTTTGGGCAATTTGGTATTGTCGAAATCATTCTCGGTTCCAAAATGGTTGTATCTCGTGGCAGCATGCTACTTGCCTTATGTTTGCTAATGTCTCTCTCTTAGGAAAGTTGACCTCGAATTGCATGAGATCTTCTATGCAGGATTTTCATACTCTTAAAGCTTTTAATGTGGAAATTCATGCAGCAAAGGCAGATAAAATTAAGCAAGTTAATTGGTTCCCTCCTTTGAGACATTGGATAAAATGCAATACGGATGGGAGCAACCCAAGGAAGACCAGGCCATGCTGCTTGTGGTGGACTATTTCGGGATTACACTGGTGCTTTTGTAGGAGGCTTTGCTCTTTATATTGGTATATCTCATGCATTTTGTGCCGAGCTTGAATGTGCTGTGTTAGCAATTCAAATTGCATATAACAGAGGCTGGCATAAATTATGGTTGGAGGTGGATTCGCGTTTGGTTATTAAAGCATTTCAGGATGTTGATTTGGTACCTTGGGACTTTAGAAACCTATGGGTTAATTGTTTGTTTATAGCTTCTCTATGGACTTTCATATTTCCCATATTTATAGGGAAGGTAACGCTTGTGCAGATAAACTTGTCATTGTTGGTCTAGCTATTCAGTCTTACTTTTGGTGGGATTCTGTCCCAATTTGTTGCTCGGAAGTATTCCTTCGTAATAAGATGGGCCTTCCAAATTATCGCTTTCGTTAGTTGCATCGATTTTGGTTTGGTCCCCCCATGAAGATGTTATCTTTTTATCTTTTTTAATAATACTGTCTTGGCATGCTGCAGATGATCAATTGGTTTGGGGGTGGCAACATAGTCGGGATGTCTAAACCTTTTGTGATTATTAGCTCATCCTTTCTAAAAGAAAAAAACAAAACTTTCCATGTAAACGTGACTGAAAATGTTATAAAATTAAATTTAATAATTGATAGTTAATAATTGTCATAAAGACTATTTAAGTCAATTTTCCAAAAACTAAACCAGACTGATTTAGTAGATGAGAAAACTAGTGTACCGGTCTAGTGACTAGTGAAAATAAACCACAAAATCGACAAATAATAGAGTTGTAAGTCACTCACAATATGTAAAAGATAAGTTGTGCTAATAATCAGATCCATCACTATAGAGAGATGAAACAAATAAAGTAGTACATATAAGTAAAGGAACCAATGGATTGAGCTCTTTTTAGCAAATTATTGGATCAACCTATGAAATAAAACATAGCAAGTAAAACTGAAAAAATTGACAAAATATATAGAAAAATATAACCTTTACACATTGTTAGCACAATTTTTTTTACACTGTTAATCAACCAGAAATTACCTTAGGTGTGACTTTTGAAGTAGTTATTATAAAAGTTAATTATTTTTACTATACATGGCAACATGGTTGGATGACAGTATTTTTTTTTTTTGCACACTATTAATGTATTTAATTTAATTTCTACAAAGAAACAAGGACCAAACAAGCAGGGGTGTCAAGGCTTCCAGTAGAGTCAACGAGGAGTAGGCATTGAGGGGCAAAAATGAGGGGCAAAGAGAGGGAAAATGACAATCGTAGATGTCATAAAATCATTGGAAATAAATAATGATAATGACAAGGAAGAGGATGGGAAAAATTGGTTGTTCACAATTATGATATGCACATGTTATCAAATAGAAGAAAAATAAAATTAAGACCCAATTTGAAAGTCATCACATCAAATATAGAAAGTCAAAATAAAATCATATGAAAATCCTAAATCACATGGAGGTTGTCAACATAGGTATTAAATAAATTGATGACAATGTTTTCATTTAGTTTGAACATTATAAAATAGTCAATTTCTGTTGATTATGGGTTGAACATGTGAAGCTGGTTGTAATGAGCTTCTGAAAGAAACTCTTCAACAATGGCTCTCTTTTCTTCTGCTTCTACTTTTCTTTGAGCAACAAGCATTTCCTGAAAAATTCATGGTAAAGCATGAAACATTTTTAGTGAAGAATATTGTGCTAATTCCAATTTGTACTTTTTTTTTTTGTTTTTCAAAGTGCTATTTAAATCGCTTTAAAGACGAAAAACAAAACAAACATAATTTGCAAGGACTAAAACCAAAAAAAAATTGCAAGGACTAAAAAGGTATTTAAGCTACATTATTTATTGGAAACTTTGACAGTAAAAATTAAATTTTCATGTTGAACAGCGATAAAATACACTAAACTCTAAAATAAAAAAAATTTCAATATCCACTTCTTTTTTCTTTTGACTAGCAAACATTTCTTAATATTCCAGCAATATTTAAGAGGACAAAACAATTTGAAAAGTAAAGAAAAATACAAAAACATCCAAAATAATGACCACACTAACTTCAGTTTTTGCTTCTTTGTTTTTCTCATTAGCTAGGATCATTTCCTGAAAATTTTAGCAATATTTTAAAACAACTTTTTGAATAGTAATGAAAAGTATGAAACATTAAAAAATATACATACTCACTTTAGTTTTTGCTTCTTTGGTTTTTTCTTCAGCCACGATGAATTCCTGAAAATACTAGCAATGTTTTAAAACAACATTTTGAATAGTAAAGGAGAATACAAAATATGTATACTCACAACACTTTCTGATTCATTATTAACCATCTTTTTTTTTTTGAAAATTTTAGCAATATTTAAAAACAGCATTTTGAATAGTAATGAAAAATATTCGAAACTCCCAAAATAAGCATACACACTAAAAAGAATATGTAGATCATTAATGAGAATGTTTTTCCTGAATACATTGACAGTAAAATTTAAAATATCATATTCAATTGTGATTTAAAATGCCAAACTTTACATGCACACAATAAACAAAAGAGGACTGAACTTTTCTAATTTTGAAAAGAAAAATTCTAGCACCACCATCTCTAACGCACTCTTTGTTACTAATTGAAATTTATTGAAATTAACAAAACTGTGTCCTACTATTTATATAATAAGTCCCACTCATTAGCTTGTAGTTGTCAGTAAACTTTGTCCAATAGTAGATGTGTTAGAAAGAATATGCTAGGGAATATGTTGCTAGCGCTCCTTATTTTGAAAATAATAAGAATACTCACTTCTGTTTTGTTACTGCTTTCTTCTCTGTCTTGTTTTTTCACTTTGTGATGCTGAGGACGAATTCCATACTTCTCGTATTTCTCAACCTCCACCAATGATCGGCATTGAAAGCCTTTCTCCTTATGATAATAAATCTGGAAAAAAAAGATAATAAAATGAGCAATGATAACAGAAAGCAAACATGAGAAAACTTGTTAAAAAAGTTGATGTTGCAATTCATTCATTCCTAGCATATTAAATAGGAAAATATAAAATGATAAATAAATCGAGAAGGGGGGGTATAGTTATGATCTTAGAAATAGGGTAGCTTAGGATTTTTTATCACTCTCCACTTTAAGACATAAAGGCCCTTAGCCCTTGATAATTAAGGGTGAGTGAAACAATATCCTTATTAATTAAATCTGGGTATGAAGGGATTAAATAGTTTGAAGTAGAATAGATGAATAAAATGAAATAAAAATGTTCAGCATCAATTGAACATTTTGGAGATTTTAATTTTTTGATTGTAGGTAAGAATTAAAAGAATTTGGAAAAAGGCAGGAATTTTCACAATGTTACACCAAATTCCCAAAAAATATTTTTATCATCATTTCACAAGTAAAACCATCATTGCAGGTCATTAAAATCAACAATGCATCCAGCACAAATCATGCAAAATTTCGTTGATCACCATAGACATAAACAACACCACAAGTCCATTTCTTCACAAAACAAGTTAACAACTCAAATAATCAATTTAGATCATCAAAGTCAAATAAAACTACATCAAAGTATAATTTATACAATGAACATTAAACAATCATAAGTTTTGGTATTTTTAAATGAATGTAGTTGTGAAACTGTGTTTAGCTTCCCGTGTCAATGTGACCGAAATTGATGAAATTAAATTTAGTAATTGATAGTTATTAATTGTTAAAGGCACTAGAGTATGTTAGTTATTAATTGTTAAAAAAATTATTCAAGTCAATGATCCAAAAACTGAACCAGATTGACTTAGTAGACCAGAAAACCAGTGTATTGGTCTAGTGACGGGTTAAAATAAACCATAAAATTGACACAAAAAAAAGTATCAAACCCACATTCCAGAGCTAGCCTCTGTCCTACTTTGAAGGAACCAATAATAGAGTTGTAAGTCACAATATTTGGCCTACTTTCTTTCTCTATCATCACATCAACCGGCCTCAGAAGATTTGATCAAACCTTCTTTGCATAAAACATTAATGAAAGCGTCATGTCTTCCTGCTTGAACTGTTTACAAACATCCATCGCATCAGCATACTTTCTACCTTGATCACTGGGATCAGGACCCTTGGTAGGTTAAAAAAGATTGAGCTTGCCTTGAATGTATTGGAAGGGTCTAGGAATAGAGTATGGAAACATTGTTTATTGCTTTTCTTCCATGATTAGTGGACATGGAAGGATGATTGCTTTCTGGAGGCGGTGAGTTTATTCAGGAGCATGGAAACACTTTGGCTTTGAACCTAATTTGGTTGCCTACCATGCTATTATCGATGCAGGGGTGCAAAGGGGAAATTTCCTTTGAAATAGTTGTTGATTTTTTAGAGTGGCTGCCAACTGTTCGCTAGATTGGCTTACTTACAATTCATTTGTCAAAAATGGTGTCCCGAGGAGTAGGTGACAACTGTGTAAGGACTTGTTAGCTGATATGGAATGTACACTTATAATACATATGTGGATGGTGTGTAAAGGTGGACAGATGGATCTTGTAAGGCATGTTATCCATGTGGGGGTGTTTGTTAAGATTTAGCCCAATGCGGTGGCTGGTGAATATAGTACTTTGATGGCTAGCCATTCTAAAGCCGAGCGCTTTGACAACATGTACACCCTAAATGTATATGATGAAATGAAGCACCTCATGATTAGGTTGGACAGGGTGTCTAATAGTACACTGATGGGAGAATACGCAAATCTTGGTTGGTTTGAGGAGGCAGTGGGTAAATTTAGAGAGATGGAGACTTGTGGAATAAAAATGACATAGTAACTTAAAATGCACTAATTGAGGGATATGGAAGACACAACAAGTATGTTGTGGTTTGAAAATTATTTGATGACATGAAAGCAAGACACATTTAACCTAAGGATCTAAATTACTCAACATTGATTGAAATATACACTAAAGGTAGAATGAATGTTGAGGCGATAGATGTTTATAGAGATTTCAAGCAAAAAAAGCATGGTTCTCTCATTGATGCTTTATGCAAAAATGGTTTGATCAAATCTTCTTTGAGGCAGGTCCCCCCATGTTTTGTTTCTAGTTTCTTTTGCTGGTTTAATATATCTTCTTAGGAGTGCTGTTTTGCATGCCTTTGTTTGATAATAAAAAAATGTTCTTTGATGCTCAGATGATAGAGAAAGGAGGTAGGTTAAATGTGTTGAACATTACTTCTTACATGGGGAAGGAAAACAGTGGGATAAAACCCTAAACCCTAAACCTTATGTAATCAAATATTTCATTTCATTTTTTCCTCATTTGGAACAATGACATACTATAATTTGTGTGGACTTCTTGATCATATTAAGGTTACTACTTGGAATACGGTTTTTCACCAAGTAAAGCATGGACATTGCTTATTGTCTAATTGGTGTATTAACCCTACTACATGTATTGCTTCTTGGTCTAAATAGGATGCTCTTATCTCTGCTATTTCTATCTAATATCCTATTTGTAGAGCTGGTTTTCCTATATTTTCTTATGGTTTTGTTTCATATATAGGGGAAACCTTTGGTCTTTAAGTTGTATTCCTAGTTGAGTATCACTTGGATTCTATATCAATAATAACTGTTTTTGCTTCTTCAAAATTAAAAATTGCTATTAATAATTAACTTCTGGACACTAAGAGATCCCCTTGAAGTAGGATGTCCATCAAGTGAATTTTGGATGGTTACATGGAAATTCAAACTTGTGTCCATAATTTATTTGTTATCTTTGAAAGAAAGTTTCTATTATATCATTTTACCACTAAAAAAATTTGCCATTTATCAACCAAAAGATATGCAAATAAAGTCTTTGTCTAACAAATTAAATTATTAGAGTAGACATTATGGATCCACACTTAAAGTATGATGTATTTTATTAATAATTGATGTATTGATGACATAGGTCAATGTTTTATACCAGAATGGTCTATAAAAGTATCATATTTTTGTTGTAAAATCACAATGTTTGTACTAACATTTTAATTTTTATTACACATAGACTATTATAATGAAGGCTAATTTAATGTCAAACAGATAGTAAATGACATTTTTTTTATAGTAGTGTACAAGCTAAGAGCTTTAAATGAAGTACAAATATACTCTAAAGAGGTTAGTTTATGCACAAACCTTGATAACTTATTTTTCATTTGTATTGAAGTGTAATGAATTAATTGAATAATAGATTTTTTTTCTATTTTGAAGAATCTTGTATAAAAACTACTCATCCTGGTTTGAAAAGAACTACTTTGTAAATGTGCAACATACTGCTCAAACTAACTATTTACTCTTAAGAAATATATTTAAGAAATAAATCTCTATATCCACTATGCATAATATTTACTTATAACTCCAACTATATATATGAACAAGTTTGATAACTTTCTCTCCTAGAATTTATTTCATAATAAAACAATTGAATTAAGAAAATTTACTTATAATCTTATCTTGACTCAAAAAGGAAGAAAATAAATAAACATCAAATTCTCATTTTAAATTGGATTACATACCTTGTCAACCCTTTTACCACAACTTCGTGGTCTCAATTCAATGTCCCAATTTTTATTCAATTCATGTAGTGGTTTGGGGTGTCTTCCTCTTTTTAACCTTGAATTCTGTGTCGCGGATGGGGTTTCATTCTAATAATAATACAAAGGTATATAAGGTAAACATATTGATAAAAATGAAAATAGAGATTTGAAGTGTGCAATGATGTGTCCTTTTAGGACTGAAAATGTAACACCCTAAAAATTTACAACTCAATATAATAAATATTGTGTCTGTGTGTTCTGTGAGAATTTAATTAGTATTGAATTAATTACAATAGAAATCTGAATTTAATTGATTAAAAAAATAGATTATATTTATGTTATTTCATGTGACAAAATTTAGTGAAATTAAAATTTAATTAAAATCTAATTTTTACACTCTGAATTTATGCTGTGTAAAATTAGACAATAAATTTACACTGTAAATTAATTCTGTGTAGGATTAATTTGAATTACACAATGTTCTAGGTAATTAGCACAATACTCTATGTTAATTAGCTAGAAATTAACTATTTTTGGTAAAAGTAAAATTACCATTTTTGCTTAATCTCACTTTAACCATTTTTAAGCTAAAATTTAATTCAAAAATTCAAATCTCTTCCTTGCTCATTCTCTGCTGGTCCGTGGCACTCTCAAGGGGGAGTAGAAGAAATTTTCTCTCAACTCTCTCTTGCTCTCCATTGTTCCTCACCTCCAAAGCTTAGGTAATTTTTATCAAAATTTAATTTTGATTCCATGCATACAAGTGTTTAGAATTTCAAGCTCTATAATTGTATGGTTTAAAATTTTAATTTTGATACTTAGGGACTTAACGACTCTCTTAAGACTCATTCTCTTCATCTAATCCATTTTTCTTGAGCTACATTGAGGTATGGAGGAGTTTCCCCTTTAAACTTAATTTGATTAAATGCACCATTTTGTTCATGGTGGCTGCTGGCTGTTTGGAGTTTATTTTAATATTTTCGTGGACCTTTGTGATGAGTTAAGACCATGACTAACTGTTTTTATGCCTCTGGAATGCATACAAAAATTTTCAGAATTTATTGAGTTGATTTAGTATTTTTAATAGATTTATTTTTGAGTGCTATGAATCTGTTCAGCACACTGTTTCAAGTATTTGATCTAGTTTGGAGTGATATTTTCACAAAGTAAGACTACAAAACCTTGCTACTAGTTGTGAGTGATGTCCCTGAATTGTTTCAGATTTTACTGGGTAGATTTAGTATTTTAAAATAAATTCTCTTTTTGTTTCCAGACAATCTGCATTTCACGTTTAAATAGGAGAAAATTAGTTTTATTGTGAAATTTCATGTGGGAAAAGTATATGATGATCATTCACCTGTGTGGTGTACTGTAATTTTCTTAGAATTTATTAAGGTGCTTTACTATTTTTAGATGATATATTATTGTAAAAACTGATTTCTAACAACAGAGGAAGATAAATGGAAAAATGATATGTGGGGTAGGAATTAAATTCTGGGAAAAATATATGTTGTAAATTACTTGTTGTAGATGGTCCCTGTAAATTTTCACTGATTAATGATGAGTTTTACTATTTTTGAAATTTCCTATACTCTATTTTCAGTGTGCAGCCAGTTTTGGAAAATAAATTAAAAATCATATTTTTGGAGTGAAATTGGAGGAGCTAAATTTTTGTGTGAATGAATAATGTCTTTGCAAATTTCTATGCTATTCTAAATTGAAAAGATATGTCAGATAATTTTCGGAGTGTAGAATTTGGTCTATGTAGAATATTAGAGTTTGGTTAAATTAATTGCTTTAAGTATGTATATAATTGTTTTGGACTATGAATGAGTGGTTTTATCCCAAAGGGAAGACCTTTGGACTTTATCATTATATATTTGATTACTTGTGAATTTAATTTTTATTCTTGCTTTATTTATTATATTTACTTGACTTGACTTGGAGACCGGGAGGAATGTGATTCTCGTGCAATCTGTGTTGGAAATTTGAATGTGCATGTTGTGTTGTGTGTATTGAATGATATGAATGTGGGAAAGGGACAAATGGACTCTATGTGAGAGTGCATTTGTAGGCTAGAAAATGGATTCTGGCACTTAACTTTGATTTATTGTGAAAGCAATAAATAAACTTTAAAAAGAGTATGAATAATTATAATTATTTGGACTTAGTAAGTTTTAGGCACCTTGACATGTGGGCATCAATTCTTAAACTTGGACTTAGAAAATAAACTAGGACCTTTGCTTGGAGTCGTGGACTAAAGAATAAAATTTAGCATAATACTTGAGAGAGGGTAAGGATTTACATAAAAATTAATAAAAATTGTTTAGAATCATGAATGGGTTCGTGATGGGATTAGTAGTGCATCTACTCTTGTATGTTTGTTTGTTTGTTTGTTTATGATGTGAATGGGAGGAGAAGGAGGAACCTTTTCCACTCCCAACGTGGTGAGGTCATTTAGTACGACATAATGGCAATATAGGTGATGCAATGTTCGTGGAATGTGATTCTCCGTGATGGTTAGCTGTGGAAGAAAACTTGGAGAGGTTGTGTGGGGAGCTCCGACTGTGACTTGTGTTGTGAAGGATGGGATTTCTGTGTGATACGTGATGAGCTCATGATACTAAATTGATCGTTGTCTGGTACCTTTAATAGAGGAGTCCACACAAACCTATAAGGACAATCCCAATGGGGAGAGTCATTGAGGAGTCAGTCCTTAGAGATTGGATGACCACAAAGTGGTACCTGGGAAATGATCGCAGGCATGACCGACCTTGGGCGTAAGGGCCAAGTTGTGACATTGGGTCACATAACCGACTTGGCAACCTCGACTAAACGGAAGCCATTATCATGTTGGTGAGAGCCCCGTTATCGTACCATGATGAGGGGGTACTCCCAATAACCATCCAACTTAAATGTGTAAGACCATTGAGTTTTGGGAGTTTCAGTAGCAACGGGCCAGAGATTGATGAATTAAGAATTAGTCAACAAGTGTGATTAGGGTCATGAGTGAGATCATAAGAGAACCATATTGTGTGGTTTGTTATGTGTATGTGACCGTGAGGTCGTTTATTTGTGGCTTGGTGGTGGGAGACTTACTCCATACACCTTTATTTTTCAGGTGCAGATGGAGCCACCGAGGGAGCCAGTGATCCACATAGCCATTAAGACCCTTAATGGCTACTGGGTCCATGACCCACTCGCTGAGGAGGACACATTCCATGGCGAGGTCTTGTACCTAAGTCTGCTGCTAGGGAGATTGAGGACTCTGTGGAGGAGGATCTATCTGAGGATTCCTCTCCTAGATGTAGGATAGGTAGTTATGATCTTTTGCTTAGTCAAAGTAATTTAGGGAATACTTAATTGATCTATCTAGGTTTTATGTCTTTCTTGATCTATTCAGGGGAGGGTAGCTTATATATGGCATATGTCCTAATGGTTATTTATTTTTGCCTTTTGATATACTTATACCTTATATCTCCAGTCTATATGTAGCAATGTATGTGGACCCTGACACAGTACTTTATCTGACATTAGCACTTATTATATTATGATGTATGTTCAGTAAATCATGTGTATGGTATTTTCTGTACTATGTCGTTAAATTGAACTTATGCGGATCTAGAAGTACATGATGATGACGTGCGTGAGGTATTTTGGATTTGAGTAAGAAAATTTGTTTTAATTAAATAAAAAGGATTTTAAAAAATACTCAACCAAAATTGATTACTTAAATGGTTTCATTATAATAAAATAAATATATTTTCTTACAATAAGCGTTGACATAGAAATATATGCGCACTCTAAATTAGGGTGTTACAGAAAATACATATCGTTGCTAGATGAGTGGAGACTTCTGACACAATTAGAGGAGATGTATTTTCTTGTCCCTGATGAAAAAAAGTGTGTAAATTTATGAATAGATGTGAATATACAATTGAAGTTTATATAAGGTATATATGCTAGAAAAGATATTCATGAAAATAGACAAAGAAATTTAAAGTGTGCAAATTGATGGGGTGTCCTTTTAGGATTCCATGTATCGTACGTGCAATTGTATCATAGTCCAGTTGGAACTCTTATATATGTTTGAGAATTGTTAATTGATTAGTTATTTTAAAATTTATAAGCTAGTTAGCCTATAAGTTAGTTAATTTGACATGTGAAATATTTCTATAAACCAGTCAAATAAAAAAATAGTTAGATAATTTGACATGTGAAATACACTTGTTTTTCTTGATAAAGTGTGAAAATATGTGATTAGATGATATATACAAGAAGTTTATAATGGAAAATTGAATTCTCTTTTGACAAAAAAGAAATTTTAAATTATATATATATATATATATATATATATATATATACCTCATTTGTTGGGCTATCAACGACATCACCACAATCAATGTAATAGTCAGTAGGAATGTAAGAGGATATTGGTGTTGCAGATATAGGTTCATCATCATTTAATCTTGAATGAGTCATCCTTAAGAGATGTTTGGAATTCCTCCTACATTAATGTAACACAGACAAGGAGATAGTTAAATTATCAAAAATTAATAATATATATGTACTCAGGATTTAGAAGAATTTGTGTTGTGAATTAAAAAACAAAATTCAACATATGATTGATCTCAAACTAAGCAAACAATGAATTGTATTAAATAGAAACATCTATTGGCTTTATCTGATTTCATCCATCTCACTATTCATTTATAATTGAATAATGTATTTTGATATGAAAAGATGGTGTGCCCGAAGAAGAGAGACTCATAAGTTGATTAATGGAGTTTATACACACACACACACATACACACATAATATAATCTAATAATTTATTAATTTTACATATATATTGATCAGCAAACAGAATGAATTAAAAGAATATAAAGAATATCCCAACCCTTACAACAGTATAGAAACAACCACTACAAGGTTTTTAGGCAAATCATATGTTCCAAAACAGAGAAAAGAACAACCTATTAGAGTTGTGTTAATCAAAGTATAAGTTCTAATCGACCAAATATGTATGTAAGTATGTACGTATACTTTCACAACAAATTTTATACTATTTATATAAAACCATTCTCATATGTAAGCTCAAAGGTGAAGATATAAATATATTTCTTTTATATTTGTCACTAAATACCAGTCACAACCTTAGTTCACTAAAATGACCATATCTTGAGCGGCAAACTTTATTTTTTAGTGATTCCAAAGTCATTTGTTAGCTAACATCTAGGTGGTACATTTCTTATGAGGACAATAAGTCTAATCCATTCATTACTCTCATAAAAGAGGTCTAGGGATCCCACGCTCATCGCATAAACCCCCCACGCTTAGTGCCAGGAGGTCTGAGAACTCCCATGCTTTCTGCCCCTTCCAAGCTTAGCACTAGAATTGATGCTTAGCATCAGTCTGTGATTATGCAAAATTTAGGTTTGCAATTTGTGCCTTTTGGGGCCACTCAGGGGCTCCCAATTCATTCTCAAACACCCAACACATAATTAAGATTCTACAATTGATTCCCAGCATGTTTTTAGTCTTTTCAAAGTAACAAACACAACCCTAACAACAATTCACCAATCAAACAATTATCCCTAAATCCCTAATTCTTCAAAGACATCAAAAGGGGGAAAAGCATACCATCAATCAAACACTCAAGATACATCAAGCAATTAATAAATTTGTGCTTTAGGGTGTTCACAACCCATCCAATTCATAAAATTAATAAAATTGGAACATAAATCCTATTAGGGTTTAGGGCTAACCCCTCTACCCATGGTTAATGGCACACCTACGAACAAGAGTTCCCTCCCCCCTACCTTGAATGATGAAAGTGTAGTAAGGTTGAAATGGTACTCCTCTAATTCACACTCAGCTTCAACAACTCTTCTTGAAGACCCTATGAGAGAGCTTATCGGTAAGAGAGGTAGAGAGAGAATATAGGAAAATAATTGGGTTGTACATTTACCTATACTTGCAATTTAAGCTCCTTGGAAAAGAGGAGTAAAACCCTTTTCTACAGCTGGAAAAAAAATATGGGGTGGGGCTTGAAGATTTACAAGTCTTATCCCAATTTTAGATCTAGTGAACATTTTTTCTACTCTTCTTGGCTGAAGAAGATATTATAAAATATTCTATTTTTCTATCCTGTGCAACCTTGCACCTTACACAGGTTAAGACTCATTAATTATCCACTTTCAACCAATTCTTCATTAACTAATTAATTATGATTCTTTGAGAAAAGCAAATTTCTCTCTCCTATTTTATGAACTCACCTCAATGTAATCTCTCTGTTCCACTAAAATAATAATAATTAATAGTTTCTGATTATTTGTTTCATAAAATGCAGAAAGTAAAAAAAAATTAATGATTTTAAATGATTTATATAAAAAAAAGTATTTTTATAATATTTGTATAAGTATAAATATTTTTATCTTTGTGTTATATTATAACTGGTTTTACAAGTTATAAAAAGTTATAATATAAAACCCGTGTTCGAGTTGCAAAATTATGGGTGAAATCCAAGTGCTAGATCTAATCAATATTTTTTTCCTAGTCTTCTTTATAATATATAATTATAACAAGGTAATTAATTTGTGAGTACTATCTAGATATAAAATGAAAATTTGTTGAAGAAATCAAGTAATTAAAATCGGTATAGTATAGTAATAAATCGAATTAAATATTTAGACAAATTAACTTTGAAGAAAATTTTCCTTAACAAAAGTGATTTTAAATGATTTTCCCGCCCAAAATAAGGGCACTCTAGACAATTCTTTTTTAGTTTTTTATTTTTATTTATTTAATAAATCATATTAATTAATGAGATATTTAATAGAAAGTGAGTTTTAAATGCACAATTATTATTATTTATTGTGGGGAGGATAATGGGTTTTAATGACATTATTAATGAGTATTTGAATTCATGTATTTATTAATGGGTTATTATGCATTCATTTATTATATTTGTAAATTTTAATTTTTAAAACTAAAAATATCATAGTTAATTATTGCTTAATAAATTGTTCATATTATCTGGAGTGCACAAGTTTGATAGTGTTTCAAAAAATTATTACTCCCTCCATCCCATATAAGTGTCGCGTAAGAAGAAAAAATAAGTCTCAAAATAAGTGTCACTTTTAGTTTTTCAACGTAATATTAATTATTTTTATCACTTCTAGCTCTCTTAAGTGTCATTTTAGCTTTTCAATGTAATATTAACAAGGTTAGTTTCATAAAATTGCTACTCTCTTTCATCTATTTATTAACTTTTCTTAATCTTTGTAAAACTAACATAAGGATACACTTATTATGGGACGGAGAGAGTAATATATAATTTTTACAAATATCATATACTACCTCTATGTTCCTTATTAATTGTCAGATTCTTAAAATAAATTTGTTCCTGTTTATCTGTCATTTTCAAAGTTCAAGATAACATTAATTACTCTTTTGACAATTATACCCTTACTTTATACCTAATCTTTAATTAATTTACCCTTAAGCATTTATTGTGGAATAGAAATGAAAAAGGATAAAATAGGAAATTCCACAACTATTTTATTAGGATCAAGAAAATTTATTACATTTCTTGGTTTCTACATAGAAACCTTAAAAGATAGATAAAAAGGAATGAAGGAAGTATATTCTATGTCCAACATAAAAAAATTCCGTGCATCACACGGGTACAAACACTAGTTATAAATTTTAAGAATGAAAGAAATAATCTTTTTTTTATTGCATCATTAAGATAAGAAATAGAAAGGAAAAAAATGAAACTAAAACACCTTAATGTGTGACAAGAACATATGGAAAAAATTTTAAACAAATTAATCAAATAACAGGATTGTATTTTGACACAATACTTGTATGTGTGACATGATGGATGACAGGTTTTATGAGTAGGAGCAATGTACTTGTTAGGGCCTCTATCACTTTATAAGGGTTGAGGTACCTCTTGTAAATGCATATGATGAAAGCAAGACTAGTTGTCACCGTCTTCCCTTCATGCCAACCTTGGCATGTAAAGAAAATGTTAGTAAAATACTATTAAGTGTGAACTTTATTATTAATGATTTTTTGGCTTCTTTTTACAAAACATTTATTGTAAATATAAATATATGGATTATTTTTATAATATAATAAATGATAAGCAAATATAACTAAATCTGTAAACAGAAAATATTAATTAAATATTTGGAAACATTTAATTTTTAAGAATATTTATTGAAGTAATAATTATCAACATATATTATTATAATAAATAAAAATGAAATAAACAATCATTCCTCATAGAGAGAGTGTTAAAAAGAAGTGTCAATGTAAATTATAATATTGAACTTGTAAAACTA
The DNA here is from genome assembly GCA_026413185.1 of Pueraria montana var. lobata. Lineage (NCBI taxonomy): Eukaryota > Viridiplantae > Streptophyta > Magnoliopsida > Fabales > Fabaceae > Pueraria > Pueraria montana. The sequence continues at coordinate 63,550,132 of CM048650.1, read as the reverse complement.
AGTAATGACATTATCGACCAATAGAACAAAAAATATTTATAAAAAAGGTATTTGCTGTATTAAAAACCTAATAATTATTAAATAATAAATATTTTAATTGACCAAAAGCATTTGTCAAAATATATCAAGTAGGGATGATAAAAAAAAAGATCTATATCCATGGATACCCACAGGTAAAATCTACTATGGATTGCAAATGGATAATTTAATGGATACCCATTTATTAACTGTGCGAGGGTGGGTAGTAACGTACATACTTTGAAATTTTATATAAAGTAAATTACTCTGATCTATTTTTAGTATAGATATATGTTTTAAAATTATTTATTTTGTATAAATATACGTTAAATATTAGACTTAGAGCCATACTTAGAAAATCATCAGATACTTTCTAAGATCTACAAAGCTGCCTTAAGTATAATTCCAACCTCATCCCAACTCAAGTTTCACCCAAATTCTTAAAGCCTCCCGATCACATAAACACTCTGAGATCCACTCATACATCAGAAGAAGCTTCACATTTTTTTAAATAGTTAAATTACCTCCAAAACTCTACATTTAGTAATACCTAAATTCCCACCCAACTCATTCAATAACACCCCTTTCTAGCTACCAAGTCCCAACATTCAACATTCCAACCATCTCCCAAACCACATCCTCATCCTTTCAATTCAACACCAGCATTAAAATAAATGCTTCAAATTCTTCAATTCAGCAAAACAACACACACATTTCAAACAAAAACAAAAACAAGTGAAGTAAAAAAAAAATAGAACTTGAAGAATTGATAAGAACTAGGGTTGGATATCTCCGGACACCTCATCACGAGGTTTTGCATCTGTGGCAGAAGCGTGATGATGTGGCAGAGACTTGCTTGATTTGTCAGTTGAAAGGCCATGTCCAACACTTTCAACCTAGATTTGGCAGTTTTTATTTTTGTTTGATGGTTGCAAGAAGGGTTTGTGAGTTCTTGTAGGCCATTTATCGAGGTCAATGGATGTCATTTAAAGATAAAATATGCAGGCCAGTTATTTATTGGTTGGAGTGGGCAGAGATCCAAGAGACTAGTACTTTCCAATGGCATTTGTTGTTGCTGAGTCAGAAACCAAAGAATCATGGAGATGCATGGTTCTTGCAATTGTTAATGGAGGATATAAGAGATGAAAAAAATGTGTCTTTATATCAAACCCATCAACCCAATACTTCGACTGAGTTGACGACCGGTCCAATTTTTAAAACATCGGATAATAATGGCCAAGGTTAAAGCACATGATATGGTAAACCTCACCCCAACCAAAAGTTACATGAAAGTAATTCGGGGAAGGCCCAATGTGTAGACATAATAATAAGATTGGTTCCTAGACTAATGCTGAATCAAAAGGTGCAGTTGAATTTTAATATCTATGCTTATAGATCTAATTCAGCTACCATATGTGAGTTAAGGTTGAACTAGATCAAATATATATGTCCATGGATTGATCGATTCGACCCTACCTCTACAATCTATGTCCCTAATCTTAATTTAATCCAACATCCCCTCACATAACATCCTTTAATTTTTCATAATAACATTGTGTTTCGGGACTTTCCTTTTAATTTCAATGGTACTTTAGATTTAATAAAAGTTAGATCGAGCACTTGGTTTAATGTAAAGATGAACAATGTTCAATATTCTTTTTCTAATTTTTGTATTGATCCTAACTAGCTTGTCTTTACTTAGCACTTTGATTTAGCATTGTAAGTATGTCTTTGGGTTAGAATACTTATTGTACTCTATTCATAATATTTTGATATTTTAAGAAAATAATGTAATGTAACATGAATGACATTCTACTAAAAAATAATGTAATGTAATATGAGTGAGATTCTGCTCAACTGAAGTTTATAAAAATGGAAGAATTAATTTGATAAAAAAGAAAATTTTAATTTAAAAATGAAATATACTTCTTTTGTTGGTGCCTGATGACATCATTATAATCCATGTCATCAAAATTAATAAAAAAAATTAATATTGGTTCTGTATAAATTGTTTCAGCATGCATATGTTCTCTTCAACAGAGATGTTTGGAATTCCTCCCATTTCAACATAACACAAACAATGGGATTGTTAAATTGCTCATGTTCTCTCATAAAATTTGGTAATATATATATATGTACTCAACATATATAGAATGCAAGATTTATGTTGTGAGTTAGAAAAACTCCAACTTAAGATTGATGTATTTCAAACTAAAAACATAATGAATTATATCATATGGAAATATCTATTGATTGTAATAATAGTAGAAACACGTTAAAGATATAAAACCAATCTTATTTGTATGTATACTTTCACAACAATTTCTATACTATCCATAATTTCATATAAAGAACAAGCTCTTTTTAAAACCTAAGCTCTAAGGTGAAGATACATATTTTATCTTTATAATTGTCACTAGACACCATTCACGAAGAGGACATTGTATGGAGAAGCTGCAAGTCTTGAATCCCAAGAGGATATCAAATGATGTCACAAATACAGCATACTACATAAGGAGGTTAATCACGACTAGTATACATATTGGATGTAGTCACTGAAGGAATAGAAGATGAATAGAATTGGGACTCTGAAGAAGTTTAATTACTGGTTTAACATTTGGAAACAAGCTTATACCTCATTGTAAATTAAACTCCTTGGCAAAGCAAAGTAAAACCCTATGCTATAGTTGGAAAAAATATGGGGTGAAGATTTACATGTGTTATCCAAGTGGTAGTTCTAATGAATATTTTTCCTACTCTTATTTGGTGAAGAGGATATTATAATATAATTCAGTATAAAAAAAATTAATGATTATTTTTTCTTTCTATTGTTAGTTTAGTTCAATATAATTCACTGTATAAGGAACAGAAGAAATCATTTGGTGCCCTACCCCTGACAAAAGACAATAAATATAAATTTAAAGGATGCTGCTGCTATGGGTGCTTTCACCAGTTAGTTTCTTTGCTGAGCTGTATGGTGCAATTATAGCTATGGAAACTGCTTTTACTAAAGGGTGGACAAAATTATGGTTGGAGTGTGACTCCAAATTGGTGGTGGAGGCTTTCGATAATTCAAAATTAGTTCCTTGGAAGCTGCAGACCAGATGGTTAAACTGCTTGGATAGGCTGCAATGTATCAACATAAGAGTTTCTTATATATTCCGGGAAGGAAACAAATGTGAAGATAAACTTGCTAATTATGGGGTAGATAATCAAGGATCGTTTTGGTGGAACACCATCCCTGCTTTTTGATGAGAAGATTTTCATAGAAATAGATTAGATTTACCTGAGTACAGAATTTGTACAGTTTTGACATGGGTTTTGGTTTGTTCCCCTTTTTTTTTTATCTTAATAAATTGAGGTACATGGCAAATGGTTGATAGGGTCTAGGGTGCTAATATAGTTGGGATGCTTCTCCCTATTGTGATGCTTTGCATACCTTTTTCAAAAAAATAAAAATAAAAAATCATAGCTCCAAACACATGAACAATGGTAATATTCATAGATACCTAAAACTAAGGAAGCATCTGATGGACAAGTTAGAATAAAACACAACTGGATTATGTTATCTTTGGTATACTTAAAAAAAATACAACGAGACAAAACTAAAAATTAATACATTTTAATTCCATTGAAAAGCATGAAATCAAGAATAATCAAATGAAATAAACTAATTCACTCTGTTCTACTTGTGTGATAAAAACTACTTACGAGATGATTGCTAGAAACCAAAATTGAACCTAAATTTATAATCAAAAACACTTTTCCTTCCTTTTTTTTTTTTTTACAAAAACACTTTTCCTAAAAGTTAAAACTGACCCAAATATTAGTGATGGATTTTGTTAGGAAGCTGCACCTCGTTGAAAAGAAAGTGAACATCCAAAGTTATTCTCATTAATATTCTCTTATTTGGGCCGGCGGTCACTTTATAATTCCCTTGAGAAGTCATTTCTTCTACTCGAACTTCAATCTCTACCAAACACATATGATTAATATATGTTTAACAACTTACTTGCCCACTATATATAAAAAATGGTTAGTTAGGTTCCTATATAATGGAAGACCAATAGAAGATATGCAACAATTAATATATACTTTAAGACCCTAACATGTACTAGCGATTTGTATTGGAGTGTAAGTGTGTGAATACAAAGTCTCGTATTGAGTAGGAATGTGCATTTTGAGCAACATGTAAGTGAGAAAAACTCAGAAACTCAATGGCTTACGATTTTGGATTAAATGTTGTGTAAAGGTCATTTGTATGGTTTAATTTACTTTTTAATATACAATTTAATATATATATATATATATATATATATATAAATATATTCATGTAGAATTTGATGTTGATATTATATATATAGTAATGATTTGCGAACATACACTCACTTGTTTTTTAGTTGGAATACATTAAGTTATAACTAGTGATTATCCTAAAATACACCAATGTTGTTGTTTGCTAGTGTACTCTAACTAAAAAATAAATGAGAGTATATTAGCAAATGTTAACATACTCCAACTAAAAAGTAAGTGGGTGTATAATAGCAAAACCCTTTTCATATATAGTATGAAAAAAATTTCTTATTTAATTAAGATTTTACAAAATTACTTTATAAAAAATAATTTAAAAAATAAAAAATAAAATGTATATCAATATAATATACAGAAATTGGTACAAATAGATATGAAATGTTATCAAATTCTATATATTATACTAACATACATTTTAATTTTTACATCTCAACTATTTTTATAAAGTAATTTTTATAAAATCTATGTGTATATACGTAACAAGACTTTCGAAGAAATAACACTAATGTAGTATTTAATGCTATTAATATAATACTTATACAAATATATAAATAAGTACATTTTTTTGCAATATAGTATGACATAGTTTTGCTATTTAATTGATATTTTATAAAAAAGTAGTTACAAAATATGTTTTTTTGAAAGAAAAAAAATTGTTATTAATATATTACTTATACAAATATATTAAGACTTGAAAACAATTGTTAATATAGCATTTAATGTTATTAATATAATATTTATTCAAAATATAAGTAAAAAAAAATTGTATATAGCATGACACAATTTTGTTATTTAATAAAGGTTTAACAAAAATTAATTTATGAAAAATAATTTTCAAAATACAAAAATATGTATATCAATATATTATACAAAAATTGGTACAAATAGATATGAAATGTTATCAATTTCTATATACTATACAAATATACATTTTAATATTTACATCTAAATTATTTTTTGTAAAGTATTTTTTATAAAATCTATGTGTATACAATTAACTAGACTTTAGAAGAAATAACACTAATGTAGCATTTAATGTTATTAATATAATACTTATACAAATATATCAATAAGTACATTTTTTTACTGTATAGTATAACATAGTTTTGCTATTTAATTTAGATTTTATAAAAATTAGTTACAAAATATTTTTTTGAAAAAAATAATTAATTGTTATTAATATAATACTTAAGCAAATATATTAAGACTTGAAAAGAAATTTTAATATAGCATTTAATGTCATTAAAATAATATTTATTCAAAATATAAATAAATAATTTTTATTATAAGGCATGACACAATTTTGCAATTTAATTAAGGTTTAACAAAAATTACTTTATAAAAAATAATTTAAAAATAAAAAATAAAATGTATATCAATATAATATACAAAAATTGGTACAAATAGATATGAAATGTTATCAATTTCTATATACTATAATAATATACATTTTAATTTTTACATCTAAATTATTTTTTATAAAGTAATTTTTATAAAATCTATGTGTATACAAGTAGCTAGACTTTAGAAGAAATAACATTAATGTAGCATTTAATGCTATTAATATAATACTCATGCAAATATATAAATAAGTACATTTTTTTACTATATAGTATGACATAGTTTTGCTATTCAATTGAGATTTTTTAAAAGTTACAAAATATGTTTTTTGAAAAAATAATTAATTGCTATTCATATAATACTTATACAAATATTTTAAGACTTGAAAAGAAATGTTAATATGGCACTTAATGTCATTAATATAATATTAATTCAAAATATAAATAAATATTTTTTCTTATATAGCATGGAACAAATTTGCTCTTTAATTAAGGTTTTACAAAAAATTACTTTATAAAAAATAATATATATATATATCAGTATAATATACAAAAAATTGGTACAAAAAGATATGAAAAGTTATGGATTTCTATATATTATAATAATATACATTTTAATTTTTACTTCTATATTATTTTTTATAAAGTAATATTTATAAAATCTATGTGTATACAAGTAACTAGACTTTAGAAGAAATAACATTAATGTAGCATTTAATGCTAATAATATAATACTTATACAAATATATAAATAATTACATTTTTTTACTATATAGTATGACATAGTTTTGCTATTTAATTGAGATTTTATAAAAATTAGTTAAAAATTATATGTTTCTTGAAAAAATACTTAATTGCTATTAATATAATACTTATACAAATATATTAAGACTTGAAAATAAATGCTAATATAGCATTTAATGTCATTAATATAATATTTATTTAAAATATAAATAAATATTTTTTCTTATACAGCATGACACAATTTTGCTATTTAATTAACTTTTACAAAAATTACTTTATAAAAAATAATTTAAAAAATAAAAAATAAAATGTATAACATTATAATATACAGAAATTGGTACAAATTGATATGAAATGTTATCAATTTCTATATATTATACTAATACAAATTTTAATTTTTACATCTAAATTATTTTATGTAAAGTAATTTTTATAAAATCTATGTGTATATTGTAATGACCCATCTTCGTTACAGATTTGTTATACTAAAACTTTTTGTTAAATATTATCATATGAAACTACATAGAAATTTTTTTTCACATTTAACACATATATATGTACATCATCACATCATAAAAGTGTTAGGTCTGGCTTTACAAAACTTAAATATATAAATATGTACATACAATACCAAAGTAGTCCTCTTGTAGAGAACATTCATCACAACCTAAGTATTTATACATATGTCCTAAGCTGGTCCCCATACTATGTACATATATACTAGAACATATTCAAAAAGTGGGATCTCATCCCATCTTTAAGATCTACATCCGCTTCAGTCATGAGCGGCCTGAGAACCTCCAACATCACCACTATCTGCTCCCGTGCCAACCACATGATCATTGCAGTAAAACAACACAAACACAAAAATGCAAGGGTAAGCTTATTTATAAAAAGAAGGATATGATTTGATCACACAACAATACATACATCAATCTTATATACAATTTTCTTTATGCAATGTCTTGCTGACTCGACTCCATGGAGATTTCTACAACTTTTGGGCGGTCCCCATAGGCCCCATCCCCTACCATGGTCTCACCTTTGACCATTCAGGGAGTCCCTTGAGCTACCATGTGGAGGAAGTGTGGATTTAATCAAATATAGACAAGTGTGGGTATTGGCTTACCTCTGTAAGGTTTGCAAAACCTTACATCTATAGGAATTCGCCCACTGTTAGCCACCACGAAAACCTCCGGCACTAGGTTGAGAGCCTACCTAGCACCCTCAACTTACGTGCCTACCCATATGCAATGTCATGTATACATCATATAGGAATGTGCACATACAACCAACTACATAATACACACCAAGCATACAAACATTCATAACTTTCATTACTACAAGTTCATCATGTTATAAATTCACCATTTATATTTCTTCACACTTAAGAACCCATCTAGCAGTTCTACAAGCATGGTAAAACATTCAACACCATGAATCCTTACAATTACCACACCAAAAATCCTTAGGAATAATGAATTTTATAACAATAATAGAAAACCAACTTTACTTCTTCCATTTAATTCATAAAACAATTATATATACACTTGGAATTGGCTAGAAAACTCTCAAGAAAACATTCAAGGTGAAACCAAAAATTCTGCCTTAATTTAGCTTAAGCTAGAAAATTTAGCTTTAGCTAGAAATTTAGCTTCAGCTCAAAATTTTAGCTTGAGCTAAATTTGGGCATAACCAATTTTGTCAAAATTTAGCTTGAGCTAAAATTTTTAGCTTAAGCTAAATTTGTGCAAACTTAATAAATTGTGCAGACCCAATCTCATAAAAATTTAGCTTGAGCTAAAATTTTTAGCTTAAGCTAAAACTACGAATTCCGCACTATAATTTCTTCTCAAATCCGAGCTTTTGACACCATTAATGGTTACCTAAATGATTCAATGGACCATAAATGATTCATCAATTATTCCTACTACTCCTAAACACCGAACCAACATTAAACAACTCATTAATCATGTAAATTTAAGAAAAATCCCAAATTCCCAAATGTTGGGGTTCAAGATTCCAACCCCCAAAACAACCACAATAAAGCAAAATCAAGAAGAGAAAAGGAAGGAATGATGAAAAGGAAACATTTTAACATTCAAAAACCATACAAATCATAGAGTCAATCAAGGTTTTAGCTTCCCTTACTCTAAAATTGTGAGATTTCCTTGAGAGGGATTTCAAGAGAGAAACTTTGTGGCTTTTGAGTGATTTTTCCTCAACTTATGCTATGGAACCAACTAGAAGAAACCTAAACCAACACCAAAACAAGCTTCAATCAAATTTTAACCCACCAACCAAGATTCTACATGAGACCCATTTCATGTCTACTTGGTGGGAGAAGGAAAATGAATTTAAGAGACCAAAGGAGAAGAGGAGGGGTGCTTACCAACTAGAAATCAATCAAAGGAAGCTCTAGGAATCCAAATATTAAAGTTTTCTTATAGAGAATTCCCACAACTCAAGCTCTTGAGACAAGAAGGAGGATATGCTTAGGAAGGAAGAAAAGAAAATGAACGTGAGAAGGGAGAAGAAGAAATCCTTCTACGTTTAAACTTGGGAGGAATTTGAAATTTTACTTTTCACACCTATGCTTCCTCTAAGAACACCCCCCTTCTCTTTTTTTCTCTACAATTTACGAAACTCACGTAAAAATCTCAAAACTCTCACAATAACACTATGGTACATAACAAAACATAGAACTTAAGTTAATTATTATATTAATTAACATAATTTAAATTTAATTTGCTCTTGCATTTTTTAATCAAACACTTAATCATACAATTAGGAAAACTACAACGTTACATATATATGTAACTAGACTTTAGAAGAAATAGCACTAATGTAGTATTTAATGCTATTAATATAATACTTATACAAATATAATAATAAGTACATTTTTTTACTATATAGTATGACACAATTTTTCTATTGAATTGAGATTTTATACAAATCAGTTGCAAAATATGTTTTTTGAAAAAATAATTAATTGTTATTAATATAATACTTTTTCAAATATATTAAGACTTGAAAAGAAATGTTAATATAGCATTTAATGTCATTAATATAAAATTTATTCAAAATATAAATAAACAATTTTTCTTATATAGCATGACACAATTTTACTATTTAATTAAGGTTTTACAAAATTTACTTTATAAAAAATAAAAAATAAAATGTATATCATTGTAATATACAGAAATTGGTACAAATTGATATGAAATATTATCAATTTCTATATATTATACTAATATACATTTTTATTTTTACATCTAAATTATTTTTTATAAAGTAATTTTTATAAAATCTATGTTTATATAAGTAACTAGATTTTAGAAGAAATAACACTAATGTAGTATTTAATGCTATTAATGTAATACACTTATACAAATATATAAATAAGTACATTTTTTTACTATTTATTATGTCATAGTTTTGCTATTTAATTGAGATTTTTTTTTAAATTAGTTACAAAATATGTTTTTTGAAATAATAATTAATTGCTATTAATATAATACTCAGACAAATATATTAAGACTTCAAAAGAAATGTTAATACAGCATTTAATGTCATTAATATAATATTTATTCAAAATAAAAATAAATAATTTTTCTTATATAGTTTGACACAATTTTGATATTTAATTAAGATTTTACAGAAATTACTTTATAAAAAATAATTTAAAAAATAAAAAATAAAATGTATATCAATATAATATACAGAAATTGGTACAAATATATATATGAATTGTTATCAATTTCTATATATTATACTAATATACATTTTAATTTTTACATCTAAATTATTTTTTATAAAGTAAGTTTTATAAAATCTATGTGTATACAAGTAACTAGACTTTTTGCAGTAAAAAAAAAAAGTAACTAGACTTTAGAAGAAATAATATTAATGTAGTATTTAATGTTATTAATATAATACTTATACAAATATATAGATAAGTACATTTTCTTACTATATAGTATGACATAGTTTTGCTATTTAATTGAGATTTTATAAAAATTAGTTACAAAATATGTTTTTTTTTTTAAATATTAATTGTTATTAATATAATACTTGTACAAATATATTAAGACTTGAAAAGAAATGTGAATATAGCATTTAATGTCATTAATACAGTATTTATTCAAAATATAAACAAATAATTTTTCTTATATAGCATGACACAATTTTGTTATTTAATTTAGTTTTCAAAAAATTTTGTTTACAAATGATACATATACATTTTTTAATGTATGCTAAAATATTATATATATATATATATATATATATATATATATATATATGTGTGTGTGTGTGTGTGTGTGTGTGTGTGTGTGTGTGTGTGTGTGTGTGTGTGTGTATTATTAATATGATTTGATATATATTTATCAATTTCTATAATTGTATTAGTATATAGGATTTTTTTTATTTTTTTAAAACTTATTTTATAAGCTATTTTCAAAATATTAATTAATTAACATAATTGTGTCACACTACGTAAGAAAAAATCTATTTATTTATATATTTGACTAAATATTACATTAATAACATTAAATGCTAAATAATATTTCTTATCAAGTTTAATTTACTTATATTTACTTTATAACTTATTTAAACTAAGTTTAAAATTTAAAATTCTTTTAATTATGACTTATCTGAATTATATATGACTAAATAAATTATTTTAATTATAAAAATAAATGAAATTAGGAAAAATCACAGTTTTACCATTCTCTAATCAATTTTTACTGTATTATCTATAATTAATTAAATAAATTCAAAAAATTATTTTGTATTTGTCTTAAAAATATACATTAACATGAAATTAAATTATTTTTTTCATTATTAAGTAACCAAAATTAGTTTAGACTAGGCTTTTTTATGTTCAATTTTTTATCTAAGTCCACCAACTCCAAACTAATTACTTTTAACTCTTATATCTAAGTTAATACTATTGCATAGGTAGGAAAAATCAATTAAGCACAAGAATGGTCAAAGTAAATGAACACATCAATTGGTTATTTTAAATTTGATTTCGTACCCTATCAATCCTTCTACCTCTCACTTTTTAGGTTGCATGAGCCAATTTGAAGACCAAACAGGGCAGACTTTTTGGTGGTTTTCTTTTCTTGAAGTTGATTTCCTAGATGCTCTTCCATTCTTAGTGGACTATATATAACACAAAGAATATATAAAATTCATACTGTTGAAACTAAAGACAAAAATCAATACAGAGATTAAGTGTACAAATATATAATTGGATAAGAATATACAATTAATTAATAATGAAACTATTGGAGTCTATGTGTTCATGAAAGAAATTAAAATTTTAAAATGAAATATAAATTGCCTTCTCTTTTGGGGTACTATTCATAACTAGAACTTCATTAGGGAAAAATGTAATTTAAAATAGAGTGGAAAAATGGAAATTCAAATCCTTATTGTTTGTATCAAGTCTTTTTGGAAACTATTTGATCCTAAGGATAGACTCCCAATTGGACTAACAATGAGTCTTTTTGCTTATAGGGAACACAGATGAGCTTTTGTTTTGGAGGGAGCTATTATTTATTGTGCAAGAACTTGCTAATTTTCTGTAAAATCATTTTATCTAATATATGGCCAATGAATCTCTCTTATTAGATTGCCAAAGGACCGGATCCAAATGCAAAATTAATTCTACCTAGACGGCATGAGCCAAAATAAAAAAGTCTATGGCAAAAATACAGATGAAAATTCATTATATATAACAAATCTCAAATTAAATAATACCAAGTGACATAACAATGATTATTACCCAAAAGCAAAATAACATTCAAATGAATTAAACATAACTAAAGAATTGTTATTGAAAACAAACATCACAAGTGTAACTCTACACAGTGGTGACTTCTCCAAATAAATCACAAACTTCTTTTACTTTAATAAAAAGATTATTCCATGTTATTTCATCTTTATGATGTTGTTAGGTAAAGATAAAAATGTTGTTTTATAATAGACTTAAGATGTTATTAGTTTGTTTTTAGAATTAGGATGTTGTTGAATTTTCTGTATACTTTAGTTCTATATATGGAGGTTAACATAAAAAAATTTAAGTGGCCTTTTGCATAACATATATGTTCTTCTTTTTTAAAGTTGTTTGTCGGTGTTATAATAAAAAAATAAAATAGATAGCATGTTCTCACAAGCTTTATCCAATCAAGACTTTCTAGGAGATAACCCACTTTTGCATTTTTTGAAGTTTCTGTTATGGTCAAAAATAACAAAGGAGACTAAACTAGTACAGGTTGGGAGAGTACCAAACAGCAACTTGAGTCATATATGTAAATGGAGTACTTTTCCATCTCAACTCACAAATTTAATCTAACAAACAATTTCTAGGTTGAGCTATATACTAACTTAGAAGTTCATACATTAACTACAACTCACTAATCACCATTATATATATCTCTAGTAGCAATTAAACCAAACATTCCCATCCCACTTAACCTCTTTGTAGCCAAAAATGAAAAAAAAAAAAAAAAAAAGAAGGAAAATTGGCGCATATATGAAAATTGACTTGAGAATCAAATAATCCTGGTAATCATTTTTATCCCCTAAAATTAGTGCTACCAAAAAATTTACTAAATAAATTAAGAACCTATCGCCTGATACATAGAAATTAGCATAGTTTTTTTTTTAATTTCGAAGTATACCAAACTACTGAACAATTACCGAACAAGAAAAGACTTAGGGTTTTTCGTAGAGTTATATATCTGAATTGTACATAAATGATTTCTAGAAAATATTTTGCCCAGTCAAATCACATAATAATCATTATTTGAAGGTCAAATAGGTGAACAAAGAACAGTAAATTCACCCAAAATATAAGAAATAGAATAATATGAAACCCTAACACCTTGATGTGTGACGAGAACAAATGGAAATTTTTTAAACAAATCAAATACTTGGACTTCGTTACCTCCTTTGGGGAAATCTGAAAATTTGAATTGGATTTCATGGCAGCCATGGAAGTCTGCTGCTAAACAAAACTAAGAGAATGAAAAAAAAATGGATGAAAATTCTTAGGTGAATGAGATTGTTAGGATATAATCTTGCAGTATGTTTGAGGGGGCTGAAGTATTATAGCAGTTAAATGATGAGGGTTGTTTGTTTTGACAAGATCCTTGTATGAGTTTGTATGATGGATGGAAGGTTTTTTGAGTATGTACTTGACAGTGTGCCTTTTTATAAGGATTGAGGTACCTCTTCTACCCCTATTTAATATATTTTCATCTTTGACTAATAAAAAAAATACACTGTATGTAGCCTTGACCATTGGTCTGCAAACACTTTTTTATAAATTAGTTAATTAATTAATTAAATATAATATATATTTTTATCTTTGACTAATCAAATAAATTTAATTAATTAAATTAAATATTTAGACATGTTAACTGTTTCAATAAAATTTTAAATATATATTGTTATAATAATTAAAATATAAAAAATTTATGAAATAAATTAAGAACCTATCACCTGATACATAGAAATTAGCATTTTTTTTTTAATTTGAAAGAATACCAAACTACTGAACAATTACCGAACAAGAAAAGACTTAGTGTTTTCCGTAGAGTTATATATCTGAATTGTACATAAATGATTTCTAGAAAATATTTTACCAAGTCAAATAACTTGATAATCACTATTTGAATGTCAAATAGGTGAACAAAGAACAGTAAATTCACCCAAAAAATAAGAAATAGAATAACATGAAACCCTAACACCTTGATGTGTGATGAGAACAAATGGAAATTTTTTAAACAAATCAAATACTTGGACTTCGTTACCTCCTTTGGGGAAATCTGAAATTTTGAATTGGATTTCATGGCAGCCATGGAAGTCTGCTGCTAAACAAAACTAAGAGAATGAAAAAAAATGGTTGAAAATTCTTAGGTGAATGAGGTTGATAGGATATAATCTTGCAGTATGTCTGAGGGGGGCTGCAGTATTATAGCAGTTAAATGATGAGGGTTGTTTGTTTTGACAGGATCCTTGTATGAGTTTGTATGATGGATGGAAGGTTTTTTGAGTATGTACTAGACAGTGCGCCTTTTTGTAAGGGTTAAGGTACCTCTTCTACCCCTATTTAAAACATTTTCATCTTTGACTGATAAAATAAAATACACTGCATATGGCCTTGACCATTGGTCTGCAAACACTTTTTTATAAATTAATTAATTAAATATAATATTTTTCTTTGACTGATAAAAAATATTTAATTAATTAAATTAAATATTTAGACATGTGAACTGCTTCAACAAAATTTTAAATATATATTTTTATAATAATTAAAATATAAATATCAATATTTCTATCTTTGTGTAAAACAACACAACGGTTGAAAACAAGTTGTAATGCTCCTTTGTGTTAAGAATAAAACAAATAAGCTTTTTTAATTCCATCCTCAAAAGATAATTACTTAGTTTTCTAACATTAATTAATCTGAAAATCCTACCAAGATTTGATTATATTTATTATAACAGAATAATTTTATATCATCCATTTAACTTTTTGTAATAAATCTTACCAAGTCTTTTAACAATTTTTTTTAAAGTTAAATATAAATATGAATAAACTTAATAAATCCCCTTTGTGTCTAATAATAAGCAAAAAAAAAGTATTAAGCTCTTAAACAAATAATATAATTGTAACCAAAAACCAAATACTATAATTTAAATGCTAACTTGATTTGAACATATTAATTGCATAAATATAATTTACTGTTCTCACTATGAATTTTCTTGATAATTCCTTTTAATAAATCATTTGGAAAATAAAATATTCATTATAAATAAACGTGTTGACTTTCCAATATCATAAATAATAAATCAGTAAAAGTGTATTTATAGAAAGAAAAGTCTTATAAAGAAATTAAATATTTAGGAACATTTAAATTTTAAAAATATTTTAGCTAAGTAATATGTTTTACAATACATTATTATAAATATTAAGAATAAAAGGAATAATATTTTTCAATTCCATCCTAAAAAATAAATACTAAGTTTTCTAACATAAATTAATCTGAAAATCCAACCAAGATTTGAATATATTTATTACAACAGAATAATTTTTTGCAATCCATTTAACTTTTTTTTAATAAATCCTAACAAGTCTTTTAATAATTTTTTTCAAAAGTAAAATATAAATATGAATAAACTTAATAATTTTTAATATATAAGGTCATATAAGATTAACGAATAAAAATATGTTTTTTTATCAAATGTATAGAGGTCATAATATGTTAGGGCGCCCAACAAGGGCTTATGGTAGGATTTGATATTGAAATTAAGATTTTTTGCAAAACTTTTTTTAAAGATTCCACTATTTTTTTTTTTGGGAAAAAATTCTTTTTGGACAAAGGTTCCTATTATAACTTTTCTTTAAATTATTATATCACTATTTTTTTTTTAGATTATAGTCTTATTATATAAATTTGACAGCCAGTACCAACAACTATTTTCTCAGTGGATTTGACAACTTAATTAATTCATAAGAACCCAATGAATATTTGACAATTAATTTATTTTATAATTTATTGAAGAGTGACTAAATTCACATATTTTCAAAAGTTACAGGACTAAATTCATCAATTTAAAAGTACAAGAATCAAAACCAACTTTAAGTCAAAGTAGAGACAAAACACTTTTTTCCCTTTATTGAAATATTTCTTTGTTTAATTATTTTTACTTTCTCTTAGTTATATCATATACATTTTATTTATAAACCTGCGCAACACATGGGTCAATGTCTAGTTTCTGATTAATAATTGAAACACGGTTGCTCTGATCCCGAGGACGTAGGTGCATTGTTGAACCATGTTTTGCCATGTGTGTTTTTATTCTAGTTTATTTAGATTTCGGTTGTGTGTTGCTAACACTATTAGTATTTCGCCTTCTGTTATACCAGATTTGACATTGGTATACTTTTCTTAACAAGTTGACTTATGTGTAATTCCTAATTAAGTTATGATTTCATTGATAACATGGTTCTTTGTTGTTGGCCAAGGGATATTGAATGACATTATAAATATTATATAAGTTAAAATTATAATAATTTTAAAATTGTTATATAAGTAAAAATTACTAAATTATATTTTTGTAATTTAAAAAATTGTTACTATGTTAAAATTATAATTTTTTTATTTAGGATAAATTTATTCATTTTCCTTCCTAAACCATTTTTTTTTAATTTTTAACAACTTCAATTACATATTTCAATTAATATATTGAATAAAATATCGACTTAAATCAATTTAAAAATTATTTGTTATGATAATTATATAAGTCATATAAAAAACTAAATCCAACTAAATTATACTTATAATATTATTAAATATTTCTATGAATTGTTAGTATTATTATTAATATTGACAAAATCTATGTGTAATTTTTTTTATGTTTTTGGTGTTATTATTATTCTCACATATCAGTACAAAATTTGTTTATTAGTACAAAGATTATCTTTCCTATTAATTCAAATTTCAACATTTTATAAATATCAAAATATCAATAGTATAATTGAATAATAGTTTGCCTTAAATCAAATCAAATTCTATTTTTTTTTTTGAAAAGCAAAGAGCAAAAATTTATTAAAGGAAATTCTAGTTAAAGTGATTCATACCTAAAATATCACAATTAAAATAGAATTAATGTGCATGGAGGGGCAACAAAAACATCTTTGAATGCAGCAAGGTACTAAGTTCATTAGAGATAATATTTTTTTGATTCATTTATTAAAGATAATATGCACTAGACTGTTGGTAGCAAGGTTGTTAAAATCAAGATTTTACTTGGGATCGAAAGGGAGTTGAAAACTCGTAACTCAAATCATAAAATCTTACATCCCTACCTAAAATACTAATATATAATACATATACATAAAAAAAATACATTGATAAAGAAAATAACTTATAAATCACAACATTAAATAACCTCATGTCACAATTTTTAAACTTTACACTTTATTTGTTTTTTTTTTTTTTCTGGAAAAGTATACACTTTACTTGTTTAAGAAATAATAGAGAAAAAGAGGTTAGGCAACAACCAATATAACCTACGAGTATTAAGAACATGTAAGTACATTGGTTATTTGTTTTGTAAATACTACCAAGTCCTTAAACTAGAAACTCAAGAAATATGATCATTCTAGGGGCAACAAAAAAATTGGCAAAACTTTGTGCATAAGTTTGTTTTTGTTTTGCATAAATTAGGTAGGTGATTATCGATGTTATTAAGTCTCAATGGTGCAGTAAAAACGTGGCACCCAGCAAGCACCTAAAAGAGGCCACATAACAAGATATTTGAAAGTGGCTTATAAATGCGATCGAAATGGATCGAAGATCCCACACTTACACGAGTAAGCTCACAATTTTACAGCGATTCAGTATCTTCATGATCCTGTGCACGAGCCAGCACGGTAAGGAGGCTGTGAATCGTAAAATCGAACGATATTACGAGTAGGAGCGCGATTTTAATAACATCGGTTGGTAGAGTAATCTCACTTTTGAAAATCAATTCATTTTTGTTTCTACAAAGAGAATCAATAGTAAGACAGAAGATAATATTCTGGTGTTTCATAGGATGTTTAGCAGTAGAAAGGTTGGTTAGAAACCACTCACTTGGGCTTTGCTAAAAAAATTCAAGAATCAATCTGGGACCCTTCTTTTATCTTTATCTGTATATTTGATTTTCTTAATTGTCTATACCTTTCAATCTACCTCTTAATTTATCTCCATCTCTAAATTAAATTTGAATAGTTTTTTTTCTAAAATAAATTATTAATAATTAAAAATAACTTCATATAACAATTTAAATTGTTTATTGAATTACCAAAATCCAATTATATATTCAAAGATATTTATTTATTATCATTTTAATTATAATATATTTTATTTATTAAAATTTATTTATTATAAATTTAAATTATATAAAAGTAAATATTTATCATATGCACAAACTATAATTTTTTTTAAAAAAAAAAAAGAAATATTTAAAAAAGCACTTTTTTAAGAAGCAGATTGGATTTGCTTCTTAAAAAAGTAGAAAACTGTTTTTTTTTTTTAAGAAAAAATAGTTTAGACAAACACACACTAAAAAAGCATAAAGTTGCTTATTTTATTAATAAAACCCAATATTAGTTTATGCTCAAATAAAAAAAAAAAAAGTATGAGAATCTAAATATGAGCTTGTTGTGTTAGGTATTGATCTAATGGTGTCAGTTCTAATTAATGACATTCACTTAGTTCTTTGAAAAATTAAGCGCTAACTACGTCTACAAGCCATTGAAAAGAAGCCTCTCATATCCTTTGAGAGCTTGAAATTTTTGTACAATTTTGTTCTCTCCTTTCATGGCTGTTTACTTTTAACCAATTTGTACATTCCAAATCGTTGTTAATCACTTGTGTTCATGTTCTTGACACCTTGGAGTCACTTCTTTTAGTTGAAAGCTACTGGGCACTGTTAACCTAACAAGTTTTGAGCTTTGAGAATTGGATTCAAGTCCCAAAGTGTAATTTGAAGAAATGGTGCACTGTACACAGTTGGACCATTCGTTGCTAGAGAACTTGATTATCTTTGACTCACCAGGTTCACTAGAGCAGACTCGGCTTTAAGTTTTTGCAACTGCTTCAAACCATTCTTAAATATCAAATTGATATAAAACACATGATCAAATCTTTCACATTTTTTATTAGTACAAAGATTGGTTTCACATGAATATTCTTTGTAATAACAAATGATTTTTATTAAATATATGTTGCAAAATTTTAATTAAATATTCACATGTTGGTATTTAGTTCAAGAATCGGATGACAAAAATTTGAGAAACATATCTAATTTTTCTTCTTTTTCTTAACCCAAAATCCCAAATCGACAAAAAAATGTTAAGAGTGACTCTTGTTCTACTTTTGCAGTGGCTTTCTTGGTAGGTAGGCATTTAAATTAGCATTTATTCGACTAAATTTGTTAAGAGGTCAGCCTTATTTTTAGCACTGCATCTTATCCTTGATTTCTTTCCACATTTATTACTCCTTTTATTAAAAGATTAATTAAATTTTTTTCTCTAAAAATATTTATAAGGCAGAAGGGTTAATATTGTTAAAAAAAAAAAAAAAGGGCAGAAGGGTTAATAAAGCATGGGGGACAGTTGTTGGAGAAACCTTGAACGTTTTCCTGCTCTTTTGCGTTTACCTAAAGTTGGTGGAGTGTATCTGGATGGAACCCTTAATTGGGTTGTTATGGTAAAAGATGCTTCTAAAATTGAAATGGTAATTATTTCTGCTGACCTGGAGAAGGAGACATGCAGATCATTGTTTCTGCCTGAAGATCTTCGCTTTCTTAATCTAAATATTGGAGTTTTTAGGGACTCACTGTGCGTTTGGCAAGATTACAACCACACCCATCTTGTCATATGGCAAATGAGGGAGTTTGGAGATGACAAGTCTTGGATTCAATTAATAGATTTTAGTTATCTCCATCTTCAAATTGGCCGTTATGAATCCCATCCAATGTTTTTCCCATTGTGCATGTCTAACAATGGGGACATCTTCATGCTGATGTTCACTGGAATTGCTACATACCGAACGATTCTGTATAATGAGAGGGATGGCAAGTTACAAATTTCATGTATTTACATATATTCTTCTCTTGGCTTGTGAATTACTACTAGAAATGTAACATTTGGTAACCATTTTATTAACATGTCAAGAAATATTGTGGATACTAATAAAATGTCATTTGTTAACATTTTATACAATAAATTGTTACTGTTGCCTGCTTCTCTTTTGTTTTCACTACCAATCAAATTAGTAATTAACTATAAGCTAATAACTATGCGTTAAGCTTGATATTTCTTTCCTAGATAAAATTAAATATAATTTCTTTTATAAGAAAATTTAACAAAAGAAGTAGTAAAACCACTAAATATGATTTCAAGAATTCATTCACCAGTATCTCAATCTTAATCTGTGCTATCTTTGTCTGATCTTTCCAACCTGTGCTCTCTCTCTCTCTGTCTTTCTTCTACCTGCTTTCTCTCTCTCTCTCTCTCTCTCTTGAAATGTGAGCTTCAATCTCTGCAACACTAGATCTGAATCTTTTGTGCTTTTTTTACTGTATGAGTTTAGCTTTGATTGATTTCAACCTAGAATCACTGGTTTTATATTTTTTTGATATATGTCGGTTTCCATTCCGCATTAGCATTTGCTCTAAGCAATCTTGTTTATGATTCATTCACAGTCATTCGCCTCTTTCATTTCTTAGTTAGTTTTGGTAACAATCCATTTTGATTGCGATTTTGAATCGTGATTACAGGATTTTAGCGAAATGGAAGTTAGATCATTTTACGAATCCTTGGTCATTTCACATTTCATTGATTCATAATTCTACAATATTATAGATTCATGATGCTACAATTTTAATCATTTTCTCAATGCTCTCATTGTTTTTGTCTTTCATCAGCATGCTACATTTCGTTACTTGCTTATCCAACTTTCTCAATATTTCAATTAACATCAAGATGTTTCCTTTTTATTTTTGCAGGTACAGAGATAGAACAAGAATGCTACAAGATGCTATAGTATTTTTGTTACTAATTCTATAAATGTAATTAGTATCAGTATATCATCACTGAGAAATATATACTGATGTTTAGTTGTAACTGTAACAATTATTTGCACTGTGTGGATAATATGTTTCTGACATAATTGAGTCTTTTTGTTCAATTCAGTTGTCAATTTATTATGAAGACTTATATGTTACATTGGGTCATATTCTTAGTTTGGGGCGTGATTTTTCTGTCTTGTTGACAAGTAAATATGATGCATCCATCTTTCTTTGTAATTTTATCACAAAGAGAAAACCAAAAATTGATGAAAATTTGTCTTGAAATTTGTGGTCTATTCTTCGTAGCAATATAAATATCTACTAGTATTTTCTTTGTATTGGTGATACATATGGTCTATGTCTTGTTTTTTTATAGGTTCTACTTATGTGCTGCCTACTATTGTTACTAATTGGCTCACCACTTCCCATGGTCACTGTATGTATTAATGTATATAAAATGTTCACACAACTCTTTGTTCTTACATGATATTGATGTAGATACACATTACAAATATTACAGCTTGGCTGTTAGAAAATCTGTCAAAACTTGGTAAGGTTCTTGGATTGTTTTCAGTTTGGTTTGTGTATGCACCTTTCTTTTTTTGCAGATTATTCAGTAATTTTTTAATTTAATTTATCAGCTATTGGGCAAGTCTCTTTGCCTTTCTCTACCAGTTTAAGAAGCTTGGTAGTAAGTTATCTGGTCAAGATGCATCAGAAGTTTGAATATTTTTGCTGTAGCTAATGCAGAAGTCTATTGCAACCGGAAGTATTTGGAAGAATTGTGTTGTATGCTCAGAGATCATGCATCTTATTTAACAGTTGTGTTGGAGGAGATAACAAAGGACTAATTTCAAAGGTAATTAACAGCTATTAACTACATTCATATGCTACAGTTAACCAATATTAATTACTGTGAAATGTGAAATGTCTAACATGTGATAAATTGTTAATTCGCTATGGGTTTGTCCATGGTGGATTAAGTGACACTTACAATTGAGTCTTGACAATTGTTAATTATGCCTCCCTTGATTAGTAAATATACTTCCTTTAATATGTTTTTTCTAAAATTATCCCTTTTCTGAAATTTTTTTCCAGAATACACTGTGGTGCACCCCCTCTTCCTCTTCCTCCCTCCCCATCTCCTACCTCTGACCTTTAATGTTTTAAATAAAATCATCTTAAAATGCTTTTTGCTTAAATTTTTTGACAACATAGCTATAATGAAATACAACATATCCTGTAAAAGTTTAGATACTATGTCAATGTTTGTCCTTTGCTAATTAAATTACATAACAGAGGGGCAAAACAATGGAAAGCAAAAGAAGAAAAAGAAATTCAAAACCTAAGGTGGCTTATTTTTGCAAGTATTTTAAAATCCGATACCAAATAGGATAGGCTAATTCACCCAGCTTGATAGGAAGCGCCAAATTATACACCCAATTTGGTTTCACTCATAAACGGTGTAACGACCCGCTATCGTCACAAGACAACTTAACTACTATATTGCGAATAGATTTAATTAAAAAATTATTATAAGTTATTTATAAAAATACGTGTAAATTTTTCGCGCAAGATCACTAATCATTATAACATTCATCATTAAGAAATATACATCATATACATAACTACATCTGAAAATTATCCATACATAAATACATATATCAGAAGTATAAGTACAAAGCCATATGGTCATATACAAACTACAGACCAAAAGTCTGATATATCTCAAAAGGTTCGGAATACGTATATACCAGTACAAAGGTGCCCATTTCCTACTAGCTGGCCACAACTACATATTACCCTTAGCTAGAAACTAGGACGATATAAGAAAAGATAAGGAATAGATGAAGTAGGTCTCCTGTGACTTCAGCCGCGTATAGCCTGATCTGCCGGTAGTTCGCCGTCTGCTCCCGCGAAGAATCGCGATCATCACAGTCAAACACATACAAACAAACAGC
The DNA here is from genome assembly GCA_026413185.1 of Pueraria montana var. lobata. Classification (NCBI taxonomy): domain Eukaryota; kingdom Viridiplantae; phylum Streptophyta; class Magnoliopsida; order Fabales; family Fabaceae; genus Pueraria; species Pueraria montana. The sequence goes on along the minus strand of CM048650.1, from coordinate 63,527,119 downwards.
GCAAGGATAAGCTTACAGAACAAACATCCATTTAAAATAAGGCATTAAATTTATACTAACATATTCACAAAGTTAAATAATAACAATATACAGTGAAATCCAATTCAATAGGTAAATTACCAACATATCCTCAAATAATATGTCCTAGTTATGCACTATATGTAGACACGACTCCATGGAGATTTTCACTAGTCGAGCGACCAGCACAGTCAAATCCCTTAACATAGTCCAATTTGACCATTGGGGGAAACACCGATACTGGTCTTGGAAATAATTAGTGGCTTTGTCAGGATAGGTGTACGTGGGTAGTGGCTCACCATAACACAAGATCTGCAGAAATCTTGGTCTCAATATGGAATCGCCCGTCCATCCCATCCCCCGGGTCCATGTACACGACCCCACCAATCTTTCCGACACTAGGTTGAGAACCTTCTTAATTAGCATTCTCAACTTACGTGTCAACTCGTATCCACAGTCACGATCCACTATGGATTTATGCATGTATGCACACACAATTCAACACAACAACATATCCACAGTCATCGTCCACTGTGGTCAACAACAACATATCCACAGTCACCATCCACTGTGGTCAACAACATATATCCACAGCCCTCATTCACTGTGGTCAACAACATGTATCCACAGCCATCATCCACTGTGATTCAAAGTTAAAGAAAACATCGAAGTTAACTGGACACTGATCAAAACCTTAAAATTTTTAACTATTAAAACTGTCTATAACACTTTGGAGTTTTTTCTAAAATCTCATAAAAACATTCGAAATACTAGAAATTATAGAAATTATCTTTAAAACTTTAGAAAGATTTTGAAAGGAAATTAAAAGATAAAATAATAATCTATAAATCATCTTTTAGAAAATGTGCCAAAATTTTCAAAAATCTCAAAAACAGATTTTCTTCACTGCAGATGGGTCAGTTTCAAGGAAACTTTTGAAATAGAAATATAATGAATTAGAAAGCGTATCATACACCGTTCGAAAGCTTGAAATGTATATTTTCTAACCATATAACTCGTTTTTGAATACGATTTTTGTAGAAATACAGAATTGCAAAACAATATACTATGTTCAATCACGTATTTCTGACCGGACCTTCAACTTTCAAGGGCCATAAATCCTTCGATTTTCAATATTTTTGATCAGTTCTTGTTCCAAAACTGTAGTCCCGGATGTCTATTTTCATCTCCAACAAACGAAATTCAATTTCATTCACCACAGCCAAAGTTATCACAAAAATACTAACATATGTTCATAAAAAAACGTACCAGACAGCAAGCACTTTGTTTCCAGCTATCATATAGTTCCAATCAATCAACTTATATCACAAACAAATTATCAAAACATTTCTTTCAGAATCAACACACATCACAACATATCCATACATCAAAGAATACATGAAAACTGTAAACTTTCCTTACCTCGAGAAGATGCTAAAATAAGAGCTTTGAATAATGGAGGAGTGAAGTAACTTTTAGTTTTCTGGAGCACGAATATTAAACCACCACTATGAACCAACAACAGCTCATAGTATAAAAACTTGAGACTTAGAAATTTTGAAGGAGAACTTTTAGAGAAGTATAATTACTTAACGGTGAGGGATGTCGGAAACAAAATGACGTTAGATAGAGAAAATGGGGCTGCAAATAGAAAGTTTTGGAGAAAAGGAATTTTTCAAGCAGAAATGAGTGCGGTTGAGGTTGTGCAGTTTAAAATCCTCGCTGCAACCTTCATTTATATAATAGTAGAGATATTTTTTTATTATTTTTTTTTTCTTTTTCTTTGACTTTGTAATCTCAAGTGATAGAAAGAAAAGGAAACGTAAGATTATATTTTCCTGCTAGCAATCCGACTTTGTCAGCAAGATTTAGGGGAACTGCTTTTGAAATTTGGGCATTCAAAATTCTTTTGAACGTGAGAATGGGTTCCTTGAGTCAACAAAATTTATGAAAGCTTTTGAAATTTTTTCTACAAAGTACGTAGGAGTAAATTATGATAGGTGTAGTTATAGTTTTAGGTAGAATAATTAGCAGGTAAGGTAATAAAATGCAAATCAAGCTAATTAAATTAGTACATGTATGACTTACTAATTTTAATTTTGGATATCTAATAAAATTTAGAATGTCTTAGAGTTTTTCTAACTCTCAAAAAGTTCTCAAAAACACACTCTTCGGAACCACGTTAAAATATTATTATTTTAATCAAGTGTAACAAAATAACATACAAATTTTATAGGACCCTAATTATACTTATTAGAGACTAATTATAATTAAATCCTTTTAATTTCTTTACTATTTCCTTACTTTCACAGTGTATTCTTACACTACCAGTGTGCAACACAGTCCAGATTTCAGTGAAATTTTCCACTAAAACTTACATAGAAAAATCACACATATTTATTAATTATATTTTCTCATGAAATTAAATTTAATTATCTCTTATAATTATTTTCAATCCAAGAGAGAAGGAAGAAATGAGAAAACGTCGGAAAGTAAGAAGTACAGAGGATACAAAGATTTTGACTTTTGCTATTCGTAACCATGACTTTCTAACCTCACACCCCCTTTTCTATAACAAAACTTACGTAAAGTCGAAACTATTACGAAAACTACTAAACACACCATAATCCCATAAACAAAACAATCTATTTTGTTTATATAGTTCATTAAATAACCTAATTTAAATTTAATTTATCTTGCATTTTAAGTAAGTCACTTATCATACATTATGAAAATTCATAGCGTTACAATTCTCCCCAACAAGAAAAATTTCGTCCTCAAAATTTTGCTTACCTATAAAGAGATTTGGGTATTGTTCTCGCATCTTGTCTTCAAGCTCCCACGTAGTGTCTCCCGTAGTATCGCTCCACACAACTTTAACAAGATGAATGTCTTTTCCCCTGAGTTGCTTCGTCCTCTGATCGTCAACCCTCACAGGTTGAGTTTCATAGGTCAGGTCCTCTCGTATTTGCACAGCATCAGGTTCAATGATATGTGTGGGATCATGAGTGTACTTCCTAAGTTGTGAGACATGGAACACATTGTGGATATTTGACAGAATCGGAGGTAAGGCTATTTGATAAGCAACAGGACCTATACGACGAAGAATCTCATAGGGTCCAATAAATTTAGGAGTGAGCTTTTTGGATTTTATCGCTCTGCCTACCCCAGTCGTGGGTGTGACTCGCAAGAAAACATGATCACCTTTCTCAAATTCAAGGGGTCTTCTACGCTTATCAGCATATGACTTCTGTCGACTTTGAGCAATCTTCATGTTTTCCTGAATTCTCTTGACCTTCTCCGTAGTTTGTTGTACTAGCTCGGGTCCAACAAAATGATGCTCACCATCTTGATACCAACAAAGCGGTGTCCTACATCTTCTACCATACAGAGCTTCAAATGGTGCCATCCCAATACTCGCATGGAAGCTATTATTGTAAGTGAACTCTACCAAGGGTAGAACTTCATCCCAACTACCAAGATGATCTAAAACACACGCTCGAAGAAGATCCTCAAGCGATTGAATTGTTCGCTCAGATTGACCATCTGTCTGAGGGTGATAAGCAGAACTAAGTCTTAACTTCGTGCCCAATGCCTCATGTAAACTTTGCCAGAATCTTGATGTGAACCTTGGATCTCTATCAGATATGATGCTAGAAGGCACTCCGTGTAAACGCACAACTTCCTTAATGTACACCTGAGTAAACTTTTCCAACTTATACTTTATATTAATGGGTAAGAAGTGAGCACACTTCGTCAACCTATCAACAATTACCCATATGGCATCAAACCCTCTTGTTGTTCTAGGCAAACTCACAACAAAATCCATTGCAATACTATCCCATTTCCATACAGGAACTTCCATTGTTTGCAACAAACCACCAGGTCTCTGATGTTCTACCTTGGCTTTCTGGCAAGTAAGACAAGTCGCCACATACTCTGCCACATCTTTCTTCATGCCAGACCACCAAAACATCTTCTTAAAATCTTGATACATCTTTGTCGTACCTGGATGTAGACTAAGCTTACTTTTATGACCTTCATCTAAGATAAGTCTTTTGATCTCCGGGTCTTGAGGTACACAAACTCTATCCTTAAACTTTAAGATACCATCATCTCCTAAGCTGAAGTTCATAGCCTTATCGGTCCCTAACAACTCCTTTGTCCTACATAAGGCTGGGTCTAGCAATTGCTTCTCCTTAATGTTCTCAAGAAAACTGTTCACCACTGTAATCATGCCACAACTAAAATGATCATGATCTATCTCCACATACAAATTCAGATCCCTAAATTTTTCCACTAGCTCTAATTCCTTCACCATCAAAGCATTCATGTGAATTGCTTTCCTACTGAGAGCATCTGCCACTACATTCGCCTTGCCAGGATGGTACATCAATTGGAAATCATAATCCTTTAGGAACTCCATCCAACGTCTCTGTCTCATATTCAACTCCTTTTGATCAAACAAGTACTTCAGACTTTTGTGATCGCTAAACACATCAAACTTTGTCCCATATAGGTAATGTCTCCATATTTTCAAAGCAAACACAACTGCGGCCAATTTCAAATCATGAGTAGGATAATTCCTCTCATGTGTCTTTAATTGTCTCGAAGCATACGCTACAACCTTCCTGTGTTGCATTAACACACATCCTAATCCTTGATGAGATGCATCATAGTAAATCTCGAATGACTCATTAGGATCAGGTAGAATCAACACTAGTGAGGTAGTTAACCTTTGCTTTAACTCTTGGAAACTTCGCTCACAGTCTTCAGTCTATGCAAAAGGTTGATCCTTACGAGTAAGTTGTGTCAACGGTGCAACTATCTTTGAGAAACCTTCTATGAATCTTCGATAGTAACCAGCTAACCCAACAAAACTCCTAATCTCTGTAACTGTTTTCGGACGTTCCCACAGTAACACAGTCTCTACCTTTGTTGGATCCACAGCAATTCCACTTGCTGATATTACATGTCCCAAAAACTTCACCTCATCTAGCCAAAACTCACATTTTGATAGCCTTGCATACAATTGCTTTTCCTTCAAGATCTCCAACACAATTCTTAGGTGATTCTCATGCTCCTCACGGGTACGAGAGTAAATTAGTATGTCATCGATGAATACGACAACAAACTTGTCTAAGAAAGGATGAAATATCCTATTCATGTAATCCATGAATATAGCAGGAGCATTTGTTACTCCAAAAGGCATCACAACATATTCATAATGCCCATACCGAGTTCGAAAAGCTGTCTTCGGTATATCCTCGTCCTTAACTCGTATCTGATGGTAACCAGATCGCAAATCAATCTTGGAGAAAATCGTGGCTCCTCTTAACTGGTCCATCAAATCATCAATCCTAGGTAACGGGTACTTGTTCTTGATCGTGATCTTGTTCAACTGACGATAATCCACACACAATCTTGAACCACCGTCTTTCTTTTTCACCAACAACACTGGTGCTCCCCAAGGGGAAACACTAGGTCTGATCATTTGCTTCTCAAGCAACTCCTCAATTTGTTTCTTCAGTTCAGCTAACTCTGCAGGTGCCATTCGATAAGGTGTTATTGAAACCGGTCCCGCTCCAGGAACTAAATCAATGGCAAACTCAATTTCTCGCTTTGGATGTAATTCAAGTACATCTTCTGGAAAAACCTCAGGAAAATCCTTGACAACTGCCACAGAGTTTAAATCTAGATCATTTTTAACTTCTAGAAAGGATAGAATCACGTATCCTTGAGCTCCTTCTTTTAAAGCATCTTGTGCTTGACTGGCATTAATAAATCCAATATCCTCAGGGTTTGGGAAAATAAGGCTTTTTCTAGCACAGTCTATGAGAATATGGTTAAAAGATAACCAATCCATGCCTAATATAACGTCTATGTCAGAGAGAGGTAAACAAATCAGATTCACTCTATAACTGCGCCCATTAACAACGATAGGGCAGTTAGCACAAACAACTGAAGTTGCTACAGGAGTAGTGGTAGGGGTAGAAACAAGCAAGTCAAAAGACAAAGGACAAGTAGATAATCCCAATCTATCCACACAATCATGAGAAATAAAAGAATGAGTTGCGCCTGAATCAAACAATACAGTTAGGAGATTACCGGCTATGTCACACTCCCCCTGTATCAGGTCTTCAGATTTCACGGCTTCAGCTCCACTCATTGTAAATACTTTACCCGTCACAGTAGGTTTTGTTGTCCTTACTGTATTCACCGTAGGCTCAACTTTTGGTGTTGCTTTACAATCTCTAGCAATGTGACCGGGCTTCCGACAATTATAGCAAACATCAATCTTCTGATGACACTGATAGGCATAGTGTGGTCCTCCACACTTGTAGCATCTAACTTCATAACCTCCCTTATGAGAAGTGATTGGGGTGCCCTTGGCAACTGGACCACCCTGCCTCTGCTGTTACTGATAATGAGGAGTTTGTCTTGATTGGTTCAGGGGTCTACTATAGGGTTTCTTTCGCTGAAATCCTTTCTTAAATCCAGATGATCCACCTTCATGAGTCCTCGTAATCCTGCTACCACCATACTCAAGACGTTCAACTGTCTTGCTCTTCTCTACCAGTTCTGGAAATTCCCTAATTGCCATTGGAATTATCATTCTTTTTATCTCATATCTTAGTCCTTCCTCATACTTTCGACATCTCCATTCCTCAGAAGTAGCCTGAGTACAAAATCTAGACAAGTATTCGAATCTGGATGAGTACTCGTTCACAGTCATGTTGCCCTGAATTAGTCGTAGAAATTCCATCTCCTTTGCATGCCTAGCACTTGCGGGGAAATATTTTCCTAGGAAACGCTCTCTAAAATTTGCCCAAGTGATGGCCTCTCCACGAGCCTGCATTAGTTGAGTAGTTCCTTGCCACCAATATTCAGCTTCTCCAATAAGCATATAAGTAGCATATGTAACCTTTCGATTGTCTGGACAGTTCATAGCTCTGAAGATTTTCTCTATTTCTTTCATCCAAAGATCAGCTGTGTCAGGGTCTGACTCCCCTTTAAACTGTGGAGGATAGTTCTTCTTGAACTCAGCTAAACCTTGAAATTCAGGAGGTATCGCAGCTTCTTGTTGCTGAGCCATGGCAGCCTGCTGTTGAGCCATAGCAGCCTGGTGTTGTTGTGCCTGCTGAGCCATAACAACATGGTACTGAGCCATAGTAGCTTGTTGTTGAGCCATTGCCGCTGACATCACCTCTAAGGTGTGAGCTATCTGAGCCAAATCCGGTATAGGAGGAGAAGAAGAAAAAGGAGGAGGCTGAGGCTGAGGTTGAGATTGTCTAGTTGTAATGTCGTAATTTCTTTCGAGTGTTTGATTGATAATACAAGAGGAAATTAAATTTAAAGCTATATTATGTATAAAAGAATTAATAAATAGATTGTGTTGTCATGTGCTATAATGTTGTTGATGATATTTCATGTAAGGTCGGGCTTAGAAGGTAAGGTTGTTGTTAGGAATTTTACGTAAATTTCGTAAGTTGTAGAAGAAGAAAAAAATAAGAAAAGGGAGTGCTTTTAGAGGAAATAGAGGTGTTACTAGCAAAATTTCATGCAAATCTCTTAAGTGAACGTGTCAAGCTTCCTGTTTCTTCCATTCTCCTCCATTCTTATCATTCTTTTTCTATAAGTTTCCTTACCGTGAGTGAGAGAGCTATTTTCTACCTGAACTTAAAGATTTATTTCTTCTTTCCTAGAGATTTCTTAGCTGATTTTAAGTTGGTGTCTCCTAGTTGATTCTGTAACAAAACTTGAGGGCAGATCACTCGAGAACCTCAAAGTTATCCTCTCTAGCTTTTTCTTCTTCACGGTTTGAGTCAAGAGTTGTAGGTAAGGGAAGCTTTAAACTTGTTTGACTGATATGGTGGTGATATGTTTGGAATTCTGTTTCTGTTTGGATGCTTTAAAGATCTATTATGATGATGTGATGATTTTGCTCTCTTGATGTTTTGATGATCTGAGCTGAGTTTGTTGTGATAATATGTTGTTGTGCTTTGGAATGATATTGTAAGTGTTGGAAAATGGTTTCAAAATCTTTGAAGCATGTGTTCGTAATGGGTTTTGAAAGGTTCTGGGTTCTGCAGAAGACCACTCGTCCAAAGAAAACCATCGTCCATCTATCTATACTACAACTAAAAACCAACGTCCAGTGAATATTAGAGTGTAGTAAAACCAGCGTCCAATGACCCAGTGGTTAGTGACCAGCGTCCAATGATCCATTGTTTAATAACCCGCGTCCAGCGACACCTTGTGTTCAGTAAAGTCTGACGTCCAGTTACGGTGGTTGTGAAATTCTGAGGGTGTGTTTAAGCAGGGAACCAGAACCTAGTCTTGTTACGAACGAGGATGTTGGATCTGCCACCACTTTGGTTCTAGAACTATGTTAGGAAATTCACCCTTAGTGAAATTTAGTGTTGTGTTGTGAGTAAGGATTCGAGGTGTGAGAATGCCTTACTTGTGCTTATTGAACTGCTGGATGGGTTCATAAGCTTGATTTGAGAAAAATGGTGAATTTATAACATAGAGAGAACGTGTGGCAATCAGAGTTGTTGAGTTGTGCATGATATTGCATAAGGGTAGGCACGTAAGTTGAGGGTGCTAGGTGGGCTCTCAACCTAGTGCTGGAGGATTTCGTGATGGTCAATGGTGGGCATATAGAATAGACAAGTGGGCGAATTCCTAAAGATGGAAGGTTTTGCAAACCTGACAAAGGTAAGCCAATACCAACACTTGTCTATATTGGATTAAATTCACACTTCCTCCACATGGTGGCTCAAGGGACTCCCTGAATGGTCTAAGGCGAGACTAATGGTAGGGGATGCGGCCTATGGGGACCGCCCGAAAGTTGTTGAAATCTCCATGGAGTCGAGTCAGCATAATGTTGCATGATGATATTGATGTATGGAATGATACTTGAAGTGAACTGAATGTTTATTGTGAATGATGTTGATTGAAATTGTGTATATTATATCATTCTTTTTATAAATAAGCTTACCCTTGCAATTTGTGTTTGTATTGTTTTACTGCAATGATCGTGTGGTTAACACGGGAGCAGGTAGCAGTGATGGTGCTGGCTCTCATGCTAGTCACGATTGAAGATTGGACGATTCTCTTGCTATGTTGATTGGACGATCCTAAGATTGGACGATCCTCCTGTTTTGCTAATTTTGTTCTAGTATATATATACATATTAGAGAGACCAACTTAGGATTTTGTATAAATATTAAGATTAGTGTGAACGTTCTCTACAAGGGAATCTTTCTTCTGATGTTATATGTATCCTCGTATTTTAAGGTGTAAATCGGTATATTATGTTTGGACGATGCGGTGATGAACGTTTTATGTAGGTACATATGTATGTGTTTTAAATGTGAAAAATTTATACGTTCTTTCACATGATAATAATTAAATAGCGAGTTTAGTATAACATATCTGTAACGAAGTTGGGTCGTTACAATAGTGGTATCAGAGCAGTTCGATTCAAATCGGACTGTGCGTTATGTGTCTTCTATGTTTCTTATGTGGTTGTTGTGAAGTTATTTGAGGATGTTGAATGTTTTGGTTGTTCGTTATACCATAAATTCTAGTTGCACTGTCGTGAAATATTGAGACTGGCCATCTCAATACCTTGAGCGACGAATAGGACATTATGGCAGGCGAAAACCGAGATCAAGGATAGTTTCTCTTGAAATTTCCTGCTAGTATCTTTTGGACGAACCTATGGGGATAGGTCTATTATGTTTTATTGTGTGTGATTGACATGATGGGTAGAAGGCTTTAACCAATGTTATTCTCTAACTTGGTTTGGTCTTCTGTTAGGATGGTGAGACCACCTAGACCTCCTGTTCCTCCTCCTCCCTCAGATATGGCCCATGCCATGGAAGTAATGACAACCGCGATGCAACAACAGAGTGCTACTATGGCTCATCAGCATCAAGCAGCCTTGGCACAGTTAGAGGCCACTCAGGTTGCTGCCCAAGCAGCTCGAACAGTAATCCCACCTGAATATCAAGGATTGGCTGAATTTAGGAGGAATGATCCACCACTATTTAAAGGAAACTCTGATCCGGATATAGCTGATAACTGGATAAGAGTTTTAGAAAAGATCTTTAGGGCAATGGCATGTCCTGAAGATAGAAAGGTTACTTATGCCACATATATATTAATTGATGAAGCAGAGTTCTGGTGGCATGGAACTCTACAAATGATGGAAGCACGTGGAGAACCCCTTACTTGGGGAAACTTCAGGGAGAGATTTCTGGAGAGGTATTTTCCAGATAGTGCTAAATATGCCAATGAAGCTGAATTCATGAAGTTAGAGCAAGGCAACCTAACAGTTCATGAATATGCGACTAAGTTTGAACACTTAGCTCGTTTTTATTCTCAAGCTACTACTGAAGCTTGGAGGTGTAGAAAATTTGAAGAAGGCCTGAAGCAAGAGGTGAAGCGGATGATAGTCCCTATGGCTATTAGGGAGTTTCCTGCATTAGTAGAGAAGGCGAAGACTGTGGAACGCCTAGAGGGTGGTAGTAGAGTAATCAGGACTCATGGTGATGGATCCTTAGGCAGTAGAAAGGGAAATTTTCAGAAGAAACCTTATTTTAGGCCCCAACAGCCTCGGGGAAGTATAGTTGTAGCTCAATCAGGAGCTCAAGGAATTAGATGCTTCAGGTGTGGTGGTCCACATTACAGTACTCAATGTACTTATAAGGAGATAATTTGTTTCAAATGTCAGAAGCCCGGGCATATAGCAAGAGATTGCCAAGTTAATGATAGAGCTGCACCAACAAGAAATGCACCAAAGGTTGAGAAGCCTAAGGTAGCTGAAAGGGTTTTTGCTATGAATGGAGCGGAAGCGTCCAAATCAGACGATCTTGTGCAAGGTGTGTGTGAAGTGGACGGTAACTCCTTATCTGTTTTGTTTGATTCTGGAGCTACACATTCCTTTATTTCTTATGATTGTGTGAAAAGATTGAAATTGTCTACGTGTCCTTTGTTGTTTGATTTGCATGTCTCTACTCCTACAGCCACCCCTGTGGTGACTTCTTTAGTATGCGTGGGGTGTCCTGTTTTAGTCAATGGACGCAAGTACAAGGTTAACTTGATTTGCCTCCCTTTGATGGATTTGGACATAATCTTAGGAATGGATTGGTTGTCCTCCAATCATATTCTTATAGATTGTGCTCAAAAGACTCTTGTATTCCCTGATCAAGAAGATCTTGAATTTATTTCTACAAAGCAAGCACAAGTTTCTTTGAAGGAAGGAGCTTCGTGTTTTGTGGTCTTTTCTTTTTTGGAAGTCAAGGGTGATCTTGACTTGAATTCTATAGCAGTGGTTAGAGATTTTTCTGAAGTCTTTCCAGAAGAAGTACCTGGCTTGCCTCCACAAAGAGAGGTTGAGTTTGCTATCGAACTAGTTCCAGGTGTGGGACCAGTGTCAATAACTCCTTATAGGATGGCACCCGCTGAATTAGCTGAACTGAAGAAACAAATTGAAGATTTATTGGAGAAGGAAATGATCAGACCTAGTGTTTCTCCTTGAGGAGCACCTGTGTTACTGGTCAAGAAGAAAGATGGTGGTTCTAGACTATGTGTTGACTATCGTCAATTGAATAAGCTCACTATCAAGAATAAATATCCTTTGCCAAGGATAGATGATTTGATGGACCAGTTGCGTGGAGCAAAGATTTTCTCAAAAATTGATTTGAAGTCGGGGTATCATCAGATAAGGGTGAAAGATGAGGACATACCGAAAACAGCTTTTCGGACTCGGTATGGACATTATGAGTATGTGGTCATGCCTTTTGGAGTGACGAATGCCCCTGCTATATTCATGGATTACATGAATAGGATCTTTCGTCCATTCTTGGATAAGTTTGTGGTGGTGTTCATCGACGACATTCTTATCTATTCTCGTACTCGTGAAGAGCATGAAGACCATTTAAGAGTCGTATTGGAGATTTTGAGAGAAAAGCAATTGTATGCAAGACTCTCCAAGTGTGAGTTTTGGCTAGAAGAAGTGAAGTTTTTGGGTCATGTAATCTCAGCTGAAGGGATTGCAGTGGATCCTTCAAAAGTAGAAGCAGTTTTGCAATGGGAACGTCCAAAGACAGCCACAGAGATTAGAAGTTTTGTTGGATTAGCTGGATACTATCGGAGATTCATAGAAGGATTCTCTAAGATAGTAACACCATTGACCCAACTTACTCGCAAGGACCAACCATTTGCATGGACTGAAGCTTGTGAACAGAGTTTTCTAGAATTGGAGCAAAGGTTGACTTCTTCTCCTGTCCTTGTAATCCCTGATACTAGTGAACCTTTTGAAGTTTACTATGATGCATCTCATCAAGGATTGGGTTGTGTGTTGATGCAAGGAAGGAAAGTTGTGGCTTATGCCTCAAGACAGTTGAAGACTCATGAGAGGAACTATCCCACTCATGACTTGGAGTTAGCAGCAGTGGTGTTTGCCTTGAAAATATGGAGACATTATCTTTATGGAGCTAAATTCGATGTATTTAGTGATCACAAGAGTTTAAAATACTTGTTTGATCAGAAGGAGCTCAATATGAGACAAAGGCGATGGATGGAGTTTTTGAAGGATTATGATTTTCAATTGATGTACCATCCAGGTAAAGCTAACGTGGTAGCTGATGCCCTTAGCAGAAGGACCGTCCAGATGTCCACTTTGATGGTGAAAGAGTTAGAATTGGTGGAGAAGTTTAGAGATTTGAATTTGTATGTTGAAGTGACCTACGATCACCTTAGTTGTGGTATGTTAACTGTGACTAATAATTTTCTGGGAATGATTAAGGAGAAACAGTTATTGGATCCTAGCTTGAGTAGAACAATGGAGTTGTTGGGTACGGATAAAGCAATAGACTTTAGTTTGGGTGATGATGGAATTTTTAGATTCAAAGGTAGAATTTGTGTACCACAAGACATTGAGTTAAAAAGACTCATATTGGACGAAGGTCATAAAAGTAAACTTAGTCTACATCCCGGTATGACTAAGATGTATCAAGATTTGAGGAAGATGTTTTGGTGGTCTGGTATGAAGAGAGATGTGGTACAATATGTAGCAGCATGTTTAACTTGTCAGAAGGCTAAAGTAGAACATCAGAGGCCCGGTGGTTTGTTGCAAGCAATGGAGATTCCAGAGTGGAAATGGGACAGTATTACTATGGATTTTGTATCCAGTTTGCCTAGGACAAATAGAGGTTGTGATGCCATATGGGTGATAATTGATAGATTAACAAAGTGTGCTCATTTCTTACCTGTTAACATGAAGTATTCTTTGGAGAAGTTCACTCAATTGTATATCAGAGAGATAGTAAGATTGCATGGAGTGCCGTCTAGTATCATTTCGGATAGAGACCAAGATTTACTTCAAGATTTTGGCAAAGTTTGCAAAAAGCCTTAGGAACTAAGTTGAGATTTAGTTCTGCTTATCACCCACAGACTGATGGACAATCTGAGAGAACGATCCAATCACTAGAAGATCTGTTGCGGGCATGTGTTTTGGATCATCTTGGAAGTTGGGATGAAGTTTTACCTTTGGTAGAATTTACCTACAACAACAGTTTTCATGCTAGTATTGGTATGGCACCATTTGAAGCTTTGTATGGTAGAAGGTGTAGAACACCTCTTTGTTGGTACCAAGATGGAACGAATATGGTAGTAGGGCCAGATATGTTACAACAGACTACATAAAAGATTAAGTTAATTCAAGAAAGGATGAAGGCCTCACAAAGTAGACAGAAATCTTATGCGGACAAACGTAGAAGGCCACTTGAGTTTGAAGCGGGCGATCATGTGTTTCTAAAGGTTACACCAACTACGGGTATTGGACGATCAATTAAGTCGAAGAAGCTTACACCTAAGTTCATTGGACCCTATCAAATCCTTAGACGCATAGGTCCAGTGGCTTATGAAATGGCTTTACCACCTACTCTAGCCAACTTGCACAATGTATTACATGTGTCTCAATTGAGGAAATATGTTTCTGATCCTACTCATATCATTGAGCCGGATGTGATACAAGTACGAGAGGACTGGACGCTTGAGACTCGTCCAATCAGGATTGAGGATCAAGAGACTAAACAGCTTAGGGGCAAAGCTATTAGTTTGGTTAAAGTTATATGGAGTGATACTACGGGTGATGCTACATGGGAGCTTGAAGATAAAATGCGTGAACAATACCCTTATCTCTTTCCAGGTAAGCGAATTTTCGAGGACGAAAATTTTCTTGTTGGGGAGAATTGTAATGTCGTAATTTCTTTCAAGTGTTTGATTGATAATACAAGAGGAAATTAAATTTAAAGCTATATTATGTATAAAAGAATTAATAAATAGATTGTGTTGTCATGTGCTATAATGTTGTTGATGATATTTCATGTAAGGTCGGGCTTAGAAGGTAAGGTTGTTGTTAGGAATTTTACGTAAATTTCGTAAGTTGTAGAAGAAGAAAAAAATAAGAAAAGGGAGTGCTTTTAGAGGAAATAGAGGTGTTACTAGCAAAATTTCATGCAAATCTCTTAAGTGAACGTGTCAAGCTTCCTGTTTCTTCCATTCTCCTCCATTCTTATCATTCTTTTTCTATAAGTTTCCTTACCGTGAGTGAGAGAGCTATTTTCTACCTGAACTTAAAGATTTATTTCTTCTTTCCTAGAGATTTCTTAGCTGATTTTAAGTTGGTGTCTCCTAGTTGATTCTGTAACAAAACTTGAGGGCAGATCACTCGAGAACCTCAAAGTTATCCTCTCTAGCTTTTTCTTCTTCACGGTTTGAGTCAAGAGTTGTAGGTAAGGGAAGCTTTAAACTTGTTTGACTGATATGGTGGTGATATGTTTGGAATTCTGTTTCTGTTTGGATGCTTTAAAGATCTGTTATGATGATGTGATGATTTTGCTCTCTTGATGTTTTGATGATCTGAGCTGAGTTTGTTGTGATAATATGTTGTTGTGCTTTGGAATGATATTGTAAGTGTTGGAAAATGGTTTCAAAATCTTTGAAGCATGTGTTCGTAATGGGTTTTGAAAGGTTCTGGGTTCTGCAGAAGACCACTCGTCCAAAGAAAACCATCGTCCATCTATCTATACTACAACTAAAAACCAACGTCCAGTGAATATTAGAGTGTAGTAAAACCAGCGTCCAATGACCCAGTGGTTAGTGACCAACGTCCAATGATCCATTGTTTAATAACCCGCGTCCAGCGACACCTTGTGTTCAGTAAAGTCTGACGTCCAGTTACGGTGGTTGTGAAATTCTGAGGGTGTGTTTAAGCAGGGAACCAGAACCTAGTCTTGTTACGAACGAGGATGTTGGATCTGCCACCACTTTGGTTCTAGAACTATGTTAGGAAATTCACCCTTAGTGAAATTTAGTGTTGTGTTGTGAGTAAGGATTCGAGGTGTGAGAATGCCTTACTTGTGCTTATTGAACTGCTGGATGGGTTCATAAGCTTGATTTGAGAAAAATGGTGAATTTATAACATAGAGAGAACGTGTGGCAATCAGAGTTGTTGAGTTGTGCATGATATTGCATAAGGGTAGGCACGTAAGTTGAGGGTGCTAGGTGGGCTCTCAACCTAGTGCTGGAGGATTTCGTGATGGCCAATGGTGGGCATATAGAATAGACAAGTGGGCGAATTCCTAAAGATGGAAGGTTTTGCAAACCTGACAAAGGTAAGCCAATACCAACACTTGTCTATATTGGATTAAATTCACACTTCCTCCACATGGTGGCTCAAGGGACTCCCTGAATGGTCTAAGGCGAGACTAATGGTAGGGGATGCGGCCTATGGGGACCGCCCGAAAGTTGTTGAAATCTCCATGGAGTCGAGTCAGCATAATGTTGCATGATGATATTGATGTATGGAATGATACCTGAAGTGAACTGAATGTTTATTGTGAATGATGTTGATTGAAATTGTGTATATTATATCATTCTTTTTATAAATAAGCTTACCCTTGCAATTTGTGTTTGTATTGTTTTACTGCAATGATCGTGTGGTTAACACGGGAGCAGGTAGCAGTGATGGTGCTGGCTCTCATGCTAGTCACGATTGAAGATTGGACGATTCTCCTGCTATGTTGATTGGACGATCCTAAGATTGGACGATCCTCCTGTTTTGCTAATTTTGTTCTAGTATATATGTACATATTAGAGAGACCAACTTAGGATTTTGTATAAATATTAAGATTAGTGTGAACGTTCTCTACAAGGGAATCTTTCTTCTGATGTTATATGTATCCTCGTATTTTAAGGTGTAAATCGGAATATTATGTTTGGACGATGCGGTGATGAACGTTTTATGTAGGTACATATGTATTGTTTTAAATGTGAAAAATTTATACGTTCTTTCACATGATAATAATTAAATAGCGAGTTTAGTATAACATATCTGTAACGAAGTTGGGTCGTTACACTAGTCATCGTGATCCTACAAAGATCAACAACCACAAGCCATCAGCAAGCATTATTTCTTTTAAGAAATAATGCATAGAAAGTCCATTGACTTTACAAACAACAATTATTCCTTTTACAGAAATAATTCCACATGCACAACAAAAGACACAATAGACCTATCCCCATAGGTTCGTTCCCAAAAGACACGGCTAGCTCTGATACCACAAATTGTAACGACCCGCTATCTTCACAAGACAACTTAACTACTATATTGCGAACAGATTTAATTAAAAACTTATTATAAGTTATTTATAAAAATACGTGTAAATTTTTCGCGCAAGATCACTAATCATTATAACATTCATCATTAAGAAATATACATCATATACATAACTACATCTGAAAATTATCCATACATAAATACATATATCAGAAGTATAAGTACAAAGCCATATGGTCATATACAAACTACAGACCAAAAGTCTGATATATCTCAAAAGGTTCAGAATACGTATATACCAGTACAAAGGTGCCCATTTCCTACTAGCTGGCCACAACTACATATTACCCTTAGCTAGAAACTAGGACGATATAAGAAAAGATAAGGAACAGATGAAGTAGGTCTCCTGTGACTTCAGCCGCGTATAGCCTGATCTGCCGATAGTTCGCCGTCTGCTCCCGCGAAGAATCGCGATCATCACAGTCAAACACATACAAACAAACAACGCAAGGATAAGCTTACAAAACAAACATCCATTTAAAATAAGGCATTAAATTTATACTAACATATTCACAAAGTTAAATAATAACAATATACAGTGAAATCCAATTCAATAGGTAAATTACCAACATATCCTCAAATAATATGTCCTAGTTATGCACTATATGTAGACATGACTCCATGGAGATTTTCACTAGTCGAGCGACCAGCACAGTCAAATCCCTTAACATAGTCCAATTTGACCATTGGGGGAAACACCGATACTGGTCTTGGAAATAATTAGTGGCTTTGTCAGGATAGGTGTACGTGGGTAGTGGCTCACCATAACACAAGATCTGCATAAATCTTGGTCTCAATATGGAATCGCCCGTCCATCCCATCCCCCGGGTCCATGTACACGACCCCACCAATCTTTCCGACACTAGGTCGAGAACCTTCTTAATGAGCATTCTCAACTTACGTGTCAACTCGTATCCACAGTCACGATCCACTGTGGACTTATGCATGTATGCACACACAATTCAACACAACAACATATCCACAGTCATCGTCCACTGTGGTCAACAACAACATATCCACAGTCACCATCCACTGTGGTCAACAACATATATCCACAGCCCTCATTCACTGTGGTCAACAACATGTATCCACAGCCATCATCCACTATGATTCAAAGTTAAAGAAAACATCGAAGTTAACTGGACACTGATCAAAACCTTAAAATTTTTAACTATTAAAACTGTCTATAACACTTTGGAGTTTTTTCTAAAATCTCATAAAAACATTCGAAATACTAGAAATTATAGAAATTATCTTTAAAACTTTAGAAAGATTTTGAAAGGAAATTAAAAGATAAAATAATAATCTATAAATCATCTTTTAGAAAATGTGCCAAAATTTTCAAAAATCTCAAAAACAGATTTTCTTCACTGCAGATGGGTCAGTTTCAAGGAAACTTTTGAAATATAAATATAATGAATTAGAAAGCGTATCATACACTGTTCGAAAGCTTGAAATGTCTATTTTCTAACCATATAACTAGTTTTTGAATACGATTTTTGTAGAAATACAGAATTGCAAAACAATATACTATGTTCAATCACGTATTTCTGACCGGACCTTCAACTTTCAAGGGCCATAAATCCTTCGATTTTCAATATTTTTGAGCAGTTCTTGTTCCAAAACTGTAGTCCCGGATGTCTATTTTCATCTCCAACAAACGAAATTCAATTTCATTCACCACAGCCAAAGTTATCACAAAGATACTAACATATGTTCATAAAAAAAACGTACCAGACAGCAAGCACTTTGTTTCCAGCTATCATATAGTTCCAATCAATGAACTTATATCACAAACAAATTATCAAAACATTTCTTTCAGAATCAATACACATCACAACATATCCATACATCAAAGAATACATGAAAACTGTAAACTTTCCTTACCTTGAGAAGATGCTAAAATAAGAGCTTTGAATAATGGAGGAGTGAAGTAACTTTTAGTTTTCTGGAGCACGAATATTAAACCACCACTATGAACCAACAACAGCTCATAGTATAAAAACTTGAGACTTAGAAATTTTGAAGGAGAACTTTTAGAGAAGTATAATTACTTAACGGTGAGGGATGTCGGAAACAAAATGACGTTAGATAGAGAAAATGGGGCTGCAAATAGAAAGTTTTGGAGAAAAGGAATTTTTCAAGCAGAAATGAGTGCGGTTGAGGTTGTGTAGTTTAAAATCCTCGCTGCAACCTTCATTTATATAATAGTAGAGATATTTTTTTATTATTATTTTTTTCTTTTTCTTTGACTTTGTAATCTCAAGTGATAGAAAGAAAAGGAAACGTAAGATTATATTTTCCTGCTAGCAATCCGACTTTGTCAGCAAGATTTAGGGGAACTGCTTTTGAAATTTGGGCATTCAAAATTCTTTTGAACGTGAGAATGGGTTCCTTGAGTCAACAAAATTTATGAAAGCTTTTGAAATTTTTTCTACAAAGTACGTAGGAGTAAATTATGATAGGTGTAGTTATAGTTTTAGGTAGAATAATTAGCAGGTAAGGTAATAAAATGCAAATCAAGCTAATTAAATTAGTACATGTATGACTTACTAATTTTAATTTTGGATATCTAATAAAATTTAGAATGTCTTAGAGTTTTTCTAACTCTCAAAAAGTTCTCAAAAACACACTCTTCGGAACCACGTTAAAATATTATTATTTTAATCAAGTGTAACAAAATAACATACAAATTTTATAGGACCCTAATTATACTTATTAGAGACTAATTATAATTAAATCCTTTTAATTTCTTTACTATTTCCTTACTTTCACAGTGTATTCTTACACTACCAGTGTGCAACACAGTCCAGATTTCAGTGAAATTTTTCACTAAAACTTACATAGAAAAATCACACATATTTATTAATTATATTTTCTCGTGAAATTAAATTTAATTATCTCTTATAATTATTTTCAATCCAAGAGAGAAGGAAGAAATGAGAAAACGTCGGAAAGTAAGAAGTACAGAGGATACAAAGATTTTGACTTTTGCTATTCGTAACCATGACTTTCTAACCTCACACCCCCTTTTCTATAACAAAACTTACGTAAAGTCGAAACTATTACGAAAACTACTAAACACACCATAATCCCATAAACAAAACAATCTATTTTGTTTATATAGTTCATTAAATAACCTAATTTAAATTTAATTTATCTTGCATTTTAAGTAAGTCACTTATCATACATTATGAAAATTCATAGCGTTACAAACGGTCTGAACGTTGAAAATGCGATTGAATGCTTCCAGCATTGGGTGAATGAACGAAAACTCTTATTTGAATTTTTCTTCTACATTCGCAGCAGAGGACATGCTTAATAGGTTAAGCAGGCATTGCCCAATGAATCACTCAATGTTTTTTTGCACTTTTCAATGAAAACCAGAAACTAGGACCTATATTGGACAGGAAGTACAGGTTGTTTTATCCTAGTGAAAAGAAGGTTTATGATATTTTGCTCACAGCGGACAAGATTAAGGTGGCTCTGCTGTCAAACATCAAAAAGAATAAGGTTCCGGTGAGTGCAGACATGTAGACGACACCGTATCGGGGACAAACATGGTGCGTGGCGAATGGTGGTTCTTCAAAGAAGAAGCTGCAAAATGCTCTTTATTACACTTGTGGAGAGGGTGGGGCTGATTGCACTCCTATTTCTGCTTATTATGAGAGGGATAGGGAGGGAGAGGGAGAGGAAGTGCACCAAAACGTATTCCTGAAATTTATTTCTGGAAAAAGGCTAATTTTGGGGAAAAAATGTTAAGAATGTGAATCAATATCTATTTTATTTTCATTTATTAGAGTTTATGGTAGAATTTCTACTGTTATGGCTGTTACAAGTTTCTGTTTTTATGTGAGTTTATGGGCTGTTACAAATTTATGGGTAGCTTTATTTGCCATTATTTCCTGGTTATAAATCTTTTGTATTTAAAGATTGATAGTATGAAGTAAAGTATCAGAGTTTCAGCCTTCATTTGTTTAGTCTTCTCTGAATTTTCTTTCTTATTTCCTACAAAGTGGTATCTAGAGCTTAATTGTTCTTAAGGGACCTAGTAAGGAGCATGGTTTTAAATTGCGGTTGCGGTAACGATTGTGGTCGCGGTTGCGGGCATTGCGGCTGCTGCAATGCGGATTGCGGCTGTTGCGACATGAAATTATTATATGTTTGCACTGAATGTAAAAAAGAACTTTAAAATTATTCTAATTATTGACGTATCTTTTATTTATAACATAACATAACTTTTCATTCATTTTAAGATTTGGTATCTCCTAACATCCCATACAACCAAACATATTCAACCATTGACACTTAGAAGTTCAAAATAGAAGATTGAAACCTAAATTTAATTTAATTTTGACAAAAAAATAGTGGAATAGAACGGTGTTAAGGCTCCGTTGCGACTCTAATACGGTTCCACTACGGCTACTTTGCGGCATTTCATGTGATTCAAAATCACACCGCAATTGCGGGTTGATGTGGTTGCGGACACAAGCACAATAGCAATATTGCAGCCACAATTGTAGTTGCGGACCGCTATTTTAAACCATGGTAAGGAGAGAGTCCACCAAACACCCAAACACTTAAATACTTACACTGAGAGTTGAAAATGCAATTTGATAACTCAGCCATCACTTATGGGCAATCAGAATGAAGGCTTATGTTGATGTTGGTGATCTTTGGGAGGCTGTTGAAGAGGATTATGAAATTGATACATTACAAGACAATCCAACGATTACACAAACCAAGAATCATAAGGAAAGAAAGCAGCAAAAATCGAAGGTAAAGTCTTATCTATTTTCTACTGTTTCTCAAGCAATCTTTACTAGAATTGTGACTCTAAAGTCAGTAAAGGCGATCTGGGATTTTCTCAAGCAGGGGTATGAAGGAAATGAGAAAATCAAAAGGATGCAAGTGCTGAATTTGATTTGAGAGTTTGAGATGCAGCAGATAAAGGAGTCAGAAACAATCAAGGAGTATTCTTGATAGACTTCTAAGCATTGTTAACAAGGTCAGGTTGCTTGGAACCGAGTTTCCTGATACAAGGATAGTTCAAAAAATCCTTGTGACTATTCCTGAGAGGTTTAAATCCATTATTTCCTCCTTGGAAAATTCCAAAAGATCTGTCAAATATTACTTTGGCATAATTGGTGTATGTTTTGCAAGCCCAAGAGCAAAGGAGACTGATGAGGGAGGGAAGGCATGATTGAAGGAGCTTTACAAGCCAAACTGAAATTCAATCAGGGTCAAAAAATAAAGAAGAAAAAGACCCATTGGAACAACTTTGAAAAAGGAGAGAGTTCCAATAGAAGGAGTAATGCTGGAGATGAGAAGGCAGAATATCCTCCATGCCAGCATTGTGGAAAAAGGAATCATCCTAACTTCAAATGCTGGAAAAGGCCTGATATATGCTGTAACAAACGCAACCAGCTTAGTCATATTGCAAAATTTTGTAAGAACAAAAGGCAACCTCAAACTGAAGCTCAAGTGGTTTATCAACAACAGGAGAAGGAAGAGGAGCAATTATTTGCAGCAACTTGTTTGGCCATCAACAATAATGGTGAAAGTTGGTTGATTGACAGTGGATGTACACATCATATGACGTATGACGAGGAGTTGTTCAAGGAGCTAGACAGAACTACCATTTCAAAAGTCAGAATAGGCAATGGAGAGTGCATAGCTGTTAAAGGAAAAAGCACAGTTGCAATTGAAAGTTGCTTAGGTACTAAAATCATTACTGATGTGCTTTATGTACCTGAAATTAATCAAAACTTGTTGAGTGTTGGCCAGCTACTTGAAAAGGGCTACAAAGTATTGTTTGAAGACAAAATGTGTCTAATTCAAGATGCAAATGGACAAGATTTGTTTAAGGTCAAAATGAAGGGAAAAAGCTTCTCTTTAGATCTTATGGAAGAGGTGCAAGCTGCTATTTCAAGTCCAGTTAGTGTCACTGAGCTTTGGCACAAGAGATTGGATCATTTCAACCATGCTTCACTACTGTACATGAAAAAATAGTATATTGTGGAAGGCTTGCCATCAATAGAAGATCATGTAAGTAGCTGTAGCACATGCCAATATGGGAAGCAATCTAGGCAGCCATTTCCACAGTCAAAATGGAGAGCATCACAGAAGCTGCAGACCGCAACCTGAATTATCTTTAAAGGGAATTCGATATTACATTGCCTTTATTGATGATTTTACTAGAATGTGCTAGATTTATTTCTTGATATTCAAATCTGAAGTAGCAGGAGTTTTTTGGAGGTTTAAAGCTTGGATTGAAAATCAATCTGATTGTAAAATCCAGGTTTTAAGGTCTGACAATAGGAAAGAATATGTCTCAGATCAACAATTTAATTCTTTCTGTGAAGAGGCTGGGATTGAGCACCAGCTTACTAACCCTTACACTCCACAACAAAATGGAGTGAGTGAGCAGAAGAATAGAACAATAATGGAAAATGGCTAAATGTATGATGCATGAGAAAGGACTTCCAAAGAAATTTTGGGCTGAAGTTGCTAATACAACCATGTTTTTATTAAACAGACTTCCCACAAAGGTAGTGGAAGGGAAAACTCCTTTTGAAGCATGGTATGGCCATAAACCATTTGTTCAAAACTTCAATGATTTTGGTTGTATTTGTTTTACTTATGTGCCAAAGGTGAAAAGAGATAAGCTAGATAAAATGGCAGAGGCTGGAATCTTTATTGGCTATAGCACAACTTCAAAGGCTTAGAGTCTTTCAACCACAAACTAGTAAGATTCTAATAAGTAGAGATGTTCATTTTGCTGAAGATAAACAATGGAGATGGGAGAAAGATGAATGGAAGCAAATTTCTTATTTTTCTTTTATAAAAGATGAAAATGTTGATGATCCTCATGTTAGGGGAACTAGATTGCTTTATGATATTTATGAAAAATGTAATGTTGTGTTAGAACCTGAAAACTTTACAGAAGCAAAGAAGGATCCAAAGTGGATAGCTGCAATGAAGGAGGAGCTCAATATGATCGAGAAGAACCAAACTTGGGAATTGGTTGCTGGACCCCAACACAAAAATGTTATTGGTGTTAAATGGGTGTTTAGAACTAAACTCAATGCAGATGGTTCCATTAATAAACACAAGGCCAGACTTGTAGTTAAAGGGTATTCTCAAGTAATTGGAGTTGATTTTTCTGAAACATTTGCTTTGATGGCTTGTCTTGATACGATTAGATTGGTCTTGCCTTGGCAATACAAAAAGGTTGGAAGGTGTTTTAGCTAGATATGAAATCTGCTTTTCTCAATGGTTATTTGTAGAATGAGATATATGTTGAGCAACTTGAGGGTTTTGCAATTAAAAGGCAGGAAGACAAGGTTTATTTGCTAAAAAAAGCCTTGTATGGTTTGAAGCAGGCTCCAAAGGACTAGTACAACAGGATTGATGAGTACTTGCTAAGTATTGACTTTAGCGAAAGTCTCAGTGAGTCAACTCTTTATATGAAATGCTTGAATTATGAGATTTTAATTGTTTCTCTGTGAGTGGATGATCTTTTGGTAACAGGAAGCAATATTATGTTTGTTGAGGAGTTCAAGCAGATATGATGAAGGTCTTTAAAATGACAGATTGTGGAGAAATGGCTTTCTTTTTCGGAATGGAAGTCAAATGGAATGAAAAAGGAACTTTTATCAACCAAAAGAAATATGCAAAAGAGATTCTAAAGAAATTCCTAAAGGAGTATTGTAAAATTGTAAGTACTCCAATGTTTCACAAGATGAAGCTATGCAAGGATGATGGTGTTGGAAAGGTGAATGAGACTGATTTCATAAGTCTTATTGGCTATCTCATGTATCTTACAGCAACAAGACCTGATATTTTGCATGCTATAAGTGTTCTCTCAAGGTTCTTACATTGTGCAAGTGAAGTGTATCTTCAAGCTGCTAAACATGTGCTTAGATATATCAAAGGAACTCTTGATTATGGTGTCTGGTTTTATTTTAATCAAGAATTTAATCTCCATGGGTTCTTTGATGGTGATTAGGGTGGATCATTGGATGATATGAAAAGCACTTCATGCTAATATTGTTTTACACTTGGTTTTGGAGTGTTTGCTTGGACTTCAAAGAAGCAAGATATTGTGGCACAGTCAACTGCAGAAGCGGAATACATTGCTGCTACTGCAGCTATTAATCAAGCTTTGTGGGTGAGGAAAATTCTAGCTGATGATCTACAAATGGCTCAAACAGATTCAATTAAAGTGTTTGTAGATAATCAAGCTGTGATTGCAATCTCAAATGACTCAATCTTTCATGAGAAGATGAAGCACTTCAATATTAAGCTCTATTTCCTTAGAGAAGTTCAAAAGGAAGGGGAGGTTTTGTTACAATACTGTAACACAAAAGACCAATTGGCAGATATCTTTACAAAGCCACTTTTGAAAGGAAGGTTTGAGAACCTGAGAGAGAGACTTGGAGTTAATAGCTACTAATTCAAGGAGGAGTGTTGAGAATGTGAATCAGTATCTATTTTATTTTAATTTATTAGAGTTTATGGTAGAATTTCTACTGTTATGGCTGTTACAAGTTTCTATTTTTATGTGAGTTTATGGGCTGTTACAAATTAATGGGTAGCTTTATTTGCCATTATTTTCTGGTTATGAATCATTTGTATTTAAAGATTGACAATATGAAGTAAAGTATCAGAGTTTCAGCCTTAATTTGTTTAGTCTTCTCTGAATTTTCTTTCTTATTTCCTAAAAAAATATACTAAAGGAGGTTAACTTACTAATTAAGGGAGGTAAAACCAAGGGATCTAGCTCAGTTGGTTGAGAAGGGTGCGTGAGTGTTGTAAACCCCTTGGTACTATCTTCGATTCCTAAGGATAAAAAAAAATTAAGGGAGGTAAAATTAACAATTGCCTTGAGTCTATTTAAGATTCTTTTTTAAGTATGCGACTTTATGTTCACCTATGTTTGTCATTCTAAAAACATGCAATTTTATGTGGGGGTTGATAAATGTTGGGATAGACTTGATACATGTTTCTGTTCCTGCCGTAATGTCTAAATATAATTGGTCTATTAATTGAATGAAAAGGTTTAGCTTTTAAATATATTATGAGCTTGAAGATGATTTTCCAAATTCCCAAACAGCAAATTTATTCTTTCTAGCGTAATCTTTATGCATTGATAATAAAGTTTTAAAACAAAATGCCAATTTACTGTAATACCAAAACAACCACTCTGTGAGGGAAAATGTTGAACCCGAGTGCCTTCTTTATTGTTTTTAACACATGTAATCTAATTTCTGATTGCATTTCAATTGTTGATTATCACGATTTCTTAGGCTTCTTTTTTGTTTGTATACTAGTGTACAAAGAAAGAGAAAAGTTACCAAATCATAGAGCTGATCAATTATTAGTCAATTATGTGATCTAATTAATGATCACATAACTTGTTGATTTCCATTCAGTGCATTTCTTTTTATGTACAAATCAAATCACGTAACTTTTTTGTTGTTTTTATCACCCACATGCACCTGTAGAAAACAAGACTGAACTGGATATTAGGTTGTATATTCTACGAGACGTACTTTTGGAATTAGCACTAATACATGAAATAGATCTTTTTCTTTCATATGCTCTTGTTGAAATCATTTTAGAAAAGCCTTTTAATGATGCTGATACCAAAGGAGAACAAAATATTGATCAAGATGAGTAGATACTGGTAGAACAGTTCATATAGTTACAGAGTTGTGCAGTCGTTGGGTGGGAATATTGTAGCTGAGTGAAAAACAAGAGGTTCAACCCTATCTTATAGTGCTTCAAGCACGTCATGGATTTTCGTTGTATGCAAAGGGATGGAAGGAAGAAAGATGGAGAAATCAGATCAATTGTTTTTTTTCTTGCCCGAAATCTTATCAGCTTTGGTTTTCTATTTATGCTTAGGTTGGTGTTTCTGTTGCACTACCACATGATGGAATTGCCTATTATCTACAACATGGTATCTTATTGTGTGGAAAAACGTTTAGAAACTATCAGCTACATTGCTTGTCATACTGTAAACTGGTAAACTGTGGTGATGCGTAGCAAGATATTATTTATGGGTATGGGGTACCTTTGACCTGCTTAGTTTATTGGACATTATTAAAGTTAGATGTTGGTCTTGACTAATGATAAGAAAGGAGGGAAATTGTTGTCAGTTTTCTGATTGTTGTACATGCTCTTTAAGTTGTATTTCTGAATGTTGCTAGCCAAGTGCATTGTGATCAATTAGCTTTTGGAAGTTGGTTAGGGTAAGAGTGTTCTTAATGCATCAGATCAGTAAGTACAATTGGTTGGTACTTGATGACTACCCACGCTGAATTAAAAATAATTAAGGGTCTAATTACAAAGGATATAAAGCTGGACATTAAATTGGATTTCTCCACCTTTGATTTACATGTTATAATTAAAAAGATTTAAAACGAAAAACAAAAAATAATTAACGAAAGATTAAAAGGAAATATTTAAACCATTAGACTACAAATAATTTAGAAACAAAATTGATTAAAAATAGGTGACATTTCAGATTAAAAATCATTTATATAATTACTTTTTTATCCTTAAAAAGAGCGGGAAAATGAATATTACTAATTTACTCTAGTGCGAGCTACTTTTATATATATAAAGATAAAGATAAAGACTAGTGCAAGCTATGATAAAGATAAAGATATAAAGAAAAAGATAAAGATTGATTTATTTATAAGGGAGAAGGGTTAAACCCTAGTTACATTTGCATATATATTCACTGTCAGGAAAGGAGCATGTGTTGAGGAGTAAATACATTGGATTCCGACGATTGTGTGGCGCTTCACTTGATGCAATCACAGCCAGTCCTCCGTGACGAACTCATCGAAGAAATCTTGCCATGGCTTCCAGTGAAATCTCTGATCCAATTCAAGTGCGTGTGCAAGTCATGGAACTCTTTGATGTCCCCATTTCATCAAACTGCACCTTAGAAAGTCTGCTGCAAACGATGACTTGGCTCATCTCCGATTAATGCCAAATGTCTCCTTCAGCAATTTCCATGACCTCTATAAGGCATCATGCTTGGCACGTTCCTTGTTCCGTTCTCCATTACCCCACATCACTAGAGTTGCTCATCGAGAAAAAACAGACATGAGCCTTCTTCTGGTAGGTTCATGTAATGGGTTGCACTGTGTAGTTCGGGGAGTGTTAAAGCGATTCTATGTTAGTTTTTGGAACACGGCTACGTGGTCAAGATCAAGAAGATCTTCAAGTTTTACCTGGGGCAGATATGGAAGAAGAAGAACTTCGTTTGGGTTTGGCTATGATGCTTTAAGTGACACTATAAGGTGGTAGCGATGTCGTTGGCTCGTGATACTATGCCGGAATCACCAGAAACTGAAGTGAAAGTATATGGCATGGGTGACAGTTGTTGGAGAAACCTTGAAGGTTTTCCTCGTCTTGAGTTTCTCCCTAAAAATGATGGAGTGTGAGTGGAACCCTTAATTGGGTTGTTAAAAGGTGAAAGTGAAAGATGTTGCTAGTGATGAATTTGTAATTGTTTCACTTGATCTTGGGAAGGAGAAATGCACACAACTGTGGATGCCTCAGTCTCTTAATGATGTTGAGTCAACTCTTGGGGTTTTGGGGGACTCCCTTTGTGCTTGGCATGATTACAACACCCCCCACTTTGTCACATGGCAAATGAAGGAGTTTGGATATGACAAATCTTGGATTCAATTAGTGAAAGTTACTTATCTCCATCTTCAAATTATCCCTTCAGAATTTCAACCAATGTTATTACCATTGTGCATGTCTAAGAATGGTAATGTCTTCATGCTGTCATCCACTAAAGTCGGTGTTACCGGAACAATTCTGTATAACCCAAGGGATGCTAAATTACAAAGTTCTAGCATTCCCAGCCGTGTAAATTTGATCGATCTCAACATCAAGACTTTTGCTGAAAGTTTAGTTGTGCCTTATTGAAATCAAGGTTGAATTTTCTGTAGTTTACTGCTTTACTCATCCGAATTTATGTTAGTTGAACCATATATGTATGTTGTCTTGAAACTTTAAATTTTTGTTGCTTCCATAATGACTAAAGTTTTGTATTACTTTTTCGATAAATTATTTTTATTCTACAATTAATACTATTGCTAATATTTATACATGGTTTTAAATATCAATAATAGTATTAGTAATGGGAGATCTTCTATATTAATTATAACAGAATGAGCCAGACAAGATCACAGATTTACCCAACCCACCACTACATGAGATCCTTTCCGTCAATTTTTTTAAGTCAACATAGTAACACAAATATTATTAATAGAAGATAGTGTCTACACCTTCTGCTAATAACACTTTATGTGGTGCATCATTCCACCTTAGTACAATCAACAAATTCATATATAAGCCAAAGAGGCTAAGCAGTGTGCAGCTTTTGATTGGTGTTTCAGATTGAGAAAAGTAATTCAACGGAAGCAAACTTGTCACTGCTTTCTCATATGAAAGAAATTAAGGCTTAACAATGACTATCCTTTGTTGTTGCTCAAGTTCATAAAGCAGGGCAATTGCTGCAGAGTCAAATGAACTCTTCTTGTCAGCTTTGGCATCTCCTGTACACTCAATGATGCTTGAGTTGGGTATCTGTAAGATGATATTAGATACAAAACTGTTGAAACCAATTATTTTCCCAGAGCCTTCGCCGAATTCAATTGGAGTGCTGCAGGAAGCATAAAATTATTACAATAACTGAGTGGAATAATATTATTTTCCATAAAACCAGAGCAGATCAATATTGAAATTTGAAAAGACAAATATAAATCTTGGTAAAATGAGATTACCTGGATTTAGTTTCTTTGCAAATGAATTTTGGCAGTGGCCACTGTAATGTCTTACATATACTATATATTGACATTCGTGGTCCTCCTTTCTTTATGTCAATTGATTCAATAGCTGCAAAGAATTTTCTACTGTCAGTATATGGATTATTGATATAGTGTTGGAAGTCTTAATATTTACGGAGTTATTGGCTTGTTTTCATCTTGTAATTAAGGGCTGTCTAGTCATGTGACAAACGTGTTTGCCAGGCCAAAACAGCATCAAGAGCACAGTAACCCTCACAGGAACAAGACCAAACGGACCCAAATTAAAAGTGGAACAAAGCAAAAAAAGGCCTTGATAATTTGTTGCCATTATATTTTGTGATGTTGGGTGACTTCAATTTTCTCATTAGTAAAGCATCAGTTACTAGTGAGATGAAACATTATTAGAGTATATTGTAAAGAGTTGCAGTTATCCAACTGCAGTCTCAGTTAACTAAGAATCTTAATATAGAGTTAGTTTAGACAGCTGTCGTTGGGACAACTGTATATATAAATACATGAATGTACTCTGTGTGAGTTGAGTTAGTTAATACAATCATCTTCTTTTTCTCTCAAATTAGTCTCTCTCTCTAACATTCTAAGATGGTATCCAGAGCTCAGTAATCGATCATGGCTGCAGCTAACAATCCTCTTCCCACCTCTTCCGCTCCCCAAACCTTCTCACATGCTATTACAGAAAAACTTGATGACTCTAATTTTCTTCTATGGCGGCAACAAGTAGAACCAGTAATTAAATCTCATCGACTTCAAAGGTTTGTTGCGAATCCTGTGATATCGCCGCGATTTCTCACCGAAGAAGATCGTGAAATAGGTAACGAGAATCCTACGTATCTGTCGTGGGAACAACAAGATCAGATTCTTCTCACATGGCTCCAATCGACGCTTTCTTCGTCGTTTCTATCTCAAATTTTAGGATCGATTCACTCGTATCAGGTATGGGAGAAGATCCACGATTATTTTCACAAACAAACACGAGCGAAAGCGAGGCAACTCCGAACCGAACTGCGTGCAACCAATCTTGATGATAAATCGATGCGCGAGTTTCTTCTTCGAGTTAAAGCTATTGTTGATTCTCTTGCTTCAGTAGGAAATCCGATTTCGCATCAAGAACATGTTGATGTTATTCTTGAAGGCCTTCCTCAAGAATACGGTTCTGTCATCTCTGTTATCGAGAGTCACTTTGAACCTCTTCCTATTGAAGAGGTCGAAGCTCTATTGCTTGCGCATGAAGCTCGGTTACAGAAGTTTCGTAAGAAACTTGCTTCTGATTCGCCATCTATTAATTTGTCGCAAGTTACTCCGGTGAACCCTAATAATCCCAATTCTTCATCGTCAACCCATTCTGATCAATATACTGTGTCGAACAAAGGCTCGCAAGCTCCTGATGATCATTTTCAGTCTAACTCGCGTGGTGGTTTTGGTCGAGGTAGTACCTTTGGTCGTGGTGGCCGGCGCGGCAGTGGTCGAGGTCGCGGTGGCCGCTTTGCTAACATTCAGTGTCAGGTGTGTCTCAAGTTTGGACACACTGCTTCCTTCTGCTATTATCGGTTTGACCAGCATTTTCAACCAAATCCTTCACTAAGTCTTCAAGAATCATCCATACAAAGCTATCAACGGCCTTCTCAGTACTCATATTTGAGCACCTCTAATGGTGCTTTTGGACAGAATCAAGGTTATCGTCCATCCAATATCTGGATGAATAGCTCTTACAGACCAAATCAGTATCAGCAGCATCAGTCTGATCACAGTGCTATGGTGTTACCAAGTACCATGTTGACAAATTCAACTACTCAGCAACACTCTCCTTCTACTTGGTTTCCAGACTCGGGTGCATCTTTCCATGTTACTGGTGAATCTCAGAATATCCAGCAACAAGGTCCCTTTGAAGGCCCTGATCAGATCTTTATTGGCAATGGCCAAGGTTTGCATATACACTCTTCTGGTTCTTCTAGTTTTGTGTCCCCATATAACTCTAATGTGTCATTATCCCTCAATCAACTTTTACATGTTCCTTCCATCACAAAAAATCTAATCAGTGTCAATAAGTTTGCTAAAGATAATGATGTTTACTTTGAGTTTCACTCCAATTATTATGCTGTGAAATACTTCAAGGCACTGTTGGTCCTGATGGGCTATACTCCTTCCCTAATCTCAAGCTGCAAGATCCTTCTGCTGCTGCAGCATCTTGTTACATTTCTAATTCTGTAAATACTGATGTACATAGTCCACAGAAATCTAATACTTTGTGGCACAATAGACTTGGCCACCCTAATCATCATGTACTCAAACTTGTTTTGAATCATTGTAATATTCCCATTTTCAATAAAAATGATGATTTTTGTTCTGCTTGTTGTGCTGGAAAGTCTCATAGACTTCCCTCTTCTATGTCAGAAACTGTTTATCATTCCCCTTTGGAATTGGTGTATAGTGATCTTTGGGGTCCTGCTCCCAATCCTTCTATGAATGGTTTCTTATATTACATTACATTTGTTGATGCTTTCTCGAGGTTCACTTGGATTTGTCTTCTTAAAACTAAATCTGAGACATTCACTGTTTTTCAACAGTTTAAGGCCATGGCAGAACTTCAACTTAATGCCAAAATCAAAAACTTGCAAACTGATTGGGGAGGAGAGTTTAGATCCTTATCCAAATATCTAGCTAACCTGGGAATTAATCATAGACTCATTTGTCCACACACTCATCACCAAAATGGTGTTGTTGAGAGAAAGCATCGCCATATTGTAGAACTTGGCCTTACTCTACTAAGTCATGCCTCTTTACCTCTAAAACTTTGGGACTTTGCCTTTACCACTGCTGTTTACCTTATCAATAGACTTCCTACAGCATCTCTTAAGTTTGTTGTTCCCTATACCACTTTGTTTAAACAGAATCCAGATTACAGCCTTCTCAAGACCTTTGGTTGTGCCTGGTTTCCCTTCCTTAGACCATATAATACCCATAAACTGAATTTCAGGTCCCATGAGTGTGTTTTCTTGGGCTATTCTAGCAGTCACAAAGGGTACAAGTGTCTCTCTCCCACAGGAAAAAATTTTATTTCCAAAGATGTTATGTTCAATGAATTCAGGTTCCCTTATACTGAATTGTTTTCATCATCCTCTGTGTCTCAACCTCCACCACATTTCCCTACTAATTTTCCAATAGCCTCTATTCCTATTGTTAAATCCATTCCAGATACCACTGTTTTAACCCCACAGATCACTACACCTGATTCCAACACCTCTCATTCTGTTTCTAGCCCTGCTCAGTCTGATGATAATGCCAGTTTTGACAATGCACTACTCCCTACCACTGCATCACCACAAACTGTTGTTCCTGCTCTTCCTTCACTGTCACAGTCCAGCTCTTCTACATCGGACACTGTTCACTCTCCACCTCGACCTCCTAATGTCCATCCTATGCAAACTAGGTCTAAGTCTGGTATTCCTCAAACCAGAATTCATCCATCCCTCTTTCTCACTCACTGTGAACCTAAGAGTGTAAAGCAAGCTTTAACTGATTCTAATTGGCTTTCAGCCATGCAACAGGAGTATACAGCTCTTATAAATAATAATATGTGGGATTTAGTTCCTCTCCCAGCTAACAGGAAAGCTATTGGTTGTAAATGGGTATTTCGAGTAAAAGAAAATGCTGATGGGTCTGTAAACAGATATAAAGCAAGACTAGTGGCTAAAGGTTTTCATCAAGTTCAAGGGTTTGATTTTCATGAAACATTTTCTCCAGTTATTAAGCCTGTCACTATCAGGCTTATTCTCACCCTCTCTTTGACCAACCAGTGGGATCTCTTTCAATTAGATGTGAACAATGCCTTTCTTAATGGCTTACTCACTGAAACTGTCTACATGGTCCAGCCTCCTGGTTTTGAAACCACAGATAAATCTTTGGTTTGCAGATTGAACAAAGCTCTTTATGGGCTCAAACAAGCACCGAGGCAATGGTTTGATAGACTACAATCTACTCTAATTCAGTATGGCTTTAAAGCAAGTAAATGTGATCCTTCCCTATTCATCTATAAAGCTGATTCTCATACGGTCTATCTTTTAGTTTATGTTGATGATATCATCATCACTGGAAGTTCTCCTCAGCTGATTCAACACCTCACCAGCAAACTTAATTCTAGTTTTTCTCTCAAGCAACTTGGGAAACTAGATTATTTCTTGGGAATAGAAGTCAAAACCATGGCAGACAACTCTCTGGTTCTCACTCAAAGTAAATACATTCGGGATCTACTTCAGAAAACTAAGATGACTGAAGCTCAATCTATGGCCTCTCCCATGACAGCTAATTGCAAACTCACTAAGTCTGGTATAGACTTATTTTCTGATCCTACTATGTATCGCTCAGTTGTAGGAGCTCTACAGTATACTACTATAACCAGACCCGAGATTAGTTTTGCAGTCAATAAAGTTTGTCAGTTCATGGCAAACCCTCTTGAGTCGCATTGGACAGCTGTTAAGAGAATTCTGAGATATCTAAAGGGAACTGTTTACTGTGGACTACATTTGAAACCTGCTGTTTTAGGCAAACCCTTCACTATACAAGCTCTTTGTGATGCGGATTGGGCATCAGATATTGATGACAGAAGATCCACCTCTGGTGCAGCTATTTTTTTTAGACCAAACTTAATCTCCTGGTGGTCTCGCAAACAACAAGTTGTTGCTAGATCCTCTACAGAGGCAGAATATAGGAGTCTTGCTCAAACTACAGCTGAAATCCAATGGATTCAGACTTTATTATCTGAGTTGGGTGTCCACTTTACCACTCCTCAAATTCTGTGTGATAATCTAAGTGTTGTTGCTCTAGCACACAATCTGGTTCTTCATGCCAGAACAAAACACATGGAAATTGATGTATTTTTTGTCAGAGAAAAAGTTTTAGCCAAACAGCTACAAGTCTATCATATTCCTGCACTTGACCAGTGGGCAGATGCTTTGACTAAGCCTCTATCTCCAACGCGGTTTTTGTTCTTAAGAACCAAACTCAATGTAGTTGAGACTTTGTCAAAGTCTCAACCCCCTTGAGTTTGAGGGGGGGTATTAGAGTATATTGTAAAGAGTTGCAGTTATTCAACTGCAGTCTCAGTTAACTAAGAATCTTAATATAGAGTTAGTTTAGACAGCTGTCGTTGGGACAACTGTATATATAAATACATGAATGTACTCTGTGTGAGTTGAGTTAGTTAATACAATCATCTTCTTTTTCTCTCAAATTAGTCTCTCTCTCTAACATTCTAAGAAACATAAATTGTACCACACTACTGGTCTAAAGCCAAATCCTCATATCTTTTCGAAACAAATATACTGCTAAATCTCATATGGAATCAATTCTTATAGAAAATTTGGAATTCATTTTTGAACAAATTAATCTGAGGAGTTGAAGAAGTTTATGCTTCTCATTTTTAATTAGTTTTTGGTTGGGGGTACAGAGAAAAGAAAAAACCAATTATTATATATGCAGAAGCTATTGCATCTTCTTGGAAGACTAGACATGCATAGAGCTATTGAGGAAGTATTGCAATTTGCAAACTTCATTCTATCTGTAGATTACAACTAAGTATCAAATGTAATCATGATAAGCACAAGTGGATATATGGAGCAAACCTGGTGGGGTGGAACTAATACTGTAGGTTTCCTTAGAACAGTCATTGACTGGGAAAGAATCTTCAGTTGACTCTGCTGAGCAATCACTTCCATTCTTTTGCTTTCTGTTTCTAAGAGAATCTTCATCAGTTAATGGATTACATATATCAACTCCCTTGTCCACTGAAGATGAAATGCCAACATCATTGAAATCATGTTTTCTCCTCTTGGAAATGCACTTGGAGTATAAAATACCCTTATTCTGTTACATTTCAAGTATCACAATATTATCATATGCAAAGATGCGAGGATAAGAGATCAGTCTGAGATTGACATGATATATTATTACACCTATAATGACTGCACTAGTTGTTGCTATTAATTACCACCAAAGAATAGGGTCTTTGTATTTGTTAAGAAATCCAATCATTTAACAAGTTGATAGTTGAATTATTGTCTAAAAATTGTTATTGGTGATAATTCCTCAAGCTACGTTGTTTGAAGGAAAAAATGTATTGAACCTTATTCAACATTGTGTTTGCTAGAAATATGTCCATTCACATTTAATTTCTGCAATTATCACCCAATAATCATACATAATGGAAAATGTTTGGTGATTTTTGTTTCTACGATTAAGTTTATCTACTCAGGAAACAGAGGAAACTGGAAAATTTAAGCATGAATGATAGGTAAATTGAATTAAATACTAATTGAAAATTAATAAAAGTGGCTATTAAGATAATTTAAAAGCTAAATGGAGTTAATTGTCAAACTTGAAAGTTGTAGTGAAATTTGTCCTCTCCCTAAATATGTTTTTTGTAATGTGTCCACAAATCCCCATTTTTTCTTGCGAAATGATTTCAAACAGTAGGTGAAAGCAGAAAATGAAGTGATAGACTATTCATGTGATTTTTGTCTAAGCTTTTGTGTGTGTGTGTGTGTGTGTGTGTGTGTGGAGATTGGATTCAGCTAGTTAATGGATATTGACATCTTGCTCTTAAACTTCTAATAAATATAATAGTCATTTTTTAAAGTGTATAATTAACAAACCTCAAGTTCCTCTAACAAACAATGTGCGGCTTCTCCTTTTGCTCTTTTTTTGCTTTTTTCAGTCCCTCTTCCTACCAAAAGGAAATCTTCCAGCTGCAATTGAAGTTCAACATGATGAAATTCCCCCTCTTTTGTGGATATCTCTTTCATAAAGTAGCCAAGACAATCACACAATTTATTCAGTTTACAGAGGGGGGAAAGTTCAAGATTATCAGGGGTCACAATTGGAGACAACAATGGTTCAAAGATTCTCCACACTTTCTCAATAACAAGCTCGGTATCAATGACCATAGCCCCTGCAATGCTTTCCACCATGTCTCCAAGAGCCTGAGCAAGAAAATCGATGGATGATATGAATTTTACAATCAGCTAAAAGTACCACAGTATAGCATATAGTTGGCACAAGTGTAAGTTGTTCTATGGATTGTTAATAAATATACCAAAAGCAGATGTTTCTAGCATACATCCATAAATTTTCTATTTACTTGTGTTTATGTCAATAG
Source organism: Pueraria montana var. lobata (assembly GCA_026413185.1). NCBI lineage: Eukaryota > Viridiplantae > Streptophyta > Magnoliopsida > Fabales > Fabaceae > Pueraria > Pueraria montana. Next base: position 63,490,395 of record CM048650.1, on the reverse strand, counting down.
AAGTAGCAATGTAATTCAGAAATTAACCTTTGGAGCTTTTACTCTTAATTTGGAGGTGTTCTTAGTTTCAGCCATTGAACTCGAGAACTTTGTTACTTGACTTTGAAGAATCCCGAAACAGTGTTGAAGATGAGGTTGAAGATTCCTTCTTACACAGCATTGAGCAAAGTTTTCATTGCTAACAGCTTCAGAACGTAAATCAGTTAACAAGCCAGGATCAATATGAGGGTAGCTCTCATAAAGATGTCGTGTAATGAGAAAGCCCAACACTGAATCACCTAGAAATTCAAGTCTCTGTCCATCAATATGAAAGGCGACAACAAAGAAGGGAAATAATTAGTAAGAATCTTGAAGGCCTTATTGGACATATCACATTATTGTTGTTATTAATTTTTGGTACAACATATCACCTTATTTTCCTTAATTTTAGAACCGTGTGGAAAGATAGACAGCTTAATTTCCATCTCAATAGTAACAAAATTTTACTGCCAGTAACATTTTTCTTGATTAAACGATGGCTATAAACACATGTTCAAAACTAAGGGAGAGAGAAAGAGCAGAAATAACATTTGGTTGCCATTTTATATTTTTTTAAAAGAAAATCTTATGATAATTTTCCAAATAGATACCTGGTAACAATAACAAATTCCCGGTTCCAGCTCTTGCTGAGATGGATGTGTCATGGCCTCCAATAACAGACCCTTAGTGGAAAATTCATACCCAAGCTTTAGTTCCAAGGCTTTGATATCATTAGCTTTTGGGACATAGGACCTTAATGATGCCCTGGTGATGGCTTCATGTACCAATGGTGAATCATGCCCAACATTCATTCCCAGCCACTGCATTACATGAAGTGCAGCAGTAAGCCCGCCCCCAACATAATAGGCGCCTATGAGGGCTTCAACACAATCGGCTATGGTTTTTGAACACATCCATCTATGCCCTTTGTCACAGAACTTTCCAATCTTAACTTTTGGGTCATCAGTTTGGAATTTTTTATCCATAGGTACTTCAAAAGTATCCACCCCACATCCACAAGGAACAGGGTGTATGCAGTGCTGCCCTGGAGCTACCCAGCGACGTGGCTCAAATGCACTGTCACGTATATATCCCAGTTAAAACAAGAGAGCTCAACTCAACACTCAAGCTGAACCTTCAATATATAAACAAACAAACTTGGATGGTTTTGTGTGGGATAGCAAAAGCTTGTGCACGTACGTGCACTATTATTCCTCAGTAGTCAGTTCAAAATTATTGTATAAACCGAAATACTGAGTAACTGCTGGAAAGAACAGATTTAGGAAGACATAGATGTGATATCACATGTGTACCATTGAATAAATAAGCATAGAATCATGAAAATGATGTCATATTCTCCAAATACGCAAATAACGATGCTAATTAGCTTTTGAAAAAGGCAGAAATACATTAGTTCATGCATTTAAACAGCAGCCCGTGTATATTAAACATTTTAGTAATTGTAACACAACTCTGACTGCAATCATAATGACAGTATAAAACCATGCTTATTAGTTCCTGGAAGCCAAGCAATAACTGCATTCAAATAGTTGAGCCAAGAGACATGATTATTTCCTTTAGACAAGTTATCATCATGGTGGGAAAAAATTCCCAAGTTTTGTTAATGAACAAAATGATGGTGACTGGTGAGTTGAAGAAAAAAAAAGAAATTTTGTATTAAGGAGCATATTGTACTGGGTTGATATTTGATTTTGTATAGAAGAATGAATCAAATTAAACAGCAATGATATCTAATGAGGGTGCAGGAAATCCATCTAAATCAAGATAGGACAACCTACACTAGGTCAGGTGACTTGTTAAGCGATCATGGAAATTCTAAAATGGTAATTTAGTTAACGCATTTACACCAGAATGCAATGTCGCGATGAACTATTGAGCTCCTCTAGTCTCATAATAAAACATTTCTCTTTGATAACATATATATAGGTATACACATGGACATGATACATGACACATGCAAAAACCAATATTTAAACTCCATGTTTCTTAAGTGAAACTGTTGTAAGTTCTAAAGATAAATCACCTCAAAATGCATTGATGACAAAAATGGAGGACATCCAAATCAATTCCACTCAGATCATAGATGTCAAGTACCTGTAATTTGCACTCTATTCCCAATCTATGCAGGGATGAATTAGAAGTTAGAGCAGAACGCCAATCAGATAATTGCCCTTCATGTTTCTCTGGATATCTAAGGAAAAGGTGGCAGCTCACTGCATACTTCAAAATAGAATCTCCAAGCAATTCTAGACGCTCCATTGAGAAACTTTCACAACATTTTAGCGTCGTCAATGCTTCAAGAATCTAATCATATAATATTAAGGTTAGATTGATCATGTAATAAAACTCATAGGTAGTAATGAAAATGAAGAGTTCATCTCAACCCAATATATAAAGTATTAAACACACCAATGAACTTGATATCTGAAATCTGTCATTGTCTAAATCAATCTCCTTTCTTAGCTGGCTTGCTAACATCAAGGATTCTAAGTGGTACATTAATGATGGTAGTAAGTAAATAGACTTCAGAAATTATATTGTAAAATCGATTCTTATTAAAACCTCAGGTGGCATATAAGCATGGACTTGTGATCTTTTTAGAACTGGGGCTGCACATTCAGATGCAGAAAAATTAGCAATAATCAACATCCGGCAAAGAACTTAGGATTCAGTTCAACACTGAAACATTTGCATAAAGTTTATTTTGCCTCTCAGTCAAGACTCTTTGCATATTAACATCACCTCCATGAAACACATTTAACTTGATATAATGCCTTCTAACTCTGACAAATTTTAAAATATTTTCATGGAAATAAACTATCTACAAATTTAGAATGTAGCAAAAAAATGAAAGTGTGGTTGGTAAAATTTGATGTAGAATATGGTATTCATTGATGGCTATACATGTTTTGACATGTATACAAAAAAAAATATGTTTTTATCAACTTTATCAAATTGGTTTTATTTCTACTAGTTTGTATCGATATTTAACAAATTTTAAAAGGGAAGAATAAAAGATGAATTAAAAATATGAATATGACAAACCATCTCCATTGAATTTCACTAGAAGATTATGTGGGTTATGACTTTGCTTTAACCGCAGCAAAGGCTGTCCTGGATTCATTAGCACAATCCCATACCTGAATAACATTCATATAGCACACCGAACTAGTAATGCATGGCAATACTATGTGAGTGGTATATATAAACCATAATATTGGGTTAGAAAATGCTAACTTTTTGTTGAAGTATTCATTGTAGGTACTGTATTCTGATGATGAAGCCACATCTTCCCCATTGTAACTGAAAGGACTCTCTGCAGATGAACCTTTTACAACTTCAACAACAGAGTAGAACCTTCCAGTGTGAATAGCCAACACCACCACATCTTTGATATCATTAACATCAAGAAAACAATTAGCAAAATGGACTGTGCTTGAGGTCTTCTGTTCCACATCAGATGAACCACTCCAATTTGATAACTTTTGTTTGGGACAATTCTCAGAACTCAATGAGAATTCTCTTTTCAAAAAATTTACCACTGACATACAAGAGCTCACTCCTCTCCAGTTTACTCTCCAGGCTTCACCTGAACTATTCAATATCTCAAGTGGCAAAAGCAGATACATTTTTAATGGGTTCCATAGCTAACTTATTTGATTCTGAAGTAAAAATTCCCTCTTTGTGCCAGCTTCTTCTGATCCAACAAAAAGTCTTCAATATAAACCATTAAAGAAAAGTTCTTGAAAGCACTTAGCTTCCATATATGGATCTGTACTTATGGTTGATCAACCTTTGTCACAATTTCATCCTTGGGAAGCGATGGGGAGTAATTATATCTTTGATCTTCATCCAATGTACATTGACCCCAATACCAACTCTTCAGTCATCATAATCAAGTCATATCCTCATTACGCATAATCCACCAGGTGAAACCCCGCAAGAGATATACCCTTCGCTTCATCAAAGATAGTCCGGCATTCATCGAAGTGTGCGAGTTGGCTTCATTCATCCTGGCAAATGGGTTGCAGCCTACTCCTATGACTCCACGCATTCGCGCCATTCACCCCTTAAGCCCACACAAGGCCATGCCCTAAACCATCTGATAGTAGCTTCCTGCACCACGTCCAATTGTACCTTCCGTCCAACTTGGATAGTCCAAGTCCTCAAGGCTCTAAGGTACCCATTTTCAGATAATTTTTGAAGAGTTTGTCTTATATGAACAATGGTTGTTCTCACCGTTATAAGTATGATTATCATACACAAATAAACTTTTTCATGTATATAATGGACATGGCACAAGAAGTATAATAATCAATAATAATCTTGGTACACTATCAAACATTCCAAGGCATAGTAATTTCATACATACATTCTCATGCATTTTAATAGTGACGACATATGATATACGTTCACATATTCATTTGTAATTAGCAAGTCCTTGTAAATAATTATAAAAGGTTCAATAACTTGATAATTAATAATAATTTCATAATTTCATACCATGTCAATATTTATATAAATCATGCGTACACATCATACGTTCATGGGTGAATGTGATAAATACGTCATTTTTACCAAGATGCGACAATCTCATTATTATAAAACTGTACACGTTATAATAATAACTATTTGTTTTTAGAAAAGTATATTCATTTCTTAAAACAGTAGCTATTTATAAGTAGTAATTTCTTTCTCTTATTTCATAGTTGAAAATAAATTTGGTATGTATGCACGCACACACACACACACATCACACACACACAGAGACATATATAACTATTTTCATTTAACTTGAAATCCTTGTGTATGTTTAATTAAAAGAGTTTAATGGTTATGCACTGACAGTGTAAAACAGTTTTAGGGTATTTATCATAAAAGTCAATAAACTTACCATACATGGTGGGTTGTGATTGGATGACTGTGTAAAATTATTCACTGTTAGTGCATAACCTATTTTCTCTAATTAAAATATGAGGTACCCATTAAATAAAACTTATATAAGCTCTCTATTTAAAAACATGTAACAACCCAATCTGTTACTGTTTGCACCACCAAAAATTACTAACTGGCCCAAAAATAGCATCAGGCCAGTATTTCTGTTTGTACCCCCATCACTTACTAGAGGCACTCCTAGCAGATTTCTATTTTTTCTAATTTTTTTATTCTTTCTTTTTTCCTTGGCTCAAACAATCATACACATCAACACAAATAATTAAACTTACATACCTTTTAAATAAATTCAATCGTGTTATTCAATTATTTTCAATAAACATCAAATTACTGATAATTAAATAAATCACACAAACAATCTCAAAAATAATTAAATCATACAATATAAAATCAAATTAATTAAAATTTAAACCAAACAATTAATATCATAATGCACATAATGAGTTTATATATTAATTAAATTAAGCACTTTAATTCTAAATTTTTTTAAGCAATTAGTTGCAATTTCTTGCGGACTTAAATCCTTCACACCAACAATTCCATTTTCAGAAATGCTTAAATTTCTTAAAATTCATAAATCAACTCCAATTCCTATAAGGCGAAAATTGAGTCATTACATTTAATGATGTCATTATTGAGTATTTGGATTCGTGCATTTATTTATTGGTTATTATGTATTCATTCATTATATTAGTAATTATATTTGTAAATTTTATTTTTTAAAATAATAATATTTGTTGCAAAAATTAAAATGATTAGAACTAAAGGTATTAATCAATAATTATTATTTCATTTATCATTTATAATTATTTGTAGTGTACAAGTTTGATAATGTTTCAAAAATTATTAATATGTAATTACCGCTAATATCATATACATAATGAATTATACGTGTCTTGCATAATAATAAAAAAAATGTATAAAAGACTTTTTTATATTCATGAATTATATATAAAAAAGATTGTTTTTAGCTCCCTTGTTTTTAGCTCTGCATCTTATCACCCGATTTATTTCCACTTTTATTACTCCTTTTATTAATTATTTCCACTTTCATTACTCCTTTTATGTTATTATTTAGTTGAAGAATATGACAAAATTGTAAGAAACATATCTAATTTTTCTTCTTTTTCTTAACCCAAATTGACAAAAAAATGTTAAGTGTTCGCTTTTGTTCTGCTTTTGCAATGGCTTTCTAGGTAGCTAGGCATTTATATCAGAATTTATTGGACTAATTTTGTTAAGAGGATCTGCCTTGTATTTAGCTCTGCATCTTCTTGCCTGATTTTTTTCCACTTTTATTACTCCTTTTATTAATTATTTCCACTTTTATTATTCCTTTTATGTCATTATTTAATTGAAGAATATGACAAAATTGTAAGAAACATATCCAATTTTCTTCTTTTTCTTAACCCAAATCGACAAAAAATGTTAAGTGTGTGCTCTTGTTCTGCTTTTGCAGTGGCATTCTAGGAAGTTAGGCATTTAAATAAGAATTTATTGGACTAAATTTGTTAAGAGGATCTGCCTTGTTTCTAGCTCTGCATCTTATCGCCTGATTTATTTCCACTTTTATTACTCCTTTTATTAAAAGATTAAATAAATTTAATTCTCAAATAAAATATTTATTTATTTATTTACAAGGCAGAACGGTTAAACCCTAGTAACATCGGGCTATATATATATTCACTGTTCAGGAAGGTGCATGTGTTGAGAAGTACAGAATTTTGTACACCAAAAAAAACAGAAGTACAGAAACATGCAATCAGAGATGCAACCATGGTCGCCACTCCTCTGTAACGAACTCATTGAGTATATCTTGTCATGGCTTCCAGTGAAATCTTTGATCCAATGCAAGTGCGTGTGCAAGGGATGGAACTCCTTGATGTCCGATCCCTATTTCATCAAATTGCACCTTCGCAAATCTGCTGCAAAGGACGATTTGGAACACCTCCGATTGATTACAAATGTCTACTTCAGATCTATCCCTACAATCTACAAGGAATCGTGCACTGTAAGTTCCTTGTTCCATTCCCTACAAATTGAAAGATCCTTATTTAATTACCCAAACATTTTAGATTCTTTTGGAATTTGTAACGGAAAAATGGACAAGTACCTTCTGGTCGGTTCATGTAATGGGTTGCACTGCGAGGTAAGTAAAAGATCAGAAGGATACCATGTTCAGTTTTTGAACAAGGCTACAAGGGTAATATCCAGAAAATCGCCAACGCTGTGTTTTTCCACGGGCAGCAGCTGTGGTAGAACACAGTTTGGGTTTGGCTATGATCCTTCAAGTGACAATTACAAGGTGGTAGCAATGGCATTGACTCGGCTTTCATGTGATCAATCAGTAAAAACTGAGATGAAAGTTTATGGCATGGGTGACAGTTGTTGGAGAAACCTTGATGGTTTTCCTGATCTTTGGTCTTTACCTAAAGTTGGTGGAGTGTATCTGAGTGGAACCCTTAATTGGGTTGTTATGACAAATGATGCTGCTAAAATTGAAATGGTAATTATTTCTGTTGACCTGGAGAAGGAGACGAGCAGATCATTGTTTCTGCCTGACATTAATCTTTGCTTTGTTGATCTAAATATTGGAGTTTTTAGAGACTCACTGTGCGTTTGGCAAGATTACAACCACACCCATCTTGGCATATGGCAAATGAGGGAGTTTGGAGACGACAGGTCTTGGATTCAATTAATAAATTTTTGTTATCTCCGTCTTCAAATTCATTCTTTTGAATCACAACCAATGTTTCTCCCATTGTGCATGCCTAAGAATGGGGACATCTTCATGCTGATGTTCACTAGCAACGCTGGTGAATACCGAACGATTTTCTATAACCAGAGGGATGATAAGTTACAACTTTCTAGCATTCCTGCACATAGCTTCAGAACTTTGATGGGCCTCAACCTCAAGATTTTTACCGAAAGTTTGGTCATACCTTATTGAAATCAAGGTCGAATAGGCTGCTGTTTACTATTTTATTTACCTGAATTTATGACTTTCTTTGTCTATGATTAATTTAATTATTTAAATGTAAATTACTAAGTATATAAACTTCACAATGAGTGAAAAATAATTCCCGAAAAAATTCATTTTAGATGCATATAATGTCCACTCTGCAAGCAAAACCATTGGTGACCACCATTCATTCTTTCATGGTAGGAGTTGTGGATTATTTATTTATTTATTTATTTTTGTTAATGATTTTGTGCCTTCTCTTGCAAAGCATTTATTTTAAATAATATGTTGTTCTTTATATTGGCATAATGAGAAATAACTAAAATTGTGTTTATGAAAAGAAAACTATAATAACAAATAGAACTCAATGTTTAGAAAAAAATAATTTTGAAGAATATTTTTTTTATCTAATATATGGCCAATGAATCTCTCCTATTACTACTAGATTGCAAAAGGACAGGATGCAAATGTTAATTAGTTCTACCTAGACAAATTGGGAAAAAATAAAAAAGTCTATGGCAAAAATAAAAATGAAAATTGATTATCTATAACAAGTCTCAAATTAAAGAAATACCACGTGACATCACAATGACTATTACCCAAAAACAAAAATAATTTTCGAATGAATTAAACATAACTAAAGAATTAACTCTATATGGTGGTGGCTAAATTTTTTTTTTACTAAATAAACTAATAACCTACCGCTCGATGATCTCTTGGACTCAGGGGAGGGGATTAGTCCCATGGCTTCCAGCTATGCGTACACCGTCCTTTCAGCAAAAAAAAAAAAAAAGAATATAAATTCCATTAGTCATTTTTTAACAATTCTGCAATTTAAATTTCAATACAATTAAATCACACTAACTGATAAGGGCATTAGTTGGAGAATAATTAAAGGCTTAAATAAATTTTAGGTCCCTGATAAATTTCCAAATTTTGCTTTTTGAGTCCCTGATAAATTTTTTCGTTGTTTTGAGTCACTGATATATTAAAAATTTTGTTTTTGGTCCCTGCCATTAGTTAAGTGATGACATGGCACCATCTCAATGGTTGATATATATTGGGAAGATCTGTTTGGATGGTGCCACGTCATCATTTAATAGGGACCTAAAAGTTATTTAAGCCATAATTAAATTCAATACAATTTAAACTATAATAACAAATAGAACTCAATGTTTAGAAAAAAATAATTTTGAAGAATATTTTTTTTATCTAATAAATGGCCAATGAATCTCTCCTATTAGATTGCAAAATGGTCAGTAGTAAAAGATGTATTAGAAAGAATGTTTTGGGGAGTATGCTCCTCCTTATTTTGAAAATAAGTGTACTCACTTTTGTTTGATTTTTAGTTCTGTTACTATTTTCTTCTTTGCCTTGTATTTTCACTCTGCAACGCTGAGTACGAATTCCGTGCTTCTCATATCTTTCACCTTCTACTAAAGATCAACATTGAAGTCTTTCTCCTTATGACAATAAAACTGCAAAACTTTTTTTTTTTTAATAAAATTGGTGATAATATAAAAAACCAAAGATGAGAAACAAGTTAAAAAAGTTGATGTTGCAATTCATTCTTTCATAGCATGTCAAATAGGAAAATAAAAAATAAGAAATGAATGGGGAAGTGGGTGTGGTTATGGGATTTTGAATGTAGTAGCTTTGGATTACTCATCATACTCCTGAATCTCCTACCTATGTACTAGACACCCATGGTGCTGTAGTTCAAGAGGATTTGTGTGTTTTATCCAGTCTTTGGGGCAATCGAGTAGAACAAGAAGATGATGCCCAACCTCAATCTCCCAAGAATATGCCGCAAGAAGAGGGCTTCACTATACACCTCTCCAAGTCACAGCGTAAGAAGCTAAACAAGAAAAAGAGACAGCAAGACACTGATGTTTTGGAATGCTTGTGGCCTGGGTAATCTAGACATGAGATTAGTCCTAAAGGAGTTATGCTCCCAACATAAACTAGATCTTTTGCTACTGGCTGAACCCTGGATTTTACCTAATCTTACCTGGTATAGACTTGGTCTTAAACTGGTTTTTGTTAACGATAGGGGTGCCTTGAAACCAAATTTATGGGTTCTATGTAATTCCAATATCTCTCCTTCTGTGATTTCTATTTCCAATCAGTTTATTGCTTTGTCATTTCTGGTGGATAACCAATCTTTTTTTATAGTCGGGAATTACGCATGTACCACTTACATTTTAAGAAGGCAACATTGGCTTGATTTAACTTCTTTACAAAGCTCTTTTCAGTGTCCCTGGATGTTTGTAGGATATTATAATGCTATTCTTGGAGCCCATGAAAAATGGGGTGTGTTACGGATATTGAGTTGTTGACTGGCCCAAAGGCACTACATAGGTCAAACAACCCTATTAGTGGACCAACTAAGCAAAGTGAGCCCAAACTCCAAAGGCCCCAACCTATGAAGACTGCATCAGTTTGGATGAAGGATTATGTGAAGAAGTAAACAAATGACACACATCTATAGAATTGACTTAATCCAATAATTGTCAATTACCCTTTGTATTTGAGGAAGTTGTTATTAGATTCCTTTTTGTTAGTGGTAGGGACAAATGTCTATCAATCTGTTAGAGAGAAGAATTTCACCTATATGTAATTATGACATGAATGAAAGGGGCAGAAAATCATTACTTGAAAAGTTTACTTCTCAAAATTCTCTTTCCTAATTTCTAGAGTCCACTCCTACTCGAAAGGAGCATTCACCTACCCCTATCATTTGGTGCTCTTGTTGCTCACCTTGCCTCCCACAAAATCCGAAAAGAACCAGGACGATCTCCTTCAACAATGCCTTGTGTAGATGAAAGAGATGCAACTTCAAATGCATCAATAGTATTCCACCATGACATTTGAGCTAGCCACCTTTAAGGAGCAAGTTCAGCTTTCCACATCGTACTCCCCTTCTGGTCTTCGTCCTATGCCCGTTCAAGTTGCGAAAGTGAGTCTCACCCCTTTTGATGGCTCGAATCCCCTTGAATGGATTTTTCAGGCAGAATGGTATTTTGAACTTACTCAGACTCCCTTGCCTCAACGCCTTTCATTGGTCCCCTTCTTTATGCAAGGCCCTACTCTTACTTGGTTCAAATGGCTTCATGCCAACAACCAACTCTCTACCTGGGAGGGCTTCATCAGATCATTAGAGTTACGGTTCGGTCCTTCATCCTACATTAACCATCAGGCCGCCCTCTTCAAACTCCAACAGACTGGTAATGTTACGGAGTATCAACAACAATTTGAGACTTTTTCCAATCGCGTGGTTGGCATGAACCCCGAGTCCCTACTCAATTGCTTTATTTATGGTCATTGGTCTGATATTCAAGTCGAGTTAGCAATTTATCAGCCTTATTCCTTGGCACAGGCTATTGGGTTAGCCCGTTTGGTGGAAGATAAGCTCTGGTATACGCGTCCTCCATTTATACGATCCTTCAAATCATCCCCATCTTCTCAAACGTCACAATCTCCTTCCATTTTGGGTTCCCCCCTGTATCTTCTCCGACAACGCCAGTGCCCATCTGTCATGTGAACTCCGCTATCATTGCGGAACGCCGAGCTAAGGGGTTGTGTTTTAATTGCGATGAAAAATTCAGCCCGGGTCATCGTTGCAAGCAGAAACAATTCTTATTGTGGTTATGTGATGATGTGTCCAATGACGAGTCAGAACCTCCACTGTTGGATCTCGGACCTAAGACAACGGATACTTTCGGGCACGTCATGATACCATTGATGAAATCAACATCTGGGGGTGAACACTTTCATTTATCTCCAATGGCACTCCGAGGACCACATTCTTCACGGACTTTGCAGGTTACTGGTCGTATTCAGGAACTTAAGGTCACAATCCTTATCGATTCTAGAAGCTCCCACAACATTTTACAATCTCGTATTGCAGAGTTTTTTGGTCTTCCGATGGTGGCTATTAAACCCTTATTCGGTGGTGGTGGCACTACAAGGAATAAGACATTTAGTAACAGCAAAAAATTGTAGGTATAAGACAAAAAACCGTAGGTAGATTCCCAAAAACCTATTCCAACGGACATTTATTTCCGTCATTTATAATTCGCTATACCTACGATTTGTCTCTATCACTATAGATTTTAGTGACAGTATTCAAGACTATTGGAAAAGTACTTTACCATGTACCTACAATTTTTATACCATTAGTATAGGTTTTAATGACCAATAATAATTTTCTATACCTACCATTTTAACGTTGTTGCTATAGACTATAGTGATGAAATTTAAAATTGTTAGTAGAAAACGATGACATATACCCACAACTTATCTTCCATTAGTGTAGGTTTTAGGCAGCAAAATGGGCTAGCCAACCCGATGCAAGTTATGGTCTATAGTGGACCAGCCTAAAAAAGTCCAAATTCGATAAAATGAATTCCAAGCTAGATAAAAGCCTTTTTTTTAGCGAGTTTTGTAGACTAAGCCCAAATCGATCTAATATAGTTCGCACTTGATTTGAATTCAAATTTTAAACCCAATCAATAGATTGCATCGAGCAGGTTTGAACAATCCATTTGGTCACCTCTAGCTTTTAGTGAAAATTATAATTTATTATATTCACATTTAAGATTCGATCAATAATTTTTAGTGACTGTTTATATGTTTTAGGTTTAATTTATTATCTTTTATAAAACATTAATCCAATTTAAAGATCAATATACAATAAATAAATAAATTTAACAACCAAAATAAAATAAAACTTCAATCATATTAAAAATTAACATGCCCCAAACTTTAGACATGTTCATCTAAAAGTCGCATAATTGAGTAAACTATACACAAAGTATCATAACTACTTGAAAAATCACAAAGAAATATCTACATAAATGATGTTTATAAAAAACTACTAGTGTAGTCAGACTTAATCAACAAGTGTGCATCAGTTTAGCCTCATAATCTTTGAACTCTCCAGCATGCAACTAGCCAATTCTGTTGAATCGAGTTATGGTCCAATCTGTTAATTATGGTTATTTTATTATAAAACTGAGTATTTAAATTCTCTAGTAAATGCGATGTATTTGTCCATTTGTGTTATTTGTTGACTTTAATTTTGAGGCATAGGGAATGTTCGGTCTCATCTTTGCGCAGGCATAAGCAGATAATGTCACCAAATGTTCTTAGTGTCTTCCTTGTAATAAAAATGTGGAATACCTGAATAAGTTTTGGAGGTCAAAATGATTTAATAGACTACGAATTAACTTATGATGTATATATTAGTCTTATTCTACCTCAATTCAGTGTTCAATGGCAAGTATGATTTTCTTTTCTCTATCTGAAATGTCTACTCTTCTGCCTGGATTTGGATCCTCTAAGAATGGAATGTGCACTTAGTAAAATCCAGAAATTATAAGATTTGACACAAATTAAAGTCAATGACTTAGTTTAATTTCATGGGTAAAATATAAACAACACAAGAATACAAAAATGTAAAATTGAGAAGCAAGTTCCAAGAATATCTAGATTTTGGTTTCTGTCAAACAGTTAATGATCTTCTGTCAGTAGGTGTGTGTTTGGAATGAATTTACTAATGTCGGTTTGTAGTAAACATGTATTAGGTCATTGGTAAGTGTTGAAAGAGAGAAAAACAAATGCTAGAGATGCTGAAACAGTGTGTTTTAACAACACAATGGAGTCCGCTTTATATAAATTTAATGCAACAAATGCAAATAAATATAGGAGATAATATTCCTTTTTTTATTGACAGAGGAGATAATATTCCTATTAACATGATAAGATAGGCCTATAATTACAAAGATCCTACTTAAATTAAATAAAGGAACAAATCATAATAGAAAATAAAAGTAAATCCTAACATATCATATAGGATACTCTAAAATATTCTAAAAGTAAATCACTCGTGCCTTTTACACCCTATTTGGTAAAGAGGAAGGAAATAGAGGGAGTGAAAATAGGTAGGAGAGAGAAATAGATAAAAAATGAAGTGAAAGTATGGATTGCTTGGTTTAAGAGGAATAAAAGAGAAATAATGTGGAAATAAAATTATGAGGCTGTTTAGTTTGAAAGAAAGAAAAATAAAGAAATTAGATTATTACTAAAAGTATTATTTTATCCATAAATATGTATGTAATCATTTTTTTTATCGTAGTCCCCTATAGCTTGCCATATAATTGATAATTATACTATCAGTATAATTGATTATGCTAAAATATAATTGATTATGCTAAAATATAATTGATTTGGTAGAAATCTCAATAAATCAATTAAGGAAGTTAACAATAAGAGATATTTCTTTGTCCTTTTGTTTTATTATAAGCAAGATTTATATATTATATTGCCTCACCAATATCCCTCACAAATAAGTAAAGAGATAAGAACAATTTATCACCATATCCTAAATTCTTTATATATATATATATATATATATATATATATATATATATATATATATATATATATATATATATATAGTTTAGTGAAATGTCAATAAGCTAATACACCTCCATGATATTTCTTTGCATATGAGAGTGGATATATACTTGTGTGGGACCTACCATTTTTTTAAAATCTATTTTTGGTATTTCTCGCCTACCAAACTAGGGAACTTTGCCACCTCACCCTTATTTCTCTTTCCCTCTTTGCCGTTTAAGTCCTATTTTATATATGTACCAAAAAAAAGTGCTAGGGTTAGGGTTTCACTCTTTTATTAAATACTTTCATTTTGCTTTCCCTGGTTCTATCCATTGAAGGATGGATCATTTTGGTCATTGGTGTGCACGACGAAGAACAAGAGGACATTTACAAAACCTGCATTTGAATCTCGATCATGACACCAATTTTGTCAAAGTGAGTGATAAACACTTTTTTTCTTTGCTTGTTGCAAATGATTTATTGAGCTACCTGGCACGCTTCTAGTTTTGCACTTTCAGCCATCAAGATAATTCATTAGGTAATTCATTATAAATACATGGCATGTAAATCAAATTGTTAGATTAGGTTCAATTCCTTATGTTTCAGTTGAAAATTGAATATATTGGATTGTATTGTTTTGATTTGAAGAGTCGTGATTTGTGAATTTTAATGGAAGATTTTTTTTTGTTGGTGGATGATGCCCTCTATATATAATAATAAAAACCTATGCTAAACGCTAACTTGTTTCTATACCTTCTGGTCAGTTTTACAGTCAACCCAATCCAATGTATCCCCGGGTCGACAGTGCATTAATCCATGTCATAGCTTATTTTCTAGCCTTTGCGCCTCTTTGGCTTAAGGCTGGAGGGTTGTGTACCCTCCGGGTCGGGTTAACCAATCATGCCGACCTGACCAATGAAGAGCTATTGTAAAACCCAATCTCACATAATCATAACAGCCCAAAGCATGGGGGGAAAGGATTTGGCACATTACTAGTGATCAACCTCTAACCTTGGAAGATCGAACGATGAGTCTAAGGGATAAAAAGGACCTAACTGACTAGGTAGAGGCATAGATTACACTTTAAATGCTCTAGCTAGGTCGTTTCAAACCCTAAGAGGAAACCTATACCGGAACAATTTCGGTATTACTTGTCAAAGGTTCTTGCATAATTATAAGTTTATTTTCATTTTTTTATTACGTTAATTAAATTATTTTCCAGGTCACTAAACTATTTGGCAATTTTTAATTAGGCATTGAACTTTTTTTTTTTCAATTGAGTCCTTAAATTTGTATTTGTCTTTGGATTGAGTCCTTCTTTCTAACTATCGTTACAGAAAATTAATTGTCTGAGTTAGTTGTGTAAGTTTGCAATAAAGTTGCTGTATAGTGAACTTTGGAGAGGCTTGTGAGAGAATACTTGGGTTCAATGGACCTACAGAGGTGAGAATACTGGTTGAAGAACCTAACTAAGAATATTGGGCTCAGAAGGTTCAGAACCTACAGAGGTGAGAATATTGGCCCCACTAGAGGTGAGAGTACTCGGTGCATATTTGCAAAGGTGACAATACTAGATTTAGGGGCTATCAGGTCCTGTGGTTAATTTTCTGTAACGACGGTTAGACAGAAGAACCCAATTAAACCCAATTAAAAAATAAATACAAGTTTAAGAACCCAATTGAAAAAAAAAAGGTTAGGGACCTATTCAAAGATATTTATTTATTATAAATTTAATTATAATATAATTTATATATTATTTTTTCACAAAATATTAAACAATATTTATTCATTATGAATTTTAATTTTATAAAATAAATATTTATCATGTGTAATGCACAATG
Source organism: Pueraria montana var. lobata (assembly GCA_026413185.1). Taxonomy (NCBI): domain Eukaryota; kingdom Viridiplantae; phylum Streptophyta; class Magnoliopsida; order Fabales; family Fabaceae; genus Pueraria; species Pueraria montana. The sequence continues at coordinate 63,474,198 of CM048650.1, read as the reverse complement.
CGCAAAATAAAATACTATCTTCTGCTTAGATAAAAATGTATGTGAATCTACATATGAGCTTGTGTCATGTAATTATCTAATAGTGTCATTTCATTCACTTAGTTCTATGAAGACTTAACTACATCTATAAGCCATTGAAAAGAAGCCTCTCGTATGCTTTGAGAGCTCGAAAAGAAGTTTCTCATAACCCAATTTGTACTCTCGAAATTGTTGTTTTTTTTTTTTGTACAATGGACGCACTGAGGTTCGAACCTATAACCTCATGCATTTTACCCCAACTCCCATGATTAGGCCGACCCTAGTGGATTGAAATAGTTGTTAATCACGTGTATTCACATCCTTGGAGACATTTCTTTTATTTGAAAGCTTCTAGTCATTGTTAGCGTATCAACTTTTGATCTTTGAGGATCAAATTTGACTCATAGAATGTAATATGAATAAAAATGTTCACCGTAAAGAGTTGGACCGTTTGTTGTTAGAGAACTTGATTATCTTTGACTCACTAGGTTCACTCGAGCAGACTTGGCAAGCTTAATTAATGGCGCTTAATTAACTTGTGCAAGCTTGCACATGATAGAAAAATCGATTTATTTATAAGGCAAAAGAGTTAAACCCTAGCAACAATGGGATACATATATTCACTATTCACAATGGTGAATTTGCTGAGAAGTACAGAATTTGGACTCAGAGTTTTTTTTTATTAGCAAAGAACATAATGTGTGTGTGTGTGTGTGTGTATATATATATATATATATATATATATATATATATAGGTATTAGGAATACCCAAACTTTTACAAAATAAAAAGAAGCTATGTAGCCTTCCTTCACACACAATCCAAGCCTGGTTATGTAATAGTTATGTAAAATTTAGATTCAGAGTGTGTTGGCACTTCGCACAAAGCACAGGTACATGCGATTAAAGAACCATCCATGGTTGCCACTTCTTTGTATGAACTTGTTGAGGAAATCTTGTCGTGACTTCTGGTGAAATCTATAATCCAATTCAAGTGCGTGTGCAAGGGATGGAACTCCTTGATCTCCGACCGTTCTTTCCTCAAATTGCACCTTTGCAAATCTACTATAAAGGACGATTTGGACCACCTTCGATTGATAACAAATGTGTACTTTGGATCTATCCCTAAAATCTATAACGAATCGTGCACTGTAAGTTCCTTATTCCAATCCCTGGAAATTGTAGAAGCCTTATTTAATTCCCAAGATATTAGAGATTCTTTTAGAATTTGTAACAAAAGAAAGGACAAGTACCTTATGGTCGACTCATGTAACGGGTTGCACTATGGGGTTAGAGAAAGATTAGAAGAATATCACTTATAGAAAAAAAAACATAGTATCCTTTTGATCTTTCTCTAACCCCACAGTGCAACCCGTTACATGTGTCGACCAGAAGGTACTTGTCCTTTTTTCTGTTACAAATTTTGAAAGAATCTCTAATATCTTGGAATTAAATAAGGCTCATACAATTTCTAGGGAATGGAAAAAGGAACTTACAGTGCACGATTCCTTATAGATTTTAGGGATAGATCCAAAGTACACATTTGTTATCATTCGGAGGTGTTCCAAATTGTCCTTTGTAGTAGATTTGTGAAGGTGCAATTTGAGGAAAGCACGATCGGACATCAAGGAGTTCCATCCCTTGCACACGCATTTGAATTGGATTAGAGATTTCACCAGAGTTGTGACAAGATTTCCTCAAGAAGTTCATACAAAGAAGTGGCGACCATGGTTGGTTCTTTAATCGCATGTACCTGTGCTTTGTGCAAAGTGCCGACACACTCTGAATCCAAATTTTACAGAACTATTACATAAGGAAGACTACATAGCTCCTTTGTTTTGTAAAAGTTTGGGTATTCCTACACACAAACACACATTATGTACTTTGCTGATAAAAAAAAACTATATATATAAGTGTTTGGAATACCCATACCCAAAATTTTACAAAATAAAGAAGCTATGTAGCCTTCCTTCCCACACAATCCATGGATGGTTATGTAATAGTTATTTAAATTTGGATTCAGAGTGTGCCGACACTTCTAAGCATAGGTGCATGTGATTAAAGAACCAACCATGGTTGCCACTTCTCTGTATGAACTTCTTGAGGAAATCTTGTCATGACTTCTGGTGAAATCTCTGATCCAATTAAAGTGCGTGTGCAAGGGAAGGAACTCCTTAACATCTGAGATCGTTCTTTCCTCAAATTGCAACTTCGTAAATCTGCTACAAAAGGATGAAAGGACCACCTTCGATTGATAACAAATGTGTACTTTGGATCTATCCCTAAAATCTATAAGGAATCGTGCACGGTAAGTTCCTTATTCCTTATAGATTTTAGGGATAGATCCAAAGTACGAATTTGTTATCATTCGGAGGTGTTCCAAATTGTCCTTTGTAACCGATTTGCAAAGGTGCAATTTTAGGAAAGCACGATCGAACATCAGGGAGTTCCATCCCTTACACACGCATTTGAATTGGATTAGAGATTTCACCAGAATTTGTGACAAGAGTTCCTTAACAAGTTCATTGTTGGGATTTTGGCAACTGTACCAAATCGTGCAAGTAACAAAGTGATAAGTCAAGTATCGTCTCCAGAGGGACTTGTATGATAATTTGGTAATTTTAGTAAATTAAGTAGACTACGAATATTGAGAGAATTTAAGTAACCAAAATTAAAAGCAAGGGCATAAAAATAAACAGAAAAATAGAAGGAAATTTGGTTTTGGAAATTTAGCAAACACTTGGTGTGTGTAGAAAATGTGATTTAAATCAATTAAAATAAATCGTCGGGGTTTAACTTCGTTGGACTTCCTAACATGCAATCACTACTCACTCCTTTTCAATTAAATTTTAGTTATCATCAACCCACAAAATTATTCAAACCTTAATTCCTTAAGCGGAAGAATCTAAATCCCTTGATTCCACTATAAATCCCTTGAATTAGTGCAACCAAGGTAATTGCATTAAGAAAAAGGGTTTTAGTGATGACCAATCCTCTTTACCCTATCCCTAGGCATAAAAATGATTGGTTGTCATCTTCAGTTTGCAATCCAAAAGAATTTTCCAATTACCGATGGAATTAAAGAATCATGCAATTGGTTGATCAGACCAAACATAAGCATTAAGAGTAGAAGAAGAACAATAACAATACTTATTGAATAAAGAGAATGTAGTAATTACATGAAAATAGTTCCAACTACATTAAATTCCAACGAATAGAAAACTTAGCTACGCATAGCCATAGGGGAAGAAGCAAAAGATGGAGAAAGAATGGAAGATGAATCCGAATGCATCAAAGTCATCATGCAACGTCTTAGATCTCTCTTCCTTTCAATACTCAAGGTTCGGAACCCTAGGCTAGAACATAAAATACCTTTTTAAAGCTATGGGTCAATAAGGGTTCAAGCCCAACAGAAAACAAAACAGAAAAATAAAGATTATTTTCGCAGAGCTCGATGCACTGGTACACGAATATTTGCACAGCCTATGCAACTTTTTGTCTTCAGAATTTCAGCAAATTTTAAAGCTTGCACAGGTGCAGAACTTAGTTGAACAAGTGTATTCCAAGGCTTCCCACAAGCTTCTTTTGCTTCCACAAGACCTTCAAGGCTTTAAACTTCAACCCATTTGATCCTTAACGCATTAATCACTCTTAGGAGATCTCCAAACTTGCTCCACACTTCAACAAAGTTCCTAAAAACACAAGAAACAACCGAAAATCAAGTGTAAAAAGGGTAAAATTAAAAATTTCTAACTAAACTAAGCTTCTATTAAAAACTTAACTAAAACGAAGATAAACAAAGCTCAAAAGCATTAAAGATATCAAATAATTGCCCCTAAACTACTACAAAATGTAGGAATATAAAGCAATTATCATTCATACAGAGAAGTGGCGACCATGGTTGGTTCTTTAATCGCATGCACCTGTGCTTTGTGCAACACGCCGGCACACTCTGAATCCAAATTTTACAGAACTGTTACATAACCATCCATGGATTGTGTAGGAAGGAAGGCTACATAGCTCCTTTGTTTTGTAAAAGTTTGGGTATTGGTTAAAGAGGCACTAAGATGGGGCATTGGCAATGGTTAAAAAATTTGAGTTTTGGGCAATCCTTGGTTAAGGGATCATTTTTTTTAAGTCAAAAAGGCATGCAACATGATAGAAGTGGCAGCCATCGATCCCAAATATGTTGGCACCGCTACCCTTACCTATCAAAAGTAGCACGCCTAAATATATTAATAAAAGGAGAGAGAACATATAACTTCATGGGGGGACAAAAACCAAACCCATGATGAAAACTAAGTGAACCTGTAACTAGGGAGACCAATCCTACACGATTGAACTCTTAAGAAATGTAAGTTGGAACACTATATATCCCACCATAAAAAAACCATGAATGTGAACAACATGGGAGGCAAGTTTATCAGCACACATATTTCCCTCCCTATAAATATGACTAGCAAAAAAAATTCGTATTTTGAGTAAGCAGAAGACAATTCTTCCACTTGTTATAAATCTGCCAAGGGAAGATACTCTCTGTTTTAAAAGCCGCCACCACAAGAGTAGAATCACATTCAAGCCAAAGGTTTTTCCACCCTCCTGAAGCTGCAATCGCTATCACCTTCATGGCTCCAAAAAGTTCAACATGGAGGGCAAAATTAATATTTAAATAAAGCATCACAAAAAGAGAGTTCGCTATTCACAAAAATTCCTCCACAACCTGCCCTTCCTGGGCTACCTTTTGTAGCACCATCTGTGTTGCATTTGATCCAGTTATGGATTGGTGGTCTCCAGTCAACTTGTTTGATGAGCTGCGACTTTCTTGGATGACCCTTTATGGAGAAGAATTTTTGATGGAAGATGACATGGTTCCCTTTGAATTGTTACCAGTGAACTGGACATTGGCACTAATAAGAGATTTAGTAAGGTGAGGCTGATATCTTTTATTTTCAAACTTTATCTGATTCCTGCTTTGCCAAATGGCCCAAAAAGTGTTGACGGTTGCAGAAATGATAATGTCAAGAATTTGGGAAGACTAGTTCTTAGAACACATTGAAAGAATTGCAATAATGGAAGAACAATCAATTCTTTGTCCAATAATTTGGAGCAGCTGTATATTAAGGGATCCTAATCCTTTCATTACTAGTCCTATGAACAATAATTTGGAGCAGCTGTATGTTCGTGATTTACTTGATCAAAATACAGGTTCATGGAAACAAGGTTTGATCTGTTCTTCATTCAATTCCAGAGATGCTCATGTCATTATGTCCATGCCTTTATACAATCATGCTGAAGAGGACCAGTTAATTTGGAGATTCAGTAAAGATGGTTGTTATTCTGTTAAGTCTGAATATTATCATGTCATGGAATCATTGATAGATAATTACTCTCTTCGGGTTCCTGGTAATCGGAGGTTAATTTGGAATTTATAGATCCCACAAAGAATTAAAATGCTGTTGTGGTGTATAGCTCATGGTGTTTTGCCCTACCATTTGTCCTTATTGCAGCGACTGTTTAGAATCAGATTGGCATGTCTTGGTACATTGTTCTTATGCTAAGCAAGTTCGGTTGCATTCTTCAGTCTGGAGTGCATTGCAGAATATTTATGATAGTGTTGAAGGTATGGATGACATCATTTTTAAGCTTCTGGCGATGCTATCTCAATCTGATGCAGTGGAATTTGCTACCATGATTTGGTGCATTTGGCGTCGCAGAAATGAAAGAGTGTGGGAAGGCCTTACAAAACCAGTTCTTATCTCCATCGATCAGTATCGCTTGTGACTTCGTTCATCAGTGGCAGCAAGCTCATGCATCCTCACATGATTTAAACACTTTGCCTCTGACATCAAACACTGCTGGGTGGACTAAACCAGATTCTGGAACGTTAAAGTGCAACATCGATGCCTCCATTTTTCATGATCATGGTACTTATGGAGCTGGTATGTGTATCCGAAATAACTTGAGCCATTTTGTTATCACCAAAACATTGTGGAAGTATGGTTCCCCACCATCTTATGAAGCAGAAGCAGTAGCCCTTCATGAAGCCCTCTCCTGGATAAAAGATTTGAATTTGCAGAATGTGATTGTGGAGATAGATTGCAAACACGTTGTTGATTAGTTGAATTCAGCAAATACCAACCAAACTGAGCTAGGAACAATTGTTAAAAACTACAGGCAGCTCCTTAGTCAGATGGAAAACATTAAGGTTCAATTTACTCGGAGACAAGCCAATTGTGTCGCTCATGTTCTCTCTAGGGCATCTCGATTATATGCTAGTCGCCATGTTCATGATTTCATTCCAACCTATATTCATTCTCTTGTTATCAATGAAATGAGATAAGTCTTTTCCTTTCAAAAATATATGAAGTTTTGATTTTTTTTTTTTGAGAAAACATTTTATCATCTGAATTGTTAAATTTTACACACAGGTATGAATTTTCTGCGTGAAAGTATATTAAAATTTGAATTGCTAAAGAGAGCATACTTCATTTTAATTGTCGTACCTTTCTCTAATTTTTTATTATAGTAATTTTAATATGAATATTTTTCTTTATAGTCTCTTCTGACCTAACTAATAATTTATTGAAGATTTTTTTATCTCAGAAAATTTAAATTTTTATCTAATTTAGATTTAATTACATGAAAAAAATAACGAAAGTAATTCATGTATTTATCTCTTTTTTTTTTTTCATTAAAATTACTCCCTCTGGTCCCTATTATAAGGCATCGTTTTGAAAAAATTGGTGGTCCTTAATATAAGGCATTTTACAGTTTCTATTAAACTATTTTTTTTTTTACCTTATGTACCCCTATTAAAGATTATGAGTGGGGAAGAAGTGGACTATAGGGATACTCAAAATTGAGTTAAGGGATCAAAGTACCCATTTTGTTTTCTAACTGGGTTTTTCAATTTCTGAACTATTGAATTAAAGTATTTCATTTATACTAATTAATTGAGTTCAAATATAAAATAGATCTGCATCTGTATTGTTATTGAATAATGAGAAGAGAATTTAAGAATTCATTAATAACTATTCTCTCTCATACATTTTGACCCTCCATCTTCCATTATGCCATTAATCAATAAATTCATTAATAATTATTCTCTCTCATACAATTTAATGATGATTAATGAGGGTAAAATTGGGAGATTAGTAAAAAAAAATTAAAAAAATCAATAAAATCAATTGAATTAATTACTTTTATTGGTCTGTGTAATTTTTGTCCAAAGTGCCTTATAATAGGGACCAGAGGGGGTATATTTGGAGTGCATTTTATTTTAGTGTTTGTTAATAGTTTTTTACTTCATTGTTATAATAATTTTAAAACTTGTTTTTTTTTATAGAAAAACTTCTTATTGTTAAATTTTTACATATTCATTCATTTTGATCATTGTTATACATTTTATTTTTAATGTAACTTACTAAAAATATATTAAAATTATTTATTTTCATCTTGATCATTGTTATATTTCATACAGTTAGATCATTCTTATATTTCATACAGTTAGATTACCGTGTTATTTTTTTCATCTACTCTATTAATTCCATTTACAAATTATTTTTCATATTAATGATAAAATATATTATATTCTTCAATTATATACTTCAATATTTTTTAGTTATTAAAATGAAATATGATATAAACAATATTTAATTATTTTCGCAAACTAAAATCCCTTGCATAGCACAGGTCCACAAACTAGTTGATCTAATGGTATCAGTTCTAATTAATGACATTCAGTTAGTTCTTTTAAAGATTAAGTACTAACTACGTCTACAACCCATTGAAAAGAAACCACTCATCCTTTGAGAGATCGAAATTTATGTACAAATTTGTTCTCTCTTTTGACGGTTGTTTACTATTAATCCAATTTGTACATTACAAATAGTTTTTAATCACATGTATTAATGATCTTGGAGTCACTTCTCTTAGTTGAAAACTACTGGGCAATGTTAACCTATCAACTTTTGAGCTTTGAAGATCAGATTCGAGTCCAAGAGTGTAATTTGAAGAAAAAGTTCACTGTAAACAGTTGGACCATTTGTTGCTAGAGAACTTGATTATTTCAACTTGCCAGGTTCACTAGAGTGGACTTGGCTTTAACTTTTTGTGAGTACTCCAAATTCCATTCTTAAATATCAAATTGATATGAAAAACATGATCAAATCTTTCACAATTTTTATTAGTACAAAGATTAGCTTCACATGAATATTCTTTGTAATAACAAATGATTTTTATTAAATATATGTTGCAAAATTTTAATTAAATATCGACATGTCATTATTTAGTTGAAGAATCTGTTGACAAAATTATGAGAAACATATCTAATTTTTATTAGTACAAAGATTAGCTTCACATGAATATTCTTGAGCACTCCTCTCTTTTGGTTGCCTTGTTTTGATTAGGACCACTGATATTACCAAGTTCTGTACTTCAGAAATTTACTTGTGTCTTCTGAAGAGCTTGTTGTTTTAGATTCAGTGCTCTAGTACATTGATGCATGACGTCTTCCTTTGCTGCTTATGGTGCATGCTTATGAACTGTGTAGACTTTTCTCTTTTCAGTCTTCTGTCATATAAAGCTTTTGATATCTACACTTTGACTTAGAAAACATGACTGCCCTTCTGCTTTTGGTATTCTTCTTCTGAATTTGAACATATCTAGAGACGGAACTAGGAAAATTTCTTTGGGGGGGGGCACACAAAAATTTGACACATGTCTTATTAGTAGTCTTAATGTTTTCGTGTTTGGCTATGGCTCGCACAATATCACCAATCGATGACATTGTACATGCATGACAGAATAGATTTGAAATTAAAGGTCTATTGATCCAATTGTTGACAATTAATTATTTCAACATAGAAAATCAAGTTAATATTGTTGAAATGGTTTTTCTTAATGACAACGTATCTATTTTATTATTATTATTATTTCCTCAAATCAATGGTAATTTATTTATATTATATTATTTGTAGTGTGGTAGGATTCATGCAAAGAGGCCAACAATTGTAAAGATTAAAAAGGACAAAGTGCTTGGAATCAACTAAATTTGTATATTATATTATTTTTTGCAAGATTTTTTTTTGGAATAAACTAAAAGTGTAAATTGATTTTTAGTATTTTTTTTTTCATTTATATCTTGATTCAATTGTTATGAATTTTTACTTTTTGTTTTTTGTACTACACTATTTAAGAATGATTGCTATATCAAAAGCTACAAACATGATTAGCTTATCTATCATTACACGTGTTGCATAAATATTATAATTACAATAATATTAAAGAAAGTACACATTAGAAAATAATGTTTACAAAGATCTTCATATATATACTTATGTTTATAATAATATTTAAATTACAATGATGAGTATTATTTTTTTTTTTGAGAGGACAGTGATGAGTATTATTTGGAATAAACAAAAAGTGCAAATTCATTTTTAGTATTATCTTTTTTATTTTTTTCATTTATATCTTGATTCAATTGTTATGAATTTTTACCTTTTATTTTTTGTACTACACTATTTAAGAATTATTGCTAAATCAAAAGCTACTAACTTGATTAGTTTATCTATCATTACACGTGTTGCATAAATATTATAACTACAATAATATTAAAGAAAGTTCACATTAGAAAAGAATGGTTATAAAGATGTTCATATATATATATATATATATATATATATATATATATATATATATATATATATATATATATATATATATATACTTATGTTTATAATAATATTTAAATTACAATGATGAGTATTTTTATTCAAGATTTATAATAGGAGTTATTAATTAACAAAATAACTTCTTTAATAAATATATATTTAAAATATATTTAAATTAAATTCTTACAATAATTTAAGTATAATTTTATTTATTTTTAATAAATTGGTAAATATATTTTATTATAAAGTAAGAAGGTTGAATCATATTTATCTTGCTATTTTATGATTGAATTTTATTTAAATTTTTAGATTAAATTTAATCTTTTATATCTTTTATATAATAAATAAATGAAGTTTTGCTGTACTTTTTCCTGTCCAAACTAGGAACACTTTTTTTAGTTATTTTATTTTTTGTTTATTTGATAAATCATACTACCTTTGTCCCTAATTATAAGACGTTGTTGACTAATTTACGCATATTAAGAAAATTAATTAATTTAAGTATTAGCATTAAATTTGTTAGTACTTGTAATATTTTTCCAAATTTCCCTTTAACATTATTGGGAACCCATTCATCTTCTCCAATCTTCATAGGAGAGAGAAAGAGCCAATTTAGAGTAATATTCAATTATGGATTAAAATACATAAGGGAATTGTAGTCAAAAGATAATTAATACACAAGATAGTTGAAATAAAGTCTTATAAAAAGGGACAAGAAAATTTCAAAACTATGTCTTATAAATTACTTAATACTTATTGTTAATTACCGCAACAAAAATCACATATTAAAAACTTATTATAAAAAGAAGTACACTATAAATCACATACTATAATTATTAAAAATTTAAAATGATACTAGCTACATAATGTTAAACATCTAAATAAAATCAATATAATTATAACATGTGGTTTGGTTCGGTTTTTTTTTTAATAAAAACCGAAAACCGAACCAAACCACAAAAAGTATGCGGTTTTTGATATTTTCGGTTTTTGCGGTTTTCGGTTTATGCGGTTTTCAGTTTTTTTGGTTCTATTTGGCGGTTTATAAATAGTTTGGTTTGATTTTGAACATCCCTATTAAAGAGTGGGTTTTTAATCCACATTTTATAAAATATTTTATTTTCATTTTTTGTTATTAGGTTTTGGAGAAAGGATAATAGTTTTAATGTAACACCCCTTGTTACATTGTCGCAAAACATACATAAAATGCTTCATATTTACTTTTAATAAAACTCTTAATTAATTTATTTATGGAAAATCATGTAAATTTTTTGTGCATTTCAAACATCAATGAATAAAAGCGGAATTTAAAATATAACCAACATGATGAAAGGAAACATAACATAACCATTAATCAAAGGTGTTCCAACTGTAACATAGTTTGGATGAATACAACTAGAATCAAAATATAAATGAAAGAAATAACTGAAATACATAACGACCATAGAAAGTATAACTATTCAACCCCTCTAACATCATCCTAGCATAGCGGTACCTAACATGCTAATCCCTCCTCTCATCATCAAACTTAATAGGGTGATGGTCATCGCGACAAAGGCGGACATATGTACCCATCATCGATGTCAGGATTCACAATAGGCTGCTCATAGTAAAGTATGGAATACTCCGGCGGGAAAGGTGAGTTTAGCTAACACCAACGGTATGCCTATCGATGGTAGGTTATGAATGATGAGGTTTCCATGATAGTGATATCTACACTCACCCTTATGGAAAAACCACTACCCCATCAGGTTGAAAGTCACTTCTAGGTTCCACGTTGCTGGGTCCATCTTTGCGCAAATTGCATACAAAATAAACAGAAAAAGGTATGGAGTGATGTTGTATTCTTTGATGTCATTTCCATGGAAAGAGTTGAGACCTTTCCCACCCCAACACACAAGTAAGAAGTGTATAACATATACCCTAATTTATAGGGAACCTATTATTTTATCTATGTTATCATGGCCATCACCATATCCTCATCACCAACATCATCATCATCATCCTCATATGGATCTGTACTTATGGTTGATCAACCTTTGTCACAATTTCATCCTTGGGAAGCGATGGGTAGTAATTATATCTTTGATCTTCATCCAATGTACATTGACCCCAATACCAACTCTTCAGTCATCATAATCAAGTCATATCCTCATTACGCATAATCCACCAGGTGAAACCCCGCAAGAGATATACCCTTCGCTTCATCACAGATAGTCCGGCATTCATCGAAGTGTGCGAGTTGGCTTCATTCATCCTGGCACATGGGTTGCAGCCTACTCCTATGACTCCACGCATTCGCGCCATTCACCCCTTAAGCCCACACAAGGCCATGCCCTAAACCATCTGATAGTAGCTTCCTGCACCACGTCCAACTGTACCTGCCGTCCAACTTGGATAGTCCAAGTCCTCAAGGCTCTAAGGTACCCATTTTCAGATAATTTTTGAAGAGTTTGTCTTATATGAACAATGGTTGTTCTCACCCTTATAAGTATGATTATCATACACAAATAAACTTTTTCATGTATATAATGGACATGGCACAAGAAGCATAATAATCAATAATAATCTTGGTACACTATCAAACATTCCAAGGCATAGTAATTTCATACATACATTCTCATGCATTTTAATAGTGACGACATATGATATACGTTCACATATTCATTTGTAATTAGCAAGTCCTTGTAAATAATTATAAAAGGTTCAATAACTTGATAATTAATAATAATTTCATAATTTCATACCATGTCAATATTTATATAAATCATGCGTACACATCATACGTTCATGGGTGAATGTGATAAATACGTCATTTTTACCAAGATGCGACAATCTCATTATTATAAAACTGTACACGTTATAATAATAACTATTTGTTTTTAGAAAAGTATATTCATTTCTTAAAACAGTAGCTATTTATAAGTAGTAATTTCTTTCTCTTATTTCATAGTTGAAAATAAATTTGGTATGTATGCACGCACACACACACACACATCACACACACACAGAGACATATATAACTATTTTCATTTAACTTGAAATCCTTGTGTATGTTTAATTAAAAGAGTTTAATGGTTATGCACTGACAGTGTAAAACAGTTTTAGGGTATTTATCATAAAAGTCAATAAACTTACCATACATGGTGGGTTGTGATTGGATGACTGTGTAAAATTATTCACTGTTAGTGCATAACCTATTTTCTCTAATTAAAATATGAGGTACCCATTAAATAAAACTTATATAAGCTCTTTATTTAAAAACATGTAACAACCCAATCTGTTACTGTTTGCACCACCAAAAATTACTAACTGGCCCAAAAATAGCATCAGGCCAGTATTTCTGTTTGTACCCCCATCACTTACTAGAGGCACTCCTAGCAGATTTCTATTTTTTCTAATTTTTTTATTCTTTCTTTTTTCCTTGGCTCAAACAATCATACACATCAACACAAATAATTAAACTTACATACCTTTTAAATAAATTCAATCGTGTTATTCAATTATTTTCAATAAACATCAAATTACTGATAATTAAATAAATCACACAAACAATCTCAAAAATAATTAAATCATACAATATAAAATCAAATTAATTAAAATTTAAACCAAACAATTAATATCATAAATGCCCATAATGAGTTTATATATTAATTAAATTAAGCACTTTAATTCTAAATTTTTTTAAGCAATTAGTTGCAATTTCTTGCGGACTTAAATCCTTCACACCAACAATTCCATTTTCAGAAATGCTTAAATTTCTTAAAATTCATAAATCAACTCCAATTCCTATAAGGCGAAAATTGAGTCATTACATTTAATGATGTCATTATTGAGTATTTGGATTCGTGCATTTATTTATTGGTTATTATGTATTCATTCATTATATTAGTAATTATATTTGTAAATTTTATTTTTTAAAATAATAATATTTGTTGCAAAAATTAAAATGATTAGAACTAAAGGTATTAATCAATAATTATTATTTCATTTATCATTTATAATTATTTGTAGTGTACAAGTTTGATAATGTTTCAAAAATTATTAATATGTAATTACCGCTAATATCATATACATAATGAATTATACGTGTCTTGCATAATAATAAAAAAAATGTATAAAAGACTTTTTTATATTCATGAATTATATATAAAAAAGATTGTTTTTAGCTCCCTTGTTTTTAGCTCTGCATCTTATCACCTGATTTATTTCCACTTTTATTACTCCTTTTATTAATTATTTCCACTTTCATTACTCCTTTTATGTTATTATTTAGTTGAAGAATATGACAAAATTGTAAGAAACATATCTAATTTTTCTTCTTTTTCTTAACCCAAATTGACAAAAAAATGTTAAGTGTTCGCTTTTGTTCTGCTTTTGCAATGGCTTTCTAGGTAGCTAGGCATTTATATCAGAATTTATTGGACTAATTTTGTTAAGAGGATCTGCCTTGTATTTAGCTCTGCATCTTCTTGCCTGATTTTTTTCCACTTTTATTACTCCTTTTATTAATTATTTCCACTTTTATTATTCCTTTTATGTCATTATTTAATTGAAGAATATGACAAAATTGTAAGAAACATATCCAATTTTCTTCTTTTTCTTAACCCAAATCGACAAAAAATGTTAAGTGTGTGCTCTTGTTCTGCTTTTGCAGTGGCATTCTAGGAAGTTAGGCATTTAAATAAGAATTTATTGGACTAAATTTGTTAAGAGGATCTGCCTTGTTTTTAGCTCTGCATCTTATCGCCTGATTTATTTCCACTTTTATTACTCCTTTTATTAAAAGATTAAATAAATTTAATTCTCAAATAAAATATTTATTTATTTATTTACAAGGCAGAACGGTTAAACCCTAGTAACATCGGGCTATATATATATTCACTGTTCAGGAAGGTGCATGTGTTGAGAAGTACAGAATTTTGTACACCAAAAAAAACAGAAGTACAGAAACATGCAATCAGAGATGCAACCATGGTCGCCACTCCTCTGTAACGAACTCATTGAGTATATCTTGTCATGGCTTCCAGTGAAATCTTTGATCCAATGCAAGTGCGTGTGCAAGGGATGGAACTCCTTGATGTCCGATCCCTATTTCATCAAATTGCACCTTCGCAAATCTGCTGCAAAGGACGATTTGGAACACCTCCGATTGATTACAAATGTCTACTTCAGATCTATCCCTACAATCTACAAGGAATCGTGCACTGTAAGTTCCTTGTTCCATTCCCTACAAATTGAAAGATCCTTATTTAATTACCCAAACATTTTAGATTCTTTTGGAATTTGTAACGGAAAAATGGACAAGTACCTTCTGGTCGGTTCATGTAATGGGTTGCACTGCGAGGTAAGTAAAAGATCAGAAGGATACCATGTTCAGTTTTTGAACAAGGCTACAAGGGTAATATCCAGAAAATCGCCAACGCTGTGTTTTTCCACGGGCAGCAGCTGTGGTAGAACACAGTTTGGGTTTGGCTATGATCCTTCAAGTGACAATTACAAGGTGGTAGCAATGGCATTGACTCGGCTTTCATGTGATCAATCAGTAAAAACTGAGATGAAAGTTTATGGCATGGGTGACAGTTGTTGGAGAAACCTTGATGGTTTTCCTGATCTTTGGTCTTTACCTAAAGTTGGTGGAGTGTATCTGAGTGGAACCCTTAATTGGGTTGTTATGACAAATGATGCTGCTAAAATTGAAATGGTAATTATTTCTGTTGACCTGGAGAAGGAGACGAGCAGATCATTGTTTCTGCCTGACATTAATCTTTGCTTTGTTGATCTAAATATTGGAGTTTTTAGAGACTCACTGTGCGTTTGGCAAGATTACAACCACACCCATCTTGGCATATGGCAAATGAGGGAGTTTGGAGACGACAGGTCTTGGATTCAATTAATAAATTTTTGTTATCTCCGTCTTCAAATTCATTCTTTTGAATCACAACCAATGTTTCTCCCATTGTGCATGCCTAAGAATGGGGACATCTTCATGCTGATGTTCACTAGCAACGCTGGTGAATACCGAACGATTTTCTATAACCAGAGGGATGATAAGTTACAACTTTCTAGCATTCCTGCACATAGCTTCAGAACTTTGATGGGGCTCAACCTCAAGATTTTTACCGAAAGTTTGGTCATACCTTATTGAAATCAAGGTCGAATAGGCTGCTGTTTACTATTTTATTTACCTGAATTTATGACTTTCTTTGTCTATGATTAATTTAATTATTTAAATGTAAATTACTAAGTATATAAACTTCCCAATGAGTGAAAAATAATTCCCGAAAAAATTCATTTTAGATGCATATAATGTCCACTCTGCAAGCAAAACCATTGGTGACCACCATTCATTCTTTCATGGTAGGAGTTGTGGATTATTTATTTATTTATTTATTTTTGTTAATGATTTTGTGCCTTCTCTTGCAAAGCATTTATTTTAAATAATATGTTGTTCTTTATATTGGCATAATGAGAAATAACTAAAATTGTGTTTATGAAAAGAAAACTATAATAACAAATAGAACTCAATGTTTAGAAAAAAATAATTTTGAAGAATATTTTTTTATCTAATATATGGCCAATGAATCTCTCCTATTACTACTAGATTGCAAAAGGACAAGATGCAAATGTTAATTAGTTCTACCTAGACAAATTGGGCAAAAATAAAAAAGTCTATGGCAAAAATAAAAATGAAAATTGATTATCTATAACAAGTCTCAAATTAAAGAAATACCACGTGACATCACAATGACTATTACCCAAAAACAAAAATAATTTTTGAATGAATTAAACATAACTAAAGAATTAACTCTATATGGTGGTGGCTAAATTTTTTTTTTTACTAAATAAACTAATAACCTACCGCTCGATGATCTCTTGGACTCAGGGGAGGGGATTAGTCCCATGGCTTCCAGCTATGCGTACACCGTCCTTTCAGCAAAAAAAAAAAAGAATATAAATTCCATTAGTCATTTTTTTACAATTCTGCAATTTAAATTTCAATACAATTAAATCACACTAACTGATAAGGGCATTAGTTGGAGAATAATTAAAGGCTTAAATAAATTTTAGGTCCCTGATAAATTTCCAAATTTTGCTTTTTGAGTCCCTGATAAATTTTTTCGTTGTTTTGAGTCACTGATATATTAAAAATTTTGTTTTTGGTCCCTGCCATTAGTTAAGTGATGACATGGCACCATCTCAATGGTTGATATATATTGGGAAGATCTGTTTGGATGGTGCCACATCATCATTTAATAGGGACCTAAAAGTTATTTAAGCCATAATTAAATTCAATACAATTTAAACTATAATAACAAATAGAACTCAATGTTTAGAAAAAAATAATTTTGAAGAATATTTTTTTTATCTAATAAATGGCCAATGAATCTCTCCTATTAGATTGCAAAATGGTCAGTAGTAAAAGATGTATTAGAAAGAATGTTTTGGGGAGTATGCTCCTCCTTATTTTGAAAATAAGTGTACTCACTTTTGTTTGATTTTTAGTTCTGTTACTATTTTCTTCTTTGCCTTGTATTTTCACTCTGCAACGCCAAGTACGAATTCCGTGCTTCTCATATCTTTCACCTTCTACTAAAGATCAACATTGAAGTCTTTCTCCTTATGACAATAAAACTGCAAAACTTTTTTTTTTTTTTAATAAAATTGGTGATAATATAAAAAACCAAAGATGAGAAACAAGTTAAAAAAGTTGATGTTGCAATTCATTCTTTCATAGCATGTCAAATAGGAAAATAAAAAATAAGAAATGAATGGGGAAGTGGGTGTGGTTATGGGATTTTGAATGTAGTAGCTTTGGATTACTCATCATACTCCTGAATCTCCTACCTATGTACTAGACACCCATGGTGTTGTAGTTCAAGAGGATTTGTGTGTTTTATCCAGTCTTTGGGGCAGTCGAGTAGAACAAGAAGATGATGCCCAACCTCAATCTCCCAACAATATGCCGCAAGAAGAGGGCTTCACTATACACCTCTCCAAGTCACAGCGTAAGAAGCTAAACAAGAAAAAGAGACAGCAAGACACTGATGTTTTGGAATGCTTGTGGCCTGGGTAATCTAGACATGAGATCAGTCCTAAAGGAGTTATGTTCCCAACATAAACCAGATCTTTTGCTACTGGCTGAACCCTGGATCTTACCTAATCTTACCTGGTATAGACTTGGTCTTAAACTGGTTTTTGTTAACGATAGGGGTGCCTTGAAACCAAATTTATGGGTTCTATGTAATTCCAATATCTCTCCTTCTGTGATTTCTATTTCCAATCAGTTTATTGCTTTGTCATTTCTGGTGGATAACCAATCTTTTTTTATAGCCGGGAATTACGCATGTACCACTTACATTTTAAGAAGGCAACATTGGCTTGATTTAACCTCTTTACAAAGCTCTTTTCAGTGTCCCTGGATGTTTGTAGGATATTATAATGCTATTCTTGGAGCCCATGAAAAATGGGGTGTGTTACGGATATTGAGTTGTTGACTGGCCCAAAGGCACTACATAGGTCAAACAACCCTATTAGTGGACCAACTAAGCAAAGTGAGCCCAAACTCCAAAGGCCCCAACCTATGAAGACTGCATCAGTTTGGATGAAGGATTATGTGAAGAAGTAAACAAATGACACACATCTATAGAATTGACTTAATCCAATAATTGTCAATTACCCTTTGTATTTGAGGAAGTTGTTATTAGATTCCTTTTTGTTAGTGGTAGGGACAAATGTCTATCAATCTGTTAGAGAGAAGAATTTCACCTATATGTAATTATGACATGAATGAAAGGGGCAGAAAATCATTACTTGAAAAGTTTACTTCTCAAAATTCTCTTTCCTAATTTCTAGAGTCCACTCCTACTCGAAAGGAGCATTCACCTACCCCTATCATTTGGTGCTCTTGTTGCTCACCTTGCCTCCCACAAAATCCGAAAAGAACCAGGACGATCTCCTTCAACAATGCCTTGTGCAGATGAAAGAGATGCAACTTCAAATGCATCAATAGTATTCCACCATGACATTTGAGCTAGCCACCTTTAAGGAGCAAGTTCAGCTTTCCACATCGTACTCCCCTTCTGGTCTTCGTCCTATGCCCGTTCAAGTTGCGAAAGTGAGTCTCACCCCTTTTGATGGCTCGAATCCCCTTGAATGGATTTTTCAGGCAGAATGGTATTTTGAACTTACTCAGACTCCCTTGCCTCAACGCCTTTCATTGGTCGCCTTCTTTATGCAAGGCCCTACTCTTACTTGGTTCAAATGGCTTCATGCCAACAACCAACTCTCTACCTGGGAGGGCTTCATCAGATCATTAGAGTTACGGTTCGGTCCTTCATCCTACATTAACCATCAGGCCGCCCTCTTCAAACTCCAACAGACTGGTAATGTTACGGAGTATCAACAACAATTTGAGACTTTTTCCAATAGCGTGGTTGGCATGAACCCTGAGTCCCTACTCAATTGCTTTATTTATAGTCATTGGTCTGATATTCAAGTCGAGTTAGCAATTTATCAGCCTTATTCCTTGGCACAGGCTATTGGGTTAGCCCGTTTGGTGGAAGATAAGCTCTGGTATACGCGTCCTCCATTTATACGATCCTTCAAATCATCCCCATCTTCTCAAACGTCACGATCTCCTTCCATTTTGGGTTCCCCCCTGTATCTTCTCCGACAACGTCAGTGCCCATCTGTCATGTGAACTCCGCTATCAGTGCGGAACGCCGAGCTAAGGGGTTGTGTTTTAATTGCGATGAAAAATTCAGCCCGGGTCATCGTTGCAAGCAGAAACAATTCTTATTGTGGTTATGTGATGATGTGTCCAATGACGAGTCAGAACCTCCACTGTTGGATCTCGAACCTAAGACAACGGATACTTTCGGGCACGTCATGATACCATTGATGAAATCAACATCTGGGGGTGAACACTTTCATTTATCTCCAATGGCACTCCGAGGACCACATTCTTCACGGACTTTGCAGGTTACTGGTCGTATTCAGGAACTTGAGGTCACAATCCTTATCGATTCTAGAAGCTCCCACAACATTTTACAATCTCGTATTGCAGAGTTTTTTGGTCTTCCGATGGTGGCTATTAAACCCTTATTCGGTGGTGGTGGCACTACAAGGAATAAGACATTTAGTAATAGCAAAAAATTGTAGGTATAAGACAAAAAACCGTAGGTAGATTCCCAAAAACCTATTCCAACAGACATTTATTTCCGTCATTTATAATTCGCTATACCTACAATTTGTCTCTATCACTATAGATTTTAGTGACAGTATTCAAGACTATTGGAAAAGTACTTTACCATGTACCTACAATTTTTATACCATTAGTATAGGTTTTAATGACCAATAATAATTTTCTATACCTACCATTTTAACGTTGTTGCTATAGACTATAGTGATGAAATTTAAAATTGTTAGTAGAAAACGATGACATATACCCACAACTTATCTTCCATTAGTGTAGGTTTTAGGCAGCAAAATGGGCTAGCCAACCCGATGCAAGTTGTGGTCTATAGTGGACCAGCCTAAAAAAGTCCAAATTCGATAAAATGAATTCCAAGCTAGATAAAAGCCTTTTTTTTAGCGAGTTTTGTAGACTAAGCCCAAATCGATCTAATATAGTTCGCACTTGATTTGAATTCAAATTTTAAACCCAATCAATAGATTGCATCGAGCAGGTTTGAACAATCCATTTGGTCACCTCTAGCTTTTAGTGAAAATTATAATTTATTATATTCACATTTAAGATTCGATCAATAATTTTTAGTGACTGTTTATATGTTTTAGGTTTAATTTATTATCTTTTATAAAACATTAATCCAATTTAAAGATCAATATACAATAAATAAATAAATTTAACAACCAAAATAAAATAAAACTTCAATCATATTAAAAATTAACATGCCCCAAACTTTAGACATGTTCATCTAAAAGTCGCATAATTGAGTAAACTATACACAAAGTATCATAACTACTTGAAAAATCACAAAGAAATATCTACATAAATGATGTTTATAAAAAACTACTAGTGTAGTTAGACTTAATCAACAAGTGTGCGTCAGTTTAGCCTCATAATCTTTGAACTCTCCAGCATGCAACTAGCCAATTCTGTTGAATCGAGTTATGGTCCAATCTATTAATTATGGTTATTTTATTATAAAACTGAGTATTTAAATTCTCTAGTAAATGCGATGTATTTGTCCATTTGTGTTATTTGTTGACTTTAATTTTGAGGCATAGGGAATGTTCGGTCTCATCTTTGCGCAGGCATAAGCAGATAATGTCACCAAATGTTCTTAGTGTCTTCCTTGTAATAAAAATGTGGAATACCTGAATAAGTTTTGGAGGTCAAAATGATTTAATAGACTACGAATTAACTTATGATGTATATATTAGTCTTATTCTACCTCAATTCAGTGTTCAATGGCAAGTATGATTTTCTTTTCTCTATCTGAAATGTCTACTCTTCTGCCTGGATTTGGATCCTCTAAGAATGGAATGTGCACTTAGTAAAATCCAGAAATTATAAGATTTGACACAAATTAAAGTCAATGACTTAGTTTAATTTCATGGGTAAAATATAAACAACACAAGAATACAAAAATGTAAAATTGAGAAGCAAGTTCCAAGAATATCTAGATTTTGGTTTCTGTCAAACAGTTAATGATCTTCTGTCGGTAGGTGTGTGTTTGGAATGAATTTACTAATGTCGGTTTGTAGTAAACATGTATTAGGTCATTGGTAAGTGTTGAAAGAGAGAAAAACAAATGCTAGAGATGCTGAAACAGTGTGTTTTAACAACACAATGGAGTCCGCTTTATATAAATTTAATGCAACAAATGCAAATAAATATAGGAGATAATATTCCTTTTTTTATTGACAGAGGAGATAATATTCCTATTAACATGATAAGATAGGCCTATAATTACAAAGATCCTACTTAAATTAAATAAAGGAACAAATCATAATAGAAAATAAAAGTAAATCCTAACATATCATATAGGATACTCTAAAATATTCTAAAAGTAAATCACTCGTGCCTTTTACACCCTATTTGGTAAAGAGGAAGGAAAAAGAGGGAGTGAAAATAGGTAGGAGAGAGAAATAGATAAAAAATGAAGTGAAAGTATGGATTGCTTGGTTTAAGAGGAATAAAAGAGAAATAATGTGGAAATAAAATTATGAGGTTGTTTAGTTTGAAAGAAAGAAAAATAAAGAAATTAGATTATTACTAAAAGTATTATTTTATCCATAAATATGTATGTAATCATTTTTTTATCGTAGTCCCCTATAGCTTGCCATATAATTGATAATTATACTATCAGTATAATTGATTATGCTAAAATATAATTGATTTGGTAGAAATCTCAATAAATCAATTAAGGAAGTTAACAATAAGAGATATTGCTTTGTCCTTTTGTTTTATTATAAGCAAGATTTATATATTATATTGCCTCACCAATATCCCTCACAAATAAGTAAAGAGATAAGAACAATTTATCACCATATCCTAAATTCTTTATATATATATATATATATATATATATATATATAGTTTAGTGAAATGTCAATAAGCTAATACACCTCCATGATATTTCTTTGCATATGAGAGTGGATATATACTTGTGTGGGACCTACCATTTTTTTAAAATCTATTTTTTGTATTTCTCGCCTACCAAACTAGGGAACTTTGCCGCCTCACCCTTATTTCTCTTTCCCTCTTTGCCGTTTAAGTCCTATTTTATATATGTACCAAAAAAAAAGTGCTAGGGTTAGGGTTTCACTCTTTTATTAAATACTTTCATTTTGCTTTCCCTGGTTCTATCCATTGAAGGATGGATCATTTTGGTCATTGGTGTGCACGACGAAGAACAAGAGGACATTTACAAAACCTGCATTTGAATCTCGATCATGACACCAATTTTGTCAAAGTGAGTGATAAACACTTTTTTTCTTTGCTTGTTGCAAATGATTTATTGAGCTACCTGGCACGCTTCTAGTTTTGCACTTTCAGCCATCAAGATAATTCATTATAAATACATGGCATGTAAATCAAATTGTTAGATTAGGTTCAATTCCTTATGTTTCAGTTGAAAATTGAATATATTGGATTGTATTGTTTTGATTTGAAGAGTCGTGATTTGTGAATTTTAATGGAAGATTTTTTTTTGTTGGTGGATGATGCCCTCTATATATAATAATAAAAACCTATGCTAAACGCTAACTTGTTTCTATACCTTCTGGTCAGTTTTACAGTCAACCCAATCCAATGTATCCCCGGGTCGACAGTGCATTAATCCATGTCATAGCTTATTTTCTAGCCTTTGCGCCTCTTTGGCTTAAGGCTGGAGGGTTGTGTCCCCTCCGGGTCGGGTTAACCAATCATGCCGACCTGACCAATGAAGAGCTATTGTAAAACCCAATCTCACATAATCATAACAGCCCAAAGCATGGGGGGAAAGGATTTGGCACATTACTAGTGATCAACCTCTAACCTTGGAAGATCGGACGATGAGTCTAAGGGATAAAAAGGACCTAACTGACTAGGTAGAGGCATAGATTACACTTTGAATGCTCTAGCTAGGTCGTTTCAAACCCTAAGAGGAAACCTATACCGGAACAATTTCGGTATTACTTGTCAAAGGTTCTTGCATAATTATAAGTTTATTTTCATTTTTTTATTACGTTAATTAAATTATTTTCCAGGTCACTAAACTATTTGGCAATTTTTAATTAGGCACTGAACTTTTTTTTTTTTTCAATTGAGTCCTTAAATTTGTATTTGTCTTTGGATTGAGTCCTTCTTTCTAACTATCGTTACAGAAAATTAATTGTCTGAGTTAGTTGTGTAAGTTTGCAATAAAGTTGCTGTATAGTGAACTTTGGAGAGGCTTGTGAGAGAATACTTGGGTTCAATGGACCTACAGAGGTGAGAATACTGGTTGAAGAACCTAACTAAGAATATTGGGCTCAGAAGGTTCAGAACCTACAGAGGTGAGAATATTGGGCCCACTAGAGGTGAGAGTACTCGGTGCATATTTGCAAAGGTGACAATACTAGATTTAGGGGCTATCAGGTCCTGTGGTTAATTTTCTGTAACGACGGTTAGACAGAAGAACCCAATTAAACCCAATTAAAAAATAAATACAAGTTTAAGAACCCAATTGAAAAAAAAAGGTTAGGGACCTATTCAAAGATATTTATTTATTATAAATTTAATTATAATATAATTTATATATTATTTTTTCACAAAATATTAAACAATATTTATTCATTATGAATTTTAATTTTATAAAATAAATATTTATCATGTGTAATGCACAATGCGCAAAATAAAATACTATCTTCTGCTTAGATAAAAATGTATGTGAATCTACATATGAGCTTGTGTCATGTAATTATCTAATAGTGTCATTTCATTCACTTAGTTCTATGAAGACTTAACTACATCTATAAGCCATTGAAAAGAAGCCTCTCGTATGCTTTGACAGCTCGAAAAGAAGTTTCTCATAACCCAATTTGTACTCTCGAAATTGTTGTTTTTTTTTGTACAATGGACGCACTGAGGTTTGAACCTATAACCTCATGCATTTTACCCCAACTCCCATGATTAGGCCGACCCTAGTGGATTGAAATAGTTGTTAATCACGTGTATTCACATCCTTGGAGACATTTCTTTTAGTTGAAAGCTTCTAGTCATTGTTAGCGTATCAACTTTTGATCTTTGAGGATCAAATTTGACTCATAGAATGTAATATGAATAAAAATGTTCACCGTAAAGAGTTGGACCATTTGTTGTTAGAGAACTTGATTATCTTTGACTCTCTAGGTTCACTCGAGCAGACTTGGCAAGCTTAATTAATGGCGCTTAATTAACTTGTGCAAGCTTGCACATGATAGAAAAATCGATTTATTTATAAGGCAAAAGAGTTAAACCCTAGCAACAATGGGATACATATATTCACTATTCACAAAGGTGAATTTGCTGAGAAGTACAGAATTTGGACTCAGAGTTTTTTTTTTATTAGCAAAGAACATAATGTGTGTGTGTGTGTGTGTGTGTGTGTGTGTGTGTGTGTGTGTATATAGGTATTAGGAATACCCAAACTTTTACAAAATAAAAAGAAGCTATGTAGCCTTCCTTCGCACACAATCCAAGGCTGGTTATGTAATAGTTATGTAAAATTTAGATTCAGAGTGTGTTGGCACTTCGCACAAAGCACAGGTACATGCGATTAAAGAACCATCCATGGTTGCCACTTCTTTGTATGAACTTGTTGAGGAAATCTTGTCATGACTTCTGGTGAAATCTATAATCCAATTCAAGTGCGTGTGCAAGGGATGGAACTCCTTGATCTCCGATCGTTCTTTCCTCAAATTGCACCTTTGCAAATCTACTATAAAGGACGATTTGGACCACCTTCGATTGATAACAAATGTGTACTTTGGATCTATCCCTAAAATCTATAACGAATCGTGCACTGTAAGTTCCTTATTCCAATCCCTGGAAATTGTAGAAGCCTTATTTAATTCCCAAGATATTAGAGATTCTTTTAGAATTTGTAACAAAAGAAAGGACAAGTTCCTTATGGTCGACTCATGTAACGGGTTGCACTATGGGGTTAGAGAAAGATTAGAAGAATATCACTTATAGAAAAAAAAACATAGTATCCTTTTGATCTTTCTCTAACCCCACAGTGCAACCCGTTACATGTGTCGACCAGAAGGTACTTGTCCTTTTTTCTGTTACAAATTTTGAAAGAATCTCTAATATCTTGGGAATTAAATAAGGCTTATACAATTTCTAGGGAATGGAAAAAGGAACTTACAGTGCACGATTCCTTATAGATTTTAGGGATAGATCCAAAGTACACATTTGTTATCATTCGGAGGTGTTCCAAATTGTCCTTTGTAGTAGATTTGTGAAGGTGCAATTTGAGGAAAGCACGATCGGACATCAAGGAGTTCCATCCCTTGCACACGCATTTGAATTGGATTAGAGATTTCACCAGAGTTGTGACAAGATTTCCTCAAGAAGTTCATACAAAGAAGTGGCGACCATGGTTGGTTCTTTAATCGCATGTACCTGTGCTTTGTGCAAAGTGCCGACACACTCTGAATCCAAATTTTACAGAACTATTACATAAGGAAGACTACATAGCTCCTTTGTTTTGTAAAAGTTTGGGTATTCCTACACACAAACACACATTATGTACTTTGCTGATAAAAAAAACTATATATATAAGTGTTTGGAATACCCATACCCAAACTTTTACAAAATAAAGAAGCTATGTAGCCTTCCTTCCCACACAATCCATGGATGGTTATGTAATAGTTATTTAAATTTGGATTCAGAGTGTGCCGGCACTTCTAAGCATAGGTACATGTGATTAAAGAACCAACCATGGTCGCCACTTCTCTGTATGAACTTCTTGAGGAAATCTTGTCATGACTTCTGGTGAAATCTCTGATCCAATTAAAGTGCGTGTGCAAGGGAAGGAACTCCTTAACATCTGAGATCGTTCTTTCCTCAAATTGCAACTTCGTAAATCTGCTACAAAAGGATGAAAGGACCACCTTCGATTGATAACAAATGTGTACTTTGGATCTATCCCTAAAATCTATAAGGAATCGTGCACGGTAAGTTCCTTATTCCTTATAGATTTTAGGGATAGATCCAAAGTACGAATTTGTTATCATTCGGAGGTGTTCCAAATTGTCCTTTGTAACCGATTTGCAAAGGTGCAATTTTAGGAAAGCACGATCGAACATCAGGGAGTTCCATCCCTTACACACGCATTTGAATTGGATTAGAGATTTCACCAGAATTTGTGACAAGATTTCCTTAACAAGTTCATTGTTGGGATTTTGGCAACTGTACCAAATCGTGCAAGTAACAAAGTGATAAGTCAAGTATCGTCCCCAGAGGGACTTGTATGATAATTTGGTAATTTTAGTAAATTAAGTAGACTACGAATATTGAGAGAATTTAAGTAACCAAAATTAAAAGCAAGGGCATAAAAATAAACAGAAAAATAGAAGGAAATTTGGTTTTGGAAATTTAGCAAACACTTGGTGTGTGTAGAAAATGTGATTTAAATCAATTAAAATAAATCGTCGGGGTTTAACTTCGTTGGACTTCCTAACATGCAATCACTACTCACTCCTTTTCAATTAAATTTTAGTTATCATCAACCCACAAAATTATTCAAACCTTAATTCCTTAAGCGGAAGAATCTAAATCCCTTGATTCCACTATAAATCCCTTGAATTAGTGCAACCAAGGTAATTGCATTAAGAAAAAGGGTTTTAGTGATGACCAATCCTCTTTACCCTATCCCTAGGCATAAAAATGATTGGTTGTCATCTTCAGTTTGCAATCCAAAAGAATTTTCCAATTACCGATGGAATTAAAGAATCATGCAATTGATTGATCAGACCAAACATAAGCATTAAGAGTAGAAGAAGAACAATAACAATACTTAATTGAATAAAGAGAATGTAGTAATTACATGAAAATAGTTCCAACTACATTAAATTCCAACGAATAGAAAACTTAGCTACGCATAGCCATAGGGGAAGAAGCAAAAGATGGAGAAAGAATGGAAGATGAATCCGAATGCATCAAAGTCATCATGCAATGTCTTAGATCTCTCTTCCTTTCAACATTCAAGGTTCGGAACCCTAGGCTAGAACATAAAATACCTATTTAAAGCTATGGGTCAATAAGGGTTCAAGCCCAACAGAAAACAAAACAGAAAAATAAAGATTATTTTCGCAGAGCTCGATGCACTGGTACATGAATATTTGCACAGCCTATGCAACTTTTTGTCTTCAGAATTTCAGCAAATTTTAAAGCTTGCACAGGTGCAGAACTTAGTTGAACAAGTGTATTCCAAGGCTTCCCACAAGCTTCTTTTGCTTCCACAAGACCTTCAAGGCTTTAAACTTCAACCCATTTGATCCTTAACGCATTAATCACTCTTAGGAGATCTCCAAACTTGCTCCACACTTCAACAAAGTTCCTAAAAACACAAGAAACAACCGAAAATCAAGTGTAAAAAGGGTAAAATTAAAAATTTCTAACTAAACTAAGCTTCTATTAAAAACTTAACTAAAACGAAGATAAACAAAGCTCAAAAGCATTAAAGATATCAAATAATTGCCCCTAAACTACTACAAAATGTAGGAATATAAAGCAATTATCATTCATACAGAGAAGTGGCGACCATGGTTGGTTCTTTAATCGCATGCACCTGTGCTTTGTGCAACACGCCGGCACACTCTGAATCCAAATTTTACAGAACTGTTACATAACCATCCATGGATTGTGTAGGAAGGAAGGCTACATAGCTCCTTTGTTTTGTAAAAGTTTGGGTATTGGTTAAAGAGGCACTAAGATGGGGCATTGGCAATGGTTAAAAAATTTGAGTTTTGGGCAATCCTTGGTTAAGGGATCATTTTTTTTAAGTCAAAAAGGCATGCAACATGATAGAAGTGGCAGCCATCGATCCAAAATATGTTGGCACCGCTACCCTTACCTATCAAAAGTAGCACGCCTAAATATATTAATAAAAGGAGAGAGAATATATAACTTCATGGGGGGACAAAAACCAAACCCATGATGAAAACTAAGTGAACCTGTAACTAGGGAGACCAATCCTACACGATTGAACTCTTGAGAAATGTAAGTTGGAACACTATATATCCCACCATAAAAAAACCATGAATATGAACAACATGGGAGGCAAGTTTATCAGCACACATATTTCCCTCCCTATAAATATGACTAGCAAAAAAAATTCGTATTTTGAGTAAGCAGAAGACAATTCTTCCACTTTTTATAAATCTGCCAAGGGAAGATACTCTCTGTTTTAAAAGCCGCCACCACAAGAGTAGAATCACATTCAAGCCAAAGGTTTTTCCACCCTCCTGAAGCTGCAATCGCTATCACCTTCATGGCTCCAAAAAGTTCAACATGGAGGGCAAAATTAATATTTAAATAAAGCATCACAAAAAGAGAGTTCGCTATTCACAAAAATTCCTCCACAACCTGCCCTTCCTGGGCTACCTTTTGTAGCACCATCTGTGTTGCATTTGATCCAGTTATGGATTGGTGGTCTCCAGTCAACTTGTTTGATGAGCTGCGACTTTCTTGGATGACCCTTTATGGAGAAGAATTTTTGATGGAAGATGACATGGTTCCCTTTGAATTGTTACCAGTGAACTGGACATTGGCACTAATAAGAGATTTAGTAAGGTGAGGCTGATATCTTTTATTTTCAAACTTTATCTGATTCCTGCTTTGCCAAATGGCCCAAAAAGTGTTGACGGTTGCAGAAATGATAATGTCAAGAATTTGGGAAGACTAGTTCTTAGAACACATTGAAAGAATTGCAATAATGGAAGAACAATCAATTCTTTGTCCAATAATTTGGAGCAGCTGTATATTAAGGGATCCTAATCCTTTCATTACTAGTCCTATGAACAATAATTTGGAGCAGCTGTATGTTCGTGATTTACTTGATCAAAATACAGGTTCATGGAAACAAGGTTTGATCTGTTCTTCATTCAATTCCAGAGATGCTCATGTCATTATGTCCATGCCTTTATACAATCATGCTGAAGAGGACCAGTTAATTTGGAGATTCAGTAAAGATGGTTGTTATTCTGTTAAGTCTGAATATTATCATGTCATGGAATCATTGATAGATAATTGCTCTCTTCGGGTTCCTGGTAATCGGAGGTTAATTTGGAATTTATAGATCCCACAAAGAATTAAAATGCTGTTGTGGTGTATAGCTCATGGTGTTTTGCTCTACCATTTGTCCTTATTGCAGCGACTGTTTAGAATCAGATTGGCATGTCTTGGTACATTGTTCTTATGCTAAGCAAGTTCGGTAGCATTCTTCAGTATGGAGTGCATTGCAGAATATTTATGATAGTGTTGAAGGTATGGATGACATCATTTTTAAGCTTCTGGCGATGCTATCTCAATCTGATGCAGTGGAATTTGCTACCATGATTGGGTGCATTTGGCGTCGCAGAAATGAAAGAGTGTGGGAAGGCCTTACAAAACCAGTTCTTATCTCCATCGATCAGTATCGCTTGTGACT
The DNA here is from genome assembly GCA_026413185.1 of Pueraria montana var. lobata. Lineage (NCBI taxonomy): Eukaryota > Viridiplantae > Streptophyta > Magnoliopsida > Fabales > Fabaceae > Pueraria > Pueraria montana. Next base: position 63,444,379 of record CM048650.1, on the reverse strand, counting down.
TCGTTCATCAGTGGCAGCAAGCTCATGCATCCTCACATGATTTAAACACTTTGCCTCTGACATCAAACACTGCTGGGTGGACTAAACCAGATTCTGGAACGTTAAAGTGCAACATCGATGCCTCCATTTTTCATGATCATGGTACTTATGGAGCTGGTATGTGTATCCGAAATAACTTGAGCCATTTTGTTATCACCAAAACATTGTGGAAGTATGGTTCCCCACCATCTTATGAAGCAGAAGCAGTAGCCCTTCATGAAGCCCTCTCCTGGATAAAAGATTTGAATTTGCAGAATGTGATTGTGGAGACAGATTGCAAACACGTTGTTGATTACTTGAATTCAGCAAATGCCAACCAAACTGAGCTAGGAACAATTGTTAAAAACTGCAGGCAGCTCCTTAGTCAGATGGAAAACATTAAGGTTCAATTTACTCGGAGACAAGCCAATTGTGTCGCTCATGTTCTCTCTAGGGCATCTCGATTATATGCTAGTCGCCATGTTCATGATTTCATTCCAACCTATATTCATTCTCTTGTTATCAATGAAATGGGATAAGTCTTTTCCTTTCAAAAATATATGAAGTTTTGATTTTTTTTTTTTGAGAAAACATTTTATCATCTGAATTGTTAAATTTTACACACAGGTATGAATTTTCTGCGTGAAAGTATATTAATATTTGAATTGCTAAAAAGAGCATACTTCATTTTAATTGTCATACCTTTCTCTAATTTTTTATTATAGTAATTTTAATATGAATATTTTTCTTTATAGTCTCTTCTGACCTAACTAATAATTTATTGAAGATTTTTTTATCTCAGAAAATTTAAATTTTTATCTAATTTAGATTTAATTACATGAAAAAAAATAACGAAAGTAATTCATGTATTTATTTCTTTTTTTTTTCATTAAAATTACTCCCTCTGGTCCCTATTATAAGGCATCGTTTTGAAAAAATTGGTGGTCCTTAATATAAGGCATTTTACAGTTTCTATTAAACTTTTTTTTTTTTTTACCTTATGTACCCCTATTAAAGATTATGAGTGGGGAAGAAGTGGACTATAGGGATACTCAAAATTGAGTTAAGGGATCAAAGTACCCATTTTGTTTTCTACCTGGGTTTTCAATTTCTGTACTATTGAATTAAAGTATTTCATTTATACTAATTAATTGAGTTCAAATATAAAATAGATCTGCATCTGTATTGTTATTGAATAATGAGAAGAGAATTTAAGAATTCATTAATAACTATTCTCTCTCATACGTTTTGACCCTCCATCTTCCATTATGCCATTAATCAATAAATTCATTAATAATTATTCTCTCTCATACAATTTAATGATGATTAATGAGGGTAAAATTGGGAGATTAGTAAAAAAAAATTAAAAAATCAATAAAATCAATTGAATTAATTACTTTTATTGGTCTGTGTAATTTTTGTCCAAAGTGTCTTATAATAGGGACCAGAGGGAGTATATTTGGAGTGCATTTTATTTTAGTGTTTGTTAATAGTTTTTTACTTCATTGTTATAATAATTTTAAAACTTGTTTTTTTTTATAGAAAAACTTCTTATTGTTAAATTTTTACATATTCATTCATTTTGATCATTGTTATACATTTTATTTTTAATGTAACTTACTAAAAATATATTAAAATTATTTATTTTCATCTTGATCATTGTTATATTTCATACAGTTAGATCATTCTTATATTTCATATAGTTAGATTACCGTGTTATTTTTTTCATCTACTCTATTAATTCCATTTACAAATTATTTTTCATATTAATTATAAAATATATTATATTCTTCAATTATATACTTCAATATTTTTTAGTTATTAAAATGAAATATGATATAAACAATATTTAATTATTTTCGCAAACTAAAATCCCTTGCATAGCACAGGTCCACAAACTAGTTGATCTAATGGTATCAGTTCTAATTAATGACATTCAGTTAGTTCTTTTAAAGATTAAGTACTAACTACGTCTACAACCCATTGAAAAGAAGCCACTCATCCTTTGAGAGATCGAAATTTATGTACAAATTTGTTCTCTCTTTTGATGGTTGTTTACTATTAATCCAATTTGTACATTACAAATAGTTTTTAATCACATGTATTAATGATCTTGGAGTCACTTCTCTTAGTTGAAAATTACTGGGCAATGTTAACCTATCAACTTTTGAGCTTTGAAGATCAGATTCGAGTCCAAGAGTGTAATTTGAAGAAAAAGTTCACTGTAAACAGTTGGACCATTTGTTGCTAGAGAACTTGATTATTTCAACTCGCCAGGTTCACTAGAGTGGACTTGGCTTTAACTTTTTGTGAGTACTTCAAATTCCATTCTTAAATATCAAATTGATATGAAAAACATGATCAAATCTTTCACAATTTTTATTAGTACAAAGATTAGCTTCACATGAATACTCTTTGTAATAACAAATGATTTTTATTAAATATATGTTGCAAAATTTTAATTAAATATCCACATGTCATTATTTAGTTGAAGAATCTGTTGACAAAATTATGAGAAACATATCTAATTTTTATTAGTACAAAGATTAGCTTCACATGAATATTCTTGAGCACTCCTCTCTTTTGGTTGCCTTGTTTTGATTAGGACCACTGATATTACCAAGTTCTGTACTTCAGAAATTTACTTGTGTCTTCTGAAGAGCTTGTTGTTTTAGATTCAGTGCTCCAGTACATTGATGCATGACGTCTTCCTTTGTTGCTTCTGGTGCATGCTTATGAACTGTGTAGACTTTTCTCTTTTCAGTCTTCTATCATATAAAGCTTTTGATATCTACACTTTGACTTAGAAAACATGACTGCCCTTCTGCTTTTGGTATTCTTCTGAATTTGAACATATCTAGAGACGGAACTAGGAAAATTTCTTTGGGGGGGGGGGGGGGGGGGGCACACAAAAATTTGACACATGTCTTATTAGTAGTCTTAATGATTTCGTGTTTGGCTATGGCTCGCACAATATCACCAATCGATGACATTGTACATGCATGACAGAATAGATTTGAAATTAAAGGTCTATTGATCCAATTGTTGACAATTAATTATTTCAACATAGAAAATCAAGTTAATATTGTTGAAATGGTTTTTCTTAATGACAACGTATCTATTTTACTATTATTATTATTTCCTCAAATCAATGGTAATTTATTTATTATTATATTATTTGTAGTATGGTAGGATTCATGCAAAGAGGCCAACAATTGTAAAGATTAAAAAGGACAAAGTGCTTGGAATCAACTAAATTTGTATATTATATTATTTTTTGTAAGATTTTTTTTTTGGAATAAACTAAAAGTGTAAATTGATTTTTAGTATTTTTTTTTTCATTTATATCTTGAGTCAATTGTTATGAATTTTTACTTTTTGTCTTTTGTACTACACTATTTAAGAATGATTGCTATATCAAAAGCTACAAACATGATTAGCTTATCTATCATTACACGTGTTGCATAAATATTATAATTACAATAATATTAAAGAAAGTACACATTAGAAAATAATGTTTACAAAGATCTTCATATATATACTTATGTTTATAATAATATTTAAATTACAATGATGAGTATTATTTTTTTTTTTTGAGAGGGCAGTGATGAGTATTATTTGGAATAAACAAAAAGTGCAAATTCATTTTTAGTATTATCTTTTTTATTTTTTTCATTTATATCTTGATTCAATTGTTATGAATTTTTACCTTTTGTTTTTTGTACTACACTATTTAAGAATTATTGCTAAATCAAAAGCTACTAACTTGATTAGTTTATCTATCATTACACGTGTTGCATAAATATTATAACTACAATAATATTAAAGAAAGGTCACATTAGAAAAGAATGGTTATAAAGATGTTCATATATATATATATATATATATATATATATATATACACACACACACACACACACACTTATGTTTATAATAATATTTAAATTACAATGATGAGTATTTTTAATCAAGATTTATAATAGGAGTTATTAATTAACAAAATAACGTCTTTAATAAATATATATTTAAAATATATTTAAATTAAATTCTTACAATAATTTAAGTATAATTTTATTTATTTTTAATAAATTGGTAAATATATTTTATTATAAAGTAAGAAGGTTGAATCATATATATCTTGCTATTTTATGATTGAATTTTATTTAAATTTTTAGATTAAATTTAATCTTTTATATCTTTTATATAATAAATAAATGAAGTTTTGCTGTACTTTTTCCTGTCCAAACTAGGAACACTTTTTTTAGTTATTTTATTTTTTGTTTATTTGATAAATCATACTACCTTTGTCCCTAATTATAAGACGTTGTTGACTAATTTAAGCATATTAAGAAAATTAATTAATTTAAGTATTAGCATTAAATTTGTTAGTACTTGTAATATTTTTCCAAATTTCCCTTTAACATTATTGGGAACCCATTCATCTTCTCCAATCTTCATAGGAGAGAGAAAGAGCCAATTTAGAGTAATATTCAATTATGGATTAAAATACATAAGGGAATTGTAGTCAAAAAATAATTAATACACAAGATAGTTGAAATAAAGTCTTATAAAAAGGGACAAGAAAATTTCAAAACTATGTCTTATAAATTACTTAATACTTATTATTAATTACTGCAACAAAAATCACATATTAAAAACTTATTATAAAAAGAAGTACACTATAAATCACATACTATAATTATTAAAAATTTAAAATGATACTAGCTACATAATGTTAAACATCTAAATAAAATAAATATAATTATAACATGTGGTTTGGTTCGGTTTTTTTTTAATAAAAACCGAAAACCGAACCAAACCACAAAAAGTATGCGGTTTTTGATATTTTTGGTTTTTGCGGTTTTCGGTTTATGCGGTTTTCAGTTTTTTTGGTTCTATTTGGCGGTTTACAAATAGTTTGGTTTGGTTTTGAACATCCCTATTAAAGAGTGGGTTTTTAATCCACATTTTATAAAATATTTTATTTTCATTTTTTGTTATTAGGTTTTGGAGAAAGGATAATAGTTTTAATGTAACACCCCTTGTTACATTGTCGCAAAACATACATAAAATGCTTCATATTTACTTTTAATAAAACTCTTAATTAATTTATTTATGGAAAATCATGTAAATTTTTTGTGCATTTCAAACATCAATGAATAAAAGCGGAATTTAAAATATAACCAACATGATGAAAGGAAACATAACATAACCATTAATCAAAGGTGTTCCAACTGTAACATAGTTTGGATGAATACAACTAGAATCAAAATATAAATGAAAGAAATAACTGAAATACATAACGACCATAGAAAGTATAACTATTCAACCCCTCTAACATCATCCTAGCATAGCGGTACCTAACATGCTAATCCCTCCTCTCATCATCAAACTTAATAGGGTGATGGTCATCGCGACAAAGGCGGACATATGTACCCATCATCGATGTCAGGATTCACAATAGGCTGCTCATAGTAAAGTATGGAATACTCCGGCGGGAAAGGTGAGTTTAGCTAACACCAACGGTATGCCTATCGATGGTAGGTTATGAATGATGAGGTTTCCATGATAGTGATATCTACACTCACCCTTATGGAAAAACCACTACCCCATCAGGTTGAAAGTCACTTCTAGGTTCCACGTTGCTGGGTCCATCTTTGCGCACATGCATACAAAATAAACAGAAAAAGGTATGGAGTGATGTTGTATTCTTTGATGTCATTTCCATGGAAAGAGTTGAGACCTTTCCCACCCCAACACACAAGTAAGAAGTGTATAACATATACCCTAATTTATAGGGAACCAATTATTTTATCTATGTTATCATGGCCATCACCATATCCTCATCACCAACATCATCATCATCATCCTCATCCTCATATGGATCTGTACTTATGGTTGATCAACCTTTGTCACAATTTCATCCTTGGGAAGCGATGGGGAGTAATTATATCTTTGATCTTCATCCAATGTACATTGACCCCAATACCAACTCTTCAGTCATCATAATCAAGTCATATCCTCATTACGCATAATCCACCAGGTGAAACCCCGCAAGAGATATACCCTTCGCTTCATCACAGATAGTCCGGCATTCATCGAAGTGTGCGAGTTGGCTTCATTCATCCTGGCACATGGGTTGCAGCCTACTCCTATGACTCCACGCATTCGCGCCATTCACCCCTTAAGCCCACACAAGGCCATGCCCTAAACCATCTGATAGTAGCTTCCTGCAACACGTCCAATCGTACCTTCCGTCCAACTTGGATAGTCCAAGTCCTCAAGGCTCTACGATACCCATTTTCAGATAATTTTCAAAGAGTTTGTCTTATATGAACAATGGTTGTTCTCACCCTTATAAGTATGATCATCATACACAAATAAACATTTTCATGTATGTAATGGACATGGCACAAGAAGCACAATAATCAATAATAATCTTGGTACACTATCAAGCATTCCAAGGCATAGTAATTTCATACATACATTCTCATGCATTTTAATAGTGACGACATATGATATACGTTCACATATTCATTTGTAATTAGCAAGTCCTTGTAAATAATTATAAAAGGTTCAATAACTTGATAATTAATAATAATTTCATAATTTCATACCATGTCAATATTTATATAAATCATGCGTACACATCATACGTTCATGGGTGAATGCGATAAATACGTCTTTTTTACCAAGATGCAACAATCTCATTATTATAAAATTGTACACGTTATAATAATAACTATTTGTTTTTAGAAAAGTATATTCATTTCTTAAAGCAGTAGCTATTTATAAGTAGTAATTTCTTTCTCCTATTTCATAGTTGAAAATAAATTTGGTATGTATGCACGCACACACACATATAACCATTTTCATTTAACTTGAAATCCTTGTGTATGTTTAATTAAAAGAGTTTAATGGTTATGCACTGTCAGTGTAAAACAGTTTTAGGGTATTTATCATAAAAGTCAATAAACTTACCATACATGGTGGGTTGTGATTGGATGACTCTGTAAAACTATTCACTATTAGTGCATAAACCTATTTTCTCTAATTAAAATATGAGGGACCCATTAAATAAAACTTATATAAGCTCTTTATTTAAAAACATGTAACAACCCAATCTGTTACTGTTTGCACCACCAAAATTACTAACTGGCCCAAAAATAGAATCAGGCCAGTATTTCTGTTTGTACCCCCATCACTTACTAGAGGCACTCCTAGCAGATTTCTATTTTTTCTAATTTTTTTTCTTTCTTTTTTCCTTGGCTCAAACAATCATACACATCAACACAAATAATTAAACTTACATACCTTTTAAATAAATTCAATCGTGTTATTCAATTATTTTCAATAAACATCAAATTACTGATAATTAAATAAATCACACAAACAATCTCAAAAATAATTAAATCATACAATATAAAATCAAATTAATTAAAATTTAAACCAAACAATTAATATCATAAACGCACATAATGAGTTTATATATTAATTAAATTAAGCAATTTAATTCTAAATTTTTTTAAGCAATTAGTTGCAATTTCTTGCGGACTTAAATCCTTCACACCAACAATTCCATTTTCAGAAATGCTTAAATTTCTTAAAATCCATAAATCAACGCCAATTCCTATAAGGCGAAAATTGAGTCATTACATTTAATGATGTCATTATTGAGTATTTGGATTCGTGCATTTATTTATTGGTTATTATGTATTCATTCATTATATTAGTAATTATATTTGTAAATTTTTTTTTTTTAAATAATAATATTTGTTGCAAAAATTAAAATGATTAGAACTAAAGGTATTAATCAATAATTATTATTTCATTTATCATTTATAATTATTTGTAGTGTACAAGTTTGATAATGTTTCAAAAATTATTAATATGTAATTATCGCTAATATCATATACATAATGAATTATATGTGTCTTGCATAATAATAATAAAAAAATGTATAAAAGACTTTTTTATATTCATGAATTATATATAAAAAGATTGTTCTTAGCTCCCTTGTTTTTAGCTCTGCATCTTATCACCTGATTTATTTCCACTTTTATTACTCCTTTTATTAATTATTTCCACTTTCATTACTCCTTTTATGTTATTATTTAGTTGAAGAATATGACAAAATTGTAAGAAACACATCTAATTTTTCTTAACCCAAATCGACAAAAAAATGTTAAGTGTTCGCTTTTGTTCTGCTTTTGCAGTGGCTTTCTAGGTAGGTAGGCATTTATATCAGAATTTATTGGACTAAATTTGTTAAGAGGATCTGCCTTGTATTTAGCTCTGCATCTTATTGCCTGATTTTTTTTTCCACTTTTATTACTCCTTTTATTAATTATTTCCACTTTTATTATTCCTTTTATGTCATTATTTAATTGAAGAATATGACAAAATTGTAAGAAACATATCTAATTTTCTTCTTTTTCTTAACCCAAATCGACAAAAAATATTAAGTGTATGCTCTTGTTCTGCTTTTGCAGTGGCATTCTAGGAAGTTAGGCATTTAAATAAGAATTTATTGGACTGAATTTGTTAAGAGGATCTGCCTTGTTTTTAGCTCTGCATCTTATCGCCTGATTTATTTCCACTTTTATTACTCCTTTTATTAAAAGAATAAATAAATTTAATTCTCAAATAAAATATTTATTTATTTATTTATAAGGCAGAACGGTTAAACCCTAGTAACATCGGGCTATATATATATTCACTGTTCAGGAAGGTGCATGTGTTGAGAAGTACAGAATTTTGTACACCAAAAAAAACAGAAGTACAGAAACATGCAATCAGAGATGCAACCATGGTCGCCACTCCTCTGTATTGAACTCATTGAGTATAACTTGTCATGGCTTCCAGTGAAATCTTTGATCCAATGCAAGTGCGTGTGCAAGGGATGGAACTCCTTGATGTCCGATCCCTATTTCATCAAATTACACCTTCGCAAATCTGCTGCAAAGGACAATTTGGAACATCTCCGATTGATCACAAATGTCTACTTTGGATCTATCCCTGCAATCTACAAGGAATCGTGCACTGTAAGTTCCTTGTTCCATTCCCTACAAATTGAAAGATCCTTATTTAATTACCCAAATATTGTAGATTCTTTTGGAATTTGTAACGGAAAAATGGACAAGTACCTTCTGGTCGGTTCATGTAATGGGTTGCACTGCGAGGTAAGTAAAAGATCAGAAAGATACCATGTTCAGTTTTTGAACAAGGCTACAAGGGTAATATCCGGAAAATCGCCAACGCTGTGTTTTTCCACGGGCAGCAGCTGTGGTAGAACACAGTTTGGGTTTGGCTATGATCCTTCAAGTGACAATTACAAGGTGGTAGCAATGGCATTGACTCGGCTTTCACGTGATCAATCAGTAAAAACTGAGATGAAAGTTTATGGCATGGGTGACAGTTGTTGGAGAAACCTTGATGGTTTTCCTGATCTTTGGTCTTTACCTAAAGTTGGTGGAGTGTATCTGAGTGGAACCCTTAATTGGGTTGTTATGACAAATGATGCTGCTAAAATTGAAATGGTAATTATTTCTGTTGACCTGGAGAAGGAGATGAGCAGATCATTGTTTCTGCCTGACATTAATCTTTGCTTTGTTGATCTAAATATTGGAGTTTTTAGAGACTCACTGTGCATTTGGCAAGATTACAACCACACCCATCTTGGCGTATGGCAAATGAGGGAGTTTGGAGACGACAGGTCTTGGATTCAATTAATAAATTTTTGTCATCTCCGTCTTCAAATTCATCCTTTTGAATCACAACCAATGTTTCTCCCATTGTGCATGCCTAAGAATGGGGACATCTTCATGCTGATGTTCACTAGCAACGCTGTTGAATACCGAACGATTTTCTATAACCAAAGGGATGATAAGTTACAAGTTTCTAGCATTCCTGCACACAGCTTCAGAACTTTGATGGGGCTCAACCTCAAGATTTTTACCGAAAGTTTGGTCATACCTTATTGAAATCAAGGTCGAATAGGCTGCTGTTTACTATTTTATTTACCTGAATTTATGATAGTTAAACCATTCATGTTGGGTTAAATTAATTATTTTTGTTGCTTCCATATTAACTAAATTTTTATATTACTTTCTATTGCTTATGGTTTATCTATGGATTGGATGAAGAAGTTTTGATTTTAAATATATTATATGCTAAAAGATGACTTTCCAAATTTCCAAAGAGCAAATTCATATATATAGTTAATTAAATTACATATTTAGACATGTGAGCTTTTTAAATAATATTTTAGATAAATATTTTACAATAATTAACATATAAAATATTTTAGAAAGAGGTAGGACTTTAGAGTAAAACACCTGTGTTCCAGTTGAAAAATTATGGGTGAAATCCAATTGCTACATCCGATCAATATTTTTTTTCCCTAGTCTTCTTGACTGAAGACATTATAAATTATTTAAGACTTTCTTTGTCTATGGTTAATTTAATTATTTAAATGTAAATTACTAAGTATATAAACTTCACAATGAGTGAAAAATAATTCCCAAAAAAATTCATTTTAGATGCATATAATGTTCACTCTGCAAGCAAATCCATTGGTGACCACCATTCATTCTTGCATGGTAGTAGTGGTGGATTGATTTTTTTTTTTTTTTTGTTAATGATTTTGTGCCTTCTCTTGCAAATCATTTATTTTAAATAATATATTGTTCTTTATATTGGCAAAATGAGAAATAACTAAAATTGTGTTTATGAAAAGAAAACTATAATAACAAATAGAACTCAAATGTTTAGAAAAAAAATAATTTTGAAGAATTTTTTTTATCTAATATATGGCCAATGAATCTCTCCTATTACTATTAGATTTCAAAAGGACAGGATGCAAATGTTAATTAGTTCTACCTAGACAACTTGGGCAAAAATAAAAAAGTCTATAGCAAAAATAAAAATGAAAATTCATTATGTATAACAAGTCTCAAATTAAAGAAATACCACGTGACATCACAATGACTATTACCCAAAAACAAAAATAATTTTTGAATGAATTAAACATAACTAGAGAATTAACTCTATATGGTGGTGGCTAAAACAAATTTTACTAAATAAATTAATAAGCTATCGCTCAATGATCTCTAGGACTAGAGGGATTAGTCCCATGGCTTCCGGCTATGGGTACACCTTCCTTTCAGCAAAAAAAAAAAAAAGAATATAAATTCCATAAGTCATTTTTTTTTTTACAATTCTGCAATTTAAATTTCAATACAATTAAATCAAACTCACTGATAAGGGCATTATTTGAAGAATAATTAAAGGCTTAAATAACTTTTAGGTCCCTGATAAATTTCCAAATTTTGCTTTGAGTCCCTGATAAATTTTTTCGTTGTTTTGAGTTCCTAATTAAAAATTTTGTTTTGGGTCCCTACCGTCAGTTAAGTGATGATGTCGCATCATCTAAACGGTTGATATATATTGGGAAGATCTATTTGGATGGTGTCACATCATCATTTAACTGACGGTAGGGACTCAAAACAAAAGTTTTGATATATCAGGGACTCAAAACAATGAAAAATTTATCAGGGACTCAAAGAAAATTTTAAAAATTTATCAGGGATCTAAAAGTTATTTAAGCCATAATTAAATTTCAATACAATTTAAACTATAATAACAAATAGAACTCAATGTTTAGAAAAAAATAATTTTGAAGAATAATTTGTTTATCTAATATATGGACAACGAATCTCTCCTATTAGATTGCAAAATGGCTAGTAGTAAAAGATGTATTAGAAAGAATATGTTGGGGAGTATGCTCATCCTTATTTTGAAAATAAGTGTACTCACTTTTGTTTCATTTTTAGTTCTGTTACTGTTTTTCTTCTTTGCCTTGTATTTTCACTTTGCAACGCCGAGTACGAATTCCGTGCTTCTCATATCTTTCACCTTCTACTAAAGATCAACATTGAAGCCTTTCTCCTTATGATGATAAAACTGCAAAACAATTTTTTTTAATAAAATTGGTGATAATATAAAAAACCAAAGATGAGAAACAAGTTAAAAAAGTTGATGTTGCAATTCATTCTTTCATAGCATGTCAAATAGGAAAATACAAAATAAGAAATGAATGGGGAAGTGGGTGTGGTTATGGGATTATGAATGTAGTAGCTTTGGATTATTCATCACACTCCCGAATCTCCTACCTATGTACTAGACACTCATGGTGATGTAGTTCAAGAGGATTTGCGTGTTTTATCCAGTCTTTGGGGCGATCGAGTAGAACAAGAAGATGATGCCCAACCTCAATCTCCCAAGAATATGCCAAAAGAAGAGGGCTTCACTATACACCTCTCCAAGTCACAGCGTAAGAAGCTAAACAAGGAAAAGAGACAGCAAGACACTGATAAGTATCAAAAAGCTCATAGTAGGGTTGGTCCTGTTAATTTTGCTTGATAAAAATCATATTTTGGAATGCTTGTGGCCTGGGTTATCTAGACACGAGATTAGTCTTAAAGGAGTTCTGCTCCCAACATAAACCAGATCTTTTGTTATTAGCTGAACCCTGGATCTTACCTGATCAATTTCCTTCTACCTTCTGGTCTAGACTTGGTCTTAAACTGGTTTTTGTTAACGATAGGGGTGCCTTGAAACCAAACTTATGGGTTCTATGTAATTCCAATATCACTCCTTCTGTGATTTCTGTTTCCAATCAGTTTATTGCTTTGTCGTTTCTGGTGGATAACCAATCTTTTTTTAAAGTCGGGATTTACGCATGTACCACTTATATTTTAAGAAGGTAACTTTGGCTTGATTTAACCTCTTTGCAAAGCTCTTTTCAGTGTCCCTGGATGTTTGTAGGATATTATAATGCTGTTCTTGGAGCCCATGAAAAATGGGGTGGCTCTTTTCCCATTCGTGCTTCTTGTGAGGCATTCCGAACTTGGATGGACAACTCTGCTCTCACTCACCTTCTTACTTGTGGGGCTTAGTTTACTTGGTCTAATGGAAGAAAGGGTCGAGCTCACTTCTATAGCTTGTTGTACCCTTATTAGAAGCCAATCAAACCATTTTCCTTTATTGTTGGTCCTTAAAAAGAATATGTCTTCTTTTCCTTCATCCTTTAAAATTTTCAACATGTGAGCTAATCACACAGATTGTTGAAGATTAGTTTTTGAAGTTTGGAGCAAACCAGGAATAGGATGCCCTATGCAGGTGGAACTTCAAAGTTGGAATAAGTTGGTCTTCAGGGATGTCAATTAGAGAGTTCTTGAAGCACAGTCTAAGGTGGATGATATTCATAAGCAAATTCAAACAATGGGCTTCTCTGAGGCTTTACATGATAATGAATAGCAGGAGCAAAAAGTGTTACAACAACCATTATCTTCACAAGAGGAATACTGGAAACAAAAGTCTAGAATGGCTTGGGTTTCGCAGGGTGATCGGAACACCTCTTTTTTCCACAAAGTCACTAAGATTCATCAAGTCTACAAGCAAATGTCTATTTCAAAAAAAGATGGGTTAATTTTGGAATCACAACAGGCTATTGAACATGTTCTACAATTCTATTCATCCCTGTACGCCATAGAGAACCAATGTGTTCCCAATGATTTGGTTAGTTCTCTTATTCCTAGTCTTGTCACTTCTGAAGATAATGCGTTCCTCACTAACATCCCCTCTATGGACGAGGTGAAATAGGCTATTTTTTCCATGAACAGTGGCAATGCCCCTGGCCCAGATGATTTTGGAGGGGGGCTTTATCATCGCTTCTGTCAAGGATGATGTTTTTAGATCATTTTTGTAATTCTTTTCTCAATCATGGATTTTACCAAATCTAAAATCTAACTTGGTCGCTCTCATTCCCAAGTTTAAAGAAGTAGATCGGATTGAGGACTTTTGGCCAATTGCTCTTGCCAACTTTCAATTTAAAATTATTATGAAGGTGTTGGCAGATAGGCTCTCAATTATTGCTCCTAAGATCCTCTCTGAGAAGCAACATGGCTTTGTTAAGGGTCAAAGGATTTTGGATTGTATTGGCGTAGCCTCTAAAGCAATAAATCTCTTGGACTCTAAATCTTTTAGTGGAAATGTTGCTCTAAAGTTTGACGTGAAGAAAGCATTTGATACAATCGATTGGGGTTTCCTCCATAGTGTATTAGCTGCTTCTGAATTTGACCGAATTTTTGTAGATGGGTGGATGTCATCTTACACTCTGCGAAGTTGTCCTTTTCAGTTAATGGACATGTTGTTGGCTTCATGGTTTGTAAATGAGGTGTACGCCAAGGGGATCCCCTCTCCCCTCTTCTATTTTGTTTGGCAGAACACGTCCTTAGTAGAGGTATAGCCAACCTGGTTTCCACTAGACAGATGCAACCTATGTCTAGCCCGCATGAGTTTAGAACTCCTAATCATATTCTCTATGCTGATGACATTCTTGTTTTTTGCAAAGCTACACAACAGAATCTTTCTAAATTGATGTCTCTCTTTCATCGTTATGGGGAAGCTTCAGGGCAATATCTCAGTTTGGAGAAGTGTAAATTCTATGCCAGTGTGATGTCTCATAACAGATTGCAAAGCATTCACCAAGGTCTTGGCTTCAATGCTGGTGGCCTCCCTTTCTCTTATTTGGGTGTTCCTTTGTTCAAAGTTAGCCCAAGGCCTAGACATTTATGGCCCATTCTTGATAAGATTAAAGCTAAGTTGGCTTCTTGGAAAGGTTCCCTATTGTCCATCATGGGTAGGGCTCATTTAATTAAATCAGTGGTTCATGGGATGAATTCTTATAGCTAACGGGTTTATCCCTGGCTAGTTTCTTTATTGAAACTCTTAGCCACTTGGTTGAGGAATTTTCTTTGGTCTGGAGAAATTTCTACTCGTAAAGTGGTAACTGCTGCTTGGCACAAGGTTTGCAAGCCAATCAGGGAGGGCAGACTGGGTATTCGGTCAGCTAGAGAAATCAATGATACTACCATGTTTAAGCTGGGATAGGACATGTTGTCATCCTCCAGACAACGGGCTTCTTTTCTCAAGGCTCCTTTTGGAAGACAGAGATATAACTTTAGATATGTTCATTCATCTGTGTGGCCTGGTATTCAAAAGTACTTAGCAATTTTGCAGGATGAGAGCCATTGGATAATAGGTGATGGTAGTGGTATAAATTTATGGACGAACACATGGCTTGACAGACAAATTGTTGATATCTTAAACATTCCTTTGGATGTTCGCCCCAGGTTAAAGTCCACTGTTCAAGATTTTATTATGAATAAAACACGGTGCATCCCTGATGTTATTGTATCAAATTATCTAGCCTTAGTTTTTCAGATTCTTCAGATAATCATCCCTATTACTCCTACTCTGGACTGTCTAGTTTGGGAGCATTCTAAAAATGGGAAGCTAACATTTAAAGATGCTTTTTTATATCTTCACCCAGTGCAACCAGTGTGCCCATGGACTAAGTTTACTTCGCTGCCATTTGTGCCACCTTCGAGATCCTTTTTGCTTTGGCAATTTATTCATCAAAGGCTTCCTACAAATGAGGCCCTCTAATCTAGGGGTTGCATTGTGGTTTCCATATGCAGCTTATGTAATAATGCAGCAGAGTCCTCTTCTCATTTGTTCTTTCATTGTCCTTTTGCAAAACACATGTGGAATTGGTTGGCTTCGATTTCAGGCCATTAGTTTAACATTCACTCACCTTTGGATGTTTTATCCATAGGCATTTTGGATGTTAGTCCTCAAGTTAGAGATGTGCTGCTAGCTGGATTTATTAACACTCTTTGGGCAATTTGGTATTGTCGAAATCATTCTCGGTTCCAAAATGGTTGTATCTCGTGGCAGCATGCTACTTGCCTTATGTTTGCTAATGTCTCTCTCTTAGGAAAGTTGACCTCAAATTGCATGAGATCTTCTATGCAGGATTTTCATACTCTTAAAGCTTTTAATGTGGAAATTCATGCAGCAAAGGCAGATAAAATTAAGCAAGTTAATTGGTTCCCTCCTTTGAGACATTGGATAAAATGCAATACAGATGGGAGCAACCCAAGGAAAACCAGGCCATGCTGCTTGTGGTGGACTATTTCGGGATTACACTGGTGCTTTTGTAGGAGGCTTTGCTCTTTATATTGGTATATCTCATGCATTTTGTGCCGAGCTTGAATGTGCTGTGTTAGCAATTCAAATTACATATAACAGAGGCTGGCATAAATTATGGTTGGAGGTGGATTCGCGTTTGGTTATTAAAGCATTTCAGGATGTTGATTTGGTACCTTGGGACTTTAGAAACCTATGGGTTAATTGTTTGTTTATAGCTTCTCTATGGACTTTCATATTTCCCATATTTATAGGGAAGGTAACGCTTGTGCAGATAAACTTGTCATTGTTGGTCTATCTATTCAGTCTTACTTTTGGTGGGATTCTGTCCCAATTTGTTGCTCGGAAGTATTCCTTCGTAATAAGATGGGCCTTCCAAATTATCGCTTTCGTTAGTTGCATCGATTTTGGTTTGGTCCCCCCATGAAGATGTTATCTTTTTATCTTTTTTAATAATACTGTCTTGGCATGCTGCAGATGATCAATTGGTTTGGGGGTGGCAACATAGTCGGGATGTCTAAACCTTTTGTGATTATTAGCTCATCCTTTCTAAAAGAAAAAAACAAAACTTTCCATGTAAACGTGACTGAAAATGTTATAAAATTAAATTTAATAATTGATAGTTAATAATTGTCATAAAGACTATTTAAGTCAATTTTCCAAAAACTAAACCAGACCGATTTAGTAGATGAGGAAACTAGTGTACCGGTCTAGTGACTAGTGAAAATAAACCACAAAATCGACAAATAATAGAGTTGTAAGTCACTCACAATATGTAAAAGATAAGTTGTGCTAATAATCAGATCCATCACTATAGAGAGATGAAACAAATAAAGTAGTACATATAAGTAAAGGAACCAATGGATTGAGCTCTTTTTAGCAAATTATTGGATCAACCTATGAAATAAAACATAGCAAGTAAAACTGAAAAAATTGACAAAATATATAGAAAAATATAACCTTTACACATTGTTAGCACAATTTTTTTTACACTGTTAATGTTAATCAACCAGAAATTACCTTAGGTGTGACTTTTGAAGTAGTTATTATAAAAGTTAATTATTTTTACCATACATGGCAACATGGTTGGATGACAGTATTTTTTTTTTTGCACACTATTAATGTATTTAATTTAATTTCTACAAAGAAACAAGGACCAAACAAGCAGGGGTGTCAAGGCTTCCAGTAGAGTCAACGAGGAGTAGGCATTGAGGGGCAAAAATGAGGGGCAAAGAGAGGGAAAATGACAATCGTAGATGTCATAAAATCATTGGAAATAAATAATGATAATGACAAGGAAGAGGATGGGAAAAATTGGTTGTTCACAATTATGATATGCACATGTTATCAAATAGAAGAAAAATAAAATTAAGACCCAATTTGAAAGTCATCACATCAAATATAGAAAGTCAAAATAAAATCATATGAAAATCCTAAATCACATGGAGGTTGTCAACATAGGTATTAAATAAATTGATGACAATGTTTTCATTTAGTTTGAACATTATAAAATAGTCAATTTCTGTTGATTATGGGTTGAACATGTGAAGCTGGTTGTAATGAGCTTCTGAAAGAAACTCTTCAACAATGGCTCTCTTTTCTTCTGCTTCTACTTTTCTTTGAGCAACAAGCATTTCCTGAAAAATTCATGGTAAAGCATGAAACATTTTTAGTGAAGAATATTGTGCTAATTCCAATTTGTACTTTTATTTTTTGTTTTTCAAAGTGCTATTTAAATCGCTTTAAAGACGAAAAACAAAACAAACATAATTTGCAAGGACTAAAACCAAAAAAAAATTGCAAGGACTAAAAAGGTATTTAAGCTACATTATTTATTGGAAACTTTGACAGTAAAAATTGAATTTTCATGTTGAACAGCGATAAAATACACTAAACTCTAAAATAAAAAAAAATTCAATATCCACTTCTTTTTTCTTTTGACTAGCAAACATTTCTTAATATTCCAGCAATATTTAAGAGGAAAAAACAATTTGAAAAGTAAAGAAAAATACAAAAACATCCAAAATAATGACCACACTAACTTCAGTTTTTGCTTCTTTGTTTTTCTCATTAGCTAGGATCATTTCCTGAAAATTTTAGCAATATTTTAAAACAACTTTTTGAATAGTAATGAAAAGTATGAAACATTAAAAAATATACATACTCACTTTAGTTTTTGCTTCTTTGGTTTTTTCTTCAGCCACGATGAATTCCTGAAAATACTAGCAATGTTTTAAAACAACATTTTGAATAGTAAAGGAGAATACAAAATATGTATACTCACAACACTTTCTGATTCATTATTAACCATCTTTTTTTTTTTTTTAAATTTTAGCAATATTTAAAAACAGCATTTTGAATAGTAATGAAAAATATTCGAAACTCCCAAAATAAGCATACACACTAAAAAGAATATGTAGATCATTAATGAGAATGTTTTTCCTGAATACATTGACAGTAAAATTTAAAATATCATATTCAATTGTGATTTAAAATGCCAAACTTTACATGCACACAATAAACAAAAGAGGACTGAACTTTTCTAATTTTGAAAAGAAAAATTCTAGCACCACCATCTCTAACGCACTCTTTGTTACTAATTGAAATTTATTGAAATTAACAAAACTGTGTCCTACTATTTATATAATAAGTCCCACTCATTAGCTTGTAGTTGTCAGTAAACTTTGTCCAATAGTAGATGTGTTAGAAAGAATATGCTAGGGAATATGTTGCTAGCGCTCCTTATTTTGAAAATAATAAGAATACTCACTTCTGTTTTGTTACTGCTTTCTTCTCTGTCTTGTTTTTTCACTTTGTGATGCTGAGGACGAATTCCATACTTCTCGTATTTCTCAACCTCCACCAATGATCGGCATTGAAAGCCTTTCTCCTTATGATAATAAATCTGGAAAAAAAAGATAATAAAATGAGCAATGATAACAGAAAGCAAACATGAGAAAACTTGTTAAAAAAGTTGATGTTGCAATTCATTCATTCCTAGCATATTAAATAGGAAAATATAAAATGATAAATAAATCGAGAAGGGGGGGTATAGTTATGATCTTAGAAATAGGGTAGCTTAGGATTTTTTATCACTCTCCACTTTAAGACATAAAGGCCCTTAGCCCTTGATAATTAAGGGTGAGTGAAACAATATCCTTATTAATTAAATCTGGGTATGAAGGGATTAAATAGTTTGAAGTAGAATAGATGAATAAAATGAAATAAAAATGTTCAGCATCAATTGAACATTTTGGAGATTTTAATTTTTTGATTGTAGGTAAGAATTAAAAGAATTTGGAAAAAGGCAGGAATTTTCACAATGTTACACCAAATTCCCAAAAAATATTTTTATCATCATTTCACAAGTAAAACCATCATCGCAGGTCATTAAAATCAACAATGCATCCAGCACAAATCATGCAAAATTTCGTTGATCACCATAGACATAAACAACACCACAAGTCCATTTCTTCACAAAACAAGTTAACAACTCAAATAATCAATTTAGATCATCAAAGTCAAATAAAACTACATCAAAGTATAATTTATACAATGAACATTAAACAATCATAAGTTTTGGTATTTTTAAATGAATGTAGTTGTGAAACTGTGTTTAGCTTCCCGTGTCAATGTGACCGAAATTGTTATGAAATTAAATTTAGTAATTGATAGTTATTAATTGTTAAAGGCACTAGAGTATGTTAGTTATTAATTGTTAAAAAAATTATTCAAGTCAATGATCCAAAAACTGAACCAGATTGACTTAGTAGACCAGAAAACCAGTGTATTGGTCTAGTGACGGGTTAAAATAAACCATAAAATTGACACAAAAAAAAGTATCAAACCCACATTCCAGAGCTAGCCTCTGTCCTACTTTGAAGGAACCAATAATAGAGTTGTAAGTCACAATATTTGGCCTACTTTCTTTCTCTATCATCACATCAACCGGCCTCAGAAGATTTGATCAAACCTTCTTTGCATAAAACATTAATGAAAGCGTCATGTCTTCCTGCTTGAACTGTTTACAAACATCCATCGCATCAGCATACTTTCTACCTTGAGCACTGGGATCAGGACCCTTGGTAGGTTAAAAAAGATTGAGCTTGCCTTGAATGTATTGGAAGGGTCTAGGAATAGAGTATGGAAACATTGTTTATTGCTTTTCTTCCATGATTAGTGGACATGGAAGGATGATTGCTTTCTGGAGGCGGTGAGTTTATTCAGGAGCATGGAAACACTTTGGCTTTGAACCTAATTTGGTTGCCTACCATGCTATTATCGATGCAGGGGTGCAAAGGGGAAATTTCCTTTGAAATAGTTGTTGATTTTTTAGAGTGGCTGCCAACTGTTCGCTAGATTGGCTTACTTACAATTCATTTGTCAAAAATGGTGTCCCGAGGAGTAGGTGACAACTGTGTAAGGACTTGTTAGCTGATATGGAATGTACACTTATAATACATATGTGGATGGTGTGTAAAGGTGGACAGATGGATCTTGTAAGGCATGTTATCCATGTGGGGGTGTTTGTTAAGATTTAGCCCAATGCGGTGGCCGGTGAATATAGTACTTTGATGGCTAGCTATTCTAAAGCCGAGCGCTTTGACAACATGTACACCCTAAATGTATATGATGAAATGAAGCACCTCATGATTAGGTTGGACAGGGTGTCTAATAGTACACTGATGGGAGAATACGTAAATCTTGGTTGGTTTGAGGAGGCAGTGGGTAAATTTAGAGAGATGGAGACTTGTGGAATAAAAATGACATAGTAACTTATAATGCACTAATTGAGGGATATGGAAGACACAACAAGTATGTTGTGGTTTGAAAATTATTTGATGACATGAAAGCAAGACACATTTAACCTAAGGATCTAAATTACTCAACATTGATTGAAATATACACTAAAGGTAGAATGAATGTTGAGGCGATAGATGTTTATAGAGATTTCAAGCAAAAAAAGCATGGTTCTCTCATTGATGCTTTATGCAAAAATGGTTTGATCAAATCTTCTTTGAGGCAGGTCCCCCCATGTTTTGTTTCTAGTTTCTTTTGCTGGTTTAATATATCTTCTTAGGAGTGCTGTTATGCCTTTGTTTGATAATAAAAAAATCTTCTTTGATGCTCAGATGATAGAGAAAGGAGGTAGGTTAAATGTGTTGAACATTACTTCTTACATGGGGAAGGAAAACAGTGGGATAAAACCCTAAACCCTAAACCTTATGTAATCAAATATTTCATTTCATTTTTTCCTCATTTGGAACAATGACATACTATAATTTGTGTGGACTTCTTGATCATATTAAGGTTACTACTTGGAATACGGTTTTTCACCAAGTAAAGCATGGACATTGCTTATTGTCTAATTGGTGTATTAACCCTACTACATGTATTGCTTCTTGGTCTAAATAGGATGCTCTTATCTCTGCTATTTCTATCTAATATCCTATTTGTAGAGCTGGTTTTCCTATATTTTCTTATGGTTTTGTTTCATATATAGGGGAAACCTTTGGTCTTTAAGTTGTATTCCTAGTTGAGTATCACTTGGATTCTATATCAATAATAACTGTTTTTGCTTCTTCAAAATTAAAAATTGCTATTAATAATTAACTTCTGGACACTAAGAGATCCCCTTGAAGTAGGATGTCCATCAAGTGAATTTTGGATGGTTACATGGAAATTCAAACTTGTGTCCATAATTTATTTGTTATCTTTGAAAGAAAGTTTCTATTATATCATTTTACCACTAAAAAAATTTGCCATTTATCAACCAAAAGATATGCAAATAAAGTCTTTGTCTAACAAATTAAATTATTAGAGTAGACATTATGGATCCACACTTAAAGTATGATGTATTTTATTAATAATTGATGTATTGATGACATAGGTCAATGTTTTATACCAGAATGGTCTATAAAAGTATCATATTTTTGTTGTAAAATCACAATGTTTGTACTAACATTTTAATTTTTATTACACATAGACTATTATAATGAAGGCTAATTTAATGTCAAACAGATAGTAAATGACATTTTTTTTATAGTAGTGTACAAGCTAAGAGCTTTAAATGAAGTACAAATATACTCTAAAGAGGTTAGTTTATGCACAAACCTTGATAACTTATTTTTCATTTGTATTGAAGTGTAATGAATTAATTGAATAATAGATTTTTTTTTTCTATTTTGAAGAATCTTGTATAAAAACTACTCATCCTGGTTTGAAAAGAACTACTTTGTAAATGTGCAACATACTGCTCAAACTAACTATTTACTCTTAAGAAATATATTTAAGAAATAAATCTCTATATCCACTATGCATAATATTTACTTATAACTCCAACTATATATATGAACAAGTTTGATAACTTTCTCTCCTAGAATTTATTTCATAATAAAACAATTGAATTAAGAAAATTTACTTATAATCTTATCTTGACTCAAAAAGGAAGAAAATAAATAAACATCAAATTCTCATTTTAAATTGGATTACATACCTTGTCAACCCTTTTACCACAACTTCGTGGTCTCAATTCAATGTCCCAATTTTTATTCAATTCATGTAGTGGTTTGGGGTGTCTTCCTCTTTTTAACCTTGAATTCTGTGTCGCAGATGGGGTTTCATTCTAATAATAATACAAAGGTATATAAGGTAAACATATTGATAAAAATGAAAATAGAGATTTGAAGTGTGCAATGATGTGTCCTTTTAGGACTGAAAATGTAACACCCTAAAAATTTACAACTCAATATAATAAATATTGTGTCTGTGTGCTCTGTGAGAATTTAATTAGTATTGAATTAATTACAATAGAAATCTGAATTTAATTGATTAAAAAAATAGATTATATTTATGTTATTTCATGTGACAAAATTTAGTGAAATTAAAATTTAATTAAAATCTAATTTTTATACTCTGAAATTATGCTGTGTAAAATTAGACAATAAATTTACACTGTAAATTAATTCTGTGTAGGATTAATTTGAATTACACAATGTTCTAGGTAATTAGCACAATACTCTATGTTAATTAGCTAGAAATTAACTATTTTTGGTAAAAGTAAAATTACCATTTTTGCTTAATCTCACTTTAACCATTTTTAAGCTAAAATTTAATTCAAAAATTCAAATCTCTTCCTTGCTCATTCTCTGCTGGTCCGTGGCACTCTCAAGGGGGAGTAGAAGAAATTTTCTCTCAACTCTCTCTTGCTCTCCATTGTTCCTCACCTCCAAAGCTTAGGTAATTTTTATCAAAATTTAATTTTGATTCCATGCATACAAGTGTTTAGAATTTCAAGCTCTATAATTGTATGGTTTAAAATTTTAATTTTGATACTTAGGGACTTAACGACTCTCTTAAGACTCATTCTCTTCATCTAATCCATTTTTCTTGAGCTACATTGAGGTATGGAGGAGTTTCCCCTTTAAACTTAATTTGATTAAATGCACCATTTTGTTCATGGTGGCTGCTGGCTGTTTGGAGTTTATTTTAATATTTTCGTGGACCTTTGTGATGAGTTAAGACCATGACTAACTGTTTTTATGCCTCTGGAATGCATACAAAAATTTTCAGAATTTATTGAGTTGATTTAGTATTTTTAATAGATTTATTTTTGAGTGCTATGAATCTGTTCAGCACACTGTTTCAAGTATTTGATCTAGTTTGGAGTGATATTTTCACAAAGTAAGACTACAAAACCTTGCTACTAGTTGTGAGTGATGTCCCTGAATTGTTTCAGATTTTACTTGGTAGATTTAGTATTTTAAAATAAATTCTCTTTTTGTTTCCAGACAATCTGCATTTCACGTTTAAATAGGAGAAAATTAGTTTTATTGTGAAATTTCATGTGGGAAAAGTATATGATGATAATTCACCTGTGTGGTGTACTGTAATTTTCTTAGAATTTATTAAGGTGCTTTACTATTTTTAGATGATATATTATTGTAAAAACTGATTTCTAACAACAGAGGAAGATAAATGGAAAAATGATATGTGGGGTAGGAATTAAATTCTGGGAAAAATATATGTTGTAAATTACTTGTTGTAGATGGTCCCCGTAAATTTTCACTGATTAATGATGAGTTTTACTATTTTTGAAATTTCCTATACTCTATTTTCAGTGTGCAGCCAGTTTTGGAAAATAAATTAAAAATCATATTTTTGGAGTGAAATTGGAGGAGCTAAATTTTTGTGTGAATGAATAATGTCTTTGCAAATTTCTATGCTATTCTAAATTGAAAAGATATGTCAGATAATTTTCGGAGTGTAGAATTTGGTCTATGTAGAATATTAGAGTTTGGTTAAATTAATTGCTTTAAGTATGTATATAATTGTTTTGGACTATGAATGAGTGGTTTTATCCCAAAGGGAAGACCTTTGGACTTTATCATTATATATTTGATTACTTGTGAATTTAATTTTTATTCTTGCTTTATTTATTATATTTACTTGACTTGACTTGGAGATCGGGAGGAATGTGATTCTCGCGCAATCTGTGTTGGAAATTTGAATGTGCATGTTGTGTTGTGTGTATTGAATGATATGAATGTGGGAAGGGGACAAATGGACTCTATGTGAGAGTGCATTTGTAGGCTAGAAAATGGATTCTGGCACTTAACTTTGATTTATTGTGAAAGCAATAAATAAACTTTTAAAAGAGTATGAATAATTATAATTATTTGGACTTAGTAAGTTTTAGGCACCTTGAGATGTGGGCATCAATTCTTAAACTTGGACTTAGAAAATAAACTAGGACCTTTGCTTGGAGTCGTGGACTAAAGAATAAAATTTAGCATAATACTTGAGAGAGGGTAAGGATTTACATAAAAATTAATAAAAATTGTTTAGAATCATGAATGGGTTCGTGATGGGATTAGTAGTGCATCTACTCTTGTATGTTTGTTTGTTTGTTTGTTTATGATGTGAATGGGAGGAGAAGGAGGAACCTTTTCCACTCCCAACGTGGTGAGGTCGTTTAGTACGACATAATGGCAATATAGGTGATGCAATGTTCGTGGAATGTGATTCTCCGTGATGGTTAGCTGTGGAAGAAAACTTGGAGAGGTTGTGTGGGGAGCTCCGACTGTGACTTGTGTTGTGAAGGATGGGATTTCTGTGTGATACGTGATGAGCTCATGATACTAAATTGATCGTCGTCTGGTACCTTTAATAGAGGAGTCCACACAAACCTATAAGGACAATCCCAATGGGGAGAGTCATTGAGGAGTCAGTCCTTAGAGATTGGATGACCACAAAGTGGTACCTGGGAAATGATCGCAGGCATGACCGACCTTGGGCGTAAGGGCCAAGTTGTGACATTGGGTCACATAACCGACTTGGCAACCTCGACTAAACGGAAGCCATTATCATGTTGGTGAGAGCCCCGTTATCATACCATGATGAGGGGGTACTCCCAATAACCATCCAACTTAAATGTGTAAGACCATTGAGTTTTGGGAGTTTCAGTAGCAACGGGCCAGAGATTGATGAATTAAGAATTAGTCAACAAGTGTGATTAGGGTCATGAGTGAGATCATAAGAGAACCATATTGTGTGGTTTGTTATGTGTATGTGACCGTGAGGTCGTTTATTTGTGGCTTGGTGGTGGGAGACTTACTCCATACACCTTTATTTTTCAGGTGCAGATGGAGCCACCGAGGGAGCCAGTGATCCACATAGCCATTAAGACCCTTAATGGCTACTGGGTCCATGACCCACTCGCTGAGGAGGACACATTCCATGGCGAGGTCTTGTACCTAAGTCTGCTACTAGGGAGATTGAGGACTCTGTGGAGGAGGATCTATCTGAGGATTCCTCTCCTAGATGTAGGATAGGTAGTTATGATCTTTTGCTTAGTCAGAGTAATTTAGGGAATACTTAATTGATCTATCTAGGTTTTATGTCTTTCTTGATCTATTCAGGGGAGGGTAGCTTATATATGGCATATGTACTAATGGTTATTTATTTCTGCCTTTTGATATACTTATACCTTATATCTCCAGTCTATATGTAGCAATGTATGTGGACCCTGACACAGTACTTTATCTGACATTAGCACTTATTATATTATGATGTATGTTCAGTAAATCATGTGTATGGTATTTTCTGTACTATGTCGTTAAATTGAACTTATGCGGATCTAGAAGTACATGATGATGACGTGCGTGAGGTATTTTGGATTTGAGTAAGAAAATTTGTTTTAATTAAATAAAAAGGATTTTCAAAAATACTCAACCAAAATTGATTACTTAAATGGTTTCATTATAATAAAATAAATATATTTTCTTACAATAAGCGTTGACATAGAAATATATGCGCACTCTAAATTAGGGTGTTACAGAAAATACATACCGTTGCTAGATGAGTGGAGACTTCTGACACAATTAGAGGAGATGTATTTTCTTGTCCCTGATGAAAAAAAGTGTGTAAATTTATGAATATATGTGAATATACAATTGAAGTTTATATAAGGTATATATGCTAGAAAAGATATTCATGAAAATAGACAAAGAAATTTAAAGTGTGCAAATTGATGGGGTGTCCTTTTAGGATTCCATGTATCATACGTGCAATTGTATCATAGTCCAGTTGGAACTCTTATATATGTTTGAGAATTGTTAATTGATTAGTTATTTTAAAATTTATAAGCTAGTTAGCCTATAAGTTAGTTAATTTGACATGTGAAATATTTCTATAAACCAGTCAAATAAAAAAATAGTTAGATAATTTGACATGTGAAATACACTCGTTTTTCTTGATAAAGTGTGAAAATATGTGATTAGATGATATATACAAGAAGTTTATAATGGAAAATTGAATTCTCTTTTGACAAAAAAGAAATTTTAAATTATATATATATATATATATATATATATATATATATATATATATATATATATATATATATACCTCATTTGTTGGGCTATCAACGGCATCACCACAATCAATGTAATAGTCAGTAGGAATGTAAGAGGATATTGGTGTTGCAGATATAGGTTCATCATCATTTAATCTTGAATGAGTCATCCTTAAGAGATGTTTGGAATTCCTCCTACATTAATGTAACACAGACAAGGAGATAGTTAAATTATCAAAAATTAATAATATATATGTACTCAGGATTTAGAAGAATTTGTGTTGTGAATTAAAAAACAAAATTCAACATATGATTGATCTCAAACTAAGCAAACAATGAATTGTATTAAATAGAAACATCTATTGGCTTTATCTGATTTCATCCATCTCACTATTCATTTATAATTGAATAATGTATTTTGATATGAAAAGATGGTGTGCCCGAAGAAGAGAGACTCATAAGTTGATTAATGGAGTTTATACACACACACACACATACACACATAATATAATCTAATAATTTATTAATTTTACATATATATTGATCAGCAAAGAGAATGAATTAAAAGAATATAAAGGATATCCCAACCCTTACAACAGTATAGAAACAACCACTACAAGGTTTTTAGGCAAATCATATGTTCCAAAACAGAGAAAAGAACAACCTATTAGAGTTGTGTTAATCAAAGTATAAGTTCTAATCGACCAAATATGTATGTAAGTATGTACGTATACTTTCACAACAAATTTTATACTATTTATATAAAACCATTCTCATATGTAAGCTCAAAGGTGAAGATATAAATATATTTCTTTTATATTTGTCACTAAATACCAGTCACAACCTTAGTTCACTAAAATGACCATATCTTGAGCGGCAAACTTTATTTTTTAGTGATTCCAAAGTCATTTGTTAGCTAACATCTAGGTGGTACATTTCTTATGAGGACAATAAGTCTAATCCATTCATTACTCTCATAAAAGAGGTCTAGGGATCCCACGCTCATCGCATAAACCCCCCACGCTTAGTGCCAGGAGGTCTGAGAACTACCATGCTTTCTGCCCCTTCCAAGCTTAGCACTAGAATTGATGCTTAGCATCGGTCTGTGATTATGCAAAATTTAGGTTTGCAATTTGTGCCTTTTGGGGCCACTCAGGGGCTCCCAATTCATTCTCAAACACCCAACACATAATTAAGATTCTACAATTGATTCCCAGCATGTTTTTAGTCTTTTCAAAGTAACAAACACAACCCTAACAACAATTCACCAATCAAACAATTATCCCTAAATCCCTAATTCTTCAAAGACATCAAAAGGGGGAAAAGCATACCATCAATCAAACACTCAAGATACATCAAGCAATTAATAAATTTGTGCTTTAGGGTGTTCACAACCCATCCAATTCATAAAATTAATAAAATTGGAACATAAATCCTATTAGGGTTTAGGGCTAACCCCTCTACCCATGGTTAATGGCACACCTACGAACAAGAGTTCCCTCCCCCCTACCTTGAATGATGAAAGTGTAGTAAGGTTGAAATGGTACTCCTCTAATTCACACTCAGCTTCAACAACTCTTCTTGAAGACCCTATGAGAGAGCTTATCGGTAAGAGAGGTAGAGAGAGAATATAGGAAAATAATTGGGTTGTACATTTACCTATACTTGCAATTTAAGCTCCTTGGAAAAGAGGAGTAAAACCATTTTCTACAGCTGGAAAAAAAATATGGGGTGGGACTTGAAGATTTAAAAGTCTTATCCCAATTTTAGATCTAGTGAACATTTTTTCTACTCTTCTTGGCTGAAGAAGATATTATAAAATATTCTATTTTTCTATCCTGTGCAACCTTGCACCTTACACAGGTTAAGACTCATTAATTATCCACTTTCAACCAATTCTTCATTAACTAATTAATTATGATTCTTTGAGAAAAGCAAATTTCTCTCTCCTATTTTATGAACTCACCTCAATGTAATCTCTCTGTTCCACTAAAATAATAATAATTAATAGTTTCTGATTATTTGTTTCATAAAATGCAGAAAGTAAAAAAAATTAATGATTTTAAATGATTTATATAAAAAAAAGTATTTTTATAATATTTGTATAAGTATAAATATTTTTATCTTTGTGTTATATTATAACTGGTTTTACAAGTTATAAAAAGTTATAATATAAAACCCGTGTTCGAGTTGCAAAATTATGGGTGAAATCCAAGTGCTAGATCTAATCAATATTTTTTTCCTAGTCTTCTTTATAATATATAATTATAACAAGGTAATTAATTTGTGAGTACTATCTAGATATAAAATGAAAATTTGTTGAAGAAATCAAGTAATTAAAATCGGTATAGTATAGTAATAAATCGAATTAAATATTTAGACAAATTAACTTTGAAGAAAATTTTCCTTAACAAAAGTGATTTTAAATGATTTTCCCGCCCAAAATAAGGGCACTCTAGACAATTATTTTTTAGTTTTTTATTTTTATTTATTTAATAAATCATATTAATTAATGAGATATTTAATAGAAAGTGAGTTTTAAATGCACAATTATTATTATTTATTGTGGGGAGGATAATGGGTTTTAATGACATTATTAATGAGTATTTGAATTCATGTATTTATTAATGGGTTATTATGCATTCATTTATTATATTTGTAAATTTTAATTTTTAAAACTAAAAATATCATAGTTAATTATTGCTTAATAAATTGTTCATATTATCTGGAGTGCACAAGTTTGATAGTGTTTCAAAAAATTATTACTCCCTCCATCCCATATAAGTGTCGTGTAAGAAGAAAAAATAAGTCTCAAAATAAGTGTCACTTTTAGTTTTTCAACGTAATATTAATTATTTTTATCACTTCTAGCTCTCTTAAGTGTCATTTTAGCTTTTCAATGTAATATTAACAAGGTTAGTTTCATAAAATTGCTACTCTCTTTCATCTATTTATTAACTTTTCTTAATCTTTGTAAAACTAACATAAGGATACACTTATTATGGGACGGAGAGAGTAATATATAATTTTTACAAATATCATATACTACCTCTATGTTCCTTATTAATTGTCAGATTCTTAAAATAAATTTGTTCCTGTTTATCTGTCATTTTCAAAGTTCAAGA
Organism: Pueraria montana var. lobata; assembly: GCA_026413185.1. Classification (NCBI taxonomy): domain Eukaryota; kingdom Viridiplantae; phylum Streptophyta; class Magnoliopsida; order Fabales; family Fabaceae; genus Pueraria; species Pueraria montana. The sequence continues at coordinate 63,414,325 of CM048650.1, read as the reverse complement.
TAACATTAATTACTCTTTTGACAATTATACCCTTACTTTATACCTAATCTTTAATTAATTTACCCTTAAGCATTTATTGTGGAATAGAAATGAAAAAGGATAAAATAGGAAATTCCACAACTATTTTATTAGGATCAAGAAAAATTATTACATTTCTTGGTTTCTACATAGAAACCTTAAAAGATAGATAAAAAGGAATGAAGGAAGTATATTCTATGTCCAACATAAAAAAATTCCGTGCATCACACGGGTACAAACACTAGTTATAAATTTTAAGAATGAAAGAAATAATCTTTTTTTTATTGCATCATTAAGATAAGAAATAGAAAGGAAAAAAATGAAACTAAAACACCTTAATGTGTGACAAGAACATATGGAAAAAATTTTAAACAAATTAATCAAATAACAGGATTGTATGTTTTGACACAATACTTGTATGTGTGACATGATGGATGAGAGGTTTTATGAGTAGGAGCAATGTACTTGTTAGGGCCTCTATCACTTTATAAGGGTTGAGGTACCTCTTGTAAATGCATATGATGAAAGCAAGACTAGTTGTCACCGTCTTCCCTTCATGCCAACCTTGGCATGTAAAGAAAATGTTAGTAAAATACTATTAAGTGTGAACTTTATTATTAATGATTTTTTGGCTTCTTTTTACAAAACATTTATTGTAAATATAAATATATGGATTATTTTTATAATATAATAAATGATAAGCAAATATAACTAAATCTGTAAACAGAAAATATTAATTAAATATTTGGAAACATTTAATTTTTAAGAATATTTATTGAAGTAATAATTATCAACATATATTATTATAATAAATAAAAATGAAATAAACAATCATTCCTCATAGAGAGAGTGTTAAAAAGAAGTGTCAATGTAAATTATAATATTGAACTTGTAAAACTAAGTAATGACATTATCGACCAATAGAACAAAAAATATTTATAAAAAAGGTATTTGCTGTATTAAAAACCTAATAATTATTAAATAATAAATATTTTAATTGACCAAAAGCATTTGTCAAAATATATCAAGTAGGGATGATAAAAAAAAGATCTATATCCATGGATACCCACAGGTAAAATCTACTATGGATTGCAAATGGATAATTTAATGGATACCCATTTATTAACTGTGCGAGGGTGGGTAGTAACGTACATACTTTGAAATTTTATATAAAGTAAATTACTCTGATCTATTTTTAGTATAGATATATGTTTTAAAATTATTTATTTTGTATAAATATACGTTAAATATTAGACTTAGAGCCATACTTAGAAAATCATCAGATACTTTCTAAGATCTACAAAGCTGCCTTAAGTATAATTCCAACCTCATCCCAACTCAAGTTTCACCCAAATTCTTAAAGCCTCCCGATCACATAAACACTCTGAGATCCACTCATACATCAGAAGAAGCTTCACATTTTTTTAAATAGTTAAATTACCTCCAAAACTCTACATTTAGTAATACCTAAATTCCCACCCAACTCATTCAATAACACCCCTTTCTAGCTACCAAGTCCCAACATTCAACATTCCAACCATCTCCCAAACCACATCCTCATCCTTTCAATTCAACACCAGCATTAAAATAAATGCTTCAAATTCTTCAATTCAGCAAAACAACACACACATTTCAAACAAAAACAAAAACAAGTGAAGTAAAAAAAAAATAGAACTTGAAGAATTGATAAGAACTAGGGTTGGATATCTCCGGACACCTCATCACGAGGTTTTGCATCTGTGGCAGAAGCGTGATGATGTGGCAGAGACTTGCTTGATTTGTCAGTTGAAAGGCCATGTCCAACACTTTCAACCTAGATTTGGCAGTTTTTATTTTTGTTTGATGGTTGCAAGAAGGGTTTGTGAGTTCTTGTAGGCCATTTATCGAGGTCAATGGATGTCATTTAAAGATAAAATATGCAGGCCAGTTATTTATTGGTTAGAGTGGGCAGAGATCCAAGAGACTAGTACTTTCCAATGGCATTTGTTGTTGCTGAGTCAGAAACCAAAGAATCATGGAGATGCATGGTTCTTGCAATTGTTAATGGAGGATATAAGAGATGAAAAAAATGGGTCTTTATATCAAACCCATCAACCCAATACTTCGACTGAGTTGACAACCGGTCCAATTTTTAAAACATCGGATAATAATGGCCAAGGTTAAAGCACATGATATGGTAAACCTCACCCCAACCAAAAGTTACATGAAAGTAATTCGGGGAAGGCCCAATGTGTAGACATAATAATAAGATTGGTTCCTAGACTAATGCTGAATCAAAAGGTGCAGTTGAATTTTAATATCTATGCTTATAGATCTAATTCAGCTACCATATGTGAGTTAAGGTTGAACTAGATCAAATATATATGTCCATGGATTGATCGATTCGACCCTACCTCTACAATCTATGTCCCTAATCTTAATTTAATCCAACATCCCCTCACATAACATCCTTTAATTTTTCATAATAACATTGTGTTTCGGGACTTTCCTTTTAATTTCAATGGTACTTTAGATTTAATAAAAGTTAGATCGAGCACTTGGTTTAATGTAAAGATGAACAATGTTCAATATTCTTTTTCTAATTTTTGTATTGATCCTAACTAGCTTGTCTTTACTTAGCACTTTGATTTAGCATTGTAAGTATGTCTTTGGGTTAGAATACTTATTGTACTCTATTCATAATATTTTGCTATTTTAAGAAAATAATGTAATGTAACATGAATGACATTCTACTAAAAAATAATGTAATGTAATATGAGTGAGATTCTGCTCAACTGAAGTTTATAAAAATGGAAGAATTAATTTGATAAAAAAGAAAATTTTAATTTAAAAATGAAATATACTTCTTTTGTTGGTGCCTGATGACATCATTATAATCCATGTCATCAAAATTAATAAAAAAATTAATATTGGTTCTGTATAAATTGTTTCAGCATGCATATGTTCTCTTCAACAGAGATGTTTGGAATTCCTCCCATTTCAACATAACACAAACAATGGGATTGTTAAATTGCTCATGTTCTCTCATAAAATTTGGTAATATATATATATATATATATATATATATATATATATATATATATGTACTCAACATATATAGAATGCAAGATTTATGTTGTGAGTTAGAAAAACTCCAACTTAAGATTGATGTATTTCAAACTAAAAACATAATGAATTATATCATATGGAAATATCTATTGACTGTAATAATAGTAGAAACACGTTAAAGATATAAAACCAATCTTATTTGTATGTATACTTTCACAACAATTTCTATACTATCCATAATTTCATATAAAGAACAAGCTCTTTTTAAAACCTAAGCTCTAAGGTGAAGATACATATTTTATCTTTATAATTGTCACTAGACACCATTCACGAAGAGGACATTGTATGGAGAAGCTGCAAGTCTTGAATCCCAAGAGGATATCAAATGATGTCACAAATACAACATACTACATAAGGAGGTTAATCACGACTAGTATACATATTGGATGTAGTCACTGAAGGAATAGAAGATGAATAGAATTGGGACTCTGAAGAAGTTTAATTACTGGTTTAACATTTGGAAACAAGCTTATACCTCATTGTAAATTAAACTCCTTGGCAAAGAAAAGTAAAACCCTATGCTATAGTTGGAAAAAATATGGGGTGAAGATTTACATGTGTTATCCAAGTGGTAGTTCTAATGAATATTTTTCCTACTCTTATTTGGTGAAGAGGATATTATAATATAATTCAGTATAAAAAAAATTAATGATTATTTTTTCTTTCTATTGTTAGTTTAGTTCAATATAATTCACTGTATAAGGAACAGAAGAAATCATTTGGTGCCCTACCCCTGACAAAAGACAATAAATATAAATTTAAAGGATGCTGCTGCTATGGGTGCTTTCACCAGTTAGTTTCTTTGCTGAGCTGTATGGTGCAATTATAGCTATGGAAACTGCTTTTACTAAAGGGTGGACAAAATTATGGTTGGAGTGTGACTCCAAATTGGTGGTGGAGGCTTTCGATAATTCAAAACTAGTTCCTTGGAAGCTGCAGACCAGATGGTTAAACTGCTTGGATAGGCTGCAATGTATCAACATAAGAGTTTCTTATATATTCCGGGAAGGAAACAAATGTGAAGATAAACTTGCTAATTATGGGGTAGATAATCAAGGATCGTTTTGGTGGAACACCATCCCTGCTTTTTGTTGAGAAGATTTTCATAGAAATAGATTAGATTTACCTGAGTACAGAATTTGTACAGTTTTGACATGGGTTTTGGTTTGTTCCCCTTTTTTTTATCTTAATAAATTGAGGTACATGGCAAATGGTTGATAGGGTCTAGGGTGCTAATATAATTGGGATGCTTCTCCCTATTGTGATGCTTTGCATACCTTTTTCAAAAAAATAAAAATAAAAAATCATAGCTCCAAACACATGAACAATGGTAATATTCATAGATACCTAAAACTAAGGAAGCATCTGATGGACAAGTTAGAATAAAACACAACTGGATTATGTTATCTTTGGTATACTTAAAAAAAATACAACGAGACAAAACTAAAAATTAATACATTTTAATTCCATTGAAAAGGATGAAATCAAGAATAATCAAATGAAATAAACTAATTCACTCTGTTCTACTTGTGTGATAAAAACTACTTACGAGATGATTGCTAGAAACCAAAATTGAACCTAAATTTATAATCAAAAACACTTTTCCTTCCTTTTTTTTTTTTTTTACAAAAACACTTTTCCTAAAAGTTAAAACTGACCCAAATATTAGTGATGGATTTTGTTAGGAAGCTGCACCTCGTTGAAAAGAAAGTGAACATCCAAAGTTATGCTCATTAATATTCTCTTATTTGGGCCGGCGGTCACTTTATAATTCCCTTGAGAAGTCATTTCTTCTACTCGAACTTCAATCTCTACCAAACACATATGATTAATATATGTTTAACAACTTACTTGCCCACTATATATAAAAAATGGTTAGTTAGGTTCCTATATAATGGAAGACCAATAGAAGATATGCAACAATTAATATATACTTTAAGACCCTAACATGTACTAGCGATTTGTATTGGAATGTAAGTGTGTGAATACAAAGTCTCGTATTGAGTAGGAATGTGCATTTTGAGCAACATGTAAGTGAGAAAAACTCAGAAACTCAATGGCTTACGATTTTGGATTAAATGTTGTGTTAAGGTCATTTGTATGGTTTAATTTACTTTTTAATATACAATTTAATATATATATATATATATATAAATATATTCATGTAGAATTTGATGTTGATATTATATATATAGTAATGATTTGCGAACATACACTCACTTGTTTTTTAGTTGGAATACATTAAGTTATAACTAGTGATTATCCTAAAATACACCAATGTTGTTGTTTGCTAGTGTACTCTAACTAAAAAATAAATGAGAGTATATTAGCAAATGTTAACATACTCCAACTAAAAAGTAAGTGGGTATATAATAGCAAAACCCTTTTCATATATAGTATGAAAAAAATTTCTTATTTAATTAAGATTTTACAAAATTACTTTATAAAAAATAATTTAAAAAATAAAAAATAAAATGTATATCAATATAATATACAGAAATTGGTACAAATAGATATGAAATTTTATCAAATTCTATATATTATACTAACATACATTTTAATTTTTACATCTCAACTATTTTTATAAAGTAATTTTTATAAAATCTATGTGTATATACGTAACAAGACTTTCGAAGAAATAACACTAATGTAGTATTTAATGCTATTAATATAATACTTATACAAATATATAAATAAGTACATTTTTTTGCAATATAGTATGACATAGTTTTGCTATTTAATTGATATTTTATAAAAAAGTAGTTACAAAATATGTTTTTTTGAAAAAAAAAATAATTGTTATTAATATATTACTTATACAAATATATTAAGACTTGAAAACAATTGTTAATGTAGCATTTAATGTTATTAATATAATATTTATTCAAAATATAAGTAAAAAAAATTGTATATAGCATGACACAATTTTGTTATTTAATAAAGGTTTAACAAAAATTAATTTATAAAAAATAATTTTCAAAATAAAAAAATATGTATATCAATATATTATACAAAAATTGGTACAAATATACATTTTAATATTTACATCTAAATTATTTTTTGTAAAGTATTTTTTATAAAATCTATGTGTATACAATTAACTAGACTTTAGAAGAAATAACACTAATGTAGCATTTAATGTTATTAATATAATGCTTATACTAATATATAAATAAGTACATTTTTTTACTGTATAGTATGACATAGTTTTGCTATTTAATTTAGATTTTATAAAAATTAGTTACAAAATATTTTTTTGAAAAAAATAATTAATTGTTATTAATATAATACTTAAGCAAATATATTAAGACTTGAAAAGAAATTTTAATATAGCATTTAATGTCATTAAAATAATATTTATTCAAAATATAAATAAATAATTGTTATTATAAGGCATGACACAATTTTGCAATTTAATTAAGGTTTAACAAAAATTACTTTATAAAAAATAATTTAAAAATAAAAAATAAAATGTATATCAATATAATATACAAAAATTGGTACAAATAGATATGAAATGTTATCAATTTCTATATACTATAATAATATACATTTTAATTTTTACATCTAAATTATTTTTTATAAAGTAATTTTTATAAAATCTATGTGTATACAAGTAGCTAGACTTTAGAAGAAATAACATTAATGTAGCATTTAATGCTATTAATATAATACTCATGCAAATATATAAATAAGTACATTTTTTTACTATATAGTATGACATAGTTTTGCTATTCAATTGAGATTTTTTAAAAGTTACAAAATATGTTTTTTGAAAAAATAATTAATTGCTATTCATATAATACTTATACAAATATTTTAAGACTTGAAAAGAAATGTTAATATGGCACTTAATGTCATTAATATAATATTAATTCAAAATATAAATAAATATTTTTTCTTATATAGCATGGAACAAATTTGCTATTTAATTAAGGTTTTACAAAAAATTACTTTATAAAAAATAATATATATATATATATATATATATATATATCAGTATAATATACAAAAAATTGGTACAAAAAGATATGAAAAGTTATGGATTTCTATATATTATAATAATATACATTTTAATTTCTACTTCTATATTATTTTTTATAAAGTAATATTTATAAAATCTATGTGTATACAAGTAACTAGACTTTAGAAGAAATAACATTAATGTAGCATTTAATGCTAATAATATAATACTTATACAAATATATAAATAAGTACATTTTTTTACTATATAGTATGACATAGTTTTGCTATTTAATTGAGATTTTATAAAAATTAGTTAAAAATTATATGTTTCTTGAAAAAATACTTAATTGCTATTAATTTAATACTTATACAAATATATTAAGACTTGAAAATAAATGCTAATATAGCATTTAATGTCATTAATATAATATTTATTTAAAATATAAATAAATATTTTTTCTTATACAACATGACACAATTTTGCTATTTAATTAACTTTTACAAAAATTACTTTATAAAAAATAATTTAAAAAATAAAAAATAAAATGTATAACATTATAATATACAGAAATTGGTACAAATTGATATGAAATGTTATCAATTTCTATATATTATACTAATACAAATTTTAATTTTTACATCTAAATTATTTTATATAAAGTAATTCTTATAAAATCTATGTGTATATTGTAATGACCCATCTTCGTTACAGATTTGTTATACTAAAACTTTTTGTTAAATATTATCATATGAAACTACATAGAAATTTTTTTTCACATTTAACACATATATATGTACATCATCACATCATAAAAGTGTTAGGTCTGGCTTTACAAAACTTAAATATATAAATATGTACATACAATACCAAAGTAGTCCTCTTGTAGAGAACATTCATCACAACCTAAGTATTTATACATATGTCCTAAGCTGGTCCCCATACTATGTACATATATACTAGAACATATTCAAAAAGTGGGATCTCATCCCATCTTTAAGATCTACATCCGCTTCAGTCATGAGCGGCCTGAGAACCTGCAACATCACCACTATCTGCTCCCGTGCCAACCACATGATCATTGCAGTAAAACAACACAAACACAAAAATGCAAGGGTAAGCTTATTTATAAAAAGAAGGATATGATTTGATCACACAACAATACATACATCAATCTTATATACAATTTTCTTTATGCAATGTCTTGCTGACTCGACTCCATGGAGATTTCTACAACTTTTGGGCGGTCCCCATAGGCCCCATCCCCTACCATGGTCTCACCTTTGACCATTCAGGGAGTCCCTTGAGCTACCATGTGGAGGAAGTGTGGATTTAATCAAATATAGACAAGTGTGGGTATTGGCTTACCTCTGCAAGGTTTGCAAAACCTTACATCTATAGGAATTCGCCCACCGTTAGCCACCACGAAAACCTCCGGCACTAGGTTGAGAGCCTACCTAGCACCCTCAACTTACGTGCCTACCCGTATGCAATGTCATGTATACATCATATAGGAATGTGCACATACAACCAACTACATAATACACACCAAGCATACAAACATTCATAACTTTCATTACTACAAGTTCATCATGTTATAAATTCACCATTTATATTTCTTCACACTTAAGAACCCATCTAGAAGTTCTACAAGCATGGTAAAACATTCAACACCATGAATCCTTACAATTACCACACCAAAAATCCTTATGAATAATGAATTTTATAACAATAATAGAAAACCAACTTTACTTCTTCCATTTAATTCATAAAACAATTATATATACACTTGGAATTGGCTAGAAAACTCTCAAGATAACATTCAAGGTGAAACCAAAAATTCTGCCTTAATTTAGCTTAAGCTAGAAAATTTAGCTTTAGCTAGAAATTTAGCTTCAGCTCAAAATTTTAGCTTGAGCTAAATTTGGGCATAACCAATTTTGTCAAAATTTAGCTTGAGCTAAAATTTTTAGCTTAAGCTAAATTTGTGCAAACTTAATAAATTGTGCAGACCCAATCTCATAAAAATTTAGCTTGAGCTAAAATTTTTAGCTTAAGCTAAAACTACAAATTCCGCACTATAATTTCTTCTCAAATCCGAGCTTTTGACACCATTAATGGTTACCTAAATGATTCAATGGACCATAAATGATTCATCAATTATTCCTACTACTCCTAAACACCGAACCAACATTAAACAACTCATTAATCATGTAAATTTAAGAAAAATCCCAAATTCCCAAATGTTGGGGTTCAAGATTCCAACCCCCAAAACAACCACAATAAAGCAAAATCAAGAAGAGAAAAGGAAGGAATGATGAAAAGGAAACATTTTAACATTCAAAAACCATACAAATCATAGAGTCAATCAAGGTTTTAGCTTCCCTTACTCTAAAATTGTGAGATTTCCTTGAGAGGGATTTCAAGAGAGAAACTTTGTGGCTTTTGAGTGATTTTTCCTCAACTTATGCTATGGAACCAACTAGAAGAAACCTAAACCAACACCAAAACAAGCTTCAATCAAATTTTAACCCACCAACCAAGATTCTACATGAGACCCATTTCATGTCTACTTGGTGGGAGAAGGAAAATGAATTTAAGAGACCAAAGGAGAAGAGGAGGGGTGCTTACCAACTAGAAATCAATCAAAGGAAGCTCTAGGAATCCAAATATTAAAGTTTTCTTATAGAGAATTCCCACAACTCAAGCTCTTGAGACAAGAAGGAGGATATGCTTAGGAAGGAAGAAAAGAAAATGAACGTGAGAAGGGAGAAGAAGAAATCCTTCTACATTTAAACTTGGGAGGAATTTGAAATTTTACTTTTCACACCTATGCTTCCTCTAAGAACACCCCCCTTCTCTTTTTTTCTCTACAATTTACGAAACTCACGTAAAAATCTCAAAACTCTCACAATAACACTATGGTACATAACAAAACATAGAACTTAAGTTAATTATTATATTAATTAACATAATTTAAATTTAATTTGCTCTTGCATTTATTAATCAAACACTTAATCATACAATTAGGAAAACTACAACGTTACATATATATGTAACTAGACTTTAGAAGAAATAGCACTAATGTAGTATTTAATGCTATTAATATAATACTTATACAAATATAATAATAAGTACATTTTTTTACTATATAGTATGACACAATTTTTCTATTGAATTGAGATTTTATACAAATCAGTTGCAAAATATGTTTTTTGAAAAAATAATTAATTGTTATTAATATAATACTTTTTCAAATATATTAAGACTTGAAAAGAAATGTTAATATAGCATTTAATGTCATTAATATAAAATTTATTCAAAATATAAATAAATAATTTTTCTTATATAGCATGACACAATTTTACTATTTAATTAAGGTTTTACAAAAATTACTTTATAAAAAATAAAAAATAAAATGTATATCATTGTAATATACAGAAATTGGTACAAATTGATATGAAATATTATCAATTTCTATATATTATACTAATATACATTTTAATTTTTACATCTAAATTATTTTTTATAATGTATTTTTTATAAAATCTATGTTTATATAAGTAACTAGATTTTAGAAGAAATAACACTAATGTAGTATTTAATGCTATTAATGTAATACACTTATACAAATATATAAATAAGTACATTTTTTTACTATTTATTATGTCATAGTTTTGCTATTTAATTGAGATTTTTTTTTAAATTAGTTACAAAATATGTTTTTTGAAATAATAATTAATTGCTATTAATATAATACTCAGACAAATATATTAAGACTTCAAAAGAAATGTTAATACAGCATTTAATGTCATTAATATAATATTTATTCAAAATAAAAATAAATAATTTTTCTTATATAGTTTGACACAATTTTGATATTTAATTAAGATTTTACAGAAATTACTTTATAAAAAATAATTTAAAAAATAAAAAATAAAATGTATATCAATATAATATACAGAAATTGGTACAAATATATATATGAATTGTTATCAATTTCTATATATTATACTAATATACATTTTAATTTTTACATCTAAATTATTTTTTATAAAGTAAGTTTTATAAAATCTATGTGTATACAAGTAACTAGACTTTTTGCAGTAAAAAAAAAAAGTAACTAGACTTTAGAAGAAATAATATTAATGTAGTATTTAATGTTATTAATTTAATACTTATACAAATATATAGATAAGTACATTTTCTTACTATATAGTATGACATAGTTTTGCTATTTAATTGAGATTTTATAAAAATTAGTTACAAAATATGTTTTTTTTTTAAATATTAATTGTTATTAATATAATACTTGTACAAATATATTAAGACTTGAAAAGAAATGTGAATATAGCATTTAATGTCATTAATACAGTATTTATTCAAAATATAAACAAATAATTTTTCTTATATAGCATGACACAATTTTGTTATTTAATTTAGTTTTCAAAAAATTTTGTTTACAAATGATACATATACATTTTTTAATGTATGCTAAAATATTATATATATATATATATATATATATATATTTATATATGTGTGTGTGTGTGTGTGTGTGTGTGTGTGTGTGTGTATTATTAATATGATTTGATATATATTTATCAATTTCTATAATTGTATTAGTATATAGGATTTTTTTTATTTTTTTAAAACTTATTTTATAAGCTATTTTCAAAATATTAATTAATTAACATAATTGTGTCACACTACGTAAGAAAAAATCTATTTATTTATATATTTGACTAAATATTACATTAATAACATTAAATGCTAAATAATATTTCTTATCAAGTTTAATTTACTTATATTTACTTTATAACTTATTTAAACTAAGTTTAAAATTTAAAATTCTTTTAATTATGACTTATCTGAATTATATATGACTAAATAAATTATTTTAATTATAAAAATAAATGAAAATGGGAAAAATCACAGTTTTACCATTCTCTAATCAATTTTTACTGTATTATCTATAATTAATTAAATAAATTCAAAAAATTATTTTGTATCTGTCTTAAAAATATACATTAACATGAAATTAAATTATTTTTTTCATTATTAAGTAACCAAAATTAGTTTAGACTAGGCTTTTTTGTGTTCAATTTTTTATCTAAGTCCACCAACTCCAAACTAATTACTTTTAACTCTTATATCTAAGTTAATACTATTGCATAGGTAGGAAAAATCAATTAAGCACAAGAATGGTCAAAGTAAATGAACACATCAATTGGTTATTTTAAATTTGATTTCGTACCCTATCAATCCTTCTACCTCTCACTTTTTAGGTTGCATGAGCCAATTTGAAGACCAAACATGGCAGACTTTTTGGTGGTTTTCTTTTCTTGAAGTTGATTTCCTAGATGCTCTTCCATTCTTAGTGGACTATATATAACACAAAGAATATATAAAATTCATACTGTTGAAACTAAAGACAAAAATCAATACAGAGATTAAGTGTACAAATATATAATTGGATAAGAATATACAATTAATTAATAATGAAACTATTGAAGTCTATGTGTTCATGAAAGAAATTAAAATTTTAAAATGAAATATAAATTGCCTTCTCTTTTGGGGTACTATTCATAACTAGAACTTCATTAGGGAAAAACGTAATTTAAAATAGAGTGGAAAAATGGAAATTCAAATCCTTATTGTTTGTATCAAGTCTTTTTGGAAACTATTTGATCCTAAGGATAGACTCCCAATTGGACTAACAATGAGTCTTTTTTGCTTATAGGGAACACAGATGAGCTTTTGTTTTGGAGGGAGCTATTATTTATTGTGCAAGAACTTGCTAATTTTCTGAAAAATCATTTTATCTAATATATGGCCAATGAATCTCTCTTATTAGATTGCCAAAGGACCGGATCCAAATGCAAAATTAATTCTACCTAGACGGCATGAGCCAAAATAAAAAAGTCTATGGCAAAAATACAGATGAAAATTCATTATATATAACAAATCTCAAATTAAATAATACCAAGTGACATAACAATGATTATTACCCAAAAGCAAAATAACATTCAAATGAATTAAACATAACTAAAGAATTGTTATTGAAAACAAACATCACAAGTGTAACTCTACACAGTGGTGACTTCTCCAAATAAATCACAAACTTCTTTTACTTTAATAAAAAGATTATTCCATGTTATTTCATCTTTATGATGTTGTTAGGTAAAGATAAAAATGTTGTTTTATAATAGACTTAAGATGTTATTAGTTTGTTTTTAGAATTAGGATATTGTTGAATTTTCTGTATACTTTAGTTCTATATATGGAGGTTAACATAAAAAAATTTAAGTGGCCTTTTGCATAACATATATGTTCTTCTTTTTTAAAGTTGTTTGTCGGTGTTATAATAAAAAATAAAATAGATAGCATGTTCTCACAAGCTTTATCCAATCAAGACTTTCTAGGAGATAACCCACTTTTGCATTTTTTGAAGTTTCTGTTATGGTCAAAATTAACAAAGGAGACTAAACTAGTACAGGTTGGGAGAGTACCAAACAGCAACTTGAGTCATATATGTAAATGGAGTACTTTTCCATCTCAACTCACAAATTTAATCTAACAAACAATTTCTAGGTTGAGCTATATACTAACTTAGAAGTTCATACATTAACTACAACTCACTAATCACCATTATATATATCTCTAGTAGCAATTAAACCAAACATTCCCATCCCACTTAACCTCTTTGTAGCCAAAAATGAAAAAAAAAAAAAAAAAAAGGAAAATTGGCGCATATATGAAAATTGACTTGAGAATCAAATAATCCTGGTAATCATTTTTATCCCCTAAAATTAGTGCTACCAAAAAATTTACTAAATAAATTAAGAACCTATCGCCTGATACATAGAAATTAGCATAGTTTTTTTTTTAATTTCGAAGTATACCAAACTACTGAACAATTACTGAACAAGAAAAGACTTAGGGTTTTTCGTAGAGTTATATATCTGAATTGTACATAAATGATTTCTAGAAAATATTTTGCCCAGTCAAATCACATAATAATCATTATTTGAAGGTCAAATAGGTGAACAAAGAACAGTAAATTCACCCAAAATATAAGAAATAGAATAATATGAAACCCTAACACCTTGATGTGTGACGAGAACAAATGGAAATTTTTTAAACAAATCAAATACTTGGACTTCGTTACCTCCTTTGGGGAAATCTGAAAATTTGAATTGGATTTCATGGCAGCCATGGAAGTCTGCTGCTAAACAAAACTAAGAGAATGAAAAAAAAATGGATGAAAATTCTTAGGTGAATGAGATTGTTAGGATATAATCTTGCAGTATGTTTGAGGGGGCTGAAGTATTATAGCAGTTAAATGATGAGGGTTGTTTGTTTTGACAAGATCCTTGTACGAGTTTGTATGATGGATGGAAGGTTTTTTGAGTATGTACTTGACAGTGTGCCTTTTTATAAGGATTGAGGTACCTCTTCTACCCCTATTTAATATATTTTCATCTTTGACTAATAAAAAAAATACACTGTATGTAGCCTTGACCATTGGTCTGCAAACACTTTTTTATAAATTAGTTAATTAATTAATTAAATATAATATATATTTTTATCTTTGACTAATCAAATAAATTTAATTAATTAAATTAAATATTTAGACATGTGAACTGTTTCAATAAAATTTTAAATATATATTGTTATAATAATTAAAATATAAAAAATTTATGAAATAAATTAAGAACCTATCACCTAATACATAGAAATTAGCATTTTTTTTTTAATTTGAAAGAATACCAAACTACTGAACAATTACCAAACAAGAAAAGACTTAGTGTTTTCCGTAGAGTTATATATCTGAATTGTACATAAATGATTTCTAGAAAATATTTTACCAAGTCAAATAACTTGATAATCACTATTTGAATGTCAAATAGGTGAACAAAGAACAGTAAATTCACCCAAAAAATAAGAAATAGAATAACATGAAACCCTAACACCTTGATGTGTGATGAGAACAAATGGAAATTTTTTAAACAAATCAAATACTTGGACTTCGTTACCTCCTTTGGGGAAATCTGAAATTTTGAATTGGATTTCATGGCAGCCATGGAAGTCTGCTGCTAAACAAAACTAAGAGAATGAAAAAAAATGGTTGAAAATTCTTAGGTGAATGAGGTTGATAGGATATAATCTTGCAGTATGTCTGAGGGGGGCTGCAGTATTATAGCAGTTAAATGATGAGGGTTGTTTGTTTTGACAGGATCCTTGTATGAGTTTGTATGATGGATGGAAGGTTTTTTGAGTACGTACTAGACAGTGCGCCTTTTTGTAAGGGTTAAGGTACCTCTTCTACCCCTATTTAAAACATTTTCATCTTTGACTGATAAAATAAAATACACTGCATATGGCCTTGACCATTGGTCTGCAAACACTTTTTTATAAATTAATTAATTAAATATAATATTTTTTCTTTGACTGATAAAAAATATTTAATTAATTAAATTAAATATTTAGACATGTGAACTGCTTCAACAAAATTTTAAATATATATTTTTATAATAATTAAAATATAAATATCAATATTTCTATCTTTGTGTAAAACAACACAACGGTTGAAAACAAGTTGTAATGCTCCTTTGTGTTAAGAATAAAACAAATAAGCTTTTTTAATTCCATCCTCAAAAGATAATTACTTAGTTTTCTAACATTAATTAATCTGAAAATCCTACCAAGATTTGATTATATTTATTATAACAGAATAATTTTATATCATCCATTTAACTTTTTGTAATAAATCTTACCAAGTCTTTTAACAATTTTTTTTAAAGTTAAATATAAATATGAATAAACTTAATAAATCCCCGTTGTGTCTAATAATAAGCAAAAAAAAAAGTATTAAGCTCTTAAACAAATAATATAATTTTAACCAAAAACCAAATACTATAATTTAAATGCTAACTTGATTTGAACATATTAATTGCATAAATATAATTTACTGTTCTCACTATGAATTTTCTTGATAATTCCTTTTAATAAATCATTTGGAAAATAAAATATTCATTATAAATAAACGTGTTGACTTTCCAATATCATAAATAATAAATGAGTAAAAGTGTATTTATAGAAAGAAAAGTCTTATAAAGAAATTAAATATTTAGGAACATTTAAATTTTAAAAATATTTTAGCTAAGTAATATGTTTTACAATACATTATTATAAATATTAAGAATAAAAGGAATAATATTTTTCAATTCCATCCTAAAAAATAAATACTAAGTTTTCTAACATAAATTAATCTGAAAATCCAACCAAGATTTGAATATATTTATTACAACAGAATAATTTTTTGCAATCCATTTAACTTTTTTTTAATAAATCCTAACAAGTCTTTTAATAAATTTTTTCAAAAGTAAAATATAAATATGAATAAACTTAATAATTTTTAATATATAAGGTCATATAAGATTAACGAATAAAAATATGTTTTTTTATCAAATGTATAGAGGTCATAATATGTTAGGGCGCCCAACAAGGGCTTATGGTAGGATTTGATATTGAAATTAAGATTTTTTGCAAAACTTTTTTTAAAGATTCCACTATTTTTTTTTTTTGGGAAAAAATTCTTTTTGGACAAAGGTTCCTATTATAACTTTTCTTTAAATTATTATATCACTATTTTTTTTTTTAGATTATAGTCTTATTATATAAATTTGACAGCCAGTACCAACAACTATTTTCTCAGTGGATTTGACAACTTAATTAATTCATAAGAACCCAATGAATATTTGACAATTAATTTATTTTATAATTTATTGAAGAGTGACTAAAGTCACATATTTTCAAAAGTTACAGGACTAAATTCATCAATTTAAAAGTACAAGAATCAAAACCAACTTTAAGTCAAAGTAGAGACAAAACACTTTTTTCCCTTTATTGAAATATTTCTTTGTTTAATTATTTTTACTTTCTCTTAGTTATATCATATACATTTTATTTATAAACCTGCGCAACACATGGGTCAATGTCTAGTTTCTGATTAATAATTGAAACACGGTTGCTCTGATCCCGAGGACGTAGGTGCATTGTTGAACCATGTTTTGCCATGTGTGTTTTTATTCTAGTTTATTTAGATTTCGGTTGTGTGTTGCTAACACTATTAGTATTTCGCCTTCTGTTATACCAGATTTGACATTGGTATACTTTTCTTAACAAGTTGACTTATGTGTAATTCCTAATTAAGTTATGATTTCATTGATAACATGGTTCTTTGTTGTTGGCCAAGGGATATTGAATGACATTATAAATATTATATAAGTTAAAATTATAATAATTTTAAAATTGTTATATAAGTAAAAATTACTAAATTATATTTTTGTAATTTAAAAAATTGTTACTATGTTAAAATTATAATTTTTTTATTAAAGGATAAATTTATTCATTTTCCTTCCTAAACCATTTTTTTTTATTTTTAACAACTTCAATTACATATTTCAATTAATATATTGAATAAAATATCGACTTAAATCAATTTAAAAATTATTTGTTATGATAATTATATAAGTCATATAAAAAACTAAATCCAACTAAATTATACTTATAATATTATTAAATATTTCTATGAATTGTTAGTATTATTATTAATATTGACAAAATCTATGTGTAATTTTTTTTATGTTTTTGGTGTTATTATTATTCTCACATATCAGTACAAAATTTGTTTATTAGTACAAAGATTATCTTTCCTATTAATTCAAATTTCAACATTTTATAAATATCAAAATATCAATACTATAATTGAATAATAGTTTACCTTAAATCAAATCAAATTCTATTTTTTTTTTTTTTTGAAAAGCAAAGAGCAAAAATTTATTAAAGGAAATTCTAGTTAAAGTGATTCATACCTAAAATATCACAATTAAAATAGAATTAATGTGCATGGAGGGGCAACAAAAACATCTTTGAATGCAGCAAGGTACTAAGTTCATTAGAGATAATATTTTTTTGATTCATTTATTAAAGATAATATGCACTAGACTGTTGGTAGCAAGGTTGTTAAAATCAAGATTTTACTTGGGATCGAAAGGGAGTTGAAAACTCGTAACTCAAATCATAAAATCTTACATCCCTACCTAAAATACTAATATATAATACATATACATAAAAAAAAATACATTGATAAAGAAAATAACTTATAAATCACAACATTAAATAACCTCATGTCACAATTTTTAAACTTTACACTTTATTTGTTTTTTTTTTTTCTGGAAAAGTATACACTTTACTTGTTTAAGAAATAATAGAGAAAAAGAGGTTAGGCAACAACCAATATAACCTACGAGTATTAAGAACATGTAAGTACATTGGTTATTTGTTTTGTAAATACTACCAAGTCCTTAAACTAGAAACTCAAGAAATATGATCATTCTAGGGGCAACAAAAAAACTGGCAAAACTTTGTGCATAAGTTTGTTTTTGTTTTGCATAAATTAGGTAGGTGATTATCGATGTTATTAAGTCTCAATGGTGCAGTAAAAACGTGGCACCCAGCAAGCACCTAAAAGAGGCCACATAACAAGATATTTGAAAGTGGCTTATAAATGCGATCGAAATGGATCGAAGATCCCACACTTACACGAGTAAGCTCACAATTTTACAGCGATTCAGTATCTTCATGATCCTGTGCACGAGCCAGCACGGTAAGGAGGCTGTGAATCGTAAAATCGAACGATATTACGAGTAGGAGCGCGATTTTAATAACATCGGTTGGTAGAGTAATCTCACTTTTGAAAATCAATTCATTTTTGTTTCTACAAAGAGAATCAATAGTAAGACAGAAGATAATATTCTGGTGTTTCATAGGATGTTTAGCAGTAGAAAGGTTGGTTAGAAACCACTCACTTGGGCTTTGCTAAAAAAATTCAAGAATCAATCTGGGACCCTTCTTTTATCTTTATCTGTATATTTGATTTTCTTAATTGTCTATACCTTTCAATCTACCTCTTAATTTATCTCCATCTCTAAATTAAATTTGAATAGTTTTTTTCTAAAATAAATTATTAATAATTAAAAATAACTTCATATAACAATTTAAATTGTTTATTGAATTACCAAAATCCAATTATATATTCAAAGATATTTATTTATTATCATTTTAATTATAATATATTTTATTTATTAAAATTTATTTATTATAAATTTAAATTATATAAAAGTAAATATTTATCATATGCACAAACTATAATTTTTTTTTTAAAAAAAAAAGAAATATTTAAAAAAGCGCTTTTTTAAGAAGCAGATTGGATTTGCTTCTTAAAAAAGTAGAAAACTGTTTTTTTTTTTAAGAAAAAATAGTTTAGACAAACACACACTAAAAAAGCATAAAGTTGCTTATTTTATTAATAAAACCCAATATTAGTTTATGCTCAAATAAAAAAAAAAAAGTATGAGAATCTAAATATGAGCTTGTTGTGTTAGGTATTGATCTAATGGTGTCAGTTCTAATTAATGACATTCACTTAGTTCTTTGAAAAATTAAGCGCTAACTACGTCTACAAGCCATTGAAAAGAAGCCTCTCATATCTTTTGAGAGCTTGAAATTTTTGTACAATTTTGTTCTCTCCTTTCATGGCTGTTTACTTTTAATCCAATTTGTACATTCCAAATCGTTGTTAATCACTTGTGTTCATGTTCTTGACACCTTGGAGTCACTTCTTTTAGTTGAAAGCTACTGGGCACTGTTAACCTAACAAGTTTTGAGCTTTGAGAATTGGATTCAAGTCCCAAAGTGTAATTTGAAGAAATAGTGCACTGTACACAGTTGGACCATTCGTTGCTAGAGAACTTGATTATCTTTGACTCACCAGGTTCACTAGAGCAGACTCGGCTTTAAGTTTTTGCAACTGCTTCAAACCATTCTTAAATATCAAATTGATATAAAACACATGATCAAATCTTTCACATTTTTTATTAGTACAAAGATTGGTTTCACATGAATATTCTTTGTAATAACAAATGATTTTTATTAAATATATGTTGCAAAATTTTAATTAAATATTCACATGTTGGTATTTAGTTCAAGAATCGGATGACAAAAATTTGAGAAACATATCTAATTTTTCTTCTTTTTCTTAACCCAAAATCCCAAATCGACAAAAAAATGTTAAGAGTGACTCTTGTTCTACTTTTGCAGTGGCTTTCTTGGTAGGTAGGCATTTAAATTAGCATTTATTCGACTAAATTTGTTAAGAGGTCAGCCTTATTTTTAGCAGTACATCTTATCCTTGATTTCTTTCCACATTTATTACTCCTTTTATTAAAAGATTAATTAAATTTTTTTCTCTAAAAATATTTATAAGGCAGAAGGGTTAATATTGTAAAAAAAAAAAAAAAAAGGGCAGAAGGGTTAATAAAGCATGGGGGACAGTTGTTGGAGAAACCTTGAAGGTTTTCCTGCTCTTTTGCGTTTACCTAAAGTTGGTGGAGTGTATCTGGATGGAACCCTTAATTGGGTTGTTATGGTAAAAGATGCTTCTAAAATTGAAATGGTAATTATTTCTGCTGACCTGGAGAAGGAGACATGCAGATCATTGTTTCTGCCTGAAGATCTTCGCTTTCTTAATCTAAATATTGGAGTTTTTAGGGACTCACTGTGCGTTTGGCAAGATTACAACCACACCCATCTTGTCATATGGCAAATGAGGGAGTTTGGAGATGACAAGTCTTGGATTCAATTAATAGATTTTAGTTATCTCCATCTTCAAATTGGCCGTTATGAATCCCATCCAATGTTTTTCCCATTGTGCATGTCTAACAATGGGGACATCTTCATGCTGATGTTCACTGGAATTGCTACATACCGAACGATTCTGTATAATGAGAGGGATGGCAAGTTACAAATTTCATGTATTTACATATATTCTTCTCTTGGCTTGTGAATTACTACTAGAAATGTAACATTTGGTAACCATTTTATTAACATGTCAAGAAATATTGTGGATACTAATAAAATGTCATTTGTTAACATTTTATACAATAAATTGTTACTGTTGCCTGCTTCTCTTTTGTTTTCACTACCAATCAAATTAGTAATTAACTATAAGCTAATAACTATGCGTTAAGCTTGATATTTCTTTCCTAGATAAAATTAAATATAATTTCTTTTATAAGAAAATTTAACAAAAGAAGTAGTAAAACCACTACATATGATTTCAAGAATTCATTCACCAGTATCTCAATCTTAATCTGTGCTATCTTTGTCTGATCTTTCCAACCTGTGCTCTCTCTCTCTCTGTCTTTCTTCTACCTGCTTTCTCTCTCTCTCTCTCTCTCTCTTGAAATGTGAGCTTCAATCTCTGCAACACTAGATCTGAATCTTTTGTGCTTTTTTTACTGTATGAGTTTAGCTTTGATTGATTTCAACCTAGAATCACAGGTTTTATATTTTTTTGATATATGTCGGTTTCCATTCCGCATTAGCATTTGCTCTAAGCAATCTTGTTTATGATTCATTCACAGTCATTCGCCTCTTTCATTTCTTAGTTAGTTTTGGTAACAATCCATTTTGATTGCGATTTTGAATCGTGATTACAGGATTTTAGCGAAATGGAAGTTAGATCATTTTACGAATCCTTGGTCATTTCACATTTCATTGATTCATAATTCTACAATATTATAGATTCATGATGCTACAATTTTAATCATTTTCTCAATGCTCTCATTGTTTTTGTCTTTCATCAGCATGCTACATTTCGTTACTTGCTTATCCAACTTTCTCAATATTTCAATTAACATCAAGATGTTTCCTTTTTATTTTTGCAGGTACAGAGATAGAACAAGAATGCTACAAGATGCTATAGTATTTTTGTTACTAATTCTATAAATGTAATTAGTATCAGTATATCATCACTGAGAAATATATACTGATGTTTAGTTGTAACTGTAACAATTATTTGCACTGTGTGGATAATATGTTTCTGACATAATTGAGTCTTTTTGTTCAATTCAGTTGTCAATTTATTATGAAGACTTATATGTTACATTGGGTCATATTCTTAGTTTGGGGCGTGATTTTTCTGTCTTGTTGACAAGTAAATATGACGCATCCATCTTTCTTTGTAATTTTATCACAAAGAGAAAACCAAAAATTGATGAAAATTTGTCTTGAAATTTGTGGTCTATTCTTCGTAGCAATATAAATATCTACTAGTATTTTCTTTGTATTGGTGATACATATGGTCTATGTCTTGTTTTTTTATAGGTTCTACTTATGTGCTGCCTACTATTGTTACTAATTGGCTCACCACTTCCCATGGTCACTGTATGTATTAATGTATATAAAATGTTCACACAACTCTTTGTTCTTACATGATATTGATGTAGATACACATTACAAAAATTACAGCTTGGCTGTTAGAAAATCTGTCAAAACTTGGTAAGGTTCTTGGATTGTTTTCAGTTTGGTTTGTGTATGCACCTTTCTTTTTTTGCAGATTATTCAGTAATTTTTTAATTTAATTTATCAGCTATTGGGCAAGTCTCTTTGCCTTTCTCTACCAGTTTAAGAAGCTTGGTAGTAAGTTATCTGGTCAAGATGCATCAGAAGTTTGAATATTTTTGCTGTAGCTAATGCAGAAGTCTATTGCAACCGGAAGTATTTGGAAGAATTGTGTTGTATGCTCAGAGATCATGCATCTTATTTAACAGTTGTGTTGGAGGAGATAACAAAGGACTAATTTCAAAGGTAATTAACAGCTATTAACTACATTCATATGCTACAGTTAACCAATATTAATTACTGTGAAATGTGAAATGTCTAACATGTGATAAATTGTTAATTCGCTATGGGTTTGTCCATGGTGGATTAAGTGACACTTACAATTGAGTCTTGACAATTGTTAATTATGCCTCCCTTGATTAGTAAATATACTTCCTTTAATATGTTTTTTCTAAAATTATCCCTTTTCTGAAATTTTTTTCCAGAATACACTGTGGTGCACCCCCTCTTCCTCTTCCTCCCTCCCCATCTCCTACCTCTGACCTTTAATGTTTTAAATAAAATCATCTTAAAATGCTTTTTGCTTAAATTTTTTGACAACATAGCTATAATGAAATACAACATATCCTGTAAAAGTTTAGATACTATGTCAATGTTTGTCCTTTGCTAATTAAATTACATAACAGAGGGGCAAAACAATGGAAAGCAAAAGAAGAAAAAGAAATTCAAAACCTAAGGTGGCTTATTTTTGCAAGTATTTTAAAATCCGATACCAAATAGGATAGGCTAATTCACCCAGCTTGATAGGAAGCGCCAAATTATACACCCAATTTGGTTTCACTCATAAACGGTGTAACGACCCGCTATCGTCACAAGACAACTTAACTACTATATTGCGAACAGATTTAATTAAAAAATTATTATAAGTTATTTATAAAAATACGTGTAAATTTTTTGCGCAAGATCACTAATCATTATAACATTCATCATTAAGAAATATACATCTTATACATAACTACATCTAAAAATTATCCATACATAAATACATATATCAGAAGTATAAGTACAAAGCCATATGGTCATATACAAACTACAGACCAAAAGTCTGATATATCTCAAAAGGTTCGGAATACGTATATACCAGTACAAAGGTGCCCATTTCCTACTAGCTGGCCATAACTACATATTACCCTTAGCTAGAAACTAGGACGATATAAGAAAAGATAAGGAATAGATGAAGTAGGTCTCCTGTGACTTCAGCCGCGTATAGCCTGATCTGCCGGTAGTTCGCCGTCTGCTCCCGCGAAGAATCGCGATCATCACAGTCAAACACATACAAACAAACAGCGCAAGGATAAGCTTACAGAACAAACATCCATTTAAAATAAGGCATTAAATTTATACTAACATATTCACAAAGTTAAATAATAACAATATACAGTGAAATCCAATTCAATAGGTAAATTACCAACATATCCTCAAATAATATGTCCTAGTTATGCACTATATGTAGACACGACTCCATGGAGATTTTCACTAGTCGAGCGACCAGCACAGTCAAATCCCTTAACATAGTCCAATTTGACCAGTGGGGGAAACACCGATACTGGTCTTGGAAATAATTAGTGGCTTTGTCAGGATAGGTGTACGTGGGTAGTGGCTCACCATAACACAAGATCTGCAAAAATCTTGGTCTCAATATGGAATCGCCCGTCCATCCCATCCCCCGGGTCCATGTACACGACCCCACCAATCTTTCCGACACTAGGTTGAGAACCTTCTTAATTAGCATTCTCAACTTACGTGTCAACTCGTATCCACAGTCACGATCCACTGTGGACTTATGCATGTATGCACACACAATTCAACACAACAACATATCCACAGTCATCGTCCACTGTGGTCAACAACAACATATCCACAGTCACCATCCACTGTGGTCAACAACATATATCCACAGCCCTCATTCACTGTGGTCAACAACATGTATCCACAGCCATCATCCACTGTGATTCAAAGTTAAAGAAAACATCGAAGTTAACTGGACACTGATCAAAACCTTAAAATTTTTAACTATTAAAACTGTCTATAACACTTTGGAGTTTTTTCTAAAATCTCATAAAAACATTCGAAATACTAGAAATTATAGAAATTATCTTTAAAACTTTAGAAAGATTTTGAAAGAAAATTAAAAGATAAAATAATAATCTATAAATCATCTTTTAGAAAATGTGCCAAAATTTTCAAAAATCTCAAAAACAGATTTTCTTCACTGCAGATGGGTCAGTTTCAAGGAAACTTTTGAAATAGAAATATAATGAATTAGAAAGCTTATCATACACCGTTCGAAAGCTTGAAATGTATATTTTCTAACCATATAACTCGTTTTTGAATACGATTTTTGTAGAAATACAGAATTTCAAAACAATATACTATGTTCAATCACGTATTTCTGACCGGACCTTCAACTTTCAAGATCCATAAATCCTTCGATTTTCAATATTTTTTATCAGTTCTTGTTCCAAAACTGTAGTCCCGGATGTCTATTTTCATCTCCAACAAACGAAATTCAATTTCATTCACCACAGCCAAAGTTATCACAAAAATACTAACATATGTTCATAAAAAAACGTACCAGACAGCAAGCACTTTGTTTCCAGCTATCATATAGTTCCAATCAATCAACTTATATCACAAACAAATTGTCAAAACATTTCTTTCAGAATCAATACACATCACAACATATCCATACATCAAAGAATACATGAAAACTGTAAACTTTCCTTACCTCGAGAAGATGCTAAAATAAGAGCTTTGAATAATGGAGGAGTGAAGTAACTTTTAGTTTTCTGGAGCACGAATATTAAACCACCACTATGAACCAACAACAGCTCATAGTATAAAAACTTGAGACTTAGAAATTTTGAAGGAGAACTTTTAGAGAAGTATAATTACTTAACGGTGAGGGATGTTGGAAACAAAATGACGTTAGATAGAGAAAATGGGGCTGCAAATAGAAAGTTTTGGAGAAAAGGAATTTTTCAAGCAGAAATGAGTGCGGTTGAGGTTGTGCAGTTTAAAATCCTCGCTGCAACCTTCATTTATATAATAGTAGAGATATTTTTTTATTATTATTTTTTTCTTTTTCTTTGACTTTGTAATCTCAAGTGATAGAAAGAAAAGGAAACGTAAGATTATATTTTCCTGCTAGCAATCCGACTCTGTCAGCAAGATTTAGGGGAACTGCTTTTGAAATTTGGGCATTCAAAATTCTTTTGAACGTGAGAATGGGTTCCTTGAGTCAACAAAATTTATGAAAGCTTTTGAAATTTTTTCTACAAAGTACGTAGGAGTAAATTATGATAGGTGTAGTTATAGTTTTAGGTAGAATAATTAGCAGGTAAGGTAATAAAATGCAAATCAAGCTAATTAAATTAGTACATGTATGACTTACTAATTTTAATTTTGGATATCTAATAAAATTTAGAATGTCTTAGAATTTTTCTAACTCTCAAAAAGTTCTCAAAAACACACTCTTCGGAACCACGTTAAAATATTATTATTTTAATCAAGTGTAACAAAATAACATACAAATTTTATAGGAACCTAATTATACTTATTAGAGACTAATTATAATTAAATCCTTTTAATTTCTTTACTATTTCCTTACTTTCACAGTGTATTCTTACACTACCAGTGTGCAACACAGTCCAGATTTCAGTGAAATTTTCCACTAAAACTTACATAGAAAAATCACACATATTTATTAATTATATTTTCTCATGAAATTAAATTTAATTATCTCTTATAATTATTTTCAATCCAAGAGAGAAGGAAGAAATGAGAAAACGTCGGAAAGTAAACAAAGATTTTGACTTTTGCTATTCGTAACCATGACTTTCTAACCTCACACCCCCTTTTCTATAACAAAACTTACGTAAAGTCGAAACTATTACGAAAACTACTAAACACACCATAATCCCATAAACAAAACAATCTATTTTGTTTATATAGTTCATTAAATAACCTAATTTAAATTTAATTTATCTTGCATTTTAAGTAAGTCACTTATCATACATTATGAAAATTCATAGCGTTACAATTCTCCCCAACAAGAAAAATTTCGTCCTCGAAATTTTGCTTACCTATAAAGAGATTTGGGTATTGTTCTCGCATCTTGTCTTCAAGCTCCCACGTAGTGTCTCCCGTAGTATCGCTCCACACAACTTTAACAAGATGAATGTCTTTTCCCCTGAGTTGCTTCGTCCTCTGATCGTCAACCCTCACAGGTTGAGTTTCATAGGTCAGGTCCTCTCGTATTTGCACAGCATCAGGTTCAATGATATGTGTGGGATCATGAGTGTACTTCCTAAGTTGTGAGACATGGAACACATTGTGGATATTTGACAGAATCGGAGGTAAGGCTATTTGATAAGCAACAGGACCTATACGACGAAGAATCTCATAGGGTCCAATAAATTTAGGAGTCAGCTTTTTGGATTTTATCGCTCTGCCTACCCCAGTCGTGGGTGTGACTCGCAAGAAAACATGATCACCTTTCTCAAATTCAAGGGGTCTTCTACGCTTATCAGCATATGACTTCTGTCGACTTTGAGCAATCTTCATGTTTTCCTGAATTCTCTTGACCTTCTCCGTAGTTTGTTGTACTAGCTCGGGTCCAACAAAATGATGCTCACCATCTTGATACCAACAAAGCGGTGTCCTACATCTTCTACCATACAGAGCTTCAAATGGTGCCATCCCAATACTCGCATGGAAGCTATTATTGTAAGTGAACTCTACCAAGGGTAGAACTTCATCCCAACTACCAAGATGATCTAAAACACACGCTCGAAGAAGATCCTCAAGCGATTGAATCGTTCGCTCAGATTGACCATCTGTCTGAGGGTGATAAGCAGAACTAAGTCTTAACTTCGTGCCCAATGCCTCATGTAAACTTTGCCAGAATCTTGATGTGAACCTTGGATCTCTATCAGATATGATGCTAGAAGGCACTCCGTGTAAACGCACAACTTCCTTAATGTACACCTGAGTAAACTTTTCCAACTTATACTTTATATTAATGGGTAAGAAGTGAGCACACTTCGTCAACCTATCAACAATTACCCATATGGCATCAAACCCTCTTGTTGTTCTAGGCAAACTCACAACAAAATCCATTGCAATACTATCCCATTTCCATACAGGAACTTCCATTGTTTGCAACAAACCACCGGGTCTCTGATGTTCTACCTTGGCTTTCTGGCAAGTAAGACAAGTCGCCACATACTCTGCCACATCTTTCTTCATGCCAGACCACCAAAACATCTTCTTCAAATCTTGATACATCTTTGTCGTACCTGGATGTAGACTAAGCTTACTTTTATGACCTTCATCTAAGATAAGTCTTTTGATCTCCGGGTCTTGAGGTACACAAACTCTATCCTTAAACTTTAAGATACCATCATCTCCTAAGCTGAAGTTCATAGCCTTATCGGTCCCTAACAACTCCTTTGTCCTACATAAGGCTGGGTCTAGCAATTGCTTCTCCTTAATGTTCTCAAGAAAACTGTTCACCACTGTAATCATGCCACAACTAAAATGATCATGATCTATCTCCACATACAAATTCAGATCCCTAAATTTTTCCACTAGCTCTAATTCCTTCACCATCAAAGCATTCATGTGAATTGCTTTCCTACTGAGAGCATCTGCCACTACATTCGCCTTGCCAGGATGGTACATCAATTGGAAATCATAATCCTTTAGGAACTCCATCCAACGTCTCTGTCTCATATTCAACTCCTTTTGATCAAACAAGTACTTCAGACTTTTGTGATCGCTAAACACATCAAACTTTGTCCCATAAAGGTAATGTCTCCATATTTTCAAAGCAAACACAACTGCGGCCAATTTCAAATCATGAGTAGGATAATTCCTCTCATGTGTCTTTAATTGTCTCGAAGCATACGCTACAACCTTCCTGTGTTGCATTAACACACATCCTAATCCTTGATGAGATGCATCACAGTAAATCTCGAATGACTCATTAGGATCAGGTAGAATCAACACTGGTGAGGTAGTTAACCTTTGCTTTAACTCTTGGAAACTTCGCTCACAGTCTTCAAGTGGAGTCGTATTGGAGATTTTGAGAGAAAAGCAATTGTATGCAAGACTCTCCAAGTGTGAGTTTTGGCTAGAAGAAGTGAAGTTTTTGGGTCATGTAATCTCAGCTGAAGGGATTGCAGTGGATCCTTCAAAAGTAGAAGCAGTTTTGCAATGGGAACGTCCAAAGACAGCCACAAAGATTAGAAGTTTTGTTGGATTAGCTGGATACTATCGGAGATTCATAGAAGGATTCTCTAAGATAGTAACACCATTGACCCAACTTACTCGCAAGGACCAACCATTTGCATGGACTGAAGCTTGTGAACAGAGTTTTCTAGAATTGAAGCAAAGGTTGACTTCTTCTCCTGTCCTTGTAATCCCTGATACTAGTGAACCTTTTGAAGTTTACTGTGATGCATCTCATCAAGGATTGGGTTGTGTGTTGATGCAAGGAAGGAAAGTTGTGGCTTATGCCTCAAGACAGTTGAAGACTCATGAGAGGAACTATCCCACTCATGACTTGGAGTTAGCAGCAGTGGTGTTTGCCTTGAAAATATGGAGACATTATCTTTATGGAGCTAAATTCGATGTATTTAGTGATCACAAGAGTTTAAAATACTTGTTTGATCAGAAGGAGCTCAATATGAGACAAAGGCGATGGATGGAGTTTTTGAAGGATTATGATTTTCAATTGATGTACCATCCAGGTAAAGCTAACGTGGTAGCTGATGCCCTTAGCAGAAGGACCGTCCAGATGTCCACTTTGATGGTGAAAGAGTTAGAATTGGTGGAGAAGTTTAGAGATTTGAATTTGTATGTTGAAGTGACCTACGATCACCTTAGTTGTGGTATGTTAACTGTGACTAATAATTTTCTGGGAATGATTAAGGAGAAACAGTTATTGGATCCTAGCTTGAGTAGAACAATGGAGTTGTTGGGTACGGATAAAGCAATAGACTTTAGTTTGGGTGATGATGGAATTTTTAGATTCAAAGGTAGAATTTGTGTACCACAAGACATTGAGTTAAAAAGACTCATATTGGACGAAGGTCATAAAAGTAAACTTAGTCTACATCCCGGTATGACTAAGATGTATCAAGATTTGAGGAAGATGTTTTGGTGGTCTGGTATGAAGAGAGATATGGTACAATATGTAGCAGCATGTTTAACTTGTCAGAAGGCTAAAGTAGAACATCAGAGGCCCGGTGGTTTGTTGCAAGCAATGGAGATTCCAGAGTGGAAATGGGACAGTATTACTATGGATTTTGTATCCAGTTTGCCTAGGATAAATAGAGGTTGTGATGCCATATGGGTGATAATTGATAGATTAACAAAGTGTGCTCATTTCTTACCTGTTAACATGAAGTATTCTTTGGAGAAGTTCACTCAATTGTATATCAGAGAGATAGTAAGATTGCATGGAGTGCCGTCTAGTATCATTTCGGACAGAGACCCAAGATTTACTTCAAGATTTTGGCAAAGTTTGCAAAAAGCCTTAGGAACTAAGTTGAGATTTAGTTCTGCTTATCACCCACAAATTGATGGACAATCTGAGAGAACGATCCAATCACTAGAAGATCTGTTGCGGGCATGTGTTTTGGATCATCTTGGAAGTTGGGATGAAGTTTTACCTTTGGTAGAATTTACCTACAACAACAGTTTTCATGCTAGTATTGGTATGGCACCATTTGAAGCTTTGTATGGTAGAAGGTGTAGAACACCTCTTTGTTGGTACCAAGATGGAACGAATATGGTAGTAGGGCCAGAGATGTTACAACAGACTACAGAAAAGATTAAGTTAATTCAAGAAAGGATGAAGGCCTCACAAAGTAGACAGAAATCTTATGCGGACAAACGTAGAAGGCCACTTGAGTTTGAAGCGGGCGATCATGTGTTTCTAAAGGTTACACCAACTACGGGTATTGGACGATCAATTAAGTCGAAGAAGCTTACACCTAAGTTCATTGGACCCTATCAAATCCTTAGACGCATAGGTCCAGTGGCTTATGAAATGGCTTTACCACCTATTCTAGCCAACTTGCACAATGTATTACATGTGTCTCAATTGAGGAAATATGTTTGTGATCCTACTCATATCATTGAGCCGGATGTGATACAAGAACGAGAGGACTGGACGCTTGAGACTCGTCCAATCAGGATTGAGGATCAAGAGACTAAACAGCTTAGGGGCAAAGCTATTAGTTTGGTTAAAGTTATATGGAGTGATACTACGGGTGATGCTACATGGGAGCTTGAAGATAAAATGCGTGAACAATACCCTTATCTCTTTCCAGGTAAGCGAATTTTCGAGGACGAAAATTTTCTTGTTGGGGAGAATTGTAATGTCGTAATTTCTTTCAAGTGTTTGATTGATAATACAAGAGGAAATTAAATTTAAAGCTATATTATGTATAAAAGAATTAATAAATAGATTGTGTTGTCATGTGCTATAATGTTGTTGATGATATTTCATGTAAGGTCGGGCTTAGAAGGTAAGGTTGTTGTTAGGAATTTTACGTAAATTTCGTAAGTTGTAGAAGAAGAAAAAATAAGAAAAGGGAGTGCTTTTAGAGGAAATAGAGGTGTTACTAGCAAAATTTCATGCAAATCTCTTAAGTGAACGTGTCAAGCTTCCTGTTTCTTCCATTCTCCTCCATTCTTATCATTCTTTTTCTATAAGTTTCCTTACCGTGAGTGAGAGAGCTATTTTCTACCTGAACTTAAAGATTTATTTCTTCTTTCCTAGAGATTTCTTAGCTGATTTTAAGTTGGTGTCTCCTAGTTGATTCTGTAACAAAACTTGAGGGCAGATCACTCGAGAACCTCAAAGTTATCCTCTCTAGCTTTTTCTTCTTCACGGTTTGAGTCAAGAGTTGTAGGTAAGGGAAGCTTTAAACTTGTTTGACTGATATGGTGGTGATATGTTTGGAATTCTGTTTCTGTTTGGATGCTTTAAAGATCTGTTATGATGATGTGATGATTTTGCTCTCTTGATGTTTTGATGATCTGAGCTGAGTTTGTTGTGATAATATGTTGTTGTGCTTTGGAATGATATTGTAAGTGTTGGAAAATGGTTTCAAAATCTTTGAAGCATGTGTTCGTAATGGGTTTTGAAAGGTTCTGGGTTCTGCAGAAGACCACTCGTCCAAAGAAAACCATCGTCCATCTATCTATACTACAACTAAAAACCAACGTCCAGTGAATATTAGAGTGTAGTAAAACCAGCGTCCAATGACCCAATGGTTAGTGACCAGCGTCCAATGATCCATTGTTTAATAACCCGCGTCCAGCGACACCTTGTGTTCAGTAAAGTCTGACGTCCAGTTACGGTGGTTGTGAAATTCTGAGGGTGTGTTTAAGCAGGGAACCAGAACCTAGTCTTGTTACGAACGAGGATGTTGGATCTGCCACCACTTTGGTTCTAGAACTATGTTAGGAAATTCACCCTTAGTGAAATTTAGTGTTGTGTTGTGAGTAAGGATTCGAGGTGTGAGAATGCCTTACTTGTGCTTATTGAACTGCTGGATGGGTTCATAAGCTTGATTTGAGAAAAATGGTGAATTTATAACATAGAGAGAACGTGTGGCAATCAGAGTTGTTGAGTTGTGCATGATATTGCATAAGGGTAGGCACGTAAGTTGAGGGTGCTAGGTGGGCTCTCAACCTAGTGCTGGAGGATTTCGTGATGGCCAATGGTGGGCATATAGAATAGACAAGTGGGCGAATTCCTAAAGATGGAAGGTTTTGCAAACCTGACAAAGGTAAGCCAATACCAACACTTGTCTATATTGGATTAAATTCACACTTCCTCCACATGGTGGCTCAAGGGACTCCCTGAATGGTCTAAGGCGAGACTAATGGTAGGGGATGGGGCCTATGGGGACCGCCCGAAAGTTGTTGAAATCTCCATGGAGTCGAGTCAGCATAATGTTGCATGATGATATTGATGTATGGAATGATACCTGAAGTGAACTGAATGTTTATTGTGAACGATGTTGATTGAAATTGTGTATATTATATCATTCTTTTTATAAATAAGCTTACCCTTGCAATTTGTGTTTGTATTGTTTTACTGCAATGATCGTGTGGTTAACACGGGAGCAGGTAGCAGTGATGGTGCTGGCTCTCATGCTAGTCACGATTGAAGATTGGACGATTCTCCTGCTATGTTGATTGGACGATCCTAAGATTGGACGATCCTCCTGTTTTGCTAATTTTGTTCTAGTATATATGTACATATTAGAGAGACCAACTTAGGATTTTGTATAAATATTAAGATTAGTGTGAACGTTCTCTACAAGGGAATCTTTCTTCTGATGTTATATGTATCCTCGTATTTTAAGGTGTAAATCGGTATATTATGTTTGGACGATGCGGTGATGAACGTTTTATGTAGGTACATATGTATGTGTTTTAAATGTGAAAAATTTATACGTTCTTTCACATGATAATAATTAAATAGCGAGTTTAGTATAACATATCTGTAACGAAGTTGGGTCGTTACACTAGTCATCGTGATCCTACAAAGATCAACAACCACAAGCCATCAGCAAGCATTATTTCTTTTAAGAAATAATGCATAGAAAGTCCATTGACATTACAAACAACAATTATTCCTTTTACAGAAATAATTCCACATGCACAACAAAAGACACAATAGACCTATCCCCATAGGTTCGTTCCCAAAAGACACAGCCAGCTCTGATACCACAAATTGTAACGACCCGCTATCGTCACAAGACAACTTAACTACTATATTGCGAACAGATTTAATTAAAAACTTATTATAAGTTATTTATAAAAATACGTGTAAATTTTTCGCGCAAGATCACTAATCATTATAACATTCATCATTAAGAAATATACATCATATACATAACTACATCTGAAAATTATCCATACATAAATACATATATCATAAGTATAAGTACAAAGCCATATGGTCATATACAAACTACAGACCAAAAGTCTGATATATCTCAAAAGGTTCGGAATACGTATATACCAGTACAAAGGTGCCCATTTCCTACTAGCTGGCCACAACTACATATTACCCTTAGCTAGAAACTAGGATGATATAAGAAAAGATAAGGAATAGATGAAGTAGGTCTCCTGTGACTTCAGCCGCGTATAGCCTGATCTGCCGGTAGTTCACCGTCTGCTCCCGCGAATAATCGCGATCATCACAGTCAAACACATACAAACAAACAGCGCAAGGATAAGCTTACAGAACAAACATCCATTTAAAATAAGGCATTAAATTTATACTAACATATTCACAAAGTTAAATAATAACAATATACAGTGAAATCCAATTCAATAGGTAAATTACCAACATATCCTCAAATAATATGTCCTAGTTATGCACTATATATAGACATGACTCCATGGAGATTTTCACTAGTTGAGCGACCAGCACAGTCAAATCCCTTAACATAGTCCAATTTGACCAGTGGGGGAAACACCGATACTGGTCTTGGAAATAATTAGTGGCTTTGTCAGGATAGGTGTACGTGGGTAGTGGCTCACCATAACACAAGATCTGCAGAAATCTTTGTCTCAATATGGAATCGCCCGTCCATCCCATCCCCCGGGTCCATGTACACGACCCCACCAATCTTTCCGACACTAGGTCGAGAACCTTCTTAATTAGCATTCTCAACTTACGTGTCAACTCGTATCCACAGTCACGATCCACTGTGGACTTATGCATGTATGCACACACAATTCAACATAACAACATATCCACAGTCATCGTCCACTGTGGTCAACAACAATATATCCACAGTCACCATCCACTGTGGTCAACAACATATATCCACAGCCCTCATTCACTGTGATCAACAACATGTATCCACAGCCATCATCCACTGTGATTCAAAGTTAAAGAAAACATCGAAGTTAACTGGACACTGATCAAAACCTTAAAATTTTTAACTATTAAAACTGTCTATAACACTTTGGAGTTTTTTCTAAAATCTCATAAAAACATTCGAAATACTAGAAATTATAGAAATTATCTTTAAAACTTTAGAAAGATTTTGAAAGGAAATTAAAAGATAAAATAATAATCTATAAATCATCTTTTAGAAAATGTGCCAAAATTTTCAAAAATCTCAAAAACAGATTTTCTTCACTGCAGATGGGTCAGTTTCAAGGAAACTTTTGAAATAGAAATATAATTAATTAGAAAGCGTATCATACACCGTTCGAAAGCTTGAAATGTCTATTTTCTAACCATATAACTCGTTTTTGAATACGATTTTTGTAGAAATACAGAATTGCAAAACAATATACTATGTTCAATCACGTATTTCTGACCGGACCTTCAACTTTCAAGGGCCATAAATCCTTCGATTTTCAATATTTTTGAGCATTTATTGTTCCAAAACTGTAGTCCCGGATGTCTATTTTCATCTCCAACAAACGAAATTCAATTTCATTCACCACAGCCAAAGTTATCACAAAAATACTAACATATGTTCATAAAAAAAACGTACCAGACAGCAAGCACTTTGTTTCCAGCTATCATATAGTTCCAATCAATCAACTTATATCACAAACAAATTATCAAAACATTTCTTTCAGAATCAATACACATCACAACATATCCATACATCAAAGAATACATGAAAACTGTAAACTTTCCTTACCTCGAGAAGATGCTAAAATAAGAGCTTTGAATAATGGAGGAGTGAAGTAACTTTTAGTTTTCTGGAGCACGAATATTAAACCACCACTATGAACCAACAACAGCTCATAGTATAAAAACTTGAGACTTAGAAATTTTGAAGGAGAACTTTTAGAGAAGTATAATTACTTAACGGTGAGGGATGTCGGAAACAAAATGACGTTAGATAGAGAAAATGGGGCTGCAAATAGAAAGTTTTGGAGAAAAGGAATTTTTCAAGCAGAAATGAGTGCGGTTGAGGTTGTGCAGTTTAAAATCCTCGCTGCAACCTTCATTTATATAATAGTAGAGATATTTTTTTATTATTATTTTTTTCTTTTTCTTTGACTTTGTAATCTCAAGTGATAGAAAGAAAAGGAAACGTAAGATTATATTTTCCTGCTAGCAATCCGACTCTGTCAGCAAGATTTAGGGGAACTGCTTTTGAAATTTGGGCATTCAAAATTCTTTTGAACGTGAGAATGGGTTCCTTGAGTCAACAAAATTTATGAAAGCTTTTGAAATTTTTTCTACAAAGTACGTAGGAGTAAATTATGATAGGTGTAGTTATAGTTTTAGGTAGAATAATTAGCAGGTAAGGTAATAAAATGCAAATCAAGCTAATTAAATTAGTACATGTATGACTTACTAATTTTAATTTTGGATATCTAATAAAATTTAGAATGTCTTAGAATTTTTCTAACTCTCAAAAAGTTCTCAAAAACACACTCTTCGGAATCACGTTAAAATATTATTATTTTAATCAAGTGTAACAAAATAACATACAAATTTTATAGGAACCTAATTATACTTATTAGAGACTAATTATAATTAAATCCTTTTAATTTCTTTACTATTTCCTTACTTTCACAGTGTATTCTTACACTACCAGTGTGCAACACAGTCCAGATTTCAGTGAAATTTTCCACTAAAACTTACATAGAAAAATCACACATATTTATTAATTATATTTTCTCATGAAATTAAATTTAATTATCTCTTATAATTATTTTCAATCCAAGAGAGAAGGAAGAAATGAGAAAACGTCGGAAAGTAAGAAGTACAGGGGATACAAAGATTTTGACTTTTGCTATTCGTAACCATGACTTTCTAACCTCACACCCCCTTTTCTATAACAAAACTTACGTAAAGTCGAAACTATTACGAAAACTACTAAACACACCATAATCCCATAAACAAAACAATCTATTTTGTTTATATAGTTCATTAAATAACCTAATTTAAATTTAATTTATCTTGCATTTTAAGTAAGTCACTTATCATACATTATGAAAATTCATAGCGTTACAAACGGTCTGAACGTTGAAAATGCGATTGAATGCTTCCAGCATTGGGTGAATGAACGAAAACTCTTATTTGAATTTTTCTTCTACATTCGCAGCAGAGGACATGCTTAATAGGTTAAGCAGGCATTGCCCAATGAATCACTCAATGTTTTTTTGCACTTTTCAATGAAAACCAGAAACTAGGACCTATATTGGACAGGAAGTACAGGTTGTTTTATCCTAGTGAGAAGAAGGTTTATGATATTTTGCTCACAGCGGACAAGATTAAGGTGGCTCTGCTGTCAAACATCAAAAAGAATAAGGTTCCGGTGAGTGCAAACATGTAGACGACACCGTATCGGGGACAAACATGGTGCGTGGCGAATGGTGGTTCTTCAAAGAAGAAGCTGCAAAATGCTCTTCATTACACTTGTGGAGAGGGTGGGGCTGATTTCACTCCTATTTCTGCTTATTATGAGAGGGATAGGGAGGGAGAGGGAGAGGAAGTGCACCAAAACGTATTCCTGAAATTTATTTCTGGAAAAAGGCTAATTTTGGGGAAAAAATGTTAAGAATGTGAATCAATATCTATTTTATTTTCATTTATTAGAGTTTATGGTAGAATTTCTACTGTTATGGCTGTTACAAGTTTCTGTTTTTATGTGAGTTTATGGGCTGTTACAAATTTATGGGTAGCTTTATTTGCCATTATTTTCTGGTTATAAATCTTTTGTATTTAAAGATTGACAGTATGAAGTAAAGTATCAGAGTTTCAGCCTTCATTTGTTTAGTCTTCTCTGAATTTTCTTTCTTATTTCCTACAAAGTGGTTTCTAGAGCTTAATTGTTCTTAAGGGACCTAGTAAGGAGCATGGTTTTAAATTGCGGTTGCGGTAACGATTGTGGTCGCGGTTGCGGGCATTGCGGCTGCTGCAATGCGGATTGCGGCTGTTGCGACATAAAATTATTATATGTTTGCACTGAATGTAAAAAAGAACTTTAAAATTATTCTAATTATTGACGTATCTTTTATTTATAACATAACATAACTTTTCATTCATTTTAAGATTTGGTATCTCCTAACATCCCATACAACCAAACATATTCAACCATTGACACTTAGAAGTTCAAAATAGAAGATTGAAACCTAAATTTAATTTAATTTTGACAAAAAAAAGTGGAATAGAACGGTGTTAAGGCTCCGTTGCGACTCTAATACGGTTCCACTGCGGCTACTTTGCGGCATTTCATGTGATTCAAAATCACACCGCAATTGCGGGTTGATGTGGTTGCGGACACAAGCACAATAGCAATATTGCAGCCGCAATTGTAGTTGCGGACCGCTATTTTAAACCATGGTAAGGAGAGAGTCCACCAAACACCTAAACACTTAAACACTTACACTGAGAGTTGAAAATGCAATTTGATAACTCAGCCATCACTTATGGGCAATCAGAATGAAGGCTTATGTTGATGTTGGTGATCTTTGGGAGGCTGTTGAAGAGGATTATGAAATTGATACATTACAAGACAATCCAACGATTACACAAACCAAGAATCATAAGGAAAGAAAGCAGCAAAAATCGAAGGTAAAGTCTTATCTATTTTCTACTGTTTCTCAAGCAATCTTTACTAGAATTGTGACTCTAAAGTCAGTAAAGGCGATCTGGGATTTTCTCAAGCAGGGGTATGAAGGAAATGAGAAAATCAAAAGGATGCAAGTGCTGAATTTGATTTGAGAGTTTGAGATGTAGCGGATAAAGGAGTCAGAAACAATCAAGGAGTATTCTTGATAGACTTCTAAGCATTGTTAACAAGATCAGGTTGCTTGGAACCGAGTTTCCTGATACAAGGATAGTTCAAAAAATCCTTGTGACTATTCCTGAGAGGTTTAAATCCATTATTTCCTCCTTGGAAAATTCCAAAAGATCTGTCAAATATTACTTTGGCATAATTGGTGTATGTTTTGCAAGCCCAAGAGCAAAGGAGACTGATGAGGGAGGGAAGGCATGATTGAAGGAGCTTTACAAGCCAAATTGAAGTTCAATCAGGGTCAAAAAATAAAGAAGAAAAAGACCCATTGGAACAACTTTGAAAAAGGAGAGAGTTCCAATAGAAGGAGTAATGCTGGAGATGAGAAGGCAGAATATCCTCCATGCCAGCATTGTGGAAAAAGGAATCATCCTAACTTCAAATGCTGGAAAAGGCCTGATATATGCTGTAACAAACGCAACCAGCTTAGTCATATTGCAAAATTTTGTAACAACAAAAGGCAACCTCAAACTGAAGCTCAAGTGGTTTATCAACAACAGGAGAAGGAAGAGGAGCAATTATTTGCAGCAACTTGTTTGGCCATCAACAATAATGGTGAAAGTTGGTTGATTGACAGTGGATGTACACATCATATGACGTATGACGAGGAGTTGTTCAAGGAGCTAGACAGAACTACCATTTCAAAAGTCAGAATAGGCAATGGAGAGTGCATAGCTGTTAAAGGAAAAAGCACAGTTGCAATTGAAAGTTGCTTAGGTACTAAAATCATTACTGATGTGCTTTATGTACCTGAAATTAATCAAAACTTGTTGAGTGTTGGCCAGCTACTTGAAAAGGGCTACAAAGTATTGTTTGAAGACAAAATGTGTCTAATTCAAGATGCAAATGGACAAGATTTGTTTAAGGTCAAAATGAAGGGAAAAAGCTTCTCTTTAGATCTTATGGAAGAGGTGCAAGCTGCTATTTCAAGTCCAGTCAGTGTCACTGAGCTTTGGCACAAGAGATTGGATCATTTCAACCATGCTTCACTACTGTACATGAAAAAAATAGTATATTGTGGAAGGCTTGCCATCAATAGAAGATCATGTAAGTAGCTGTAGCACATGCCAATATGGGAAGCAATCTAGGCAGCCATTTCCACAGTCAAAATGGAGAGCATCACAGAAGCTGCAGATCTTTAAAGGGAATTCGATATTACATTGCCTTTATTGATGATTTTACTAGAATGTGCTAGATTTATTTCTTGATATTCAAATCTGAAGTAGCAGGAGTTTTTTGGAGGTTTAAAGCTTGGATTGAAAATCAATCTGATTGTAAAATCCAGGTTTTAAGGTCTGACAATAGGAAAGAATATGTCTCAGATCAACAATTTAATTCTTTCTGTGAAGAGGCTGGGATTGAGCACCAGCTTACTAACCCTTACGCTCCACAACAAAATGGAGTGAGTGAGCAGAAGAATAGAACAATAATGGAAAATGGCTAGATGTATGATGCATGAGAAAGGACTTCCAAAGAAATTTTGGGCTGAAGTTGCTAACACAACCATGTTTTTATTAAACAGACTTCCCACAAAGGTAGTGGAAGGGAAAACTCCTTTTGAAGCATGGTATGGCCATAAACCATTTGTTCAAAACTTCAATGATTTTGGTTGTATTTGTTTTACTTATGTGCCAAAGGTGAAAAGAGATAAGCTAGATAAAATGGCAGAGGCTGGAATCTTTATTGGCTATAGCACAACTTCAAAGGCTTAGAGTCTTTCAACCACAAACTAGTAAGATTCTAATAAGTAGAGATGTTCATTTTGCTAAAGATAAACAATGGAGATGGGAGAAAGATGAATGGAAGCAAATTTCTTATTTTTCTTTTATAAAAGATGAAAATGTTGATGATCCTCATGTTAGGGGAACTAGATTGCTTTATGATATTTATGAAAAATGTAATGTTGTGTTAGAACCTGAAAACTTTACAGAAGCAGAGAAGGATCCAAAGTGGATAGCTGCAATGAAGGAGGAGCTCAATATGATCGAGAAGAACCAAACTTGGGAATTGGTTGCTGGACCCCAACACAAAAATGTTATTGGTGTTAAATGGGTGTTTAGAACTAAACTCAATGCAGATGGTTCCATTAATAAACACAAGGCCAGACTTGTAGTTAAAGGGTATTCTCAAGTAATTGGAGTTGATTTTTCTGAAACATTTGCTTTGATGGCTTGTCTTGATACGATTAGATTGGTCTTGCCTTGGCAATACAAAAAGGTTGGAAGGTGTTTTAGCTAGATATGAAATCTGCTTTTCTCAATGGTTATTTGTAGAATGAGATATATGTTGAGCAACTTGAGGGTTTTGCAATTAAAAGGCAGGAAGACAAGGTTTATTTGCTAAAAAAAGCCTTGTATGGTTTGAAGCAGGCTCCAAAGGACTAGTACAACAGGATTGATGAGTACTTGCTAAGTATTGACTTTAGCGAAAGTCTCAGTGAGTCAACTCTTTATATGAAATGCTTGAATTATGAGATTTTAATTGTTTCTCTGTGAGTGGATGATCTTTTGGTAACAGGAAGCAATATTATGTTTGTTGAGGAGTTCAAGCAGATATGATGAAGGTCTTTGAAATGACAGATTGTGGAGAAATGGCTTTCTTTTTCGGAATGGAAGTCAAATGGAATGAAAAAGGAACTTTTATCAACCAAAAGAAATATGCAAAAGAGATTCTAAAGAAATTCCTAAAGGAGAATTGTAAAATTGTAAGTACTCCAATGTTTCACAAGATGAAGCTATGCAAGGATGATGGTGTTGGAAAGGTGAATGAGACTGATTTCATAAGTCTTATTGGCTATCTCATGTATCTTACAGCAACAAGACCTGATATTTTGCATGCTATAAGTGTTCTCTCAAGGTTCTTACATTGTGCAAGTGAAGTGTATCTTCAAGCTGCTAAACATGTGCTTAGATATATCAAAGGAACTCTTGATTATGGTGTCTGGTTTTATTTTAATCAAGAATTTAATCTCCATGGGTTCTTTGATGGTGATTAGGGTGGATCATTGGATGATATGAAAAGCACTTCATGCTAATATTGTTTTACACTTGGTTTTGGAGTGTTTGCTTGGACTTCAAAGAAGCAAGATATTGTGGCACAGTCAACTGCAGAAGCGGAATACATTGCTGCTACTGCAGCTATTAATCAAGCTTTGTGGGTGAGGAAAATTCTAGCTGATGATCTACAAATGGCTCAAACAGATTCAATTAAAGTGTTTGTAGATAATCAAGCTGTGATTGCAATCTCAAATGACTCAATCTTTCATGAGAAGATGAAGCACTTCAATATTAAGCTCTATTTCCTTAGAGAAGTTCAAAAGGAAGGGGAGGTTTTGTTACAATACTGTAACACAAAAGACCAATTGGCAGATATCTTTACAAAGCCACTTTTGAAAGGAAGGTTTGAGAACCTGAGAGAGAGACTTGGAGTTAATAGCTACTAATTCAAGGAGGAGTGTTGAGAATGTGAATCAGTATCTATTTTATTTTAACTTATTAGAGTTTATGGTAGAATTTCTACTGTTATGGCTGTTACAAGTTTCTATTTTTATGTGAGTTTATGGGCTGTTACAAATTTATGGGTAGCTTTATTTGCCATTATTTTCTGGTTATGAATCATTTGTATTTAAAGATTGACAATATGAAGTAAAGTATCAGAGTTTCAGCCTTAATTTGTTTAGTCTTCTCTGAATTTTCTTTCTTATTTCCTAAAAAAATATACTAAAGGAGGTTAACTTACTAATTAAGGGAGGTAAAACCAAGGGATCTAGCTCAGTTGGTTGAGAAGGGTGCGTGAGTGTTGTAAACCCCTTGGTACTATCTTCGATTCCTAAGGATAAAAAAAAATTAAGGGAGGTAAAATTAACAATTGCCTTGAGTCTATTTAAGATTCTTTTTTAAGTATGCGACTTTATGTTCACCTATGTTTGTCATTCTAAAAACATGCAATTTTATGTGGGGGTTGATAAATGTTGGGATAGACTTGATACATGTTTCTGTTCCTGCCGTAATGTCTAAATATAATTGGTCTATTAATTGAATGAAAAGGTTTAGCTTTTAAATATATTATGAGCTTGAAGATGATTTTCCAAATTCCCAAACAGCAAATTTATTCTTTCTAGCATAATCTTTATGCATTGATAATAAAGTTTTAAAACAAAATGCCAATTTACTGTAATACCAAAACAACCACTCTGTG
This sequence comes from Pueraria montana var. lobata, assembly GCA_026413185.1. NCBI lineage: Eukaryota > Viridiplantae > Streptophyta > Magnoliopsida > Fabales > Fabaceae > Pueraria > Pueraria montana. Next base: position 63,371,692 of record CM048650.1, on the reverse strand, counting down.
AGGGAAAATGTTGAACCCGAGTGCCTTCTTTATTGTTTTTAACACATGTAATCTAATTTCTGATTGCATTTCAATTGTTGATTATCACGATTTCTTAGGCTTCTTTTTTGTTTGTATACTAGTGTACAAAGAAAGAGAAAAGTTACCAAATCATAGAGCTGATCAATTATTAGTCAATTATGTGATCTAATTAATGATCACATAACTTGTTGATTTCCATTCAGTGCATTTCTTTTTATGTACAAATCAAATCACGTAACTTTTTTGTTGTTTTTATCACCCACATGCACCTGTAGAAAACAAGACTGAACTGGATATTAGGTTGTATATTCTACGAGACGTACTTTTGGAATTAGCACTAATACATGAAATAGATCTTTTTCTTTCATATGTTCTTGTTGAAATCATTTTAGAAAAGCCTTTTAATGATGCTGATACCAAAGGAGAACAAAATATTGATCAAGATGAGTAGATACTGGTAGAACAGTTCATATAGTTACAGAGTTGTGCAGTCGTTGGGTGGGAATATTGTAGCTGAGTGAAAAACAAGAGGTTCAACCCTATCTTATAGTGCTTCAAGCACGTCATGGATTTTCGTTGTATGCAAAGGGATGGAAGGAAGAAAGATGGAGAAATCAGATCAATTGTTTTTTTTCTTGCCCGAAATCTTATCAGCTTTGGTTTTCTATTTATGCTTAGGTTGGTGTTTCTGTTGCACTACCACATGATGGAATTGCCTATTATCTACAACATGGTATCTTATTGTGTGGAAAAACGTTTAGAAACTATCAGCTACATTGCTTGTCATACTGTAAACTGGTAAACTGTGGTGATGCGTAGCAAGATATTATTTATGGGTATGGGGTACCTTTGACCTGCTTAGTTTATTGGACATTATTAAAGTTAGATGTTGGTCTTGACTAATGATAAGAAAGGAGGGAAATTGTTGTCAGTTTTCTGATTGTTGTACATGCTCTTTAAGTTGTATTTCTGAATGTTGCTAGCCAAGTGCATTGTGATCAATTAGCTTTTGGAAGTTGGTTAGGGTAAGAGTGTTCTTAATGCATCAGATCAGTAAGTACAATTGGTTGGTTCTTGATGACTACCCACGCTGAATTAAAAATAATTAAGGGTCTAATTACAAAGGATATAAAGCTGGACATTAAATTGGATTTCTCCACCTTTGATTTACATGTTATAATTAAAAAGATTTAAAACGAAAAACAAAAAATAATTAACGAAAGATTAAAAGGAAATATTTAAACCATTAGACTACAAATAATTTAGAAACAAAATTGATTAAAAATAGGTGACATTTCAGATTAAAAATCATTTATATAATTACTTTTTTATCCTTAAAAAGAGCGGGAAAATGAATATTACTAATTTACTCTAGTGCGAGCTACTTTTATATATATAAAGATAAAGATAAAGACTAGTGCAAGCTATGATAAAGATAAAGATATAAAGAAAAAGATAAAGATTGATTTATTTATAAGGGAGAAGGGTTAAACCCTAGTTACATTTGCATATATATTCACTGTCAGGAAAGGAGCATGTGTTGAGGAGTAAATACATTGGATTCCGACGATTGTGTGGGGCTTCACTTGATGCAATCACAGCCAGTCCTCCGTGACGAACTCATCGAAGAAATCTTGCCATGGCTTCCAGTGAAATCTCTGATCCAATTCAAGTGCGTGTGCAAGTCATGGAACTCTTTGATGTCCCCATTTCATCAAACTGCACCTTAGAAAGTCTGCTGCAAACGATGACTTGGCTCATCTCCGATTAATGCCAAATGTCTCCTTCAGCAATTTCCATGACCTCTATAAGGCATCATGCTTGGCACGTTCCTTGTTCCGTTCTCCATTACCCCACATCACTAGAGTTGCTCATCGAGAAAAAACAGACATGAGCCTTCTTCTGGTAGGTTCATGTAATGGGTTGCACTGTGTAGTTCGGGGAGTGTTAAAGCGATTCTATGTTAGTTTTTGGAACACGGCTACGTGGTCAAGATCAAGAAGATCTTCAAGTTTTACCTGGGGCAGATATGGAAGAAGAAGAACTTCGTTTGGGTTTGGCTATGATGCTTTAAGTGACACTATAAGGTGGTAGCGATGTCGTTGGCTCGTGATACTATGCCGGAATCACCAGAAACTGAAGTGAAAGTATATGGCATGGGTGACAGTTGTTGGAGAAACCTTGAAGGTTTTCCTCGTCTTGAGTTTCTCCCTAAAAATGATGGAGTGTATCTGAGTGGAACCCTTAATTGGGTTGTTAAAAGGTGAAAGTGAAAGATGTTGCTAGTGATGAATTTGTAATTGTTTCACTTGATCTTGGGAAGGAGAAATGCACACAACTGTGGATGCCTCAGTCTCTTAATGATGTTGAGTCAACTCTTGGGGTTTTGGGGGACTCCCTTTGTGCTTGGCATGATTACAACACCACCCACTTTGTCACATGGCAAATGAAGGAGTTTGGATATGACAGATCTTGGATTCAATTAGTGAAAGTTACTTATCTCCATCTTCAAATTATCCCTTCAGAATTTCAACCAATGTTATTACCATTGTGCATGTCTAAGAATGGTAATGTCTTCATGCTGTCATCCACTAAAGTCGGTGTTACCGGAACAATTCTGTATAACCCAAGGGATGCTAAATTACAAAGTTCTAGCATTCCCAGCCGTGTAAATTTGATCGATCTCAACATCAAGACTTTAGCTGAAAGTTTAGTTGTGCCTTATTGAAATCAAGGTTGAATTTTCTGTAGTTTACTGCTTTACTCATCCGAATTTATGTTAGTTGAACCATATATGTATGTTGTCTTGAAACTTTAAATTTTTGTTGCTGCCATAATGACTGTATTTGTTTTTTGATAAATGCTTTTTGTTCTACAATTAATAATATTACTAATATTTATACATGGTACTAAATATCAATAATAGTATTAGTAATGGGAAATCTTCTATACTAAGTATAACAAAGAATGAGCCAGACTGGATCACAGATTTACCCAACCCACCACAACATGAGATCCTTTCCGTCAATTTTTTGAAGTCAACACTGTAACACAAATATTATTAATAGAAGATAGTGTCTACAGCTTCTGCTAATAACACTTTATGTGATGCATCATTCCACCTTAGTACAATCAACAAATTCATATATAAGCCAAAGAGGCTAAGCAGTGTGCAGCTTTTGATTGGTGTTTCAGATTGAGAAAAGTAATTCAACGGAAGCAAACTTGTCACTGCTTTTTCATATGAAAGAAATTAAGGCTTAACAATGACTATCCTTTGTTGTTGCTCAAGTTCATAAAGCAGGGCAATTGCTGCAGAGTCAAATGAACTCTTCTTGTCAGCTTTGGCATCTCCTGTACACTCAATGATGCTTGAGTTGGGTATCTGTAAGATGATATTAGATACAAAACTGTTGAAACCAATTCTTTTCCCAGAGCCTTCGCCGAATTCAATTGGAGTGCTGCAGGAAGCATAAAATTATTACAATAACTGAGTGGAATAATATTATTTTCCATAAAACCAGAGCAGATCAATATTGAAATTTGAAAAGACAAATATAAATCTTGGTAAAATGAGATTACCTGGATTTAGTTTCTTTGCAAATGAATTTTGGCAGTGGCCACTGTAATGTCTTACATATACTATATATTGACGTTCGTGGTCCTCCTTTCTTTATGTCAATTGATTCAATAGCTGCAAAGAATTTTCTACTGTCAGTATATGGATTATTGATATAGTGTTGGAAGTCTTAATCTTTAGGGAGTTATTGGCTTGTTTTCATCTTGTAATTAAGGGCTGTCTAGTCATGTGACCAACGTGTTTGCCAGGCCAAAACAGCATCAAGAGCACAGTAACCCTCACAGGAACAAGACCAAACGGACCCAAATTAAATGTGGAACAAAGCAAAAAAAGGCCTTGATAATTTGTTGCCATTATATTTTGTGATGTTGGGTGACTTCAATTTTCTCATTAGTAAAGCATCAGTTACTAGTGAGATGAAACATAAATTGTACCACACTAGTGGTCTAAAGCCAAATCCTCATATCTTTTCGAAACAAATATACTGCTAAATCTCATATGGAACCAATTCTTATAGAAAATTTGGAATTCATTTTTGTACAAATTAATCTGAGGAGTTGAAGAAGTTTATGCTTCTCATTTTTAATTAGTTTTTGGTTGGGGGTACAGAGAAAAGAAAAAACCAATTATTATATATGCAGAAGCTATTGCATCTTCTTGGAAGACTAGACATGCATAGAGCTATTGAGGAAGTATTGCAATTTGCAAACTTCATTCTATCTGTAGATTACAACTAAGTATCAAATGTAATCATGATAAGCACAAGTGGATATATGGAGCAAACCTGGTGGGGTGGAACTAATACTGTAGGTTTCCTTAGAACAGTCATTGACTGGGAAAGAATCTTCAGTTGACTCTGCTGGGCAATCACTTCCATTCTTTTGCTTTCTGTTTCTAAGAGAATCTTCATCAGTTAATGGATTACATATATCAACTCCCTTGTCCACTGAAGATGAAATGCCAACATCATTGAAATCATGTTTTCTCCTCTTGGAAATGCACTTGGAGTATAAAATACCCTTATTCTGTTACATTTCAAGTATCACAATATTATCATATGCAAAGATGCGAGGATAAGAGATCAGTCTGAGATTGACATGATATATTATTACCCCTATAATGACTGCACTAGTTGTTGCTATTAATTGCCACCAAAGAATAGGGTCTTTGTATTTGTTAAGAAATCCAATCATTTAACAAGTTGATAGTTGAATTATTGTCTAAAAATTGTTATTGGTGATAATTCCTCAAGCTACGTTGTTTGAAGGAAAAAATGTATTGAACCTTATTCAACATTGTGTTTGCTAGAAATATGTCCATTCACATTTAATTTCTGCAATTATCACCCAATAATCATACATAATGGAAAATGTTTGGTGATTTTTGTTTCTACGATTAAGTTTATCTACTCAGGAAACAGAGGAAACTGGAAAATTTAAGCATGAATGATAGGTAAATTGAATTAAATACTAATTGAAAATTAATAAAAGTGGCTATTAAGATAATTTAAAAGCTAAATGGAGTTAATTGTCAAACTTGAAAGTTGTAGTGAAATTTGTCCTCTCCTTAAATATGTTTTTTGTAATGTGTCCACAAATCCCCATTTTTTCTTGCGAAATGATTTCAAACAGTAGGTGAAAGCAGAAAATGAAGTGATAGACTATTCATGTGATTTTTGTCTAAGCTTTTTTTTTTTTTTTTGTGTGTGTGTGTGTGGAGATTGGATTCAGCTAGTTAATGGATATTGACATCTTGCTCTTAAACTTCTAATAAATATAATAGTCATTTTTTAAAGTGTATAATTAACAAACCTCAAGTTCCTCTAACAAACAATGTGCGGCTTCTCCTTTTGCTCTTTTTTTGCTTTTTTCAGTCCCTCTTCCTACCAAAAGGAAATCTTCCAGCTGCAATTGAAGTTCAACATGATGAAATTCCCCCTCTTTTGTGGATATCTCTTTCATAAAGTAGCCAAGACAATCACACAATTTATTCAGTTTACAGAGGGCGGAAAGTTCAAGATTATCAGGGGTCACAATTGGAGACAACAATGGTTCAAAGATTCTCCACACTTTCTCAATAACAAGCTCGGTATCAATGACCATAGCCCCTGCAATGCTTTCCACCATGTCTCCAAGAGCCTGAGCAAGAAAATCGATGGATGATATGAATTTTACAATCAGCTAAAAGTACCACAGTATAGCATATAGTTGGCACAAGTGTAAGTTGTTCTATGGATTGTTAATAAATATACCAAAAGCAGATGTTTCTAGCATACATCCATAAATTTTCTATTTACTTGTGTTTATGTCAATAGAAGTAGCAATGTAATTCAGAAATTAACCTTTGGAGCTTTTACTCTTAATTTGGAGGTGTTCTTAGTTTCAGCCATTGAACTCGAGAACTTTGTTACTTGACTTTGAAGAATCCCGGAACAGTGTTGAAGATGAGGTTGAAGATTCCTTCTTACACAGCATTGAGCAAAGTTTTCATTGCTAACAGCTTCAGAACGTAAATCAGTTAACAAGCCAGGATCAATATGAGGGTAGCTCTCATAAAGATGTCGTGTAATGAGAAAGCCCAACACTGAATCACCTAGAAATTCAAGTCTCTGTCCATCAATACGAAAGGCGACAACAAAGAAGGGAAATAATTAGTAAGAATCTTGAAGGTCTTATTGGACATATCACATTATTGTTGTTATTAATTTTTGGTACAACATATCACCTTATTTTCCTTAATTTTAGAACCGTGTGGAAAGATAGACAGCTTAATTTCCATATCAATACGATGGCTATAAACACATGTTCAAAACTAAGGGAGAGAGAAAGAGCAGAAATAACATTTGGTTGCCATTTTATATTTTTTTAAAAGAAAATCTTATGATAATTTTCCAAATAGATACCTGGTAACAATAACAAATTCCCGGTTCCAGCTCTTGCTGAGATGGATGTGTCATGGCCTCCAATAACAGACCCTTAGTGGAAAATTCATACCCAAGCTTTAGTTCCAAGGCTTTGATATCATTAGCTTTTGGGACATAGGACCTTAATGATGCCCTGGTGATGGCTTCATGTACCAATGGTGAATCATGCCCAACATTCATTCCCAGCCACTGCATTACATGAAGTGCAGCAGTAAGCCCGCCCCCAACATAATAGGCGCCTATGAGGGCTTCAACACAATCGGCTATGGTTTTTGAACACATCCATCTATGCCCTTTGTCACAGAACTTTCCAATCTTAACTTTTGGGTCATCAGTTTGGAATTTTTTATCCATAGGTACTTCAAAAGTATCCACCCCACATCCACAAGGAACAGGGTGTATGCAGTGCTGCCCTGGAGCTACCCAGCGACGTGGCTCAAATGCACTGTCACGTATATATCCCTGTTAAAACAAGAGAGCTCAACTCAACACTCAAGCTGAACCTTCAATATATAAACAAACAAACTTGGATGGTTTTGTGTGGGATAGCAAAAGCTTGTGCACGTACGTGCACTATTATTCCTCAGTAGTCAGTTCAAAATTATTGTATAAACCGAAATACTGAGTAACTGCGGGAAAGAACAGATTTAGGAAGACATAGATGTGATATCACATGTGTACCATTGAATAAATAAGCATAGAATCATGAAAATGATGTCATATTCTCCAAATACGCAAATAACGATGCTAATTAGCTTTTGAAAAGGGCAGAAATACATTAGTTCATGCATTTAAACAGCAGCCCGTGTATATTAAACATTTTAGTAATTGTAACACAACTCTGACTGCAATCATAATGACAGTATAAAACCATGCTTATTAGTTCCTGGAAGCCAAGCAATAACTGCATTCAAATAGTTGAGCCAAGAGACATGATTATTTCCTTTAGACAAGTTATCATCATGGTGGGAAAAAATTCCCAAGTTTTGTTAATGAACAAAATGATGGTGACTGGTGAGTTGAAGAAAAAAAAAGAAATTTTGTATTAAGGAGCATATTGTACTGGGTTGATATTTGATTTTGTATAGAAGAATGAATCAAATTAAACAGCAATGATATCTAATGAGGGTGCAGGAAATCCATCTAAATCAAGATAGGACAACCTACACTAGGTCAGGTGACTTGTTAAGCGATCATGGAAATTCTAAAATGGTAATTTAGTTAACGCATGCACACCAGAATGCAATGTCGCGATGAACTATTGAGCTCCTCTAGTCTCATAATAAAACATTTCTCTTTGATAACATATATATAGGTATACACATGGACATGATACATGACACATGCAAAAACCAATATTTAAACTCCATGTTTCTTAAGTGAAACTGTTGTAAGTTCTAAAGATAAATCACCTCAAAATGCATTGATGACAAAAATGGAGGACATCCAAATCAATTCCACTCAGATCATAGATGTCAAGTACCTGTAATTTGCACTCTATTCCCAACCTATACAGGGATGAATTAGAAGTTAGAGCAGAACGCCAATCAGATAATTGCCCTTCATGTTTCTCTGGATATCTAAGGAAAAGGTGGCAGCTCACTGCATACTTCAAAATAGAATCTCCAAGCAATTCTAGACGCTCCATTGAGAAACTTTCACAACATTTTAGCGTCGTCAATGCTTCAAGAATCTAATCATATAATATTAAGGTTAGATTGATCATGTAATAAAACTCATAGGTAGTAATGAAAATGAAGAGTTCATCTCAACCCAATATATAAAGTATTAAACACACCAATGAACTTGATATCTGAAATCTGTCATTGTCTAAATCAATCTCCTTTCTTAGCTGGCTTGCTAACATCAAGGATTCTAAGTGGTACATTAATGATGGTAGTAAGTAAATTGACTTCAGAACTTCTATTGTAAAATCGATTCTTATTAAAACCTCAGGTGGCATATAAGCATGGACTTGTGATCTTTTTAGAACTGGGGCTGCACATTCAGATGCAGAAAAATTAGCAATAATCAACATCCGGCAAAGAACTTAGGATTCAGTTCAACACTGAAACATTTGCATAAAGTTTATTTTGCCTCTCAGTCAAGACTCTTTGCATATTAACATCACCTCCATGAAACACATTTAACTTGATATAATGCCTTCTAACTCTGACAAATTTTAAAATATTTTCATGGAAATAAACTATCTACAAATTTAGAATGTAGCAAAAAAATGAAAGTGTGGTTAGTAAAATTTGATGTAGAATATGGTATTCATTGATGGCTATACATGTTTTGACATGTATACAAAACAAAATATGTTTTTATCAACTTTATCAAATTGGTTTTATTTCTACTAGTTTGTATCGATATTTAACAAATTTTAAAAGGGAAGAATAAAAGATGAATTAAAAATATGAATATGACAAACCATCTCCATTGAATTTCACTAGAAGATTATGTGGGTTATGACTTTGCTTTAACCGCAGCAAAGGCTGTCCTGGATTCATTAGCACAATCCCATACCTGAATAACATTCATATAGCACACCGAACTAGTAATGCATGGCAATACTATGTGAGTGGTATATATAAACCATAATATTGGGTTAGAAAATGCTAACTTTTTGTTGAAGTATTCATTGTAGGTACTGTATTCTGATGATGAAGCCACATCTTCCCCATTGTAACTGAAAGGACTCTCTGCAGATGAACCTTTTACAACTTCAACAACAGAGTAGAACCTTCCAGTGTGAATAGCCAACACCACCACATCTTTGATATCATTAACATCAAGAAAACAATTAGCAAAATGGACTGTGCTTGAGGTCTTCTGTTCCACATCAGATGAATCACTCCAATTTGATAACTTTTGTTTGGGACAATTCTCAGAACTCAATGAGAATTCTCTTTTCAAAAAATTTACCACTGACATACAAGAGCTCACTCCTCTCCAGTTTACTCTCCAGGCTTCACCTGAACTATTCAATACCTCAAGTGGCAAAAGCAGATACATTTTTAATGGGTTCCATAGCTCACTTATTTGATTCTGAAGTAAAAATTCCCTCTTTGTGCCAGCTTCTTCTGATCCAACAAAAAGTCTTCCATATAAACCATTAAAGAAAAGTTCTTGAAAGCACTTAGCTTGCATCATCTGATAGGAAAAACACACCCAAAGAAAACAGCATAAGGAGTGATTCCAAGGAGATAAATGATAATTGAACTCAGAAGCCCTCTGTATACCTGTTCTGAATCCAAATACAGTTCTCCACATGAAGAAACATGGGACTTAACTGTCTTTGAGATCAGGTAAAGATCTCTCTCGATGTTTCCTACATCGTTGTCTAGTTTTGAACCAATCAGAAGAACAAATCTGGAATAAACCTCCTCAGTGTTACAAGAGAAATCAAGTTTATAGGCATGAAAAGTGGCCCCGTTTTGACTTGAGGCCCACGCTCCAGATAGTGCATGAATGCATACTGTCCCATGTAATTCCTTTCTTTTGGTTGTTCCTGTAGTAAACAATAAAAAGAAAGCAATCAACTATATGCATGATTCAAGATGAAACTATCAAAAAGTTACTATTATCTAATATGATATCACTGTTGGTTGAATATAATACACAGTAAAATGGGAACTCTTTCAATACAGTAAAACATATATCAAACAGAAATATTGCCAAACAGAATAAAGAAACTGTAACCCACTAGGGTTGGCCTAGTGGAGGGGGGTTTGGGTAGTTTTTATGAGGTCCTAGGTTCAAACCTCGTCGCCATCTTTGTACACCCAAAAGAAAAAGAATAAAGATCAAATAAGTAACAAAATAGCTTGTCCTTGTGAAGATTATTTCTAGCACCATGAAAAACTTAGTGGTGAAGCTATATAATAGAAACTACTATTAATTTGTAGCAATTCAAATACTAATGGTGCACTTTGTGAAGATTAAAAGGAGACTTAATGGATTGAAAGATGATGAGAAATATACTTAATTCACGAAGTTTTCAATATGTTTATGCTTTTTTCTTTTTTTTTGTGTACAATGGTGTGGTGTCAATGAGGTTTGAACCTAGGACCTCATACAAACTACCCAAACCTCCCACCACTTAATTATGTTTATGCTATTACAAAAGCACTAGAACTCTGTTTATACAAGGACTGTGACTTGAAATTATATCCTCTTCTTTGCAAGCACTAACTACAAGAAATCCTTGTTATATTTTCCTAGATACTTCTATACTGTTGTCCCAATGAAATTAAACAAGACTCCAAGTGTCCAACTAAACTTTTTGATAAATGGTTTCCCTGTAAAACAACTGACATCAGCATTGAAGCCAAAGGAAAGGAAAATAAGAAATTGAATGGTATTTCCATCTTGTCTCTAAACTAAGATTTGGTGGAGATAAACAAAACTGGTAAGTTATTAAAATGAACTGAATTTTCTAACAATAACATCAATCATTCAAGAATTTCATATTGCTATGCACAATTTTTTGTATGTTACCTTCACCTGACGGTGACTTTTTCCAATTCAAGCTCATATTACTTTCTGGTGGCTCTTCTGAAAAGGGTAGAAGATTATCATTAAGAGCACCCATCTCATGCAGCTTCTTACATGCCTCCAAGCATACAAGCTGCTTTGATAAATGAGAATTTGTACTCGGAGGACCCATTAATGTTTGAAAAGGTGAAGTAGGAGGCAATATTAATTTGCATTCATAATGCCCACCAGAATTCGAGTGCTGGAACATTGGTTTGGGAACAAAGTATCTAGTTCAATTGGAAATGAAATCACATAAGTTATTAAAATCAGAAAAAACTGAACATCAAAAGTAACACATTATGTCATTGACAAGCTTCAAGTGTTCATACTTATCGCTAGGCAATTTTTCACAATATCTATAGATGAGACTGACACTAGAATCTGCAGTGACACATGCACCAGTTGCATCAACATAATAAGCATGTGTCTTCTCAGTTCTGTAATTTTCCAAAGTACATGCCTCTTCTTCTCTTCTTTTTGCTGTGTTTGTCATTGAATATTCACTCCTAATAATATCAAACAATTGATCCCTTTGCTTCACATTTTCCCTGTAGAGCTTCAAAATTAGAAAAGAAATTTCTTGAGACAAAGAGAATGAACTTCAAATAAAGAATCCTCCTAAACATAAGAACATACAGAAAACAACCAAGAAAAAAGACCAAATCAATATAACAGAGCTTCCCAATCCTCAACATATCTATTAGTGAAACACAATTAAAATGGCAATGTGCTTTACCCCAAATAGACACCAGATGCCTAATCACATTCCAAATCAAGGTGATGTTTAACCTCCTTAGAAAAACAAGAGTTCCACTTCGACAAAATGCGATAAATTGTAGCACATATTGCACATTGCCACAAGAGTTTGGCCTCTTTACTTCTAACAAAATCATGAGACTAATCATCATGAAATGGTGCACAGACCCAGGACACATCCCAAAATTCACCACAAATTCCGAATATGAAATGCTATAAAGAGACTGCATTAGCACAGTGTAAGAACAGGTGAGGAACAGAGTTTGAGAAAGCACAACACATTAAAACCTTATGTGACCTACAAACCTACAACTTGTCATTAGTATTAATTCTATGAAGTGTGTCAATCCAAATAAAGAACTTGACATGACCTTAGAGGGAACCTTGGATTCCCACAAGGGTTTATCAAGAAGAAAAGTTTCCCTATTCAATAGATTTACAAAAATTTAGGAACTTAGAATCCAAAATACGAGACAAATACAAAGCATAACTCAAGATATGTAGGCTTAATTTTCTGATAACTTAGTGGCAACCACCCATTTATCTATGCCAAGTGTGCGTGCATGCAAATTATGTGCATGAGCATGTCAGCATGTTAAGGAAGAGAATGCTTTACCTCTCAACCATCATGATAAATAATGAATTACTTTGTCGTGCTCGTCCCCTAGATTGGACATAACTGCGAATTGTCTTGGGCAGATCAAAACGTATTACACAGGAGCAATTTGGTACATGAATTCCTTCCTCAACAACATCAGTGGCAAATAGTATATTGACCTATACATAAAGCATATTCAACAGAAACAGGCTAACAAGTATTAATATTTTTTATTTGATAGACATATTATATCTAATACCTTTCCATTAGAAAAAAGCTGCAAGATTTCTTTCTGCTCCTTTGGTGATAGCGAACCAGCAGACGTATTGCTTCCAGTCAAATATGAGACTGTAAAATGGGACAAGAACTTAACTTTCTTTACAAATATGTCAATGACTTTTGCTGTGACAATTCTTTCAACAAATACGAGGCACAGAACATCATTACTTTCTCTGCATCAAAAAAGATTTTAGTCAATTTCCCTACAACAACTGTTGAAAAAGGTTAAGTTCTTGACGTACCCAAATGATTTAAATATTTGTATTAGTTCATGTAATTTTGGAGACAGGTATCCCAATTCTACTGCCTTTAAAAGGTCAAAACCAAAGTCTCCAAAATTGGTATCATCTGAGCAGAGTGAAAAAATAAAATAAAATAAAATAAAATCAGAACACAAAGGATTCATGATGTGTAAAATGCATCAAGATAAAAAGAATTTCAGCAACTCATGTTTCCTAAGGACTAAGCTACAAGAGAATAAACTTGTATGCTTTATTCTTTTAGGTAAGTAAATATAAAATTCAGTAAAGATATTACATGAGAAGAAAAATTAAAAAACATATGAAATCAATTTGTCAAATTGGATCTTCCTATGAGGAAATATAATGAAATTGGCATCTCAAGGATTCATATATAACAAAAAATATGCCGTTGATCTTCTCAATGAGATTGGAAAGTCGTTAAGTAACTGCCATTAGTAGTTAGTTATAAAAGGTTAGTTATCCATTAGTTAGTTTCATTAGTGACTTAGTTATGTGAGATAGTTTCAATATGGCATGTTGCCTATATATAAGAAAAAGGATTGAGAGATCTATATCGTCATCTTCGAAATGATTGGACTCTTAGAGAGACGTGGGGACTAAGGAGAGGTCAAGGTCTCTCGAATACTTTGAGTACTATTGAAATTCATCTCTAGCTCCGTCATAAAAGAGCTTACTAGAAAATAATACAAATTGCATTACTTTCCTTCATCTATGTCACTAATGTCTCTATAAATTAGTATCAGAGCTTTTCACCATGTCTCTGACCTACAAACAAGTGGCGCGGGTGGTGATGCAGGCATTTTATTGTAATTGCCCAGGACAAGTAAAAAGGCTAGTGCACAACCAAGCTACGTGGGCGCAAAGGATACTAAGCATGGTGGGATGTTAGGATCCAATTTCAAGGTATGAGCCTTGAGTCTCGCATTTAAAGTATGGTATCTCTTCTGGTGGTGAAGGAAGAAGGGAAGGGGGGAGAGGTTGCGGGTTCAAATCCCTCCACTAACAAAAACTAACAAACTAACAATTAACATTTGCCAATCAAAAAAAAAAAAGTATGGTATCTCTTCTGCAATCAATGTGTTAAGTCAATTTCTAAATTCACCTTGGGAAGGAGAACGGGATGGAATTATTCGTGTCCTGAAGTATATTATAAAGAGACTCAAGGAAAAAGATTTATCTATAAGGATAAATGTCACACTCAGATTGTTGGATGCTCAGATGTTGATTAAGCAGGAAGATGCATTTGCAAATATGATCACCATCTGTGCAAATCTCTTATCCCTATCTCTTTTACTTTTAAGTAACAAAATTGACTGAATGCCTCTCATCATGGAGAGAATCCCCTTAAATAATAATCTTTAACGTTATACAAGGAAACTTTGCCTATAGCTATACAAGGAAACTTTGCCTAATACATGACTAATTTACAGCTATTCACATCTGTCAATTAATGAAATAAAAACAGCAAGTAAATCAAAGAATAAATCAGAGATTTAGCTAAATAGGGAAAGCAATAAATCAGGGATTTAGCTAATCCTGTTGACATCCCCCCTCAAATTGATGCTGGTGGATCCTGAAGCATCAATTTGCCAACCAGAAACTGATGGCGAGGTCGAGACAGGGCCTTAGTAAAGACATCAGCAATCTGAAGATCAGTGGAGACATGAGGAAGACGAATGAGATGGGCATCATAGGCTTCACGAATATAGTGACAATCGACCTCAATGTGCTTGCTACGTTCATGAAACACGGGATTGGCCGCAAGTTGGATAGCACTAGTATTGTCAACATGAAGAGGAGTAGCCTCATGTTGAGTAAAACCAAGTTCTCCCAATAATCCACGTAGCCAAACAATCTCAGAACAAGTAAAGGACATAGCCCGATATTCGGACTCAGTAGAGGATTTAGAAACTCGAGGTTGTTTCTTACTCTTCCAAGAAATAAGAGCATGACCAAGAAATATACACCAACCAGAAACTGAACGACGATCATTCACACAACTAGCCCAATCAGCATCACTGTAAGCTATCAATTGAATAGGAGATGCATTAGGGAAATAAAGACCTCGACCAGAAGTACCTCGTAGGTACCGAATTATTCGCCGAACAGCAGCCAAATGCGGAAGACGAGGAGACTGCATAAATTGACTAACTCGCTGAACAGCAAAAGCAAGATCAGGGCGAGTAATAGTCAAATAATTGAGACTTCCAACCAATTGACGATATAAAGAAGGATCAGCCAAAGGTTCACCTTCATCCTTATGGTGCTTCACATTCACTTCCATAGGAGTTTGGACATAATTTGCTTCTTGCAATCCAGCCAAAGCGATTAACTCTTGAGTATATTTGTGTTGGTGTAAGAAAATACCAGCAGAAGTAGTTTGAACTTCCAAACCCAAGAAATATTGTAAAGGACCTAAGTCCTTCATATGAAAAGAAACAGTGAGATGTTGTTATAGCTGCTGAATGAGTATAGGATCTGAACCGGTAATAACAATGTCATCGACGTAAACTAAAAGCAAAACAACACCGTTAGACGTCTTCCGCAGAAATAAGGAAGAATCATACTGACTTTGAGTAAAGGAAAAGTCAAGTAGAGTGGAACGAAACTTATCAAACCATGCCCGAGGAGCCTGCTTCAACCCATAAAGAGACCGTTTTAAATAACACACATCAGAAGAAGGTGTGATAAACAAACCCTGCGGTGGAGTCATATAAATTTCTTCTTTTAGATCTCCATGCAAAAAAGCATTCTTGACATCCATCTGTAAGAGGGGCCATCCTTGTGATGCACTTATAGCTAAGATAGTACGTACAGTAGTCATCTTAGCTACAGGAGCAAACGTCTCCTCATAATCCACTCCATATTCCTGCTGATTACCAAGAACCACTAAACGAGCCTTATATCGGTCTAATGAACCATCAGATTTGAGTTTGATGGTGTAGACCCATTTACATCCAATGGGCTTAACACCAGATGGGCAAGGAACAATATCCCAAGTATGATTCTCTTGTAAAGCTTGCAACTCTTCTTCCATAGCTTTCACCCAACAAGCTTGGGTGGCTGCCTGAGAATAAGAGGTAGGCACCGTGATCTGAGCCAAAGTAGCACTGAGAGATGTGTGATCTTGTGGGGGAGAGAACCCATATCGATTTGGTGCATGAATAGATCGAGAGGACCGCCGAAGACCAGAAACTTCAAGAACAAGAGCTGGTTCTGGATTAGGAGGAGGCTGCAATGTAAGTGGAGGCCTCCGTCTCTGATAAACAAAGTCTGGCTTGAAACGCTGAATGCGATGAGGTAAATCATCAAATTGAGGAAGCACAACCTGATCACAATGAGGAGAAAGATGTTTTTGAAAGAAATATTGATCCTCAAAGAATATCACATTTTGGGAAATACGGATGCGATTAGCCACAGCATCATAACATACATAACCTTTGTGAGATGAACTATATCCCAGAAAAGCACATTGAACAGATTGTGCAACGAGCTTATGACGTTCAGGAGATGGTAGATGAACAAAACACACACAGCCAAATGGATGTAAAGTCTGATAACTCGGATGTGAACCAAATAACCAATAATATGGGGACACAAATTCCAGAACTTCATATGGCAAACGATTAATAAGATAAACAGCAGTGGATAAGGCTTCTACCCAAAACTTGGAAGGCACCGAGGATTCAAGAAGTAAAGTGCGAACAACATCCAAAAGATGACGGTTCTTTCGCTCAGCCATTCCATTCTGTTGAGGTGTATAAGGACATGAACGTTGAGAAATGATGCCTTTTTGCTGCAAAAATTCTTGAAATTTATGAGACACATATTCGCCACCATTATCAGATCGTAAAACTTTCAGACATGTAGAAAACTGATTTTCAACATAGGAAACAAAAGTCTGAAAAATATGAAATATCTCATCCTTAGAGCGAAGAAAATACACCCATGTGAACCGACTATAGTCATCAATGAACGTCACAAAATACTTATAATTACCATGGGAAACAATAGGCGAAATACCCCAAATATCACTATGAATTATATCGAAACATTTGGTAGCACGATTACCATGTAAAGGGAAAGGTAAAGTTTTGCTTTTTCCAAGTTTGCATGAAATACAATTAATAGACAATTCAGGATCACAAGTCTGATCTTTATTTCCAAGAAAACCATGTAAATGTCTTAAAATTTGAGAGTTAGGGTGACCTAATCTCTTATGCCACACCTCACTCTGATTATTAACAGTACTACAAGCCAAAGACAAGATTCTAGGAATAGAAAATTGCAGAGGAAATAGTCTTCCCACTTTAGGTCCCTTCGCGATCACCTTCCCCGATACTTGATCCTGTACAAGACAACCATCACGAGAGAAAGAGATGTTACAGTTATTATCTACTAGCTGTCCAACTGAAATCAAGTTAGTAGATAATCCGGGTGATACGAATACATTCTGAAAAGAAGATCCAATATCCCCAACAGCATTAATAGGAAGATGACTCCCATTAGCAATTTGAATAAACTGAGGACCACTATAACTTCGAATATTTTGTAACAATTCAGATTTACCAGTCATATGATTAGAAGCTCCTGAATCAAGAATCCAAGAAGAACAAATTTTCTGATCATTACCTTGAATACCAAAGGCAGAGAGTGTCGTGATTATCATCTGCTGGACCATCTCAGGGGTGAGAGTAGGTTGACTAGTACTGGCCGATTGGATAGGTGCAACTTGTACAGCATCTTGCACAGGTGTGGCTTGGACAGTAGCTTGAAAAGCTTGTACTTTCCGATTTTGAGGACGAATGGGGCATTCTTTAATTATGTGTCCTCCTTTCTTACAGTAATTACAATATGGCTTTGGACAATTGGTTGCAATGTGACCAAAATCCTTGCAACTGTAGCACTGTATGGATCCCATCAAGATGCCCCCACAAATCCTTCCCTTTCACAAACATTTTGAATTGAAACTCCCAACTAAAATAATTCTTCCCATTGAATCGAACAATGGAATTTTCTCCAGACATGATTAACCGAGAGGAACGAATTCCCACCAAACAAGATTTCAAGAATCCGAACACGTAACAAGAACCCAAAAAAATTGGGTTAGATGCAAAAGCTCCTAGAGCAGAACAAGAGACGTGGACTTTTAGGTTTTAGAGCTGAAGCTCTGGTACCATAACAAAATTGACTGAAAGCCTCTCATCATGGAGAGAATCCCCTTAAATAATAATCTTTAACGTTATACAAGGAAACTTTGCCTATAGCTATACAAGGAAACTTTGCCTAATACATGACTAATTTACAGCTATTCACATCTGTCAATTAATGAAATAAAAACAGCAAGTAAATCAAAGAATAAATCAGAGATTTAGCTAAATAGGGAAAGCAATAAATCAGGGATTTAGCTAATCCTGTTGACATTAAGCACTCATGTATGTGTTCCTATTACTACTGAATATATTTTAATTTCTGAATTTTGTTATTG
Organism: Pueraria montana var. lobata; assembly: GCA_026413185.1. Taxonomy (NCBI): domain Eukaryota; kingdom Viridiplantae; phylum Streptophyta; class Magnoliopsida; order Fabales; family Fabaceae; genus Pueraria; species Pueraria montana. The sequence continues at coordinate 63,353,242 of CM048650.1, read as the reverse complement.
AACCCAAAAAAACACTATCTACACCCTCTTATACAACATGTATCTATAACTAACACCAATTCAAAATTCTAATGAAAAAATTTATATTTGAATCACAACAATCAGTTTAAAATTAAAGAACAGTGGCTGATATAAACAATAATATTATACTGAACATCAAAGGGAAAGTGACAGACAAGCATACCAGTATTGAAATAGGCTCCAATTAGTTTCAGCAATTCATTAAAGAAACGAGCATATTGAAAACAACCTTCTCTACTAAATTCACATTCCTGATGGACAAAAGGGCTGTTCTCCAGACAGAATTTAACAGCCTATAAAACAGATGGCTAAAAACTGTTATAAAACAACTGCACTAGACAACTAAAAAATGATATATGCTGAACATTTTAGGGAATAGCTACATTATTGAAGGTATGCAAAAACATAAGTAGCTGTTGAAGAATTCAGGATAGTATTAAAAATTGTTTTATGGGACTAGTCAATACATTTGCATTTTTCCTTGCTTTTTTATTCTATACTCTTTAACATATATTAGTATAGTAACTATTTCTGTGCATGGAATAAATATTACAAAATCTATTCATACCAAATAGATACGACCTAAACCAAAATGTTTTAAGTTTCCTAGGTTGTAGCCAATCAGACATATATCTTGGGTTAATTTATTGAAGGTCTTCACACCCACATGAGCATAATAACTGGTCTTTTCCCATAATAAATAATTATTAAAGAACAAATACAAAACAAACTAATAATTAAAGACCGTCCCTTTTGTATATTCATTGTTAAAACTCTTATTCCAATGACATTTTAAATCAAAATTTCCTAAATTTAGTTGCTCCTACAGAAATTAGTAGTAACCTTCTACCATGGTCAAAACTACCTGAAATGCTGAAATTGTTATGACTTAGATTATATAAAAGAGAGAACAAGACTATCAAAATAAGAATATTTCCTCCCTCTTCATAAACTAATTTATTTGTTTTCCGAGTAATATAAGCATACCTCACAAGCACATACAAGGCCAAGATCATCAAGACAATACAAAATCTTTGAATAGTCATTGGATAATCGCTTCCGCAGTTTTCCAAGTGTATCATCAATGTCTTTGTATTGACATTCGACTGACTGTTGCAATCTTAGCATTGAAGCATCAAACTGGTAAAGCAAAAAAAAAGTTCTCACTATCCTTAAAAATTCCATGGAAAATAGATATATAAGGAAAACGATATATTGTTTGTGTCAATATGTACACGTGGGAGTCATGTATACATCTATTAATATATCCTTTATGCATCTCCTTCACAAGATCGATACATGACACTTGCACAATACATCTCACACACTCCTCACTAGATGTCAAATTGAAAAATTATTTTCTTGTTGGTCTGGACACTTGAGTCAACACCTCCATGTAGGTGGACACTTCAAAGACACTAGTATTATTTTTAAAAAAAATCAATTTTTTAATAATTAAAAAAAGTCAACTTAAAATATAATACAAAATATTAAAAAATATTTCTTCTTAATATGATTTTTGTGAGGCTCATTATCATAGAAAACTGTAAAACTTAAGGTGAAGCTCTGAAAATCAAATGATTATTGCATTATAACAGTACCTAAAGCTATATTTAGAAACAAGCATTAACTTTCAACAGATAACCAAAACCATCCTCCACTTCCCAGAAACAAAAAATAAAACAGAGAAATTGGCCATTGAACACTACCGTTTTTGAAACTTAAAAAACTTCATATTCAGCTAATAAACATAGCTTACAATGGAAGCAACCTGATGAAAAAGTATTTCCAGTGACATTGGATGAAGCAAACCAAGCACTAACTATTTCCTTAATGTGCCCAGTTAACATCAAGCTTCCTTTTCTCTCAATTGCTAGTGTGCATGCTTTTAACATAAGTTCATTCTCTTACCATAATTGTTGATAGTCAAAGAGAAGTTACACTACTTTGACAAAAAGGACAAATGAAAAAGATAAAATCAGTTTTACATGAATACACCATCGTCTAGCCATAAACTGTCAAGATACTTGACAGGCTGAGATAGGAGCTTGGGATGACTAGGAAGCTATATATACAAATCCAACATTTATGTAAAGATCCAATAAAACAATCTCCCATGGCACTGTTAGGCAAGAAAACAGAAAATTGAAATTGTTTCATTGGCTCTTCACATAAGGTGTCCACTCAACTGCCCAAGCTGACAAAAAATAGCTCACAAGTCACATGTATCAATTTGTATTAATGATAAAGATTTCCTCCTTTCACTCCCATAAAAATAGCTCTCTCATTATACATACACACATACATATAGGGAGGTGTCAACTCAACTGCCCAAGCATACAAGTATTATTTTAATTAGACACATAGCGAGGAGTTTCTGACACATGCTGTCCATGTGTTGGGGAGTTTGAGGTGTTGGAAATGTGTCTGACACTCGCGCTGGAGAAGCATCCATGTGTCTGACTGTTACAGCCCATCTCCTACTGTTAGGCCCAATAGAGTATTAGTAGTTCTGTCTACTGTTATTGTTAGTATTAATGTTCCCTATTTGTCTTTTATTAATAATAGATAATATAGATAATGACTCATGTAGGTAGGTTCTAGAATTGAGTTTGTTACGATTCTGTTTGTGTGTGATTGCAGCAGTGCATAGTGCACTTGAATCATGCTGCTATAAATCTATTGCATCCCTCTATCAAAGGCAGAGAAGAATTAATGCAATTTTAGTTTCTATTTCACTCCCACACCTCATGCTGGAGAAGTATCCATATAGAGCCTATACCCTAGTTTCTATATGCATACAGAAACATATACTACAGTCACAGATTACCTGAGACCATAAATCTTCCATCTTTAATTTCAAGTCATTGTTGAGAAATTGTGCTTGATTATAGAGCCTACAATTTTCTGTAGCATAGGGCACACATTGATCCAACTCTGTCCTATCTTTAATAGCAAAAATCTGTAACAGAATATTTGAGAATTTCACAAATTATCAATTAAAGTTTAAATCACAAATGACGTAAAGACTGAAATCAATAAACGCCACCTGAGAATCTAAAATGCTTTCAAGCCTAGATATCTGAACCTTGCAGTCCACTGTGGATGAGACAACTGATAGAAAAGGTTGAATTTTAGAATCCATATAACACTTCTAAATAATATAATGCACTGGTTAAAGCAAAGTTCTCATAGAAGCTTCAAACAATTCTAATTAAATTTTTCATGTCAAAACATTTGTATATAAAATAAAATAACATTTTTGTTACTTTCCCTCTTTCCAGATATTCTTGCTATATTACCTTGGGAAATTAAAGATAATTCATTTTATACGTGAGAATTTATCTAGATATGTGCACATCAGAGAGGATTTCTAACACAGAACCAATGAATGAGCATTATTCAAACTTGTGTTTCAAAATCTAGTGAGTAAAAACTCAATATGTAAACGAAAAAGAATGTAAATGCATTTCAGGGGATATAGAGTGTGTTTTGTATGGCACTTTAGTAGCTTATAAGCTACTTTGACATAAATGCAATTTAGGGGGCAACCATGTTTGAAAACTTCATTTCACTCACATTTTACCCAAGAACAAATGCTTACCCTTTCCAATTACTGGTGATGCTGTCATTCCAAAAATCTTTGGCTTGTTACTAGATGTGTGGTAATATTCCTTCACAAAAAAAGATGACGTTAATAAGTCTACCCCCCCCCCCCCCCCCTCCTTAAAAATTAAAAGTTTTATCATAGTAAAAAAATAAAAAATAAAAAAACTGCTATACACAAGGAAAAAATTTTACAAAAACATCTGCTGCTAACCTTCATTATTTTAACATAAGGATGGCTCCCACTAGCACGATGGCATTCATCAATAACCAACAAGCTGACTGTTTCCATCTTGAAAAATGCCTTTCTGAGGCTATCCAATAGAATTTGTGGTGTCATGACCATTACCTGTAAAATTGCAAGAAAATGCATCCACTAAAAACACTTAGCAAATAGCAATATATTAATTAGTAGCAGAACTGAGAATACCGAAGAATCAGAGCAAAGCCACAATGAAGTTTTTTATGGACTAAATAAGCATACAAAACACCTTGGCATATAAACAATCTTTTATCATCATTAATTTTCAAATGATTAAATAGCAAGCTCACATCATGTTCTTCAATTTCCTTTTCCCAACAACTTGAATTCCAGTCGTCTATTCCCTTGTCTCCATAGTATTCTCCCACTGCCAGATCTGTGTAGTCCCTGATAACCTCAAATTGCTGCAAATAGAAAGACCACTTGCTCAATATGTTTGTCTTATAACACAACATTTTAGTGTCCTTCATTCTTAAGTAACTAATGAAAAGAAGAATAGTTTAAGGATCATATAGTTAAGGTTAAACTAATATGTAGCTCCTCATAGTTACCAGCTAATTATCTTTAATTAAGTCCTTATAATTCAAAAACTTATATGTAAGAAGTCCTTATAATTCAAAAACTTATATGTAAGTCCTTATAACTTTAAAAGCTAACTCATTTATGCTTCGGTTGAATATGTGTTATGATAAAAATATAGGATTGTTGTGTGTTATGATAAAAGTATGAGTATGAGATAACATGGTCCTTGCTTATAATTATGTGGCACTTTCTTAACCATAGCACAACAGTAGTGTTTATTGATCCATCAGGGTGGTGTATACTTCAAATTGTTGGGAATGTAGCATGCAAAGTCAACCAAGTAAACTTTGTCAGGTCTGCTCATGAAGAAGTAGTATACTAGAGAATAGAGATGCAGCTAAACAAAAATGACAGGAATCAAGATTTTCAAGAATACCTAGGCAACCAAGAAATAATCCTATTTGGTAACAGACTTTGACATGTTCTTCATTTCTAATTCTAATTATGGATTGTTTCATCGTGTCTAATTATTGATTGTTTGTAGGTAACGGAATGTTTACTTCCAATATGGAACTAATAAGGTGCCAAGATTGTCAAGAAATGAATCTGAATACTTTTGGGAGAGTTGAAGTTTTGTGAAAAGGATGGAAATGAAGGGGGGTGGGGGAGTTGGGAAAGCTCAAGATTTTCATCTCAAAACTTAACAGAATATAACCATGTTGGTGTATAAGGACTTAGTTATAAATTTTTAAATTATAATAATTTAGTTAAAAGTTTTATAATTATAAAGACTTAATTAAAAACTCCATGAAACTACAAGGATTCACAAATTAATTTAAATTTACACCTATAGTTAACCATGATGGAAAAATGCACATGCCTGATTTACAAGATGGACAGTGGGAGCCAAGAAAACAATCAATCTCTTTTCATCAGTGGACTTGATAAATTGGCCAATATGTTTAATAAGCATAACAGCAATCAAGGTCTTTCCAGCACCAGTATCCAGCACTGCAATGGTGTTCCTCAGTTTTGCAACTTCAAAAACTTCACTTTGATAGCTACAAAAATTGACAAACAAGCACACAATCAACAATTTGTATTGTATTCTCCATAACAATTAAATAAGAAAAGAATAAAGACAAAGTTAACACCTTCTGGGATTGAAGCATTTAGGATTAGAAGAACATTGTGACATTTTGAAAGAGCAGCCACTGCCAATCCCTCTGGTCTTGTCAGGATTGGAAATCACAGGATTAAAGCTTTCTTAATGGGAAGAGTTTTTGGGAATTGTTTTGAAGAATTCAAGATGGAAGAACACTGCACCAAATTTGTACTTGTGATTCAAAATTTCAACCAAGTCTGATAAAAGTTGTTGGAAATGAGAGTATTATGAAGTAGCAACACACACAACGTGAAGGGTGTGGCTTATTTTATTTTATATTGGGATACAAACAAGAAATGATTTTCTAATTTTGCACAATGATGATGTTCATTTTGAAAAAAATTCTGTTATATGAAGGGATGTTTAGTATTGTCTATGCTGTTTTAACTTATGTCTCCAAGAAATGCGAACTAAGTAGTGAAATAGGAACTATTTTTTGTTGTAAATGGATCATATTAGCTCATATGTATTAAATATAATTAAGATAAGTAATAAGAAAGGCCAAAATGTTGAAAAGTTTTGACAGGACCAATCAATAGTCACCATTTTATAAATAATTAATGTTACCTTATTTAAAACAAAAACAAAACGGGGTTTAAAGGGGGAACAAAAAATTGGATATCCAAACGAGGACACTTACCATTGGGTATGAGACAGTGGGACCCACAACCCCAAAGTTCATGCAACACAAGACAAGCCTTATTCTCTTTGCATGACAAAACATACAAAGTGTGATTTCTGACATCGCCTGGTTCAAAGGGAAAACGTTGACTGAGTTATGATATTTCTACAACAAATTATTTTTTATAATACTTTATATAATTTATTTATTTTTTTCTCTTTTATCGCTTTCCATTTCATCAACGTCTTAGTCTACGGTTCTCTCTTTCTCTTCCTATGTCTTTCTAATTTATAAAAGAAAATTATATGAAATATTGAAGTACATACAACTATAATTTCTCTTGTGGATTTGTGTGTGGTGCCCATCTGTTCTGAATGTTTACTGTTGAGAGAAAGACTGAGAATTTGGAACCTGAAAAGTGTAAGCAGTAATCGGATAAAATATGTTTGTGGTGAATCACCACAAATATATTTATGCTAAAAACTTTAATTTAATTGTATAAGTATAATTACTTTTAGGTTAAATACATTTTTATATTCCTTTATGTTTTCAATAATATTCAGTTTGGTCCCTTATTTTTTTAAAAATTTAATTTAGTCATTTACGTTTTTAAAGTGGGTCAAAATAATTCTTTTGAAATAATTATCGTTTTCGATTTTGGATACAATTTTGAATCATTTTTTACTAATTTGATATGTTAAACTTATTCATTAGATTCACTTACATAAATTCTATAGAACACGACTATTGTTCAAAGATTAAATTAATCTGTAGGTCCCTATACTTTTACCAAATTTTCAATTAAGTTGTTGAACTTTTTTTCTTTTAATTGGGTTCCTGAACTTTTTCTTTCAAATGGGTCCCCGTCTAATTTTTGTTATAAAAAATTAACCACAAACACCTAATAGAGGTGCAGATAGTAACCTGGTGTTTCTGGAATGTGTTGTAAGCACAACTGAGTCTATTATGAGATATTTATGCAAAGTTTCAACCTTTGTAAGTCAATTCAACCCAAGTATTCTTTCACAATTATTTGGCTCTGCAGAAAACTCTCACAATTAACTCAGTTGTGCTTACAACACACTCCAAAAACATCAGTCCATTGTTTGCACCTCTAACTAGGTAAAAGTATAGGGACCCACAGAATAATTAAAAGAAAAACAAAAGTTCAGGAACCTAATTGAAAATTTGGTAAAAGTATAGGGACGCGCAAAATAATTAAACCTTGTTCAAATTAAAAGGGGTCATCAATATGGTAAAAATCACGTGAAAAATCTCACGAACAACTGGAAAAGAATTTGATATTAGATTTTTTTATTTTTCAGTTGTTCGTTAGATTCACTCTACACGCGATTTTTACCATGTTTATAACCCTTTTCAGTTTGAATATCAGTTGGGTTCTATAGTTATCATGTACATCTCGAATCATATCCCAAAAAAAGGTTCAAAATCATATCCCAAAATTGAAAACGATTATTCGGAAGAACCATTTTGACTCACTTTAAAAATATAAAAACTAAATTAAACTTTTTAAAAGATAAGAAACTAAACTAAATATAATTGAAAATATAAAGGACTAAGTGGATTTTAACCTTTCTTTTAATACAGTCTTGTATCTTGGTCCTTTTAAATTATAATAAATAAAAATTACATTAAATTTAGTTTGACATAAATATTGATTTTGAAAATGACACTTAAGGTGATTAAAAATATTATTTTTTTATTTCTAATGCAACATTCATTTTTAATTTTGGTATTATAATTATAAAAGAATAAATAATACATGTACTTCATTGTTATTTAATTACAAATTATCATATATAATAAATTTATTGACTTTTTATAAAGATTATCTTAAAAGTTATATTAAGAAGACGAAGTCTACGGTGGGAAAGGCAAACATATTACCCCCGTGGGAAACAAATATAGTCCATTCATGCAATTTTTACTGTGGAACTGCCTACACTACATTGAATTAATTTTTTTTTTCTTTTCTATTTTTTTCTCTCTCTCTTTTGGTGTTTTAGAATTAAAAAAATAAAATAAATAAAAATAAAAACCTCACTGGAAAAACCTTTCCCCACCGCCCGGAATCCCAATCGCCACCGCCACTTCAACCCCAATTCTAATCCCAAACTCGAACCTTTCGCAAATGGCTCAACAACCACACACCCCCAACAACAAGAAGAACAACAATCTCAAGACCCTCATCGGCCCTCGTGGCGGTTCCGGCATGTCGAAGACCGCCACCTCCCTCACCGTCCTCGCCGCGCATTATATTTGGAAACGTACTCGCGTCATATCTCAAAATGCACCGTCACACCCGCATCTCTTTGACAGAACCATGACCTCGCACACAACAGATCTGGAATCCTCTATCATGCGTCGCTCTGTCGATGCCTCACATGTCTGCTCTGCTGATCCGGCGTCGACATGTCAAAATCTGACCTTGCAAAGGTTTTTCGATCGTCGTCCATCGCGTGCAGCAACAGCATCCGACTGAGATACTGGACATTGTGGGATAGAGAAAGAAAACGTGAGAGAGAGAGAGAGAAATAAAGAAAAGAAAAAACTAATATTTTTTAATTTAATCTAGTGTAGCCATTCCCACAGTAGCCTAACACTAATCTCAAAAAAAATTGTATCAGATGGACTACCTTTGTTTCCTCTGGTGGGAAAAATGTTTGTCTTTCCTACCCTAGACTTCGTCTATTAAGAAATGACTTCTCATTGATTGACAAAATAATAACTTTTACACTGACATATAGAATACCTATTAATCTCTTATGATAAGTAGTGTTATGATATCAACAGACGTTAAAAATTAAACGAAAAATAATTGTGCAGACTAAAATAAAATCAAATGTTTTTATAAAACAAATTGAAAACAAATGTCACACAGATAAACTAAAAATATTCTTTTTAAGATTGAGTTGATTCATCACACTAAACATAAAAAGTTAGAATTAGAGTTAAAGTTTAATTTTCATATATTATTAGTATAAAGAGTTTTATACGGTCAATCAATTAGAAATTACCAAAATATGATTTTTAAAATGTTTAAATACATTTTTAGTCCTTGCAATTTAGTGTTTTTTTGCTTTTCGTCCTTGCAAAAAAAAATTAGTTTTAGTCCTTACAAATTATGTTTGTTTTGTTTTTCGTCCTTAAAGTGGTTTAGATAACGCTTTTTTCACTGTTCAAAGTGTTATCTAAACCACTTTAAGGACGATAAACAAAACTAACATAATTTGCAAGGACTAAAATAAAAAAAAATTGCAAGGACGAAAAACAAAAAAACGCTAAATTGCAAGGACTAAAAATGTATTTAAGCCTTTTTAAAATAATTATGAATAATATATATATACATATATATATATATATATATGTATGTGTATATATATATATATATATATATATATATATATATATATATATATATATATATTGTAGTCCAATCACAAAGTCATAGGTTCTAACATTGTTATCATCATTGTACACCCCAAAAAAAATTATGAATAAATAATATACTATCATCCAATCACTATATATGATAAGTTTGTTGAATTTTTTTTTATAATAGTTACTTTAAAAGTATATGATTTCTCCCATGGACCATCCAAACATATGGTTTACGGTAGTCCAGGGATTTTAATTATTATTATTATAATAATTTGATAAAAAATTAATATTTTAAAAATAAAATGACTGTATTATCCTTTATTAAAACAACGATAACCATTACTCCAAATATACTATCAAAAAAAATAAAGAATCCCCTAGAAATCGTTAGTAAGCCAAGAGTAGATCCTGTCATCATTAGAATGGAAATTATTGAATCCGTGTGAATTTTAAGAGATGGAAGAAACTTGTTTTTAGATTTTGAATCTTGGGTCCAACTTGGTTCAATTTTGATAACAATGTGATTACTTGATCTATTTTGGTTTCTTTTTTCCTTTTTAATTGTGTTTGGGCATGCTTTCCGATGATCCCTCCACCGTCTTTGGTGGCTCCGTCAAGACGCACCCACCACCACCACAAAGGCCACTGCCACCCACCAGCCCTCCTCCACTCCATTCTCCCTCTTCCCCAAATCCACACCCCCACTGCAGCCTCACAACACTTTCCCTATGTATTCCCTTTTTGGATCTTTCTTCGATTCTACATTTCTTCACGCCGCTCCTTACTATGCGCCTTTGATTTTCTCTTTCTTTGGATATATAGAAACTAAATCAACATTTAGATTGCAATAACAAGTCGAAATGCAAAACCGCAAAACATAATATTTGGTGAAACACGCAACTATAAATATTGAAACATCAAAACACAAACCGACACCAAGTCAGACCTCCCCCACCATCACCATGCGCCTCTAGACATTCAAGTTGTTGTCTTCTAAATTTTCATCGACTCAGTGCAAGACATTGTATTCGGTGGTGTAGGGGTTGTTCGTGAGAGAGGGATGGTGGGACAAGGTTTGTGACGAAGGTGGGTGCGTCTTGACAAGGCCGCTAGAGACAATGGAAGGGCCACCGAAAAGGGAGGAAAGGTAAAGTTTCAACCACACCGATGGCAAATATGACCTTGACCTTGCACTTGCACTCTGGCAGAGTCAAAAACAAAAGTCGCATATATCAAGTACGAATTAACTTCAATTACTAATATAAATCTAATGTCACCATTAATTTAATTGTTAATTGGATAGGGACAAATTAGTAAACTTAAACATGTTTTTAATTTTAAATATAAAATCCAAAATAACACATCTAAACCAATCTTTTTTTAATTTTTTTTTGAACCCGAAGTATTTCTCAACCGAAAATCAAGGACTAATCTCTTGAGGTACTAAGATCCAATTAAAAGGTTAACCTCTTCCAATAGATTTTTTCCAGCCAAAGATCGAACTCCTAATCATATGCTTAAGGAACAAAATTACGTAGCGACCATGTCACACCATGTTGATATTAATAATATATTTAATGGCTACTAGAAAGTTATCCACCCTAAACCACATTCTCCCATTATCCACCTTAGATTTAGTCTTAAAAGTAATAACAAGGATGACTTTTGAATGGTAATTGATATAGTGTGAACTTTTACAATTGCCAATGCATGCCTATAAATTCAATAATTAATATAGATGCCAACTTTACTATACATAATATGACAATGTAAATTTTTTTTATAGGCGGATAACAATGTAAATTATTTACAATTTGACTACATTCTAATTCTTAGATTTATAAATAAATAAAAAATAAAAAAACTGCACATCTGCGTAAAAGATTTTATCCCATGTGTAACGGAGATGAACAATGATTCTACACACTAATATGCAAAACTAAGCAAAGACTATATTTTAAAAAAAAACAAGTAATAAATATTGAAAATTATGTTGGTGTACTATTATAGAGGAGGCTGCTATTCCCACCGCATTTATTGCTCTTCCCACGTTTTAATTTTTCAAAAACAGCAAAAAGACACCCTTGCTCTCCCACTATTTTCCTACACCTCATGATACCTTTTTTTTTTTACATTCAACAGAAAAGTGATTCTGTTATGTATTCATACACAGCAGAATCGCATTTCCGTTGTGTATCTAAATTCAGATACACAACGAAATCACGATTTCATTATATATATATATATATATATATATATATAAAAGGTACTTACTCTAAGAGTAACTCTATATATATTTTGCTTTTAATTATTTAATTATGATATAAGTTACTTTTTTTAAACAAGCCCCACCCTCAGCTACACCGTTCTGCTCTTGCAGATACAGAAGCAAAACCTAAATATAACATACAAAACACTTTCCTCATCCGTGACAAATAAAAATGCACTGTACAATATCATCTGCTACTACAAAAATACAAGCATTTCATCAGGGCAGAACACAACCCTAACTCCCCAAGAATATAGGAATACAAAGCATCAGCTCCACTGAGACTAGATAAATAAAGTCGAAAAAGTTACAGCCTAATGGCTCCTTCTGAAAAGATTAAACAAATAAACCTTACCATGAATAATTTCACATCTCCAGCCCTCCCAATGGTTCCAAATAGTTACCTGCTTTCGCACTAAAAAATATTGTTTCTTGATACACAAGGAATAAGATAAGCTCTGACTTATCCCATTTCAGAAACATAAAAATGGTTACAAACCTGTAATATCAAAATATTTGCAGACACCAATGGCAGATGCATACACCAGAAATCTAGTATTCACAAAACTTTGAATTGGCTTTTGCTCATAAAAATGATTCCTATCCCAGTTATCTAACAGGCTAATAATACATTCACTAATCTAGTAGAACAAAAAATAAAGTGTTCCTCTGCACAAGGGCAGGGAGAAGGAGACAAAAAAAGGGAAATGGGGAGGGGGCTACAAGGGAAGAAGAGACGACCCTGTACACATGCCTCTATATTCGTCTCTTTCCAAAGAAAATAGTAGAAAACCCTCTAAAAACAGTGGTAATATACAAGACCTGTGAAACGAATAAAGTATGCAATGATGCCTACAAATACAATTTTTCCTAATCTTTTAACAGGACCTACAGAAAACAATGGATATCTATCTCCATATTCCAAAGCCCTCATGTATGACCAGCTTCGGCTGCACAAAAACCATAACAAATTGAAGTCTTTTTTTCATTCTGCCATGAAAAAATAGATAAATACACCAGAAAAGAAAAATCAAAGGCCAGATTCACACATCGGATAAAACTGATGCACAATTAATAGATGAGTTTGTAGCTGTATTCACAGGAGATCTTTCCTATTTGTTCTAACAAAATACCAGGTTTCTATCGCAATGCTACTGTTGACCAAGTGAATATCAACTACTGAGATTACCATTGAGGAAAAAGATTTTCACAAAAATCAACACCAATCAAGAAAATTTCAAAGTACAAATGTTTCATATGCCACTAGTGAAAAGCTCACAATTTTACCCCACCCCTCCATGAAAAAGATTTAATAAAATATGTAGTTCAATAATGACTAAATTTTCGTAACACAAGGCCATATAACATAAAAATACCTGTACAATGGTGATAAAAGGGCATACAGATTCCAATTCTGACAGAACCGAGCACACTCAGCTGCTCCATCCATTACAAGTCATTATTCCACTTTAGAATTGGGTGGACGGATAAGCAAACTGCTCTGCCCCGGTTGCATATGTTGCACTTGTTGCTGAGGTTGATGTTGCACAGCTAAATCTTTGGGAGAATGCTGCTCCTGCTCCTGTTGCTGCTGCTGATGTTCTGGAGGCAGATATGATTGTTGAGATAGGATGGGTTGAGATGAAGTTTGTTTTTGTAGAGTCAGTGGCTGTGGCTGCTGCTGCCACTTCCCCCCAGAATTATGAGCATGAGAAGGTAAGCTAGTTGATGATTGTTGTGGGCCCAGCCCTTGACTAATAGTTGGTGGCTCATTTCCAGCAGAATTTCCAACAGGTGTGCTCCCCAGAGAGCTCGCTTGAGTAACTGGATTGGGCACACTGGAATCAAATGGTGATTCTGACGTTTTCCACTGAGAAGATGCACTAGGAGGAACAACAGTTACACTAGCTGCATCCATACAACCAGGAGACATTGCAGTGTTTGTACCAGCTTGTGAAGCACTGTCTGCAGGATGTTGATCAACTTTAGGTGAATCAGATTGAGACATGCTTGATGACCCAGACTGCACCTGACAGTTTTGTTGCAATATTCTATGAACATTTGATTGAGTTTGATTACTTTGCTTACACGGTGGCTGAGATTGTAGCGGCAGTTGATTATGGTTAGAAGCAACAGCTGGCTGTGGAGGTGATGCCATATGGCCTGCAGTAACCGACAAAACATGTCCTTGAATGCTATTATCAGAAGGAGATACCACTGGCTGAAGTTGTTTCAATGTAGTGTTTGCTGGTCCAGAATGTGGCTTTTGCTGCAACTGGGAATGATTTGAAGAATGGGTAGGACCCAATGGCTTGGATGGTTGATTTGGATTACCAGATCCAGGATATAAATTTTGACCTTGCATCATGGGCATGATTTGGTCCCCTTTCTCAACAGTTTGGCTTCCTGGAGGTACAGATAATCCATTTAGATGAGATGGATCCACAGAGTTGTTCTGATGGACCAACATGTTTCCTCTTCCCAGTCCTTTCAGAAGTTTTGCATGCTGTTGAGACTGTGCATGCTGTGGTTGATTAGGATGCTGCCTACCAGGCTGTGGATACTGCCGCTGCTGTGGCTGTGGCTGCCGCTGCCGTTGTTTTGCTGCCTGGTTAGTCAACGCACTAGCACCAGGATTCCTGCTGAAACCATGTGGTAGGTGATGTTTCTGCTGTTGGTGCTGAGAAGACATGGGAGTCAATGGGGATGTTGGTGTTACAGGGGAAAGAGATACTTGCTGTGATGAATTTTGAGGTTGTGCCTGGGAACTATTTTGCAGAGGTGATGATACAGGAAGTTGGGACTGTGCCTGAGCATGTGGAATCAAGGCACTCGATGCAGCAAGCTGTTGCTGTTGTTGTTGCTGCATATATCGCTGCTGTTGTTGCTGCAGGTGTCGTTCCTTTGCCAATCGAATTGCATAGGCCTGTTGTGAATTAGTAGCATGATTTGGACCTTGAAGAGAATGGGGATTGCTGAGATGGGACTGTTGTTGAGATAGTTGATGTGGCTGCGGGGCATGTCCTGGGTATGACTGAACAGGTGGTGGAGTTGTCTGATTATTAAAGGCAGAACTCATCCCACTAAAAGCAGGAATACCTTGGCTGTTCCCTTGTGTGACCTGCATCGGAAGTTCTGGAACCATCATTTGTCTTTGGTGTTCTTGGGTATGGCCAGGCTAAAGAAAATGGGAAGAAAAATCATTAGTTAAAATAAAATAGGATCACCATAAATGTTAATTGATGCACAAAGGCAAAATCAATCAAAATAGAACTGACTTGCTATAAACTTATTGCCTAACCAAGTCGAGAAGCTATTGGAAACATTGTAAAAACTAGGATGCTAAATTGGATGGATATTAAGTTTCATAGCCACAAGCAGAAATTCCAACTCCAAAATGTTAATTATTACCAATTACAAATAGAACCAATTAAATTCTAAGAGAGAACAAGAACACTTCTCACCCTCATCATATGTACAGTCTCCCGAGGTCTCAGCATTGAGTTTCCTTGTCCAGCACCAACTCCAGCGTGCATATTTACAGGGCTTGGAATCCCCACCATACTAGAAGAAAGCATGCCCCCAGAACTAAGCATAGATGATGATGGCACTCCTTGAAACCCTGGCCTAGACATTGTAATGCTTCTGTTAATCCCACCCATCATGCCCATACCATTTCCACCAGGCAACAATCGCACACCACCACGATCACTTCCTGAAAGAGATCCAGGAACAGACATGGTAGATTGCGGCATGTTTCTGCTAGATATCATCTGATTATATTGTTGTATTCTCTGTTGTTCATCGACTGATAAAGGTGGAGTTCGTGAAACTCCATATCTACTATCCCTGAAAACGCATGTAGTCCCCAAGCATTGAATAACTAATATTGTTATGTATGTTTAATAAGTGCACAGCAAGAATCTCCGGTTATAAAATGTGCTAACCTGGCAGAGGCTGCCAATGGACCAGATGATGATAAGTTATTGGTAAGACCCATACCAGAAGATGATGGAATTGAGGAATTTAGCCCAGCTGAAGGATGCACTGATGAAACAGAACTATGATTTGACATTGGTAAACCACCAGCATGAGAGCCTTGATACCCAAGGGACAGGACATCTGGGCTTGTTTGATTTGTATCACAAAGATCAAGTGGCCTTCACCAGAACGCAAATATGGTTAAAATACTTGTGGTTGTGCCAAACAAAATAATAATGTACAACCAGAATGTGAAAATTACAAGGTAAGCCTAATTGTGGCTAAATGAGCATAGACAGTAATGCAATAGTATTCATAACTTTAAAACTTCAATGTTACCCCCCCCCCCCCCCCCCCCAACGCACACAAAAATCAAATCAAATAGAACTTACGTCAAAATACTTCCATTCAAGTTGTTCGGGCAGATTTGGGTAAGAGCAATCACGTGCGAATTATGGGCAGGTACTAATGGTTGGTTATCATTCTACATTTAAACAAAAGAATTTCAAATTAGCTGTCATAAAAAAAGGGAGGGGGGATCTAGTTAATTTTTAATTTCTTACAGCTTCCACCCTGCTCATAGCTACACATCAATAATATTCTTCAGAAATAATTACACCAACCAGCCGTGTACGTCCCATATCAGTAAGATATTACCATACAAAACCAGCAGGAAAAGTTCCAACAGGAAATAAAAAAGTTGTGCTGTTTGCTAGGTAATCACATATTAAAGTCAGAATTAAAAAAAAATATGACAAAATTATGATTAAATGTCCAACTTCTTCAGAACTAACTGCACTCTCGAAATCATCCAGGAAATAAACCAATAGATACAGAAATGGACAATTCTCAAAAGGTTACCATTAGGACCGCAGGAAGGGGAAGTTAATTAAGGTTAATTAGAATATTAATTTGTTAGAGTTAGTTAGTGACAAAAAAATAGGAAGACTTAAGGTAAGGGAATTCATTCAGATCTGCCTGTTATCATTTGTAAATTGAACATTAGCTTGTTGTGAAAGGACAAGGAGAAATCCTTTGAGGGGGAAACCTTTGGAAGACTTTGTTCTGTTCTTTTGCAATCAATCAAGAAATACAATCCTTTTTTTCCTTTATAATCTTGCAAGGCCAGCGTTTCAGAGTTGAAGCACAGGCTGCACCAGCTACTGAAGAGTGAAGAAATGTTCTTGAGGAGAAAATGGTGAAAGATGATGAAAGGATGAAGACACAGCCCTCTGAAATGAAGAAGGTTGAGGGAATAAAAGAGATTAAACAGTGCTGGCAAGGTGAATGCAGAAACAAGACATCATGTTGGAGAACAAGATCAGAAATGAGCAACCCATTCAAGAGGAGGTTGATCCCCATTCAACCAGGCATGGAAGAGAGGGGGTCGGAAATCAGAATTATGCAATAATACAGAGGTTAGTTCTTGCACAAGAAAGGTAGACTTAACCACCTTCGGTGGCTGCATAGAGGGGGAAACAAAAGGGGGAACACCCCGTCTAAGTGTTAGATCGAAATCCAGAAACAGAACAGAATGAAGTGTTGGCCAAGATCAAGAAAGGGAGATCATTGGAATCCTTGAAGCCAGAGAAGGGACTCATCTTCTTGGAGGAAGAGCCAGTCAGCCCATCATCATCATTGGAAAGACCAAACACAAAATCTTCATAGAGGCATAGACATTGCTGTCAAAGGCACTGGAGAATGGGAGCTGGTTGTTGAAGAGTCCCCAGTAGAAGACCACTCTCAGTCTCAAGTCGGATATCCCCTTGGGCTTGATTGGATCTGTTTTGGACTCCAGTAGTGGGCCTCAAACAACACTCAAACTAAATTCAAACACCTTCACCCAGCTCAATTCAAGGTCAAACTGCATTGAGCCCCATAAAGAGCACATTTGGCCCAACACAGAATTCAGACAAGGGAAAAACAACAGGTAACTGCAAAGCCCAGTGAAAGTCTTTTGACAAAAGATGCAACTTGGGATGAAGATGGGGGTACTACACAGGTAGATTTTGGGGAAACAGTAACATGAAATCTCTTTTATCAGTTGGCTGCTTTCAACCTTGAGGACAAGGTTGACTTTTAGGAGGGGCAGTATTCTTAGCATTGAAGGAAAGGGGGATTTAGTTAGAATAGTTGGTGTTGGAAAGCTGCCATAGTTACAGTTACCCCTAACCTGCCTTAGTTGTGGCCTCTTTGGGGGTTTCCTTATTGCAGCCCCAAGAGTGGTGGTTTAGTCCCACATCAACTAAAGATATGGCTTAAATAGAGCTCATAAAGCTTGGACAGTCCTCACCTTACAAACTGATTTTGTGGAGTTGAGTTAGGCCTTTAAGCCCAAATTCTAAGAGTTAGAATATTAGTTAAAGTGACAAATAAATAGGACTGAATGAGAGGGAATTCACTCAGGTCTGTTAACATATGTAAGTTGACAATTAGTTATTTGTGAAAGGAGAAATCCAGTGAAGGGGAAATCCTTGGAGGAGAGTTCTCTATCCTTTGTTCTGTTCTTTAGCAATCAATCGAGAAATACAATCTTTTTTTCCTTTTCTCTATTTTTTTGGCTAGGGTTTAGGGTTTAGGGAGAAAATATTTGAATATTCAAATGTGAAGGTAGCATTAAACCAAAATAATAGAAAACAAATTATAAAAAGTTTAAACTGATTTCTAAAATCATAGCAACAAGTTAGTTCTTGTAGAAGAATATCAGGCCATTGTAATACAATCAGATCTTAAAGTGATATTCATACAACTGCAAGCATCGCTCAATTCAAGTTTCAACTGTATATCAATTAAGTTCATCGGTTATTTGAATTAACTAATCATCTGATTTAACTAGTCAAAATGTGATTGCCATATAATAAATACCATTTTTAAATGTCATTGCAACCATGATAGTCAAAATCGAGATCTTACTCAAGATCAGGAAGGGGAGTATGGATCGTAAATCGGGGGATCGTAACACGGATCATAAGATCCTACAAAATTTATGAAGTCATTTTAACTTTGCTTTAGAACAGCAAAGTGATAGAGATGAGATGAGAGAAAGAGAACAAAGTAAGTGGAAAGAGATGAGAGGGAGAAAGAGAACAGGGGAGTGCTGAAACTGAAAAAGAAAAGAGAAGTGCCGGGAGAGTGTCGGGGGAATGAGATTGAGGGAAGGAGTAAGTGAAATGAAAATAGGGAATTAATGAGCAGTAAAAGGGGGAGAGTAATTTTTGTTTGAGGGAAAAGGGGGTACAGTAAAAGGGGCAGAGTAATTTTTGTTTTAGGGAGAAAAGGGGGCGCGGTAAAACTTTAATTTTAGGGGAAAAAGGGTGCGGTGAACTTTCAATTTTAGGGGAAAGGGAGTGCAGTAATTTTCGCACACAGAAACAGAAGGAAGAAGAGTTGGGCTTGGGGTATTTGGACTGCAGCATTTGGGTTATAAATCCGGGTTGCAAACCCGACCCGCAGAAAACCCTACGCACCAACTCGCAGACAAGTGTCGCGCCGCTACGAGTGTCGAGCTTCCACGGTGATCCCGCGCGATCCAGCGAAATGACGATCCAGAGCCGACACGAACTCGGGGAGGGTGAAAAAGATCGTAAACTCGAACGATCTTATGTGTTGGATCGCGATTTTGACTACCATGATTGCAACTGCATATTAGAATCCACCTAAGATAAATGCTTTTGATTAAAACCTGATTCCTGTGGTAACGTTGCTTCTGCCCAATCTTGATAATTTTATCAAAATGAGACTTCAGAGTATCCTCCTCCATTGGTCCTTGCAAACGTTGAAACAACTGCCTGGCACTACCCTGCTAAAGATACAAAAATTTAAAACCAATCAAAGCTGAAAATTTTGACCACAATGAGGATCCACTAATATGTATATGTGAAGGCATAATACAAAATAAGAAATAATAAGGTTTAATTACTCATTTGGTCCCTATAGTTACAAAAAATTTCCCTTTTAGTCCCTACACTTGGAAACATCCCCTTTTAGTCCCTACACATACCATTTTTAATCCCTTTTAGTCCACACCATAGGGACTAAAAGGGATTAAAATGATGTGTGTAGGAACTAAAAAGGATTAAAAATTGTATGTGTAGGGACTAAAAGGGAATGTTTTTAGGGACTAAAAGGGAAAGCTTTTACAACTATAAGTATAGGAACCAAATGAGTAATTAAACCAAATAATAAAAGTATTCATGCCTTTGGAATTCCAGGTAGTGTAGATGGATAAGACTGAGAAGATCCTGAGTCTTCAGCACTATCTGCACCATCCCCAGCAGTTCTATCCATTAAAATCTTGTGACGCTCCTTGCACTCTTTTGGTTTCCGAAAGATACACTGGAAATATTGCAAAATTTTATTCCTTCAGTTACAGATTCATGAGAAAAATAGCTGAGAAATAAAGGAGAAAAGAAAGAACAGTTGTCATGATTGACTGACTGGAAAACGGAAAAAGGAGAATTCTCCTTCCAAGGGTTCCCCCTTCCACAACTGCTCGGTTTCCCAATCAAGGTTATCAATAGCGGATAACAGCCTATGGCGGTGAGCCAAAAATACGCAAATCCACCATATACATACGGTGGATGACATGGCAGACTAAGGCGGAAGCATGGTAGTTGAACTGGGATACAAATCTTGAATCGGAAGGCCCATTTTCCGAATCACGAATCGTATCATGAATCGTAAGATTCATGATCAATAATAAAACATGGCATATACAACTAACAAAGACATATTAAAGAACATATTCATGATCAATAACTTAAAAATATATCTCTAGGAGCATGAGTTCTGTAAAATTTGTTATAAAGAATAATATTAAAATTTATGATAAATATTCTGCCATATAGTCATAAACATAATTCATAAAAACACCAAGGTTATCAATAATGGATGGCAGCTTATGGCTGTAAGCCAAAAATCTGCCATATACATATGGTGGACCTAAGGAAGCCAAGGTAGACAAAACAAATAATAGACATAAAAACTAAAAAAAAAAAAGCAGAAATAAATTAAAAAAAAAGCATAAATAAATTAAAAACAGCAAAATCATATACTAAATTTCAAAAAAATATCACAAACCTCAAAATAACAATATCATAACATTCATCAAAGACATAATGGTGATTAAAAAAGATAATTATAAAATAACAATTAAATAACAGAATTGAAAACAATTAAAAATATATCAGAATTTAAAAAAGAATTAACGAACATAATCAAAAGAATTAAAAAGAATAAAAATAATAATACTTTTTTAAACACAATTAAAAAAAAGAATTAAAAATATAAAACCAAAATAATATTTTTAATAAACAAAAATATAAAAAATGTAATTAAAAAACAGAATAATAGAACAAAAGAATGAGAGAAGCAAAGAAAAAACAGATTTAAAAAGAATTTAAAAAAGAATGAAATAAAGGAGAAAAAGAAATGAGTAGAAACAGAGGAGAATAGGAAGAGAATAACCAAGAGAAAATAGAATTTTAAAAAAAAAAAATTTAAAAAAAAAAACAGAAAAATGAGTATAGATGCAAAGAATGGAAGAGAAGTCAAGTTTGTTGGAGATGGTCGTCGCCGCAATACCTCAACGTTGCTGGGGTGCAGTATTGAGTTTAGTAATTGGTCACGGTTTTATATCTCAAGAATACAAGACTCTTTTTAGGGTTTTTTAAACATTTTGGGCTTTGGGCCGGGTCAGATTACATGGCCCAATCTCTTCTTTTCTTTTTTCCAAGGGTTTTTAAACATTTTGAGCCTATGTTTGGGCAGGTCATACGACCCAAACCCTTCTCTTTTTTCTTCGACAAATCTCTTGCAATTTCTGCTATAGCAGATGCACACACCATGAACGCCACATGAATAGTGGGAACCATATTGGAAATGGTGGACAAAGCCATAAAATGCAATATGGCAGATGGCGAATGGTGGAGATGGAGAGGCTCCAAAATGCCATGCCATACCGCCATGGCGGCACCATAACCATTTTTTAACAACATTGTTCTTACTCAGCATTATTTGACAGACATTGAAACTCTATCAGCGTTCCTATTATGGTGCAGGTGCAATTGGTGAATGCCAATAAAAAGAAAAAAGATATTTTAAGATGAAGAATTTTTGGTGATGGATTGTGACAACTATCATTGAAGATGTCCTTCTGTTCTGCAACCCACCTTTCCTATATGTGTAACTATATTTGCATATCATTACCTTGAATTGTATAGTACTGTTGATAGCATCACTAACAAGCTCCCAGTTTGGACCCATATCATGCACCAGGACAACAAGAGCCTGCAACATTGGATAATAGATAACCACTTTATGCAAGTCATGAAGTTGAAATATTTATTCCAAAAAACAACATAAGAGTTAAGTCAAGATAACTAATGAACAACAAACAACCTGGTCTTCAAATAGTGACCAAGGACTTCCAGAACCAGGCTGTCCTGCAGAAACCTACAAGAATCAATAAACCAAAAATGCAAATAAATAGATCAGTACGGTGACAACAGACACTTTGCGACAACACAACCATCTGAGTTCCCAACAAAATTACCTTAAGTGCTTTGGCTTTCCTGCCCCTATCTCGTCCACCACTAATGATTCTAATGAATTTACTTGGATTGGACATGTTACTCATTTGTGAAGCAGCAGGGGAGGGAATGGAATTAGTTATTGGAGCAACATTGTCAAAATTATCAAGGGATTGCTTTGTTGTCTTCAGCTTCTTCACACTATGCTGGCCATACAAACCTTCAAAACAGGACAGTTAAAGACGTCAAGCATGAATGACTACAGAAAAAAAAATTCTAAATATATTATCAGGTAACAAGGCAGTTTACCGCTACTTCCATTAGGTTCAAAGTGATGACTATCCAATCTCTTCTTGGAATGATCCCTCTGCATTATAAATACATTAAAACACCATAGGATAAGTACTGTAGAAAATATTGTGAACAACTAAGAAAAGGAAAAGTATAAAAATAAAGTTCTCCAATGTCTACTCTAAAGCAACATTAAGCATTATTAACTTCTATATCCCCCAACTAAGCAACATCCAACTAGTTTTTACAGTAGAAAAAGTCACTAAGGTTTTATTTGGATTGGTGGAAAGAAATGAAATGGAACAAATTGGAAAAAAGAAATGGAATGGAATGAAACAAAACATAATGGAATAAAAATTCCATTTCATTGTTTGGATATTTTATAATGGAATGGTATAAAGTTCTTGATCAACTGTTTGGAAAGTGATCAAATGAAATAAGTGATAACTTTTTTATTCCCATATTACCTATACTTTAAAAATACCAATATTTTATTTAGATTGAAGATGAAAATCATTTTAACAAAAAACCAAAATATAAAGAAATAAAGGGTCATGGACTAATATTCATTTTTTATTTTAATGACCAGATTTGTGTGACTGAAATACTTGAAAAAAGACAACGACAGCATGGTGCAGGCAAGGTGAGAAGTGTCAAAAACGTAGGAGTAAAGAGCAAAGAAGAAATGTGAGGCTGAAACAATTCATTGATAATCAGAGGGTAAGGATAGAACTGTAACTTCATAATTTATACAAAGTCAGACCTTTAGCTCCTCTCATTTCCCCCAAATTGGGATAGGTTTCACTAGTTTCCATTATATTTAATCCTCATTTTATCAATCCAAAGAATGGAACATAATAACATTATATTCCATCCCAACCTCTTCCACCAATCCAAACATAGACTAAATCTAAAACAGCATAGGTATCATCACACCCCAATTTCAGTTTTACCTCAACGAAATCATAATTCAGAATTTTTGACAATTGCTCTGCCATCCCCATATTATATTAGAGAACAAGGAAGCTTCCAGTTTTCAACCAAGATTTACATCTATCAAATACTAATGAGGTTGTCCTCAAAATTACACACACACACACACACACATAGAGAGAAAGAGAGACACTAAACTTTGAAATTGGCTAGTATGAATTTCCATTTTAAATTACAAACAGGAAGGAGCCAATGAATTAGAATGCTTATCATTCTTTCCATATTTAGTGCTGTATTTTCAGTTCCATGTTAATTTTCCTTCTTTCCTTTCCTCTTCATATCAGAGTTCAGAGGGGTAAAAAATTCATCATGATGGAAAGAAAAGTACAAGGAAATGAGGAATATGAAGGAAAATAGATCCCCCTAAGCAAAAGAAAATGCAAAGTAAAGTAGCAGAAAAACATCAATGGAGCAAAGCTACCAAGTCCCTCTACATATCTGTTAGGCTATATTTGGGAGTTTGGATGGGAAAATTAGAAGAAAACAAAGAGAGAGCAAAGAGTATTTGAAGTTTGAAGGGTTACAAGATAATCCCCATTTTCCTCCCATCATTTTCAACTCCCACCCCCAAACAAGGGAATGGTTTACTTAGGAGCCGTTTGATATGAAAAAAGTGCCTTCGGTATTCATTTTTTTGTTTTCACTTTTAATTACAAAAATGTCATCTTGTTTTCAGTTTGTATTCTATTTTCAAAAATTTATATAGAAAATAGTCAAAAATAACTTTTTATTGTCTTCTGGTTTCACTGTTTCCTATACAAACTTCTAAAAACAGGAAACATAGTAAAAACAGAGTGACATTTTTGTAATTAAAAATGAAAATAGAAAATATTTTCTCGAACCAAACAGCCCCTTAAAACTTTCCCTCATTTCCCTTTCCAAACCCCTAACCCAAACATAGCCTTAAGAAATCCCCCTCAAAAAGGCCAAGTGTTTTGCCCCAAATAAAAGCCAATCACCTATTATCCATAATCAACTTCAGAGCTGATGACACATCCTGGAAAATCCAGGCATTATGTTCCAATCAATTTGAAAACAAAGAGTTTTCGCTTATGTAGGAGGAGTAGAACAAAGTATATGCATTGCAATTTTAGCAAGAGAGAGGAAAATGAATTGGAAGTAAAAATCGGAGAAAATGTCATACCACAAGTTTCTATGTTTAAATATCTGGGATCAATATTACAAAGAAGGGGAAATTAATGAGGATGTCACACACAAGACACAAGCAGAATGGATAAAATGGAGAAAGACATCGATGTTACTTGTGATCGCAAAGTACCTACTACCGTACTACTATACATTTGGCTATACTCTTGGTAGTGAATGTTGGGCTTTAAAACAAGAGAAAAGGTGGAAATAGCATAAGTGAGAATGTAACGATAGATGTATGGCCACGCAAGATATGAAATGATTGTATACGATGAGAAAATGGTGGAGCACTGATTGAGGAAAACACAACAGAAAATTAATTAAGGTGGTTTAGCTCTGTGAGAAAAGGGAAAAGCAAGCCAAGGACGTTAGACTGATTAGAGAAAATTATTAAGAGAAATCTCATAGTGAATAATATCTCTGATCTGATTTGGTCTTTAGCCGAGCCTAAGGGCATCATGTGATCCGTATAGCCAACTTCACCTAATAGAATAAGGCCTTTGTTGTTGTTCTTATATGTTCCAACCAAATACACCAAATTATGAAAATATCTTTATTTACACAAAAAGGACAAAAATATGCCATACAAGGAATAAGATAACCTTCTAAAAAGTGTGGAGCAGCCAAACCCAAATCACTATAGTGGAATAGCATATAATGGAGCAACTGCTACACCAAATATAACAGATGCAATGATAAAACTTCACATTAATGTAATAACATGTTTCTAAATACAGCATATTTCTACCAAATTAAACAATCAGAACTCGAGTTTAGTTTCATCATGAACAAATAGAAAGATGAATATCATGGTAAGGAAATTTTATTTAAAAAGAATTACCTGTTCACTCAGGACAACAGAGTCCAATTGCCATCCCTGATCATATGAAGAACCCTGTACACATAATTGTTTAAGAAACTACAACAGAAATACAGATTATTAAAAATAAAAATAAAAAGATCCACAATCTCAAAAGTCTGCAGACATAGTTACATGAATACAGATTTTGATTACCAGATTCTTGGGCTTCTTTTTCTTTGTTTTAACTGATGTTTCTCCACAGTCATAAGGTACTTGCTTTTCAAAATCTCCAACTGACTCCACCTCCACACTTTTCTGGATCTGTGATCCAACATGTAAAGTACTCTGGTCATCCTGAAAGGAATTGGTATCTCCACTAGAAGCATCTGTCTTAGCTTGAGCCTGTACTGTCCCAGAGACCACAGCAAAAGGACTCATAACTCTCTGCCTAGGAGCTGTACGCATGCGTTTCGTTGGTATTGTTCCAACATTTAAACTAGCGGGCCTTTTTCCAAATAACACAGATGGCTGAGCTCCAGTTGAATAGTGCCCGTAAGGCAAATCAGTTCCAATTTCACTGGACTTATGAGTGTAAGACTTTATCCTGTTTTTGTGTTTTTTCTGAAATGATTTTGATGATCTGCTACCCTCATAGACACCAGGCAAATAATAAGTGCTAGTTTCTCCTTCATCCTCATCATATGCAACCTCTTCATGCCCAAACTCTACATAGAAATTTAAAAAGGAAAAAAAATATTGTGATTGATTCCAGACAGATCAACAGTGCATGTATAAATCAAATAATCTACATATTCTCAATCTACATATTCTCAATAGTACCTGCTGCAGCATCATACATAGATGTTTCAACTTCCTCTTGAATGCTACTACCAGTTTTCTGAGGGGGAAATAGTGTCATCAAAAGTATAAATAAGACATATAAGACATAAAAGAACAAGGCTCACACCAACGTATCTTCAAACCAATAAAATTTCAAAGGCAGACATGAATTAAACCATCCAGGAATGCAAGGTAGTAAAATTAGAGCATATACAAGCATAAATTTACCTCACACTGTAGAAAATGAGATTCAATAGACTTTCTGTATGCTTCCATTGCAGTAGGAGGAACTGTATAGAAAAGGCTTTCCTGGAAATTAAGATACAACATGTAAAAGTGGTATTTAAGCTAAAAAAAACTGCTTATCATAATAAACTAATAGCAAAAGTAAACCAAAGTAATCAATAACTATAAATTTTTTTATTAATGGTGTCATAATACTCTTATATTTTATCTAAGCAATTTATATCAATTTTTAGATACATAATTTTCTCATTACAAATATGTTTTTATCTTATATTTCATTACATTATTTTATAATAATATCTTCTCAACTAAATTTAAAACTGTATAATATAATTTAATATATTTTATATTATTAGTTATATTTAATTTAATTTTACAGTGCAATGCACGGGTGATATACAGCATGTAAAAGAGCTGTCTGGTCAAAAGACAAATTGCTTATCATAACAAACAGCAAAAGTAAACCACAAAATCATCTATTAAATCATATTGAAACGGCCGCATACAATGGACTTCAAAACAAGATTTTGATTTGACTAACGGTGAAAATAAACAAGAGAATCACTAACGTACAAAATTTATAACCTAATCAAATAAGGATAAGGTAACTTGGTCCATACTTCTGTAAGATGATCATCCCATGACATGTCAACAATGCCCGAGTCAGATATTTTATCAGGAGTTGTCGGTGCTTCTGCTTGACTGGAAATTCCCTGAGATCTACTATCCTTTAAAAATCTCAAAGCGTAACTATGCACCTTAAGTGCCACCTGTTTTCTGGGATTTTGTCCATCCAAGTATTTGCTTGTTTCCTGACCAAAACCACCAACATTCAAGCATCAGTAACAAATAGCTAAAAGAATGTAAAACAATTAGTATAGAAGGCTAAAACTGACCGCAGCGCAAAAAAGGGAAAATTTAGAAGTATCTCAAAAGTCAAAACACCCAGATCATAATCATAACATAAACATTCAAATCATGCAATACTAATGAAACTCTCATGCATCTAAATAATGTAAAAAGCAGAATGCCAAAGCACACAAACATACATCAGCAAGGATGACAACGATGACCAGACCAAACCAAACTGAAAAGGCAAAGAATATGATAATCAAAACTAATATACCAATGTATATATAACGAACAATTCTTAAACTACATTTTCAAGTAAGGCTAAAAAATTTAGCTATGTAAATAGTAAGAGGACAAAATGCATTGTGAAATTTAGTTTTTCAGAATTAGGACAAATAATAGGAATACCTAGTTAAATCAAGCACAATAAAGTCCACCCAGAACCCAATAGCTGGCTGATACATAAAACAAATCAACAACAAACCAGAACACAAGCAACCACACCATCCATACCATTTTTATATACAAGCACTAGATTCAGGACTCCACAAAGCATAACATCTAGGATGCTCTTTCAAGTTTACATAATCACAAAGTACATTTCTAAACACAAAATACATGTTAACAATTGAATAGTTTGTTGTAACATCATTTTACTCTAAAAGGAATATTCTCTCAACAGAAACTAACTAAATGAATTTGCATTTGTATAAAAGTTAAGTCCTGTCACAACACCAGCCAAAGTAGTGGCCAACAAAGAAGGATCACTTTTATTATGAATGGGATAATAAAAGGACAAAGTATATAACCAGCACCATCTTGGAATTGCTCCTCTTGTCCCCAGAAGCTTCATTTGAATCAATGTTCCCAGATTCAACTGAACCACCAATGCAGTTACGGTCAGGAACATCATTGTCTAGAAGGAGCTCAATTGAATTCCAAAACTGCATGACAGCCTTTGCCATGTTGTGAGACAAAATTTTCACCCCAAGATGCTTGCTTTGTTTTTCAAATCTTAACTGAGAAGTAAAAGATGCCTGATGAGACAATTGTGCAGCAGCAGTTATCTTCCAAAGACGCTCCTACAAACATATTTTGGTGGGATAAAAAAGATGTATTAAAAATCAAATATCAATTAAATATAACAAGGGTTAGTCTTCAAGTCCTTAGAATGATGATAGAGCAGAGAATCACAAGTAGGTCTAGAAAATAAAACCTGTGCAAAATCATTCGCCAACCATGTCATTTCCTCAAGGACAAAACCCCAGTGAGACTTTCTATGGATCTGTGAGGGCAATGTGTGAACAGATAACTCTGCAATCCTCTTCCGCTTGACCTGTGTTAACATATGATGTCAGAAGTTTATAGTTTACTGACAAACCCACAAAACAAGAACAATAATCAATAGAAATGGAAACAGAATTTAAGACCTCTATAATTTTAGCCTCTTCCAAAATAGAATCTTCATGAGCCTTGTCTGCTAACTTCAAGTTGTGTGTAGAACATGGTTGACAGTCAGAGGCAGTAGTAGTAACCTTTTCAATCGGAGCAGTTTGAGTTGTTGAAATTGACACATCCGTAGGAACTTGAAGTCTTTCACAGCTGTCTTCCCTGATACAATTAGGATGATCCATCAGGCCAACACTTTTCTCTTTATCAACATTTGATATGGAACTTTCATTGTGATGCAGTCCTTTAATATTGGAAGAATCTTTCACCTTGTTTTGCATGCAAGAACTATTAATATGGATGTCTTCCTCACTTTTGACCATATTACCACTACCAGAATGGTTTTCGTAACCAGTAGCATGTTCATTGTTAGAAGTAGCACCACTTTCACCGGCATTGGTATTACTCCTTTCGTTTAAAACTCCACAGCCAGTTAAATTCAGCTTCTTCTCAAATTCTGATGTTTGTTCCATAGTATTTCCATTTGCATCAATATTCTTTGCATTACTACACATATTATTATTATTATTTACATCTCTAGCTATACTAGTTTGTGCGCAAGAGGACTCCGAATCAAAATTCTTCATGCCTAATGCAGCACT
Organism: Pueraria montana var. lobata; assembly: GCA_026413185.1. NCBI lineage: Eukaryota > Viridiplantae > Streptophyta > Magnoliopsida > Fabales > Fabaceae > Pueraria > Pueraria montana. Next base: position 63,323,638 of record CM048650.1, on the reverse strand, counting down.
GCAATTTTGGTCTCCATTTGGTACACCTTTCCTGTCCACTTTTATGTTGCCAGATCCATTTGGCTGACCAGAACAAGATTCATTTCCAGGTTGTTTAGTAGCTGCACAAGGTGGAGGCTCAAGATCACCTGAAGTTCCCAGGTCCCTTTCTCCAACTGATTTAGCTTCCCCAGAAGCCAAGACAACTGGATTTTGCACAATATCATCTTGAGAAGGTACAATTTGTTGATCTTCTTTGAAGTTTTTATTCATGGCAATATCCAATTTGTCTTCAGGAACACTAGCACTACCACTAGCTGTTTGATGAGCTCGGACACCAACCAACTCATTATCCAGTGCATTATTAGATGTTGGATCTTTAGAAAGTACCTCACCATTTAAACTTGTAGGCTTTGGCTTAGAAACAGAAAGAACATTGTGGTCCTTTTGTTTGTTTGTATCAGATATTATTCCCTTCCCATCTCTTGAAGCCCCACGAGGACCATGATTTGGTTTGGACCTGTTCCTTCGCGCATATGGCCTGAAAATAGCAGAATCTTCGGTCTCCTTTGCATTTTGACTACCACCAATTCGAGAAGATTGTTCTGAAGGAGCAATATTATTCCTTTTATTTGAATGTAGAGACCTCTTTTCACCTTCAGGCAACTCATTCTCACCATCAAAAAGCAAGAGGTTATCAGCAGTATTTGGTTCACTAAGAGAAGGGACCCCTGGTCTAGCACTACTGTCGACAGAGTCACCATGAGGGGAGGCAGTCAATACAAAACTACCTTTTGCTTCACTGAATCATATTAGAAGAGAGGACAAGAGAAAGAATTGATAGGGCATCATTAAGCGAATTAATACACAGTAGATATTCATAAACAAGTAACACATACTGGAGACAAAACAAAGGAAAAAGACAAGAAAATAATAGCCAACCTGGTCACAAACTGCTCTTGATGCTGATCAATGAGTGAAGTAGACTGAACACTAACTGAAGCAGCATTCCCTAACTTAAAGTCCAAAGGATTCCCTCCCTGCAATTACAAAGCACCACTGAGCTGGTCATCATTTACATTGAAAAACTGTTTAATATAAGATTGCAGAAGAACAAAACTTTCATACTTTTTCAAGAAATTCCAGTTCCCTTCTTCTTTCTTCACGAACATCGTACTCCAGTCTGTATCAACATTCATGAGTTATTCTTCATGCATAAGATTACATTGGCACTCAAAAAACACAATCAAACAAATAAAGCAAGTACACAAACAGTTTTCCCTTCACCTGAGCTCTGCCTGAGCCTTCTCAACTGCTGCTCGGCGCGGAGAGGTTTTCAAACCTATACCAACTCCGCCATCAACAACACCTCCCATGGAATCAACCTCAGCATTTACAAGGAGAGCAGATCCTGAGTTACATCCATGCATCCCACTCTTAATATCTAACGGTGTCACTTTCCATCTATCAAAGAATCTGCCAATTTTGTAAAGAAAAGAGGGAAAATTAAGATGTACATCCAAGTATAAAGCAAACTACTAAGGCCTAGAAAGTTCCTCACTGGCCAAACATTAGAAACATTAACAATTAAACAATACTTTACGAACAGACAGTAACTTCATATGTGCGTGTGGAAATGTACTTCAAAATAATAAGTTGAAATAGGTGAACTACTTTTCAGTAAGATTTAATTCTCCATATCAAAAATTTTCCCCAAATTGGAAATGTGACTCTAATCTATGCAAGACTGTTAAATCAGGATGTCCAGAATTTGGATCTCCTAAATTCCAGATATTGCATGTCATGCAGTATGTGTTTAGACGGCTAAAGTTTTTTTTTTTTTTCCAACTGAGTTTAAGATCAATTTTGATTATAAAACAATTTGGATGGTTGAGATCGTATACAGTTTTCTAAAACAGTTAACCATCTCAATCCAGAATGTCTATATGCCCACCTTGCAAACATGGGTTGCAATGTTCCATACTGATTAAATATAAAAAGGGAACAGGTGAAGGAAACATAGGTTATCAAATTATATATATCAGGAATCATGTTTATATTTCCAAGCAATATATAAATAACCTCTCATGGGAACTCAGTACTTTCCTTGTTTTATTTATTAAATAATTATATACACCAAAACAAGAACATAAAGTGCAAGCAGAAAATGATGTGATGAGCATTTCATGGATAAGTATCATGCATTGCATTACCATTTAAAATCTTTCAATTTTCCATTATTATATGATAGGGGGTCCATCACAAAATGTAAACTCCGTTCATCATTTGGTAATGAAAGCTAGCATGTGATAAAAGTTTTAGGTCCTGTATACTAATTGCTCACGTACATTATAATAGATTTTTTCATTTCCATTACAATTGAGATTCAGACATTTCTTTAGCACAAAGGATATCTGCTTCCACTGAGTGGATAACTGATAATTGATAAGAGATAATCATTCCAGATAAGCCACAGGTAAATATTACTTTCAAAAGGAGATATAAACCAAGTAGAAAAACACACTGATCTATACCATTTACTGAGCAAAAGCTTCACCTTATAATCAAATCCCCCAAAACATTTTGAGATGCATGCTAGAAAATTTCTGCAACATAATGAAATTAAAGATCATGGTTATCCTCACATAAGTCACCAGATTATATCAATCATTTCAAAGATAAAAATAACATATATACGACTCAACAGATTAGAGGAAAAGCCAAAATAATGTCCAAGTTGAAAGCAAAAGCTCGCTGACCCCCCCCCCCCCCCCCCCCTGTTTGCACAGGAAAGGAAATCTTTGACCAGACAGAAGTAGCACTAGCACACTAACAGCACACACCAGCGTCAATTTAGAAAGGTACCAACTAAACTAACAGCAACAAACTAAAAATTATGGTAGTTAATACGTAAAGTTATTAACACTTATATTCGGCAACCATTACATGCATGAAAAGGTTGCCGCCAATGATTCCCTTCAAATTTTCAAACTGCCATCACCAACCACATATTTACACTTCAAATTACTAGCTCCCCACTTAAACATAAGCATTCCAATTCCCTTCCCAGTAAGTGTTAAAAACAAAAAACTCTCACATTTAGTAACACAACAATGCAGCGCCCCATTAACAGACACAAACCCAAACGCATTCCATTCCCACACAATGCATAGCACAAACACCACTACCCAATTCGCCCCAACATTCAAAACCCTAACCACGCCCATTTCCCCATAATTCCCCCAATTCGCACAATTCTAGGGTTTTGAGGGAATGCCAATAAAACAACAATTAAGGCAAGAAAGAGCACCTGAGCGCGAAAATGCAAACCTAGGGCACAATTCAAGCGCGTCCCGAGTCGAAATTCCTCTCTCCTAGGGTTTTGGAAAAGGGGGGCACCGAACAACAGCGAAGGCGAATTTGCCCTAGAACCTAACGTGTACGGCAACGAATGCGCGAGCCATGGAAGAAGGGTTGGGTTCGTTTCGTTGTGTTTGTTCCCTCAGTGGGTGTGGGTGGAGCAATTGGGGCTGTTGCGTTGCGTTTCTCTCTCTATAATTTGAAGAAGAAAAAAGGGTCGTTTTGGTGTTGGGGATTGTCGTTGGTGATGTTTCGAAGAGAGAGAGAGAAAGAGGGACTATGCGACCTCTGATAGAGTGTTGTGGGCTTTGGGGCATGAAGACGACGACGCGCAGAGGAGAGGGCTCGTTGTGAGAAATTGGACGTCCATTTTGGGCTTTTTATTATACACTCTTTGTGAGTGTGAGTGTGATTCACTCAGATTGAAAATGAGTTTAATTTAATTTGGTTTAATTGCTCTAATTTTGCTTGTGAATTGGGATGTTGGCAATTAGGAGAAAGGTTTTTGATTTGGTTTTATTGCAACGAAGAGGAAGACGATGTGATACGTCAAAACAACATGATTTTGTTTAATATTGATGGATTGTCATCCAATCAAAAACATTTACATTGTTAGAATGTTTTTTATTAAATTCAAACTATTTTTATCTTTTTTTTATAACATTGCTTATTTGATTATGAACTTGAAAATGATATTTAAAGGAAAAATTAAAGATTAAAACATGAAGTGGGTTGAAAAATTGAAAATATTTTCTTTCGAAACATTTCTCTAAAAGTAGCCTCAAATCAGAAAATAAAAAATTGTTTTAAGTGTTTTCTTTGAAAACGCGATGGCACGATGGTAACAATTGAAGTGCTACTTGTTTTCAATTTGAAGTTTTGGTTCTCACAACTTAATTGTGCCACCTCTTCTTCTTCTACAGTGACAGTGTTTCATGACTTCACCAAATTCCCAATCTTATTAGAATGGGTGTGAGAGTGAGGGTTTTCAAAGTAAGAAAGATAAAAAAGGGGAGCATGGCATCAAGGACTCGGGTCCTCTGGTGATGGCATCCACTGTTCTCTGAAAAACTGGAAATGGGAAGAAATGAAAACTAGAAATGGGAAGAAATGAAAACACAGTGATTGTTTTTACTGTCATTGTCATTGCTTTCGTTCGTTGTTCACCAACTGTCACCATTTTTGCTGTCATTGTGTTGTTAAATTTTAAGTTTTTCCAAATAGAGCAGGGTTCTAAATTGCAAACTGCAACACTTGTTGCAACCACAATATTGTTGTTGTGGAGCTACTCATAACCGCATCATCCCACAACTACAGTGTGAGTTTAAATCACATGAATTGCTGTAATGCAACCGCAACTGGATCGCAACATCATTCTATACCACTTTTTTTGTAAAAAAAAAATCAAAGATTTAGACTTTAATCTTCTATTCTAAGTGTTGATGGTTGAATGAGTGTGGTTGTGTGGGATGTTAGGGGAGCACGAGAGACATTTGATGGTGACAAATGACACAAAATCTTAAAATGAAAAACAATGTATACAATTCTATAAATAAAAGATATATATTAATAGTTAAAATAACTATAGAATTATTTTTGCATTATGTGCAATCATGTAATAATTTCATGCCGCAGCAGTTGCAATCCGCATTGCAGTAGCCGTAATACACGCAACCGCAATTTAGAACCATGAAATAGAGCATGGGAATGGAAATCTCCTACTTCAAAAGCTATATTTGGATAAGAAAGTGCTTTAGGACCTTTGTAGTCCATGGAAGGATGCTTTTGTGATCAAATTGTTAGGAAAAAAATTGGTTACAATATCATAAGGTAGAAACATAAAAAAAGAAGAAAAAAATATATGGCGCATGGACAGAAGGTTTGACATTTTGGATGTTGATAATGGTTTTTACATTGTCAAATTTGAGTTGCTAGAGGATAGAGACAAGGTACCTGCCAAAGGACTCTAAATGTTTTTTATCATGATTTAGAAGTGGCCCACTAAAGCCCATAGATCATTATTTAGCTTTCTTGGTTTTAATTTGGTGTACTATGATGAAATTTTTCTTCTAGTTATGGCCTCGATAATGAGTCAATCTATCAAGGTTGACAAGAATAATTTAACAAATCAAAGGGGTAGGTTTGCACGCATTTGAATGGAGATCGACTTAACGAAACTTGTGGTTGGAAAGGTGTGGTTGAATGAACATTGGTATAAAGTCTCTAATGAGGGGATTCACATAATATACTCATCTTGTGGTTGGTATGGGCATTTGGTGCACAATTACATCGTTACCCTTTATATGACGTTGAATAAGGAAAACTCTCAAGTAGAGGACCATGGTGTGATGGTAGCAGCTCAACTTAAGCAATTAATGTTGAAACAAATCCACCTATAAATATGGAAATTTCTAAAAGTGTGGAAACAAACATCCATGGGAATTAAATGGTAATTACCCTCAAGAAGTGATAACCAAAGGCCACTAAGGATTTGGGTAAAAAAAGGTAATAATGCCTCTTTTTTACTTAAGCAATCTAAAACATAATTTTTGCATGTTATCTCACATTCAAGAAATAAAGATTTGATGCCAAATTTAACTCTCCCAATTAAAGTTGGCCCACCACCAAAAAAAATAAGGAAACAAGAATCTTAGTCAAACACAAAAAAGAAGGCACAACCAAGGTTCTTCTTTGCAATGTATGTCAAAGCTTAATGATAAATTGTAGAAGTTGCATACTTTTTTATCCAAGAGTGTAGAATACAGGGAAACATGAGAAGGGGTTGAATTGTGTTTCTTAAAACTTTTTCATAAAATCTTCACAAAACAAATTGTCATATGATAAAACAGTTTTTAATAGACGCTAAGATGTAGCAAACATTAGAAAACAGGAAATTGTATTTTATCAAAACCTTTTCAAAAATAGATTAGAACAATAAAACACAATTCAAGCTTATATAATACTTAAAAGCAAAGAGACACAAGAGTTTTTTATACTGGTTCATCTTCACCACTAAGACTACATACAGTTCTTGGCTAACCCACCAAGTTTCACTATAATTGTTCCAAGTTACAAGTATTATTTTCCAAACCCACTTCTGGCTCAAACCCAAGTAGTTTTACAATTGCCTCTTCAAGCAAACTCCAAAATTTTCTTTGACTCAAAGCCTCTTCAGGCTTCAACTAATCACAATGATTTGGTTAAGGATAAGATCCCATTGACTGTTTCGTCTTACAGAGGGATATACAAAGGTTAAGCTCAAGTCTTACACTTTTAGGATATACAAATTATTTAAGAGTTGTGTTTCTAACTTAGAGAATTTTACAGAAAGATTTGAATGCAATAGCAGCTTGTTCGCATTTAAGTTTCTCTCTATCATGTAATCTTCAATTCTTTAGGTATTTATAGGTAGCTTTTGAAAATGATCGTTGTGTCTCATGAAGCTTTCTTTTTCGCCTGTTGGTGAAGGTGTCTGTTGGGGCATTTAATGCAACATTTAATGCAAGTCACCAACTTGTCACGTTGATATGATAAATCATCTTGCCTATCTTGCTACTTTCACACTCCATATCTTCTATTAGTGATCACATTTGCTTTTGCGCAGTCAAGTACTTTGTAGCTTGCTTTGGCATGCCTTTTGATGGAGTAGGTAGCTTTTTCGTTGACTCATTTCTCTTTTATACTTTTCTATAGATCCTATGAAGGGTATTCATTTATTCTCTACAAGATGGGTCAAAACAATAAAGCATTAAGTATTCATAGATGCACAGACCCAACGCCTAAGAGATATTGTCTATTGAGATAGACAAAATTAATCATATGCTTTCGTATAAAAGCATTAAGACATTGTTGTTAAACTTAATATTTTGTTTACATAAATCTAAACATTTGAAGGTCCTAATTCGTTTTATGATTTAACAAAAAGCGTTGTGTAGTACCTAGATTCTAAGGCCATGCAATGTGATAATCAGGTGGTTGTCCCCCTCCCATATTACTCAGTTGATAGAGGCACCTTATACCAAGTAGGGATGGCAAAATAATTCATACCTAAGGATACTTGCGGGTAAAATCCACCACAGATAAAAAATGGATATCTAAATGGCTACTTGCTGGTAATTTAAGCTATTTTTTTCTCTACCCATTTACAAATGAAGTAGGGATAAATATCATACTACTCGTATCCATGGGTACCCATTATTCGCTAATGTACATTTACTTAAATACCCTTTTTTTATTAATATAGATATACCTAATTGAATTTATACTTTAAAGAGAATAATTTTTAGATAATTTGAATAATTTTTTTCTTAAAAAATATGACAAATTTTATACACTTATATTAAAGGAGAAAAATGATGTAAATTTATAGGTTGTTAAACCTTTTTTTTTTTAGAAAAAATGGCAAAATAATTAAAAGATGCTTATGGTGATTATTTTCCACAACTCTTTAATTTATAAAGTCATAGTGATATTTGTAGCGCTTATTTGTCTGAAGCTCACAAAATGATTTTGTTGATTATTTTTAATTTTTTAATTTGTTAGAAAGTATAGATATATATTTGTGTATAGCCACGAAAATAAAAAACCAGTAGTTTCTAAACGGGTACCCATGTAGGTAACTGGGCAAGTACAGGGCAAGTTTCTATCCAGTAAGGCAGGTAGCTACTATCCGTGCTTGCCCCACTGTATTGTCGTCCCTAATACCGAGCCTTTCAAAATAGTTGTGAGTACTAAACAAGTTAGTAATGTCTGTTACAAATTTATAGAGTAGCCTAACTCCCTTGACAAGGGGAATTCAATTTTAGTGCAAGAACATGAAATGTCAATGGAAGTATATAATGCTTTGCATCCTTCTTCTGAGGCCCATGCAATAGAGGCGATAAATAAAAAACACTAGTTAGGTTGTTGGCCTTTCCATTACTAGTACTCTCTCAACCATTATATTGTCGCGATGAAGGAATTATGTGATATAAACATGCTTTCCTAGAAATTAGTAGTGTTAGTAACAACAAATCCAAGAGACATATTCGAAAGTTAGCCAAATACTTTTTCTATGCATTATGCAAACTCGTGTTTGTTTTGAAAGAATGAGTAACTTCTAGAAGCATGTGGGATACACTCTAATCGATATTGTAAAGGATATTGGGCATTTAGGAGGTCTATGGGGTCTTATTAACAACCTTGGTATTTCAGTGTTACATATTGATCAATATCCAGTCACTTTTGAGATTAATTTGGGTACAAGAGGATGGACTTGTATAACTGTTTATGCGAGTCCTACTCCTTCATATTGGCTATCTTTCTAGCATTATCTTTGCAATATTGGAACCACCATTTCTAATCCCTAGATGTTAATTGGGGACTTTAACGATACCTTTTTTCCCCAGTGAGCAAAAAAGGGGCATTTTCTCCTTATTAAGATTAGAAGTTTTTGCTAAAACTATTTACTCGTGTGCACTAGTAGGACCTTCAGACCATAGGTGGCCATTTCACTTGGCAATAGAAATTACAAGGGAAATTGTGTTTTGGCCAAAAAAAGAACATAATAGGATTTTTGCAAATGTGTAATGGAGAATAGCTTTCGTCGAAGCTTTTTGTTGAAGTGCTTAGTTGTCTTCATTTTGATCATAACCATATATGTCTTCGACTTGGGGTTAACCTCAATTGAGAGGCCCCAAACCCTTCAAATTTGAAGTTGCTTTGATTGTCCATGACCATTATCATAAGATTATGAAGGATGCACAAAGGGAGACAAATGGCCAACCTCTTCTAGCTTTGAATAAAGTTAGGGATGACTCCTTAATTTTTAATAAAGAAGTCTTTGGAAACATTCAAGAAGAAAAAAACAATTTAAGGAAAGGCTCAATGGATCCAACATACCTTAGAAAGGGTTTATTCTTAAGTTCTTGTCCACCTAGAAAATACTTTTCAACATGAATACAATCAAATTTTTGTTTGAGGAAGTTCATTAGTATCAAAATCGCAAGAACAATGGGTGGGCAATTGCTTCCTGCACCTCCTATTTTTGCTTCCTACACCCCCATAGTAATGCTAAAAGACCCTGAACGGACAAAAATGCCTCTACACTCAAAACCCCAACACCTCCTCTTCCTTTTCTCCTTCTGCGTCACCCAAGCACCTTGTAACACTGTAAATTTTCTAATCTATGATAAAGTGATTGAAAATAATTACAAGTGATAATTAAATTTAATTTCATGAACAATTTAATTAATAAATATGTGTGATTTTTCGGTATAAGTTTCAATAGAAAATTCTACTGAAATCGGGACTGCGTTGCACACTAACAGTGTAAGAATACAATGTGAAAGCGAGAAAATAGTCAAGAAAAGTGAAAGATTTAATTATAATTAGTCTCTAATAATTATAATTAGGTCCCAGTGAAATTTTTATTTTATCTTGTTACCTTTGATTAAAATAATAATATTTTAACATGGTTCAAAGAATGTAATTTTTAAAAGATTTTTGGTAGTTGGAAATTTTGTATGAGACATTCTGAATTTTCTTAGATGTACTAAAATAAAATTAGTGAGTCATACATTTACTAATTTATGATTAACAATTTATTTATTATTTGCTACCTTTTCCATTTAATTTTTTTTACTTAAACTATGTACACCTACTCCAACTTATTGTTCACGTATTTGGTGGCAAAAAAATCAAAGAAACATCCCTTAATTTTGCTGACAGTGGTGGCGCATGTTCTGATCCAATTAAACCCATTTCCACGTTTTTCTTCATACTGTCATTTGGCCAAAAATTTCAAAGCAACACCCTCAAATTATGCTGACCCAAAGTCTGAATTGGGAGACCAATTGCTCCACATTTTCTTCTCTTTGAAATTTCAAATTTAGTTATTTCATTCACATGTGCCAATTGCATTAATTGTTGCTAGTAATTGTTGAAAAGTAAAAAAAAAAAAAAGGTAGGCTAGCATTTGGGACTCATTTTTTTGACACGGTGAGTATAGAGTGCACTACCAACAAATAGCATTCTTTTAATTCCTTTTAAGAGGGCAACCGTTACATATTATCATTTAATAGTGAGATTTAATTTTCTTTATTCTCTCATTCTCTTTTGCTTTGCACGTAAAGTACTAGAAGAGTAGGACAAAATTAAATACTTTCCAATTACATATAAAATCACGTACACAGATAGAAGAAATTTTAAAAGAATGGTTTGTTTCTTTGCATGGATATCTTATGGTTTATTTTTCAATTGCATTAAAGAAATGTAATCATTTCTTTTGACTTTACTCTCCCTATGGCTTCCTCCTACTGCACCTGTTGTGGGATATTGTCAATGTGTTCTCACATTGCTTTTCTATATTAAGCCTCCCTTGTATGTATATGATGTGGTTTCCAATTCAAAGATACAAAGTCCTTAATAGTTGCATACCCAGGCATGCTTACGTTTGGTCTGGATTGAAAAGAAAGCCACTTCATTTTATTTGTTTATTATTATTGCCTTAGCTATACAAAACCAAAGAAACTTCCGTGTGTTTATATAATGCACATATCAAAAGCTTGGCTTTTCACATTTCATCCCTATCTTGCACAACCGCGAAGCTCTTCCTCTCAGTTTATTTATTTTCCTTGTCTCCCAAAAATCTACTTCCAGCTCAATGGTTAAGAAGAGTTCAAAGAGCATCCAAAGTTAGACAATTATTTTCTTCTTGTTGGCTCAATCTATACTTAACGTTGGTGAGTCATTCTCAAAATATTTTTTTTTTCTTCCTTATGAAATCTGAACATCTCTCTTTCTCTCCTAACCATTTCTATTTTTACTTTGTTCATGGAAATGGTTTGTTGTTAGATTTAAGGTGATTCATTCCAAGGAACTAAGTTTCTTTCACCTCTCACTCTTCAAAAACTCTATATTTTAGCATCTCTTTTAGGTAAGGGAAGCTCCTTCTAAATTCTCTATTTATAATCGAATTAAATACTATTTTTGTGAGTATAATGTGTTGAAAATTTCACGGTATGGATTTGCTTGGCTTGTTAGAGTTCAAAGTCCTGAAAATGGTCTACTTGTGGTGTTGGTTGCATATCTTTGAATAGAATCTTTTGTTAGTTGCTATTGGTGTTTGGATTCATGAAAAATATATGTTAAAGTGAAGTGTATGAGTTGCTGGAAATATATTTCTTCTTCTGTTTTCATCTTATTGTTATAATTATTAAAAATATTTTTAGTTGATAGGTGTATTTGGTGGTTAGATTGGTGGATATGGCTTATTTTAGTAACTTTGAATGTCAAAGAGATTATGGTGAAAATTTCACATGAGTTGAATGGTTGTGGTGATGTAGAAAATGGTGAACTTGTTGTTCAAAATTGATTTATGATCAATTTTGTGAATTAATTACTAATCAAATGATAATAAATGATAATCAATTGGTTTATAATTAATTATTTAGACAAAAACTTTAACGAGGTTTTGGTTGTTTTGGACTCACACATTGGACAACTAGATATTGTGAAATTTCGTGGTGGGCTGTACTTGAAGAAAAAGAAAGGATTTTTGTAAGTTTAAGACAAGTTAACTATTAGAAAAAACAATTGAAATAAATTAGAATAAAAGAGAAGGAAAATACAAATAGTGGTCAAATAATTTTATTTCACCTAATTAGAACTGAACTAAGGCAGTTTTGTAATTAAAACAATTATTTTCAAAGTTTAGTAAATTTTATAAAGTGGGTGTGTAAAAAAGTAAGTGAATTGGTGGTAGTTTTGAGCCAAAAATCCAAAATAAATTTCATAGAGGATAATTTCAAAATTTCACATTTTTATAATTATTGTTATATTACTTTTAATTATATTATATAGAAAAATAAATTTTAAAAAAATTATTTAGTATCATTAATAAATTTTCGGCAAGGAAATAGTTTTTAAGGGTTATTTTTATGTGAAAAATACCAAGGAGGGAAAACTGGTTCGTTTAATTCCAGGGACTTATTTTCTAAGTTATAAATAATGTATTTTATTAGAAAGTTCAACAAAATTCCAGGATTAAAGTATTTTCATAATTATTGGTGTTTTATTTATTGTTTTATTAATTAGAAAATTTTTGGAAAAATTATCAGTAAGTGAAAATGTTTTCGATATTACAAGACAAGAGTTTCAAAATAAAATCAACTCATTTGAGTGGATTTCATAATTTTGAAGTTACTAAGTTTTATGAAAAGCTAAGGATATTTTAGCAATTTGATCTTTCTTTCTATATGAAATTTATGATTTAAAAAGGTGAAAATAACTAATGTTAGTTTTAAATATTTAAAAGATTCAAGTAGAATGAATTTTAAATACCTACATAAATCTTTATAACATATGTTATCCGTAATTGATGGAAAATGTTAAGTACGGAAGGTGGAATCCTATTGCTAGTAGGAATTGTTTAGTGGAATCCTTATAAGGCAGAGGTTGCTTGGTGGGACCTCTGCTTGTTGACTATAAGGTATAAGTTGCTTGGTGGGACCTCTGCTTGTTGACTATAAAGGTTGCTTGGTGGGACCTTTATAATTAGTTGTGGACTATGCGGGTGATGGTTTAATCACGTGGCGAACTATGCGGGTGATGGTTTAATCTCGTGGTGTATAATAAAAGTTGGTTGTTGTATTTGTACATGCATACATGCATGAGTCCACAGTTGTAACTGTGTTGCGAGTAAGCACGTAAGTTGGGGTTGCTAGGTGGGACCCTTAACCTAGCACTGGAAAGGTTAGTGGGGTAGTTGACGATGAACCTTGGGGATAGATGGACGAACGAATTCTATATTGTAGGCCAAGGTCATTGCAAACCTTGTGTTGTGGTAAAGCCACTACCCACGTACATCTATCCTGACTAACCACTATACCATTTCCGTATATTAGAGTTGCGGTGTTCCCCAATGGTTTTTGGCATGTGCTGTTTTGAGGATCCGTGTGGTCCAATGTTGTTGTTGTTGTACCATGTTAAGGAACAAGTCCGCCCTGATCGCTCGATTGTCGGAGATCTCCATGGAGTCAACTCTGCATATGTTGTATGACCTTTATCGGTTCATGTTGTTGTGTGCACTTGTTGTTTGAGGATGATCTGGTGTATGAGCCTATAATTGTGTTGTGAATGATGTAATTGATTATTTAACTATCTTTTGGAAATGTGTAAAATCTTTTATGGCTATGTTGTTTCTGTGAGCTTACCCTTGCATATGTGTTTGTGTGTGTATGATTGTGATGATCGTGACGTTCGCGTTAAGGGAGCAAATGGCTTGGAGGCACTTTCGTTTCTAGATGAAGATTTATCACATGAGAGATTCACCCTCGGCGAAGAGGATTTCCGCTTGAAGATTCTGAAGACTTCGTTGGATACTCAGTAGTTGCCTGAGCAGTGTTTTAGTAACGACCAGCTTATAGAGTGAGTTGCGTAAGGACTCCTTTTCATATTGGATTGTATTTGTTAAAGATGTTGTTGCTTTAATACATGTGTGGTAAATTACAATCTTTCAGAGAAATCTCAGTTTTAGAAATTGTAGTATCGATATAATTTTGAAATTTCACTATTTTCCTGTTTTACATCAAATTATATGGAAATTTGATATGTCTATTAGATTTTATTAATTGTTCAAAAGATAAATGATGTTGCATATTTCAAGTTGTTAATATTATCACGAAAGAAAATTTTACTCGTATTTTTACAAATAAATTAATTAAGATATTTTAAATTAAATAAAATTCCACTATTTCGTTTTAAGGTGTCATGTAACGAAAGCGGGTCGTTACACACCTCCTCTCATTCTCCTTCTCTTCTTCCACCTCCCCCATTTCTCGTTCTTCTTCTCCTTATCATTCTCCCCTATTACCCTTGCCGCCACTGTCGTTGAAGGTAGAGGAGAAGCATTGCGTTAAAGGTAAAGGAGGAGATCGCCACTGCCATCAACACATCACATCCTCGCTGTTTTAGGTAAGGTGTTTGCCGGAAAAAATTCGCCATTTTTTTCTTTTCTTTCTTGGATTAACCATTCTAGAATTGTTAGGCTTTTTTTGGAACAACTATTTCATAAGTGTAATCCGGACAACTAACGTAATTCCGTAATTGTTGATCCGGAATAGATTTAACATAATTCTAGATTGAGTAATCCATAATGCATGTTGTGTTTTGGATTACTCCATAAAAAATTATGTTAAATCTCTTCCAGATCAACAATTTTGTTAAAAAACTTCAACTTTTGCTCTGTTTCATTATCTGAAAATTCGCTAATGGTATGCTCCATAATGTGGTAACATTGATCGATTTTTTTGGCAGACCTAAAACTTCCAAGCTTGTTGAAGATGTTGCTATAGGCACAAAACCAACTGGATGAGAAAGCTGCTTATCCTCATATAAATGATTTATCCATAGTTATATTAGAAGATCATGATGTTTTAATACTTGTAGCATTTAAATTTTAGTTTGGGGATTTTAGGTTCTAGATGAAGATATTGCTGTCATTGGCATTAAAAATTATGTATGTACTTTAATTAAAAGATATTTGTTGAAATTGATATCCATTCCCTAGTAGATAGCTCTTTCATTGGTTTTATACTCTTGTAGAAAAAGATTGTGAATACCATAGTTATTAATACCGGACCGGACTGGCAGGTTCGACCGAAAACTGGACATGTGGTCGGTCCGGTCAGTTTATCAGATCGGATTTGCACTTGGCCCCGTGCTGGCGTCATTCACCTGGTGTTAAACCGGATTAAACCAGCCGGGTTTTCCGGGTTTATGGGCCGGGTTTATAAACTTTTTATTTGCTGGTTAATCTCTCACAATCACACTCATAACGTTGTTCCATGCACACACGCTATCCCACTCTGATGCACATTCTACCACACACACAATTCGAGGGTTCTAGCACTGCTGCACACTGCTTTATGGCCTGCACACTGCACCATGCACATGTTAACCATTTTAATTTAAAATTCAAACAAATGTTAATTAAAAAGAATTAGCAAAGTGCAGCTACTTAGGATCGAAGGCAGATCCTTAAAATTAAGTGAAAGAAGTGCTACCACCAAACCAGTTCAACTGTTTAGCATAAAAGTGACAAATATGTTATATATTATATAAGAGTTTCTTTAATAATTTAATAATAATAACCAACAAAATAATTTATAATAATAAATAATTATGTAAATTGTAGTTTGTTCAATTTTTTCTTCATCTTTACTTTATCATGACAGATTTTAAATTTTGAGTATGGATTAATCAAATTACTATTATTATTATACTAGGTCAATCGGTTCAATAAGTGACAAACTGGTTCGACCACTGACCCATCAATCCAGTGTCTCGACCGGGTTGATGATCGGACCGATTTTCACAACGCTAGTGAATACAGTCATCAATTCTTTACTTAAGTGACTGACTGTTAAGGTATTCTGTTGCATATTAAGGTTTACCAAGCCCATGATGATAGAATAAGTTAGCCCTAGTCTGCACACGCTTGTTTGGGATGCTTGAGTTTTTAATTTTTGATGTAAATATAATTTTTAAAATAAAGAAGGGCAGTTTGGGGATATTAAAATTTTAGGGAGTGCAAGTAGCAAAATTGGGAGTGCAGGAAGCAATTGCCCAATGAGTGAAACTAGAAGACAAAAATACATTTTTTTTTCCATATTTTTTCATACCCAAAGTTATTAGAAGGAGAAGAAATAAAATCCATGGCCAGAACCTCCCTAATGGTTTATGGACTTCTGATGAAATTTTGCAAACAGAAGGCCCATAAAATTTTCAAATATTAAGGGAATAAAATATAAAGGATTTAATATAATGAATATTTTATTTCCTTAATGTTTGCCTAAAAGGAAAAGGAAAAAGCAATATATTGATTGACATTCGTCTAAAAAAAAAAATATTGACATATTCTTTTATAACCTCTCCCCTGTTAAATGACAAATCACATGAAACTCACATTATTTAATTCTGTCCATAAAGAATGAGACATACTAATAGTAATTTTTTTTCAAATATACTCTATTATTGGCTTGAAACTTATTTTAAAAAATAAAATATATGCATCATTCCCTATTTAATAAATCTCAGTTATTATTTCTAAATTTTTAAGAAATTTCAAACAATAATAAAATAATACGTTTGAAAAAGTATGTTCTTAACACTTTTAAAACGTAGTCTGTTGAAGAAAAATATATTAAAAAATGTGTTGCTAATATTCATCCCCTTCTAAAAGATGAAAAGTTTAGAAACAACCCGCTCCAAAGTAGTAGGTATACTGCAAGCATGCACAAATAAACAGATCATTGGCAGCCAAACAAATTGGAGCAAAAATACCAGTAGTTTTAGTCATCAAAAGTCAGGCTTATCCCTTTTCAATGAAGGCCTATTCACTGTTGGAAGGAGCTCTCTAAGCTCCTTAGCATGGGTATCCATGCCCTTGAATGTATAAGCTTTAATCATGGTTCTATAAGTAATGATATCAGGTTTACAACCATTCTGTTTCATCATCTCAAGCACTCCCTTCATCTCAGCTAAACACCCTAACCTCGCATAAGCATCCACCAAGCAATTGAAGAATACAGTGTCCAGTAATACATCTGAATTCTCAACAAAACGAAGGACACCGCCAATTTTTTCAGGTTTACCTGCATGTGCATAAGCCCTCACAAGTGAGCACAGTGTAACACAACTAGGTTTTATTCTCTCCGACCGCATTAGTCTAAACAAGTACTCCATCTGTTTGAGGTCCCCAGCCTTCCCAAAAGCATCAATCACAATATTGAAGGTCACAATTGTCCAAGAGTAATGGTACTTCTGCATGTATTCCATCACAGCACTCATTTTCTTGTAATCCTGAGCCTTGCCATAGGAATCCAAGAGAATGTTGAAAGTCTGAACATTAGGTTGGATTCCAGCAGTTTGGAACTTCTCATAACACTTCTCCATTGTTTCAATTTGTCCAATGTTGCCAAATGCCCTCAGTGTTGAATTCATGGTCCATACATCGGGTTGGCAATACCGGTCAGCAAGCATTTCCACAAGTATAGATTCCATTTCTGAAAACCTTTCAGGAGAAAGAAAATTATATTACAGATATGCAAATATATCGTTAAATAATGCTGCAGCTGGTTGCTAAAAGAATATAATTCAAGCAAAACAAACTAAATAAAAATAGAACAATTTCATCACAATTTTAATTGAAAGGGAAGAAGTGAATGACAATCCAGGAATGGAAAATAGTGCATCAGGGCCCAACTGTAGCAACAAAAATACACTATGTGAAAGAGCTCATTTATGGCAATCATAAAGTTAATGGCTGCCATTTATCTGACTATCTTTACCTTACATTTTAAAAAAGATTGAACATCTGCTCTGCCAATTTTTTATTGTATCTAAACTCTAGAGTATGACGGAAAAGTAGGCAGTCCATGAAATTCTTTTTCCAAGTACTCTTAGCAACCAGTCTGAGCATGTATTACTTAGAGACAGACAAAAGAGCTTACTTTCTTGCCTTCCCATAAGCATCAAGAAGGGTATTGTAGGTAACAGTGTTGGGTTTGATTCCATGATTGACCATGTCAGATAAAAGAGTCTGAACTTTGTCAAAGGCAAAAACTTGTAAGCAAGATTTTATGAGGATTGAATAAGTCTGTACATCTGGCTGACAACCAGGTGTAATCTTCATTTCCTCAAGAAGAGAGAAAGCTTTGTCCAAGAGACCACTCCTGCTGTAGGCAGATAACAATGCAGTGTATGATTCACAGTCCAATACACAACCCTCATCAACCATAGCTTGAAAGAGTTCATGAGCTTTCTCAGGTTGCTTACATTTTCCAAGCATGACTATTAACTTGATGTATACACCAGTGTCAGGTCTGTACCAGATCTGTTCACGCAGTAGTTCAAAAACCTGAAACCATGAGAGTATGTTTTGATGTTATTATTAACTCTTCCTATAAAAAAAGACAGTTTCACCAGAGTGTGTGCAAGAGAGTAGGTGCAAAAACATTTCAACCATAGTTTTAAAATGCATGTGCTTAAATATCAAAACATACAAATTAATTTTTCTGAGTACATGAAATCCTTGAACAACAGCAATTCCGTAAATAAGACTTCCTCCATCAATTTAACTCGTTATGTTGCCACGTTTTCCAACTTATCTTCTATATCCCAAATGCAAAAATGCTTCTCTGTATCTTTACTGTCTTCCTTCAACATTTCATATTTCCTGAATAGTATCCAAATAAGTATTGGCACTTCCTCACTTCGCTTCCCTAAATAGGTAGAGGAATAAAAGTAAAATAAGAGGAGGCAGAGAGAGAGCAAGAGATTAACATACTCTTCAGCTAGCTAATAAAATACATGATATGGAGGATGAGGGAAAACAAATAGGATATAAATTTGCTAGGAGTATGCCAACGAACATTTGTATCCTATGGTCAAAACTTCTCATCCTTCTCCCTTTTATTCTAACATTCCTTTTCCCATGTTTTCAAGGAAAAGATGACTAATTACAATCTCAAACTACAGAACAAACACCAAAGTCCAAATTCATTATCACAGCCACAACATAATCCATATAGTTTGAATTTAAATCGAATTAGTCAACTACAAAACTTACAAGCATGGAGTCCTATGGTAAACAAAGAAACAATCCCTGAGACTAACAATTCATACTAAGAGAATACTTTCCTACACCCTATTTGCATTCTCTAGCCTAAACCACAATACAATCAAGTACACACCATAAAAACTCAACTTTCATCTCATAACTCATTCAGAGTCACATACATGTCAATTTCCTTGCCCTGTTTTCCATCTCCAATAAAATCTCAGAAAAACCACATACCCTCTATCTATTTCGCGTTAAATTCAACAATGCTCCATTAACCCTCAACTCATCTCATTTCCACCAAACACAATCACATCAAGTAAAAAATATAAAAAAAAATAATAATTTGCTGTTCTCTTCCCTACATTGCCACACAATCCAACACCAAGGCTTTGTTTGTTTCCTGTTGTCAACAAAAACACTTTTCCATTCTCTAAATTTATTCGTTCTCTAAACACATCCGAAAGTGTTTATCCCCAAACGCATTTCTAATTTTCTAAAAGTTTGTTCTCCGAGCCCTTAGAGTCTTGAACAGAGAGCACAAGTAATCGAAAAAAGAAAAAAGAAAAAGAAAAAAACAAACTCAACTTTAACTACCAAGGCTTTGTTTGTCTACTGTTTTCAAAAACAATTGTCTATTTTCTAAAATTTATTTGTTCTCTGAACACTTAGGGTGTATTTGAGAATCAGCTGCGTTCAACGTAACGGCAAAAAAAGCTACTCTCACGTTACTACATTTACTTTTGTATCTTGGAACGCGGATTTTTCCGTTGAATGGGTTCAAACAAACGGTTAACCAAAAACACACTTAAATTGAGCACAAGTCATAATTTTTCTTAAGAAAACTCAACTTTGTTCAAATTCCCAACCCAACCAAAACAGAAAAAGCCACCCACCCACACAGAACAACCCAACGAAACCCCACATCGAATCATCAGAGAAAGAGAGCAAGTTAAGACCTTGAGAGCAGATTCCCAGCGCAGAGCGGTGACCCTTTCGTGGAGCGCTTCGAGAACAGTTCTGGGAAGAAGCTTCTTGGAGTTGATGGGCCCCTTCTTCTTCCTGCCACTCTTATCAATCACGGCCTTCGTCGCCTCCCTCCACAGAATCACCGACACCGCTTTCTGCGACGCTATCTTTCTGTTCTTCATCTCCTTCCGCTCCTTCGCTTCCCGCGCCTTCAGCTTCTCCACTTCCCTCGCTATTCTCCGCGTCCGCTCGTCCGTAACCACCAGTGCCGTGGAGGAAGAAGGAGGTTCCGGGTCGGGTCGAGGCGAGGCTTGGGCTCGCGTTGGAGCGGTCCGACGGGTGGCCGTGGGCGGAGGGAAGGGTGGGACGCCCGGTGCGGTGGTGGAGAGTGATGCCATTGGATTTTGCTTAGTCTCACGCCTTGGAACGGAACTGGAGTATTTGGACAAATTATCACAGACTCACAGTACACTATTTTTTAATTTTCCTTTTTTTTTTTTTGTTGAATTTTCGCATGATATATTATCCTGTTCTTTTAAGTTTTAACACCATTTTTTTTAGGACTGCGGTAACCTTTTAAGTACATGGTAACCTTACTATGTAGTATGTAGTGATTTAAAATGCTGACTCATTATTGACTTGGTCAAAGTATTGCTTGAATTAGTGGATTGTTAATTGAATTGTATAAATTGATATAAATTACATAAAAATTAGAACAATTATATATATATATATATATATATATATATATATATATATATATATATATATATATTTGCAATGACTTAGTGCATGTTTGATTTTCAGTCTAAATTACTGTCGCACGAATTTCAAGATAAATTCAACGGACCAAAGCAAAATGAACGTAAAAGGAAGGGTCCTGATCCGTTGGCAAACTTCATTTTGGTCTCACCAACGTTTATCCAAACATGCTCTTAGTGTATGTTTATAAAGCAATTGAATCCAACGCAGACCAACGTTCAGGCCAAAACTAAAACATAGTTGCTTAGGCATTTTTGCTTTGAAAAGTGTAATTTTTCATTCAACGTGAATACTGTTGAAACAAAGTCCCTTCAGGAGCTAAATGTCTCCTAATTTTGTATTGTGTAACAAGTTCATCCTACATTTTGTATTGCTAAATTGAGATGCATATATGTGAGATAATTTTCTCCTCTTTCTGTTTTTTGTTTTTACGTTTTCTCCATTTGAGCTACTTCTATTTTTTTTTTCCCCACTTTTATGCTTTATCATTCCCTTTTCATTTGCTGGTTTGGTTTTCACTTAATGTATAGTCTAGAATAGACTGTCAGAATAATAACATGAAGGATGAAGGCTAAGATGATGCTCAAGGTATCAGTTTGCCATGAACTTTGTCTTCATTTGAGTTTTTATTATGTTCTTTCTTTACTGCTTTAAATTTGATTAGACTAGATTTTTTGTTCTTTTTGCATGTGCAATTGCATAAGGTTACTCACCAATTATGTGCTCTTTCTCAACTTCCTATAACAATAACAACTTCAAAGTATTCTATTGTTAGAATATGTGATGCTGTCACATTGTATATTTTAAAGAAAAATATATAATTATTCAAAAGAGCCTTCCGCTCAATCTACTGTATATAGACAAAATATCCTAACAGTTAAGTCATTAGGAGACACGTGTCCTATGTAGTTACGTAATTGGCCTTTTATACTCTATTTCTAACAGATAGTCATTAGTTAGTTAGGATAATTGGTTGAAGAAATTAAGCATTTGGTCTATAAATAACTGGGGAGGTGGAGAGAGAGATCTCTTGTCAAAATTTGAGAGAATTGAGGCCATGGACAAGTTACAGACTTTCAGCTATTGCTTAAGTTGAATAATTAAGGAATGGATCCAAACATCTTGAAACATCTTGAGTAGTGTATTGCCTTCTAGGGAATTTTCCCTATTGTTCAGTATATAAAATTCGATCTTTCTTACTGTTTTTATACCAATTCTATAATCTGGAATCAGAGTAGTTGATCTGGGCATTATGGGTGCAGAATCAGTGGGTTCTTGGAGCTTTCTTGATTGGAAATCCATGAAGGGAACTTCATGGTGTCAAATTGAGATCTTGAAACAAGAATGGAAGAGATGCGGTGCCAACATGATGAGGCTCAACACCCAAACAAGCTACAATTTGAAGTGGCAGGGTAGGGGATGGAATCGTTGAAGAAGATGCTTAAAGAATCGGTAACAAAGAGAAGTATAGATGATCCTGAACCTGTTACACTACCAAATGAGCCAAGGTATGGTGAAGTAATCTGGGGCTGCAAAACTCACCAAAATTCTGTCTCCAACATCATATGGGAATGAGTATCTACAATGGAGAGCCAAGTGGGATCCATTATCTGAGTATTCAAGATTGAAGCAAACATGCTCATTGGTGAATCAAGAACAAGTCCATATTTTTAATATCAACAAGAAAACATGTTCCCATTCCTAGAATTTATGCATTATGTGTCTCAAATTCTCAATTCTTACCTAAGATTCAATTTTCCAATTGCAACCTTAAGCACAATATCATTCAATTGTTTTCCATCATAAAAAAAGCATTAAGCATAGAGAATCAAGATGAATTGCAACATTATGAAATCAAGATACAATAAAGTGAATTAAAAAGTTCAGAATCAGATAGTCAATCACAACAAAGACTAAAAATAGAAATTAAATTGTTAGCACAATATTGAAGCAGGAGAAGTGATTGAAGATTGTGATCCAAGAAACTCCACATTCATTCCTAGTGATTCGAACTCTATTGAAGAATAACAAACAGATTTGACACTTTTTTCTCGTACTAGGAGTGAATACAAAAGAAAGAAAAACAAGAAAATGGCGAAAAGTCTTCAAAAGTTGCTGAAACACCTATTTATACTGTCTGCATTCGAGACCATCAATCGGCACTGAACACCCATCACAGAGCAATGCTTGTAACTAACTCCAACCCTGGGCACTCTTCTCATTGCTGGGTGATGCTGTGAAAGAATTGGTCAAGACAGTTGCAGCTCCTCGTTAGTCACTCTGTCACTAGGCAATGTGACCATCACCGTGCGGTGAGAGTAAATTGTTTAAATCCTGCAAAATTTAGGATAAATTAACATGTAATTTTATTATGTCTTGATTTCATATGATATTTCTAATTTTTACTAAATTTTAATAATTTCTCAGCTAATTTCGTGCAATTTCCATGATTTTTAGCATTTAATTTCCTAAATTAGCTCACTGAATCTTCATTAGTTGAACATTCATCATATGTTATTTTGATGCTTGGACTTGTTAAGTAGTGTACAGTTAACTTAGCTTATGTGTTGCACTAAGGAGTCTAGACATTCATACAATAGATAATTTGATGGATTTCATATTTCCATTCAAACCATGGACATAGATGTTGAAATTGCTTTCTTTCACACTAGTATATAAGAATCAGTACGTTTATATTGAGCAATGGTATACTTGTTTACCTTTCTTAGAGCTCTTATTTTGCTATCTTCCACAGATAGTTGTAATGCTAACTGCATTGGTGGAGGAAAATCTATGACTTTCTTTAGATGCAACTGACTTCAACATATTATGCCTCAGGATGAATGCAGGTTGACTTGGAGAAGGAAGTAACGCAACCTCACTGTTAAGCATAGAAATTACTGCAGCCATAGTGGGTCGGTCTATAGCAAGTTCTTGTACACATAGAAGTCCTATGTGAATGCACCTTAAAATATCTTTATGATGACTAGGATCATATATTTCTGGATCTATTAAAGATGATATATTGCCTTCCCTCCATTGTATCCAGGCCTAAAATGAAAAAAAAAAAAAAGAAGTCAACATTCGGAAGTTGTATCAGCAACGGCAAAAGTTCCTGCAAATGAGAAATGAATTGCTGAGACTTACAAATCCTAAGAGGCTAAGAACATGCTCATCATCATAAAAGCTTGAATTTCTTCTTCCAATGACAATCTCTAGTACCAAGACACCAAAGCTAAAAACATCTGATTTCTCTGAAAACAGTCCTTGCATTGCATATTCAGGGGACATATAGCCACTGCATTCAAATGTAAAATTTAATTCTCCAAGTATTGTACTATAATATTGGACAGAAAAAGAATACTTACTATGTTCCAACAACCCTGTTAGTATTGGCCTGATCTTCACTCACTCCAAAAATTCTAGCCATACCAAAGTCTGATATTTTTGGATTTAGCTCTTCATCTAACAAGATATTACTTGTCTTCAAATCTCTGTGTATGATTCGTAGTCTGGAGTCTCTGTGCAGATATAGCAAACCTCGAGCTATTCCTTCTATTATACTACAGCGCTTCCTCCAATCCAGGAGTTTACTTTTTGATGGATCTAAAACGTAATGGTAGCATTATACTGTTGTGAACATAATATTAGAAGAGTAAATTGTGAAGCTGAGTCATCCAAATCCCCTGATTAGCATGCTTTCAAGAAAACTCACTAGTTATGAAATGATTGTTTATATCTTAAATATTTGTGTCCTAAAGAAAGAAAAACATAAAAGTTTGGAATTAGATATGAGACAAATACTAGAGAAGGGATTAAAGAACTAACCAAAGATTAATACATCCAAGCTTTTATTTGGCAGGTATTCATATATCAACATCTTTTCATCACCTTCAATACAACAGCCAAAAAGTTTTACAAGATTACGGTGTTGAAGCCTGGAAATCACCACTACTTCATTCATGAATTCTTCTAGACCTTGTCCAGATGCTCTAGAAAGTCTTTTAACTGCTATTTCCTGTCCATCTTGCAGTTTCCCCTGAGAAAAAGGTATTATCAGAACAAATACAGACAATGGGTTCAAATACAAAAACTTTGTTTTTTCAGGTACCTTGTACACCGGACCGAAACCACCCTGCCCAAGTTTGTTGGACAAGTGGAAGTTGTTTGTGGCTGTTGCAACCCTTTCGAAATTGAATAGTAACAGCTCCTGGAGTTTAACTTGTGACAGTTCTTGAATTACTTTGCGGCTTGGATGTTCTGGTGTTTCACCATTGTTAAATAGTTGGAAAGCTTTTATGTTCCTTTTCCTTGCTGATTTAATTGAGTGCCACATTTTAGCTGGAGTGACAAACATAATGTAAGCTTAGCTCCTTTACCAATAAAAAGTAAACATTATAGGACCAATTCTGAAACCACCGAAGATGGTGTCTTACCTGGGTGATTAGAAGTCCTCCACATGACATATGCACAAGTAACAATGAAGAAAGTTCCTATTATCACTGTAATTGTAATGATGATTGTTTTGTTTGTCCCTTTATCTGTTATGAAGAGAAATTTAAATGTTTTAAATGAAGACAATTCAATGAAACTATGTTTTAAATGTTTGAGCAGATGTAGCATACCAAGTTCATTGTAGGCCACACGAACATATAGATCAAGTCCTCCATCTGAGAATTGTTGTATGTCAAGTAGATTCGCAGTCCAAAACATACAACCAATTGCAGTTTCGTGAGAATATGCAACACAAGAGCAATTCTCCAAGCATTGGTTTCTGCATATTTCTGCCGTAACAGGAGACCCTTCTGGAAAATCTGGAACTTTAACCATTTGCAGTTTCAAAAATCCATCTTCCTTTGTATCTATACTTGTGTTTTGATCTTTGACCCTTTCACACTTCAAACGTCTTCTTCTAACACATCCGCTAGTCCAGTTCTGTCTATTCCATTCCTCTTGGTTCCTTGGCTCAAACCCTTTCAAACAGCTGCATATTGGTGAGCTCTGTGCATTACAGCTTGTGAATGGTCCACATATACCATAAACATCACAATCCGATCCTCGACTAGTCCATATAACTTCCATTTCTTTCTTCTCATCATCCCACCATGTTTCTTCATATTGGCCTTGCGAATTCAACATAAAGATTACAAATCCTAAAGCACTTGACACTGTGTAATAGATATCTGTATTTCCTTCCCCATCATCCCCACCTTTGAAATTATCAAGATAAGTTGTCATGGACGGTATCCCTGTAAAGACCCCACCATTCCAAGGACCACTGCGCCAGAATGGTCGAGTTTCATTCCAAATGAACACTTCAAGTATATTTATGCGTTGAACGACACTGGAAGAAAAGCTCCCAACGGATGGATCAGAAGGACTTCTCCATGATGTAAGTTCTACTTTCGTACCTGTTCTTATATTGCTTGAAAGTTTCATGTTGGGCAATATGGTATCTGAAGGTTGCTGAAAACTATCCCATAAGATGTTTCCCCTTGTGGTTTCTGTGAGGACTAGCTTACCAGACTCTAAAAGCTGGGCACTTGTATTGGATGACCTGGACACATTTGATGACCAAATGACTTGTTTCTGTCCATTAAGCACCACAAGATTGCCATCTTCAGATATTGTAACAATTCCAGAAGAATCATTCAGTGGTTTGTTTCTGTTAACAACCCAAATGACTGTGGACTGAGACTTCCACCAAATTCCGACGTAGCGGTTTGTGGAGTTTTGAGGTGTGAAGAACCCCAAAGTGAAGTTACCATCTTTGGACCTTAGAGTTTCATGGTCCTTGATGGATTGAGATGATGTGATGGTGTCTGTGGCAATGCCAACGTCCAACACATAACAACACAATATGAACAATACAAAGAACAAGTTCGCACAAATGCTGAAACCCATTACTGAGATGAATAGAATAAGATTCACATAATACGAATCAAATGGCCAATTTCTTCGTACTTTAAGATTTGACAATGCCATCTTAAAGTCAACGGTCTGTGCCATGCAAATGGACGCTTCAAAACTAAATAACTATTAAATTCAGTTCTTTTAGATGGATACAAAAACGAGTATAGAATAAACAGGCTGTCACCTTTCATTTTCTTTTTCCTTTCATTGTCTTCCTTTTTTTTTTTTTTTTTTTCCTTTCGTTCAGTCAACTTACCTCAAATTTGCAAGGAATCATTTATGTAGGAGAATTTGGCTTGGTAGGTTCTTGGTGTAATACTAAATTAGTTGTATGATTGTTTTTAAATTATACCTTTAAACAAGTTGTCAAGGTAGTGGGTATCTATATTTTATTGTTATAGTTGCACGGATCTTAAGTTTGAATGAATAATTAAATTTTGAATATAAAACATATAAAATGTATCAAGCTTTCAAGTGTGTAACTGTTAGCATGGGCCTAGGAAGGCCCATAAATGCCTTGAAACCTAAATGCATGGTTAAAGGACTTCATTGGATGGGGTTAAGATATTACTATCTCCTGTCCTTTATATAAAAAAATAAATGGTAATATTTTTTGTTCTAATTATAAAAAATATATGATCACTTTTAAATGTATAAATAGCTAGTTTCTTTTTATATCTTTAATTTATTGTAAAGTCTATTAATGAGATATCACTCATTTCCCATGAAAATGGATGCATTTAATGAGCTATTAACAATATATCTGATTCTCATTGGTTGAAAAAGTATTCTTTGGATTATGAGTAGTGTCATTATATCTAACTAATACTTAAACCAAATAACCTTAAGGGCATTTTTGGAATATGTTACTACTAACTAAAAATAACTAATTTAGCCACTTTTCTTAGTCTTGAAGATTTAGTCATATATTTTTTATATAAAGGATCAGAGGTAGTAGAATATTAGGATATTTTTTTAATGTCATTTAGTTTTTATTTTAATTCCCTAAAGCCAGATGATGACACTTGTAGGTTCATTATTCACTTGTTGGCATCTTTTAGGTTATATAAGTGTATTCTTCCTTACCTAATACCTATTATCATCAATGGAAAATATGAATGTTTATTTTATCTTTTCTTTAGCTTTAATGGTAGTATTTTAGGTATTTTTTAATAGGTAGCTCTTTGCATCCTAGTAGTAACATTCTTAAATTTTAAGATACAATTTCGAGATTGAAGTAAGCTAATTTACAAAAATGTATTGATTATTATGAGTTTTTTTGTAGTTTATTGGTACCTCCCGTCCTATATATAAGAAACAAATACTTAATTAATCAAGACAAATAAAACTAGTTAAATTAGTTAATTTTAAAATATTATCATAAATTTAAATTTTATTCAAAAAAATACACATAGAATTAATTGGTTTAAGTGGTGGTTAGATATAATGACACTATTTATAATCCAAGGAATTAATTTTTTCAACCAATGAGAATGAGAATAGCTCAATAAATACATCCGCTTTCATGAGAAATGAGTGATATCTTATTAATGGACTTCACAATAAATAAAGGTATAAAAGGAAATTAGCAATTAATACATTAAAGTGATCATTTGTTTCTTATAATTACGACAAAAAAATACTACCATTTGTTTATTATATAAAGGACTGAAGGTATTAGTATTTAAGAAAAACAAATAAATTTTATTTTTTTAGAAGGGTAAAATATGGTTTTAGTCCCTCATTTTATATTAATTTATGCTTTTGGTCCATAAAAGAAAGCTTGATTGATCATTGTACGTTAAAAACTTTTCGTGTATTTTTAGTCCTTCCTTTTAACTACCATCATTAATCGATGATGTGACAGCCACATGACAATTAAAAGTGTAACTTTGTTTCTCACTTTTTGGTGGTTAAAACCGACTATTTTAATGGTGTGTAAAACCACCAGAAAATACTATTATTTGAGATTACTCTTATTTCCATCTCAATGATTCATTCTTACCCTTTCCTTTGGTACTTAGATTTGACTACCTTAATCAAGTCTAAGACTACTAATGCACTAAGGCACCTAAACCTCAATACATGATATTATATACTATACCCTATTATGATTCCTCTTACTTGAGTCACACTTTCCTATTACACTGGGTGAGAACACACCTTTTACTTTTCCATAACCAAAACATTACTTGCCCTATTAGTGCTTACATAAAACCTTTACTTTGTATAACCCCTTCCGTACCCATAAGATAGCATAAAACAATCTTAACCTATGTCCTAATGAATAGGTTTACCTTTCATCACGCGCCTAGTAACTAGGCACACACCTCATCAACAGTCCAAACAGGGGAACATGCATTCATAACATATATAGTTCATATCAATCATTTCAAAGTTCTATTTGGTTCTAATTAGCTTTATCATTTTCATTCACTTGATGTACGTCCACTACAAAAAAAATGCCCTGTACCTACATACGCTTTTACCCACATACATAATTAAGTGTCGGTATAACCAAAAAATTACTTTTACCTATGTAAGCTTGGTGTAGGTAAAAGACCTGTAATAATTTGGACCTAATTTCTCACTTTTACGGCGGTTATTTGCTTGTTGCACTTTGAACTCTGTTTGTATTTCGCAAAAGACATTCTCTCGATGGAAATTACATTGTGTGGAGTTGCTATCTCTTTCATTTGTACATATCAGATAAGAAATTTGATTATCAACACTCTTCTCTCACTCTCAACTTTCGAGAATATCTAAAACTCTTTTTCTCTCAATTTACACTTCTCTTAGATATGTTAGGGTTGCCGTGGAGCGATCATGGCGGCAGTTAGGGTTTTTGGTGCAAGTGACAAAGCTTTCATGGCAGCAGAGGAGAAGAGCGCGACCAAGAAAGTTGTTGCGTCTCGCAGAGCCGCCGCAAAAATCACAAGAAGAGGACAATCTTCAAGTGTCGCAAATCGACGTTGTCAAAAGAGTTTGGGAATACATCAAGCTACAAAATCTTCAGGTCTTGTTTTGATTTTCCCTCAATGTTGCTATTTCTCTGTGCGATCTTCTTTGTTTTTTTTTTTTTTTTTGCGATTTCTCAGTAGAAATTACTCTTCGTGAAAATAATGTTTTTGTGATGTAGAGATTGATTTGGTGCTTAGTATGCATTAGATCATTATTTGTCATGATTTCTATAATGTGCGTTACTTATTATGTTAGGTTTAACTCTTGATTTTATGTTTGTGCTTGTTAAGTTGAGGTTTCTAGTATATTTGCATTAATAAGGATATTCATTTGGTTCCATGCTTCTCTATCTCTGATGTTGAAGGTTATCTCTGTATCATATTATAATTGTAGTAACAAATGCAATGTACTTAGTAACATTATTTTGTTGCTCTATCTTTTGCCCTTTTGATTTAATTTCATCTCTTTAATTAGTTTTCATGAAATTACTATGAGATATGTGCTGGTTGGTTTTGCAAATTCAGGTTGCTTGCAATGTGTTTGATGAAATGTCTCATTTCTTCTCTGCTTTAGTTTGAGCATTTCATCTAATTATTCACCATTGCTTTTGCTCTGAATTTTGAATCGCAAGGTGCAATCCAGTATCGATAGCTTGGTCAGTTATGGCAATGTTGATTTCTGAAAGGCTACTACGTTCCCATGGTTCCTTGCATTCACTAGGACGATGTTGTTTTGATTCACCTAATGCTAGATTTGCCTCTTTTGGTAAATCACATGGTAAGACCTTTATGTAGTTTCTTAACCGTAGACAGTTGCTATTTGCCGTTAATTCGATTTTTATTCATTTTTTTAGCTTTTGAGAATCTTTATATATACGATTATTTTTATTGGCTCCTCACTATCTAATCATTATGGTATGATTTTCTATTCCACTTTTTTTTTTTCCTTTTTTGTATGTGTGTTACCATTTAGCAATCTACTTCTGGTCATCACTCTTTAATTTCCCTTTTCTGTAGATCTTACTCTTACTTTGCCATCATGGATCACTGTACACTATATATGATATAATAGATCATTGCAGCATATTACTTGTTTAGTTTAATTGTCTAATTAATTTGCGAAGCTTCTGTACTTGTGTTTAGACATAACTATGTTACCTGATCATATTAGCATTGATTATTTTCCTTCACAATTTAGATTTCAATGTAAGTTTTACAGTTAGAAAATAGCTCTCACTTTCTCATTTGAATCTTAAGAATAATCTTTTATGACTATTAATGCCTAATTCTGCATGATCGTTAAGCATGATTATCAACCACATATTTTAGTTACTGGTCTAATTTGCTCCCTGCTTTTTATATTTTAACTGGTTACTGTGTTGCAAACTGATATAAGTTTTTAATAGTAAGCTGCCTAGTGTCTTTGATTAATTTTCTCAGATATTTAAGTTTCTAAATTTGCAGGTCTGGATATATACTTCTGGCTATCATTTATCCCAACAATTGTATGTATATTCTAATTTGATATTTCAACAAATCAAAATGAAACAATCCATTGAAAAGTTATTTTCCTTAAGGTCTAATTTCTTTGCACGTAAAAGCTTGTCATGTTAATAGGGACAAAACTTCAACATGTTGTATCCACTTTAGCACTTGAAATTATGGAGCAAACAGTCCATATGTTAGGACACTAGTAAAGCCATGTGACGATCTTTTTTGGTTAAAAAAACCAGATATACTGTTAAAGCCATGTGATAATCTTTTTTGTAGTCAGGTCATGTTGCATGGTTATGTTTTTTGTGCTTAATTTCTCTATTGTTCATGCAGAATGCCTTTGAAATGGCAAAGTTTATTTGGACACTAGTAAGGCTTCAATTTTTCAAGATTGTATTTGTGTCTTATGACATTCTTTTATTAGATTACTTTTTTATTTATTTTCTATTTTATTTTACTTCACTAATTTTTCAGATTTTGGAATACTTCAATGTGCATGGACTCTCATATTCTTATTTTTAAACTTGCAGTGGTATTGTTCAGTTCTGGTGTAGCTATATGACAGTGCCCCTGAATGTGATAGTTTCACAGGTTGGTTTAACTCTCTTTGTTAGGAGATGCATCTACATTATCAGTCTGAATGGGATATATACTTGTTCCATTTCAATAAGTTAGGAGATGCTAGTCAAAGTATAACTTTTCTCTTTTCTTATTTTATATTTTTTTTTTCCAGTTTTGTTGTATGATAACAGTATATAGAACATCAAATGCAAACTGCTCTATTTTTATTCTTATGAAACATGGATTTTATGCGGTCACTTGCTCATTTTATAAGGTAAAAATTGTATGAGGACTTAAACTCTTGCAAAAGCAATTGGTGCCTAACTTTTCACCTTGGCAGGTTGGGTCTGTTACAACTATTTGTTGCATTTGTTTCATGGTAAGATATATTCTGGTGAGTTCCTTCCAATTTAAAAGTAGTTTTCTGCATTTACTGTATGAATCTGAAGTTATTATTTTCTAACTTGTTTTTGCCTTTAATGTAGCTTGCATTTTCTGCATTTGATGAGGATGCAGATCTTGATGTCTTGAACCGTCCCATTCTTATCCTAGTGTACTATTTGGTAAGTCAACATCTTATATTTCTTACTCTGCCTTGGTGAAATAGGGAATCATGTTTATATCATGTGACTACACATTATCTTGCTCTCCTAAAACAACCACTTTATTAATGTACTTATTGCTGGAATATGGAAAATATTAGTGTTTTGGTCACATGCTCAGGGTTAGAAAGTGACCATTAATATGCATTTTGACATCTTATCTAAATCTAAATATTAGAGGTACTTATTGCTGGATTAAGCCATGAAACTTTTTCAAGAATATTGTGACGTTTTTGCCGTTGTATGATGCATGTAATTGTAAAAAATAAAAATAAAAAAAGTTCATGGCAGATGCCTTCCAAATGAATTTGGCCTTGTTAAATATAATGAGAATATTAGTGTTGATCCACATCTACATTTTCTAGCTTCATAAATTGCTTAAACTTGAGATTGGAAGATTCAATCATGTTGTAAGGAAAATACCTGGCAATTCCTTTGTTGGAGCTGTGAGAGCCTAAATTTTACAACCCCTCACCCCTAAAATGTTGTCTCCCCTCACTCTTCTTCTCCCCTTTGCTCTTGTTCACGCACATTTATGGCCCATATGCATTACACTAACCATTTGTAGGTACTAGGTAGTATAATTTTTTTTAATAAAATATACACTAACCATTTGTAGTTTAAATAAAATACTTAATTTAAATTTATTAGTTTAGAACACCATTATTTATTAAAGCCCCAAATGCATTACACGTTACTGAGTGTTTGTTAGACTAATAGTATTAATTAGGTTGTCTTTACTTAGTTTCATCACAACTAATGTATTTCATTGGACAAAGCCAATGTCATGCTCTAATACTTGATCTGGATACTCCCTTTTTTAGCATTTCGTGTATTACTTCTCCTAAATTCTATTGTTGGATCATATTAATTATTTATCTGTTGTAATGAACATCCAAATTCACGGCTCTGGAATGCTAAATTGTATTTCTCCTTTCTTGCTGAGTTTAAATCAATTCATGAACCCAATTTCTCTTCATTTATTTCTCTTTGTTTTTTCTCAAAATTTCCCCGAGAAGCACCCTTTCAATGTAAGCTCTTTCCCTTTTTATTTCAGTTTATTCCCTGTATTTTTTCCCATTAATTAGTCAAATTTACTTATGTATTTCTTGCCTTTCCTACAGCTCAAAACCATTTGAAGGACATACAGGGTGGTTGGATGGAGCAGATAGAGTGGTTGGTGGCAGAAGACTTTAGTGGTTGTTAACTAAATTCTAAACTTTAGCTACATATGATTATCTTTATCTATTGACTTGTGAAATTTAAGTATATAGGAAATAGAAACTTAAGAAATGGGAATTAACATTTTAAGTTTCAAGTATATAAATTATTTGCGGTTCTTTCTATTTTAAGTTCTTATGATTATGATTATGATGTTTGTAATCATTTAAAGATTTTCATTTTTGGATATGGACAAATGACAATATAGTATTTCTTTTTTTGTTATGAGATAATAAATTAATGTTTGTAAAAATTCAGGGATTTTCATTTTTTGTTAAATAAATATTTATATATTTATTATTTTTATATGGGTAATTAAATAAATATTTATAATATATTTATTTAAGTCATGACTTTATTAATGAAATTTATTTTAATTATTTATGATTGTTTTAAATTTTTATATAATATGAAATGGATTAAAACTATTATCCAAAATTTAGATATAGGCTATAGTGACACAAAGAACATGTTGGTATATGTTAGTAAATTTATTCCTATTATTGCTACAAAGTGTAGGTATAGGCTATAGTGACACACAATACACGTTAAATCCCATCCAAAATCCGCACTAAAGTTGTGTGTGGGTATATGTCAAAAAGGTCTATACCTACACATATTATACCTATAGTGACACTTTTTGTTTGTCACTATAAGTGACTTTCCTTGTAGTGGTCCCTCGGTCAACTGAGCTCAAGTCATCAAAAGGTGTCCTTTTACTTGTGACCTCATATTTATATATCCATCCAATCTGATTGGTGTGAACCACCTTCCATAATAGAAGGAGTTCCCTTAAACGACATTCTTCCTTTATTGAAGAATGTTAACCTCATCCCCTGGTATGAAGGTGACAGTCCCTTCCTTTGACATAGGGGGCGAGCCTTCTAGCCTTTTTCTTTTTCAACTCATCTTGAGTTGCATAAAACCTTTCTCATAAACTCTCCATACCATAGTAACTACACAGGATCCTCACAGTGGGGTGTACACCATATCTTAGTCATGGATGCACACTTTAGGCTTTCTCATGTCTAGGGAGGATTTACCCTATAATTACTAAAAGGGGCATTATTTCCTAAAGACATATCTTTCTTTTGAAAACATATACTTTCCTTTGAAAACTTAGGAAATATCCTCTTCTTTTGCTAATGAGGAATCTTCATTAAATCTTGAGTGTTTTGTATTATTTTCTTATATAGGGTTCATCGTATTCAAACATTCACAAAAAGACACAACACAAGCCATAACACAAAGATACAACCACATTCATACCAATATATTTATATGCTATCTATCACACAAGGAGAAATGCCAAGAACTAGTAATCCAACAAGATAAGCAATCATAGAAGAGAAACATACAATTAAACATATCTTACTTTAAAGCTGGAACTCCCATTGATGTTCTAGAGGGTTGCGCTTTACTGCGTATCCCTTGGTGCTTAGCACCAACTTCACTATGCTTTTAGGCCACCTATCTAGAGTGGTTTTCACTTACTATGACTAGGTCATGCTTAGCACATAAGCATTATTACGCTTAGTGCCACCATACCATGCATCAGACCTCACTCTCAAGAGGTCTTGCGCTCAGCGTGGCATAAGGTCATGCTCATCATGGTCACAATAACCTATATATGATACCCTTTTCTAGAAGGGTCTTGCACTCAGCATGGGAGTGTCCATGCGCAGTGCAGAATAACTGGGCCCTAAGGCTAGTCTCTAGTGTACTTGTGCTTAGCGAGAGGGGACCTCAATGAGCACAAGAACTCGCACACACCACCAGTCAGGAAGACATTGTGCTAACGTGCCTTCACTGTGCTTAGTGCAGATCATTAAATAGAAACCTAGAACTAATACGAGCTTAGCACATGAGGCACACGCTTAGCATGAACGCGTGATTTGTAGACCGCGAAGATCCAAAATATGCATTCCAAGGGCCACCCATGACCCTCAAATACATAATTATAAAGTGATTATTTGTAATACTTAACATTTATAAATCCTTTGGTGGTTGTATGTTCCTCTTGAAGTTAATATTGAGTTCCCTTCCAACATACTTTCTTTTCTTTTTTATAAGGCATTTAAAGGTTGTTGTACATGACTCATATTCTATAAGTGAGCAGTTTGGGCTTGGGCCACTTGTTGTTGGGTTACGAAATAAGTGGGTTAGGGGTGTGGGGGTTTAGCCTTGCAGTATGGTACGGGGGTAATATTGTAAGTCTGTATCGTGGTTTATTCTATATAAACTGATGTAACCCTATTGGCCAAAGAACAATAATAGAAACAGCCGCTCTGCTCCCGAGGACGTAGGCATACTTGCCGAACCTCGTTAAATCTCATGTGTCTGTGTGTGTTCGTGTGATTACTCTGATATTTAGAATTTTGGTTGCTATTGCTAACAACTGGTATCAGATGGCGCTTAACCCTAGTACAAAATTTGAAGTGGGGAAGTTCGATGGAATTGGGAATTTCGCAGTGTGGCAGAGGAGGGTTAAGGATATGTTGGCACAACATGGTTTTCAAAAGGTGTTGCACACAACGAAACCTACAGACATGGAGGATGCGGATTGGGAGGAGTTGAAGGAGAGGGCTCTGGCAACCATACGGTTGTGTTTGGCAAACGAGGTCATGTACCACGTTATGGACCTAACGTCTGCAGGGGAAATATGGACGAAAGTGGAGAGTCAGTATATGTCCAAGTCCCTGACGAACAAGCTGTACATGAAGCAGAAATTGTACGGGCTGAAGATGCAGGAGGGTTCTGATTTGCAGTAGCATATCAATGTCTTCAATCAGATTATTAGTGATTTACTGCGGCTTGATGTGAAGATTGAGGACGAGGAAAAGGAAATAATTCTGTTGTGTTCTTTGCCTAATTCCTACGAGCATTTAGTGACCACCCTAACGTACGGGAAATACACCATTAGTCTAGAGGAGATCACGACTGCAATTATGTCCTACTGTCAACAAAAATAGAATGCAGGGAAGTGTTCTCAAGGCGAGGGTCTGTATGCGAAGGGGAATAAAGAACGTGGGAGGACGCAAGGCAAATGAGGTTTTGGGAAGAGGAATAAGTCCAAAACCAGACATGGCAAAGTAGTTTTATGCTACAATTGCAAACAACAAGGGCATTTCAGAAAGAGTTGTCCAAAGTTGAAGCAGTCTGGTGAAGGGGCATCCCACTCTGCGAATGTGGCAGAGACTGATGACTCAGACTACTACAGTGAGGGAGATGTTCTCTTGGTTTCATGCAGTCAGCTTACAAATGCGTGGATTCTTGATTCCAGATGTTCTTACCATATGACTCCCAATAAGGAATGGTTCACTACATACAGGTTAGGCAATTTTGGCAGTGTCTATTTGGGTGATGACAAAGCTTGTGCTGTTGTTGGAATGGGACAAGTGCATATTGCTATGGATGATGGTAGAGTGAGAATGTTGTGTGATGTCCGACATATCCCTGAGTTGAGGAAGAATCTGATCTCACTTGGTACTTTGCAGGCTAATGGTTTCAATTACAGGACTGATGGAGATCGGGATACCCTCAGAGTGTGTAAGGGTGCGTTAACTGTGATGAAAGCACAGCGGACTATAGGCAATATTTACAGACTATTGGGAAGCATAGTTGTAGGCCACGTTGCATCTATTGAGTCTGATGATGATGTTACCAGATTATGGCATCTGCGTTTGGGCCATCTTAGTGAGTATGGGATGGTATAGCTTCATAAGAGAGGACTCTTGAAAGGAGTTCAGAACTACAAGTTAGACTTGTATGAGTACTGTGTGCTTGGGAAATAGTCCATAGTGCGATTTAAAGCTGCGAAGCACACCACTAAGGGGATCCTTGATTATGTGCATACTGATGTGTGGGGTCCTACTAGAGATCCGTCCTTGGGTGGTTCCCATTATTTTATCACCTTCATTGACGATTTTTCTCGCAAGGTCTGGGTGTACTTCATGAAATAGATATCCGAAGTCTTTAAGAAGTTCAAGTTGTGGAAGGCTGAGGTGGAGAACCAGACAGGCAGAAAAGTCAGGTACTTGAGGTCTGATAATGGCAGGGAGTACACAGACTCACGGTTTCAGAAATTCTGTTAGGAACATGGCATTCAGAGACACTTCTCAGTGCGAAAAACACCACAACATAATGGTGTTGCAGAGAGGATGAATAGGTCCCTTACTGAAAGGGCTTGGTGTTTGAGGTTGAATGCTGGCCTTTCCAAAGGCTTTTGGGCAGAGGTGGTGAACATGGCGTATTATCTGCTCAACCTATCACCACAAGCTTCATTGGATGGGAAAGTTGCAGAGAAAGTCTAGACATGTAACCTAGTTGATTTTAATAATTTAAGAATATTTGGGTGTCTTGCTTTTGTGCATATATCTAGTGATGAAAGATCTAAACTTGATCCAAAGTCGAAAAAGTGTGTTTTCGTAGGTTATTCCAAAGGCGTGAAGGGGTTCAAGTTTTGGGATCTAGCTTCTAAGAAGATGGTGATCAGCAAGGATGCAGTGTTTGATGAGCAGTCCATGATGCCACAGACTGTTCAGACACATGAGCCAGTGCCAGATGGAGCTTCCCCTAGCTCCGTGGAGGTTCAGGTGGACTTTGAGCATCTGCCGGTGATTCCTGAGAGGGTAGAATCTTGTAATCCAAGACCTGAGGCCACACCTGCACCTGAGCCTAGACCAGATAGTCCAGCATAACCGCATGAGTACATTCTTGTTAGAGATAGAGAACATTGCACTATTAAACCCGTTGTTTGATATGGGTTTGAAGAGTTGGCTTCTTTTGCACTTCTCACCAGTTCAGGAGACCCGTCTACCTTTCAAGAGGCTATGAACAGCCAGGAGAAAGACAAATGGATGGGTGCTATGGTGGAGAAGATGGACTCTTTGTGAAAGAATCAGACATGTGAGCTAGTTGAGCTTCCTCCAGGCAAGAGAGCCATAGGGTGCAAATGGGTGTATAAGAGGAAACCTCCAGTATCAGAAAAAGAAGGGGAAAAGTTCAAGGCTCGCCTAGTAGCAAAAGGATATTCACAGCAGAAGGGGATTGACTATGATGAGGTTTTCTCCCCAGTCGAGAGGCATACTTCTATCAGGGCAATGTTAGCCTTGGTAGCCAGTCGAGATATGCACTTAGAGCATATGGATGTGAAGACAACTTTTCTTCACGGTGATCTAGAGGAGTAGATTTACATGGAGCAGCTAGAAGGGTTCAGTAAAAATGGACCGGGCCGACTAGTTTGTAAGTTGAAGAGGTCTCTATATGGATTGAAGCAGTCTCCAAGGCAGTGGTACAAGCGTTTTGATTCTTACATGCTTCAGATTGGCTATAGGCGATGTGAGTATGACTGTTGTGTTTATGTGAGGAGCCTTGCTGATGGCTCTTTTGTTTTTCTACTACTTTATGTGGATGATATGTTGATTGCTGGTAACCATTTGCGTGATGTGAATGAGTTGAAATCCATGCTGGGTAAGGAGTTTGACATGAAGGACTTGGGTCCTGCAAAGAAGATTCTTGGGATGGAGATTCACAGGGACAGGACGTCCAGAGACTATGGCTCTCACAACAGGGCTATGTTGAGAAGGCGCTGGACAAGTTTAGCATGAGTAATGCTAAGTCAGTGAGTACTCCACTTGCAAACCACTTCAAGCTTTCTGTAGATTAGTGCTCGAAGACAGATGAAGAGGTGGAATACATGTCAAAGGTTCCCTATGCCAATGCAGTTGCTTGTTTGATGTACGATATGGTTTGCACTAAACCAGATTTGGCACAGGCTGTAAGCCAAGTTTGTAAGTTTATGTCGAAGCCAGGGAAGCAACATTGGGAAGCAGTGAAATGGATCTTCTGGTACCTAAAGGGTATAATAGGGCATGGTATCATGTTTGGCAGTCAACAGGGTGATCCTTCAGTTGTGGGTTATGTGGATTCTGACTATGCTGGTGATTTGGATGACAGGAGGTCTACAACAGGGTATGTTTTTACTCTTGCAGGTGGACCTATTTGTTGGAAGTCCATTATTCAGTCTACTGTGGCAATGTCAACAACTGAAGCATAGTACATGGCAGTAGCAGAGGCTAGTAAAGAAGCTGTGTGGCTCACAGGGCTAGCAAAGGAGTTGGGCATTGAGCAAGGTGGAGTTCAGTTGCATTGTGATAGTCAAAGTGCTATCGATTTGGCAAAGAATCAGGTGTATCATGCTAGAACCAAGCATATTGATGTGAGGTTCCACAAGATTAGGGAGTTGATGGCATCTGGTCAGATTTTGCTCAGGAAGGTTCACACTTCAGATAATGTAGCTGATATGTTAACCAAGGCAGTCACAGCTGATAAGTTCAAGCATTGCTTGGACTTGTTGAATGTTGCTCAGTGCTAGATGTGACTAGACCCCCCAACCCAGGAGACATATGAGGTGGACTTGCTATTATCTTCCATGAGGCCAAATATTCGCCAAGGTGGAGATTGTTGTGCATGACTCATATTCTATAAGTGAGCAGTTTAGGCTTGGGCCACTTGTTGGGTTACGAAATAAGTGGGTTAGGGGTGCGGGGGTTTAGCCCCGCGGTACGGTACGGGGGTAATATGGTAAGTCTATATCGTGGTTTATTCTATATAAACTGATGTAACCCTATTGGCCAAAGAATAATAATAGAAAAAGCCGCTCTGCTCCCAAGGACGTAGGCACACTTGCCGAACCTCGTTAAATCTCGTGTGTTTGTGTGTGTGTGTGTGATTACTCTGATCTTTAGAATTTTGGTTGCTATTGCTAACACAAGTATTATCTTGACTCTTGAATCTTATTTCAAGCAATTTTTATGGGGGAAGGAATAAGGAAAAATAGAGAGTACATTGGGGTGCTTGGGAAAGAGTTTCTAAAGAGAAAGAAGAGGGGGGTTAAGGATTAAAACTTATTAGCTTTTAACTATGCTTTTCTTGGCAAATGGAAATGGTGTTTGAAGCCTGAAAGTGAAGCGTTATGGTTTAAGGCATTGATCATATGAACCTAGGGGAGGATTAAAGGCAAATAGGTGCGACAGGTCTTCCCAAAAATTGGTAGGTAGTGGGGAGAACAACACTCTGGTCAAAACCATGGATGGATGGAGGCTTATTATAAGATCAGTAAGAAAGGTTATATAGGTTAGAGATTCATAAGAAGGCCAGAATAGTGGAGTCCAAAGTGCAATGTGTAGTAGGAAGGGGAGTGGCTTTGGAGGTTGGTGTGACAAAGGGAATTTTTTCATTGGGAGTTAGAGACAAGCAATGAATTAATTGAGGCATTGCATTAATAAAGGGTGGTGGAAAGAAGATCCAGTAGGTGAGTATACTATCAAATCAACATACCAAATACTGATTTCTAAGGGTCATGGTGTAAAACATCTGTTTTATCAAGCTTACTAGAAGAGCCTTTTCCCATTGAAGGTGGCTAGATTGATGTGGAAGGTGCCTCTGAACCATCTACCAAATTTGGAGAATCTGGTATATAGAAATATCATAGTAGGTTCCTCCAACATTACTCGCCCAGCTTGTCAAATTCAAGTGGAGACAATATCATATATCTTCTTTCACTGTCCAGTATTTTCAGCATTGTGGGAGATGGGAAAGTGTTGCAGGTTGCTCGGGTACTCAACTGTTAGCCATTCTGATTGTCGACCTCACTTGTATCAATTTTTGGGGCTGTCAGATTGCAGTAACAGCACCAAGGATAAGTGGAATGTATCTCGTTCTCTATCATGTGGATTAATGATCAGCTTGTAATATTTGTATATATCTTTATTTTGTCACCAATTGTACTTGAGGACATGATGGAGGTGGAGAAGTACTATCTCAGTAGTTTATAAATACTCAATTGCATGGTGGTATTTGAAACTAGCAACATGTTTTGGGGTGCAGGGTATGTAATTGGGGTATTGCAGATCAGGTTCAATTTAAATTTATGAAGGGATATGTTAAAAATGTTTGAAGGGGAGGAATTCTGTGTAGGGAAAGGGGCATGTTGCATCAATGTCTTAGTTTTAATGGGTTATTATGACAAATGCAATTCGGTTATCAGTAAGGAAGTCTCATTTATACAACTTGGAGTTCAGGTTCAGCTATGTTCATGCTTGGTTTTATTTGGGATAGTATATGATTTGGGGTATACAATGGGTTTGTATCATTGTTGGTTTATGGTTTTCCTAATAGTTGCAGATATCTAGTGGGTTGAGGCTATCACAAGGAGTGCAGGGTAGACATTTGTGGGACACTTTTCAATGAGCCTTCATTCAATTTCTGGCTGTTAAGGTGGGCAGAAGCATTCCAATGTTCACGTGTCTAAGCCATGTTAGTATTGCTAAGAAGGAACACGCTGAGTGGCACAGGTCTAAAGTATTTGGCCTAATGTTATTTAGTCATGGCATAAGGTGTCTTATTTGTGAAGGTTAAACCCATGTATTCGGTGGATGTAGCACAATGATATAGCAAAAGGGGCCATTATTTCACTTATTAGTTTGTATTCGGTTTGCAGGGGTTTTGCTCTCTGGCGCTGCTTATGCAAGTAAATTTCTCATTATTAATAATATTATTTTGCTTATTTAAAAAAAAAATTAATCCCTTCTAAGTTCTAAATTATTGCATTATGAATTTTTGTGTAATGACATGATGTTGTTTAATTGTTAAATATGTTTGTGATGGTTAAACTTGTTAATTAGTGTATAGTTAGCTTATATGTGGGTGGAGATGGAGTCTTGACATTCACAGATTACATATATCTTGATAGATTTCATATTTCCACTGCAACAATCAACGTAAATGTTAAAACTGCTTCATAGATTACCTGTAGTTTGTGATGGAGTTTTGACATTCATAGATTACGTATATCCTGACATTCATAGATTACGTATATCCTGACATTCATAGATTATGTATATCTTAATAGATGTTACACACTAGTTTATAATCATTGATACAATTATATTGAGCAAAGGTATACTTTATTTACCTTTTAGATATCTTATTGAACTATCTACCAACAATATTTGTAATACTAACAGTATTGATGGAGCAAAATCTATTATTTTCTTTAGATGACACCTTATTGAACATATTTTGCCTCAGGATGAATGCAGGTTGACTTGGAGGAGCTGGAAGGAATGCAACATCACTATTAAGCATAGAAATTACTGCAGCCATAGTGGGCCTGTCTATAGCAAGTTCTTGTACACAAAGAAGTCCTATGTGTATGCATCTTAAAATATCTTTATGATGATTAGGATCATATATTCCTGGATCTATTAAAGATAATATATTGCCTTCCCTCCATTGTATCCATACCTAAAATGAAAAAAAAAAAATGAAAAAAGTCAACGTTTGGAAGTTGTATTAGAAAAAGGCAAAAGTTCATCGAAAGAGGCAGAAATGAATGGTTCAGACTTACAAATCCTAAAAGGCTAAGAGGATGCTCATCATCATAAAAGCTCAAGTTTCTCCTTCCACTAACAACCTCTAGTACCAAAACACCAAAGCTAAAGACATATGATTTCTCTGAAAACAGTCCTTGCATTGCATATTCAGGGGACATATAGCCACTGCATTCAAATGGAAATTAAAATTGATTCTCCTAGTATTATACTCTAATATTGGACAAAGAAAGCATACTTACTAGGTTCCAACGACCCTGTTAGTATTGGCTTGATCTTCATTCCCTCGAAAGATTCTAGCCATACCAAAGTCTGAAATTTTTGGATTCAGCTTTTCATCTAACAAGATATTACTTGCCTTCAAATCTCTGTGTATGATTCTTAGTCTGGAGTCTCCGTGAAGATAGAGCAACCCCCGAGCTATTCCTTCTATTATGCTACAACGCTTCCTCCAATCTAGGAGTTTACTTTTTGATGGATCTAAGAAGTAAGGGTAGCATTTAACTATTGAGTCATCTAAATCGCGTGATTTAAATGCTTTCAAGAAAACTCACTCACTACGAAATGATTATTTATTTTATAAATAGTTTATATATGCTACATAAAAGGAATCATAAAATTCGGAATTGAATATGACACAAATACTAGAGAAGGCTTCAAAGAGCTAACCAAAGATAAATGCATCCAAACTTTTGTTTGGCATGTATTCATATATCAACATCTTTTCATCACCTTCAACACAACAGCCAAAAAGTTTTACGAGATTGCGGTGTTGAAGCTTGGAAATCTCCACTACTTCATTCATGAATTTTGTTGGCACAAGAAGTTCTAAGGAAATCAGAAAACGTAAAAGTATTTTATTCATGCAGCATCAATATGCTGTGTTTTTGATACAAATATAGCTTACAAAAACTGAATATGAGTTGTTCCTACCTAACAGCTTAATGAGCCAGCTGCCCATCTTAATTACAAGACTTAAATCACACTCTGAAGATACAAGTCAACACACTAAGTATGAAAATACATTAATTATATTGCATAAAGCATAAAATTAAATAACACATCAGAAAATTCATTAATGTAAAATTCAGCTGCATTAACACTCCTCCTTGAAATTTTTGATGGACACTCCGAGCAAATCTCTAAGTCTTTCAAATCTTGCTCTAGGTAGAGCTTTAGTCAAAATATCAGCAATTTGAACATCAGAACAACAATGAATGAGCTTGATCTCTCTATTCTTGATA
This sequence comes from Pueraria montana var. lobata, assembly GCA_026413185.1. Taxonomy (NCBI): domain Eukaryota; kingdom Viridiplantae; phylum Streptophyta; class Magnoliopsida; order Fabales; family Fabaceae; genus Pueraria; species Pueraria montana. Next base: position 63,279,577 of record CM048650.1, on the reverse strand, counting down.
GCCTCATGAACAACATGAAACTTTACTTGAATGTGCTTGGTCTTTCCATGCTGAATTGGATTTTCTGCAATAGCAATTGCTGATTTGCTGTCACAATAAATCTCAGTAGCTTCCAGCTACTCTACTCCCAAATCAAATAGAATTTTCTTCAACCAAATAGCTTGGTTTGCTGCTGCAGCTGCTGCAACATATTCTACCTCTGCAATGGACTGAGCTACAATTTCTTGCTTCTTTGAGTTCCAAGAGAACATGCCAAAGCCTAAGGAAAAAACATAACCAGTAGTGCTATTCATGTCATCAAGGTTTCTAGCCCAATCACTGTCTACATAGCCAAATAAATTTCCATTTTCACTTGGCTTATACCAGATTCCAAGTTGAGTAGTGCCTTTCAAGTACCTAAGCACTCTCTTCGCTGCTGCAAAATGAATCACACTTGGACTCTGCATAAATCTTGAGAGTAAGCTGGCTACATACATAAGATTGGGTCTAGATGAAGTGAGATAAAGCAAGCTTCCAATTAGACTTCTATAAAGAGAAGCATCCATTTTTTCAGCTCCATCATCCTTGGACAATTTCAAATTCTGCACCAAAGGAGTAAGGACAGATTTGCAACTTTCCATTATGAATTTCTTCAAAACTTCATGAGCATTTCTCTTGATTTAGAAAAATTCCATCTTCAGTTTGATGCACTTCTAAGCCTAGAAAATAATTCATTTCTCCTAAGCTAGACATCTAAAACTGATTCTGCATCTCCTTCATAAGCTGTTGCACTTCTTGTTGATTATTGCTAGTCACTAGCAAATCATCAACATACAAAGAAACAATTAAAAAGCCACCATCCAACAACCTTTTCACGTAAAGAGTTGCATCATTTTCACTCCTCCTGAAACCTTTACTGCAAAAATAGCCATCAATTTTGCTGTACCAAGCTCTAGGAGCTTGTTTCAGCCCATACAAAGCTTTATGAAGCTTATACACCTTGTCTTCACTTCCTTTCACAACAAAACCTTCAGGTTGAGCTACATAAATTTCTTCAGTCAAGTTCCCATTTAAGAATCCAGATTTGACATATAAATGCCAAAATTTCCATTTCATTTGAGTTGCCAAAGCTACAAGAACACGAATAGTATCCATTCTTGCAACCAGAGCAAATGTTTCTGCATAATCAATTCCTGGCTGTTGAGCATAGCCTTTAACAACAAGTCTGGCCTTGTATTTGTTGATAGATCCATTAGGATTCAGCTTCACCTTATAGACCCATTTAACTCTAATAGCATTTTTGTCCTCTGGTTTGTCAACCAGCTGCCATGTCTTGTTGTCTTTAATGGTGGTGATCTCTTCCTTCATAGCTTGGTTCCATTCTTCAACATTACTAGCTTCTTCAAAGTTGGTAGGTTCCACTACATCAACATTACATCTATGATAAATTTCTGAAAGAGGTCTAGTGCCTCTCACGACAAAGTCATCATCAACCTCTTCGTCTTGATCTTCATCGATGCTCTCCAAAGAAGGCAAAATTGCATGCCTTTCCATTTGAGAAGTCTCCCAATTCCAAAAAGAATCTTCATCTACCTTCACATCTCTATTGACAAAAACTTTGCTTAAATCAATTCCATAGACTTTATAGCCCTTAGCTTTTGAGCTATAGCCTATTAAAATTCCCTTTTCAGCTTTTTCATCCAATTTACGTCTTTTCACATCTGGTACATGACTGCAACATGGTGAACTAAACACTTTTAGATGTCTAATGGATGGTTTAATTCCACCCCAGGCTTAAATGGGTGTCTTCCCTTTTACTGCTCTTGTAGGAAGTCTATTTTGGAGGTAGACAGTTGTGTTTACAGCTTCTGCCCAAAAAATGTTTGGCATTTTCTTGTAAAAAATCATGCACCTAGCCATCTCAAGGACTGATCTATTTTTTTCTTTCTGCCACACCATTTTGTTGGGGTGAATAGCTCACTGTAAGTTGGCGCTCAACTCCTAAATCTTCACAAAATGAATTAAATTTAGCAGAGGTATACTCTTTCCCATTGTCGGTTCTGAGTTTCTTTAATCGACAACCACTTTCAGCTTCAACAAGGGCTTTAAACTTCTTAAAAACAGAAAAAACTTCAGATTTCTGTTTAAGAAAGTAAACCCAAGTCATTCTTGTAAAATCATCTATGAAGAGAATAAAATACTTGTTGCCATTGAGTGAAGTAGTTTTCATAGGTCCACAAACATCAGAGTGCACAAACTCAAGCTTCTCACTTGCTCTCCATGTAGCTAAACTTGGAAAAGGCAATCTATGTTGCTTACCAAGTTGACAACCTTCACATACTTCTGGAATAACTTGAATATTTGGCAAATCTTTGACTAACTCATGCTTTTGAGCAAACTGAATGGATCTCAAATTAAAGTGACCAAACCTCTTGTGCCATAACTTAGAGTCAAGTTTGGTCTTGCTAATATTGCACTCATGTTCAGAAATTAAATTCCAATTAATAGGAAAAACTTCTTTTTCTCATCTCTACTTCAAATAATTCATGACCATCAACATCAGTAACTACACAACTTTTTTCTTTAAACAACAAGCAATAACCACTTTGCATCATTTGACCCACACTCAACAGGTTTTGATCAAGTTTAGGAACTAAAATAACATTAGAAATATGCTTGATACCTGTTGCAGTATGAATTCCCACAACTCCTTTACCAGTGATGGCAAGTTTGTCTCCATTTCCAATCATTACTGATCCTCCAGCGGGTTTCAACTCAGAAAAGAATTCTGGTCTGCTTGTCATGTGTTGAGTACAGCCACTATCAATAAACCATGTATTTCATCCTCCAAACTCCTTGTAGTCTTGGCCATGAATGATAGATCTTCATCATTTTCAGCCTCAGTGACATTTGCCTTTTGAGTGGTCTAATTTTGTTGATTTTGCTGCTACTGTTTTAGCCTACAAAACCTCTCTATGTGGCCATTTTGTTTGTAGTATTTGCATTGAATAGGTGGTGGTGTCTTCCCTTTGTACCAACAATCACTCTCCTTGTGGCTGGTTCTCTTGCAAATTTCGAACTTTGGAAAATTTTCTCTTCTCTTTGAATCATTTCCAGAGTGTTCTCCAACATATTTCTTCTCTCCATTTGCTGCTATAGCCTTCCCTTGGTGTTAGACTTGTAGAACACTTTATGTTGCCTCCTCCCGTCTGAGAAGCCTCCGCTGTTCTTGAGCTTGAGGAGCATTTATAAGCTCTGTCAAGCTTATCTTGGAGAGATCCTTTGACTCTTCAAGTGAATAAATCTTGGATTCAAACTTGTTGGGTAAGACAACCAAGACTTTCTCAACTATTCTGCTATTTGGAAATTTCTCCCCCAACAATCTGATATGGTTCTCAACCCTCATCAGTCTGCTCATGAAATCTTTTATGTTTTCAGCCTCATTCATCTTCAAGGCTTCAAACTCTCTTTTGAGGTTGAGAACTTGCATTTGCCTAGTCCTCTCATTTCCAAAAATCTCTTCTTCAAGCTTCTCCTAAACTTCCTCTGTTGTATCCAAGTTTGAGATTCTCATAAAAACATCATCATCCACAGCTGAATGCAAGACGGTAAGAGCCTTTGCTCTTTTGGCAACTTGCTCATTGTGAACTCTCATATGAGCAACAATGGGATTTTCTTCCAAAGCTGGTGGTTCAGTTGTCTCCACTGCTTTCCAAAGATCATAAGCTTTCAACCGAGCTCTCATCTTCACAACCCAAATTTCGTAGTTCTTTCCTGTGAATACAGGAGGTGCTGGTAGTGAGACATTATTGGAAGCCATTTAGAAGCTTGGGTATTCTGAAAACAGATTGGGTTTTTGGTTTTCTCTCCTCTCTGTTTTCTGGTTTCTGTTTCTGGTTTTCTGGTTTATGTTTCTGGTTTTCTCTCTTCTCTGGGGTTCTCTAACAGTCCCTCATGATCAAATAAGCTCTAATACCAATTGTTGGCACAAGAAATTCTAAGAAATCAGAAAACGTAAAGATATTTCATTCATGCAGTAGTAATATGCTCTGTTTCTGATACAAATATACCTTACAAAAATAGAACATGAGTTGTTCCTACCTAACAGCTTAATGAGCCAACTGCCCATCTTAATTACAAGACTTAAATCACACTTTAAAGGTCAAGTCAACACACTAAGTCTAAAAATACATTAACTATACTGCATAAAGCATAAAATTAAATAACACATTAGAAAATTCAGTAGAGTACATCAAAAATTCAGCTGCATTAACGAATTCAGTAGAAATTCTTTTAACTGCTATTTCCTGTCCATCTTGCAGTTTCCCCTGAGAAAAAAAATATTGAGAAAAACTATAGATAGTGGATTAAAATATGTTAACTTTGTTTAAAGGTACCTTGTATACCGGACCAAAACCACCCTATCCAAGTTTATTAGACAGGTGGAAGTTGTTTGTGGCTGTTGCAAGCCTTTCCAAATTAAGTAGCAACAAATTATGGAGTTTAACTTGTGACAGTTCTTCAATAACTTTGTGGCTTGGAGGGTCTGATGTTTCACCATTGTTAAATAATAGTAAAGCTTTGTTGTTTGTTCCTTTTCCTTGCTGATTTAATTAAGTGCCATATTTTAGCTGGAGTGAGAAATATAATGAAAGCTTAGCTCCTTTACCAATACAAAGTAAACATTATTATAAGACTAGTTCTGAAACCACTGAAGATGTCTTACCTGGGTGATTGGAAGTCCTCCACATGACATATGCACAAGTAATTATGATGAGAGTTCCTATTATCACTGTAATTGTAATGATGATTGTTATGTTTGCCCCTTTATCTGTTATGAAGGAAATTTTTAAATTTAAAACATAAGGAATTTAGTTCAAAGAAACCATGTTTTTGAATTGAGCAGAGACGTAACATACCAAGTTCTGTATGGGATACACGAACATATAGATCAAGTCCTCCATCTGAGAATTATTGTATGTCAAGTAGATTCCCAGTCCAAGACATACAAACAATCCCATCATTGTAAGAATATGCAACACAAGAGCAATTCTCCAAGCACTAACTTCTGCATATGCCTGGCTCAAGAGGAGACCGTTCAGGAAAATCTGGAACTTTAACCTTCTGCAGCTTCAAAAATCCATCTTCCTTTGTATCCATATTTTCACATTGCAAACGTTTCCTCCTAGCACATCCACTAGTCCAGTTATGTGTAATCCATTCCCCTTTGTTCCTTGGCTCAAACCCTTTCAAATAGCTGCATATCGGTGAGCTCTATACATTATAGATTCCGAATGATCTACAGAAACCATAAACATCACAATTCGATTCTCAACTAGTCCATGTAACTTCCATCTCTTTCTTCTCATCATTCCACTATTTTTTGTTCATATTGGCCTTGCGAATTCAACATATAGATTAAAATTTCAAGCAGACTTGGTATTGTATAATAGATATATATATTTCCATCCCCATCTTCCCCACCTTTGAACGCATTAAGATACGTTGTCATGGGTATTCCTGTAAAGATCGCACCATTCCATGGACCAATGCGCCAGTATGGTTGAGTTTCATTCCAAATGAACAATTCAAGTATATTTATGCGTTGAACAACACTCGAAGAGAAGCTCCCAACAGAGGGATTTGAAGGTCTTTCCCATGATGTAAGTTCTACTTTCTTACCTGTTCTTATATTGCTTGAAAGTTTCACGCTCGACAATAATGTATTGAAGGTTGTTGAAAATTATCCCATAAGACGTTACCCCTTATGGTTTCCGCAAGGACTAGATTACCAGAGTTTGAAAGCTGGGCACTCATACTGACTGATGTGTTGGACACATTTGATGACCAAATGACTTGTTTCTGTCCATTCAACACCACAAGATTGCCATCTTCAGATATCGTAACAATTCCAGAAGAATCATTCAGTGGTTGGTTTCTGTTAGCAACCCATATGACTGTGGATTGAGACTTCCACCAAATTCCAACATAGTGGTTTGTGGAGTTTTGAGGGATGAAGAACCCCAAGGTGAAATTGCCATCTTTTGACCTAAGAGTTTCAGGGTCCTTGATGGATTGTGATGATGTGATGGTGTCTATGGCAGTACCAATGTGCAAGACATAACAACACTGTACAAACAAAACAAAGAATAAGTTTGCACGGCTGCTGAAGCCCATTACTGAGATGTACAACCAAATGGCCACTCTTCTAATCCAAAGGGTTGGCGCAGTGGTGTAAGGCCCCGTTGCATTCACATGAGGGGGAATGATCTATTTAGCGGGAGAACCCGTGTTCGATTCCCTCCGTGTGCAAAATTCCCTTGGGCTAGTGGCAGCCATGCGCCGCGAGCGGGATTAGTCTCTGACCTAGTGGGTTGGGGGTCACTCATGGTCTTTGACCCAGGAAAACAAATGGCCACTCTTCTTACTTTAAGATTTCACACTTATTTCCCTTTTAAAGTCAACGGTCTGTGACATGCAAATGTGACGTTTCAAAATTGATCTCCCACGTTAACTAAATAATTATTCAACTCAGTTCTCTTACATGAATACAAAAACGTGAATAGAATACACAGGCTTCACAACCACCTTTCATTTTCAGTTTCCCTTGTTTCTTGTTTCATTCAATTAACTTACCTCCTCAAATTTGTGAGGAATATTTCTGTAGTCAAATTTGACTTGGTAACGCTCCTCACCATTGTTGTGAAAACTAGACCGGTCATCGACCTAGTTGAGGACTGGGTTGATGGGTCAGTGGTCGAACCGATGGGTTACTAATTGACCCGGTTTGACCCTATATATATTAAAAAAATTAAAAAATATATATAATATAGCTAACAAAATGTGATCAATCCATAATTCATACTCTAAAATTAAAATCAATCATGGTCAAACTATAATTATTGCATAATCATTTATTACTATAAATTATTTTGTTGGATATTATCATTAAATTACTAAGGAAACTCTTGTTATTTTTCACGGGAAAGTATAAAAGTTGTCGGAGGGCCATGAGCAAGTATGGTGAAGATGTATAAAATCATAGTTTTAAAAATCGAACCGGTCATTGACCTGGTCAAGGCACTGGGTCATTGGGTTAATGGTCGAACCAATGGGTCACTAATTAAACCGCATGACCTGGTCTATATTAAATATAGATTCTATATTAAATATAGATTCTATATTAAATATAGATAATTTATAAATAACATATTGTATATAAATAAAATTTGCCATAAAAATATTAAGTACTTTTGTAGGTTTAGTGGTAGAAATCTTTTTGGTAATTCAAAGACCTTTGGTTCAAGTCCCAACTTGTACAATTTTTAAGTTAAATTTTGAAATTTTTCCTTGATTTGCATAAACCAATGCAGCAAGTAACGTGAGACACCAACCGTGCTCGTGAGATAGTGTATGTGTGGTAGTGTGCATAAAGTGAGATGTCAAAAAGTTAAAAGTAAAACTATAAAAGGTGCTTGAGAAATGTGCATAAAGTGGGTAGTCCAAAAGTTAAAAGTAAAAGGTACCTTGAGAAACGTGTGCTCAGAATTCAGATCAGTGTGCCTTTCAGATCAACAGACCGGGTTAAGTTCATGACCGGGTGACCGGGTTACACCGGTTTTAGCCAAGTTAACCGAGTTTTAACCAAGTTTGACCGAGTCAAATGCACAAGTGGTCGAATTACCTGACCGATACGGCTATGGTTTTGATTCCTGGTTGAATCGGTCCGACCCGCCGGTTCGATTTTTAAAACTATGTATAAAACACATAAATATTAAATCATATCAAGATCAAGATAATAATAATTAACTATTATATATTGTTGTCAACATCAAAATAATATTATAGGAGCATATTATTATATTATATTATATTATATTATATTATATTATATTATATTATATTATATTATATTATATTTAGCAATTAGCTTTTGCCATGGGTTTCAATTTGAAATGCTACTATGGGAAGAGTTCCAAATAACTATGTGGTTAGAAGAATTGTAAAAAAAAAAAAAAAAACTGGTCAATCGGGTCTGGGTCACGGGTTTTTATAAAATCCAGCCGGTCAAATCGGGTCAATTGCATGACTGGTCCAATAATCGAACTGGACCAGTTAGAGCACCGATTCCCGGTCGAACCGGTCTGACCGGCCGGTCGGTCCGGTGTTTCACAACTATGCTCCTCACACAATTTTTTCTAAAAGGCTAAATTATTAAGAGTATTGCTATTTGGTACGAGACGTGTAACGACCCAATTTTCACTTTATAGGAATTTATCTATTATATTGCTAGCTTGATAAGAGATTTAATTATTTCAGTATTTTGATAAACCCAAATAATAATAAGTTTTAAAATAAAATTATTTGGTTTGAAGGAATAAAAACGCAAGTGATTGCAGTTAATTCCCTTTGATATTTTTATGCGTCTTAGCATTTGATGTCTATTAACTATACTTTATTCGTTTGTGATTTATTATATTAATCTTGATTTTTATTAGCTTTAATTTATTTATTAGTTTGTGATTTAATTTAAATTGTTTTTATTCATAAAATCCTAATTTTTTATTCAGATTTAATTTAAATTGTTTGTATATTATGTATGAATATATTTGTGAATTATATTGTTTTTGAATCATTTAATACTAGTATGTTATTATGTTGTTTGGGCTTAGTAAAAAGATGTTAGGATAGTTTGATTTGGGCTTTAGCAACAAAAACAAAATCTGTCAAAAAGGGGGTCTGTTTGTAGCAAAAAGGGTATCTGAGTAGTAAAAGTGAGCTGCCACATAAACTGGGCCACTGTCAGTAAAATAGAGGGTGTAACTAGCAAAAAGTTGGGTTGTTTGGTGATTTTCAACCCAATAAACCAAAAACAAAACCTATGACTATTGGAGACCTGTGTTTTTGGGCCTTTTTCTTTACAAACCCACCCAAAACTACCCCATTGTATGTGTGCATGTGCACGTGCCTAATTTAATGCTAAACAAGCAACCTTACCCCTATTGGTGCTTGTGGTCACCTACCTTAGCCTATATACTTGTAACACAAGCAATGCTACTCCCATTGGATCCCTTTGCCACCCACCTAAGCCTACTACGTATACTTCAGCCACAAGGTACTAGAACCTTCTACTCCTCCTATAAATAGACCACCATTCAAGCCTTCAACTCACACCTTTATTCATATGCTCTTCTACAATCTAGAGAGGTTCTAAGTGAGGTTGAGAGCTTGGAGGAGCTTGGAGAGGCTTTGGAGAAGCTAAGAGAGGAAGAAAAGAAAAGTCCAACCCCTTCCCCTTGGTGTTGACGTGAAATAAGTATGGAGAGAGTGGGTTGTTTTCTTTCTAGAGTTTTTAATTATTGTTATTATAATAATTATTTACATGGTTGTGGGACTAAGTTAAAGATATGCTACTGTTTTGAATATAAAAGTGTTGTTACAAAGTTTAGTACAATATCAAATAAAACATATATTGTTATTTTCTTATAATAAGTTGTTAAGTAGTGTATTATGTATTGTTATTTTGTCTTATGCGTAGGTTGCGAGCAGGAGTCTTGACATTCATAGATTACATATATTCTGATAGATTTCATATTCCCATTCCAACGATGGGCATGGATGATAAAATTTCTTTCTTCACACTAGTTTATAATCATTGGTATACATGATTATGCACCTTTCTCAAAGCTCTTATTTTGCTATCTACCAACGATATCTGTAATACTAACAGTATTGATGGAGCAAAATCCATTACTTTATGTGGCATCGAATTCAACATATTTTGCCTCAGGATGAATGCAGGTTGACTCGGAGGAGGAAGAAATGTATCCTCACTATTAAGCATAGAAATTACTGTAGCCATAGTGGGTCTTTCTGCAACAAGTTCTTGTACACATAGAAGTCCAATTTGTATGCACCTTAAAGCATGCTTATGATGACTGGGATCATATATTCCTGGGTCTATTAAAGATAATATATTGCCTTCCCTCCATTGCATCCAGGCCTAAAGTGAAAGAGAAAGGTCAAAGGTTGGAAGTTGTATTAGCTAATGGCATATATTCTTGCAAATGAGTCAGAAATGAATTGTTTAGACTTACAAATCCTAAAAGACTAAGAACTTGCTCATTGTCATAAAAGCTTGAGTTTCTTCTTCCACTAACAATCTCTAGTAGCAAAACACCAAAGCTAAAGACATCTGATTTCTCTGAAAACAGTCCTTGCATTGCATATTCAGGAGACATATAGCCACTGCATTCAAATGTAAAAATTGATTCTCCAAGTATTTTACTATCATATTGCACAAAGAAAGTATACTTACTAGGTTCCAACAACCCTGTTAGTGTTGGCCTGATCATCATTCCCTCCAAAGATTCTAGCCATACCAAAGTCTGATATTTTTGGATTCAGCTCTTCATCTAACAAGATATTACTTGCCTTCAAATCTCTGTGTATGATTCTTAGTCTAGAGTCTCTGTGAAGATAAAGCAATCCTCGAGCTATTCCTTCTATTATGCTACGGCGCTTCCTCCAATCTAGGAGTTGAGTGTTTGATGGATCTATAAAGAATGGGTGGTATTATACTATTGCGAACATAACATTAGCAGAGGAAGTTATGAAGCTGAGTCATCCAAATCCCCTAATTAACATGCTTTCAACAAGAAGTCTCACTTGCTAAGAAATGATTTGTTTCTTAAACATTTTATATATGCTAATTAAAGAGAATCATAAATCTTTGGAATTGGATGAGACAAATACAGAGGAGGCATCAAAGAACTAACCAAAGATGAACACATCCAAACTTTTGTTTGGCATGTATTCATATATCAACATCTTTTCGTCACCTTAAACACAACAGCCAAAAAGTCTTACAAGATTGCGGTGTTGAAGCTTGGAAATCACTACTACTTCATTCATGAATTCTTCTAGACCTTGTCCAGATGCTCTAGAAAGTCTTTTAATTGCTATTTCCTGTCCATCTTGCAGTTTTCCCTGAGAAAAAAATTATTAGAGGACAACTGTATACAATGGATTCAATTATGATAACTTTGTTTAAAAGTACCTTGTATACTGGACCAAAACCTCCCTGCCCAAGTTTGTTGGACAAATGGAAGTTGTTTGTGGCTGTTGCAAGCTTTTCGAAATCAAATTGTAACAGCTCGTGAAATTTAACTTGTGACAGTTCTGCAATTACTTTGTGGCTTGTATTTTTCAATGTTTCACCATTGTTAAATGGTAGGAAAGCTCTGTTCTTCCTTTTCCTTGTTGGTTTAATTGAGTGCCATATTTTAGCTGAAGTGAGAAACATAATGTAAACTTAGCTCCTTTATACAAAAAAAAAGTAAATTTAATTAGAGAAAATAGGCTATGCACTAACAGTGTATAGCAGTTTTACTTTCTCATCGAATCACAAACCACCATATATAGTAATTCTGTTGACTTTTACAATAGTTACCATAAAAGTCATACCAACGGTGATTTCTGATCGGTTGACAATGCATAATTAACCAATAAACTCATTAAATTATATATGACTAATTCTAAAACCACTGAAAATGGTGTCTTACCTGGGTGATTAGAAGTCCTCCACATGACATATACACAAGTAACAATGATGACAGTTCCTATTATCACTGTTATTGTAATGATGATTGTTGTGTTTGTCCCTTTATCTGTTAGGAGGGGAAATTTAAATTTAAAATATAAGGATTCAGTTCAAAGAAACTATATTCTAAATGCTTGAGCAGATATAGCATACCGAGTTCAGTATGGGCTACTCGAACATACAGATCAAGTCCTCCATCACCTGAGAATTGTTGTATGTCAAGTAGATTTCCAGTCCAAGACATACAACCAATCCCATCATCATGAGAATACGCAACACAAGAGCAATTCTCTAAGCATTGACTTCTGCATATGTCTGGATCAACAGGAGATGCTTCAGGAAAATCTGGAACTTTAACCATCTGCAGTTTCAAAAATCCATCTTCTTTACTATCCATACTAGTATTTTGATCTTTGACCCTTTCACACTGCAAAAGTGTGCTCCTAACACATCCACTAGTCCAGTTTTGTCTATCCCATTCCTCTTTGTTCCTTGACTCAAACCCTTTCAAACAGCTGCATATTGGTGAGCTCTGTGAATTACAGATTGCAAACGGTCCACATATACCATAAACAGCACAATCCGATTTTCCACTAACACGGCTGACTTCCATTTGTTGCTTCTCATCATCCCACCATTTTGCTTCGTATTGGCCTTGCGAATTCAACACATAGATTACAAATCTTAATGCACTTGACAATGTAAAATAGATAACTGTATTTCCTTCCCCATCATCCCCACTTTTGAAACCATTGAGATACGTAGTCATGGACGGTATCCCTGTAAAGATCCCTCCATTCCATGGACCACTGCGCCAGTATGGTCGAGTTTCATTCCAAATGAACACTTCAAGTATATTTATGCGTTGAAAAACACTCGAAGAGAAGCTCCCAACGGAGGGATTAGAAGGGCTTCTCCATGATGTAAGTTCTGCTTTCATACCTGTTCTGTTGCTTGAAAGTTTCATGCCAGGCAATAATGTATTTGAAGGTTGCTGAAAACTATCCCATAAGATGTTTCCGGTTGTGGTTTCTGTCAGAACAAGCTTACCATAGTCTGAAAACTCTGAACTTGTATTGGATAATGTGTTGGACACATTTGATGACCAAATGACTTGATTCTGTCCATTCAGAATCACAAGATTGCCATCTTCAGATATTGTAACAATTCCAGAAGAATCATTCAGTGGCTGGTTTCTGTTAGCAACCCATATGACTGTGGACTGAGACTTCCACCAAATTCCAACATAGCGGTTTGTGGAGTTTTGAGGGGTGAAGAACCCCAAAGTGAAGTTACCATCTTTGGAAGTTAGAGTTTCAGGGTCCTTGATGTATTGAGAGGATGTGATGGTGTCTATGGCAATACCAACGTCCAACACATAACGACACAGTATGAACAGAACAAGGAACAAGTTTGCACGGTTGATGAAACTCATTACTGTAACACTTCCCTCTTAAAGTCAACACCAACTGTTTGTGGCATGCAAATGAGAATTTCAAAAATCCTCCCACAACACGATTAATGGACACTTCAAAACTGATCCTCCCCTCCCCCCAGATAAATAATTATTCAATTCAGTTCTCTTAGATCAATTCAAATAACGTGTATATAGAAATAAACAGGCTTCACCGTCACTTTTCATTTTCTTTTTTCCTTTCATTCTTTTCCTTTTTTTTATTCAGTCAACCTACCTTGTATGTATAAAAAACAAAAAGTCAACTTACCTGGCTCCTCAAATTTGTGAGGAATCATTTCTGTAGTCAAATTTGCCTTTACAGGTTCCTAACGTAATTACTAAACTAATATTAGTTGTCTGACTCTTAAAATTATACCTTTAAAATAGTTTTCAAGGTGATAGGTGTGTGTAGTATTTTATTGTTATAGTCGTGAAGATCTTATCTTAAGTTTGAATGAATAATTAAAATTTGAATATAAAGAACTTATCTTTATTGTTTGTAGATGAGGTTAGAGAGAGTAGACTAGGAGTAGAGAAGGATGAGTTACGTGTTGTTTGTGTAGAGTCTGTGTCTTGAGTCTTTTTCTTTGTATCAATTTGGTCGAATATCTGAAGTTCAACTTAAGTTCAAGCTAACTCCTACTAACAACTAACCATGATAATCTAACCTCGTTTTGCTTGATTAGTGTCGAACTTAAGTACACAATGCTCATTCTAGTTTGTGGGAGAACGATATCCTTTTTTTTTTTTTTTTATCACTTTATTACTTTAAATACAAAAGATGCATAACCAGACAATAATGGCAAATAAGCTACTCATAAATTTGTTACAGCCCATAAACTCCAATAAAAACAGAAACTAAACAGAAACTTGTAACAGCCATAACCATAAACTCTAATAAACTATAATAAAATAGATACTGATTCACATTCTCAACAGAACCGAACCCATCCATATTGGAACTATCTAAATCCGTGATTAGTAAGACCAAATCTATCCCTAAAGAAACCCACCCGAATAAAACTAGGAATGGAATCTCACCAAAATGATCCTAAACAGTATTGCCATGAGAGATAAGCTCTTCTACACAATTGTTGTCAGCAATGAATATATGTGTGATTTTGAAGTTCATTGTACTAGTTAGCATTAAACAGTTAAGCCACCTAGTTCTAAGTCTCCAAGGAACAAAAGAGGGAGACTTGAAAGCCAAAATAATGAGTTTAGAGTAGGACTCAATCCAAAGATAGAGCCACCCTTTGTGGGAAGCTATTTCAATAGCTTGCACAACCCCCATGAGCTCAGCCTAAAAAGCAAAAGATACCTCAATGTTTGTAGAGAAACAACGTATTACAGTTGATCAATGCTCCCTAAATATTGCCCCATAAGCCGCTAGGCCAGAAGCACCTTTGGCGGAGCCATCTATATTACACTTCACCCAGAAGCAAGGAGGAGGATGCCATATAACAGGAATAAATTGAGGAGCTTTCCTAGGATGAACCTGGATGGCAAAGTGCTTCAAGAGTCTGAATTCATCAATATCAGAAGAGAAAGTCCTCGTGGTCAAATTCCCAGCAAGACAGACATTGGCAGAAACAAAGCTAATTGTTGCTCTGTGATAAACCGATATGTTATCAAATCAAACCTTGTTCCTGTTGAACCAAATGGCATAAAAGATGAAGATCACTTCTGCGTGAACTATGTCCTTGGCTTGAGGACTCCACTACAAAAAAGTAAACTAAAAGCAGATCACCAAGGAGTAAATAAGCTACCTTTGGATCAAATTTCCAAACCACTGCCAAAGCCTTTTAGTAAAAGTACACTCCAGGAATAAGTGTTTTGTGGTCTCAGCTTTTTTGTAACAAAGACTGCAAACTGAAACCATTGTGCAGCCCCTGGCTCGGAGACATTCATCAGTTGGCATCCTATGATGGATAATACGCCAAACTAGGAATGACTTAGAAGGGGGAACAAAATTGTTTCAAATGAGTTTGACCCAACTTTCTTGATTACCAGGACCTTTTCTCATCTTTGGAGTCAGTTTTAGGGATCGCTACATGCTTCAAATCTTCAATGATGTGAGGAATTCACTGAATGATACTGCTGGGAATCTCCTAAGCGCCAGCCTGAATGAAGTCATTGACTTTGGCAGTAAGCAAGGGTTGTATATGTGTAGGGATGTCCAAAAGGTCCACCAGAAGTTGGGAGAGCCATTGATATGCCCAAAAGTTGACATTTGTTCCATTACCAATCTGTCAAGCAACATTTGTTGTAACAATAGGAAGACATCTTTTAATACTAGGCCAAATGGAAGAGCTAATGTGGCTAGACAGTAGACAAAAGTGATCCTTTCCATTTAGAAAGCTTATTCTTTATTATGTCAGCAATGGGAAGAAGATGTTGCTTCCTAGGCTTGCCCTTGGAAGATAGGAATTCCAAGGTAAACAAAAAGGTAGCAGCCCTGAAGAGAAACTCATAATGTCAACAATGGATCTTTTCCTTTGATCAAAGATTGCTTCTAAGTAAAATTTGGACTTGAGGGGGTTGATGATCTGACTTGAAACAACTACAAAATTATGAAGGAGATCGACTAAGCTTTGCATATTTCTTTGGGATCCTTTATAGAAAACCATAAGATCATTAGCATAACAGATATGAGAAGGGATATAGCTCCCTCTAGGACCAACCATGAGTTGAAGTTGCCCATCATTCACCAGCTTAGCAATCCCCCTACTAAGAACCTCCTCAGTTATGCCGAAAGAGGAGGGGTGATAAAGCATCCCTTTGCCTAACCCTTCGACTACATACAATGTAAAGCAGGTAATTTTCCTTGTAATTAAATTCCTTAGCCTTCCAATTAGAGCTAACCCTCAAAAGTTGTTCACTTGAACTCAAGTTATCGATTCCATGAAGAGAAGGCTCACAACTTGGAAGGCTAAGAGTGTTTCATTGGATGGCAAACTCATTTTGATCAACTCTATTTTGTCCAGCTTGCCCCTTTAGTTTTTGTCCTTCTTCAAATTGCCTAAGAGGGTGCTGAAAATATTGATTCGAATATAAAGAACCTTTCTCTAGTTAGGAGGTAATGTGAAGGAGAAAACAACATGGGTAAGATGGGATAAGGTCTGTAGCCCCAATCAAACTAGGGGTCTTGGAGTTAAAAACCTGGAGTTATTTAATCTCAGCATCTTGGCAAAGTGGAGATGGAGGTTCCTTTCTGATGACTTTGTTGTTTGGTTTAACTTGGTGGTGCGGAAATATGGCTCCTTAGACAACTTCTATATCTACCAAATTGGTGGTGGCAATTGTTGAGAATGTGAATCAGTATCTATTTTATTTTAATATATTAGAGTTTATGGTAGAATTTGTACTGTTATATATGGCTGTTACAAGTTTCTGTTTTTATGTGAGTTTATGGGCTGTTACAAATTTATGAGTAGCTTTATTTGTCATTATTTTCTGGTTATGCATCTTTTGTATTTAAAGATTGGCAGTATGAAGTAATGAATAAGAGTTTCAGCCTTCATTTGTTCAGTCTTCTCTAAATTTTCTTTCTTATTTCCAACAGCAATAAAGCATCTATATGGTGGAGGGAAATTTGGTCTATTGATGGTGCTTCATCTATAGCTCCTAAAATGGTTTTCGTTTGTTGCAGCAAGAAAGGTAAGTAACGACATAAGGTAAGATTCTAGGAGGATGTTTGGGTTCGTACAAATTATTTTCCGAGGCTCTATTAGGATAACTTGTAGATAAATGCTTTTATCTCCCAATTAAATGGCTGGGGTTATGAATGGTGGGAGTATATATTGGTCATGGAGGTGGAGGAGAAATCTCATTGTTTAGGAAGAAGAACATTAGAACAACAATCAATTATTTTAAGATCAATTGTCCTACATCAGAACGAGGTAGATAGTTGGAAGGAAGATGATTTTGGGATTTTCTCAGTTAAATCTACCTATATCCTTTTGCAAAAATGCCATTGCACATTCTTTACATAAGTTCCTAGATACTGATGTAAAATGACATCTTAATATGTAAATTTTCTACTAGTGTTAAAATTCATATTTTTGATAGTTTTTAATTGATTGATAATGTAAAATTTTTTACATTGGCAATGTAAAAAAGTTAAGCTCATACTTTATAATTAAAGGCATAAAATATTTATTGAGTTTAATTAATGGGTACATACTGTCAGTGTAAAAGTTTTTGTATAGTCAACCAAATAGAAATCATGTTTATTATGACTTTTAAGGTAGTTATTATCAAAGTAAAATTATTTACCATGCATAATGATTTGTGATTGGATGAAAGTGTAAAAACACTTTACATTGTCATTGCATATTCTATTTTCTCATTTATTTTATTTACTAATTTACACAATACATGATGTAACACCCTAAATTCGGGTTTACATGTATTTGCATTTTAAACTCATTTTAATTTCAAAGGCGTGTTACTTTATTTAATTCTCGTAAAAGAAAGAAGAGATTATTTATTTATTCATTTTACAAAGCGCCAAAGTTTGTTTAATTTTGCAAATCAAATGAAATTGTAAAAAGGTAAGTTGGAATTTTGCCAAATTATAAAAAAAAGTTTTATGTAAATTTTAAGTTCGAAAGTTGTGTTCCACTTAGTAATTAAAATGGGTTATTTACGTTTGCAAGAAACTAATTGCAACGTCATTCAAACATAAATGGGAACTTAATTTTGAATCAATAAAATAAAGAACACGAGATAATTTGGTTGGTTATCAAGTATACACATATGCATAAAATAGAGAATTTCATACATCAAAATGTTTTCCTGAGCAATAATAACATATATACATATACACATTGCTCAAGGTATATACCAAATACATAGGGTAATAGAGTATGAAAACTGAATATACATAGTAAAATCTGAAACCTAGGTCTACCTGTATTCAAATACATAAAAGGGAAAAACCTAGTCTCAGAGCAGTCATCTCTAAATCCAACCTTGCATGTTAGACTAATCCAAAGAAATGGGATGGCGGAGGGCCTCTGACAAGATCCTTGAGTAGAGAATCTAGTGATCATTGTCCACGGGATCTTTTGTGAAATCTTTCTCGAGGTTCTCCAATCCTCCTCAAATCCTAGGACTCACTGTTCCCTAAGTTCACGACTAGTGGCGGATCCCCCTGACTAACTCTCACCCAATTACGTCTCCAATTCTTTGACGTAAGAGGGGTTCGACGAAAGGCGGGAAGCGTCAGACCAACGTTAACTCCTCGGATGGTGTGGCATCGAAAACAGTAGCGGGTATTGATGAACTCTTCAAGGACACTCCGAAGAGACGGATGATGATGAGAGTGACGAAACTGATGAGGATAGCCCTTTGTGATCTCCACAGGTACTGCCATCGGCTCCTAAAATAAAAACGTAAGGGTTACTCTTCGCTTCATCAAGCAAACCACACAGAACAACTTTGAAAGTCATACACACAATCCTGCTAACCACTGCGGTGTGGTTCTCTAACGTTCACACTCAGAACCTACCCGTTTCCATGACTTTTATCTGTAAACTGTAACTCATTGGCCAGCTGCCACTAGAACTCCCAAAACTCAGTGGTCTTACAAGTATTGAGAATGACTGCTGGGAGTACACCATCACCCCGGTATAAGGTGGGCTCTCACCAGCTGAGAAGTTCTCGTGGTTATTGTTAGGGTCGCCAAGTCGATTTGTGTGAACGAAGTCACAACTTGATGCCTACCCTCCAAGGTCGTAATGCCTCAAGATCATCTCCCAGGTACCAATCTGTGGTCATTCATACTTCGAGGACTTACTCCTCGCACACTCTCTCATGGAGATTATCTTTACTCGTCACTGTGGGTTTCTGCTGGTGGTGGTACACGACGGATCGAATCGACACCGAGCTCAAGACCTTGTCCTGGCTCCAACAAATATTATACAATACGAGAATATGCTCTCCATCACCTATTGGTGACCACATCATTCGCTTTCCGCCAACATCTTTGCATCTTTCTCTCAGCCGGAATTGCCCCACGCGACTTCCTTCACAAGTCTGCCGTACACATGCATTCCCTCATTGCACGACTCTCAAGGCGTAAATCGCCATTGCGTATCAAGATTCTTTATGACATTTTATTTGTGTCTTACCCTCTCAATTTCGAAAGTTTTTAATAATTAATACTTACCAAAAATTTCTCCACACAAGGGTCCTAGAATATTTATCTAAGTCAAAAGCACAAATTAAAGAGTTCATTTATTAAACTTATAAAATAAATAAATTCTTAAGGCTAAATTAATTGTTCTCACTATTGGAATTTATATTATTATTACCGGCAAAATTGCCCGGATTACTAGGACAGAGTCCTAGTCTGCATAAGCACTAGCGTTCGAGTCTTATGCTCACATAACATAGAAATCATAGAGAAATACAATTCATACTACAGTCCACATGACTGTACCACAGAGCGTTCCAAAATGCACAAATCACACGCACAGGGATGCCCTAAGTTCACATTCCAAGGGTCTTACAATCATTCAAGGCAAGGGTAAAATTTACCTACTACCTTACATGCACACAATTATAATTAATTTAAACATTCAATATACCGCAATCCAAATGTCACATTTCAAAGGCAATTTAAGACAGAATCCCTTTTAGGCAACACCTAATCTCTGTTCAAAATTAATTTAGCAAACAATTTTTTTTATGTGTAATTATTATATCAAATTAAAGCCCTTAAAACCTATTTTTCAAAAAGGCATCCCACACTCTCATATTAAATCTATAAAAATTATTAAAATTCCTAGAAGTTCACAGGTCAGTATGTTCTTCACAGTTAGCATACCTCAAAGATGTGTAATTTTATCAAACTTTCCAAATGATATTTTAACTCAAATTTTTATGGTAAAAAGCTAACATTCATATATTTCAGAAAAGGTAAAACTTGAATCCTAATTCCTCCTATATTTTTCCCAGTAATTTCTTTTCTAAGACCTATGTCTCAGGTTCGAAATTTGGGATCCATGCATGTGTTATGTTTAAACCAAATTTGTTAAATTAGTAATTATGGATGGAATTTTTTGAAACTTATATCATTTTAAAGCTCTGTTTGTCTAGTTTTAGGAACAAAAATTAGATTTAAAAAAAGTCATTACTTTGGTGTAAAAAGCTCAAAAAACAAACCTTTTTCCGAACCAGTTTCTAAGGGCAGAACAGTCCCATTGCATGTCAAGGATGAACCTTCATTTGAGTTTATCTCGCAATGGTCTCAAAAGAAAAGTTGGTTCATTTTGAGTCTACTTTAACTGAGGATAAGTTTCATCAAAATCTAACGGCTAGATCAAAAGTTATGCACAAAAAGATCTCAAAAACCGAACCTTGTCCGAACTAGTTTCCACAAGCAGAACAACCCCATTGCATTTCACAGATGAACCCTCATTTGAGGTTATCTCGAAATGGTCTCAAAAGAAAAGTTGGTGTATTTTGAGTCTACTTTAATTGAGGACAGTTTTCATAAAAATCCAACTGCTAGATCAAAAGTTATGCACAAAAAAAAGCTTAAAAACCGAACCTTGTCCGAACCAGTTTCCATAAGCAGAACAACCCCATTTCATGTCACGGATGAACCCTCATTTGAGTTATCTTGCAATGGTCTCAAAACGAAAGTTGGTGTATTTTGAGTCTACTTTAACTGAGGACAAGTTTCATCAAAATCCAACGATTAGATCAAAAGTTATGCATAAAAACGTAAGTACTGTCCAGGGCTTCTACGTGAGACAGCCACTGCCAACACCAATTTTCGAGTTTTGGAAAATGCATGAGGGTTTAGAAATGGGTTCTAATGAAAATTGGGCATGGTCTCCTTTGAATTGGAGCCATCCCAAGAATTTTTGAAAAGGAAAAAGATGAAGAGAAGATTTGAACACAGCCACAAGCTACTGCCAAAGAAGATTTTCAGAACACAAACTCAACACACACATGTAAACACATTTTCACAATTTCAGTCAACAAGGGAGGCATTTATGCAAGAGTGGCTGGATCCTCCAACCTCCAGCCACTTTAGAATCCACAAAAGAGTCCCCTTACCTTTCTAAGAGGCTAACGTGAAAGAGGAGAAGAAGAGGAGAGGAAAATGTGAAGGAAGGTTGGTGAGATGGGCACTCTACGCCTTGCATGCAAAGCTCCAAAGAGCTTCAACAATGGCTGCCTTCTCCTTTGAGTGTCACAGCCAGAAGCTTGGAAGAGAAAGGTTGGAGCTTTCTTGAGGGCAACTTAGTGGCTTAGTAAATGACCGAACACCCCTTCGACCTTTCGGCATAATGTGAGGGTACATGTCCCAATAATAATTCGACAACCGAACACCAGGAAGGGTGTTCGGATGGCAAGCCATTAAAGCAGCCGGATACTCGCTATAATGACCGATTACTATATCAACAAGGTAGTCGAACACCGAGAGGTGTTGAAACACTAAGACAATCTAATAACTGATATGAAATACCAAGAATAGACCCGACATGTTAATTAAAATAATAAAAGACAATTAGCGACCCTGATTAGTATAATTATGGTCTACTAAGGAAATAACCAAATAAGAAAAGCCCACAGGTCCAAGGTCCCAATAAGGTAAAGTATAAAAAGGGGTATGATACTCGAGGTACGGTATTCATTATTATGCATTTATTACTATCCTTAAATGCTTTGGGTCGAGAGCTGACTTAAACTTTGGAGTACCTTTTACAGGTACCCTCACCTTGCTTCACTTTGGAGACTTCAAACGTTACAAGAAGATCTATGTTCGAAGATATCAGCAAAGAGAAAATCACCCTTTTACACTCGGACAAGAACATTTTGGTACCCATCGTGGGGCCCTGATAAAACTTATCCCACGGTCCCCCAAGGAATGGTTACTACCCGGAGCCGGACGCACATGGAGATACCAGGATCATTAGCACAAGGCATGCAACATGGTGTGGACGAACAATATTGTGTTGACGAAAATGAGGTATAAGTGGAGGATCAAACAAATTTGTCTTTGGAGTTAAGACAATTAAGAGCCGATCTGTCGGCAATGCGAAAACAACATGCTCAAGAGATTTCGACCCTCCGTCAGGAAAATGCTGAGTTGAAAAGTTTGAACCGATCTTGGAAGCTTGAGGATCAAACACCCAGCCGCAAGCATGAGGCTGAGTCAACGGCCAATCTCAGCATCCGGGGGGCAACACATCGGCTCTCAACCTTTACTGCCAACACTCAATCACAGCCTTGTAGGCATCCTTTCATTTTCGGGATAATGGAAACACCTCTACCCCTAACTTGGAAAAGCCTCAGCCTAGATAGATATGATGGTACCACCGATCCGAATGAGCACATAGACGTGTACGTGACTCAAGTCAACCTCTACACTACTGATGATGTTATCCTGTGTAGGGTTTTCCCCACATCTCTAAAGGGACAAGCCCTTAACTGGTTTACTTGGCTTCTGCCTAATTCAATTGACAGCTTCGAAACACTCGCTGCTAGATTCGGCATCCAATTTGCAACAAGGCGACCCCATCATTTGACCTCGGTCGCACTTGTCAACATACGACAAGAGAAAAAGGAACCTCTCCAGACCTTCATGGAAAGATTCAGAAAAGTTGCTTTGAACATTTGTAACCTGGGCCCGGCTGTAGCCATGCATCACCTGGTAATAGCCCTTCAGCCTGGGGCTTTCATCAATAGCCTCTGTAAGAAGTCTGTGCTTGACATGGATGATCTTCGGCAAAAAGCGACAAAATACATGCAGATGGAAGAGTTGGCCGAATACCGAAATCAAGTTCGAACGGAGGCCAATACTGCGAAGAAGGAACAGGATAAAGACAATCATGGTCTCAACACATAACATGTTGAAAATGACACCTATCACATTCACGGATGCAGACTTTCAGGGCACCGATCCCGTACAGGATGACCCCATGGTGATCAGTGTTGAGATAGCGGATTGTGTGGTACGAAAAACCCTCATAGACCAAGGAAGTTCAGCCGATATCCTGTATTGGAGTACTTTCAAACAGCTGGACATACCAGAAGGAAAACTTACACCTTATGATGAACCCCTAGTCGGATTTTCCGTCGAAAGGGTCAATACTAGGGGATGTATAGATTTGAATACAACATTCGAATATGGGGAAAGAAAGCAAAAAACTATTAAAGTCTGATACATCGTGGTGCATGTTAATACGTCATAAAACATACTGCTCGACATCCATCTTTAAATGCCTTAGGGGCAATAGTATCCACCCCACACTTGGCCATGAAATTCCCTTCCAAAGATCGAACAATCATCACGGTCCACGCCGATCAGAAGGCTGCCAGGGAATGCTATTTAGCAAGCTTAAAAGTCACTCAACTGAGAGAAGAAGATTATAAGTCAGTAAACATGGTGTCGGCTACCGAACCCTTACCAGTTGGCCCCTGGACCTAGACCCCAGGATAGACAAAGACAAACGAGCTGAACTACATGAAGAAACTCGCGCATACCAGGTTGGGAAGATTGAAGGCCAGGTTACATACCTCGATAGTCACCTATCATTAGGTGACTAGCAGCAGATCACGCATGTGATTGACAACAATGCCGACTTGTTTGCATGAGCAGCTTCGGACATGCAAGGTATAGATCTGGCCTTCCATTGCCACAAGTTAGCAATATGCCGAGAAGCTAAACCGATAGCTTAGAAAAAGAGGAAAATGTGGGAGGAAAGGAGAAGAGTAGTGGAGGAAGAAGTGGCAAAGCTGATAGCAACAAGATTTATTTGGGAAGTGGAATATACCATTTGGCTAGCAAACGTAGTAATGATGAAAAATCCAATGGGAAATGACGAATGTGCACCGATTACACAGACCTAAACAAGGCATGTCCAAAGGATGCCTATCCTCTCCCAAACATAGATCGACTAGTCGACGGAGCCGCTGGGCACAATTTCCTCAGTTTTTTAGACGCATACTCAGGCTAAAACCAAATTCAAATGTACCCTTTGGACGAAGACAAAACTACTTTCATAACAGACTCGGCTAACTTTTGTTACCAAGTCATGCCTTTCGAATTGAAAAATGCGGGGGCAACTTATCAAAGGCTGATTGACAAGATTTTCCGAAAGCAGTTAGACAAAAACTTGGAGGTTTATGTCGATGACATGGTAGTCAAGTCCGTCAATGTTGCTACACACACCAAAGATTTAGAAGAAATCTTTTATGAAATCAGAAAGCACAAGATGCGTTTAAACCCAGAGAAGTGTGTCTTCGGTGTACAAGGAGGAAAGTTCTTGGGATTCATGCTAACTTGCAGGGGCATTGAGGCATATCCGGACAAATGCCAGGTAGTTATAGATATGAGAAGTCCGAAAACCCCCAAAGAAGTCCAACGGCTAACATGAAGAGTCGCCTTCTTATCTCGGTTTTTGTCCAGGATAGCTGAAAAGGTCAAACCTATCATGAATTTGCTCAAGAAAGCAATTTTTTTTTTCCTAGAATCAGTAGTGTGAAGAAGCCTTCCAGAGCCTAAAGCAAACCCTCTCGGCCCCACCAATACTTACAAAACCTGATCCACATAAAGATTTGATGGTATACTTGTCGGTCTCGCAATAAACAATAAGCGCGACACTAGTACAAGAGTATGACAGTGGCCAGATCTCGGTATATTTTGTCAGTCGAGTGCTGCAGAAAGCCGAGACATGCTACCAGCTAATAGAAAAAGTCATTTTGGCACTAGTTAATGCCGCAAGATGACTAAGGAAATATTTTCAAAGTCACCGAGTGGTCGTTAAAACCAACTGCCCTGTGGCTAAAGTTCTAAAAAAGTCGGAGCTAGCAGGAAGAATGATGGCTTGGTCTATAGAACTTTCGGAGTTCGACATAATATATGAACCCAGAGGATTGATAAAGGCACAATGCTTGGTGGATTTTGTCAATGAGCTGTACCTTCCCGGGCACTTCAAAGATGAATGATAGACTCTGCATCTTAATGGTTCCTCCAATCATCAGGGGAGCGGAGCAGGTATTATCTTAGAAGGACCAAACCAATTGGTTCTCAAGAAATCATTGAGGTTTGGGTTCAAGGCTTCTAATAACCAAGCAGAGTTCGAAGCATTGATAGCAGGACTCCGACTAGCAAGAGACGTAGGAGCCCGAAAGGTTCTGTGTTTGAGTGATTCCAAAGTCGCGGCCGAACAAGTCAATGGAGCCTTCCAAGTTAAAGACCCTCAACTTTTAAAGTATTACCATACTTTCATGAAACTAAAAGAAGAATTTGATGAAGCTCAGGTGAAACACCTAGTCCGACAATACAACGACAGAGCCGACCAATTAGCCAAATTGGCTAGTAGACAAAAACCAGGACAACTGAGAACTTTTACCAACAATCACTCCCAGGCCCCAGCATCACCACTGAAGAGTGCATGCAAGTTACGATGTCAAATGAAGGATGGATGGCCGAAATTCGTCAGTTTCTGGCTCACAACGTCCTCCCGCAGGATAAGACAAAGGCTAAAAAGCTGAGACTTAGTGCTGCCAGATATACCCTATTGGCAGAAGAGTTGTATAGAAGAGGTTTCACCACTCCATTGCTAAAGTACTTAGATCATGATCAGGCTGAATACGTCATGAAGGAATTGCATGAAGGCATTTGTGGCATGTACTCAGGGGGGCGAACCATGGCCATTCGTGTCATCCGAGCAGGGTATTATTGGCCAACCTTGAAAATAGATTATGCCAAGTATGTCAAGAGATGCACCCAGTGCCAGAAACACGGGAATCTTTTCCATCAGCCAGCTGACCAGCTATGTGCCATCTCGCCCCCATGGCCATTCGTGATCTGGGGGATGGATATTCTCGAACCCTTCCCTTTGGCTAAAGGGTAATGCAAATTTTTGTTAGTTTTCATTGACTATTTCACCAAATGGATAGAACCCGAACCACTCGCAACCATATCAGCAACAAATGTGTGCAAGTTTCTCTGGAAAAACATCATCACATATTTCGGTATCCTGCATGTTGTCATAACCGACAACAGCCTCCAATTCACGAATAAGAAACTGAATGAGTTCATGGAAGGCCTCGGCATCAAGGGTCACCTCAGTCGAACACCCCCAGTCTAACGGGCAAGCAGAAGCAGCCAATAAAGTCATCTTGGGCGAACTTAAGAAAAGGTTGGGTGCGGCTCAGGGAGCATGGGCTGAAGAGTTACTTGAAGTCCTATGGGCATATCGATGCACTCCACAGTCCACAACCAAGGAAACACCCTTTAGACTGGTATGCGGAACTAACGCCATGATCCCGATAGAAGTGGGAGAACCCACCTTTCGGAGAGAAAACTTTAACAATTCAGAGAACGAAGATTCCATGCGAGTAGAGCTCGATCTCATTGAAGAAGTACGGGACCGAACACAAGTAATAGCCAAGGCATGTAAACGAAGAATGGCCAACAGGTTCAACTCAAAGTTTAAACAAAGAGAATTCAAAGAAGGAGATTTGGTTCTAAGGGTTTAGAGTGATGCAAGGAAGAATACCCGCGATGGAAAACTCGCAGCTGACTGGGATAGACCTTTCAGGATCTAGCAGAATCTCAACAATGGAGCATACAAGTTGGAAGAATTATCAGGAAAAGTGATCCCGAGAACATGGAACTTGACCCATCTTAAGCATTATTATAGTTAAGAATGTAAATAGGTGATGTACTCTTTTTCCTTCCTCGGCTTTTTATCCCTATAAGAACGTGAAAGGGTTTTTACCGAGAAGGTTTTAACGAGGCACACCTCAAAAAAATCTATCAATGAAATTCAAAACGTTTGAATCATTTTTGTCCATTTAAACTTCGCAACTATTTATTTACAAATGGTTTCCCTCTCGAGTACCCCTACTCAGCTAAGGATGCACCATTCGAATCTTCACTACAAATGGTTTCCTTCCCGAGTACCCCTACTCGACTAAGGATGCACCATTCGAATCTTCGCCACAAATGGTTTCCTTCTTGAGTACCCTTACTCGACTAAGCATGTACCATTCAAATCTTCATTACAAATTATTTCCCTCCCGAGCAATCCTACTCGGCTAAGAACATACGATTCTAATCTTCATCGCTTTAGTTAAAGAATAAAACATTTGGTCGATTATTTCCTACTCATTTGAAGATACACCGTTCAATTATTAAAAATAATAGACCATTCGGTTTAAGAAAGTATAAGTTTATCAACGATACTTAGTTATAAAATTACTATTCAGCTATAAGCTTTCGTCACACATTCACAACTTAGTTAAATGAATCTCATAATAAACCGAAACATGTCAAAGTTATATTCATTCAAAATAAAGAATTACAAAAATGTTTTAGGCACTAATGACCGACAATACATCAATTTATACTGTTGAACTTCCTGATTAACTACGTCCTCGGCATGATCCCCATTATCTTCCCCATTCCCATCAGCATCACCTTGAGTATACTTCGTCGCCCCATCCGGATTTGGCAGTTGAAGAGGATTTTCAAGGATGGCATATTCAGGGATGTCGTCAAAAGGTAATAAGCGACCTTGAAAACATCCTTCTCCATATCAAAAATGGAACAGTCGGGAATGTCGAAGAAATAAAGAGTTTGCCGAATAGCATGGTGAAAACTGGCCTCATGTTTAGCATAAATCTTATCTTGGGCAGCAGCCGTCACCTTCTCCTTCGTCACATATTCGGCATCCCTTTCCTTCTCCACCTTCGTCAGCAGCAGCTTCAACCGCTCCACTTCCTCCCCCTGCAGCTTAGCATCCTTCTCGGCTTGGATTCTCTTGTTCTTTTCTTCCTTTAATGCCGCCGACAACTGAGCCACTTTATCCTTCAACAGTGCGTTGTTGTCCGCAAGAGCAATGTTAGCTTCCAAAGCCTGTTGACTTGAAGATTGGGCATCCTTTGGTTGCCTTTTCAACTTCTTGGATTCTTGCAAGGGATTCATGAACATGTGTTGCGCAATAGCCGAGGCCCTGGCCTGAAACTCACAGTAGGCCGACTAGTTGGAGGAAGCATCGGCCTTATTAAGAATATTTTTTCCAGTTTCAGAGATGTCACTCGAACTAATCATTTTTCGAGGACAAAAGTCTTTCACAAAGAACCCCTCGGTAGTCATTGAAGGGATAATGGCCAAGGATTCAGAACCTGAGAAGTTAAGAGTTTTCTGCTTCAGCTTCTTAGAATGGTCCTCTTCAGGAGAATTGTTTTGGCTTTGGTGACGTTTTTTATGTTGTTTATCACGACTCCTCTTATCCGAAGCCGGAGGGGGCACAACATCTTGAGGAGGATCACTCGGCCCAGGTTGCTTCACCACAGGTGAAAGAGCACTACAACATTTTTTTATTTTAGGCCACGCTAAACATATCCACAGCTATAAAATTGTTGCCTAAACATGGAATATGCAACCATTTTGTAGACGTTGCCAATAATATACATGAGGCAACGCGCGATAAAGTGTTGATTGAATAGACCGTGGTTTATAAATCGTTGATGGGTTAGACCAAATGTTTCCAAGTGTTGCCTTTAATAGTCTAATAAACAACATTTAAAAAAGTGTGGGCTAAAGTAATAAAAATGAATCAATCCCGTGGAAACCAAAAAAAGGGAGGGATGCAAAAATTGAATTAAACCTTCTAAAACCTTCGTTGCCTCATTGCAATAACAAAAAAAAAGGTGAGTGAATTAAACTCACTAAACACCTCATTGCCTCAGGGAAAGGAGAGTAAAAGTTGATTTTGTTCTCAAAATGAATAAGGTTAAGGTTTAGTCTTTTCTCTTCCTAAGTTGATTCTATTCATCTACCATTGCCTCACCGTTGATTCTTCCTAAGTATTTTTGCTTCCATTCCCAACCCTTTGCCAAGCAACTATATTTTCCCCTCCCGCCATTGGGCCATCAATGATAGAAGGAGCAATCTTGTACTCACCATTATCGCCCAAGCTTGTGCTTGTTCCAGGTACCCACTATTGATTTTTTGTTCATTTTTCTTCATCCATTTGCAATATTCTCTGGTATCAATGCCTCCTCATTCAAATGTTCCTTTGTTGATTTTATGATTTGCACCTTTGCACTTAGAGAGATTTTCGTTGAGTATCATTGAGGTAGAAAGGGAGAAAGAGATCGGGAAAGAGTGCAGAGAGGGGCTGAAACGTTTCTGGAGAGAAGACTGTGAGGAGGAGCGACGAGGGACTATAATGAGGTGGGGGTGTGCTACCGAAGCATGACCTCGCTATTACTGTGGCGACACCATTATTTCTCCTTTCCCCCTTGTAATCTTTGTTTTATCCTCTTCTTTTGGTTTGCTTTCTCTTTTTCCATTTTTTTCTCTACTTATTTGTTTATCAGTCTGTTTTTTTTTTTTTTGCAGGTTCTTTTATTCACTCTGTTTTGGTTCTGATTTGTAAGTGGTGATTTTGGCTTATCACATTTGAACATTGCCAAATGTCCTAAATCTGGACCAAGGCCAAGGCAAGTGTCTTTGTTTCTCTTTGTGTGTATATTATGTCTAAGTTATTATTAATAACTCTGTTAATAACACTCATGCATTGCTAGTTGCTTAGTGGCTATATTTGATAAGATCAAGCAGTTAAGCTGTAAGGGATATTTAAGTTGTTGAATTTGTTACAAAGAGAGGGAGAGAATTGGCTGAGATTGATATAAGTGATATGCACCACTGCTTAATCTTTCTCTCTTAATGTTTTTGATTTATTTTTGGTGCCATACATTTATGTTCTTCTTTGCTTGTCTAATTTTTGTATTTATGAATGAGTAATGTATAATTTTATTTGATCATTTTATGACACTTTGCCATGATCAGGTGTTGTCGAGCATACAGCAGAAGCTTGACAGTCTTTGCGAGCTTATTGAGGTTGGATCCATATTGGGCTTATTATAATTGACTTTCATCAAATGTGTAGACAATTCTTTCTTCTCAGTGATCAAAGAGAGGACATTTTTAGAGAATGTTTGATCATTTTCTATTAGAATTTTTTTAATTATATGAAATTATTTCTTTAATAATAACTATAATAAGATTAATTATTGATAGTCAAGAATTAATTAAAATGCCATTTAAACATTTAAAGAATCAACTTCTTTAGACTAACGAAGTATTTTTCTTAACTTTTATTAAGTGCATGTTAGTTTAGTATTCATTTATACACATATATATTTGACATATTTATGAATAAAAGCTAACATGATCTATTTTTAGATTATAATAAATATTCATTCTAAAAAAAAGTCTAAAATATGAATTCAGCTCATTTGACTTATAATAGACTTCTCAGTTCTGTTTTGATTTACTTCCCTTATCTCTGCGCAAACATGTTGCCCCTCTTTTAATTGTAGTGTTGTTAACTAAGGAAGACTAGTTCTGGTGTTTGCTCTTGTTTATTCCAAACGCATGATTTTTTTTTTCTTTTTCAAAGACCAAAAAGTTAGCATTCAAGCTTGTCCAAGGGGAACACATGAAGGCCTAAAAGACAAGGAGGACTAATATATATTACGTCCAAAAGCCCATAGATTAGTTAGTAATAATATGCTTTGGTATAAAACCATAGGAAAAGAAGGAAAGAGTTGGAGAGAATGCCTTATACTTTGATCATGAGCTTTTCTGCATAAATTGGAAAGAGACCTTGGTTGGCTGGCCTGCTCAAAGAAATCAACGTGGTAGAATTTTTTATTTGGCTATATTGAAAAAAGTTGGCCGATATCATATTTCAAACCAGATTGTTAGGTGGTCTATCATATTATCATATTTCAAACCAGATTGTTTGGTGGTCTATCATATTAGATATTAGTTTTAACTCTCTATTTATCTCTCTACACCTTCAAAAGTTCTTGTTGCTCATCAAGGGGTGCTAGGCTGCGTTAGATGATTTGAAAAGAGTGGGTCAAATAAATAGAAGTTCCCCTGTTTTGATCTGTTCACAGGTACTTCTCCTGATAAAAGGCCACAAAAAGATAAAAAGATAATAACATGAACATGTTTCACTTCAGTGTTTTTTATTTTATCTAAGAATCATAATCCAATAGTATGATGATTTCCATATATAAACTTATTTTATCACGTGAAAATTAATTTTATAATGTTATCTTTGTAGAATTGATCTTCATACTCATTTAAAGGTTAATCTCCATTGCAACTTGACCACTAGGTTATTTAAAAATTTGGTCCTAAATTACCTCAAAAGTTATATTGTTGCATCACAGTTCTTCACATTCCATGAAAAAATAGTCTCAATTTCATTTTCATCTGACATTAAATTATGTTGTGGTAATTATATCAAACATGTTTAACTCCATTTGGCTTATTTAAGTATTCTTAATTGTATGCAGTTATCAAAGGTGTTTCAGCATCATCAATCAGTGTTGGCATTGCTTCTAGGTTAGAAGACAAAAACTCTCCATAATTGCATGCAATCTTTTTTTTTCATAGTGGATACACACTACCCTGTTTCTCTTTGATCACTTCTTTATTTTCATTTCCAATTACAATTTTATTTGTCATTTTTTCCCTTTCTTTTTAATGCTTTTTTTTCCCTCTTTAGTCTTTGTTACCAGTTTTTCAGTTTTATACCATTCTTGTAGAATGCCTTTGCATTACTGGATTATGAATTTACTTGGCTTGATTTAAAAAATCAAGATTGTTAAGTTTCAAGTATATGAATTGTTCAATAATCTTTCCTTCAATTATATTAATTTTCCATAAAATTTAATAGGAAAGTAAAATATATTTAATGATGTTTAGTGATTAATACCATTAAGAGTATGTTAATTATGTTTGTTTTATACCAATTGGTGATCATGAGTGTTGTTTTGTATTCCACTTCTAATAATTCCTTTTGTATAAACACTATAATTGTTCACTTATATAATTTGTCTATAAAATTTGTTAAGAGAGAAAAATGATTGTTTATCATGTTTTCTTTTTTTTGCAGGTTGGATGTGAAGAAAATTATCCTCTTGAATGATGTTAAGGAGATACAATGAAGACACTTTCTTTAATGTTTTGTTAATTTTGAGTTAATTTGTAGTATTGCAGTATTTTAATTTATAAAGTTGTTTTACGCTTGTACATTGAGACCTTATAGGCCAATTATTTTGATTGTATAGATTAAACATTGAGTGCAATTTTATATATATTATAAGTGTTATAATTTAAGGTTAAATTTTTTTTATTTAACAATACAACTAATTTTTTTTATTAATGGTGTAATTGTTTTAAATGGTAATTTCTTATCCTATCTGTCTATATTTAAAATAATGTTGCTTAAAATAAATGACAACACATGAGTAATTGTCTGGACTAAATGAATAGGCAACACTTAAACAATTATTTCTTAAACCTTAATAAAGTGTTGGCTATGATATTTGTCCACGTTTTAAAAAGTATTGTCTAAGGTTAATGACATCATGTGTAACTGTAGCCTAAATCTATAGGCAACATTTATTAAACCGTTGTCTAAACTTGACAAATAAAACCGTTGCCTGAAAGTAGTCCAGAAAAGTGTTGCCTATTCTCACATATGAGGCAACGATTTTTAAATTTTCATGGGTATAGTGAAAAAGCCGTGGCCTATAAGAATAAGCAACACTCACCTAGACCACGCCTGAAAAATCGTTGCCTAAGGTTTAGGCCACAATTTTTTCGTTTTAGGCCACAGTTTTTTGCTGTTGCGTAAAGTCATTTTTGTTGTAGTGGAGGGGCAATCCCCGAAGCGGCACCGACAACATTCCCCCTATTCTTCCAGGCATGCCGAAAAGACAACACATCACCACCTGCCTCAGCCATGATACCTACATACACCAAAAGACACTCAGTTAACAATAAAAGGATGCAAACACAACTAAAACACGAAAACTGAAATCTTACCACACATATCTACAAAAGTATTTGGCGATTTAAACAAGGCAACAAGTCCCCTAGTCGGGAGCTTCCTAAGGAGGGACTCAAGGAAAACAAGATCCTCACGCTCTTGCTCGGTCATCATTGACTTAGGAAAATTGTCTTAACGACGAGGAGTCTTCTTCCAATAAAATGGAAACAAAGCCTTTTTATTGTTATCATAAAAATGATTGGCTAAAAACTTTGAAATATCCGGTTTTGAAGTTTTTATAAGAAGAAGTAAAAGACTGGAATAAGGGTCTTTTCGGTTTCCTAATTAAAGAAAGCCACAATCCATTTCTAGGTCAAGTACAAAAATAATACAAAAACACACTTACAGACGGTACGACAAAATTGAATATACATAAGGCCCGAAAATGCCTAGATCGCTGCCCAGCCATTCGGGTGTAATTGAGATGGCGCAACATTGAGAACTCGGAGCACCCCCATTGTGAAATCATCAAAAGGGAGTGTCACGTGAAGATCGCGGAACACACAATCGTACATATAGAAAAAATCCCTCTTAGACTCTCTTTTTCCAAAAAAGATGAATTATGGATCAGGATCTCTCCGGCAATGTTGGAGAGCTATCTGACAATACTCATCCTCATCTATGGTACATATGGTAGCATAGTCTATAAGATTTGACACACTAGCATTATCATCGTAACAAGAATAAAAGGACCCGACTTCCCTGTCTACCCATGTATATCCCAGAAGAGTTATCAATGGATATTTTCTCTTCTCCCTCAGAACCTTAGGGCTACACGTAAGGGCTCTTTTCGGCACACGAGTATCGGAACCCTTACCAACTGAAAGGGGGACTGCGTTCTTGCCTACTTCCTCTCGATTCGAAGTAGAAGATAAAGACTTCTCCCTAGAGGTACTAGACTCCTCGGTCGATGATGATGGTGACCGAACATTAAGGACCTCAACCTCCCTTGACGGCCTAGCACTAGACAAACTCATGGTTAAGAGAAAGAGAGACCGACAACTCGTACCTGGTTAACGTCACAAAAAATTATACACGAGTATTCTGCCGAGAGCTAAATTTTTTCAGTTGATAATTCAAAACAAGAGTGAGACAACAACTCCTCAGCACCATATTTATAGAGGCCAGGCCCATGGCGGCCCAAGCGTTCTAAAACCCTCAACCGTTAGATCAACCATGATCTAATGGTTCATAATGAAAGAGACGCTTCAATCCCAACGTTTCCAATGACTTTTTACGTCATAATGGCAGGAAGAGGAAAAGACACCATCATTAATCACTCACCTCAAATAAGTCCAAACGTACATAAACCTCTTCGTCACGCAACCGTTCCTCGAGGTTGGGGGCATGTATACCGGATAGGTATTCGACAAAGTAAATGACCGAACACCCCTTCGACCATTCGGCATAATGTGAGGGTACATATCCCAATAATAATCCGACAACCGAACACTAGGGAGGGTATTCGGATGGCAAGCAGCCGGATACTCGCTATAATGATCGATTACTATATCAACAAGATAGCCGAACATCGAGAGGTGTTGAAACACTAAGACAATCTAATAACTTATGTGAAATACCAAGAATAGATCCGACATGTTAATTAAAACAATAAAAGACAATTAACAACCCTAATTAGTATAATTATGGTCTACTAAGGAAATAACCAAATAAGAAAAGCTCACAGGTCCAAGGGCCCAATAAGATAAAGTATAAAAAGGGATACGATCCTCGAGATACGGTATTCACTATTACGCATTTATTACTATCCTTAAATACTCTGGCCGAGAGCTGACTTAAGCTTTTGAGTACCTTTTGTAGGTACCCTTTTACCCTCGAACAGGAACATTTTTGTTTTAGTCTCTGCTATCAAGTAACAATGTTATTAAGGACCAAAAAGAAAAAAATACAAGGACTAAAAAAAAAAGAATTTAAAGGACTAAAACAAGATTAAAATTCTGTTAAAAAAAACAAAAATAAAAATATTTTATAGGGCCAAATTATTATTTAAGCTTATATTTTTTTTCCCCACACTTTCTCTACCCAATTTCGTTCCTCTTCTTTCTCCAATTGAAACTATGTAGGATCGATCCCCTGATGTTGATTAGGAATCTAATTTGGTTTTAGTTCACACATAAACGACCCATCGATCGGGGTAGCAATATGAAATGGTGTGCAATGGTCTACATAGAACAAAGAATTCCCACCCTTAATTTTCGCTGAACAAACAATTGTCAATGAAACATAGTGCTACGTAGTAGACTAGAATGGACGTGTTTTTGGGATGCTTAACTTGCAATGACATTTATTTTGGGATGCTTGACTTGTAATGACTTTCACAGGTAACACTTACGCAACTTTATACAATTTTTTTTTTCAAAGTGATAATATCGAAGACTAAAATATTACTTTTTTAAAGACAGAAATATTACTTTTGTGGATCATTCTCTAAATAACACTTTTCAAAAAATTAAATAACATTTTGTTTTATAAATGTTAAAGAGAGGTTAGTGATTAGTATAAATTTACAAACAAATTTCAAATTTCAAGATTATATTTGACTTCTTCAAACTCCACCAGTCCAAACTGCACTAGTCTCCGAAGGCTCTTAAATCAATGTTATTTTCACATAATGTTTAATGAAATATTGAATATTTAGAATCAAATTCTTAAATCTGATTGGAAGCCTCCACATGATTAATTATTTTATGAATTGAAGGTTGATAATTGAAACACTAGTTTAATTTTGGCTTTAAAAATGTTTCAATGTGATCATTTCCACCGGAATTTGACTTTAAAAATTCTTAATTTGGCTTTAATATGGTATTGTCAGTCTCAATTGGAATGAAATGAGCACGTTTTGACATTTTAAAAAAAATAAAGGATTAAATTAAGACATTTTTAAAAATAAAGAACTTGATTAGAACTTTCAGAAATAAAAAATCTAATTGAACATTTTAAATAAATAAAATGATCAAATTGATAATTAAGCTCCTTAATTTTCTTGTTTTCCTGCATTTATTAACGACAATTAAAATAAATAAAGGACTAATTTTTTTTTTATCGATAATTATCAATTTAATAAAAACAAGATATCACAGATATTGACTACGTACTGTGTCAAGTGTCAACTAAATACTATTGATTTGTCAGACGCATGCAACATAAGTAACGCTAAGTGCCAAGTGCCCCCACGTGAGAACTTTGTGGAAGTTTAACTAATTTTGTATGAGAATATGCTACGTGTAATAATGTTACTTTAGAAGCAAACTCTATATAGTATAGGTATAGATTTGCTTAATGCGCGCGGCAGTTTATATCAATTATAAGATCAAATTTCATTATAATCCTTCCCAAATAATTGTAATGTAATGTTTTCTGTCAAAATAATAATAATAATAATAATAATAATAATAATTGTAATGTTTGAGTGTTACAGGAACAAATTTCATCATCTTTCCGTAGATGTATTGTTTGAGTTGGCAGTGTATCTTTAGGTGACATTTATTAATTAAAATAAAAAATCCAGATTAATTAACCTTTTTTTTTTTTTGACAAAGTTATTGTTGGGAAATAATAACTGGCTTTGTTAATAATTTATCTTTGCTAGAAATCTAACTGGTTTCTTCTCTAAGTTTTTTTCTATTCTCAATACTCAAACTTGAAACTTAATTTGCTTAAGGAATCCAAATCCAATTCCACTCTAACCAACAATCTGGATTAATAACTTGAGACAATAAAAGGAACTAAAATGTTATATTTTTTGAATTACTTGTTAATACATAATTAATTTTTTTATGAAGTTGATACATAATTAATAATATAAGAGAATTACTTGAAAAATAAAATAAAGTAAAACTCTAAAATTAAATAAATGTACATTTCTTTAATCTTCATTAAAGATATTCTTTTTTAGGGTTAATTATATTTTTAGTTTCTAAATTTTTTCAAAATTATGTTTATAGTCCCTGAATAAAAGTTTGAGCACTTAATTTTTTTCCATTAAGGTTTTAGTTCTTGTCGTCTATTTGTGCCATTAAATAATATCGTGACATTAATTTTATTATTATTTTATTATTTTTTTTGTGATTAAAAATCACAAAAAAATACTTGGTGAAGCTTTTAAAAAGGTATTAAGCAATTTCTAACCGTTCAAAATCGCTAAAAATTATTTCTCTCTTGGTTCTAAATAATCTCACGATCCCCAAGCAATGTGCAGTTTCTCGATACAGTAAAGCACAATAATTAAAAGGTGAAGAAATAGAAAAGTGAAGAATCCACTACAAAATTATTTCCTACATGGACTAAAACTTTAACGAAGAAAAAAAAAGTTAAAGGACCTTGAAGGATTAAAACTAAAAACATAATTAACTTTTTTTTTATTTTTTTTATCAACACTTCCTCTATCAAAATTCATTCCTCTACTTTTATGCACATTTCTTTAGTCTCAAAAGAAAAACAAAATTCATTCCTCTACTTTCTCCAATTCAAACTAAATATGTAGGACCAATTCCATGATGTGACTAGGAATCTAATTTGCTTTTAGTCCACATAAACGAACCATGGTACATGTAGCAATATCAACTTGTTCACACACAGAACAAGGAATTCTCATCCTTATTGCCGAAGAAATTAGACAATTGCCTATGAAATATAGTAGTAGACTAGCATTGGCGTTTGTTTTGGGATGTTTGACTTGCAAGAACCTCTTTTAGGATGCTTGACTTGACTTGTGATGGCTTGTTGGCAACACTTAGGGTGTAAATGAGTTGACACAAATTGAACACCTAACCTGTATCTTTGACTTGTAAAAATGAATTGTTTAAGTGGTTTATTTATTTAGATGAGTTTAAATAAAAGTTTAAGTTTTAATTTAGTTTGTTTAGATAATTTATAAATTAATTATTTTTCCTTTATGAAAGCTTTTCTTAAATTATTTCTTAACTTATTTACTATTTAATAAATATTTTAATACTAGATATGATAATATATTAATATATAAATAGATATGTGTTCAATTTGTGGAATGTGAAATTTAAAAATTTGAAACTATGACATTTTCATAATCCACTAAATAAAAAATTCACAACTTTTTGACTACTATAAAAAAAAAAAGAAATTTCAAAATTTATTTTAATGCTCTCAACAAAATTTTACATATTTCCACAATGAATATATAAATAAGAAAGATTAGCAAATTCCTCACCATCAAATTAAATAAATGAGTTATTCATGAGCTGTTAATGTCGAGTTTAATTGTAAAGTTTAGACTTGACTTATTCAAATAATTGAGTCAAATCTTAATCTTAAGTATGTTTATTTTAATTAAACAAATGAACTTGATGGAGCATTAATAAATTGAGCTCAAATAGTTTGTGAATATAGCTCATCTTATTTACATTCCTATCCATACCCATAGATAGTTACAGGTAAAACTTGTTATGGATTAGGAGGCATTTGGGAGGAAAATTCTTAATTTCCCATATATATAATGCAAGGAATGTTAGTTTTTTATGTTTGATATGTAATTTTTTTTTTAAAAATCTTAGAGAACAATGATTCTTGAAAATGCTTTTGACCTATGAAAATATTGTTCTCATAGGAGAGGTGGGAGTCAAACTTTTGGGAGGAAAGTTTAAATAATATGAAGGGACCATATTGCCCTTATTAGCTCACCCAATACACTTATATAAAGTTTAGAAATGTTTTCTTATTAAATATAAGAAATGATTAAATTTAATAACAAAAATACTAATAAATATGCTTAGCATATTTATTATAATTTTAAAAATATAACAAGAATTGATTTAGAAAAACTATATATTTTAGTAAAAACAGTAAAAAATCAAAAGTAAAGTGAATGGAAAATTTTGTGATGTTAAAAACTAACTAAAATGTATTTAGTAATAACATCCGGCATATTTTATAACTTTAAAATTTATAAAAAAAAATATATTTTTACAACAAAACTTACCTAAACATGTAATTTGATTAAATTAGTATTTAAAATTTATATTATTTTTTGTACAAGAAAATGTTATAATAAATTATTTATAAATGTGTTTATCTATAAACTTTATTAAATATCATCTATATAATCATTCAGACAAAACTAGTAATAATAAAATTTAAATAATTTAGATAAAAATTGCTAAATAATTTACATAAGAAATGAAAATAAAATTTATATAAATTTAATCATTCTTAAGTTTAATTTTTATAAAACAATTCAATTATTATCTTATTAAAATTAAACATTTTCTCAAAAATATGTTGTTAGTGATAACCATTTTGAATTCACTGATCTCTATTTGGTTATTGCAAAAACATATTTTTTGGAGAATATATGGAGTCATGGCAACTTGATAATCCCTATATGGATTCACTTATGATAAATAAAATATATTGAAAAACTTTAATGAAGTTTTTTCTATAAAAAAAGAGTATATTTTGGGAAAGAAATACTTACTTATCCAAAGAAATTTTATTGGAACCAAATACAAGAATCTCTGGTTATTAGGAAACATGTGTAAACATTCTAAACATTCCTTGGAATGTTTATAGTTTTTATTTTATTTTATTTTATTTGTTTCTCATAGATATTTTTCTTTAGAGGCAATTCTATTCAAAGTATGGTTAGGCACTAAATGAGGACACCTCTCTCAATAGTAATTCAAATTTTGGTTTGTCAAGTTGTGAGGGCTAGTCCTTCCAATAGACATACCCAACCCTTGTTAGTAGTATAATGCTTATAACTAAACAAACATATTTTAGTCATTAATTACTAGGGATAATGATTCCTAGCTAGTACCCATTATTCACAAAAATCACAATTCCTAAGATTCATGATCATGAGGAATCACAATTCTCAAGTATTTTGTGTGTGTGTGTACAATGGTCGCATTGACGCCCAAACCTCTAACTTAATACATACTACACTCTAACCCCTAGCACTGGGTTGACCCTAGTGGGTATGACTCTCAAGTATAAAATAAACATTCCTTTTACCAAACGTTTGCTAAAAGAAAAAAGACAATAAATATTGAGTTTCTTTAACTTCAATTGCACTTTTAGGATCTCTTTATTTGTAAGGACAAAACCTAGATGTAATTTCATTGGAGTTTATGTTGTCGATTTCCGATTAAAATTAGAATTTCGCCTTGATAATCAATGTAAAAAAGGTTTACATTAAAGGTCAATATATATTATTAAGATAAAACTCCAATTATGATTGAAAAAAAAACACTAAAAGCACACATGAAATTGTATCTAAGTTTTGTACTATTTAAAATTATTTGCATTAATTTGGTCCTTCAAGTTTTTCATTGAGATAAAATTAAATATCTTGATTTATAAAATTAAGCAAATTTAATTCTTGTGTCGATTTTCAACTACATATATAAAACCCTCAAATTATCATTTCTTACTCAAAATCTTTACAAATTAAATCAAGTAAACTATTTTAAACCTTTTACTCAAAACTCACGAACCAACATATCAATTTTTACATGTGTAGAAATTAAACTCTAATCAATAGATACTCTAATGCTATTTAACAACTAGAAAGGGAAAAGAAATAAGAGAGGAAGTACATGTATGATAAATATTATTATGTAATGAGAAGAGAGCTGACAGATAGAGACACATTATGCATGAGTGTTAATGGAAAATTCTTTTTGGTAACCATGTTATTAATATAAAGTATTCGTCGACTTTGCCGATAACTAAGTTCCGACGAAAATCTGACTGATAATCTTTAATGGGGTTTTCCATCCCAATCACATTTTTTCATTATCAAAATTCGAATCCAAGACCCAATTTTACTTAGACGAACACATTGTCTATATTAAAGATACACAATATTTACTTAATTTATAAGAATTAATATCTACTTTATAGTTGATGGCATATGATATTTATTTTATTTACTAATTTACACAATTTGTAAATTTTTTTTTTATGCATACAATTTGTAAATTTATATGTATTACAAAATTAAATTTTATCATATTTTTCCTTAAATATAATGTTTATGTGTCGAGAGGTGACATTATTTATTAATTAAAATACGAAGGATTTTCAGATCAATTAACTTGAGACAATATAAATAAATAAAATTAACTAAATGTTATATTTTTATTTACTTGTTAATATATAATTAAATAATAATACAAGAGAAATACAAGAAAAACAAAATCAAAATTGAACTCTAAATCAAATGTATGTGCATTAACTACTTTAATCTTCGTTAGGAGACTTTTTTTTATCCACACTTCATGCATCCAATTCCACTCACTTTTTCCAATTCAAACTATGTGGGACCATAGGTGAGTTGAATCCAACTTGCTTTTAGTCCACAGAAGCGACCCATCGGTTCAGAAATATCAACAGTGGTCCACATAGAATTATGTTACTTTTTTCTTTTTTTCTGACGAAGACAGAAATGTTTCTTTCCCAGATCATTCTCCAGAGACCTTTTTATAATATTACCATTTTATTTTATAATTGCTAAAGGGAGGTTAATAGTTACTAAATTTTTTTCAAATTTCAGGATTAAATTTGATTTCTTCAAATTAACAGCAGTAGTCATTCTTCATTACATATATAACTATGTAACCAAAAAAATTACATATATAACTAAATATATCTTTACCGTAATATACCTGAGTTAAATTTTTTATTCCTAAATTAAAAATATCCCATTATTTTTATATAAATTAAGATATAATTCGTTCTTGATTTATTATCTATTATATTATAAAAATCATCGTGGCCTTGGGGTGTTGCAGGAGGTTTTAGAAATAAGCCTAAAAACCTAAACACAAAACGGTGTCGTTACATGGTTGCCAACCCATATCTAATTCTTTTTTTTTCATTATTTTGGTGGTTTTAAAACTGCCAGAAATTGTAATTTAATTTTCTAAATGAATACTAGCAGTTTTTAAGCTGCTAGAAATTGTATTTTAGAATTTTTAACTGACATGTCATCACTTAACTGACAACAGGGACCCAAAGGAAAACTTTTAATATACCAGGGACTCAAAACAACAGAAAAAATTAATAGGAACCCAAAACAAAATTCGCTAATTTATCAGGGACCTAAAAGATATTTAAACCATTATTTTAAGATCAATTGTCCTACATCAGAATGAGGTTGATAGTTGGAAGGAAGATGATTTTGGGATTTTCTCAGTTAAATCTACCTATATCCTTTTGCAAAAATGCCATTGCACATTCTTTACATCAGTTCCTAGATATTGATGTAAAATGACATTGTAGTATGTATATTTTCTACTAGTGTTAAAATCCATATCTATGATGGTTTTTAATTGATTGATAATGTAAATTTTTTTACATTGGCAATGTAAAAAAATTAAGCTCATACTTTATAATTAAAGGCATACAATATTTATTGAGTTTAATGGGTACATATTGTCGTGTAAAAGTTTTTGCATGGTCAACCAATTAGAAATCATGTTTAATTTAATATGACTTTTAAGGTAGTTATTATCAAAGTCAAAAAATTTGCCATACATGATGATTTGTGATTGAATGATAGTGTAAAAACACTTCACATTGTCATTGCATATTCTATTTTCTCATTTTATTTTATTTACTAATTTACACAATGCATGGATTCATGTATCTATTACAAGATTAAATTTTCTCATCATCCTTAGATGTAATGCTTATTTGTTATCAATATATCTTTAGGTGATATTTATTAATTAAAATATGAAAAAATTGGTTATGCACTAATAGTATAAAATTAATAATTTTACACTATCATCTAATCACAACCAATATACATGGTAAGTTTGTCAGTATAAAATTACTTTGCACTGTCTTTTTTTTTTTGCTGACCATGATATTGGTACGGATTATTCATCGCCGAAAGCAATGAGTAAACTCCATCGGGGACCGTGAGTGTACACCAAGGTGGATATTCCCCTCCCAATATGATTTATTCCATAATTACTTTGCACTGTCAGTGCATAGTCATTATACTCTTAAAATATAAAGAAATTTTTAGAACAATAAACTTGAAACAATGTAAGTAAATAAAGATAACTAAAATGTTGCTATATTTTAATTACTTTTTAATATATAATTAATTAATAATGTAAGAAAATTACATGAAAAATAAAATCAAAATTAAACTCTAAAATGCAAGAAATATGTGTATTTCTTTAAGGCTTAAATAACAATTTGGCTCTTATAAAATATCATATGTTTTTATTTTAGTTCTTTAAAGCTTTTTTTGTTTTTTGTTTTAGTCCCTATAATATTTTTGTTTTTTTTTTTTTAATTCTTGCTATCAAGTAACAACGTTGAGAACCAAAATAAAAAAATAAAAATTACAAGGACTAAAACTATAAAAATAATAATTTAAAAGATTAAAACGAAAATTAAAATATTTTATAGGGCCAAATTGTTATTTAAGCTTTTCTTTAATCTTGATTAAAGATATTTTTTTTCCACACTTTCTCTACCCAATTTCATTCCTCTTCTTTCTCCAATTGAAACTATGTAGGATCGATCCCCTGATGTATAAGATTAGGAATCTAATTTGGTTTTAGTTCACACATGAACGACCCATCAATCGGGGTAGCAATATGAACTAGTGTGCAGTGGTCTACATAGAACAAGGAATTCTCACCTTTAATTTTCGCCGAAGAAACAATTGCCAACGAAATATAGTACGTACTAGACTAGAATTGACGTTTTTTTGGGATGCTTAATTAACTTGCAATTGCATTTTTTTTTTTTTTTTGGATGCTTGACTTGCAATGACTTTCACAGGTAACACTTATTCAACTTTATACAAAATTCTTTTCAAAGTGATAATATAGAAGACTAAAATATTACTTTTTTGAAGACAGAAATATTACTTTTGTGGACCATTCTCTAAATAACACTTTTCAAAATATTAAATAACATTTTGTTTTATAAATTTTTTTTAAA
This sequence comes from Pueraria montana var. lobata, assembly GCA_026413185.1. NCBI lineage: Eukaryota > Viridiplantae > Streptophyta > Magnoliopsida > Fabales > Fabaceae > Pueraria > Pueraria montana. The sequence continues at coordinate 63,235,677 of CM048650.1, read as the reverse complement.
GGCTAAAAAGAAACTTTTATAAAAGACACTTAGTTTATGCATAAGAGGTGCTTTTGTTTTATAAATGTTAAAGAGAGGTTAGTGATTAATTAGTAAAAATTTACAAATTTCAAGATTATATTTGACTTCTTCAAACTCCACTAGTCCAAATTGCACTAGTCTCCGAAGGCTCTTAAATCAATGTTATTTTCATATACTAATGTTTAATAAAATATTGAATATTTAGAATCAAATTCTTAAATTTGATTGGAAACCTCCACATGATTAATTTATTTTATGAATTGAAGGTTGATAATTGAAACACTCGTATAATTTTCTTGTTTTGCTGCATTTATTAACGACAATTAAAATAAATAAGGGACTAATTTTTTTTTATTGATAATTATCAATTTAATAAAAACAAGTTATCACTTATCACAGCTATTGAATACGCACTGTGTCAGCTAAATACTACTCCATGCAACATAAGTAACGCTAAGTGCCAAGAGCCCCCACGTGAGAATTTTGTGGAAGTTTAATTTTGTATGAGAATATGCTACGTGTAACAGGTTACTTTAGAAGCAAACTCTATATAGTATAGATATAGATTTGCACAATGCGGCAGTTTATATCAATTATAAGATCAAATTTCATTATAATCCTTCCCAAATAATTGTAATTTTTGAGTGTTATACAGGAACAAATTTCATCATCTTTCCGTAAATGTATTGTTTGAGTTGGCAGTGTATATTTAGGTGACATTTATTAATTAAAATAAAAAATCCAGATCAATTAACTTCTTTTTTTTTTTTGTCACAAAGTTATCGTTGGAAAATATTAACTGGCTTTGTCAATAACTTATCTTTGCTAGAAATCTGACTGATTACCTTTAGTAGGGTTTCTTCTCTCAATTTTTTTCTATTCTCAATACTCAAACTTGAAACTTAATTTGCTTAAGGAATCTAAATCCAATTCCACTCGAACCAACAATCTAGATTAATTAACTTGAGACAATATAAATAAATATAAATTGAACTAAAATGTTATATTTTTTGAATTACTTGTTAATACATAATTAATTTTTTTATGAAGTTGATACATAATTAATAATATAAGAGAATTACTTGAAAAATAAAATAAAGTAAAACTCTAAAATTAAATAAATGTACATTTCTTTAATCTTCATTAAAGATATTCTTTTTTAGGGTTAATTATATTTTTAGTTCCCAAACTTTTTCAAAATTATGTTTATAATCCTGAATAAAAATTTGAGCATTTAACTTTTTTCATTAAGGTTTTAGTTCTTGTCATCTATTTGTGCCATTAAATGATGTTGTGACATTAATTTTATTATTATTTTATTACTTTTTGTGATGGTTAAAAACCACCAAAAAATACTTGGTGAAGCTTTTAAAAAGGTATTAAGCAATTTCTAACCGTTCAAAATCACTAAAAATTACTTCTCTCTCTTGGTTCTAAATAATCTCACGATCCCCAAGCAATAATGTGCAGTTTCTCGATACAGTAAAGAAAAATAATTAAAAGGTGAAGAAATGGAAAGGTGAAGAATCCACTACAAAATTATTTCCTACATGGACTAAAACTTTAACGAAAAAAGAAGAAGTTAAAGGGCCTTGAAGGATTAAAACTAAAAACATAATTAACTTTTTGTTTTTTATCAACACTTCCTCTATCAAAATTCATTCCTCTACTTTTATGCACATTTCTTTAGTCTTAAAAGAAAAACAAAATTCATTCCTCTACTTTCTCCAATTCAAACTAAATATGTAGGACCAATTCCATGACGTGACTAGGAATCTAATTTGCTTTTAGTCCACATAAACGAAACATGGTACATGTAGCAATATCAACTTGTTCAGTGGTTCACACACAGAACAAGGAATTCTCACCCTTATTGCCGAAGAAATTAGACAATTGCCTATGAAATATAGTAGTAGACTAGCATTGGCGTTTGTTTTGGGATGTTTGACTTGCAAGAACCTCTTTTAGGATGCTTGACTTGACTTGTGATGGCTTGTTGGCAACACTTAGGGTGTAAATGAGTTGGCACAAATTGAACACCTAACCTGTATGTTTGACTTGTAAAAAAAAAAAAGAATTGTTTAAGTGGTTTATTTATTTAGATGAGTTTAAATAAAAGTTTAAGTTTTAATTTAGTTTGTTTAGATCATTTATAAATTAATTATTTTTTCCTTTATGAAAGCTTTTCTTAAATTATTTCTTAACTTATTTACTATTTAATAAATATTTTAATACTAGATATGATAATATATAAATAGATATGTGTTCAATTTGTGGAATGTGAAATTTAAAAATTTGAAACTATGACATTTTCATAATCCACTAAATAAAAAATTCACAACTTTTTGACTACTATATATATAAAAAAAAATTCAAAATTAATTTTAATGCTCTCAACAAAAGTTTACATATTTCCACGACGAATATATAAATAAGATTAGCAAATTCCTCATCATCAAATTAAATAAATGAGTTATTCATGGGCTGTTAATGTTGAGTTTAATTGTAAAGTTTAGACTTGACTTATTCAAATAATTGAGTCAAATCTTAATCTTAAGTATGTTCATTTTAATTAAACAAATGAACTTGATGGAGCATTAATAAATTGAGCTCAAATAGTTTGTGAATATAGCTCATCTTATTTACATTCCTATCCATACCCATAGATAGTTACAGGTAAAACTTGTGTATGGATTAGGAGGCATTTGGTAGGAAAATTCTTAATTTCCCATATATATAATGTAAGGAATGTTAGTTTTCTATGTTTGATATGTAATTTTTTTCTTAAAAAAAATCTTAGAGAACATTGATTCTTGAAAATGCTTTTGACCTATGAAAAAATTGTTCTCATAGGAGAGGTGGGAGTCCAACTTTTCTGAGTTGGGAGGAAAGTTTAAATAATATGAAGGGACCATATTGCCCTTATTAGCTCACCCAATACACTTATATAAAGTTTAGAAATATTTTCTTATTAAATATAAGAAATGATTAAATTTAATAATAAAAATACTAATAAGTATGCTTAGCATATTTATTATAATTTTAAAAATATAACAAGAATTGATTTAGAAAATATATATATTTTAGTAAAAACAGTAAAAAATCAAAAGTAAAGTGAATGGAAAATTTTGTGATGTTAAAAACTAACTAAAATGTATTTAGTAATAACATCTGGCATATTTTATAACTTTAAAATTTATAAAAAAAAATATATTTTTACAATAAAACTTACCTAAACATGTAATTTGATTAAATTAGTATTTAAAATTTATATTATTTTTTGTACAAGAAAATGTTATAATAAATTATTTATAAATGTGTTTATCTATAAATTTTATTAAATATCATCTATATAATCATTCAGACAAAACTAGTAATAATAAAATTTAAATAGTTTAGATAAAAAATGCTAAATAATTTACATAAGAAATGAAAATAAAATTTATATAAATTTAATCATTCTTAAGTTTAATTTTTATAAAACAATTCAATTATTATCTTATTAAAATTAAACATTTTCTCAAAAATATGTTGTTAGTGATAACCATTTTGAATTCACTCATCTCTATTTGGTTATTGCAAAAACATGTTTTTTGGAGAATATATGGAGTCATGGCAACTTGATAATCCGTATTTCTTTTCAAATTATAAAAAATAGGTTATCAGTGAGAAATATTTTGAATCTACTCATTATTTAGTGGTTGTGACAACTACAAAACTTTGATTTCTCTATTGCATTTAAGAATACGTAGGAGTAAGGAAACATCCTTTTCAAGATAAAAATAGTATTTTCATATTCTTTTCTCATTTCAAAAATAATAAAATTTGTTTTCGATAATAAAGATTCACTTATGATAAATAAAAATATTGAAAAACTTTAATGAAGTTTTTTCTATAAAAAAGAGTATATTTTGGGAAAGAAATACTTACTTATCCAAAGAAATTTTATTGGAACCAAATACAAGAATCTCTGGTTATTAGGAAACATGTGTAAACATTCTAAACATTCCTTGGAATGTTTATAGCTTTTATTTTATTTTATTTTATTTGTTTCTCATAGATATTTTTCTTTAGAGGCAATTATATTCAAAGTATGGTTAGGCATTAAATGTGGACACCTCTCTCAATAGTAATTCAAATTTGGTTTGTCAAGTTGTCAGGGCTAGTCCTTCCAATAGACATACCCAACCTTTGTTAGTAGTAGAATGTTTATAACTAAACAAACATATTTTAGTCATTAATTACTAGGGACCATGATTCCTAGCTAGTATCCATTATTCACAAAAATCACAATTCCTAAGATTCATGATAATGAGGAATCACAATTCTCAAGTATTTTTTTATGTGTGTACAATGGTCGCACTGAGGCCCAAACCTCTAGCTTAACACATACTACACTCTAACCCTTACCACTAGGTCGACCCTAGTGGGTACGACTCTCAAGTATAAAATAAACATTCCTTTTACCAAAAGTTTGCTAAAAGAAAAAAGACAATAAATATTGAGTTTCTTTAACTTCAATTGCACTTTTAGGATCTCTTTATTTGGAAGGAGAAAACCTAGATGTAATTTCATAGGAGTTTATGTTGTCGATTTTTGATTAAAATTAGAATTTCACCTTGATAATCAATGTAAAAAAGGTTTACATTAAAGGTCAATATATATTAATAAGATAAAACTCCAATTATGATTAAAAAAAAAACACTAAAAGCACACATGAAATTGTATCTAAGTCTTGTACTATTTAAAATTATTTGCATTAATTTGGTCCTTCAAGTTTTTCATTGAGACAATTAAATATCTTGATTTATAAAACTAAGCAAATTTAATTCTTCTGTCGATTTTCAACTACATATATAAAACCCTCAAATTCTCATTTCTTACTCAAAATCTTTACAAATTAAATCAAGTAAACTATTTTAAACCTTTTACTCAAAACTCACGAACCAACATCAATTTTTACATTGACCATGTGTAGAAATTAAACTCTAATCAATAGATACTCTAATGCTATTTAACAACTAGAAAGGGAAAAGAAATAAGAGAGGAAGTACATGTATGATAAATATTATTATGTAATGAGAAGAGAGCTGAGAGATAGAGACACATTACGCATTAGTGCTAATGAAAAAAAAATGGTAACCATGTTATTGATATAAAGTATTCATCAACTTTGCCGATAACTAAGTTTCGATGGAAAACTGACTGACCATCTTTAATGGGGTTTTTCATCCCAATCACATTTTTTCATCCTTAAGATTCGAATCCAAGACCCAATTTTACTTAGACGAACACATTGTCTATATTAAAGATACACAATATTTACTTAATTTATAAGAATTAATATCTACTTTATAGTTGATGGCATATGATATTTATTTTATTTACTAATTTACACAATTTGTAAATTTATTTATTTTTTTGATGCATACAATTTGTAAAATTATATGTATTACAAAATTAAATTTTATCATATTTTTCCTTAAATATAATGTTTATGTGTCGAGAGGTGACATTATTTATTAATTAAAATAAGAAGGATTTTTCAGATCAATTAACTTGAGACAATATAAATAAATAAAATTAACTAAATGTTATATTTTTATTTACTTGTTAATATATAATTAAATAATAATACAAGAGAATTACAAGAAAAACAAAATAAAAATTGACCTCTAAATCAAATGTATGTGCATTAACTACTTTAATCTTCGTTAGGAGACTATTTTTATCCACACTTCATGCATCCAATTCCACTTACTTTTTCCAATTCAAACTATGTAGGACCATAGGTGAGTTGAATCCAATTTGCTTTTAGTCCACAGAAGCGACCCATCGGTTCAGAAATATCAACAATGGTCCACATAGAATTATGTTACTTTTTTTTTTCTTTGACGAAGATAGAAATGTTACTTTCCCAGATCATTCTCCAGAGACCTTTTTATAATATTACCATTTTATTTTATAATTGCTAAAGGGAGGTTAATAGTTACTAAATTTGTTTCAATTTTCAGGATTAAATTTGATTTCTTCAAATTAACAGTAGTAGTCATTCTTCATTACATATATAACTATGTAACAAAAAAAATTACATATATAACTAAATATATCTTTACAGTACTATACCTGAGTTAAATTTTTTATTCATAAATTAAAAATATCGCATTATTTTTATATAAATTAAGATATAATTAGTTCTTGATTTATTATCTATTATATTGTAAAATCAATTTTAATATAGGCCCACTACTATTTATCTTTTATCCTTCTAATTTTTTTGGTTACATTTTATATCCTTCTAATTTATTAAACAAACCAAACGAATGAAAATATTTTGGTTTGTGTCTTCGTACGTTGATCCTTTCCCTCATCTTTAACTGATTGATTGAATCATTGAGAAAGGTCATATTGGAAAGTTGACTTTAAATTTTGACAAAAATATTGGTTTTCAGATTGAGATAGATTTATATTATGCTTGTTAATTGTCAAATTGGAAAATCATAATTTTGTCTCAAAACACATTGCTTTATATTTTTTTTTACCAAGTTATAAGGACGAAATATCTATCAATTTTGTTGGTAACTAATTTTTGCCGAAAGACTTGATTGTCATACTTTTTTTCATCCTCAATACTTGAATGCGAGACCTTGCCTAAAAGATTCGAACCAGTTTCACTCGTACTAACGTAATGTTGGCAAAAAGATAGCTTTATATTTGACAAAAACTGTTTTATTTTTGGGTAATTATTAATACGAATAGAAAAACACTTTGGTTCGGCTGTACGAAGGATATTTCTCCAGAATCATTGCATGTTTCTTACGTTTAAGTTACCATTTATTGGATTTATTTTCTAGCCATATAAAGTTTCTGCAATTGGCAATTGATTATTGACTTGACCTTTAGTACTGTTGGTAATCAAAATTAAAGAACCAGAAAGAACAACATGCACTTCTTCTCCAATCCAATTACGAAACTCTATATAAAGCTATCTAAGAATAGCAATACCACCATCTACTTACTAGCCTCCTATTCTCCATATTCACCAAAAAAAAGCCTCCTATTCCCCAAAATGAAGCATTTTTCTGTCATGTTACTTGCATTCTGGTCTATATATGTCCACCTGTTTTCTCTCTTTACATTAAACTCACTATGCTTTACTCCAAACACCACTGCCCTTGCATCAGGAAATGAGACTGATCATTTGGCACTGCTCAAATTCAGGGAATTCATATCCACAGACGCATATGGAATCTTCCTCTCTTGGAATACTTCTACTCACTTCTGTAACTGGCATGGAATCACATGCAATCCCAGGCTTCAAAGAGTTACACGGCTGAACTTGAGAGGGTACAATTTGAAGGGATCCATATCTCCTCACGTAGGCAATCTCTCTTATATGAGAAGCCTCAACCTTGGAAACAACAGCTTCTACGGGAATCTCCCACAAGAATTGGGACGGTTGTCACAACTGCGGCAACTCGCGGTTGAAAACAACTCATTGGTAGGGGAAATTCCTACAAATTTGACAGGCTGCACTCGTCTCAAGCGCTTATCCTTATCTGGGAACCATCTGATTGGCAAAATACAGGTCGAAATTGGCTCACTTCGGAAGCTTCAAGTATTGAGTGTTTGGAACAACAACTTAACCGGAGGAATCCCGTCATTCATAGGGAACCTTTCGTCCCTAACTCTTTTCACGGTGGATACTAACAACTTAGAGGGAGATATTCCACACGAAATATGCCGTCTCAAAAGCTTGGGATTGTTATCATTGGGTGTCAACAGACTGACGGGCACATTGCCTTCTTGTCTGTATAATATGTCATCTCTTACTGCAATCTCAGTTGTTAAAAATCAATTTGATGGCTCTCTTCCACCCAACATGTTCCACACCCTCCCCAATCTCCAAGAACTTTATATTGGTGGCAATCAAATCTCAGGTCCAATCCCACCTTCCATCACTAATGCATCTATCCTTTTAGATCTTGATATTGGCGATAACCATTTTGCGGGACAAGCTCCAAATCTTGGGAAGCTGCAAGATCTTCAATATCTATCTTTGGCTATCAACAATCTAGGTGACAATTCAACTAATGATTTGGAGTTTTTAAAATCATTGACAAACTGTAGTAAGTTGCAAATGTTAGATATATCCTACAATAATTTTGGTGGTAATTTGCCAAATTCCTTGGGCAATTTATCCACCCAACTAAGTCTACTATATCTTGGAGGCAATCATATATCAGGAGAAATCCCTGCGACAATAGGAAATCTAAGTGGCTTAACTCTCTTGGCGATGGAAGATAACCACATTGATGGGATTATCCCAATAGCTTTTGGGAAGTTTCAGAAGATGCAAATGTTAGTCTTAAGTGGAAACAAGCTATCAGGAAAGATAGGAGCCTTCATAGGCAACCTTAGTCAATTGTTTTATTTGGATATGGGAGCAAATATGTTAGAAGGAAATATTCCTCCAAGTATAGGAAACTGCCAAAAGTTACAACATCTAGATCTTTCTCAAAACAACCTTACAGGAACCATACCCTTGGAGCTTTTTAATCTTTCCTTTCTAACAGACTTGTTGGCTTTGTCACAAAACTCATTGAGTGGTAGTATATCGGAAGGAGTGGGCAATCTGAAAAATATTGATTTGCTAGATCTGTCTGAGAATGATCTGTCTGGTCACATTCCTAGAACTATCGGAGAATGCATAATGTTGGAGTACCTCTACTTGGATAGAAATTCTTTACAAGGAAGCATACCATCCTCTTTGGCATCACTCAAAAGTCTTCTTGAAATTGACCTATCACTAAATCACTTGTCTGGATCGATTCCAAATGTTCTGCAGAACATTTCTTTCTTAGAATATTTCAATGTATCTTTTAACATGTTGGATGGTGAGGTACCAACTGAAGGTGTCTTTCGAAATGCAAGTGGGTTAGGGGTGACTGGAAATGGAAAGCTTTGTGGAGGTATTTTAGAACTGCATCTACCACCATGCCCTGTCAAAGGTACGAAACTTACGAAACATCACAAGTTCAGGTTGATAGCAGTGATAGTTAGTGTGGTTGTTTATCTTCTCATACTTTCATTTATTCTAACTATCTACTGGATGAGGAAAAGGAGTAAGAAACCATTTTTTGATTCACCAACAATTGACCAGCTGGCTAAAGTTTCATACCAGAGCCTACACAACGGAACCAATGGGTTCTCAACTACAAACTTGATAGGGTTTGGAAATTTTAGCTCTGTCTACAAAGGAACTCTTGAGTTAGAAAACAAAGTTGTTGCCATAAAGGTTCTAAACCTTGAAAAAAGAGGAGCTCACAAGAGTTTCATTGCTGAGTGCAATGCACTTAAAAATATTAAACATCGAAATCTGGTTCAGATTTTAACATGTTGTTCTAGCACAAATTACACAGGTCAAGAATTCAAAGCTCTAATTTTTGAATACATGAAAAATGGAAGCTTAGAGCAATGGCTGCATCCGAGGACACTAACTGCAGAGCATTCAAGAACATTGAACCTTGATCAAAGATTAAATATCATGATTGATGTTGCTTCTGCACTACATTATCTTCATTATGAATGTGAGCAATCGATCATTCACTGTGATTTAAAGCCAAGCAATGTCCTTCTGGATGATGACATGATTGCTCATGTGAGTGATTTTGGCATAGCAAGACTTCTCTCAACCATTAACGGTACCACTTCTAAGCAAACAAGTACGATTGGAATAAAGGGGACTGTTGGCTATGCTCCTCCAGGTACAATATAAACTCCTGAATCAGTGTTTCTTTGAACTACCCCGCCTTTTAATGAAAACTTGATATTTACTAATTTGTATTACACAATTACAAAGTATTGAAAATTTTTGGTATATATTTTAGAATATGGACTGGGTTCTGAGGTGTCTGTGAATGGCGACATGTACAGCTTTGGGATTCTTATGTTGGAAATGCTGACGGGAAGAAGACCAACAGATGAAATCTTTGAAGATGGTCAAAATTTATATAGCTTTGTGGAAAATTCATTTCCTGGTAATCTTTTACAGATTTTGGACCCATCACTTGTACCAAGACAAGGAGAAGCAACAATAGAAGAAGAAATCAGTCAGAATCTTACTCCAACTGTTGAAAAGTGCTTAGTTTCACTCTTTAAGATTGGACTTGCTTGTTCAATGGAATCACCAAAAGAAAGAACGAATATGGTGGATGTCACTAGAGAGCTGAGCAAAATCAAAAGAGCATTTCTAGCTGGTAAGATAAATGGAAAATGATTTATCCATATATTACTTGAGAACAATGCAGCTGTGTCACACTGCTTCTTCAGCCAAATTTTAATATCAGTTCCAATTACAATAATATTCTTTTGTCCTTGGTTATTTTATTTTTATTTTTTGAATTATCTCACACATTAGTATTTCCTTTCAAACTTGGCAATATAATAAAATTGAGATTTCTACAATTTTATTTTCTTTCATTTTGCTATGTATTTCAAAATACCAAAACTACAATGGTAACCAGCTTCTTCTCAAATTTCAGGTGTAGACGCTTGAATAATGCAAGCTGAGGTCAAATGCCACGGCCATTACGAAAACTATAGTGTTTGCTGTATGCTGTACTGTTTAATTATATTTTACCCCAGTCATATACTCATGAATGCATCAATCCATCCTTCCAGTAACATCTATCATACACTTGATGTATGTAATTATCCATCTAAGCAATGAAGTTATTGTACTTTATTTTTATTTCCCATGATTTTCCAAATTCTAATGCAGAGAATCAAAATGCTTTCAAACTAAATCCATATTCACCGAATCACTGCACCAAATTTTTATTTTATTTTATTGGGATCCATGAACTTGTTTTTAATATTCAGGGGCTATATAGCAGAAAATTCTCTCTAACTTTGGTTTATCAGAGGTGAAATTCTTCAAGGGAAAAAAAAAAAAACTTCCATATGAAATATGCAAATTAATGAGTATACACCCAAAGTACATGGGCCAAAATAAAAAATGGACTGCAACCGTATAGGTTGACACAGTGACTGCATATGTTTTACAGAGACTTTCAATCAATCTCTCTGTTTAAGGAATTTCACTTCTCTAAGTCCAGGTCTTGTGCAAAATCATGTTGTAAATTCAATGTTTAAATATTAAAATAACAAAGGAGAGAATGTCAATCATCTATGCTGACACTTTTTATTAGAGATGTAGTTTGTGACTGTAAGCCTATATAATGGCTAATGTAAACCTCTTGTAATTACCCATTCAGTTTCAATCTAATAGAATTTTCAGTATCTCAGTTTTCTCTTTTCCTCTCCTCTGAAATCATGTTTCCTAACACTTTTCAAACTACCAAGAGGATGGTACTGGTAATTTGTAAAAGCAGTATTTGCTAACAACTTAATCAAGTAATTCTTTGTCATTTTGAGACAGAAAGTCAGTGTGGCAAAAAATGTAGAAGTATATGAATAAACTTTGCATATATCAAATTTCACTATCTACCTGTGACCTGTCCCTCACATTTTACATTTATCTGCCATTGTTTACCTTTCTCTTTAATTGTAGCTTTTTAACCACAGGGCGTGGCCATACGCAATTACGCATACAGTATTTTCACGTTAGTCCATATAAATCGAACATTATGTGCTCATATTAGCAAGTGTTTCAATGTACTTCAAATTTAGTTGTATCTTACTCAAACTGATTAAAAGAACTAAACATAATTTAAATGTTGCTGTACAAATGATTAACCAAACTAATTTGATGTCATTTTGAAACCCATTATGTTTGTAACCTTGTGAGGTCTAAATATTATGCAGCAAGGTCAGTTGGAACACCATTTCTCTTGTAGTTCTGAGAGTTTTCTCTGTTAAAGCCAATTGATGAATGTTTGTCACCTGCATCAATTGATTCTGTTGTAATTGCAGAAAGAGATTCATAGAATATGAAATATGCAAGTGCAAGCCATATCAAATCAATTGACGGTTTTCAGGCTGATCAAGTGATTTTTGTGACTAATTCAAGTGTGTTGTGTCATATTTGACACAGGTCTCTACACAAGCAATCATTACGTTGTCCTCACCTTCTTTATGCTTATTGTTATCTGAAATCTGAATATTGAAAATCCCACATTATTGAGTTTTGTTGATCAGTTACGGGTTGTGGATTGTAAATTAGACATTCTTATACAGTTGCTCTATAGTTTTCTGACAGGCCAGAGCTGCACACCAACTGTACTAAGTTTATTTCAATAGTTTCACGCAAGTAACGCAATTGTGTACTGGTAATTGAAACCATTTGGTTGATCTTCATCTTCTTCATAAGCATTGTTTCACGCATAGGGACTACTTGATCGACAGCAAAGACTACATGATTGATGGTCAGGCGATAGTTGTTCTTGAGGATGAGCCGAGCACTTGGTTGGCATGTGGGAAGGTGAAGTGGTTAGCTTGGTTAGAATCTAAGTACATTGCTTGGTCCTGTTTTACCTCCAGATTGGTTACTATTGAGGGGTTCTCTTGTTTGGAAGATAGAGTGTGTGTGGGCGGACCAATCCCATCTTGTGTGTACATATTCCACCTTTGCTTTTCCTTTAGTACTACTTGTGCTGAAGGTAGCTTTCATTTATCAATTAAATTTACTTTGCCTTTAAAGAAATGTGTTAATTCATTGAATTGGTGATTATCTTGATATCAATTATTGAATTGTGAATTTCGATTGATTCTTGACACTGGTAGAAGGATATTGATATTTGTATTAATACTAATCAGTTCATATCATTCATTGCATTTAAGATTGTTGAGTTGAGTTCATCATATAGAATTAGTCACCATTGCATTGGAAACTTTCATTAAGATTAAAATTTGAGGTTCATTACATTCAGGTATATCATATACTATAAGCTCAATGAAAATTCTCATAACGTCCAACATTCAAAAAGGGAGAGACAATGCTGTATAGCTGCTTCTGTTTGGCACTCTGGGTTGGTCCCATCGTACCCCTCCACGCACCAAGTCTGATTCCTAATTATCATAAATGCAAGTCCTGTCCCACGTTGGTTGAAACGGTAACATTGTGGCAGGGGAAAAATTGACTAGTTTTGACTCATAGTGCAACGTGAATCAACAAGGCAGCCTTTACTTGTCATGTAAACGGCGATCCAAAAGTAGCAGATGAAGAAAAAACACATAAGTGGCCTGGGACTTAAACTTGAAATAGGCATTTAATCTCTCATATCATAAATAGGCAAAGTTATACTTTATTCACCTTTCTTAGGGCTCTTAATTTACTATCTACCATGGATATCTGTAATACTAACAGTATTGACGGAGCAAAATCTATTACTTTCTTGAGATGACTCTGAATTCAACATATTTTGCCGCAGGATGAATGCAGGTTGGCTTGGAGGAGGAAGAAATGTAACATCACTGTTAAGCATTGAAATTACTGCAGCCATAGTGGGCCTGTCTATAGCAAGCTCTTGTACACAAAGAAGTCCTATGTGTATGCACCGTAAAATATCTTTATGATGACTAGGATCATTTATTTCTGGATCTACTAAAGATAATATATTACCTTCCCTCCATTGTATCCATAGCTAAAATGAATAAAAGAAAAAAGTCAACATTTAGAAAGTTGAATTAGAAAAAGGCAAGAGTTTAGGCGAATGCATTATAAATGAATTGTTGAGACTTACAAATCCTAAAAGGCTAAGGGCAATCTCATCGTCATAAAAGCTTGAGTTTCTTCTTCCGCTAACAATCTCTAGTACCAAAACACCAAAGCTAAAGACATCCGATTTCTCTGAAAACAGTCCTTGCATTGCATATTCAGGGGACATATAGCCACTGCATTCAATTGTAAAATTTGACTCTCCAAGTATTTCATTATAATTTTGGATAGAGAAAGCATACTTACTATGTTCCAACAACCCTGTTAGTATTGGCCTGATCTTCAGTCCCTCCAAAGATTCTAGCCATACCAAAGTCTGATATTTTTGGATTCAGCTCTTCATCTAACAAGATATTACTTGCCTTCAAATCTCTGTGTATGATTCTTAATCTGGAGTCTCTGTGAAGATAAAGCAATCCTCGAGCTATTCCTTCTATTATGCTACAACGCTTCCTCCAATCTAGCAGTTTACTTTTTGATGGATCTAAAAGTAAGGGTAGCATTATACTGTTGTGAACATAATATTAGAAGAGAACCATAAAATGATTTTAAGAAGTTATGAAGTTGAGTCTTCTAAATCCCATGATTATCACGCTTTTAAGAAAACTCGATATAAAATTATTTTTATTTCATAAAATGCTAAATAAAGAGAACCATAAAAGTTTGGAATTGGATATGATATGAGACAAATACTAGAAGAGGCATTAAAGTACTAACCAAATATAAACACATTCAAACTTTTGTTTGGCATGTATTCATATATCAACATCTTTTCATCACCTTCAACACAACAGCCAAAAAGTCTTACAAGATTGCGGTGTTGAAGCTTGGAAATCACCACTACTTCATTCTTGAATTCTTCTAGACCCTGTCCAGAGGCTCTAGAAAGTCTTTTAACTGCTATATCCTGTCCATCTTGCAGTTTCCCCTGACAAAAAAATATTAAGAGAACAACTATACACAATGGCATCAAACGCGACAACTTTGTTTCAAGGTACCTTGTACACAGGACCAAAACCACCTTGCCCGAGTTTGTTGGACATGTGGAAGTTGTTTGTGGCTATTGCAACCCTTTCGAAATCAAATAGTAACAGCTCCTGGAGTTTAACTTGTGACAGCTCTTCAATTACTTTGTGGCTTGGATGTTCTGATGTTTCACCATTCTTGGAAGGTAGGAAAGCTTTGTTGATCCTTTTCCTTGCTGATTTAATTAAGGACCGTATTTTAGCTGGAGTGAGAAAATATATAATGTAAGCTTAGCTCCTTTACCAACAAAAACTTAAGTATGGGACTAATTCTGAAAGTACCGAAGATGATGTCTTACCTGGGTGATTGGAAGTCCTCCACATGAGATATGCACAACAAACAATTATGACAGTTCCTATTATCACTGTTATTGTAATGATGATTTTTGTGTTTTTCCCTTTATCTGTGAAGAAGGGAAAATTTAAATTAAAAATATAGGGAATTCAGTCCAAAGAAAGTATGTTTAAAATGCTTGAGCAGACATAGCATACCATATTCAAGTTCAGTATAGGCTACACGAACATATAGATCAAGTCCTCCACTTGAGAATTGTTGTATGTCATGTAGATTGTCAGTCCAAGATATACAACCAATCCCATAATCATGAGAATACGCAACACAAGAGCAATTCTCCAAGCATTGACTTCTGCATATGTCTGGCTCAACAGGAGATCTTTCTGGGAAATCTGGAACTTTAACCATTTGCAGTTCCAAAAATCCATCTACCCTTGTATCTATACTTGTGTTTTGATCTTTGACCCTTTCACACTGCAAACCTGTTCTCCTAACGCATCCACTAGTCCAGTTTTGTCTGTTCCATTCCCCTTTGTTCCTTGGCTCAAACCCTTTCAAACAGTTGCATATTGGTGAGCTCTGTGCATTACAGATTGCAAACGACCCACATATACCATAAACATCACAATCCGATTTTCGACTAGTCCATGAAACTTCCGTTTCTTTCTTCTCATCATCCCACCTTGTTTCTTCATATTTGCCTTGCGAATTCAAGACATAGATAGGATATTCAACTGCAGTAGGTACTGTGTAAAAGATACTTATATTTCCTTCCCCGTCATCCGTACCTTGAAAACCATTAAGATACACAGTTGTCATGTTCGGTATCCCTATAAAGAGCCTACCGTTCCATGGACCACTACGCCAGTATGGTCGAGTTCCATTCCAAATGAACAGCTCAATTATATTTATGCGTTGAACAACACTGGAAGAGAATCTCCCAATGGAGGGATTAGAAGGGCTTTTCCATGATGTAAGTTCTACTTTCATACCTGATCTTCTGCTGCTAGAAAGTTTCATGCCAGGCAATAATGTATTTGAAGGTTGCTGAAAACTATCCCACAAGATGCTTCCCGTTGTGGTTTCCGTGAGGACAAGTTTACCATAGTCTGAAAACATGGAACTTGTATTCAATGATGTGTTGGACACATTAGATGACCAAATGACTTGATTCTGGCCATTCAGCACCACAAGATTGCCATCTTCAGATATTGTAACAATTCCAGAAGAATCATTCAGTGGCTGGTTTCTGTTAGCAACCCAAATGACTGTGGATTGAGACATCCACCAAATTCCAACATAGCGGTTTGTGGAGTTTTGAGGGGAGAAGAACCCCAACGTGAAGTTACCATCTTTGGACCTTAGAGTTTCATGGTCCTTGATGGATTGTGATGATGTGATGGTGTCTATAGCAATACCAACATCCAACACATAACAACACAGCATGAACAAAACAAAGAACAAGTTTGCACGCCTGGTGAATCCCATTATTGAGATGAATACATAACAAAGAACAACACATAATATGAACCAAATCGACACTTTATTCTTCCTTTAACATTTGACACTTCCTTCTTATAGTCAACGGTCTATGGCATTCAAATTAATTAGAATTTCTAGTTTGCTTCCACAACACAATGAATGAACTCTTCAAAACTGATCTCCCCCGGTAGATACATAATTATTCAAAGTTCTCTAAGATCGATTCAAATAACTGGTATAGAATAAACAAGCTTCACCACGTTTCATTTTCTTTTTCTCTTCATTCTCTTCGTTTTTTCAAAAAAAAATAAAAATAAATCCATTCAGTCAACTTACCTCCTCAAATTTGTGAGGAAGCTTTTGGGTAGTCAAATTTTTCCACCTTGACAAGTTCCTTACATAATTACTAAACTAATATTAGTTGTCTGTCTCCTTTTAAAATTATACTTTTTAAATAGTTTTCAAGGTAGTAGGTGTTATACTATTTTATTGTTATAGTAGTAAAGATCATAATTAAGTTTGAATGAATTATTAAAAGTTGAATACAATAAAAGTAAAATTTACATTATTTAACCAAATCAAAATATTGTGTTTGATCCCAACCGATGCTAAACCGTCACTAAGGTGCCTTTTGTTAATTTTTTAATATATGTTCTTTTTTTTTCTTTTTTTAGATTGACCGATGCTAGTAATATTAAAAGAAAGGATTATTAGCATCGGCCTAACCAATGCTATTTTTTAAAATTAAATAAGTTACTATTAGAGTTGGCCTGGCTGACACTTATTTTTTTATGATAATTAATTATGATAATAAAATTTAGATATTGGATTTGACTCCTGTAATGCATAGGCCTTTAATTTTTATTTGATTTTTATTTTTTAAATTTATTTCTTTTATTTGATTTTATGTTTTTTATTATTTGCATATGTAACTTTAAATATTTTGAATTAATTTGAATTTTAAAAAAAAACTATCAAAAGAATTTACTTAATAAAATCTAATTCACTTACAGTACTATCAAACATGCAGACCAATTGACATGGCACGGAATTGTTCCACCTTATCAAGTTGTCTCAAATTCGAGTCTTAACTATGCAACTGTGTTAAATATTTAGACCAGCAAGCACCTACAGTGGTTTTACTGGACTTGAGTAGGATTATCTCCCAAAGAAATACGTTGAGATAATATTATATCAAGTTAGTTTAATATCTAATTTACTTAAATAAAAAATATTATTATCTAAATTTACATTACATTGTATTTAATTTTTTGCAACAGATTTATAAAATGATATATTGTGAGGTTCAAAAGTAATTAATTAAATATATAAATATTATTTTTTAACTTTAATTTCACCTTCTATCATGTTAATTTTTTAAAACTTAAAAATATAAGTAATTTTTTCTTATTGTTAGGTTCTCGTCAGAAAAATGTTGAGTTTTATCTCATATGTTTTATTGTTTATAGGTAACCGACTAGTTTTTTTATAAACAAACTAGCAGGATACCCGTGCGATTGCACGGGTCACGTTGATTTTTATCTATGTTTTAAAATGACTTGTAAATATATTAATAAGATTATATATACTATATTCACTAGTGTATCCACACCGGTTAGTTTGATATATACAAATCTTTAATTTGAAATTTAACCACAATTAAGCTTCTTGTTCCTCTCCAAAAAAAGTATTTTGTGAGAAATTTCTATTTATTCTATAATTATTGTAATTATAATCATAATTGTTCAATTATGCCATCAAATTCTCTTTTATAAAAGGTTGAAATTATTATTTTCTATTTAAAGATTTATAATAAATAATAAAATTGAAATATAAAATATATTTTAACACCAAACATGAGGATGAACTAACTTGGATAGAGATGACAATGGATTGGGGCATGGCGGGGCGGGTATTGGCGATAGTCCCTTATATTGATTGGTATTTATATAGGTGTACTAAAAATAAATTTGAGAAATTTATTATATATATATATAAAGGTATTTAAATAATTCTAAACTATGGTGCCTACCTTACTATTTGTCCTTGTCTCGTTAATAAGTGAATATTCATTTAATTATTTGTTTTTAATTTATAGCAAATTTTACCCCTTAAATTAAGATATAAGTACAAATATAATATAATATAATATAATAGTTGAGAAAATAATAGTTTATAAGTCATACACAAAGTGGGTAAAAAAAAGTCATATTCAAAGATTAAAATAACTTTGGAAATAATTAACCTTAAAATTTTGAATTAAAAAATAATTTTAGATTACTGGTCTACAATTTACACTAATAAATCTATTTAATAAATTTATTGTAATATCATATAATATTTATTAATAAATATTAATATAAATTATTACGAAATAAAACAATTTTAGAATAAAATAATTATTCATGAAGATGCGACATGTGGCTACTAATAGTTGAGGGGAAGAGTTTTACATAATAATAA
Organism: Pueraria montana var. lobata; assembly: GCA_026413185.1. Classification (NCBI taxonomy): domain Eukaryota; kingdom Viridiplantae; phylum Streptophyta; class Magnoliopsida; order Fabales; family Fabaceae; genus Pueraria; species Pueraria montana. Next base: position 63,216,710 of record CM048650.1, on the reverse strand, counting down.
TAGTAATAGATAATAGATAATATAATAGATAGATAGATTCTTAGTTAAATTACATTTCATTTGCAAAATACCTATTATTTTATTTGATGTACATAGATTTCAATAAAAAAATATTATTTTATTTGTAATAATAAATTTGGTTAAAAAAGTTTGCAAAATACCTATTATTTTATTTGATGTACATAGATTTCAATAAAAAAATATTATTTTATTTGTAATAATAAATTTGGTTAAAAAAGTTTATACAAAAGGATGAACAAAGTTTACGTAAGCACACATCTTGTTTAGGGACTTGCATTCTTTTTTATTTTAAGTTAGAAAATTAAAAATTATATTTTTTTAACAAAATATATAATTTAAATTAATTTAAATACATATTTTAATCATTTGTACACTCATGTCATCTAAATATATAATTCAAATTAAATTAAATGCATATTTCAATCACAATCACTCTCACGTAATTGAAGTTAGAAAAAAATATTATATTCTTAATATAAATTTTTAATAAAATATATATGTTTCGATCAAAATATATAATTCAAATTAACATAATTACATATTTCAATCACATTTGGCAGATCAATAATAATTGTATTAAAATTATTTTTATGACTCTTAGTTACAAAGGTATTTTTGGGTTTGCCAAAGAGCTATGTTCTTAGTCACTACTTTGATGAATGCTGCACCGAACGAATGTGACATCAAAGGAGACAACTATGTATCATTATATGGCAATTCATGTCATGGGAAGAAAGATGGGGTGGTGAATAATAATATTGTCAAAGAGGTGATTGCTCAACTAAGAATTGGAGTAAATATAAATCACTTCATAATGTTTACCAAGCAATGGAATTTTTTAAGAGACAATAACAATTGATTCCCATTAAGTTGATGCTAACAGGGATTAATTCAAGTCATTATAGGTTAAGAATCAAGCTAGCTACCAGCCTACCAGTTATTCTTCCATTTTAAAGATACATCTCTGCATCAGTACAATTTTTTTGGCTTCTTTTCTCAGATTCATGTATGTTCAAAAGAGCACAATATTCATATTAAATTTCTTGACTCAGAATCGTTCAAAATTGTTGGCCCTGAACTACCACCAATTGCATACATCAGCCAGTGCATGTAGTCATTGTTTATCACATGGACAAAACCCCATCTGCATCTAGGCATTCTTTGGATCAGCCCCTGACCAAAGTGGTTGAGTGCCACTGTAATCTGCATTACGTTGTCACTGGAGTAGGTGTTGCTGGCTCCAAACAGCATTACCTGGGATATACACACACATTCATGTACCATATTAATTAAGGTTCACACACATGCATAATGCAAATTAACCATGTCAATTGTCAAATTATAAGCAAAGGAAAGAGTTTGTTTGGAAGTATATTATTAACATTTTTTCAATATGAAATACTACTAACTTGTATGAGAGTTGCTATTTTACTATGAGAAATCTAAGGATTTTGGTATAGTTATTTTTTGAACCAAGAATGAGTTCAGGTACACTGAGGGAGAAAGAGTTTCTCCATAACAATACCAAAATTCTTAAATCTTAAAGGGTACCATAGAATTTATCAAATTAGATACTACAGCAATCAAAATAGACATTTCATCTTGATAATCATTGACTGGGATGATAATCATTAAGTAAAGGACAGGTATATGCATTCCTGCTTACACTATCAAGTAATTCAATTCCCTTTAAAGTACCTGAAAGCTAGCATATGACAGATATGAAAAGAGACTATACTGTCTAACATGATGATAAACTTAAATTCTTAAATTTGTTAACATATGAATAATGGGCACTAAAATTTATTACTAATTTCAATTCAAATATTTATAAAATATGTTTGGCTGAACTTGATATATTATTGAACACTTCACTGAAATGTAGGATAACCCAGTCACACGTCAATTTTTGAATATGGTGCTACCAACTACCAATTGTAGTTATATTATATTATATTTCTTCTAAAATAAACAAAGCTGCTGGCTACAGCTTACATTTGCTTCGGCTCTATAAGCAAACTCCTTAAATAAGGGGAAGCGAAAGAATATATATATATAACTCTCTTAAAAAAGGATCCAATAATATTTTGAGATAAGCTTGATATGATCAACTCCATCAAAACACAGCCCCTGAACTTCTAAAACACATCATCCCCTGTTTAGTAGCATTCCAGAAATCACCATACGTATCTCCAAACAAATTTAAGTCATCTGTAAGAGCAGTAAAATACTTTGATGGACGGCTTGGATATTAATAACAAAGTATTCCATGCCATGCTCATATTGAACAGTGAACTTGTCTACAGCCAAGAGGAGTATCATTTTGTGACTCTAGGAAAAAATAAGAAAAATTATGAGAGAATTGAGAGAAAGTGGTATCTGCAATCTGTTAGTATGACTCAATCTAAACCCGTGAACAGGTTCTAGTAAGTATAGAAGTTGTTGCCAATAGTTAGAAATGCAATCTCTAATAGTCTAACTAACTTATTCTTGTGCAACAGAAACAACAATAATACAATTCAGGTTTAAGAATCACCATATCTTTTTCCAGCCTATTGTAGTTTTAGATTGAAGCTAAGAAATCAGCTGCCAAAGAAAGCTACTTATTAGGAGGCAAGATTTTCTGTTTTGTTTTGGGTTAGGAGGCAAAAGTACTTGCCCCTTTTGTTTTTCTGTTTTTGTTTTGTAATTTAATTGTTTTAATTATTTGCCACATTCACAGAAAAACTCACCCTTTCTCCAACCAAATACACATATTCCCTCTCACCCACTGCAAAAGTTTCACTAGCACATCACTCACCCTCACTTTTATCTCTTATTCACTCTCAAATTCTTTTTATCACACTAACATTCTTTCGTTTTCATTTTTTTACTACTCCCCTAAAAAATATGATACATTAATCATTTCTTCACGTTAATGTTAAGCAAAAATTTAACAAACTAACACACTATCCTGATTCTGCTACCTATCTGCTTTTTTCTAAAAGTAATCCTAATTATGCCATAGTACTTAAAAAGATAATTTATGACTGCAATTCATTTTAAATATGCACTGAAATCACTAAGGACAGCAAAAGTAACTAATCACAACCCACCGTAGCACAATTCTTTGCATGCCAAATATAATTTTAGTTACATTTTGATTAGTGGTAGTAGCAAATCTGCAAACCAAAAGGCATACTACGATTCAAGTTGAAATTTATGGTTAAAGCATAGAGTTGGTTCTGTACAAACTGGTTTGGCTGACAACTATTGTTATTGGCCATAAGGTGCACTGACTTGGTATTGAACCAATTTTGGTATTTAGCAGATAAATAGGTTGTTTAATAGAATTATTCAAAATATTTTTTATGTACCATATTATTCCATAGGAAACAGAAAGATAAAGGAATATGCTACAAAATATATTTGACAGAATAGGAGTCAAAATAAGTTGATGCTATTAATGATTCTAGGATGAATCAAGGATCTCCATCCTTTTCTTATCCAAGAAACACCCTTAAATATAAGTAACTCTACCTACATTGTGTCTCATTATTTTTTTCTGGATTTATTGTATTACTCAAAAGACAAAGGAAGAAATAATTAAGGAAAAAGATAACCACTTGAAATTTAAGCAATAAGTCGAGACATACCTCTCCAACACAATTTCTTATCTAGTTTGAGCATCATTTTATCTCAGTAAGCTCCTATGCAATCTTTTTGCTTTGTTGTTCCAATATATGATCCTGGCATATCACAGTGTTAGCTAAAGCATTTACCTCATGAGAAAAAGATCTTAATAACAATGGGGTATCTTAAGTTCAATTAGACCAACATTTATTTGAGAGATACATCTTCCTGGAGTATAAAAGATTCAAGTTTAGCATGAGATAATGACTTGACTACAGAGTTGGTAAAGAAGACTAATCAATGGGTCTTGTCATGCTCCAGAGTACACTTGACTATAGTGTAAGAAATATCAATATCAGGATTTTATTTCTGACAAAGAGTTCTTACTCCAAGTTATTGCTAAACTCTTACATACTATCATAATACTACACCCAACTAATACTACACAAAGAGTGTTTTTGTGTTACTGCAGTGCGCATCACAATGAGTGAGTGGATTAATGTCTTTCTTTATTTCAGAACACTAACAGTCAAACATAGTCATTTCTTTCTAAGACAAAATTTATGAATACATACTAAGGTCGATAATAACTGTGGATATTATCCTAAGGAAATTTTGTGCTAAATGAGTTCCTTCAATACCTTTTTAAATCATCCCAATTTTATTAGCAAAAAGTTCTAGTGAGCAATCAGAAAATTATCTAATTGCAATAACAATTGAAGGCAAGCAAGTCGGTAATCTTCTGAAAACCTGATTTTTATCTCTCTACCATACTTCTTAATCTCGCACAATCCAGCCTCAATATTAAATTCAATCGTCCTCAACAATGTCCATCTATCAGCTTCTACAAAACAACGTAATTACCATCGGGATACAATTTTTTTATATTTTTATTTTTAATTTTAAAAAATAAGTTTTCCTGGTAAATCCATAAACAAAGAGAGGAAGAAGGAAGAAAAGCATGCACCTAGCGAGCATTTTTAACCCATGTACCGAGCAAAATTCAAAAGGTATAATACCCAAATGAATCAATACCACAAAAGTGTTTCATTGTAATAAAATTAGAAGAATAAACAAAAAAATTGGAAATACCCAAATAAAATGACCTCTGAAGAATTCCCCCTTTCTCACGACCTGTCTTTGCTGCTTTAACAGAAGTTGAAAAGGAAAAAAATAAAATAAAAACTTAACAGAGAAAAATAAAGGGGAAAATTGAAAGAAAAAAATAAAGAAGGAAGAAGCACAACTCACCTCGATTTAGTGGCGAGCGATGATAGACCTCCAACAGCTTTCAAAGGCCTCCCTATTCTGGGGTTTGACATTTGGGTTTTCTTGAGATTTCAAAGGCCTCCATACCACAATATTTTTTTTTTGGAGAAATGTAAAAGGCAAGATAAAAAGCAATTTTAAGTGGATTAAAGAGTGGAAAACGAAAGGTAATGTTTTTAGAAAGAGGTGAAGAAGAATGGTGGAGGATGGGGCCTGGGGGCAGAGGGGATAATTGGATAAGGTAGCTGTGACGGGGGTCTGGGGTCGGTGCTGTGACGCTGAGGGAGAAATACGATGAAGGGGTGAGCTGTAAAGGGCGAGAAAGAAACAAAGAAAGAGAGAAAAAAAAAATTAAAAAAGGAGCAGTTTCAGGAATGGTGACACGTGGCAAATGAAATTGCAACAGGTGTCCAAAAAGACGTACTTTTCATATATATAGTTAATAGATGGATTATTATTATTAAGTTGTAATCAGACACCTAGCACAAGGAATGCAAAAGCTGGCCACAAAAAAGAAGAGTACAGGACAGTATTTGGCTCAGTGCAGCTAAAAAACAATGGGAAAAAAAACATATTACCCCAAAGCAAGTACCCGACGAACTAATAGTGGTGGCATACAATGCAGTATAGCTTCTTCCATTTGGCATGTTGGGTTGGGTCCATCGTACCCCTCCACGCACCAACTCTAATTCCTATCTGTCTGGCAATGGTTGAAATTGTGGCATGAGAATAATTGACTAGTTTTGCCTCAACAAGGCACACTTTACCTCTGTCATGTAAACGGCGCTCCAAAAGTAGTGGTCTGGGACTTCAACTTGAAATCGGCAATTAATCCCTCATGTCATAAATAGGCAAAGGTATACCTCATTCACCTTTCTTAGAGCTCTTATATTACTATCTACCAAGGATATCTGTAATACTAACATTATTAATGGAGCAAAATCTGTTACTTTTATCTAGATTCGACATATTTTGCCGCAGAATGAATGCAGGTTGGCTTGGAGGTGGAAGAAATGCAACATCACTGTTAAGCATTGATATTACTGCAGACATAGTGGGCCTGTCTATAGCAAGTTCTTGTACACATAGAAGTCCTATGTGTATGCACCTTAAAATATCTTTATGATGACTAGCATCATATATTTCTGGATCTATTAAAGATAATATATTACCTTCCCTCCATTGTATCCATACCTAAAATGAATAAAAGAAAAAAGTCAACATTTCTAAAGTTGAATTAGAAAAAGGCGAGAGTTTAAGCGAATGCATTATAAATGAATTGTTGAGACTTACATATCCTAAAAGGTTAAGAGCGTTCTCATCCTCATAAAAGCTTGAGTTCCTTCTTCCACTAACAGTCTCTAGAACCAGAACACCAAAGCTAAAGATATCCGATTTTTCTGAAAACATTCATTGCATTGCATATTCAGGGGACATATAGCCACTGCATTTAAATGGAAAAATTGATTCTCCAAGTATTGTACACTATAATGTTGGACAGAGAAAGGATACTTACTAGGTTCCAACAACCCTTTTAGTATTGGCCTGATCTTCAGTCCCTCCAAAGATTCTAGCCATACCAAAGTCTGATATTTTTGGATTCAGCTCTTCATCTAACAATATATTACTTGTCTTCAAATCTCTGTGTATGATTCTTAATCTGGAGTCTCTGTGAAGATAAAGCAATCCTCGGGCTATTCCATCTATTATGCTACAACGCTTCGTCCAATCTAGCAGTTTACTTTTTGATGGATCTAAAAAGTAAGGGTAGCATTATACTGTTGTGAACATAATATTAAAAGAGAATGTTATGAGTTGAGTCTTCTGAATCCCCTGATTATCAAGCTTTTAAGAAAACTCACTATAGAATGATTTTTATTTCATAAATAGTTTTTTTTTTTTTGTGAGATCATAAATAGTTTATATATTCTAAATAAAGAGAACCATAAAAGTTCGGAATTGGATATGAGACAAAAACTGGAGGAGGCATTAAAGAACTAACCAAAGATAAATGCATCCAAACTTTTGTTTGGCATGTATTCATATATCAACATCTTTTCATCACCTTCAACACAGCAGCCAAAAAGTCTTACAAGATTGCGGTGTTGAAGCTTGGAAATCACCACAACTTCATTCATGAATTCTTCAAAACCTTGTCCAGAGGCTCTAGAAAGTCTTTTAACTGCTATTTCTTGTCCATCTTGCAGTCTCCCCTGAGAAAAAAATATTAAGAGAACAACTATAGACAATGGCATCAAACACAACAATTTTATTTTAAGGTACCTTGTACACGGGACCAAAACCACCCTGCCCGAGTTTGTTGGACAGGTGGAAGTTGTTTGTGGCTATTGCAACCCTTTCGAAATCAAATAGCAACAGCTCCTGTAGTGTAACTTGTGACAGTTCTTCAATTACTTTGTGGCTTGGATGTTCTGATGGTTCATCATAGTTATACAGTAGGAATGATTTGTTGTTCCTTTTCCTTGCTGATTTAATTAAGGACCATAGTTTAGCTAGAGTGAGAAAGTATATAATGTAAGCTTAACTCCTTTACCAACAAAAACTTAATTATAGGACTACTTCTGAAAGTACCGAAGATGATGTCTTACCTGGGTGATTGGAAGTCCTCCACATGACTAATGATGCACTGGTAACAATGATGAGAGTTCCTATTATCACTGTAATTGTAATGATGATTGTTGTGTTTTTCCCTTTATCTGTAAAGAAGGGAAAATTTAAATTTAAAATATAGGGAATTGAGTCCAAAAAATATATGTTTAAAATGCTTGAGCAGACGTAGCATACCATGTTCAAGTTCAGTATAGGCTACACGAACATATAGATCAAGTCCTCCACTTGAGAATTGTTGTATGTCAAGTAGATTTCCAGTCCAAGACATACAACCAATCCCATCATCATGAGAATACGCAACACAAGAGCAATTCTCCAAGCACTGGCTTTTGCATATGTTTGGCTCAACAGGAGATCTTTCTGGATAATCTGGAACTTTAACCATTTGCAGTTCCAAAAATCCATCTTCCCTTGTATCTGTACTCGTGTTTTGATCTTTGACCCTTTCACACTGCAAATCTGTGCTCCTAACGCATCCGCTAGTCCAATTTTGTGTATTCCATTCCTCTTTGTTCATTGGCTCAAACCCTTTCAAACAGCCACATGTTGGTGAGCTCTGTGCATTACAAATTGCGAATGACCCACATATACCATAATCATCACAATCTGATTTTCGACTATTCCACCTATGCCCCTTTTCTTTGTTCTCATCATCCCACCATTTTTCTTCAAACTGGCCTTGCGAATTCAACATATAGATTCTGAATTCTAATGCACTTGGCAATGTGTAATAGATATCTATATTTCCTTCTCCATCATCCCCACCTTTGAAACCATTAAGATACGGAGTTGACACGTTCGGTATACCTGTAAAGATCGCACCATTCCATGGACCAGTGCGCCAGTATGGTTGAGTTTCATTCCAAATGAACACTTCAAGTACGTTTACGCGTTGAACAACACTGGAAGAGAAGCTCCCAACAGAGGGATTAGAAGGGCTTTTCCATGATGTAAGTTCTACTTTCTTACCTGTTCTTCTGTTGCTTGAAAGCTTCATGCCGGGCAATAATGTATTTGAAGGTTGCTGAAAACTATCCCATATGATGTTTCCCGTTGTGGTTTCTGTGAGGACAAGCTTACCCGAGTCTGAAAACTGGGAAGTTCTATTGGATGATATGCTAGACACATTTGATGACCAAATGACTTCATTCTGGCCATTCAGCACCACAAGATTGCCATCTTCAGATATGGTAACAACTCCAGAAGAATCATTCAGTGGTTGGTTTCTGTTAGCAACCCAAATGACTGTGGACTGAGACATCCACCAAATTCCAACATAGCGGTTTGTGGAGTTTTGAGGGGAGAAGAACCCCAAAGTGAAGTTACCATCCTTGGACCTTAGAGTTTCATGGTCCTTGATGGATTGTGATGATGTGATGGTGTCTATGGCAATACCAACATCAAACACATAACAACACAGCATGAACAAAGCAAAGAACAAGTTTTCACGGCCGGTGAAACCCATAATCGAGATTAATAGATAACAAAGAACAACACATAATATGAACCAAATGGACACTTCATTCTTCCTATAACATTTGACATTTCTTTCTTATAATCAACGGTCAATGGCATGCAAATGAGAATTTCTTGTTTGCTTCTAGAACACAATCAATGGACTCTTCAAAACTGATCTTACCCGGTAGATACCTAATTATTCAAAGTTCTCTTAGATCCATTCAAATAACGGGTACTGAATAAACAGCCTTCACCGTCACCTTTCATTTTTTTTCCACTTCAGTCTCTTGCTTTGTTTTTGGAAATTGTATAAAATAAAGAGATGAGAAGAAAAATGTTATGGAAATAAGATGGAGGATGAGGTCAGTGTACGACCATAATAAGTTGTTTTTTTCTTTTTTGTTATTATTTATTACATTCAGTCAACTTAACTGCGCAAATTTGTGAGGTAGCATTTCTGTAGTCAAATTTACGGATGATGGGTTCCTAACATAATTACTAAACTAATAGTTCCTCTTGTCCTTTTTATAAGAAACAAAAGGGTGTTATTTTTTGTCCTAATTATGAGAAACATAGACTCACTTTAAGATGTATTAATTGCTAATTTTCTTTTTTACCTTTTATATTGTAAAATTCATTAATGAGATACCTATTCATTTTGCATGCATTTATTAGTCTATTAACCATACAAGTTACACTTATTGGTGGAAGTGCAGTGTCATTAATGTAACCACTACTTAAACCAATCAATTTAAGAGGTACTTTTGAAATAAAATTAAAATTTGTGACATTATTAATTATAACTAACTAACTTAACTATTTTTATTGGTCTTGACAATTAAGTTATTTGTTTCTTATATAAAGGATCGGATGGAGTATTACTTGTCTGATTCTTTTTAAAATCATTAATTCCTTTAAAATAGTTTTGAAGGTAAAATGTATCTGCACTATTTTATTTTATAGTCTTAACGATCTTAAATTTGAATAAATAATTAAAATTTTGAATATAATAGAAGTAAAATGTATCAAGCTTTCAAGTGCGAGCAAAGTGTTGCATTATTAACCACATCAACATGTTTGTTTGACCCGACCAAATTGAGAAAATGTTGTATTTATTTATTTTTAGTAATATTAATATATGATTTTAATTTTGACACATTTGTTAGTGTAAAAGTTTTTATTCTGTCAATTAATTAGAAAATACTTTAGGTATGACTTTTAAAGTAACTGGTACAAAAATCAAACAATTTTCAATTACATGATAATTAATGATTAAATGACAGTATAAAAAGATATTTTCATTGTTAATGTATTTCAATTAAGTTTATATTATATTTCTTTTAGAAAAAAAGTTATGCATGAAATGGCCTGGATATCTGTCTAACTATATATCTAATTTTCTGAGGAAATTATTAATTGTTCCACCCTTTCGGTTTTAAATTGCAGAACATAATGGCATTTACGGCTGGCATATAAAGGTTTATAAGGTCTGAACTGTAGCATCCTCGTCTCTGGCTAATCAGATTATATTATTCTCTAATATATTCCATCAGTTAAATTTTCATATATTGTTAGTTTAAATATTTATATATTGTCAATTGAAAATCATCTTAACGTAATTTTAACAAAAATAAACATTCTAAACAATTATAATCTACATTATAGATACAATAATCAATTATCATCAATTATATATTATAAAAGAACATATTACCCCAAGCAAAGTATCCGATGAACTAATAGTGCAGGCATACAATGCAGTATAGCTTCTTCCATTTGGCATGTTAGGTTGGGTCCATCGTACCTCTCCGCGCACCAACTCTGATTCCTATCTGTCCCGCAATGGTTGAAAAGGCAACATTGTGGCATGAGAAAAATTGACTAGTTTTGACTCACAGTGCCATGTGAATCAACAAGGTAGACTTGGCTTGCTTGTGTAAGCTTATCCAGAAACACTCCTAGGAGAATAAAATGTTAAAAGATGGCATATGACAATGGGTTTAAGACTGAACTGAAATAGCTATCAGACTGAGCTAAAAAAAGAACAGACGATGCAACAGACTATGCATCAGACCATCAGATTGAGCATTAGACCCATCAACAGACTGAGCATCAGACCCAACAACAGTCTGAACAGACGAAGCAACAGACAGATCAGATGATGCTTACAGACGATGCTGTAAGACTATCAGATGATGTGGAAGCATAAAAGCTACGAATTATAAATCAGAAACATAAACGTATATGAAGAAGAAGAGAGGAACAAAACTACTTTGATATATTTCAATGTTATAACTCAGTTTTGCACACCAAGAACGGTTACATTAAGCTCTTTAAATAGAAAAACTATGAAGCCCCTCATTGGGCAAAACAAATAGCAAATTATAACTAAGCTAAAAGTAAACATCATTAGCCTGCAGCTACAAGTTGCTTTTTCTGAGCACAAGCAAACTATAACCAAAATTACAAGCAACCACAAAAACTGCATAGACATTAAAATATTTTATAATAACAGCTTGGAAAAATCTCAATTGCCAACACTCCTCCTTGAGATTTTTCTTCAACACTCCAAGCTGATATTAAGATTTCTCACATCTAAGGAGGATCACCTTCAAGTAGACAAGCATCTGCATCCCCTTGCTTAACAAAAATTTATCATCTAGAACAAGATTGCTTGCAACCCTCTTAATCCATTTTGAACTTGAAGAACCTTAGCTTTAGGTACTAGACGAGCCATGACAGTTGTAGCAACATTAAACTCCTCTATGAAATTTGACTTGATAAGAAGGAGTATGATAATCCCAACAAAAACTTTCCAATCAAGAGATTTACCTCTTGCATTTGCCAAAGCAATGGCCAAAATTTTTGCTGCAGCTTCCATGACCCATAAAAAAGGATTCAACATAAAACCAAAAGATTTTAAAAACTTTTTCTTCTTTTTCTCCTCCTCAAGTTTGTTGTGACCAAGAATAGGCAACTTTTCCTCTGCAAGTTTTGTAGTGGGTTCATTTGAATCACACTCCATAATCTGAAATACCTGCTCAATTGGCAAATTTTCCAAAACCTCTACTTCCTTTGAAACAACATGTGTGATTTTTTCCTTCCATTCCACTAGAAAACTTCTATCTTTCATTTTAATGGACATTAACTCACATCCAAAAGGATCAAATATGGTGTTGTAACACCCTGAAAATTACAACTCGGTTATATAAGTATTTGCACCATTTTTGGCCTTTTATTTGCATCAATTGATTCCTGATCTGTTTGGCCCAAATCTGTTTGGTGCCTTTTTCAATTTGTGTGCGCCTGAATTATTGCAGGAGTGGGATCTTGATCGTTTGTGCCTATGAGTGCGTCATTTTCTTCCTTATTTGAGTGTTAAATCTATTGCTATCGCGTTGGGTTTTGCTTCTTTGTGGCTAAAATTTGAGTTCGTCTAGCTTAATCGAGTATGCTCTTCAGTTTTGTTTATTTTAATTGAGTAAAAAAAAATCTGCTAGTAATGTTCTTTGTGTTCATCTACCTTCATACTTGTTCTTGAGAGCTTTTGACAAAATCCTCGTTTAACCCATAAAACTTTGGTTTGAGTGAGTTTGGGTGTTTTTGCAAAATATTGCAAAGTTGAGGACTTAGTAGCAATTAGAAGGACTGAAAAGTTAAAAAAAAAAAAAAAGAAGAAGAAGAAGAAAAAATATTCAGAGGCAAAAGTGCAAAAAACAAAAAAGATTGATATTAAAAAAAGTTGAAAAAAATTGATATTTGAAGAAAAAAAAATCTTCCCTATAGAAAGTCCTTATACACTTTTGTCAAACTCTCTCATTTTGGGATTCTTGTTTTGTGTTGCTCTTATCCTTAAGTCTTCGACTTGTCTTTTCTTGCATTCTATTTTTTGAGTTGTCCTTTTCATTTCTTTTAGCTTTTATTGCTTGTCTTTTAAATTTTCTTTGTTTTGTCTTTGAGTTGTCTCTTTCTTTGGACTCTTAAGTTGAGCTAAGATTTGTTACATCTTTCACTTTGAATAAAAATTCTTGATTTGTGATTGAGAGTCCTTCTTAAGAACTGAAGAGGAGTTTAAGTGGAAAAAGGCAAGTGTGCACATTATAGAAAAAGCCTTGAAAGAGAGAAACACGAGTGGACTTTGAGTGAAACACGTGAGAAGTGTGGTGAGGTCCATAATTCTATTATTTGTGCTAACCACTTTCTTGCAGGAATGTATTCTTCATCTTATCATGGAAGTGATGGAGGTTTTGGGGAAGATGAAATTCAAAAGGAGAACATATTTCAAACTAGATGTTTGGTTCTAGGGAATGTGTGTTCTTTGATTACTGATGGGGGTAGTGATATTAATGTAGCTAGCACTAGGTTGGTTAGCAAACTTAACCTTAAAATCACCCCCACAAAACCTTATTACTTGAAATGGCCATGTGAAGGTGAGTTGGTTGTAGGCCAACAAGTGTTGGTGAGCTTTAAACATTGGAAAATATAAATATGTTGTGTTGTGTGATGTAGCTCCCATTGAAGCATGTCATATCATGCTTGGTAAACCTTGGCAAGTTGAAAAAAATGTGAAACACCATGGGAAGACCAACAAGATTTCTTTTGTACATGAAGGACATAAGGTCAAACTTGCATTACTTTCACCTAAGGAAGCAAGTGAGGATCAAATTAAGTTGAGAAAGAAAATAGAACAAGAGAGAAAAGAGGTGAAAGAAAAAGAAATAAAAGATAAAGAAATGAGAGAAAAAGAATTGAGGGAAAAAGAGAAAGAAATGAGAGAAAAAGAAAAAGAGATGAGGGAAAGAGAAATAATTGAAAAAGAGAGAACAAAAGATAAAGAGAATTCTGATTATTCTTGTTTTTATTCTAACTCTTTGTTTGATTGTGAAGATTCTCTTTTGAAGGAAATTGAAGATGAACTTCCAAAGGATGAATGCAAAGCCTCATATTTTGATTCCTTGTTTGAAAGTGATATCTCTCTTGTGAAAGAAATTGAAGAGGAGTCCTTAAAAGGGGAGTGCAAAATTCTAATTTCTTAAATTGGATTGTGGATTTTATTCTTCTTGTGCAACTAATCATATAAATTCTTTTGTTTTGATGCCTAGGGAAGAATTGTACATCAAGGATCAATGGGCAAAACAATTTGGAGAAGAAGTAGAGGCATATGAGGACCCATGCAACCATAGAGAGAAGAAAATTTTGGCCTACACCATGTCTAAACCTTGTGATTTAATTGATATGTTAATCCAAAATGTTTGTGAATTGGATATTGCTTTTAACTTGCATGATATTGTTTTAGGTGATGGTGCCAAGTCTTTGAGTTTTGAGATGTATGGTACACTATAGTGTTTTGATAGATGGATTGTGCATAAAATGGATAAATCTAAATTTTCTATGCTTGGTTTGAAAATGTCATTGTTTGCTCATAATTTTCATTGGATTGACTTGTCTATGGAATTTGTGCTGCATTTCATTTTAGTGTTGTTTGATGGTTTCTTTAGGTTTGTATTTGATCCTAGAGGATTGATATATACACACATAAATAATAAGAGATTTGCCTTTTTAAGGGGTTTAAGTCTCAATAAAGATAGAATTTTATTTTATTTTATTCCATATTTTCTAAAATAATAATAATAAAAAAAAACTAAAACATGTGTCTCTTGTGGTATTTTGTGATGTAGGTACCTTAGTTCCAAATTCGAGGACGAATTTTCATTCAAGAAGGAGGGAATGATAGAGGACTAAAAAGCTACAAGAGGAGATTAAAATGGAGCCCAATTTTAGAATAGGAATTTATGTATTTGGGCCTTTTATTTGGCTTTTATATTTGGCCTTTTTATGTTTTAATAATGTTTATTTTTAATTTAGGTCTTTTTAGTTATTTGGGCTTTTATTAATGGGCCTTTAGCCTTTAGGTTCATATTATAAATAGGTCAAATGTTAAACTTTGTAATCAGTTTGACTCTCATTAGAAATAAGCTTTGAACTTTAGTGAGAGGAAACTCTCTAGGTTCTTAGGAACTACCATTGGTTCTTATCTTTGAATTTCCATATTCAAAGTAGCGAATCTTCCTCAACTTATCAATCCTTAGGGATTGTGGCATTGTTCTTTCCATTTCTTGTCTCGATCCATTTTTCCCTTTTGTTTCTAAATTTTTACCCATTGAGATGCTGAATAATTGATTCGTAAAGGGGCAAATTCGAGGTCAAATTTTCTTTCAAGAAGGAGGGAATGATAGAGGACTGAAAAGCTACAAGAGGAGCATAAAATGGAGCCTAGTTTTAGAATAGGAATTTATGTATTTGGGCCTTTTATTAGACTTTTATATTTGGCCTTTTTATGTTTTAATAATGTTTTTTTTTAATTTGGGCCTTTTTAGTTATTTGGCCTTTTATTAATGGGCCTTGGGCCATTAGGTTCATATTATAAATAGGCCAAATGTTAAACTTTGTAATCAGTTTTGACTCTCATTTGGAAATAAGCTTTGATGCTTTTGTGAGAGGAAACTCTCTAGGTTCTTAGGAATTACCTTGATTCTTATCTTTGAATTTCTCAATTCAAAGTGACGAATCTTCCCTCAACTTATCAATCCCTAGGGATTGTGGCGTTGTTCTTTCATTTTCTTCTCTCAATCCGCTTTTCCCTTTTGTTTCTAAATTTTTCCTTAAATTTTTACCCAATTAAATTGCTGAATTTTTGATCCGTAAAGGGGTTCTTATCATTTGCTATCAGGAGTTCTTATCACTCTGTGTGATTATAGTAGCTGCATTGCTTTATTTAATTCTTTTATGTGCAGTGTAATGAGTAATATACGCGTACTCTAAGGTTGTCTGTAATTGTTTTTTGTTACGCCTGCTAGTAATTAATTGAGCTGAGATTAATTACTAGTAGTAATTATTTATAATATCTATTGCCATGTACTAATTAATTTATTGATTGCGCATCAAGTTAGCTCTTATAAGATTTATCTATGAACGATTTCTTTACAGGGACAATTTTATTTGAACAACTAGAAAATTTTTATTTGCAAGATGTTTTATAAAATTAATTAGAGATTTGAAATTTAGTTTTTAAAATCTTAAAAAAATATCTCTTTATGATTTCACAGTGTAAAATTACACTATGTAAATTTATCTGAGCAATCGTGTCCCTAATCTACAATTACATGACACCTAGCTAATCAATCACTCCCCTAAACCACCCAAAACCCACGGATTCACTCCCCAAAACCACCCCCACACTCTCACTTAACCACACCTTCTAACTTAACAACTAAGTGAAATTCAAATTCCCTTTTCTCTCTTTTCCCTTCCCACATGGACACAACAACAACAACATCACCCCAAATCAAATTTTTCTCTCTTCTCTTTCCCTTTCCCTGTTCTAGCCAAGTCCTACATAGCATAGGAGGAAGCCATTTTTGTGCCAACTTTGAGCTGCATGTGCACCAAGACAGCCCCTTTCAACCCTCAAACTCAAACTCAAGCTTTCTCTTCTCCTCTCCTTCCTCTTTCCCTCTCATGGCCAAGCACCCTCAAAGGAGAGGTAAACTTCTTGTGAATTCTTTCTTTCTCTCTTGAATATGGTTGAGGGTTAGGGGTCTCAACCATATCTTGCATGCATGCCCCTTTGGCTGGTTGTGTTGTACTTTGTTTGATGTTTGCATGTGGAAAAAAAAATTGATGAAATGGGTGGAGAAAGTCTGTAACAGTGGCTGTGTGAGATGCATGTGTTGCCTAAACTTGTTTTTTATTTTTGAAATTGATTGGGAATGGCTCCTAGGACAGAGGAGACTATGCCCAAATTTCCCCAAAATTAATTGGTAAGCTTTGCATGTGGAAATCAAACCCCAAAATGAAGTGGCAGTGGCTGTTAGGTTCGAGTACCCCTGGACAGCCCCCACGGTTTTGCGATTTTTGGAAGATCTAACCGTTGGTTTTTCATGAAATTTGTTTTTAATGAAAAAAGATACAAAATTAAGAAACTTTTATTTTGACAATTTGTTGAGATAACTTCTTTTAGAGGTTCATGCATGACCCACAAAGTGGTTGTTCTGTTTTCGAGTTCCATTGGAACATGTCTAGGTTTTTCTCAAATTTACACTTGTGTACTTAATGTCTTTTCTTCGTGTTTGTACCATTAAAAATTAGATAAAACAATATTTTTAACCACATATATTTAAAAATTATCAATCCCGTTTACTAAATTAACTAAGTCTTTTTTGACAAGTCAGTGAACACCAACTATGTTTTCGGGTCTGGTAGTTGGTCTGTAAAGAAAAATTTACTGGGAGCAATTAGAAAAGAATTTGAGAGCTTGGGATACCATTTTAGAAAGACCTATGTGTTACCTTTTTGTTGTAAAAATTTCAGCTCAAAATTATTTTTGGAGGTATTAGAAAAGAAAATTTCTTTAAAACATATTTTCTGGGAGAATTTAGCTAACCTGCCAACTTCTGGAATTTTTAATAATATTTATAGATTTTTTCTGAATAAGTGAAATACCATTCTGAAAAATAGATTTCAAGGTCTTTCTATCCATATAAAAAGTTTCTCATTTTAAGGGCATTTAATACAGTCAATTTGATCTCACATTCAGTACTGTGTGAAAGGAAATTTCCCCCTATTTAGTCAATTTTGTAAATTGACTGTGTTTTTGTGTTATGTGGCATGTATATACACACCCATACTTAGAATTGTGAATGTGAGGGTGTAAAAACCCTTGTTACTATTATGAAATTTTTATTTATTTGCATTATTAGCGAAAATGATTTAATCCTTGATTGTAAAGTAACCTTCAAAATATGAGGAAATTTATCTCCTTTTTTTAACTTTCAAATCTTATTAATTTTAACTCCAAAAGAAGAATTATCCTTGTTAACTTATCATTAATTTAAAAACGCCCTTTTTGTGAAATGAAATTCTTAATAAACTAAAGTCGAATTATCAAAACATCATAACCATGTTAAACCATTAAAACATAATTGAACTTCTTTTAAACATCCTCAATTTCATTATTAAATAATCCTATTACACAAAATTGAATACAATTTTACATCCTTGAAAGTAAATGCATTTTACACGAGTCACATATAAGGAATTGATACATCATAAAAATCCCTAGTCTACCTCCTTTATACAAGAAAAGGACCGAGACTCAGAGTAGTGACTTAATGAAAATTAAAACCCAAAATACCCATGAGGCATCCTTAGAGGGATCCTCTTCTTCCTTGAACATATCCATTTGCATCATTGGCACTTGGCACAGTATTCCCACTCCGTCTTCATCATTCGCATAGGGTCAACGAACTTTCTCTGAAAAAAAACATGGGAGTGAATTCTCTACCTCCTTGGTCACCACAAATGAATGGACTTTCAGTCCCAAACAACCTATACGACCACTGCGTGTGGTACTCTAGCGATGACACTCACGATATTCCTATCATGAATATCTATCTCGCAACATCTATTCGTATGGGCCCCACTGCCATTAAACCTCCTAGGTCTTAATGGTCTTATGCAACTTCGTGGATGACAATTGGGAGCACTCGACTCATGTCTGGTACATAGTGACATGTTGATCTCACCAATCATGGATATAGCTTCGTCTTCATCGAGAATGCCAAGCCGGTTAAGTGAGTCCCACGTTCTAACTCTTAGTCAGGTTATCACAACCTAACACCATTTCCCCAAGCCTCCTTTGAGACAACGAACTATCCCCGGTGTACCCGTCGTAATCATCCACTTCTCAAAACGTTTCCTCAGACGTTCTCCACGTCGTGAGATGTATTCTACAGTGCGAAACGGTTTCAATGGTACTAACGGAAGGATGTTTTGGGGACCCTCCCCACTGAACATGGAGTCAAGCCCCATCTCTAATCAAAGACCCCATCTTTCTACATCCATCCTGTCTTTTGTCACCGATGCCCACTTCACATCATCCGCCTCCCCGAAGCGCGCGACGTCCTATGCAAGGTGAGTGACCTGAACATCCATAGTTCTTCTTCATAAAACAAGAGGAGAAGGGTCTCGCCTCTCCTCACCTCTTAACGTCATGAACACCATGACCCTACGAAGTGGATATATCCACTTGCACACACCTTAGTGCCTTGGGCACTCCAACGCATCTACATTAGTCATGCACAACAAGACCAACATGCATTGCCGAGGGACAACGCCCCTCGGACTCAGATCACAACAAGCAATATATCCACATGAAATATCTAATAATTTATATCAACGCTGGAGGTCACATCCTCTTGATCTTAACAATAATTAATCACACGTATTCATGACATATAAATGTACATATAAGACAACAAGTGCATGCCGAAGGTCACGCCCTTTCGGTCTTGATTAACAATTCCACAATGAGAATAGCATTCATATACTTATCCAATTCAAACTCATCACAAATTACAAATTTTTGGGTCAAACATGCAGCCAATACAAAATCCAAATTTTCAAGTGTCATAACTTGTTATTTTGGATTCCAAATACTCACAAATCTAAGTCCTAACCCTTATGTACATGTTAACTATCATTTTCCACTACAAAATATTTATTTTAGGCTTTTTAAGCTTAGATTTTAAATAGTTAAACACCAAACCCGAAATTAGTTCAAAAACTCAAGAAAAAGGGTTTAAACTTCAAAATTACATTCCCAAAGATGTAGAAATAGGATTTTGATGAACCAAATATGCAACCCTAGGTTTTAAGACATAAGGAAACCGTTTTTGTGGTCCAAAATAGCTGATTCCCCCTATAAAAATTATTAATTTCGAAACAGTGGCAAATTCAACGAAAATGGCATAAAACTTAAAAACTAATTTCCCGTTGATGTAGAAATCGGATTTTGACAAATTTTACATGCAACCCTAGGTTTTAAGGTATGAGGAAGCTAATTTAGAGGTCCATTACAGCCAATTCAAACCACGTGATTCCCAGTTTATAAAACAGAGGTGAAACAGAGTAATATAATGCCAAACGTTCAAGTTTAAATTCCCGTTGATGTATAAGTCGGATTTTGACAAATTTTATATGCAACCCTAGGTTTTAGAGTATGAGGAAGCTAGTTTTGAGGTCCATTACAGCCAATTACAATCACATTGTTCCCAGGTCACGAAATTCACATTTTCGCTAGACAAAATTTTTCTAAAATATTCCCAATCCATTCTCAACATTCCACATATGCATTTCCATATTTTAAGACATGGGAAGACCATTTTTAAGGTGAAAAACAGCCCAGCACAGCCACAACATTTATTTTCCCAAAACAGAACAACAATTTCATAACTAGCTCAAAACTTAAGAATTCATAATAAATAGCTCAGGTGTTCAAAATTAACATACTTTATATGTAACCCTAGTTTTTAGCTCTAAAATTTTCTTCAAATATAGAATTTAATTTCCAAAGATGATTCCTTTGGAATCACTCAATTTGGACTTAAAATGAATTTTCTAGGTCCAAAATACTAAATAAATTGCTAAAATTAATAATTAATTCAATTTAATTATTTTTTATGAACTTAGGTCATTTTCATGCTTAATTATAATTATTATAATTTTATCTAAGTCCAAAATAACTTTTCAAGCTCAAAAACACATAATTACGAAAATACCATTAATGAAAATATTTCTTCCTTTGACCAGCTTTGACCAGATTTGACTTTTGGTCAAATCATGGTTAAAACTTGATTTTATTAATTATTTTAACTTCATCAATGAAGATTTGATGTCTCACATTCATTTAGTTGCTAACTAGTGCTTTTGCACTATATTTTGTTTAATTACATTGATTAAATTTTCTACATCACTAATTACTTTAGAACAATTAATTTTACTAATTAAAGACATTCTAGACCCATTAGTAAGCTAATTATGCTCTTAAAAGTATAATTTTAGATTCTAGACACAAGTTCCACTTAATTACAACAATGCCTTTAATGAGTTAACCAAATCCCTTCCCATTGACTTTGACTAGAATAAGTCTATCTTTGACTTTTCAAATTTTTGAATTTCCTTCCACTAATCATGTAATGTCTCTACTTAATCCTTATTAAGTAATGCTTATTTTAATTATTTATATTATTTTTCTTAATTACTCAATTAATCACTAATTAAGAGGTTAATTTCCTATTTAATCCTAAGCTCCAAATTTTGGGGTGTTACAGAGGAACAATGGGTAATTTATATCCTCTGTACCCTTTTGTTTATGCTAAGTCCCAGAGAATAAAATTCTTGGGCGATTATGTCTTTGAGTGCCTTTGTGATACAATCCTTGACTGTAGAGTGGATTTATGAGATTGTTGTCTGTTTCTGTGATGCGTTCACAAGACTTGGGCGTGAGTACTTGTGACAACCAGAACCTTGTTCTAGTGTTTATGGCAAGGTCTGCTAGTTAAAGATAAGTAAAACTTTAATAGAGAGTACAACTAAGTAATTTCAAGATATTATTTTATTATTTTATTTTATTAAATAGTAATTAATTAATTAACTCTTTATTTTTATGCATTGGACATAGAAATAAACATTCGTCCCATCTAGTACCGTGAATAGCGGAGATCCCCAGCGATGAGAAAGATTAATCCTTGTGAGGAGAGTTGTTGAGGAGCCAGTCCTCAGAGTAAGGGATGACCATAGTTGGTACCTGGGAGATGATCGTAAGGCATTGCGACCTTGGAGGGTAGGCGCTGAGTTATGACATCGATTCAAATAGCCGACTTGGCAACCCTAACAAAAATACGAGCCATCATCAGTTGGTGAGAGCCCGCCATTGTACCATGGTGAAGGTGTACTCCCAACAGTCATCCAATGCAAAATGTGTAAGACCACTGAGTTCTAGGAGTTTCAGTGGTAGCTGGCCAGTGTGAAATAATTTACAGAAATAGCTGTGGAAATGAATAGGTTTCGAGTGTGATCGTTAGAGAACCACATCGTGGTGGTTAGCAGGATTGTGTATGTGACTATTTAGTCGTTCTGTGTGTATTGCTTGATGAAGCAGGGAGTTTACCCTTTGTTTGTTTTCTTTTAGTTCTAGATGGACAGGGAGACAGCCCCCCATTGGGAGGTTGACTGCTATCTAGGACAGTGGATATCCGATGTGGTTAGAGGTGTCGACCACTTCACTAGATACATACGCCTCATCAGGATGCCTATAGATGAGCTCGTTGGAGAGCACCCAGTGATCATAGAGTATTTTGCGTGGTGGACACAGCCGACCCCGCCATACTACCAACACACAGAGCCAGTGGACGTTGTCATGGTCTCGTCTTCCTTCTCATCTTTAGAGCACACCCCGTTAGCATCTTTTTCTCCATCTTCATTGTAGGATCGAAGCAGTAGATCTAGAGGGGTGAATAGATCTTTCAACTTTTATTATTAAAATCTCTTTCCTTTTTTCAAAATCTTCTATTTTGCCATCCTTCTTTTGTAAAGAATCCAATTATTCAGAGAAAGATTTATGAAACTATTTGAACAGAGATTTTATGATTAGGTTAAGAAATCAAAGTTATATTTAAATTAAAGAATGTTGATTAGGAAAACTTTACCAATTAACCTTGATATCTTGGATGGACAAGAAAGTGAAAGTTAAAGAAAGAATGCTCAAGAGTTTTATATTGGTTCAGTCATAAAGACCTACATCCAGTTGATCCAACACCCTGTTAGATCTTTCACTAATTCAAATTTCGAGTTACATGCACACTACACAAACAAGAAATCTGAAATACACACTTTCTAGACTTGAACCTTACAAGTAAAGAAAGAAACTCCTAATAGAACACTACTATTAGTTTTTGAAAAACCCTATTTCAGACAATTCAATCTTTCAAAAAAGATCAAGGTTATGGAACGATTTCACCTTTAATGAATGATAGAATGTTTCAGTTCATTGAGTTCCAATCATCTCTTCAAGCAAAAATGATCTTCCCTTTTGCTTCTTCCCATTTTGAAAACGAAGGAGATCAAATAGCTTTAGAACCTTTTTGATGCTCTTCTCTCAAAGTATGTTAAAACTGTTTTTCGAAAAGCATTTTTTGAGAGAGAGGGAGTGCTGGTATTTATAAAATTTTAAAGATATAACTTATTTAATCTGCTACGTAGACAACGTAATCTGTTAAATTGTTCTTCAGCACACCTGGGTTCTATTCAAAAATTGATTTAACCTGTTACATCAAAGTGTAACTTGTTAAATTAATCTTGATGATCTCTTAAAGTGATCTGGGTTCATTTTAATCTGTTACAAATTCACGTAATCGATTAAACCGAGCTGTCTCCCTTCTGAAACAACTTTTTGAATCTATAGTAATCGATTAAACTGTGTTGTAATCGATTAAAACAGAAACAATGTGAATTCTTTCAGAAAAAAGACTCAAAGTCTAAAATGCCTTGTGTAATCGATTACGCTTAGAATTTTAGCTTTTCCCAGATGAAAGGAAAATGTGGTAATCTGTTACATCCATGATGTAATCGATTACTACATTGGGTTTATCAAAAGGATCAATCAATTTACTTTCTTAGATTTTTGGTTGAGACTCTAGGCAAGACTAATATTTAAAATAAATCACTCATAAGCCTAAGTCTAAAACAATCAGTCTAAAACAAATAAGATTTTTGGTTGAGATTTTTGGCATTTTTAGAAATTAAAATCAATTAAAACCAAAACTAAATAAAAAAACTAAGAGATCTAGTCTTCATGTCAACAATCTCCCCCTTTTTGGTTTTGATTGTGCCAAACTTTTCTTTGATAGTGCTTTGCATTGTACCTGTTTCTTTTCATGTACACTTGTCCAGGGATTGATTAAACAAATATATATAGTCATTGTAAAACTTGATACCAATCATAGAACTTACAAAACATCAGATATACTGCCCCTTTTGGCAAACAAAAGCCAAAAAGGCTATGATCAAATAATCATCAGAATTAAACAAGTGAACAAAGATCATATGGAAGTAGATTAATGTACTTAAGCAGTCATAATTTGTTCAGAACAACAATGTATATCATCAAGTACAGTCATCCAAATTATTGAACTAGAAATGAAATTAAAACAAAGATTAAAAACAGAGTTCAAAATATGTTTAAAAAAATTTTCTTAATCAAAATATGAGATATGCAAAAAAAAATTGATTTTGGAATGGTAGTTGATCTAGTCTTTAGGATAGGGAATGTTATGTTCATCAAGCCTTGCAGAGATGCTTTCAAAGCTATCTTTGAGTTCTTGATAGACTTCCTTGTGAACCTTTATCAACTCATCTAATTTAGCCAAAACAACCTTCTCAAAAGGAGTCAGTGGCTTCTCTTCATCCTATGCAGGATGAGCTTGTTCCTCTGGTTCTTCATTGTCTTCAACTTCAACTGGTGCATCTTCCTTGGCAAACCAGTCGTGATTAGTCACAACCAAGTTCATTTGCTTATGGGCTTTGGTCTTGACTTCATGAATGTCCCTAGTGAATTTAGAAGTTTTAGATGATGTATCCACCTTGAAGTGATCAATCACTTTTGAGATGAACACAACATAGGGGCACTTGTAGTCTACCAATCTTATGGCTTTCAGCATATTATCAATTATCACAAACATCCAATTCACTTTAATCTTGTTTTTCAAAGCAAATATGAGCATTAAATCTTCATCAGTTAATTGAGCATGATTGCTCCCCCTAGGTGTGAGAATCCATGATATAACATAAGCAAGCAACTTGTCATCTACCTCAAGAGGACTAGTGTTAAATCTTTTCTTTAATGGTTCAGATGGGTTCCTCATGCAATCCATAAAAGTAGAAACCTTGCTATACTTAATTCTTGATTTCTTGAATTCCTCTAAATTTGGCTTAGTTTCGCCAACATCAATTCCGCCTATAGAGCTAAAGACTAAAGTAGTTAACTCTATCTTAACACCTTTCATAGATGAACAGAGAACTCCAAATTCATTTACATGGGCACAAGTATAGAAGACCCTTACCAAATCAGGGTAGTAGATGCCATGTAGTTTGGTGAATTTGCTGAGTCCTTGTTCTTCCAGAATAGAACGGAAGGAGAAGTTCTGACCTTTGAGTTACTCAAGGTTTAGAAACTTGGGGGTCACCAACTCCTTTTCGATGAATGTAGGAGGCTTCCTGATGCACACTAGTGAACCAGGAATTCAATCGAGATTGGGGTTGAGGTGGTGGAGAGGGAGGAGCAGGTTCCTTTCCTTTGCTGGACCCTACTTCTTTGTTGGATGGGGCCTTCCTCTTCTTGGTCTTTGGTGGAGGTGAAGGAGGGGTAGCATTTTTCTTGGCAATGCTCTTCATTCTCTTGGGTCTTTGTGAGTTATCTATTGGGATTTGGATTAGGTTTATGTGAGAGAAATGGTCGAAGAGGGTTCTAGATTTAAAGGAGAGGAATGGGTTTGAAGAGTTTTGAAGTTTGGGGTTTTTAAAACACTTCAGAACGAGTGTAATCGATTATGTTCCCAAATGTAATCAGTTACAATTTTCCAGAATAGACCAGTAACATCCCAAATCAATTTAATCGGTTAAGTTTTAGATGAAATCAATTATTTCGAAAAATTATGCAATTTTAAAAACATTTTATGCAACATAAAGTATGTAATTGGTTATCCCGAAGGGTAATCGATTAAAACAGTGGTAAATGCAATTTTTCTTTCAAATGAAAATGCAAGTTTTAAACTATGTAATCGGTTATCCCGAGGGGTAATCAATTACTAATGCAGCTTCTTGAAAAAAGATGTATAAACACAAGTTTTTAAACAACATTTTTCATATATCGTTACAAACAATCAACACACAAATAAAAAAATTAAACATACAAGACAATAACAACAAAACAAAAGCTATAAAATAGAGTTTTACATTTCTAGTGTTGGCTTAAGTGAGATTTGACTCACTAAGTATGCCAAGATCATTTCTTAATTGGTAAAATCTATCTCTAGCTAATGGTTTGGTGAAAATGTCAGCTAGTTAAGAATTTGTCTCAACAAACTCTATATCACAATCACCTTTTTGAATGTGATCTCTGATAAAGTGGTGCCTAATTTCAATGTGTTTAGTCCTAGAGTGCAATATAGGATTCTTAGTGAGGTTTATGGTGTAACACCTCGAAAATTACAACTCAGTAAGTAAGAACATGAGAGATTAATTGGAGTTAATGAGAATTTAATTGTTTGTTTTAAATAAGAAAAGATATGTCCTAAGAAATTAAAATATAGTTAGTAATTAATTGAGTAATGAAGAAAAATGAAGGAAAGTAAATAATATAGGTATTTCCTTATAATGTTCAAGTAGGAATGTTTATAAAAGGGTCAACTAAGTTTTTAGTCCCTAAACTTTTTAAAAATTTGGTTTTTAGTCCCTAAACTTTAATTTGACTGGTCAAGGTCCCTAAACTTTTTAAAAATTCGATTTTTAGTCCCTGAACAAAATTTTGACTGGTCAAAGTCCCTAAACTTTTTAAAAATTGAGTTTTTAGTCCTTAAACTTTTTAAAATTCAGTTTTTAGTCCCTGAATTAATGAGATTTCAGGGACTAAAAATCGAATTTCTAAAAAGTTTAGGGACTAAAAACCGAATATTTAAAAAGTTTAGGGACCTTGACCGGTCAAACTAAAGTTTAGGGACTAAAAACCCAATATTTAAAAAGTTTAGGGACCTTAACCAGTCAAACTAAAGTTTAGGGACTAAAAACCAAATTTTGAAAAAGTTTATGGACTAAAAACTTAGTTAACCCTTTATAAAATCAAAGATATAAAATTTTTAGTAATTAAATTGTTTGGGTTAATTTTTTTTTTCTTTCTTATGTGCAGTGTAATATGTACTTAATATCCAAGTATTCAAAATTTGTTTGTGAGTGATGATCTGGTATACCTACTAGTAATTAATTGAACTGAGATTAATTACTATTAACAAATATTTAAAATACCTATTGCTATGTACTAATTAATTAATTGGTTGCAAATGGGTTTTAATTATTTTAACTATTTTAATTTTTTTTAAAATTATAGTGACTTGCGTGGCAAGTTATCCTTTATAAAAATTTATTTGTGAATTAACTACTTGAGATATCTGAAAGTAAATTAATCTATCTGTGATTAATTTTTAGTAATAATTAATAAAAATGTTTGTTGTTGTGAATTAATTGTTTATTTGACTGAAAAACCGTTTTGAGCGTTTTTGAACTCTGAAACTTGCATAACAAGTTACCTTTCATAAAATTCATCTGTGAGCTATTACTTTATAGAGATAATTTTATGAAAGTTAGTAAAAACTTTCATTTCATAAGTTTTATAAAAATTAAAAAAAGATTAGATGTTTAAAAGTTTAGTTTTGAAATTTTAAAATCGCATTTTGTTCCGACTACACGGTATAATTCTACAATGTGTAAATTAACTCAGCACCTAAGCCATCAAATCATTTCCCTACAGCCAATTAAAATTCATGCACCAACACACCCCATTCTCCCTCTAACTCCCACGACCAATATACACTCACACACCTCACATCACTCAAATCAATTTAACTACTACCCAATTAATGTAACACTAATGTAACACCCTAATTTGCTATTAAGGATCTCCTTATTATTTCTGAAATTTGCAGAAATGATTTTGACTCTTTATTGTAAAGTAACCGTCAAAATACGTGGAAATTTATCCCTTTTAACTTTCAAAACTTATTGATTTTAACTCCAAAAGAAGAATTATCCTTGTTAACTTATCGTAAATTTAAAAACGCCCTTTTTGTGAAATGAAATTTCTTAATAAACTAAACTCGAATTATCAACACATCATAACTACGGTAAACCATTAAATCGTAATAGAACTTTTTTTAAGCATCCTCAATTTCATCATTTGATAATTCTATTACACAAAACTGAATACACTTTTACATCCTTAAGAACAAATACATCTTTTTCAAATGAGTCACATGAAGGAAAATGATACATCATAATACTAAATCCTAGTCTACCCTCATTTCGACAAGAAAATGACCAAGACTCAGAGCAGTGACTCAATGAAAATTAAAACCCAAAATACCCATGAGGCATCCTCAGAGGGATCCTCTTCTTCCTTGAACATATCCATTTGCGTCACTGGCACTTGGCGTAGTATCCCCACTCCGTCTTCATCATTCGCATAGGGCCAAAGAACCTTCTCTGAAAAATAAAAACAAGGGAGTGAATTCTCTACCTCCTTGGTCGCCACAAACAAATGGACTTTCAGTCCCTAACAACCTATACGACCACTGCGTGTGGTACTCTAGCGACGACACTCACGATAATCCTATCACGAATATCTATCTCACAACATCTATTCCTATGGGCCCCACTGCCATTAAACCTCCCAGGTTTTAATGGTCTTATGCATTTATGTGGATGGCGATTGGGAGTACACGACGTAGGTGGTACAAATGGCACGTCGTTCTCACCAACCTTGGCTATAGCCTCACTCTAGTCGGGTATGCCAAGTCAGTAGTGTGAGTCCCCCGTATTAACCGGGCTTTTCGCCTTAGTCAAGGTCATCACAACTTGACACCATTTCCCCCAAGACTCCTTTGAGCCGAACGATCTATTCCCCAGCTTACCAACTGTGAGCCATCCACTCCTTACAATGATTCCTCACACGTTTTCCATGCCGTGAGATGTATTCCACCGGACAATCGGTTTCAATGGTACTGCCAAGAGGATGTTAAAGGACCCTCCCCACCAGGCATGGAGTCAAGCCCCATCTCTGATTAATAATACTATCTCTCTAACTCCATCTTGTCTTTGCGACCGATGCCCTCTTTACATCATCCACTTCCCCAAAGCGTGTGTTGTCCTGTGCAAGGTGAATAACACAAACGTCCACCGCTCTTCTTCACACAACAAGAGGGGAAGGATCCCATCCCTCCTAATCTCTCAGCGTCATGAACAATATGACCTTTCAAAGTGGATATATCCGCTTGCACACACATGGGTGCCTCGGGCACTCCAACTCATCTATCCTACTCATGCACAAGCAAAACCAACATGCATTGCCGAGGGACAACGCCCCTCGGACTCAGATCACAACAAGCAATATATCCATAGAAAATATCTAACAATTCATATCAACGTCGAAGGTCACATCCTCTCGATCTTAACAATAATTGGTCACGCACATTTACAACATACTAATACATATATAATTCAACAACCAAGTGCTGAAGGTCACGCCCTCTCGGTCTTTGCTAATGATTTCACAACGAGAATACATTCATACACTTATACAATTTAATTTCATCACACTTTACAAACTTTTGGGTCAAACCCGCAGCCACCACAACATCCCAATTTTCAAGTATCATAACTTTTTATTTTGGGTTCCAAATGTTCACAATTTAAGTCACAATCCCTATGTACATGTTAACTATCATATTCCACCACAAAATACTTATTTTAGGCTTTTAAAGCTTAAATTTTAAGTGGTTAGACACCCAACCCGAAATGGGTTCAAAATTTCAAAATTTAATTCCCATTGATGTAGAAATCGGATTTTGACGAACCAAATATGTAACCCTAGGTTTTAAAGTATGAGAAAGCTAATTTTGAGGTCCATTACAGCCAATTCCAACTCCATAATTACAGATTTTTGAAACAGATGCAGAACAATGTAAAAAGGGCTTTAAACTTAAAAATAAATTTCCCATTGCTATAGAAATCGGTTTTCAACGAAATTTATATGTAACCCTAGGTTTTAAAGTATGAGAAAGCTAATTTTGAGGTCCATTACAGCCAATTCCAGCTCTATAATTACAGATTTTCGAAACAGATGCAGAACAATGTAAAAAGGGCTTTAAACTTAAAAATAAATTTTTCGTTGCTATAGAAATCGGTTTTCAACAAAATTTATACACAACCCTAGGTTTTAAAGCATGAGAAAGCTAATTTTGAGGTCCATTCCAGCCAATTCCAGCTCCATAATTACAGATTTTCGAAACAGAGGAACAGTGCCCAAAAATTCACAATTTCACCAAACAAAAAATTTCTAAAGATTCACAATCCATTTCCAAACATTCCACATATACACTTTTATATTTTAGGGCATAGAAAGACCATTTTTAATACCACAAATAGTCCAGAATAGCCACACCACTTGTCTCACAAAACAGAACAAGAATATGTAAATAAATGGCTCAAAACTTAAGAAATTCATAACAAATAGCTCAAGTGCTCAAAAATAACATACTTTATATGTAACCCTAGGTTTTTGGACCCAAGGAACTCATTTTTGAGGTCAAAAGCATCAAAAAGTACACCCATTTTTCCAGACCACAAAACGGTAACGAGAAATCACACTTTACATACATGACACAAGTTCAAACTCACATATATTTGCAAACAAACTTGACCCATCATAATAGGATCCAACACAAACAATTTTAGGCTCAAAGAGAATAGAAAATCCCTCCTATACCTTGGTTTCCTAAGCTCAAGTGCTCAAAATAAAATTTCCAACCACCCAAAGCTAGAGCTTGGTGAGCTCTACTACGTATTAAAAATGCAAAGAAAAAGGAAGAGAGTTAGTGGAGGAAAAGCTAGAGAGAATGGAAGAATAACATGGAGAGGATGAGAGACTCTCACCACAAGAGAGAGCAAAATTTCTCTCTCCCCCTTGGTTGTTGAGGCTTGCTGCTGCACTTGTGGGGGAAGGGGTCCCTCTTAGCTTATATAGGGGACCCCAAAACCCTAAGGGTAGGTCCCACAAAATAAAAATAAAAAGATTTTTCTAAACCTAATTGTGTTTAAGTGATTATCTGATCTGGGTTTTGATTTTTTAGCTCTAAAATATTCTTAAAATGTAGCATTTAATTTTCCAAAGATAATGCCTTTGGAATCACTCAATTTGGACTTAAAATGAATTTTCTAGGTCCAAAATACTAAATAAATTTCCAAAATTAATAATTAATTCACTTTAATTATTTTTGCTGAACTTAGATCACTTTCATGCTTAATTATAATTATTAGAATTTTATTTGTGTCCAAAATAATTTTTTAGCTTAAAAATACATAATTAAAAAAATGCCATTAATGAGAATATTCCTTCATTTGACCAGCTTTGACCAGAGTTGACTTTTGGTCAAATCATGGTTAAAACTTGATTTTTTTTAATTATTTTCACTTCATTAATGAAGATTTGATGTCTCGTATTCATTTAGTTGCTAACTAGTTCTTTTTAGGCTTTAATTAAACAAATTGCACTATATTTTAATTAAACGAATTGCACACCATTTTGTTTAATTACCTTAATTAAATTTTCTAAATCACCAATTATTTTAGAACAATTAATTTTACTAATTAAAGTTATTCTAGACCCATTAGTAAATTAATTATGCTCTTAAAAGTCTAATTTTAGATTCTAGACACAAGTTCCACTTAATTACAACAATGCCATTAATGAGTTGACAAAAACTCTTCCCATTGACTTTGACTAAAGTGAGTATATCTTTGACTTTTCAAATTTTGAATTTCCCTCCACTAATCATGTAATGTCTATACTTAATCCTTATTGAGTAATGCTTATTTTAATTATTTATATCGTTTTTCTTAATTACTCGATTAATCACTAATTAAGAGGTTAATTTTCTATTTAATCCTAAGCTCCAAAATTTGGGGTGTTACACCTAACACTCACCACCTCTCAATTAACTTCAGCTCACTCACTTAAGCCTCACAACCTCAGCCACGTGATTCAATTTCTCCTCCCTCTCTTTTTTTTTTTCTCCTGTCTGAGACCTCCCTTCCCCCTCACAACACCATTTTTTTCAGCTTCCTTCCTTTGCATGTCCTAGCTAGAGGGACCGAAAGCTTACACTCCTTTGGAAGAACACAACCAGCTCCTTCTCATCTTTCCAGCGAGCTCATCATCAAGTAAGGGGATCTTTGATGGATTCAAAGTGGCTGGAGGTGGAGGATCCAACCACTCTCACCTAAAATGCCTCCCATGTTGACTGAATGTGTGAAATGTGTGATTGCATGTATGTGGTTGGGTTTGTATATCGAAATTCCCTTTGGCAGTGGCTTGTGACTGTGTCAAAACCTTCTCCTCATCTTCTTCTTTTTTTGAAATTCATGGGATGGCTCCAATACAAAGGAGACCATGCCCAATTTTTGTGAACTCATGCATTTTCAAAATTCAAAAAATTGTGTTGGCAGTGGCTGTCTCATTGTAGAAGCCCTAGACAGTGTTTACGTTTTTGTGTATAACTTTTGATCTAGCCGTTGGATTTTGGTGAAACTTGTCCTTAGTTGAAGTAGACTCAAAATTCACCAACTTTGCTTTTGAGACCATAGCAAGATAACCTCAAATAAAGGTTCATCCATGACATGCAATGGAACCATTTTGTTTATGGAAACTGGTTCGGGCTGTGGCTGTTTCAGGTAGAAGCCCTGTACAATGTTTACTTTTTTGTGCATAACTTTGATCTAACCATTGGATTTTGATGAAACTTATCCTCAGTTAAAGTAGACTCAAAATTCACCAACTTCGCTTTTGAGACCCTTGCGAGATAACCTCAAATAAAGGTTCATCCGTGATATGCAATCGGGCTATTTTGCTTATGAAAACTGGTTCGGGCAAGGTTTGATTTTTGATCTTTTTAAATCAAAGTAATGACCTTTTTTGAAATCTAATTTTTGTTCATAAAACTAGACAAATAGAGCTTTAAAATTATATAAGTTTCAAAAAATTTCATCCACAATTTCTAATTTAACTAATTTGGTTTAGACAGAACTCAAGCATGGATCCCAAATTTTGAAACTGAGACATAGGTCTTAGAAAAGATATTACTGGGAAAAATGTAGGAGGAATTAGGATTCAATTTTTACTTTTTCTTAATGTTAGTTTTTTACCATAAAAATTTGAGTTAAAATTTCATTTGGGAAGATTGAGAAAATTATACATCTTTGAGGTATGCTCACTGTGAGGGGCATACTGACCTACGAACTTTTAGGAATTTTTATAATTTTTGTAGATTTAATATGAGAGTGTGGGTTACCTTTTTCAAAAATAGGTTTTAAAGGCTTTAATTTGATATAATAATTTCACCAAACAAAAATTGTTTGCTAAATTAATTTTGGACAGAGATTAGGTGCTGCCAGAGAGGGATTCTATTTTAAAATTGCCTTGATATATGATATTTAAATTATGGTATATTTGAATGTGTAAATTAATTATAAATGTGTGCATGCAAGGCAGTGGGTAAATTTGACCCTTGCCTTAAATAATTGTAAGACCCTTGTAATGTGAACCTAGGGCATCTCTGTGCGTGTGATTGTGCATTTTGAAACGCTCTGTGGTACAGTCACGTGGACTGTAGTATGAATTGCAACTCTCTGTGATGTCTATGATCTGTGAGCATAAGACTTAAACGTGAGTGCTTATGTGGACTAGGACACTATCCTAGTAATTCGGGAAAATTTTACCTAAAATAATAATATAAATTCCAACAGTGAGAACAACTAATTTAGACTTAAGAATTTATTTATTTTATAAGCTTAATAAATGAACTCTTTGATTTGTGCTTTGGACTTAGATAAATATTCTAGGACACTTGTGTGGAGGAATCGCCAATAAATATTAATTATTAAAAACTTTAGAAATTGAGAGGGTAAGGCATGAATAAAATGTGATAAAGAATCTTGATACGTGATGGTGATATGCGCCTTGAGAGTCGTGCAACGAGGAACTATGCGTGTATGGCGGACTTGTGAAGGAAGTCGCATGGGGCAATTCTGGCTGGGAGAAAGATGCAAAGATGTTGGCGAAGATCAAATGGCGTGGTCACCAATGGGTGATGGAGAGCATATTCTCGTATGGTATAAATTTTTGTTGGAGCCAGGACAAGGTCTTGAGCTCAGCGTCGATTCGACCCGTCTTGTACCACCAGCAACGGAAACCCACGGTGACGAGCAAAGATAATCTCTGTGAGAGAGTGTGCGAGGAGTAAGTCCTCGGAGTATGAATGACCACAGATTGGTACCTAGGAGATGATCGTGAGGCATTACGACCTTGGAGGGTAGGCATCGAGTTGTGACTACATTCACACAAACCAACTTGGCAACCCTGACAATAACCATGAAAAAATCTCAGTTGGTGAGATCCCACCTTATACCAGGGTGATGGTGTACTCCCAACAGTCATTCCACTCAATATATGTAAGACCACTGAGTCCTGGGAGTTCCAATAGCAGCTAGCCAGTGTGTTACAGTTTATAGATAAAAGTCATGGAAACGGGTAGGTTCCGAGTGTGAACGTTAGAGAACCACACCGCAGTGGTTAACAGGATTGTGTGTATGAGTTTCAAAGTCATTTTATGTGGTATTTGCTTAATGAAGCAAAGAGTTCACCCTTACGTTTTTTTAGGAGCCGATGGCAGTACGTGTGGAGATCACAAGGGGGTTATCCTCATCAGTTTTGTCGCTCTCGTCATCATCCGTTTCTTCGGAGTGTCCTTGAAGAGTTCATTGATACCCGCTACTGTTTTCGATGCCACACCATCTGAGGAGTTCACGTTGGTCCGACGCTTCCCGCCTTTCGCTGAACCCCTCTTACATCAAAGAATTGGAGACGTAATTGGGTGAAAGTCAGTTAGGGAACAGTGGGTCCTAGGATTTGAGGAGGATTGGAGAACCTTGAGAAAGATTCCGTGATGGATCTTGTGGACAATGACCACTAGATTCTCTCCTCCAGGATCTTGTCAGAGGCCCTCCGCCATCCCATTTCTTTGGATTAGTCTAACATGCAGGGTTGGATATAGAGATGACTGCTCTGAGACTAGGTTTTTCCCTTTTATGTATTTGAATATGGGTAGACCTAGGTTTCAAATTTTACTATGGATATTCAGTTTTCATACTCTATTACCCTATGTATTGGGTATATATACCTTGAGCAATGTGTATATGTATATATGTTACTATTGCTCCGAAAAACATTTTGATGTATGAAATTCTCTATTTTATGCATATGTGTATACTTGATAACCAACCAAATTATCTCGTTATCTTTATTTTATAATTCGAAATTAAGTGCCCATTTATGTTTGAATGGCTTTGCAATTAGTTTCTTGCAAACGTAAATAACTTACTTTAATTACTAAGTGGAACACAACTTTCAAACTTAAAATTTACATAAAACTTTTTTTTAACAATTTGGCAAAATTCCAACTTATCTTTTTACAATTACAATTGATTTACAAAATTAAACAAACTTTGGTGCTGTGTAAAATGAATAAATAAATAATATCTTCTTTCTTTTACGAGAATTAAATAAAGTAACTCACCTTTTGAATTTAAAATAAGTTTAAAATGCAAATACATGTAAACCCGGATTTAGGGTGTTACATATGGCACTAGTGTTATCACATGTAAGTGGTATGTGATCTAAGTGAAGACCAAAATCAGATAATTGTTGTTTCAGCCACAAGGATTGGGTACAACAACTTCCAGCCACAATGTATTCAGCCTCAATAGTAGACAAGGCAACACATGCTTGTTTCTTACTATGCCATGTTACTAAGCCATTGCCAAGTAAATGACAAGTTCCACTAGTACTTTTCCTATCTAGGTTGCATTAGCAGAGTTTGAATCTGAGTATCCTATTAGAGTAAGTTCAACACCTTTGGGATACCATAGGCCCACATCTAAAGTTCATTTTAGATATTTCATAATTCTTTTTACAACAGTATAGTGAGATTCTTTAGGATTAGACTGATATCTAGCACACATGCAAACACTAAACATAATGTCTGATCTACTAGTAGTCAAGTAGAGTAAAGAACTGATTATACCTCTGTATTTTGTTTGATCTACAGATTTACCTTTGACATCAGTATCAAGGTAACAGTTTGTAGCCATTGGACTAGCTGATTCTTTGCTACTTTCCATATCAAACTTCTTTAAGAGCTCTCTGCAGTACTTTGTTTGATGGAGAAATGTGCCTTGCTTTAATTGCTTAATTTGTAGTCCTAAGAAGAAATTTAGTTCGCCCATCATTGACATTTCAAACTTCCTCTGCATACTTCTTACAAATTCCTCACATAGAAGATTGTTAGTAGCTCCAAAGATTATATCATTTACATATACTTGTACTAACAAAATGTCCTTAGAAGATCTCTTTATAAAAAGGGTTTTTATCAACTTTTCCTTTTTCAAACTTTTGATCAAGTAGAAAGTTACTTAATCTTTTGTACCATTGTCTAAGGGCTTGCTTTAGCCCATACAAAGCCTTCTTGAGCTTGTATACATGGTTTGGAAATTTATGATCTATAAAACCAGGAGGTTGAGAAACATAAACTTCTTCATCAATAAAGCCATTTAAAAAAGCACTTTTCACATTCATTTGTAACAATTTAAAGTTCATAATACATGCAAAGGCAAGAAGTAATCTCACAACTTCTAATCTAGCTACAGGAGCATAAGTTTCATCATAATCAATTCCTTCTTTTTGATTATATCCTTTAGCAACAAGTCTAGCTTTGCTTTTAGTTATGAAGCCGGATTCATCAAGTTTGTTTCTAAATACCCATTTGGTGCCTAGTATGTTCAGATTTTTTCCATGGGAATGAGTTCCCAAACATCATTTCTTTTGAATTTATTTAGTTCCTCATGCATAGCCATTATCCAAAATTCATCAAGTAGAGCTTCTTCTACTGTTTTGCGTTCTATTTGAGAAACAAATGCAACATGTTCACAAAACAAATTTAAAGAGTTTCTAGTAGTTACTCCCTTTTCTATATTTCCAATTATGTTGTCCATGGATAGATCTCTAGGAGTCCTCCATTCTTTAGGTAGAGAGTGTTCCTCATGTTGATCTTCCCTTATTGATGATTCTTCCCTTGAATCCAATTCAGCTAGAGGGGATTCTTTAGCTGTACCTGCATCATCATCATCACAAGGTACCTTTCCCTCTTTTTGGGGGTTAGACTCATCAAAAACAACATGTATAGATTCTTCAATAGTAAGTGTCCTTTTGTTATAGACTCTATAAGCTCTACTAGAAAAAGAGTATCCAAGAAATATAGCTTCATCCGCTTTAGCATCAAATTTTCCAAGAGATTCTTTACCATTGTTTAGCATAAAGCATTTGCAACCAAAAACTTTAAGGTGTGATATGTTAGGCTTTCTTCCTTTATAGAGTTCATAAGGAGTTAATTTCAAAATAGGTCTAATTAAGACTCTATTGAGAACATAGCATGCAGTGCTTACTGCATTAGGCCAAAAATATTTAGATAAATCGTTTTCATTTAACATTGTTATAGCTAGTTCTTCAAGAGATCTATTTTTCCTTTCTACAACTTCATTTTGTTGAGGAGTTCTAGGTGCAGAAAAATTGTGATCTATACCATATTCTTCACAAAACTTTTCAAAATCCTCATTTTGGAATTCTCCTCCATGATCTCTTCTCAAGGCTTTGATTTTCAAATCTTTTTCATTTTGAATCTTTTTGGCCAATTTGGCAAAAGCTTTAAAAACATAACTCTTCAAGGATAAAAACAGTGTCCATGTGTATCTTGATTTATCCCCACTCGTGTGTCTTGAGCAGCCACTGTCTAAGTACCACAAAAACTCTTTGGCTCTCAAACACACCTACAAAACAAATTAAGCAGAGGATTTAGGTACCCAAGTAATTTTGGGTCCTTTGGGGTTAGTGATCTCCTTGGTTCCTTTGGGGATCCATTTGTACCTCCTATTTGGAACACCAAATTTCTTGATCATGCAATTATTAGAAGAATGTCCCTTATACAAACAATAATGGCATGACACAAATGGAGAGCTAGATGCTTTGACAAAGTTAAAAAAGTTCTTATAAGTTTTTTGCTTTTTGCCAATAGTGTAGCCAATTCCAGCCCTTTCTTTTATGCATTTTTGTTGTGCAAGGAGTGCATTAAGATTATTTCTTCCCATTGTAAACTTTGATAAGGTTTCCAGTAAATATTCATTCTCCAGTTCAATAGCATTACAATTTTCACATTGGGAAGGAGAATTAGTGGGAAGATTAGTAATATTGCTAAGAGAGACTTCCTTCTCTTTCTCAAGAGTTTCAATTTTACTTTTCAAATCAGTCAGCTCTTTTTGCATATAAGCTAATTTTTCCACATGCCATCTAATTTTTCCTTTTAGTGTATTATTAGCAAGAGCTAGCCTTTGTGCTTCCTCATGCATTTCATTGAAAGCATCAAGCAATTGATCATAAGATTCATCATGTTTAAGGTCAGTAATACTTACAATGCTTTCATTTTCTTCTTCTTCTTTGGCCATGAGGCATAGATTAGCTTCCTCTTCAATGCTTTCTTCACTTGAGGAATTAGATGCATTGGCCTCCACTACTACAAAAAAGACTTTCTACAACGCCATTTTAACATCGATTATTTAAAAAACGATGTAATAAAAAAAGTGGTGGCAGGAATGTAATTTTTTTAATGTTGTTTACATCGGTTATTTGATGACCGATGCCAAATCTATGATTTCTACATCGTTCTTAATATATAACCGATGTTATGAAAAGAACCGGTGGCAATTTTGTAATATTATCTCGAAGTTTCTTTGAATCCCTAACTCACTCCAACAGGTAAAGTGGCTTCCTCATTCTCAGAATCCCTAACTCACTCTCATTCCAAATGGTAAAGGTGCTTCTCACTCTCAGGACGCTTGAACGACAAATGGTAAAGGTGAATAGCAAGGAGTGCCGCGCGGCAGAAGGTGGCACTGTTACTCGCAGGTAGATCGCGCGGGGCGAGCTTGGCGTCGGAGGTGGCAAAGAACTTCGATTTCAAGCTCGCCGAGTTCGGGAGGATCGCGTCAGA
Source organism: Pueraria montana var. lobata (assembly GCA_026413185.1). Taxonomy (NCBI): domain Eukaryota; kingdom Viridiplantae; phylum Streptophyta; class Magnoliopsida; order Fabales; family Fabaceae; genus Pueraria; species Pueraria montana. Next base: position 63,177,903 of record CM048650.1, on the reverse strand, counting down.
GCACTGAAGAAGGAGGAACAAAGCGAGGGTAGGGTTGTTGCGGAAGTCATTTGTTGGATTCGTGATGTCATTTTTGGAGTTCGAGAAGTCGTGGCTGTTGCAGTGGGTTTTGTAGCAGAGAAAGATGTATCCCGGAGTTCTAAGAAGGTTAGGGAATGATGATGATGAGACTGTGGTGTTTGTGTTAATGATGTTGAGAGATAGGGTTCTTGTTGGAGAGTCTTTGGTGCCATCGGGGCTTCCGAGTGTGTTGTTTGGGAGTGCCACGTTGGAGCTGTTGGTTGAGGTTTGCATGATCATATTTACGTGCCTACCATGTGTTTGATCAAATTTACTAGTTTTTCTTATACTTATATTAGTTTATACTTAGACTATTTTACTCGTTTCAAGCATAAATGAATGCATTATAAGTGAACTTCAACAAGCAGAGATGTATATTCTCACTAGTTTATTCCTTATTCTTGTGGAGTCTTACTCATCTCTGCTCTATGACAGGGTTACATAGTCCTTAATAGACCATGGGCATTTGTGCAGTGGCATCAACAAGCAAATATTAAAGAAGAGTATGAATTGTTTAACTTTAAATTTCTATATTCAACAAGCAAATATTAAAGAAGAGTATGAATTGTATTATAGCCTTTTGCAAATTGTTGATATATTAATTGCTGGAAAAAATTTATTGTTCTGTGGAAGTAAAAGAACAAAGTTTGAAGAAAACAAGAAGCAGCAGTTGCTCTATGCGGGTGGGATTGAGGTTCTTGAGGATATACTCAAGCAAGTTATGGATAAGTTCCCTGCAGAATTGTCTTTGATTGTTTTCCCCTGACAGCCCTCCTAAATAACTGCAAGAGTTCCCACCAGCAAGCTAGATCCTGAACTCTATTGTAATCAAACCAGTACAATAGCCAAAGAACACATCAAAAGTAACCTGGATGGGCTCACTGTAGATGAGGTAATTTTCAATATTAATAGGAGATTGTGTTTCCAATTTTTCCAATAAACTTTTATGAAAGCTTCATAGTCAGAGTCAATATCCTTATCACTAATTAGCATTTAGCTTAAATTTATCTATTTTAACCAATATCCTTATCACTAATTAAAGTCCCTTGTTTTCATTTAACCAACAATGTGAGTCACAGTGATGGATGAGTTTATCATTCTTTGAATGTTCATATAGATTTTGATTTTATAATATGTTGTGAGTCGGTAATGTTTCTCTAATAATAAATTAAGGATAGAAGGACATGTTGAATAACTGATATTGAATCATATTATATTAGCTACTTAATATGTTGTAAATATGCATTGAAATATTAATTGTTAAACTTTTCATATTTGCTGCCTCTCTACTTGATTATCCTGATATTTACACTTATTTTTTAACTTGGCAGTTATCTAGAGGAGGACCTTTCTAGTCCTTTTCATGTGTCTAAATAAAATTAAAGTGAAATTTGATTTGGAAACTGACTTGCAAAGGATTCAACTGAAAATATCAAATATTTGGCATTATGTTTCAATCATTATTATGTCTATAGATTTTCCGGTGTTCTGTATTTATTGGAAAACCAAATGATTTTAACAACCTGCATTTGAATCTTGATTGCCGCACTGGTTAATGTGGTGAGGCCGTGCTGGATCAGTAAATTGGAGTCGTTCAATGGGATGTGGCACTTGAGTGAAAATGGCAAGCCTCGTGGCGATTTTGATGCCATTGTTATTGCACACAATGGTAAGTTGATATGTTCATCTTGACCATATATTTTCTTAGCTATGTGTCCTTGCTGAACTAATTTCTATATAGACTTCATTTAGTTGGATTGCTATTCTGATATTGTACTATTATCTGAAAATTTGAACAGTTTTTGGCTTCTTATTGCAACTATATTTGCTGATAGGAAAATGCACAAATCACTTGCTTATGACATCAGGATTACCACTTATTGCGAAACAAATGAAGGTTTGTCTATGATAACCTATTCGGTTCATTTGATTTGATAGACTAGTACTCCTTTCAGCTTCATTTTCTGTTAAGGCACTGTTTTATTCATTTTCTTGTTTCTATTGTATTGTCTAATAATGTGTTAAGAGGTTGGATTTGAGTTCAATATGGGCCCTTCTAGCAGCATTTGAGGATCCTCTTCCTTTTCCAGGGAGCACAGAAGTTCCTTTTGAAGGAGCTTTTGTGAGAGGAGTTGATTCAGTGTCATGGATGGCCAATAATACCAAGAAACTACTGATTTCCTAGAGTGGTGGTCCTCACTGTTGGACCTTTTATGAGCATTGCTGCTTGTGGAAAATAGAATAAGGTTCCACAGGTAGGTGGTTGAATTTTAAAAACCATATACCAATAGCAAAATTAATTTTGTGCCATTAGTAGTACTTAGTGCCTTTGTGCCTTTGTTTCTTCATCCTAGCTTAATTTTACTTAAAATTAAGTTACAATCTTGATGGGGTAAAATGTATCTTATATAGTATTAAAACAAGTAAATAAATTCTAGTCTTATAATGTTAGAATTTTTGCATTCTCATAATGCCTGTATTTGATATTGTAGGATAAAAGTGGTGTTCCGCTAGTGGTTCATGAAAAATTTGCAGAACCTAAGGAATTGGAGGTATTGTTTAGGGTTACAGAAGCTGCAGAAAAGGTATGTTTACCCTAAAATTCATTTTTTTGATAGTTTAGATTGTTTTGTTCATTTCTATCCCAGAAAGTTATGTATATCATTATGGTATTTGAGCTACATAGGAGTCTTTTTATCGTCTAGCTGATTAGCAGTTTTGCACTGGTAAAAGATTCAATCAATAAAGAAAACATTTCATAATTTTGAGATAATGAAATACAAGGGTATTTGCAATTATTGTAGTTATTCATTTTTTGTAGTTAGAGAAAAAAAATTAGAATAGCACTACATAATATTAAGGCAAATACCCTTATGGGGCCTAAGAACCTGCAGCATATCACTAAATTATATTCAGCACTCTGTTGTCCAAATAAAGGACTTAACCTCAGAGGAGGCTCTGGATTTCCAAAAAAATTTATCAATGTATGTTGCTTGGCCTGTTGGAACTCCCTACAAACTTTCACACTTTCACTTGTATAAGCCATAATGCCCTGTCATGTATTAAGTTGAAAATGTTGGCAGTTGGCACTTAGCACTTCTCTAATAGTTGGATTCTTTGAGATTGGATGATTGCTTTAATAATAAATAGATGATAGATGAAGCTAGCGTAGAAAGTAGAATAATAAAAAATACTTTTTTCTTTTAGTATTTTGTTAAAAAAAAGAGTAATTTCTTATTAACTCTTTGATATGTTTTTATTCTGTAGGTTCTAAAATGTACTTATATAATTTTGAGTTGGACGTGGATAAGGAACTCACCATTTGTTGCAAAGTAAGTTAAAAAATACCCTATGAAATTTTTATTTTTATTTCAAGTAAATATGGCATTGATGTGCTTGAGAAATAGGATAATTTTTTATTTTAAGGTAGTTTTTGGATTTTAGGTAAATTATAATCTAGAACTGTTAACTTCATGCATTTAAGTCTTGTATTAAATATTAACAAACTAGTAGAAACCAAGACTACAAAGCTATGTAATTAACTTTCTTATTATCTCTTGATAGACAATATATTTGACACTTGAAATTTCTGTTTACTTATTTGACATGTAATCTCTTAATCTGGAAATTAGTTTATAGGGAAGAAGATATAATTACTTATTTTGTTAACATCTGGTTTGTTGCAATTATCTATTTTATTTCTGGTGCTCCAAGATCCTATGTGTTGTGGTATCGTCCTCTTTGTCGTGTTGAGGTAGTGTTCAATAAGATTTAATGCAATTTTTGTAGTTTAGAACATGGGTATCTGTCCAAGAGTTTTTCATACTATTTGTTAAACTGAAAAAGAAAAAAAGAAAAAAAAAAGATGCAGAAAATGATCTATGTAGGCATGTAGCTAAACTTTAGCTCAATTATAAAGCAGAAAATGATCTATGTGTGGCATTTTGGTTTTATCCCATTCTGTGCGTTCCTTTTAGATCTCTTTTTATATTTCTCATTTTTATTTTTTGATTGTGTAGGTAGCCAATTAGAGGGCAACAAGAAGGCCATGAACATCCAGGTACAGATCTGATTCATTGTTTTTTTTTTCTATTTACAATTTACTTTTCTAGATATAATTATAATTAGCCTTAGGACTTTGGTTCTACAAATTGTGTCCCTAATGGTTCTCACTTTCTGGATAGAGTGCACTCATCTCTAATTATTAGTGAGATTTCATCTTTGTTATTGTAAAAATTGATAAATTAGAGTGAACTTATACTTCTGTTTGATACCGGAATTGGCTAATAAATTGTAGCTGGAAAGTACCATTTTTTTTAAAAAAAAATGACTTTCTACATCAGTTGAAGCCACAACCGATGTAGAAAATTTAATAGATTTACACTTCTGACACACTTTTTACATCGGTTAAATCTAGAACCGATGTAAAAAGTGATTTTTGACATCGTTTATAAAATCGATGTTGAAAGTGTCCCACTTTCAACATCGCTCGCTTCAACATCGGTTCTAAACCGATGTTAAAGGCCTTTTTTAACCGATGTTAAAAGCCTTTTTTGTAATAGTGCTCCCAAGCTATGTAGGCTCTTTTTTTAATTTTTCTTTCCTGGGCTTTTAGGCTTCTTTTCTCCTTTTTGTTGCTTCTTGAGATAGGTAGGACATTCCGATTTAATGTGTCCTATTTTTCCACATTTGAAGCATGTGAAGTTTGGAGATGAGGTTTCACTTTTCTTCCCAAATTTTCTCTGCTGAGTTCCTTTTCCTTTTCCATTTTTCTTCTTAAGGAAACGCCTGAAATTCCTTACTAGGAGAGTTAAGTTCTCAGCATCTGAACCTTCATCTTCATCATCACCATTGGATGGAGTTGCTGCCTTAAGAGCTAAGCCTCTTATTTTTCTGTCCTTTTCTTCTTCTTCTGCCATCCTTGTAATGTCCATTTCATGTTCTCTCAGCTTTCCAAACAGCTCTGCATTGGTCATTTCTGCAAGATTTTTTGACTCAGAAATTGCTGTCACCTTTGGTTGCCATGTTCTGTTCATAGACTTAAGGACTTTCACATTTAGTTCCTCCTCTTCAAAGATCTTTCCTAAGCCTTTGAGGTGATTTACAATGTGTGTAAACCTTTTCTGAACATCATTCAGAGTTTCGCCTGGCAACATTCTGAAGGTCTCATACTCTTGAATGAGGGTGTTTTTCCTCGCTCTTCTTACGTCGGATGTGCCTTCATGGGTGACTTGTATTAGATCTCACATTTCCTTGGCAGAGGTACATTGAGAAACACGAAATAATTCATCAGAATTTAAAGCAAAATGTATGTTAGAATCTAAGACTTTGGACGATGTCCAACCCCTCAAACTTCGGTTTTGATGATAACAAATGAAGTTAAATTTTGAAGTATCTAATGATCTATATTTGAGTATTATAGGTTCTACGCCGACTAGTGCCTCAATGGTATTGTATTTCTTAAACTCAAACATTATTTCTATGTGTACAGTACGTCCAATAAGCAATTGAAAGTGTAAAATTCGACGTCCAATGCATTGTGAAAACTAGTGTGTAAACACTGCGTCCATTCAAGGAAGTGTCCAACGCCTATATAACTTACATCATCTCTGTCTAGCAAACAGTTATATAATGCGTCCATGATTGAGTAGAAGTACACTTATGCTTTTCGATGATGATTCTCTGAAATGTTCTATTATTCCCTCTCTTTTCTAATGTGACATTTCATTTAAATATTCGAAAAAGTGTACCACAGGAGACAGAAAAGCTTCTCTCTGCAGAAATCGTACAAGTAGTGGAGGCACTGCATGTACTGTTGTCTCCTCCATCTCTCCATCCCAAGCTGACACGTAGCAATGGTCATATGATTGTGAGAGAACGGTTATTGGCAAAGGCACAGATCCCACAACGGATATCTTCACCAAGCTGCCTATAAATAGAGGAACAAGCTCACGTTTTCAACAACGAAGCATTCAAGTTTTTCAAAGAGCTGTAACTCTGCCAAATCGATTGGATGACCTACACTTGTGCGAAAAGAGCAATCTACTTAGCTTTGCTAAGTTATTCTGTGTAATTGAGTTTTATTGTAATATCCTCTCCGTGAGAGCTGTTTATTTAACTTGTACTCGAACAGTTTCTGTTTGGAAAGCCAACAGTGGCTTAGTGACAAAGAATACTTGGGAGTTCTTTAATCTCAGGAGGAGATTAAAGGTGTGCCAGAAGTGACCTAGAGAATACTTGTAGCCAGGAGTGGCAGGGTATATAATACTTGTTTGTAATCAGAATTTGATTAGTGGAACCCTTCAAAGTTTTTGAAGGAGAACTGGACGTAGCTCAGGTTGAGTGAACCAGTATAAACCAAGTGTTTTTACTCTATCGCTTTCAAGCTTACTTGCTATTCTCTTAAGTTATTTCTTCACACTTTGCGCATAAGTTTCTTTATATCTTATTTACAAAAATCTTTTATTTGCGCCTGAACGATTAACAAGAAAACGCAGTTTCACTAAACTGTCATTCTAACTATTGGACGATACTTGTGATCTTTTGTTTTACAAGTCCCTTGTGACACTTAAGATAATTTATCTCCATCTTTGCGAAAAGTTTTTAAAGAATATAACTAACACACTATCCAACCCCCCTTCTAGTACGAATCTCTACATTTCAATGTATAATGTTCATGGCTCTTGAATCATATTGAGCTTTCTTAGATTCTTGATTTGTCCACGTATCAAATGGTTCTTCAACTAAGTTTCCATCAACAATATGTTTTGGAATAGTTGGACCTTTTATTACCGCATTCCAAATGCCTCTATCAACAAATTCCATAAAGATTTTCATCTTTACTTTCGAAAAGGGTAGTTTGCTCCACAAAACATTGGAGGTCTGTTGATTGAAGCACCTTCAGTGAAAGGCAATTGATTTGCTGCCATATCCTTGTTTTTCAAAAGGAATCTTGAATAAAATACAAGATACCAGCTCTAGATACCAATTGTAGGATCGAAGCAGCAGATCTAGAGGGGGTGAATAGATCTTTCAACTTTTATTATTAAAATCTCTTTCCTTTTTTCAAAATCTTCTATTTCACCATCCTTCTTTTTGTAAATAATCCAATTATTCAAAGAAAGATTTATGAAACTATTTGAACAGAGATTTTATGATCAAGTTAAGAAATCAGAGTTATATTTCAAATAAAGAAGGTTTATTAGGAAAACTAAACCAATTAGCCTTGATATCTTGGATTGACAAGAAAGTGAAAGTTAAAGAAAGAATGCTTAAGAGTTTTATATTGGTTCAGTCATAAAGACCTACATCCAGTTGATCCAACATCCTGTTAGATCTTTCACTAATTCAAATTTTGAGTTACATGCACACTACACAAACAAGAAAAATAAATACACACTTTCTACACTTGAACCCTACAAGTAAAGAAAGAAACTCCTAATAGAACACTACTATTAATTTTTGAAAAATCCTATTTCAGACAATCCAATCTTTCAAAAAAGATCAAGGTTATGGAACGATTTCATCTTTAGTGAATGATAGAACGTTTCATCTCATTGAGTTCCAATCATCTCTTCAAGCAAAAATGATCTTCCTTTTTTATTCTTGCCATTTTGAAAACGAAGGAGATCAAATAGCTTAGAACCTTTTTGATGCTTTTCTCTCAAAGTATGTTAAAACTGTTTTTCAAAAAGCATTGTTTGAGAGAGAATGAGTGCTGGTATTTATAAAATTTTAAAGATATAACTGATTTAATCTATTACGTAGACAACGTAATCTGTTAAATCGTTCTTCAGCACACCTGGGTTCTATTCAAAAACTGATTTAACCTGTTACATCAAAGTGTAACCTGTTAAATTGATCTTTATGATCTCTTAAAGTGATATGGGTTCGTTTTAATCTATTACATATTCATGTAATCGATTAAACTAAGCTTTCTCCCTTCTGAAACAACTTTTGAATCTATAGTAATCGATTAAACCGTGTTGTAATCGATTAAAACATAAACAATGTGAATTTTTTCAGAAACAAGACTTAAAGTCTAAAATGCCTTGTGTAATCGATTATCCTAAGGTGTAATCGATTATGCTTAGAATTTTAGCTTTTCTCAGATGAAAGGAAAACATGGTAATATGTTACATCTATGATATAATCGATTACTATAGTGGGTTTATCAAAAGGATCAATCAATTTACTTTCTTATATTTTTGGTTGAGACTCTAGGCAAGACTAAATTTTAAAATCAATCACTCATAAGCCTAAGTCTAAAACAATCAATACAATGCCACATCTTTACATGTTTGGCTTATTTAGAAATTAAAACCAATTAAAACCAAAACTAAATAGAAAACTTAGAGATCTAGTCTTCATGTCAACATTCATCAGCTCACTTAGCGGACCTCAGTGGCTCAGATACTGAGGAGATGACCCCTCCGGGAGAGGGAGTAGACGTGGAGCCGGAGAAGGTCCCTACTTAGGGGGACCATACAGGTGTCGAACTACGAGCTATAGCCCCCATACGAGGCTGAGGGTTCCGAGCCAATAGCAGCAGAGTCAATGAAGGTGGACTAGAGGGTGCCAGTGGCTGCAGCAGCAACTGTTGAGGCAGTAGTGGAGGTTCCTGTCGAAGGAGCCGATTGGTTAGTAGAGGATGATGTGCAAGACACAGAGGAGGATCCAGAGGAGGATCCCTCTGAGGATTCCTTCAAGGTTTCTTCCCGTGAGTCTCACTATTAGTTCCCTACCGACCGACGGCAGACTTAGGCTGGGGATGGAGTCTTCAGCAGGGGTAGAGGGTTATGGTGACTGCTCTGAATGTTAGGATCTTCTTTTGCTTTTCATGTATTTTGTTGGGGGTAGATCTAGGCATTCAGATGTTTTGATGTATATTTTTCAATCATTCTATGTACCTCATATATGTGTATGTCACCTTCAAACTTAGGGAGTACTCCATGCTACATTATCAGACTCATTTCTATATATGTATATGTTTATATTTTCATTCATGATCATTGTCCTTATTTATTTTCGCACATTCAAAAATGTATATTGACTTTTTCCATTTGAAATCACACTACGACCTTTTTATATCAAATTAAGCATTGCGTTATAAATGCTAAAGTAAACAATGTCTTTCGCAATGAAAGTGGAACATCACTAAAATCTCAACCATGTTAATAGAGCCCAGCTCATAGATCAACAGATTTAGATTAGGATTCTATTATCACATCTTATCTTTAGGATTTATCTTTAGTTTAGGATTATGTTATTTGAATTCTGTCATAGCTTATATCTTTAGGATTTATCTATATAGTTTAGGATTATGTTATTTGAATTCTGTTATCATAGTTTATCTTTAGGATTTATCTTTCTTTTTATCCTTTAGGGAGTTGGTTGAGGGAGAGGTTAATAAATATAGGACAGTATGTTAGTGAAAGGCACTTTTGGTGAATTTCTCTTGAATTGTATTGCGGAGCTGGTGCTCTGGGAGAGGGAGGCAGAAGATCAATCTGCCAATCTCTTTTTCTATTTTAATAATAAAACCCAACCATTCTTGGTATCCCATCATTGGTCCGACCTGCCGGATAGCTCATCATGGTCTCTAAGGTTGATGCTCTAGAATCCAAAGTCACAGCTCTAGAAGCCCAATTCCAGGAGATGCAGTCCTCGTTTGTCGAACACCAGCAATGGAAGCACAAGCACATGAGGCTGAACGTCTCGAAAATGCCGAGTTTCGCTCCATGATCACTAAGTGGTTAAAGAAAAATTCTGGTAAACTACCTCATATGGCTGAGAAGTCCACTCCACTCTTAGATGACACAGAAGACCATCGATTGTCAACAAAAAAGGTTGAATTACCTTCCTTCAACGGAACAGATCCACGTGGCTGGATTTTTCGAGCAGAAATGTATTTTCGTGTGCAAGGTACTAAACAAGAGATGAAAATTCCCCTCGCCCAATTATCAATGGAAGGGCACGTTGTCCATTGGTTTTCCGTTCTTTTGGAGGGCAATCCTAGGCTCTCATGGGACAAATTGAAGGAGGCTTTGTTGGAGCATTTTGGGGATATAAATACCCGCAATCCATATGAGCAACTAGCAGCTTTAACGCAAGAGCATTCTGTTGCGGATTTTATTGAGACATTTGAATTTCTGATTTCCCAAGTGCCTCGCTTAGCTGAACCACAAGCCATTGGGTACTTCATGCATGGGTTAAAGTCTGACATTCGGCGTTGGGTGCGTCTTCACCACCCAGAGAGCATTAGTAAGGCTATCTCACTAGCTCGAGATGTGGAGTGTGCACTATATGGGGAGGCAAATAGCAAGGTGAAAAGTTCTAGTCAAAAACCAATGCTCAGTGCTGAATTGAATTACTATAAGTATGGGAATTCATTTTCTTCCTCTTTTCAGCCCGCCTTTCATAATAAGGATAACACCCAAAATTTGAAACCTGAACCCAAGTCACATGGGTCAGGGTTAGGGAATGACAGTAAATGTCTTGGAGATGCGAGGAGTAGGGGAACCCGCCACCTATCTTCTCAAGAATTGTTTGATAGGAGGAAGCGAGGGCTGTGTTTTCGTTGTGATCAGCAATATCACCCTATGCATCAATGCCCGAACAAAGAAACTAGACTTACCCTACTCGCTGAAGACGAATTTATCAATGAAGAAGGGCAGATCGAATTGATGAAGTGCGACATGGAGGAGGAACAAGAGGACATGAATACGCCGCTTGAGAAGCGGGGCCATTGAGGAGGACACTTAGGAGGAAGAGCTGGTTTTTCGTAGCTGATTCTCTTCTTTCAGCCTTGAGGACAAGGCTGTTGTCATAGGAGAAGGCAATGATAGAGCCCAGCTCATAGATCAACAGATTTAGATTAGGATTCTATTATCACATCTTATCTTTAGGATTTATCTTTAGTTTAGGATTATGTTATTTGAATTCTGTCATAGCTTATATCTTTAGGATTTATCTATAGTTTAGGATTATGTTATTTGAATTCTGTTATCATAGTTTATCTTTAGGATTTATCTTTCTTTTTATCCTTTAGGGAGTTGGTTGAGGGAGAGGTTAATAAACATAGGACAATATGTTAGTGAAAGGCACATTTGGTGAATTTCTCTTGAATTGTATTGCGGAGCTGGTGCTCTGGGAGAGGGAGGCAGAAGATCAATCTGCCAATCTCTTTTTCTATTTTAATAATAAAACCCAACCATTCTTGGTATCCCATCACATGTTTCCTTTAATATCACGCATTTTTGTAAATAAATTAATAAAAAATGCTTTACAAATTAATTAATTGAATTAACAATCACATATTTACCTTTATAGAGATTAGAGTGTTATAGGTGCAGCCCATATCTTTAAAACATAAGGAATAATTCCTTTCTAGCATTTGTCCCACACCTAATAGACTTTGAGTTATCTCAGGCACATATAACACATCTGAAATATATTTAGTACCTGAGGGAGTTTCAACATTAATAACTTCTTTACCTTTGACCTCAACACTTTCTCCATTGCCAAAGGTGACTTTGGACAAATAGGACTGATTCAATTCCTTGAAAATGCTAGCATTGTGGGTCATATGATTTGTGAACCCACTATCTATAAGCCATACCTCTTTGTTATTACTTGCTTAACAACAAATAGCAGCAAATAAATACTCCTCATTTTGTTCTTCATGCTCAACAACTTGGGCTTGTTGTACCTGTTGGTTTGCCTTATTTTTACAAACCTTCTCCACATGACCAAACTAATTGCATGCCCTACAAACGTTTTCAATGTGATTGTTCTTCTTGCATTGGGGACAAGGTGAAAACTTATTTTTCCAACCTCCTCCTCTATTGTCTTCTTCTTCCCCCAAAAATGGCTTTTTTCCCCAAAACTGGTCCAGGTTTGGGCTTTGCCTTTTGTTTGTGCTACAAGAGCACCTTCAGTATTTTCTTTCATCCTCAAGGATCTTCATTGTTTAGTAGCTTGCAAAGCATTCGTAAGCTCTGCAATTGATATTTGAGAAAAATCTTTATTTTCTTCGAGAGGAGATTTTAGATTCAAACTTCTCTGGAAGACACACTAGGATTTTCTCCATTACACATTGATCACTTAGCTTCTCTCTAAGTAATTTGATTTGTGTAACCACCTTCAAAAGTCTATCAATAAACTCTTTAACAGACTCATTTTCTTTCATTTTCACTGCTTCAAACTCCCTTCTCAAGTTGAGCCCCTGCATTCTTTTTGTTCTTTCACTCCCTTGGAACTCCTCTTTCAACTGATCCCATGCCTCTTTTGCAGTCTCAAGAGTTAGAATCTTCATAAAGACATCATCATGTAGTGCTGCTTGTATAATGGCAAGTGTTTTGCCTTCCTTTGCCACTTCATCATTAGGACTCCTTATTTGAGCTACTGTTGAGTTTTCTGGTAATAGAGTTGGGTTACTTCCATTTTCCACTATATCCCACAAACTCTAAGCTCTAAAGTAAGTCCTCATTTTCGCAGCCCGCAAATGAAAGTTTTCACCTGCAAATATAGGAGGTGGAGGTAAAGAACTACTGCTGGAAGCCATTTTTGTGTTTGAAGGTTTTTTGTGTGGGTTGTCTCACTGGGTTTTTTTTCACTCTATTTTTTGGGTTTTTCTCTCCCTCGCTGACTCTTGTTTTCACTCCTTCACAGTCCCTTAAAGATCATTTAAGCTCTAGATACCATGTTAGAAGATGGCATATGACAATGGGTTTAAGACTGAATTGAAATAGCTATCAGACTGAGCTGAAAATAGAACAGACGATGCAACAGACTATGCATCAGACCGTCAGACTGAGCATCATACCCAACAACAGACTAAGCATTAGACCCAACAACAGCCTGAACAAACGAAGCAACAGACTGATCAGATAATGCTTACCGACGATGTTGTAAGACTATCAGACGATGTGGAAGCATAAAAGCTACAAATTATAAACCAGAAACATAAACGTATATGAAGAATAAGAGAGGAACAAAATTGCTTTGATATATTTCAATGTTATAATTCATTTTTGCACACTAAGAACTGTTACAGTAAGCTTTTTAAATAGAAAAACTATGAAGCCCCTAATTGGGCAAAACAAACAGCAAATTATAACTAAGCTAAAAGTAGACATCATTATCCTGCAGTTACAAGTTGCTTTTCTGAGCACAAGCAAACTATAACCAAACTTACAAGCAACCACAAAAACTGCATAGACATTAAAATATTTTATAATAACAGCTTGGAAAAATCCCAATTGCCAACAGAAAATAAGAAGAAGAAAAAAATGAAATGAGCTTCTCTATAAGCTCAAATTAACTTATGCACAGACTAATTTGTAGAAGCTCTTTCATCTTTTAGAGAAGCTATATGAGAGAGTTTCTATAAATTAGCTTATGCATAAGCTAATTTTAGCTTATGGCTTATTTTAGTTTTTGTTCTTAATTTTTTCTCCCAAAAGTGTTTATGAATAAGCATACCCAAACAAGCCATTTACCTCTAACATGTAAATGGCACTCCAAAAGTAGCAGATGAAGAGAAAAACGTAAGTGGTCTGGGACTTCAACTTGAAGCAGGCAATAAATCCCTCATGTCATAAATAGGCAAAGGTATACTTCATTCACCTTAGAGCTCTTATATTACTCTCTACCAAGGATATCTGTAACACTAACAATATTAATGGAGCAAAATCTGTTACCTTCATTAGATGACTCTGGATTCGACATATTTCATAAATAGTTTTTTTTGTGAGATCATAAATAGTTTATATATTCTAAATGAAGAGAACCATAGAAGTTTGGAATTGGATATGAGACAAATACTAGAGGAGGCATTAAAGAACTAACCAATCCAAACTTTTGTTTGGCATGTATTCATATATGAACATCTTTTCATCACCTTCCATACAACAGCCAAAAAGTCCAACAACATTGCGGTGTTGAAGCTTGGAAATCACCACAACTTCATTCATGAATTCTTCTAATCCTTGTCCAAAGGCTCTAGAAAGTCTTTTAACTGCTATTTCTTGTCCATCTTCCAATCTCCCCTGAGAAAAAATATTAAGAGAACAACTATAGACAATGGCATCAAACACAATAATTTTATTTTAAGGTACCTTGTACACGGGACCAAAACCACCTGCCCAAGTTTGTTGGACATGTCAAAGTTGTTTGTGGCTATTGCAACCCTTTCGAAATCAAATAGTAACAGCTCCTATAGTGTAACTTGTGACAGTTCTTCAATTACTTTGTGGCTTTGATGTTTTGATGGTTCACCATAGTTAAATAGTAGGAATGATTAGTTGTTCCTTTTCCTTGCTTATTTAATTAAGGTCCATATTTTAACTAGAGTGAGAAAATATATAATGTAAGCTTAGCTCCTATACCAACAAAAACATGATTATAGGACTAATTCTAAATGTGCCGAAGATGGCATTTAAATTAGAGATTGCGAACGATCCATATATTGGCGAGCTCTATGCATTACAGATTGTGAATGATCCACGTATACCATAAACATCACAAACCGATTTTCGACTAGTCCATGTAACTTCCATTTCTTTCTTCTCATCATCCTACTCAGTTTGTTCAAATTGGCCTTACGAATTCAGGATATAGACTAAAACTTCTGATACACTTGGTAATGTATAATATGTAAAGATGAAAATCACAAGAAAAATGGGGTTGAATTGTGATTTATAAAAATTTTCGTAAACCTTTATAAAATGTGTGGTTCGTCTATAACAGGTTTTAGAAAAGAAGTGTAAATGAAAGCATTTATAGATGATGTTATATAAAGACAGATAAAACCTTTTAAAGACACACCAAGATAAATCACAAGACAAAGTCAGTTCAAGCAGTTAAGAGAAATATAAAGCAGGAAAGACAACACAGGAATTTATACTGGTTCGTCTCACCCTGAGACTATGTCCAGTTCTTGGCAAACCACCAAGTTCCACTAACTTTCACAAGTTATAAGTATTATCCACTGCCAGTTCTGGCTCAACTTAAGTAGTTTTAACACTAGCCTTTCCAAGCTCAAAACCCAAGTATTCTTTCTTACTAAGCCACTTCTGGCTCTACAACAAATCAGTAGATTTGTTGAGTTAAGGGCACACAGACTTTGGATTATCGTCTTACAGACTGATATACAAGATGAAGAACACAGTCTTTTTCTCTCAGGATACTCAAGGTGTTTTGAAAGCTTTTTACAACTTAGAGAATTTGCAAGAGAAAGAATGAAGGCTTGAAAGAATGCTCATGAATTTGAATTAAGTTCTCTGTCTTCAGCACTTCAAATCTTCTGCTATATATAGACTTACTGAGGAAGTAACCGTTGTCTCTAAACAGTCTTCTTACTTGCGTCTGACCATCGTCTGAAGGAGAATGGTCATCAGGGCATTAATGTGAGCATTAAATGCTTGTCACCAACTAGTCACTTTGAGCTGATAAAGTACTATGCTTATCTTCCTTGAGATACACTTCATATCCTTCTGCTATAGTGATCGCATCGCTTGCTCAAACAAGTACTCATTGCTAGCTGTAGCGCATCTTTTGAGGCGAAGGGAACTTTAGCTTCTTTGACTCTTCTTTCTATTTCCCTTTATACACTTCGACAGATCCTAGGAAGAATATTTCATGAACATTCCCTACAATACAGATTACAAAACAACAATGCATTTATTATGCTTTTAAATGCTTCTTCAGACTTAAGTATCTATCTGCGTATCATCTGTAACTTACAGACGTAGATGCAACATTTTCGTCTATTGACATTATAAGACTTAATCGTTTTACTTAATATTTGTTTTGCATTGAATCAAAATTATTGAGGGTCTTGATTCGTCTTATGACTCAACAATCTCCCCCTTTTTGATGATGTAAAGCAAATATTGTAAAAAGATGTATTAGAGCTATATATAATAACGAAAATATAAGCACAGAAATTAAACAAAGAGAAAAGAAGGCTCGGGTTTGATGAGCAATCAAACAACTCATCTTATTAAAAGTTTTCACGTCAAGGTGATGTGTTTTTACATTTAAGACAAAAGAAAAAAAATAAAATACTCTCCCCCTATCTCTTTCAGCTTCAGCTCCCTCTCAGATGCATCTTCATCACATCTTCTTTTTACCCTTCCCTTCTCCTCTTTTTGCAAGGCGATCAGCAAAACCGGGTTCCCCAGGAATTGGACCGTCTGAATCAGAGGAATAAGAGGAATCAGATGATAGTACCATAGGTGATCCTGGTGGAGTGGGAGTGCGTTTGCGGCGATGACCACGGAAGAAGGTATCAATGTTGATCCACTTCTTGAGCTCAGTCTATAAGGCTTGCCTGCCTTCCAAGGCTTGGCGTAGAGCTTTCCTTGTTGCCCAAAGCTCAGCATACAAATCAAAGACTTGTTCATCCGTGATGGAAGGTCTGTATGGGGCAATGGCTTCATCTGGTTCTTCCACTATGCCCATGATAGTCTTCGTAAAGAAAAAGATAGAATAAGGAAGATACACAGAGAATGAGAAGTCTCTGTCAGACTCATAGAAAAACCTATTTTGCCAAGGCATGAGCTCAGAAGGGCCAGAGTAGAAAGGAAAGGCTGATGACCTTTTCATTAATAGTAGCAGCCAATCTTCAGATGATATCCATTTGTAGGAAGTTTGTCTTCAGGTTCCAAACCAGAGCAGAAAACATCAAACTTTTTCACTTGTCTGATAGTCTTCAAGTCCTCAAACGTGCGTTCATCATCTGTCTTTCTAAAGATAGCTTGGATTTTGCGTCTGAAGGGTCTACCTCTGCGAACTCGAATATTGCGTTGGGGAGTATCATCTTCTTCCTCTACCTTTTCCTTACCCTTATAGTTTAAAATTGGAAGGACTGGAATGACCTTGTCCAATGCAAGTTTGAACTGGGTCTGATTGGAGGCCACACAAAGAAACTGTGTGCCAAGGAAATGAGGCATCGTCTGTGCGTGCCTTTGGATTTATCTGACAGAGTTCTGATGCTTTCTAATCTCCTCCTTATATGTTTGTAGCTTCATGCATAGATCCATTGTGTAGTCTAAAGATTCCCACACATCAAACGTTGGACTTGCTTTTGGATCGTCCAAGTTAAGATCTTCAGTGTATATAGTACGTCTGGGGTCAGCATGATTCCAGGGAAGAATCACGTTGACATACGCAAGCGGACCCATCATTTGTTGCAAGTTGACAAGTTCATAGAAAGGTACAGAGTCAGTGGGTGCTATAATGCATCTCCACACCTGAGCTTCTAGGGGGTATCGGCGTCTGCCACGAGGATTATGCTCGAAGATGATGGAGTTTGGATCTGGTGGAGGCGTCTGCAAGGAGGGAAGATCCTAAACTGTGGCTCCTTTTTGTAACATGAGAGAGCATGAAGCTTTTTTTCTGGAAGTACTTTATACGATGGAAAATGGAAGGGATCAATCCCTGGAACTCCCATCTTCCATAACTTCACAAGATCAACGTAGTACAAAAGAACCTCTTGATCATCTGAAGTGTAGACGTTCTTGATCCATCACTGTCTGTTGCAATGTTCTCATTCATTCACCCTTGGGCACTTCCACCCTGGATAATATCTCACATGCATATCAGGGTCTGATGGTGGTTGAACTGCAGGAACTAGTATGTTTAGACTGCGTCTGATGATCTAGTCATATCCTCTGGGTTTTGGGGCCAGATCTAGTGCTAGAATGCCAAAAATATATCCTAGGGAAAGAGAAGCTTTGGCAGCATATCGACGTCGTCTGAACAGTACGTCTTCAGTTAGAAGCTTCATGCGTCGACAGAGACAGATGAAGTGCCGCCATAAATGCTCATCTATTTGGCAGCTCGATCTACATCAGATTTTGTAAGGTGTTCATCTACCTTTTTCTCATCGTCTGCAGTGATCGGTCTGTAGATGGCGCGAGGACCTGAATCATTAGTTCCTACTTGGTCTTCAACAAAATCCAGACTTTGTGCACTGGTCATTAGTGCAGACTAAAGAATGGCTTCATTTAATTCTTCTATTTCTGCTTCGTCAACATCTTCATCAAATGTGACCGTATAAAATTTTTTTTACTTAGTAGCAATTTCTTCAGACACAAGCTCAGCTGTTTGAATCATAGCTGACTCCATTCTTATAAGATCTTCCATGGTTGCATGCTTCTGTTCTTCTTCAGACAGAGTCTTAATAGACTCAAGAACAGCTTCATCAAGGGCTTCCTCTTCTACAACTTCATCTACAGGTGCCAGAACTTCTTCAGCAGCCTTCCTTTTCAACTCTTCAGTTGATAGAGTGTTGACAGACTCTACGACAAATTGTTCCAGCTCAACCTGTTCTTTTCTCTCAAGGCTTTTATCCAACCTTGCCTTCTTGGTAGCTTCCTTCTTAGACAACTCCTAAGCCTTTCTGATGGTAGCTACTTCCTTTTTATCAGCAGGAGGAGGGAAGGATGAACGTTTGGATTTGGGTGCAGGTTTAGGCTTGGGAGAGGGTTGTGGTTGAGAAAAAGGTACATCAAGAATCTCAACATTAGATTCTTGAGTTTGGGAAGGTGAAGGGTGAGGTTTAGGTTGGGGTTCTGGTGAAGAGGTGAGTTTGGCTTTGGTGACAATGCGAATTTTGGTAGGTCTGGTGAAGGGCTTTTTGAGGGGAGGTTCAGAGATAAGTTCAAATGAAGTTTCTACAACCTTTCTCTTAAGAAAGGAGTGAAGATCTGAAGGTGGTTTCTATTTAGGTTTCTTGGCTTAGTATGAGGATGGAGGTTGGGTACGTCTGGTGGTTGGTTTTGTGTGAGTTTGTGAAGGCTGAGGTTGAGGTAAGGTTTATTTCTCTGCTTCAGACACAGGCTCATCAGATGGTTCTTCCTTAGGCTCCTTCTTCACTTTGCCTCCATGCTTTTTAACCCACTCAGGAAACTTGTGAGATATTCCCATTCTCACAAATGTGGTTCCTGAGACCTGAGTAGCACCTCCAGATGCCTCAAACTCTGAAAGGTCAACTCCAACATCCCTCATAAGATGTGAGAACAACATGCAGTAAGGGATGAGGTTCTTCTACTTCTTCGAGGAGAATCTGTCCTTGAAAGCTTGCTCCTGATGATAGAAGATTAGATCAGGAAGATTGATCTTTTCTCCTATCATGATGTTGTATATGTAGAATCTGTCCCTTTCACTTACATGATCCCTTAACCCCATTCTAGGAAGCACAATGTTGAACAACATGTTGTGTACGAGTCTGCAAATATGGGTGATGTTGGCAGACTGTAGAAAGTTCTCTATTGCTGTAGCACATTTCTTCGGGTCTTCGTCTACAGGCTGAACTCCATCATAGAGAAGTTTGTCCACCATCTCTTGAGTGATGGTCTTCTCCCATTCCTTGTCAAAAATCAGTCCTTCATCAGCACACCCAATAGCCTTATGATTGAAGGACTAATTTCAACCACCGTCTGACCAATAGTGCCTCGAATGCACTAGTCATCCTCCATCTTGGCAGTGCCACAGAAAAGGGCATAAGGGCCATGATACTAGATGCTGTGTTTCCCAATGAAATTGGTCTACCCAACTCTGGTGAACATGTCCTTCACATTAAACCATTCCTTTGCCAACTCGGTTAGACTTTCCCACTTTCCCGAAATGAAGAGTTCCTCTGGAAATGTTACAGTAGCTTCATCTTGATTGCAAATGAGAGGAGCAGCAGAGGATGAAGCTTGCTTTCTTGGTGCCATTTTGTTCACAAAAGTTGAGTCTTGAGAAGAAAAGATTGGAAAGTTTTGATCTTTTAAAATCTTTATAAACTCTTAAGAACTTTAGAGAATTTGAAAGATCAAAGGAACTTTCTAGTTTAGGTACTTCATCCTTTTATACCAGATGAGAGACGAGAGAGAATTTTAAAACATCATAAAAGAGCGATTTAAATGCATTAAAAACTTTTTGAAAACTGTCTCATCATGGCGAAAAGGGCAGCACACGTTTTGAGAGAAAACAAAAAGACTTGTAACCGTTGTGAACGTGAGACTCTTATCGTCTATACACTTGAACTCACATTAGTCCTAACAAATTAATGAAAAGAGATAAGATGAAATATATCGTCTAATGAATGCAAACATTAATCTGAAAGCATGTGCATATGTAGATGATCCCTGATACAGACGAAATGTTCTTCAGACAAAGGTTTTGTAAAGATATTAGCCCATTGATGATCTGTACCTACAAACTGAATATCAAAAACACCTTTTTGAACATAATCACGAATGAAATGATATTTGATTTCAATATGCTTTGCCTTAGAATGTTGTATGGGATTTTTAGATAGGTTGATTGCACTAGAACTGACTGAGGTTAGTGGTGTCCACTTGATAATGTAAGATCCTTTTAACAGCTTTGAGATGTGACTCTCTAGGATCAGACTGAAATCTAGCACACAGACAAACGATGTGCATAATATCAAGTCTACTAGCTGTAAGATAAAGAAGTGATCCAATCATACCTCTGTAGATCGTCTGATCTACTGTTTACCCGATTCATCTTTGATTAAAAGACTGGAAGCATGCATAGTTATTTTCATTGGTTTAGCATCTTCCATCTTGAACTTCTTAAGAAGTTCCCTTGTATACTTCTGCTGATGAATATAAATTCCCTTGCTATCTTATTTGATCTGAAGCCCTAAAAAGAACTTAAGTTCTCCCATCATGCTCATTTTAAACTCGCTTTTCATCAGATCCGAAAAATCCTTGCACAAAGATTCATTAGTAGTTCCAAAGATAATACCATCAACATAAATTTGAACTATAATGAAGTCTTTGCCAACTTCTCTTCTGAAGAGTAGTGTCTACTTTGCCTCTCATAAAATCATTTTCTAAGAGAAAAGAGCTCAGTCTATCATACCAAGCACGAGGTGCCTGTTTCAGACTATACACAACCTTTATAAGTTTAAAAACATGATCTGTAAGAGTGGGATCTTCAAAACCAAGAGGTTGTTTAACATAAACTTCTTCAATAAAGCCATTTAAGAACACATTCTTAACATCCATTTGAAACAGCTTAATGGTTTTATGAGCAGCAAATGCAAGCATGATTCTTATAGCTTCTAATCTAGCTACAGGAGCAAAGGTTTTAGTGAAGTCTATATCTTCCTTTTGATTGTAGCCCTGAGCTACTAACCTAGCTTTGTTTCTTATCACTCTTCCTTGTTCATCCAGTTTGTTTCTAAAGACCTATCTTATTCCGTCGATACTTTTGTTATTTGGCTTAGGAACAAAGGTCCAGACGTCATTTTTGGTGAATTGGTTTAGTTCTTCTTCCATGGCTAGGATCCAGTGATTGTCTGTCAGAGCTTCATCTATCATTTTTAGCTCTATCTCTGAGACGAAGGTATAAGATGCTTGATCTCTGAAGGATGATCTGGTCTTTATGCCTTCCTTTTGATCTCCTATGATTTGGTCTTGTGGATGATAGGTTACGAATTTTCAGTCTTTTGTCTGTGGTTGAGAGTTAGACGATCCTTCAATCTAAGGCAAAATTTCCTTAGGTGGTTGGACTTCGTCTGACTTAGGCATTATAGACAGATCTATCTGTATATCTGCAAAATCATCCTCAAGATCTGATAGTCTCCTATCAGACGTTAGTCCATCATTGACTTAACATGGATAGATTCTTCTACAACTAAGGTTCTGGTATTAAAAACTGTGTAAGCCTTAGATGTATCAGAATATCCTAGGAAGACACCTTTATCCACCTTAGAATCAAATTTTTCCAATTGATCTTTGGTGTTTAAGATGTAGCACTCGCATCCGAAAGGATGAAAGTAAGCAATGTTGGGTCTTCTTCCACTCCATAGTTCATAAGGAGCCTTTTTAATTATGGGTCTGATCAATACTCTGTTTTGAACATAACAAGCAGTATTCACAGCCTCTACCCAAAAGTGTTTAGGTAGAGAGTTTTCACAAAGCATGGTCCTAGCCATCTCTTGCAGAGTTTGGTTTTTTCTTTCAACTACCCCATTTTGCTGAGGTGTTCTCGGTGAAGAGAAATTATGGAAAATCCCATTCTTTTCGCAAAAATATTTGAACTCAGCATTTTCAAACTCAGTTCCATGATCACTTGTGATGCTAGAGATGCAAAAACCTTTTTCGTTTTGAGCTCTTTTACAGAATATTTCAAAGACCTTGAAAGATTCATGTTTATGGCCTAGGAAGTATACCCATGTATATCTTGAATAGTCATCTACAATGACTAAATCATATTTCTTTCCGCCTAGACTCAATGTTCTAGTAGGATCAAACAGATCCATATGCAAGAGTTGCAACAGTCTGGAGGTGGAAACAACATTCTTAGATTTAAAAGATGTTTTAATCTGTTTCCCCTTTTGACAAGCTTCACAGAGAAAATGAGTTTTCCAAGAAATCTCTGACAATCCTCTTACTAAACCCTTTTTCAAAATTTTTGAAATGTGTTTCAGATTCATATGCCCAAGTTTTTTATGCCAAATCCATCTTTCATCTTCTCTGGATAGTAGACATGTTACCTTCTGCTTGCTAAGATCTATAAGATCAATCTTATATAGATTATTGTGTCATCTGGTAGAAAAGACAGACTTGTCATCATCTGTTTTGACTATGCATATATCCTTGTTGAAGGAGACGATATAACCATTGTCACACAATTGACTTATGCTCAATAGGTTATACTTCAGACCTTCAACAAAAAGGACGTTGTCTATGGAGGTTAGGGAGGACATACCAACTTTACCTACACCTGTGATACGTCCTTTTCCCATGCCTCCAAAGGCAACTACTCCGCCTTTAACTGGCTTTAGGTCTAGGAACATAGACCTTTCTCCGGTCATGTGTCGTGAGCAGCCACTGTCTAGGTACCAGCTCAAACCCTTGCCTTTTCCTACCAAGGATATCTGAAAGAGGAATAATCTGAGACTTTGGTACCTAAATCTTCTTGGGTCCATCAGCATTAGTGTCCTTAGACATCTACTTCTTGTGTATACATCTAAACTTGGAGTGTCCAGACTTTCTACAGAAGTCACATTTGTCTGGATCAGATTGAGTAGAAACAGATGCATCCTTTTCTAAGCCTAAACCAGATTTATCATGAGGATGTTGATGATATTTTAAAAGCATAGTGAGAGTATTTGAGCTCTCCAGAAATTTCCCAAAATCCTCAGTTAGACAGGCTACTTCCTCCCTTAGTTTTTCAACTATGGATGGATCATCTGTCTAACTTGAGGTATTGGTTTGGCTTAGACTCTCTTTAAGAGTCTTAACTTTTTCTTCTAGTTCTGCATTTGATTTCTTCAGCAACTCTATTTCACAAATAGACAGTTTGAGTTTTTGTTTAAGTTTTTTACATTGTTGAGAGATCATATGACAGTTCTGAAGTAAAACGTCATAGGGCATCTCTTCTTCATCATCTAATGAAGAACTGAATGAGCTTTCAGATTCAGAGCAAGTTTTTACCTCAACTTTTTCATCTATCTCTGCCATCAGATAGATGTTTACTTGCTCATCGTCTGAGTTGCTGCTTTGTTCACTGTCTGAGTTGTCCCATGTAGCCATCAGACTCTTCTTCTTTTCTTGCCACATAGGACTTCTTTTTCTTTAGCCTTGGACACTCAGACTTCATGTGTTCAGGCTTTCTGCACTCAAAGCAGATGATCTCCTAACTGTCCTCCTTATCTTTCTTTTTGAATCTTGAGTCCTTCTTCCTGGAGGACTGTCTGAACTTGTTCTTCTTTTTCAGCATATGCTTGAACTTTCTTGCCATGAGGACTACTTCATCATCTGTAGATATGGCAGAGCTTTCGTCTGATTCTTCTGACTGAATAGCTTGAACCTTCAGAGCCTTGGGGACTTTTTTCTTTTCTTCCTTTTTGGTGCTGGTTTCACCAACTTTGATAGCAGCAAAATTGTTTGCAGATAGTTGGTCTCTGTCCTGCAAATTCACTTCATGCACTCGTAGAACTCCCAGCAACTCATCCCAAGACAAGGTTTTCATGTTCCTTGGTTCTTGAATGGATGTGGTCTTGGGTTCCCATACTTTGGGCATACTATCAAGGATCTTCAGATTGATCTGAGCTTTAGTATAGGTGTGCCCAAGAGATTCCAGGTCTGAGAGAAGAACCTGAAGTCTCCCAAACATATCATCAACACTTTCTCCTTCTTTCATGGAGAAACTCTCAAAGTGTCTGGTCAGAGTGACAGCTTTCCTTAGTTGAACATTTGTTCCCTCGTAGTTGGTGCAGAGAGAATCCCAAATTTCCTTGGCCGATTTGAGTCTACACACCTTCTTGTACTCATTTCTGGTTAGAGAATAGGTCAGAGTATATCTGGCCTTGTTGTTGAGTTAAAGGATGTTGTAGTCATCTTGGGTGCATTGATTTTCGGGCCTTGTGATGGGGATATCTCTATGAATGATGATGTTCCATAGTTGATATTGATTGGACTTGATGTACATCTCCATACGATTTTTCCAGTAAGGATAGTCATCTCCAAGAAAGGTTGGAGGCCTTGTTAGAGATGCTCCCTCGGGAATGAACTGATTGTCGTGACTGGCCATTTAGATCTTTTCCTCTAGATACGGTCAGGTGCTCAATCCCTTAGAGGCTGAGCTCTAATACCAAAATGTAAAGATGAAAATCATAAGAAGGGGGGTTGCATTATGATTTATAAAATTTTTCATAAACCTTTATAAAATGCGTGGTTCATCTGTAACAGGTTTTAGAAAAGAAGTGTAAATGAAAACATTTACAGACGATGTTATATAAAGACAGATGAAACCTTTTAAAGACACAACAAGATAAATCGCAAGACAAAGTCAGTTCAAGCAGTTAAGAGAAATATAAAGCAGGAAAGACAACACAGGAATTTATACTGGTTCGTCTCACCCCGAGACTACATCTAGTTCTTGGCAAACCACCAAGTTCCACTAACTTTTACAAGTTACAAGTATTATTCACTGTCACTTCTGGCTCAACCCAAGTAGTTTTAACACTAGCCTCTCCAAGCTAAAAACCTAATTATTCTTTCTTACCAAGCCATTTTTGGCTCTACAACAAATCAGTAGATTTGTTGAGTTAAGGCCACATAGACTTTGGATTATGATCTTATAGACGGATATACAAAATGAAGAACACGGTCTTTTTCTCTCAAGATACTTAAGGTGTTTTGAGAGCTTTTTATAACTTAGAGAATTTGCAAGAGAAAGAATGAAGGCTTGAAAAAATGCTTGTGAATTTGAATTAAGTTCTCTATCTTCAGTACTTCAAATCTTCTACTATATATAGACTTGCTGAGGAAGTAACCATTGTCTCTAAACGGTCTTCTTACTTGCGTTTGACCATCGTCTGAAGGAGAGTGGTCGTTGGGGCATTTAATGCCATTAAATGCTTGTCACCAACTAGTCACTTTGAGCTGATAAAACAATATGCTTATCTTCCTTAAGATACATATCATATCCTTGTGCTGCAATGGTCACATCGCTTGCTCAGATAAGTACTTATTGCTAGCTGTAGCGCATCTTTTGAGGCGAACGAAACTTTTGCTTCTTTGGCTCTTCTTTATGTTTCCCTTTATGCACTTCGACAGATCCTAGGAAGGATGTTTCATGAACATTCCCTGCAATACATATTACAAAATGACAGTGCATTTACTATTCCTTTAAATGCTTCTTCAGACTTAAGCGTCTGTCTGCTATCATTTGTAACTTATAGACACAGATGCAACACTTTCGTCTGTTGGCATTATAAGACGCAATCTTTTTACATAATATTTGTTTTGCATTGAATCAAAATTATTGAGGGTCCTGATTCATCTTATGACTTAACATAATAGACATTTATATTTCCTTCCCTATCATCTCCACCTTGAAAACCATTAAGATACAGATTTGTCATGGTCGGTATTGTATTTCCTTCCCCATCATCTCCACCTTGAAATATGCAATATTTATTTTAATTTATTATTTTCTAAAGCTCTTTAATTAATTTAATTATGAAAATCAAGTGAAGTTAAAACATTATGGTTGGGATTTTAGTGAAACTTTAAAAACTTTTGAACTTTTTATTTTAGACTTTGCATTTCAATTTATAAATTTTATTTCAAAAATATCATTACTTTAGCAGTTATAACACATCATTTTAATTTCACAGAAAAGATCGTAGCATGTTTTTCAAATATAAAAGATCACTTTGAATTTTCGAATATGCGAAAATGAATAAATAAAGGCAATAATAAAGACTGAAAAGATAGAGATGCGTATATATATATATATATATATATATATATATATATATATATATATATATATATATATATATATGTGTGTGTGTGTGTGTGTGTGTGTGTGTGTGTGTGTGTGTGTGTGTGTGTGTGTGACAAGCAACATGGAGCCCTATGTTTGAGTGTAGCAAATACATGCTATGGTACGCAAAAACGACTGAATATGTATAGCAAAACATCTGAATGCCTAGATCTACCCCAACAAAATACATAATAATATAAAAGAAGATCCTAGTATTCAGAGTAGTCATCAACTATCTACCCCTAGAGACTCCACCCACGCCTGAAGCGACTGTTTGGTTAACAAAGAACTAAGTGTGGGACCAGTGTTATCAGATTGGACCGGTCATCAACTCAGTCGGGGTACTGGGTCACTGAGTCACGGGTCGACCCATTGAGTCACCAGTTGACCCGCATGACTCGGTCTATATTAAAAAAATTCTAAATAATTTCACAACTTGTAAACTTGTACACTTTTTTGTGTGCAGAAAAGATAGCTTGTAAACTTATACATATACACTAAAAGATTTAAAGTTTAATAAAATTCAACATATTTAGAAGCATAGTTATGAACTTATTTAAAAATTTTAAGCATTTTTTCAGAATTCAATATACACAACCTTAAGTTATAATTTAAAATATATTATTATTATTATTATCTATTTATCAAAACTATCATTGTTATACACTGACAGACATAATATATATATATATATATATATATATATATATATATATATATATATATATATATATAAACCTATTTTATTTAGACAATACAATTTTTCCATTCATCTCATTATTGCTCTGATAAAGAATAATCATTGTTCAAACCAGTAAGTATATTGGATGAAATAAGATAAATACAAGTTTTACTCGTAGATAACAATATAAGCCAAGGAAAAAAAGCCAAATTGGAAGTGACAATAGCTTTATCATCTCAAATCCTAACATGCGGTTATGCTTGGTAAAAAAAAGTAAGCAAATCTATAAATAACATAAGTGTAAGATATAAATTGAATTTTCTTATATGAGTGTTGTGGTTCTCCTGTATTAAAAAAAAACCCAAAACTCCATGACCCACCGAGTCAACCGGGTCGCCGAGTCACCGGTTCAACCTCCAAATCGGCTGAGTCAAATCAGGTCACACCGGGTCAATTGCATAACCGATCCAATTGGTGACTCGGACCGGTTAGGTGACCAGTTCCTAGGTTAATGGGTTGACCCGACCGGTCTGAGCCGAGTCTGATAACACTGTGTGGGACTCACGAGAAGAGACCTCGAAAGAATCCCCAGAGAAATCCTCCTCTGGATCCGGCACATACTCTGCTGGCAACCAACCAACTCCTCTGACAGGAGTCTCTGCCACCTCCTCTGCAGCAGTTGCTGCTACCACTGGCTCTGCCATGTCCACCTCCATCTTCGCTGGAACGGCCTCAAAGTCCTTCTCCTCGTACTCTGGCTGGGGTACGTAGTCTGGCACCTCCAAAGAGTTCCCTTCCGTAGGAACTTCCTGGGTGTCAGAGTCGTCGAGCTCCTCCAAGTGTACATCCGAAGCCGGGGAGTAAGAAGCGATCGGAGTACGCTCTGATGATGAAAGGGATGTAGAAGTCATCACTACGTCTACTGGCTCAGCGTGGCAGTAGTATGACGGACTCGGCTGCGTCCACCACATGAAGTACTCGGTGATCACTAGGTAAACTCCAACTGGCTCATCTATGGGCGTCCGAATGAAGCGTATATAGTCGGTGAAGTGATCCACGCCCCGGACCACGTCGGTTATCCATCGACTGAGCATGCAGTCAACCTCCCAATGGAGGGTTGGCTGCCCTTCTGCCATCCGATCCTAAAGAATAAAAACACACAGAAAGAGTGAATCCCTTTGCTTCGTCAAGCAAACCACACAGAATGACTTTAAAAGTCATAACACAATCCTGCTAACCACTATGATGTGGTCTTCTAATGATCACACTCGAAAACCTACTCATTTCCATGACTAATATATGTAAATTGTAACTCACTGGCCAGCTTGTTGACATGAAGACTAGATCTCCTAGTTTTCTATTTAGTTTTGGTTTTAATTGGTTTTAATTTCTAAATATGCCAAACATGTTAAGATATGGCATTGTATTGATTGTTTTAGACTTAGGCTTGTGAATGATTGATTTTAAATATTAGTCTTGCCTAGAGTCTTAACCAAAAATATAAGAAAATAAATTGATTGATCCTTTTGATAAACCAACTGTAGTAATCGATTACATAATTGATGTAACAAATTACCACATTTTCCTTTCATCTGGGAAAAGCTAAAATTCTAAGCGTAATCGATTACACCTTGGGATAATCGATTACACAAGGCATTTTAGACTTTGAGTCTTGTTTCTGAAAGAATTCACATTGTTTCTATTTTAATCGATTACAACACGGTTTAATCGATTACTATAGATTCAAAAAGTTGTTTCAGAAGGATGAAAGCTCGGTTTAATCGATTACATGAATATGTAACAGATTAAAACGAACTTAGATCACTTTAAGAGATCATCAAGATCAATTTAACAGGTTACACTTTGATGTAACAGGTTAAATCAGTTTTTGAATAGAACCCAGGTGTGCTGAAGAACGATATAACAAATTACATTGTCTACGTAAAAATCAGTTATATCTTTAAAATTTTATAAATACCAGCACTCCCTCTCTCTCAAACAATGCTTTTTCGAAAATCAGTTTTAACATATATTGAGAGAAGAGCATAAAAAAGGTTCTAAAGCTAATTGATCTCCTTCGATTTCAAAATGGGAAGAATAAAAAAGCAAGACCACTTTTGCTTGAAGAAATGATTGGAACTCAATGAGCTGAAACGTTCTATCATTCACTAAAGGTGAAATCGTTCCATAACTTTGATTTTTTTTAAAGATTGAATTGTCTGAAATAGGATTTTTTTATAATCTAATAGCAGTGTTCTATTAGAGAGTTTCTTTCTTTACTTGTAGGGTTCAATTCTAGAAAGTGTGTATTTCAGATTTCTTGTTTGTGTAGTGTGCATGTAATTCGAAATTTGAATTAGTGAAAGATTTAACAGGGTGTTGGATCAACTGGATGTAGGTCTTTATGACTGAACCAGTATAAAACTCTTGAGCATTCTTTCTTTAACTTTCACTCTCTTTTTCATCTAAGATATCAAGGTTAATTGGTTAAGTTTTCCTAATCAACATTCTTTAATTGAAATAAAACTCTGATTTCTTAACCTGACCTTAAAATCTCTATTCAACTTGTTTCATAAATCTTTCTTTGAATAATTGGATTCTTTACAAAAAAGAAGAAAGGTGAAATAGAAGATTTTGTAAAAGGAAAGAGAATTTAATAATAAAAATTAAAAGATATATTCATCCCCCTCTAGATCTACTGCTTCGATCCCACACAGCTGCCACTGGAACTCCCAGAACTTAGTGGTCTTACATACTTTGAGTGGAATGACTGTTGGGAGTACACCCTCATCATGGTACAAGGCGGGCTCTCACCAACTGAAGAATGTCTCGTGGTTAATGTCAGGTTTGCCAAGTCGGCTATGTGAACGAAGTCACAACTCGGCGCCTACCCTCCAAGGTCATAATGCCTCACGATCATCTCCCAGGTACTAATGGTATAAGACGGGATGAATTGACGCCAAGCCTGAGACCCGGTCCTGGCTCCAACAATATATAAGCATATGAGACAGTTGTCTCATCACCTCCTAGGTGAACATGCCATTCGATCTCCGCTTTCAACTTTAGTAATTCTCTCTCAGCCGAAAATGCCCCACGCGACCCTTTTTGTAATTCCAGCGGTCTGCCGTACACACGTGTCTCCGTTGCATGACCCTTGAAAAGCGTACTTCACAACGCGTATCGAAATTCTTTATTAAGTTTTATTTGTGCCTTATCCTCTCAATTCCCACAATTTTTTTTATTAATCAATAACTTACCAATGATTCCTCCACGCAAAGGTTCTAAAATATTTTTTTAAGTCCAAAGCACAAATAAAAGAGTTGATTAATTAAAACTAATTAATAAAAATTAAATCTTTAGCCTAATTAATAATTCTCATTGTTAAAGTTTACTTTTATTATTACTGGCAAAATTGCCCAAGCCACTGGGGTAGAGTCCCAACCCACATAAGCACTCGCGCCCGAGTCTTATGATCACAAAATTTCAAACAATAGAAAATCACAATTTCAAACTACAGTCCACTTGACTGTATCACAGAAGCGTTCGCAGACGCCTTGTCACACACAAAGATTTGCCCAAAGTTCACATACAACGGGTCTTCAATCACAATAAGACAAGGGTAAAAGTTACCCACTGCCTCACATTTACAACACTTAAAACAATTCACACATCACCAAATGCAAGTGATTTGGGGCAAATTTCCCCTCTTGGCAGCACTGAATGTGGGCTAAAAATTAATTTAGTAAATGATTTTTAAACTGTAAAATTTTTATATGACCTTAAAGCCCTTGAAATATATTTTTCAAAATGGTATCCCATGTATTTTGAAAAAATCCACAAAAAATGTTAAAAATCATAAAATTTGGCAGGACTGTTTAACCTTCATAGTGAACATACTTCAAAGAAATGAAATTTCTAAGACTTCCCAAACCTGAATTTGATTCAAATTTTTACAGTAAAGAGGTAAGACATATATCTTTTTGAAAAGGTAAAACTTAAACCTTAATTCGTTCTACATTTTTCCCAGTAGAATTATTTCTAAGACCTAAGTCTCAGACCCAAAAACTGACACCAAAACACTTGTCCTGAGAAAACCTAATTTTTTTAAAATTAGTGTTTGTTAGTGCAATTTTTTGAAATTTATATGGTTTAAAAGGTCTTTCTATATATTTTCCAAAACTAAAATTAGATTTTGAAAATGATATATACTTTGGTGTAAAATGCCCAAAAACCGAACCTTGTCTAGATAGATTCCATCAACAGGACAGACACATTGCATGTCACGGATGAACCCCTAGTTAAGGTTATCTCGCAATGTTTCCAAAAGCAAAGTTGTTGAATTTTGAGTTTAGTTTCACTGAGGACAAATTTCATTGAAAACAACGGTTAGATTAAAAGTTATAAGCAAAATAGTGGGGTTGTCCAGTGCATTACGTGAGAACAGCCACTGCCACCTTTGATTTGGGGTTTAAAAAATTTTGACAAAAATTGGGAATGGTCTCCTTTGTATTAGGAGCCATCCCAAGAAATTTAAGAGCCAAAAAGATGAAGAAACATTCCATGCAAAAATAGAACAGTCTCAGCCAAGAAGAGAATTTTTCCCAAAATCACCATTTTCACTCAAACAAAAGCTAACATATGAGCAAGTAGATTCAATGGAGGCATGCATACATGTAGGTGGCTGAAACCCCCAGCTAACAGCCACCTCTTGAGTTCACAAAGAAATCCCTTTACCTTTCTAAGAGGTCCACGTGAAAGAGGAAAGTGAGGGGAGAAGAAAATGTGAAGGAAGGTTGGTGAAATAAGCACTCTAAGCTTGGCATGCAAAGCTCTCAAGAGCTCAACAATGGCTGCCTTGCCTTTGTGTGTGTTTCAGCCAGCAGCTTGGAGGAGAGAGGGGAGAGCTTTTGGTGTGTACTTGGGCTAGATGTGAGTGAGTGAGAGTGATTAAGTGACTTATTGATTTGAGTGATTAGAAAGAGTGAGGTGTGTGTGTGTGGAATGAGTGGCCGTGAGGTTTAGTGAGTGAGGAGGGGTTTTGCATGAGTTTTAATTGGCTAAGGGAGATTTGAGGTGATAGTTTAGGTGCTGAGTAAATTTATACATTGTAGAATTACATTGTGTAATCGAAACGAAACACGATTCTAAATTTTCAAACCAAACTTTTAAACATTAAATTTTCAATTTTTATAAAACTTATGAAATGAAACTTTTTTAATAACTCTCATAAAATTTTCTCTATAGAGTAATTGCTCACAGATGAATTTTATGAAAGATAACTTGGCGTTCAAGTTTCAGAGTTCAAAAACGATTAAAACAATTTTTTAGTGAAATAAATAATTAATACACAACAGCAAACATTTTTATTAATTATTACTAACAATTAATCACAGAAAGATTAATTTACTTTCAGATATCTCAAGCAGCCAATTCAAAGATAAATCTAAGTATTTAAATTTTTAGATACTTATCACATTGCACATCACTAATTGAAATAAAATAATGCAGACTAATTTAATTACACAGAATTTTACAAACAATCCTACAGATAATGCTATACAAAAAAAGCAACTATGGAGAATTAATTACTGCAAGTTACTTACAGAGATTTATATACAGATAGATATAATTACACACACACACACATATATATACACATACACACACACACACACACACACACACACACACACACACACACACACACACACACACACATATATATATATATATATATATATATATATATATATATATATATATATATGTGTGTGTGTGTGTGTGTGTGTTGAGTTGTAAATTTCAGGGTGTTACAGGTATCCATGTAAAGATCCTACCATTCCATGGACCACTGTGCCAGTATGGTTGAGTTTCATTCCAAATGAACAATTCAAGTATATTTATGCGTTGAACAATATTGCAACAGAAGCTCCCAATGGAGAGATTAGAAGGGCTTTTCCATGATGTAATAAGTTCTACTTTCATACCTGTTCTTCTGTTGCTTGAAAGTTTCATGCCGGGCAATAATGTATTTGAAGGTTGCTGAAAACTATCCCACAAGATGTTTCCCCTTGTGGTTTCCGCGAGGACAAGTTTACCAGTGTCTGAAAACATGGAACTTGTATTGAATGATGTGTTGGACACATTAGAAGACCAAATGACTAGTTTCTTGCCATTCAGCACCACAAGATTGCCATCTTCAGATATTGTAACTATTCTAGAAGAATCATTCGGTGGTTTGTTTCTGTTAGCAACCCAAGTAACTGTGGACCGAGACTTCCACCAAATTCCAACATAGCGATTTGTGGAGTTTTGAGGGGAGAAGAACCCCAACATGAAGTTACCATATTTGGACCTTAGAGTTTCATGGTCCTTGATGGATTGTGATGATGTGATGGTGTCTATAGCAATACCAACATCCGACACATAACAACACAGCATGAACAAAACAAAGAACTAGTTTGTATGGCTGGTGAATCCCATTATTGAGATGAATACATAACAAAGAACAACACATAATATGAACCAAATGGACACTTTATTCTTCCTTTAACATTTGACACTTCCTTCTTATAGTCAACGTTCTATGGCATGCAAATTAGAATTTCTAGTTTGCTTCCACAACACAATGAACTCTTCAAAACTGATCTCCCCCGGTAGATTTATTCAAAGTTCTCTTAGATCGATTCAAATAACTGGTATAGAATAAACAGGCTTCACCACATTTCATTTTCTTTTTCCCTTCATTCTCTTACTTTTTTCTAAAAATAAATAAATCCATTCAGTCAACTTACCTCCTCAAATTTGGGAGGAAGCATTTCGGTAGTCAAATTTCCACCTTGACAAGTTCCTTACATAATTACTAAACTAATATTAGTTGTCTATCTCCTTTTAAAATTTTACTTTTTAAATAGTTTTCAAGGTAGTAGGTGTTATACTATTTTATTGTTATAGTCGTAAAGATAATAAGTTTGAATGAATTATTAAAAGTTGAATACAATAAAAGTAAAATTTACATTATTTAACCACATCAAAATATTGTGTTTGATCCTGACTGACGCTAAACCGTCACTAATGTGCCTTTTGTTAATTTTTTAATGTATGTTCTTTTTTTCTTTTTTTACATTGACCGATCACTACAAGAAACTAATGCAATAGTGGCAAAAAATCATTTTTCGCCACTAATACCAGTGTCACTAAAGTTTTATTGATGATTTTTAAAAAAATTACATGTTAATTGTTTCGTCACTAACCAATGCTATTTTTTTAAATTAAATAAATGTTACTATTAGAGTTGGCTTAGCCGACACTTATTTTTTATGATAATTAATTATGATAAAATTTAGATATTGGATTTGGCTCCTGTAATGCACAAGCCTTTAATTTTTATTTGATTTTTATTTTTTTAAATTTATTTCTTTTATTTGATTTTATGTTTTTTTATAATATGCATATGTAACTTTAAATATATTAATTTGAATTTTTTAAAAAAAAACTATCAAAAGAATTTACTTAATAAAATCTAATTCACTTACAGTACTATCAAACATGTAGGCCAATTGACATGGCACAGAATTGTTCCACCTTAACAAGTTGTCTCAAATTCAAGTCTTAACTATGCAACTACATTAAATACTTAGACAAGCAAGTACCTACAGTGATTTTACTCGGCTCGAGTAGGATTATCTCCCAAAGAAATACATGTGAGATAATATTATATCAAGTTAGTTTGATATCTAATTTACTTAAATAAAAAATATTATTATCTAAATTTACATTACATTGTATTTAATTTTTTGCAACAAATTTATAAAATGATATATTGTGAGGTGAAAAAGTAATTAATTAAATATATAAATATTATTTTTTAACTTTAATTTCACTTTCTATCATGTTAATTTTTTAAAACTTAAAGTAGATTTCTCTTATTGTTAGGTTCTCGTCAGACAAATGTTTAGTTTTATCTCATGTTTGAGAGTTTAATGGTGATGCATTAACGGTATAATTTTTTTTACACGGTTATCCAATCACAAGTCACCGTTAGTGTGACTTTTAAGATAATTTTGTAAAAATCAACAAACTTACCATACATGGTGGGTTGTGATTGGATGACGGTGTAAAACTATTTTATACTGTCAGTGTATAGCCCTTTTTCTCTATGTTTTATTGTTTATTTTTAAGAAAATAATTTTCAACATAAGTCATTTTAAAACATGTGTAAAAACCAACACACCGCATGGGTAACCGACTAGTTTTTTTTTTTATAAACAAAAGGATTATTATTTAGTAATCAGACCTAGCACAAGGTGTGCAAAAGCTGGCCAGAAAAAATAAGAGTACAAAACAGTATTTGGCTCAGTGCAACTCAAAAACAAGGGGGGGAAAACATCTACTAACACTACAAAGCTGAAGTTGGGCTTTGCTATTCTCACCCCCAAATTTGCTATTCTCACCACCCACGTGGGTGGATTTTTGTTGATTTCCAAAAATACCCTTGTACAACGGAATGTACAGCGAAATCGTGATACCGTTGATAAATGTACAGCGGAATCGTCAATCCATTGTGCAAGAAGTGGAAAACAAGTGTACAACGGAATCGCGATTTCGTTGTACAAATTTGTTTCACCCCTTTTGCAAAACGGAATCGCAATTCCGTTGTACACTTATTAACAGAATCACAATTCCATTGTATAGTGTACAGCAAAATCGTGATTTCGTTGTACAATGTACAACGGAATCGTGATTCCGTTGTACAAGGGTGCAACAGAATCGCGATTTCGTTGTACAAGGGTACATTGTTGTACAACATAATCACGATTCCGTTGCACAATTTTTTTAATTTATTCTATTTTTTAATTTTTTATATTGAGTAATGTTTTTTGAAATGTATAAATTTAGGTTTTAAAGACTTGGCCAAAATAAATATACCAATTTAATGCACATTGGTTGATGTATCTTATCGGATTCATATAGATAGTTGGTTTTAAATAGTTGGCAAAAACAATACTTGGAAAAAATCCTATATTTTGTTAGTGATATGATGTTGCACATTGTTGTTGTTGTTGTTATTGTTGTTTGTTCTATAATTTTAATAGAGAAATTGTTCGTTCTTTCATTATATTAGCAGGCGTGCGCGTGTTGTTTGTAGAGTTTACAAAGAAAAATGTAATAAACTGAAAAATCAACATCATTTATATAATAAAATGTATATACAAAATAAAATTTTTAAATATAAAAAAATACATAAAAATTCAACCACCTTTGCGGCCACCGCCCTCGGTCCTCATCCTTTGTCTGCGTCCTTGGCTGCTGCACCCAGCACCTAAGCCACCCTGTGCAATGCGCAATAGTCGCTGCACCAACTCATGGTCATGTGTGCCCTTAGGAATGGCTTTGGTATGCAACAACCTTTCTGTAATCGCAGACATCATTCGGTATCGATCCTACATAAACGAAAATTAAAATTAATAATTTCAAATTGAAATAAATGTAAACAATTATGGAAAAAGTGTTTGCATTACATTACCTCGCACAAGTAATCTACACCATCCAGAAACTCTGGCAGAGGGTCACCAGGCTGAGGCTGAGGAATGGAGTCGGGCATACATACTGGGCTCCGTGCTGCCTTTCCTTCCTCTGGCGGAATCACATATGGATGTGAATGCTCATTATACCATGCCAGGTAGTCGGAGGTGCAGGCCCATGGAGCATCCTCTGGCACATGCTCGCCCAGCTGCACTGTATGCTGCTCCCACTTGGCCCACGTCTGAATGGATGTCTCAAATGGAGGACGAGGAGGTGGTGGTGGAGGGATCCTCTGTACGTACCCGAACTACCTCAAAACCCTCTCTAGCAGATAGGGTCGCATGTCTGTGCCACACCTTTTGTGGCCAGAATAATATGTCTGCTCCAAGAAGGGTCTCTGAGCGGCAGCCCTGTATGCATCATCATATGGGAACCAGACGACGTCCTCCATCTGCAACATATCCAGCAACCGTCTGGTCCCCCAAGCCTTGCCGGTACCCCTAGTCGCCTTCCATCTGGCAGCAAAGGGAAGCGCGGGGTCACAAGTGACAGGCTCCCATCTGCCAACTGATGGCAGATGTGCAAACGCCCATGCCTGTAAAATAAAGAAAATAATTTATGTTAACATTTGTATTAAAAATTACACAAACAAATATGTTAACAACAAATAAATAATTTCTTACCATTAGGAATGTCATACAACCCCCACACTGCTTGCTTTCCCACAAGTCGCATAGGAGAGATGGTCGTACAGATACACCAATGCAGATACTCCCCAAGTGTACTGCGAGCAGGTGTACAGATCGCTGAGGTAGCAGAGGTAGAAAATGTTCACATGTGTGGAGCTCTTGTCGGCGAAGATGGTACAGCCGAGCAAGTGCAACAAGTACGGCCGTGCGACCCACACATATGAACCAGACTCCACATACCTCTCATATAGCTCCCTCAGCCATGTGAGACGGATCCTAGCTCCTGCCGTGGTAGCAGCATCAGCCTCCTCGTCAGACAGCAGGCCTAGCTCGGTCCTCAGTAGCATCCTAATCTTAGCCTTCGAAAAGGTGGTCGCCTGGCCGGCAATCTGCAAGCCTGTAATAGGCAACCGCAGCAAACATGACACATCATCCAGAGTGATGGTCATCTCTCCAACGGGCAGGTGAAAGGTGCACGTCTCCTAATGCCACCTCTCAATAAAGGCATTGACGAAGCCTTTATTCGCGATATATCGGGCATGATAAAGGCATGTCAAGCCAGTCTGATCCACGTATGCCTGGACCTGTGGCTGGGTAGAGTAGGGAATCAACTTCCCAGTGTGGCTGACCACCTTCAGCTCCTCCCGAGGCTGATGAATCCAAATATGTCTAGCCACGTGGTCCTTGTAGGACCCCAGCAGTGTATCAATTGCAGGACCACCAGGAAATGGCAGTCCAATGATCCAATCAGCAAACGGGATCACTGCGGCTGCTGGCTGTGACACGTCTGCCTCAGGCTGTGGCGGTACGTCTGCCTCTGGCTGTGGCGGCACGTCTGCCTCTGGCTGTGGCGGCACGTCTGCCTCTGGTTGTGGCTCGTCATGCTGTACTGCTCCAACAACACGAGTATCCTCTGCCCGACGAAGGTGAGCAGATGTTGTCACACAGCGCTGGTCTGCCCTGGATGGCTGGGCAGGCTGACCAACATCTGCAACAGCATCTTCCTCCAAAGTGGAGGGATCCTCTCGTCGATCGTACGAAATATTTCGTACAAATCATAGTAAATATGCAAAAAATATAGTAAATTTCTTAGAACTCAATAAAATAAACAATAAATAAAGTCAAATACTATATAACTAAATAAACAAATAAATAAACACACTTACAATGTAAATATAACACATTTAAAAATATAAATTTATAATTTTAAAAAGAAATTTAATTAAAAAAATTATTCAATTAAATAAATATTTTAATATAAAAATTAAATATTAAAATAATATTATAAATATATAATACAAATATAATTAAATATTTTTGTTTTAAAAAAATTTACTTTATAAAATCAAAATTCAAAATTTAAAAATTCAAAATTTAAAAAAAATTCAAACAGCACAACGGAATCACGATTCTGTTGTGTTGTTTGAAAAATAAAACAACGGAATCGCGATTCCGTTGTACTGTTTGAAAATAGCACAACAGAATCACGATTCCGTTGTGTTATTTTTCAAACAGCACAACGGAATCGCGATTTCGTTGTACTGTGCTAAATTGAAAAAAAATAAGCAACTGGGGACGAACCTGTTGCGAGGAGAATAGGG
Organism: Pueraria montana var. lobata; assembly: GCA_026413185.1. Classification (NCBI taxonomy): domain Eukaryota; kingdom Viridiplantae; phylum Streptophyta; class Magnoliopsida; order Fabales; family Fabaceae; genus Pueraria; species Pueraria montana. Next base: position 63,139,036 of record CM048650.1, on the reverse strand, counting down.
AGAGAGGTGAGGGAAAGATGTGAGGACAATGGGGACACAGGTGACCGGTGAGGGAAAGCGTTGTGCGGGAGAGAGGTGAGGGAGAGACAATGAGAGGGAGAGAATAGGGAAGGGGGTGAGAAGAAGGGGTGGGTATGGGGGCGGGGAAGGTGAGGGGGTGGGGGAAAGAGGGAGAGGTGGGGTGGGAGGATGCTGGGGTTCTTTTCAAATATTTAGGGGTGAGAATAGAAATTCTTAGGGGTGAGAATAAAAATTCCCGCTAAAGTTCTGAAACTACTGTGCAGGGTCTTGTACATTGGGCCAGCCCATTTTCTAACTTTTTTATGGGCCAGTGGAGAAAGGAAGGGCTTTTTCTTAAGGCATCCCTTTTTTTTCTCGACGCACCCCATGAAAAATAATTACCCACCTGATGAGACAATTCTACCCTTCTTCCCTTTAATTAATTATTAAACCTAACCTTCACCGGTGCACCCCATTACCACATAACCTAACATTCCCTTTCATTCCTTTTCCTTCCAGCGCCGCCACACCCCATCTTCTCACCAAACCTTCAATTTTTTTTGCTTCCATCCCCTCCCGCTACTCCTTTCGAGCACATCACAGCTCACTGGAGGTGGTGCGTCTTCGTGAAGCTTTGTTGGCATCCTCTTCTTCCGCCATTGAAGCCATCCTGTTCCTCCGCCATTGAATCCGGTAAGTGGTTGTTTTGTTCGATTATTTTTTTTTAAACTTCGGATTGGATAATCTGTAATAAGGTGAAAGTGTTGTTGTGTTACGGATTAGCTAATCCATAACACAACACACACTTTCACGTTATTACGGTTTGGATAATCCGTAGTATAATGTACAGATTTCCTTTTCCGTAATGCAACATATATTAAGAGTTATTACGGATTGGATAATCCGTAGTATATATACTATATATTACGGATATCCTTTTTCGTAATACAACACACACCCTTTTGTGTTATTACGGATTGGATAATTCGTACTATGTATAAAACCTATTACAGATTTCCTTTTCCGTAATGCACTACACACCTATTAGTGGTTTACAGATTGGATAATCCGTAGTATATATGAAACTTTGGAAAGCTATTATGGAATTCCTATTCCGTAATGCAACAATGTATTATGGAATGGGTATTCCGTAATACAATTCTGGATTTCGATATATACATTACGGATTACACAATCCGTAATGCAATTACAACATTACGGATTAGACAATCCGTAAGTCTTGTAATTGAATTACGGATTGTGTAATCCGTAATGTCATTTTACAGATTGTCCAATTCGTAATCCTATTACAATAATTACGGATTCAACTTTCCGTAATGAACTGTTCACCATTAAAAAAAAACTCTTACCAGATGAAGAACTTGAACTGAAACCTCGTCGTCTACGGAGGAAGGAGGAGGAACGAGGATAACAGAAAAACCTATGCTACCTTCTTCACCTTAAATAGAAGCTTCGTCAAAGTAAATACATCAACAATGAAGGCAGCAGACCGACAAGAAGAGAACGAGAACGCGAAGGAACCACCACACCTTGGAGTAGTTGCAGTGAAGAAGAAGAATGGGGTGCGAATGAGAGAGAGGCGCAGTATATCATTATAATCAATAAGGGTATAGTAGGAATATATGAATTTATGGGATGCACGAGAAAAAAAACGAGGTACCCTAAGAAATTGCCAAAAGGAAGAAGAGAAAATAGCTTTTGGTTTTTTATTTCTAAAAAAATGTCTTCCTCACTGTCAGTTCCTGTGCGGTGCCTATACATTTTTTTATTTTTGGAAACTACTGTGCAGGGTCCTGTACAGGTGTTTTGTCAAGTCCCGGTTGTTCCGCTCTCAATTTCTCTCCCTCAAAATTTATCTCACTATTCAAATTTAGGTTCCCACCACTAAACATAACCTTCTCCCCGGCTCCCCCCATCCCCATGTTTCTAATTTTCCTCCCCCATTTTTCTGGGCTCGATCCTCGAGCTTGCGCTTTGATCCGGTGCAGCAGTAGAAGGTAGAATTTGAAGAAGAAAAGCATGTACAAGGAGGATGGAGAAGGGATGGCGTTGTACAAAATATACAGAGCCCTAAGCTACGGTTTTTTTTGCCGTTAATTCGCCTTCACCTACGGTGGCGTAGGTTCCTCTTAGGCTCGATAACTAGGACCATCACCATTATGTCTTCTTGGTAAGATACTAACACTGACACTCCTCTCTCTTCCATTTACATTTCAAACACGTGTTTCCCTTTTTCTTCTCGATGAAAATCTTGTGTAGCTGAAAAAAAAATTCATTTATTGTCAATCTATTATATCTATCTAATTAATTTTGTTTATTGTTACAAAGTAGTTGTTGTTGATGAATGGTTGCAGTCACAAATTTCAAATTGGGATTATTTGTGTTCATTATCAAGATTGTGTTTGTATTTCCCAATTTAAGCACTTTGTTATTCACAGTAAAACATGTACAGCCATAGAATGTTGCATTTCTTACTACTCTTATTTCACTTTGTGTTTTCTCACATATGTTGCTACCATTTTTATAAAGTTGTAAGGATCATTCATTAATTACTTGTTTCCTTTTTGTAATCCTAATATAGACTATGAATTGAATGGTAGCACTAAAACTGTTCATTACTAAATAATTTACTTTTTAAAAAAATGATACCATCCACCATTGTTGTCTAAAAAATACACTACTTTTGAATTTGACCTCAAAATGTAAAGGAAATATTTCACTCAATCCCCCAAATTATTGATTTCTTTCTCTTTATACTATATAACAGTGATAGCCATCTCCATTGTGCAACTCCCTGAGTATCACTAGGAGATTTTGGAGAATCTGAACATTGCTATCAAGAGTACTAAGAAGCCCTGTATTGTGAGTTTTCTTCCTTCTCTGTTGCTTCTCATGAGTAGCATATACAGACTTCATGTGTGGTGGTTTAATATTAGTTAATGGAGTTTTATAATATTTGTACACGAGTCTTAAACTTTATATGAAGACTTGGTTTGTATGGCACTGTTCATATGTGTATTTGCTTCTCATGTATCTCTATGTTGAGCCAATGCATATAAAAAAATAGGAGTAGAAGGAACTAAGAGAAAGAGGAGGGGTATCTGCAAAAAAGGCTAAAACCATTAAAGAATAAAGACCCTTGACCTTGAAAAGACTTATATAAAACTAGTTAACTAAAAGAGCACGAGCAACCTGTTTATAATTAGTTTGAGAAGATAATGTCTATAAATTATGCAGATGTTGTTTGCACTATGTTGTGTGGTATAATAAAGATTGTTATTGGGCTGATGGCTGCTATTATCTTCTTGATCTTGAGTGAGACAAAAGGTGTGAGTCACTCTTATGCTCGGATGTAAGCTGGATAAAGTTACTCTTGATGTTTCTTTGTTTAACATTATTAATGACACTCATGTTCCTCCCTTATCTATTTTACATTTTTATTTTTCTGTTCATTTCTTCAACTGTAGAAGTTTCTAAAGAAGGGTGTTACAGTTTCTTTCTCTTATATCAGTTTTGTCCTTATAACTGATGTTACGAAAATAGCTAACATGACCGGTAGCCAGGCCACTTAAGCGAGTGACTTGACGAAGCTAAGAAAAGCTAATCATTATGATCAACTGTCAGCATGTTGGGATTCCCATTCGTGACAATTGATCTGCTTCCAAGTAGAAGCTACGATTAGTAGCTTCTGCATTATTTCTACAAAATTGACATGGTTTTGGGGTGATACATGCGTAGCCAACACACTTCCAAACATGCACTTTGTGCAATTAAGAAGCTAGCTTTTTTTGTTGACTCGGTTGTGCATAAAAGAAACCCAAAGGCTTAAAAAAAGAAGGCCAATTAAATATTTTATAAAATGGAACTTAAGAATTATGGAAATGATTATTACTTAACCTGCATCACAATCAAATCCATTAAATAATTAAATATAGACCTTATAGTTTAATGGATATTGGAAGTTCTCAAGATTTATGCTTATACTTATTTGGTGATGTTTCAATTTCATTCATCCATTTTCCTTGGTTTTTTTCCTGGTGAATTTTTATATGCTTTCGAGTTTCTCCCCCGGAGTACAAATAACTAATTGCCTTACCTATTATCTATGTGCCTATTTGTGTTCTGGATTTTTTGTGAGTGATATTCTTTTGTGTAATATCAAACTGCCATATTTCCAGTGATGGTGAAACTGAAAATAATTATTATTAATTTAATAGTTCAATTGTGAAGTACTCAATTCCTTCCAAGTTATATAGTCCAAACTCCAAAGAAAATCATGTTTTTGTCACTGTTTAGTTATTATAGTCCTTCCAACTTAATAATTATTATTAATTTAACAATGTTTTTGTCACTGTTGTTGTGTATCCAAAATCAAGCAATGACAGAAAAAGGCAGTTGGCGCTTTCTACAAGCTTAGCAATACCAGTAAACAGATTCAAGCCTATGTTTTTTATGGGGTTCATATGTGACCTAAACAAACTCCTATATAAAAGTTGGGTTCTTTGGATGCTTCTTCAGGATGAAACTGATAAATCCTTATTTCTATTTCAATTATCTGGGCAAGCATTCCAAAGATGGATCCAGATTGTTCTTTCCAACAGAAGAAAGAAATTGCAAAAGTTGAAGAATTTGAAAAGTAGATTGCTTAGTGTGTGAGTGGGTGTGAGGACTAAGGGGTTAGCATTCGTAATGTTTGCTTTTTAACTTGCTGTGCTTACCAAGGCAATGTATGCTTATAGGTATGAGATAGTCCAAAGTCCTTATTGTGGGTATTTGAATCAAGAGGGCGTGTGGAGAGAGTAAGATAAATGCTGGTATGCTTTATGCATTGGCATAATATAGTTTTGGTTGAGCTCAAATTACTTTTTTTTTCCCTTTTATTATCTCTTTCATACATGTAAATGGAAGGAATATTCATTTACTAGGCATTGTTATAATATATAAAATTTAAAAATGCAATCAAATACCAAACATGAATTCAAAGTGTGGTTGCCACTTAATGGTTTTTCCTGAAAAAAGATATTTGTGAGTTTAATATCCCTGTTCTTCTACTTGCTTGCTTATGTTTTTTCTATTTTTATTGATGAAACAGTACTTGCACAGGTTCTATGAGTTTAATAAATAGTTTATATTGATAGATGATAACTACAATGTTCTACTTAGTAAGTAGTGAAATTTTCAAATGTAAATGTGGCTAGACGAGTTATGCTTGGATAGAAAAAATTGTCAATGATAAAAGAAAAATGCTATTTAAAAGGGACCTGTTTTAAAATATTTGTACACCAGCTAGAAAATAATCTGCATTACAACAGTAAGGAAGATAAAGTTCTATTATTCATTTCTACACAGATTAAAAGAAAATATGTTTGATTTTGTTTTTCAATTTCCATCAAGATAATTGCAGTGTTGGAATATATTTATGTTATATATTATTGATGAAATCTTTCATGATAGATTGATTTCTATTGGATTACTCCATTTGTAATTGAATATTATATATTATATTCATAATTAATTTAGTTGCACAATTTTTTTTAGAGCAAATTACGGTGACACCCCCTAAGGTTTGCACTAATTACACATACACCCCCTCCTTCTTTTCACCCTACAGAAAACCCCATAACTTTTCCATTTCCATTACACTTGCACCCCCTCTCCCTCATATGGTGTTATCTCAATTTGTTTTTGTAGTCACATGATTGGCATGTGATTTTAAGAAAAAAATTATCCCCAAAACACCCCCATCTCATCTTCTTCCGTTCTTCACAAGGCACCAGAGCAAAAAAAAAAAAAAAATTGCAGAAGATGAATAAAAGAACAACAATATATCAAAGTTAAATAGATCACAGAAGCAAATTTTTGTGTATATCTGTACCTATAATGCTTTATTTCATAATGCTCAGGCACCAAAACAAATCAATTCGAGGATAAACAGAAAAACAGATCATCATCAATAACAAGAAACAATTTGACTCTTTAACATTTTATCAAACACCTTATGAGCATCATAATTCCTTTTACATGTCCAACAGTGAACAGATCTTCATTAGAATTTTAGAACATAAAAAATTATAAGAATTAAAGTAGATATATTGTCAATAACAGATCGCAGTGGCGGGGCTTGCGTCTTCTTCCAATTTTTGACGCGAATTTGAGGGCCAAAGCGGATCCAAGACACGTAAACAAACACTCACGCTGTCGTCCGCGAGGTGGCAGTTCGTGCGTGTGCAAACCTACATCAGCTTGACGCATGAGCGACGAGAGGAGCAGGCGCGCAATGTGCAGGAGCCGCGAGTTGGAATCGGAGAGGGAGGACTTGGGCAAATCGACGTCGGAGAGGAGGGATTGGAGGTCATTGACAACGAGGATGAAGGCCTGGTGGTGAGCCTTGCACTCCTCTTCGATCTCCGACTCCTTCGATCGCGCTTGGTGGTGGAGCGTCTCTAGAGGCCTTGCAGATGAAGGGTTGGAAAAGGAAGAGAGAGGGAAGGGATGATGAGTGGTCTGTTGGGTAGGGGTAATTTGGGATTTTAATAAAAAAAAAAGCAAAAAATTTAATGGAAATCAATTTAAAAAATAAAACATAACTGACAGCGTTATTTAAGGGGGTGCCAAAGAAATGGGTTTAAACGGAGGGGGTGCTTGTGTAATTAGTACAAATCTCAGGAAGTGTCAACGTAATTTGCTTATTTTTTTATTTTATCTATGAAGTGTATAATTCTAATGAAGTGCTGCTTACCACTATGCTGCCTTGTTCATGCCCTGTTCACGTAAGAGGTTCCTATCCAACTTAAAGTCATCCAACACTGTAAAATTAACGTGCATTTATTAAATTAATTTTGGTCTACGATGAGTGTTCATTTAAGTAAAGCTAGGTTTCTTAGATTGTGTGTGGTAATGTTTGTGATGTTTTACATTGAAACTATATAAAATTAAATTTTAATTTAAAATTTGTTAAATCATTTTATTTTTTACTATGTATTAATGTAAATTAGTGATTTTAATAAGAAGGTATTTACAAAAATGTATAATAGATAAAAATTTGCATATATTTTTCCACCAAAAAAAAAAAGAAAATATATTCAAATTATTATGTGATAATACAATAATCACTAAAAAGGATAATTTTTTTTTTTGCTGAATAAAAAAGATAAATATAAAACACAAGAAGAAAATTAAATTATATTTTGTTATTTAAAAAAATAATTTAATGGTTCAAAAGATTTTATTCAAAAAATCATCAAACACTCTGTAAAGAAAAGTTAGTTTTACTAAAATAATATATATATATATAAATATATATATATATATATATATATATATATATATATATATATATATATATACCATTTATGAGTTGTGCTCAAAGTAAAAATTCATTAATATGCTTAAATCCACTTTTGATCCCTATAAAAATTTAATTGCATATTTGGTCCTCAACATTTTAAAAATTGAGCAATTTTAGTTATCATTAGTTCTGTCATCTAAAACTAGACAAAAAATGTTGATGTGATCGTGATTGATAACATATGTGACTAACTTATCCACGTAAGAAATTAATAAATATTAAAAATAAAGAATAAAATTTGCTTTGATACATTTTAAAAATTGAAAAAAAAAATACTATTTGAAATAAAATTTTGAAACAAATAATTTTTAAAATCTATTAAAGCAAAATTTATTTTTTATTTTTAATATTATTAATTTTGTATGTAAATGAGTTAGTCACACATGTTATTAATCACGGACAGATCAACATGATTTTATTTTTTGGATGACAAACTAACAGTGTTGTAATCGCTCAATTTTGGAAGCTTTAAGAACCAAATTTGCAATTAAATTTTTGGGGGACCAAAATTACATATTTGCGAAACTATAGGGACCAAAAGTAAATTTAGGCCTTAATAATAATTATATTTAACACAGTTTTAATTTTTTTTTTTTTTGGAGATATAAGATTGGTTTGGTAGTTGGGAAGGGGGGCCTAAGGGAGAAGGGCGGAGGGAGAGATTGTGGGTTCAAATCTCTTCCACCACTGACATTTCTAACAAAACTAACAAACTAACATTTGTCGATAAAATAAATAAATAAATAAATTTTCATAGTAAACAATTCTTTATAGTTACTTTTATCTATTTTAATAATCAATGGCCGTGCATAGCACGGGTAAAAACACAAGTATTACCCCAAAGCAAGTACCCGACGAACTAATAGTGCAGGCATACAATGCAGTATACTTCTTCCATTTGGCATGTTGGGTTGGGTCCATCGTACCTCTCCACGCACCAACTCTAATTCCTATCTGTCTGGCAATGGTTGAAATTGTGGCATGAGAAAAATTGACTAGTTTTGACTCAACAAGGCAGACTTTACCTCTGTCATGTAAACGGCGCTCCAAAAGTAGTGGTCTGGGACTTCAACTTGAAATCGGCAATTAATCCCTCATGTCATAAATAGCCAAAGGTATACCTCATTCACCTTTCTTAGAGCTCTTATATTACTATCTACCAAGGATATTTGTAATACTAACATTATTAATGGAGCAAAATCTGTTACTTTCATTATATGACTCTGGATTCGACATATTTTGCCGCTGAATGAATGCAGGTTGGCTTGGAGGAGGAAGAAATGCAACATCACTGTTAAGCATTGATATTACTGCAGCCATAGTGGGCCTGTCTATAGCAAGTTCTTGTACACATAGAAGTCCTATGTGTATGCACCTTAAAATATCTTTATGATGACTAGCATCATATATTTCTGGATCTATTAAAGATAATATATTACCTTCCCTCCATTGTATCCATACCTAAAATGAATAAAAGAAAAAAGTCAACATTTCGAAAGTTGAATTAGAAAAAGGCAAGAGTTTAGGTGAATGCATTATAAAGGAATTGTTGAGACTTACAAATCCTAAAAGGCTAAGAGCATTCTCATCGTCATAAAAGCTTGAGTTTTTTCTTCCACTAACAATCTCTAGAACCAGAACACCGAAGCTAAAGATATCCGATTTTTCTGAAAACAGTCCTTGCATTGCATATTCAGGGGACATATAGCCACTGTGTTTAAATGTAAAAATTGATTCTCCAAGTATTGTACACTATAATATTGGACAGAGAAAGGATACTTACTAGGTTCCAACAACCCTGTTAGTATTAGCCTGATCTTCAGTCCCTCCAAAGATTCTAGCCATACCAAAGTCTGATATTTTTGGATTCAGCTCTTCATCTAACAATATATTACTTGTCTTCAAATCTCTGTGTATGATTCTTAATCTGGAGTCTCTGTGCAGATAAAGCAATCCTCGAGCTATTCCTTCTATTATGCTACAACGCTTCCTCCAATCTAGCAGTTTACTTTTTGATGGATCTAAAAAGTAAGGTAGCATTATAGTGTTGTGAACATAATATTAAAAGATAATGATATGAAGTTCAGTCTTCTGAATCCCCGGATTATCAAGCCTTTAAGAAAACTCATTATAAAATGAGTTTTATTTCACAAATAGTTTTTTTTTTTTGTGTGTGTGAGATTATAAATAGTTTATATATTCTAAATAAAGAGATGCATAAAAGTTTGGAATTGGATATGAGACAAATACTAGAGGAGGCATTGAAGAAACTAACCAAAGATAAACGCATCCAAACTTTTGTTTGCCATGTATTCATATATCAACATCTTTTCATCACCTTCAACACAGCAGCCAAAAAGTCTTACAAGATTGCGGTGTTGAAGCTTGGAAATCACCACTACTTCATTCATGAATTCTTCTAAACCTTGTCCAGAGGCTCTAGAAAGTCTTTTAACTGCTATTTCTTGTCCATCTTGGAGTCTCCCCTGAGAAAAAAATATTAAGAGAACAACTATAGACAATGGCATCAAACACGACAATTTTGTTTTAAGGTACCTTGTACACGGGACCAAAACCACCCTGCCCGAGTTTGTTGGACAGGTGGAAGTTGTTTGTGGCTATTGCAACCCTTTCGAAATCAAATAGTAACAGCTCCTGTAGTGTAACTTGTGACAGTTCTTCAATTACTTTGTGGCTTGGATGTTCTGATGGTTCACCATTGTTAAACAGTAGGAATGATTTGTTGTTCCTTTTCCTTGCTGATTTAATTAAGGACCATATTTTAGCTGGAGTGAGAAAATATATAATGTAAGCTTAGCTCCTTTACCAACAAAAACTTAATTATAGGACTAATTCTGAATGTACCAAAGATGATTTCTTACCTGGGTGATTGGAAGTCCTCCACATGACATATGATGCACTGGTAACAACGATAAGAGTTCCTATTATCACTGTAATTGTAATGATGATTGTTGTGTTTTTCCCTTTATCTGCTAAGAAGGGAAAATTTAAATTTAAAATATAATGGAATTCATTCCAAAGAAACTATGTTTAAAATACTTGGGCAGACGTAGCATACCATGTTCAAGTTCAGTATAGGCTACGCGAACATATAGATCAAGTCCTCCGCTTGAGAATTGTTGTATGTCAAGTAGATTTCCAGTCCAAGACATACAGCCAATCCCATCATCGTGAGAATATGCGACACAAGAGCAATTCTCCAAGCATTGGCTTCTGCATATGTCTGGTGTAACAGAAGACCCTTCTGGAAAATCTGGAACTTTAACCATCTGCAGTTTTGAAAAGCCATCAGCTTTATTATCTGCACTCGTGTTTTGGTTGCTGGCTCTTTCACACTGCGGGGGTGTTCTCCTAACACATCCCCTAGTCCAGTTTTGTCTATTCCATTCCTCTTTGTTCCTTGCCTCAAACCCTTCCAAACAGCTACATATTGGCGAGCTCTGTGCATTACAGATTGCGAATGATCCACATATACCATAAACACCACAATCGGATTCTTGACTAGTCCATGCAACTTCCATTTCTTTCTTCTCATCATCCCACTCAGTTTCTTCAAACTGGCCTTGCGAATTCAGGATATAGACTAAAACTTCTGATGCACTTGGTAATGTATAATAGATATTTGTATTTCCTTCCCCATCATCTCCACCTTTAAAACCATTAAGATACAGATTTGTCATGGTCGGTATTCCTGTAAAGATTCTACCATTCCATGGACCACTGCGCCAGTATGGTTGAGTTTCATTCCAAATGAACAATTCAAGTATATTTATGCGTTGAACAATGTTGGAAGAGAAGCTCCCAATGGAGGGACTAGAAAGGCTTTTCCATGATGTAAGTTCTATTTTCTTACCCGTTCTACTGTTGCTTGAAAGTTTCATGCCAGGCAATAATGTATTTGAAGGTTGCTGAAAACTATCCCATATGATGTTTCCTGTTGTGGTTTCGGTGAGGACAAGCTTACCCGAGTCTGAAAACTGGGAAGTTCTATTGGATGATGTGCTAGACACATTTGATGACCAAATGACTTCATTCTGGCCATTTAGCACCACAAGATTGCCATCTTCAGATATGGTAACAACTCCAGAAGAATCATTCAGTGGTTGGTTTCTGTTAGCAACCCAAATGACTGTGGACTGAGACATCCACCAAATTCCAACATAGCGGTTTGTGGAGTTTTGAGGGGAGAAGAACCCCAAAGTGAAGTTACCATCTTTGGACCTTAGAGTTTCATGGTCCTTGATGGATTGTGATGATGTGATGGTGTCTATGGCAATACCAACATCCAACACATAACAACACAGCATGAACAAAACAAATAACAAGTTTGCACGCCTGGTGAAACCCATAATCTAGATGAATAGATAACACAGAACCACACATAATATGAACCAAATGGACACGTTATTCTTCCTTTAACATTTGACTCTTCCTTCTTAATTATATATAGTCAACGGTCTATGGCATGCAAATGAGAATTTCTTGTTTGCTTCCACAACACAATCAATGGACTCTTCAAAACTGATCTTCCCCGATAGATACCTAATTATTCAAAGTTCTCTTAGTTCCATTCAAATAACGGCTACAGAATAAACAAACAGCCTTCACTGTCAGCTTTCATTCCCCCCCCCACCCCATTCTCTTGCTTTGTTTTTGGAAATTGTATAAAATAAAATTAAAAGAGATGAGATGAAAAATGTTATGGAAATAAGATGGAAGATGAGGTCAGCATACGACATAATAAGTTTTTTTTTTATTATTATTTAGAATAAATTACACGAACACCCCCTTAATTTTCTTCAAATTTCACTTGACACCCTTCCACTTTTTATTCCTACATAAATCTCCCTAATTGTTTAAAACGTATTACACTGGGCACCCGTGTGACTCACACTGTCAAATGAATTAACAGAATCCTTGCATGTGACCTACTCGTGATTTTTAATGAAAAATTGTTCCAAAAATGTCCTCTTCTTCCTTAAACTCACGTCAAAACAGAAACGAAGAAAAAATCCCCCCCTCCCGTCAATTGTTGAGAAGGAAGATAAGAACCATAGATGGCATCTCATGCACTGCAGCGACGATAAGTTCTTGAGGAGGTTCTGCAGTTCTGTTGGAAAATACGAAAGTGCCTAAAAAAGCCAAGTGTTTGGATTGTTGGAGAATTCATAACAGATGCTGAAAGTGTAAAAAGAGCCAAGTTTTATTAACAACAAAGAATAACCCAAAATCTTGCACAGTTGCACTGACCCACCCACCCAAGAACAATGAACGCAAATTATGATAAATTACAGCAACCTCTTGCAAATTATGATAATATATTACAATATTATAATTAAATTTTATCATATAATTAAGTTGCTCTCATTTTTCCAATCAAAACATACAATCATGGAGAAAATTTAAATTTTCCATTAAAAAAAACTCAAACTAAGATCGGAATCTGGATCTATAAATTTAAATCTATGGAGCAGAATCAACATACCCAGAAGACAAAATCGCTAGCCTAGTAGATAAGCACAATCGTTCAAACACAAACAACCCATACAGGAGAAAAAAAAAAAATTGTGTGAGAAATCAAGAACAACTTATGCAATTTCATCAAATCGTCGCAAAAACCAAAGCCGTAAACCACCGTGCGTCATCCTCCGCCACCGCCGTGAACCGCCATTGCCAAACCTAACCTGTCTCGCTCAAAGATCGATTTAGAAAATTCCCCCCTTTTGGATCCCCTGCCGCCCCAGGGGAAGCTGTTCTTCATAGGCAGCGGCATGTGCTCCGACACACTTGTCTACCACGCCGCCACGAACCAGTGGATGCCGGCGGCGGCGATGCTGGAGCGAGGGGTTTCTTCACGGCGGAGGGAGTGGCCGGGAGGATCGGTTCTTTCTTTGGTTGGAGATGTTCTCAGGGTTAAGTAAAAGGGTATTTTTGGTTTTACATAAAAAGGACAGGATAGTTTGGTCATTTAATATTAAATTAAAACTGTCAATTAACACTGTTAATGGAAGGAGTATAGGAATGATAGTGTAATTTACTTTATTATTTATTACATTCAGTCAACTTACCTGCTCGAATTTCTGAGATAGCATTTCTGTAGTCAAATTTACGGATGACAGGTTCCTAACATAATTATTATTTAATTTATTGTTATAGTCTTAATGATCTTAAGTTTGAATGAATAATTAAAAAAAATGAATATAATAGATCGAACTAAAATGTATCAAGCTTTCAAGTGTGAGGAAAGTGTTGCATTATTGACCACATCAACATGTTTGTTTGACCCGACCAAATTGAGAAAATGATATATTTAATTATTTTTAGTAATATTATATTATTTTCATTTTGACACATTTGTTAGTGTAAAAGTTTTTATTCTGTCAATTAATTAGAAAATAATTTAGGTATGACTTTTAACTTAAGTAACTAGTACAAAAATCAAACAATTTTTAATTACATGATAATTCGTGATTAAATGACAGTATAAAGAGATATTTTCATTGTTAATGTATTTCAATTAAATTCATATTATATTTCTTTTAGGAAAAAAAAAAAAGTTATGCATGAAATGGCATGGATATCTGTCTAACTATATATCTAATTTTCTGAGGAAATTATTAATTGATCGCACCCTTTCGGTTTTAAATTGCAGTACATAATGGCATTTACGGCTGGCATATAAAGGTTTATGAGGTCTGAACTGTAGCATCCTCGTCTCTGGCAAATCAGAGTTATATTATTCTCTAATATATTTCCATCAGTTATACATTTTTATATATTGTTAGTTTAAATATTCATACTGTAACAAAAAAAAATTCATATATTGTCAATTGAAAATCATATTAACGTAATTATAACAAAAATAAACATTCTAAACAATTATAATCTAAAATATCATCAATTATCAATTATATATTATAAAAGAATGTTTTGTCACATAAGATAATACCACATTCATTCTTTTCCGTGGATCGGAATATCATCAATTTTTATTTTATTTTTTAATTTGCAAAAATACATAATTATAGTAATTAAAGATGATTACAACGAGTATGGTTAAATCAATTAAATAAATAATTAAAACATATACATATTTTGATTTTATATAATATCATAATCAATTTAGTATAGTTTCCTTGAATTAACAATTATGAATCTTTGACTTAGTATAAAAAAGATTTTGCCACCTAGACAAAAATGTCACGTAGCATCGCCATATTCATTCTTTTCCTACTTAAATTTAACAGAATTTTTGCCTTTTTTTACTTCATGAAATCTATATGTTGGAGATCTCACATCGACTAGTGATAAGGCTAAAATAGTGTATATAAGTGGGGGACAACCCTCACCTTACAAGTTGGTTTTGTAAGGTTGAGTTAGGCATAAACCCATTTTCTAAGATGGTATTAGAGCGATACTATCCGCCATAGAGAGATTTTTTTTTTGTTCAGCTGCAAAGAGATTGTAACACTGTGATTTTTTCGTAATGTATGATAAGTGATTTAATTAAAATGTAAGAGAAATTAAATTTAAATTATGTTACGTAATGAGTTAATTAATAAATGGAATGAATTGTTATGTGTTGTTGGATGTTTAGTGAGTTTCAATGATTTTTTTTTATCTTATATACTTACTTCTATGTGAGTTTTTGTAAAGAAGATGTGCATAAATATAGTCCGAAAATCATCAGATAGTGTAGAAAAATACACCAAAATAAGTAACAGATGTATGAAAAAGAAATTAAATTTAAATTGTGTTATTTAATGAACTATATAAATAAAATATATTGTTTTGTTTATGTGATTATTGTATGTTTAGTAGTTTTCGTGATAATTTAGACTTTATGTGAGTTTTTGTTATAGAAAAAGGGATGTGTGAGGTTAGAAAATACATGGTACAAATAGCAAAAGTCAAATCTTTATATCCTTTCTTTCCGTCATTTCCTCATTTCTTCTTTCTCTCTTCGGTTAAAAATAATTACAAGAGATAATTAAATATAATTTCATGAGAAAATTTAATTAATAAGTATGTGTGGATTTTCTGTGTAAGTTTTAGTAGAGTATTTAACTGAAAACATGACTATGTGGCACATTAACAGTGTAAGAATACATTACGAAGTGAGATAATAGTCAAGAAAAGTGAAGGATTTAATTATAATTAGTCCTTGAGAATTATAATTGGATTCCTGTGAAATTTATATGTTGTTCTGTTATTGTTGATTAAAATAATAATATTTTAATGCAGTTCAAAGAATGTGATTTTGAGAGTTTTTCTGGAATTGGAAAAATTTCACGAGACATTCTAAATTTTCTTAGATATTTTAAATTAAGATTAGTAAGTCATACATTTACTAATATAAAATTTTCAAGTAATTTATATGTTATTATCTTTCCCGTTATTTTAAATAAAAGTACATTGATTTCTCACCTACTTGTGGGCAAAATTTTCAAAGATCATCATTCATGCCATCCGTAGGTTTCCTACTTTCAAAATATAAGACGTGCAAAGTTTCAAATACAAGACCCTTAAACCTTGCTGACAAACGGCTGGTGGTTGACAAAAATTGCAAACCCAATTCCCACATTTCTTCATATGGTCATGTGTCTAAAATTTCAAAACTAACACCCTCAAATTGTGCTGACAGGGTGGTGCTGCAATTGAAATCATGAGGAACTTTGTCATGATTTGTTCAATTGGGTCAACTTTGTCACGTTGAGTTAGATATTTTTTTTAAAAAAGAATATATATATATATATATATATATATATATATATATATGTTATTTATTATGTTTATAAAATGTTGCACCCAAAACTTAGTTTCCGAAATATTGTTCTTTCTTGCAACCGTGGGATTTTCAGAGTCTCTTCCTCCTTTACTTTTCCTTCTCCCTTTGTCTCTCAAACTACTCACTTTCAGTTCCATAATCATGAATTCATGAAACATCTAAAGCTAGAAAATTACTTCTTCTTGACTTGAATTATTCTTAATATTGATAAGTTGCTCTCAATATTTTTTTCCTCCTCTTTTCCTTATAAAATCTGAACATTTTTCTTCTCCTAACCATTTCTATTTTTATTCTGTTCATGGAAATGATTCATTGTTAGATTTAAGGTAATTTATTCAAAGACCTTGTCTAAGGAATTAAAACCTTACCACCTCTCACTCTCCAAAAACTCTATCCTTTAGCAATTCTTTGAGGTAAGGGAAACTTACAGTTTTCATGTATTCTTTGGTGTATGGATCTGTTGTGATATGTATTGATTTCTAAAAGTAATGTTTTGATAATTTATTTGTGATATAAGTTGATTGAATGGAAGTATATGATAGCTGAAAACAAAATGCTTGTTGTCTGATGCTTTGTGTCTGTACATGTGTTAGTATTTTTGTGATAACTTTGGCTGTGGTAAATAAAATTGAATTTAGTTTGTTGAAAATGAAAATAGACATCCGGGGCTACAGTTTTGGAAAAAGAATCACCTAAAAATATTGAAAATCGAAGGAGTTATGACCCTCGAAAGTTGAGCACCCAGTCAGGAAAACGTGAATGAACATTGTACCTTGTTTTGCAATTATGTATTTCTAAAAAAATCGTACTAAAAAACGAGTTAGATGGTTAGCAAATAGACATCTAAATCTTTCTAAGGGTGTATGGAATTCTTTCTAATTCATTATATTTCTATTTCAAAATTTTCCTTGAAACTGACCTATCTGCAGTGAAGAAAATTTGTTTTCGAGATTTTTTAAAATTTTGGTTCGTCCAACTCTGGACAGTGCTCACGGTTTTGTGATTTTCAGAAGATCTAACCATTGGTTATTTGTGAAATTTGTTTTGAATAAAAAATAGACACAAAATGGAACAACTTTTATTTTGATACTTTGGCGAGATAACTTAGTTTTGGAGGTTCATCCGTGACCCACAAAGTGGTTGCTCTGTTTTCGAGTTCCATTGGAACAGGTCTTGATTTTCTCAAATTTTACACTTGTGTACTTATGTTTTCTTTTTCGAGTTTGTACCATTAAAAACTAGACAAAACAAGATTTTTAACCATATAAATTACGAAAATTATCATGCACAACTTCTAAATTAACTTTTTGAAAAGGGACAGAGCAAGAGTTTGGAGCTCTGTTTGGAGTCAGAAATTTAGGTTGTTAGAGAAAATTTTAATGGGAACAATTGCGAATGAATTTGAGGACATGGGATATAATTTTTGAAATACCAATGTGTTGCCTTTATCCTGTAAAATTTCCAGCTCAAAAAAGTTTGGGAAGTGTTAGAAAATTTAATTTCTTTGAATCATGTTCACTGGAAAGTCAAATTCGGTACTGTCAACTTGTAGGAATTTCAGAAAATTCTCTAGTTGTCTATTTTACAATTGGGATACCATTTTGAAAAATAGGATTCAAGAGCTTTAATTCTATATAAAAAACTTTTAATTCCGAGGTCATTTGCTACAATCAGTGAGAGCTCACATTTAGTACTGCCAAAGAGAAATCAACCTTATTTGGTCAATTTGGTTAATATGATATAATTATTGGAATTGTGATGTTTGTTTATTGAGGTGTGAATTTTTATAAGGAAATTGATAAGTAATATCCATTGACCTATTTTGTTTCACTTTAAGTTCCAAGGATGTGAATCTTGAGTATTTAATATTTGAAATATGTTTGTGTGATACAGTCTTTTAACTATAGGATGGATCTTGTAATAATGTTGTTTATCTATGTGATGTGCTCACATGTAAGTTTATCTATGAGAGAATGACTTTGTTGTTGGGGTTAGTATATTATGATTAATGGGATATAATTTTTTGAGATTATTATATTGTTGATTGAGGTACTTAAAATTTTGTTGAGAACATTATTTATTATTGAGGTGTATGTGTTTTATTGAGAAAGTGAAATGGAATGTTGATGAGATGATGATATATGGGAACTATGTGTTGGAACCATTCCTATATGTTAAAGAGGAGTTAACTATGTCCTTTGGGAAGATTTTTATAGAAAAATGGTATATTTGGGAGGGTGAGTTTCACGCCAGAACTCTGGCCCACTAAAGCGACCAAGGGGTCTCGCCTAGTGGGATATCTTTCCAAGTATCACCCCTATGTTTTGACTCCGAATGGTGTGTTGGAGTGTTGAGAACTACTTCCCAAGATGTTTAGTGACTCTTTTAGTGTATAGGGGATGGGTTGTTGTCGTGGTTAAGGATTGTGGATTGTTGAGATGTATTTGGATCCTTAAGTCAGGCCATAGAAGATGGCGGGTACGAAGGTGCCGTATCTCAGACTGTAAGGGATTCCAAATATGTTTTGCAGCTAGAATATGGTGGATGCACACAGTTGGTGCATAGAAATATTCTGAATGTTGTATTTACACAATTGGTGCATAGGTGTGCACAGTTGGTGCACATGCATATGAGTAGACACGTAAGTTGAGGGTGACAGGGAGGGCTCTCAACCTAGTGCTGGGGATTTTCGTGGTGGCTAATGGGAATGGGCCTATAGAATGGACGAGTGGGTGAATCCCTATAGATGTAAGGTCTTGCAAACCTATAGAGTTAAGCCACTATAACACTTGGCTATTTTCGATAAAATCACACTTTTCCCGTAGGGTCAGCTCAAAGGACTTCCTGAATGGTCAAAGGTGAGACTATGGTAGGGGATGGGGCCTATGAGGACTGCTCATATAATGTTGAAACTCCATGGAGTAGAGTTTTTCTTGTTGACTAAGGTTGTCTAGTGGTTTATGTTGTATATTACCTTGTGATGATGGTTGTTGGTGGTTGTATTATGTTGAGATTGTGACATTTGTTGAATGGATATAATCCATGAGATCTGATGATTCATGGTAGTAATTGGTGGTAGAACTATGTTGTTGTTGATTATATTGAGGATTTATGTTATAACTCTATTGTATGAATTAGTTAAGATGGTTGTGCCATGATGGTGTTGTTTATTAGTGTTTATTGATGAACTAAGTTTTGATATAATGAACTAAGTTTTGTGTAGAGTTTTTAGTTATTATGTATAGTATTACATTGAAGTATACAAAGTTTGATTCTCTTTCTATTCCTTAATAATTTGGAAATTTACTTATGTACTTATATGTATAATTTTACTGGTAAGCTTACCCTTGCACTGTTTGCACTTGTGGTTTGTGCCTGTGATGATCTCGGACGTTGTGTTCGGGGGAGCAGATGGCTTTTCAGGTGGATTCTTCCTCTTGGAGGTTTATTAGATGGAGTGAGCATGGGATTGAAGATGCAATCTCTTCCTTCTTTCCTTTGTTTAGTCTTTTGTATAGAATGGACCAGTATAGGGATTTTATGTGGTTACCTTGTAAGAGAAGCATGTACATGTGGTTTATGTTTTAAGTTTGAACTATATCTTTGTTGGCTTTGAAATTTAGAAAATTTTATACTGTATTTTCATAAATAAACTAATGAAAGTTTTTTTTTTAAATTAAAAAAAATGAAATCCCTTGGTGATATTTATGTAACGAAGGCTGGTCGTTACAGAGATCGCTTGTTTTTTTACACAATCTCTCTACCATTGATAACTTCTTTCATTTTTCACCATATTTTCTTTCCCTTAATTCGTCGCATTTAATTTTGCCTCGGGATCTCTTCTTCATTCTTCTTCTACACAAAGCTTTCAGTTCTCAATCAAAGTGGAGTGGATGTACGATGATTCTTCGCACACGCCTTTGTTTTTCATTGATATGTTCATGGAGATTGCCTTCGATCTGGATTGCTACCTCTGGAATATGGGAAACCCTAGATCGTAGACATGGTGATTTGGTTGCAGTGCATTGTTTCTTGCCCAATCTCCCGCTCAAGATTCTCGAACGTTTTCATTTAAATAGAACCTCTGAATCTTTGACGCTAAAATTTCGTAACTATTACTTTGGTACCTTTTGAGGTATGGCCTCTGACATCAACAATTTGCTTTGATGTTTCCTTTAATTTGAAGGTCACATGAGCATGGATTCTTAGAGATCTTGCACTTTACATATTGATTGAAGAGTTTGTGTGTGCAAAGGTCATAACACCAATTTGTGCATTCCCGTTAATATTCATGTTTGAGGTTCTGGATGATTCTTTGAATTTCCACAATCCAAGATGATGCTTCGATGAAGTTATATCAATTTTGATTATGAAAGATAATGCTTCGATGAATAATCCATATTAGGCTTTCATTTGTAGTTTACTCTTATTGGTGTTAGGATTCAGAGTAATTCGCATTGGTTACTTTGATGTCTCTGTTCTTTTCTGATTGGGAAGATAAACCTGAGTTTACAAGGTGTTTGGTTTTAGTCCTCTTTGAAGACAATTTCTTGTTCTTGGTTAAAGAATTCCTGGAGAGATTGTTCCGAATCTTCAATCTTGCAAGCTAATAACCAATTCAGCTACTCTATACTGCCTATTCTTGGTTGAACTAGAGGTTATGATTGTGAGAAATTACATCCAGAGCCTTGTTGAATGTGTCAATATAGTGATAGAAATATTTTTGCCAATGTAGTGGTAATCCTTTCCAGCCTGAATGTGGTGCTTCGGATCAGATTTGTGATTATAAAAAAAAAAAAAGCTATTTCTCTCATTGTGTTTAGTACCAAGGGGATGAAGTCAATGCTTTGGTTGTTGTCATCAAGATTGATACAGCTTGGCAATATACTTATGGTGGTGTAGACTGATGCTTGAGTTGGATTTTTGTGTGTGATTGATGTGTTATGTTCAGTTGGTTATTCCTTCTACTGTTACTGGTTACATGTTGCTATGTCTCTATTGTAAGCTTATGTTCATGGTGGTTAAGCATGTGCACTTCTGCCATGGATGGTTAAGCATTGGGATGTTGTTTTGCTTCTGTCTTGGGTGGTTAAGCATGATGGCTTGTGCTCTTGATGGTTAAGCTCTTTTACTTCTGCCTTTTTGGTGGTTAAGCCTGTTTTGCTTTTGTTAAGTGGTTAAGCCTTGAGTTGTGGCTTCCGCTTAATGGTTAAGCTTTGTTGGTTGGCTTTGATAATTTTAGCTTCTGCCTTATGGTGGTTAAGCATTGGAATTCTGGTTTTAGCTTCTATTTTGAGTGGTTTACTCTTAATGGTTAAGCTTTGATAGCTTCTGCTTTTATTAGGTGGTTAAGCTTTGAGGTTTTAGTCATTAGATACGTTTTAGTTTAGCTCATGATATTTTCAGCCGATGTTTTTCTGGCATTTTCTATTGTATTCTCTTTAGTCTTGTATGCACTTGTATTGTCCATTCCAAGCTAGAAGTGCTGTGAGCACCTTCCAGCTTGTGGGGGGCTATTACAAATATAGTTAGTTTCCTATATATAAAGGCTTAAGTAGTGATTTTGTACTCAACTCTTCATAATATCAATACATTCTATATTCCTTCTTATTAGACTTTTCCCAATTCTCTCTTCTCACTTAGCTTGAACCATGTATTCTATCATGGTATCAGAGCCTATCCTAGCGATCTGTTGTTAGGCCTATTGTGCCTTATTGTGGGCCTATTGTGCCACCTGCTATTGGGCCGCTATCGGACCACCCACAGATGTCCAGTCCTGCAAAACTTCACGCTTGAGATGTCCGGTCCTCGGCGTGAGGGGGGTGTGTTGGAGATCCCACATCGACTAGTGAGAAGGCTAAAACAGTGTATATAAGTGGGGGAAACCCTCACCTTACAAGCCGATTTTGTAAGGTTGAGTTAGGCCTAAACCCACTTTCTAAGAGTATAAATTACACTTCTCTCCCATGACAGATTGGAATACGTGGCACTTTACTATTTTTTTTTAAATTTTTCGTTAACTTCCTTTTAAAAAATATATTACCGGCCAAAAATATCCTTTACACTACCACTCCTCAAAGATTCAAGTATTACATACATCGTCCTTCCTCCTTGTGTTTGGCACTCTATTCCCTTAACAATGCAAATACATTACACTTTTACGATATAAAATTTCACTTTTTTTATTATTGTTTAAAAAACTTCTATCAAGGAAGTTCGAGTACCTCTTGGACATTCCTTCACTCTACCGAGTAGCTCTAAAACAAGTACAAAAGGACATCATCATAAATGATGAAACAAAGCAAGGATAAAGGATAAATATAATAATGAAAAGAGATTAACCTATCACCACCATATCAGGGATTTGATCTAGATATCTATTCCTAAAAGATTAGGTAATCTTGTTCTCTCTTTCACTAAATAAGAGATATCCCCTCATAATATATAAGGATGCCAACCCAATGAGGTTAGTCACTCTAAAGTCACTATTCTCATACACCTGGTTCTTAGAACACATCCTTGAGTTGAGCATTGGAGTGTCATTGTAAGTACCCCGACTGTCACAAGGATGAAGGAAGCAGTGCTTGAAGGAGGAGCATTAGACGCTGTAGCACAGGAAGTAGAAGGAAAGTCAGACTTTGTAGCAAGTACATTTGGCACCCACTGTAGGGTCGAGGAAAAACTTTCATGTAGCCATAAGATTATAGTGGCAATAAGGATAATGAAGAATGTTGATGGAAGACCCAATGGTGACCAAAGGCCACCCTTCACTTAGCTTGTAAGGGATTTTAAGAGCTCCCTGGAAAACCACCCCCTCATCCGGGCACTATGTGAAGAATTGGGAGCACTACGCAAGCAAAACATCGACGAAGTGGAAGCCTTGAGGAGGGAGAACGCTGAGGTTTGGAGCCAGTACCACTGCTTGGAGGAAGGCATAATGTGGGTATTGATGCACCAAACTCTGTGAGATTGGGACAAGACATAAACCTAAACTAGGGGTGGCAAAATGGATGGATCGGATAATTTTAATCCGGATCAAAATGGATCGGATGAAAACAATCCATTAATCCATTTGGATCCATTAAAATTTTATTTAAAAAATCCGATCTATTTGATAAAAATCCATCCAATCCATCCATTAACAAAATTTTCATGAATGGATATCCAATCCATCCATAAAAATAATATGTTTTTTTAAAAAATAATTATTTTTAATTTAGAAATAATATATTTTTAAAAATTAAGAACACATTTTAAAATAATAACAGTCTCGGCCGAGGTTGGTCGAAAACAGCTCTGGCTGATGATGGCTGAAAACTGCTCCGACCAACGTTGGCGAAAAAATAAACCTAGTTGATGGCGGCCGAAAACCAAACCTAGCTTATGGTGGCCAAAAACAGCCTTGACCGACGTCGATCGAATTCATCGCTTACCAACGTTAATCGAAAAATAGTTTGGCTGATGTTGGTCGAAAATAGCCCCAATCGATGACAACTGAAAACTTCCCTCGTCGAAAACACAAACCTAGCTGAGGTCAGCTGAAAATTGCCTTGGCCGACATCGGCCTAAAAACCCTAGTCGAGGTCGGCAAAAACTGCTCGGGCTGACATCGGCTGAAAAATTTCAACCAACACCGGTCGACGTCAATCGAAAAAGTACCCTGGCCGAGGCCGCCCGAAAACTGTCCTAACCGACATCGACCGAAAAAAAAAAACCTGGTTGAGGTCAACAAAAAACAATCTCGGCCGATGTCGACCGAAAAAACTTTGGTTGAGATCGGCCGAAAATTACCCTGGCCAACGTCGGGTGAAAAAAATCCTGCCTGATGTCGGCTGAAAAAAAAACCTAGCTGAGGTCGACCGAAAAAAATCATGGTCAAGGTTGGTTAAAAACTGCCCTAGCTGACGTCGACCGAAAAAAAAAACTGGTTGAGGTTGGCCAAAAAATAGTCTCGGCCGATGTTGGTCGAAAAAACGCTAGTCAAGGTCGGCCAAAAATTGCCGTAGTCGATGTCTGTAGAAAAAACCCTAGCTGAGGTCAATCGAAAAAGCAACCCTAACGGATGTCGGCTGAAAAAATTCCTGGTCGACGTTGGTCAAAACAAAAATCCTAGTTGCGGTTGGCCGAAAAAAATCATGGTCGAGGTTGGCCAAAAACTGCCGTGGCCGACGTCGGATGAAAAAATAATTTGGTTGAGGTTGGCCAAAAAGCAGTCTTGGCCGATGTCGGTCGAAACAACGCTTGTTGAGGTCGACCAAAAATTGTCGAAAAAAATCCTAGCTGGTATTGGCCGAAAAAAAAACCCTAACTGTGGTCGGCTAAAAACAGCTCTGGCCGATGTCGGTCGAAAACTACCATGGCTGACATTTGCCGAAAAAGACCCTGGCTGAGGTCGGCTAAAACATAGTCCCGACCGACATCGGTCGAAAAAAACCCTGGCCGACATTGGTCGATAACTTTCCCATTCGACGTCGGCCGAAAAATATATTTTTAAAATAATATTTTAAAATATTTTATAAACAAATTTTAAAATATAAATTTAAGAAAAATTTAAATATGAAAATATAAGTTTGATTAATTTTGATCCATTAGGTCGTGATTAGAGGATCCGTTGGATTTTGAAAAATAGTGGATGGATCATTAACCGTCCATGAAATTAAATGTATGGATTGGATCCAATCCGTTTAGTTTTTATTTTTTGTAATGGATGGATTGCATGGATTTACTAGTGGATGGATTGGATGGATGACAGATAAACGGATTGAAATGCCACCCCTAACCTAAACTTAGCGCTCTTAGACAAAAGTAAGTTTATAAGGGGAAACTCACCCCCTAAACGTCTGCAACACTTCACTAGGAGCTAGGAAGTACTCAAAGGCATCCATTCATTGATCGAATCATGGAAACCCCTTCCCACCGAGACGGAAAGGCTTGACTTTAGATCGATATAATGGCAAGATGGATCCTGATGAGCACAAAGATGCTTATATTACCTAGGTGAACCTATATACAAATGATGATGCAATTTTGTGTAGAGTTTCTTCACCTCCCTTAGGATGGCCACCCTGAATTGGTACACTTGGTTACCCCTAAACTTGATTGATTCCTTCAAAAACTTTGGCCGCGAGGTTAATTTGGGATGCAATTTGCTACTAGTTGGCCACTCGCATTGGTCAACCTAAGGCAAGGAGCTAAGGAGTCTCTTCGGGCATTCATGGAAAGGTTCAACAATGTCGCATTGAACATTCGAGACTTAAGCCCATAGGTCGTCGTTCACTTCATGATCACAATACTTAGGTTGGGCCCTTTTTTCGACAGTTTGTGTAAAATGCCCATTGCTAACATGGATGAACTTCAAAGGCAAGCAATGTAACATCTCATATTATTTTATTAGAAGATAATAATAATAATAATAATAATAATAATAATAATAATAATAATAATAATAATAATAATAATAATAATAATAATAATAATAATAATAATAATAATAATAATAATAATAAATTTAATAAATGGGTTTAGGTCGTTAGAGAAGTAGGCTTTTAAAAGAAAGGGGGACCTAATGATGGGAATAGAGTTTATAAACGCATGCCATCTTGGGAAAGGAAGAAAGAAATAGAATAAAGGAATAAAGAAGATAGAAGAGAGGAGGAAAGAAGAACGGAGAATCTAGGAACCCTAGCTCTCAGAAAGTTGTCAACTATCTCTAGGTGAGTGCAGCCCCTTACATGTTTCCTCCTCCCTATAACTTCCTTTATGTGCCTAAATATTGTACTACTATGTATGCCTCCTAATGCTACATGTATGTATGCAAAGTGATGACTATGTGAACATAGATGAATGAGAAAGGGTTCTTTTTGGAGAGGGAAAGGTACTAACTCCTTCGATCCCCAAAGGGTGATGAAAGATAGGACTTTATGGCCCTTAATTTGGACAGGGAAGGATTTTCATCTCCTTTAATCCCCAAAGAGTGATACGTGGCATCCCTTGGACTGGGAAGGGTTGTAGAACCCTTCAATCCCCAAGGGTGTATGGAAAAAGCAAGGGGGATGCTCCTTGAGATTATGAGCTCAAATTTGCTAATAGGACAGAAAAAAGAGAGTAAAGGAAAGGTGTAATTAAAACATATCATTAAGTTACAAAGAGATTCTTTTTTTATGAATGACATATGAGTTATTATATGATAGTGATGTTTATATGTCTTCATACCATGAGTTACGAGGTTTAACTGTCAATTATGTATATGCCTATTACTATATTGTATGGTGTTGTGGTGTCTCTAGGGCGCTCATTGAGACCTTTTGTCTCATTAGTATAAATTAAAATTATGTTTCAGATTAAACAAGACTTGGAGCAAGGCAAGGAGTACCATAGTTACAGCTTAAATATTTTACTATCATATTTACTACTTTCATGTTTTCCTAGTTGAAGTCCTCTTGCGTGGGGGCATTAGTCACTTTACATTTATAACGATCTATTATTGAGAATTGAAAGGTACCTTGGGTACCTATGTTTTGGAATGTTTAGATTTTAGGCTTAATTACTTATTCTGTCCCACTATTTATTTATTTTATTCAATTTCATCCCACTATTAATAAATAATTCAATTTGATTCCTTAATTTTCAAAACAACTCAATTTGGTCCCTTAATTTTTCAAAAATGATGCAATTTGGTCTTTTTTATCCAAACGAAAAATCTAATAGCGTCATCATAGTTAGGACAGAAAGGACCAAATTGCATTGTTTTTGAAAAATTAAGGGACCAAATTGAATCCTTTGAAAATTAAGGGATCAAAATGAACCATTAATAATGGGACTAAATTGAACAAAATAAATAAATAGTGGACAAAAAAAGTAATTAAGCCTGGATTTTATTATAAAGATTTTTAAGGTTTTATTTTAAAATTTATGTTCCGTATTAGTTATATATATATATATATATATTTACGATAATACCCATGAGGGTGTTACAAACGACTAAATACACGTAGATGGGAGGAGTTGTCAAAATTATATATATATATATATATATATATATATATATATATATATATTTACGATAATACCCATGAGGGTGTTACAAACGACTAAATACACGTAGATGGGAGGAGTTGTCAAAATTATGAGATCTGGTTTGTGTCGAAACATCCACGGAAAAGAAAAAGGATGACAATAATGGAAGAAGCGGCTAGTGAAATCGCTCCAACTGAGAAAAGGGAGCCACGTGGTCCTAAATATAGCCACTATACTCCACTAGGTACCAGTCGGGCTCAAATGCTAGAAGAGGCCTTTAACACAGACCTAATCCCTCCCTTGAGGAAAGGGAAATCCCTTTACAACGTTGACATATCAAAACATTGTCAGTATCACCACAATTATGGCACAATACCGAGGACTGCAAGACTTTGCGGAACAAGATTGAAGAACTTAATTATACAAGCTGGGCTTCTTTATCTGTCGAACTAGCACTTCCAAAAGTGAAGGTCGTAATCACAGGCGAGATCGAGACATTAACCACACCAATCGAGAGGATTGACCTCTAGAAGCGGCGAGAGATCCAAGAGACCAAAGGGATCGAGATGAGACACAACTCAGAGGTGTTATCAGTAGAAGTTTTCATAAACCGATCCAATCCAATAAAAATTGAAAAAAAAAACAGATAAAAAATATCAAAAAACCGAACGAATACAAATTTGAAAAATCGAAATTTTTTAATGGATTGGATCGGATTACGGATTTGATTTCCAAAACCAATCCAATCCAAACCTAACTTTTATATATGTATATATTTTTATTCATAAATTGATCATATCACTCATATTTATATTTTTATTTCTTATATATTTGTAAATTAGCTTATAATTTATACCTATTTATAAAAATATTTAATTAAAGATAATTTTTTTTACTAACTATTTGAGTTAAGATGCATAAATATAATTATCAAGTTGTATAAAATTTAATTTTGATATAGTTATATAATGACGTATAAATGAAATATTTGATATTTTGAATTATTTTTTATTATATGTATTATATATATCTTACCATTTATATTTTAGAAAAAAATTAAGATTAAAACTGAAAATTGATCCAATCCAAACCGCTTTATATTGGATCGGATTAAAATCTTGAACAAAATCGATTGGATGATAAATTAAGAAAACTAAAGTGATTGGATTGGATGGTTTTTTCCTTCAAAACCAATCCAATCCAATCCAATCCGCGAACACCCCTAGTTATCAATACCATTGTTGGAGGGTTCGCGAGAAGAGGAACTACCAGATTTGTTCGAAAGGGTCCTAATATACAATATTCTAAAATGTAAATATATATATTCTACAATGGTATATTTTATTACATGCAAAATGTTTTCTCTACTCATAAATTCATACAAATTTAAAATATTACATGTGAATAGGAGTTTAGAATTTTTGGTGTAAATTGATTTTATTTTTTATTTTTTAATGTTTTGGATAAGTTAAAAATTTGAGAATTGTTTCGGAGAAGCAAAGAAAATGAAGCTGAAATGACATTACCAAAAAAGAAGATGAGCAAAGCTATGCTTGATTCACCTTTCTTAGAGTTCTTATTTTACTATCTACCTTGGATATCTGTAACACTAACAATATTGATGGAGCAAAATCTATGTGTTTCTTCAGATGACGCTAAACTCAACATATTTTTCTATAGGATGAATGCAGGTTGACTTGGAGGAGGAAGCTTAACCTCACTGCTAAGCATAGAAATTACTGCAGCCATAGTGGGCCTGTCTACAGCAAGTTCTTGTACACACAGAAGTCCTATGTGTATGTGCCTTAAAATATCTTCATGATGACTAGGATCGTATATTTCTGGATCTATTAAAGATAATGTATTGCCTTCCCTCCATTGTATCCAGGCCTAAAATGAAATAAATAAATAAATAAGTCAAAGCTTGGAAGTTGTATCAGCAAAAGGAAAAAATTCCTGTAAATGAGTTAGAAATGAATTGTTGAGCCTTACAAATCCTAAAAGGCTAAGAGCATGCACACTGTCATAAAAGCTTGAGTTTCTTCTTCCACTAACAATCTCTAGTACCAAAACACCAAAGCTAAAGACATCTGATTTCTCTGAGAATAGTCCTTGCATTGCATATTCAGGGGACATATAGCCACTGCATTCAGATGTAAAAATTAATTCTCCAAGCATTAGTACTCTAATATTGGAGAAAGAAAGCATACTACTTACTAGGTTCCAACAACCCTAGTTGTATTGGCCTGATCTTCAGTCCCTCCAAAGATTCTAGCCATACCAAAGTCTGATATTTTTGGATTCAGCTCTTCATCTAACAATATATTACTTGCCTTCAAATCTCTGTGTATAATTCTTAGTCTGGAGTCTCTGTGAAGATAAAGCAATCCTCGAGCTATTCCTTCTATTATGCTACTGCGCTTCCTCCAATCAAGGAGTTTACTTCTTGATGGATCTAAAAAGTAACAGTGGCATTATACTACTGTTAACATAATATTAGAAGAGGAAGTTATGAAGCCGAGTCATCTAAATCCCCTGATTAGCATGCTTTCAACAAAACTAAAAAGTTGTGAAATGATTGTTTAGTTCTTAAATATTTTGTGTGCTAAATAAAGAAAAAGATAAAAGTTTGAATTGGATATGAGATAAGTACTAGAGGAGGGATCAAAGAACTAACCATAGATAAACACATCCAAACTTTTGTTTGGCATGTATTCATATATCAACATCTTTTCATCACCTTCAACACAGCAGCCAAAAAGCCTTACAAGATTACGGTGTTGAAGCTTCGAAATCACCACTACTTCATTCATGAATTCTTCTAGACCTTGTCCAGATGCTCTAGAAAGTCTTTTAACTGCTATTTCCTGTCCATCTTGCAGTTTCCCCTGAGAAAAAGGTATTATCAGAACAACTATAGACAATGTGTTCAAATACGAAAATTTTGTTTTTTCAGGTACCTTGTACACCGGACCAAAACCACCCTGCCCAAGTTTGTTGGACAAGTGGAAGTTGTTTGTGGCTGTTGCAACCCTTTCAAAATCAAATAGTAACATCTCCGGTAGTGTAACTTGTGACAGTTCTTCAATTACTTTGTGGTTTGGATGTTCTGGTGTTTCACCATTGTTAAATTGTACAAAAGCATGGCTGTTCCCTTTCCTTCTTGATTTAATTAAGTGCCATATTTTGCCTGGAGTGAGAAACATATATAAAGTAAGCTTAGCTACTTTACGAACAAAACCTTACTAATAGGACTAATTCTGAAAGTACTGAAGATGGTGTGTCTTACCTGGATGATTGGAAGTCCTCCACATGACATATGCACAAGTAACAATGATGACAGTTCCTATTATCACTGTTATTGTAATGATGATTTTTGTGTTTGTCCTTTTATCTGTAATAAAAGGAAAATTTAAATTTAAAACATAAAGAATTCAGTTTCAGTCCAAAGAAACTATGTTTTGAATATTTGAGCAGAGTATTAGACATAGCTTACCAAGTTCAGTGTGGGCTACACGAACATATAGATCAAGTCCTCCATCTGAGAATTGTTGTATGTCAAATAGATTCCCAGACCAAGACATGCAACCAATCTCATCATTATGAGAATATGCAACACAAGAGCAATTCTCCAAGCATTGGCTTCTGCACATGTCTGGATCAACAGGAGACCCTTCTGGAAAATCTGGAACTTTAACCTTCTGCAGTTTCAAAAATCCATCTTCCTTTGTATCTGTACTTGTGTTTTGAACTGTGACCCTTTCACACTGCAAACGTGTCCTCCTAACACATCCACTAGTCCAGTTTTGTCTATTCCATTCCTCTTTGTTCCTTGGCTCAAATCCTTTAAAACAGCTACATATGGGTGAGCTCTGTGCATTACAGCTTGTGAATGGTCCACAAATACCATAAACATCACAATCTGATTCTCGACTAGTCCATACAAGTAGAATTTCTTTGTTCCCATCATCCCACCATTTTTGGTCTAACTGGCCTTGCGAATTTAACATATAGACTACAAATAGTGATGCACTTGGCACTGTGTAATAGATTTCTGTATTTCCTTCCCCATCATCCCCACCTTTGTAACCGTCAAGATATGTTGACATGGTAGGTATCCCCGTAAATACCCCACCGTTCCATGGACCACTGCGCCAGTATGGTCGAGTTCCATTCCAAATGAACACTTCAAGTATGTTTATGCGTTGAACAACACCCAAAGAGAAGCTCCCAACAGAGGGATTAGAGGGGCTTTTCCATGATGTAAGTTTTACTCTCATACCTGTTTTGTTGCTTGAGAGCTTCATCCCAGGCAATAATGTATTTGAAGGTAGCTGAAAACTATCCCATAAGATGTTTCCCGTTGCGGTTTCTGTGAGTACAAGCTTACCAGAGTCTGAAAACTGTGAACTTGTATTGGATGATGCGTTGGAGACATTAGTTGACCAAATCACTTGTTTCTGTCCATTCAACAACACAAGATTACCATCTTCAGAAATTGTAACAATTCCAGAAGAATCATTCAGTGGCTGGTTTCTGTTAGCAACCCATATGACTGTGGACTGAGACTTCCACCAGATTCCAACATAGCGGTTTGTAGAATTTTGAGGGGTGAAGAACCCCAAAGTGAAGTTACCATCTTTGGATGTTAGTGTTTCAGGGTCCTTGATGGATTGAGATGATGTGATGGTGTCTATGGCAATACCAACGTCAAACACATAACGACACAGTATAAACAGAACAAAGAACAAGTTTGCACGGTTGCCGAAACACATTACTGAAACACTTCCCTCTTAAAGTCAACGACAGTTTATGGCATGCAAATGAGAATTTCTAATTTGCTCCAACACAATGAATGGATACTTCAAATGAGAATTTCTCTTTGATCGATTCAAATAACGAGTGTAGAATAAACAGGCTTGACACCGTCACCTTTCATTTTCTTTGTCCCTTCACTTTCTTAATTTATTTGTTTTATCCTTCATTCAGTCAACTTTCCTTGCTCCTCAAATTTGTAAGGAAATTTCTGTAGTCAATTTTTCCTTTGTTCCTCACGTAATTACTAAACTAATATTAGTTGTCTGTTTCTTTCCAAAATTATATCTTCAAAATAGTTCTCAGGGTAGTTGGTATGCATACTATTTTATTGCTATAGTCGCAGAGATCTTTATCTGAAGTTTGAATAAATAATTCAAATTTGAATATGATAGAAGTAAAATTTATATATTAAGCCTTCAAGTGTGAGCAAGTGTTGCATTTATTTATTTTTAGTGATATTATGTGAGTTTAATTTTGATACATTTGTCGGTATAAAAAAAATTATTCTGTCAATTAATTACAAAAGGTTACAATTTTCAATTACATAAATTCATAATGAAATGACCGTATAAAAAAAATATGTTCACTGTTATAGTATATTTCAATTAAATTCATATGATATTTCTCATTTAGAAAAATTTGTGCATATACCGGCATGGATATTTGCCTAACTATATATCTATTTTTCTGATAAAATTATTATTATTTTTTAGTCTTATAAATTTTGTCTGCACCCTTTTGCTTTAAAATTCCAGTACATAATTGCAATTACGAGTGGAATATAAAGGTTTATGAGGTCTCAAATGTAACATCCTTGTCTCCAATCCTGAAGTTATAAAATTGTCTAATAATATTTTATGAACGGACATAGATCTCAGTGGAGTAATCGAATCAGAAAAAAAAAAAAAATCATTTGTGTCTTTTCTCCCTCTCTCACACTCCTATTAACTTTTTGAATTTGCAATAAATTGAATTGTGATTAAATGTATGTTGCATTGTTACAATGACCGTTTTGATTTTTTCTTGCAGGGAAGAAAAAGCAAAGCATGTAAATACATGGACTAACAAGATATTGAATCTCCCTCAACATTATCATATGTAAAATATTCTTAAGGGAGCTTGAGAGTGCACATATATACCAACAAGGCTTGTGTTGTTATTTTTTTTTTAACAAATTTTAAATTAATAATAGATTATTTTAGTACTAACTTATAAATATTTTTATACTTAGTATTATTTGTAAAAATTTGAAGTATTATTTTAATAATTTAAAAATAAAAATATATTTCAATTTAATAATTAATTAAGAAAAATAATATTGATTTAAATTATAAGAATACTAACATTATTATGTGTCATAGAAATCATTTTGACAAAACTATTCATTTAATTTTTATATATTTATTTTTAACTAAAAATAATAATAAAAGTTTGTTATTTAATATATGTATGCTATTAATTATTGGGCACAAAATTTTAATATTATAAATTTAATATACAAAATTTTTAATGATGCTTATAAATAATTTCAACAAAGGAAAACTTTCTTTATATTGTTTAAAATTTAAAATAACGATGTTTAAAAATAATTTATGTTGAGAAAATTAAAACTCTTATTTTTATTTAAATATAAAGGAAATTAATTTTTTTAAAATAAGATTTTTTAAAAACTTTAAGAAAGTTTCCTTTAGTTTAAATTATTTTTAATATTTTTTAATATTTTATATTAATTTTATAATGTTAATATTTTGCTAAAGCATAGATAAACTTTTAGTAATTCAAATAATTACAATAGATGTGTCAAAAAAAATTACAATAGAGAAAATAGTACATGCATTAACAGTGTAAATAGTTTTTAGACTATTAATCATTCAAACATGTATGATCATCTTATTGATTTTTACAACAATTAATTGAAAAGTCATTTCTTTCATGATTTGTAATTGGTTAAGAGTGTAAGATTGCTTTGCATGGATTTTAAACTCGATCATTACAATAAATATGAGATATAGCTCTGAAGAATAGGTCCAATCCAAATGCAAGGCAACAGTACTATGCAGAATGATAAATGCATACGTTGCTGCAAGCCAAGCCACATGCAAAACCGTGTTGATTATTAACTCTGTTTAGAGTCTCAATCAAGAAGAAAAAAGAGGCCACTTACGAAAACATTAAAATTCATCATTATTAACAGGAAGTGATCATAACGGTCAGTAATGGGTTTTGCCAAGTGCGCGAAATTTGCTCTTCGTTTTGATCATACAATGTTTTATTTTTTCAGATGTTGGTACTGCCACAGATACCATCACCTCATCTCAGTTCATCAAGGACCCTGAAACTATAACCTCCAGAGGTGGTAACTTCACCTTGGGGTTCTTCACCCCTCAAAATTCTTCAAACCGCTATGTTGGAATTTGGTGGCAGCCCAAATTCACTGTCATATGGGTGGCTAACAGAAACCAACCACTGAATGATTCTTCTGGAGTTGTCACCATATCTGAAGATGGTAACCTTGTGGTATTGAATTGGCAGAAACAGGTGATTTGGTCATCAAATGTGTCCAGTGTTGGATCCAACTCTACTTCCAAACTTTTAGATTCTGGTAATCTTGTACTACAGGAAAGCACAACAGGAAACAACATATGGGAGAGTTTCCAGCATCCTTCCAATGCAATGTTACCCAATATGAAGCTTAATTAGAACTAACAAAGTAACAGGTGAGAAAGTAAAACTAACTTCATGGAAAAGCCCTTCTGATCCATCCACCGGGAGCTTCTCTTTAAGTGTTGAACGCCTTAGTATACCTGAAGTGTTCGTTAGGAATGAAACTCGCCCATTATGGTGCACTGGTCCGCGGAGTGGTATGGCCTTTACAGGGCTGCCCAATATGAAAACACATTATCTTACTGGGTTACATGTTGGAGATGATGGGCAAGGAAATGTTGAGTTCTTTTCTACAAAAGTAGAAGAGATTAGCTTTTCAATCACTTTCCTGAACTCACAAGGCAATCTTGAAAAGAGAGTCTGGAATGAAGAGAAGAAAGAATGGTTAGTCACTCGGAATGGTCATCAATCGGAATGTGATGTTTATGGTGTATGTAGGCATTTCACTATCTGTAATGCACAGAACTCGCCAATATGTAGCTGTTTGAATGGGTATGAGGCAAGGAACAAAGAGGAATGGAATAGACAAAACTGGACTAGTGGATGTGTTAGGAGAAAACCTCTGCAGTGTGAAAGAGCCAGCAACCAAAACACAAGTGCAGATAATAAAGCTGATGGATTTTTGAAACTCAATATGATCAAAGTTCCAGATTTTGCAGATGGGTCTGATAGAAGCCCAATCGTATCAGCCCAACAGGGAGCTATTAATTCACAGGGATTTATTGAAGGCACCTCCTGTTTTTTCCTGGTACACACCATTAAAATTAATTAACAACTATACTGACTATTTTACCCTTTTCCCTTGTATATAGTATTACGGATTCATCAATCCGTAATTATATAAAATACATTACAGATTGTATAATCCGTAATTGTATAAAGTATTACAGATTGTACAATCCGTAATACTATTAATACAATTACGGATTATGCAATCTGTATATAATCCGTAAATGAATATTGATTGTAAGCTACGGATTGTCTAATCCGTAAGCCTTTCCGCGTGGGTGTATTATAAAGCTACGGATTGTCTAATCCGTAGCCCCTCCGGGGGGGATGAGGGGAGGGGGGGGTACCGGATTGAGAGGGGGGGGCGGGGGGTTACGGATTGTCTAATCCGTGAGGGGGGGGGGGGGGGGGGGGGGGGGGGGGGGGCTGTTCACTTGAATTAAACCTTAGCTAATTTTTTTTTTAAGAACGCATCACACCCCTCTTTAATTTTCTCCTATAAAATTACAAATTAAATTATGTTAAATATCATATTACAAATTAAATTATGTTAAATATCGTGTTATACAATTAAAAATTAAATTATACAATTTTTATTTCTTACAGATTATCAAATCCGGAATGTTTAGGGTATTCCGAAAATGTATTACGGAATACCCATTTCGTAATATATTGTTATATTACGGAATGGGTATTCCGTAATACATTTCCGGAATATCCTAAACATTTTGGATTGTATAATCCGTAATATTCAGTTGTACTCCGGAATAGGCATTCCGTAACATAACATATATTACGGATTACTCATTCCGTAATATATGCTATGTTATGGAATGCCATAGTACAACTACGGATTGCATAATCCGTCAATCCTAAAAAAAAATTGGGGTGCGCTGCATATAGGGAATAAAGGGAGGAAAAGGGCAAAATAGTCTCTACAAGGGATTTTTTATTTTCAATGGGGTGCCCCAGGAAAAAATTGAGGTGCCTTAAACAATTCCCTAATTCACAACCACAAAGGCCCAAGAGAGAGACCAAGAAACCAATCTGGTTGAGTGACTCTTATCATATCCATTTTAAAGTGTTTAATTAAAAAAACCTTCAATTGTTGATGGCATCCACGTGGATGATCCAGATGTTAGGATTGTTATGTTTCCTTTAGTATTTAGTCTTCGAATATGATGTTATGGGGGAGAAGGATAATGAATGAATTTTAGCTCTTTATTTCATTTAGATTTCTTTTGGTAATCCTATTTTAATGTCCTTGTTCTTCCTTTATCGTCATCTTCCTATCATTTTTGGTGCTTTCATAGACTTACCATGCCTCCTAAGCCTCAATCTAAGGACCTGGAGGATACTTTCTTGGCCTTCTCTGAAAAGTTGGGTGCCATCCAACAACAAATGTCCCAAATTGCAAGCCTTCAAACACAGTTCGACAACCACCAGCATCTTCAAGATGCTAGACATGAATCCCTCACCAAAGCCATGGGTGAAATTTCTCTTCAACTTGCTTCTCAACGCAGCCCTGTTACAGCCATCCCTTTGACTACATCCACCACGGTAACCCCTCTCTCCTCACCTCTTGAACATTCCATCATGCCCTTTCCT
Organism: Pueraria montana var. lobata; assembly: GCA_026413185.1. Taxonomy (NCBI): domain Eukaryota; kingdom Viridiplantae; phylum Streptophyta; class Magnoliopsida; order Fabales; family Fabaceae; genus Pueraria; species Pueraria montana. The sequence goes on along the minus strand of CM048650.1, from coordinate 63,102,023 downwards.
ACTTCAAACCCTACGGCCTCTTCCACTACCTCACCTGTTACCTCTTTACCCCCTATCATGACCTTTCCTACCTCACAATCTACCACCACCCCCATTTCTTCACCGACTACCTTTTTACCTCATGTGACACAACTCACTTCCATGGTAAACCCTTTTAATAGGCCCATGTTTACAAATATCCCATTTCCCCAATTTTTCACCAACCAAATCCCTAATTCTATGCCCTTTTCTCAGTCTCCCCAAACATTCCCTCTTTACCCACCTCATTGAAACCCTCTCACTACACCTCTTTCACCTCGTTTACCTAAGCTGCAACTCAACCCTTTTGATGGAAATGACCCCCTAGATTGGCTATTTCAAGCAGACCAGTTTTTCAATTTTTATCAAGTACCATGGGACCAATGGCTCTCCATGGCAGCCTTCTATATGAAGGGTGACACCCTTAGTTGGTTCAAATGGATGTACCACAATAACCAGCTCACTGATTGGGGTACGTTTACAAGAGCCCTTGGACTGCGTTTTGGACCTTCTTCCTACACAAATCATCAAGCTGAGCTTTTCAAATTGCGACAATCAGGGTTAGTTACAGATTATCAGGCTTCATTTGAGCGATTATCTAACTGTATTACTGGTTTGAATGCTGAAATTATCCTTAACTGCTTTATTTCGGGGTTGTATCCTGAGATTCGGCGAGAATTAGCCATTTTACAGCCCACGTCAATATCACAAGCAATTGGCATGGCTAAGTTGATTGAAGCCACTTCCACCATAGCCACAAACACCAACATACCTACCCCATCACTTCATCATCCATATTTACCCCTCGCCTCACACCACAACCACCACCAAACATCCCTGTCAAACGCATTTCACAGGCCCAATTACATGAGCGACGAGCTGCTGGACTTTGCTATCACTGTGATGAGAAATTTCATGCTGGTCATAGATGTACTGCCAAGTTTTTATTACTTTTATCTGATGACCCACCTGATGACCCTGAAGAGCCTCTTGATTCAGAAACCAATGAACCTATCCACTTCCATTTATCTACCCATGCTCTTATGGGACTTCCATCCCCCCAAACCCTCAAATTTAAAGGCTCTATCAATGGCACTCCTGTGATGATTTTGGTAGACACCAGAAGCTCTCATAATATTATTCAAACCCGCCTTGCAAACCACTTGCAATTGACCACCACATCCACACCCTCTTTTTCAATAATGGTTGGCAATGGCCAACATATCTCATGCTCCGGACTTTGCCCCAACGTAAATATCACTTTTCACAATAAATTATTCCAAATTCCCTGTTACCTCTTACCTATAGAAGGAGTTCATATAGTTTTGGGTATTGAATGGTTGAGATCATTAGGGCCCATACAAGCTGACTTTGCTATTCCTCAATTATCCTTTCACTATAACTCCATCCCCATCACCATTACTGGTGATCCTACCATTAAACCAACCCAATCATCCTACCAACAAATTTGTCATTTTTTACATAATGACTCTATTGTTTCATTCCACCTCCTTTCCTTCCAACCACACGACGTCCATCCTCCTACATCCACTTCTGATATCACTACCTCAATTGACAAACCCATTCCACCCAAAATTCAAGACCTTTTATCTAAATATGCCACTCTATTCAACACACCCCAAGGCTTGCCACTACCTCGCCCTCATGACCATCATATCAACCTTATCCCCAACTCCACCCCTGTCAACACTAAACCATACAGATACCCCCACTCTAAAAAAGATGCCATTTCAGCCATTATAAAAGACATGCTCACCGAAGGCATCATTACCCCAAGTACTAGCCCATACTCTTCACCTGTCCTCTTAGTACTAAAAAAAGATGGAACATGGCGGTTTTGTGTAGATTACAGAGCATTAAATAAGATTACCATTAGAGATTGTTTTCCCCTTCCTACAGTAGATGAATTGTTAAATGAGTTGGGAAATGCTTCCATTTTCTCAAAAATTGACCTTAGGTCCGGGTATCACCAAATTCGAGTGCATCCACCTGACACTGCAAAAATAGCCTTTTGCACCTTTGATGGACATTATGAATTTTTGGTCATGCCTTTTGGCCTTTCTAATGCTCCATCTACATTTCAAGCAGCTATGAACGATCTTTTGCATCCTTATTTACGCAAGTTTGTTTTAGTTTTCTTTTATGACATTCTTGTTTATAGCTCTTGTTTTAATTATCACTTGTGCATCTTCACATTATTTTACACTTGCTGGTTTCTAATCAATTTTTTACAAAACTATCCAAGTGTGTTTTTGGTGTCCCTACAGTTGCCTACTTAGGTCATACTATTTTAGAAAAAGGAGTTGAACCTGATCCTGACAAGGTTTGTGCAATCAAAGACTGGCCACGCCACGCACACTCACGGCTCTCAGGGGATTCTTGGGCCTCACCAGTTTCTACAGGCGCTTTGTGTGCAACTACGCCGCTCTTGCCTCTCCCCTCACTGATCTTTTGAAAAAAGAGAGTTTTACATGGTCTACAACAGTAGATCAAGCTTTTACAACACTTAAAGCTAGTATGTCTTCCATGCCCATTTTGGCTATACCAGATTTCTCTCAAATTTTTGCTGTAGAAACTGATGCATCTGGTTTTGCCATTGGTGTTGTGTTGTCTCATAACGGCCATCCCATTGCCTTCTTCAGTAAGAAACTTTGCCCCAGGATGCAAGCAGCTTCTGTATACATCCGGGAGCTCTACGCCATCACTGAATCAGTAAAAAAGTGGCGTCAATATCTAATTGGGCAAGATTTCCACATTTACACTGACCAACAAAGTCTTAAATCATTGTTTTCTCAATCCTTTCACCACCCAGAACAATAGAAGTGGGCCATTAAACTATTGGGGTTTAGTTTCGAAATTTTTTACCCACCTGGCAAAACAAACAAAGTCGCAGATGCTCTCTCACGTCCTGAGCTGGATCCTTTTTTGTTGTTCAGCATTTCATCCCCCGTCCCTACAATCCTCCAACAACTCTAGAATAACTATAGAGAAGAAGAGGGAAAAAAATTGAGAAGGATGAAAACTCTATTTCAGCTTTTCGCTTTGCTAATGGGCTTTTATTTTTCAAAGATAGGATTTTTGTTCCAGACATCCCCAATTTGTGGCATTTGTTGAGAACTGAATTCCACAACACACCTACAGCAGGACACTCAGGTCTCAAGCCAATAGTTGCTCGTTTAGCTTCATCCTTCCAGTGGCCAGGACTTTACTCCAATGTTAAGGATTTTGTTAGCAGATGTTCAGTGTGCCAACAGAACAAATATATTCTTGAAAAAAAGGGAGGATTATTACAACCTCTGCCAACTCCAGAAAAAAGTTTGGGAAGAACTGTCCATGGACTTTATAACTCACTTACCTTCTTCTTTTGGTCACACAGTTATCTGGGTTGTATGCGACAGACTCACAAAGTCAGCTCATTTCATCGGTCTTCCATCCCATTTTACTGCTAGACAGTTGGCTGCCCATTTTGCCATTGAAATTACTTGACTCCATGGTATTTCGAAGTCCATCCTTTCAGACAGAGATCCACTCTTCATTAGCTCATTCTGGAAAGAGTTATTTCGTTTACAGGGTACGACTTTGAAGTTTAGCACAGCTTACCACCCTCAAACGGATGGGCAAACCGAGGTTTTGAATCAAAGCTTGGAGGCTTATCTCCGTTGTTTCTCCAGTGACAACCCCAGACGATGGTATTCGTTTCTGCACCTTGCAGAGTACTGGTACAATACCAGTCATCACTCGGCTAGTGGTATGTCACCTTTCTAGGCCTTGTATGGGCGCCCTCCACCCTCCATTCCCAACTATGTTCCCGATACCTCTGATAATCAAGCGTTGGATGTTGATTTACAACATCGCCACTCCATCCTGTAACAGTTAAAGGAAAATCTTCACCAAAACCGGCAACGCATGATACAACAAGCCAATAAGAGTCGTCAAGATATTACCTTTTCGGAAGGTGACTGGGTTCTCCTGATACCGACAAACGTCAGTGACAGGTCGAGTTTCATAAAAGCTTAACAAGCGTTACTAAGGCCCCTTCCAAATCCGCCGCCGTATAGGTCTGGTAGCTTACGAGTTGCTGCTACCACCGGGGTCGCGTATTCATCCGACTTTTCATGTGTCTCTGTTGCGACCTTACAAAGGCTCCAATCCTCTCGAACACTACACTCCTCCTCCAACGTCCAACTCACCTCATCCCTTTGACCACATCGTAGATGTTAGGTTCTAAGACCTTGGACGATGTCCAACCCCTCGAATTTCGGTTTTGATGATAACAACTAAAGGATAAATTTTGAAGTATCTAATGATCTAGTTTGAGTGTTATAGGATTTACGTCGTCCAATTCCGCAATGGTATTGTATCTCTCAAACCTCGACTATATGTTTTAATAAGAAAAGCGTCCGAATATGTTTTGTAAGAATTCTACAGGCAGCGTCCAATGCTCCTGTGAGAGCAAGCGTCCAATGACTATATAACCCACTCTGTAGTTTCTACCTTAAAATAATATTATAAGGAAATACGTTTTCAATGTTGATTCTATATAATGCAATGATTATTCTCTCACATTTTAATATGTCATTCTATTTGATTTTTCGAATAGTATTGAACAGGAAAAGAAGAAGCTTCTCTCTGCAGAAAAAGTACAAGTAGGAGAGGCGCTATATGTACGGTTGTCTCCTCTATCTTTCCACCCTAAGTCAAAACGTGACAACGATCACATGCTTTGGAGAGAACCGCTCTTGGCAAAGGAACAGATCCCACAACGGATACCTATCAACAAGCTGCCTATAAATAGAGGAATGAGCTCATGTATCAGTATGACGAAAAATTTATAAAGAGCCGAATCTCTGTCAAAACGACTGGACGATCAATACTTAAGCAAAACGAGCTTTCTTCTTAGCTTTGCTAAGCGATTCTGTATATTCGTGTTTACTGTAATATCCTCTCTGTGAGAGTTAGTCTTACTTTCCATACTCAAACAACTCTGTTTGGAAAGCCAGGAGTGGCTTAGTGTTAAAGAATACTTGGGTTTGTGTTTAATCTCAAGGGGAGATTAAAGGTGTGCCAGGAGTGGCCTAGAGAATACTTGTAGCCAGAAGTGGCAAGGTTAGAATACTTGAGAGTAATCAGATCTTGATTAGTAGAACCCTTCAAAATTTTTTGAAGGAGAACTGGACGTAGCTCAGTTGAGTGAACCAATATAAAACTAAGTGTTCTATTCTCTCGCTTTCTAGCTTATTTGCATATCTATTAAACTATCTCTTCAACATACTACGAAAGTGTTCCTTTACACATTTTATCTACGATTATCTTTTACGTGTGTTCTAACGAAAAGCAAGAAAAAGCAGTTTCATTGGACTGTTGCTTTTGAACTGCTGGACGATAGCATAATCTTCTGTTTCACTAAGTTCTTGTAAAACTTAAGATATACTATCTTCACATTAGTTAAAGTTTTTCAAAGAAATTAGAAATACACTATTCAACCCCCCTTCTAGTGTATTTCTCTATATTTCAGTTGGTATCAGAGCTCGACCTCTTGGGTTGAGTACTTAGCAGTACAGAGGAAAGATCCTAGGAAAGATGGAAAACGAAGGACAAGCTGTGAACAGACCACCACTCTTCAAGGGTGTCAAATATGATTACTGGAAACAAAGAATGATAGCATTCTTTGAATCTAGCCATATTGACATGTGGGAAGTTGTTGAGAAGGGCGACTATATTCCACTTGATGCGAGCCTCAACGAAATCCCAAAGGCTAGATGGACGGAAGAACAAAAACAAAGATTTTATCTCAACTCCAGAGCCAGAAACATCATCATGTGTGCACTGAGCGAACAAGAATACAACAAGGTGCACAGTCTCAAAAGCGCAAAACAAATGTGGGACACTCTTGCGTTAACGTATGAGGGTTCCACTAAGGTAAAACGTAACAAACTCAGTCTCCTTACTCGTCAATATGAGTTGCTTAGTATGGAAGAAAACGAGGACATACAAAGTATGTTTGGACGGTTTCAAACCATACTAAATGAACTTAGAGCACATGGTAAAGATTACAATAACTATGAACATATTGACAAAATTCTAAGAAGTTTGCCTAGGAAATGGAGACCACAGGTTACAGCCTTGAGAACAAAACAGGAACTGGACGATATGTCCCTAGAAGAACTCGTGGGAACTCTCAAGGTGCATGAACTAGAACTGCATCCAGATAGTGATGGTAAAAAAAATAAGTCTTTGGCGCTCAGCGTCCAGAAGCCAAGGAAAACATCATCGTCCAAAGCCATGCAAGCTGAAACATCATCAGACGAACAATATGAGGATGATGACTCAGACGAGAATGATGAACTATCCTTTATATCCAAAAGGATACATGCTATGTGGAAGAAGAAAGGTGGATCCAGATGGAGAAACCTAAACAGGAAAGGCTTCAAAGAAAAGAAGGAGAAGAGTCCAATTGTATGCTACGAATGCAAAAAGCCAGGACACTTCAAATCAGAATGCCCAGATCTCGACAAAAGCAAGGACAAGAAGAAGAAATTCTTCAGCAAAGGAAAGGGCAAGAAAGTTCTGATGTCCACATGGGAAGACCTGGACGATGACTCATCATCTGACGATGGAGAAGAAGAGGAAGCACGCATATGTCTGATGCCAGACACCTTAACTGACTCTTCTGAACCAGAAGAAGAAGATGAGGTAGATTTTAATGACATAGATTCAATTCAAGAAGCTTATCATGAACTACTTTCAAACTCTTCTATTCTGTCAAAGGCCTATAGAACTTTAAAGAAATCATCCAAATCACTTTCAAAAGAAAAAGAAGCTTTAAAAAAAAGTGTTAGACAACTGGAAAGTGAAAAGGAGGATTTACAGAAAAAGTTTACAGAGCTCTCAAGGCAAAATGAAATTATAAATATGGAGAGGCGAACTCTCTGGAATGATGCTGCTCGAGCCCATAAATCATGTGAGGATTCAAGGACTAGAGAAAGAAATCTTTCCATAGAGATTTGAAATCTCAACGCAGAAAACAAAAGGCTAGTTGAGAAGCTTCTGAAAGTTGAAGCAGATACTTCCTTAAGAGGTCAACCACATGATGTTGTAAAACTTCATGAAGAAATTGACAGCCTAAAGAAGGATCTGTCAAACTTTGTCAAGGGCTCTGACAACCTCAAAAATCTTTTAAAATATGAAGGTTGTAAGAGACCAAATGACAGGTCAGGACATGAATATAAGGGAAAGAAATACATTCATGATGAGGAAACAGATGTTTGCTACTTCTGTGGGAAACCTGGACATATAACGTCCAAATGCAGACACCTGCCTAAGAAGGGAGCATTCAATGCCCTTCGAGCTAACAAAAAAGGACCCAAGTCAATCTGGTTACTTAAGGATAAAATTGTTCCTGTTGCAGACATGCTTAACAGCAGGAAAGAAACTCCAATCATGGTACCTGGACAGTGGGTGCTCACATCACATGACAGGAGAAAGGTGTATGTTCCAAAGCCTCCTACCCAAGACTGGTGGGACAGTCACTTTTGGAGGGAATCAGAAAGGGATGATAGCTGGCGTAGGTAAGATTGGTATACCACCCTATCCTTGTATTGATAAAGTTCTTTATGTTAAAGGTCTTAAACATAATCTACTTAGCATAAGCCAATTATGTGACAGTGGATATGATGTTGCCTTTAACAAAGGTGAATGTACAGTCAAAAACTCTGATGGATCTCTTCTCTTTACCGCAAAAGAGGCAAGGCAACCTGTATAAGATTAAACTTGGGGAACTATCAAGTCAAAATGTATCATGCCTAGTTTCTGTACAAGAAAATCATTGGTTATGGCATAAAAGACTTGGTCATGCAAGCTTGAGGTTAATCTCAAAGCTGAACAGACACAACCTCGTAAGAGGACTGCCAAGTATGTCATATAAAGATGATCTTCTTTGTGAAGCTTGTCAGAAAGGGAAACAAGTGAAAAGTTCTTTTTAAAGCAAAAACATTGTTTCCACTTCTAGACCTCTTGAGTTGTTACATATTGATCTGTTTGGACCCACAAGAACAGCCTCGGTAAGTGGTAAAAGATATGGATTGGTTATAGTGGACGACTATACTAGATGGACATGGGTCTTATTCCTATCCCACAAAGATGAGTCCTTTAAGGCCTTTTATAACCTCTGCAAAAGAGTTCAAAATGAAAAAGGAGTATGCATTACTTCTATCAGAAGTGATCACGGGGGAGAATTCGAAAACAAAAGTTTTCAAAGGTTCTGTGAGGATAATGGTATCCTTCACAACTTCTCAACACCTAGAACACCATAACAGAATGGTGTAGTTGAGAGGAAAAACAGGTCGCTCCAGGAGATGGCCAGAACCATGTTGAATGATAATTCAACCCCTAAACACTTCTGGGCTGAAGCAGTGAATACTGCCTGCTATTTACAAAACATAATCTATATAAGGCCGATATTGAAAAAGACTCCATATGAATTGTGGAAGGGTAGAAGACCCAACATATCCTACTTCCATCCATTTGGATGTCAATGTTTCATTTTGAACACTAAGGATAACCTGGGAAAATTTGATTCTAAGTGTGATGAAGGAATACTGCTTGGATATTCTGAAACTTCAAAGGCATGCAGAGTTTATAACTCTAGAACCTTAGTTGTTGAAGAAGCTATCCATGTGAAGTTTAATGACAACAAGCCTGATAAGGAATTATCAGAGCTGGACAAATCATTTACAGATCTCAGATTGGATGATGCAAGTAAGTCATCAGATTCGTCCAACCGTGATGTCTCAGTTGAAGAGTCAAATGCACCACTGGACGGTCCAGTCGCAGAACAAAGAGAACCAAATGGACGCAACTGGCAAATGAAGAAACATCATCCACAGGAGCAAAAAATTGGAGATCCAAAAGATAGAGTCAAAACCAGATCTTCACTTCAACGACAGCAAGGTCACACAACATTCATATCTCAAATAGAACCTAAGACTGTGGACGATGCCTTAGAAGATGAAGGCTGGGTCAAAGCAATGCAAGAAGAACTTGACCAATTTCAAAAGAACAATGTCTGGAAGCTAGTAGAACTCCCCAACGACAAAGAAGCTGTAGGAGCAAAGTGGGTGTTCAGAAACAAGCTGGACGAAGCTGGTAATGTTGTGAGAAACAAAGCAAGGTTGGTAGCAAAAGGTTACTCACAACAAGAAGGTATAGATTATACTGAAACTTATGCTCCCGTTGCACGTCTGGAGGCAATCCGCATTCTACTGTCATTTGCAGCTCATAGCAATATGAAGCTATATCAAATGGACGTAAAAAGTGCATTCCTCAATGGACTCATAAAGGAAGAAGTCTATGTGGAACATCCCCCAGGATTTGAAAGTGATGATTTTCCAAACCATGTTTTTAAACTTAACAAAGCCTTATATGGGTTGAAACAAGCCCCTAGAGCTTGGTATGAAAAACTCAGCTCATTTCTGTCAGAAAATGGTTTTTCAAGAGGAAAAGTAGACACTACATTATTTCGCAAAGACTACTCTTCTGATTTTATTATTGCACAAATATATGTTGATGATATCATATTTGGTGCCACTAATGAGTCTCTCTGTGAAGATTTTGCCAAATTAATGCAAACAGAGTTCGAGATGAGCATGATGGGTGAGCTGAAATTCTTCCTTGGACTTCAAATCAAACAAACTGAAAAGGGAATATATAAACATCAGACTAAGTATGTCAAAGAGCTGCTAAATAAGTACAAGTTGGACGATGCAAAACCAATGAAAACTCCTATGCATCCAACAACAATACTTGGACTGGACGACAACTCAAAGAAAGTAGATAATACTCTATACAGAGGTATGATAGGATCACTCCTATACCTCACAGCGTCCAGACCTGACACCATGTTCAGCGTATGCTTATGTGGTAGATTTCAATCTGACCCAAGGGAAGTTCACTTAACTGCTGTTAAAAGAATCTTTTGATATCTTGCTGGAACCACTAACCTTGGGTTATATTTCAAAAGGCAGAAAGATTTCAGGCTAATAGGATACTGTGATACTGATTATGCTGGAGATCGAATTGAAAGAAAAAGCACCAGTGGAGGGTGTCACTTCATCGGTGGTAATCTAGTCTCCTGGACATGCAAGAAGCAAGGAACCATTGCTCTGTCCACTGCTGAAGCAGAGTATATTTCAGCTGCAAAATGCTGTTCTCAAATCTTGTGGATCAAACATCAACTTGAGGACTACAACATATATGAGAGTAACATTCCTATCTTCTGTGATAGTAAAGCTGCCATAGATCTTTCTAAAAATCCCATATTGCATTCAAGGGCCAAACATATAGAGATCAAACATCACTTTATAAGAGACCATGTTCAAAAGGGTACTGTGGAATTACACTTTGTAACCACAGATAATCAGCTTGCTGATATATTCACCAAACCCCTTACTGAAGACAAGTTAATCCTTCTGAGGAACAAACTTGGCATGGACTCTGTAAAGGAATGATTAACATCTACATGATGCGTCCAATAAAACCATAGCGTCCAAAGGACATGTCGTCCAAGGAACACTAGAGTCATGCACATGCATTACATATATTTCACTTAAGTCCAATATGTGGACGATGTTTTTTTTGTTTTTCTTGTTTTGTTCAAATAATCAAAACGGATCGTTTTAAGAGTAAGTATGAGCTAATACTCTATGCTGAGTCACCAAAATGTTAGTAACCGCACACAGTTACCCACATTCTTCGCACGTCTCATCATGGTGGGTTTTATGGCGTCGTTTACATTTCAAATATTCAAAAAGCCCAAAATCATTTCATATCCTCCAAACAAATCCCAAATATACACTTATCAATTCATCACAGAAAAACACCACCGTATCCATCTTCTCTGAGATTATCATCACCCTAAACGCACACTCTCTCTCTCAGAAACCCAAAACCCTATCAGAAAACCTAAAAATCCAAACTTTTCTACCATGTCAAACTCTGCAAACTCAAGCAACTCGGAACTCGACGTCCTCACTTACCCTGAAACCACAGTTGTGTGACAAGGAGCTGCTACAGTGCACATTGAGCACTTCTTCGACATTGAAAAGCTTGAGAAACTGGGACTGAACCTGAACGAGAGCCTTCTGAAGTGTGGAATCAGAGGCTACTTCAATGAAAACCAGAAAATATTCCCTGAGTTGGTCAGAATGTTCTGGAGAAATGCCAAGTTCCAGAGCTTAAGGGAGCTCGTGGCCACAGTTCTTGGACGAGAGGTGACACTGTCCACCGAGACCATTGCAAAGGTAACTGGTTGCATTAGGGAGCAGAACCAGTACAGAACAGACTGGGCCAAGCAGTACGGCAATTACGTTGCGACCGTGCTTTGCAAGACCAAATCCACCGATTCAATAAAGATTGAGTACAGGAACTTGTGTGAGGAAGCAAAAATCTGGCAGCAGGTGTGCAACAAGAGTATCCTACACAAAGCTGGGTCTAAGGACTCAGTCACGGACTTACACAAGTTTGTGATATTCCATATTATGGAAGGTATTCCCTTCAATCTCCCTCACACCATTTACGTCAATATCGTGAGAATGATGAAGTCTGTGGGTGGCAATGATGACATTTTCTACGCCGCCCTGATGAACAAGATCTTCTGGGACCAGAAGGTCTATCAACGCTTCTTTGATGAACTGGAAGAAGATGTTTACGAAGCTATTATGAAGAAAGGGCCAATGGTAGCAACACAACAACTGTTTGGTGAGTCCAACATAAAACCTATGAAGATCAAGCTAACAGCCAAGGTCTTAAGGGACCTGGACGAGGACACCATCAATAAGCAACGACATGAACAGAGCAAGATCATCTCCAATAATGATGAAGAAGAGATAGATCTTCTTGGTATTGGCAAAAAGATCAAAAGGCTGATGGAGGAACAGGAGGGCAAAAAGATCACACGACAAATGTCTCAGAAGCATGAGGAAGATGCTGAAAAAGAGAGAAGAACCAAGAAAAGACATGCTGACACATCCACTGCTCAGTTCCCAGCAGAGAAGCGTCCAAGGACTGATGCGTCCAAACCTGCTCAAGCTGAGCAACGTCCAAAGGTAGCACCAGTAAAGCTTGCTCCAGAAAAGCAAAAGGTTCGGAAGCTTCAACTACTGGCCGACTCTGATGATGATGACCAGATCCCAATTGGTCAAATCATGAAGAAGGCAGAGGAGACGGAGGGTCCTCAGCAAAAGAAGCAGAAGGTACAACCTGCTAAATCAATTTCCTTTCCTTCTAACGTGCCACGACGAGGCAGCAGGGCCAAGGAGAATTGCAGTTCTACCAACTTCCTCTCAAGACACCGACAACATATCCACCAGCACCCTACTACCAACAACACCCAGTGCTCCATCCACATCAACAACCCAACATCCACATCTTCGCTTGGACCTGTCCAAGTTTGTGCGTCCAAGGGATGCATGGAGGGATACCTGGTCCCCATGGACCATACCCCCCAAGCAGAAAACCAAAGAAGAAAAAGACAGAGAACGTTTCCCGGTTGCATTCCTTACACGAAATGACCAGAATTACTGTAAGAAAAGTGATGTGATCTGGAGGCCTCTACAAGAGCCTTTGAAGCGGCATTTCACTACTGTCTTAGCACCAGAGTGGACGAGGTATGTTTGCACTCATGTTTCTTCAGCTGCTTATTCTGCTATGCCAAAAGGAGCGATCATCAGCAACCCTCTGCCCAATTGGACGAGAGAAGTGTACCCACACTTGATACGCATGCCTCATGCTTACTCCTGTCCAACTGGAACTCAGCAAAGAGTGCGTACAGCAGCAGAAGATCTGCATAAACCAGAGGTGGAGGTTGCCTCTCGATTCACAAAGACGGTTGCGGAGCAGAAAGGGAAGGCTCCAAGAAAAATGAAGGCACCGTCCAAGAAGTCCCCTGTTAACAAGGATATTGAACTGGCTGCAGAGTTGCAGTTGGCCATTAAAGAAAGTTTGGACCCTTCCATAACGAAGCAGCGTCCAGATGTAGGGTGGGTCAAGGATGTTCGAATCTGGACTCCAATCACAAAGTTCCTGCCTCTACCAGCTGGAACTCCAGTCCTAAACTTCCAGCCAGGCGACTATGATGAACTTGGAAAACTTCTGCAACAAATGTATATACCAAACCAAGCCATCGCCTACCCACCGAATCTTCACATAAGCCGCGCCACAAAAATAAAGTTTGTACCAGACAGGGTATGTCCTAGACTACCTTTATATGATGCTGGTCGCAAGAAAGGCTACAAGTTCTACGACATTGAGATGCCAAGCAGGGAAGAGAAAGTTGAAACCCTGTAAAAATCCTCTCATACCTGGGGTCATCTGTTTGACAAGACTGGTAAGCTTACGCGTTCACTTGGAACCTTTGATTCCATTATCTTTTGGCGCCAGATCTTATGGAACGATTCCCAGAAAGCCTCCTCCTCAGGCAGCCCCAAGGATGACTTTATTCACCCCCTTATGGTATTGAGGTGCTGCGTCCAGTAAAGACTCATCACTTCTCAGACACCTTTGCCTGCTTTCTGAAAGATTCAGATGATTATCTAGAGTTACTGAAGACATTGCCAAAAATCAGAAGCAACAAAGTGTTTGATCTTCGAACACTGGATCGCACAGAGTTTGTGGAGGAACTCCAAACTCTGTATGAGGAGTACAAAGCAGAAGAAGCCACAGTAGCAGAACAAGCTCGTCTAGAGCAGCTGACTCTTGAGGAAGCTGAGACCGCAACCATAGAAAACGAAGATAAGGTTGCTAAGTCGAAAGCTACACAGGCAGAGCTGGATGAAGCATCTGCCAAAGTAACAAAGGTGCTAGCTCATCTTGACCTGGACTCATCTGTACCAGTGGACGTGGAACACTTTGTCACGTCACATGAAGAACCTACCGTCCAATCTGGAAAGTCCAAGGATGATAGAGAGCTCATTGTTGAAGCCTCCAAGCCAATGGAAGCAACTGCAGCAAAGCCTACTGCTGAAGATATCACCAGCTTCCCCATTGTTGATGCATCTACTGAAGCACATTCGGGCACACGACAATTGGTTCCCACCGGATCTTCAAGTCCAAGGGGCATCCATCCCTTGCGATTTGCTGAACCTCAAGGAGTCTTAGAAGATCGTGTTCACGAGATAGTGCAACAGGCTTTGAGGCAATAACAGCTGGAAACTGAAGCAGCTCTTCAAGCTTTTCAGCAAAGGCAACAGGCTGAGGCTGCTCAACATCGTCTGATGCTGCAGAATGCCATCACTGAACAGTTCATGAGTCTCTCCCAGACGCTTGTGAACCAGATTCAAAATATAGCAGCCACCTTGCTTGGACAAGTTGCTCATGCAGCTCCACCCGTCCAACCACAACCTCCTCAACCAGCACCACCTATACAAGCGCCACCAGAACAACCACCACCACCACCACAAGAACCACCTCCACAGCCATAAGATGACCATGATGGTCCAATCATTTTTCCATCTTTCAAACCTTTTTTTGTTAATGACAAAGGGGGAGAAATTGGAATTTTGATGTCATAGAAGTAAATAGCTAAACACTCTGTATATAAAAATGTTGGCATCTTTATCAAAACATGAGGTGTTTATTTCATAAATTCCGCATCCATATCCTTGATATGTTTTACACTCTGATATCTGTTATACCTGATATATTCTTGCTTTTTATATTTCTCTGTTATCAGATGCATAAGAAATGTTGAACTCAGGGGGAGTACTTCATTTCACATTTATACACTGGCATAACATAATCATCTCTGACTTGATTCATTGTATTCATATATGATTATGTGATTTTTAACATCAAAATTTACCATTATTTGTCATCATCAAAAAGGGGGAGATTGTTATGTTCTAAGACCTTGGACGATGTCCAACCCCTCGAATTTCGGTTTTGATGATAACAACTAAAGGATAAATTTTGAAGTATCTAATGATCTAGTTTGAGTGTTATAGGATTTACGTCGTCCAATTCCGCAATGGTATTGTATCTCTCAAACCTCGACTATATGTTTTAATAAGAAAAGCGTCCAAATATGTTTTGTAAGAATTCTACAGGCAGCGTCCAATGCTCTTGTGAGAGCAAGCGTCCAATGACTATATAACCCACTCTGTAGTTTCTACCTTAAAATAATATTATAAGGAAATACGTTTTCAATGTTGATTCTATATAATGCAACGATTATTCTCTCACATTTTAATATGTCATTCTATTTGATTTTTCGAATAGTATTGAACAGGAAAAGAAGAAGCTTCTCTCTGCAGAAAAAGTACAAGTAGGAGAGGCGCTATATGTACGGCTGTCTCCTCTATCTTTCCACCCTAAGTCAAAACGTGACAACGGTCACATGCTTTGGAGAGAACCGCTCTTGGCAAAGGAACAGATCCCACAACGGAGACCTATCAACAAGCTGCCTATAAATAAAGGAATGAGCTCATGTATCAGTATGACGAAAAATTTATAAAGAGCCGAATCTCTGTCAAAACGACTGGACAATCAATACTTAAGCAAAACGAGCTTTCTTCTTAGCTTTGCTAAGCGATTCTGTATATTCGTGTTTACTGTAATATCCTCTCTGTGAGAGTTAGTCTTACTTTCCATACTCAAACAATTCTGTTTGGAAAGCCAGGAGTGGCTTAGTGTTAAAGAATACTTGGGTTTGTGTTTAATCTCAAGGGGAGATTAAAGGTGTGCCAGGAGTGGCCTAGAGAATACTTGTAGCCAGAAGTGGCAAGGTTAGAATACTTGAGAGTAATCAGATCTTGATTAGTAGAACCCTTCAAAAGTTTTTGAAGGAGAATTGGACGTAGCTCAGTTGAGTGAACCAGTATAAAACTAAGTGTTCTATTCTCTCGCTTTCTAGCTTATTTGCATATCTATTAAACTATCTCTTCAACATACTACGAAAGTGTTCCTTTACACATTTTATCTATGATTATCTTTTACGTGTGTTCTAACGAAAAGCAAGAAAAAGCAGTTTCATTGGACTGTTGCTTTTGAACTGCTGGACGATAGCATAATCTTCTGTTTTACTAAGTTCTTGTAAAACTTAAGATATACTATCTTCACATTAGTTAAAGTTTTTCAAAGAAATTAGAAATGCACTATTCAACCCCCCTTCTAGTGTATTTCTCTATATTTCAGTAGATCCTCACACTTCTTCCCCTTCGGTCTCACTTCCTCAGTTTATTGACCAAGTGGAAAGTATAATAACCTTTTCTCCTCAGACATTAAAAGACTCCCCATCTTACCACTTACCCTCCGCCCCATCAAGCCAATCTCCTTTAGCCACGTCAAATCCCACTCTTCCAACGGGCATTACCCGCACACACCCCACTTCCACAAAATCGTCCAAATACATCCCCTTCTCTACTTTGCCACCAAACAATATTAATTACCCATCGCCCAAATCCAACCTGTCATCCACTATCAACAGTTCAATTATCAATTCCCCTCAACCATTGATTTCCTCCAACGTACCAACCACCATCTACACCATCCATTCAAAACATAATCCACATCCCTTCTCCTGATTCGCTAATCCTTAAAGACAAAGATACTCTTCAACCGCATGGCAATGATAGAAGCCCAATCGTATCAGCCCAATAGGGAGCTATTAATTCACAACCACAAAGGCCCAAGAGAGAGACCAAGAAACCAATCTGGTTGAGTGACTATTATCAGATCGATTTTAAAGTTTTTAATTAAAAAAACCTTCAATTGTTGATGCCATCCACGTGGATGATCCAGATGTTAGGATCGTTATGTTTCCTTTAGTATTTAGTCTTCGAATATGATGTTATGGGGGAGAAGGATAATGAATGAATTTTAGCTCTTTATTTCATTTAGATTTCTTTTGGTAATCCTAGTTTAATGTCCTTGTTCTTCCTTTATCGTCATCTTCCTATCAGGGTCATCTCTCACACTTCAACCAGACACATGCAGAACCCGATGTTTGGAGAATTGCTCGTGTTGCATATTCATATGATGCCGATATTGGTTGTATGTCTTGGATGGGGAATCTAATTGACATACAACAATTCTCAAAGGGAGGACTTGATCTATATGTTCGTGTAGCCTACATAGAACTTGGTTGCTTTCTGCACAACAATTTGAATTAACTTCCTTTATTTGACTCTTTCTCCAGGATTAGGACAATTCTTTTTTCCTAATTGCAGATGCAGATAAAGGGAGAAACATGACAGTCATCATTACTATTACAGTGAATATAAGAACTACCTTAATTTTCACTTGTGCATATATCATGTGGAGAAGGATTTCTAACCACCAGGGTAATAATTACCTATGCAAACTATACAAAGACACACTCAATATTTACTTATCAAATTTTTTTTATTCACAATTTTAGGTCACTGCTCACTTATATTTATGAATGTTGTTTGTCCCTCTTGCTAATTTGTGCACGACACTATAATAAATCAGGAAGAGGGAACATTAAAGGATTCCTTCAATTAAATGGAGGTGAAGCACCTGTAGAATGTACAAGTGACAATGTATTTGGAGATCTGTCACGAGTCAAACTCCAGGACCTACTAATATTTAATTTTGAAAAGCTTGTAACTGCCACAAACAACTTTCACCCATCTAACAAACTTGGGAAGGGTGGTTTTGGTCCAGTATACAAGGTACATTAAATTTAGCTAAGCTATTCATATATTATTGTCAATTGTTTCATTTTTTGCATCTGATATTATAGGGGCAATTGCAAGATGGTCAGGCAATTGCAGTTAAAAGACTTTCTAGGGCATCTAGACAAGGTCTAGAAGAATTCATGAATGAAGTAGTTGTGATTTCCAAGCTTCAACACCACAATCTTGTAAGACTTCTAGGCTGTTGTATTGAAGGGGAGAAAAAGATGTTGATTTATGAGCACATGCCAAATAAAAGCTTGGATTCATATGTCTTTGGTTAGTTCTTTGATGACCCTAGCATCCATCTATATCAAAATTTCCTTGTGTATGCATGATATACTAATTGATTTATTAAAATTAATAATTGTTTTACAGCTAGCGAGTTTTCTTAAAAGCATACTAATATTAGTTATCTTCAAATTATGCAAAATTATGAAATTTAGATGGGATTGATTCATGTCAAAATGTTATAATTCATTCAATTCTACCATTTGATTCTTTAGATCCATCAAAAAATATAGTCCTTGATTGGAGAAAATGCTTTAGCATAATAGAAGGTGTAACACCCCTTATATTCATTTAATTAATAATCCTATTTGGAAGCTTGTATTAATTTTAATAAAACTCTTTATTTACTTACGTTGTGAAAAACTGTGAAATTTTTTTCGCATGACGAACATTTCTAATAAAAAAGCGAATTTAATTTAAACATCAATACCATAGGAACATAACATTAACATAACCACCATAAAGGTTTAGTACATCAACTTGAAAAGATTACAACTGAAATGAAAATACATGGAAATGAAGGAAATACATAAATAACATAACTACCAACAAGAACATCAACCATCCCAACCTATGACCCTAGCAGAGCAGCACTTAGCACACGAATCTAATCCTCCCTCTCATCATCCCCAGAGTAACTTTCTTCATCGCCGTAAGGATCGGGAGCCCAGAAATATTGAAGTCTAAGACTTTGGATGATGTCCAACCCCTCAAACTTTGGTTTTGATGATAACAAATAAGATTAAATTTTGAAGTATCTAATGGTTTATGTTTGAGTATTATAGGTACTACACCATCCAATGCCTTAAATGGTATTGTATTTCTTAAACTCAAACAAGATATCTCTATGTGTAAAGTGCGTCAAATGTGTTACTGGAAACTTGTTTTCTAAATATAAAACCCAACGTCCAATGCACTGTTATAAAACAAGCGTCCAAAGCTTTGTGAAAACTAGTGTGTAAACACTGCGTCTATTCGAGGAAGTGTCCAGTGCTTATATAACTAACACTATCTTTTCTATCAAATAGTTATATAACGCGTCCAAAATGAGTAAAAGTACACTTATGCTTTTCGATGTTGATTCTCTGAAATGTTCCTTATTCCCTCTCTTATCAATTGTGACATTTCATTTGAAAATTTGAAAGTGTACCACAGGGGACAGAAAAGCTTTTCTCTCTGCAGAAACCGTACTAAAGTGGAGGCGCTGCATATACTATTGTCTCCTCCCTCTCTCCACCCCAAGCTGACACGTAACAATGGTCATATGATTGTGAGAGAACGGTTATTGGAAAAGGCATAGATCCCACACCCAAGCTGCCTATAAATAGAGGATCAAGCTCAATAAATCAACAACGAAGCATTCAAGTTTTCTAAGAGCTGAAACTTTGCTAAAACGACTGGACGACCTACACTTGTGCAAAAAGAGCAATCTACTTAGCTTTGCTAAGTCATTTTTGTGTATTCAAGTCACATTGTAATATCCTCTCTGTGAGAGTTATCTATTAACTTGTAAACAAACTATTGTTTGGAAAGCCAGGAGTGGCTTAGTGACAAAGAATACTTGGGTGTTCTTTAATCTCAGGGGGAGATTAAAGGTGTTCCAGAAGTGGCTTAGAGAATACTTGTAGCCAGAAGTGGCAGGGTATATGATACTTGTTTGTAATCATGACTTGATTAGTAGAACCCTTCAAAGGTTTTGAAGGAGAACTGGACGTACCTCAGATTAAGTGAATCAGTATAAACCAAGTGTTTTTACTCTATCGCTTTTAAGCTTACCAATTATTCTTTTAAGTTGTTTCTTCGCATTATACACACAAGTCTCTTTACTTTATATTTGCGAAAAACTTTTTGCGTTATACTTGGACGATAAGCAAAAATGCAGTTCCATTGAACTGTTATTTTAAACAACTGGATAATAGCTGCAATATTCTGTTTTGCAAGTTCCTTGTAAAACTTAAGTTGAAATATCTCCATCTTTGCGAAATTTTTTTGAGGTTTTATCTAACACACTATTCAACCTCCCTTCTAGTGTGATTCTCTGCATTTCAGTTGGCATCAAAGCTCGGCCTCTTGGGTTTAGTACTTAGTAGTACAGAGGAAACCAGATCTTGAGAAAGATGGAAAATAAGGGACAAGCTGTGAACAGACCACCACTCTTCAAGGGTGTCAAATATGATTATTGGAAGCAAAGAATGATAGCATTCTTTGAGTCTTGTGATATTGATATGTGGGACTTTGTGGAGATGGGCGACTACATTCCATTCGATGATAACGTCAACGAGATCCCCAAGACTAGATGGACGGAGGAGCAAAAACAGAGATTTCATCTCAACTCCAGAGCCAGAAACATCATCATGTGTGCACTATCCGAACAAGAATACAACAAAGTGCACAGTTTCAAAAGCGCTAAACAGATGTGGGACACTCCTGCGTTAACGTATGAGGGTTCCACCCAGGTAAAACGTAACAAACTCAGTCTTCACACGTCAATATGAACTGTTTAGTATGGAGGGAAACGAGGACATACAAAGTATGTTTAGACAGTTTCAAACCATACTAAATGAACTTAGAGCTCATGGTAAAAATTACAATAACTATGAACATATTGACAAAATTCTGAGAAGTTTGCC
This sequence comes from Pueraria montana var. lobata, assembly GCA_026413185.1. NCBI lineage: Eukaryota > Viridiplantae > Streptophyta > Magnoliopsida > Fabales > Fabaceae > Pueraria > Pueraria montana. The sequence goes on along the minus strand of CM048650.1, from coordinate 63,081,373 downwards.
TAGGCAATGGAGACCATAGGTTACAGCTTTAAGAGTAACCAAAGGATTGGATGACATGTCCTTAGAAGAGCTTGTGGGAATCCTTAAAGTGCATGAGCTGGAACTATAGCAAGATGGTGATGCAAAGAAAAGCAAGTCTCTGGCACTTAGCGTCTAGAAGCCAAGGAAAGCACCATCGTCCAAAGCCATGCAAGCAGAAGCATCATCAGACGAGCAATCTGAAGATGATGACTCAGACGAGGGTGATGAGCTATCCTTCATATCCAAGAGAATCCACTCTATGTGGAAAAAGCAAGGTGGACCCAGATGGATAAATCTGAACAAGAAAGGACTCAAGGAGAATAAGGAGAAGAGTTTAATCGTGTGTTACGAATGCAAGAAGCCCAGACATTTCAAATCAGAATGCCCAGACCTTGAGAAGAGCAAGGATAAGAAGAAGAAGGTCTTCAACAAAAAGAAGGGCAAGAAGGTTCTGATGTCCACATGGGTGGACTTGGACGATGACTCCTCAACGGACGATGAAGAGGAGGAAGAAGCAAACATATGTCTGTGGCAGACACTACATCAGACTCTTTCGAACCAGAAGAGGAAGATGAGGTAGACTTTAATGACTTAAAATCACTTCAAGAAGCTTATCATGATTTACTTTTGAACTCTTCTATTCTGTCAAAGGCCTACAAAACTTTGAAGAAATCGTCCAAATCACTTTCAAAAGAAAAGAAGTTTTAAAAAACAAAACAACTTGAAAGTGAAAAGGAAGATTTGCAGAAAAAGCTTACAGAGCTCTTAAAAGAACATGAAGCCTTAAATGAGGATAGACGAACCCTATGGAATGATTGTAATCATGCTTATCAGTCCTATGAGGAATCAAGGACTAGAGAGATGAATCTTTCCATAGAAATTCGAACTCTAAAAGCAGAAAACACAAGGCTAGTTGAGAAGTTTATGAAAGTTGAAACAGATACTTCCTTAAGAGGTCAACCACACGATGTTGTGAAGCTTCATGAAGAGATTGACAGCCTAAAGAAGGATCTGTCCAACTTTGGCAAGGGATTTGACAACCTTAACATGCTTTTAAAATATGAAGGTTGTAAGAGACCCAATGACGGGCCAGGGCATGGATATAAAGGAAAGAAATATATTCATGACGAGGATGTAGATGTTTGTTACTTCTGTGGGAAACCTAGACATATAACATCCAAATGCAGATGTCTGCCTAAGAAGGGAGCATTTAGTGCCCTTCAAACTAACAAGAAAGGACCCAAGTCAATATGGGTACCTAAGGATAAAATTGTTCCTATTGCAGACATGCTTAATAGCAAAAAAGAAACTCCAGTCATGGTACCTGGATAGTGGGTGCTAGCATCACATGATAGGAGAAAGGTGTATGTTCCAAAGCCTCTAACACAGGACTGGTGGGACAGTCACTTTCGGAGGGAATCAGAAAGGGATGATAGCTGGCGTGGGTAAGATTGGTATTCCATCTTATCCCTCTATTGATAATGTTCTTTATGTTAAAGGTCTTAAACACAATCTACTTAGCATAAGTCAATTATGTGACAGTGGATATGATGTTACCTTTAACAAAGGTGAATGTATAGTCAAGAACTCTGATGGATCCCTTCTCTTTACTACAAAGAGGCAAGGTAATCTATACAAGATTAAAGTTGGGGAACTATCAAGTCAAAATGTAGCATGCTTCGTTTCACTTAGAGAAAATCATTGGCTATGGCATAAAAAGCTTGGGCATGCTAGCTTGAGATTAATCTCAAAGTTTAACAGGCATAACCTCGTGAGAGGATTACCAAGTATGTCATACAAAGATGATCTTCTTTGTGAAGCTTGTCAGAGAGGGAAACAAGTTAAAAGTTCTTTCAAAAGCAAAAACATTGTTTCCACTTCTAGACCTCTTGAACTGTTACACATTGACTTGTTTGGACCTACAAGAACAGACTCGATAAGTGGTATGAGATACGGATTGGTTGTTGTGGATGACTATACAAGATGGACACGGGTCTTGTTCATGACTCACAAAGATGAGTCTTTTGAGGTCTTCTATAACTTCTATAAAAAGGAGTATGCATTACTTCAATCCGAAGTGATCATGGGGGAGAATTCCAAAATGAAAGTTTTCAAAGGTTCTGTGAGGATAATGGTATCCATCATAACTTCTCAACACCCAGGATGCCTCAACAAAATGGTGTTGTTGAGAGGAAGAATAGGTCACTCCAAGAGATGGCCAGAACCATGTTGAATGACAATTCAACCCCTAAACACTTCTGGGCTGAAGCAGTGAATACAACCTGTTATTTACGAAACAGAATTTATATTAGACCTATCTTGAAAAAGACTTCATATGAATTGTGGAAAGGGAGAAGACCCAACATATCCTACTTCCATCCATTTGAATGTCAATGTTTCATTCTGAACACTAAGGATAACTTGGGAAAGTTTGATTCCAAGTGTGATGAAGGAATATTGCTTGGATACTCAGAAACTTCAAAGGCATATAGAGTCTATAATTCTAGAACCTTAGTTGTGGAAGAAGCTATCCATGTGAAGTTCAATGACACTAAGCCTGATAAGGAATTTTCAGAGCTGGATGAATCATTTGCAGAACTCAGGTTAGACGATACAAGGAAGTCATCAGACACGTCCAATGATGATGTCTCAGCAAAAGAGTCCAATGCTCCCCTGGACGATCCAGTAGAAGAACAAAGAGAACCAACTAGACACAACTGCAAATGATGAAACATCATCCAGAAGATCAAATCATTGGAGATCCAAAGGATAAAGTCAGAACTAGATCTTCACTTCAACAACAAGGTCATACAACACTCATATCGCAGATAGAACCTAAGACTGTGGATGACGCCTTAGAAGATGAAAGCTGGGTCAAAGCAATATAAGAAGAACTTGACCAGTTTCAAAAGAACGATGTCTGGAAACTTGTTGAACTACCTCATGATAAAGAAGCTGTAGGAGCCAAGTGGGTGTTCAGAAATAAGCTAGATGAAATAGGTAAAGTTGTGAGAAACAAAGCCAGGCTGGTAGCCAAAGGTTACTCACAACAGGAAGGTATAGATTATACTGAAACTTATGCACCTGTTGCACGTATTAAGGCAATTCGCATTTTACTATCATTTGCAGCTCATAGCAATATGAAGCTATATCAAATGGACGTAAAAAGTGCATTCCTCAATGGACTGATAAAAGAAGAAGTCTATGTGGAACAACCCCCAGGGTTTGAGATTGATGCTTTCCTAATCATGTTTTTAAACTTAACAAAGCATTATATGGACTGAAGCAAGCACCAAGAGCTTGGTATGAAAAACTCAGTTCATTTCTTGCAGAAAATGGTTTTTCAAGAGGAAAAGTAGACACTACATTGTTTCTCAAAGATTATTCTTTTGATTTTATCATTGCTCAAATATATGTTGATGATATCATATTTGGTGCTACTAATGAATCTCTATGTGAGGAATTTGCTAAGTTAATGTAGACAGAGTTTGAGATGAGCATGATGGGAGAACTAAAATTCTTCCTTAGACTACAAATCAAGCAAATTGATAAAGGCATATACATACATCAAACCAAGTATGTTAAGAAGGTTATGAAGAAGTTCAAGATGGACAATGCAAAGCCAATGAAAACTCCTATGCATCCAACAACAGTACTTGGACTAGGTGATAGTTCAAAGAAGGTGGACAACACCTTATACAGAGGAATGATAGGATCACTCCTATACCTCATAGCGTCCATACTTGACATCATGTTCAGTGTATGCTTATGTTGCAGATTTCAATCTGATCCAAGGGAAGTTCACTTAACTGTTGTTAAAAGAATTTTTAGATATCTTGTTGGAACAACTAATCTTGGTCTATGTTTCAAAAGGAAGAAAGATTTTAGATTAGTTGGATACTGTGATGTTGACTATGTTGGAGACAGAATTGAAAGAAAAAGCACTAGTGAAGGATGTCACTTCATTGGTGGAAACTTAGTCTCCTGGATATGCAAGAAGCAAGGAACCATTGCACTATGCACTGCTGAAGCATAGTATATCTCGGCTGCAAAATGCTGTTCTCAAATCTTATGGATCAAACATCAACTTGAGGACTACAGCAAGTATAAGAGTAACATTCCTATCTTCTATGATAGCAAAGCTGCAACTGATCTTTCTAAAAACCTATATGCATTCAAGGGCAAAATATATAGAAATTAAACATCACTTTATAAGGGATCATGTTCAGAAAGGAACTGTGGAATTATATTTTCTAACAATAGATAATCAGCTAGCTGATATATTTACAAAACCCCTTATTAAAGACAAGCTAGTCCTTCTAAGGAATAGACTTGGCATGGACCTTGTAAAGGAATGATTAACATCTATATGTAGCGTCCAATGTGACTATAGCGTCCGATGGACATGTTGTCCAAAGGTCACTTAGTCATGCATGTGCACTGCATGTGTTACATTTAAGTCCAATGACTGGACCATTTTTTCTGTTATGTATTTTTATTTAACATGTTTTTACATAATGGCTAAAACGGGTTCATTTTGAGTAAGTGTAAGTTAATGCTCTATGCTGAGTCACTCGACTGTTGATAACCGTACACAGTTACCCATAACCTCAGCACACCTCATCATGGCAGGTTTAGTGGCATAACCTCCACGTTCAAAAATTCAAAAGCCCAAAACCATTTCATTTTCTCCAAGCAAAGCCCATACTTAACCTATCAAATCCATTCAAAAAAACACTTTACCAATTTTCTTACTCTGAGATCATCTTCTACCTTAAGCATTCTTTGTCTCTCTCACAAACAACCAAAACACTCACCTGTTAACCTAAAAATCCAACCTTCACTACAATGTCGAACTCAGACGAATCAATGGCCTTAGAACTTGACATTCATACCTACCCTGAAACCACAATAGTTACTCAAGGAGCTGCTACTGTTCATGTCGAGCACTTCTTTGACATCAAATACCTTGAGGGTCTTGGTCTCAATATTGAAGAAAGCTTGCTGAAGTGCGGAATAAGGGGCTACTTCAATGATAACCAAAAAATATACCCAGAACTTATTAGAATGTTCTAGAGGAATGTAAAGTTTGAAACTCAATGACATATTGTATCTACAGTGCTGGGAAGAGAAATGGTCCTGTCCACTGAGACCATAGCCAAAGTCATTGGCTGTACCAGGGAACAGAATCAGTATAGGTTGAACTGGGCGAAAAAAATATGGAAATCATGTGAGCAAAGTGCTATACAACAACAAGACTGCTGAGGAAGAAAAGATTGAATACAAAAATATGTGTGAAGAAGCCAAAATCTAGTAGCAGGTGTGCAACAAAAGTATCCTGCACAAAGCTGGGTCTAAGGACTCAGTCACGAACCTACACACGTTCGTGATATTTCACTTAATGGAAGGCATTCCATTCAACCTACCTCAAGCCATCTACTTCAACATTCTGAGGATGATGAAGACAATAGGAGGTAATGATGATATTTTCTATGCAGCATTGTTGAATAAAATTTTCTGGGATCAAAAAATTTATCAACGTTTCTATGATGAACTGGACGATGCTGAAAATGAGGCAATCACAAGGAAATGAGAGCTGATTGCAACCCAATAGAGATTTGGGGAGTCCAACATAAAGCCTATGAAGATAAAGCTTACTGCAAAGGTCCTGAGGGAATTGGACGAAGAAAGCATAAACAAGAAGAGACATGAGCAAAGTAGGCTCATTCAAAATGATGAAGAAGAGGAAATAGATTTCCTGGGTCTTGGAAAGAAGATCAGGAAGTGATGAAAGATCAGGAAACTAGGAAGGTGACAAGGAAAATGTCACAACAACAAGAGAAAGAAGCAGAAAAAGAAAGAAGAACTAAGAAAAGAAATGACTCACCTACACCATCCAACCCTCCTGCACAAGCTGAGAAGCGTCCAAGGACTGCTCCGTCTAAACCTGCACAGGTTGAGCAATGTCTAAAGACTGCTTCAGTGAAACCTGTACCAGAGAATCGCAGAGTTCGCAAATTGAAGATAATGAGCGACTCTGATGATGATGATAATGTGCCAATTGGCCAAATCAAGAGAAAAGTAGAAGAAGTTGAGTCTGGACCGCAGAAGAAACAGAAGGTTTCTGTAGCATCCAAAGCAGGTGATTCTGTTTTCCCTGCTAATGTGCCAAAAAGAGTCAAGACTCAGGCTACAAGGCCAAGAAAAATTCCTGTACCACCCCCTTCCTCTCAAGACAATAAGAGTGAATCTACAACTGCTTTGCCAGATGCTCCAACAGTTGTTTCCACTTCTGCACCAACACAACGTCCACCTCTCCAGCTAGACCTCATAAGAAGAGTGTGTCCAAGGGACACCTGGAGAGATGCATGGGCACCTTGGACCATTCCACCACAGGTCCAAGTGAAGTCAAAAGAAGAGATTAACAAAGAAAGCTTTCCTGTTACATTCTTCACAAGGAATGAACAAAACTACTGCATGAAGAGAGACGTGATTTAGAGATCTCTTCAGGAACCACTTGAGTGAAATCTCACTAAAGTTGTTGCACCAGATTGGACGAGGTATGATTATGTTCATCCTCAATCCGCAGCCTATGCTTCATTACCAGAAGGAACCATCATTTGTAATCCTCCACCAACATGGACAAGAGAATCTTATCCAAACTTGGTTAGGATGGAACACCCTCATACATGTCCAACTGGTACTCAGCAAAGGGTGCGTCCAGTAGCTGAAGAACCTCCTGAACCAAAGGTAGAAATAGCTTCCAAGTATGCTAGGCCACTACTTGATAAATCTGGCAAACTACAATAAAAGAAGAAACCTGCTCCAAGGAAGCCAACCATTTCCAACATTGACAAGGAAATGGTTGCTGAAATATAATTGGCTTACAAAGAAAGGTTGGATCCTTCCAAGTCTCCATAAGTTCCAAAGGTGAGATGGGTAAAGGATATTCAGCTCTGGACCCCTATCACCAAGTTCCTACCACTTCCACCAGGAACTCCAGTACTGAATTTCCAACCCAATGATTATGATGATCTTGGCAAACTGCTCCAACAAATGTATCTGCAAGATCAAGCAATAGCCTATCCTCCTCGTCTCCACATCAATCGCTCAACTGATATCAAGTTTTTTCTTGATAAGGTATGTCCCAGACTACCTCTTTATAATGCTGGGAAGAAGAAAGGTTTTAAGTACTATGGTTCTGAGATGCTGTCCAGAGAAGAAAAGATTGAACCGAAGTTTTCATTTCAGCAATGGAAACATTTATTTGACAAGACTGGCAAGCTTACAAGACCACTTGATATGTACGAAGCCAAGACATTCTGGCAACAAATCCTATGGGATGATACTCAAAAGGCTTCAACTTCTGGATGCTCCAAAGAAGATCTCATTCATCCACCAAAAGGCCTTGAAGTCCTGCATCCAGTCAAGAAGTATCATTTCTCTGATACCTTTGCTTGCTTTTTGATTGATAATGATGATTTTCTTGATATCTTGAGAACACTGCCAATCATTAGAAGCAACAAAGTATATGATATTCGTCATCTTAACCGTGCTGAATTTGCACGAGAGGTTAACATGCTACATGACCTACAGAAGGCTGAAGATGAAAGAGCTCAGCTAGAACAAGCTGAACGAGAACAAGTAGCAGAGGCTGAGAAAGCTCGTTTGGAGCAAATTGAAAAAGAAAATGTTGAAAGAGCTCTAGAAGAAAAAGCAGCAAAAGTTGCCAAACCATAGTTAACTTAAGCCGAACTGGACGAGGCTTCTACGAAAATCAACGAGGTGTTCATCCAACTGGATTTAGAAAATGAAGTGCAAGTAGACGTTGAACACTTTGTAACTTCACATGAGGACCAAACCGTCCAATCTAAAGAAATGCAACCAGTGGCTGAGACTGAAGCACCACAACCATCGGAGTATACAACTGACAAAGCTACTCCTGAAGGTGCTATCAATATGCATGTTGCTGATGTGTCCAATGAAGCACACTCTAGAATGAGACAAGTTGTGCATACTGGTTCCTTAAGTCCAAGGGATATTGTTCCTTTGCGATTTGTTGAACCTCAAGGTTTTTTAGAAGATCGAGTCCAAGAGATTGTCCAATAAGCTCTTAGGCAACAATAAACTAAGACAAAGGCTGCTCTTCATGCTTTCCAGAAGAGGCAACAAGCTGAAGCTGCACAGCATAACTTAATGATACAGAATGCTATTGCTGATCAGTTCATGCAGCTCTCACAGATGCTGGTAACTTATATCTAATCAACAGCTCCTAATCTCATTGGCACTGTTGCTCATCCAGTTCAATAGATGCCTCAGCAGTATCCATAGAAACCACCGGTTGACCAACCTGCACCACCACCTCAAGCACCACCAGAGCAACAACCTCCACCACAAGATCCACCTCAACAGCCCTTGGTGACCATGATGGTCAAATCATTATTCCACCTTTCGAACCCAATTTTTTTGTTGATGACAAAGGGGGAGAAATTGGAATTTTGATGTCATAGAGTATTTTTTTTACTTACACTACTCTGTGAAACTCTCTTGGCTATTCATTTAATATATGAGGTGTCTTTAATCATAAGCTCCGCATCCATATCTATGATATGTTTTTCACTCTGATACCTGTTATTTCTTATACATTCTTAAACATGCAGTATTATCTGATATATTTTATTTTATCAAATGCATGGGAAATGTTGAACTCAGGGGGAGTACTTCATTTCATATATTTTCACCCTGTCAACACCTACTGGCATAGCATAATCATTCATATAAACACTAGCTCTGATTTATGATTATGTACCTGCTCTCATTAAAATTTAGTATTATTTGTCATCATCAAAAATGGGGAGATTGTTGAAGTCTAAGACTTTAGACGATGTCCAACCCCTCAAACTTCGGTTTTGATGATAACAAATAAGATTAAATTTTGAAGTATCTAACGGTTTATGTTTGAGTATTATAGGTACTACACCGTCCAATGCCTCAAATGGTATTGTATTTCTTAAACTCAAACAAGATATCTCTATGTGTAAAGTGCGTCCAATGTGTTACTGGAAACTTGTTTTCTAAATATAAAACCCAGCGTCCAATGTGCTGTTATAAAATAAGCGTCCAAAGCTTTGTGAAAACCAGTGTGTAAACACTGCGTCCATTCGAGGAAGCGTCCAGTGCTTATATAACTTACACTATCTTTTCTATCAAATAGTTATATAACGCGTCCAAAATGAGTAAAAGTACACTTATGCTTTTCGATGTTGATTCTCTGAAATGTTCCTTATTCCCTCTCTTATCAATTGTGACATTTCATTTAAAATTTGAAAGTGTACCACAGGAGAAAGAAAAGCTTCTCTCTCTGCAGAAACTGTACTGAAGTGGAGGTGCTGCATGTACTATTGTCTCCTCCCTCCCTCCACCCCATGCTGACATGTAGCAATGGTCATATGATTGTGAGAGAATGGTTATTGGCAAAGGCACAGATCCCACAACAGATATCTTCACCGAGCTGCCTATAAATAGAGGATCAAGCTCAAGAAGTCAACAACGAAGCATTCAAGTTTTCTAAGAGCTGAAACTTTGCTAAAACGACTGGACGACCTACACTTGTGCAAAAAGAGCGATCTACTTAGCTTTGCTAAGTCATTTCTGTGTATTCAAGTTATATTGTAATGTCCTTTCTGTGAGAGTTATCTATTAACTTGTAAACAAACTGTTGTTTGGAAAGCCAGGAGTGGCTTAGTGACAAAGAATACTTGGGTGTTCTTTAATCTCAGGGGGAGATTAAAGGTGTTCCAGAAGTGGCTTAAAGAATACTTGTAGCCAGAAGTGGCAGGGTATATGATACTTGTTTGTAATCATGATTTGATTAGTAGAACCCTTCAAAGGTTTTGAAGGAGAACTGGCGTACCTCAGATTAAGTGAACCAGTATAAACCAAGTGTTTTTTACTCTATCGCTTTTAAGCTTACTAGTTATTCTTTTAAGTTGTTTCTTCGCATTATACGCACAAATCTCTTTACTTTATATTTGCGAAAAACTTTTTGCGTTATACTTGGACGATAAGCAAAAATGCAGTTCCATTGAACTGTTATTTTAAACAACTGGACGATAGCTGCAATCTTCTGTTTTGCAAGTTCCTTGTAAAACTTAAGTTGAAATATCTCCATCTTTGCGAAAAGTTTTTGAGGTTTTAACTAACACACTATTCAACCCCCCTTCTAGTATGATTCTCTGCATTTCAAGAAAGATCTCCATTCTTCCACAAGGGTCTTTCTCCATATCTTCTGCTGGGTCTTCTTCTAGATCTTCCTCTTCCTCATCGTCGAAATCATGTTGCACTACAAGCCCTTCCTCGAAGTTCATGTCATTAACCAACTCCTAATCCGCATTGAAGAATAGGTGGACATGAAACGTCCACTTTACTGGTGGTGCTAGTGGTGCTCCTTGTAGGGGTTGGAAGCGAACGATCAAGTTTCCTTGGTAGCACCTACGACGTTCAGGGTAGTAAGTCCAGTGCCCCATCGGGCTGAACTCCACCTCCACGTGCCAAAATGCTGGGTCTATCTTCAGAGTACATACATACAAAAGAAACAGAAAGATATGGAGTGAGGTTGTATTCTTTCGACGTCGTTTCCATGGAAAGAGTTGTGACATTTTCTCACTCCAACAAACAATCAATCAAGCACACATGTTTACGGGGGACCTAAGTCGTGTCTAATTCTCATTACTAACATCATTGTCCTCATCATCATCATCGTATGGATCCATACTCTCGGTTGATCAACCTTCAATCACATTTCATCCTTTAGGAAGCGAGGGGAAGTAAGTATATCTCTAATCCTTCAATCCTTGGTACACTGACATCACATCCAGGCACGTCAGTTTTCAATATCCATATTTCATCTTATAATGTGTTATTCCTCCAGGAAAAACCTCGCAAGAGATATACCCTCCACTCCATCACAGATAGCCCGACATTTATCGAGGTGTGCGAGCTGGCATCGCTCATCCCGGCTCGTAGGTAGCTAGCCTACCTGTAGGATTTCACACACTCGCGCCATTCACCCCTTAGACCCACAAAAGGTCATGCCCTAAACCATCTACAGTGTACCACGCTGTAGCTTCCCGGACCACGTCTAAGCATACCTTCCGTCTAGCTTGGCTAAGTCCAAACCATTTAGGCTCTAAGGTACTCACTAAACATTACAAGGGTCGTTCTCACCCTTTCAACAATTATAACATACTTCAATTATAAATAATCATTCACAAGGACACAGTGCAAGAAGCATTAATACATATCAATGATACACTTCCCACTTTAACCATTACTTAACTCAATTCTTAGTTAAGCATTTTCTAGTCAAATATATTATGACCTTGTCATTGAATGTTTTATTTAAGCCTTATACCACCATATTAAAGAACACCATTAATATTTGAAATATTAATTTTTATGAGGCAAGTATTACCTTAATACTTGAAAGTGACAATATCATAATTAATTTATTTTCTTGTATATTTCTTCATAATAAGACTATCCATAAGAAATTAAATATTTCCACATAAAATAATAACCTTTTTCTCTTAGAAATAATTTCACATACGGATGCTCTATAAAAGTCCATACATAAAATATTTTTCATAATAATTCCTTTACATTTTACTCATAAAATAATACTTATTATCTAACTTTAATAATTTGAGTGAATTCATTCTAATAAAAAAAATATATTCAAAAGTTTATTATATTACTTCACACAAATTAATAACTTCTTCTCATAAATTACTATTTCCTTCACATATTTTAATAACATTTTAGAGAATATTTATTATTTAACAAGTAAATTATATATATATATATATATATATATATATATATATATATATATATATATATATATATTTAAAACAATTAATCATGTAAGAGATAAAAATAGAATTTTCCCTCCTATTTATACAAAATGTGATCTTGAGACTAATAGGATTCACAAATTTGATTCTTCATGTATAATTAAAATCATAGGTTCCCAAATGATTTTTTTTAAATCATTTATTTAATTCTAAAACAATAGCATAATATAATTATAATTAGAAAAACTATTTTATCACTTAATACTTATTTAACCACTTAAAGTAAATTTTGCTAACACACTCCCCTTCCCTCACATACACTCACGTCACACACACACACAATTAAAATATAAAATTTGCTAACACACCCCCTCCCCTCACTTACACTTACGTCACACACACACCCCCCTTAGTCCATTTTTTTTAATCTATTTCTCTCATGTCCACACCAAGGCCCATTTTCAACATACATCTTATTTATTTCCAGCACCAACTCATCATCTTTTCACGTTCTAAAAATTTGGACAGCAGCACAACATTATAATTTCATCATTTTATGCATTTTGTGCCTCAAACCAACATATTGCATGTAATAAAAAAAACATGGCAGCCACTGTACAACATCAAAACATCAAGAACACAAGCATTTTGTGGATTCAAAATAGCAATTTAACTAGAACATGAAGTGGGAGGTTCATCAAGAACCATCATAACCCAAACCATGGAAAAAACATCACAAATGAAATAAACAACCCCACTCCCCCCATACCTTAATTTCGTGTAGCCTAGGCAGCAAGGTGGTTGAATCTTTTTCTCCTCCTCTCCTCCTCCTATGCTTGGCTGAAACTTCCTAGAGATAGAAGATAGCTCCCAAGCTTTTCTCCAACACTCAAAACCTCAAAATCTCACCAAACTCTCTCTCTCAAACTTTTTCTCAACTTAGCACTAGAAGGCTAGTTGTTTATGGTGTGAAGTGAGCTTGGAGTGAGCTCTATTTATAGGGAAGGATGAAGGTCCTAGAAGGTGTTGCCTGAAGCTTTGCATGTTGGGGGTGGCAAGGGTGGCCAATGGGGATCACCTTGCTTGGAGGAAATTTAGCTTTGACTCCATGATGAGCTTTTGGGGTGTGATGGAGGGGAAGTGACTCATGCATGGGGGGGGGGGGGGGGGGGAATAGTGAATTATGAGAAGGGGTTTTAGACCTTCTCCCCCCGTCTCTCTCTCTCTCTCCCACGTGAATTCTCTCTCTCCCTCCCTTTCTATTATTTTTGTTTGTTTGTTTTATTTTTGGGTGGGTTTTGGGTTAGTTTTAGGAGAAAATGCCCAATTTCAATTCTGATTTAAGCATTATGGGCCCAAAAACGTGTAACAGCCCAAATATCACTGTTTGCACCTCTGTTTTGCTTTCTGGACCTCAAAGTGCAACAGACCAGTTTTACTGGCTGCACCCCTCATTTCGCTGACTATACCCCCTGGCAGATTTTTGGTTTTCTAAATCTTAGGCCCAATTTCTTATTTTATCTCTCTAGGTCCATATTTATATAATCTAAAGCATGTCTATTTAATTATCATACTAAGTCAAATAATTAATTTCATAAAATTACATCCACATGCTAATTTGATTAATTTCAAACATCAAACTAAAATACACCAAGTTAAGCAATTCAAATCAATTTCCATCAATTCAAAACAATTAAAATTCAATCAAAGCTCGAAATATTTAATCACACATCATGTCCTATATTTCATAACAAATAAGTAATTCTTAAAACACGCTCTTTTTCTTTAAATACTTAAGGAATCAACCGCGTGAATTCTCTCTCTCCCTCCCTTTCTATTATATTTTGTTTGTTTGTTTTATTTTGGGTGGGTTTTGGGTTAGTTTTAGGAGAAAAGGCCCAATTTCAATTCTGATTTAAGCGTTATGGGCCCAAAAACGTGTAACAGCCTAAATATCACTGTTTGCACCTCTGTTTTGCTTTCTAGACCTCAAAGTGCAACAGACCAGTTTTACTGGCTGCACCCCTCATTTCGCTGACTATACCCCCTGGCAGATTTTTGGTTTTCTAAATCTTAGGCCCAATTTCTTATTTTATCTCTCTAGGTCCATATTTATATAATCCAAAGCATGTCTATTTAATTATCATACTAAGTCAAATGATTAATTTCATAAAATTACATCCACATGCTAATTTGATTAATTTCAAACATCAAACTAAAATACACCAAGTTAAGCAATTCAAATCAATTTCCATCAATTCAAAACAATTAAAATTCAATCAAAGCTCGAAATATTTAATCACACATCATGTCCTATATTTCATAACAAATAAGTAATTCTTAAAACCCCCTCTTTTTCTTTAAATACTTAAGGAATCAACCGCATTTTACCGCGCATCTAATTCCTTTCAATCAAATTTTATTTTAAGAAATAATAACATCTCTTAAAATATATCAAACAATTTAAATTCCTAAGTGGGAAAAAGTGGGTCGTTACAGAAGGAGTGGCTTGAGGAATGCTTTATCTCCATAGAGATTCCAAGCTAAAAATCTTCCACAGGGACTTGAAGGCAAGTAATATCTTGCTAAAAATCATCAACAGGGGCTTAAATACACTCTTTCTATCAGATTGAAAACTATAAAATCATGAGTGAAGCCGTGAAGCTCATTAAATAAGAAGTGAGGTCCACCACATTTTGCATTTTTCTATAAATTTCAGCCAATAATAAAGTCTGTATAAAATAATGTGTTGTTAACTTGGAAAGATTTCAAAGGTAGCATCTATCGATTAGATATAGGTCTCTAGCATTTTTCATTTTCTTTTCTTTTTTGTTCTAATTCTCAATGTCAAATGATATTTGATAAACTCGATTTATGTTCTGGTAGAACGTATCCCTCCAATTGAGGAGGTTATTCAAGCTGGTCTAGTTCCACGCTTTGTTGAGTTTGCTATGGTTTTATTTATTTATCAAAACTTTTATTTTTCTACATTTTTTGTTCTCTGGCAGTTTTAGTGTTGAATTTGCCATGGCTTTATTTATTTATCACAACTTTTATTTTTTTAGAATTTTTGTTCTGTGGCAGTTTAAGGTGACTTATTAGCTTTTGAATAGGTGGAGGCTATTTTTTTCTTTCTTTCTCAAGATTGTGTGACTTGTGAGTATTGGATACAAAGCCAGAGCTAAAGCTGCAGGGCGTCTATTTATTGTATCTCAAATTGGGGTACAGTCATGAAGTGGAATTAACTGTCCCTGCTCGTGTCCTTGTTTTTGGCTTAAAAAATAATATAATTTGCTGTACTGGAATAGATAATGTAATTTGGTGATAAATTACATAAATATTTTGTTGATTTTGAAGAAGAGAGTAAAATTTATATATAACCATTCAACTCAGATTAGAAAAACCTGCTTATGAAGGGATGAAGGGTCGAAACAGAGAGGGAAAAAGTTGTAGACAGAGCATGCTGCTGGAGTCGGAGGGAATGGAGGCGTTGGCGGCAAGGATATAGGCTATGGTGAGATAGGTGGTGGTGCCGACACAGAGCTCGGTGGTGGAGTTGCGGTGTGAGAGCTTGAGCGTGATAGTGGTTTCGGCAGTTTAGAATGCTGCTGACACTGGATGAGAGGAAGGATAAGTGTGTGATATATGTTGGGTGCCTTCAACCTCAGTCCAGTTTCTATTTTAATTGGACACTAGCTTCATTAATTTGACATGGCGTGACTGAAGTTCTTACTTGATTGACGTTAACGGTAAAGACTGAAAGGAAACACTAATAAATTGTAAATTGTGAAAGAAAGATCCAAACTTAACAAAATAGAAAATAAAAATTTCAGGCACTAAAAAAAAGCTGACATTGTCATATATGTAAGAATTTAAAACATATTTAAGCCAATTAAGAATATTATTTTTTTAAATAAGACAATTGTTTTTAAATTTAAAATTGCTTTAATTAGTTAAAATTATTTAAAATGTTATAATGTTAGTATTTTGTTAAATAGATAAACTTTTGGGTTCCCTATCATTTTAGTCTTTAGACTTTCTAGGATTTCTGTTATTAGTCCTTGAACTTTGTTTTAAACGGTTAATGTTCCTTAACAGAAATCTTAAAAATTTTAGAGACTAAAGAGATAGTAATTACAAGATGCATGACTTACAACTCAAAATAATTGATCCATTCCAATTTCCAAATGCAAGGCAACTGAACTATCCAGAATGATAAAAATCCCAATAGGATAACAGGCTGCTGCAAGCCAAGCCACATACCAAACTCTGTTGACTTTTACGAATTAAGTCTCCATCAAGAAGAAAAAAGAGGTCACTTACTCCATATATACGTTGATCATTTTCCCTTACAAAAACATAAAAAATATCATTATTCACAGGAAGTAATCATATATCTATCAGTAATGGGTTTCACCAAGTGCTCAATTTTGTTCTTCCTTTGGATCATACTATGTTTACTTTTTTTACATGTTGGTAGTGCCACAGACACAATCACCTTGTCTCAGTTTATCAAGGACCCTGAAACTGTAACCTCCAGAAATGGTGACTTCACCTTGGGGTTCTTCACCCCTCAAAACTCTGCAAAGCGCTATGTTGGAATTTGGTGGAAGTCTCAGTCCGCAGTTGTATGGGTTGCTAACAGAAACGAATCACTGAACGATTCTTCTGGAGTTGTTACCATATCTGAAGATGGCAATCTTGTGGTTCTGAATGGACATAAACAAGTCCTTTGGTCATCAAATGTGTCCACTGTTGGATCCAACTCTATTTCCAAACTTTTAGATTCTGGGAACCTTCTATTAATGAAAAGCACAACAGGAAGTAACGTATGGGAGTTTCCAGCATCCTTCTAGTGCTTTGTTACCCAATTTGAAGCTTAGGACTAACAAAGTAACAGGTGAGAAAGTAAAACTAACTTCATGGAAAAGCCCTTCTGATCCATCCGCAGGGAGCTTCTCTTTAAGCGTTGAACGCCGTAGTATACCTGAAGTATTCATTTGGGATGAAACTCGCCCATTCTGGCGCACTGGTCCCTGGAATGATCGGACCTTTACAGGGCTGATGAATGTGAAAACACATTATCTTACTGGGATACATGTTGGAGATGATGGGCAAGGAAATGTTGAATTCTTTTTTACAAATGTAGA
This sequence comes from Pueraria montana var. lobata, assembly GCA_026413185.1. NCBI lineage: Eukaryota > Viridiplantae > Streptophyta > Magnoliopsida > Fabales > Fabaceae > Pueraria > Pueraria montana. The sequence goes on along the minus strand of CM048650.1, from coordinate 63,064,347 downwards.
AGAGATTAGCTTATCAGTCACTGTTCTGAATTCAAAAGGCATTCTTGAAGAGAGACTGTGGAATGAAGAGAAGAAAGAATGGTTAGTCATCTGGAATGGTCATCAATCGGAATGTGATGTTTATGGTGTATGTGGGCCTTTTGCTATCTGTAAAGCACAGCGCTCGCCAATATGTAGCTGTTTGAATGGATATGAGGCAAGGAACAAAGAGGACTGGAATAAACAAAACTGGACTAGTGGATGTGTTAGAAGCACACCTCTGCAGTATGAAAGAGCCAGCAACCAAAACACAAGTGCAGATAATAAAGCAGATGGCTTTTTGAAACTGTCAATGGTCAAAGTTCCAGATTTTGCAGATGGGTCATCTCACACACTTCAACCGGACACATGCAGAAGTCAATGTTTGGAGAATTGTTCTTGCATTGCATATTCATATGATGCTGATATTGGTTGTATGTCTTGGGGTGGGAATCTAATTGACATACAACAATTCTCAAACGGAGGACTTGATCTATATATGTCGGAATGTCCTACAAAATTCTAGAAACATAGCTATAGGAAAAATCTAGAAAGATTGAGACATACGTAGATGTTAGAATTCTAGAACTTTCTATAAAGTTGTAGTAGTCACAATCATGTAATAGAAATGTCATGATAGTTCTAAAGTTAAGAAAATTCTAGAATAATGTAACTCTAGAAACCAATTATCTTGTAAGATCTAGAATGTAGTAAAATATATTTAATAGTCCACCAACACATGTAGTAGGTGGTGGAGTGATGCCTATAAATAGGCATGGCAACACTTATTGTAAGTGAGTTTGAGTTTGAGAAATCAACACAACTCCTTTCTATTGTATAAGAGCTACACGGCCACTATACTATTTCCCTTCAAAAAGGTAACTTACTAATCTCTCCTAAATTCTAACCTAACAACCTACAAACAACTAACCCACCTTTCTATTCCCTTAAAATACTAACAGTGGCATCAGAGCTACGTTCGGTCATCTACTAGGCGTAGATATATTACCTAACTATTTCCAAAAAATAATCCTACTATATTCTACATCACTTCTACATTTTCCTTAAACCATGGCCAATACTTCCCAAGCTTCATCTATTCCTGTACCTATTTTCATAGGAGAAAATTATGATTATTGGAGCATTAAAATGAAGACATTTTTTTGCTCTCAAGATTTATGGGACATTATAGAAGAAGGATTCATCATTCCTACAGACATTTCTACTCTAACTGCAGCTCAGAAGAAGGAGTTAAAGGAGAATAAGCAAAAAGATTCAAGGGCATTATTTTTTCTACAACTAGCAGTGGGAGACACAATTTTTCCAAGAATAATGGATGCAACAAGTGCTAAAGATGCGTGGAGTACACTGCAGGAGGAGTTTCAAGGCAGCGTCAAGGTACGTGCCATTAAACTTCAAAGTTTAAGACGTGACTTTGAGTTAATAAAAATGAAGGAGTCTGAGACCATAAAAGACTACTATTCTAGGATAAAAGAAATAGTTAGTCAAATGAGAGCATGCGGGGAAAATATTCTTGACAAGAAAATTGTTGAGAAAATTCTAATTTCTATTCCCCATAAATATGATGCAATCGTGACTGCTATAGAGCAAACCAAAGATCTGTCTACTTTATCAGTGACATAACTTATGGGCTCTCTTGAAGCATATGAGCAAAGATTGAAAAGGCATGATGAAGACTCTGTCGAAAATGCCTTTCAATCAAAGCTCAAATTACGGTCTCAGAATAAAGAAAATGGTGGAAAGAAAAATGTAGAAGTTTCTAGAAACAAAGAGAATTCTAGAAATTTCTCTAAGACCAATGAAGACAAATATCCTCCATGTGGCATCTGCAAAAAGACAAGTCACTTGGAGAAGGATTGTTGGCATCGTGGAAAGCCACAATGTCACTATTGTAAGAAATTTTTGGACATGTGGAAAAGAATTTCCACAACAAAAACAAGCATCAAGCAAATTTCGTTGAAGAGCATGATAATGAGCAACATCTTTTTTATGCTACCCGAGATTCCAGTGATGAAACAAGTGGAAACTGGTATTTGGATAGCGGTTGCAGCAATCACATGGCTAATGATAGGAGCATCTTCAAGGAAATTGACGACACTGTCAAAGTGAAAGTTCGATTAGGAAATGGCACCATGGTGGAGTCAAAAGGAAAAGGCAATGTCATGGTGGAGACAAAGAAAGGTACGAGACTCATCAAAGATGTCTTACTAGTTCCTAATCTTAAAGAAAATCTCTTGAGCATTGGCCAAATGATGGAGAAAGGCTATGCTCTAAACTTTGAAGGAGATACATGCACGATCTATGATAACCATAAAAAAAGGTAGGAGATTGCCAAAGTCAGAATGGAAAAAGGAAATAGAAGTTTCCCAATAAGCTTCAAGTATACTACTACTAACATTGCCATGAGAGCAGAAATTGATGATTCATGGCTATGGCATCAAAGATTTGGTCACTACAACACTAAAGCCTTGAAGCTACTATATCAAAAGAATATGATGAGAGATCTACCATGTCTAGATGAAAATAATGAAGCTTGTGAAGGATGTCTTCTCGGGAAGCAACACGGGTTACCATTTTCAACTGATAAAGCATGGAGAGCTAAAGACATGTTGGAGTTGATCCACATTAACATATGTGGACCGATGAAGACACCATCGCTAAACAACAACAGGTACTTTATCATGTTTATAGATGACTTTTCTAGAATGACTTGGGTCTACTTCTTCAAAGAAAAATTAGAAGTCTATGGAATATTCAAGAAGTTCAAAACCTTTGTCGAGAAACAAAGTGGGAAGCATATAAAAGTACTTAGAAGTGATCGAGGAAAAGAGTACAACTCACACGAGTTTGATAAGTTCTGTGAAGATGAAGGCATTGAGCGACAACTTACAGTCGCATATTCTTCGCAACAAAATGGCGTGTCTGAAAGGAAGAACCAGACAATCGTGGAGATGGCAAGATTGATGCTAAAGGAAAAAGGCTTGCCTAATACTTTTTGGGCAGAAGCAGTTTATACTGCAGTCTACATATTCAACAGATGTCCAACTAAGGCAGTAAAAGACAAGACTCCTATTGAAGCATGGAGTGGGCAAAAGTCGTCGGCTAAGCACCTAAGAGTATTTGGCTCTATATGCTACATACATGTTCCAGATCAGAAGAGACACAAATTAGAGGACAAGACTATACGAGGAATCTTCTTGGGGTATAGTACACAGTCAAAAGGCTACAGAGTCTACAACTTGCAAACAAAAAAGCTCACCATCAGTAGAGATGTTGAGATTGATGAAAATGCTTCTTGGAATTGGGAAGAAGAAAAAGTTGCAAGAAGCAACATTCCCGTTCCAATGCAACAGCCTCAAGAAGAAGTTCAAGAAGTAACAGAAGAACCAGGTACGCTTTCTTCACCTACATTAGAACATGATTCTTCACTAGAGTCTTCTCCAAGACGAGTAAGATCTTTGGTGGATATATATGAAAATTGCAACACAGCTATACTGGAACCTAAATGCAATGAAGATTCATCAAAGAAGCAAAGCCAACTAAGGAAAATTCCAAGTCGGGCACTAAAAGATAAAAGACCAAGAAAAGACCAAGTTGTGGACGTTTCTACGAAGCCACTACAAGTTCGAGCTATGTATGGAGTTTCAGAATTTTGCATCAAGGAGGAGTGTCGGAATGTGCTACAAAATTCTAGAAACATAGCTATAGGAAAAATCTAGAAAGATTGAGACATAAGTAGATGTTAGAATTCTAGAACTTTCTATAAAGTTGTAATAGTCACAATCATGTAATAGAAATGTCATGATAGTTCTAAAGTTAAGAAAATTCTAGAATAATGTAACTCTAGAAACCTATTATCTTGTAAGATCTAGAATGTAGTAAACTATATTTAATAGTCCACCAACACATGTAGTAGGTGGTGGAGTGATGCCTATAAATAGGCATGGCAACACTTATTGTAAGTGAGTTTGAGTTTGGGAAATCAACACAACTCCTTTCTATTGTATAAGAGCTACACGGCCACTATACAATTTCCCTTCAAAAAGCTAACTTACTAATCTCTCCTAAATTCTAACCCAACAACCTACAAACAACTAACCCACCTTTCTATTCCCTTAAAATACTAACAATATATTTGTGTAGCCTACACAGAACTTGGTATACATTATATACTGCTAGTTGTTATCTGCCCAACAATTTGAATTAGCTTTTTTGATTTGACCCTTTCTCCTAAATTGCAGATAAAGAGAGAAACTGGACAGTCATCATTACTATTACAGTGACAATAGGAACCGCCTTAATTGTCACTTGTGCATACATCCTGCGGAGAAGGATTTCTAACCACCACGGTAATATATCATCACTGCAGATGAAATTTACTCATACAAGTTTTCTATACATTGGTACAGTCTATGCAAGGTATACAAAGACATAGTATTTACATAACAAAATTCGTTTGGTTTACTAGTTTGTGTTTTTTTCGCTTTAATTGATTAACAATTTTAGGTCACATCACAGCCCACTTATATTCATGTATGCTGTTTGTCCCTCTTGCTAATTTGTGGCACTGTAATAAATCAGGAGGAGGGAACATCAAAGGATTCCTCCAATTAAATGGAGGTAGAACACCTGTAGAATGTACAAGTGACAATGTATATGGAGATCTGTCTCAAGTCAAACTCCAGGAGCTTTTAATATTTAATTTTGAAAAGCTTGTAACTGCCACAAACAACTTTCACCCATCCAACAAGCTTGGGCAGGGTGGTTTTGGCCCAGTATACAAGGTAAGTTAAATCTAGCTAAGTTATACATATCTGAAATAATGGTCAATAGTTTCAGTTTCTACATAGAGGCAGAGCCTTTGCGCAACAATAAAGTTGCGCCTTGGTGACCGGCTTGTCATGGGCTCAAATTCGGAAACAGCCTCTTTGCATATGCAAGGGGAAGGGTGCATTCAATAACTCTCCCTCCTACCTTCACGAAGCGAGTAACCTCTGGCACTGGGGTACGTAGTAGTAGTAGTAGTTTCAGTTTCTGTGGATTATATTACAGGGGCAATTGCAAGATGGTCAGGAAATTGCAGTTAAAAGACTTTCTCGAGCATCTGGGCAAGGTCTAGAAGAATTCTTGAATGAAGTAGTGGTAATTTCTAAGCTTCAACACCGCAATCTTGTAAGGCTTCTTGGCTGCTGTAACTGAAGGGGAGGAAAAGATGTTGATTTATGAGTACATGCCAAATAAAAGTTTGGACACATATGTCTTTGGTTAGTACAATCATGCCCCCTAGCATACATCTATATCGAATTTTCCTTCTGTCTGATATATGAAATCGATAAAAAAGAATAATTTTATTACAGCTAGCGAGTTTTCTAACCTCAGTTTTCTTGAAATGATAGAATTCATATATTTATACCAATTGATTTAATTTTTTAGATCCATCAAAAAGTATAGTCCTTGACTGGAGAAAACGCTTTAGCATAATTGAAGGAGTTGCTCGAGGAATGTTGTATCTTCATAGAGATTCCAGGCTAAAAATCATCCGCAGGGACTTGAAGGCAGGTAATATCTTGCTAGATGAGGAGCTAAATCCGAAAATATCTGACTTTGGTATGGCTAGAATCTTTGGTGGGAATGAGGATGAGGCTAATACTAGAAGAGTTGTTGGAACATAGTAAGTACACCTTCTCTGTCCAGGATTATAGTAGCATACTTAGATTAGTAAATTGTTGTACATTTCAATGCAGTGGCTATATGGCTCCCGAATATGCAATGCAAGGATTGTTTTCCAAGAAATCAGATGTCTTTAGCTTTGGAGTTTTGCTACTGGAGATTGTTAGTGGAAGACGAAATTCAAGCTTTTATGACAGCGAGAATTTTCTGACCCTTTTAGGATTTGTAAGTCTCTAAAATTCTTCCCTAGCTCATTGTTAGGCTTCTGTAGCCTGCTGCTGATAAAACTTCCAAATGTTTAATATTTCCTTTTTTTCTTAAATTTGTAGGTCTGGATGCGGTGGACAGAAAGCAATATTTCATCTCTAATAGATCCAGGAATATATGATCCTAGCCTTCATAAATATATTTTAAGGTGCATACACATAGGACTTCTATGTGTGCAAGAATTTGTTGCAGATAGGCCCACTATGGCTACTGTAATTTCTATGCTTAACAGTGAGATTGTGGATCTTCCCCCTCCAAAGGAACCTGCATTCATCCTGAGGCATAATATGTTAAGTTCAATGTCCTTTGTAAAAAACAGTGGGTTGAACTCCGTTAACTTTGTTAGTATTTCAGACATTCTAGGCAGATAGAAAACCAAGTACTCAGAGAAAGGTATAGCAAGGCAATGGAGATTATTTTAGTATTAGAAAGTTTGTTTGGAAACTGGAACATTGAACTGGCTATTTAGAGAGAAGTTTGAACTCATCAAAGTTTCTCTGATTGAGATAGTTGGATGATAAATATTCTGTATTATCATGAATGCGTATAAATGTATAATATTTTTGTAATTTTTATGAACTTATAGCCACAAATATTTGCTATCAATATTCATCGATTCTCCACCATAAGTAATTAGATTAATTTACTGCATGATGTCTTCTGGTATTTGCCTTCTACAAGTTATTATTCTAGTATATAGATACAATATTAATAGTATCCTCAAAACCTTGATGTCGAATTTTCTAAATGCCTTTCCATCTTTGAATGAAAATAAAATATCTTTTGTCATCTTCAATGTTGTAGAAGATGACTTTTCCTGATTTGTATTTCATTTGAAAGGTTTCATTTTCATTATTACCAGACAAAGATATTTTAGAAACTTGTCATTATTTAAAGGGTTTCATTTTCATTAATATTAAGATAATTAGTTCAATTCAAAATAATTTAGAAACTTTTTTGTCTTAAGGAAGATTCAAATTAATCATCTACCTTTCTATGGGCAATCCTTTCATAAGCTTCACTTCTTGGCTTAAAATTTAATGGATTAAATTTAAATTACAAACTAAATAATCAAAGATTTTTTAGAAACAATGGATGAGAATGTAAAATATAATTTTCAGCTTATAATCACTAAAATTCATCACATTGTATTGATAAAGATTAGATCATCTTTTCCTCAACAACCATTTTGAAAATTGTTGTTATTTTTTAACAAATTGGATGGTTATAAGTTAAAAACATCAACAAGAATGAAATCAGGGAATTAAGCCTAGTTATATTAAGATGACACACCTCTAAACATAAAAGGTTAGTAAATACTGTTAGAATTTGAGATTTTTATTTTATAATATTAAATGTTTGTTCAGTTTTTGTGGTTACTTGTAAAATTGGTTAAAAGGTTGTTTATGCTAAAAAAACAAAACAAAGTTGTAGCTGCAAGCTAATGGCGCTTTCCTTTGTCAAGATACACAATGAAATCATGATTCCGTTATGTATCCAAACAAGGATATATAACGGAATCGGGATCCCATTGCATATCGTGACACAATGGAATTGTATGTCGTCGAATCTACAGGGTTAAAAAAAGAAGAAAAAAAAAATTTAACCAGTGATGGCGGGTGGTCCAACAATATGGTCAGGGTGGTGTGGCGATGCTGTGGTGGCAACCTTGAAGACCGACGACGGTAAGGGGAAGGTGGTGTGGAGGTGGAAGAAGAAAAAAGGAAAAGAGGGAACGGGGTATTGCAGAAACGGAAATAGGGAAAGAGGGAAAGTAAGGAGGGAAGCGGAAGGGGGGGGGGGAGGGAGGAAGGTTTAGAGAAATAACTGAGATGATAAAAATTCATAGTTTTTGAAAAAGAAGGCAGTGGGAAGAGAAGGATGTGGAGTGAGAATAGCAATGCCTTAAACTGTAAACCTAAAGATGGGTTGAGTAATGGATTATGGTTTCAAGTGCATGTAGGAGAATGAAAGACAAAAATCCCCAATCATCCACAAATCAAAATATATAATTAAAGAAATTTACTTATACAAAATACTATATATTTAACTAATTTAACTTCTCAAATTGTTATCAAAAAGTAATTTTATAAGGTTCAACAACAATTTCAACTCAAGAATCTAAAATTTAATTTATAGTTCGACGATAAAGAATTGCATTATTCTAAATTTATACTAGCTAATTAGTTAAATATTTTTTACTACAATAAAAAATCTAAATTCCCAGAGTTAAAATTTTAAAAATGAATCACTACATTGTATATCTTAAGTCTCTAAAATTTTGAAGTCGATCGTTGGCCTCTTGAGGAAGGAATTTTCACTCCTGAAGTGTAAAGTTTTCTTTGTTTGTTTTTTCAAGATTACACAAACCAAAATCTTTGCTCCTAAACAACACTAAATTTTGGAAAAATAAATAAGGACATTACAATTTAAGAGCTTAAAGAACTCATTTTAATACATTCAATGCTATAGTAATTTGCACTACAACATTGACTATCCATGTTCAAGTACTACCTCTATTCCTTTTTATTTGTCTTTTAAGGTTGTTATGTAGAAACCAAGAAATGTAATAAATTTTCTTGATTATAATAAAAGAGTTGTGGAGTTTCCTATTTTACCCTTTTTTCTTTCCACTCCATAATAAATGCATGTGTAAATTAATTAAAGATAAGGAGACAAGTAAGGGTATAATTGATAAAAAAAGTAATTATTGTGATCTTTAACTTTGCAAACGATAGATAAATAGGAACAAAAATTCTCTAAAAATCTAACAATTTAAAAAGGAATGGTGGCACTTAATTCTCTATAAATAGAAAGTCTCTCTTTTCTCTCAAAAGCCTCTCCCGTCCCTTTTCTTTTCCTAGAGCTCTCTACTTCCTCTTTCTCCTCGCCTTCTTTCCTTTTCATCCTCCTCCCATGGAATCCCTTTGAGCTAAGGCTTGAACCCTTCATGGCCAATTGATTTTCCTTATTTACTTTAGCATAGTTGAGCTTCCATGGAAGGTAAGCTCTCTTTCCCTTCTCTTTTCTTTCCTTTGGCTAACCCATGATGGGATTTTGATGTAGAACCCTTGATTGAGTGTTGTTTTGGTTTGTGTTCATGTACGGTGTGATGGTGCTGTTGATTGGAGTAAATCCTTGGTGGAGCTTAAGATTTTCTTCTTCTCTTCTCTTCTTTAAAGACCTAGCTTGTAGGTAAGGGAAGCTTGCCTCTATGATTGTTCTATGTTTGTATGTCTTTGTAACCTTCTATGGTGTTGTTTCAGTGTTGATTGGTATAGAAAGCATGTATTTTTTAGTGGGATTCAAATTAGAGTTGATTTGGAAGCCATTAGAGAATAATATGCAATGTTTTGAAGTTCTGCAGAGCTATCTCGCTTAAGCGAGGGATTTTTCTCGCTTAAGTGAGATAGGGCAGAGTGGGTTGTCTCTGGATGCATTCTAGCTTAAGCGAGGAAAAATCGTAGCTTTAGTGCACATTGTGAGTTGAGATGTGTGACCTTGGCTAAGGTCTAAGGGATGAAAGGCATCAAGTGTGTGACATCCCAATGGGTAGGTCGGCCCCCTATGTTCTGGGACTGATAGTGCAGTTTGTAACATCCCGATAAATGTAGAGACAACTCATGATGAAGTAGAAGGTATATCTCTTGCGGGGGTTTCGCCCGGTTGATTATGCATAATAAGATTATATATATTTTTATCTAACAGTCAGTATTGGTGTCAAGGTACCAAGTGGATTGTGGGCAACATAGGTATGGGACTATGGTAACGGTAGAGATATACTTACTCCTCATCCCTTCCTGAAGGTTGATTTGTGATCAGTGGTTGATTAACCGAACGTATGGATCAATATGATGATGATGAGATTGATGGTGATGATATAAAGAATGATGATGATGAGGCTTATTATGACGTGATAATTCTTGAGAACTTAGTGTAAAACCTTAAGTTCCCCTTATTATATTATTGCTTGTAGATATGTTTGTTTTTGTATTGGAGTGAGAAAGTGTCTCGACTTAGAAACGACATCGAAAGAATAAACACCTCACTCTGTATTTCCTTTGTTTTTCTTGTATGCTATGTTTTAGCCGAATAGGGTAGTGGTTTTTCAGTAAGGACGAGTGCATGTATCATTACCGTGGAGACCTCACCATTCATAACCTATCGTCATCAAACATACCACTGGCGTCAGCTAAGCTCACTTTTCCCATAGGATTATTCTCCACACCTAGTAAGGAGTAGCCTGCTATAAACCCTGGCATCGACGATGACTTTGTGTGTCCTCCTCCATCACCTTTCATCCCTTGTGGCAATGCATGACATCCTATCAAGTTTGATGATAAGGGGAGGGACTAGTTTGTTGATACTTCTCTGTTAGGATTTATGAGTTGGGATGTCTCCTGGTAGTGATAGGACATGTTGTGATGGTGTCTTTCTTATGATGTACTTTACATTCTAGTTGTATGTTTATTTTCAATGTATTTCTATTTCAGTTGTACTCGTTCAAACTTGATGTACTTGAACCTTTTAAGGTGATGTTATGCACTTTGATTTGATGATTATATCAATTTTGCTTCCTTTAATTAATGAATTGACGCGCAAAAAAATTTACGGTATTTTACAAATAAATTAATTAAAGAGTTTTAGTTAAAATTAAAATAAAGCACTTTATGTATGATTTGGGTCAATGTAACAAGAGATGTTACTAGGGGTCTGTTCCTGGCAAGCTATTGGTCTATTGGAGAAGGTAATATTGAGACTCATAAAGGAAATAGGCAACATTATGGAGATTGATTGATTGATTTCTCTAATTTTGAGAATTCCTCAGGAGGATCTTCTTTCAAGCTATTTGATGGTAGTATGGCAATAACTTCTTTGAATACAAAAATCATTTTGCTCAATGAAGGAGACTCATATCAAACAACGATTGAATGCCTAGCTTAATCAAGTTGTCCCCATCTCTGTATCAGTGTTTCTTTCTCTTGCGCCTATCTTGGTTGTCTACCTCAAAGTGTTCTCAGGGTTGCAATTTCATGTGAGATTGTTGTATAGGGATGATTGTTGTTTTCCCACGAGCTGGATAGGGCTTGATTGTGCAGTTTCTTTGGTGTTCGGAGGTCTTCTCCGTGTTGTTAGGCGTCTCTTGGTCCAAAACTAGGATTTGTGCTTTTTTCCTTTGATAGATTCAATCAAGTACTGTGTATTGGGTTTTTTAGTTAGTGTCAAATGCTTTTTTCCCTTTTTCTTGTGGGCATACATAATCTGTGTTTATTCTACTGTATTGTTAGGCCACTCTTTTAAGGAGTTAGTTGTTTCTTACTCCCTCATAATTGCTTCATGCATGTAATCTAGAATGTAAAATTACATTATGGATTAGCCTTTCCAGATCTAAAAGTTTACATTTTGGAAAGGCTAATCCGGAATGTAATTTTAAGGTACAGGAAGCAACTACCTTTGTGGCCTGGTTTAGGCAGTTGCTATTTAGACTCCTTTTCTTTACTTATACACATCCTTTTTCTTTTTTAACCGCTAAATTACCCTTGTAAGCACACACTCCCCTAATTAAACGTCACTCCCTCACTCCCTGATAAACCGGACTTTGATTGTATTTTGATGTGACTTTAGATGTCATTTTCATAAATTTTGAATATATTTTATTGGCAAAACTCACTGTTTGGTGTTAGTTGATGCAAGACAGGTACTCAAGAGGCTTCATGAGGAAAAGAGTTGAAAATTGCACTTTTTGGAGCAAAAATTCCACTGTCTGGAGGACCAAGAAAAAAATGCCAGAATTGAAGTAAGGCAAGGACCATGGCCATGGTAAACTTACCATGGCCATGCTGGTTGCGTAGCAGAATTGGACCTTGAGTGCCATGCAAGGACCACGGCCGTGGTCATTTTACCAGGGTCGTGGTAAGTTGCGGTCAACCCATTTGAATTTTGAATTATTTTAAATAGGAGTTGAGAAACCCTTTTATTTTTATCTTTTGTTCTATTTTGAAAATTGAGGGTTCTGAGTGAGAAAGAGGTCCTGTGAGAGACTCTGAGCTGTGGGAGGACGTAGAGAGCACCATTGAGGATCATCACTGTTTCCCTTTTGTAATCTTTATGTCTTCTTTTGAGTTTTTTTGGCTTAATCATGAACATGAGTGGCTAGTTTCTCTTAGCCCCGGATTGTGATGTAACTGTACCTTTTTACACCAATTCTAATTTTAATAAAACCTCGACGTTATTTAGTTAATTGTATCTCTTCATTGCTTTTATTGCTTTTTAGGACCGATCAGTCTAAACATAAGTTAATCTCTTGTCTATGATCAATTGCTTACGATTAACTGAACTGTGAAGTGATTGGATTCGTACAATTTGCATGATCAAACCTATTGTATGAATTTCCAGTAGATTAACCTGTTAATCAACCTCTCTGAGATTCATCATTTGCTCTAAATTAATTCACCTATGATCAATTGGGAATTAAATTAGGGGAAATAGCGTTATTAACTATGATCAATTGTTAATTAACGAATTTAAGAGGTCGCTGGTAAGTAACGCATTTAGGGATTTTATTGAGATTAGAATTGGGGGAAAAGGGGTACATGTGAAATCACAATCCTAGGCTTCTTTATTATAATTGTTCTCAAATTAATCTTTCTGCTCTGATTCTCTTTCTTTTAAAAAGAATAATTGAACACGATTCCCTTCAATTTGGTTTTAATTTCTGGATTGTTTGATTATTTACGAAATTAATTGTTTGGGAACACGACTGGTCCTTTGGGTTCGATATCTGGACTCCTAGAGTCCACTGTTACTACTGCATAGGGTACGCTTGCCCTTTGCGAATGCATTTTATGCATCAAGTTTCTGGTGCCATTGCCGGGGACTAGTTGTGTAGTTCCTAGATAATTTATTTTGTGAAAATTAACCAATTCTTGTTCATATTGTGCATAGTTTTTGTTCCTTTTAATTTTCTATTTTATCTATTTTAATTTAATTTTGTTTTTGTTTGTTTAATTTCTGAATTTTTATTTTATTTTATTAAAAAACTGTTTATTTTAATTATTCATTCTCTTTTGCTAGTTGCGTTTTAATCCCTTTTTCTGTGTTGACAGTTTATGCTAACCAGGTCCCAGAGGCCAGAGCTTGTGAACGAACCTGAAATCGAAAATCTTGCTCGAAAGAACAGATCGGAACAGAGAAGAAGAGTAATGGCTGAAGAAAATGACCCACCGGTGAAGCAGTCTTTGTTAGACTATCTCACTCCTCAAGTTGGGGTAGCTAACAGAATCCTATTGCCAGCACTGGAGGATGTCAATTTTGAATTGAAACATGGCTTCCTCCAGATAATAGAGAGTAACCAGTTCAATGGGCTGGCTACTGAGGACCCGGTGGAGCATCTGAGAAGATTCCTGAGAATGGCAAGCACTGTAAAATATCCTCGGATGTCTGCTAAATATATCAGACTAGCTGCTTTCCCATTCTCACTCAACGGGAAAGCTCTCAGCCGGTTGTGCTCACTTTCGGCCAACAACGTCACCACCTGGGAGATGTGCACCAACAAATTCCTCCGAAAGTACTATTCTGTAGTGAAGACAGACCAAATGCAGAGAAAGATAGGCAATTTTGCTTAGAGGGAGTAGGAGAGCCTGTTAGAAGCCTGGGACAGATTTCAGGAGCTACTTCAGAGTTGCCCAGATCATGGGTTTAGCCAGCAGAGAATCATCCAGATTTTCTATGAAGGTTTGTCCAGCCATAACAGGACTGGCCTCGACGCTGCTTGTGGAGGTTGCTTGATGGCTAAATCACCAACAGAGGCAAATAAAATCATTGAAGCCATGGCCTCCAACGCCTACAACCACATTGCAGATAGGTGTATTCTGATGAAACCTATGAACCAAGTGGAAGCTGGAACATCTAGTTCAAGCATTGATCAGAGTTGGAGAAGTTGTCTAAGCAGATGGAGACCGTGATGAAAGTACAGGTACAGCTTCTGACTGCAGCTCTTCCACCACCCACTTGTGATAAGTGTGGGGAAGCCCATAAAGGAGAATGCCCTGTGAGTAATGCACTTGCTCAAGCTATGGAAGAGGAAAATTATGCCGATAGGAAGAGTGCAGAATATGATCCCTACTCCAACACATTGAACCAAGGATGGAGGGATCATCCTCACCTTTCTTGGAGAGATCAGAGGGACCAAGGTCCAAGGCAGGAGCGGAATCTAAATGTGTATAGGCCTCCACATATGCAAAATCAGATGTCAAGACAACAAAAGAGAGAATGCCATAATTGGAGGATGTCATGATGCAATATATAGCCAAGAGTGACGAGCGCATGAAGACTATGGAGTCTCAACTTTCTAGCATGCAAGTTTTGCTATCCCAGAGAGCTCCTGGTACCTTTCCTTCTCAAATTGAAACTAATCCTAAGAAGGAGGAGACGAATGTTGTGATGACTAGGAGCAAGAAGGCTAAAGAGGAGCAGAAGAAGAAGGAAGAGTCAGCTCCAACTCCAGAAGAGGAGGTTCTTACTGAAGAGAACCCAACTATTGAGAAAGAGAATGAAAAGGAGGTACTGACACCTCCTCAGGTAAGTGTTCCTTTCCCCCAAAGGTTGAAAGATAAGAGTGAGGATAGGTATTTTGCTAGATTTGTAGAGATGCTGAAAAATTTGCATATTAATATCCCCTTCGCTAAGGCAATTGCTCAAATGCCAAAGTACGCCAAGTATTTAAAAGAAATTCTTTCAAATAAAGGAAAACTGGTGGACTTTGCTACAATTGGCCTAACGAAGAATGCTCTGTTGTGGTTTTAAAGAAATTGCCTCCTAAGCTTAAGGATCCAGGGAGTTTTTCAATTCCTTGTACTATTGGCAATTTGCAATTTGATAGAGCATTATGTGATTTAGGTGCTAGCATTAATCTAATGCCTTATTTTGTTTATAAGAAGTTGGGGTTACAAGAACCCCAACCCACTGACATCTCTATTTTGCTTGCAGACAGGACTCTGACCTATCCGCGAGGAGTAGTGGAGAACTTGCTGGTTAAGGTTGGGAAATTTATTTTTCCTGCTGACTTTGTGAATCTGGACATTGAGGAGGATGAGGAAATACCAATTATTTTGGGACGACCCTTCCTCAACACAGGAGATGCCGTGATTGAGGTCTGAAAAGGGAGATTAACTTGGAGGCTAGGTGATGAGGAGAAAGTGATTAAAGTGTATGATACTGCAAAAAGCTCCTCCTCTTCCCCTTCCTGTAATTTTTGCAAGCCATTGACAAGGTGGAGATGATTGATGTTGAGCTTCACCTAAGCGTGGGGAAGGAAGCTCCTGGCTATAGAGTGGATGGGTATGCTGAGGGTTTACTACAAGAAGGGAATACCACCGTGTTTGAGGGAGGTTGATTTCCCTTTCATCCGTCAGGCTCGGGACGTTAAACAAGTGCTACTCAGGAGGCAACCTGTGAAGAGTGGGTTCATGAACCCACTGTATCCTTTTAATTATTTTATTTTGCATTCTAGAGCTTAGAAATTGTTTTTATTTTTTATTATTCTCGCATGTGGGGACCACGCCCGTGCTAAATTGAGCACAGCCGTGGTGGTAGAAGCAAGGTTGTGGTTATATTTGATCACAGCTGTGCTCCCAGCATCCCCAAACAATGTCATTTATGACCACGGCCGTACTAAATTGACCATGGCCATGGTCAATGACCACAGGTGTGGTAAATGGACCCTGGAAGTGGAAATTTCGCAATTTTTGTGAAAATCAGCGTCAAAATTTTCCGACCATGGCTGCGGTAAATTTTACCACAACCATGGTAAAAAAAACTAAAAAAAAAATTTCTTTCTCTTCTTTTTTAGGTTCATGGTCCCTCCTCACCAGAAGCATTACCAAATATCTTAGAGGCTCTTGAGGAGGTTTTTCTGTTTTCTTTTTCTATTTTTTAGTTTTCTTATTTCAGTACTTTATTTTTCCCTTTCAGTACATTTTATTTTCATGTCTTGTTGATTTATGTTTTTGGATGCATTGAGGACATTGCATAACTTAAGTGTGGGGAGGGGGTCATGGTTTTTCTCCCCAGCTTTGAGATATTGTGATTTGTGATTATGCCAATGCATTGTTCTATGTTATTTTTGAATTCTTGATAGTTATGAAATTTTGTTTTCAGAAACCCCTTTGAAATTTTTTTTTTGCAACATAGCAGTGGGATTTTCTTCAAGGAAATGAACATTAGCACTAAACATAATTGAATAAATTGTTTTCCCTTGAGCTTAGCCATAGAAATGTGAGTTTTGAGCTTTTGATTCTTTTAGTGTGTGATTCTGATCCACCTTAGGTGGCATGTTCTATTTTCTATCTTGAAATACATATCCTTGATTGAATTTTATTTTCTAAAACTGTTAAGGCATTGGTTAGGCATTTTTCTGGATTCAGATTTTGTGTTACATCCCCATCTAGTTGCTTATTTTGAGCCTAATTAAATATTCATTTGTCACCTTGCTCTGTGAAATTGTGTATATTTGTTTATGCTTGGGTGATATGAAGGATGGGGGAAAAACCAATGTAATGCAGAGCATCTAGTTAAAAAAAAATTAGTGTCTCTCAACTTCCTCTCCTGTGCATTGAATAAAATAAGGTCAAAAACCTTCAAAAAAAAAAAAGAAAAAGAAAAAAAAAGAAGAAAAATAGAATAATAGGAGAAGAAGTGAGAGTTGAAATATGGGTAGTGAAAAAGTGGATGAAGGAAGGCATTGACTCCCTTTGATTTTAGATCACTGAGTGTGAATTGCCATTAGAGCCCTTTGTTGTCCTTTCCTTTCGGCATCTGCCTATCATTATAAACTTGGCCCCATTACACCCTGTCATGCCTCATTTGTTCTGTTTGTGAAAAGTTGATTGAGTTGAGTTGATTGATGAATAGATTTGTGAACATGCTCAATTAAGTGTGATTTGAGAGAATTTCTGTTGACCTTGAAACACTAGAATGAGAGATGAGTGAACCAGGCTCATGGGAAATTGGTCATTTATGCAGGTGTTTTAAGCCTAAGGGATTCTTTGGAAAAATTTTGCTGCACTTTGTTGCTTTTATTGTTGCTTATGTTTCATTTTCCATTCAGAATAAATTGGGGTCCTATTACAAGTTCTTGACTAGAGGGAATGGGTTTTGATATTTGACTCAGAATAATTGCTTGAGGGCAAGCAATGCTCAAGTGTGGGGAGGTTGGTAAACCGGACTTTGATTGTATTTTGATGTGAGTTTAGATGTCATTTTCATACATTTGAATATATTTTATTAGCAAAACTCACTGTTTGGTGTTAGTTGATGCAAGACAGGTACTAAAGAGGCTTCATGAGGAAACGAGTTGAAAATTGCACTTTTTGGAGCAAAAATGCCACTGTCTGGAGGACCAAGAAAAAAATGCCAGAATTGAAGTAACGCAAGGACCATGGCCATGGTAAATTTACCATGGCCATGCTGGTTGCGTATCAGAATTGGACCTTGAGTACCATGCAAGGACCACGGCCGTGGTCAGTTTACCAGGGCCGTGGTCATTTTACCAGGGCTGTGGTAAGTTGCGCTGTCAGCCCATTTGAATTTTGAATTATTATAAATAGGAGTTGAGAAACCCTTTTATTTTTATCTTTTGTTCTATTTTGAAAACTGAGGGTTCTTAGTGAGAAAGAGGTCCTGTGAGAGACTCTGAGCTGCGGGAGGACGTAGAGAGCACCATTGGGGATCATTACTGTAAAGTTTCTTCCCATTTGTAATATTTATGTCTTCTTTTGAGTTTTCTGGCTTAATCATGAACATGAGTGGCTAGTTTCTCTTAGCCCCGGATTGTGATGTAACTGTACCTTTGTACCCCGATTCTAATTTTAATAAAACCTCGATGTTATTTAGTAAATTGTATCTCTTCACTACTTTTATTGCTTTTTAGGACCGATCAGTCTAAACATAAGTTAATCTCTTGTCTATGATCAATTGCTTACGATTAACTGAACTGTGAAGTGATTGGATTCGTACAATTTGCAAGATCAAACCTATTATATGAATTTCCAGTAGATTAACCTGTTAATCAACCTCCCTGAGATTCATCATTTGCTCTAAATTAATTCACCTATGATCAATTGGGAATTAAATTAGGGGAAATAGCGTTATTAACTATGATCAATTATTAATTAACGAATTTAAGAGGTCGCTGGCAAGTAACGCATTTAGGGATTTTATTGAGATTAGAATTAGGGGAAAAAGGGGTACATGTGAAATCACAATCCTAGGCTTCTTTATAATTGTTCTCACATTAATATTTTTGCTCTGATTCTCTTTCTTTTAAAAAGAATAATTGAACACGATTCCCCTCAATTTGGTTTTAAATTCTGGATTGTTTGATTATTTGCGAAATTAATTGTTCGGGAACACGACTGGTCCTTTGGGTTCGATATCCAGACTCCTAGAGTCCACTGTTACTACTGCGTAGGGTACGCTTGCCCTTTGTGAATGCATTTTATGCATCACTCCCCTTACTATTACTCCATCCAATACAACTTTGCAGCATCTGAGAATCCAATTCAACTAATTCAACTTAGAAAACAATAATGTTGGCGTCAAAAAACACAACACCGTCACTTTCCTCTGCTTTTTTCTCACCGTCATTGTCCTTTGCGACGCCATTTGAGAAACCAATTGTGCCGAACTTGTCGGTGCCGATGGAGTATGCCGAAACAATGTGTCAACGAGATCCATTGCCCATGCCCGTCACATCCTCGAGTAATCCAGCAACAACAACTACGCAACCTTTAATCTCTCAACGATCGTTGTCAATGAAGCCTCCAACGATGACAAAAAGTGCGATCCAAACGCATCCTACACCTCTCAGCCCCAAAATCTTAGACTGGACTCAATAGTGCCAGGAGTGGCTTCAAAGAAACCCTGAGTCCTCCTCATAACTAATCTGTCTCCCAAATTGTGAGAAAACCCAATTGAGAACCATTACCTTATGAAATCAATTAAGAATAAGATTCACTATTGTAGGGTTCACGAGATTGAGATTTTTGACTTGTCTCTTTTTAAATGTTAAGATAGTAAGGGTTCTAGGCGCACATGGAGAAATGTTGGGGTTATCATACAATTGGTAAATTTGTAGATAAAGGGAGTGTGTTTTTTCCTAAACAATAGAAACGACAAAGAGATTAGGGGGAGTGCGTATTTACAAGGGTAACTAAAGGGGTGTACAAGTAAAGAGGAGGAGTGTGAATAGTACTTGCCCCTAGTTTAATATATGTCGACAAAAAAAATGGGCTAATGCTAAATACACCTCCCTAATTTACTAAGTATACCCCCATTTTATATTTTTAGTATTTTATTCTCAAAAATACCTCTTAAACCTAATTTCCAGATTCAGAGTTCCGGAATCCAGAAATATATTTCCAAAAGATATTGTCCGACGCGCACCCCCATACTAAGTTCACGAATAGTTCCTTCATTATATAAAGTTTCAATCCTCGATTTGTTGTTTGTGACTCTCGAAGGACAATTACAACAGCTGTTTTTTCTTTTATGCTCCTTTACTTTCTTTATTGTTTCTTTGTCATATTCATATCGCAAGCCAACACCTTGATGCCATGTGACAACAACAAAAGGCAACTACACAATCAACGACAACAACACCTAACACAACAACCTTAATACCCTTTTATCTAATTTCTCTTCCCACCCAGAAATTAAATTAAAAAAAAAACCCCAGAAATTAAATATGTACGGTTTCTACAATTTCTCATTTGGCCAAGACCTAGACAAAGTATACGCCATTGGGCTCTGCAGAGGCGATCAAAAGCCGGATGAGTGCCCCATTTGCCTTAATAATTCCATAGCCTCTCACAAACGATTATCCAAACTAGAAAGAGGTAATACGGTGGACTTAAGGGTTAGTCAGTGATGGGGTTTGGTTAGGTAAATTTTGAGAGTTAGGTACTTAGGTAAGACGAAGAGGGCCTTGGCATGCGGCTGCGGCGAATGAAAGGGAGGGAGAAAGAGATGAGGGGGTGTTTAGAAGGGTAGTTTGGTGAAATAAGTAGAAAGGGAGGTGTATTAGTATAAAATGGAGGTGCAATCAGCAACTGCCAAAAAATGGCTTTAGTGCACGTTGCTAGCCCAAAGTAACTAAAATGGCTATTCCTTGACCCAAATTTATGCTTTTTCAGTCATATGTATGCAAATTAAGTTAAAACACATCCCACCACCGTTATCAACCAATTTCAGCATCAAAGCAACCAAAATTTAACGTGTAGAACAGAAAGACAACTCATCAAACAATTTCAACACAAAAAAAAAAAAACCAAAAAACAACTAAAAAAAAACAATTTCAAAATGGAAACCAACCGCAACCCAACGGCAAGCACCTAATGACCATACAATGTTGCAGTCAGATGGCAGCCATATTAAAAAAACTACTATTAATTTATATCTTTTCACTTATACATTCTCTTTTCTTTTCTTTTCCTTTATTATTTGAATTTTTTCTCACAAACTAACCCATCTCTCTCCTTCCCATATGTCACTCTACCTATATTTGCCCAGGAAGAAAAAACCTCCCTCTCTACCCATCCTTGGCACTACCTTTATTTGGATTATTAGGAACTATAAGGGATAATATGATACACTGTAACAAATAAAGTCACACAAGAAGAAGTACAATTATGAAAATACAACAATTGAGGAGAAACACATCAAAGTGGCAGCTAGCCAGTATGTTATAGTTTACAGATTTTAGTCATGGAAACGAGTAGGTTCTGAGTGTGAATGTTAGAGAACAACCCCGCAGTGGTTGACAGGATTGTGTGTGACTTCTAAAGTCATTTCTGTGTGGTTTGCTTGATGAAGCAAAGAGATTCACCCCTTCTGTGTGTTTGTTTTCTTTAGGTCTGGATGGCGGGCGAGGAACCAGCCCTCCATTGGGAGGTTGATTGCTATTTCAGACGATGGATAGCCGACGTGGTCGAGGGCGTGGACCACTTTACCGACTACATTCGGTTTACACGGATGCCCATTGCGAGCCTGTAGGAGCACACCCAGTGGTGGCATAGTATTTTGCATGGTGGACGCAGCCGACACCGCCATACTACCGACATGCAAAGCCTATAGACGTAATGATGATCTCCTCATCCCTCCTTTTGTTTGAGCGCACCGAGACTGCTTCTCACTCTTCAGGGGTGCAGTTAGAGAAGTTAGATGACTCCGACAACAAGGAAACTCCTACTGAGGGGAGTTCCTCTACGGTGCCATACTATGTGCCGTAGCCTGAGTCTGAGGATCCTGTTGAGGGGAGTTCCTCAGGGGTGCTCGACTACGTACCCTAGCCAGAGTATGAAGCAGTAGAGAAGGATAACGAGTCCGCTCCAGTGGCGATGGAGGTTAATGGGGAGGAGCCAGCAGCAGCTGCTGTAGAGGAGGTGGCAGAGGCTCATGCCGAGGGAGCTGGCTGGTTGCCAGTGGAGGATGAGGAGGATCCAGAGGATTCCTTTGAGGTCTCTTCTCGTGAGTCTCACACTTAGTCCTTCGCCGGTCAACAGTTTCCGTAGGTGTGGGTGGAGTCTCTTGGGTAGATGGTAGATAATTGCTCTAAATGTTAGGATCTTCCTTTTATCTTTATCATGTATTTTGTTGGGTAGATCTAGGCATTCAGATGTTTTGTTATATATATTTCAGTCATCTTTCGTACCACATTAGGTTTTTGCTACACACAGTTACTGGGAACCTTGTGATGCTTGTGTTGCGATTTTGGCAAGTGTACCAAATCGTTCAAGTAACAAAGGGTAAGTAGAGTATCGTATCCATAGGGACTTGTACGATAATTGGATAATTAATAGCAAAATTAAATGGAGTACAAAAATTGAGATTTAAGGTAACCAAAATTAAGATAAGTGCATAAATTAAAGAAGTAAAAGAAGAGAAATTGAATTTGGGTAAATTCACCAAACACGTAGCGTGCATAGAAAATTGGGTTAAAATCAATGGAAGAATTACGTTGGGGTTTAACTTCAATGGAAGAATTACGTCGAGGTTTAACTTCATCAAGTCATCCTAACATGCAATCACTAATTTTCTTATTCAAATAAATCTATGTTATCATCAACCCACAAATTTATTCAAACCTTAATCCCTTAAGTGAGAGAACCTAAGTCCTTTGATTCCACTATCAATCCCTTGAATTAGTGTAACCAAAGCACTTGCATTATGAATAGCGGTTCTAACGATGCCCAATCCTTTTTACCCTATCCCTAGGCATAAAAAGCATTGGGTGTTCTCTCCAGTTTGCAATTCAAAAGAATTTTCCAATTACAATTGAAATCATAGAATCATGCAATTGGTTGATCAGGCCAAACACAAGCATTAAGAATAGAAGAAGAGCACTAAAGTTCTCTCCAGTTCGCAATTCAATTAAATTTCCCAATTATAATTGAATATATAGAATCATGCAATCGGGTGATCATGCCAAAAATAAGCATTATGCATAGAAGAGGAACAATAACGATGCTTAATTGAATAATAAAAGAGTAATTACATGAAAGTAGACTCAATTACATTAAACCCCAATGAAGAATGAACTTAGCTACGCATAGCCATAAGGGAAGAAGCAAGAGATGAGGAAAGCATGGAGAACCAAGCCAAACACGTTCTAAGCCGTCGTCGGATCTCTTGTTTCTCTCTATGCACAACGTATCGGTACCCCGGACTAGGATAGAAAATCCCTAGTTAAGACTATGGGCCAAAAAGAGTTGAAGCCCAAAATAAAACAAAACAGAAAAATAGGGATTTTTCTCTCAGCTGCTCGTGCACAGGCTGTGCAATTTTTACACACATATTTGCATGGCTGTGCAAAGCTCTAACTTCAAAATTTTAGACTTTGCACAGGTGTATAGTTTGGTTGCACAAGCATGTTCCAAGGCTTCTAACAGGCTTCTTTTGCTCCCGCAAGACCTTCAAGGCTCTCAACTTCACCCCAATTGATCCTTGACGCATCATTCCTCTCGGGACATCACCAAAGCTTTCTCCAAGCTTCAACAAAGTTCCTAAAAACACACTAAACAACCAAAAGATCAAGTGTAAAAAGGGTAAAAATTAAAATTTCTAACTAAACCAAACTTTTATTCAAAACTCAACTAAATTGAGGATAAACAAAGCTTAAAAGTGTGAAAGATGTCGGATAATTGCCCCTAAACTACTACAAAAAGTAGGAATAAAAGGCAATTGTCAGCTTGTCATACTCATTTTATATATATATTTATGCAGTGTATCTTCTCAGTTATTCATTTCTGTATTTAATTATTACCTTATTTATTTATTCCGCATATTTGAAAATTCAAAGCGATCTTTTGCAATGATAAATGCATTAAGATCTTTTCAATTAAAATGACACATTAATAAATGCTAAAATAAATGAGAACTTTTAAAATTAAAGTTTAAAATTGAAATGCATAGTTCAATTAAAAAGTTTTAAAAATTCACTAAAATTTCACCTACTAAGTTTTAGCTTCACTCGTTTTCACAAGTATAAATAAATTAAAGAGCTTTAGAAAATAATTAGTTGAATTAAATATGGCATATTTTCTCTTTAGATATTAGGACGTTACAATGAGGATGAGGCTAATACTAGAAGAGTTGTTGGAACATAGTAAGTACACCTTTGTCCTAGATAATAGCTAGTAGCACACTCAGGTTAATAAGTTGTGCTACATCTCAATGCAGTGGCTATATGTCTCCTGAATATACAATGCAAGAACTATTTTCCAAGAAATCAGATGCCTTTAGCTTTGGAGTTTTCCTACTTGAGACTGTTAGTGGATGACGAAATTCAAGTTTTATGACAACGAGAATTTTCAAAGTGTTTAATATTTCCTTTTTACATTGTAGGCCTAGATGCGGTGGGCAGAAAAGAATCTTCCATCTCTAATAGATCCAGGAATATATGATCCTAGACTTCATAAATATATTTTTAGGTGCATACACATAGGACTTCTATTTGTACAAGAATTTACTGCTATGGCTACTGTAATTTTATGCTTAACAGAGAGATTGTGGATCTTCCGCCTCCAACAGAACTGCATTCTCATGAGGCATAATATGTTGAGTTCAGTGTCTTTTGTAAGAAACAGTGGGTTGTTTTTTTTTTTTTTTGAAAGGCAGAAATAGTGGGTTGTGTTGGGAAACAATTCAAATTTTTTAATTTCAAATCACTAGGATATTATTTAGATTTTAAAGGATATTATCTTATCTTTACGACATTGTTTAGATTTAAAGACTTTATTTGTAAATTAAGGATTTGTGTTCCTCTTTTAAGATTAGGATGCTAGGTCTAAAATAGATGCTCCTGAGATGAGAAAAACCACCCAACCTGAAGAAGGGGTCACCACTATGAGAGAGGGGGGTAATGTGAAGGGAGGGTTTACAAGTTTGTCTAGAAAACTTGTGATGAGATTGTGGATGTCGGGATTGTTGAGACAAAGTCTCTCCTAAAACTAAATGTTTAATGATGACAAACCACTATGAGGCAGAACCGAAAGTTACTGAACTTAGCTACCAATGGTTGCTTTAAGTGTTTTTCTTAAGACGGGACAAATTTAGGAGCATAGCACAAGTGTGAAGAATAAGCCTACAGTGGAAGGAGAGCTACCAGAAGGAGAGCTATTGAGTGTCAAATCCTAAACAGATTCCGGGTCAAAGTGGAGATATGTATGATCAGAAGCATAATGTTGTGGATAATTTAAGTCAGGGGATAGATATCAGAAGTTACACATGGCTTGAGGATCATCAGAAGTTGCATTACAGTTGGAATGTGTAGACAGACGTGTCTTGCACTCCAAAAGCACACACCAGTTACATGCAGCAATGCTTGGACGACACTGATCTTGATGCTGTTTTTCCTAGAGTCTCGTTACAAAGTCTAAAGTCATAAGAACTCGAAGGGAAACAAATATTCTCGTCTAAAGAAAGAAGAACCAACAACCAATGGTAGAGCAAGATTGTTTAAAAGAAGTAAACTACTTTTCTTAAGAAGACTTGCTATGAGAAACAATCTCCAGAAAACTTCCTATGGTTTTCAAGTATTGAGACCACGTGGAAGCCACTAAGTTTACAACTAAGCATTTGCAGATCCTTCAACAGATTCAAGTTGAAAGCTAGCAACAGTGGAGCAAACTACAAGAAATATTATTTTTTGTGAAGACAATATTTGTCACTAAAAGCTTAAAATTCGTCACTAGGCATGTATAGTGACAAAAATTTTATTAGTCACCTGCCGTCACTAATATTCGAGTCACTGTTAAATTAATGACGATATTTTGAGTTGTCACAAATAGTAATATTTATTGTGATGAAATTATGGTCACTAGTATTTATATATGATAGTGACAAAATCAAGTTGTCACAAATATAAAGGACAATAGTGATGATTTAATGGTCACTATTAAAAATTTATAATAACAATGATTATCACTAATTTACTTTTAGTGTCAAATTTTTGTCACAACTAATTATTTTCAATTATTAACATTTTATCACTAGCTTTTTTTTTTTAAAAAAAGTAATAATGATTATCTAATCATCACTAAATTATTTTTAATTTAATTATCACAATATACAATCATTTGTTAAATGTTGGAATCAATGCTTAAAATAAATACACGTTCAAATAATTCAAATATAACATTAAAATATAAATAATTCATTACATGTTTAATGACAAAAACTAAAACACAATAATATCCAACAATGTTTTAAATGCAAAACATTTACATTAAATAACTATAAAACCACTAGCATTTCATAATTTTTAAATTAAACTATTCCTAAAATGACGATTAAAAGTAGCATCTTTATGAGTTGCAAACTTACAAACAAATACAAAAAAAAAAACAATAAATACTAATAAAAGTAAAATAATTTGTATTTTTTTTTTGGAATTGTAATCCTATAATAAATCATAGTAGAAATATTAATAAAAAAAATCAAATGAAAAAGAAACTTACATTGTGAACCAATAGGTTAGCAATAGGTTAGCAATTTGATGTTTCACCTCATTTCTAAGATTTTGGCTTCATTTACTCTTGTTGAGTTTCAAAAGCCAATTAATCAATGTAAAAAGCCGATATCCTTCAACTACCTGCAAGCAAAAAAATGGAGGGAGAATTTATTTTAGAAAAATAGCAAAGGGTAGATGCATCAATTATGGCATTTAGCCATAGTTGTAAACAAGATAAAAAAATACATGCAGGCAAAATTTTATTAAAAATTTTCCCATCTATATTAAAAGGGAAAAAATGTGAAAATAATGGAAGAAAATATATTTAACCAATCTTGTAAAAGGATTTCTTTATTTCTTTTACCTTTTCCACATTCTTCTTGTACTTGTGATCAATTTCACTCATAGCATCAACTTATTTTATCTTCTGGAATTTAAACAAACATTTTCTAATGTAGACAACTTATGTTTTTCAGTCATGAATTGAATTTTAAAAGCTTTTTGGAAAGAAAATCCATGCATAAAATTAGTAGAATATATAGACAAATACCATTACCCCAGTTCACTATTTGGATAAATTTATTCAGAGGCATTTCTAGGAGAAAAAATAAAAACAAAAATTAAATAAACTTCTCTGTAATCTAAAATTAGCTTTATACATAAGTTAAAAGCTATATGAGAGCTTCTACAAATTATGTATAAACTAATTTTAACTGATCGAGAAGCTCATTTTATTTTCCTCTCTTAGAAATACTTCTAGAGAAGTTTATCCAAACCAACTCTTAAGTCTTAAAGAACCACTATACTTTATTGATAAAAGGAAAAAAGAAGAAAAGAAAAGAATCAGTGCATTGATTTAAAAGCTTCAAATTCATATACTGCCATGTTTAAAAAACTTTCTTTTCTCTATAAAAAAAAATTCTTTTCAGTATTTTTCTCCCCTCATTTCCGGGGCAATTTATCAATCTTGATTCCCCTCCCCCCTTCGGCCTTTCTTGTTCCCCTTCCAAACAATTTTTCTCTTTTTTTGACATGAAAAACCCTGGGGTAGGGATTTAGAATCACTAAATATAGTAATCTCAGAAAGATATACAAAGAATGAAAGTTAGAATAAATAAAGGCAACCAAGTGAAAATTAGAAATCTGTTGTCAACAGATCTGTATCATTTGTGAGTAGATCTGAAGTAGCTTTAAGACAAGTGTTTGGTGATTTGTCAAGAGACATATCATAACAACCAAGTACTTGTAAGGAAACATGATATACTTCTACTAGACTTCTGTTTCTTAAGAGCTGAGAAGCTTAATAAAAGAATCAGAAGCTAGTGTGCTAGTGCGAATAATCTTCAAATCAGTAAAGGGTCATTATTCAACCCCCTTCTAGTGACTGGCTGATTCACTTCAGGGATGAGGATGAGGGCTCGAACCATGTTAAACAAATTTGTGTTGTGGATGCAGGGATGAGGGTTTGAACCACATTAAACAAAATTGTCAGCATCGATGGAGTATGCCGAAACAAGGTTTCAATGAGATCCATCGCCCATGCCCGCCGCATCCTCGAGTAATCCAGCAACAAAAACTATGTCACCTTTGATTTCTCAATGATTGATGTCGACGAAGCCCCCAACACGACCAAAAGCACGATCCAAACGCATCCTACACCCTCATCCCCAAAATCTTTAACTAGAATCAACAGTGCCAGGAATGGCTTCAAAGAAACCCTAAGTCCTCCTTGTAACTAGTTTGTCTCCCAAACTGTTAGAAAACCCAATCGAGAGCCATTACCTTATGAAATCATTTAAAAACAAGATTCACTATTGCAAGGTTCACGAGATTGAGATTTTCTACAAACATGTCTCTTTTAAATGCTAAGATGGTAGGGTTCTAGGTGCACATGGAGAAATGTTGGGGTTATGATACAATTCGTAAATTTGCAGATAAGGGGAAAGTGTTTTTTCCTTAACAATGGAAATAGCAAAACAGCAAAGAGATTAGGAGGAGTGTGTGTTTACAAGGGTAATTTAGGGGAGAAAAAGAAAAAGGGGGTGTATAAGTTAAGAGGAGGAGTGTGAATAGCTACTACCCCTAGTTTAATAGAAATGTTGACCAGAACAAAATTTGCTTTAGTGCAGTCGCTAGCCCAAAGCAACTAAAATGGCTATTCCTTGACCCAATTTTATGCTTATTTCAGTCATATGTATGCTTATTAAGTTAAAACACATCCCCCCACCGTTATCAACCAATTTCAGCATCAAAGCAACCAAAATTTAAAGTGTTGAACAATAATTTCAACACAAAAAAAAAAAAAACCAAAAAACAAACTCAAAAAAACAATTTCAAAATGGAAACCAACTGCAACCGAACGGCAAACACCTAACAATGTTGCAGTCAGACGGCAGCCATAATAAAAAAAAAAAACAGTTACTATTAATTTATACTTTTCTTTTTACTTATATATTCTCCTTTCTTTTCTTTTCCTTTTTTATTTGAATTTTTTCTCACAAACTAACCCATCTCTCTCCTTCCCATATGTCACTCTACCTATCTTTGCTCAGGAAGAAACAACCTCCCTCTCTACCCATCCTTGGCACTACCTTTATTTGGATTATTTGGAAATTTCCTATAAGGGATCATATCATACACTGTTACAAATAAAGTTACACAAGAAGAAGCACAATTATGCAAATACAACAATTGAGGAGAAACACATCAAATCATATCATATACAGAGAAATAATAATGGAGATAGCAACATCATATCCCACAATCACTGAGATCGAGAAGAACATTATAATTTATTTCCAAAATGGTAAGTGTAGTTTTTTTTTTTTTTTTTTGGTACATGGGAAAGATACAAAGGAATGGTAATTGCAGTTTGGGAGGGAGCATAATTTCCGAATGCAGATAAAAAATGGAGAATTAATAAGCACTAGAAGCAGAAATAATTCTACATTTCAACGGAGTAGTTACATCACGTAATTGCCATTGCCAGGAACAAGTAAATCAACCACTTATTACACGATGACAAAACATATAATCCTTGGCATTTTCTCTTGACAGCAAGACTTTTCCTAGCGAGGAAAATCAATCAAGCATATGAAAAGGAAACCCTAACCCCTCTTGAGGACATAAACACAACATCCATGGTGAAGTCAGTCTTCCTCCTAGTGTGCTCATAGTAGGTAAGGCTTAGGCTAATTGGAAGACACATGACGGGTTCCAGCGTGCAAGACCTGGTGAAGTCTTGCACCGTGTAAGGCAACTGTAGACTGTCAGATTAAAGTCTTATAAAATCCAATAGATGAGATCATATGTAATTAACCTTTTAAGAAAGGAAAAAATACTAGAGGTTTTTTGCGGTGGATATTTGGCAAAAATGGTAATGGTTGTTTTCCCGGTGTTAAAACAGGTCTTAAAACCAGTGTGCTGGAAACAGTGTACTCTTGCTGAAAAGTGGGAAAAAATCAATCCACTTATGCCCCCTACACGAATCCACATGTCATTTTTTATTTGAAAAAATATCACCTACTATTCTACTAATAACTTTGGCAACGGGTTAATTACTTATAATATCGTCCATTGAATTTTATAATACTTAATCTGAGTAGTCTTGCACGGTGCAAGACTTTACCAAGTCTTGCATGCTAGACCCATCTATGTTGTAAAGCTTCAAGCAAACCTTATCACTCTCTCTGCATTTGCTAATCGTCAAAATATGAGAGGGAGAAACTAAAGAGGTGAGGATAGTTTGGAATAAAAAGTTTCTCTTGTTTTTTTCTTCTTTTTTTTAGAAGAAAGGGAAATACAATACAGTGGGGTGTTCATGACCCGGTCTAGCCCAAAGAGACTTTTGTCATGTTCATATTTAAGAAATTAGACTAGTGCATTAAGGATGGGTTCAAGTTATACTTTCATTGTCCCAATCTAGTCTAATGTCATGTATTCTTTTAAAACTATTTTTTTTAAACAATTATGTATTAATAATACATCATCTTTTTTTTTGAACAAATATAATAATACATCTTTTTGACTTAATGTATAATGTTTTGTGTAATATATTGATAGTATTATTTATCTTAAAATGTATACAATAAAATATACTTTAATTGTAGTTGTATACTTATTTAATTTTACGATTTAACTATATATAATGTTAAGATTAATATATAGTGCAACAATCTAGGTTGACCCGATCTTGTCTCAAATGTTGTTGAGTCTTAACCAGGTCAGGTCCGATTCATAAAATTGACTCTATCAAAAATATAATGTTATGACTAAGCTAAAAATAGACATCATTAGCCCACACCTATAACTAGCTTTTTTCTGGGCATAAGCAAACTTTAACCAAACTTACAAGCAATCACAAAACCTACAAAGACATTAAAATATTTTATTATAACAACTTGAAAAAATCTCAATGGCCAACACCTGTTGCTGCTGTTTCTCGAGTCCCGTGTGACTCTCTACAACCCGTGCTACTACATTTTTCTTGAGTAGTGCATGTAGCAGTTGCTAGCTTTCACTCTCTAACACACACTAGGTGGTCATTTAAAAAAAACACACACTTGGTGGTAACCCATGCCATGCACAGGAAGAAATTAATATTAATAATATATTAACATAGGTCTTAATAAATTCCTATATTATGAAAATTTTGTCTCTTTGTATTTTCTTTTTAGACTTTTCTTTTCTAAACATGATATTGAATGGAACAATACTATAATTTGAATCATAAACAGAGAAAATTATCCTCATGACCCATCTTTCGGCCAGCAGGATGGACATTGAATATATGACCATCCATCATCTGATTATGAAAGTCAGAACCATGTTGGTAAAATAGATCAGATCCACCCTATTGCAGAGGGTGACTGTTGCATACTGCCTAATAAGGCCCTGAATTGCTGTGATTGGCTAGCATTGACACCTACATTAGGCACTTGACCAGAACCAACTTCAGCAGGAATGTTCTAGATCTGTTTGTTTTGAACAAACAAGGCACTCCTTTGTGAATCCTGGGATGGCCAAAGTCCAACCTGGCCTCCATTTTTAAACTCCACTTCCTCTAACTATGGAAATGTGTGTTGATTTTCAAAGGGAGTTAGGAAGCCTATGTATGTTATGCTTAATTTGTTGGGAGTTAGGTTGCCCAGGTGAGACCACGTTTGGTTGAACGTGTTGGGAGTTTGGTTGGCTGGAGGTAATCACGTTTTGCTTATTTGACATGTAATGCATGTTTTGGGTGGTGAATTGATGTGCTTGCAGTTGTACAATATGCAAGTCATGATCCTGAGCCATTCCTCACCCAAAATGTTGGGAATGGATAGCCTGTGGCGCTGGAATCTGATGATTCAGTTTCTGTCCTTGAGGCTGCATCATTTGTTGCATGGCTTGTGCCATTTATGAGTTCTGCTGCTGTGCAGACTGATTTATAAGGTATAATGGCAATAATGCACTGATCGCAGAGATTGGAGTTAGAAAAAAATTTAATGTCATTGTAATGACAATAACACACATTGTGAAAATGAGAGTTAATACATTTAATAATAACACACTAATTGTAGAGATGTGAGTTACAAAACTTTTAATATCAAACGAGAGTAAGAGTGGGTGAGAGTTTAGAATTGAAGGAGTCATGGTAAAGGCCATTGGTGAGAAGAGAGGTGAGAAATTGGAGGAGACAGAGGATGACACATCAGCAGAACATGTGGTGTGGCGATATTGATGTGTAAGGGTATTGTTTCACAGTTCAGGATTCAGGATTTATATATTATAAATAAATATGCTGTCTCACGCGCCTGTTCACTTCTACTTTTTTTTTTTACAAAACTTCTACTTCTTTTATGCGATTGCTAGCTTTCTTGTTTCACGGTCTCACACGCCTGTTCACTTATACTTCTTTATTTTTACAAAACTTTTACTTCCTTTGTGCTGCTGCTGCATGTTCACTTCTACTTTATATGAGTGTGTGCGTGCGTGTGCGTATGATCGGACATAGGAGCTAATATTTTACAAAATTTTACTAAACTACTATACCATTTAAATTTATTCATATCTACTAACATTACAAAGTGAAATTTCCAAAAGTACTGTACAGGTTACTTTACACTTTAGTGGGCCAGTCCATTTTCTCCCTTTATTGATGGAGCCTGTAGAGGACTTAAAGGCCTCCCTTTATATTTTCACTGTTATATACCATTTGTCTGAATTCCTGCAATAGTACAGTGGCTACAGATGCAGTGGTTGCTGCCCGTGTCCTTTCCCTTTGTGTGTTTGAGAATTCTTTCCTCGACACGTTATCATTTTCAATTTTACATTCTCTTCAATTTTCAAGCCTCCTGACCGAACGAAAATCCTATCCCATCCTCATCTCTCTTAAGTTTTGCCCCCCATTTCTCTTCCTCCCCTGGACACTCCAATTCATCATATTCAAATTCCATTTTCTCCTCTCATTTCTTTCTTTGATTGATCGTTTTCTACTTTTTTGGGCATTCAACTAACGGGTGCAGAGTGCGGGATCTAACTCTACTTTTTTGGGATGAATTGATATTATAGGTCAATGGAGCATTGCTTTTCTTTCACTAAAGAAAATAGTCACCACGTTTTCTTTGCATTTTCTTTAACGAAATATAAATAGGTGTTGGGATGATTTGATTTCAATCATTGTTTTCAAACTCACAGTATTGCAAAGTTGGATTTTGTACAAATAAAAAAGATATAATGTTAATTTAATCTGATATGTGTTTTAATATCTTTTTGTTTCTTACTGTACTGTTTGTTTGTTATGGAAGCTTAATTGTAGGAAGCATGTTAGCATTTTAAAAAAATCTGGTGGAAACTAATCATGGCTTCCAGCTCAACGGTTTTGAGTTTTAGTTCATTAAATTGTTGTGGAAAGTATTGATAATGGATTTTGATATAGCAATTTTGGCATTTTAAATTTTATTTTACTTCCTCTCAACACTAAAGTTAAAGGCAACATAGTTTTCATATGCAGTTTTTTATTACTTCATATTTTTCTATTTTGAATGATGCAGGGTTGATATGGTCATAATGATTTGACTTGCAAATATAAATAACATTAACAAGGCAAACATTAAAGTTCAGATTTTCTCCCATTCCTTATTTGTCTATTTATGATCCCTTGCCTAAGAAAAAATAAATATATTATTTTTTGTATATTAATCTTAATTTTATATTGTATTAGTAGTCATTAATAGACAATCAGAAATTTTTTAAATAAGCTTTTAGGAACATTTTTTGTCACGATAATTATTGATAGTTAATTTTGAAGAGTTTAATTTATAAACGTTATTATGTAAACCATTTTTACACAAATATTAAATAGAATTTATTTTATCTGTCGCATCATTTTAGTAAATAAGATGATGTGGTATAAAATGCTCAAATATTATTAAATGACTACATAAATGTTATATAATGATAATGTATTTAAATAAAACTCACTTTTAAATTATTATTATCAATTTTTATACAAAAAATACTAACTCTTTTGTGCAACAAAAAAAAAAAAATAGTATGTCATACAAAATGTTTAACTTTATATAACAAAGTAATTTGACAACTCATGTTAATTAGATGTACCAATAGGAATGGCAAAAGGAATATGAAGTTTATGAAAAAGAATAACAAAAGAGATTAATTTAGTAACTTATTGAAATTAAAATAAATATATAATTCATAATTATTACAAGGTTTTGTGCTCATTTTTCTGTTTCGCTATGTAGTCCTATGACTAAATTTGTACAATATGAATCTTTGGAAGAGAGTAAAATTTTGAATACAAAATTTCATTTGATTGTAAGTTAGCTTGAATGTAAATCAAATTACATGAAAGATATTTAAACATAGAAATAATATTAATCAAATAAAAATATCATATCATTTTCTAAGAAATTAATATGAATAAAATATGTACAAGTAAAAGAGGCTATTGCACGAGAAAAAATATGTGAAATCGAATAAGATAATTTATTTAATTGTAGAAAAATACCAAGCATATATATTTGTGTATAGATGGGCAATTTCTTAAAGAATAACCACATATTTTAGACATTGATCATTAATATTTTTACTTGATTTTTTTAACTTTGGTTGACTTTTTAAGTTTTCAATATATTACCTTTATTTTTATAGATTTTATTGTTTTTAAATTGAAAATGCTATTTTTAATATTTTGAATTAAATTGGAAAATTTTTAAATACTCATAAACAAAATATTTACTCATTAAAACCTGATTGACTAAAATTTAAAATTTTATTATCTAAATTTTAAATTAAAAAATTTTATATTATATCATAATTTCTTTAACATATATAATTTTACTATAATTTTATATAATTTACTCTAAAATTTATTTTAATTTGCATTATGTCTAACATTGTTGCATGTTGATGTATACTTGCCAAAATCAATTTTTATGCATGGATAATTCTATATTGCAGTTTCAAAAATTAAATCTAGAAAAAGGTTGGAGATTTTGATATTTGACAATGAAAATACTTATTGTACATTAACTAAAACATAGTATATAAGGAAATATTTATAAGTTATACAATGTTAGTAAATTCAACTATATATTTTTTTTATCAACAAATGTTAGTTTGTTAGTTTTGTTAGAAATGTGAGGGATTCGAATCCGCGACTTCTCCCTCCCCCTTCTCCATTCACCTTTAAGCTTCCCTTCCCAACCACGAAGTCAACCTTATATCTCCTAATTTAAATGTATATTATCACTTTTAAAATTATAATTTCTATATTTAAAAGTACCATGCATCGCACGGGTGTCTAAACTAGTATATGTAACAAACATAATATACAATTATAAATGTTTTTATTATAATTTGTGTCGGTTCATGTAGTTCGACTAATGAGTCACCGATTCATTATAAACCCTAAACCCTAAACCAATCATAAATTATTTACATCATATTAATCAATATCCGTCAATCTTTTTAACAATGACATATTACATCTTTGTGAAAGTCCTAGACACTCCCTACATCGTTTGGACTAAATCAAACGATGCTCTCGGACTTTGTTTGAGGCCATATAGGACTTTTTGTAACTTGCAAACAAATCCATTAGACTCCCCCAGACCAACAAACCCGGAAGGTTGACTCATTAACCCAATACCACTATCGAGTCAATCATCGGTCTTAGTTTCAAAACGTTGTACATACCAAACTATGTTGAAAAAGAAGTCACTTACCCCATACATACGTTGCTCATTTTCCCTCATGAAAACATTAAATTTATCATTATTAACAGGAAGTAATATCTGTCAGTAATGGGTTTCACCAAGTGCACAATTATGTTCTTCGTTGGGATCACACTATGTTTTCTTCTTTTCTATGTTGGTAGTGCCACAGACACAATCACCTCATCTCAGTTCATCAAGGACCCTGAAACTATAACCTCCATAGGTGGTAACTTCACTTTGGGGTTCTTCACCCCTCAAAACTCTACGAAGCGTTATGTTGGAATTTGGTTCAAGTCTCAGACCACAGTCGTATGGGTAGCTAACAGAGACCAACCACTGAATGATTCTTCTGGAGTTGTTACCATATCTGAAGATGGCAATCTTGTGGTTCTGAATGGTCTGAAACAAGTCATTTGGTCATCAAATGTGTCCAGTGTTGGATCCAAATCTACTTCCAAACTTTTTGATGATGGAAACCTTGTACTACAGGAAAGAACAACAGGAACCCACAGATGGGAGAGTTTCCAGCATCCTACAAATGCATTGTTACCCAATATGAAGCTTAGAACTAACAAAGTAACAGGTGAGAAAGTAAAACTAACTTCATGGAAAAGCCCTTCTGATCCATCCACTGGGAGCTTCTCTGCAAGTATTGAACGCCTAGGTATACCTGAAGTGTTCATTTGGAATGAAACTCGCCCATTCTGGCGCACTGGTCCATGGAATGGTCGGGCCTTTATAGGGCTACCGAATTTGCAAAAATATTATCTAACTGGACTACATCTTGGAGATGATGGAGAAGGAAATGTTGAATTCTATATAACTACAAAAGTAGAAGAGGCTGGCTTGATAGTTGATATTCTTAATTCACAAGGCAATTGTGAAGAGAGATGGTGGAATGAATCGAAGAAAGAATGGGTTGTCATATGGAATAGTTATCAATCTGAATGTGATGTTTATGGTGTATGTGGGCCTTCTGCAATCTGTAATTCACAAAGCTCACCAACATGCAGCTGTTTGAAAGGGTTTGAGCCAAGGAACAAAGAGGAGTGGAATATTCAAAACTGGACTAGTGGATGTGTTAGGAGAACACCTCTGCAGTGTGAAAGAGCCAACAACCAAAACTCAAGTGCGGATAATAAAGCAGATGGATTTTTGAAACTGAAGATGATCAAAGTTCCAGATTTTGCAGATGGGTCATCTCTCGGTCTTCAACCAGACACATGCAGAAGCCGATGTTTGGAGAATTGCTCTTGCGTTGCATATTCATATGATGCTGAGATTGGTTGTATCTCTTGGACTGGGAGTCTAATTGATATACAACAATTCTCAAATGGAGGACTTGATCTATATGTCCGTGTAGCCTACACAGAACTTGGTATACATTGTATTATGATAGTTGTAATTATGTGCCAAACAATTTGTATTAACTTCCTTGATTTGACCCTTTCTCCTGGATTAGGACTCAATTTTTTTAATTTTCATTTTTCTAACTATAGATAAAGAGAGAAACATGACAGCCATCATTACTATTATAGTGACAATAGGAGCTACCTTCATTCTCACTTGTGCATATATCATGTGGAGAAGGATTTCTAGCCACCAAGGTAATATATAATCATTGCTGGTTCAATTTACTCAAGCGAGTTTTGTATATGTTGGGGCAGTCTTTGCAAACCATACACAAAGACATGCTCAAAATTTACTTAAAATTAAATTCTTTATGTTTAGTAGTTAGTGTTCTTTTTTCTTTCATTGATTAACAGTTTTAGTTACAGCCCCCAAGTATTTTTGTATGTTGTTTCTCACTCTTGCTAATTTGTGGAATTGTAATAAATCAGGAAGAGCAAACATCAAAGGATTCCTCCAATATAATGGAGGTGCAGCACCTGTAGAATGTACAAGTGACAATGTATTTGAAGATCTGTCACAAGTTAAACTCCAGGAGCTATTAATATTTAATTTTGAAAAGCTTGTAACTGCCACAAACAACTTTCACCCATCTAACAAACTTGGGCAGGGTGGTTTTGGTCCAGTATACAAGGTACTTTAAATTTAGCTAAGTTATTCATATCTGCAATCATTGTCAATAGATTCAGTTTCTGCATATTATATTACAGGGGCAATTGCAAGATGGCCAAGAAATTGCAGTAAAAAGACTTTCTCGGGCATCTGGACAAGGTCTAGAAGAATTCATGAATGAAGTAGTGGTTATTTCCAAGCTTCAACACCGCAATCTTGTAAGACTTCTTGGCTGCTGTATTGAAGGAGAGGAAAGGATGTTGATTTATGAATACATGCCAAATAAAAGTTTGGACACATATGTCTTCGGTTAGTTCTTTGATGTCCCTGACATCCATCTATATCAAATTTTCCTTGTATCTGATATATGAAAAGTTTTATAAAAATGATTAATTTTGTTACAGCTAGTGAGTTTACTTGAAAGCATACTAATCTCAGTTTTGTTTAAATTATGCTAAAATGTGAAATTTAGATGGCATTGGTTCGTCTCGAAATGTTAGAATTCTTATATATAACTATACCATTTGATTCTTTAGATCCATCAAAAAGTAAAGTCCTTGAGTGGAGAAAACGCTTTAGCATCATTGAAGGAGTGGCTCGAGGAATGCTTTATCTTCATAGAGATTCCAGGCTAAAAATTATCCACAGGGATTTAAAGGCAAGTAATATCTTGCTAGATGAAGAGCTAAATCCGAAAATATCTGACTTTGGTATGGCCAGAATCTTTGGCAGGAATGAGGATGAGGCTAATACTAGAAGAGTTGTTGGAACATAGTAAGTACAACTTCTTTGTCCCGGATTATAGTAGCACACTCAGGTTAATAAATTGTGCTACATCTCAATGCAGTGGCTATATGTCTCCTGAATATGCAATGCAAGGACTGTTTTCCGAGAAATCGGATGTCTTTAGCTTTGGAGTTTTGCTACTTGAGATTGTTAGTGGAAGACGAAATTCAAGCTTTTATGACAGCGAGAATTTTCTGACCCTTTTAGGTTTTGTAAGTGTCTAAAATTCTTTCCTAGCTCATTATAAGGCTTCTGTAGGAGCCTACAACTGATACTGATAAAGCTTCAAACTGTTTAATATTTCCTTTTTTCATTGTAGGCCTGGATTCGGTGGACAGAAAAGAATCTTCCATCTCTAATAGATCCAGGAATATATGATCCTAGCCTTCATAAATATATTTTTAGGTACATACACATAGGACTTCTATGTGTACAAGAATTTGCTGCAGATAGGCCCACTATGGCTGCTGTAATTTCTATGCTTAACAGTGAGATTGTGGATCTTCCTCCTCCAAGGAAGCCTGCATTCATCCTGAGGGAAAACATGTTAAATTCAATGTCCTCTGTAAACAGCAAGGACTTGAACTCTCTCAACTCGGTCACTATTTCGGACATCCAAGGCAGATAGAAAACTAAGGACTCCGAGAAAGGTATATGGAGGCAATGGGGATTATGTTAATACTACAAAAGATTGTTGGAAATTGGAACATTGTAGGTATACATATTGAACGGGTTATTTAGACAGAAGTTTGAACTCTTCAAAGTTTCGCTGATTGATATAGTAGTTGGATGACAAATATTCAGTATTATCATGAATGAATATAAATGTGTGGTGTCTTAGTAATTTTCATTAACTTATAAGTACAAACCTTTGTTATCAGTATTCATCGGTTCTCCACCATAAGTAATTAGATTCTCTGTATCATGCCTTCTACAAGTTATTGTATAGTATCCTCAAACCCTTGATGTTGAATTTTCTAAATGCCTTTCATCTTTGAATGAAAATGAAATATCTTTTGTCATTTTCAAAGTAGAGGAAGACTCTTCCTTATTAGTATTTTATTTAAAGGGTTTCATTTTCATTATTACTAGACAAATATTTTCGAAACTTTTCATCATTTAAAGGGTTTCATTTTCATCATTATTAAGATATTTTTACAATTCAAAATAAATACAATTTTTTTGTCTTAAGGAAGATTCAAATTAACCATCTACCTTTTCTATGGGCATTCATTTAAAAAGTTAGGCTTACTTCTTGGATTAAAATTTAATATATTAAATTTAAATTACAAACTAGATAATTAAAGATTTTGAGAAGCAATGGATGATAATGTAAAATATATTACATGTTGTAGGAGCACTTACCTTAAGAGAACACTCAAATGAGATAGAGTCAGCATAAAGTATGGAAAACAACCTTGAAATTAATTCTGTTTGCATATGTTCCAAGCCTGTCATCAAGATACACCTTCAACATTGTCTTCATACTCAACTCTTCCCTTTTTTCCATGCACCATCTCACAACAGAACTAGTTTTCCACAAATGAAGAAAGAAGACCTTCAAAACTAAATAATTAACTAAAAAAGGCTGTTTGCCGAACGCCTCAAATCCCTCTTATAAACATTTTTTAGTTGAAACAATAACAACCAACAATGAATTTAATTTACATGATTTAGGTTGTATGAAAGTAAAATCATATTATTTTCTTGCCTCTAATAGAACAGTTTATTATATTTGTCTCATTCCATTTAGAAAGCTGAAAATCTTGTACTTCTATTTCAATTTTGAACTCCTTTTTATTGTTAGGAACCAAGAATAGGAAAGGGAAAGAAAACATCAATTTTATTGAATAGGATGAACAGACAAGGAATAGGAGAGAAATCTCTCTTCCAAGGGTTTCCTCTTGAGAGCTAATACTCAATTTACAGTGACAATACATCTCCTCAGTTCCTTCCCCTTCAGTCCTATTTATTTATGTCACTAACTCAATCTAAGTAACTAATATGCCAACTATCCTAACTCCCAACCTCTTCCCCATAGTCCTACCAATACCACCCCTCCTAAAAATCAATCTTGTCATCAAGGTTGAAATTGTGGAAGCTGGATCCACCCAAATAGTTTCTCTTTTTTTCTTCTTCTTAAATGTCTTCATCAACCTGATGTCATGATAACACGGCAAATGCAGGTTGAAACTGAAATCAAATGCACCAATAAGCTTGTGCATCAAGCTGGCCTGTTTTGCTTTGTAGCATTGTGGTGCTTTTCCGGTTTTCCCCCATAGGTTGGGGCCATGAAAATGAACTTGTTTATTTGCGGCCATAATTCCTCTTTCCTTAACTTACATACAGTGCCAGATATCTTGTCAACTACTTAGAAAGAAATTTTGATTTTTGTAGCTAATATCCCAATGAAAGTTTCAACAAAATCAACTTTGTGAGCATCAGTGTAACATCCTAAATCTGGGTTTACATATATTTGCATTTTAAACTCATTTTAATTTCATAGGCGTGTTACTTTATTTAATTCTCGTAAAAAAAAGAAGAGGTTATTTATTTATTCATTTTACAAAGCGCCAAGTTTGTTTAATTTCACAAATCAAATGTAATTGTAAAAAGGTAATTGGAATTTTACCAAATTGTTAAAATAAAGTTTTATGTAAATTTTAAGTTCGAAAGTTGTATTCCACTTAGTAATTAAAACAGGGTTATTTACGTTCACAAGAAACTAAATGCAACGTCATTCAAACATAAATGGGCACTTAATTTCGAATTAATAAAATAAAGAACACGAGATAATTTAGTTGGTTATCAAGTATACACATATGCATAAAATAGAGAATTTCATACATCAAAATATTTTCCGAAGCAATAGTAACATATATACATATACACATTGCTCAAGGTATATACCAAATACATAGGGTAATAGAGTATGAAAACTGAATATACATAGTAAAATCTGAAACCTAGGTCTACCTGTATTCAAATATATAAAAGGGAAAAACCTAGTCTCAGAGCAGTTATCTCTAAATCCAACCCTGCATGTTAGACTAATCCAAAGAAATAGGATGGTGGAGAGCCTCTAACAAGATCCCTTCGGAGAGAATCTAGTGGTCATTGTCCACAGGATCCTTCACGGAATCTTTCTCAAGGTTATCCAATCCTCCTCAAAATCCTAGGACTCACTGTTCCCTTAGTTCATGACTATCGGTGGATCCCCCTGATTGACTCTTACCCGATTACATCTCCAATTCTTTGACGTAAGAGGGGTTCGGCAAAAGGCGAGAAGCGTCAAACCAACGTGAACTCCTCGGATGGTGTGGCATCGAGAACAGTAGCGGGTATCGATGAACTCTTCAAGGACACTCCGAAGAGACGGATGATAACGAGAGCGACGAAACTGATGAGGATGGCCCCCTTATGATCTCCGCAGGTACTGCCATCAGCTCCTAAAACAAGAACGTAAGGGTGAATCTCTCCACATCATCAAGAAAAACACACAGAAATGACTTTAAAAGTCACACACAATCCTACTAACCACTATGGGGTGGTTCTCTAACATTCACACTCAAAACCTACTCGTTTCCATGACTTTTATCTGTAAACTGTAACACACTGGCCAACTGCCACTGGAACTCCCAAAACTCAGTGGTCTTACATATATTGAGAAGAATGACTGCTGGGAGTACACCATCACCCTGGTATAAGGTGGGCTCTCACCAGCTGAGAATTTCTCTTGGTTATTGTCAGGGTCGCCAAGTCGGTTTGTGTGAACAAAGTTACAACTTAACGCCTACCCTCCAAGGTCATAATGTCTCACGATCATCTCTCAGGTACCAATCATTGGTCATTCATACTCCGAGAACTTACTCCTCGCACACTCTCTCATGGAGATTACCTTTGCTCGTTACCGTGGGTTTCCGCTGCCGGTGGTACACGACGGATCGAATTGACGCCAAGTTCAAGACCTTGTCTTGGCTCCAACAAAAATTATACCATACAAGAATATGCTCTCCATCACCTATTGGTGACCACATCGTTCGATCTCCGCCAACATCTTTGCTTCTTTCTCTCAACCGGAATTGCCCCACGCGACTTCCTTCACAAGTCTGTCGTTCACGCGTATTCCTTGTTGCAATACTCTCAAGGCATATATCGCCATCGCGTATCAAGATTCTTTATTACATTTTATTTGTGCCTTATCCTCTCAATTTCTAAAGTTTTTAATAATTAATACTTACCGACAATTCCTCCACGCAAGGGTCCTAGAATGTTTATCTAAGTCCAAAGCACAAATTAAAGAGTTCATCTATTAAGCTTATAAAATAAATAAATTCTTAAGTCTAAATTAATTGTTCTCACTGTGGGAATTTATATTATTATTATTATCGGTAAAATTGCCCGGATTACTAGGACAGAGTCCTAGTCCACATAAACACTCGCATTCGAGTCTGATGTTCACATAACACAGACATCATAGAGAAATACAATTCATACTACAGTCCACATGACTGTACCATAGAGCGTTTCAAAACGCACAAATCACACGCACAGAGATGCCCTAGGTTCACATCCCAAGGGTCTTACAATCATTTAAGGCAAGGGTAAAATTTACCTACTGCCTTACATGCACACAATTATACTTAATTTAAACATTCATATATATCACAATCCAAATGTCATATTTCAAAGGCAATTTAAGACAGAATCCCTTTTTGGAAGCACCTAATCTATGTTCAAAATTAATTTAGAAAACAATTTTTGTTCGGTGAAATTCTTATATCAAATTAAAGCCCTTAAAACCTATCTTTTAAAAAGGTATCCCACACTCTCAGATTAAATCTACAAAAATTATTAAAATTCCTAGAAGTTTGCAGGTCAGTATGTCCTTCACAGTGAGCATACCTCAAAGATAGGTAATTTTCTCAAACTTCCCAAATGATATTTTAACTCAACTTTTTATGGTAAAAAGCTAACATTCATATCTTTCATAAAAGGTAAAACTTGAATCCTAATTTCTCCTACATTTTTCCCAACAATTTCTTTTCTAAGACCTATGTCTCAAGTTCGAAATCTGGAATCCATGCATGTGTTCTGTTCAAACCAAATTTGTTAAATTAGTAATTATGGATGAAAATTTTCGAAACTTATATCATTTTAAATTTCTGATTGTCTAGTTTCATGAAAAAAAATTAGATTTCAAAAAAGTCATTACTTTGGTGTAAAAAGCTCAAAAACCAAATGTTGCCCGAACCAGTTTCCACAAGCAGAACAGCCCCATTGCATGTCACGGATGAACCTTCATTTGAGGTTATCTCACAATAGTCTCAAAAGAAAAGTTGGTGAATTTTTAGTCTAATTTAACTGAGGATAAGTTTCATCAAAATCTAACGGCTAGATCAAAAGTTATGCACAAAAATGTAAGTACTGTCCAGGGCTTCTGCGCGAGACAGCCACTGCTAACACAAATTTTTGAGTTTTGAAAATGTATGAGGGTTTAGAAATGGGGTTCTAACAAAAATTGGGCATGGTCTCAATTGT
Organism: Pueraria montana var. lobata; assembly: GCA_026413185.1. NCBI lineage: Eukaryota > Viridiplantae > Streptophyta > Magnoliopsida > Fabales > Fabaceae > Pueraria > Pueraria montana. Next base: position 63,020,793 of record CM048650.1, on the reverse strand, counting down.
ATTGGAGCCATCCCATGAATTTCTGAAAAGGAAAAAGATGAAAAGATTTGAACACAGCCACAAGCTACTGCCAAGGACGATTTTCAGATATATTTTTATTATTTATTACTAACAATTAATCACAAACAAAGGAATTATTTCCAGATATCTTTATTATTTATTTTTAACAGTTACCACAGACAGGTAAATTTCATTTTCAGATACCTCAAACATTCAATCCACAGATAAATTTAAGTATTTAAATCTTAAATACTTATCACACTCTTAACTCAAATAACATAACATAGGAAAGTAACTACAGAGAATTAATTGCAGAGAATTAATTCTAGTGAGTTAGTCACAGAGGACTTTTTATTACAAGCAATTATTTTAATTAGATTACTCACTTAAATTTTATTTACAGAGGATATTATATCTTTTGATTTTATAAATCTTCTCCTATTTGACCATTATAACAAATTACTCGTATTATTTATTTTCCTTCATTTTTCTTATCTACACAATTAATTACTAACTATATTTTAATTTCTCAGAACATATATTTTTTTCTTATTTAAAACAAACAATTAAATTCTCATTAATTCCAATTAAACCTCTTATGTTCCTATTTACTGGGTTGAAATTTTCGGGATGTTACAATCAACACTCTTTTCATTCGTCTGTCTCAACTACTTGCACTTCTTCTCGTGAAGTATGCACTCAATTTAGGCCTAGCCCCTTTGGTATAAAAATGAGATCCAACTGGAAGAATGTCCATTCTACCCTTCTATCTTTCAACTCCTTCAGAATTGGATTGTGTGAGAGGAGCATTGTTGTTGTTGGTAACACCCAAGATTGCTCTGCTGGTAACAACCCACTAACCACCACCTAGTCCTAACAATTTTTTTCTCTTTGATTATGATAAAAGAAGAAGGATTACAGGCAGTAGTTGGAGAAACAATTTTTCATATACCTGTCAGGATGAAACAATAAGCATACAAAGAAAAAAAGATATAAAAATTCGAAGAAGTACTTGTGGAATTGTACATAAGTCTGTCTGTCTTGTTAGAATAATTCTGGTTTCAATCATTTTAATGTGCGAGTTTGGTACTTTGAAAGAGGAGACACAAATGGCAATGAGAGGATGAGGTTTATTTTTAATTCTTCCCTTATTTTTTCCTTGTGTTATGGGTAACTATAATTTTAAGGGGATATATATGCAGGTGTATTCCTTTTAAATTTGAATAACATTCGAACGTGCATCCAATCTTTTGTCCTAAAACTATTTATATAATATTAGAATGGGAATCAGAGGTTATGGCATTTCTACTTCATCAAAATTATTGTTACATGTTTCTGTTTTTGTCATGTAAAACTTCTAGAGAGGAACTATTGATAAACCTTATACGGACAAAAGCACCTATGGAATTGCATCTGAGTTTTATCCGCCTTATACTTGCCTTGTTAGGTTAGTACCTAACTTCTTATTGTTGTAGCTTGTCCACTTTTGATGGCCGAATTTTAATATGCTTTGCAGTTTTGGAGTCATTGATCATATCTTCAGATTAAAAATGGAAAACATGATTGATTACAATAAATAGTATAGTAAAAGATGAGAATATATAAGTAGAGAGATCGTTGAGCAAAACTTATAATTGCACAGAAACAGCCCCAATGGACTAACATGTTATGAAAATAGTAAAAGTAAACTCACAAAAGAAGACTGACATTGACAACATCCAAAAATTAGTAAGAAAATAAAGAAAGAAAGAATAAAGACAGAATACAATGACTAAGAATATTACTGTGTGCTTATTTTTCTGACCAAACGTGAGAGAAGTTGTGATTGCACAAACTCAGTTAAATGTTAACATTAAAACCACAGATGAAACTTTGTTGTCATTGTTGAACTTCTCACCATTATAACTATTGATCCACATCACACGCATATAACATGGTACGTTTATCAAACCCATGATGTCTTTTCTTAAATTTATATGCATTCGTGATACTACTGAAATTTTCTTCTCCCACCAACAATTTTCAATCAGCGGAACTTTTAAGACTTCAAACTTCTCTCTAAATAGCCCTTTCAATGTATACCTTTGTACAAAAAACACGTATATCTATAATTTTCCAATTTCCAACAATATTTCGTAGTACTAACAAAATCTCCATTGCCTCCAAATACCTTTCTCGGAGCCCTTAGTTTTCTATCTGCCTTGGATGTCCGAAATAGTGACTGGGTTGAGGGAGTTCATGTCCTTGCTGTTTACAGAGGACATTGAATTTACCATGTTTTCCCTCAGGATGAATGCGGGTTTCCTTGGAGGAGGAAGATCCACAATCTCACTGTTAAGCATAGAAATTACAGCAGCCATAGTGGGCCTATCTGCAGCAAATTCTTGTACACATAGAAGTCCTATGTGTATGCACCTAAAAATATATTTATGAAGGCTAGGATCATATATTCCCGGATCTATTAGAGATGAGATATTTCCCTCTGTCCAAAGTATCCAGGCCTAGAATGAAAAAAAAAATTAAACATTTGGATGTTTTATCAGCAGAAACAGAACCCCTATAATGAACTAGGAAAGAATTTTAGAGACTTACAAATCCTAAAAGGGTCAGAGAACTTTCGTGGTCAGAAAAGCTTGAACTCCGTCTTCCACTAACAATCTCCAATAGCAAAACTCCAAAGCAAGACATCTGATTTTTCAGAGAACAGTCCTTGCATTGCATATTCAGGGGACATATAGCCGCTGCATTTAGATGTACCACAATTTATTATCCAGTTTTCTAATATAATCCTGAACAAATAAGGTGTACTTACTATGTTCCAACAACTCTTCTAGTATTAGCTTGATCCTCATTCCCATCAAAGATTCTAGCCATACCAAAGTCAGATATTTTTGGATTTAGCTCCACATCTAGCAAGATATTACTTTGCCTTCAAGTCCCTGTGGATGATTTTTAGCCTGGAATCTCTATGAAGATAAAGCCTTCCTCGAGCCACTCCTTCTATTATGCTAAGGCATTTTCTCCAGTCAAGGATTTTATTTTTTGATGGATCTAATTAATCAAATGGTAGAAATATATGAATTCTAACACTTCGAGATGAAGCAATGCCATCTAAATTTCACAATTTAGAATAATTTCAAGAAAACAGAGATTATTATTCTTTCAAGAAAACTTGCTAGCTGAAATAAAATTATTCATTTTTATAAGACATTTCATATATCAGACTTGAGGAAAATTCGATATAGATGGATGCTAGGAGCAACAAAGAACTAACCAAAGACATATGCGTCCAAACTTTTATTTGGCATGTATTCATAAACCAGCATCTTTTCCTCCCCATCAATACAGCAGCCAAGAAGTCTTACAAGATTGCGGTGTTGAAGCTTGGAAATCACCACTACTTCATTCATGAATTCTTCTAAACCTTGTCCAGATGCCCTAGAAAGTCTTTTAACTGCAATTTCCTGACCGTCTTGCAATTGCCCCTATAATATAACATGCAGAAAATGAAACTATTGACAATGATTTCAGATATGAATAACTTACCAAAATTTAATGTACCTTGTATACTGGACCAAAACCACCCTGCCCAAGTTTGTTAGATGGGTGAAAGTTGTTTGTGGCTGTTACAAGCTTTTCAAAATTAAATATTAATAGCTCCTGAAGTTTGACCAGATCTCCAAATACATTGTCACTTGTATATTCTACAGGTGCTCCACCTCCATTAAATTGAAGGAATCCATTGATGACTTATTACAGTGCCATAAATTAACAAAAGGGAGAAACAACATACAGAAATATACTATAAGTCAGCAGTGATCTAAAATTGTTAATCAATTAAATGAAAAAGAAGAACACAAACTTGTAAACAGAAAGAATTTATTGTTATGTAAATTTTGAGCATGACTTTGTATAGTTTGCATATACTGTACCATTAAATAGAGAACTCGTTTGAGTAAATTTGAACCCATAATGGTGATATATTACCGTGGTGGCTAGAAATCCTTCTCCACATGATATATGCACAGATGACAATTAAGGTAGTTCCTATTGTCACTGTAATAGCAATGATGACAGTCCTGTTTCTCTCTTCATCTGCAATTTAGGTAAAATGAAAGAATTGAAAATCTTGAGTCGTAACCCGGAGAAAGGGTCAAATAAAAAATGCTAATTCAAAACCGCTAACCCTGGATAACAACTAGCAATTTATAATGTATACCAAGTTCTGTGTAGGATACACGAACATATGGATCAAGTCCTCCATTTGATAATTGTTGTATGTCAATTAGATTCCCACCCCAAGACATGCAATTAATATCAGCATCATATGAATATGCAATGCAAGAAAAATTCGCCAAACATGGACTTCTGCATGTGTCTAGTTGAAGTGTGTGAGATGACCCATCTGCAAAATCTGGAACTTTGACCATTGACAGTTTCAAAAAGCCATCTGCTTTATTATCTGCACTTGTGTTTTGATCTTTGAGCCTTTCACACTGCAGAGGTTTGCTCCTTACACATCCACTAGTCCAGTTTTGACTATTCCATTCCACTTTGATCCTTGGCTCAAACCCTTTCAAACAGCTGCATGTTGGTGAGCTTTGCGAATTACAGATAGCAAAAGGTCCACATACACCATAAACATCACACTCAAATTGATGACTATTCCATGTGACTACCCATTCTTTCTTCTCTCCATTCCACCATCTCTCCTCACAATTGCCTGTTGAATTCAGAATATAGATTATCAAGCCAAGCTCTTCTACTTCTGTAAAAAAGAATTCAACATTTCCTTGCCCATCATCTCCCACATGCATCCCTCTAAGATAAAATGTTTTCATGTAGGGAAGCCCTGTAAAGGCCTTACCATTCCACAGACCAGTGCGCTAGAATGGGCGAGTTTCATTCCAAATGAACACCTCAGGTATCCTAAGCCGTTCAAGATACTTCTGCTGCCATGCATGTGGAAAGGACAATTAGGCAGAGTAGTATCTTGTAATTATTTGACCAATGATATTTCAACACTCCAATTTTTCAAACACCTAATCAATACTCTTCATTTTTCTCCATTTTTCTTTTTCTATTACATTATATCATACTTATACTTTTCTCTCTTTCATTAGATATCAAATAGCATAGCACATTGGGTGTACAAAAATAACTTTTGTAATTATTTTTGTAAGTTGTGACACTTGCGCGTTGCAGTCTTCTACTTTATCCATGGACAATTTATCCTATATCAATTTCATTGATTGGATTGCAGTCAATGAGAGAAAGAAAAAAAAAATAGACAAGCTTAATTGCACTTTTGGTCTCTAAGTATCATAATTGTGATTTTTCATCCCTTGTGTTTCAATCGTGTAAATTTGGTCCCCAAGTATCGCAATTGTGTGATTTTTGTTCCTCCAATATCTTTCGTGACAGATTTTGTTAACCCTGACATATTGACATGACATGCAAAAATTGGATTGTCATGTCATCTGCCACATCACCCACCAATGCCACATCATTTTTTAGCGTATTGATGTTCAATTTGCTTAATTTCTTGTGTTGTTTAGTGAGACCATGAAGCATGACAAGTTTGATGTCGTGCTTGGGTTTTCGAGGGTGAGCAGTTGGGATGAAGGAAGTGAGGAAAGAGGTTGTGCGCAGGTGGCTGATATTGGCCACTGAGGAGAATGCAAAAGCAGTGGTGCTTGAGATTGAAGGAAGGGGGATTGGTGGGCCTATAAAAGGAAGAGAGTGTTAGTGGTTAGGCATGGAAATGAGAAAAGAGGTTATGCATCCATTTGATGAATAAATAGGATAGTCAAGCCACTCAATCAAAGCCAACTTAATTCCACATACTTTCGGGAAAAAAATATTTGCAGTTGGATATGAAGAACCAGAAAATACGAGTGTCACATCATAAAATATTTCCAACCTTTGACGAATTTCATTTGCTATTAGTCATTCATATCACTAGGCAAAGTTTGGTATTGACTCTCCCTTTGTGCCAATTGATCAAAGACATCTTTGTATGCTACGGCCACTTGAATCATTAAAAATGTAGAATTCCACCTAGTTTTGAAATCAAGAACCAACTTTCTACTAAATGGAATATTTATTTGACCACATCTGTCTATAAATTTCTCCTCTCTTTTGGGTATTGTTGTACAAAAATTAACACTTTCTCTAACCTTTTCAATGGCATAAGAGATTATGGACAAACCATTTATCACAATTAAATTCAATATATGAGCACAACAACGCGTATGAAATAGTTGACCACCCAAAATAAGAGACCTAGGTAAAATCCTTCAAAAATGCGTTCAATCATAGCATCATATCATTTGTTGTTCAATTATCAATAGTTAAAGTGGAAAGCTTTCTATTGAGATTCCAATCCATCAAACAGTCAACCAAGACTTCAGCAAGAACTTTGCTAGTATGAGCAGTGTAACACCCTAAATCTAGGTTTATATGTATTTGCATTTTAAACTCATTTTAATTTCATAGGTGTGTTACTTTATTTAATTCTCGTAAAAGAAAGAAGAGATTATTTATTTATTCATTTTACAAAGCGCCAAAGTTTTTTTAATTTTGCAAATCAAACGTAATTGTAAAAAGGTAAGTTGGAATTTTGCCAAATTGTTAAAAAAAAAGTTTTATGTAAATTTTAAGTTCAAAGTTGTGTTCCACTTAGTAATTAAAACGGGTTATTTACGTTCGCAAGAAACTAATTGTAACATCATTTCAAACATAAGTGGGCCATTAATTTCGAATTAATAAAATAAAGAACACGAGATAATTTGGTTGGTTATCAAGTATACACATATGCAAAAAATATAGAATTTCATACATCAAAATGTTTTCCAGAGCAATAGTAACATATATACATATACACATTGCTCAAGGTATATACCAAATACATAGGGTAATAGAGCATGAAAACTAAATATACATAGTAAAATCTGAAACCTAGGTCTATCCATATTCAAATACATAAAAGGGAAAAATCTAGTCTCGGAGCAGTCATCTCTAAACCCAATCCTGCATGTTATACTAATCCAAAGAAATGGGATGGCGGATGGCCTATGACAAGATCCCTGAAGAGAGAATCTAGTGGTCATTGTCCACAGGATCCTTCACAGAATCTTTCTCAAGGTTCTCCAATCCTTCTCAAATCCTAGGACTCACTATTCCCTAAGTTCACCACTAGCGGTGGATCCCCCTGACTGACTCTCACCCAATTACGTCTCCAATTCTTTGACGTAAGAGGGGTTCGGCGAAAGGCGGGAAGTATTGGACCAACGTGAACTCCTCAGATGGTGTGCCATTGGAAACAGTAGCAGGTATCGATGAACTCTTCAAGGACACTCCTAAGAGACGGATGATGACGAGAGTGACGAAATTGATGAGGATAGCCCCCTTGTGATCTCCACAGGTATTGCCACCGGCTCCGAAACCAAAAATGTAAGGGTGACTCTTTGCTTCATCAAGCAAACCACACAGAGTGACTCTAAAAGTCATACACACAATCCTGCTAACAATTGTGGTGTGGTTCTCTAACGTTCACACTCGAAACCTACCCGTTTCCATGACTTTTATCTGTAAACTGTAACATACTGGCCAACTGCTACTGGAACTCCCAAAACTCAATGGTCTTACATATATTGAGGAGAATGACTGCTGGGAGTATACCATCACCCTGGTATAAGGTGGGCTCTCACCAACTGAGATTTCTCATGGTTATTGTCAGGGTCGCCAAGTCGGTTTGTGTGAACGAAGTCACAACTTGACGCCTACCCTCCAAGGTTGTAATGCCTCACGATCATCTCCCAGGTACTAATCTATCATCATTCATAGTCCAAGGACCTACTCCTCGCACACTCTCTCACGGAGATTATCTTTGCTCGTCATCGTGGATTTCCACTGCTGGTGGTACATGACAGATCGAATCGACGCTGAGCTCAGGACCTTGTCCTGGCTCCAACAAAATTATACCATACGAGAATATGCTCTCCATCACCTATTGGTGACCACGTCATTCAATCTCCGCCAATATATTTGCATCTTTCTCTCAACCGGAATTGCCCTACGCGACTTCCTTCACAAGTCTGCCGTACACACGTATTTCCTTGCTGCACGACTCTCAAGGCGTATATCACCATCGCGTACCAAGATTCTTTATTACATTTTATTTGTGCCTTAACCGCTCAATTTCTAAAGTTTTTAATAATTAATACATACCGACAATTCCTCCACGCAAGGGTCCTTCAAAAGTTATACACAAAAATGTAAGTACTGTCCAGGACTTCTACGTGAGACAGCCACTGCCAACGCCATTTTTGGAGTTTTGGAAAATGCATGAGGGTTTAGAAATGGATCCTAAGGAAAATTGGGCATGGTCTCCTTTGTATTGGAGCCATCCCACAAATTTCTGAAGAGGAAAAAGATGAAGAGAAGATTTGAACACAGCCACAAGCTACTGCCAAAGAAGATTTTCAGAATACAAACTCAACACACACATGCAAACACATTTTTCACAATTTCAGTCAACAAGAGAGGCATTTATGCAAGAGTGGCTGGATCCTCCAACCTCCAACCACTTTAGAATCCACAAAAGAGTTCCCTTACCACAGTGGTGAGTTCGTGTAAAAGAGGAAGAATAGCTGATCACTTTTTTCCAAAGGAGTGTTGGCTTTTGATCCCTCTAGCTATGGCATGCAAGGGAGGAAAAGAGATGAAGAATGGTGTTTGTAAGGGGGGAGAAGGTCTCGGCCAGAAGAAAGGAAGAGAGAAGGAGGAGCAAACTTTGATTCTCTTGGCTGAAGTGTGAGACTGAAATTTAAGTGAGAGAGTGAAGTGAGTGTTAGGCTTAGTTAGTGATTTGAGTGATGGTTGTGAGGGTGAGTGTGAGTGGGCCATGAGATTGAGTTTATGAGGGAGTGTTTTGCATGAATTCCTATTGGCTGTAGGGAGGAGGATTTGATGGCTTGATGTCGGTTTAGGCTACATAGTGTAGAATTACACTGTGTAGAATTACATTGTGTAGTTGAAACGAAACGCGAAATTTAATTTGCAAAACTAAACTGTTTACTCATCAAATAATTTTTATAAATCCTATGAAATAAAACTTTTTAATAACTTTCATAAAATTTCTCCATAGAGTCTAGCTCACAGATGAATTTTATGAAAGGTAACTTGATGTGCAAGTTTCAGAGTTAAAAAATAGTTAAAAAAAACTTTCAGTCAAATAAATAATTAATACACAACAACAATTATTTTTATTATTTATTACTAACAATTAATCACAGATAAGGGAATTTATTTCCAGATATCTTTATTATTTATTTTTAACAGTTACCGTAGACAGATGAATTTCTTTTTCAGATACCTCAAACATTTAATCCACAGATAAATTTAAATATTTAAATCTTAAATAGTTATCACACTGCACATCCTTAACTAAAACAAAATAACACATGAAAGTAACTACAGAGAATTAATTCCAGCGAGTTACTCACAAAGGACTTCTTATTGCAAGCAATTGTTTTAATTAGATTAGTCACTTAGATTTTAATTACAAAGGATATTATATCTTTTGATTTTATAAATCTTTTCCTATTTGACCATTATAATGAGTTACTCATATTATTTATTTTCCTTCATTTTTCTTATCTACACAATTAATTACTAACTGTATTTTAATTTCTCAGAACATATATTTTTCTTATTTAAAACAAACAATTAAATTCTTATTAATTCCAATTAAACCTCTCGCGTTCCTACTTACTGGGTTGAAATTTTTAGGGTGTTACAATACTCCCCTCCTTTTAAGAATTTCCTCCCCAAAATTCACTAACCGTATGGTGAGCTAAGCTAGGGCTATAACTCTCTTTGTCTAAACTCGGACCAAACTATTTTTCTATAGCTAGTCCTAGACTTCTCCCATAAGAAGGTGTTCCCCTTAAGGGAGCTCGTTTCTAACTTACTATCTCTTTTTCCAACACAAAGCATAGATATAGTTCGTTCTAAAAGGGCATATACGGTTTTCATCTAAGCATATTCACTCTCAAGGCTATTGGCTCACTCACATAGAGCGGGTTTTGGTAGCAATCTGTTCAAGTTTCTAGGTAGGCACATAGCTCTTCTCAAGACTAAACTTAAGTCTACTCAACGTTGAGGGTTTAGGTTTATCATACTCTATATGAGTTGTAGGCAAATCACTAGGCATGTCCTTAACTCTCAGTTACATCTTAGTATCCTATTTAAACTATTTCACTATTAGTATCACTTCCAACTGATTCTCAAACCACTTCAATCCACTACTAACAATTTGATCACTTCTAACATCTAAGTCACACTCTCAAACGTTCCCATTACTTATTTTCCATCTTAAACTTTCGACTACTATTTCCAGCATTCATTTCTTATTCCACCCATCAATCCATGTCCTAACCCTCAAGGACCATCGTACTTCCACACTATGCTTCTATTGTGAACTCTGTTAAAAGTCTCAAAGACATCACTTACCCCATGGCAACAAATCTAACTGGCTAAACTCGCAAGTCAAATCTTCGTACTAGGAGGTATACTATTTTGTTTCCAAGACATGCTCCCAACACACAGTCTTGAATCTTATTGATTAAGACATCAATCCTACGATAATGCCATGCCACAACACTTAACTTCACTTTTCTAACCATAGGAAAATAGTCATCAAAACTATAGGGTAGCAACTATATTTCTAGCCTCTTCTTACCCTCCTAATCATCACAACATCCTTAGACTTCTTTCTATCCTCATTTTCTCTACTCCCTTCAATCTAATAACTTGAATACATTCATCGACACCATATAATAACACTATAATTCTCACCTCTCATTGTACCCACAAACATCAAGACACTATCAAACTCCTTTTTCCTTTCCTTCCCTTCCCTTATGATTAACTCCAATTCACCAACTCCGACCTTCAAACCTCTATTCTCAACCAACTCAAGAATACAGGCTCACACCTCACAGACTAGAGCACAAGGATGGATAAAACGACATGAATCAAAATTTCTAGAACTTTGGTATTAGGAGGGAAAGTCATCTTGACTGAGTCCTGAGTGTGCACCCTCACAACTTTATCAAGATTTTCTTTCTTCCTTTGAAACATTCACCTTGCTTCAAAAAGCAAGAGTGATAGAAAAGGTAACTCATCGGCATGAAATGAATGACCCTCACTTGGACTGAAGACAACTCAATCACCCTCGATATAACTTCTCAAAACACGATCACTCAATTTATTTCCACAATAGATATAGGTATAGGAAAAAGTCTACGTTACCACATTATTTAAAAAAGAAACATCATGGCAAGACATCATTCATACGAAATGAATGACTCGAATAAGAATTGAGGTATCTTATTTACAAAAATAGTAGACTACTTGAAACACGCCCAATCGACTCATTCTTAGAAGAAAAGTAATGGCAAAATGAGATATCCAACATCACTGTACAACTCGGAAGAGAGCAGAATGCATAAGGCATTTACTCATAAGGAGTCAAAACAACTTGATAACAAAGAAGGACAACTCATGCTGGATGCATAGATTTCTCTATCACACTTAACCCCTTATCCCACTATAGATGCCAAGGTCTTAAGGATTCCTTAAGGCAAGGCATAGTCTAAAGAAATAATCTTGCTCTTAGCTTAACAATGTCTAGCTAGTCTCACAGTTCTACTGGAAACTCTAAGGGCTACTACCTATCCTCAAGATGTCGGCATTTTCTTCTAACAACATTGTACCAACGATCTCATATGTATACATATATAGTCTAATCCCACATTTCCACCCTCGTAGTGAATGCAAGATTACATTGTCACAAACAACTTCATATCTTACACTACTACCCACATATAGTAGGAGTAAGATCACGCCACATACACTTTTTCCTTCACCACTGTTAAATAATAGTCGATGCAAGGGCAAAAGTTCAATCAATTTATCCTACATTGCTATTAAAGAATAGTCAATGCGGAATCACACAACATCAAACAATTCATCTATACTATCGTCAATGACAGTCAAACCAATGACACGCAGCACAAGCAATGGTTAAGTCCACACCTCAATATTGGTAGGACGAACTGCTCTGATACCACTAATGTAACACTCTAAATCTGGGTTTACATGTATTTGCATTTTAAACTTATTTTAATTTCATAGGCGTGTTAATTTATTTAATTCTCGTAAAAGAAAGAAGAGATTATTTATTTATTCATTTTGCAAAGTGCCAAAGTTTGTTTAATTTCGCAAATCAAATGTAATTGTAAAAAGGTAAGTTGGAATTTTGCCAAATTGTCAAAAAAAAAAGTTTTATGTAAATTTTAAGTTCGAAGTTGTCTTCCACATAGTAATTAAAACAGGTTATTTACTTTCGCAAGAAACTAATTTTAACGTCATTTCAAACATAAATGGGCACTTAATTTCGAATTAATAAAATAAAGAACATGAGATAATTTGGTTGGTTATCAAGTATACACATATGCATAAAATAGAGAATTTCATACATCAAAATGTTTTTCGGAGCAATAGTAACATATATACATATACACATTGCTCAAGGTATATACCAAATACATAGGGTAATAGAGTATGAAACTAAATATACATAGTAAAATCTGAAACCTAGGTTTATCCATATTCAAATACATAAAAGGGAAAAACCTAGTCTCGGAGCAGTCATCTCTAAACGTAACCTTGCATGTTTGACTAATCCAAAGAAATGGGATGGCGGAGGGCCTCTGACAAGATCCCTGAGGAGAGAATCTAGTGGTCATTGTCCACAGGATCCTTCACGGAATCTTTCTCAAGGTTCTCCATTCCTTCTCAAATCCTAGGACTCACTATTCCCTAAGTTCACCACTAGCGGCAGATCCCCCTAACTGACTCTCACCCATTACGTCTCCAATTCTTTGACGTAAGAGGGGTTCGACGAAAGGCAGGAAGCATTGGACCAACGTGAACTCCTCGGATGGTGTGGCATTGGAAACAATAGCGGCTATCGATTAACTCTTCAAGGACACTCTGAAGAGACGGATGATGACGAGAGTGACGAAATTGATGAGGATACCCCCCTTGTGATCTCCAAAGGTACTACCATCGGCTCCTAAAACAAAAACATAAGGGTGACTCTTTCCTTCATCAAGTAAGCCACATAGAATGACTTTGAAAGTCATACACACAATCCTGCTAACCATTGTGGTGTGGTTCTCTAACATTCACACTCGGAACCTACCCGTTTCCATGACTTTTATCTGTAAACTGTAACACACTAGCCAGCTGCTACTGGAACTCCCAAAACTTAGTGGTCTTACATATATTGAGGAGAATGACTGCTGGGAGTATGCCATCACCCTGGTATAAGGTGGGCTCTCACCAACTGAGAATTTCTGATGGTTATTGTCAGGGTTGCCAAGTTGGTTTGTGTGAACGAAGTCACAACTTGACGCCTACCCTCCAAGGTCATAATGCCTCACGATCATCTCCCAGGTACCAATCTGTGGTTATTCATAGTCTAAGGACCTACTCCTCGCACACTCTCTCATGGAGATTATCTTTGCTCGTCATCCTGGGTTTCTGTTGCTGGTGGTACATGACAGATCAAATCGACGCCGGGCTCATGACCTTGTCCTGGCTCGAACAAAATTATACCATATGAGAATATGCTCTCCATCACCTATTGGTGACCACGTCGTTCGATCTCCATCAACATATTTGCATCTTTCTCTCAACCGAAATTGCCCCACGCGACTTCCTTCACAAGTCTGCCGTACACACGTATTTCCTCGCTGCACGACTCTCAAGGTGTATATCGCCATTGCGTACCAAGATTCTTTCTTACATTTTATTTGTGCCTTAACCTCTCAATTTCTAAAGTTTTTAATAATTAATACATACCGAAAATTCCTCCACGCAAGGGTCCTAGAATGTTTATCTAAGTCTAAAGCACAAATTAAAGAGTTCATTTATTAAGCTTATAAAATAAAATAATTCTCAAGTCTAAATTAATGGTTCTCACTGTTGGAATTTATATTATTATTATTACAGGAAAAATTGCCCGGATTACTAGGACAGAGTCCTAGTCTGCATAAGCACTCGCATTCGAGTCTTATGCCCACAAAACACAGACATTACAGAGAAATACAATTCATACTACAGTCCACGTGACTGTACCACAGAGCATTTCAAAACACACAAATCACACGCACCGAGATGCCCTAGGTTCACATTCCAAGGGTCTTACAATCATTTAAGGCAGGGACAAAATTTACCTACTACCTCACATGCACACAATTATAATTAATTTAAACATTCAATATATCAGAATCCAAATGTCATATTTCAAAGGCAATTCAAGACAGAATCCCTTTTGAAAGCACTTAATCTCTGTTCAAAATTAATTTAGCAAACAATTTTTGTTGTGTGAAATTATTATATCAATTTAAATCCCTTAAAACCTATTTTTCAAAAAGGTATCCCACACTCTCATATTAAATCTACAAAAACTATTAAAATTCCTAGAAGTTCGCAGGTCAGTATGTCCTTCACAGTGAGCATACCTCAAAGATGGGTAATTTTCTCAAAATTTCTGAATGATATTTTAACTCAAATTTTTGTGGTAAAAATATAACATTCATATCTTTCAAAAAAGGTAATACTTGAATCCTAATTCCTCCTACATTTTTCCCAGTAATTTATTTTCTAAGACCTGTGTCTCAGGTTCGAAATCTGGGATCCATGCAAGTGTTCCATTTAACCAAATTTTTTAAATTAGTAATTATGGATAAAAATGTTAGAAACTTATATCATTTTAAAGATATATTGGTCTAGTTTTAGGAACAAAAATTAGATTTCAAAAAGAGGTCATTACTTGGGTTTTAAAGCTCAAAAACATAACCTTGCCTGAACTAGTTTCCACAAGCAGAATAGTCCCATTGCATGTCACGGATGAACCTTCATCTGAGCTATCTCATAATGGTCTCAAAATGAAAGTTGGTGCATTTTGAGTCTAATTTAACTGAGGATAAGTTTCATCAAAATCCAACGGGTAGATCAAAAGTTATGCACACAAAAAACTCAAAAACCGAATCTTGTCCAAACCAATTTCCACAAGCAGAATAGCCCCATTGGATGTCACGGATGAACCTTAATTTGAGGTTATCTTGCAATGGTCTCAAAAGAAAAGTTGGTGAATTTTAAGTCTACTTTAACTGAGGATATGTTTCATCAAAATCCAATAGCTAGATCAAAAGTTATGCACAAAAATGTAAGTACTGTCACAAGCTACTGCCAAAGAAGATTTTCATAATACAAACTCAACACACACATGCAAACACATTTTTCACAATTTTAGTCAACAAGAGAGGCATTTATGCAAGAGTGGCTAGATCCTCCAACCTCCAGCCACTTTAGAATCCACAAAAGAGTTCCCTTACCACAGTGGTGAGTTCGTGTAAAAGAGGAAGAAGAGGTGATCACTTTTCTCCAAAGAAGTGTTGGCTTTTGATCCCTCTAGCTTTCGCATGCTAGGGAGGAAAAGAGATGAAGAATGGTGTTTGTGAGGGGGGAGAAGGTCTCGGCCAGAAGAAAGGAAGAGAGAGGGAGGAGCAAACTTTGATTCTCTTGGCGGAAGTGTGAGACTAAAGTTTAAGTGAGAGAGTGAAGTGAGTGTTAGGCTTAGTTAGTGATTTGAGTGATGGTTGTGAGGGTGAGTGTGAGTGGGCCTTGAGATTGAGTGTGTGAGGGAGTGTTTTGCATGAGTTCCTATTGGCTGTAGGGAGGAGGATTTGATGGCTTGAATGTCGATTTAGTCTACACGATGTAGAATTACATTGTGTAGTCGGAGCGAAACGCGAAATTTAATTTTCAAAACTAAATTGTTTACTCATCAAATAATTTTTATAAACCCTATGAAATAAAACTTTTTAATAATTTTCATAAAATTTTCTCTGTAGAGTCATAGCTCATAGATGAGTTTTACGAAAGGTAACTTGACGTGCAAGTTTCAGAGTTAAAAAAACGGTTAAAACAAACTTTCAGTCAAATAAATAATTAATACACGGCAACAATTATTTTTATTATTTATTACTAACAATTAATCACAGACAAGGGAATTTATTTCCAGATATCTTTATTGTTTATTTTTAACAGTTACCACAAACAAATGAATTTCATTTTCAGATACCTCAAACATTCAATCCACAGATAAATTTAAATATTTAAATCTTAAATAGTTATCACACTGCACATCCTTAACTAAAATAAAATAACACATGGAAGTAACTACAGAGAATTAATTCCAACAAGTTACTCACAGAGGACTTTTTATTGCAAGCAATTGTTTAAATTAGATTAGTCACTTAGATTTTAATTACAGAGGATATTATATCTTTTGATTTTATAAATCTTTTCCTATTTGACCATTATAATGAATTACTTGTATTATTTATTTTCCTTCATTTTTCTTATCTACGCAATTAATTACTAACTATATTTTAATTTCTCAAAACATATCTTTTTCTTATTTAAAACAAACAATTAAATTCTCATTAATTCCAATTAAACCTCTCACGTTCCTACTTACTAGGTTGAAATTTTTGGGGTGTTACAAGGAGCAGGCACATAAATGAACCTAAATTTTAAATACAAATTTCATTATTCTAATCACCATCAACTTCAAAAAAATAATCTAATAGGAATTTTGGTTTATATAGTTTAGTGTTATTACCTCACAAGTAGACTTTGTAGTGTCCATGAATCATCAATAAAGTGAGTTGCGGTCGTCATATAGCCTTTATTTTGATTACTAGCAGTCCACATATCTGTAGTAATTGCAATCCAACATTGAATCTTTAGACACAACTTCATTGAATAAAGGTTGCCAAGTAGCACAAAATTCTTTAAAGCCTACATGATCAACCACTGACAAAGGATACTCATGAAGAACAATCATGTTATGAAGTGCATAACTAGCTATTTCTTGATTAAAGATGTAATTTCCAACAATTACTGTTTCACTCCCTACTTTTTCGGTTTTGAGAAATGTAACGACCCTAGATGCCATTACATGAACACTAAAACTATCACGCAGAAAGATTCATTTTAGGTCCTTTTAAAACTCTTGAATTAATTTAATTAGTGAAAATCTTCATGAACTTTTGCAATTCTAAACATGTCACAAAGGCATCAAATCCATCATAGATACCGGTCATCATCGAGACATCAAAAGCATGAAAGGTTTTGTGCCTTAGATCACTATATCTCAAAACATCTCAAAGCAAATAAACAAGTATAAAGGGTTCCCTTAAGGGAATAAATACAACATATCCAAAGATGACATCTATCCCCTAAGTTGGTCCCCCACTATGACATCAAAACAAAAGAGACCAGGGGTCGGATCTCGACCCAAAGTCCACTAACAAGTCCACCTCAACCTTGAGTGGCATGCTCCTCAGAAGCTACATCACTGTCTGCTCCTGTGTTAAGCAACATGATCATCACAATCCAACAGAAAATGCAAGGGTAAGCTCATTTTTAAAAAAAGAAACATAATATACAAATGAATCCATAATTATAAGAATTAACATCTAAAGATTCTTTAGAATCATCAACACCAATAACACAAAAACTTTTTCACCAAACATCAATAAAAAAATCTTCTTTCAAGTCATAAAGTCCATATGCATATATTTATGATTTATGTTATGCCATGCTGACACTTTACTCCAAGGAGATTTTCACCTTTTGAGCGATTAACCTAAGTACATCTCTTAACATAGTCCACTCCTTGACCTTTGGGGGAGACCCAAGTTAATCTTGCGAAGGGACTGTGGTTGTATCGAAAATAGATTAGTGTAGGTAATGGCTTACCTCGGTAAGGCTTGCAAAGACCTTAACCTCTATAGGGATTTGCCCACCCATTTATTCTATAGGCCCATTCAACGTTAGCCACCACGAAAACCTCCAGCACTAGGTTAAGGACCCACCAAGCACCCTCAACTTACATATCTACTCATATGCAATGCCAATTATACATGTATGTATGATGTATCAACTCATCTAACAACCATCATACATCAAACACATAATTACTGATCATTTTCCAACACCATAAGAGGTCATCATATCATAAATTCACCATTCACATGTTCATCACAGTTATGAACCCATCTATAGTTTAATAAGCATAGTAAGACATTCCAACACCATGAACTTTTACAATCACCACACCAAAATCTCATGTGAATGTGAATTTCATGATCTCCACATAAAATCAAATTTAATTATAAAACAACATCATTTCACTCGTTATATTATTTATCTAATTGATATTGTGGTCCTCATCTAGTTTCTTAAGTTTTTATTTGCTATCTCCTTCATTTCCTATTACGCTCTCTATGACCTTTGTAAGTTGAAAATATGATATCTAGAGTTATACTAACTCAGTTAAGTTTATTCTTATCTCATTTGAAATTTAAAAAGATTATCTACAACTTTTAAGTTAACCTCGAGACCTAGTTCAGAAGTATACTATGCCTAAAATTATGAACAAAGTAGAACTTTTAAAAAATTTTGACCGCTTGACCTTTGCTTAATTTGATCATATCTAAAGTTGTAGACATTATATTTTAGTGAAACTAAAGCCATTAGTTAGCTAACATCTAGATATACAACCTTTATGAAGGTCTCTTTCTGAAATTTGGACTCTAAAACTGAGTTTTGGCTATTGTAATCGATTAAAACATAAGTCGGATCAAGGAAGCATCCCCTGGATTCGAATTAACATATTACAAGTCTATGTAATCAATTACATGAACCCAGAATCAACAAAACAGCCTTTGGAGCTTGATTTAATCGATTACAAGACATTGTAATCGATTACTTTAGTCCCTGGAACGATAAATTAGTCCCAAAGACTCGAAATAATTGGTTACCAAGCCATGTAATCGATTATTATCGAATCCTAACTCAAAAACCAACCCCTGTAGCTCATTTTAACTGATTACCACACAATATAATCGATTAAAATGATTCAAAACTGCATAATACACTATTTTTAAACCAAAACATCATTTTTCATCAAAACAAAATCATTCCTTTCAATCCAAAATGTTCAACAACGAATTTAAGCTTCAACCAAACATTTTCTACCATTATAAAGCATCCACAATTCAAACTACAACATCAAATCAACATACCAATTTTAAATTCAATTATCTCAACATCAAACCACCAATAACCACACATGATAGCAAAATACAACCACATGACCACCAAAAATTCATTACCATACATGAAATCAATGATGAAAACAAGAAGAGAAGAGTTTCCCTTACCTACACAAACCCAAGGTGATGACTTTTGAAGAATGAAGGGAAAGGAAGAAGCTTTGGGTCCAAGGAAAGAGCTTTCCTCAACTCCACTAATAGAGCACCAAAGCATACCCAAAATAACCCAAAAATCATATTTCTATACCCAAACAAGGATCTCCATGGTAGCTTACAAGGGAAGAATATGGAATAGGGAACAAGGGAGAAAAGGAAAAGCTTACCATACCAAGGGACAACTATAGAGCTCCAACAAGAGAGGAAAAGAGTCTCCTTTGAGAAAAAGAATCAAACTCCCCAACCTCTAGGGAGTGGGTCTTGCTTGGGGAAGAAGAAGAGAGTGAAAAGAGAGCTTATGTTCTGTTTTCAGATTATAGAGGGTTTAGGGAGGGTTTATGACTCTAGGAATTCCCCCTTCACACCTAAGTCTTACTATACATACCCACCTCTCCAAACATAACCCAAATCCCATCATCCTCTTAAGCCCAAACTACTAAAAAAACTTACTAATCACATACACACATAATCAAATCACCAACTCATAAATTAATTAATTCACTTAAGCACTTAAATTAAATTTAATTACTCTTGTATTTTAAATAAATCACTTATGAAATCAATTAATAAAAACACAGCGTTACAAGAAATGCTTGCCTAATGTCTCATGTTGTTCAAAGTTTTCAAGTCTTGAAGTGGTTACGCAAGTTTGATGTCCCTTGCCTTGATTCACCCAAAAGTTTACCCTCACAATAATTGCAAATAGCTTTCGAATGTCCATCTACTTTTGCTCTTTTAAGGTGTTTCCAAACATTTGAAGTGAACTTTCTTGAGTTACTGGTTGGAATTGAGTCGTCGATTTTATCTTGAGTTGAATCATCAACTTCATTCATAGAAACATCATTTGCTTTGCCTAGATTTAATTCACCTATATTAGGTGTCCCAGGTTTCGCTTATTGCCCATCATCCTTAGGAGTAGAGGTTTGTTCATTGGACATCCTAAAAAAAACTATATATATAGTTCCAAGTTGTGGGTGGGTATTTTTTTTGTTGGTATAAGAATTCATTGTTTGATTTTGATGGTTCCATCAATTGAATGTTGAAATGAATTTATTTATTTTTGAAGCTTTGGCCTTTTTGTTCAATTTTTGATATGTTTCAATATTGTCATTAATTTTATCAACTTGAATCAAGACTTTAAAAGTATATTTCATACAATTATTGTGTATGTGTCTACTATAACAGCCCGAAGGCCGCTACTTGTCACACTTCTATTTCAACATATAATATCTCATTTTAGGTTCCTTTAAAACTCTTAAATTAAGTTTAATCATGAAAACAGTTACCAAATTTTCGCAATTCCTAACATACAATTTAATCATCTTCCATCATAAATAAAACATCATTCGGTCATGTAAAAACATAAGAAGTAGTGCCTTAGGGCACTACAAACCAACATCTCAACCAAAAAGACAAAATCTCCAAAGGGTCACCTTAAGGGAATAAATACTTTAAGTATATAAAAGTCATATCTATTCCCTTAGCTAGTTAGGTCAGGTCTCGACCCTAAGCCCATCAACAAAATCCAACATCAACCAAGAGCAGCATGCTCCTCCATATCCTCACCATTGCCTGCTCCCATGTCAAGTGACACGATCATTATAATCAAACAAAACATATAAGGGTAAGCTCATTTTAAAAGGAATTTAAATAATAATAATAATAAAGAGAGGTAAAGAGACATAAGTAAAGTCAAAGAGATTTAATATTTTATATTTAAAAATTTAATAAATATATAAGATAAAAATATATAACACCATTGGCTTACAACTGCAAGACGCTGCAATTGCATTTTTATTTTGTCACCAATACATTAGTGCAGAATATCCACCACCGTCGAAACATTGCCATTTTTAGTGAAGCTTTCCCTCCCAATCACGTTTTTTTCATCCATCCACAAGGCTTGAACTCTAGACCTTGCTTAAGTGATTCGTGACTAGCTGCTTTTAAAAGTAGGCTTTTGCTATATTCACTCCCCATTTTTGCTAGGTACACTCCCATTTTTTTCTAATTTTTATTATCATATATACCCTTAACATTCATACATAATTATTATTCCGAAATGTACTTTCCAGAATAATGTTTTGCTTTTAACATTACGGAAAGTACTTTCTAGAACACAATTTTTTTTAATATTCCAAAAAGTACTTTCCAGAATATTGTTTTGTGTTCTTGAATGTTAAAAAATAAAAGTGTGTTCTGGAAAGTACTTTATGAAAAAAAATTATTTTTCTAAACATTATGGAAGGTACTTTCTGGAATACTATTTTGTATTCCAAAAAGTACTTTCCAGAATGTTAAGAAAAACATCTGAAAAAATTCAAGCACAACATTAGGACCATTAAAAACCCCATTAAAAAAAATTGTATAATAGTGAAGCAATTGAAGTGGAGAAAACATATAATTGATATTGGTCCTTCAATCTGGACGACTCTAAGAGGTGCTCCTCTGCAACAACTTGAACAAATTTAAGATCTAGTCATACGTTTCTGCATATATAAAATGAGAGACATCAATGGTGTTGTGTGGGTGAACAAAAATAAAACAAGAAAGGAAAGTAGTTGAGAGATTAAACATACTACAACGGAGTTTAGAGGATGAAAAAATCCTAACGCTAGAGCAAGAGATCGAGCAAGGGAGGAGGGAGACCAGAGCAAGAGATTAAATGGGGATGTAGGGAGTGAAAGAGATAGGAATGTGTTGTTCCTATGAAAGAGAGAGTGTGTTGTTGTGCTGAAAAGGTGAGTGTACGAGGGAGGGAAAAAAGTTTGAAAGGCGAAGGTTATCTAAGTAATTTAATTTTAAAAAAATGGAGAAGGGGAGTGTACTTAGCAACAAAGGATAGTGAATATAGCAAAAGACTTAAAAGTACTGCATGGGATCCTATTGCATCCTGTACAACAATTTTTTCATCCAGCCATCATCCTGCAGCATCACAGCCCTTGATTATTCATTACATAGCAATCCAACAGTATGTAATCCAAGGGTCCTGGTTTCTTCAGCAATCATCAGTTCATTGCATATTCAAATATATCTGCTACGTTGAAAACTAGTTAAAAGTATACCTTTAAAAACCATTAGAGTTGAAATGTTGAATTTTAAAAAGCCTAACTATTTTATCACGTGTTTGTATCCACTTAGACTTTAGTGAATTGAATTGAATAATTATTTATTTAACGGAGGAGATTAGTTTTGAATCGTCCATTAGTTTGTGCAGAAGCATCCAAGAAATTCTCATTTGCATGCCATAGACCGTTTACTTTTAATTAAGAGGGAAGTGTCAAATCTTAAAGGAAGCTATATGGTTCATATTATGTACTAGATTTTATGATCTATTCATCTCAATAATGGGTTTCAGCAGCTATGTAAAATTGTTCATTGTTTTATTCATATTGTGTTGTAATGTGTTTGATGTTGGTATTGCCATAGACACCATCACATCATCTCAATCCATCAAGGACCCTAAAACTCTAACTTCCAAAGATGGTAACTTCACTTTGGGGTTCTTCTCCCCTCAAAACTCTACAAAACTCTACAAACCGCTATGTTGGAATTTGGTGGAAGTCTCAATCCACAGTCATATGGGTTGCTAACAGAAACCAACCACTGAATGATTCTTCTGGAATTGTTACAATCACTGAAGATGGCAATCTTGTGGTGCTGAATGACCAGAATCAAGTCATTTGGTCATCAAATGTGTCTAACACTTCATCGAATAGAACTTCCCAATTTTCCAACTCGAGTAAGCTCGTCCTCACCGAAACCACAACGGGAAACATCTTGTGGGATAGTTTTTAGCACCTTCAGATACGTTATTGCCCAGCATGAAGCTTTCAAGCAACACAAGAACGGGTAAGAAAGTAGAACTTACATCATGGAAAAGCCCTTCTAATCCCTCTGGTGGGAGCTTTTCTTCAGTGTTGTTCAACGCGTAAATGTAATTGAAGTGTTCATTTGGAATGAAACTCGACCATACTGGCGTAGCGGTCCATGGAATTGTGTGATCTTTACAGGGATACCGAACACGTTAACATATCCTAATAGTCTTAAAGAAGGAGATGATGGGGAAGGAGCTATAGATATCTACTACACAGTGTCAAGTGCATTAGAATTCAGAATCTATATGTTGAATTCACAAGGCCAGTTAGAAGAAAAATGGGGGGGGGGATGATAAGAACAAAGAAATGGGCCATATGTGGAATAGTTAAAAATCAGATTGTGATGATTATGGTATATGTGAGTCGTTCGCAATCTGTAATGCACAGAGCTCACCAATATGTAGCTGTTTGAAAGGGTTTGAGCCGAGGAACAAAGACAAATGGAATAGACAAAATTGGACTAGTGGATGCATTTGGAGCACATATTTGAAGTGTGAAAGGGTCAAAGATCAAAAAACAAGTACAAATACAAGGGAAGATAGATTTTTGGATCTGAAAATGGTTAAAGTTCCAAATTTTCTAGAAGGTTCTCCTGTCGAGCTAGACATATGCTGAAGCCAGTGCTTGGAGAATTGCTCTTGTGTCACGTATTCTCACGATAATGGGATTGGTTGTATGTCTTGGACTGGCAATCTACTTGACATACAACAATTCTCAAGTGGAGGACTTGATCTATATGTTCGTGTAGCCTATACTGAACTTAAACATGGTATGCTACGTCTGCTCAAACATTTTAAACATAGTTTCTTTGGACTGAATTCACTATATTTTAATTTAAATTTTTCCTTCATACCAAATGAAGGGACAAACACAACAATCATCATTATTATTGGAACTGTCTTCATTGTTACTTGTGCTTGTGCATATGTCATGTGGAGGACTTCCAATCACCCAGGTAAGACACCATCTTCGTGTGGTTTCAGAATTTGTACTATAACTAAGTTTACTATGTATTGGTAGAGTAGCTAAGGTTACATTACCTTTGTCACTCCAGCTAAAATATGCCACTCAATCAAGTCAGCAAAGAAAAGGAGCAACACATCTTTTGTGTGTTTTAACAATGGTGAACCATCAGAACATACAAGCAACAAAGTAATTGAAGAACTGTCACAAGTGAAACTCCAGGAGCTGCTACTATTAGATTTTGAAAGGATTGCCACAACCACAAACAACTTCCACCTCTCCAACAAACTTGGGCAGGGTGGTTTTGGTCCTGTGTACAAGGTACCTTAAAATAAAGTTATCATATTTTGTCGGAACATGCTGCAAAATTCTAGAAGCTTACACAAGTGTAGCTTTAAGAAGTAACTAGAAAGAACGAAGACATATAGCATATAAATGTAAAATATTCTAGAATTATCTTGACACTTTTAGTTAAATGTTAGAATACTCTAGAATGTAACAATTAGATAAATCTAGACTATTAAAGTCTAGATATCTCCTGAACAAAGGTGAAATGATTTCACTAACTATAGGAGCCTATAAATAGGCAATGCTGGACATATTGTAGTGAGTTTGAGATATCAATACAAGCTCCTCCACTATTGTTAAGAGCCACATGGCCACTATACTAGTTCCCTTCAAAAAACTAACTTACTAATCTCTCCTAAATTCTAAGCCAATCACCAATCAATCAACTAACCACCTTTCTATTCCCTTAAAATACTAATAGTGGCATCAGAGCTACGTTCATTCATCTACTGGGCGAGATATATCACCCAACTAATTCCCAAAAAAAATCCCACTATATTCTAAATTTTCCTTAAACCATGGCCAATACTTCTCTAGCTTCATCTATGTCTGTCCCTATTTTCACAGGAGAAAATTATGATTATTGGAGCATTAAAATGAAGACAGTTTTTTGCTCTCAAGATTTATGGGATATTGTAGAAGAAGGATTCATCGCTCCTACAGACACTTCTACTCTAACTGCAACTCAGAAGGAGTTAAAGGAGAATAAGCAAAAAGATTCGAGGGCATTATTTTTTCTACAACTAGCAATGGGAGACACAATTTTTCCAAGAATAATGGATGCAACAAGTGCTAAAGATGCGTGGAGTACACTACAGGAGGAGTTTCAAGGCAGCGTCAACGTACGTGCCATTAAACTTCAAAGTCTAAGACGTGACTTTGAGTTAATAAAAATGAAGGAGTCTGAGACCATAAAAGACTACTACTCTAGGATAAAAGAAATAGTTAGTCAAATGAGAGCATGTGGGGAAAATATTCTTGACAAGAAAATTGTTGAGAAAATTTTAATTTTTATTCCCCATAGATATGATGCAATAGTGACTGCAATAGAGCAAACCAAAGATCTGTCTACTTTATCAGTGACAGAACTTATGGGCTCTCTTGAAGCATATGAGCAAAGATTGAAAAGGCATGATGAAGACTCTGTCGAAAATGCCTTTCAATCAAAGCTCAAATTACTGTCTTAGAAAAAAGAAAATGGTGAAAAGAAAATTGGAGAAGTTTCTAAAAACAAAGAGAATTCTAGAAATTTTTCTAAGGCCAATGAAGACAAATATCCTCCATGTGGCATCTGCAAAAAGACAAGTCACTTGGAGAAGGATTGTTGGCATCGTGGAATGTCACAATGTCACTATTGTAAGAAATTTGGGCATGTGGAGAAGAATTGCTGCAACAAAAACAAGCATCAAGTAAATTTTGTTGAAGAGCATGACAATGAGCAACATCTTTTCTATGCTACTAGAGATTTCAGTGATGAAACAAGTGGAAACTGGTACTTGGATAGTGGTTGCAGCAATCACATGGCTAATGATAGAAGTATCTTCAAGGAAATTGACGACACTGTCAAAGTGACAATTCGATTGGGAAATGGCACCATGGTAGAGTCAAAAGGCAAAGGCACTGTTATG
Source organism: Pueraria montana var. lobata (assembly GCA_026413185.1). Taxonomy (NCBI): domain Eukaryota; kingdom Viridiplantae; phylum Streptophyta; class Magnoliopsida; order Fabales; family Fabaceae; genus Pueraria; species Pueraria montana. The sequence goes on along the minus strand of CM048650.1, from coordinate 62,994,552 downwards.
GTGGAGATGAAGAAAGGTACGAGACTTATCAAAGATGTCTTATTAGTTACCAGTCTTAAAGAAAATCTCTTAAGCATTGGCCAAATGATGGAGAAAGGTCTACACTTTGATGGAGATACATGCACAATCTATGACAACCATAACAAAAGGCAGGAGATTGCCAAAGTTAGAATGGAAAAAGGAAATAGAAGTTTCCCAATAAGATTCAAGTATACTACTACTAATATTGCCATGAGAGAGGAAGTTGATGATTCATGGCTATGGCATCAAAGGTTTGGCCACTTCAACACTCAAGCATTGAAGTTGTTATATCAGAAGAATATGATGAGAGGTCTACCATATCTGAAAGAAAATAATGAAGCTTGTGAAGGATGTCTTCTTGGAAAGCAACACAAATTACCGTTTTCAACCAATAAAGCATGGAGAGCTAAAAACTTGTTGGAGTTGATCCACATTCACATCTGCAAACCAATGAGGACACCATCACTCAACAACAACGAGTACTTCATCCTCTTTATTGATAACTTTTCTAGAATGACTTAGGTCTACTTCTTCAAAGAAAAATTAGAAGTCTCTGGAATATTCAAGAAGTTCAAAACCTTTGTCGAGAAACAAAGTGGGAAGCATATAAAAGTACTTAGAAGTGATCGAGACAAAGAGTACAACTCACACGAGTTTGACAAGTTATGTGAAGATGAAGGCATTGAGCAACAACTTACAATTGCATATTCTCCGCAACAAAATAGCGTGTCTGAGAGAAAGAATCGGATAGTCATGGAGATGGCTAGATCAATGCTAAAGGAAAAAGGCTTACCTAATACTTTTTGGGCAAAAGCAGTTTACACAGCAGTCTACATACTCAACAAATGTCCAACTAAGGCAGTCTAAGACAAGACTCCTATTGAAGCATGGAGTGGACGAAAACCATCCGCTAAACACCTAAGAGTATTTGGATCTATTAGCTACATGCATGTTCCAAATCAGAAGAGACAAAAGCTAGAAGATAAGACTATACGAGGAATCTTCTTGGGTTATAGTACACAGTCAAAAGGCTACAGAGTCTACAACTTGCAAATGAAAAAGCTCACCATCTGTTGAGATGTAGAGATTGACGAAAATGCTACTTGGAATTGGGAAGTAGAAAATTTGCAAGAAGCAACATTCTCGTTCCAGTGCAACATCCTCAAGAAGAAGTTCAAGAAGTGATAGAAGAAGCATGTATGCTTTCGTCACCTCCACAACAAGATTTTTCACCAGAAACTACTCCAAGATGAGTAAGATCTTTGGTGGATATATATGAAACTTGCAACACAGCTATACTTGAACCTAAATGCTATGAAGAATGCTCAAAGAAGCAAAGCCAACTAAGGAAAAGTCCAAGCTCGAGTACTACAAGAAAGAAGACCAATTAAGTTGCAAACTTCTTTACGAAGGCACTATCAAAGAACATAGTGCAAGCTACTGTGGACCAAGTTTGGAGTTTCCGAATTTTGCATCAAGGAGGAGTGTCGGAACATGCTGCAAAATTCTAGAAGCTTACACAAGTGTAGCCATAAGAAGTAACTAAAAAGAACCAAGACATATAGCATATAAATGTAAAATATTCTAGAATTATCTTGATGTAACCCCCCTCTAATAAAATTTTTTATTTAAATATATAATTTATATGATACGTAAAAGTTCTAATTTATAAAATTTTCTTATACAATCTATTAAAATTAAAGTATTTCAAAATTTAGATCACTAAAATTTATATAAACACTGCTACAAAATAATTCTAAGTATTGCAAATATTGTCTACCCAAATATTTCCCATCCTATAGCTCTGGTGATCTTTGCATCTTTTCTTTTCACTATTCTTCATTCACCTGCATTTACACTTCCCTAGAATCTAGGGACAAAATTTACCGGATCAGACATTTAATTTATCATACAATTTAAAACATATACATATCATGTAATAATTAATTATTCACATAAATAAGTAAACGCAGTATGATTTATGCAAATGCAGTTTTGACTCAAATTCATTTTTGACCATGCTCTATGGAGACTTCCCTTTTGAGTGTTTAGTAAGAAACTGGCCTACCATTACGCACTGCAATTCAGCTATTAGCCCCTACTAAACGCGAATAAGCTAGCAGAATTAGGAGATCAGGATACCTGGAAGGCCACCACGGCAGCATCTCTGTCCAGATTACGGCCACATGTGGAATTGACAATATCCTTCACCCCACAGACTATATAATCACAGACTATACAGTCCTGTCTAACTTATTCTGCTCACCCCAAAGATTCAATTATCATCTGTCAAATCATTCCTCATCTGTCAAATCATTTCTCATCTGTCAAATCATTTTTTCATGGCTACTGTTGTCCCGGTTAGCCAACATCAATCATTTTTCAATTGAATCTTTATAAATCCCCCAAAAAGACTCATGCATATGCAATATGTTAATAATCACAATTAAATAAGTAATCTTTAAACAATCACCTACAAAAATATAAACATTCAACAATTTCCAACATCATTCATAACACAATCAAGTCAAACCAAGCAATTTCAATCCAACAACAAACCAACCAATCAATTTCAATCCATCACAACACATCATCCAATCAATCAAACATGGTTCCAAACAATTATTTCAAGCTTCTAATATCAATTATATAAAAAGCCTAAATCAATTTCATCTTTTCATGGTTCTTGATCAAATCTTGAATCTAAACCTAACAACATGTTTTTCTACATTCCAAATGGTCTAAAATGAAATTAAATGCCATGATCCTTACCTAGAATCCTTAGTTTGATGGAAAAACCTTTGAATCCCTTTTCTCCCTTTCTCCTTTGTCTTCTTGAAATTTTAGAATTTTTCTCCCAAATATTTCTCTTTGACAGTATTGAATATGAGCTCTCACTGATACAACCAAATGATCTCGGAATTTAAAACTTTTTATATCAAGTCAAAGCTCTTGAAATCTATTTTATAGAAAGGTATCCCACTTCTAAAATAAACATCTAGAAAATTTTATAAAAATTTTCTAAGTCAGCAGCCCTGAATTTTGAGTGCTCACTGAACATAGCTCAAAGAAATGTAAATTTCTCCCACTTACCAAACTTGTTTTGAGCTGAACTTTTTACAGTATAAAGGTAACATCTTTATCTTTCTAAAAAATACTCTTGCCCCCAAATTATTTCCCTATTGTTCCCAGTAAATTTGTTTCTAACAGCCTAAGTTTCAGACTCAAAACAGAGCTCAAAAACCCTTGCCTTGTTTCTTTTCAAAAAGTTAATTTAGAAATTGGACATGAATTTTTTTTTAATTTATATGTTTAAAAATCTTGTTTTGTCTAGTTTTTAATGGTTCAAAAAAGAAAAAGAAACATTAATCACACAAGTGGGGATTTGAGAAAAACCGAGACATGTTCCAGGGGAAACTCGAAAATAGAACAACCATTTTGAGAGCCATGGATGAACCCCGAGATAAGATTTTCTGTCCAAGTTTTAAATATAAAGTTGTTCCATTTCGTGTCTATTTTCATTCAAAATAAATTTTGTGAAAAATCAACGGTTAGATCTTCAAAAAATCACAAAATCGTGGGGGCTGTCCAGAGCTGGACGAACCAACAGCCACTGCCACTTTTATTTTTGGGTGAATCTCACATTGAAAACCTTGTCAAACAATTTTAATAAAATTTGGGCATGGTCTCTTTTGTTTTAGGATCCTTCCCAAGTAATTTAGAGAGTCAAAACAAAAGCAATCAATCCATACACACTCACACAGCCACTGCCAGGAGTTTCAACCCATTTCATCAACTTTTCACATTCAAGCATTCAAACAAAATACGCACAACAGTCCAGATGAGAGGCATTCATGCTATGTGTGATTGAGTCCCCTAACTCTCAACCACACTTAAATTGAAAATAAAGAAGCTTCCCTTACCTTTGGGGTTTACTTCCAGCTGAGAGAGGAAGGGATGAAGAGGAAAAGGAAACTTGGTTGGGATGATGAAGAGATGATACTTTGACTTGCATACAAAGCTTAAAGCAACCAACAAAAATGGCTTATTTTGCCCCTTGAGTGCCACGGCCAAACTTGGAAGGAGGAGAGAGAATAGAGCTTTGGGAGGAAGAAATGAAGAATGAAGAAAAATGAGCGAAATTGGAAGCATCAGGAACATTTGAACGTTGAAATTTGGGATAATTTTGTAATTTTACTATTGACACCTATTTTCCTCTCAAGGCACCCCCCTTCTCTCTTTGTTTTTTTATTTTTACAACTCACGGAACTTACGAAACACACGTAAAAGTTCCAAAAATCTCACAATAATACTGGCACATAACAAAACAATCTATTTATTAAATTCTTTTATACATATCATGAATTTAAATTTAATTTCCTCTTACATTATTAATTAAATAACTTATTATACATTACGAAAAATTACAGTGTTACAATTCTCCCCAACAAGAAAATTTTCTAATTAAATCTCTCATGTTCATACTTATTGGGTTGTAATTTTCGGGGTGTTACACTTGACACTTTTAGTTAAATGTTAAAATACTCTAGAATGTAACCATTAGATAAATCTAGATTATTAAAGTCTAGATATCTCCTGAACAAAGGTGAAATGATTTCACTAACTATAGGAGCCTATAAATAGGCAATGCTAGACATATTGTAGTGAGTTTGAGATATCAATACAAGCTCCTCCACTATTGTTAAGAGCCACATGGCCACTATACTATTTCCCTTCAAAAAGCTAACTTACTAATCTCTCCTAAATTCTAAACGAATCACCAATCAATCAACTAACCACCTTCCTATTCCCTTAAAATACTAACATATTTGAATCCAATGTTTATAGTTGTCCTCTTAATCTATTTTTTTCCCAGGGGAAATTGCATGATGGATAGGAATTAGCAGTTAAAAGACTTTCTAGAGCCTCTGGACTAGGTCTAGAAGAATTCATGAATGAAGTAGTGGTGATTTCCAAGCTTCAACACCACAATCTTGTAAGACTTTTTGGCTGCTGTGTTGAAGGTGATGAAAGGATGTTGATATATGAATACATGCCAAACAAAAGTTTGGATGTGTTTATCTTCGGTTAGTTCTTTGATGCCTCCTTTAGTATTTGTCTCATATTCAATTCCAAACTTTTATGGTTCTCTTTATTTAGCATTTTATGAAATAAAAATCATTTTATAGTGAGTTTTTTTAAAAGCTCGATTATCAAGGGATTTAGAAGACTCAACTTTATAACTTTCTCTTCTAATATTATGTTCACAACAGTATAATGCTACCCTTTCTTTTTAGATCCATCAAAAAGTAAACTACTAGATTGGAGGAAGCGTTGTAGCATAATAGAAGGAATAGCTCGAGGATTGCTTTATCTCCAGAGAGACTCCAGATTAAGAATCATACACAGAGATTTGAAGACAAGTAAGATCTTGTTAGATGAAGAGCTGAATCCAAAAATATCAGACTTTGGTATGGCTAGAATCTTTGAAGGGAGTGAAAATCAGACCAATACTAACAGGGTTGTTGGAATATAGTAAGTATGCTTTTTTTGTCCAATATTAATACTTGGATATTCAATTTTTACATTTGAATGCAGTGGCTACATGTCCCTTGAATATGCAATACAAGGACTATTTTTCGAGAAATCAGATGTCTTTAGCTTTGGTGTTTTGGTACTAGAGATTGTTAGTGGAAGAAGAAACTCAAGATTTTATGACAATGAGAATGCCCTTAGCCTTTTAGGATTTGTTAGTCTCAACGATTTATTTCTGAGTCTGTGACTCTTTTACAGGAACTTTTGCCTTATGTTGTTGATACAACTTTCAAATGTTAACTTTTTTTCTTTTTATGCCTTTCAGGCCTAGATACAATGGAGGGAAGGCAACATATTATCTTTAATAGATCCAGAAATATATGATTTTACTCATCATAAAGATATTTTATGGTGCATACACATAGGACTTCTATGTGTATAAGAACTTGCTACAGACAAACCCACAATGGCTGCCGTATTTTCTATGCTTAACAGTGAGGTTTCATTTCTTCCTCCTCCAAGTCAACCTGAATTCATCTAGAGCCAAGATATGTTGAATTCGGTTTCATCTAAAGAAAGTAATAGATTTTACTCCATCAATGTTGTTAGTATTACAGATATCAGAGTAGATAGCAAATAAAAGCTCTAAGAAAGATGAATCATGCATATGTTAGTGTTAGAACTATGATATTTTGCCTTATTTGAAATTTGATTTTTGAATAAGTTTTAGACAGAGTCTGTTATTGTTGCAGACTTTTAGCTTTTATGTTCTGTTTTTAGTTAAATAATGTAATCCCAATACATAGGCATTATCTTCCATCAATTTTAATGGAAATTTTTCTTCTTTAATTTTAATCTCAATTTCTGTGCAAGCTCCAATATTTTTGTTTTATTTTACAAAAGATTTCCAACAATTGGGAATCAAGGGGTTGCAGAATTGAAAGTGTATGTTAGAAGGAAGAGGATAAGTGTGTAGTGAGAGTATGCAAGATGGGTAATAATTGTTAGTAGATGGTATTTAGTACTCCCTCCGCCCCATAATATTTGTCATGTAAGAAGAAAAAATATGTCCCAAAATAATTGTCATTTTAGTTTTTCAATATAATAGTATTAATTACTATTTTCCACTTATATCTCTTATTATATTAATGATGGGCAACAAAAACTATAAATGAATTAATGATGATGAAGTGAATTTTGTAAAATTATCACTCTCTTTCATCAATTTATTAGTTTTTCTTGGTGTGTGTAAAAAAATCTCGGACGACAAATATTATGGGACGGAGATAGTATTAGTTAGCAAGGGAAGTATATAAAGTGCTTTACTTAAACCACTTTGAGGATTAAAAGTGGTATATTTCAACAAAATTAGAAGGACTAAAATTAGGGGAAAAAAATAAGAGAGACTAAAACAGAATTTCGAAAATTTTAGAGAAACAAAAAACATTTTACCAATTTTTTAATTTATTAAATTTGAAAATTATTTCATATTCCCAATCAATCACCAATATTAAGTTAGTTAGAGTAGAATTGAACTTGAATTCCTTAAGTAAAGTTTTGACATGGGTTCAAGTTTGGAAAAATGTGGTTGGAAGAGGAAACTCCACTATTTTGTATAAAAATTTTCAAAATAATAATAAAATAAAAAAAATTAGAAAAACTATTTTGTCGTCCTAAATTTTAAACTTTATAAAATTAAGTCCCTCAATGATTTTGATTTGATGCAAATAAATACCAAGTTAAAAAGTTGCGTCTAATGGAATAGACGATAGCAAACAGACACTAGTTTTGTAAGCATTTAAGACACGGTTAATGCTATGTATACTTAATCCTTTGTGCATGAAATGTCTGAACATTCTTCATAGGATTTGTTGAAATTAAGGAAATGAAGAAAAATCAAATTTAAACTTTCCTTTTACATAAAAAGATGCGCTATAGCTGTGAAGTGTACTTGTCTGAGCCAAAAGTGACATGACCTCTGAAGTAGGATATGAAGTGCCCCTCAAGAAAAATAAGCAGAGTGCTTTATCAGTCCTAAGTGACAAGTTGGTGACAAGTATTAAATGCAACATTAAATGCTCCAATGAACACCTCAGTTTCGGACGGACGAACAGACGGAAGAAAACAACCGTTTAGAGACAACGGTTGCTTCCTCAACAAGGCTATAAATACCATAAGAGTTGAAGTGCTAAAGTTACCAATTTAAGAACTCTAAACAAAGCATTCTTTCAAGTGTTCATTCTCTTTGTTTTCAAATTCTTTCTAAGTTGTAAAAAGGCTCTCAAAACACCTTGTAAATCCTGAGAGTAAAAGACTGTGAGCTATATCTTGTACATCAGTCTATAAGACGATAGAGTTAGTTTGTGTGTACCCAACCTTAAACAAATCTGTTGATTTGTTTTAGAGCCAAAAGTGGCTTGGTAGTAAACAATACTTGGGTTTTTAGCTTGGAGAGGCTAATGTAAAAACTACTTAGGTTGAGTCAGAAGTGGCGGTGAACAATATTACTTATAACTTTATGAAAAGTTAGTGGAAACTTGGTGGGTTGCCAAGAACTGGACCCAGTCTCAGTGGTAGAGATGAACCAGTATAAAATCTTAGTGTCTTATCGGTATGTTCTTTATCTATTTTTTAACTAACCTTGAGTTGTGATTTACATTTTTGAAAACTTAGTTTGTTTTTAAACTAAAACCATCACCTGTGTGTGTGTCACTAAAGCCGCACAATTGTGATTCCTGGGGACCCAATTGGCTTAATTAAAGCTTGAGGGACTAAAATTGTACAATTGTGATACCTAGGAACCCAATTGACACAATTAAAACATGGTGGGACTAAAATCACACAATTGTGATACCTGGGGGATAAAAAATACAATTAAGTCTAAAAACTATAAAAATTAAAAACTCCTTTGAGAAGAACTATTCTGTTTTCGTGCTCGATTTCTCTCATTTTGTTCCATGAATCTTAAAATTGATTTAGGGATTTTTTTACCCTATGTGTTTCAATCAATATAAAAAAAATCAAATGATTTCATTGAAGCATGTGTGAGAATCAAACATTTTCATGTCGTAGGTTTTAGGAAATTCATTTAGTTTGTTTTGATCTATGCTTTGAGTCCATGTCTTCTGCAATTAATTGAGGAATTCACATCACCTCTCCCATGCAAGAAATATATTAAAAATGGAAAATTCTAATAGTTACGAGACAATTTTCGTCAAGAACATACGAACCGTGTATTCCATTAATCCCAGATTTTATTTTTCTAATTTTTAATTAATATTTGTTTTAAGGAAAAGGCTAGTCTTCCACATTGCATTTCGTGCAATACGTCCATATGCTATTTATACTAAATAGCAGCACTGATTAAAAATCGTTTCATTTCAATTAAGAACGAAAGAGAACAACTTGGGTCAAGTTTCCAAGTTGGAGAAACCTATTTTTAGCATGGGTTTAACATGGCCTGCTAGATTCTTTCAATTTAGGCATCCATTTGCTGCAACATTTAGGGCATTTTGATTGGAATGCATCTAGAATAACCCATATCAATGTTAAGATTCATGAAACAAAATGAGATAAATCCAACAAGAAAACGGACTAGTTCTTCACAAAGGGGTTTTTAATTTTTAGAATTTTTAAATGTTATAGTGGTGGTTTTTAGCCTCCACTATGTTAATTACATGTGCGGAAACATGTCTACGTCAATAAGTGTTGTTTATTGCCCATTTTTAATAGTCATTATATTAAACTTATTGATAACATTAATTCTAAACTGACGAGAAGACCAAATCAAACCAAATTTAAAACATAAAGGACTAAATTTTATTTTTTAAAAGATAAGGAATCTAATTGAATTAAAAAATAAGATTAATGATCAAATGTATAATTAAGCCTTTTTTTATTTAATCCTTCCTAAATTCTGACATGAATTTGTAACAGCTCGGCCTGTGCCGTGGAGCGTGTCTTAGGCCTGTGCCCTCAACGCCCTCAAGCTACACTCATGAACTCCCCCCTCGTGGATGCGGGGGTTTTTGCCCTCCCCAGGAATCGAACACAAGACCCTCCACGCTTAAGTCTTATGTCAATGCATTCCTGGTACACCAATTGAGCCTTTTTGTAACAGCCCAACCTGTGTCGTGGAGCGTGTCTTGGGCCTGTCCCCTTAACGCCCTCAAGCTGCACTCATGAACTCCCCCCTCATGGACACGGGGGTTTTTGCCCTCCCCAGGAATTGAACACAAGACCCTCCATGCTTAAGTCTTATCTCAATGTATTCCTGGTACACCAATTATGCTAGCTCAATTGGTGTACCAGGAATGCATTGACATAAGACTTAAGCATGGAGGGTCTTGTGTTCGATTCCTAGGGAGGGAAAAAACCCTGCGTCCACGAGAGGGAGATCATGAGTACAGTTGCCGGACCAGAGGCATTGAGGGCACAATAAGCCTAAGACACGACCCCCGAGCTGTTACAAAAAAAATGTAACATTCCCAATTTAAGGAACTTAGAAATAAATAATAAAGAGATATCTTTATGGGGTAGCTTTTATATTTAATGGTCCAAGGATACCCTTAAGCATTACTAATAATAGTTACCTTATAATAGAAATAATATAATAGGACCCTGATAAGGAGCCAAGGCCCAAGGTGGGCCAAGACCCATACAAACACACACACACCTCACGGCTTTAAATAGAAGAGGAGAGGGAGAGTTAGAAAGAGAAAGTGAAAGAATTAGAGGAAGTTAGAGAGAAGGAGGAGAAGAAGGAAGAAGAGGAAGAGAAGAGGAGCGGAGCAGAGATCCGAGACACAGTGCCCCGGAGCTCAATATCCGAGACCCACAGTGTGAGTGCTTCCCCCTAGTCCTTTCCTATCCCCTTGGTTTTCTTGTTTCCCCCTTTTTCTCTTTTAAACCTTAGGATTGGAGATTTTGGATTTTTTAGTGATTATGTTTGATTAAGGGGTTTATTGGGAAAATCAATCGGTTGGAAGTGTAATAGAAGTGTTTAAGGGTTGATTATTGTGAGTTTGGATGCTTGGGTAGCCATTGATGGGCCTAGAATTGGGAATTTAGAAGAAGCCATGTGCAGAAAATTGTAAATTGGCTTAAGCCAAAAATCTAGGCTTAAGCGGTTTTGGGTTCGTATGCTAGATTTAGCATTCTGGACAAAAATTGGCTTGAGCCAAAAATTATGGCTTAAGCAGATTTTTGGTCGAATGTGAAGTGGGCGAAAATTGGCTTGAGCTGAAAATTTTGGGCTTAAGCAGATTGTTGGCTTGAGCCGAAAATTATTGCTTAAGCGAATTTTGGGCCGAATATGAAGTGGGCTAAATTGGATTGAGCCAAAATCCTAGCGTTTAAGCGCAGAGTTCTGGTGCTTAAGCGAGGCACTCTGTCACTTAAGCGTAAAACTCCAGGGAATAGGATTGTCAGTCTAGCTTAAGCGAGATTAGGTTCTAGCTTAAGCGTTGGTATGATAAGAGAGCAGTTTGGGAACCCTTTTTAAGGGGACCTTTGGAGGAGTATAAGGGCTATAGATATATAATTTCTTCCTAAGCTTTTACCCATGTTTATGTATGATTGTTTGATGCTATGTGATAAACCGGACTTTGATTGTATTTTGATGTGAGTTTAGATGCCATTTTCATACATTTTGAATATATTTTATTGGCAAAACTCACTGTTTGGTGTTAGTTGGTGCAAGACAGGTACTCAAGAGGCTTCATGAGGAAAAGAGTTGAAAATTGCACTTTTTGGAGCAAAAATGCCACTGTCTAGAGGACCAAGAAAAAAGGCCAGAATTGAAGTAACGCAAGGACCATGGCCATGGTAAATTACCATGACCATGGTAAATTTACCATGGCCATGCTGGTTGCGTAGTAGAATTGGACTTTTATGCAAGGACCACGGCCGTGGTCATTTTACCACGGCCGTGGTAAGTTGCGCTGTCAGCCATTTAAATTTTGAATTATTATAAATAGGATAGGAAACCCTTTTATCTTTATCTTTTGTTCTATTTCGAAAACTGAGGGTTGTGGGTGAGAAAGAGGTCCTGTGAGAGACTCTGGGCTGCGGGAGGACGTAGAGAACACCATTGGGGATCATCACTGTAAAGTTTCTTCCCTTTTGTAATCTTTATGTCTTCTTTTGAGTTTTCTGGCTTAATCATGAACATGAGTGGCTAGTTTCTCTTAGCCCCAGATTGTGATGTAGTTGTACCCTTGTACCCCGGTTCTAATTTTAATAAAACCTCGATGTTATTCAGTTATTTGTATCTCTTCACTACTTTTATTGCTTTTAGGACCGATCAGTCTAAACATAAGTTAATCTCTTGTCTATGATCAATTGCTTGCGATTAACTGAACTGTGAAGTGATTGGATTTGTACAATTTGCATGATCAAACTTATTGTATGAATTTTCAGTAGATTAACCTGTTAATCAACCTCTCTGAGAATTATCATTTGCTCTAAATTAATTCACCTATGATCAATTGGGAATTAAATTAGGGGAAATAGCGTTATTAACTATGATCAATTGTTAATTAACGAATTTAAGAGGTCGCTGGCAAGTAACACATTTAGGAATTTTATTAAGATTAGAATTGGGGGAAAAAGGGGTACATGTGAAATCACAATCCTAGGCTTCTTTATCATAATTGTTCTCACAGCAATCTTTCTGCTCCGATTCTCTTTCTTTTGAAAAGAATAATTGACCAACATTCTTCTCAATTTGATTTTTATATTCTGGATTGCTTAGTTATTTGCGAGATTGATTATTTGGGAACGCGACTGGTCCTTTGGGTTCGATATCCGGACTCCTAGAGTCCACTGTTACTACTGCGTAGGGTACGCTTGCCCTTTGCGAACGCATTTTTACGCATCACTATGTGATGTTGATTGTCGCTTATAATGGTAGTTGTATTCAGGTGGTTGATGCTTATGTTTAGGATTGTTTGTATGTAACGATAAACCATTTTAATAAAAGACACCTAATATACTTAAGACTATACCTATGCCTCTTAGTAAAAGGTGGGGAGTTTCCCCTAAGTTTCAGAAAAGGTTTTTAAGCAAAGTTTATAGTTTCATGAAAGGTTTTTTAGTAAAAAAGATCCCCTCAGAGACATAGGGTGGAACCTTCCCCAGTACCAGTCACGTCCGAGAGCCGCACGCTCGGCGTACAACGGTGTGCAAAGGGCTAAGGATCCTCTATGTCACCAAGGAGTGATGAGTTTCAAAAAGGTTTTGAAAAGGATTATTTACGAAAAGGTTTTATGGAAGAGTTTTCAAAGGGAAGTTATGATCCCAATAAAGGGAATAAATTATGTTTTAGGGCTAAGAGGCCCCCTAGTGGTGAGTGACGGGGACCGTCCCCTTGACACCCATTAGGAAAACCAACCTTCCTCATAGAGAGAAGGGGTTCTTCATAGAGAAGAACAAGTTAGATAGGAGACTCCTCCTTATAACGAAGTTGTAGTCAACCCACTTGGACCGGTGGGGATTAATTAAAGGTTGTAGCAAGAGGGACGCCTCTTGATGGCTAGAGGTCAGCCAAATTAATGAAATAGGCAGTGGAAGTGAAATTTAAATAAAGAAATAATGCAAACCACACAGTTGTAGAAACAATCTATGATATGTTGATGTGCTTGATGTATGTATGTTCTATGTTAGAACATGAGAGGAGTCATGAGCCTAGTTACTAGGTGAGTGCTATAAGGTAAGTCTATACATTAGATGAGGAAATGTGTTGCTGTATACTACCCTTAGAGGTAGGAAAGGGGTTACAGTTAAACCCTAGAAAGTTAATGTACGCTACCCAGAGAGACATGCTAGATGTTATGCCTCGCAGAAAGAGGTGATGTAAGCCCAAGTTAGGCAAGTTAGAGGAAAGAAAGGTTACACATGTTCCCATCCAATGTTATAGAAAGGTGAGACCTTAGTGAGTGGTCAAGAGTAACAGAAAGATGTTTAGGTGCCTTAGTGCACTAGTGGCCCTAGATTTGGCATAGGAGGCTAACTCTATGTGCCTTAGTAAGGGTCAAGGTATGATCCTAAGAAATAGTAACATAGAGGTGATGAGGTAATAGCTGTGAGTGCGAGTACCAAGAAAAGAAAAGAGAAGTCATGAGAGTTAAGCAAGAGCTCTCTAGAGTAGAGAGTCAGCCTAGAGTCCTCAGAGCACTCACTGAGACATTATGTCTCATCCCTTTAGTTTCCATGTTTTACAGGTTAGCAGGTAAACACCTTGTGGAAGGAGCTCAGAGCATGAAGCTGATTTCCAGGAGGAATATGTTATTAGTATAGTTTTGTATAATTCCCAATTAATGGGAATTTAGTTTATGTTTTATGTATCCTGCTTATGTCTTGTACGGCACATAAGTGCCAAGAGCTTTGTACTACACCTATTTCATGTAATATATATGTTAAGTTTTAGTTTCCACGTAGTAACTCTGATATTCTTATATGCTAATTTCTATTAATTTAGCAATATAAGGAGACAAAGGTAATATCCTCTAGGGTGTTATAGAATTTCTGTACAATGACATGATTTGGTATATTTGTCAAATATGATATTGTGATGGTTAGACATAAGTAGTGTATAGTTAGCTCAGCTTAAGCAGAGTTCGCGAGATGTCTTAACATTCATAGTTTATGTATATTTTGATAGATTTTATATTTCCATTCCAATGTTGGATGTCTATAATTTTTTTTTAAAGCAAGGTATTTTCAGCTGAGAGTCAAATACTAATCTCTCGAAATATTAAGATTTATGTAAGATACTAACCTCTCTGAGCTGTCTCAAAAGATGTTAAAATTGCCTTTTTGCACAATAGTTTATAATCAATGGTACACTTATATTTAGCAAAGGTATACTTGAATTACCATTACCTTTCTTAGAGCTCTTATTTTGCTATCTACCACGGATAGCTGTAATGCTAACAGTATTGACAGAGGAAGATCCATGACTTTCTTTAGATGACATTGAATTCAACATATTTTGCCTCAGCATGAATGCAGGTTGACTTGGAGGAGGAAGAAATGCAACCTCACTGTTAAGCATAGAAATTACTGCAGCCATAGTGGGCCTGTCTATAACAATTTCTTGAACACATAGAAGTCCTATGTGTATGCACCTTAAAATATACTTATGATGACTAGCATCATATATTTCTGGATCTATTAAAGATAATATATTGCCTTCCCTCCATTGTATCCACGCCTAAAATTCAACAATGAAAAACAAAATGTCAACGTTTGAAAGTTTGTATCAAAAAAAGGCAAAAGTTCTTGTAAAAGAGTTACAAGTGATTTGTTGAGACGTACAAATCCTAAAAGGCTAAGAGCATGCTCATTGTCATAAAAGCTTGAGTTCCTTCTTCCACTAACAATCTCTAGTACCAAAACACCAAAGCTAAAGACATCTGATTTCTCTGAAAACAGTCCTTGGATTGCATATTCAGGGGACATATAGCCACTGCATTCAAATATAAATTAAAATTGATTCTCCAAGTATTTTACTATAATTTTGGACAGAGAAAGCATACTCACTAGGTTCCAACAACCCTGTTAGTATTGGCCTGATCTTCAATTCCTCCAAAGATTCTAGCCATACCAAAGTCTGATATTTTTGGATTCAGCTCTTCATCTAACAAGATATGTCTTCAAATCTCTGTGTATGATTCTTAGTCTGGAGTCTCTGTGAAGATAAGGCAATCCTCGAGCTATTCCTTCTATTATGCTGCAGCGCTTCCTCCAATCTAGGAGTTCACTTCTTGATGGATCTAAACAGTAAGGGTAACATTATACTATTGTGAACATAATATTAGCGTTCTTTCAATAGAAGTTGCTAGCTTTGAAATCGCTGTTATTTCTTAAATATTTTAGTCGTTCTTAATAAAGAGAAACATAAAAGTTTCGAATTGGATATGAGACAAGCACTAGAGGAGAATTAAAAGAACTAACCAAAGATAAACACATCCAAACTTTTGTTTGGCATGTATTCATATATTAACATCTTTTCGTCACCTTCAATACAACAGCCAAAAAGTCTTACAAGATTATAGTGTTGAAGCTTGGAAATCACCACTACTTCATTCATGAATTCTTCTAGACCTTGTCCAGAGGCTCTAGAAAGTCTTTTAACTGCTACATCTTGTCCATCTTGCAGTTTCCCCTGGGCAAACAAATATTAAGAGGAGAACTATGGACAATGGATTCGAATACAATAACTTTTGTTTTGAGGTACCTTGTACACCACCTTGCCCAAGTTTGTTGGACAGGTGGAAGTTGTTTGTTGCTGTTGCAACTCTTTCGAAATCAAATAGTAACAGCTCCTGGAATTTAACTTGTGACAGTTCTTCTATTACTTTATGGCTTGTTTGCCGTGATGTTTCGCCACTGTTAAATTGTAGGAAAGCTTTGTTGTTCCTTTTCCTTGCTGATTTAATTAAGTTCCATATTTTACCTGGAGTGAGAGATATATATAATGTAAGCTTAGCTCCTTTACCAACAAAACCTTAATAATAGGACTAATTCTGAAAGTACCGAATACGGTATCTTACCTGGTTGATTGGAAGTCCTCCACATGACATAGGCACAAGTAACAATTATGACAGTTCCTATTATCACTGCTATTATAATGATGATTTTTGTATTTGTGCCTTTATCTGTAATGAAGGAAAAATTTAAATTTAAAATATAAGGAATTCAGTCCAAAGAAACTATATGTTTTAAATGTTTGAGCAGACGTAGCATACCAAGTTCAGTATGAGCTACACGAACATATAGATCAAGTCCTGTGCTTGAGAATTGTTGTATGTCAAGTAGATTCCCAGTCCAAGACATACAACCAATCCCAGCATCGTGAGAATACGCGACACAAGAGCAATTCTCCAAGCACTGACTTCTGCATATGTCTGGCTCAACAAGTTTCAAAAATCCGTCTTCCTTTCTTTCTACACTTGTGTTTTGATCTTTGACCCTTTCACACTGCAGAGGTGTTCTCCTAACACATCCACTAGTCCAGTTTTGTCTATTCCATTCCTCTTTGTTCCTTGGTTCAAACCCTTTCAGGCAGCTGCATATTGGTGACCTCTGTACATTACAGCTAGTGAACGCCCCACATATACCATAAATATCACAATCTAATTGTTGACTTGTCCATGTAACTTTCATTTCTTTCTTCTTATCATCCCACCATGTTTCTTCAAATTGGCCATGCGAATTCAAGATATAGACTACAAATTCTGATGCACTTCGTACTGTATAATAGATATCTGTATTTCCATTCCCATCATCTCCCACATGGAAACCATTTAGGTATGCACTATCCATCAAGGGTACCCCTGTAAAGACCCCACCATTCCATGGACCACTGCACCAGTATGGTCGAGTTTCATTCCAAATTAACACTTCAACTATATTTATGCGTTGAACAATATTGGAAGAGAATCTCCCAATGGAGGGACTGGAAGGGCTTTTCCATGATGTAAGTTCTACATTCTTACCTGTTCTATTGCTTGAAACTTTCATTCCGGGCAATAATGTATTTGAAGGTTGCTGAAAACTATCCCATAAGATGTTTCCCGTTGTGGTTTCCATGAGTACAAGCTTACCAGAGTCTGAAAACTCTAAACTTGTATTGGATGATGTGTTGGACACATTTGATGACCAAATGACTTGTTTCTGTCCATTCAGAACCACAAGACTGCCTTTTTCAGATATGGTAACAACTCCAGAAGAGTCGTTCAGTGGTTGGTTTCTGTTGGCAACCCATATGACAATGGACTGAGACTTCCACCAAATTCCTACGTAGCGCTTTGTAGAGTTTTGAGGGGTGAAGAACCCCAAGGTGAAGTTACCATCTTTGGACCTTAGAGTTTCAGGGTCCTTCATTGATTGGGATGAGGTGATGGTGTCTATGGCAGTACCAACATGTGGAAAATGAAAACATAATATGATAAAAACTAAGAACAAATTTGTACACTTGGTGAAACCCATTAGGGGATCAATAGATTTGATTACTTCTTGTTAATAATGATGAATTTTAATATGTTTTTCTAAGTGACCTCTATTTTCTTCCAGATTGAGACTTCCTCCTAAAAGTCAACACGATAAGGTGTGGGGCTTGGCTTGCGCTGCGTATTGGGATTTATCATCCTGGGACCTGGATAGTTCATTTGGAATGGACGAATTATTCAGAGTTGTATTTCATCTTCTAATTACCAGAATAACTAAAAATTAATTTATGTTAGAAATTGAGATTTTTTCAGTATTTATATTAAAACTAGAAATTGACCCCGCATGTTGCACAACTTTATAAATAAATGTATATGACATAATTTGGAGAGATTATAAATATTTAAAAAACATTACATTAAACTACAAAATTAAATAATTGTAAAATAGAAAAAGTAGTAAGATTTATACTAAAAATATTTTTATAAAAATTTAGGAGACAAAAATTGTTAGATTATTGTGATGAGTTGATGGTAAGTGCAATTAATGTATATCCTAGAAAATGACATATAACTTATAAATTAATGTGCATAGATAAGTGGATATTCAAAAAATTAGAATATCCAATATTTTACGAGATTTATAGTTTATTAATTGTCCTTTTCAAATGTCAGAAGGTATTATTATATTTTAAAAAAATTAAAATTAATTTTAAATGTACAAATCATTTATCATCAAATAATAATAATAATTAAATTATGCCTTTTTAAAGGAGGAAGGAGGCTAGAGAGACATGTTTACAAAGTAATTTTGTGGCAATTTGATGAAAATAATTTTATTGAAAAAGTTATTTAGGTATAAAAATTAATGCTTTTAATACTTGTTTTAATTTATGTATTGTTGATTTGACTATTCATCGTATTTATTAATTTTTAGGTATAAAAAAAATAATATATTTCTATTATTTTTCTGAATATATATTTATCATCAATTTTCGACATTTAGTGATAATATATTTGAAGATGTATTGTACTAAATACATATTTTAAATGTAATTATTTTATCACTTGAAAGTATAACTGTATGCATATTTCGTTTTAAGATTTTGAGAAATTTGTTACCAAAAAATAATTAATTTTTTATTAAATTAATATAAATTTCAATAAACATTTTTTCTGAAGAATAAAAAATAAAAATATTAAAATGATGTATTATGTACTTTTATTGTGATCTAAAATAAAACATTAATATGTAAATTAGTTTTGTAGTCATCACTCTTAAGATAATAGATAGTAAAACCAAATTAAATACATAATTTGATCTGTAAAAAGTGATAATTTATGTTAATTTGAAAAATGAAATATAGTATACTTGCTAAGAAATTTAGGGAGCTGATTATTTTTTTAATCATAAAATACCACCTTGATTTTATTTGGAAATTAATGAAAACAACTTTTTATTATTAGAACTATTTTTTTTTTGGTGTAAACTTTTTAT
This sequence comes from Pueraria montana var. lobata, assembly GCA_026413185.1. NCBI lineage: Eukaryota > Viridiplantae > Streptophyta > Magnoliopsida > Fabales > Fabaceae > Pueraria > Pueraria montana. The sequence goes on along the minus strand of CM048650.1, from coordinate 62,975,547 downwards.
TATTAGAACTATTTTAATACAAAGTTTAAAAAATAATAAATAAACTAACATTTTATAATTTAAAAAATAATAAAAAATAAAAAGCTTTTCTCAAATCAAATTGACCTAATTTTTAGGTACAAAAACATTGAAAAAGAGTATATTATTTTTACATCTAAAAGAATTATTTGAATATCTTTATTTAAATCACAAAAAAAAATAAAGAAACTGACAAATTTGAATTTTTTTATGTCATGTGAAAATTTATATATTTCAAGTGCATTTGTTTAGATATGCCAATAAAGAAAATAACAAATTTAAAATTTATATAAAAGTAATTTAAAATGTATTAAAGAAACATTGTCATTTGAAATTTATTTAAATGGTACTTTAGTGTAATGTGTGGTGTGCGGGATTTATTTGTAGATATTAAGGGAAAAAGTTCAATTGGTATTAAAATCTTAATTTAGAGAAGATAAAGAATCTAATGGTGATTGATTCCACTAACTGCAAGAGAAATGTGTCACCAGACCTGGTGGTGTGGACAAAATCCATGCATCTTTTTTATTAAGCCTTGAGTTGAATGAATGCAAAAGAACAAAATAGACTTTCCAGAAGTAACTTTCTCTTATAATAACTGCAACCAATTTAAAATTTGAAATGTGTATTAATCATTCTGTGATCTCAACCAATTAAGAAACCATGAGTTTTTGTTTCCTTCCTCTGCAAGAAACTCTATCTCTATGGAGAGAAAGCAATTGAAGGAAGTTACCATTTTGAAATCTGCATTGGAAATATATGTTACGTTTATAATTATGGTAAAAACTATAATTGGAAACAAATACAACTTCTGTAGTGGGGTGGCGGTGGTGTAGTACATAGTCACATAATTTGTAATACTCTCGGGTACGTGGTACGGGTTCGGGTATGCCGTACGTGACCTTGTAAAGTATTGGTACGTGGGGGGTATACATAGTTGGTACACTTCGGTTCGTTATTTAAATTTATATTAGGTTCTAATATATAAATTAGTATGCTACCAATATTTTTTTATTTAGATAAATGTCAAAATTAAATAAGATTAACTATTATGACTGAAAATTTAGGTTGCACGGTATTAAACATGTTTAAAATAAGAAATATGATATCTAGATTTTAAAAATAAAATAAAACAATGGATATAGACAATAGACAATCACAATAAAAAAAGGCCAATTTATATTTTACTTTTTAAATTTTAAATTTCAATTACCTTAACTCTTTCCATTACTTTTAAATTTTACTGAGGAAAGTGATTGGCAGATGTAAAATAATTACCTTTTTCATTTATTATACTAATAAATAAATGACTAACCTTTTGATACCAGCACCTACTCTTTGAAATAAGCACTAGTAACTAATAAAAGATTAAAAAAAAAAAAAAAGGTCCTTTCATCTTCCGTCTTGTCCGACCTTTTGTCTTCCTCCTTTCGTTTTCAATCTTTTTGTTTTTTTTTTTTAGTAGACTACTCTTTTTTTCGTTTCCACTCTTCCTTGCTAACTTCATTCAAATCGTGATGTTCATGGGAGCATTTTCTTCGAATCTGGGTTTTCTGAAAGTCACCAAGCTGCTGCGACCTGCAATCTTTTCCTCTTTCCTTGCTCGGCTCCCTCACAAATTCAACCACGAATTTTGGCATACCGGTTCGAGAAAGAACTGCAAATTGGTACGCATGAACCAATTCGCGGTTCTTTGATGAAGAGACGAATTATGTGACTATGGTGTAGTATTTTTTCCTCTCCTTGATAGCTTGTTAGTGAAGCCTACTAGTACCTTTGATCAAGAATCCCTATCTATGGCTTCCTTAAATTGTCATAAACCTACATTACACCTATAAAAACAAAATACCATTTTTAGCCAATTCTAGTACTTAAGTGAAATTTTTCAACAATTTTCACAAAACAATGACAACTCAAACAACAAAAAATAGAAATAAACTTTTACCATTTGGCAGCCAAAAATTGTCCATGATGAAGGGGCAATAACATCAATAGAAGAAAGAGTCCAATCTACACAATTTGGGTGCCTTCTAGTACTGGAAGATTCACATAGTCTGTAAGCATGACACCATAAAAAGAATCACGGGTCATGCAGAAGATATATCAACAAAATAGCTCAAATAATTGTTAATTCAGACAACTCAAAAGTTTTTCTTGCATTATAAATTGTTCAAAGACCAGATAAAAAATCAGATTACTTTACATAAAGGTTTGCCATGTCCTTTTGAACAACGTACAACATCATCTCCCCTGTTAGGAGCATAGTCACATAATTCGTCTCTTCATCAAAGAACCGCGAATTGGTTCGTGTGTACCAATTTGCGGTTCTTTCTAGAACCGGTACGTTAAAATTCGTGGTTGAATTCGTGAGGGAGCCGAGCAAGGAAAGAGGAAAATATTGCAGGTCGCAGCAGCTTGGTGACTTTCAGAAAACCCAGATTCGAAGAAAATGCTCCCATGAACATCATGATTTGAATGAAGTTAGAAAGGAAGAGTGGAAACGAAAAAAAGAGAAGTCTGCTGAAAAAAAAAACAAAAAGATTGAAAACGAAAGGAGGAAGACAAAAGGTTGGACAAGACGGAAGATGAAAGGACCTTTTTTTTTATCTTTTATTAGTGACTGGTGCTTATTTCAAAGAGTAGGTGGTGGTATCAAAAGGTTAGTCATTTATTTATTAGTATAATAAATGAAAAAGGTAATTATTTTACATTTGCCAATCACTTTCCTCAGTAAAATTTAAAAGTAATGGAAAGAGTTAAGGTAATTGAAATTTAAAATTTAAAAAGTAAAATATAAATTGGCCTTTGTTTATTGTGATTGTCTATTGTCTATGTCCATTATTTTATTTTATTTTTAAAATCTAGATATCATATTTCTTATTTTAAACATGTTTAATACCGTGCAACCTAAATTTTGAGTCATAATAGTTAATCTTATTTAATTTTGACATTTATCTAAATAAAAAAATATTGGCAGCATACTAATTTATATATTAGGACCTAATATAAATTTAAATAATGAATCGAAGTGTACCGACTATGTATACCCCCCACGTACCAATACTTTACAAGGTCACGTACTGCATACCCGAACCCGTACCATGTACCCGAGAGTATTACAAATTATGTGACTATGGTCAGGAGCACCCACTCATCCTTCACGAAAAAAGTCCCACCTCATGCTTAAAATGTTTCAGATCACATACCTTTAATGCGTTGAATCTACATCGCTGCTTCTTCAGGACAACTTGCTCTTAACTAAACAATACTTGCACTTCGTAATTGAAAAGCATAATTTCAAATAGAAAAAAATGCTGTATTCTAAAGCCAATAGTTACCTCACCTTTAACTGATCATTGTGATTTGAAGTGTTATAGAGAGTGAATATGAAGAACACCTGCAATCAACATAGAATGACTGAATATGAAGAACACCATTTTGCTGCAATGGGTGATGGTTCAATAAGGCTAGTCCTCTGGTAGCAAATCAGTTTCAAGCATACTAATAGGTGGAGAGTAACAGTTGTTAGCTATTCATTTCTGAAAACTGTTGATTGTTGCTAGAAATTAATTATTCATTTAACCCATTAATGGTTGTAAATGAGTCATGTAACTGTTTATGTTTTCTTGAATAAAAGAACGTTTATGTTCAGCTTCTATATATTATTCACACACAGCAAAAACTTTTGTAAACAACCCATGTTGACAGCTGTGATAAATTGCTTATGTGGCATGAAATGATAGAAAAGCAATCCAGATGGCAGCTTCTAAACTTGTGCTTTAGCTTTATTATATTATAAATAGATAGATAGATATGGGTTTATTATCTTTTTAGTCTCTAAATTTTGTAGGATTTCTATTTTTAGCCCCTGAACTTTTTTTTAACGTTCTTTTAACTTTTTTCGTCATTACATTTAGTCCCTTAACGGAAAAAAAGTTAATAGACTAAAACTGGCCTAAAAAAATTTAGGAACTAAAAACAGAAATCTTAAAATGTTTTAAGGACTAAAAAGACAATAAACAGAAATCTTACATCTCTGCAATTTTTAACTTCATGACTAGTTGTAGGTTAATGATATTTACTTTTGCAAATGAGTCATGATTATTATTTTTCTGGAGGGACTTTATAACTTGTATTTAAGCAACTTGTTGTAACAATTATAGTGTGCATAACTAAAATACAACATTAACTTTTGCTCCTATCTCATTATGTTTGTGTGGTTGTTGTGTTTGGTCCTATAGCTATTTTTGTTCGGTCCTACAGCTATTTCTATTCAATCCTATATTATTTTTTTTACTTCAGCTTTTTTTGTTTTTTCATTTTTTTTTTCATTTTTGATTTTTTCGTGTTCACTTTTATAACATGTTATCAAGAGCTTCATTTATTTTACCAAAGTATGTGAAAGAGAGAAATGGTAAAATAAAGTTTATGTGAGAGAAAACCAGAAAAAAATACAAAAACCCTTCAAACATAAAATGGCATTCATCTCCACCATCAAAATACTACCATGTGTGGGTTGCGAAAATAAGGACTTCCTATTATGGGATGTGGTGAAAAATGGAAGCAGTCTGCCTCCTGTTATCTCTATTAAGTAAAATTCTCTAAGTATGAAAGCATTATTTTTCGATACACCTAGTTTTTAACAAAAATATTGGCCTCTAGAAAGAATTTATTTTGTCAAAAAGTAGTAAGGGAGTCATCTACTATATTAATTTTGTCGAAATAAGTTTTCGATTAAAGTTTGTCGAAAACTAAAGATTGAAAATTTTACTAAGTGTCACTTCATTAAGACTTTTTCGATGGAAGTTAATTACAATATGCCAATATGTTGATGTATTCGGAAAGTTGTTGAAGAAAATTTAAATTCAAAAAGCGGTTATAGCAGTTTTTCAGAAGATGAAACAAGACAAATGGCGCTGTTAGAAATAGGAAGTTTATAATCTGTCTGTACACATGTCGAAAGCATAGAAATTCAACTGTGAGTTATAGAAGTCTATAAACAAGAGACTCGACAACCATTTCTCTTTGGAATATTGAATCATCACCACTCAAATCCTGTAAACATCACTCACGCTGCACACACATATGACTATCGATTCCAAGGTCGCAGTGTATGTATTTATCCAACTCTTAATGAAATTTCTTTTCGTTTGAATTTAGGTGTTATTGTACTTTTCTCTAAACCCTTGATCTCTTTCCAATCTCCATTTCTTCTCAAAACTTTACTTTTTCCAATCTCCATTTCTTATAAAATGGCAATCCTGTGCTAACAGCACTCAATTTCATTTAGAATTCGGAACAGTTGTTCCGCTTTTATTATTCATATCCATTGATCCCATGTAGTTGGGCGGAGTCAATTTCCACTATTCCCGAGCTAGTAGGCGGAGGAGGAACCGGAAACCATGGCGGCAACTGCCGCTATTTGCCCTTGGTCTTTCCTTTGCCCATCTTCTGATTCACCAAGGCCTATCAACTCTGCTCAACCTCCCCCTATCATACGCAAATCCTTTGCCCAAGCTTTATCCAATTCGTGTGACATCCCTTTGAGCCAACTCCCCAAACCTTGTGTTAAAGGAGATGCAATTTCTATAAAAATTTCAGAGGAGGAGTACCAACAGGGACTCCGCTCCTGCAAAAACAACCTTCATGGACGCTTGGTTTTGACTAAAGGTTCCAAACCTGTTACCTCTCAGGAACTTAGGGAAAGGCTGTTGAAGCTCTGGAAACCAATTGATAACTGGAAACTGATTCCTTTAGGGAAAGGTTACTATGAATTCAACTTTGCTTCTGTAGAAGACTTGAGAAGTGTCTGGACAGTGGGATCATGGAATCTTCAACCGGGTTTGTTGCGTCTTTACCAGTGGAGTCCAGATTTTAATCCGAGCACTATGAGGCAAACACATGCCCAGGTTTGGATTAGAATCACTAATCTCCCTTTAGAATATTGGAGGCCAAAGATTTTATTTGAGATTGCTAGCTGTGTAGGAACCCCAATTGCTCTTGACGTGGCCACCAAAAACAGAACATTGGGGCATTTTGCTAGAGTTCTTGTTGATTTGGATTTATCTGCGAAACTTCACTCTAAAATTTTGGTGGAGAGGGAATCCTTTGCTTTCTTTGTGGGCATTTTGTTTGAGAGGCTTCCTCCATTTTGCACTTTCTGTAATACTGTTGGACATGGTTTGGAGCACTGTAAGAAGGAAAGTTTTCATCAGAAACATAAGCCACACAATGGAAATCAATCATTGCATCCTGGTAATCGAGTCCACTCTTCAGAGAACTCATCTGAAAATTTTATTCTTCCCAACAAATCAACTAAAGCAAATGTTCAGTCTGACCCCTCAACTGTTCGACAAAAGTCCCCAGAGCATTCTGCCTTTGGCACAGAAAATCAACCTGACCCTGAGGCTACTGAAGTTATGAATGAGCGCATTGAAGTTGTTCCATCAAGTTTGTGCACTCATGTTAACTCAGGAGAAGTACAGGATATTGTTGTTGCACCGGATACAGCGGCTGGTCTCTCTATTAATGTTTCGTTACAAGATTATGCTTTGCAACCTTTAGTTCACAATGACATCAGAGCCTTGTCCAAGTGCTGGCCAGATATGATTGATAATAATTCAGAAGAGGATATATCAAATTCAGTTAACGCAGAAGATGAGAGTGGCAACTCTCATAACTTCCAATTAGTTCTTTCTAAGTATCAAAAACAGAAACTGAATACAATAGGGAAGCAACAACAGGTTGGTTCTATTTCATCCTTTCCAGAAGTTGTTCAAAAAGACCTTCAAATCCTTTCAAAATTTTGGGGTGATGAACAAGATGAGGAAACAGATATGACAGCAAACAACAACCTCTCTGCAGCCACTGCTAACAATTCAAAAACACAGAGAAAGAGGTTAGCCAAAAATAAGAAGACATAATCCTGCTTGCGACTTCTCTTTCTCAGAAGTTGAGACAATTTTTTGATGCCACCTTATAGACTCTATGTCTACAGTTCTTTCTCTGATAGTTTTTAAGGAGTTTTTCCTATATCAGATGGCATTTTAGCTTTATAGGACAGATCCTTTTCTTTTAGAGATAGTTTTCTTTGGTTGCTATGGTGTGTAGCTGCACAATATTTTTGAGGTTTCTGTTTCTTCTTTTGCTTGGAGGAAGTTTACATAATAGCTTAGGCTTTCCTAGCTATAGCTCCTCTTGCTTTATTTTCATGGGTTTTGGTTTGGTCCCCCCATGATTTCTTGTTTTCTTTTTCTCTTTAATATATTTTATTTTGCTTAAAAAAAATCTCCATTTCTTAATAATAGAAACAAAATTACAAAAAACATCATATCTTATTGTAATAGATATTGTTATTGTTGTCAAATTTTTACTTACTATTTTCATTTGATATTTAACAATTCTCTTAAGTTGAAAACTAAAATTGTTTGTTCGAGTAAAAATAACTTACAATCGAATTATGGATTCTATGTCCCACAATCAAGAACTTTATTTGTTAATAGAATTTAATGTGAAAAATCTAGTTTTATAGATTAAAATTGTTTTGAAAATAGTTTTATGATTTTCACGGTTAACACCTCCTTTACCAAACAACTTGTTAAGGACACAACAAGTGTACCAGCCGTACAAGTAATAAAGATGTGAGAAAAGTATCATACCACAAGGATTGTGGTTTAGTAAAACGATTAGTTAACTACTCCTTTGATTTGGAAATTAAGAAAGAAATAATTAATTTTAGCGTTTTGGAATTTTTAATCAAATTAAAAGAAACAAATATGAGAAAATCTAATTAATGAAGATGGGTAGGTGTCAAAATCCCTTTGATTCTCTCCTAAGGTAAATATTTTCTCTTCTAAGTCCCCTGTTCATATGTGATTAACATCCAATTCCTCTAATTTAATTTACCTCCATTTCCTTGATAGGTAAATTCCTAATTATGAATCCTAATTCCTTAGGTGCAAAAATTAGAAACAAGCATTAGGTTTAGAAAATTGCAAACAGATGCATATAATCTAACCTTATTCTTAGGCACAAGAAACATATGGCCATTAAATTGGAATAGACTAAATCCTAATTTCTCAATTGCGAACTTAGATTAGTAATCAATCCTGGAGAGGGACAATCACGGGAAAGCATTAAGAATGAAATCAATAACTTAATTCACATAAAAAGAAATAGAATTTAGAAAGAGAAATCATTTTACAAAAGGTTTAAATCAAGAATCATTTTAACATAATCTTAAAGAACTAGAAATTCATAGAGTCCATAAGAACAAAATAAAAAAGTAGAAAGGGGTAAAGAAATTGTGAATATTCAATAATTGTGTCCAAATTCTTCAAGCTCCAATAGTGGTAATGAATCTTCACTTTTTTTCCTTGCTTCCTAAGAATGCTCTAAATGATTTTTTTTAATGAATACAATGATTGGGCTTTCAGGACTGCAAAAGACATTAGGCCTTCTTTTTCCCTTAAAAACAAAGAAAAAGGGATGTGTTGGCCCCCAACATAGGTCATGCTGGCATTGGGCACCCTTTTTTTTGGGAAAAGTGGCTCTTGCCCTATTGGTGGGAATTGGCTCGAGTCCATCATGTGTTTGCCACCAAACACTAGGTGCACTACTACAGGGGAACACATTTAACATCGACTCTAGAAGGCATTTTACATCGGTTGTAGAATCAATATAGCTAAAGTGATGTTAAATGTATGACAAATTCTACATCGGTTAAAGAACCAAAGTAGAATCTGCAATTTCTACATCGGTTCCTCTAGAACCTGGTGTAAAAAGTGGCACATTCTATATGTGTCAAGCCACTTCCTACATCGATTATGTCAGTAGAAAGTGCCACTTCCTACATCAATTATGGTAATAACTGATGTAGAATGTGGTTTTCTACATCGCTTTTCCCTATAACCGATGTAGAATGTAGTTTTTTTTTATTAAATTGACATTTTGTTTTATCATCCTAACTTGTATACTTGTAAGTATGTTTCTTTTTTTTATACACTATGACCTATATATGCTAAATTATAGATAAAATTATAAAACAAATGCTCACAAGAGACCCAAAGATTTTTAACATGGAAACCCCCTCAAAGCAAGAATAAAAACTACAAGTCATCTAGACCAAAAAAACAACTCCACTATTATCAATAAATGGTACAAGAGAGTCTCCATATGCTCAAGTAGTGCATACATTGATCAAAATCAAGCCAAGCACAAAGCTTATAAAATGAAAAACATACAACAACATAAAAAAAAAAAACCTAAAAACATAGCTTATACTGCAAACATGTGTTCTCCCTCTCCAAACCTTCGATTCAAACAACGATTCAAGCAATTGATTTCACACATGAACCTTCTTTATTTTGTTTCCATCTCTTGGATAACACATCAACAGTTAATATACTAAAGCTAGCAATAACAATCCTCAGAACTTAGAAGTTATGAAATTAGAGTCATACCTTTGCTTCTCAACAATCCCCCAGCAATAGTAATTGAGTGTAGAGGCATCAAGTTAATAAAAAAAAATTTGCCATATATCCTACCAGACAAAGTAAAAAGAACTAAGAAATTATCACAGTAAAATCTCTTGACAAGAAGCAGAAAGAGAAGCAGCCTACCCATGGCAAGGTTGAAACCAATGGCGGTAGAGTGATGGCGTCAGAAGGTTTCATTTATCCTCATAGCTATTCATAGGCATTTGAAGGTGGATCAAGTTACTAATTAAGAAAGAGAATGAACTTATCATAAGGGACGTTGAAGAATTAAGCAGAGCGCTAAATGACATGTCGAACAAAAAATTTATTGAGGAGAAATGACTAAGCTTCTCCTAAGTAATTAAATTTCTTTTGTTGCATATCGTTTAAGGCCTGCTTATTTCCACCTTGTTCACAATTAGCACATTCAAGAAACTGGATCAAGCTTCAAAATCCTAGGAAGAGCTATTAGGATAGATGAAAACAACATTATAACGTGAGAAAGATCCTAAATGACATACATACAGCATCTAAAAAACCATTTTTAGCTCTAAAAGTTTCCAAAATCAATTTTTTGGCGTGTCATGCTCAACATGTTCACAATGTGCCATTTAGCCATCATGAGTTGGCCTTGTTCTATGTGTCAAGAATGATGGGAATGGAATAAAAAATAAGAACTCATTAAGTTACACGAATTGGTGTTAGTGACAATTAAATATAGGGAAGATGTTAGCATTTGGTCCAAGTGCAGACATCCATTCCACTTTCATGTCACCAACACCATTTCTATCACCTAATGAATTATCAATCTTGAATCCATTCCCATCCCCCTTAACACTCAGAGCAAGGCTAACTCATGATGGCTAAATGGAACGCAATGAACATGCAGAACATGACAGAGCAAGAGAAAATTTGAACTTGTATGAGTGTAGAAAACAATTATACATTGGTTCTAATTTAAACCGACGTAAGAATGTACCTTCTACATCGGTTCAAACTAGAACCAATGTAGAAATATGTTTCCTACATCGATTTAAACTAGAACCAATGTATAAATATTTTTTTTTGCATCGGTTAATAAATAAACAATTTTATGAAGTTGTATTTAATGTCAAAAATGCCTCTGTGCCATTTACTACATTTATTTTTAACAACCGTTGTGGAAACACTAAAGTAAAATGGCATTCGTGTAGTAATGGTGTGGCCCTCTAGGTGCCATCCCGTTGAGTATGCACCTTCATCTTCTTGTGCACGACTACCAAAAGGAGAGTTGACTAGAAGCATGAAAGGCATATCATGTTTTCCAAGATCAAATAGAAATAAGAAGCTGTGTTTGATCTGAAGCGTGATCAGATGGCATCTCCAGTTAAATGGTAGACGTTTAGAAGCTACACATGACTTGAGTATCATTAGAAGATGCATAACTAAACAAGGAATGAGACACATATATTTGCATTGTTCAGAAGCATATGCTAGAAGTAACAAGATCAGCAGAAGGCATGTTGAGTGCTCAAAAACACTTAGGTCAGAAGTTGCAAGCTCTGAAGAAGATATGCAAGTGTTTAGAAGTATGAACTTGCATGAATCATCAAGTCCACATGAAGACAAAGTAACTAGAAGCTAAGAAGGCTGATACACAAACATAGGAGTCACCAGAAGCACTATCAGGAACATTCTGCAGAAGAACAATCTTCAAAAGCAGTAGCTATGACACAAAAGTACAATCATTGGAGCACTCAAATATTTCCATGGCTTGAAATTGGCTTATGGGTCTTCTAGTTTATTTATATGTTAACAGAAGTACACTTTGGACATCGTAACCATCACGCGTCATCTATCTTACCATCAAGCATCCGTAGAACACAAACTCGATGCACGTTCTAAGCTAATTCATGCCAATAACTTTGAGAAGGACATTGGGAGGCTGTTATGCATATCTTGCAATATTAAAAATCATCACCTGATCAAGGAATCATCTTGCCTAAGGAAAGAGATTTACAACTTATTACATATTGTGACTCTGATTGGGTTTCATGTTTGTTGACTAGAAAATTAGTTTCAGTTTACTTGATGAAGTTAGGCCCAGCCCCTATATCCTAGAAAACTAAAAATGCAAACAAGTGTTTCTATATCCTCCAATGAAGCAGAATATTGTGCCTTGGCCCATGCCAATAGTGACATTCATTGGTTTTGGAGCATGCTAACATGTTTACAAGTCAATTGTGAATCTCCTAATTGTTCTACATTGTGATAATGAAGCAACTATCCACCTTGCATCTAACCCAGTTTTTCCTAAAAGAACCATGCATATAGAAGTGGATTATCACTTCATTCGTGAGCATCTGCATGCAGGGGCCATAAATACTGCATATTTTTCAATTAAGCAACAACCAACTGACTTATTCACGAAATCCTTAGGTCTATAGTTGTTTCAGGAGTTATCTGTCAAGTTAGGTGTTCACGGTCCTCACACTCCAACTTGATGGGGAGTAATAGGATCATGTTAATATGTTATTCATAGATAATTTGTTTGATATTTTATATAAGTTTATTTTTTGTTTTTTGATATTGATAAGGACAAGTATAGATATTTGATTATGTTAGTTGATAGCTTTATCCTTTATCAGATTGTGTACATCAAGTAGTTAGGTACACTTCTATATATCAATGATCATGTAACCAAGATATACACAGCAATAACATAGAATATTCATTTTTTGTGACATTTCAATATGGTATCAGAGCCTAAGCTAGATCCATTAACGAACCACCTACCATATTATCCACGCACCAAGTCCGAAAGTGTTGCGCATGAGGGGGTGTATTAGGAAAGATTCAAGTCTCACATCGGCTAGAGATAATGTCAAGATAGAGTATATAAGGAAAACTATCAACTTACAAGTCGGTTTTATATGATTGAGTTAGGCCCTAAACTGACAATTGTAAGACTTCTCCATATGTACTTCTAGGAGAATAAAATAAGGGAAAATAAAATAAACTTCTCCATAAGCACTTCTAGGAGAAGTTTATCTCAATTTTCCTTTTTTATTTTTGCCTTCTACAAGTGCTTATGGAGAAGTTTATTAAAAACACTCTTAATCGCATGATGATAAGTACACTTCAATTATGGATCCTTTTTAGTTGAATGAATTATTTATCCTTGATGAGTTTATTACCTTTTTTGTAGGGATATTGTGATTAAATATTTTTTTTACTAGCTGAAAAACTTGTTTGACCTTATTAGTAGTATTTGGTAAACAAGCTTTTTTGTGTGGCTTGTAGCATTTTTTGAGATGCTATTTCAGGTAGTGTTTTTTTAAAAGGCTAACTTCTAGCTTTTTATCTTTATTCCCCTTTTGATCTTAAAGTATTTATTAAATTTCCTTTTTACTCTTTTTCTATATAAAGATTTTATTATATTTTTTTCTCTTCTTATACTCATAAGGTAGAGTTTTATTAATTTTACCTTTTTCTTCACATTAGATAGGATTTTCTTATTTTTACCCTTTTATTAAATAAGATATTGATAATGATAGATAATAAAATTATTTTATTTTATTTTCATTATTATTTTTTTAGATATTTTATATTAGAAAATTTATTTTAACCATTATATTATTTACAATGTTTATTTTATTATTCTGGTGTTATACCTCAAGATATTGATATTGATAGATGATAGCTTTCTTTTATTTTCTTATTATTGTTTGAATATTTTTATATTACACTATTAATGTAATGAAGGTATGATGTCTACTTAAAAGTGTGCTACTTTCTTTTAAATTTGATTTGAATATTTTAAGATGTAGTAGAAGTTGAATAGTAGAATTACACAACATGAAAAAAGTAAGATGATTGAAAGTCAAGAATGTAATTAAAATAATTGATCTATAAACAAAAAATTACAAGAGTTTAAAATTAATTAACAACTAAAATTATATATACCCCAAAATATATTTTTATCAATGAAATAACATTAAAATTATATAAAAATACTTGTTGTGATATGAGTATGAGAGATCGGATGAAGGATCATCGGAGCAGCAAAATGATGACAGATCTTCCAGAGATGGTACGCCACGAGGTGATTTCACCCGCAAGGACTCCAACAATCAAGTTAGAAGTGATTTGGGGTGAGTATGAGAAAATGAATGAATGCTTACTTGAGAGCAAGGATGTCTATCTTGATGTCTATATAGACATTCTTGGCGGGAAGATCCATTTGGAGTCTGTTTCCTTGAGTACACCTGTAGCCACGTGTTCGTATATTCTTTAAGCTTACTATTTAGTCAACTTATGATTGCTAACTGGTTTATTTCTTATCCCGTCTAAGGTAATGTGGCTGGCTTAAGGTTTAAGCCGGACGAATTCTCCACAACGGTTGCCCCCAAGTCAGTATTAATTGGGTACTAGTAATACTAGCTTAAGGTTTAAGATGGACGCGTTCCTCATAACAATACTAAATAAACATATCTATTTTTGTTACTTTACATTTATCAGCTACTTCAATAGATAATTTTTATCAAGCACTTGTAATTTAATAAGTTAGTTTAACAGTTTTCAGCTACTAACTTTCACCTACTAACTAACTTTTCAACTTCTAACTAACTTTTCACTTAATTTTGCCAAAACATAGCCATAATCCTTCTCACCTTAAAGAATTGAATTGTGTTGAAGGACTCTTTTTATTTTGGGTCACTACTATCCAGCATGCCCTGAACCTGAATTAACTATGGGCGCTACCAAGCACATGGATAGTATCTTCGTGACTTTACTTCTACAGACAAACTTGGTGGTCTTCAAGTTCTTCATGAGAATCAATGGGTCAATGTTCCTTCGGTACATGGAGCTCTTTTTGTAAACGTGGGAGATCTTCTACAGGTAAATATTCGAAGTTATTATTGTCAAATTTTAGAGTATGCATTTGTTAGGTTATTTGTATTAAGAAGCTAGTCAGATACAATAAAAAATTTTAAAAAAATATTTAATAAAAGGTTTTATTAATTTGGTTAAAATTATATAAATTTTGACTAAGGCCTGGGAAAGAAAACCTTGATGGGGAAAGGTTGACTAAACTTAAATTATCAAACGTGTAAACTATAGCATTAAAAAAAATTGGTGTGGCATTTTGGTGTATTACCTATTAAAAGATGACAGAAAAATAATTAAGATAGTTTGAATATTCAAAGAAAGGTATTGGTGAAGAAAGTAGATTTTTTTTTTTTTTGAAGGAGTAAAGAAAGTAGATATATAACATGATTTCTATCCTATTAAAAAGAATAGAGGAAGTCTAAGAAAAACATTAGAGGAAATTATTAAAAGATATTTCATGATAAATAATATCTAGTTATATATGAGAATTTGGCTTTTAAATTGAGTACACAATAGTGTTGTGTGTTTTCTATCCCCTAATGGGTTATGAAGTGTTAGAGTTGTCCTTGTTGTAAAATAGAGCATTGTATTGCCCACCTATGACACACAATGGTTCAACTTCAAAGTATCTAAATCAATCACCATTTTCTGACTTTTCCCGTTTAATATGAACCCCTCAAAATGCTTAACGCTATCCAGTGGATATATTTTCCGCTTGGATAGCTACAGCTGAATTATCACCGCTTTGTTTTTATTTGCTTGTAGAGACAAAATAGTGAGAGACTATCTGTGAAGTTCTTGTCATGGACTTTTTCCTCTTCCAATCAGTTTGCCTAGCTATAATGATTATTTTAGTAAGAATATATGTGATAAATAAATTTATTAAACAATAAAATTACAGAAATAGTTGAGTCTTCTTTTTCTTTGCATTTGTACAATTTATATATTATTCAATCATATCTTTTAATAAATAATATTAATTATATATTACTCTTTCTATTTTCTAATATTTCTTGTCATAATTGTTTTCCTGTAAAGTACTAATTAATAGTTATGAAACAGAACTAACAAACTGTAAAAGTGAGGGGAAAAAGTTTTCTATCTGAAAACTGAAAAATTCATATTTGTTTTTAATAAAATAGAGGAAACCTTGTGTGTACCAAAACAGAATAGAGTACCGTTATAGATAGATATATAGATAGAAAAGAGAGAGAGAAACTGTAAAAGTGAGGGAAAAAAGTTTTCTATCCAAAAACTAAAAAATTCATATTTGTTTTTAATAAAATAGAGGAAACCTTGTGTGTACCAAAAAATAATAGAGTACCGTTATAGATATATATATATATATATATATATATATATATATATATATATAGAGAGAGAGAGAGAGAGAGAGAGAGAGAGAGAGAGATAACATGGGTCCTTTTTTTATCCCAAGTTTTGTTTGTCCTTTTTTTTCTTCTAAAAATATACTTAATGGAAATGCGTTTTTGTTGAATAATATACATAATAGAAACATGTTTTCGTTGTATTAGGGGGTGCGCTCTCAATATATAACAGAAACAAGTATATGTTGTGTATTGTATACTGGAAATAAGTTTCCATTGTGTATGGAGAATGCACACCCTAACACAACAGAAGCACAATTCCATTTTGCATAATACACAACGGAAATGTGTTTCGATTGTGTTTCATAAGCATACACAACATAAACATGTTTTCATTGTGTATTTTGCATCTATACACAACGGAAACGTGTTTTTCTTATGTATTTCAAAATTAATTATTTATACCTTTAAAATTCAATTTTTTATGCACAACATCTTTTAATGATTCACTTACGCATGAGTAGGCCAATGGCGGTCCAAATTTTTTTTTGTGGTGGCAAAGAAATAGTCTATAATATTTTCAGAGACAAAAAATAATATAGGCTTTATTAAAAGGGTATTAGAGAAATTGGGGACGAAAAAAATTAAAAGGATAAAGTGGGTAAAATTAGTACCAATTTACTTTCTCTTTTATCTTTTATAAATTTTTACATTCATACTTTAAAAAAAAATTACGGGGACAACACCTATTTTTTTATGGGGCAAAAAAATAATTATTTAATATATTCAAGTAAAAAATTTACTTTGTGGGGACAATTGCCCCATTGCTGTCTATGTAGATCCTCCCTTGAGGAGGGCACACATTTGAATTGGTGCAATCTAGGCCCTTGATTTTCTATGAGTAATCTCAGTCATTACTTTTACTAACGCACAAGACAATGCTTTTAGTTAGTCACTAACTTGTGAACATGGCACACATTTGAATCGGTGTGATCTGAAACCCTGATTTACTGTGTGCAATCCCCATCGTTTCTTTTTATGGTGCACAAGATAATGCTTTTAATGATTCACTTATTCGTGAACAAGGCACATTTAGAATTGATGTGATCTGGACCCTTGATTTAGTCAGTGCAATATCAATCGTTTCTAACAACTTTTAATCAATCACAGACGCGTGAACAATATTTGCACTAATATAAGAGAGATATGCTCTAAGGCACCACATTACCTACGCATTCATAATTTTCCTAAGAAGATTGATTCATTCCTTGTTGTGTATTACAATGGTCATATGACAACAACTTCTAAAAAGGTCTTATTTCCTTGTCCTCATGATCCAAATTTCTTAGGGTAAGTAAGAATTGAAGTGGATCAGTAGGTCACTAGAAGAAGGTTGAATAGTGACACACAAACTGACTATGGCGTTTTCTGCACAAAAAAAACTTGCTTCTGATTTATCTTCTCAAATTGATACATGGAAATAAGAAGTTAGGTTAGGAGCAAGGATACCCTTCTTATTATATATACTTTGATAAAAAAAAAAAAAAAAATCAATGAGAACAACACAAAGTTTAAACAATGATATGTTGCTTCTAAAATCTGCTATTGAAAATAACATACTCTGTTTTTACATATTCTGGTTTTTATATTCAGTGCAAAGTGAATGCTACTTCTAATAGTTAAAATCGTTTTATAAATACCTTTTGCTGAGTGATCAATGTTATACTCATGTAAAATGAACAAGGTTGTGAAGTGAACAAATTTCAAACTAAATAAGAACTTGATAAAATTGATGAACTCCTGATTCTCATGGAGGTGGCAGTAATGTGTTATTTCTTGTGCCTTTTAGTGTATTGATTTTCCATAACAAGTTACGTTTGTAAAGCAGCAACATCAAGTTCTGCAGACAGAATAAGATAAATTATATTAGTAGTTCACACTTAATATTCCACCTCTCTTTACATATTTTACCCTTCGCATATTAATAACGCAAGAAGGCATGAAGAGGAATTTCAACACACACATAGATATATATGAAGCTGATACGACTTTAAATGATGATTTATAACTATGTACCTTTTCCTCTAAAGTTCACCCAACAATTTAAAGGAGACAATTCCAAAAATATCTACTTGTATTGTACTGAGGGTTTTTTTTTTTGTTTTTTGAGAGGGGAGAAATGAAAAAAGTGGGAAAATGCATACCGGAATGAACTCACACATTCACAATCCATGTTTCATAACTTAAATGACTGAGCTCACTCAAGGGGACCAACTGGTACCAAATCGAATTTTAAACAGTTAGACCCAATTTGTTTCCATTAATATATTTTTTATCTAATAATAGTCACAAATAATTTAACTTAATTAACCGGCAAGGCAACCGTTGTATTATATATATTTTATTGCAAAGTTGTCTTAATTGCGATCAATTTGAGTTGACTTCATTCCAGCCTCCAGCACCTTCATTGTGTTGAGTGTTAGGGAGTGATATGGCCTAAGTTTATAAGGCTTGGATAGTATTCACTTTACAAGTTTGTGTAATGAAATTAGGCCTTAAGTGTCCAAATGAAAACTACAAAATCATAAGTGTCCAAATGAAATTAGGCCTTAAAGTGGGGATAATTAAATATAAAGTGTAGGACCCATAAGGTTTTGGGGAGTTTCTATTCTCACCCCCCACGTGCTTTAAAATTCTTTTTTTTTTCTTTCAAAAATACCCTTTTTACGGAAACATCATTCCGTTGGCATTTACAAAACGGAATCATGTTTCCATTTGTAAATGGATGTGCAAAAAAATGCACAATGGAAACATGATTATGTTATGTATTTTGTCAACGGAATTGTGTTTCCGTGAAAAAAATACAACGGAAACAAATTTCCATTTCGCAATTTTTCACCCCCCTCTTACACAACGGAAACATGTTTCCATTGTACAATTTATACAACTGAAACATGTTTCCATGAAAAGGGTGTTTTTAGAAGAAAAAAAATAATTTTAGAGCGCGTAGGGGTTTGAATAGCAAAATTGGGGGTGAAAATAGCAATGCCCAAAGTTTTGTGGTTTTCACACAAAATTTATCATTATTGGGCCACACACATTCTACATACTTAAGGACCATAACCCACGCTATGAGGGCATGTTAGAAAGGTCTCTGAATTTGAGATACCCTGATGAATACAAAAACTAATACTACCTCTTCCCCATAATTTTAGATTTATTAGGTTAAAACATATAGATTAAAAATATTTAATGAAAATAAAATATTATTATATTAAGATTAAAATGTCCTTATTTAATACCCCCTCCATCTCATAATAAGTGTCATGTTAGAAGAAAAAATAAATTAAAAAATAAGTATCATTTTAACTTTGTAATGTAATATTAATTACGTTTTCCATTTATAGCCCTAAAAATATTTTCATTGAATGTTATTGTGTTGCATCGTTTATGGCAAAAAAAGATTAATTCCCTTGAAAATGAACATTAGATTGACTATTGGCTCCTTCTATAAATGAATTATTAACCAAGGGGGTCTAGCTTAGTTGGTTGAGCAGGGTGCGTGAGTGTTGTAAATCCCTTGGTACTATCTTCGATTCCTATAGACCAAAAAAAATCAATTATTGATGACGAGTAGTAGAATTTGAGAAATAATTTTATAGAAATTAAAAAAAGAAAATAATAAGGTTAATTTCATAAATCTTTCATTTATTTACTAACTTTTCTTGGCCTATGTAAAAATATCAGGATGACACTTATTATGGGGACGAAGGAAGTACCTTAATCCTTGATGCCTCTATTAGTGAGATATTAAATAAGGATATATTTGAGGAAGGCTAAATACTCATTTAGGTCCTTTATCTTCATTTTTTTTTTTGGTTAAGTTTGGTCCTTCATCTTTTAAAAAGTTCATTTTAGTCATCTATCTTTTTAAACTGATTTAAAATGGTCCTTTTGTCCATCTTAAGTTGACGAAGTTAATAAGATAAAGATATTAGCAGCTAAAACCCACCACAAAATATAAGCTTCTTCCTCCTCCTCTTCTACTCCCTCCGCTCCCTCTACTCCCTCCTCCTTCCTCCTCTCTCTTTTCAATCCACTCGACTGAGGTATTTGTAAACAAGATCCAAACATAAGAGGATATTTAACATTATGAGATTGGCATAGTACTCCTCCACCACATTCGTCACCATCGTCAAACGCTCTTCATGCGCCTTCTACTGACTCTCGTCACCAGAGCGAGATTTACTATGGTGACGGGTCGCTAGCGAAGGCGCGAAGGTCCAGGGCTCCTCCCCGTGAATGCATCACCCGCCATGCTTCATGTCACAGAGGAACTCCCCGACTTCACCCCACATGTTGTCACCCTCTGCATCAACATCGTCACCTTCTCCCCGGAATCAAGAAAAAATAAGATCTAGATTTTGAGAAGGCGTGTATAGCGACAGATGAACAGTGACTGACGATGGTGCTGGCAAAGCATGAGAAGGGGAAGGAAAGAGAAACCACGGTGCGAAGGGAGAAGAGGTAGATTGAAAAGAGAGAGAAGGAAGGAGTAGAGAGTAGAGGGAGCGAAAGGAGAAAAGGAAGGGGAAGAGTGAGAAAGAAGCTTACATTTTGTGGTTTTTTTTAGCCACCATTATCTTTATCTCAGTAATAACATCAACTTTAGATGGATGGAAGGACCATTTTGAATCAGTTTAAAAAGATAAAGGAGCAAAATGAACTTTTAAAAAGATGAAGGATCATACTGAACAAAAGAAAAAGTTAAAGAGCCAAAATTATCATTTAGCTTTTGAGAAGAAAAACATCAATTATATATAAATTTCAAAATTCTAAAATATTAATTGTTTTGTTATAAAAAAAAATAAAGATTAAAACATCTAGAGATATATGGGAATGAGGTAGTAATGAGAAGAACATGATTGTTATATTTCATTGGCATTGACATTTTGTTTGACTCTTCATACATGCAAAGAAAACAGTCACATTTGTCCTGCTCCTTTCACCAAAACTAAAAAAGATGTCTTGCTTTTACTTTGGTGGTTGCGTGTGGAATATGGAAAGTAGTCACATAGGTTTGATTATACAATTTTCCCCTCATTGACTGCCATTTGGATTTAATTATATAATCTCACACTCTTTTTTTTTTTGTAATATGGAGGTATCTGAAGCTTTTTCTATTTGTCACCCAACTAACCCCCTCCCACACTTTGCTTTAATACTACAATTTGTGTTCAGAGGTAGCCATTGCTATTCTGCTAGTGAATATGGTGATTGTTGGGCATCGGAGGGGGAGGAAACATCGGGGAGATCTTCACCAATAGGCCACGAGCACACCACATAAGTGAACCTGACACCACCTTCAACCCAAAACCTTAAGGCATTAGGTTTGTGGGTCTTCCTCACTTATATGTTACTCAACTTGCCCATTCCTACCCAATGTGGGACTTCACCTTCACCCTTGTACTCCAACAATCTCCCCCTCAAGTGTGAGTCTCTTCCACATGGTAGCTCCCCCTCAAGCGGAAGCCATTTTAACCACGAGTATCCAATGATGGCGCTTTTAGAGCTTAACCATGCTCTAGTACCTTGCATCGCCGCCTCCACCGTTGCACAACCACGAGACACGCTTCCTGGCCTTCTTGTATGGACTCACTGCCAGGAAGACTTTCGATACAAGGGATCCCCATGTCCATTCCTGGATCCATCACCAATCCATCATACTCGTCCGAAGCCAGTTACCTGTTTGAACCATCGGCTTTGATACCAATTGCTGTGCATCGGAAAGGGAGGAAACATCGGGAAATCTTCACCAATGGGCCACGAGCACACCACATAAGTGAACCTAACACCACCTTTAACCCAAAAACTTAAGGCATTAGGTTTGTGGGTCTTCCTCACTTATATGTTACTCAACTTGCCCATTCCTACCCAATGTGGGACTTCACCTTCACACTTGTACTCCAACAATCAGATGGCACTTAACCCTGGTGCGAAATTCGAAGTGGGGAAGTTTGATGGAACTGGAATTCCGTAGTGTGGCAGAGGAGGGTTAAGGATATATTGGCACAACAAGGTTTTCTAAAGGTGTTGCGCGCAACGAAACCTTTAGACATGGAGGATGTGGATTAGGAGGAGTTGAAGGAGAGGGTTGTGGCAACCATACGGTTGTGTTTGGCAGACGAGGTCATGTACCACGTTATGGACCTGACGTCTCCGGGGGAAGTATGGACAAAATTGGAGAGTCAGTATATGTCTAAGTCCCTAACAAACAAGCTGTACATGAAGCATAAATTGTACAGGCTGAAGATGTAGGAGGGTTCTGATTTGCAACAGCATATCAATGTCTTCAATAAGATTATTAGTGATTTACTGAGGCTTGATGTGAAGATTGAGGACATTTAGTGACCACCCTAACATATGGGAAAGACACCATTAGTCTAAAGGAGATCATGACTGCACTTATGTCCCACTGTCAACGAAAACAGAATATAGGGGAGTGTTCTCAAGATGAGGGTCTGTATGCAAAGGGGAATAAAGAACGTGGGAGGACGGAAGGAAAAAGGGGTTTTGGGAGGAGGAATAAGTCCAAAACTAGACACAGCAAATCAATTCTATGCTACAATTACAAACAACAAGGGTATTTCAGAAAGAATTGTCCAAAGTTAAAGCAGTCTGGTGAAGGGGCATCCCGCTCTGCGACTCTGGCAAAGACTAACGACTCAGACTACTACAGTGAGGGAGATGTTCTCTCGATTTACAGTCAAATTACAGATGAATGGATTCTTGATTCCGGATGTTCTTACCATATGACTCCCAATAGGGAGTGGTTCACCACATACAGGTCAAGCAATTTTGGCAGTGTCTATTTGGGTGACGACAAAGCTTGTGCTGTCGTTGGAATGGGACAGGTGCAGATTGCTATGGATGGTGGTGGAGTGAGAACGTCGTGTGATGTCTGGCATATCCCTAAGTTGAGGAAGAATCTAATCTCACTTGGTACTTTGCAGGCCAATGGTTTCAGTTACAGGACTGATGGAGATCGAAATACCCTCAGAGTGTGTAAGGGTGTGTTGATTGTGATGAAAGCATAGCGGATTGTAGGCAATATTTACAGACTGCTGGGGAGCATAGTTGTAGGCCGCGTTGCATCTGTTGAGTCTGATGGTGATGCTACCAAATTATGGCACATGCGTTTGGGCCATCTCAGTAAGTGTGGGATGGTGGAGTATCATAAAAGAGGACTCCTGAAGGGAGTTCAGAGCTGCAAGTTAGACTTGTGTGAGTACTGAGTGCTTGGGAAATAGTCCAAAGTGCGGTTTAAAGCTGCGAAGCATACCACCAAGGGGATCCTAGATTATGTGCATACTGATGTGTGGGGTCCTACTAGAGAGAGCAAATGACAATTATTTTGAGATTTGTTGATGAAGATAGTTTCATTCGGGAGTGCTTTTTTCATGTTGTACACATCAAAGATACCATGGCATCAACTCTTAGAAAAAAAGGTATGTTCACCCCTTTCCCGTCATGATCTTCATGTTGAAAATATTCGGGGGCAAGGTTATGATGGTGCTAGTAATATGCATGGTGAATGGAATGGATTACAATCTTTATTTCTCAAAGACTGTCCTTATGCTTACTATATGTTCATTGCATGGCTCATAGATTACAATTGGCTTTGGTTACATCATCTAGAGAAGTTACGCAAGTTCATCAATTCTTTACAAATTTGACATTTATTATAAATATTGTTGTAAGTTCTTCTAAAAGACATGATGAGCTTCAAGATGCCCAAACTATGAAAATTCAAAATATGATTTCCAATAACGAAATTGAGACAAAGAAAGGCGAAAATCAAATTAGTACCTTGTAAAGAGCTGGAGATACTTGATGGGGTTCTCATTTTCACTCAATATGTAGTTTGTTAAGAATGTACGTATTCAGCAACTTGCACTATTCTCAATAATATTTCTAAACGAGGAGCAAATTACTCTCAAAGGGTTGATGTAGAGGCAACATACCTAGCCTTAACTTCCTTTGAATTTGTTTTCATATTGCACTTGATGAAACAAATTATAGAAATAGCAGATCTTTTATGTAGAGCTTTGTAGCAATAGTCTCAAGATATTGTAAATGCTATACATCTTGTTTCAACTACAAAATCATTGCTTCAAAAGTTAAGAAATGATGGGTGGGAGCTACTACTTGAGAATGTCAGAACTTTTTGTGTTAGCAATGCTATTGATATTCCTGATTTGAATAGTCAATATTTAAGAGCTCGAGGTAAGCCCCATCATAAAAATGATGACTCTTTTGTAACTATGGAGCATCATTTTAGATATGACATATTTACAGCTGCCATTGACTTTCAATTACAAGAGTTGAAGAGCAGGTTTTGTGATCAAACTGTGGAATTACTTGTTCTTAGTTCAGCTTTAAGTCTTAAGGATGCTTTTAAATCCTTCAAAGTTGATGATATATACAATTTAGTTGCCAAATATTATCCAAAGGATTTCAATGATCAAGAAAAGGTTCACTTGAGGATTCAATTACAATATTATGAGCTTGATTTATTAAAGAATTCTGAATTTCAAGATAATTCAACACTTTTTGAGCTATGCAGAGTATTATCATCTTCAAGAAAATCAATGATTTACCATTTGGTTGATAGAGTAATTCATCTTGTCTTGACTCTCCCAATTTCAATTGCTTCCATAGAATGTGCTTTTTCAGCAATGAAGCTTGTAAAAACAAGGCTTCGCAATAAAATGGAAGATGGGTATCTTACAGATACCCTGCCAACTATTTAAATTGAAAAGGATATTGCAAAGACATTTCACTACAGAAGAAATTATGGAAGAGTTTTATCAAATTAAGAATCAAAGAATATCATGATCTTGATGGCTAGAAACAAATTCTTTTTGTTTGTATGTGTTTTCTTTGCATCAAAAGTAGTTATATTTACTTTCATAGGGATATATGATATTTTATTTTTGGTTAGACTAAACCCTAAACTGTAGAAGTTAGTCAATACTAATTTTATTTACATGTGATAAATTTTTGCCCCCCCCTGATATTTTTTTTCTAGTTTCGCCACAGGCTAAATGACTAGAATGTGTGACAAAAAGATCAAAAGTGGTTTAGATAGAAAAAAGGAAGGGGGGAGAAAGGAAAAAGATAAGACACGAGACCATGCTTGGTGCTTCACGGTGGAGCTTGTTGACTTCATCAAGGCATAGTACATGCCCTAGTTGGGCAGAGCGAAATTGCTTGATAACAACATGAAGCTTGGTGGTGAGGGGAAGAAGAAGGAAAAAGAAAATCAGGAAAAAAAACATCATTTTTTTATTTGTGGCGGTTAAAATTGCTAAAATATTTTAGTGGTTTCACATTGCCAATTTCAGCTTTGTAACGGTTTTAAAGGATTTGGATGTAATGGTGTTATCATGTCACTAACGAAAGGGACCAAAACAGAATTCAAAATGTTTGTATAGGGTATAAAACGGATGGTTTTTAAAGTGTAGAGACCAAAAGGTAAAATTTGTATAGCTATAAGGGCCAAGTGGATAATTAATTAACCCAATCTTTTAATTCTAAACTCTTGTTTGTTTGGGTAGAAATATCGTGGACGAAATAAAAAGGAGGAATAAAGAAAAAAAAATTTGGATTTCTATTATTCATTTTAGAGAAAAAGCAGATAAGTTATTTTCATAAGACCTACTACAAATTATTTTCCTCCCAAAATAGAATGAAATGATGGTAGGGAAATAATCCCGCTTTTTATTTTATTTTTTTCATTTTTTAATAATGTAAATAATTTAAAAATAATAAATAATTTTATGTTAAGAAAAAAATAATATGTTGACAATTTTTAATTAGCATAAAATTATTTTTATATAATTTATTTAATTCTTCCTAATTTTTCATTCTACTTTTACCCAAACAATCCGAGAGAAATTGCTCTACTTTTTTTTTCGTCTTACTTTTATCTATTCAAATAATATATCTTGTTCACTTTATTTATTTGTTATTTCTATTCTTTCTATTTCTTTTCCTTTTATTCCTTTCATCTTTATTTCACTCCCAATCCAAACTGTAACACCCTAAAGGATATTACCTATTGCCTGCTTATATTACTAATTTTTGAAAACTTAGAATATAAGAATATCAGAGTTAACTATGCAGAAACTAAAACTTAAGGATACATAACATGAATAAAACTTATACAAGCTTTTGGCACTTATGTGCCTTACAAAACATAATCAATGGTACATGAAACATAAACTAACTCCTGCACATTGGAAGCTACAAGACTATAAACTATTTCTTCCACACAAGCAGTTCCATGCTCCAAGCTTCTCCCATAAGGCGCTCACCTTGCTTAACCTGCAAAAACATGAAACTAAAAGGGATGAGACATAATGTCTCAGTGAGTGCTCTAAGAACTCTAGGTTGACTCACTATTCTAGAGATCATTTCCTTAACTCTCACGACTTCTCCTTTCTTTTCTTGATGCTCGTACTCACAACCATTATCCTATCACATCGACATCACTATCTCCTTGGACCATACCTTAACCTTTACTTAGGCACCTTGTCTTGGCCTCCTTTGCCAAATCTAAGGCTGCTAGTGCACAAAGGCACCTAAACATTACTCTTTTACTCTTGACAACTCACTAGGGCCCCACTTTTCTATCACATTGGATGGGAACGTTCATAACCTTTCCTTTTCTAACTTGCCCAACCAAGACTTACATCACCTCTCTATGAGGCATAACATATATCTTGCATACCCCTCTGGGTAGCTTACATAAACTTTCTATGGGTATAACCCCTTTCCTACCTCTCAGGGTAGTATCCAGTTACACACATTCTCATCTAATGTATATGTTTACCTCGTATATCGCTCACCTAGCAACTAGGCTCACAACTCCTATTATACTTTATCACAAGAAACATACATACATCATGCAGATATAGTGCTTATCAGGTTTTACCCCATATGCTGGGGCCAATATGAACTTGTTGATTTGCGGCCATATTCCTCTTTCCTTACATATAGCGCCAGATATCTTGTCAACTACTTGAAATTAAATTTTGATTTTTGTAGCTAATATCCCAATGAAAGTTTCAACAAAATCAACTTTGTGAGCATCAACACTCTTTTCATTCGTCTGTCTCAACTACTTGCACTTCCTCTCGTGAAGTATGCACTCAATTTAGGCCTAGCCCGTTTGGTTTAAAAATGAGATCCAACTGGAATAATGTCCATTCTACCCTTCTATCTTTCAACTCCATCAGAATTGGTTTGTGTGAGAGGAGCATTGTTGTTGTTGGTAACACCCAAGATTGCTCTGCTGGTAACAAACCACTAACCACCACCTAGTCCTAACAATTTTTTTTTCTATGATTAAGATAAAAGAAGAAGGATTACAGAAAGTAGTTGGAGAAACAATTTTTCATATACCTGTCAGGATGAAACAATAAGCATACAAGGAAAAAAATATATAAAAATGCAAAGAAGTACTTGTGGTATTGTACATAAGTTTGTCTGTCTATCTTGTTAGAATTATGGTTTCAATCTTTTTAATGTGTGAGTTTGGTACTTTGAAAGGGGAGGAAAAATGGAAGTTAGAGGATGAGGTTTATTTTTAATTCTTACCTTATTATTCCTTGTGTTATGGGTAACCATAATTTTAAGGGGACATGCAGGGGTATCCCTTTTAAATTTGAATATCATTCGAAGGTGCATGCAAGCTTGTCTCCTAAACTATTTATATAATATTAGAATGGAATCAGAGGTTATGGCATTTCTACTTCATCAATATTATTGTTACATGTTTCTGTTTTTGTCATGTCAAACTTCTAGAGAGGAACTATTGATAAACCTTATATGGACAAAAGCACCTATATATGGAATTGAATCTAAGTTTTATGTGCCTTATACATGCCTTGTTAGCTCAGTACCTAACTTCTTATGGTTGTAGCTTATCCACTTTCGATGGTCGAATTTTAATATGCTTTGCAGTTTTGGAGTCATTGGTCATATCTTTCAATTAAAAATGGAAAACATGATTGATTATGATTAATAGTATAGTAAGAGATAAGTAAATAGAAGTAGAGAGATCATTGAGTAAAACTTAAAATTGCACAGAAACAGCCCCAATGGATTAACATTTATGAAAATAGTAAAAGTAAATTCACTAAAGAAGACTGACATTGACAACATCCAAAAATTAGTAAGCAAATAAAGAAAGGAAGAATAAAGATAGAATACAAGGACTAACCAGTGGATGCCACCTCAAACGTACGTTTAGTCCAAAAGTATCAAAGGTGTTGCTTTTGCAAACCTAGGTTTGGGGTCTCTGTGCACTAAGAATATTACTGTGTGTTTCTTGGATAGTGAATGTACCTAGATACATAAGTATTTTTCTCACCAAACAGAATGGCTTTGTGGTCATAAGTGAGAGAAGTTGTGATAGCACAAACTCACATAATTGATAATATCAACACCTGATATCAAACTTTGTTGTCATTGTTGAACTTCTCACCATTATTATTGATCCACATCCACGCATATAACATGGTATGTTTATGAAAGCCATGATGCCTTTCCTTCAATTTATATGCATTCATGATATTACTGATTTTTTCTTCTCCCACCAACAATTTTCAATCAGCAGAACTTTTAAGACTTCAAACTTCTCTCTAAATAGCCCTTCCAATGCATATATATATACCTTTGTACACAAAATAGGTATTCCTACGATGTTCCAATTTCCAACAATCTTTTGTAGCATTAACATAATCCTCATTGCCTCCATATACCTTTCTCAGAGTCCTTAGTTTTCTATCTGCCTTGGATGTCTGAAATAGTGACCAAGTTGAGAGAGTCAAGTCCCTGCTGTTTACACGGGACATTGAATTTAACATGTTTTCCCTCAGGATGAATGCAGGCATCCTTGGAGGAGGAAGATCCACAATCTCACTGTTAAGCATAGAAATTACAGCAGCCATAGTGGGCCTATCTGCAGCAAATTCTTGTACACATAGAAGTCCTATGTGTATGCACCGAAAATTATATTTATGAAGGCTAGGATCATATATTCCTGGATCTATTTGAGATGAAATATTGTCCTCTGTCCAAAGTATCCACGCCTACAATGAAAAAAGAAAAAAAAATTAAACATTTGGATGTTTTATCAGCAAAAACAAAAGGAAAAAGTTAAACGTACCGCTGGGTTTTGTACACTCAGCATCCACCCAGACGTATGGTTAACTACGTGTAAAAAAATGGTTTATTTTATTTTATAAATGGTTAATAATAAATGAATATCATTGAATAAAATTATTAATATGGTTAATTTTGATTACACATGATTAACTATATATGTAAATATTGTTGATTTTGTTTTATAAATGGTTAATAATGACATAAAGTTATTAGCCATTTCACATGATTAACTATATGTGTAAATATGGTTAACTTTGTTTCACAAACTTTTTTACGACCGGTCAAAGTCCTCATACTTTTTTTCCATCCATGGTTTTAGTCCTTTCCGTCTATTTTGGACGTTAAGTGATGACGTGGAGTTAGTTTTATTTTTATTTTATTTTTTAGGTTTTTTGGCAATTTTTAACCACTAGAAAATGCTTGGGTTACTAACAGTGAACTGGGTTGCATTTGACACACGAGAAGTTTCGTTTCATTCTTGCAGCTTAGGCAATGAAATCAGGCATATGAGCATGCGTTTTGATTGTCTACTCATGGGGAACAAACTGATGCATAAAATGCATTTGCAAAGGGCAAGCGTACCCAACGCAGTAGTAATAGTGGACTCTAGGAGCCCGGATATCGAACCCAAAGGACCAGTCACGTTCCCAAATAATTAAGCAATCCAAAATTTAAAATCAAATTGAGTGGAATGGTGTTCAATTATTCTTTTTAAAAGAAAGTGAATTGGAGCAGAAAGATTAATGTGAGAACAATTATAATAAAGAAGCCTAGGATTGTGATTTCACATGTACCCTTTTTTCCCCTAATTCTAATCTCAATAAAATCTCTAAATGCATTACTTGCCAGCAACCTCTTAAATTCGTTAATTAACAATTGATCATAGTTAATAACGCTATTTCCCCTAATTTAATTCCCAATTGATCATAGGTGAATTAATTTAAAGCAAATGATGAATCTCAGAGAGGTTGATTAACATGTTAATCTACTGGAAATTCATACAATAGGTTTGATCATGCAAATTGTACAAATACAATCACTTCACGGTTCAATTAATCACAAACAATTGATCATAGACAAGAGATTAACTTATGTTTAGACTGATTGGTCCTAAAAAAACAATAAAAGTAGTGAAGAGATACAAATAACTGAATAACATCGACGTTTTATTCAAATCAGAACCGGGAGTACAAAGGTACAGTTACATCACAATCCGGGGCTAAGAGAAACTAGCCACTCATGGTCATGATTAAGTCAGAAAACTCAAAAGAAGACATAAAGATTAAAAAAGGGAAGAAACTTTACAGTGGTGATCCCCAATGGTGCTCTCTATGTCCTCCCGCAACTCAGAGTCTCTCACAGGACATCTTTCTCACTCAGAACCCTCAGTTTTCAAAATAGAACAAAAGATAAAAATAAAAGGTTTCTTAGCTCCTATTAATAATAATTCAAAATTCAAATGGGCTGACAGCGCAACCTACCACGGCCCTGGTAAAATGACCACAATCGTGGTCCTTGCATGGTACTCAAGGTCTAATTCGGCTACGCAACCAGCATGGCCATGGTAAATTTACCATGGCCATGGTCCATGTGTTACTTCAATTCGGGCCTTTTTTATTGGTCCTCCAGACAGTGGCATTTTTCCTCCAAAAAGTGCAATTTTCAACTCTTTTCCTCATGAAGCCTCTTGAGTACCTGTCTTGCATCAACTAACACCAAATAGTGAGTTTTGCCAATAAAATATATTCAAAATGTATGAAAATGACATCTAAACTCACATCAAATACAATCAAAATCCAGTTTATCACAAACCCCTCATTCAATTTTGAAGATCGTGGAACAATGAAGGAGAAATATGGGAAGAACAAAATACGCTTGCAAATAGTGCCCAAAATCGATTTGTTTTCAAATAATCTCTTGTTTTTGAATGAAAATCCAAGTTTAAGCATGGGTTTTGCTCAAAATTAATAGATCTACTAAACCCCTCAATCAATTTTGAAGATCATTCAACAATGAAGAAGAAATCTGGGAAGAACGAAATCGTGCTTGTGAATATCGCCCAGAATCGATTTTTTTGCAAATAATCTCTTGTTTTTGAATGAAAATCCAAGTTTAAGTATGGGTTTTGCTCGAAATTAATAGATCTACTAAAGCCCTCTATCAATTTTGAAAAAGGATTATCCATATGAGAGCAATTTGATTCGAAAGTTTTCAGGAATAGGTTTATGACCTTCCAAACAAGTAATCCAAGCAATTTCTGGCGGTTTTTAACCGACAAAAAATGTAATATAACAAAAAAATAATAAAACCAATGCCACATCATCACTTAACGTCCAAAATAGTCGGAAAGGACTAAAACCATGGACGGAAAAAAAGTATGAGGACTTTGACTGGTCGTAAAAAAGTTTAGGAACAAAAACCATAAATGTGAAAAAATTTAGGGACCAAAAACATAATTCCAGCAATTCTGAACATAATTCTGAACAAAGAGGGTGTACTTACTATGTTCCAGCAATTCTTCTAGTGTTACCTTGATCCTCATTCCCACCAAAGATTTTAGCCATACCAAAGTCAGATATTTTTGGATTTAGCTCCTCATCAAGCAAGATATTACTTGCCTTCAAATCCATGTGGATGATTTTTAGCTTGGAATCTCTATGAAGATAAAGCATTCCTCGAGCCACTCCTTCTATTATGCTAAAGTGGTTTCTCCAATCAAGGATTTTATTTTTTGATGGATCTAAAGAATCAAATGGCATAACTATGAATTCTAACACTTTGAGATGAAGCAATGCCATCTGAATTTCACAATTTAGAATAGTTGTAAGAAAACAAAGATTAATATACTTTCAAGAAAACTTGCAATCTGAAATAAAATTATTCTTTTTTATAAGACATTTCATATATTAGACACAAGGAAAATTCGATATAGATGGATGCTAGG
Organism: Pueraria montana var. lobata; assembly: GCA_026413185.1. Lineage (NCBI taxonomy): Eukaryota > Viridiplantae > Streptophyta > Magnoliopsida > Fabales > Fabaceae > Pueraria > Pueraria montana. The sequence continues at coordinate 62,943,673 of CM048650.1, read as the reverse complement.
GGCAATAAAGAACTGACCAAAGACATATGCGTCCAAACTTTTATTTGGCAAGTATTCATAAACCAGCATCTTTTCCTCCCCTTCAATACAGCAGCCAAGAAGTCTTACAAGATTGCGGTGTTGAAGCTTGGAAATCACCACTACTTCATTCATGAATTCTTATAAACCTTGTCCAGATGCCCTAGAAAGTCTTTTAACTGCAATTTCCTGACCATCTTGCAATTGCCCCTATAATATAACATGCATAAATGAAACTATTGACAATGATTTCAGATATGAATAACTTAGCAAAATTTAACGTACCTTGTATACTGGACCAAAACCACCCTGCCCAAGTTTGTTAGATGGGTGAAAGTTGTTTGTGGTTGTTACAAGCTTTTCAAAATTAAATATTAATAGCTCCTGAAGTTTGACTTGTGACAGATCTCCAAATACATTGTCACTTGTACATTCTACAGGTTCTCCACCTCCATTAAATTGAAGGAATCCTTTGATGATCTCACTCACTAATTTATTACAGTGCCACAAATTAACAAAATGGAGAAACAACATATAGAAATATACTATAAGTCAGCAGTGATCTAAAATTGTTAATCAATTAAAGGAAAAAGAAGAACACAAACTTACATACAGTGCCAAATATCTTGTCAAATACTTAGAAAGAAATTTTGATTTTTGTAGCTAATATCCCAATGAAAGTTTCAACAAAATCAACTTTGTGAGCATCAGTGTAACACCTTAAATCTGGGTTTACATGTATTTGCATTTTAAACTCATTTTAATTTCGTAGGCATGTTACTTTATTTAATTCTCATAAAAGAAAGAATAGGTTATTTATTTATTCATTTTACAAAGCGCCAAAGTTTGTTTAATTTCTCAAATCAAATGTAATTGTAAAAAGGTAAGTTGGAATTTTACCAAATTGTTAAAATAAAGTTTTATGTAAATTTTAAGTTCAAAAGTTGTGTTCCACTTAGTAATTAAAACAAGATTATTTACGTTCACAAGAAACTAATTGCAACGTCATTCAAACATAAATGGGCACTTAATTTTGAATTAATAAAATAAAGAACACGAGATAATTTAGTTGGTTATCAAGTATACACATATGCATAAAATAGAGAATTTCATACATCAAAATGTTTTCCGGAGCAATAGTAACATATATACATATACACATTGCTCAAGGTATGTACCAAATACATAGGGTAATAGAGTATGAAAACTGAATATACATAGTAAAATTTGAAACCTAGGTCTACCCGTATTCAAATATATAAAAGGGAAAAACCTAGTCTCAGAGTAGTCATCTCCAAACCCAACCCTGTATGTTAGACTAATCCAAAGAAATGGGATGGTGGAGGGCCTCTAACAAGATCCCTTCGGAGAGAATCTAGTGGTCATTGTCCACAGGATCCTTCACGAAATCTTTCTTAAGGTTCTCTAATCCTCCTCAAAATCCTAGGACTCACTGTTCCCTAAGTTCACGACTAGCGGCGGATCCTCCTGATTGACTCTCACCCGATTACATCTCCAATTCTTTGACGTAAGAGGGGTTCGGCAAAAGGCGGGAAGCATCGGACCAACGTGAACTCCTCGGATGGTGTGGCATCGGGAACAGTAGTGGGTATCGATGAACTCTTCAAGGACACTCCGAAGAGACAGATGATGACGAGAGCGACGAAACTGATGAGGATGGCCCCCTTGTGATCTCCACAGGTACTGCCATCGGCTCCTAAAACAAAAACGTAAGGGTGAATCTCTCCGTATCATCAAGAAAATCACACAACAATGACTTTAAAAGTCACACACAATCTTGCTAACCACTACGGGGTGGTTCTCTAACATTCACACTTGAAACCTACTTGTTTCCCTGACTTTTATCTGTAAACTGTAACACATTGGCCAGCTGCCACTGGAACTCCCAGAACTCAGTGGTCTTACATATATTGAGAAGAATGATTGCTGGGAGTACACCATCACCTTGGTATAAGGTGGGCTCTTACCAATTGAGAATTTCTCTTGGTTATTGTCAGGGTCGCCAAGTCGGTTTGTGTGAACAAAGTTACAACTTGATGCCTACCCTCCAAGGTCATAATGCCTCACGATCATCTCCCAGGTACCAATCAATGATCATTCATAATCCGAGAACTTACTCCTCGCACACTCTCTCACGGAGATTATCTTTGCTCGTTACCGTGGGTTTCCGCTGATTGTGGTACACGACGGATCAAATCGATGCCGAGCTCAAGACCTTGTCTTGGCTCCAACAAAAATTATACCATACAAGAATATGCTCTCCATCACCTATTGGTGACCACGTCGTTCGATCTCTGCCAACATCTTTGCATCTTTCTCTCAACTGGAATTGCCCCACGCGACTTCCTTCATAAGTCTGTCGTACACGAGTATTCCTCGTTGCAATACTCTCAAGGCGTATATCGTCATTGCGTATCAAGATTCTTTATTACATTTTATTTGTGCCTTATCCTCTTAATTTCTAAAGTTTTTAATAATTAATACTTATTGACAATTCCTCCACGCAAGGGTCCTAGAATGTTTATCTAAGTCCAAAGCACAAATTAAAGAGTTCATCTATTAAGCTTATAAAATAAATAAATTCTTAAGTCTAAATTAATTGTTCTCACTGTGGGAATTTATATTATTATTATTGTCAGAAAAATTGCCCGGATTACTAGGACAGAGTCCTAGTCCACATAAGCACTCGCGTTCGAGTCTTATGCTCACATAACACAGACATCACAGAGAAATACAATTCATACTACAGTCCACATGACTGTACCATAGAGCGTTTCAAAACGCACAAGTCACATGCACAAAGATGCCCTAGGTTCACATCCCAAGGGTCTTACAATCATTTAAGGCAAGGGTAAAATTTACCTACTGCCTTACATGCACACAATGATACTTAATTTAAACATTCATATATATCACAATCCAAATGTCATATTTCAAAGGCAATTTAAGACAGAATCCCTTTTTGGCAGCACCTAATCTCTGTTCAAAATTAATTTAGAAAAAAAATTCTGTGAAATTATTATATCAAATTAAAGCCCTTAAAACTTGTTTTTTAAAAAGGCATCCTACACTCTCATATTAAATCTACAAAAATTATTAAAATTCCTAGAAGTTCGCAGGTCAGTATGTCAATCACAGTGAGCATACCTCAAAGATGGGTAATTTTCTCAAACTTTCCAATTGATATTTTAACTCAAATTTTTATGGTAAAAATCTAACATTCATATATTTAAGAAAAGGTAAAATTTGAATCCTAATTCCCCCTAAATTTTTCCCAGTAATTTCTTTTCTAAGACCTATGTCTCAGGTTCGAAATCTGGAATCCATGCATGTGTTCTGTTCAAACCAAATTTTTTAAATTAGTAATTGTGGATGAAATTTTTTGAAACTTATATCATTTTGAAGCTCTGTTTGTCTAGTTTCATAAAAAAAATTATATTTCAAAAACAGTCATTAATTTGGTGTAAAAAGCTCAAAAACCAAACCTTGCCCCAACCAGTTTCCACAAGCAGAACAGCCCCATTGCATGTCACGGATGAACCTTCATTCAAGGTTATCTCCCTATGGTCTCAACAGAAAAGTTTGTGAATTTTGAGTCTAGTTTAACTGAGGACAATTTTCATCAAAGTCCAACAACTAGATCAAAAGTTATACACAAAAATGTAAGTACTGTCCAGGGCTTCTATGTGAGGCAGCCACTGCCAACACAAATTTTCGAGTTTTGAAAATGCATGAGGGTTTAGAAATGGGGTTCTAACAAAAATTGGGCATGGCCTCCATTGTATTGGAGCCATCCCATGAATTTCTGAAAAGGAAAAAGATGAAAAAATTTGAACACAGCCACAAGCTACTGCCCAAGACGATTTTCAGAACACAAACTCAACACACTGTTAGGTTCTAAGACCTTGGACGATGTCCAACCACTCCTATTTCGGTTTTGATGATAAAAACTAAAGGATAAATTTTGAAGTATCTAATGATCTAGTTTGAGTGTTATAGGAATTACGTTGTCCAATCCCGCAATGGTATTGTATCTCTCAAACTTGGACTGTATGTTTTAATAAAGAAAGCGTCCAAATATATTTTATAAAGAACCCTACAGGCAGCGTCCAATGCTCCTGTGAGAGCAAGCGTCCAACGCTTGAATAACACTCACTGTTGTTACTATCTTGAAAATACGTTTTCTATGATATAAGGCAACGTTCACTCTCTCATATTTTAACATGCCATTCTGTTTGATCTTTTCGAATAGTACTGAACAGGAAAAGAAGAAGCTTCTCCCTGCAGAAAAAGTACAAGTAGGAGAGAGGCGCTACAAGTACGGCTGTCACTTCTATCACTTCACTCTAAGTCAAAATGTGACAAAGGCCATATGCTACAGAAAGAATCGCTCTTGGAAAAGGAACAGATCCCTCAACGGATATCTTTCAACAAGCTTCCTATATATAGAAGAATGAGCTCACATATCAAGACGACGATTTTTGAAAAAGAGCTGAATCCCTGTCAAAACGACTGGACGATCATAAGCGAAAAGAGCATTCATCTTAGCTTTGCTAAGTGAGTCTATATACTCACTCTTATTGTAATATCCTCTCATTGAGAGTTAAATTTTATATACAATATCAAACAATTCTGTTTGGAAAGCCAGGAGTGGCTTAGTGTTAAAGAATACTTGGTTTTTGTGTTTAATCTCAAGGGGAGATTAAGGGTGTGCCAGAAGTGGCCTAGAGAATACTTGTAGCCAGAAGTGGCAAGGTTAGAATACTTGAGAGTAATCAGATTTTGATTAGTAGAACCCTTCAAAAGTTTTTGAAGGAGAACTGGACGTAGCTCAGTTGAGTGAACCAGTATAAAACTACGTATTCTATTCTCTCGCCTTCTAGCTCACTTGCATTTCTTTTAAGCTATCTCTTCAACATACTACGAAAAAGTTTCTATACACCTTTTTATCTAAGTTTATCTATTACGTGTATTTAAACGAAAAAGAAGAAGAGTAGTTTCTTTGGTCTGTTGTTTTAATCAGCTGGACGATAGCTCGTTCTTTCTGTTTTACTAAGTTTCTATAAAACGTAAAGATACACTATCTTTACATTGGCTAAAGTTTTCCAAAGAAAATTTAAATACACTATTCAACCCCCCTTCTAGTGTATTTCTCTACATTTCAGTTGGTATCAGAGCTCAACCTCTTGGGTTGAGTTCTTAATAGTACAGAGGAAAGATCCTGAGAAAAATGGAAAATGAAGGACAAGCTGTGAACAGACCACCACTCTTCAAGGGTGTCAAATATGACTACTGGAAATAAAGAATGATAGCATTCTTTGAATCTAGCCATATTGACATGTGGGAAGTTGTGGAGATGGGCGATTATATTCCACTTGATGCAAGCCTCAACGAAATCCCAAAGGCTAGATGGACGGAAGAGCAAAGACAAAGATTTTATCTCAACTCCAGAGCCAGAAACATCATCATGTGTGCACTAAGCGAACAAGAATACAACAAGGTGCACAGTCTCAAAAGCGCAAAACAAATGTGGGACACTCTTGCATTAACGTATGAGGGTTCCACTCAGGTAAAACGTAACAAACTCAGTCTCCTTACTCGTCAATATGAGTTGTTTAGTATGGAAGAAAATGAGGACATACAAAGTATGTTTGGGCGATTTCAAACCATACTAAATGAACTTAGAGCACATGGTAAAGATTATAATAACTATGAACATATTGACAAAATTCTAAGAAGTTTGCCTAGGAAATGGAGACCACAGGTTACAGCTTTAAGAACAACGAAGGAACTGGACGATATGTCCTTAGAAGAACTCGTGGGAACCCTCAAGGTGCATGAACTAGAACTGCATCAAGATAGTGATGGTAAGAAAAATAAGTCTCTGGCGCTCAGCGTCCAGAAGCCAAGGAAAGCATCATCGTCCAAAGCCATGCAAGCTGAAACATCATCAGACGAACAATATGAAGATGATGACTCAGACGAGAATGATGAACTATCCTTTATATCCAAAAGGATACATTCTATGTGGAAAAAGAAAGGTGGATCCAGATGGAGAAACCTGAAGAGGAAAGACTTCAAAGAAAAGAAGGAGAAGAGTCCAATTATATGCTACGAATGCAAAAAGCCAGGACACTTCAAATCAGAGTGCCCAGATCTTGACAAAAGCAAAGACAAGAAGAAGAAATTCTTCAGCAAAGGAAAGGGCAAGAAAGTTCTGATGTCCACCTGGGAAGACCTGGACGATGACTCATCATCGGACGAAGGAGAAGAGGAAGAAGCACACATATGTCTGATGGCGGACACCTCAACTGATTCCTCTGAGCCAGAAGAAGAAGATGAGGTAGATTTTAATGACTTAGATTCAATTCAAGAAGCTTATCATGAACTACTTTCAAACTCTTCTATCTTGTCAAAGGCCTACAGAAATTTAAAGAAATCATCCAAATCACTTTCAAAAGAAAAAGAAGCTTTAGAAGAAAACGTTAGACAACTAGAAAGTGAAAAGGAGGATTTACAGAAAAAGTTTGCAGAGCTTTCAAGGCAAAATGAAACTACAAATATGGAGAGGCGAACTCTCTGGAATGATGCTACTCAAGCCTATAAATCCTATAAGGATTCAAGGGATAGAGAAAGCAATCTTTCCATAGAGATTCGAAATCTCAACGCAGAAAACAAAAGGCTAGTTGAGAAGCTTCTGAAAGTTGAAGCAGATACTTCCTTAAGAGGTCAACCACATGATGTTGTAAAACTTCATGAGGAAATTGACAGTCTAAAGAAGGATCTGTCAAACTTTGTCAAGGGCTCTGACAACCTCAAAAAACTTTTAAAATATGAAGGTTGTAAGAGACCAAATGACAGGTCAGGACATGGATACAAGGGAAAGAAATATATTCATGATGAGGAAACAGATGTTTGCTACTTCTGTGGGAAACCTGGACATATAACGTCCAAATGCAGACACCTGCCTAAGAGGGGAGTATTCAATACCCTTCGAGCTAACAAAAAAGGACCCAAGTCAATCTGGGTACCTAAGGATAAAATTGTTCCTGTTGCAGACATGCTTAACAACAGGAAAGAAACTCCAATCATGGTACCTGGACAGTGGGTGCTCACATCACATGACGGGAGAAAGGTGTATGTTCCAAAGCCTCCTACCCAAGACTGGTGGGACAGTCACTTTTGGAGGGAATCAGAAAGGGATGATAGCTGGCGTAGGTAAGATTGGTATACCACCCTATCCTTGTATTGATAAAGTTCTTTATGTTAAAGGTCTTAAACATAATCTACTTAGCATAAGTCAATTATGTGACAGTGGATATGATGTTGCCTTTAACAAAGGTGAATGTACAGTCAAAAACTCTGATGGGTCCCTTCTCTTTACTGCAAAGAGGCAAGGCAATCTCTATAAGATTAAACTTGGGGAACTATCAAGTCAAAATGTATCATGCCTAGTTTCTGTACAAGAAAATCATTGGTTATGGCATAAAAGACTTGGTCATGCAAGCTTGAGGTTAATCTCAAAGCTGAACAGGCACAACCTCGTAAGAGGACTACCAAGTATGTCATATAAAGATGATCTTCTTTGTGAAGCTTGTCAGAAAGGGAAACAAGTGAAAAGTTCATTTCAAAGTAAAAACATTGTTTCCACTTCTAGACCTCTTGAGCTGTTACATATTGATCTGTTTGGACCCACAAGAACAGCCTCGATAAGTGGTAAAAGATATGGATTAGTTATAGTGGACGACTATACTAGATGGACATGGGTCTTATTCCTATCCCACAAAGATGAGTCCTTTAAGGCCTTTTATAATCTCTGCAAAATAGTTCAAAATGAAAAAGGAGTATGCATTACTTCAATCAGAAGTGATCACGGGGGTGAATTCGAAAACGAAAGTTTTCAAAGGTTCTGTGAGGATAACGGTATCCTTCACAACTTCTCAACACCTAGAACACCACAACAGAATGGTGTAGTTGAGAGGAAAAACAGGTCACTTCAGGAGATGGCCAGAACCATGTTAAATGATAATTCAACCCCTAAACACTTCTGGGCTGAAGCAGTGAATACTGCCTGTTATTTACAAAACAGAATCTATATAAGGCCGATATTGAAAAAGACTCCATATGAATTGTGGAAGGGTAGAAGACCCAACATATCCTACTTCCATCCATTTGGATGTCAATGTTTCATTCTGAACACTAAGGATAACCTGGGAAAATTTGATTCTAAGTGTGATGAAGGAACATTGCTTGGATATTCTGAAACTTCAAAGGCGTATAGAGTCTATAACTCTAGAACCTTAGTTGTTGAAGAAGCTATCCATGTGAAGTTTAATGACAACAAGCCTGATAAGGAATTATCAGAGCTAGACAAATCATTTGCAGATATCAGACTGGACGATGCAAGTAAGTCATCAGATTCGTCCAAACATGATGTCTCAGTTGAAGAATCAAATGCACTACTGGACCGTCCAGTCGAAGAACAAAGAGAACCAACTGGACGCAACTGGCAAATGAAGAAACATCATCCACAGGAGCAAATCATTGGGGATCCAGAAGACATAGTCAAAACCAGATCTTCACTTCAACGACAGCAAAGTCACGCAGCATTCATATCTCAAATAGAACCTAAGACTGTGGACGATGCCTTAGAAGATGAAGGATGGGTCAAAGCAATGCAAGAAGAACTTGACCAATTTCAAAAGAACAATGTCTGGAAGCTAGTAGAACTCCCCAACGACAAAGAAGCTGTAGGAGCAAAGTGGGTGTTCAGAAACAAGCTGGACGAAGAAGGTAATGTTGTGAGAAACAAAGCAAGGTTGGTAGCAAAAGGTTACTCACAACAAGAAGGTATAGATTATACTGAAACTTATGCTCCCGTTGCACGTCTGGAGGCAATCCGCATTTTACTGTCATTTGCAGCTCATAGCAATATGAAGCTATACCAAATGGACGTAAAGAGTGCATTCCTCAATGGACTCATAAAAGAAGAAGTCTATGTGGAACAACCCCCAGGATTTGAAAGTGATGCTTTTCCAAACCATGTTTTTAAACTCAACAAAGCACTATATGGGTTGAAACAAGCTCCTAGAGCTTGGTATGAAAAACTCAGCACATTTCTGTCAGAAAATGGTTTTTCAAGAGGAAAAGTAGACACTACGTTATTTCGCAAAGACTACTCTTCTGATTTTATTATTGCACAAGTATATGTTGATGATATCATATTTGGTGCCACTAATGAATCTCTCTGTGAAGAATTTGCCAAATTAATGCAAACAGAGTTCGAAATGAGCATGATGGGTGAGCTGAAATTCTTCCTTGGGCTCCAAATCAAACAAACTGAAAAGGGAATATATATACATCAGACTAAGTATGTCAAAGAGCTACTAAAGAAGTACAAGTTGGACGATGCAAAACCAATGAAAACTCCTATGCATCCAACAACAGTTCTTGGACTGGACGACAACTCAAAGAAAGTAGATAATACTCTATACAGAGGTATGATAGGATCACTCCTGTACCTCACAGCGTCCAGACCTGACACCATGTTCAGCGTATGTTTATGTGGCAGATTTCAATCTGACCCAAGGGAAGTTCACTTAACTGCTGTTAAAAGAATCTTTCGATATCTTGCTGGAACCACTAACCTTGGGTTATATTTCAAAAGGGAGAAAGATTTCAGGCTAATAGGATATTGTGATGCTGATTATGCTGGAGATCGCATTGAAAGAAAAAGCACCAGTGGAGGATGTCACTTCATCGGTGGTAACCTAGTCTCCTGGATATGCAAGAAGCAAGGAACAATTGCTCTGTCTACTGCTGAAGCAGAGTATATCTCAGCTGCAAAATGCTGCTCTCAAATCTTGTGGATCAAGCATCAACTTGAGGACTACAACATATATGAGAGTAACATTCCTATCTTCTGTGATAGTAAAGCTGCCATAAATCTTTCTAAAAATCCCATATTGCATTCAAGGGCTAAACATATAGAAATTAAACATCACTTTATAAGAGACCATGTTCAAAAGGGAACTGTGGAATTACACTTTGTAACCACAGATAATCAGCTTGCTGATATATTCACCAAACCCCTTACTGAAGACAAGTTAATCCTTTTGAGGGACAAACTTGGCATGGCCTCTGTAAAGGAATGATTAACATCTACATGATGCGTCCAATAAAACCATAAGCGTCCAAAGGACATGTCGTCCAAGGAACACTAGAGTCATGCACATGCATTACATATATTTCACCTAAGTCCAATATATGGACGATGTCTTCTTATCTTAGTCTTTTCACTTGATTCAATTTATCAAAACGGATCGTTTTAAGTATAAGTATGAGCGATTACTCTATGCTGAGTCACCAAAATGTCTGTAACCGTACACAGTTACCCATATCCTTAGCACGTCTCATCATGGCGGGTTTTATGGCGTCAGTTACCTTTTTCAAATATTCAAAAAAAAAAAACAAAACCGCTTCATATTCTCCAAACAAAGCCCAAACACCACCATATCAAATCTCTCTGAAAAAAATCATCAACCTAAACACTCTCTCTCTCTCAGAAACCCCAAAAACCCTCTCAGAAAACCTAAAAATCCAAACTTTACAAGAATGGCAATCTCTACAAACTCAAGCAACTCAGAACTCGACGTCCTGACCTACCCTGAGACTACGGTTGTGTGCCAAGGAGCTACTACGGTGCACATTGAGCACTTTTTTGACATTGAAGCACTTGAAAAGCTGGGACTAAACCTGAACGAGAGCCTACTGAAGTGTGGAATCAGAGGCTACTTCAATGAGAACCAGAAAATTTATCCCGAGTTGATCAGAATGTTCTGGAGGAATGCCAAGTTTCAGAGCCCAAGGGAGCTCGTGGCCAAGATTCTTGGACGAGAAGTGACGCTGTCCACCGAGGCCATAGCAAAGGTAACTGGTTGCATCAGGGAGCAGAACCAGTACAAAACCAACTGGGCCAAGAAGTACGGCGATAACGTTGCGACTGTGCTTTGCAAGTCCAAAACCCCTGAGTCGATGAAGATTGAGTACAAGAATCTGTGCGAGGAAGCTAAAATATGGCAGCAGGTGTGCAACAAGAGCATCCTGCACAAAGCTGGGTCTAAGGACTCAGTCACAGACTTACACAAGTTTGTGATATTCCATCTGATGGAAGGCATTCCCTTCAATCTCCCTCACATCATCTACGTCAATATCGTGAGGATGATGAAGTCCGTGGGTGGGAATGATGACATTTTCTACGCCGCCCTGTTGAACAGGATCTTCTGGGATCAGAAGATTTATCAATGCTTCTATGATGAATTGGATGAAGAAGCCCATGAAGCCATAGTGAAGAAAGGGCCAATAGTGGCAACACAACAGTTGTTTGGTGAGCCCAACATAAGGCCAATGAAGATCAAGCTAACAGCCAAGGTCTTAAGGGACCTGGACGAGGACACCATCAACAAGCAGAGGCATGAGCAGAGCAAGATCATCTCTAATGATGAAGAAGAAGAGATTGATCTACTGGGCATTGGTAGAAAAATCAAAAGGCTGATGGAAGAACAGCAGGGCAGAAAGATCACACGCCAAGCAACTCAGATGCATGAGGAAGACGCTGAGAAGGAAAGAAGAACCAAGAAAAGGCATGCTGAGACATCTGTTGCTCAGTCACCAACAGGGAAGCGTCCAAAGACTGAAACGTCCAAACCTGTTCAAGAGGAGAGGCGTCCAAAGGTAGCTTCAGTAAAGGTTGCCCCAGAAAAGCAAAAGGTACGAAAGCTTCAATTACTGGATGACTCCGATGATGATGATGACCAGATCCCAATTGGTCAGATCATGAAGGAGACAGAGGGTCCTCAGCAAAAGAAGCAAAAGGCACAACCTGCTAAAACACCTCCTTTTCTTGCTAATGTGCCACGAAGAGTGAAGACTCAGGCAAAAAGGGCAAAAAGGACTGCAGTGCTACCATCCTCCTCTCAAGACACCGACAATGTGTCCACCAGTACCCTTCTACCAGCAACATCAGGTGCTCCATCCACATCAGCAAGCCAGCAACCACCTCTTCGCTTGGACCTGTCCAAGTTTGTGCATCCAAGAGATGCATGGAGGGATACATGGTCCCCATGGACTATACCCCCCAAGCAGAAAACAAAAGAAGAGAAAGACAGAGAAAGCTTCCCAGGTGCATTCCTCACATGCAATGAGCAGAATTTCTGTAAAGAAGGTGATGTGATCCAGAAGCCTCTGCAAGAGCCTCTGAAGCGGCATTATACAACTGCCTCAGCACCTGAGTGGACGAGGTATGTTTGCACTGAATCTTTGTCAGCTGCTTATTATGCAATGCCCAAAGGAACGATCATCAGCAATCCTCTGCCCAATTGGACGAGAGAAGTGTACCCACACTTAGTACGCATGCCTTATCCTTACATCTGTCCAACTGGAACTCAGCAGAGAGTGCGTCCAGCAGCAGAAAATCTGCAGAAGCCAGAGGTTGAAATTGCCTCTCGATTCACCAAAACGGTTGCGGAGCAGAAAGGGAAGGCTCCAAAGAAAAAGAAGGCACCGTCCAAGAAGTCTTCTGCTAACAAAGATAGTGAGCTGGATGCAGAATTGCAATTAGCAATTAAAGAAAGTCTGGACCCGTCAGTAACGCAGCAGCGTCCAGACGCAGGGTGGGTCAGGGATGTTCAAATCTGGACTCCAATCACAAAGTTCCTGCCTCTACCAGCTGGAACTCCAGTGCTAAACTTCCAGCCTGGCGACTTTGATGATCTTGGAAAGCTTCTGCAACAGATGTACATTCCAAACCAAGCAATCGCCTACCCACCAAACATGCACATAAGCCGCGCGACGGAAATAAAGTTCGTACCAGACAGAGTATGTCCTAGACTACCTGTATATGATGCTGGTCACAAGAAAGGCTTCAAATTCTACGGCATTGAGATGCCCAGCAGGGAGGAGAAAGTTGAAACCCTGCAAAAATCTTCTCACACCTGGGGTCATTTATTTGATAAGTCTGGTAAGCTCATGCATGAACTTGGAACCTTTGATTCCATAACCTTTTGGCGCCAGATATTATGGAACGATTCCCAGCAAGCCTCATCCTCAGGCAGTTCCAAGGATGACTTTGTTCATCCCCCTCATGGTCTAGAGGTACTGCGTCCAGTCAAGACTCACCATTTCTCAGACACATTTGCCTGCTTTCTGAAGGATTCAGATGATTATCTGGAGTTGATGAAGACTTTGCCAACAATCAGAAGCAACAAAGTGTTTGACCTCAGAACACTGGATTGCAAGGAGTTTGTGGAGGAACTCCAAACTCTACATGAGGAGTACCAAGCAGAAGAAGCCGCCGCAGCTGTAGAACAAGCTCGTCTTGAGCAGCTGGCTTTTGAGGAAGCTGAGACAGCAACCACGGAAAAGGAATATACGGTTGCTAAGTCAAAGGCTACACAGGCAGAACTGGATGAAGCATCTGCCAAAGTGACAAAGGTGCTAGCTCATCTTGACCTGGACTCATCAGTACCAGTGGACGTAGAACACTTTGTCACGTCACATGAAGAAGCTACCGTCCAGTCTGATAGATCCGCGGATGATAGAGAGCTCGTTGTTGAAGCGTCCAAGCAAATGGAAGCCTCTGCAGCACAGCCTATTGCTGAAGATGTCACAAGCCTCCCCATTGTTGAGGCTTCTGCTGAAGCACATTCAGGCACACATCAACTGGTTCCAACTGGATCTTCAAGTCCAAGGGGCATCAATCCCCTGCGATTTGCTGAACCACAAGGAGTCTCAGAAGATCGTGTTCACGAAATAGTGCAACAGGCTCTGAGGCAGCAACAGCTGGAGACTGAGGCCGCGTTTCAAGCTTTTCAGCAAAGACAACAGGCTGAAGCTGATCAACATCGTCTAATGCTGCAAAATGCAATTACTGAGCAGTTCATGAGTCTCTCACAGACGCTTGTGAACCAGATTCAACATACAGCAGCCACCTTACTTGGTCACGTTGCTCATGCAGTTCCACAAGTCCAACCTCAACCTCCACAACCAGCACCACCAATTCAAGCACCACCAGAACAACCAGCTCCACCACCACAAGAACCACCTCCACAGCCATAAGGTGACCATGATGGCTAAATTTTTTTTCCATCTTTCAAACCTTTTTGTTAATGACAAAGGGGGAGAAATTGGGATTTTTGATGAGTATATATAGCTAAAACAATCTGTATTCAAAATTCTTTTTGGCATATATATATTGGCTCCTTTATCAAAACATGAGGTGTTTATTTTCATAAATTCCGCATCCATATCATTGATATGTTTTTCACTCTGATATCTGTTATACATGATTTACAATTGCCTTTATAGTTATCTGTTATTAGATGCATAAGAAATGTTGAACTCAGGGGGAGTACTTCATTTCACTTTTATACTCTGGCATAACATAATCATCTCTGACTTGACTCATTGTATTCTTATATGATTATGTGTCTGTTAACATCAAAATTTACCATTATTTGTCATCATCAAAAAGGGGGAGATTGTTAGGTTCTAAGACCTTGGACGATGTCCAACCACTCCTATTTCGGTTTTGATGATAATAACTAAAGGATAAATTTTGAAGTATCTAATGATCTAGTTTGAGTGTTATAGGAATTACGTCGTCCAATCCCGCAATGGTATTGTATCTCTCAAACTTGGACTGTATGTTTTAATAAAGAAAGCGTCCAAATATATTTTATAAAGAACCCTACAGGCAGCGTCCAATGCTCCTGTGAGAGCAAGCGTCCAACGCTTGAATAACACTCACTGTTGTTACTATCTTGAAAATACGTTTTCTATGATATAAGGCAACGTTCACTCTCTCATATTTTAACATGCCATTCTGTTTGATCTTTTCGAATAGTACTGAACAGGAAAAGAAGAAGCTTCTCCCTGCAGAAAAAGTACAAGTAGGAGAGAGGCGCTACAAGTACGACTGTCACTTCTATCACTTCACTCTAAGTCAAAATGTGACAACGACCATATGCTACAGAAAGAATCGCTCTTGGAAAAGGAACAGATCCCTCAACGGATATCTTTCAACAAGCTTCCTATATATAGAAGAATGAGCTCACATATCAAGACGACGATTTTTGAAAAAGAGCTGAATCCCTGTCAAAACGACTGGACGATCATAAGCGAAAAGAGCATTCATCTTAGCTTTGCTAAGCGAGTCTATATACTCACTCTTATTGTAATATCCTCTCATTGAGAGTTAAATTTTATATACAATATCAAACAATTCTGTTTGGAAAGCCAGGAGTGGCTTAGTGTTAAAGAATACTTGGTTTTTGTGTTTAATCTCAAGGGGAGATTAAGGGTGTGCCAGAAGTGGCCTAGAGAATACTTGTAGCCAGAAGTGGCAAGGTAGAATACTTGAGAGTAATCAGATTTTGATTAGTAGAACCCTTCAAAAGTTTTTGAAGGAGAACTGGACGTAGCTCAGTTGAGTGAACCAGTATAAAACTACGTATTCTATTCTCTCGCCTTCTAGCTCACTTGCATTTCTTTTAAGCTATCTCTTCAACATACTACGAAAAAGTTTCTATACACCTTTTTATCTAAGTTTATCTATTACGTGTATTTAAACGAAAAAGAAGAAGAGTAGTTTCTTTGGTCTGTTGTTTTAATCAGCTGGACGATAGCTCGTTCTTTCTGTTTTACTAAGTTTCTGTAAAACGTAAAGATACACTATCTTCACATTGGCTAAAGTTTTCCAAAGAAAATTTAAATACACTATTCAACCCCCCCTTCTAGTGTATTTCTCTACATTTCACACACACATGCAAACACATTTTTCACAATTTCAGTCAACAAGGGAGGCATTTATGCAAGAGTGGCTGGATCCTCCAACCTCCAACCACTTTAGAATCCACAAAAGAGTCCCCTTACCACAGTGGTGAGCTCATTGAAAGAGGAGGAAGAGCTTATCACTTTTCTCCAAAGGAGTGTTGGCTTTTGATCCCTCTAGCTATGGCATGCAAGGGAGGAAATGGAATGAAGAATGGTGTTTGTGAGGGAGGAAGAAGGTCTCGGCCAGAAGAAAGAAGAGAGAGGGAGGAGCAAAGTTTGATTTTCTTTTGGCAGAAAGTGAGGCTGAAGTTTAAGTAAGGGAGTGAAGTGAGTGTTAGGCTTAGTTGGTGATTTGAGTGATGGTTGAGGGTGAGTGTGAGTGGGCCGTGAGGTTGAGTGTGTGATAGAGTGTTTTGCATGAATTTCTATTGGCTGTAGGGAGGGGATTTGATGGCTTAAGTGTCAGTTTAGTCTACATAGTGTAGAACATTGTGTAGTTAGAATGAAACGCAAAATTTAATTTTCAAAACTAAACTTTTTAAACATCAATTAATTTTTATAAATCTTATGAAATAAAACTTTTTAATAACTTTCATAAAATTTTCTCTGTAGAGTAATAGCTCACAGATGAATTTTACGAAAGGTGACTTGACACGCAAGTTTCAGAGTTCAAAAACAGTTAAAACAAACTTTCAGTCAAATAAATAATTAATACACAACAACCAATATTTTTATTATTTATTACTAACAATTAATCACAGGCAAAGGAATTTATTTCCAGATACCTTTATTATTTATTTTTAACAGTTACCACACACAGGTGAATTTCATTTTTAGATACATCAAACATTCAATCCACAGATAAATTTAAGTATTTAAATCTTAAATACTTATCAGACTGCACATCCTTAACTCAAATAAAATAACACAGGAAAGTAACTACAGAGAATTAATTGCAGAGAATTAATTCCAGCGAGTTACTCACAGAGGACTTTTTATTACAAGCAATTGTTTTAATTAGATTACTCACTTAAATTTTAATTACAGAGTATATTATATTTTTTGATTTTGTAAATCTTCTCCTATTTGACCATTATAACGAATTACTCGTATTATTTATTTTCCTTCATTTTTCTTATCTACACAATTAATTACTAACTATATTGTAATTTCTCATAACATATCTTTTTTTCTTATTTAAAACAAACAATTAAATTCTCATTAATTCCAATTAAACCTCTTACGTTCCTACTTACTGGGTTGAAATTTTCGGGATGTTACAATCAACACTCTTTTCATTCGTCTGTCTCAACTACTTGCACTTCTTCTCGTGAAGTATGCACTCAATTTAGGCCTAGCCCCTTTGGTATAAAAATGAGATCCAACTGGAAGAATGTCCATTCTACCCTTCTATCTTTCAACTCCTTCAGAATTGGATTGTGTGAGAGGAGCATTGTTGTTGTTGGTAACACCCAAGATTGCTCTGCTGGTAACAACCCACTAACCACCACCTAGTCCTAACAATTTTTTTTTTCTTTGATTATGATAAAAGAAGAAGGATCACAGGCAGTAGTTGGAGAAACAATTTTTCATATACCTGTCAGGATGAAACAATAAGCATACAAAGAAAAAAAGATATAAAAATGCGAAGAAGTACTTGTGGAATTGTACATAAGTCTGTCTGTCTTGTTAGAATAATTCTGGGTTCAATCATTTTAATGTGCGAGTTTGGTACTTTGAAAGAGGAGACAAAAATGGCAATGAGAGGATGAGGTTTATTTTTAATTCTTCGTTATTTTTTCCTTGTGTTATGGGTAACTATAATTTTAAGGGGACATATATGCAGGTGTATTCCTTTTAAATTTGAATAACATTCGAACGTGCATTCAATCTTTTCTCCTAAAACTATTTATATAATATTAGAATGGGAATCAGAGGTTATGGCATTTCTACTTCATCAATATTATTGTTACATGTTTATCTGCCTTATACATGCCTTGTTAGGTTAGTACCTAACTTCTTATTGTTGTAACTTGTCCACTTTTGATGGCCGAATTTTAATATGGTTTGAAGTTTTGGAGTCATTGATCATATCTTCAGATTAAAAATGGAAAACATGATTGATTACAATGAATAGTATAGTAAAAGATGAGAATATAGAAGTAGAGAGATCGTTGAGCAAAACTTATAATTGCACGGAAACAGCCCCAATGGACTAACATGTTATGAAAATAGTAAAAGTAAACTCACAAAAGAAGATTGACATTGACAACATCCAAAAATTAGTAAGAAAATAAAGACAGAATACAAGGACTAAGAATATTACTGTGTGCTTATTTTTCTGAACAAACGTGAAAGAAGTTGTAATTGCACAAACTCACATAAATGTTAACATTAAAACCACAGATGAAACTTTGTTGTCATTGTTGAACTTCTCACCATTATAACTATTGATCCACATCACACGCATATAACATGGTACGTTTATCAAAGCCATGATGTCTTTCCTTAAATTTATATGCATTCGTGATACTACTGAAATTTTCTTCTCCCACCAACAATTTTCAATCAGCGGAACTTTTAAGACTTCAAACTTCTCTCTAAATAGCCCTTTCAATGTATACCTTTGTACAAAAAACACGTATATCTACAATTTTCCAATTTCCAACAATATTTCGTAGTACTAACAAAATCTCCATTGCCTCCATATACCTTTCTCGGAGCTCTTAGTTTTCTATCTGCCTTGGATGTCCGAAATAGTGACTGAGTTGAGGGAGTTCAAGTCCTTGCTGTTTACAGAGGACATTGAATTTAACATGTTTTCCCTCAGGATGAATGCGGGTTTCCTTGGAGGAGGAAGATCCACAATCTCACTGTTAAGCATTGAAATTACAGCAGCCATAGTGGGCCTATCTGCAGCAAATTCTTGTACACATAGAAGTCCTATGTGTATGCACCTAAAAGTATATTTATGAAGGCTAGGATCATATATTCCCGGATCTATTAGAGATGAAATATTTCCCTCTGTCCAAAGTATCCAGGCCTACAATGAAAAAAAAAATTAAACATTTGGATGTTTTATCAGCAGAAACAGAACCCCTATAATGAACTAGGAAAGAATTTTAGAGACTTACAAATCCTAAAAGGGTCATAGAACTTTCGTGGTCGTAAAAGCTTGAATTTCGTCTTCCACTAACAATCTCCAATAGCAAAACTCCAAAGCTAAAGACATCTGATTTTTCAGAAAACAGTCCTTGCATTGCATATTCAGGAGACATATAGCCACTGCATTTAAATGTACCACAATTTATTATCCAGTTTTCTCTAATAATCCTGAACAAATAAGGTGTACTTACTATGTTCCAACAACTCTTCTAGTATTAGCTTGATCCTCATTCCCACCAAAGATTCTAGCCATACCAAAGTCAGATATTTTTGGATTTAGCTCCACATCTAGCAAGATATTACTTGCCTTCAAGTCCCTGTGGATGATTTTTAGCCTGGAATCTCTATGAAGATAAAGCATTCCTCGAGCCACTCCTTCTATTATGCTAAGGCGTTTTCTCCAATCAAGGATTTTATTTTTTGATGGATCTAATTAATCAAATGGTAGAAATATATGAATTATAACACTTCGAGATGAAGCAATGCCATCTAAATTTCACAATTTAGAATAATTTCAAGAAAACAGAGATTATTATGCTTTCAAGAAAACTTGCTAGCTGAAATAAAATTATTCATTTTTATAAGACATTTCATATATCAGACACGAGGAAAATTCGATATAGATGGATGCTAGGAGCAACAAAGAACTAACCAAAGACATATGCGTCCAAACTTTTATTTGGCATGTATTCATAAACCAGCATCTTTTCCTCCCCATCAATACAGCAGCCAAGAAGTCTTACAAGATTGCGGTGTTGAAGCTTGGAAATCACCACTACTTCATTCATGAATTCTTCTAAACCTTGTCCAGATGCCCTAGAAAGTCTTTTAACTGCAATTTCCTGACCGTCTTGCAATTGCCCCTATAATATAACATTTAGAAAATGAAACTATTGACAATGATTTCAGATATGAATAACTTAGCAAAATTTAATGTACCTTGTATACTGGACCAAAACCACCCTGCCCAAGTTTGTTAGATGGGTGAAAGTTGTTTGTGGCTGTTACAAGCTTTTCAAAATTAAGTATTAATAGCTCCTGAAGTTTGACTTGTGACAGATCTCCAAATACATTGTCACTTGTATATTCTACAGGTGCTCCACCTCCATTAAATTGAAGGAATCCTTTGATGATCTCACTCACTGATTTATTACAGTGCCACAAATTAACAAAAGGGAGAAACAACATACAGAAATATACTATAAGTCAGCAGTGATCTAAAATTGTTAATCAATTAAAGGAAAAAGAACACAAACTTGTAAACAGAAAGAATTTATTGTTATGTAAATTTTGAGCATGACTTTGTATAGTTTGCATATACTGTACCATTAAATAGAGAACTCGTTTGAGTAAATTTGAACCCATAATGATGATATATTACCGTGGTGGCGAGAAATCCTTCTCCACATGATATATGCACAAATGACAATTAAGGTAGTTCCTATTGTCACTGTAATAGCAATGATGACTGTCCTGTTTCTCTCTTCATCTGCAATTTAGGTAAAATGAAAGAATTGAAAATCTTGAGTCGTAACCCGGAGAAAGGGTCAAATAAAAAATGCTAATTCAAAACCGCTAACCCTGGATAACAACAAGCAATTTATAATGTATACCAAGTTCTGTGTAGGCTACACGAACATATAGATCAAGTCCTCCATTTGAGAATTGTTGTATGTCAATTAGATTCCCACCCCAAGACATACAACCAATATCAGCATCATATGAATATGCAATGCAAGAACAATTCTCCGAACATTGACTTCTGCATGTGTCTGGTTGAAGTGTGTGAGATGACCCATCTGCAAAATCTGGAACTTTGACCATTGACAGTTTCAAAAAGCCATCTGCTTTATTATCTGCACTTGTGTTTTGAACTTTTAGCCTTTCACACTTCAGAGGTTTGCTCCTAACACATCCACTAGTCCAGTTTTGACTATTCCATTCGTCTTTGTTCCTTGGCTCAAACCCTTTCAAACAGCTGCATGTTGGTGAGCTTTGTGAATTACAGATTGCAGAAGGCCCACACACACCATAAACATCACACTCAAATTGATGACTATTCCATGAAACTACCCATTCTTTCTTCACTTGATCCCACCATCTCTCTTCACAATTGCCTGTTGAATTCAGAACATAGATTAACAAGCCAACCTCTTCTATTTTTGTAGAAAAGAATTCAACATTTCCCTGCCCATCATCTGCAATCTGTATCCCAGTAAGATAAAATGTTTTCATATACGGCTGCCCTGTAAAGGCTTTACCATTCCACGGACCAGTGCGCCAGAATGGGCGAGTTTCATTCCAAACGAACACTTCAGGTATACCTGGGCGTTCAATACTTACAGAGAAGCTCCCAGTGGATGGATCAGAAGGGCTTTTCCATGAAGTTAGTTTCACTTTCTCACCTGTTACTTTGCTAGTTCTAAGCTTCATATTAGGTAACATTGCATTTGAAGGATGCTGGAAACTCTCCCATACGTTGCTTCCTGTTGAGATTTCCTGTAGCACAAGGTTACCAGAATCTAAAAGTTTGGAAGTAGAGTTGGATCCAATACTGGACACATTTGATGACCAAATCACCTGTTTCTGTCCATTCAGAACCACAAGATTGCCATCTTCAGATATGGTAACAACTCCAGAAGATTCATGCAGTGGTTGGTCTTTGTTAGCCACCCATATGACAGTGAATTTGGGTTGCCACCAAATTCCGACATAACGATTTGTAGAATTTTGAGGGGTGAAGAACCCCAAGGTGAAGTTACCACCTCTGGAAGTTATAGTCACAGGGTCCTTGATGAACTGAGATGAGGTGATGGTGTCTGTGGCAGTACCAACATCTGAAAAAAGAAAACAAAGTATGATCAAAACGAAGATCCAATTTGTGGACTTAGTGACATCCATTACGATGGATACTGATTACTTCTTCTTAATATTGATGAATTTTAATGTTTTCCTAAAGTGACCTTTTTCTTCTGCAATCTTGATTGAGACTTGCTCCTAAAAGTCAACTCGGATTGGTGATGTGTGGCTGTGCTTGCTGCTACGAATTGGCAGCTACTATCCAAGATATTTCTTTTGCCATGCATGTGGAACAGGACAATTAGAAAGAGTAGTATCTCGTAATTTATTTTGACCAATGATATTTCGACACCCCAATTTTTTAAGCACCTAATCAACAGTCATCATTTTTCTCCATCTTTCTTTTCCTATCACATTATATCATATACTTATATTTTTCTCTCTTTTATCTTTTTCATTAGATATCAAATAGCACATTGGGTGTACAAAAATAACTTTTGTAATTATTTCTGTAAGTTGTGACACTTGCGTGTTGTAGTCTCCTACTTTCTCCACATACAATTTTTGCTACATCAATTTCATTGATTGGATTGCGGTCAATGAGAGAATGAAAAAAATATAGACAACTTTACTTTTGGTCTCCAGTTATCATAATTGTGCGGTTTTTGGTCCCTCGTGTTTCAATTGTGTAAATTTGGTCCCTAAGTATCACAATTGTGTGGTTATGGTCCTTTGGTACGTAACAGATTTTGTTAACGCTGACATATTGACATGACATGCAAAAATTGGACTGTCATGTTATCTGCCACATTACCCCTTAACGCCGCATCATTTGTGATTATCATATTAGCAAAATCTAATAAATATTGAAAACAAAGTATGCTCAAAACGAAGAGTGATGGTGATGGTGTCTGTGGCAGTACCAACATCTGAAAAAAGAAAACAAAGTATGCTCAAAACGAAGAGTGAATTTGTGGACTTAGTGAAACCCATTACGATGCATAGTGATTACTTCTTGCTAAAAATGATGAATTTTAATGTTTTTGTAAAGTTACCTTTTTCTTCTGCAATCTTGATTAAGACTTGCTCCTAAAAGTCAACACGGATAGGTGATGTGTGGCTGGGCTTGCTGCTATGCTACCGTCCAAGATACTGCTGCTGCCATGCATGTGGAAAAAGACAATTAGGCAGAGTAGTATCTTGTAATTATTTGACCAATGATATTTCAACACTCACAATTTTTCAAACACCTAATCAACACTCCTCATTTTTCTCCATCTTTCTTTTTCTATTACATTATATCATACGTATACTTTTCTCTCTTTTCTCTCTTTCATTAGATATCAAATAGCATAGCACATTGGGTGTACAAAAATAACTTTTGTAATTATTTCTGCAAGTTGTGACACTTGAGCGTTGCAGTCTCCTACTTTATCCACGGACAATTTATCCTATATCAATTTCATTGATTGGATTGCAGTCAATGAGAGAAAGAAAAAAAAAATAGACAAGCTTAATTGCACTTTTGGTCTCTAAGTATCATAATTGCGATTTTTCATCCCTTGTGTTTCAATTGTGTAAATTTGGTCCCAAAGTATCGCAATTATGTGATTTTTGGTCCTCCAATAGTTTTCGTAACAGATTTTGTTAACGCTGACATATTCACATGACATGCAAAAATTGGATTGCCATGTCATCTGCCACATCACCCACCAATGCCACATCATTTTTTAGCGTATTGATGTTCAATTTGCTTAATTTCTGTGTTGTTTAGTGAGACCATGAAGCATGACAAGTTTGATGTTGTGCTTGGGTTTTCGAGGGTGAATAGTTGGGACGAAGGAAGTGAGAAAAGAGGTTGTGCGCAGGTGGCTGATTGTGGCCACTAGGGAGAATGCAAAAGCAGTGGTGCTTAATATTGAAGGAAGGGGGATTGGTGGGCCTATAAAAGGAAGAGAGTGTTGGTGGTTAGGCATGGAAATGAGAAAAGAGGTTATGCATCCATTTGATGAATAAATAGAAGAGTCAAGCCACTCAGTCAAAGCCAACTTAATTTCACATACTTTCGGGAAAAAAATATTTGCAGTTGGATATGAAGAACTAGAAAATATGAGTGTCTCATCATAAAATATTTCAAACCTTTGACGAATTTCATTTGCTATTAGTCATTCATATTCACTAGGTAAGCTTGGTATTGACTCTCCCTTTGTGCCAATTGATCAAAGACATCTTTGTATGCTATGGCCACTTGAAGCATTAAAAATGCAGAATTCCACTGTTGAGATTTTGGCAAGTGTACCAAATCATGCAAGTAACAAAGGGTGAGTAGAGTATCGTATCCATAGGGACTTGTACTTGTACAATAATTGGGTAAATAATAGTAAATTAAATAGACTACGAAATTTAGAGAAATTTAGTAACCAAAATTAAAAGCAAATGCATAAAAATAAAAAGTAAAATAGAAGGAATTTTGGTTTTGGAAAATTAGCGAACACTTGGTGTGCACAGAATATGTGGTTTAAATCAATTAAAATAAATCGCCGGGGTTTAACTTCGTTGGACTTCCTAACATGCAATCACAACTCATTCCTATTCAATTAAATTTTAGTTATCACCAACCTACAAAATTACTCAAACCTTAATTACTTAAGCGAAAGAGCCTAAATCCCTTGATTCCACTATCAATCCCATGAATTAGTGTAACCAAGGTATTTGCATTAAGAAAAAGGGTTTTAGTGATGACCAATCCTCTTTACCCTATCCTTAGGCATAAAAATGATTGGTTGTCTTCTTCAGTTTGCAATTCAAAAGAATTTCCCAATTACAATTGAAATCATAGAATCATGCAATTGGTTGATTAGGCCAAACACAAGCATTAAGAATAGAAGAAGAGCAATAACAATACTTAATTGAAATAAGAGAAAAGTGTAATTACATGAAATTTGGTCCAACTACATTAAACACCAAAGAAAAGAGAACTTAGCTACGCATAGCCATGGGGGAAGGAGCAAAAGATGGAGAAAGAATGGAAGATGAACCCAAATGCATCAAAGCTGTCATGCACGTCTTGGAATTCTCTTCCTTTCGTTATGCAATGTTCGAAACCCTGGGACAAACTAGAAAATCCCTATTAAAGCTATGGGCCAAAAAGGGGTTCAAGCCCAAACAAAAGATAAAACAGAAAAATAAGAATTATTCTTGCAACGCATGATGCACGAGTGCACGGATCGTTGCACAGCCTGTGCAACGCACTGTCTTCAAATTTTCAACACTCTTCAGAAATTGCACAAGTACACAGCTTGGTTGCACAGGCCCCTTCCAAGGCTTCCTACAAGCTTCTTTTGCTTCCACAAGACCTTCAAGGCATTAAACTTCAACCCAATTGATCCTTAACACATCATTTATTCTTGGGACCTCTCCAAACTTGCTCCACGATTCCAAAAGCTCCTAAAAACATAAGAAAGCAAACCAAATATAGAGTGTAAAAGGGTAAAAACTAAAATTCCTAACCAAACAAAGCTTTTATTAAAAACACAACTAAAATGAACATAACAAAGCTCAAAAGCATGAAAGATATCAAATAATTTCCCTTAAACTACTACAAAAAGTAGGAATATAAGGCAATTATCATCCACCTAGTTTTGAAATCAAGAACCAACTTTCTACTAAATGGAATATTTATTTGACCACATGTGTCTATAAATTTCTCCTCTCTTTTGGGTGTTGTTGTACAAAAATTAACACTTTCTCTAACATTTTCAATGGCATAAGAGATTATGGACAAACCATCTTTCACCATTAAATTCAATATATGAGCACAACAACGCATATGAAATAGTTGACCACCCAAAATAAGAGACCTAGGTAAAATCCTTTCTAAAATGCGTTTAATCATAGCATCATATAATTTGTAGTGCAATTATCAATAGTTAAAGTGGAAAGCTTTCTATCAAGATTCCCATCCATCAAACATTGAACCAAGACTTCAGCAAGAACTTTGCTAGTATAAGGAGCAGACACATAAATGAACCTAAATTTTAAATACAAATTTCAATAATCTAACCACCATCAACGTCAAAAAACAATCTAATAGGAATTTTAGTTTATATAGTTTAGTGTTATTACCTCACAAGTCGACTTTGTAGTGTCCATGAATCATCAATAAAGTGAGCTACGGTAGTCATGTAGCCTTTATTTTGATTACTAGCAGTCCACATATCAGTAGTAATTGCAATCCGACATCGAATCCTTGGAAACAACTTCATTGAATGAAGGTTGCAAAGTAGCACAAAATTCTTTAAAGCCTACATGATCAACCACTGACAACGGATACTCATGAAGAACTATCATGTTATGAAGTACACACCTAGCTATTTCTTTATTAAAGATGTAATTTCCAACAACTACTGTTTCACTCCCTACTTTTTCAGTTTTGAGAAATGTAACGACCCTAGATGCCATTACATGAACACTAAAACTATCACGCGGAAAGATTCATTTTAGGTCCTTTTAAAACTCTTGAATTAATTTAATTAATGAAAATCTTCATGAACTTTTGCAATTCTAAACGTGTCACAAAGGCATCAAATCCATCATAGATATCAGTCATCATCAAGACATCAAAAGCATGAAAGGTTTTGTGCCTTAGATCACTATATCTCAAAACATCTCAAAGCAAATAAACAAGTATAAAGGGTTCCCTTAAGGGAATAAATACAACATATCCAAAGATGACATCTATCCCCTAAGTTGGTCCCCCACTATGACATCAAAACAAAAGAGACCAAGGGTCGGATTTCGGCCATAAGTCCACAAACAAGTCCACCTCAACCTTGAGTGGCATGCTCCTCAAAAGCTACATCACTATTTGCTCCTGTGTCAAGCAACACGATCATCACAATCCAACAGAAAACTCAAGGGTAAGCTCATTTTAAAAAAAAAAAGAAACATAATATACATATGAATCCATAATTATAAGAATTAACCTTTAAAGATACTTTAGAATCATCAACACCAATAATAACACAAACACCTTTTCACCAAACATCAATCAAACAATCATCTTTCAAGTCATAAAGTCCAGATGCATATATTTATGATTTATGTTATGCCATCCTGACACTTTACTCCAAGGAGATTTTCACCTTTTGAGCGATTAACTGAGTACATCTCTTAACATAGTCCACTCCTTGACCTTTGGGGGAGACCCAAGTTAATCTTGAGAAGGGAGTGTGGTTGTATCGAAAATAGATGAGTGTACGTAATGGCTTACCTCAGTAAGGCTTGCAAAGACCTTAACCTCTATAGGGATTCGCCCACCCATCTATTCTACAGGCCCATTCAGCGTTAGCCACCATGAAAACCTCCAGCACTAGGTTAAGGACCCACCAAGCACCTTCAACTTACGTGCCTACTCATATGCAATGCCAATTATACATGTATGTATGATGCATCAACTCATCTAACAATCATCATACATCAAACACATAATTGTTGATCAATTTCCAACACCATAAGAGGTCATCATATCATAAATTCACCATTCACATGTTCATCACACTTATGAACCCATCTATAGTTCAATAAGCATAGTAAGACATTCCAACACCTTGAACTCTTACAATCACCACACCAAAATCTCATGTTAATGTGAATCTCATGATCTCAACATAAAATCAAATTTAATTATAAAACAAAATCATTTCACTCATTATATTATTCATCTAATTGATATTGTGGTCCTCATCTAGTTTCTTAAGTTTTTATTTGCTATCTCCTCCATTTCCTATTACGCCTCTATGACCTTTGTAGGTTGAAAATATGATATCTAGAGTAATACTAACTCAATTAAGTTGATTATTATCTCATTTGAAATTTAAAAATATTATCTACAACTTTTATGTTTACCTTGAGACCTAGTTCAGAAGTATACTATGCCTAAAATTATGAACAAAGTGGAACTTTTACCAAATTTTGATAGCTTGACCTTTGATTACTAATTTGACAATATCTAGAGTTTTAGACATTATATTTTAGTCAAACCAAATCCATTAGTTTGCTAGCATCTAGAGCTACAACTTTTATGAAGGTCACTTTACGAAATTCGGACTCTAAAACTGAGTTTTGGCTATTGCAATCGATTACAAATTATTGTAATAGATTAAAATAGAAGTCATATCAAGGAAGCAGCCCCCTGGGTTCGAATTAACAAATTACTAGTCTATGTAATCAATTACATGAACCCAGAATCAACAAAACAGCCTTTGGGGCTCGATTTAATCGATTACAAGACATTGTAATCGATTACTTTAGACCTTGGAACGATAAATTAGTCCCAAAGACTTGAAATAATCGGTTACCAAGCCATGTAATCGATTATTATCAAATGCTAACTCAAAAACCAACCCCTGTAGCTCATTTTAACTGATTACCACACAATATAATCAATTAAAATGATTCAAAACTGCATAATACACAATTTTTAAACCAAAACATCGTTTTTCATCAAAACAAAATCATCCCTTTCAACCCAAAATGTTCAACAACGAATTTAAGCTTCAACTAAGCATTTTCTACCATTATAAAGCATCCACAATTCAAACTACAACATCAAATCAACATACCAATTTCAATTCAATTATCTCAACATCAAACCACCAATAACTACACATGACCACCCAAAATTCATTACCATACACGAAATCAATGATGAAAACAAGAAGGGACGAGCTTCCCTTACCTACACAAACCCAAGGTGATGACTTTTTGAAGAAGGAAGGGAAAGGAAGAAGCTTTGGGTCCAAGGAAAGAGCTTTCCTCAACTCCACTAGCAGCTCACACTAATAGAGCACCAAAACATACCCAAAATAACCCAAAAATCATATTTCTATACCCAAACAAGGATCTCCATGGTAGCTTACAAGGGAAGAATATGGAATAGGGAACAAGGGAGAAAAGGAAGAGCTTACCATACCAAGGGACAACTATAAAGCTCCAACAAGAGAGGAAAAGAGTCTCCTTTGAGCAAAAGAATCAAACTCCCCAACCTCTAGCGAGTGGGTCTTGCTTGGGGAAAAAGAAGAGAGTGAAAAGAGAGCTTGTGTTCTAGTTCCATCAATTAAATGTTGAAATTTATTTATTTTTGAAGCTTTGGCCTTTTTGTTCAATTTTTGATATGTTTCACTATTGTCATTATTTTTATCAACCTGAATCAAGACTTTAAAAGTATATTTCATACAACTATTGTGCATGTGTCTACTATAACAGCCCGAAGGCCGCTACATGTCACACTTCTATTTCAACGTAGAATATCTCATTTTAGGTTCCTTTAAAACTCTTAAATTAAGTTTAATCATGAAAACAATTACCATTTTTTTGCAATTCCTAACATACAATTTAATCATCTTCCATCATAAATAAAACATCATTTGGTCAAATAAAAAATAAGAAGTAGTGCCTTAGGACACTACAAACCAACATCTCAACCAAAAAGATAAAATCTCCAAAGGGTCACCTTAAGGGAATAAATACATTAAGTATATAAAAAGTCATATCTATTCCCTTAGCTAGTCGGGTCAGGTCTCGACCCTAAGCCCATCAACAAAATCCAACATCAACCAAGAGCAGCATGCTCCTCCATATCCTCACCATTGCCTACTCCCATGTCAAGTGACACGATCATCACAATCAAACAAAACATATAAGGGTAAGCTCATTTTAAAAGGAATAATAATAATAATAATAATAATAATAATAATAATAATTAAATTTTATAATTAAAAATTTAATAAATATATAAGATAAAAATATATAACACCATTGGCTTACAACTACAAGACGCTACAATTGCATTTTTATTTGGTCACCATGACATTAGTGCAGAATATCCACCACCGTCAAAACATTGCCATTTTTAGTGAAGCTTTCCTTCCCAATCACGTTTTTTTTTTCCATCCATTCACAAGGCTTGAACTCTAGACCTTGCTTAAGTGATTCATGACTAGTTGCTTTTAAAGTAGGATTTTGCTATATTCACTCCCCATTTTTGCTAAGTACACTCCCATTTTTTTTCTAATTTTTATTATCATATACCCTTAACATTGATACATAATTATTATTCCGAAATGTACTTTCCAGGATAATGTTTTATTTTTGACATTCCGGAAAGTACTTTCCATAACAATTTTAATTTTTAATATTCCAAAAAGTACTTTCCAAAATATTGTTTTGTGTTTTGGAATGTTCAAAAATAAAATTGTGTTCTGAAAAGTACTTTCTGAAAAAAATTTGTTTTTCTTAACATTATGGAAAGTACTTTCTGGAATACTATTTTGTGTTCCAAAAAGTATTTTCTAGAATGTTAGGAAAAACATCCGAAAAAATTCAAGCACAACATTAGGACCATTAAAAACCCCATATAAAGAAAAAAATTGTATAATAGTGAAGCAATTGAAATGGAGAAAACATATAATTGATATTGGTCCTTCAATCTAGACGACTCTAAGAGGTGCTCCTCTGCAACAACTTGAACAAATTTAAGATCTAGTCGTACGTTGCTACATATATAAAATGAGAGACATCAATGGTGTTGTGTGGGTGAACAAAAATAAAACAAGGAAGGAAAGTAGTTGAAAGAGTAAACATACTACAATGGAGTTTAGAGGATGAAAAAATTCTAACGCTAGAGCAAGAGATCGAGCAAGGGAGGAGGGAGACCAGAGCAAGAGATCAAATGGGGATGCAGGGAGTGAAAGAGAGGGGAATGTGTTGTTCCTATGAAAAAGAGAGAGTGTTGATGTGCTGAAAAGGTGAGTGTGCGAGGGAGAGAAAAAGGTTTGAAAGGGAAAGGTTATCTAAGTAATTTAATTTAAAAAAAATGGGGAAGGGGAGTGTACTTAGAAACAAAAGATAGTGAATATAGCAAAAGCATTTAAAGTACTGCATGGGATCCTATTGCATCCTCTACAGCAATTTTTTCATCCAGCCATCATCCTGCAGCATCACAGCCCTTGATTAATCATTACATCACAATCCAACAGTATGTAATCCAAGGGTCCTGGTTTCTCCAGCAATCATCAGTTCATCACATATTCAAATATATCTGCTACGTTGAAAACTAGTTAAAAGTATACTTTAAAAAGCATCAGAGTTGAAATGTTGAATTTTAAAAAGCCTGATTATTCTATCACGTGTTTGTATCCACTTAGACTTTAGTGAATTGAATTGAATAATTATTTATTTAACGGAGGAGATTAGTTTTGAAGCGTCCATTAGTGTGTGCGGAAGCATCCAAGAAATTCTCATTTGCATGCCGGAGACCGTTTACTTTTAATTAAGAGGGAAGTGTCAAATCTTAAAGGAAGAATAAAGCGTAGCTATATGGTTCATATTATGTACTAG
Organism: Pueraria montana var. lobata; assembly: GCA_026413185.1. Taxonomy (NCBI): domain Eukaryota; kingdom Viridiplantae; phylum Streptophyta; class Magnoliopsida; order Fabales; family Fabaceae; genus Pueraria; species Pueraria montana. The sequence goes on along the minus strand of CM048650.1, from coordinate 62,912,440 downwards.
ATTTTATGATCTATTCATCTCAATAATGGGTTTCAGCAGCTGTGTAAAATTGTTCATTGTTTTATTCATACTGTGTTGTCATGTGTTTGACGTTGGTATTGCCATAGACACCATCACATCATCTCAATCCATCAAGGACCCTGAAACTCTAACTTCCAAAGATGGTAACTTCACTTTGGGGTTCTTCTCCCCTCAAAACTCTACTAACCGCTATGTTGGAATTTGGTGGAAGTCTCAATCCACAGTCATATGGGTTGCTAACAGAAACCAACCACTGAATGATTCTTCTGGAGTTGTTAGAATATCTGAAGATGGCAATCTTGTGGTGCTGAATGGCCAGAATCAAGTCATTTGGTCATCAAATGTGTCCAACACATCATCAAATAGAACTTCCCAGTTTTCGGACTCGGGTAAGCTCGTCCTGAATGATACCACAACAGGAAACATCTTGTGGGATAGTTTTCAGCAACCTTCGGATACGTTATTGCCCGGCGTGAAACTTTCAAGCAACACAAGAACAGGTGAGAAAGTAGAACTTACATCATGGAAAAACCCTTCTAATCCCTCTGTTGGGAGCTTCTCTTTTAGTGTTGTTCAACGCATAAACATACTTGAAGTGTTCATTTGGAATGAAACTCGACCACACTGGCGCAGCGGTCCATGGAACGGAGGGGTATTTACCGGGATACCGGTCATGTCAACATATCTTCAGGGTTACAAAGGTGGGGATGATGGGGAAGGAAATACAGAAATCTATTACACAGTGCCAAGTGCATCACTATTTGTAGTCTATATGTTGAATTCTCAAGGCCGGTTAGATCAAAAAAGGTGGGATGATGAGAACAAAGAAATGCTACTTGTATGGAGTAGTCGAGAATCAGACTGTGATGATTATGGTATATGTGGGTCGTTCGCAATCTGTAATGCACAGAGCTCACCAATATGTAGCTGTTTGAAAGGGTTTGAGCCAATGAGCAAAGAGGAATGGAATAGACAAAATTGGACTAGTGAATGTGTTAGGAGCACAGATTTGCAGTGTGAAAGGGTCAAAGATCAAAACACAAGTACAGATACAAGGGAAGATGGATTTTTGGAACTGCAAATGGTTAAAGTTCCAGATTTTCCAGAAAGATCTCCTGTTGAGCCAAACATATGCAGAAGCCAGTGCTTGGAGAATTGCTCTTGTGTTGCGTATTCTCATGATGATGAGATTGGTTGTATGCATTGGACTGGAAATCTACTTGACATAAAACAATTCTCAAGTGGAGGACTTGATCTATATGTTCGTGTAGCCTATACTGAACTTGAACATGGTATGCTACGTCTGCTCAAGCATTTTAAACATAGTTAGTTTCTTTGGACTGAATTCCCTATATTTTGAATTTAAATTTTTGCTTCATAACAGATGAAGGGACAAACACGAAAATCATCATTATAATTACAGTGATAATAGGAACTGTCTTCGTTGTTACTTGTGCTTGTGCATATGTCATGTGTATCAGGACTTCCAATCACCCAGGTAAGACACCATCTTCAGTGTTTTCAGAATTATTAATATAATTAAGTTTACTTTTTATTGGCAAAGGAGTTAAGCTTAGATTATCTTTCTCACTCCAGCTCAAATATGGCACTCAATCAAGTCAGCAAGGAAAAGGAGCAACAAAGCTTCCCCACGATTTAACAGTGGTGAACCATCAGAACATACAAGCAACAAAGTAATTGAAGAACTGTCACAAGTTAAACTCCAGGAGCTGTTACAGCTTGATTTTGAAAGGGTCGCAACAGCCACAAACAATTTCCACCTCTCCAACAAACTTGGGCAGGGTGGTTTTGGTCCTGTGTACAAGGTACCTTAAAACAAAGTTATCATATTTGAATCCAATGTCTAGAGCATCTGGACAAGGTCTAGAAGAATTCATGAATGAAGTAGTGGTGATTTCCAAGCTTCAACACCGTAATCTTGTAAGGCTTTTTGGCTGCTGTGTTGAAGGTGATGAAAAGATGTTGATATATGAATACATGCCAAACAAAAGTTTGGATGTGTTTATCTTCGGTTAGTACTTTATTGCCTCCTCTAGTATTTGTCTCATATCCAATTCCAAACTTTTATGGTTCTCTTTATTTAGCATTTTATGAAATAAAAATCATTTTATAGTGAGTTTTCTTAAAAGCTCGATAATCAGGGGATTTAGAAGACTCAACTTCATAACTTTCTCTTCTAATATTATGTTCACAATATAATGCTACCTTACTCTTTAGATCCATCAAATAGTAAACTGCTAGATTGGAGGAAGCGTTGTAGCATAATAGAAGGAATAGCTCGAGGATTGCTTTATCTTCACAGAGACTCCAGATTAAGAATCATACACAGAGATTTGAAGGCAAGTAATATCTTGTTAGATGAAGAGCTAAATCCAAAAATATCAGACTTTGGTTTGGCTAGAATCTTTGGAGGGAGTGAAAATCAGGCCAATACTAACAGGGTAGTTGGAACCTAGTAAGTATGTTTTCTCTGTCCAATATTAATTAGAGTAAAATACTTGGAGAATCAATTCTAATTTACATTTGAATGCAGTGGCTATATGTCCCCTGAATATGCAATGCAAGGACTGTTTTCAGAGAAATCAGATGTCTTTAGCTTTGGTGTTTTGGTACTAGAGATTGTTTGTGGAAGAAGAAACTCAAGCTTTTATGACAATGAGAATGCTCTTAGCCTTTTAGGATTTGTAATTCTCTACAATTTATTCTCAGTCTGTGACTCTTTTACAGGAACTTTTGCCTTATGCTGCTGATACAACTTTCAAAAGCTAACTTTTTTTTTTATGCCTTTCAGGCCTGGATACAATGGAAGGAAGGCAATATATTATCTTTAATAGATCCAGCAATATATGATGTTAGTCATCATAAAGATATTTTTAGGTGCATACACATAGGACTTCTATGTGTACAAGAACTTGCTGTAGACAGACCCACAATGGCTGCAGTAATTTCTATGCATAACAGTGAGGTTTCGTTTCTTCCTCCTCCAAGTCAACCTGCATTCATCCAGAGGCAAGACATGTTGAATTCAGTTTCATCTAAAGAAAGTAATAGATTTTACTCCATCAATGCTGTTAGTATTACAGATATCCGAGGTAGATAGCAAAACAAAAGTTCTAAGAAAGATTAATCATGTATATGTTAGTGTTAGAACTATGAGATTTTGTCTTAATATTTGAAATTTGATTTTTGAATAAGTTTTAGAGAGAGTCTGTTATTGTTTCAGACTTTTATCTTTTATGTTCTGTTTTTAGTTAACTATATATGATCTGCCCACCAATTTGAACATCTTGCCACTATACTCCCATCTCCTTTACCATATTTTCCTCTTAGAACCCTATATCACAAAGCATTTTGTTCCCTTTTCAGATGCCAACTCCATTTTCTTAGCGATGCCAAATTATATGCTCTTAGATTTCTTATTCCCAATCCACCCTCCTACCTCCCCTACACACCATCTCCCACACTACCCAATGTATTTTCTGTTTCTCCTCACCCCTACCCCACAGAATATTCTGAAATAAATATTCAAGTTTTGGGGCCAGGAAGAAGGAAAAGAAGTAAATCAAAATTAACAACACTGACTTGATTAACGCAACTCTAGCCCCAGGAAAATATGTTTGCTTTCCCTGGAAGACAAACGATTTCACACCACCTCCACGACACTTTGCCATGTGTCCTTTCTTTTTGGGTTGGCCCTTATTGGAAAACCAATATCCAATGTTGCGGTTCATAATTTTTGTCAACTCCCACTACCAATTTCCTACGATAAGAGTATCACCTGCAAATTAGAGATGGGAAATATAGTGCCCTTCCCCTCCAACTTTGAGTCCCTTGAAAAGATGTTGCCTATTTTCCTTCTGAATCAATAAACTAACTCCTTCAGCAACAATCAGAAAGAGAAAAGGAGATAAAGGATCCCCATACCAAACTCCTACGTAGGACTTGCACTCACCAGGATGGACACTTTAGCTATAACCAAGCATTCTCTATCCACCCATGCCATTTTGCGTCAAAACCCATACGTTCCGTCATAAATAGAAGATACTCCCAACATAAAGAGTCATAAGCTTTCTCAAAATCTACTTGAAACATATTAGATCTTTACCTTTTCTTTTTGCTTCATCAACCCTCATTTGCTATGAGCACTTCATCCAAAATTTGCCTTCGTTTTAAAAAAGCAGTATGATTTTTAGATATAACTCCTGATATGACCTTCCTCAACCAATTTGTTAGCACTTTAGAGAGCACCCTATACATACATCCAACTAAAGATATTGGCATGATATGACCTGACGTTGTTAGAGTTTACGATTGGACGAAAATGACCGAATTACATTGTTTTTGAAAAATTAAGGGACTAAATTGAATGGTTTATTAACAGTGGGATCAAATATGTAATTAAGCCCAAAATTGAGAGATTCAAAACATAATTTATACTCATTTTTATAAAAATTAGGCTTAATTTCACTTTTTACCACAACTTTTTATTTTTTTGACGAATTTTACCTCCAACAACTTAATTTAGTGTATTTTACCCCCAACATTTAAAAAGAACATGCAAATTTTACCTTCTGTTGTTGAGCTGGCATATCATGCTAAAATAATTGCACTTTTTACCCTTCAACTTTTTACTTTTTAGCAAATTTTTCTCTCAGCTTTTTCACTTTTTGTCAAATTTTATTTCCTACTTTTTACTTTTTGACGAATTTTACCCCAACTTGTATGCTTATGTCAGCATGTCATGTAAACTTAACGACGGAAGGTAATTTTTGAAAGTTTTTAAAAAGTTAAGAGTAAAATGTGTCAAATTAATTTATTGGAAGTAAAATTTGCCAAAAAGTAAAAAATTGGGATAAAAATTACAATTAAGCCTAAAAATTAACAAATTTACCATCTGTGTAGTTTTGTGATCGAAAGATTGTATAAGATACAATAAACAATTTAGAGGATAAAATATGGAATGATGACATTGTTAAATCAACTAATAAGACTATAATAAAAAGAGGAATGCTAGCAATACTCTCTCTCCAATAATACTCTATCTATGATTAGGTAATTTTTTTTCGAAAACACTAATTTTGGTGGGTCCATCGTCTAAATCAGGAAAGAAATCAATAAATGAGACGTGAGAACCACTAAAATTGATAATTTTCAATAAATTTTAACCAATCATAGAGAGAGGAAAGTAAGAGAGCATAACAAAGAGTGTGCTAGTATTTCTCATAAAGTAAATGTAATATATAATGAATTACAAAGCTGATGTGATTTTAAACGAGCATTTTATCACTCCGTAGTATGTAACTTCTCCTCTAGAGTAGCCAATAAATTACGAGGCTGAAATGATTATAAACTTGTTCTGATTTTATTTTTATTTTTTGGGTGGGAGGGAAGGAGGGAAGCAAAGGAAATGAGAAAAGGGAAAAAATGGATAAATGATCAATTTCGTTCTTGAAAATGCGAAACACTATTAATTTAATCTCTTAAAGTAATAAAAAGATAAAAATGTTCCTGAAAGTATAATTTGTCACTCATTTTAGTCTAAAATTCTAAAAGTCATGTGATTTATTTATAAAAAAAAGTCACGTAACTTAAGTAACAATATTAACATATTTTTAAAGACTAAAGTGATAGCATAGGAACTTTTAGGGACTTTTTTATTACTTTATTACTTTTAGGAACTAAATTGACAACATCTCGCAAATTTAAAGACAAAATTGGTGGTTTAAAAAAAAATGCTTTAAAGGGACTTAAACTCACCTTCACAATTTATGTTTCATAACTTGACTGACTTAAGCTCACTCAAGGGGAACCAACTAGTACCAAATCTAATTTTAAAGAGTTACACCCAAATGACCCTATCCGTAGTCAAAGTCTTACCAAATCCAAGTGGCAGTCAATAGGGAGAAAAGTCATAATTAAACCTATGTGACTACATTCCGTGTTCCCTATGCAACCAAGAAAAAAATATATTTTCTTTAGTTTTTTTAAGGACTAAACTTTTTTTGTCTAATGAGAGATAATTTTGTTTAAGTATAGTAGAATTACAATAGACGACAAAATTCTTTTTTCAAGAATTTAATACGTTAAATTATTTTTTGTTCCATAATTATTTTGTACATTCAATTTAGTTTTTTTATTTTTAGAAGGTTTAATTAGATCTTTTATTTTTAAAAGGTTCAATTAGATTATTTATTTTTTAAAATTAGTTCGATTTAGTCTCATTTTTCTTCTATTAGCTTCAAATATTTTTAAAAAATAAACCAAATTTGATTTTAAATGAGATCAAATTAAATCCATTTTAAAAAACTAAGTTACCTAGGTTATGTTCGGCAAGTCATTTAAGCTAATTTTTAACTTTTTTTACTAGCTGAAAAGCTTGTTTGACTGTTCGGTAAACAAGCTTTTTTTAGTAGTTTCTAGCGTTTTTTTAAACGCTACTTGAAGTAGCGTTTTTTAAAATGCTAGCTTCTAGCTTTTTATATTTTATTCCTTTTTTATCTTTAAAATATGTATTAAATTTCCTTATTACCCTTTTTAAATAAAATAGTTTTACTATTTATTAGTTTTATTTTATTTTTATTTTTATATTTTACATTTTTTATATTACATTATTTATTTTAACCATTGTACTATTTATAATTTATAATTTATTATTTGAACATTATACTTCACAAAATTGACAATGATAAATGTTACATTTTTTTATTTGAATATTAAACAATTTATTTTAACTATTATTCTCTTCTTTTCTATTAAAATTTTTTTTTTTTGGCTGCAAATGTGAGCAGAGGAACCAATACTAATTGCAATCCCAACTAGGTTGGCACTGCAAATAATAATAGCCTAAGCCACACACTATGAATGCATAAAATAAAGAAAGTAAAGAGTTACAAAACATGGGGGGGGATCCACCAAACCCATGAGAGAAATCATTTGAACCTGAAGTTCGGAAGACCCAATCTATTCCGAAAGAAATCTACCCGGATAAAACTCGGGAGAAGATCCCACCAAAAAAAAACCCTGTATCCTAAGACCATGAGAAGCCAGTCTATCTGCACAAAAGTTGCCTTCACGGTATATGGGAGTATCTAAAGTTCATCCTACTAGTGATGTCTATACAGTTTAACCACCTATTTCTAATTCTCCAAGGAACTAGACTCGGAGATTTGAAAGCCTTTATAACAAGCAGAGAATCACATTCTAACCAAAGATTAAGCCAACCTTTCTGGTTGGCAAGTTCAATTGTTGTCATAGCGCCAATTAGTTCAGCATTAAGAGCAAAGCTGATACCAAGGTTGACAAAGAAATAGCCCATAATAGCAGCACTGCTATATCTGAATATACCCCCACAAGCAGCAGCTCCAGGCGCACCTTATTTTAACTATTATTCTAATTAACATAATAAAAGTATAATGTCTACATAAGTGTATTTTTTACTTTATTTTAAACTTGATTAAATATATTTTAAGATATAGTATAAGATTAACAGTAGAATACTTAATATGAAAAAATATAATAATTGAAACTAAAAATGTAATGAAAATAATTTATCTATAAATAAAAAATTACATGAGTTTAAAAAATTAAAATTATAACATCTCAAAATATATTTTTATTCATAAAATAAAATTGAAATTTATATAATATAAAAATATCATATAAATATGTTTATTTCTGTCATTTTACATTTTTTTAGCTACTTCAATGGGTAATTTTACCGAGCACTTATGATTTAATAAGCTAACTTAACAGCTTTCAGCTACTAGCTAGCTTTTCAACTTCCAGCTAGCTTTCCAACTTATAGCTAGCTTTTCAGCTAGTTTTGTTGAACATAACCCTAATAGAAACTTTTAAAAATAAAATGATCTATTTGAAAATTTAAAAAATAAATGGACTAAATCTCCTTATATATATAAATGACTAAGAGATTCTCTCCTCTCCTTGCTTCACTTTCCCCACTCTCTCTCACATTCACTCTTATTTGAATATTCTCCTCTCATGGAGTGATCTAGTTCATTCTCCTTACATGCATCTGGGGTTCTTCTACTTTTCCTAAAATTTCTCTTATCAATTTTTGTAACTATCCCACATTCACAATATTTCTATAACAACCTCCATTCACTTCTTTATCTGATGCTATATTTTTTTATTAATTTTTTTAACTCTATTTTTTAATTCCGAAGATTTCTCTCTTTCATAAATAATTTCAAATCCTTAATTCAATTTACCTTTCAATTTTCAAAGTTAATTTAAAAAATTAAAGTTACATCTTCCCATATCTTTTTTTTCTTTAAAAAAAATTATAGTTTCTAATTTCTTTTATAATTATCTCCTTTTCAAAATTTTGCTATATAACTCTCTTTTTTTCTTCAAATTTTATACTCTCTAATCTTTTGGGCTTTTTCATTAATTTCTTTTATCTGATTTTCTAACTCTATTTTTTAACTCCGAAGATTTCTCTCTTTCATCAATAATTGCAAATCCTTGATTCAATTTTCAAATTTAATATTAAAAAATTAAAGTTACATCATTACATCTTCCCTTATTTTTTTTCTTTTAAAAAAATTATAGTTTCTAATTTATTTTATAATTATCTCTTTTTCAAAATTTCTTTCGATGTAATATATAATTTTTTTCCAAATTTTATACTCTCTAATCTATTATTTTTTAATATTTCTTTTATCGGATTTTCTAACTCTATTTTTTAATTCTGAATATTTCTCTCTTTAGTCAATAATTCTAAATCCTTAATTCAATTTACTTTTCAATTTTCAAAGTTAATATTAAAAAAAATTAAAGTTACATTGTTACATCTTCCCTTATCTTTTTTTTTTAATTTTATAGTTTCTAATTTCTTTTACAATTATCTCTTTTTTAAAATTTCTTTCAATGTGCTATATAATTCTTTGTTTTTTTTTCTTTCAAATTTCTTTCTATTAACTATATAAAAAAGGTAGTGAAAATTTTAATAAACCCGTGCAACGCACGGGGCTAAAACACTAGTTGAATATAATAAATAAGTTAAGGGATAAAAAAGTAATTTAACTTACTTAATATAACTACTTATTCAAAACTCAAATTCCATGACTAATTAAGTTGGAATAAGATCATTTTTCCTTAATTGACTGCCACTTGTATTCAATTATATAATCCACACTTTTCTTCAACACTACAACTACAACGTTTCTTCGAGGTAGCCACTGCTATTCTGCTAGTTCTCTCTCAATATGGTGGTCAAAAACACAAACCAGTTAGAGGGAAAGCTGAAGTGAATGCCTTTGATGATTCAAAAGCTGGTTGATAATTGTCTTATATTCCTACTTTTTGAAGTAGTTAGGGGCAATTATTCCACATCTTTCATGCTTATGAGCTTTGTTTATCCTCATTTTAGTTAAGTTTTGAATAAAAGTTTGGTTTAGTTAGAAATTTTAAATTTGACCCTTTTTACACTTGATCTTTTGGTTGTTTAGTGTGTTTTTAGGAACTTTGTTGAAGCTTGGATAAAGCTTTGGTGATGTCAATTGGGGTGAAGTGGAGAGAATTGAAGGTCTTGCGGGAGCAAAAGAAGCTAATTGAAAGCCTTGGAACATGCTTGTGCAACCAAACTGTGCAGCTGTATAAAGTCTGAAATTTTGAAATTAGAGCTATGCACAACCGTGCAAATCTGTGTGCAAAAAATTGCACAGCCTGTGCACGAGCAGCTACGAGAAAAACATCTATTATTCTGTTTTGTTTTCTTTTGGGCTTCAACTCTTTTTGGCCCATAGTCTTAAACAGGGATGTTTTGTCCTAGTCCGGGGTTCCGATACATTGTGCGTAGAGTGAAACAAGAGGTCCGACGACGGCTTAGAGCGTGTTTGGCTCGGTTCTCCATGCTTTCATCATCTCTTGCTTCTTCCCCCATGGCTATGCATAGCTAAGTCCATTCTTCGTTGGGGTTTAATGTAATCGAGTCTACTATCATGTAATTACTCTTTTATTATTCAATTAAGCACCGTTATTGTTTCTCTTCTATGTGTAATGCTTGTTTTTGGCTTGATCATCTGATTGCATGATTCTATATATTCAATTATAATTGAGAAATTTAATTGAATTGCGAACTGGAGAGAACACCCAATGCTTTTTATGCCTAGGGATAGGGTAAAAATGATTGGGCATCGTTAGAACCCCTATTCTTAATGCAAGTACTTTGGTTACACTAATTCAAGGGATTGATAGTGGAATCAAAGGACTTATGTTCTCTCACTTAAGGGATTAAGGTTTGAATAAATTTGTGGGTTGATGATAACAAAAGCTTGTTTGAATAAGAAAATTAGTGATTACATGTTGGGATGACTTGATGAAGTTAAACCCCGATGTAATTCTTCCATTGATTTAAACCCAAATTTCTGTGTACGCTACGTGTTTGGCGAAATTTCTCAATCAATTTCTCTTCTTTTACTCCTTTAATTTATGCACTTGTCTTAATTTTGGTTACCTAAATTCTCAATTTTCGTAGTCCATTTAATTTTGCTACTAATTACCCGATTATCGTACAAGTCCTTGTGGATACGATACTTTACTTATCATTTTTTACTTGAACGATTTGGTACATTTGCCAAAATCACAACACTGTGGATTCAGTCAACGTCACTCCTTCCTTTTGATTATGTCGTGACGCTTTGGTTACCGGCAAACGCTTCCAAAGGCGACCCTCTCGAGTTTTCAGCTGTTTCCTAGATTGAAGTAACCTTTCTTTCGTCGCCCTACCAAACGAAAGAAGTCACTATCAAAAAGCTCGCCCTACTGAAGTAACAAAGGTGTGCTCCGCGGTGGCTAAGAAATTGGTTTGCGCTTTGAAGTGATGAGGTCGCAAAGAGGGAAGTAGAGCTCCTATTGACTAAAGGTTTGTTCTTCGGTTTCCTATAGAATGAAAGTCGCTATGAAGCCCCTACTACTTCTATTATATTATACTGACTTTGTTTGATTAAAAAGGCGAACCCCAACTAGTCGTATGGGGTGGGGTGCTTGTGGTAAGCTGCCTTGGATATGAGTATGAGGAATTCCTAAAAAATAGGCAAAGTCCGGTATTTGACGAAGATCTTTCTATCAATAGATAGGATTTAGTGTTCGATATAGGGGGTAGGATCCATCTACTCTTTCTCTCTCCATTTTTTAGAGAGAGAGAGCAGATAAGATATAACACTAAAAAAAAGGGATAAAGGATACATAGACATCTAAGGGGATGTCTATTCTATTCCTCTTTAGAGAGAGTAGAGAAAAAAAGATAGATGAACGAGATCTCTTTTTTCTATCTATCATTGATTCAATCTATGAATCAAGTCGAAAGACTTCTTTGGGTTCCTTGAAGCCCCGAATGGATTGTGGATCATTTCTGCCAACGAAATGAACGTGGAGCCCGTTCTAAATGCTTCTCCGATCCGAAAGTTCTCGCGAAGAGAATAAGATGTTGCTCCCCCTCCCTCTGTCTTTTCTCGCTTGGCTAATCTTCCCTTCTAACGCGGGCCCGGCGCTTAAGTAGTTAAGGCGTGCGAGAGGAAGAAGCCTAAGAGAATAGTGTCTTCTCTCTCTTAGGTTTCTTTTTTTAAGTGCAACACAGGAAAGCGCCCTGTTTTTGTCATCCCTGCAGCTTTCCAGATTTTGTATTGAACGTATGGCATAGCTAGGATCTTCAAATCATGTTTGAGCCTAGCCTATCCTATGTTCAAACCAACCCCCTATTTGATTGAATGAATAAGGATGGAAAGAATGCCCGCCAAGTTCAGATAAGGGAATGCTTCCCCCAACCATTAAAGGAAAGGCTTGACGAAGGGAAGGAGATGCGACGGGGGAAGGAAAATGCTTTCGGAGATCGAGATTTTTTTTTGTTTTTCATCAAAAATGAAGAAGGCCAAGGATGGCCTACGGTGCATGTTATCTGAAGGGAACACGCTTTTTCGATCGTGGTGGTATGATTGACGGGCCCTCTCCTCGTTCCGCCCACTGGCCTATTGGGATACTAGCCTTCGGGCTTTGCCTGCCCTTTTTTTCTTGGCCCGGGAAAGCACTGGCAACAACAGAAAGGAAGGGGTCCATGTAGCTGCTGCATTCGCCCCCTTCTTAGTCAATGGGGCAGCAGGTTCGACATCTACTAAAAAAGAGAGAATCCACTTGAGATAACCATGCCTCTGCTAGGCAGCGTGTGGAATGGCCAAGAGCGGACCTTTTTGGATATATAATCAAAAGAGTGGAGTTACGGGAATAGCCGTCTGATGGAAATTTACTTTCACTTTCAGTTCAGAGAGCACTTTTTTTTCGTCGAGAATTCTTCGTTCCCTTTCGTGTGAATTCCCCAGCGGCGAATTCAAAACTTTTTTGGCCCTATCTATTCCATCTCTCGAGCCCCGAAGAAAACCCCCCTCCCCTTTGGACTCCATATCTCTTTTGACTCTATATATGTGGGCACCTGATATCTATGAGGGTTCATCCACCCCGGTTACAGCATTCCTTTCTATTGCGCCTAAAATTTCTATTTTTGCTAATATTTGACATGTTTCTATTTATGGTTCCTATAGAGCTACATTGCAAAAAATCTTCTATTTCTGCAGCATTGCTTCTATGATTTTAGGAGCACTGGCCGCCATGGCCCAAACGAAAGTCAAAAGACCTCTAGCTCAAAGTTCAATTGGACATGTAGGTTATGTTCGTACTGGTTTCTCATATGGAACCATAGAAGGAATTCAATCACTACTAATTGGTATCTTAATTTATGCATTAATGATGATAGATGTATTCACCATAGTTTTAGCATTACGGCAAACCCGTGTCAAATATATAGCAGATTTGGGCGCTCTAGCCAAAACGAATCCTATTTCGGCTATTACCTTCTCCATTACTATGTTCTCATACGTAGGAATACCCCCGTTAGCCGGCTTTTGTAGCAAATTCTATTTGTTCTTCGCTGCTTTGGGTTGTGGGGCTTACTTCCTAGCCCCAGTGGGAGTAGTGACTAGCATTATAGGTTATTGGGCGGTCAGAAGGTTGCCACGAGTAAGTCAGTTTGGGGGACCGAAGGCTGTTCTTCGTGCACCGGACACGTAGCTTACTGAATCCATAGCGACACCGATGGGAATGCATGCTTCGAAAGATAAGGTCGAGTCTGAAACATTAACCATCTACTCAATATCCTTGTACGAGTCCATAATCACTACACGAGATGAACCTTGGTTTGGTGAATGGAAGCCTCAACTGTAAAAAAAAAAGGACTCCCAGTTACTGTGCATGATCGTATACTGAGCTGCTCCCCGTCGGTTGTTGGAACGACGCGAGCCGGGCCTCCATTCAAAAAGATGAAGGGTCCAAACGAAAGTCAAAAGAGGGGGTTACAAATTCCCCATCTCATTGGGGGCGAAAAATGAATCGACATCTCGATGTGATACAGCCTTTTTTATTTTAGTTGGGAAAGAACGACGAAGTCCATTTGAACCGTCCAATGAAGAATGAGAGGAGAGCAAAGCGCCAATGGCGCACGAAGCGCATGCGAAACGGGCATGGAGGAAAATCAATGTGGAGGATAAGCAGCCAAGCTCATTCCCTTCGCTTCCTGGGCCCAAAGCAGTGCAGTCTTTCCTGGAAAAATCAAGGATTTGGGGCGCTACGCTACTTAAGAAATCCATTTTTTTTAGTCATATATATATATATATATATATATATATATATATATATATATATATATATATATATATATATATTAATAGAAAGATAGATCCATCCATCTATCCTATCCGATTTAGATTTTTATATCTAAAAAAGAATCGATTTCATTCAACGTTTGATTCAAAGAACTGCGCTTAGCCCCCCTCCTTCCCCCCCCCCCCCCCCCCCGCTCATGAAACGGCTCTACTGCAATGGATGGTAGAGGGTCCGTAGTACCCAAAGCACTGGAGTGGTCCAGTAGCTGGGAAGGGGCCTAGAAGTGCCTACTACTACACCACACTACACTAGGCTCTACACATTTACAGAGCTAACCCCTGTCCAGTCCCTGGCAGAGTTAAGGGGGCTTCCATCCTTATTCCCTATCCCCTCGCCCAGGCTAATGGGGCCTTATTCAGGGGGGAGAGTGGAGCCCCGAGAAGCACTGTTGAGAGGAAGATCCTTGGCCCCTCTTTATTCTCTACAGGGTTCCAAACCTTTCTTCAACATAGGTGACAACGAGCGGGGTAGAGATTGAACACGTGAATAACAAGCTCGCCTTCCTTTTTGTTGGATCATTTTGATAGAGAGGGATGTAGAAAGTGGACAAAATAGACTCGCATTTCCCAGTCAAAAAGATGGGTTCCTTTTTCGTCTTGTATTTCTCATCGAACAAATACCGAAAAAGAATCATATTGAAAATGTTCCTAACCCACCAACCCCTTCCTTCGTAGAGCCATGTATTGTAATCCGAACCTGCCCGGAGCGAGTCTCCCATAGAGGCAAGTGAAGTTGGTGAGCTGTATGATAGGCAACTATCTCCTGCGGTTCGGAGAGGACTCAGCTGTTAGTTAGTACCCCCATTTGGGGTGGACCTTTCACTCTATTTTATTATATACGCTTAGCGAAAAGAATGTTTTTTGATACACCTAGGACATGGATTTTATATGAACCAATGGATCATGACAAGTCCTTACTACTAGCAATGACTTCGTCTTTCATTACTTCATCAAATGGCACTCAGTTCATATCTTTAAGTTCGATCATTGACAAGGTTCAAAGAAAGGGTGGGCAGAAGTTTGCCTTCCAAGAGAGGAGACAGGAGACTCATGGCACTTGTGGCTGTTGAGGGCCATCCAGTTGCTTGCTTATGAAAGCAGGAAGCTGAACGGAGCCGAGAGGCCCTATGCAGTACATGAGAAAAAACTGCAGGGAAGACAAGCTATAAAACTTGATAAGGAAGGATAGAAAACTAGCAATACTGGGGGATTTTTCTGATAGACAGGTAACTCAAAATCTTAGTCGGGAGGGAAGGCTAGTAAGCTAGCGAACCAAGGGGCAAAGAAAGGGCTTATTAAACTACTTAGAGATAGATTCTCAGTTCCGTGCCTATAGTCACTCCTCTCTCTGGTAGCAATCCTGCTTTATCCTAGAATATATAATGCTTGAAGTTCCCAGTGAGGCAAGACAATATATCAGTCTCCAGAAAGTAGAAGTCTAATTTACTTCGTTTCTCAGATAATCAGTTTAAGGCAAGCGAGCTAGTTACAACTTCAATAGCTATAATAATACTGGGGGTTTTAGTTGCAGTTGAAGTTCAAATTTCTTTTGTTTTGATGTATGTCATGCCAGGTGGTTTTCTTGGCTATACCTTACCCAAGGATGTTTCCAGGTTTATTTCCAATGAAGTCTTTCAAGCAAATTTGGACAACCGAGTCTTTACTGCCAGCTTGTACTTTCCCTCAGTCCCCTGTACTCTATCTCCTGTCTAGTATTCCCCATCAGTCTACCTTGACGTTGGCAAAGGATAGACAGCTGAAATACCTCTTTCTTCCTCTCGAGCCGTCCAGTCAAAAAGCCTGTCTTAGCTTAGGAGACCCTTCAGACAAGGTCAATCCAGTTGAAGTTTATTCTTTTTGTTTGCCAGGCTAGTTGCCTTCTTTGGTAGGCCAGTTGAAGAAAAAAGTGCTTCGATAAGAATTTTTTGTGCCAAGAGCAGTCGAACAAGTGCCATCAAGTTACAAGTTATTTAGGAGATTTTATTTTAGTAATCTCCTTATTATATAATAGAAGTGCTATATCCTTAGAATTATGTTGTCCCATGGTATAACCCTCTGGCAGGACGTGGGCCTCTTTCCCGCTCCTTTTTTTAAATTGCTCTTTACTAATAAGCAACTGCTAAGTGTTTTGCTGTCGGTGCAGCCCGGCCATCAACTACTTCAACTACAGATGTGGCTGACCTAGATCTAGATGTCTCATCAATAGCGAAGGAAGTGGTTGAACTCGTTCTTTGGGACTTGGACTCTGACTTTCCATACTCGTCCCTGAACCCAATAGGGAATCTGTCCCTTTCAGCCCCTGAACCTAATGAATCTGTTTGGTACGCTGAGGCTTCTCCTTCCCCTGAGGCCATAAACAGACACTACTTGAAGACAAGAAAGGTTGGGACAAAGACCTCTCTTTTAAATCTCGTAGGAAGTGGAAAGCAAGTAGCTTGTGCTTGGCGTGCTCTAAGCCCCGAAGCTGATGTTCGATTAAATTAACCTCAACAACTCATGAAATTTAACTAATGGCCAAAGTCCTTCTTCGCGCACAGCCAAACCTTCTGCTCGATTGTTTGTTGCCTCAGTTGGGAAGAAGGCTTGAATCTCTCTCTCCCTAGCCCTAAGATAAAATAAACACATCTTCCTTTCCTTTAGCTAGGGAAGGAAATTGAAAACCAGTGAGACCGCCATCTCTGCTCACTTTTATTCAACAGTAATGGAATGAAAGGCTTAGGAGACATCGTCTGATTCAGGAGTGGCAGAACCGTTGACACCAGATGCTTGGGCTTCCACCTATGCGCCAGAATTTAGCCGGCCTAGAGTCTGTCATGGATCATCGAGCCATCTCTTCGTACCATGTCCAAGCACAAAGCCAAAGACTTTTGCAACAGTCTCACGCACCTGCTAGTCTAGTTGCCCATAAGCTACAACACTTCACCATATTAGCATAACAACTCATTCCACCAACAAATGCTTCACTCTCGAACATATATCCATGCCCAACGTGGCTAACAGCACATCACTTTCAACGCCTAACATCTGGAGGTAAGACAAGGCCGACGCACACCTCATCCATTGAGGGAAAGTGCCATGGTCCTTTGACCACTAGACTTCATCTTCGCCACTGACATAAGGTCCATTTGACATGCCACACGCATTCCTTTGATTCGCGCCTCTACCAAAGGTCACAATCTAGCTCTTGGGTTCCCAACCCTTATAATCGATTCGGCATTGTCCTTCACCCTGTATGCGACTGAAGTGCTTACCGGCGCCCTTTACACATCCTGGCCAGCAGTCCTTGTTGGTCCTTTCGAGAAACTGAATTTCATCTCAATCCTCTGATCCAAGGTAGCACCGCACTCAAGTACTTTTACATATCTTTTCTTTGTCTTCACCTACTTGAAGTGAACACAAGCTCAAAATTCTCCTTCTAAGCAATCGAGCACCAAAGCCAATCTTCCTGACAGGCAGCATCCTTCATGGCCAACTCGTCAGTTTGACACTGACGGAGCAAGCATCTTTAAGATTTTCTTTTAACGAGTCTCCCACACTCACAGGTACATTAGTCAGGGATCCTGTTAGTGCCAAGGAATCAATGAAAGCACCGACCATGTCCTCACAACCAGCCCTAAAGCTACTAAATTCATTTTGGGTGCCCCTCTGATCTGAACAAGCCCAACCATGGACTTCGTCAGTGGCTCAAGAATGGAATCCAATAAAATCTCACTTCTGCCCATGCTACTAGTTCTTATCCTTGTCATTCCTATCCTAATGCCTTAGCTTCCGCCTTCCCTTCTTAATCTCTTTCATTTCATGTCGATCCAGCCGAGGCGAGGGAATAGGTGAATACAGTAGATCCATATGAGGGACGTTCAATATCTTACTCGCGCTCGTACTCGAGGAGGTAATAGTTTCTTTTCTCTAGGAGGGCTAAGGATAATTCCAAGGTAGGTAAAAAAATAGAATAGGTAGATTTCTTCCTTCCTTATATCATTTTCTTTTATCTCTAGACTGTAGCATTTGAAAGCATTTACATCAGTCCCAGGTTCTTTGACTATTAAGATTACTTCGCCCCCAGAGTTGTATTTTAAACAAATGAGAGCAGGCTCTTCGCATCTTTTTCTAGCTAGCAAGTGAAGTCAGTGAGCAGGCTTAGGAAAGTAGAGAGCAAGGAAAAGCATCCAACCAATCCAGTTTCACCAATCCTATTAGGCTGTTTTGGAAAGCCAGCGAGCTTTAAGGCAAGGAAGTGAAATTATTGATGCGGAGAATGCCCTCTTTCTCTTTAAAGGATCAAGATTTTACCACGTACACAAAATCGAATGCTAGTTCATACCCAAGGGATTAGATATTCCTAGATGGGCTTGTTCTTGAATGTGCAGGGATTGGGACTAAGAAGACTGCTGCCATTCCATTCAGGTAATGCAATTGTGAATGTCCGATCAATAGCAATAATGATGTGGCACTTCTTAATGACTTTCCTATTGAGCATAACTTCTGGAGGATTTGATATGGATGTCACTTGCTCTAGAATCATCAGTTTCCTAATTGAATAGGATAGGACCGGTGCAAGCCAACTCAGAATAGAAAGAGCCCTTTCCTTTAGTAGGACGAGGTCTGCCTTTAGCCTTCCTGTTATTAGGAGTGGATTAGTTAGAGTCGGTCTGTTCTCTTGTTTCAGAAGCCGAGTAAAGGGCTCTTGCTGATACTACATCAGATATTATTATTATGCGATGGTTACTTAAAAATATGAATATAGGAGTTTTTCTGGGCCTACTATGTATTCTCTTTTATGACAATAAGAGTGTTATCCAAATAGCACACAATCATGTGTTTCATGAGGCGAACAAAGCATATCGAAATAGCCTAACTCACTTAGGGCACTTTGTTCGCCATCACTTTCTACAGGGTTCAATGCCATACATTTCCTCAGAGCTTCAGATCGCGGATCTTCTTACGAAGTCCCACACCACTATGCGATTCCGATACTTAGTTTCCAAACTCAAGATGCCTCAAGGGATAACATCTTGAGTTGTAGGGGGAGGGGGTGTTAAGCATGTTGATTTGTTATATTCTGTATATAGTAAGTAGGTCTTGCTGTATATAGCACTTTTCTTTTATGGATGGAATCGAGAGGGAAGAAAGAGTCCGATTTTAGAGACTTGATCAACTTTGTTCATGGATCATCAACAAATCCCTAAATGCTTCTTTATATTGTCGCCACGGAAAAGGTTCAGGTAGGGAGAACTCTTAGATTAGATTATAAAGTTTTAGAGAGTCTTTTTGAAAATCCATCTCCACCTATTTGTGCCCTTCCTCCCAAAAGCATTCCGGCATCTTTTATTCTTGGTCACACTTATGAAGCAAAGTAGGACAAGGGAGAAAGACATGGAATTGATAGGGAATCGTAGCCAAGTGGCTAAGGCATGAGTCTGCAAGACTTCTAATCGTCGGTTGGAATCCGACCGGTTCCTACAGCGCCACGCCATTCCACCCATCATTTTTTTACTTAGTGGATAGAACGGGGGCCGGAGCTTGCTCTTTCGTACTAGTGTAGTGGCTTAGCTGCCTTAGTTTTCGATCCTTACCGTATTCCTATTTCTTAGCATAAGCACTAAGTAAGTCTACTACCTGTAGGTCGAGTAGGTCGAGTTCAATTACATCGAACCTTATGTTACCTACTTTTAGTCATATCTTAGGTATACCTCAATACAAGATAAGCACAGGAAAAGATATTCAATCAAAACCGGGCTATCACCCTATTCTCTCTCAATTGCCTATCCTTTATAGACGAGGGGTTCGTGATTAGCAAGATCGGCTTCGATATAACTTCTCATGGCTTTGTAGACTGTACTTTCTCTAGCTAGGAAGCCTTTGGTGTCCATGGATATGGATGTAATTTTACCGATTAAAGCGATTCAAAGCCTAAAAGATGCGCTGTCCTAAGCCTTAAGTTAAGGGAAGGGACATTTCAATCAACCTATTAGTAAAATGTGAGAATGAGCAGACAGGCCAATCGAATAAGATTCTTTTCCTTTACGGAGGGAGCTTACAGACGGGCCAAGCTCTTTATGACTTCTTTGGCGCAGATTGAAAGTCTAGTTTGACAGTCTTCGACAGATCTTTTTTTTTCGGGGTCTTCCTTACCCCCATAAGGTAAGGCAAGTAAACTCGTCCTTGGGAAGTCTAGCTTTGTCCTTCTGAGTCTCGTCCTTTATATAACTTCCTAACATTCTTTCGTTCATTATATAGCGATAAACGCCCTTATGAGGCACTTTAACTAGGTTCTCATTTCCACCCAAGGAAAGAAGAAGAGCATGTTTAGGAGCAGCCCCTGAGTGAAGAGCAAGCAAACTCGGCCCCTATCTGCCGGCTATAGGTCACGAACTATAAGACCAAGGAAAGAAACCTCTCGTTTAACCGCTTTAATGTTGCCTTTTTGGATATCCAAGAGAAGATAAGGCTGGCTTAGGGCTAACCCTTCCTGACAAGGAATTTCATGACGGGCTAAACTTTTCCTAGCCTTTACCAAACGATTAGCGAAATGAAATCGAGGAATCAAGGACGATTCGATGACTCTTTCCAATAGATCTCGATTTGCGAACGATGTCGTTTAAAGAGTTGACACCACTTTGTACAAAAATCGGTTCTTTGTATGGATGGACAGAAAGGCTCAGCCAGACCCGGTTCAATTCATTTTTTGCGGGAATACCAAATTCAAGTTCAAGGGAAGAGAAAAGAAAGCGTAACTCTTTGCTTGTTGTCCTCTTACACTTTTAGCCTGCCTTGTGGAGGTCTCTCAGGTGTCTACGGCGGATCTGATCAATCTCGTGAAGAAGTCTTTTCCGATCTTCCACTAAGAAAGGTATCGTCACGACAACTAAATTTGCCCGGTAAACTAGTCGGGGCTCCCCATGGTTTAGTAATAGGGAGGGAAGAATGTCTCTTCATCTGGGGGTTCATTTCATTCATGATGAACTAAAAAAAAGTGTAAGGCTGATTAGTGAGGCCTTAAAAACTTCATACAATGAATGATCAGCCATTCCAGTTGTGCTTTCAGCAAGTAGGTGACGTAAATCTATGGTTTCTAGGTTTCAATCGGGTACCAATTGCTTGGATGCGTTTGAAAGCCTTGAGATTACTTTAAGAAAAAATTCTTTCTAGGTTTGTCTTGTGTCTCCATAACAAATGGTCCATTTATTGATGGGCGAACGATGGGGATTGAACCCGCGCGTGGTGGATACACAATCCACTGCCTTGATCCACTTGGCTACATCTGCCCCTACCCCCGCACAGGTTTTAGTCTCTATCTACGATCAAATTCTTTCTGAACCCCCTATGACCGCTATTAAAGAGAAGCTTTTTCCTATACTATAACTATAGTAGTAGCAAATCTGTTTCTTATTTTTTGGAATTAGGGGAAGCAAAGCTTCAAACAAAGAGGTTGGGTTGTTCACTTCATTGATTTGACTTCACTTTACTTAAGATTAAAGATAGGGGCCGGGCGGGCAGTGAAGGCTCGTTTAGTAGAAAGCAAGCTCTGCTTTTTGAAGCGAGCCCACAGAAAGCCTTTGCACACTAGCCCCTTGTAGTTTAGGGTTCCAAACCTGCGCACCCCTAAACTACAAGCTAGCTTTGAAGCCCCTACTTTGTGGATTGTTGGGATATTATAAGAAGCCCCTTTCTACAAACCTTTCTAGAATATATATAAGGGAAGCTCTTCGAGCTTTCTTCGCATGCTTGAGCTTTCCCCTTTCTATTAGTAAGGTTGTCAAAAGGTAGGTTTCTTACTTAGTGCTTGTGCTAAAGAGCTTCTTGCTCAAAGTCCAAGTTTCTCGCTTCTTGCTTTAGAAAGATTGCAGGGGCGCACACCCTTCCTTCAGCCGGCTCCGCCCTATCTATTCATCTCTTTATTTTATCAAATGGATATTTAGGGATCTCTCTTGTTCATAGATCTTGAAACCAGATCAATATTCATTTCTCAATATATCTTTCTATCTATCAATAGATAGAAAGATATAGATCTTTATCTGGATCTATCTCCATATCTAAGAAAGAACCAACACTTAAAGGGCGTAACCAACGAAAGGTTCTCACCCTGTCCCCGACATTGTTCTCCGACGATGCCCCTGGGCGAAAGGGGCCACCATGCTCTTTCTTTCATTTCGATCAAGACAAGTGGGTTGGTTTTGTCCTTCTATCTATGCAATTCTCTGTCTTTGTTCGTGATCATGTTGGGGGAAAGGTAGTTAGTTGTAGAGGAGCAGCTGTGAAACAGTGATTCCCCCCTTTCCATTGAAGTAGGGGGCCTCCTTCCCCACTATTTCGCCTATTATTGAGGGGGATTTTACCTATGCTGAAGGTAGCTTGCTTACCAAGCCACCCACTTGAGAAGGTAGTCGCCAGAAAGAAGTGGCTAGGACGCGAAGCTTTCTACGAAGCTTCCCTCCCCCTGTAGTCGAAGTACTCAGCGCTACTTTGATTCAAAAGGTTCCCGATTTTATCCAGTTTCCTCAACCGTAATCATTTGTCATTCCGATTACTTCATCCATTAACCTTTTTTTCAATAGCGGTACGCTCTAAAAAAAGTAAAGGATAAGCTTGCATTCTAGAAGCGGTAGCTTCCCGCCTCCTTCATTTCTACTGCCTCCTTCGGTGATAAAAGTTCCTTTCCCTTTTCTAAAATGCCCGATTGGTCTGCCTTAGCAAATGTTCAAAGTGGACCACTGTTTGGCTGACCCTCTTCTTCCCATTCGGGTTGGGTTGACCCAGAAGTTAAGTAAGAAGGAATGGAACCACTAGAGAGTCGTCCGTAGTTCACACTTGGGCAAAGACGACTGAGTTTGGAAGCGAAACACGAACCGATTTCCACTATTCCGGGTTCTTATTGAGCGTAGCAAAATAAAGGTTTATTAGAAAGTCAGCGAAGTTTCTATGGTGTTATACCTTTGCATAGTCTTGGTCCACAGTGGAAGGCTTTGTACCGATGCCTCACTATTACTGAATTTAATTAATGGCTAAGCGATTTCATAACCTGAGCTTTCCTTAACCAGCTGACCTTACTTCGTAACCTTAACGTACTTTCTTTCTTACTATATCAATCATATGCCTTTGCCACTTCAAACAGGCGCTTCGTCCTTTCTTTTTTTTTATTAGAAAAAAATGGGGCCTTACTTATTCTGTTCAGGGAGGATGAAAGACAAAGAAAGGGATCAGGGGGCTTATTGATCGGAGAAAGGGAAGGGACTTATTGGACCTAACTGAGAAGGAGACATTAAGGGATCACCTGACCTTATCTTGAGTGAGAGAGGCAAGTCGTAAGGCAAAAACTTAGTCATTTTCAACTCCGAGAGTGACTTCACTTACGGGATTTCTATTTCATTCAGAGCCTGTTCCGGGCATTGAGAGCAGACGAAGACTAAGAATACTTTTGGATAGCACGTGAGATCAACTACTTAGAATACACTACCATCTGTCTTCGATTATGCTCGTTCTACTTTGAGGGAGAGATCGCTCCTTTAAGAAGACGGGATTCTACTATTATATATGAATATGATCCCACCACTTGAAACTGATTCAACACCATTCTTCTTCCAAGAGAAAGAAGAGCAAGCAAGAACATCGCTTATTCTGCAGCAACCTTCCTTTATGCCTTTGTCATCTTTTGCCGGGCTAAGGACTGCTGCGACAATAGATAGTCAGGCAGGTGGCCTAGCCCTAAGGTGATTCTCGCTCTGACTTTGATTTTTGATTCGCATAGTGATAAAATCATTTCCAATTGGCTTTCTTTGTTTGCTTTCCTTTCCCTAAAATTGAATCTTTCTGCCCCATAACAGAAATTGGCTTTTTCTGGTGAAAACTTAGATATTGAAGCATGGGTGGCCATCGATCGATGAATTGAGAAAGAGACCGGGGTTCCATTTCAATAGAGAAAGCTATCGATGGTCGCATTGGGACGGGAACAAGAGCAACTCTTGGTCCCACCAAACCATGCCATGAACAGTCGACTCAACAAGAGCAGGGGATATTTAAACAAAGACTTATTTCGTCTATTGCTCTACCTTCCTCCAACAGATTGAATTGCATCATTTATTCCTATTCCTTCCTGCAAAACTAGCTACTGACTCAACTTCCCCTCGGGTCTATGCCCTCTTTGTTTTAGCATCGGCGATTGAAAGAGAGTAGGAGCGCATTCTCTCTATCTCAGTTGGAAAGTCTATCGCTCTCAGCAGCAGTTCCTTGGTCATACCCTCGGTGATGACTAGCAGTCCTTCCTGATTGAGTTCTCACCCTCTATGGATAGATCAAGAGTTTTGGCCTGGCTATGATTCCATCAACAAACCCGATTCGGTATAAAAGCTTGGCTTCTATTACAAGAATCTATTTTGAAAAGAGCTATCCTAAAGCTTGACAGGTCTCCCTAACTCTGTTTTTCACTCAAAAATCGAAAGCATAAGGATGAGCCTTGGGCCCCCTTTCCCAAGAGTAGAAGGAGCGTTTAGATACTGTACCTACATTTATGTGCGTGCAGGAGCAACGACGAAAAGAGAACAAGTCGCAGGAGAAGCGTTGAAGAAGCAGTAGTTTAAGCCATTGATCCTACAGCTTATCAAAATAAGCACTACTAGACAGAGGTAGATACAGAGCCATAGGCAAACCTTCATGATCGATAGCCTTTTATGAATACGACCCTCGTGCTCGAGAGGCGGATCCAAAGGCAGTCGCTTACCTAGGAGCATACTTCGGTGTAGCATATATAGCGGCATACCCCTTTGACCTAGGTGGAAAAGAGATATATTGAAACCCACCATAAGTATCTGGGGAGACAGCTGCGGATACAGATTTACCATAAGCAAAAGCGGCTACTGAGGCGAAGGCAAATAAGGTTCCATTCCATGGAAGGAAAAAGAAATGGAAATAAAAAAAAAGGTTTGATCAAATATTTTGCTTTCTTGTTGTCTTGAATTGTTATAGAATGACTTTCTATTTATATAAGGTATAGTTGGTAGGATGAAGTGGGATGTGAAGCCTTAGTGGATATAGCAAGTGTGTCGGGGATACGGCTCGGGCGTAGTAGGTCTGGACGCCTAGCGTGAAACAGCCCTCTCTGGTAGCGGCACTATACCTTAGTATAGTATCTCTCTAGCTTCCAGTCTATATAAAAAAATGTAGTTAGCAGAGGTAAGTCTGTCTAGCATTCCCTAGCATAAAGGGCAACTTTGGCATCGGCTATCTCTCGTTTGGTAATTACTGAGGTGAAAGCGGCTCTCTCGGAAGTAAGTTTCCCCGCCATCTTAGTGGGACTAGTCTAATAAACTTTCACTTCAACTGCCTTACTCTAACAAGTAAGCAAGTCAACTACCGAGACTCGGATTTTTTTTGTTGTGGTAACGCCCTTCTAGAATTATGTTTAACATCCCTTCCTTTATGATTATGACTTTCCCGATCAGCACCTCAAGTCGGTAGCCGGGCTCCGGGACATTACTACCACGGCTACTATCGACCCAAGCCCAAAGAAGGAAAAGAACAGACTAAAGTGAGGAGTTCATTAGCCATACATAATGAAGGGGGATGGGGGTCAACCTCTTTCATGACCCATGGCCCCAGTGTGTTACTTGGTTAGCATTTCTAGAACAAATTAAGTAGGGTTGGTTTTTCGATAGGGAAACAGGGGAGTTAGTTAGCTGTAGTTGAGACACGTTTTTCGGATATGGATTTTTTTGAGATGGTTAACCACTTTTTTAACCATGAGAGGGAGGTCATTCAGAACCTGCTGGCTCTAGTCCAGAACTGGTGGAAGTTCCCCACGCCGATCCCCCAACGTGAGGCACTTCGAAGTGCCATTCATTCTTGAGCAAGTTCGTTAATATTATGAGAAGGGGAAAGGGCGGCTTTCCATTCACTTTTCAAAAATGGAAGAAATCTATTCCAGTATCACAGAGAACATTATGTCTCGCGATCTGGAAATATCTGCAGAGATTTCTATTGAAACCCTCCGTGGATGGGTGGAGGAGATAAATGAGAACCCTAATCCCCTAAAATCCCTCATTAGGACCTGTAAGATGAGTCTGCCGCTTTCTTTCATAACAGAGCTGGGAATAACAGCTGGGATAAAAGTCTCTTGCATGCAAGGAGATGCATTTCTGGTACTAGACAAGCTCTTAGGGAATAATCTCTTTCTTATTTATTCCTTTTTTCCGATGACGACTAGGAACGGGCAAATAAAAAATTTCACTTCGAATTTCGGACCTCACCATCCTGCTGCTCATGGTGTTTCACGATCAGTATTGGAAATGAATGGAGAAGGAACAAAGAAGTAGTGGAATGTGTGGAACCACATATTGGATCACTCCAGTGCAACACGAAGCCGCTGACGCCGAGTCGGCTCCTATGCCGCTAGCTATGCCTTGCTTGGTCCCCCGACACGGTGGAGGTCCCGTAGCGTGTCATGGGCACCGAGCAAAGAGGCGGTTGAGTAACTCAAGCAAACCGCCCTACCTTATTACAACATAAGGATAGAAGGGAGAAGGTTATGATGGTGGCCTTGTTATCCACACCTCTTATCAGATGAATGGAGGACCAAATGACCCGGGTTTTCATGAACGTTGGCGGGTCCTGGAGTGCCTGTCAAGGGTGCTAGTGCATACCCCGAGGTGATCATCATCACCTGCACCTCACATCTCGGCACAGCGGAACGTGTAACCCACCTGATGTCTCATTCAACTACATTTGTTCCTGTAATCCATAGCCTAACAGAGCGCAGCAGCGAGGGACAACTCGCCCATACACAGCCAGCGGGGAGGATGGCACTACTGGCAAAGACCGTCCGGCGAAAATGCCATAGGTGCGAAGCGTGGTAGGCCTGTGCCAGGGGAGCATAGCATAGGTAGGAAAGGGAGCCAGGATGGTGGAAGAGCCAGGGGGCCGGGTCATTTGATGAAAATGGAAGGCTTTTCCCCTATTAGAAAAGACCCTCTGAAGTTAAGGGGAAGTGCATTAATTCTTGGAAAAAGAGGGAGCAAGCCTATAAAAATGAATGAAAGTGAATTCAATGAATAGATAGAGTCAACGGTATGATAGACAGCGCTGCCTACACGCGAATTAGCTTCCGAGGTCGAGCAGTCTCAATTTCACTACAAGATTTGCGAATGAATGCTAGGTTGGGCCACCTCGAATGGCGTGAGCAGCATGCGGGGAGACCCGCACGTACGGTTTTTAGGGGGATCTGGTCGAAAGACTGGCTGGCACCCACCTGACTAGAGAAATTAATAGAGTACAAAACTTATCTTCAAGCTTTACCTTATTCTGATCGTTTAGATGGCGATCGCGGAGTCACTGAATGAAGTCCTCCATTTCTTTCGGAGGTGCTGA
This sequence comes from Pueraria montana var. lobata, assembly GCA_026413185.1. Taxonomy (NCBI): domain Eukaryota; kingdom Viridiplantae; phylum Streptophyta; class Magnoliopsida; order Fabales; family Fabaceae; genus Pueraria; species Pueraria montana. The sequence continues at coordinate 62,885,312 of CM048650.1, read as the reverse complement.
CCCACAACGAGGCAGAGATGACTAAGTTACATATGGAATATGGCGACGAAAATAGCATGTCGAAGAAGGAGATAACAGGTGGAGCCAACGATCTGCTAAGACTAACGTATCTACAACTCCATCCCCGAGCGGCACTCAAACGGAGGCATGAATGCAAGATGCCAGCGGAATGATAGGCCGGACAGAGGCTAGGGCTGCTTCCTTCCCACCGCGTCCTTCCTTGTGTGTCGGAGATAAAAAATGAGTGCACCAAAAAAGAACGAGAACTGGGTCGATCTATTCTATGGCGAAGCATCCGAAGCATAACTGCACACTCACACGATCTTTGCCTAGAGATAGGAGCATTCGGTGGAACCGGTGAACTACACTTGCTTCTGGATAGATGTGTGGGATAGAGGGCTCATGGTACCTGCTGCCCACCCTTCCTCCTATACTTTGAGAACCGTGTGAACGGGGAGTGGGCAGAAGGGAATGAGGTCCTTATACGGAGTGGCACACTTACTTGAGCAGTGCGGAAGACTGGGGAATGGGTTGAGTAAACTCCCCTGGGGCCAGAAAAATAACAGGCGAAGCTTTACTTAGATAGGGCTTTGATTGGTATTTTTTTTTCTTAGTGATTGGAAAGGAGGGCGCCTGGGTATGTTGCAAAAGGGGAAGGCAGAGGTAGTACTTCGAATGGCGAAATGAAGGGCTAAATAGCGCTAGTGATTCTCTGAGCCGGTCTAGATTTTCAACGCCTTTGGAAACTGGTCGAGATAGATTAGATGACAGCACTTTTTTCCTCTCTTCCTTACCGGGAGGGCAATCTTATGGCCTTCACCTCCTGCCCGGCCCGAAAATAGAACCAAAGGTGCGCTCCGCCCGGTGACTAAGAAATTGGTTTGCGCTTTGAAGTGATGAGGTCGCAAAGAGGGAAGTAGGGCTCCTATTGAAAGGCTTTCCCTCCCTCAAAAGGCGACTGACTTTCAATACTAGTTGTTACATTACGCTGCCATTTTTCCAATATCATTGAATAGCATGGCCTGCCTGGGGCTAAGGTAACTCAAGTGGGAGAGTCGTGTTATCGGTGACCTTATTGCACGGTTCAGAGAGCACTTGTGTATGTGATGCAAGTGAACATGTACGAAAAGCTATATCTAGGGTGAGTTCTTTGTTCCGTCATCGACCCTATCTATGTTTCTTCGATGGCCCAAGAACACGCTCATTCTTCAGCCATAGAGAGACTTTTGAATTGCGAGGTACCATTACGAGCTCAATATATACGAGTGTTATTCCGTGAAATAACTCAAATTTCAAATCATTTACTTGCTTTAACTATTCATGCTATGGATGTGGGAGCATCAACTCCGTCCCTGTGGGATTTTGAGGAGCGGGAGAAATTGTTGGAATTCTATGAAAGAGTCTCGGGAGCCAGGATGCATGCTAGTTTCATACGACCAGGTGGAGTGGCATAAGATCTGCCTCTTGGCTTATGTCGAGATATTGATTCCTTCACACAATAATTTGCTTCTCGTAAAAACGAATTAGAAGAGATGTCAACCGACAACCGTATCTGGAAACAACGATTAGTGGATATTGGTACTGTCACTGCACAGCAAGCAAAGGATTGGGGATTCAATGGTGTAATGTTAAGAGGTCGTGCGACATGAAGACGTTGATAGAAATATGGGGGGAGTTCCCATAAGGCAACAATGGTTATGCTTGACCCTACTTAAGCATGCATATTCTGTCAGTGAAGACTTGGTGTGAAGCCTTGGAGCTTACGTTAGAAGAGCAAAAGGCCCGGGGCTAGGGTGAGCTGAGGGGGGACAGCGTAAGTGAGTGAATGTGTGTAAGCCCAGTCAAACATGACTGTTCTAGGCTGGGCGGGCCACCCACCTTCGAATGGTGTTGGTCCTACGAATCGTGAATGGATTCGCCTCTGGCCTCTGGGCACGTCGGAATTGCATGAGTTCACCGGGGTGGAGCACAGTCCACCAAAATCGGCATAGGTTAGGTGCTACTGATGGAACATGGTAAGCCTATCTTTCTCCATATGGAAGTGCTGCGGGCACATAGAGATGTGGGTAGAGGAAGTCTAAAAAAGCGAAGGCCGAGCTGTAGGTCACGTGACCTGCACCGAGTTGGTGGCTGACTGGGCTTTTTCCTTGATCAAAGCATATCAGCTCACCGCCTTCTTGTTATGAAAAAGTCGATCGAATCGGGCGGGCGGAACGTTGAATGAAATAGGTAGTCGGGTTCTCTTTTTACAACCCTTTTCTTTTGATATGTTAGGCCCGGCCACCTTCCCCCTATCCCTTATGTTTAGGAGCGGGATCCGCCCAAGAATGACCAGTCCTGTTGTGGTACGGAAGGCACAGACTCCACGAACGTCCCGCGCCCCCTTTACTAATAAAGGAAAGAAAGCCTTAACCAGAACCACATTCCTTTTGCGTACGGATGTAGCTAAGTGTCTGACTCTATTGGTCATAGTTCCCTGCTGTTGCGGTCAGTGCTCGTTTGCGCGCGTGTGAACCAACACACAAACAAGGAAAGGATGCCTCTCGGGGCATATGAGAATTATTCAAGCCGTATGAAGGGAAACTATCACGTACAGTTGTGTTTTTTGGGGGGGGGAGGAGCCCGATAGGGTCCCCCCACTGACTTGGCCCAGGCCTAAGTGAGACTGAAGTGGTGGGCCTACCCATCCCAACTAGGGGTATGCTGGGATTCGCGAAGAGCAGCACCTTACGATGTTCATGACCAATCGGATCCTGACGTACCAATAGGTATCAGAGGAGATCGCTATGATCGTTACTGTATCCATATTGAAGAGATGCGACAAAGTCTGCGGATAATTTTGTAATGTCCTAATAAAATCCGTAGTGGCATGATTAAAGCCAATGATCATAAGTTATGTCCTCCAACACGATGTCGAATGAAACTATCCATGGAATCATGCGCCTTGTGAAACGTAGATCATCGTTGTTCTTAACCGAGACTCAGGTTAAGCTCCGTCTCGGAACCTTGTGGGGTTAGAAGTAAAGCATCCCGAGATTGATGCATCTCGTTGGGCATGGAGAAGCATTGGGAACCTCTATTTCTTTCTTCGGAGCCGTTTCTTTTCCCGTCCCCCCGCCCGACATAGCGTTTCGTTTCCAGTTCTTCGAAAGAATCCACTAACTTCTCCCTTCTTCATTGATCTGGGGGAAAAGGAACTGTCTACCAGTTGGCAAGCTAGACATTAAGTAAGTTGCTTGATAAGGATAACTAAGCTGACACGTCAGAGTTGGCTACTAGCACAACGGGGTGGTGCCTTACCGCACCACAGGCAAACGCGCGGTAGTGTTTGTGGTGGTGCTTCAGGATTCCAATGTACTACGTCCAAGATCGGAATGAGCTTGCTGGTGGACCACTGCCGTCCCATTCTTGAGTGAGCTGGAGCACAGCCATCTTATCCACTGAACTAGCTAGAAGCCATCGCTTCGGGTCGAAGCACTAAAAGAAAAGGACCGGGAAACGCGGCGGCATAGGAACCACGGGACCCCCTACTAGTAAAGGGAAAACGGAAGTGCGCTAACGTGCACCAGCTAAAAAAGCCCTTTCCCCTTACTATAACAAGTAGGCAAGCTTCACCCCTCTCCTATTTATTTATTCATTAGGGCGAGTGGCATTAGCCCCTCTTCCAGCAAGAGGATGCACGCCTTAACTTACGTGCTTTACTCTACCAAGGCTTTCTCAGATAGGGGCTCGTTAGCCATTGTTTGGGTCGAGCTCAAACCTTAGCATAAGCACTAAGTAAGCCCGTGAAGGCCTTTTCATAATAAGAAGGTAAGCTTCATAGCTCCAACCTAGACAAGGCCTTTTTTTCCCTTTTATAGATTGGGTTGCTGGATACGGGATCCTCGTAGTAGGCTGGACCAACATCCAGCCGAGAGAGGGCAGCCTTTAGAAGCAACAAGTTGGGAAACCAATAGAACGCTTCGCATTTTCTTATCTTCTTCCCGCCCTAGGAGTAAGAGTAGCACAAAAAGAGGGATTAGCATTATTGACCCAATGATAAACCACTAACACGTTCCTCGTTGGGGCTCCGCGCACTGGGAAAACGCTCTAGCGACGGGAAAGCAACCACTAGTCAGAAAGCTCCAATCAATAAGGTATCGAGAAGGCTATCACAGTCAGGTGCGAAGCAATTACCCCCTATTTGTAAAGTACCCCTCTTCCTATTTAGGGGGTTGAGGCGAGAAATGGCTTGATGAACCATTTCGTTCGCAACGCACCGGCCCCATTCACTTGCTTATCGTAGAGGCTGTAAGTACACAATGCCCCATAACTATGAATAGTATAGTGATAATGGGGTTGAAACACAAGAATGCCCGCCCTTTCTTTCATTTCAAGTAGGCCACTTTTTCTGGAATGCAGTCTGGGATAACCGTGACCGTGTAATAATATATATAAATAAATCTTCGATGCTATCATTTCGAAATGTCCGCTTCAACCTCAGTTTCACCTCCCAAAAAGCAAAGTTGGCTTGACGAGCGCAGATGTGAGGAAGCAGGAGCAATAAAACAAAAAATCTCATTCTTGTCCTTCTACTTAAGGGGCAAAGAGAAGCACTTTTGCTACTGAGAAAGAAAACGCGCGAAGGATCAAGACTTAGCCGAGCTTTAGCGAAGCTAGATTCTCATAGCGAGGCGCTTCGAGTTAGCAAGGCGCTTCGAGTTAGCAAAGCACTGTAGTAGCGCTGAAGCCCTATGTGCTATAATGCTGAGCCAAGGACGCTCTGCCTTATCTATAGAAGCAGTCAACTAAGTTCTGAACGAATAAGGTCCTTGGTAATGGCTCAATCTATAGATAGAAAGCCCTATGATGGGAAACTATCACGTTAGGTTTGGAGAGAGATCGGACCTATTATTATATTAAATAGAGAGAGCAGATGCAAGCTTTTTCTTTCAATAGCCAGCAAAATGACTAAAGGATAATCGATCTACTCTGCCTCAATTCACCATTTTGAACTTTATACAGAAGGTTTTTCTGTACCATCTCCTTCTACCTATACCGCTGTTGAAGCACCTAAAGGAGAATTTGGTGTCTTTCTGGTCAGTAATGGAAACAATCGTCCCTACCATCGTAAAATAAGAGCACTTGGCTCTGCCCATTCACAAGGACTCGATTCTATGTCCAAACATCACATGCCAGTAGATGTGATCACCATCATAGGTAATCAAGATATTGTGTCTGGAGAGGTGGATAGATAGGACTACGTGTTGATTGATCAGGACGCTAGCTTTATTGCGAGCCAAAAAACTTGTTTGCGGCATTCCCCCGGTCAAATGGAATATATATTATAAATTATGGAATTCTCTGTAAGAGCTGCGGAACTAACAACTCTATTAGAAAGTAGAATCACCAACTTTTACACTAATTTTCAAGTGGATGAGATCGGTCGAGTGGGCTCACTTCCCCTTATGTTGGCTTCCTCTCCAATTGAAGAGAATGGATTTGAATGCTCAATCAAGCAATAGCAATTTGAGCTAGTTAAAGCTAGGGAGTCTCACTCGATCAACCCAATGGCATGACGTTCTGCTTAATAGGCTTGTTTTGTTCTCACCGATGGACTGAATAAGCCTAAATAAAGGTTGCCCTCATTGGAGTAGCAAGGCCCTTGAACCCGTGTTCTCAGAAGGAGGAGCTCCTCCGAACAACGGTAAGACCAGCAAATCCTGAAAACAGGAAGGCTAAAGACTGACTGATTGATGAGTTAAGTTCTTTCTCTAAGGCCATCAGTAGAGGCAGTGGTAGTCCAGTTAGCCTGCCTTAAAGGCATTGTTCTTAGCTAGTACTCGTTCCATTTTCTTCGTTAGATCAGATCTCTTGTCTTTCTTCCTTTTCCTGCGAGTAGGAGATATTCCTGCCAAGTTTGGGAAGGCATCCAGTTGTTTTGTTTTAGTCGTATAACGTATAATTGGTAGTTCCAGTTGGAAAGCTAGCAAGCGAGTCAACAAAAGAAAGAGGAATGCCCTTCTGAAAGGCAGGAAGACTTTATTTATCATATTAAATTAAATAGACAACTATATATAATTTTTTTTATTCCTATTACTAGCCAAGACTAGGGTCGAGGTATATCAAGTCCAACATAATAAACAAACACTAAGGGGAAGTAAGAAACTAGGGAAAAAGCTTAGTTGTAAATGACGTTCATGAAATCAATAATGAAAGAGTTCTGAGTCTGAAACTCACAGCAATGCAAGGACTTTATGCTGTAGTCCTTTAAGTGAGTGAAGCTGTTGAGGGAGTTGTCGATACTCAGATCTCCGAAGATTCAAGCAAGTTAAGGTTTTAGAGCTAATATGTCATTCTTTCCTTGGTACTGGCTGAATCTTGTCAAAATCAATCTCCACAAGTAAGTTCTGTAAGCAAGCTGCCTTTGGTGGAAGCAGGACTGTAACACCATAACTAAGACCTAAGGTCTTTCTTCTTTCTATCTCCTCATATCCTCAAGCCAGTGCAGTACAGCGAAGGCCGCCTCGACATAAGTAACCGGGGCTAACCCTATCTTCATGCATACTTCCTTGGTTGTCTGGGAGTTGAATCAGAAGCATCGAATGAAATTCCAAGACCATCTGCTATTGAATCAGCTGTTGGGCGAGGTTCTATCTTTTCCTTGTAGTCCACGGGATTTGACTTTGGGGAAGCTCATTCCTTGGATGGATCACAAAGGACAGTCTCTGTAAGAAGGACCAAAGCACACAAGCCAGACTGAAAGAACGATTCTTGCCAGTCATAACAACCAGAACGGGTTAGCCTTCGTTTGCCCCATTGGCGAAGTCATAAGTAGTGGTGAATCTGTCTCGCTACTATAAATTCCATAGTTCCATAGAGAAAAGAGAGAAAAGCGGGCCACTTATAAAACTTATGAAAAGAATCGTTTTACTTTTTTATTATCCCATATAAAAATCTAAATCAATTCGTTAGACCGAATTATTGCATAGAAATATGCTACTGACGTAAGTAAAGCTAATGCAACGGTAGTATTTATATCATTTGTGGGTGCAGCTAACTCCCCATGAGGTAATTGTATGATTTTCGAAGGCAACAGAGCCCCTGACCAATTAGAAACAAAAAAAAATAGAAACATAGTTCCAATAAATGGAACCCATTGACCATATTCTTCTCCAATATGAGTTTTGCTCACGTCTCGAATGAATTCAATAACATATTCAAAGAAATTATGACCGAAAGTGGGAATGGTTTGCAGATTTCGAATAACTAGAATGGCTGAAACTAATAAGATAGCAATTACAACCCAAGAAGTAATAAGTACTTGGGCATGCACTGAAGTTAATTCACAATGGGCCAACTCACCCAGCCATGATGCGCATGATAGAAGAGAGCGAGCACAAAATGTAGTTTCCATCTTGGACGAGGCTCACGTCCGGAAAGAATATTTTTCAAGACATTCTCCCCTATGTTGAACTTTCTCTATATTACATTACCTGATTTTGGAATGCACAGGAATATTCTGGTAGACTTGGACATGTTCCATGGCGCGAAGTCTCTTCTCATCTAATAGCTCTAATTGTGGGGATATCTAAAAACATATGCTCTCTCTCATCCACATCAAAATCTTTGTCAAGCTAGACCCTGATGAGGGATGGGAATGGCTGAATACGTCTGCCCGTATGCAAGTAAGCAACTGGCCAACAATTGTATCGAGCTACATGCCCTTCTCATAAGATGTTGTAAGCTACGGGCCATAAAATCTTCGACGAAGCTTAAAGCAGTCATCAAGAGCTAAGAAGTAGGCTAACAAGTGGATTGAATCTTTCCAATCTATTTTATGGTGGATTACCCTCGAAACAAAGGATTTTGATATTCTGCTTTGGACAAGATAAGTGGACAGATGAGTTGAATAATACAAGGACAGATAAGCTAGGCGAGGTTCCCCCGCAAGCAACTCCCCTTTCCCACTCTCCTTTGGCTGGATCCCTACACTGGCTTAGGACTGGCTCATATCTAACTCAGTGGAAGGCAGGAAGTAGTGGATTCAATAGACTTAATTAATTAAATGTCGAAAAGGTGACCCTGTGCCGTTAGTCTTTTATAAAGAAATATTCAAGCTAGGCTAGTAAGAGAAGGAATACAGGTAAGAAGTCGAGAAGTCAACAAACATATAGTGTTTTCCACACCCCGCCCCATAGAGGGAAATTAACCTGTGAATGCGGTGCGGGCCACTGCTCTCCCTTTCACTCGAAACAAGAGTTTCGTGCCAAGCATAAAGATTGAATCAATAGGACCGTATTCAAATCCTAGAAATGCCATAACTCTCTTTCTGTTCTGAATGTCTCAACTTTCTTTCTCAAAAAACCAGGCATGGGTGCAGAAATAGCAAGAATTAAATGAATAGGCTCTTGTCAATAGGTTGTTTGGCAGCTTTACACGAATCCACACTAGCTAACTTTACACAGAAGGACCACCACCATTGATACATTGATAGTGGATTAAGTGGCAAACCTATACAATGCCCAAGAGCGGAGATACTTAAGTAAGGGTATCCTATTGCTAAACATCTGGCTACCCATAGTTTGAAGGGAAGAAGCCCATGTCTGGAGCTATGCCACTGTAGAATCATTAATATTCGCGAAAACTTTGAATATTAATGATTCTGAGTTCCGATGTTCCTTATTTTTTTTATGATATTACCATGCAGGGTATTATATATGTAAGTCCTTTGTTTATAAGGGTCTTTAACATGATGCCTAATGCCACGGACTTTCGGCGGATTTGTCCAAAAGCTCATTCTTGCAGAACCTCTTGCTAGCAGCCTTTCAGGTCACGAATCGCCTCTTTGCTCTTAAGGAACTTTCAAAGGAAATGAAAAATGAAGACTTTCTCGAAACATCCTATCTTTTTATATGATATTTGGCTTGTTAGGACAACCCACATGAAATTAGGTCGGATGCTTGTCTCCTCTTCTCAATAGAATCCTATAGACAAGAAAGAATCGAAAGCAGTCCTTTTCACAAAGTCTTCTTCATTGGATTGGGTGCCTTTTTCTCCTGCCCCAATCCCTAGCTAGCGGAAATCTTGCCTCTTGTTCATAGGGAAGATCTTTGTGTGCTGGTATCAACCGAGAAAGAAAATATCGAGCTCTCAAGCTCCCCTATTTGAATACAAGGATCGATCCTAGGAGCTGGAAACTGTATTTCAGTGAGCTCTTCAGACAATGTTCTACAAGTAGCTAAAGCTTCCGCACTTTTTCCTTCTTCCTTTGCTACCGGGTATTCATTAAAAGAATGCATTTACCTGGGAGGAGAACTTGAATCTAGCTAGGGTACCCCGTAAGGTAAGGGCAATAACTGTCTGAGGAAAGCACAACTAAGACCCTATTTAAGAGAGAGAGAAAGCTACCCTTAGATTTGGGAATGGGAAACCAACAGTAAAGGTATTACGCTTCAAGAGAAGTGGAACTTACTCGAATAGATAGAGTCTAGGCTCACTCACAGGTCAAGGGCTAGTATAGCAAAGAGGCTTTCAATTCCCGCAAAGAAAGTGGGAAAGAAAACTCATTTCCGTGAGCATTAAACTCTTGTATGGTCTTTACCGCTTGGGAACCTCAAAGTTGCTCTATGGCTCGCTGGAGTTAAATCAAGCTATTGATCATATTCAGCCTTATTCGGCTGATGAAAGTACTAACTTCCCTTGAGACTGAGAATTTGGTTTTCAGTTCAATTGTCATATATTCTTCCCCTAAATGGAAAGGCATTTTGTATCTTTATGAAGTTAACTAAATCGATTAGGTTATACTACTGGTCGGGTACTTAAACTTAAGAATCAGCTTTGTCGCTTCTAGCTTGCAGTGAAGTTGCCTACCCGCAAACCCTGTCCTTAGGACTAGGTTGGAAACTCCCAAGAGGATGGAATGAAACTGGCTTGAAAACGGGCTTGCTCACTTGCTTTCAAGACGGAAGAATGAAAGGTTTTGCTTTGCTTGCTGCTTGCTTACTAGAAAAAGCGGTAATCTGACTTTATATTCATTCTCAATCTTGAATTCCTAGTTTGAACTAAGAAACCTATGCTTTTAGCTTATTTATTGCCAATCACAAGTGAGACTTGGGGATGCTCTGATAAGTATCCCATAAGCCGAACTAAAGGTTCTTAGTCCAGGGATGTAACTAGCCCCTCCAGGAACCGATTGGAGACTGAGTTGCTAAGCTCTATTCTTATTTAGAACTTACAAAAGGTGAAGAAGCGGATAAACTTCTCGATTTCGATTCAAAGGTGCCCATCTATCCTAGTTAAGTTAACCTTTAGCTAAGCTCTGATCTTCTTCCTTTGCTATCCAAACGGTTTGACATTCATTCCTAAGCGGACCTTACTCGGCTTAGAAGGTCTTCAGGGTCTAAGTCTCTGCGGCTATACTATATCAAATAGCCTAGGGCGCTACTTTACTAGTTTTTTGTCGGGTTCTTTGCTAGCCAGACACCCTTCTCGAGGGAGGAAGTCTGATAGGGCTTTAAGAGATAGGGATTGCCTTCCAAGACGGACTCCATGTGATCCCCTGACACATGGGGATGGAGCCAATCCGAGGTACATAGGTACGAATTAGACTCTCCCAGTCGGCAATTATGTCATTAACGACATGTACCATCTGATCAGAGTCCGTCGAAGTCACTATTGATTCTACTACTTTATTTTATTAGTCAATCTCTTGGCTAAAGGTATAGCCCTTGCAAGAGTGAAGAATGATAAGTAGAGTGTCACTAGTAAGTCGGACGTCTCATCTTTCCAACTTTACTACGATGGAAAGATGGGATAATCCTAGGATACCCTGACCTCATCAACGAGACAGGAAAAGGCAAGAGGCCTATTTTTTGGGGCATAAGCTTGCTGCAATGACACAACACATTTAAGTAAAGTGCAGTAAACAAGAAACCTGATTTCCGGACAAGCCTGATCACCTCCTTAGCAAACAAGTGTGCTCTGACACAGAGCTCTTTGTTGAGACCATCGGTCACTACCAAGATGACTGGATTAAGAACCATCTTAAGTAGTGGAAGACCTTCCAAGATCTTCTGCCACTTAATGGCCTTAAGTCGGAACAACTTGTAAAATAGGGTAAGGTTCATTTCCAGAATTTATGTAACCTTCCTGGTCCTGGTTGGGAGCTGTCTCCACAGGACATGACCAAGTGAGCTAACAGGGGGTTTAGAGCTCCTCTTTTCAAGGAGACTCATCCACACTTGCGCCACTTTAATATGATGAGGCCGTCGCACGTGGCTTCTGGGTCACCTAACGCTACAGCTCACTTGCTCCGTCCAAGAAGTCGTCTAACCTAAGGTAACTATTCAGAGAATAGGTTGTAACACCGGATATTCCGTATTAGTTGATGCAACTCTGACTAAGGTGGATCTGGATATGATATTGACCATAAAGCAAAGTGGATACTGACTTCGAAAGTGCTCTTAATCACTTCTTTCTTGGCCTTCTCTTCAATCCAATAGTAAGAGAAGGTAGAGGAAGACAAACCTTATGTCAAAGCTTCATGCTTACTTTTTTACCCTACTTCCTACATGCCTGATCTTAATGCTTGCTTGGAGAGCGCAAATCCTGTAGCGGTAAACCAATAGCAGCGGAAAGGTCGATAACACCTGCTTTTCCATCTTGCCTTTGCTACTTGAGAGAATGCCTTGGACCGAGACCGAAAGCAGCTCTTCCCCTCATCTCATTAGCAAGAAAATCGCTTTAATCCATTATTTCTCTAAAGCACTACTTTTTTTTTTCTTATTCAACCCCGAAAAAAGTCTCTTTCATGCTTTAATCGAGAATGCTTGCTGTCAGGCTTTCGTACCGAAATAGCTGACTTGCTTGCATCCCTTTGATTGCTTAGTCTCTCCTCCTTGCTGCACTATTATGGTACATCGGTCTAATCCTCTGATCCCGTGACTTGCCTTTCATTTACTTGTCTTTCTCTTTCATCTTTCTATGCAATCAAAAAAAAAAAAAAAAGAGGAAGATTCTATGAATATCCCCATCCATAGTAAAGACTCTTCTCAAATATGCAGTTGCCAGATTACACTAAACGAAGCCATTTTTAGTGTGCTAATGAAACCTTCTTTATAAAGAGGATGTGCCATATGGTGCCCCGAGGATTAGAGCCAAGAAATATACATCACATCGATCTAGCCTAATAAACAAGGCTCCATTCATACCGGCTTAATTCATTATTGCCTCCTACCGTTTGGCATCTCCTCTACTTCAATTCAAACTTACGCTTCGCCCCTTTCCTCTTTCTTTGCTGCAATAGATGAGATTGGCATTGGCCTAGTTCCAATCCTTTGTCAAGTCACATAATTAAAAGTAGCCTTCCTCCGCATTTGCTGTAGGTGATAGGGCTTAGCTTTCCGCTGGCCTGATTAGTAGTCAGACTGATGATCTACCCGTCTCTGAGGGGGTAGACCTGGCGGCAACTCATACGGCAAAAGAAAAGTGAACTCTTCCTTAACTTAAGTAGCACTATGCTTCATCCTCAAGGTCAACGATTCTAGCCTCCTGAACCTTCATAATGGACTTATAAAAAGCCTCTTCTGCCATTTTTAACGATTTGGCTATTTGGGCCGTTTTACTCATTTCTTTGATTACTAGGGCATAAGACTGCCTGCTCCACCACGTGCATAAACTAATTATCTCATGGTAGGCCAAAGCGTGACCTTTTTTCTGGCCAAACTCTGTGACAGGGATATAAAAAAGGGTGTAATCCTAATTTCTCTAAAGCGCTACGTCTTTTCCTGGCCATTATGCATCGCTCCAACCTCCTATTGCCACAGCCTTACAAGCCTAGCAAGAAGTGAAAAATCTCAATCAATAGGGACCTTAGTGTCATTCCCAGCTTAAGCATCTACACCTCCCAACAAAGTGAATGTACCTTATGGAACCTCCGATAGGGACTTGGATGAAGCCCGCCGACCTTCTCCACCTGCTTTGTAGATGGAACCTTCGTAGAGCTACCACTTTCGAGAATAATTTGGGTCTTTTTGCCCCGGCCAAGGGCACACCACATTTGAAAGAGATCCCTCAGACTCCAATCCTACCCTGTCTTCTTAGGATTAAGGTTGCAGCACAGTTTTATGTAGAAGTGGCTATGATAGCAAAGAGCAGAAGAGAAGAAAGATATGTATTATATGTAATAACATAATAGTTGAGAGCACTGCTAGAAAGATAAAGATGGCGATAAGAGATTCGTTCTGTCTTTCTTCACTTCTAATCTTTATCTATGATATCAACTTGAACTTGAAGAAGAGTCTTATTCATAACTAGAAAGCAAATCGAAAGAAGCATGGGTACAATGAACACTAACCCAATCCAGATGAAACTACTATTCTCGGAACCCGGCTTCTCTTTTTTAGTGAATAAAGATTGAAGTCGCTCTTACACTTACTATATTTAAAATCTTTCTAATTTATCATATGAAAGAAGGAGAAAGGGGGCTGCTATTGTAACCAAGCAATTGGTGCAGACGCTCTACGATGCAATCAGACAATGAGAGAGCGGACTCTCTTTCTCTAAGGGACACTTCCTCATTTTCTTTATTCCACCCCTTTCATCGGTTCCAGTAATGGGAGGGGGAGTACCATGTAGTTAGGAAGATGATCGATGCCTAAAGCATCTCTACTTAAGATCTCTATCCTTTCTGGTGATCAAGATATCCCAAGAAGAGAGACCTGACGGCGCTTACAAGAAGAGAAGGAAAGAAGACACTTACTAGAAATCTATTCCACCAAAAGACTACCGCTTGATTTCTCTCTGTCCACGGCCATGACTCACCCACCTTTCCATCCCCCCTCAAAGATCCACTCGATCGATGAAGACTTGAACCGAACAGTGATCAAATCGACTTTGGAGAGTCAATCCTCAGGGTAAGCCAAAGGAAGGACGGGATAGAGCTCAAAGACAAGCTGAAGGCAAAGAAGGATAGACGAGACAAGGAAGCAAAGGAGAAAAGAAAGATCATAATAGAATAGAGGTAACGGTGGAACGAACGGTAGACCCAACTCTGTCTACTTAGCTGGAAGCAGGGCATTCCACCGATTCCACTTAGGGAGAAAGCCTTTCCCATATCTATACCTAATCTGATAATTTATATCCGGTAGACTTGGTAAGGTAAAAGGGCCCCGACTTATTTATTTGATTTCCAGAATTCGAGTTCGACCACAGCTGCCCCTTTTGTGTTTTGGGGGGATCAAGTTCCTTGCCAACTATCGACCCTGATCTCTTTTCATTTTTGGTATTACTAGCCTAGCCTTCGTAAATCACACTAAAGCATAGCACCTAACTATGGCAAGGCCCCCTTAAGCAAGGGTTAGGTTAGTCAATCCGGCCCGAGACGCGTTCTTTGACAAAACCGCCGTAGGAATGGAGACCTTTCAATAAAGCGGAGGCAAACTGATAAAAAAGAGGCCCTACTCACTACAAACGAATACACCACAAGATCGAACTATACTCATGCCTCTCCCGCATCAAGTTGACCGACCCCCTACGTAGTTCTTCTATTAATCATGTACATAGGTAGGGTCCTCCATTCTGATTGGTATATCATGAAAAAAGAAAGCCATTTGCACCAGGCGCACTGCGCTTTCCATTGCCTAGATGTTCGCCTTTCTAAGTCAAGTAATGGTGACCTGCCGAAGACTAGAGCCTCAAAACATGTTGACGAAGACCCCCGAATTGAGGGTTCGATCAATAAAGGGGATGACTTTCCCTCCCCGGAAGAAGAATAGCCCCGCTCTCTAGCCGACTGATCCCGTGGATCATATAACTAGGAGGGAACGTGTCACATTAGAGGTGAACAATCAGAGATGTCCGATAATTACCATGATGAGGCTGGTCCCTCTTTGATTTTAATAGACTAAGCTATGAATATGAATGAATAAATGAATGAATGTCAGGCTCTTTCTTTCACTGCTAACCCCAATAAGTAAGTTTCTTAATGTTGATATTTTCTGTTTCGTCGAGCCCCGAGCTTGTGGTCCTCCTTTGAGTGTGGGTTCCATTGGATGAATCTCTTATGTCAAGGTTCACATACATAGCAGCAAGAATGGTGTAGCGCCTATTTATAATTCTCGTTCGGGAGCCAAAACGAACACGCCTGCTACCTACTGTACTGGACCTTCGACCAGGCATTCTACCCTTGTCGAATCAGAACCAACCACCACTGTATTGCGCTCGAATAGTTGAGCAGCCGCCGGCCAGCAACTGTCATACCGTACACAGATTAGATTTATTCTTCATACCTGGTCCAACTTCACAACCCTTTGCCGGTTGGTCAGAAGTCAGTCTTGTTTGGTAAGACTCTATTGAACAAAGCAAAGAAAACAGAGTGCTCGACCAGAATAATGGCCAACAAAGACCGTAATTACATAGATAACTGCTCCTCCCTTTCTCTGTCTTTAAGGCTTTAAGGTGAATGAAACGTATGGCGGCCGGAAAGAAAGACGACCTCACCTTCTCGTAGATGGTGTCAGTGAGTGCAACTTGAGTATCCCCTGTTGACCTTCTTTTGTAGATAGAATCTTCAATGAGTGGAAACAACTTACTAATAAAGGTGCGCTTGTTGAGTAAGGCCGTTTTCTTGCAGGAGTGCTAACGCGCACCCTTATTCTTCGCTTGCTCCGCAGTACGAGCCTCATACAGAGCTGCGCCCCTTTAATATGATAAGAAGAGGGGCCGCCCTCTTTTATGCATGAATCTTTATTTACTACTATATTACTATCTATATTTTTTTTGGGTGTATAGCTCAGTTGGTAGAGCATTGGGCTTTTAACCTAATGGTCGCAAGTTCAAGTCCTGCTATACCCAAACAAACCTACCTTACACTATACCTATTAATTAATAAGGATGCGTAGTAACGTTCAAAGATCACTCTTTGGCCTTTAGACTCGCTTCAGCGACTTCGCCCTTTAAGTGAGAAGGGGGTGAGGTAAGGAGTAGTATAAGAGTGGCACGGTCATCCATAGGCCTCTCCTTATTGGATTCATTCTATTCTATAGGGTGGGGCTGCAGACCAACAATCCAGTAAAAGGGCTTAAAAGCTCCTTTATCAAACCTTCCCCTTTTTCAAAAAAATAAGGTAAGCATCAAAGCCCAACAAACCTAACCTACACAAAGAGCTCTTTTCAGCCCCTACTCCTAACAAGTGAAAGTAGCTGGCACCCACCATACCTTGCTTGCTTCATGCCCTCGGTTTACTTCACTGGGGCTCTCTTCCCTTCCTCTGCTTTGGTTGGTTTATCGTATCCCTTTAGTACATCTCGGGCGATGAGAGAACCTTCAATACTTGTTTATTAACTAAGGATGGATATTCAGTAACAACTTCTTACTAGACAAAGGACTTCATTCCCAGGGTTCGATCGGACTATTTCGCCTTAGCTGGTTAGTTTGAGAATTCTCACTTCCCTTCTACCATGCCGCTTACAGGTTAGATTGACTACTACGACTTCACCTTTAGGTTAGGATTGAGTCGAGGAATGAACCATCTAAATTGAATCAAAATCCATAGTCTATATATAGAGAGATAGAAAGGATCAAAGGCTTATAAGCACATCAGCTAGTCTCTTCTTTCTACTTCATACTCAATCAGTCCTTCCCTTTGAAATGGATTATCTACTCTCTGAAATTGTGCCCCTAGTGAACTCCCATCGATCAGACTCTGCCCTTATTTAGTTGAGGAGGGCTCCCCCTTGAACAAACTCTTAAAGGTTAGGTTACTACCTGCCTGTACGGAAGAGGTGTACTTTGTACCGCCCGGAGGTCATATAGATAGAAACCCGGAGCGATAAGAACGGAAGGATTGGTGTGGCCACAGCTACCACTACTGGCGCTTCAAAAGGCTTAGATTTCTTCTAAGGGCGCTACAGCAAGCTACCTTTTTTTAAGCCGTGTAATAGGGAGGTGTAAGCCTCGAAAGCCTTTAGTACTTCAGTAGGACGAGCAGCCCTTAAACCAAAAAAAAGGTTTGGAACTCTTCCCGTATTTCTTCATTTCATTCTCTATTCGGCCTGCCTCAAACAAAATGAGAAAAAAGGATAGGACTATTGATTCAAAGTCACTACGAAAGGGTCGGTCAATAGCATAGCTCTCTATTTCCCCGGTCTCCTTTCGAAGGAAAGGCCTTCGCATTCCCAATCCGGTAAGGGGCCGGACGGCTTTCTTTGCCCCAGCTTGGCTAAAATCGCATCCCCGCGCAATGACATTCTTTGTGCGCCCCTTACCGTTCTCGCTCAACCTTTGCAATGGCTGGGGAGGCAGTCGTAGAAGCGATGCCTATCGCCACGCCGACCATCAAATACGAGATTGGGCCCTTTCTCAAAGATTTGATGGAATGGCCCACCCAAGAGCGCTTATGTAATATGGGAACTCATGGCTGGAAACAATCCTTATGGTTTTGATATCCGGTAGGAATAATCAGAATCAAAGTACAGGTTGGTTGGTGAGCCTAGTGATAGGATACTTGGTTCGGAGAGCACTTGTTGGGTTAAAGATTTTTTTGTTGCTAAATGTTACGGCCTAAATGTTGAACTATTGACCCTACTTGTTCGGATGGGTTTTCACCCCCAAAGTGTTCCTGGACCGCATGCATACATACGTAAGTAACTTAGTGCAACATGGGAAATTTAATTGAGAGGAATCAGCAAAGAAAAGAAAAATAGGTCAACATCTTAATGTGCATTTTAGAGAGATTGTCCTCGGCTCGGGCTGAGGAGTGTCCACATGAGTTCGTTGAGGTGTCTACACAGGTTCGAAGACGCTCTTTTATATTCTGTCGAGAGTTCGGATTGCTCCACCTAAGTAGAACGAAAAGAAGGAATTGGAAATTCAACAACAAAGGGGGAGCCAGAAGCTTCGCTTCCGCTAGAGGGATATAATATATATGAGGCTTTCGTTCGATACCAAAGATTCATCGGGGTGGGTTACTAATCCGATAGATAGATGAATCAATGAATTGAACCGCTGGACTGATCTTATAAATGAGATTGGTTAGCTGCTCATTCCCAATCTCGCTTCATTGACCGGGAATCGAAATCTTCAAACCATCGCCTTATAGCCCGAGCAAAAAACCGATTCCAGGGAGGAATCGAAGATTGGCCATTGGATCCGACTTCGATTGGAGAAAGCCTCTAGAATTGGAACATATGTGGTTCGCCCGGTTGCTTGCTGATCCCTCACTCGGGTAGAGAGAGAAGCCCTGATCTCACTCCATCGATACAACATCTTGAGCGACTGCGATGAAGAGGGAGATGCTTGACTCAACTGGAAATGACGGGTCGACAACTCCAAATCACAAGCTATTTACTACTGTATTGTATTACATGGTAACGGTAAGTTAAATGGTGTGCCTTGTTATAAGTTATAGAAAGTGCATAAATTTGTGTAGGAACGCTAAAAAGTAAATATACTATGTTATTGTCTGATTAGGCTACGTCTTTTTCCTTTTAGGAGTGAGGAACGCATATATAAGGCATAGATCACTAAAGGAACCTTTCCCTTATATATGATAGCACCAGACGCGCCCCCGCCTTCCTTGTTCAAGTAGTTCAAGAGTTAAGGGTATAGCAAAGTTTGTGGGGGAGGTTTTCCTTGATCTCTATGACCTCTCCGAAGGGGCCACACGATATAAATGGCTGCTTAATGAAGAGGCCCAAAGCAAGCCAAGCAAAGGAAGGCTTCTTTCTTCCCAAGACACTGACTATCGTGACCTAAACTTTGAAATTGATGTGGCTGAGATTTGCCTGAAACAACCTATCGTCTGCAATCCTCTTAGGCCAAGGGATGTTGAGGCTCCAGTATCACAGGCCGTAAAAAGAGAAGTAGTATAAAATATTAGGCATTATACTCTGACTCATATTCCGGGAATTTTTTCCTTATACTCAGATCTTTCCGACGAATGTTTATAATGGTCTGCTCATGAAACTTTGAGTACCTTGACTATCGATAAATGATGTTCCCCAGGAGAAAATCCATCTAAACCAAGATCGTCAGTTCCTTTCACTACCAGCCACCGCTCAACAGCATCGGAATCAGGGAAGACGGATTCCATAGTTGCCTCACAGCCTGCCTATTTGAGAACATCTTCTCGTGGGATATCTTATGATCTGACTAAGATGAGATTTGACCTCGGTATGGCCTAAATGCATTTTTCATTGCTCAGTCCTTTAGTTCAAGCGACATCCACTGTCAAATCATTTTTCCCCGTTACTCCACTCTGGTACTCATACGTGCCAAAGAGACTTCCTTTACCCTCACATGCATTAGGTGCCTAGCCTTGCTAGCTGATTCTACTGGGGATTTGTCCAAGTCTTCTTCCTAATAAGGATTTTTGCAACCTATTATGTTATGTGAAGACC
The DNA here is from genome assembly GCA_026413185.1 of Pueraria montana var. lobata. Taxonomy (NCBI): domain Eukaryota; kingdom Viridiplantae; phylum Streptophyta; class Magnoliopsida; order Fabales; family Fabaceae; genus Pueraria; species Pueraria montana. The sequence continues at coordinate 62,865,933 of CM048650.1, read as the reverse complement.
TCGTAGGCGAATACTTACTTCCTCAAATGAAGGTGGAGGAGGGCTACGTTTTAGTAGCGAATACAGTCTAACAAGGTAGAATACTTTCCCTAGGGGAGCTCTAGACTTTTTTTAGTGATTCTCCCCTTCCTCATAGTAAGCCAGCCAATCCCTCTGTCGTCTCCACCCATGATTCATGGAACCATTCCTTCGCATGTCGTAGCTTAGGATTCGTGTTATTGCTATTGTTTAGGGGCAGATCAGAAGAAAGATAGAGGCATCGGCCTCAGCTAAAGCAGAAAAAGCCCGGATAAAAAGAGATATGGATAAGCTAACAACTGATTAGGAGAGTGAGACCCATTTCTCATTCTTTGCAGCAGCTTATTTGAATACCGGTGTAAAGGAAGCTCCCGAAATAGGATTCGATCCCTTCACCACAAGGTTATGAGCCAGCTAGCTTGACCTTATTTGTAACGAATTCTTTTCTTTACATAATCATACCTTTGGCCTAAGGCAAAGGCCTAAAAAATGAGTATAAACTCTAACTATTGAGACTGGTCTAGCCGGGGGAACTACTCACAGAGACTTTCGTACGAGCCCAGGAAAAGCCTCATTCTTAATAAACGATGGTCTTGAGTAGAAATGGTTAACCACTAGTTCCAAGAGCCATCTACGAGCCAGATAAGGCGAAAGAACTACGAAGGACCAGTCTTGGTCAGACTTTAGTCATTTCGAGAAGGAGCCAACTTGAAGAGGCGAAGGTGGACAAAGTGAGCGAATCAGTACAGAATTTGGGTGGACTCGTTGGCTCCCCAAAGAGGTGCGCATTGGCATCGATCCGACATTGTAAAAAAGGAAGCATTATCCGGGTCGCGGCGAGAGTCCCTGCCTATGAAGATTTTAAAAGAAAAGAGTATGGTATTTAGTGAGACCACAATAGTCCAGCAAGCAAGAATTGGATTTATCCTAAGGTATTATTCTAAAGTGAAAAAGAGTTAGCTGCAAGCTTTGGACGGAGTGGGACCTACTTCTTAGGGTAGCTAGTGCTTACGCCTATTTAGATTAGAGATAGGGGGCCAAAGGACACAGACCGACAAGCTAGATCATCGGGGGAGGTAAGAACCACTTTCTACTCTTGTTACCGGGGAAAGCTCCAACTTAAGGCTTTAGGCAATGAGAGTTGTGGGGGCTATTACTTGACTTCACTCACTTCAGAGATAGAAAAAAAGAAGAAAGGAGCGGAGCAGCTTCGCCGTCTAGGGGATGGAGCAAAATGCCTCTATCTACACTATTTCTTTAGTAGCCAGACCAGTAGAGATTGGATTGGCGATCAAAGGGTAGAACTCATGCTTTGAGTTTACTGACTTGATTGATCAAGTCTGTCTATCCTGTCTTTTTTCTTGCTTTAAGAAAAATGCATTTCAAATGGCCAGATGTGCTTCCTACCTACGCCTCAATATGCTTACTAATAGGGCGTTCCCTTCTCCTTCCATAAGAAATGGAATGTTAGTGGTCATGTAACGCTCACGTAACGACCTCCTCACTCTCTCTTGCCGGCTTAGCCGAGGAGAGTAGATAGTCGAAAAAGAAAGGACAAAAAAATTGAAAGAAAACAATCCCCTTTTCATTTCTTTCTCAATTCAAAATTGCCTGGATTTTTCCCAACCCACCCTAAGGAACAACCTCCCTTTATCTACGGGCTATGGCTCACGAAATGGTTCTTCGAATTGAAAGTGGATGCTCTGGATCTCGAAATGGAAGGTATGCTTCTATACGAACTGTAAGAGATGCTAGGCAAGGTGGCGCCTATATAAATGGATGACGAGAACTGGCTCTCTATCTAAGCAAGATGGTAGTAGGTGGGAAGCTTCTGGCTCTAGCTTACTTTGCTATAACTACTATGACTTCCACTGCCGCTACTTGCTTTGCTACTTTAGGTAGTGCAGCTGTAGGCCCTACTACCTTTGCTGCTAGAGGATTTGGATCTAGGCCTTATGCTGCTGGTGGAGGCAGTGGTGGGGAAGCTGGTTCTAGATCTACTTTTGCTGAATCGACAGAATCTACTGCTTGGTCGACTGACTCAACCATGTCTTTCTTCATTGACTACTTTCATCAACAGAATCACCGGAATCAACCGGCTCTACTGAAGCAACTACTCACTCTGGATCTACTACCGGAAGATATGAATATAGGCATAGGTAAAGGTATGGTCAAAGGCAATCGCAGTGGTTGTTTCACCCAGAGCCGGAGTAGATTCACTCATAGCAGATACATTGGTTATTGATATGGATGAGACTGATCTCCCTAATGCGCTACACCATCACAACACTATATATAGGAATATCGGCAGCGGGAACACTGGCAGAACGTTCCCATCAGGGAACAACAAAAGGGAGCCTCTAACTTGCCTGACCAAAGGAGAAGAGGAGTAGTTGAAAAGGAAGGAGTACGATTATCATCTTATGGAACGAGATTCGCTTTATTAGCGGAAATTTAGGAATGCCCTGCAATCAGCCTCAAGGCTAGGTTCAGGTCCGGCTACTACCGCATGGCCATGAGAGATGTTATTCTAGATTTTGGATACCTTAGTGAATGAGGGGAGGATGCGCTTCTCTCTTATGGATGAAGGCAGGGATCACCACAACCTGGAGCTTTATAAGGGGGTTCTATAAGGTTCACGCCCCGTCTAAGGCTCGACAGAGCTGTACAAAACAATGAACGCGATGAATGCATGGGGAAAGGCAAGACCTAACCCCAACCGGAAAACTAGATCTACTCCTTACTATAAGATATATTGAACCGGAAGAGGAAAGAGAGAGCCACAGATCATAGCCTAATATGTATAGACGAGTTGGAGAGCCACAATTCATATTGATTTCTAATTAATTTGTTTTTGTTTATTCTTCTATATGTGTAAAATAATGAAAATGGTTTCTCACTCAGAAGATAGCAATCAAAATGGGAAGAGTTTTCTCTCTTATGTGAAATTTCATTAAAACCTATTTTCGATTGACCAAATCTTTTTTCCATCAATTTATTTCACACTTCCCGGTATTTTTGATTAAACCCTATTTTTATTGTGAAGGTCAGAGGGTGCTGTTACATTAAGGTAAGGCTTGAGAAGGTCAGGGACTACGGTAATGGACCGCTTACTCTTGTTCATCAAGTCGATCCAGAAGAAGTTAGATTGAGTATGAACCAACGAGCCAAAGGTTTATGCTCACCACGGGAAGTAGGTATTCGCTTGTCAACTCTAGCCTTCCCTTGCCTTACCCCTCAAATAGTCCTACCCCGAACAATATCCATTGCCTGTCTCGTACCGCTCTGTTGGCTTTTATGATTACACTACTCACGAATCTATCTATCCAATTTCTTACTGAACTTGACTTGTCTCCGATTGCCATGCTACACTTTTCGCTCCTTATCCCGTACAGAACAAAGTGAATCTTATTTAAACATTCATTGTTATGGGCCCTCTTATTGCACTGAATGAAGGATCACATGGGGTGGATCCTACTAATGCAATGTTTTCTCCGTGCGTGTAGGAAGGCATTTTGAACATCTAGCTGGTATAGGGACCACTTCTTTGATGCAGCAATAGCCAGTAAAGTCCTAATCTTCACAAACTGAAGTTAAGGTTTCCTCCAAATCTATCCAATATTTATTCTTGAGCAAAGCCTTGAACAGGACGAGTGGAATAATGGCCTACCTCAAGCATGTTATCTGGAACTGGATCATGGCTTGAGTCTAGAGAGGGAGAAGCATTGGTTTACTAATCTCTTTTAGGTCCTGGCCGAGCTTCAACAAGATCTGGTGTTAGACGAAGTTTCTTTCTGGTATACACTATCGTTGATAGTGTATGAGTCACAGGCTTCTTTGGCTGATATATATGATTAATAATTCACGATGATACTCTCCGGGGGCAAACAAAACTAGACTAATCAGTGTAGGAGAAGTTGAAGTGGAAACAGAAGGTCGCAAATCGCCACTCATCCGGATTGTTCTTCTTGGATTGGTTTCCCCTTTGCTTTGCCTATGCCAAGCTTCACATTAAACACAAGAATTAGACCACTTTGTGGGGCGAGTTTGCTATTGCTAGAAGTTCGAAAGGAGTAGTCATAGGGGCTTTGGGGCATTCCCCCAGGGCATAACTAATTAGTGGCCTATTCTTTCTTTTTTGTCTAATTCAATTCCCACTCTCAAGCTATAAGGAACTAAGGTAATAAGGTAAGCCCAAGCAGCTACTATTTGAACAACGGATTCAGCCATTGAATATCTACAACTTATGACTCCAAAGGCTTACGTCTTCATCTCTTGCTTCCAAGTGAGAGTCAGGAGGAAGAAAAAGACCAAGCAAGGGTTAAGATTCATTCTCACAGAGAATTAGGGAGAAGAAAGAAGACCGTAGGACTCTGAAGTCAGGGATATGAGGCTCGGTCTACAGGCCTTACGTCAAAGCTCGAGAACAGATGGGAAATGCACCAACGCTCGGATATGAATTGGAACCCCCTTCGAAATTCAGTTAATACTAAAATAGATTCCCAATCCTATTCCACAATCTACGCTACGGGTCAGGGAGGCTAACCATATGAGGAGCCCTACCACTAGGACTTGCTCAAGCAACAAGTTGGTATGGCCCATTTCATACCTAATCCCATAGACATATCTGATCATTGAATGAGGGCCCTCCACAGGGATAGTTACCCGAGTTAGGTATTAGTCCCACCTACCGATCATTAGTACAACTACCTGTCATATCATATACCCCAGATGGCCTAATCAGATGTTTCGGTACCAATGCAGTTAGTCTAATGCATTCCGAACTAGATATGGCCCACCTATCTTTCGAGGTCACTAGTTTACACTTTCACCAACCTTTCCCATATCCGTATTTTATGAGCAAGGGATAAAGACCAGACATTAATCACGCTACTTACAATTGGATAGTACCCCTTCCATCGGAGGACTGGGTGGAGAGTGACAAATATGAGAAAAGCCTACTTACTAGCCTCCGTGAAAGGATACCACTTTGGTAGATGCTAGGGGTTGGTGAGTTAGGGCAGCGAGGGATGGTGTGACATGTCTGGTCATCGCATCGATAAGAACGATGGCCGATGATATCCGAGGAGATTAGACCCCGTCGGCTTTTTTACCTCAAAGTAAACTCGTGCTTTTCGTCATCCTTCCCTATCTAGAGCTGGAACTTGGCTAGAAAAAGACTTTTTTTGATCCCATACTAACTGACTTGTCTTCCTGTTGGTGGTTGTGAAAGTTCATATTTCGAGCTTAAACAGCGGAGAAGCGGATAACCTTCTATTTTTGGAGGAGTCTTTCAAGATCGATTCAAAAGGCCAGTGAAAGTACGCGGACGGAGAAATCCAACAAAACCACACCGTACCAGGCCAATAGACCTTCTTTCTCTTAAAGGCTATCTCCTACCCCCAACTAGCGAGCGACTATAACCGATGGGCGCATGGCGACCACTACTCTACCCGAAAACTAGGGTTAATTGGGGAACCTTCTCATTGTGCCTGTCTATAATAGGCCCAAGTGTCTCTTGTGCTTAATCTCGAGTCTATTCTAGTGAGAAGCTTCGCAATACCCTAACACTCCATAGGCAAAAGAAATCAATAAGGATAGATATTTACACATATAGTGGTCTGGGCATTGATTTCATGTAGTGCGTACCAATGGCGAAAAGTGATTCGCTTAACACACTTGTTCGCTTGAATACAGTAGGTAGGGAAGGACAGGATATTACTCATCGATTCTATTCGATGGTGGTGGCTTAGCTTTGAATTTCTTTCTACTCATTTTGGCTTTTTCCTTTTCTTATTCATGCTTGCTCCACTAGGCTCAAACTCCATTCCAATTTCGAATCGACCCATTAGAGAAGGCTTTTCTGCTTAGCAGAACCCGATTCTCCGCTCAAAACATCTGATCTTTCGACTTAAACAACCGATTCCATTTCTATCCTTTTTTTTCTATGATCAATTCAATAAAGACTTCCTTCTCAACTGACAACCCCTGGGCCTGTTCATAAGCGATATTCTTTATAGGGCTTTCGACTGCCTTCCTTTATTTTTGGGCTAAGGCTAGCTTTCCTAAGTAAGTTCCAGAGTGCATGAGTGAATCTTGATCTGTATTCAAGGTATGCCCTTTATAGTTCTGTTAGAATATTGACTTCGGTTAAGCTGAGGTTAGCGAAGTCAATCCTTTGCTTGGGTCCTAGGAGGTCGAAGATCAGAGCACTGTGTTTAAGTCGTCTGGCCTTAAGAAAGACTTTCTCTACGCCAGTAAGAGTAAGAGCTTGAGAAGAAGGGAAAGAGGAAGAAGTATTCAAATCATTCACTCCTTTCCCGAAAGCTTGACTTTATTCTTTCTTTATATACTTATTATATAAGACAATACTATAAAAAAAAAAGACTTGGACGAGAAAAGTCAGATTCAGAACTATGAATAGTAGGAATAGTCTAAAACAGTGGTTAACTAGAAGAAGAGTCAAAGACTTTTTCCTAGCCGCTGATGGAGACAATGTGGGACCTCGTGCTCAGCCGGTTGCTCTTTTAGATAAACCTAATTTCCGGAACATTGCCTCGGTAGAAGCAAACCCAACTAATACGCAAGCACATCTCCCGATACAATCAAATCAAAGCAAAGCAAAAGTGCCTTGTAGCTGTCGCACCTTTCTCTCTGTCTCTGTACCTTGTGTTTGTCCTTGTTGTTTAAGATTACTAGGGGTATTTCTATTCCTTCCTCCGATCACATACTGCACATACTTTGTTTGATCAAATTCCCCCTTTTTTGGGGGCTCCCTTAGAACTAATATCCAAAGATTCCTTGTAACATGATGGTTTGAAATGATGGTTTATTACAGGTTCTGGTGACATGAATAGGATGAGCATACGAATGAGCCCGAACATGGATAACGTAGTGGTTCGAGCCGGTGGAGAGTACGAGATTACTGACCGAAGACTCTTCCATTGAGATGGGTCGAAGCCCTGCTAGCGAAGGAATGCATCCAACAGTGTTCTGTCTCATTGGTCCTGTCATGCCATAATTTGCTCATAAATCCACTTTGTTCTCCCGGAAATGACTTTCATTATAATACATGACTTATGTGATTTCGATCTGATACCTCTCGATTCAGATAGGAAATGCACATTTGTCTCATTTTTTACTCTCCCCATCTCAAATTCTACTAATTGGATATGGGACTGGTTATGAAGGGAAGCTTTGTGGAAGAAAGGAGGAAAAGGTCAGGCTAGTAAAGGCTTTTAAGATATATGTCACCTCTCTTTTCAGATAGTTACTGAAAATTATTTGAAAAATATTTGATTTTCTCAACTCTCTTTTAAGATAGTTATTATAAAAGTCAACAAACTAACCATATATGACGTTTAGTAATTGGATGACAATGTAGGATATACTTTAGAGGATAAAATATGGAATGATGGTCCAATTGGAAAATGAATAATTAAAATTCTTTGGAATTCCAAAATCCTCCATCCAAACACACTGTTATGGATCCAGTTCAGTTGATTGAATTATTTACCCTTGATGAGTGTTGATTACTTTTATTGCAGGGATATTGTGGTTGAATATTCAAAGAAAATAACAGATTTGGGTTTCACAATCTTTGAGTTATTGTCTGAAGCTTTGGGACTTGATCCTTCTTACCTCAAATAATTGCACTGTGGTGAAGGACTCTATATTTCGGGTCACTACTATCCAGCATGCCCTGAACCTTAATTAACTATGGGCACTACCAAGCACGCGGATTGTAACTTCATGACTTTACTTCTACAAGACCAACTTGGTGGTCTTCAAGTTCTTCATGAGAATCAATGGGTCAATCTTCCCCCAGTACATGGAGCTCTTGTTGTAAACATAGGAGATCTTCTACAGGTAAATATTCCATGTTAGTATTGTCAATTTTTAAAGTATGCATTTTATAGGTTGTTTGTATTAAGATTTATAAAATAATATTTAATAAAAGGTTTTATTAATTTGGTTAAAATTATATAAATTTTGAATAAGGCCTGGGAAAGAAAACCCTGATGAGGAAAGGATGACTAAAATTATCAAACGTGTAATTAAGATAGTTTGAATACATATGCAAAAGAAGGTTATTTGGAGGCACAGGTGAAGAAAGTAGATTGCATGATTTTTATCCGTAAAAAAATAAAGAAGTCTAAGAAAAATAATATAGGTAATTATTAAAAGGGATCTCATAATAAATAATATTTATAAGAATTTAGTTCCTAATTGAGTGCAATAGTGTTGTGTTAGAGTTGTAATCTATGTAGTGAATTCCCCTACTGGGTTATGACTATTGTTAGAGTTGTCTTAGTTGGAAAACAGAGCATTATATTTTGCCAGCTATGACTCGCAATGGTTCAAATCAAACTTCAAAGTATCTCAATCAACCGCCCTATTCTGATATTTCCAGTTTAATATGAACCCCTAAATATGACTTTTCCAGTTTAATATGCTTAGGTTCAATATTCCAATAGACTTTTTGCCGTTTGGATAGATACGGCTGAATATTTGTCACCAATTTGTTTTTATTTGCTTGTAGAGAAAATAGTGATAGACTTTCTGTGAAGTTTCTTGTCATGGACTGTACTTTTTTCACTTCCCATCAGTTTGCCTAGCTATAAAATAATGATTTCTTTTAGTAAGATTAATGATAATTTTCTTAAACAAAAATAGGTACAGAAATAGTTGAGTTTTCATATATTAGCACATGAATAACCCATAGGTTGATGCAGTAGTGTAAGGCTCCGCTACGTTCACATGTGAAAAATCATCTATTTAGCGAGAGAACCTATATTCGATTCCTTCCGTGTGCGGAATTTTCTTGGACTAGCGGCTGCCACGCATCACAAGCGGGATTAGTCTTTGATCCAGTGAGTTGAAAGACACCTCTGATCTTTGATCCAAGACTAAAAAACAAATATTAGTACATGAATGTGCAATTTTGGTTCCACTTTTAAGTTGTATATAATATAATTTTTTCTAATTGTGTTTTTTTCTCCGTAAATGTCCGTGATTAAACACCTGAATTCAGTGAAAGCAAAATCAGTTTGATTGATTCTTCATTGACACAATTTGTGAGAATAGCCTTAATGAATTTTATTTCATACTGGTGCAGCTTATCACAAATGACAGGTTTGTCAGTGTTCATCACCGGGTCTTATCAAAGGACACAGGCCCAAGAATTTCTGTAGCAGGCTTCTTTGTAAATTCACATGACCCAGTTGAGGGTAAACCGAAGGTGTATGGTCCAATTAAGGAACTGCTTTCAGATGAAAACCCACCAATCTACAGAGACACTACCATCAAAGATTACTTGGCATATTATTTTGCAAAGGGCCTTGATGGGAAGTCTTCCTTGGACCACTTCAGGTTGTGAATCGAACATGGGAATGCACTCTTACCCTATGTTTGGTAGAGGGGAAAGAAAATGAGAGAGGAAAGAAAAATTTCAAATTTAAATTGGAGAGAAAGTGGAAGGAAAGAAAAATTTTAATTTTTGTTTCTAGAAGTCAATCATTTTTCTTGTTTTCCTTCCACTTTCTCTTTAACCAAACAAAGAAAAATACATCGTTATGCGTGTTTTCTTTCCTCTTAGTTTTCTTTCTTTCCACTTTCACCTCTTCCAAACGGACTCTTAATTATCTTGGATCTTGCTGTACTTCTATTTACTATAATATAAAAAGATGTTCTGAAATGATACGTGGCAGCTATTTATTTGCTTACCCTCCCACCAGTTTTTTACAATTCCCGCGCGCGTCCCCCGATCCCCCCTCACTATCGCTCCTCTGGCTGGTTTTAATAGCAGCGTAAAAATTTATACTCCTCATTTACACTTTTATATTACTGCACGTATGCACCTTTTTCTATTTTTATTTTTTTATTTTTTTATAGTTAAATACTATAAACACTAAATTATTTCTCAATTTGGTCATTTATTAAAAACTAAAATAATATTTTTATAATTTTTTTAAAAATATATAATATTCTCTCAAATAAAAAATTATCATTCAAACTATTAAATTTAAGAAATACACTTATTTTTAAGTAAACTAAACCATAAAACAAAATAATAATATAATACTTTTTTCTAAATCAAGTCAATGTATTTGTATAGTCTAACTATTAAAAAAATACTATATTAATATAATATTAGAAATAAAATTAGTATCAAAATAATTTTCAAAAATATATTTTCACGGTATAATAAAAAATGTTTGATGTAATATAGTATATTATGAAGTTAATAGTCAAAATAATATTTTATTATTATAATATATTTGTAAAAGTTAATAAACTTATTATACATGATGAATTGTGATTGAATAACAGTGTAAAATTGTTTTACATTGTCTATGTATAACATTTTCTCTATATAAAATATTTTGTTATAATTTTTATAGTCTTTATATATAAATAAAATATCACATAAGACTTAATTCATCAATTCAAATTATTCTAATGAATAACTTATGTACATTGTTATATATTTATTTTTTGTTATATTTTATAAGTCTAGCTTTTCATTTAAATGTTTACACATAGACCACATCTTAACAAGTTTTATTTAATATTAGAGAATATTCAACTTAATTATTATATTACAAATTATTTTGATACATACTTAGAAATAATCGAACAATAAAAAAAATAAAGAGTGACCCATGCAAGTGCATGGGTCAACCAGCTAGTTATCTAAATAACAAACCACTTTCTGGTTTCCCAAGTTAGGTGACCTTCCTTGAATTCATATAAACAGCAACAAGTTCTCGAGACTAAAAGTAAATGAATTATCTATGTTGACATTTTCTTATAAAATCACTTTTTACTATATGTGGGTTGGGGGTGAAAAGAAAATTGTTAACTAACTGTTAAAAGTTTTAGAAGAATTGATGGGAACAAAAAAGGAACAAAGAAAGCGTGTATGCTGGTATGCACGAATTTTAGAAGTAGATGGTGAACTAACGACTATACAGTGACAAATGGTTACTATTGAGAACCTTGTACTCAATTCTCTTTTGGTACACATAAGGTTTCGTCATTTTATTTAGGATTAATTAAGTTTTTAATCCCTAAACTTTTTCAAAATTCGGTTTTTAGTCTCTAAATTTTAGTTTGACTGGTCAAGGTCCCTAAACTTTTTAAAAGATTGGTTTTTAGTCCCTAAACTTTAGTTTGACCGGTCAAGGTCCCTAAAGTTTTTAAAAATTTAGTTTTTAGTCCCTAAATTTTTTAAAAATTCGGTTTTTAGTCCTTGAAATCTCATTAGTTCAGGGACTAAAAACTAAATTTTTAAAAAGTTTAGGGACTAAAAACCAAATTTTTAAAAAATTTAGGAACTTTGACCAGTCAAAATTTTGTTCAGTGACTAAAAATCGAATTAACAAAAAGTTTAGGGACTTTGATAAGTCAAACTAAAGTTTAAGGACTAAAAATCGAATTTTGAAAAAGTTTAGAGACTAAAAACTTAGTTATCCCTTTTATTTAAAGCAAATTAAATATGAATTTTGCAGTTTTTGGATAGATAACTGCCCCCTCCCAGGCCGGCCTGGACCTAGTCTAAAGGGGAGACGACCCAACAATGTCTAGTGATATGACCAAAGTTATAAGGTTGGGATAGTTCTCACTTGAAGAATTAGTCTTTGATTTTCAAAGTTTTTTTATTATCATATTATTGGTACGGAGTATTCACCGGCTTTGTCGATGATTAATCTCTGTTAGAGAATCCAACTGGCCACCTTTGGTGGGATCTCTCCTCCCAACCACGTTTTTCTCCATCCACAAGGCTTAAACTCGAGATTTTGCTTAAGGACACCGAGCCAGTACCACTCGGACCAACAACTTACTTAAAACGACCTTACTTGAACAGGATCTGTTTTATAGGCTAGTACTCTGTGTTATTGAGTTCTAAGGAGACAGAAACCAAAATCTGGTGGATGAACCATATGACCATGTGATTAACAGCTCATTGTTACCCAGGAATGGGTCATCATGTTGGACGGATCTCAGTTAGTATATCTATCTGGCTGAGATGGTCACATGGTTGTCTGACAAACTCTCGAAGGTTGAAATACCTTGATAAATACCAAAAGCAATAACGAGATCGAGATCGACATGATTCTTGTCTCATTGGCATTAATATAATTGTTTGACTTATCATACACGCCATGAAAACAGTCACGTTTTATTCTGTCTTTTGAAAATTTGGGGTCATCGTAATTTCTATTATGCTGCCCCTTTCACCAAATTAAAAAACATATCTTGGTTGCATGTGGAGCATGGAATGCAGTCAAATAAGTTTAATTATATGATTTTTTTCCCCTCATGCATTGACTGCCATCTGGATTTAATTATCTAAAATCCCAATCTCTTCTTTAATGCTACAGCTTGTGTTTGAGGTAGCCACTGCTAGTTCTCTCTCAATATGGTGGTCAAAAACACAAACCAGTTAGAGGAAAGCATTGATTCCACTTATGATAGGATAGCTGAAGTGAAAGCCTTTGATGATTCAAAAGCTGGTGTTAAAGGTCTTGTAGAGTCTGGAGTCACAAAGATCCCTCGTATGTTTCATTCTGGAAAGTTGGATATCATTGAAAACTCACCCAGTGACTCCAAATTGAGTATCCCCATCATAGACCTCAAAGACATACATTCTAATCCTGCTATGCATTCAGAAGTAATTGGCAAAATTCGAAGTGCATGCCATGAGTGGGGATTTTTCCAGGTGATTAATCATGGAATTCCAATCAGTGTCTTGGATGAGATGATTGATGGAATTCGTAGATTTCATGAACAAGACACTGAGGTAAGGAAAGAGTTCTATACTCGGGATAAGAAGAAAAAAGTTTTGTACTATTCCAACCTTGGCTTGTACAGTGACAACCCTGTTAATTGGAGAGATACAATTGGTTTTGCTGTTGCTCCTGATCCGCTCAAACCTGAAGAAATACCATCTGTATGCAGGTAAGAGTTTAATTTTGATAAATTATCCATCTAAAGATTTTTACATTGTTAACTAATTTGAAATCATCTTTTAACTTTTAAAATTAACAGTTTTCAATAATATGGTAATCTATGATTCGATGATCATCTTTTACATGATCACAAGTACATTATATAATTAAATCCAAATGATAGTCAATAAGGCAGTCATAAGGTAGTTTGGTGGTTGAGGGAGGGACATAAGGGTTGGATTGATAAGAAGGTGATCGGTTCAAATCCTTTCACTGACATAACATACTAATTACTAACATTTATCTATAAAAAAGAAAGTACATTTCAGTTACGGATCTGTTCAGTTGATTGAATTATTTATCCATGTTGAGTGTTGATTACTTTTTTGCAGGGATATTGTGATTGAATATTCAAAGAAAATAAGGGATTTGGGGTTTACAATGTTTGAGTTATTGTCAGAAGCTTTGGGACTTAATCCTTCTCACCTTAAAGAATTGAATTGTGGTGAAGGGCTCTTTATTACGGGTCACTACTATCCAGCATGCCCTGAACCTGAATTAACTATGGGCACTACCAAGCACGCGGATAGTAACTTCATGACTTTACTTCTACAAGACCAACTTGGTGGTCTTCAAGTTTTTCATGAGAATCAATGGGTCAATCTTCCTCCAGTACATGGAGCTCTTGTTGTAAACATAGGAGATCTTCTACAGGTAAATATTCCAAGTTATTATTGTCAATTTTTAGAGTATGCATTTTATACGTTATTTTTATTAAGAATTCAGATACAATCGAAAATTAAAAATTAATAACTAATAAAAGGTTTTATTAATTTGGTTAAAATTATAGTATAAATTTTGAATTTTGAATAAGGTCTGGAAAAGAAAATCCTGATGGGGAAAGGTTGACTAAAATTATCAAACTTGTAAAATATAGCATTAAAAAATTTGGTGTGGCATCTTTTGATGTATTACCTATCAAATAAAATATGACAGGAAGTCAACTAAGGCGATTTGAATATGTGCAAAGAAGGTGGGGGCACTGGTGAATAAAGTAGATCACATGATTTCTGTCCTGTAAAAAAGAACAAAGGAAGTCTAAAAATAGCACATTAAAGAAATTATTAAAAGGGATCTCATGATAAATAAGATATATGTAAGAATTTGGTTTTTAATTGAGAATCTATGTAGTGAATCTCCCCTAATGGGTTAGGCCTATTGTCAGCGCAGACCCATATATACAAGTGAAGGTGTTTAAAAGCATTCTCTTACTTTGATAAAATTATAAATATATATGTTAAATTTTTATAGAGTTATCGAGGGGATCTAGTTCAATTGGCTGAACAAAGTGCGTGAGTTGATGTAAATTCCTGATACTTGTCTTCGATTTTTACGGATAAAAAAAAAACTCTCCAGTACCTGTCTTCGATTCAGATAAAAGAAAAATGGCCCTCGCTTAACCTGAATCCGCCCTGAGTATTGTTAATTTTAGCAGGGACGGAGCTATGTGTTACATGACTCCCCCCCGTTTTGAAAATTTTCATAATTAATATAAATATACTGATATTTATTTTGTTATTTTTTAGTTACTATATAAGATTTTATTTCTCTTTTAAGTTTATTGGATGTGGGCCGTGGGCCTTTTTTTGTGACCTTTTTTTTTACTTAATTCTATTAAAATAATTCTAATTTGGTTGCAATTGAAACCACTCTTATTTTATTATCACATATTAGCCAACAATTTCAAATATATATATATATATATATATATATATATATATATATATATATATATATATATATATATAAAGGGGGCTGCTAATGTACACCATACTATTTTTTAGTTGGTGTGCATTAGCAAGCTACACCAAAAATTTATGACAAGGTTACCCATTCATTACTTCTGCTTTAGTTAATTTATAATAGGAATATAATAGTAATTTAATGTTTATTTAAAAAAAAACATTTTCTCTCTCCTCTCCATCCTCACTCCACCTAAAAGTTAAAACTCTCTCTCTCTGCGTTGCGTTTCTCTCACTGTCGTCACGTTGCTTCTACCTCGGTTTTTGTTTTTAGTTCTTAAACATCAATTAGAAGTAATTAAAAATGAGAGAATCTAAATTACTCATAATTTCCTCTAAGAAATTTAATAAAACAACAGAAGTCCCAATTTGAAGAAATCTTAACCCTTGATTTTTCCGAACCCAACAAAGGGTATGTTTGGATAGTCGTTTGGGTACCTCAAACATACTTTTGAAGCTCGAAACTCAGTTTGGCATATGTTAGGGAGTTTTGAAAATTAATTCTGCAACCTACGTTTGGGCCAAACCCGGATTTAGATCAGAAGTAACAATTTTGATGTTTTTAAAGTAAAAGTACTTTTGATTTGTATATTTACAATAGAAACATGAAGTAAAAGTACTTTTCATTGGTATTATCCAAACAAATTTCATTTTATCAACATACTTTTGAACAAAAAATACTCAAACATAAATCATGTTATAGTAAACTCATTTTTATCAAACTTAAGTTTGCAACATACTTTTAATTCAAACAAACTTATGTTTGCAAACTTTAATCCAAACATGAAAAAAAAACAATGGACGTGTTTGATTTTTAAAAAAAAAAAAACTTCTTAATCTTCCCGAACCGCAATTGTGGTAGCTTCATGTGATACCCTTCCTAAGTTTCTATTCTTAAAAGTTATAAATAGGAAATTTAAATCAACAAAATTCTTTTTTCACAAGTCTGGACCAAATCAATGGAAGATTTGTGGGTAGTGTTGAAAGTATAATTTTTTTAAAGTACATAATTGACTCATCATCAATTTCATTCTTCTGGCTAAATTTTTCTATCATCTTTAATTTTAAATCCCTAGAGTTGCTGCAACTGTAGCAGGCCGCATGTCCATGGTGGTTTGTTGGGAGAAGATGAAGTATAACAAGAAAACAGAAATGTATTTTTACGTGGGTAATGGGATATGAGAGAGGACAGAGAAAATAATTTTTTAGTTTTTTAAATTAGGAGTTAATTAAAATGGAAAATACAATAATGCTCTTAAAATAGATTAAATCAATTATTATATTATATAAAAGAAGGTTTTGTTACGTAGGTTGATGCCACGTGGCAACACCATATTGATTATTTTCCCGCCGAAATGAAAATGATTTTATTTTTATGGTAATTTTAAATTTTAAATTGTTTAATTCATATTTAATTGATAACAATAAATTAAATTCATATTCATATTCAAATCTGAACTAAATCAATATTTTAAGTTATTTATGATTTAAAATTTGAAATTGTTTAATTTATATTAATTGATAACACTAATTTAAATTCAAATTCATATTCAAATTCAAAATCATAACAAATTAAAATAAAGAAATCATGCAATTAGATTTTGTCACGTAGGTTGATGTCACGCGACAACACCATATTTATTCTTTCCCCACCAAAATGAAGACGATTTTATTTTTATGGCAATTTTAAATTAATTTTTTAATTCATATTTAATTGATAGAAAGAATTTAAGATATTTATGATTTAAAATTTTAAAACAATTATCAATTATATTATATAAAAGAAGGTTTTGTTACGTAGGTTGATGCTACTTGGTAACACCATATTAATTATTTTTCCGCTGAAATGAAAACGATTTTATTTTTATGGTAATTTTAAATTTTAAATTGTTTAATTCACATTTAATTGATAACAATAAATTAAATTCATATTCATATTCAAATATGAACTAAATCAATATTTTAAGATATTTATGATTTAAAATTTGAAATTGTTTAATTCATATTAATTGATAACACTAATTTAAATTCAAATTCATATTCAAATTCAAAATTATAACAAATTAAAATAAAGAAACCGTGCAATTAGATTTTGTCACGTAGGTTGATGTCACGCGGCAACATCATATTCATTCTTTTCCCACCGAAATGAAGACAATTTTATTTTTATGGCAATTTTAAATTAATTTTTTTAATTCATATTTAATTGATAGAAACAAATTTAAGATATTTATGATTTTAAATTTTAAATTTTTTAATTCATGTTAATTGATAACACTAATTTAAATTCAAGTTCATATTGAAATTCAAAATTATAACAAATTAAAATAAAGAAACCGTGCAATCAGATTTTTTTTCTCATAATTTTATAACGCAAACATATAATTGATAATTTAAACAATATCTATATATACATGTGCGGATGATAATAAAATTTGAACATTATCAATATTTTAAGATATTCATGATTTGAAATTTTAAATTATTTATTTCATATTAATTGATAACACTAATTTAAATTCTTATTCATATTCAAATTTGAACGTGATCAATATCTTAAGATATTTATGATTTGAAATTTGAAATTGTTTAATTCATATTAATTGATAACACTAATTTAAATTCAAATTTCCATTTTAAAATATAAACTATTATTTTACTATTATTATAAATATTAAGCACGCACGTCTATTTTTATATATTTTTAATTCATAAAAATACATCAATTATAGTAATTAAGGTGGTTATTTGATTAATCTTTCACAATTTAAACATTCTAATTGATAATACAATTATATATTCTAACTCAAATTAATTAATATCACTAATATATATTTTGATTCAAATTTAAATTATTAAATTTAAATTTAAATTTAAAAATCTCGCAATATTCATTTTAGGCGTATACATCTCGAAAAAAATTTCTCCTTGAAATACAAATAGTTTTTTTTTTCATTTTTAATTCATAAAAAATACATAATCATATTAATTAAGGTAATTCTAATCAATATATTTTATAATTTAAAAATTAAAATTGATAACACAATTATATTCTTATTCAAATCTTGCAATTAGATTTATTTTTATTTCATAATTTTGTACTGCAAATATATATTTTGGTTCAAATTAACAAATAATACTATTACATATTTTGTTTCAAATTTAAAGTAAAATTAAATTTAAAAATATTACGATATTTATTTTAGTAAATCAATCTTTACCATTATTTTATTACAATATTATAATCATGTCATTAAAATGAATAATTTAAATTAAATTAAATAGTTAGATATCCACCCCATCTCCATTAAAAAAATTCGGATAATACATGTACCCTATCTATACCCAATCAAAGTGGGTATTCCCATCAAAGTCGGGTCGGATTCAGGTCGGTACACACGAGTTCGGGGCTCTTTGTGATGCCTACTTGAAATTACTAAAGAAAATTTTACAGTCCCACAGTTAATAGCCTAAATAAAAATATGATTAAAATATCATTATATGCATTATCTTATTTTTTTATTGATCATTAATATTTTTATTTTAATCTACTGATCTATAAGTTCAATTGCCCACAAATCTTTTTTTTTTTTTTTAATAATTAACATTAGAGATTTATCTTCTTCATGATGAAAATATATTTTTTAAATAAAAATTAATAATTACAAAATATATTATAGATTTTGTTATCATTATTATTTTTTATTAAAATTAAGTATATATTTAAATTATATATAAATGCAAATATCTTTATAAAGATAATAGTGTTATAAAAAAATGTTTATATAAATTAAAACGATATAAGACATATGTGAATATAAAATTATTTAAATATATATCAATATTCATAATTAATTTTATATATCTTTTACATATACATACTAACACATGCATATATAAAAAATACATTAAAAATTATAAATTATAAACTCAACACCCGTGCAAGGCACGAGTTATTAAGCTTGTAGAATAAAAAAATTAGCTTTTTTGTCTTAAATATTTTTGTGTATATATATATATATATATATATACACACACACACACACACACTTTTGATTATTACAAAGACAAAGACATTAATTTTTTCAAAATAGAATAATTTATTATGTTTCAGTTTCTTTATATGTTTTTTCTTATTTACATGTGTATTATTATTATTATTATTATTATTATTATTATTATTATTATTATTATTATTATTATTATATAGCTGAATCTGATTACCGGAACAATGAAACCTATTATCATAGAAAATATTGTTTGAAAAGAGTTTTGAATTTTAAATAAATACCCTTAAAAAATATTGAATAAAGTTTGAAAATTCATTCAATTTTAATTTTCTTGAAATTTTCAAATTCTTTTATTAGTAGAACGTATCACATTCAATTAATTACATAACCCTTATAAACTTACAAGTATATTATAAGGTAAAATATATTTTTAGTCCCTCAACTATTCAACGTTTTTATTTTTAGTCCCTAAACTAATATTTGTCTGGTCTTGGTCCCTCATCTATTTTTCCGTTTGATTTTTGGTCCATGTCGTCAAGTGCCTCTGTTAAATGATGAAGTGACAGTTAATTTTTAATTATTTTAAAATATTTGTTGCGGTGTTAGAAATTGAGTGACAAATCAAAATAAGTTTTGATGCCCCCCTATCCTCCAGTCCTGGCTCCGTCCTGAATGTTAGACTCTAAATACACTTTAAATTTCTTATCATATTTACTTTTATTGTTAAAAGAAATAGTTTATAAGAAATATATTAATATTAATAAAATAATAATAAAATAAGTTTCTGTAATATTATATATATATATATATATATATATATATATATATATCTTAATTTTATTCATAATTTTTTTAAAGGCAAAATGCAATTCATTAAGAAAACACGGAAGTGAACACAAGATGTGTCCAATCTATGCCAATATAATTTCTATTCATAATTGTTATGGATTATTTTTAAATAAAACTATAATTTTATAAAATTATTATTTTTAATTAGGATTTATTAAATTATTATGGTTTTATAATATTATTATTTAGTATTTAGTATTAGTAAATGAATGTGCAATTTTGGTTCCTCTTTTTAAGTTATATATAATATAATTTTCTCTAATTGTGTTTTTTTTTTTCTTCATAAACGTCTTTGATTAAACACCTGAATTCAGTGAAAGCAAAATCAGTTTGATTGATTATTCATTGACACAAATTGTGAGAATAGATTTAATGAATTTTATTTCATCCTGGTGCAGCTTATCACAAATGACAAGTTTGTCAGTGTGTATCACCGGGTCTTATCAAAGAGGACAGGCCCAAGAATTTCTGTAGCAAGTTTCTTTGGGAGCTTCTTTGTACATTCAGATGACCCAGTTGAGGGTACATCAAAGGTGTATGGTCCAATTAAGGAACTGCTTTCAGAAAAAAATCCACCAATCTACAGAGACACTACCATAAAAGATTATGTGGCATATTATTATGCAAAGGGCCTTGATGGGAAGTCTTCCTTGGATCACTTCAGGTTGTGAATGCACTCTTAATTATCTTGGATCTTGCTGTACTTTATCTAAATAACAAGCCACTTTCTGGTTTGCCAAGTTAGGTGACCTTCATATAAACAGCATCAAGTTCTCGAGACTAAAAACAAATGAATTATCTATGTTGACATTTTCTTATAAAATAATTTCCGAGTCTCGCTGACTAGTGTCCCAACGCCATTACTTAAGAAATTAAGAGGATAAAATATTTATTGTGAAAATTAAAGGAGAATACAAAAAAAGATTATGTGCAGCGCAATTTTACATATCCTAATAAAAATCTTATACTTTTAATTTTTTAACCAATGCTCTCAATATCCTGGTTAGAATTTGCCAATTGCCATAACTTTTTAGCTCCACCCCCCCCCCCCCCCCCCCTTTTTTTTCTTCCTTATCTCTTTGCACAAAAAAAAAAAATACGTGTGTTGGGTGGTGATCAATACTACAAATTTTTTTAAGCATGGGTGGTGGTTGATTATAACTTTGTCATAGTTGTAATTGATTCCATTTCATATTTTAGATAAAAGAGGAAGCAGAATCAATTATAACTTTTTTATTTTCATATTACTCCTTCTTTAAAAACATTAACAAAATTTAAAAATCTTTAGTGAAAACCAAATATTGACATTTGGCAGAAAAATCAAGATAGTAAAACTTAATTAATCAGCATGGACCAATTCAATTTCACACTTCAAATTACATCTCTTCATATCCAACCAGAGTGTGACTTGTTCTTATGAGAATTAATTAGGAGTGTCAATGAAGAAGCAATCAAACTGATTTTGCTTTCACTGAATTCAGGTGTTTAGTCAAAGACGGTTATGGAGGAAAAAGACATAATAAGAGAAAACGGTTTGTCATTTATAAGGTTTAACCATATGATCAAACTTCTGTCAAAAAAAAAAAAAACCATATGATCAAACTAAATTTTAGCAGTCATAGATGCCACAAATATCAAATCTTCAACAATGAAACAAGTTATCATTCATGACATTTCTAGCCTGTGATTATGGTTCACTAAAAACAGA
The DNA here is from genome assembly GCA_026413185.1 of Pueraria montana var. lobata. Taxonomy (NCBI): domain Eukaryota; kingdom Viridiplantae; phylum Streptophyta; class Magnoliopsida; order Fabales; family Fabaceae; genus Pueraria; species Pueraria montana. The sequence goes on along the minus strand of CM048650.1, from coordinate 62,844,593 downwards.
TTAACAGAAATATACAACGGTAAAAGAAAACCCATCTTATCCCTTAAGAATCTTGCAGATAATCTCATTGAATAAGAGGATGCTTTGCAATTTATTGTTAGATTTCAAAGAACACATATGGGAACGACAGTTTTATGGGGAATTGTAACTTCAAAGGACCCTGTTGAAATGGAATTACCAAGAAAAAAATGAACTATAAAGATGTGTTTTTTTTTTTTTTTGTTGAATTGAATGAACTATAAAGATATGATTCGCTAATATATAAACAATGCAAATGCAAAGAAAAAGTAGACTAACTCAACTATTTCTGTACCTTTATTGTTTAAGAAATGTGTTTCTCATCACATTAATCTTACTAATAATATCATTATATAGCTAGGCAAACTGTTAGGAAGAGGAAAATATCCAAGACAAGAAACTTCATAGAAAGTATGTTACTAGTTTCTCTAGAAGAAAATAAAAGCACATTGGTTATAAATATTCAGCTGTAGCTATCCAAACCGAGAAAGTCCATTGGATTAGCGTTGAACCTTCAAATATGAACAAGGGGTTCATTTTAAACCGCAAAAGTGATAAAAGGGTGGTTGATTAAATTACTTTGAGCCATTGCGAGTCATAGCTGGGAAAATATAATGCCATATTTTACAACTATGACAACTCTATCAATAGTCTTATCCTATTAGGGGAGATCCTCTATATAGATTGCACCACACTATTCTCAATCAATAATCAAATACTCGCAGATATTATTATTTATCACGAGATCTCTTTTAATAATTTTCTTTAACGTTCTTTTTGGACCTCCTCTACGTCATGCAATCCACTTTCTTCACCAATGTCTCAAGTTACCATTTATCCACATATTCAAACTACCTTAATTTTCTCTAATCTTTTATTTGATAGGTAACTCGCCAAAAAGGTGTTACAACAATCTATTTATAATATATAAATTCTAAGCTATAAAACAATGTGTTGTGATAAATCGGACTTTGATTGTATTTTGATGTGAGTTTAGATGTCATTTTCATAAATTTTGAATATATTTTATTGGCAAAACTCACTGTTTGGTGTTAGTTGATACAAGACAGGTACTCAAGAGGCTTCATGAGGAAAAGAGTTGAAAATTGCATTTTTTTGGAGCAAAAATGCCACTGTCTGGAGGACCAAGAAAAAAAAGGGTCAGAATTGAAGTAACGCAAGGACCATGGCCATGGTAAATTTACCATGGCCATGCTGGTTGCATAGCAGAATTGGACCTTTATGCAAGGACCACGGCCGTGGTAATTTTACCACGGCCGTGGTAAGTTATGCTGTCAGCCCATTTAAAATTTGAATTATTATAAATAGGAGGAAAAACCCTTTTATCTTTTATCTTTTGTTCTATTTCAAAAACTGAGGGTTCTGGGTGAGAAAGAGGTCCTGTGAGAGACTCTGAGCTACGGGAGGACGTAGAGAACACCATTGGGGATCATCACTGTAAAGTTTCCTCCCTTTTTGTAATCTTTATGACTTCTTTTGAGTTTTCTGGCTTAATCATGAACATGAGTGGCTAGTTTCTCTTAGCCCCGGATTGTGATGTAACTGTACCTTTGTACCCCGGTTCCAATTTTAATAAAACCTCGATGTTATTCAGTTATTTGTATCTCTTCACTACTTTTATTGCTTTTAGGACCGATCAGTCTAAACATAAGTTAATATCTTGTCTATGATCAATTGCTTGCGATTAACTAAACTGTGAAGTGATTGGATTTATACAATTTGCATGATCAAACTTATTGTATGAATTTCCAGTAGATTAACCTGTTAATCAACCTCTCTGAGATTTATCATTTGCTCTAAATTAATTCACCTATGATCAATTGGGAATTAAATTAGGGGAAATAGTGTTATTAACTATGATCAATTGTTAATTAACGAATTTAAGAGGTCGCTGACAAATAACACATTTAGGGATTTTATTAAGATTAGAATTGGGGGAAAAAGGGGTACATGTGAAATCACAATCCTAGGCTTCTTTATCATAATTGTTCTCACATTAATCTTTCTGCTCCGATTCTCTTTCTTTTGAAAAGAATAATTGACCACCATTCTTCTCAATTTGATTTTATATTATGGATTGCTTAGTTATTTCTGAAATTGATTATTTGGGAACGTGACTGGTCCTTTGGGTTCGATATCCGGACTCCTAGAGTCCACTGTTACTACTGCGTAGGGTACGCTTGCCCTTTGCGAACGCATTTTACGCATCAAGTTTCTGGCGCCGTTGCCGGGGACTAGTTGTGTAGTTCCTAGATAATTTATTTTGTGAAAATTAAGCAATTCTTGTTCATATTGTGCATAGTTTTCGTTCCTTTTAATTTGTTGTTCTATCTATTTTTTTATTTATTATTTTTATTTTTATTTTATTTTTTTAATTTCTGAATTTTTATTTTATTTTATTTAAAAAAAAACTTTGTTTAATTCATTCTCTTTTGCCAGTTGCGCTTTGATCCCTTTTTCTGTGTTTACAATTTATGCTAACCAGGTCCCAAAGGCCAGAGCTTGTGAACGAACCTGAAATCGAAAAACTTGCTCGGAAGAATAGAGCAGAACAGAGAAGAAGAGTAATGGCTGAAGAGAATAATCCACCGGTGGAGCAGTCTCTGTTAGACTATCTCACTCCTCAAGTTGGGGTAGCTAACAACATCTTATTGCCGGCACTGGGGGATGTCAATTTTGAATTGAAACATGGCTTCCTCCAGATGATAGAGAGTAACCAGTTCCATGGGCTGGCTACTGAGGACCCAGTGGAGCATCTGAGAAGATTCATGAGGATGACCAGCACTGTAAACTATCCTCGGGTGTCTGCTAAATATATCAGACTGGATACTTTCCCATTCTCACTCAACGGGAAAGCTCTCAGTTGGTTATGCTCACTTTCGGCCAACAGCATCACTACCTGGGAGATGTGCACCAACAAATTCCTCCGGAAGTACTATTTTGTAGTGAAGACAGACCAGATGCAGAGAGAGATAGACAATTTTGCTCAGAGGGAGCAGGAGAGCTTGTCAGAAGCTTGGGACAGATTTCAGGAGCTGCTTCGGAGTTGCCCACATCATGGGTTTAGCCAGCAGACCATATTTTCTATGGAGGTGTGTCCAACCATAATAGGACTAGCCTCGACGCTGCTTGTGGAGGTTCCTTGATGGCTAAATCACCAACATAGGCAAATAGAATCATTGAAGCCATGGCCTCCAACGCCTACAACCACACTGCAGATAGGCGTATTCTGATGAAACCTGTGAACCAAGTGGAAGCTGGAACATCTAGTTCAAGCATTGATCAGAAGCTAGAGAAGTTGTCTAAGCAGATGGAGACCGTGATGAAAGCACAGGTACAACTTCTGATAGCAGCTCTTCCACCACCCACTTGCGATAAGTGTGGGGAAGCCCTGTGAGTAATGCACTTGCTCAAGCTATGGAAGAGGTAAATTATGCCGGTAGGAAGAGTGCAGAATATGATCCCTACTCCAGCACATTCAACCAAGGATGGAGGAATCATCCTAACCTTTCTTGGAGAGACCAGAGGGACCAAGGTCCCAGGCAGCAGCAGAATCAAAATATGTATAGGCCTCCACATATGCAAAATCAGAGGCCAAGACAAGAAGAGAGAATGCCATCAATGGAGGATGTCATGATGCAATATATAGCCAAGAGTGATGAACGCATGAAGATTATGGAGTCTCAGCTTTCTAGCATGCGAGCTTTGCTATCCCAGAGAGCTCCGGGTACCCTTCCTTCTCAAACTGAAACTAATCCTAAGAAGGAGGAGGCGAATGTTGTGATGACTAGGAGCAAGAAGGCTAAAGAGGAGCAGAAGAAGAAGAAGGAAGAGTCAGCGCCAACTCTAGAAGAAGAGGTTCTTACTGAAGAGAACCCAACTATTGAGAAAGAGAAGGAAAAGGAGGTACTGACACCTCCTCAGGTAAGTGTCCCTTTCCCCCAAAGGTTGAAAGACAAGAGTGAGGATAGGTATTTTGCTAGATTTGTAGAGATGCTGAAAGGTTTGCATATTAATATCCCCTTCGCTGAGGCAATTGCTCAAATGCCAAAGTACGCCAAGTATTTAAAAGAAAGTCTTTCAAATAAAGGAAAACTGGCGGACTTTGCTACAATTGGCCTCAACGAAGAATGCTCTGCTGTGATTTTAAAGAAATTGCCTCCTAAGCTTAAGGATCCCGGGAGTTTTTCAATTCCTTGTACTATTGGCAATTTGCAATTTGATAGAGCATTATGTGATTTGGGTGCTAGCATTAATCTAATGCCTTATTCTGTTTATAAGAAGTTGGGGTTACAAGAACCCCAACCCACTGACATCTCTATTTTGCTTGCAGACAGGATTCTCACCTATCCGCGAGGAATAGTGGAGAACTTGTTGGTTAAGGTTGGGAAATTTATTTTCCGTGCTAACTTTGTTATTTTGGACATTGAGGAGGATGAGGAAATCCCAATTATTTTGGGACGACCCTTCCTCAACACAGGAGATGCTGTGATTGAGGTCAGAAAAGGGAGATTAACTTTGAGGCTAGGTGATGAGGAGGAAGTGACTAAAGTGTATGATATTGCAAAAAGCTCATCTTCTTTCGCTTCCTGTAATTTTGTGCAAGCCATTGACAAGGTGGAGATGATTGATACCGAGCTTCACCTAAGTGTGGGGAAGGAAGCTCCTGGCTATAGAGTGAATGGCCATGCTGAAGGTTTACTGCAAGAAGGGAATACCACCTTGTTTGAGGGAGGTTGATTTCCTTTTCACCCGTCAGGCTCGGGACGTTAAACAAGCGCTGCTCAGGAGGCAACCTGAGAAGAGTGGGTTCATGAACCCATTGTATCCTTTTAATTATTTTATTTTGCATTCTAGAGGTTAGGAACTGTTTTATTTTTTTGGGTTGTTCTCGCATGTGAGGACCACGGCCGTGCTAAATTGAGCACAGCCGTGGTGGTAGAAGCAAGGCTGTGGTTATATTTGACCACAGCTGTGCTCCCAGCATCCCCAAACAACGTCATTTACGACCACGGCCGTGCTAAATGTACCATGGCCGTGGTCAATGGACCCTGGAAGTGGAAATTTTGCAATTTTTGTGAAAATCAACGTCATTTACGACCACGGTCGTGCTAAATTGACCATGGCCATGGTCAATGGACCCTGGAAGTGGAAATTTTGCAATTTTTGTGAACATCAACGTCATTTACGACCACGGCCGTGCTAAATTGACCATGGCCGTGGTTAATGACCACGGGTTTGGTAAATGGACCCTGGAAGTAGAAAATTTTCAATTTTTGTGAAAATCAGCGTCAAAATTTTCCGACCACGGCTATGATAAATTTTACCACGGCCATGGTAAAAAAAAAACTAAAAAAAAAAATTCTTTCTCTTCTTTTTCAGGTTCATGGTCCCTCCTCATCAGAAGCATTACCAGATACCTTAGAAGCCCACTTTTGAGGAGGTTTTTCTGTTTCTTTTTCTATTTTTTTGTTTTCTTGTTTCAGTACTTTATTTTATGTTTCCCTTCAGTACATTTTATTTTCATGTCTTGTTGATTTATGCTTTTGGATGCATTGAGGACATTGCATACTTTAAGTGTGAGGAGGGGGTCACGATTTTTCTCCCCAGCTTTGAATTGCTGTGATTTGTGATTATGCCAGTACATTGTTCTGTGTTATTTTTGAATTCTTGATAGTTACAAAATTTTGCTTTCATAACGCCTTTGAAAAAAAAAATTGCAGCATTGCAGTGGGATTTTCTTCAAGGAAATGAACATTAGCACCGAACATAATTGAATAAATTGTTTTCCCTTGAGCTTAGCCATAGAAATGTGAGTTTTGAGCTTTTGTTTCTTTTAGTGTGTGATTCTGATCCACCTTAGGTGGCATGTTCTATTTTCTATCCTGAAGTACATATCCTTGATTGACTTTTTATTTTCTGAAACTGTTGAGGCATTGGTTAGGCATTTTTCTGGATTCAGATTTTGTGTTACATCCCCATCTAGTTGCCTGTTTTGAGCCTAATTAAATATTCATTTGTCACCTTGCTCTGTGAAATTATGTATATTTGTTTATGCTTGGTGATCTGAAGGATAGGGGAAAAGCCAATGTAATGCAGAACATCCAGTTAAAAAAAAAAAAAAAGGAATTCAGTGTCTCTCAACTTCCTCTCCTGTGAATTGAATAAAATAAGGTCAAAAACCTTCAACAAAAAAAAAGAAAAAAAGAAAAAGAAAAATAGAATAACAGGAGAAGGAGAGTTGAAATATGGGTAGTGAAAAAGTGGATGAAGGAAGGCATTGGCTCCCTTTGATTTTAGATCACTAAGTGTGAACTGCCATTAAAGCCCTTTGTTGTCCTTTCCTTTCAGCATCTACCTATCATTATAAACTGAGCCCCATTACACCCTGTCATGCTTCATTTGTTCTGTTTGTGAAAAGTTGATTGAGTTGAGTTGATTGATGAATAGATTTGTGAACATGCTCAATTAAGTGTGGTTTGAGAGAATTTCTGTTGACCTTGAAACACTGAGAGAATGAGAGATGAGTGAACCAAGCTCATGGGAAATTGGTCATTTATGCAGGTGTTTTAAGTCTAATGGATTCTTTGGAAAAATTCTGCTGCACTTTGTTGCTTTTATTGTTGCTTATGTTTCATTTTCCATTCAGAATAAATTGGGGTTCTGTTACAAGTTATTGACTAGAGGGAATTGATTTTGCTATTTGACTCAGAATAATTGCTTGAGGACAAGCAATGCTCAAGTGTGGGGAGGTTGATAAATCGGACTTTGATTGTATTTTGATGTGAGTTTAGATGTCATTTTCATAAATTTTGAATATATTTTATTGGCAAAACTCACTATTTGGTGTTAGTTGATACAAGACAGGTACTCAAGAGGCTTCATGAGGAAAAGAGTTGAAAATTGCATTTTTTTGGAGCAAAAATGCCACTGTCTGGAGGACCAAGAAAAAAAAGGGTCAGAATTGAAGTAACGCAAGGACCATGGCCATGGTAAATTTACCATGGCTATGCTGGTTGCGTAGCAGAATTGGACCTTTATGCAAGGACCACGGCCGTGGTAAGTTACGCTGTCAGCCCATTTAAATTTTGAATTATTATAAATAGGAGGAAAAACCCTTTTATCTTTTATCTTTTGTTCTATTTCGAAAACTGAGGGTTCTGGGTGAGAAAGAGGTCCTGTGAATTAAATTAGGGTAAACGATAATACTCAGAGAGGTTGATTAATAGAATTAATCTACTAGAAATTCATACAATAAGTTTGATCATGCAAATTGTATAAATCCAATCACTTCACAGTTTAGTTAATCGCAAGCAATTGATCATAGACAAGAGATTAACTTATGTTTAGACTGATCGGTCCTAAAAGCAATAAAAGTAGTGAAGAGATACAAATAACTGAATAACATCGAGGTTTTATTAAAATTGGAACCGGGGTACAAAGGTACAGTTACATCACAATCCGGGGCTAAGAGAAACTAGCCACTCATGTTCATGATTAAGCCAGAAAACTCAAAAGAAGACATAAAGATTACAAAAGGGAAGAAACTTTACAGTGATGATCCCCAATGGTGTTCTCTACGTCCTCCCGCAGCTCAGAGTCTCTCAGGACCTCTTTCTCACCCAGAACCCTCAGTTTTCGAAATAGAACAAAAGATAAAAGATAAAAGGGTTTTTCTTCCTATTTATAATAATTCAAAATTTAAATGGGCTACCAGCATAACTTACCACGGCTGTGGTAAAATTACCACGGCCGTGGTCCTTGCATAAAGGTCCAATTCTGCTACGCAACCAGCATGGCCATGGTAAATTTACCATGGCCATGGTCCTTGCGTTACTTCAATTCTGACCCTTTTTTTTCTTGGTCCTCCAGACAGTGGCATTTTTGCTCCAAAAAAATGCAATTTTCAACTCTTTTCCTCATGAAGCCTCTTGAGTACCTGTCTTGTATCAACTAACACCAAACAGTGAGTTTTGCCAATAAAATATATTCAAAATTTATGAAAATGACATCTAAACTCACATCAAAATACAATCAAAGTCCGGTTTATCATGTTGGCATGTCAATCTAGTATTTATTGTTACATCATACTATTTGCTTATGCGTCTTCACCTCTCAAATCTGCTTACCTGTGCAGCGCATGAGTCAATATGTAATTATTATAAAAGTCAATAAACTTAATATATATATATATATATATATATATATATATAACAAGTTGTAATTAGATGATAGTGAAAACTTCCTTTAAATGTATATTTAAATTAAGTTCATAAAAGTATCATTTGTTTATCGTTGTGTCTGATCCAGTGATCCTTGAAAAGTTAAAAGGGAGAAAAAACACGTTTATATTAAAAATGCTTTTGATTGCGTGTGGAACAAGAAAAGCTGCCACTTATTATATGATTCTTTGTTTACCCGAGGGTTATTTGGGATTTGGCTTGACCTTAAACACATCTTATTCTTTTGTTTTGAATGCAATACTCAGTGCTTTGATTGTGCATCTTGCATCTTGCATCAAAAGCAGGCACTGTTGTTTTGCTAGTTTAATCTCAATATGGAGGTTAAAAGCACAAACCAGATACAGGCAGGCTTTGATTCCAATTATGATAGGAAAGCTGAAATAAAAGCATTTCATGACACAAAAACTGGTGTTAAAGGTCTTGTAGATTCTGGGATCAAAAAGATGCCACGCATGTTCCATTGGGGCGTTGACATGACTGAAAACATAGTCAGTGACTCAAAGTTGAATGTTCCTGTCATAGACCTTGAAGACATACATAACAACCCTTCTCTGCATAAAGCAGTTGTCACCAAAATTTGAAATACGTGCCAGGAGTGGGGATTTTTCCAAGTGATCAATCATGGAATTCCAATTACTGTCATGGATGAGATGATTGATGGAATCCGAAGGTTTCATGAACAAGATACTGATGTAAGGAAACAGTTTTACTCTAAAGATTTAAAAAAGACAATTCAATATTATTCCAATTCTAAACTGTACCAAGACAAATTTGCTATCTGGAGAGATACAGTTGGATGTTCTATGGCTCCTAATCCACCCAAACCAGAGGAATTGCCTGAAGTATTTAGCTAATGAGTTAATACTGTATTTAGATTTTACAGTGGTTTATAACTTTGAAATAATGGTTGCCCTTTTTCTTTGTATTTTTTATTATGTAGTATTTAGGTGCTTGCCTATTATATGTTGTAAGAGAACATTTTTTCAAGTAACTTAAGTTATCCATCCATTAATTTCATGTTTGATATATGGTTTTTCGAAGAATTTGTCACTTGTGCATGTCAGTTTCAGATATTGTTAACTTAAACTATTTGAATTCTTGATGAATTGTTTATGTACTTGCAGAGACATAATTATTGAATATTCCAAGAAAACAATGGCACTGGGTTGTACAATTTTTGAGTTATTGTCAGAGGGGCAAGGCCTTAATCCATCTTATCTCAAAGAATTGAATTGTGCTGAAGGACTTCTCATTCAGGGTCATTACTATCCACCTTGCCCTGAACCTGAATTAAAGATGGGCACGCCAAAGCACATTGATATTTCCTTCATGACAATAGTTCTACAAGACCAACTGGGTGGTCTTCAAGTTCTTCATGAGAATCAATGGTTTAATGTTCCTCCTGTGCATGGAGCTCTTGTTGTAAACGTAGGAGATCTTCTACAAGTAAGTATTAGGATGGTAATAAGCATTTTCTGTAGTTTATATGTTTAGATGATTGTATTAAGATTACTTCAAAATATGAAATATAAAAATAAAAATAGTGAGATGATTTTATGGTTTAGGATAGGATTTTAATTAAGTCAAAAGATGTGAGCATTATTTTTATTTTTTACCACTAAATGAAGAAAAACTTAAGGAATGCACAAGGCCTTGAGAAAGAAAATCCTGGGAGGGAAAGATTGACCTAGATTTATCAAAGATGGGTTATCATGGCATAGGTCTGCTATGCTTTTGTACTATATTTTTCCTTGACATAGCTTTCAGTAGTTCATAAGCAATTAACATGTTATTTTACATTTCATGCACCATAGGCATACACTAGGAGATAGTTTGCTTTGCTGTGATTTTCTGTCATTTTTCTATTATGGACTTTCTTCTTTTAGATAACTATTTTTCCCTAAACATATTAGGAGAAAGTAAATATACACATGTTAAGTGATCATATTTATCCTTCTCTCTGATCTTCAGAGAAATGGCAGAACAAAGCATACTCTATTAGAATTAAAAAGAAAAATTGCATGGAAACAGGGTTTTGAAAAAGTTGAAGGTCCTTGACCAGTCAAACTTTTGTTCAAGACTAAAAACCAAATTTTAAAAAAGTTTAGGGACTACAAACTTAATTAACCCATTCATAATCTACAACATTCAGCATAAGAGGCTACAGAATAACATCAGTGTTATGAAAAAATTCTGATTGTTTACCACATGTCATTGTGTATACCTGCGCGCGTGTGTGTGTTCTGTCATTATTCCCATTATAGCACTGAAGTTCTTCTGTTTCATCAGTATCCATTTTGCATTGTCTTCCTAGTTCCAGTTTAACATGGTCCTTCAAAGTTCATAGTTACAATTGTCCACAAAAACATCATCGCCATCTATATGTTATTTGAATTATCAGAATAAATTGCAAAGGCATCATCCAAGGAGATTGCCTGCTAGAATAATCTTAAACAAGTTGATGCAACACTCAAATTAAGTTACGTACCTGAAGTATATAATGTAAAGACTCTTGTTTTCACTTTGGTGCTTTTCTAGGATAGTTGTTGACTTGTGATTAATATGGGAAAACAATGATTTGAAACTATGGGCGTGAATGTCACGGATGATATCAAGTTTTATTCTCTACTTAAGCATGTGATTTGATACAATGAAACCTCTTTGATACTGTTTGTGAGGAGTATATTAATTAATTTCCTAGCTATTGTTGCAGCTTATAACGAATGACAATTTTGTCAGTGTTTATCACCGGGTCTTATCAAATCATGGAGGGCCAAGAGTTTCAGTAGCTAGCTTCTTTGCAAATTCGCATGAACCAGCTAAAGGTACATCAAAGGTTTACGGTCCAATTAAGGAATTACTATCAGAGAAAACCCACCAATCTATAGGGACAATGTTGTCATGTGTTTGGCGTTGGTATTGCCATAGACACCATCACATCATCACAATCCATCAAGGACCCTGAAACTCTAACTTCCAAAGATGGTAACTTCACTTTGGGGTTCTTCACCCGACAAAACTCTACAAACCGCTATGTTGGTATTTGGTGGAAGTTTCAATCCACAGTCATATGGGTTGCTAACAGAAACCATCCACTGAATGAGTCTTCTGGAATTGTTACCATATCTGAAGATGGCAATCATGTGGTGCTGAGTGGCCAGAATCAAGTCATTTGGTCATCAAATGTGTCCAACACATCATCAAATAGAACTTCCCAGTTTTCAGACTCAGGTAAGCTCGTCCTCACGGATACCACAATGGGAAACATCTTATGGGATAGTTTTCAGCAACCATCAGATACGTTATTGCCTGGCATGAAACTTTTAAGCAACACAAGAACAGGTGAGAAAGTAGAACTTACATCATGGAAAAACCCTTCTAATCCCTCTGTTGGGAGCTTCTCTTGCAGTGTTGTTCAACGCATAAACATACTTGAAGTGTTCATTTGGAATGAAACTCGACCATACTGGCGCAGCGGTCCATGGAACGGAGGGGTATTTACCGGGATACCGACCATGTCAACATATCTTGAGGGTTACAAAGGTGGGGATGATGGGGAAGGAAATACAGAAATCTATTACACAGTGCCAAGTGAATCACTATTTGTAGTCTATATGTTGAATTCGCAAGGCCAGTTAGATCAAAAATCGTGGGATGATGAGAACAAAGAAATGCTACTTGTATGGACTAGTCGAGAATCAGATTGTGATGATTATGGTATATGTGGGTCGTTCGCAATCTGTAATGCACAGAGCTCAGCAATATGTAGCTGTTTGAAAGGGTTTGAGCCAATGAACAAAGAGGAATGGAATAGACAAAATTGAACTAGTGGATGCGTTAGGAGCATAGATTTGCAGTGTGAAAGGGTCAAAGATCAAAATACAAGTATAGATACAAGGGAAGATGGATTTTTGGAACTGAAAATGGCTAAAGTTCCAGATTTTCCAGAAGGTTCTCCTGTTGAGCCAAACATATGAAGAAGTAAATGCTTGGAGAATTGCTCTTGTGTTGCGTATTCTCGCGATGATGGGATTGGTTGTATGTCTTGAACTGGGAATCTACTTGACATACAACAATTCTCAAGTGGAGGACTTGATCTATACGTTCGTGTAGCCTATACTGAGCTTGAACATGGTATGCTACGTCTGCTCAAGCATTTTAAACATAGTTAGTTTCTTTGGACTGAATTCCCTATATTTTGAATTTAAATTTTTGCTTCATAACAGATGAAGGGACAAACACGAAAATCATCATTATAATTACAGTGATAATAGGAACTGTCTTCATTGTTACTTGTGCTTGTGCATATGTCATGTGTATCAGGACTTCCAATCACCCAGGTAAGACACCTTCTTCAGTGTTTTCAGAATTATTAATATAATTAAGTTTACTTTTTATTGGCAAAGGAGTTAAGCTTAGATTATCTTTCTCACTCCAGCTAAAAAATGGCACTCAATCAAGTCAGCAAACAAAAGGAGCAACAAAGCTTCCCTACGTTTTAACAATGGTGAACCATCAGAACATACAAGCAACAAAGTAATTGAAGAACTGTCAGAAGTTAAACTCCAGGAGCTGTTACTGCTCGATTTTGAAAGGGTCACAACAGCCACAAACAACTTCCACCTCTCCAACAAACTTGGGCAGGGTGGTTTTGGTCCTGTGTACAAGGTACCTTAAAACAAAGTTATCATATTTGAATCCAATGTTTTATAGCTGTCCTCTTAATATTTTTTTTTCCCCAGGGGAAACTGCAAGATGGACAGGAAATAGCAGTTAAAAGACTTTCTAGAGCATCTGGACAAGGTGTAGAAGAATTCATGAATGAAGTAGTGGTGATTTCCGCTTCAACACCGCAATCTTGTAAGACTTTTTGGCTGCTGTGTTGAAGGTGATGAAAAGATGTTGATATATGAATACATGCCAAACAAAAGTTTGGATGTGTTTATCTTCGGTTAGTACTTTAATGCCTCCTCTAGTATTTGTCTCATATCCAATTCCAAACTTTTATGATTCTCTTTATTTAGTATTTTATGAATACAAATCATTTTATAGTGAGTTTTCTTAAAAGCTCGATAATCAGGGGATTTAGAAGACTCAACTTCATAACTTTCTCTTCTAATGTTATGTTCACAATATTTTAATGCTACCCTTACTTCTTAGATCAATCAAAAAGTAAACTGCTAGATTGGAGGAAGCGTTGTAGCGTAATAGAAGGAATAGCTCGAGGATTGCTTTATCTTCACAGAGACTCCAGGCTAAGAATCATACACAGAGATTTGAAGACAAGTAATATCTTGTTAGATGAAGAACTGGATCCAACAATATCAGACTTTGGTAAGGCTAGAATCTTTGGAGGGACTGAAGATCAGGCCAATACTAACAGGGTTGTTGGAACCTAGTAAGTATGCTTTTTCTGTCCAATATTATAGTGTGCAATACTTGGAGAATCAATTTTTACATTTGAATGCAGTGGCTACATGTCCCCTGAATATGCAATGCAAGGACTATTTTCAGAGAAATCAGATGTCTTTAGCTTTGGTGTTTTGGTACTAGAGATTGTCAGTGGAAGAAGAAACTCACGATTTTATGACAATGAGAATGCCCTTACCCTTTTAGGATTTGTAAGTCTCAACAATTCATTTCTAATTCATTTACAGGAATTTTTGCCTTTTGCCGATACAACTTCAAAATTTTGACTGATTTTTCTTTTTCATTTTAGGCCTGGATACAATGGAAGGAAGGAAAAATATTATCTCTAATAGATCCAGAAATATATAATCTTAGTCATCATAAAGATATTTTAAGGTGCATACATATAGGACTTCTATCTGTACAAGAACTTGCTGTAGACAGACCCACAATGGCTACAGTAATTTCTATGCTTAACAGTGAGGATGCGTTTCTTCCTCCTCCAAGTCAACCTGCATTCGTCATGAGGCAAAATATGTTGAATTCAGTGTCATCTAAAGAAAGTCATAAATTTTGCTCCATCAATACTGTTAGTATTACAGATATCCATGGTAGATAGCAAAATAATAGCTCTAAGAAAGATGAATAATGTATACTCTTTTTTTTTTTCAGTGAATCATGTGTCTCAAAAAATGAATTTTGCTATCAGATGTTTTTCTTAATGATAATAAACTAGCATGCAAAACAGCAACTTTAACGTATGCTGGAAGAGGTCAACTCCTTAAATGAATCTCAATACTTAGAAGGAGTAGTCTCTCGGCCAAGAAATACCCTGTGTTGAGCAAAAAAACATCTTTGTCCATCAATGGAATGAAAATATGAAATCTATCAAGATATATGCAAGTTCTGTTTAGATAAACTTATCAATAAGAACTTATAGGAAAAGAAAATAAGATTTTTTTATTAAGAAAAAAAAGGTAAAATGAATGAAGTTTCTCTCATAAGTTAAGATTAGTTAATGCATAAGCTAGTTTATAGAAGCTCTTTCGCTTAGTTTCTCCATTGTTAGTTTTAATTTCTGCATAAACTATATTTTTCCAAACAGAGCCTTAATCTATGAATGTCAAGACAACTCCTCGCAACCTATGCTTAAGCTAAGCTAACTACTTAAAACGTCCTACCATCACAATAACAAACTATTTAACATCTATACAAAATCATGCCATTAAACAAAAATTCAGAATGCTGAAATTTAGGAAGGTTTAAATAAAATATAAAAGACTTGTTTTAGACACAGAGGAGTTCGGCGTGGTAGAAGATGTATATTCCTCCAGTTTAAAGGAGGTGGAGCACCTGTAGAATGTACAAGTGACGATGTATTTGGAGATCTGTCACAAATCAAACTCCAGGAGCTATTAATATTTAATTTTCAAAAGCTTGTAACTGCTACTAACAACTTTCACCCATCCAACAGGCTTGGGCAGGGTGGTTTTGGTGCAGTATACAAGGTAAGTTTAATCAAGCTAAGAAATAATTATCAATAGTTCAGTTTCTGCATATTATATTACAGGGACAATTGCAAGATGGTCAGGAAATTGCAGTTAAAAGACTTTCTCAGGCATCTGGGCACAAGGTCTAGAAGAATTCATGAATGAAGTAGTGCTAATTTCTAAAGCTTCAACACCACAATCTTGTAAGACTTCTTGGCACGCTGCTGTATTGAAGGGGAGAAAAAGATGTTGATTTATGAGTACATGCTAAATAAAAGTTTGGACACATGTCTTTGGTTAGTTCTTTGATGCCCCTTAGCATCCATCTATATCGAATTTTCCTTCCGTCTGATATATGAAATCTATAAAAATGAATAATTTAATTACAGCTAGCGAGTTTTCTTGCAAGCAAACTAATCTCAGTTTTTTGAAATTATGCTAAATTGTGAAATTTAGATGCCATTGCTTCATCTCAAAATGTTAGAATTCATATAATTATACCATTTGATTTTTTAGATCCATCAAAAAGTATAGTCCTTGACTCGAGAAAACGCTATAGCATAATTGAAGGAGTTGCTCGAGGAATGTTGTATCTTCATAGAGATTCCAGGCTAAAGATCATCCACAGGCACTTGAAGGCAGGTAATCTCTTGCTAGGTGGGGAGCTAAATCCGAAAATATCTTACTTTGGTATGGCCAGAATCTTTGGTAGGAATGAGTGTAACACCCTGAAAATATCAACTCATTTATATATATATATATATATATATATATATATATATATATATATACGTAATTATATTTATCTGTATGTAAATCTCTGTAAGTAACTAACAGAAATTAATTCGCTATAATTAATTCTCTATAGTTCCTTTTTTGTATAATTGACTGTTAGTTAGATTTTAAGTTTCAGTGAAAATAAAATAACATGTGTTATTTTATTTGGATTGATGATGTGTGATGAAATGAGAATTTAAATTTTCAGTGTTTAAATTCATCAGTGAGAAATAGATAAATTTCTCTGTTTAAAATATCTAATGAAAAAGATGAGAATTCATCTGCCAGTAGAAAAATTGTCTGTGTTTATTCATAAATTTGTGTCTCTGTGTTGTTAAAAATTTATTTGACTAGAAAAACCGTTTTGAATCATTTTTAAAAATCTAAGACTTGCAAGACAAGTAACGTTTCGTTAAATTCATCTGTGAGTGATTACTCTACATAGAAATTTTAGGAAAGTCACTTTAAAAAGTTTTTCAATTGTAAAGAATTTCTAAAATTTAAATTAGATAGTTATCGATTGATTTTCATTTTAAAACCGCGTTCTAAGTTAAATTACACACTGTATTTCTACACTGTGTAAATTGACACGACCCTAAACCATCAAATCAAGTGACCATTGGCCACTTGAATTTCATGCAAGAACACCCCTCACATCAACCAAAACCCACAGCCACTCACACCTTTCCCCCTAAACCATCACTCAAATCAACAATTCAAATCCAACTCACTTCCTCACTTCAGCTCACTTAAGTCAGCCTCAAAACATCTCAGCCAAGTTCATCAAATTCTCCTCCCTCTCTCTTCTCTCTTCCCTGGCTGAGAGACACTCATCCACCACCAACACCATTTTCTTCCATCTTCTTCCTCTTGCATGCTCTAGTTGGAGTGCTCTACAACCAATACTCTTTTGAAGGAAGACAACCAACTTCTTCTCCTCTTTCCAGTGAGATCCTCATCATTGTAAGGGGACTCTTTGATGGATTCAAGTGGCTGGAGGTGGAGGATCCAGCCACTCTCACCTAAAATGCCTCCCATGTGAACTGAATGCATGAAATGTGTAATTGCATGTGTGTGATTGGTTTTGTTTTTTTTTTTTTTTGTATTTCTCTTTGGCAGTGGTTGTGACTGTGACTGTGTCAAAAATCTTCTCTTCATCTTCTTCTTTGTCTAAAAATCGTGGGATGGCTTCAATGCAAAGGTGACCATGCCCAAATTTTGTTAGAAACTCATGCACTTTCAAAAAGATTCAAAAAAAAATTGTGCTGGCATTGGCGGCCTCATTTGTGCTGACAGTGTTTATGTTTTTTACCATAACTTTTGATCTAGCCGTTAGATTTTGATGAAACTTATCCCCAGTTGAAGTAGACTCAAAATAAACCAACTTTAATTTTGAGACCATTGCAAGATAACCTCAAATGAGGGTTCATCAATGACATGCAATGGAACCGTTCTACTTGGGAAACTGGCTCGGGCAGTGGTTGTTTCACTTAGAAGCCCTAGACAATGTTTACGTTTTTGAACATAACTTTTAATCTAACTGTTTAATTTTGATGAAACTTGTTCTCAATTAAAGTAGACTTAAAATTCACCAACTTTTCTTTTGAGACCATTGTGAGATAACCTCAAATGAAGGTTCATCCGTGACATACAATGGGACTATTCTACTTGTGAAAACTGGTTCGGGCAAGGTTCGGTTTTTGACCTTTTTAAACCAAGATAATGATTGTTTTTGAAATATAATTTGTTATCATAAAACAAGATAAACATAGGTTTAAAATGATATAAGTTTCAAAAAATTTCACCCATAATTGAATTCAATTTAGACAGAACTCATGCATGGATCCCAAATTTCGAACCTGAGACATAGGTCTTAGAAAGAAAATTACTGGGAAAATTGTAGGAGGAATTAGGATTTAAGTTTTACATTTTCTGAAAGGTATGAATGTTAGCTTTTTACCATAAAAAATTGAGTAAAATATCATTTGGGAAGGTTGAGAAAATTGCACATCTTTGAGGTATGCTCACTGTGAGGAGCATGCTGACCTGCGAACTTCTAGGAATTTTCATAATTTTTGTAGATTTAATCTGAGGTTGTGGATTACCTTTTTGAAAAATAGGTTTTAAGATCTTTAATTTGATATAAGAATTTCACCAAACAAAAAATCATTTGGTAAATTAATTTTGGGCATAGATTGGGTGCTGCCAGAGAGGAATCATGTTCTTAAAATTGCCTTGATATTTGAACTATGATATGTTTGAATGTGTGAATTAATTTTAAATATGTACATGCAAGGCAGTGGGTAAAATTGACCCTTGTGTTAAATGATTGTAAGATCCTTGGAATGTGAACCTAGGGCATCTCTGTGCGTGTGATTGTGCATTTTGCAACGCTCTGTGATACAATCATATGGACTATAGTGTGAATTGAAATTCTCTGTGATGTCTGTGATCTGTGAGCATAAGAATCGAACGCGAGTGCTTATGTGGACTAGGGCACTGTCCTAGTAATCCGGGAAATTGTACCGGTAATAATAATATAAATTCCAACAGTGAGAACATCTAATTTAGACTTAAGAATTTATTTATTTTTCTAGGCTTAATAATTGAACTCTTTGATTTGTGCTTTAGACTTAGATAAATATTCTAGGACCCTTGCATGGAGGAATCGTCGGTAAGTATTAACTATTAAAAACTTTAGAAATTGAGAGGGTAAGACACAAATAAAATGTAGTAACAAATCTTGATACGTGATGGCGATATGCGCCTTGAGAGTCGTGCAACGAGGAAAAATGAGTGTACGGCGGACCTGTGAAGGAAGTCGCGTGGGATGGTTCCGGCTTAGTGAAAGTTGCAACGATGTTGGTAGAGATCGAATGACGTGTTCACCAATAGGTGATGGAGAGCATATTCTCATATGGTATAATTTTGTGGAGCCAAGACAAGGTCTTGAGCTTTGTGTTGATTTCGATCCGTCTTATACCCCCAGCAGCGGAAACCCACGGTGACGGGCAACGATAATCTTTGTGTGAGAGTGTGCGAGGAATAAGTCCTCGGAGTATGAATGACCACATATTGGTACCTGGGAGATGATCGTGAGGCATTACGACCTTGGAGGGTAGGCGTCGAGTTGTGACTTCGTTCACACAAACGGAGTTGGCGACCCTGACAATAACCATGAGAAAATCTCATTTGGTGAGAGCCCACCTTATACCAGGGTGATAATGTACTCCCAGTAGTCATTCCACTCAATATATGTAAGACCACTGAGTTATGGGAGTTCCAAGTGGCAGCTGGCCAGTATGTTATAGTTTACATATTTTAGTCATGGAAACGAGTAGGTTCCGAGTGTGAACGTTAGAGAACCACCCCGCAGTGGTTGATAGGATTGTGTGTGACTTCTAAAGTCATTTTTGTGTGGTTTGCTTGATGAAGCAAAGAGATTCACCCCTTCTGTGTGTTTGTTTTCTTTAGGTCTGAATGGCGGGCGAGGAACCAGCCCTCCATTGGGAGGTTGATTGCTATTTCGGACGATGGATAGCCGACATGGTCGAGGGCGTGGACCACGTTACCAGCTACATTCGGTTAAAACGGATGCCCATTGACGAGCCTGTAGGAGCATACCTAGTGGTGGCGGAGTATTTTGCATGGTGGACTCAACCGACACTGCTATACTACCGACATGCAGAGCCTGTAGACATAGTGATGATCTCCTCATCCCTCCTTTCGTTTGAGCGCACCGAGACTGCTTCTCACTCTTCAGGGGTATAGTTAGAGGAATTAGATGGCTCGAACACCGAGGAAACTCCTACTGAGGGGAGTTCCTCTGTGGTGCCAGACTATGTGCCGCAGTCTGAGTCTGAGGATCCTGTTGAGGGGAGTTCCTCAGGGGTGCCCGACTACATACCCCAGTCAGAGTATGAGGCAGTAGAGGAGGATGACGAGGCCGCTCCAATGGCGATGAAGGTTAATGGGGAGGAGCCAGTAGCAGCTGCTGTAGAGGAGGTGGCAGAGGTTCCTGCCAAGGGAGTTGGCTGGTTGCCAGCGGAGGATGAGGAGGATCCATAGGAGGATTTGTTTGAGGTCTCTTCTCGTGAGTCTCACACTTAGTCCTTCGCCGGTTGACAGTTTCCGTAGGTGTGGGCGGAGTCTCTTGGGTAGATGGTAGATGATTGCTTTGAATGTTAGGATCTTCCTTTTATCTTTATCATGTATTTTGTTGGGTAGATCTAGGCATTCAGATGTTTTGTTGTATATATTTTAGTCATCTTGCGTACCACATTAGGTTTTTGCTACACACAGTTACTGGGAACCTTGTGATGCTTGTCAGACTCATTTTATATATATTTATGTAGTGTATCTTTTTAGTTATTCATTTCTGTCTTTAATTATTACCTTATTTATTTATTCCGCATATTTGAAAATTCAAAGTGATCTTTTGCAATGATAAACACGTTAAGATCTTTTCAATTAAAATGACGCATTAATAAATGCTAAAACAAATGAGAACTTTTGAAATTAAAGTTTAAAATTGAAATGCATAGTTCAATTAAAATTTTTTAAAAATTCACTAAAATTCCACCTACTACGTTTTAGCTTCACTCGTTTTCACAAGTATAGATAAATTAAAGAGCTTTAGAAAATAATTAATTGAATTAAATACGGCATATTTTCTCTTTAGATATTTGGGCGTTACAATGAGGATGAGGCTAATACTAGAAGAGTTGTTGGAACATAGTAAGTACACCTTTGTCCTAGATTATAGCTAGTAGCACACTCAGGTTAATAAGTTGTGCTACATCTCAATGCAGTGGCTATATCTCTCCTGAATATACAATGCAAGAACTATTTTCCAAGAAATCAAATGTCTTTAGCTTTGGAGTTTTCCTACTTGAGACTGTTAGTGGATAACGAAATTCAAGTTTTATGACAACGAGAATTTTCAAAGTGTTTAATATTTCCTTTTTACATTGTAGGCCTGGATGCGGTGGACAGAAAAGAATCTTCCATCTCTAATAGATCTAGGAATATATGATCCTAGACTTCATAAATATATTTTTAGGTGCATACACATAGGACTTCTATGTGTACAAGAATTTACTGCTATGGCTGCTATAATTTTATGCTTAACAGAGAGATTGTGGATCTTCCGCCTCCAATAGAACCTGCATTATCGTGAGGCATAATATGTTGAGTTCAATGTCTTTTGTAAGAAACAATGGGTCATTTTTTTTTTGAAAGGCAAAAACAGTGGATTGTGTTGGGAAACAATTCAAATTTTTTAATTTCAAATCACTAGGATATTGTTTAGATTTTAAAGGATATTATCTTATCTTTATGACGTTGTATAGATTTAAAGACATTATTTGTAAATTAAGGATTTGTGTTCCTCTTTTAAGATTAGGATGCTAGGTCTAAAATAGATGCTCATGAGATGAGAAAAATCACCCAACCTGAAGAGGGGGTCACCACTATGAGAGAGGGGGGTCATGTGAAGGGAGGGTTTACAAGTTTGTCTAGAAAACTTGTGATGAGATTGTGGATGTCGGGATTGTTGAGACAAAGTCTCTCCTAAAACTAAATGTTTTAATGATGACAAACCATTATGAGGCAGAACCGAAAGTTACTGAACTTAGCTACCAATGGTTGCTTTAAGTGTTTTTCTTAAGACGGGACAGATTCAGGAGCATAGCACAAGTGTGAAGAATAAGCCTACAGTGGAAGCTTCTCCATGACATAGATTATGCAAATCAGAAGCAGGACTACTAGAAGGAGAGCTATTGAGTGTCAAATCCTAAATAGATTACGGGTCAAAGTGGAGATATGTATGATCAGAAGCATAATGTTGTGGATAATTTAAGTCAAGGGGTAGATATTAGAAGCTACACATGGCTTGAGGATCATCAGAAGTTGCATTGTAGTTGGAACGTGTAGACAAACGTGTCTTGCACTCCTGAAGCACACACTAGTTACATGCGTTAGTGCTTGGACAACACTAATCCTGATGTTGTTTTTCCTAGAGTCTCGTGACAAAGTCTATAAAGTCATAAGAACTCGAAGGGAAACAACTATTTTCGTCTAAAGAAAGAAGAACCAACAACCAATGGTAGAGCAAGATTGTTTAAAAGTAGTAAACTACTTTTCTTAAGAAGACTTGCTGCGAGAAACAATCTCCAGAAAACTTCCCATGGTTTTCAAGTATTGAGACCACGTGGAAGCCACTAAGTTTACAGCTAAGCATCTGCAGATCCTTCAACAGATTCAAGTTGACAGCTAGCAACAGTGGAGCAAACTACAAGAAATATTTTTTTTTTTTAAGACAATATTTGTCACTAAAAGCTCAAAAATTCGTCACTAGGCATGTATAGTGACAAAATTTTGATTGGTCACCTGTCGCCAGTAATATTTGAGTCACTGTTAAATTAGTGACGATATTTTGAGTTGTCACAAATAGTAATATTTATTGTGATGAAATTATGGTCACTAGTATTTATATATGAAAGTGACAAAATCAAGTTGTCACAAATATAAAGGACAATAGTGATGATTTAATGGTCACTATTAAAAATTTATAATAACAATGATTATCACTAATTTACTTTTAGTTTTAAAATTTTGTCACAACTAATTATTTTCAATTATTAACATTTTATCACTAGCTTTTTTTAAAAAAACAATAATGATTATCTAATCATCACTAAATTATTTTTAATTTAATTATCACAATATACAATCATTTGTTAAATGTTGGAATCAATGTTTAAAATAAATACACGTTCAAATAATTCAAATATAACATTAAAATATAAATAATTCATTACATGTTTAATGACAAAAACTAAAACACAATAATATCCAACAATGTTTTAAATGCAAAACATTTACATTAAATAACTATAAAACTACTAGCATTTCATAATTTTTAAATTAAACTATTCCTAAAATGACGATTAAAAGTAGCAACTTCATGAATTGCAAACCTACAAACAAATACAAAAAAAAAACAATAAATACTAATAAAAGTAAAATAATTTGTATTTTTTTTGGAATTGTAATCCTATAATAAATCATAGTAGAAATATTAATATAAAAAAACTTCAAATGAAAAAGAAACTTACAATGTGAACCAAGCACTTGAGCTACTAAATATTACGCCAAATAATATTTCTTAAAAGGTTAGCAATTTGATGTTTCACCTCATTTCTAAGATTTTGGCTTCATTTACTCTTGTTGAGTTTCAAAAGCCAATTAATCAATGTAAAAAGCCGATATCCTTCAACTACTTGCTAGAAAAAAAATGGAGGGAGAATTTATTTTAAAAAAACAGCAAAGGGTAGATGCATCAATTATGGCATTTAGCCATAGTTGTAAACAAGATAAAAAAATACATGCAGGCAAAATTTTATTAAAATTTTTCCCATCTATATTAAAAGGGAAAAAATGTGAAAATAATGGAAGAAAATAGATTTAACCAATCTTGTAAAAGGATTTCTTTATTTCTTTTACCTTTTCCACATTCTTCTTATACTTGTGATCAATTTCACTCATAGCATCAACTTATTTTATCTTCTGAAATTTAAACAAACATTTTCTAATGTAGACAACCTATGTTTTTCAGTCATGAATTGAATTTCAAAAGTTTTTTGGAAAGAAAATCCATGCATAAAATTAGTAGAATATATAGACAAATACCATTACCCCAGTTCAACTATTTGGATAAATTTATTCAGAAGCATTTCTAGGAGAAAAAATAAAAACAAAAATTAAATAAACCTCTCTGTAATCTAAAATTAGCTTTATGGATAAGTTAAAAGCTATATGAGAGCTTTTACAAATTATGTATAAACTAATTTTAACTGATAGAGAAGCTCATTTTATTTTTAATTTTTTTTTATTCTCCTCTCTTAGAAATACTTCTAGAGAAGTTTATCCAAACCAACTCTTAAGTCTCAAAGAACCACTATACTTTATTGATAAAAGGAAAAAAGAAGAAAAGAAAAGAATCGGTGCACTAATTTAAAATTAAAGCTTCAAATTCATATACTGCCATGTTTAAAAAACTTTCTTTTCTCTGTAAAAAAAAATAAATAATTCTTTTCAATATTTTTCTCCCCTCATTTCCGGGGCAATTTATCAATCTTGATTCCCCCTCCCCCCTTTCGGCCTTTCCTGTTCCCCTTCCAAACAATTTTTCTCTTTTTTTGACATGAAAAACCCCGGGGTAGGGATTTACAAAAACTAAATATAGTAATCTCATAAAGATATACAAAGAATAAAAGTTAGAATAAATAAAGGTAACCAAGTGAAAATTAGAAATCTGTTGTCAACAGATTCTGTATCATTTGTGAGTAGATCTGAAGTAGCTTTAAGACAAGCATTTGGTGATTTGTCAAGAGACATATCATAACAACCAAGTACTTGTAAGGAAACATGATATACTTCTACTAGACTTCTGTTTCTTAAGAGCTGAGAAGCTTAATAACAGAATCAGAAGCTAGTGTGCTAGTGCGAATAATCTTCAAATCAGTAAAGGGTCATTATTCAACCCCCCTTCTAGTGACTGGCTGATTCACTTCAGGGATGAGGGCCTGAACCATGTTAAACAAATTTGTGTTGTGGATGCAGGGATGAGGGTTCAAACCACATTAAACAAAATTGTCAGCGCCGATGGAGTATGTCGAAACAAGGTTTCAATGAGATCCACCGCCCATGCCCGCTACATCCTTGAGTAATCCAGCAACAAAAACTATGCCACCTTTGATTTCTCAATGATTGTTGTCGACAAAGCCCCCAACGACGACAAAAATCACGATCCAAATGCATCCTACACCCTCATCCCCAAAATCTTTAACTAGAATCAACAGTGCTAGGAATGGCTTCAAAGAAACCCTAAGTCCTCCTTGTAACTAGTTTGTCTCCCAAACTGTTAGAAAACCCAATCGAGAGCCATTACCTTATGAAATCATTTAAGAACAAGATTCACTATTGCAAGGTTCACGAGATTGAGATTTTCTACAAACATGTCTCTTTTAAATGCTAAGATGGTAGGGTTCTAGGTGCACATGGAGAAATGTTGGGGTTATGATACAATTGGTAAATTTGCAGATAAGGCGAGAGTGTTTTTTCCTGAACAATGGACATGGCAAAACAGCAAAGAGATTAGGAGGAGTGCGTGTTTACAAGGGTAATTTAGGGGAGAAAAAGAAAAAGGGGGTGTATAAGTTAAGAGGAGGAGTGTGAATAGCTACTGCCCCTAGTTTAATAGAAATGTTGACCAGAACAAAATTTGCTTTAGTGCAGTCGCTAGCCCAAAGCAACTAAAATGGCTATTCCTTGACCCAATTTTATGTTTATTTCAGTCATATGTATTCTTATTAAGTTAAAACACATCCCCCACCGTTATCAACCAATTTCCGCATCAAAGCAACCAAAATTTAAAGTGTTGAACAATAATTTCAACACAAAAAAATAAAAATAAAAAAACCAAAAAACAACTCAAAAAAACAATTTCAAAATGGAAACCAACTGCAACCGAATGGCAAACACCTAACAATGTTGCAGTCCGACGGCAGCCATAATAATAAAAAAAAAAAACAGTTACTATTAATTTATACTCTTCTTTTTACTTATACATTCTCCTTTCTTTTCTTTTCCTTTTTTATTTGAATTTTTTCTCACAAACTAACCCATCTCTCTCCTTCCCATATGTCACTCTACCTATCTTTGCTCAGGAAGAAACAACCTCCCTCTCTACCCATCCTTGGCACTACCTTTATTTGGATTATTAGGAAATTTCCTATAAGCGATAATATGATACACTGTTACAAATAAAGTCACACAAGAAGAAGTACAATTATGCAAATACAACAATTGAGGAGAAACACATCAAATCATATCATATACAGAGAAATAATAATGGAGATAGCAACATCATATCCCACAATCACTGAGATCGAGAAGAACATTATAATTTATTTCCAAAATGGTAAGTGTAGTTTTTTTTTTTTTTTTTTGGTACATGGGAAAGATACAAAGGAATGGTAATTGCAGTTTGGGAGGGAGCATAATTTCCGAATGCAGATAAAAAATGGAGAATTAATAAGCACTAGAAGCAGAAATAATTCTACATTTCAACGGAGTAGTTACATCACGTAATTGCCATTGCCAGGAACAAGTAAATCAACCACTTATTACACGATGACAAAACATATAATCCTTGGCATTTTCTCTTGACAGCAAGACTTTTCCTAGCGAGGAAAATCAATCAAGCATATGAAAAGGAAACCCTAACCCCTCTTGAGGACATAAACACAACATCCATGGTGAAGTCAGTCTTCCTCCTAGTGTGCTCATAGTAGGTAAGGCTTAGGCTAATTGGAAGACACATGACGGGTTCCAGCGTGCAAGACCTGGTGAAGTCTTGCACCGTGTAAGGCAACTGTAGACTGTCAGATTAAAGTCTTATAAAATCCAATAGATGAGATCATATGTAATTAACCTTTTAAGAAAGGAAAAAATACTAGAGGTTTTTTGCGGTGGATATTTGGCAAAAATGGTAATGGTTGTTTTCCCGGTGTTAAAACAGGTCTTAAAACCAGTGTGCTGGAAACAGTGTACCCTTGCTGAAAAGTGGGAAAAAATCAATCCACTTATGCCCCCTACACGAATCCACATGTCATTTTTTATTTTAAAAAATATCACCTACTATTCTACTAATAACTTTGGCAATGAGTTAATTACTTATAAGGGTTTGACTAAAGTGAAGTTTGCAACACTTTACTCAAACCCTTAATAACTTTGAGAAAGTGTTGTTTTACCTGCAGCAGCAGGTTACCCACCAATGAGAAAGTGGATTTTACCTGTTGCAGCAGGTTTTTTACCTATTACCAAAATTTTTTTTTTTATTTTTTTTCTCCCGGTGGTAGCAGGTAAAAAACCTACTGCAGCAGATAAAATCCAGGTGGGTAACCCGCTGCAGCAGGTAAAACAACACTTTCTCACCGCTGAGAAAGTGTTGCAAACTTCACCTTAGCCTAACCCTTACTTATAATCTCATCCATTGAATTTTATAACACTTAATCTGAGTAGTCTTGCACGGTGCAAGACTTCACCAAGTCTTGCATGCTAGACCCATCTATGTTTTAAAGCTTCAAACAAACCTTATCACTCTCTCTGCATTTGCTAATCGTCAAAATATGAGAGGGAGAAACTAAAGAGGTGAGGATAGTTTGGAATAAAAGGTTTCTCTTGTTTTTTCTTCTTTTTTATTTTTTTTTATTTTAAAAAAAGGCAAATACAATACAGTGGGGTGTTCATGACCCGGTCTAGCCCAAAGGGGCTTTTGTCATGTTCATATTTAAGAAATTAGACTAGTGCATTAAGGATGGGTTCAAGTTATACTTTCATCGTCCCAATCTAGTCTAATGTCATGTATTCTTTTAAAAGTATAATTTTTTTAAACAATTATGTATTAATAATACATCATCTTTTTTTTGAACAAATATAATAATACATCTTTTTGATTTAATGTATAATGTTTTATGTAATATGATATTATACTTATATTGATAGTATTATTTATCTTAAAATGTATACAATAAAATATACTTTAATTGTAGTTGTATACTTATTTAATTTTACGATTTAACTATATATAATGTTAAGATTAATATATAGTGCAATAAGTTAGGTTGACCCGATTTTGTCTCAAATGTTGTTAAGTCTTAACCAGGTTAGGTCCGATTCATAAAATTGACTCTATCAAATATATAATGTGATGACTAAGCTAAAAGTAGAAATCATTAGCTCACACCTACAACTAGCTTTTTTCTAACCATAAGCAAACTTTAACCAAACTTACAAGCAATCACAAAACCTGCAAAGACATTAAAATATTTTATTATAACAACTTGAAAAAATCTCAATGGCCAACACCTGTTGCTGCTGTTTCTCGAGTCCCGTGTGACTGTCTACAACCCGTGCTACTACATTTTTCTTGAGTAGTGCATGTAGCAGTTGCTAGCTTTCACTCTCTAACACACACTAGGTGGTCATTTAAAAAAAACACACACTTGGTGGTAACCCATGCCATGCACGGGAAGAAATTAATATTAATAATATATTAACATAGGTCTTAATAAATTCCTATATTATGAAAATTTTGTCTCTTTGTATTTTCTTTTTGGACTTTTCTTTTCTAAACATGATATTGAGTGGAACAATACTATAATTTGAATCATAAACAGAGAAAATTATCCTCATGGCCCATCTTTCGGCCAGCAGGATGGACATTGAATATATCAGATCCACCCTATTGCAGAGGGTGACTGTTGCATACTGCCTAATAAGGCCCTGAATTGCTGTGATTGGCTAGCATTGACACCTACATTAGGCACTTGACCAGAACCAAATTGTGAAAATGAGAGTTAATACATTTAATAACAACACACTAATTGTGGAGATGTGAGTTACATAACTTTTAATATCAAACGAGAGTTAGAGTGGGTGAGAGTTTAGAATTGAAGGAGTCATGTAAAGGCCATTGGTGAGAAGAGAGGTGAGAAATTGATGTGGTGTGGCGATATTGATGTGTAAGGGTATTGTTTCACAGTTCAGGATTCAGGATTTATATATTATAAATAAATATGCTGTCTCACGTGCCTGTTCACTTCTACTTCTATTTTTTTTGACAAAACTTCTACTTATTTTATGCTATTGCTAGCTTTCTTGTTTCACGGTCTCACACGCCTACACTTATACTTCTTTATTTTTACAAAACTTCCACTTCCTTTGTCCTGCTGCTGCATGTTCACTTCTACTTTATATGAGTGTGTGTGTGCGTGCGTGTGCGTATGATCGGACATTGGAGCTAATATTTTACAAAATTTTGCTAAACTACTATACCATTTAAATTTATTCATATCTATTAACATTACAAAGTGAAATTTCCAAAAGTACTGTACAGGTTACTTTACACTTTAGTGGGCCAGTCCATTTTCTCCCTTTATTGATGGAGCCGGTAGGGGACTTAAAGGCCTCCATGAGTAATATATGATATTTATATTTTCACTGTTATATACACACTTCATTTGTCTGAATTCCTGCAACAGTACAGTGGCTACAGATGCAGTGGTTGCTGCCCCGTGTCCTTTCCTTTTGTGTGTTTGCGAATTCTTTCCTCAACACGTTATCATTTTCAAATTTTACATTCTCGTCAATTTTCAAGCCTCCTGACCGAACGAAAATCCTACCCCATCCTCATCTCTCTTAAGTTTTGTCCCCCATTTCTCTTCCTCCCCTGGACACTCCAATTCATCGTATTGATAATGGATTTTGATATAGCAATTTTGGCATTTTAAATTTTATTTTACTTCCTCTCAACACTAAAGTTATCGGCAACATAGTTTTCATATGCAGTTTTTTATTACTTCATATTTTTCTATTTTGCATGATGCAGGGTTGATATGGTCATAATGATTTGACTTGCAAATATAAATAACATTAACAAGGCAAACATTAAAGTTCAGATTTTCTCCCATTCCTTATTTGTCTATTTATGATCCCTTGCCTAAGAAAAAATAAATATATTATTTGTTGTATATTAATCTTAATTTTATATTGTATTAGTAGTCATTAATAGACAATCAGAAAATTTTTAAATAAGCTTTTAGGAACATTTTTTGTCACGATAATTATTGATAGTTAATTTTGAAGAGTTTAATTTATAAACGTTATTATGTAAACTATTTTTACACAAATATTAAATAGAATTTATTTTATCTGTCGCATCATTTTAGTAAATAAGATGATGTGGTATAAAATGCTCAAATATTATTAAATGACTACATAAATGTTATATAATGATAATGTATTTAAATAAAACTCACTTTTAAATTATTATTATCAATTTTTATACAAAAAATACTAACTCTTTTGTGCAACAAAAAAAAAAAAAAAAGTATGTCATACAAAATGTTTAACTTTATACAACAAAGTAATTTGACAACTCATGTTAATTAGATGTACCAATAGGAATGGCAAAAGGAATATGAAGTTTATGAAAAAGAATAACAAAAGAGATTAATTTAGTAACTTATTGAAATTAAAATAAATATATAATTCATAATTATTATTATTACAAGGTTTTGTGCTCATTTTTCTGTTTCGCTATGTAGTCCTATGACTAAATTTGTACAATATGAATCTTTGGAAGAGAGTAAAATTTTGAATACAAAATTTCATTTGATTGTAAGTTAGCTTGAATGTAAATCAAATTACATGAAAGATATTTAAACATAGAAATAATATTAATCAAATAAAAATATCATATCATTTTCTAAGAAACTAATATGAATAAAATATGTACAAGTAAAAGAGGCTATTGCACGAGAAAAAATATGTGAAATCGAATAAGATAATTTATTTAATAGTAGAAAAATACTAAGCATATATATTTGTGTATATATGGGCAATTTGTTAAAGAATAACCACATATTTTAGACATTGATCATTAATATTTTTACTTGATTTTTTTAACTTTGGTTGACTTTTTAAGTTTTCAATATATTACCTTTATTTTTATAGATTTTATTGTTTTTAAATTGAAAATGCTATTTTTAATATTTTGAATTAAATTGGAAAATTTTAAATACTCATAAACAAAATATTTACTCATTAGAACCTGATTGACTAAAATTTAAAATATTATTATCTAAATTTTAAATTAAATTTTTTTATATTATATCATAATTTCTTTAACATATATAATTTTACTATAATTTTATATAATTTACTCTAAAATTTATTTTAATTTGCATTATGTCTAACATTATCGCATGTTGATGTATACTTGCCAAAATCAATTTTTATGCATGGATAATTCTATATTGCAGTTTCAAAAATTAAATCTAGAAAAAGGTTGGAGATTTTGATATTTGACAATGAAAATACTTATTGTACATTAACTAAAACATAGTATATAAGGAAATATTTATAAGTTATACAATGTTAGTAATTCAACTATATATTTTTTTTTTATCAGCAAATGTTAGTTTGTTAGTTTTGTTAGAAATGTGAGGGATTCGAATCCGCGACTTCTCCCTCCCCCTACTCCATTCACCCTTAAGGTTCCCTTTCCAACCACGAAGTCAACCTTATATCTCCTAATTTAAATGTATATTATCACTTTTAAAATTATAATTTCTATATTTTAAAAGTACCATGCATCGCACGGGTGTCTAAACTAGTATATGTAACAAACATAATATACAATTATAAATGTTTTTATTATAATTTGTGTCGGTTCATGTAGTTCGACTAATGAGTCACCGATTCATTATAAACCCTAAACCCTAAACCAATCATAAATTATTTACATCATATTAAACAATATCCGTCAATCTTTTTAACAATGACATATTACATCTTTGTGAAAGTCCTAGACACTCCCTACATCGTTTGGACTAAATCAAACGATGCTCTCGGACTTTGTTTGAGGCCATATAGGACTTTTTGTAACTTGCAAACAAATCCATTAGACTCCCCCAGACCAACAAACCCGGAAGGTTGACTCATTAACCCAATACCACTATCGAGTCAATCATCGGTCTTAGTTTCAAAACGTTGTATATACCAAACTATGTTGAAAAAGAAGTCACTTACCCCATACATACGTTGCTCATTTTCCCTCATGAAAACATTAAATTTATCATTATTAACAGGAAGTAATATCTGTCAGTAATGGGTTTCACCAAGTGCACAATTATGTTCTTCGTTGGGATCACACTATGTTTTCTTCTTTTCTATGTTGGTAGTGCCACAGACACAATCACCTCATCTCAGTTCATCAAGGACCCTGAAACTATAACCTCCATAGGTGGTAACTTCACTTTGGGGTTCTTCACCCCTCAAAACTCTACGAAGCGTTATGTTGGAATTTGGTTCAAGTCTCAGACCACAGTCGTATGGGTAGCTAACAGAGACCAACCACTGAATGATTCTTCTGGAGTTGTTACCATATCTGAAGATGGCAATCTTGTGGTTCTGAATGGTCTGAAACAAGTCATTTGGTCATCAAATGTGTCCAGTGTTGGATCCAAATCTACTTCCAAACTTTTTGATGATGGAAACCTTGTACTACAGGAAAGAACAACAGGAACCCACAGATGGGAGAGTTTCCAGCATCCTACAAATGCATTGTTACCCAATATGAAGCTTAGAACTAACAAAGTAACAGGTGAGAAAGTAAAACTAACTTCATGGAAAAGCCCTTCTGATCCATCCACTGGGAGCTTCTCTGCAAGTATTGAACGCCTACGTATACCTGAAGTGTTCATTTGGAATGAAACTCGCCCATTCTGGCGCACTGGTCCATGGAATGGTCGGGCCTTTATAGGGCTACCGAATTTGCAAAAATATTATCTAACTGGACTACATCTTGGAGATGATGGAGAAGGAAATGTTGAATTCTATATAACTACAAAAGTAGAAGAGGCTGGCTTGATAGTTGATATTCTTAATTCACAAGGCAATTGTGAAGAGAGATGGTGGAATGAATCGAAGAAAGAATGGGTTGTCATATGGAATAGTTATCAATCTGAATGTGATGTTTATGGTGTATGTGGGCCTTCTGCAATCTGTAATTCACAAAGCTCACCAACATGCAGCTGTTTGAAAGGGTTTGAGCCAAGGAACAAAGAGGAGTGGAATATTCAAAACTGGACTAGTGGATGTGTTAGGAGAACACCTCTGCAGTGTGAAAGAGCCAACAACCAAAACTCAAGTGCGGATAATAAAGCAGATGGATTTTTGAAACTGAAGATGATCAAAGTTCCAGATTTTGCAGATGGGTCATCTCTCGGTCTTCAACCAGACACATGCAGAAGCCGATGTTTGGAGAATTGCTCTTGCGTTGCATATTCATATGATGCTGAGATTGGTTGTATCTCTTGGACTGGGAGTCTAATTGATATACAACAATTCTCAAATGGAGGACTTGATCTATATGTCCGTGTAGCCTACACAGAACTTGGTATACATTGTATTATGATAGTTGTAATTATGTGCCAAACAATTTGTATTAACTTCCTTGATTTGACCCTTTCTCCTGGATTAGGACTCAATTTTTTTAATTTTCATTTTTCTAACTATAGATAAAGAGAGAAACATGACAGCCATCATTACTATTATAGTGACAATAGGAGCTACCTTCATTCTCACTTGTGCATATATCATGTGGAGAAGGATTTCTAGCCACCAAGGTAATATATCATCATTGCTGGTTCAATTTACTCAAGCGAGTTTTGTATATGTTGGGGCAGTCTTTGCAAACCATATACAAAGACATGCTCAAAATTTACTTAAAATTAAATTCTTTATGTTTAGTAGTTAGTGTTCTTTTTTCTTTCATTGATTAACAGTTTTAGTTACAGCCCCCAAGTATTTTTGTATGTTGTTTCTCACTCTTGCTAATTTGTGGAACTGTAATAAATCAGGAAGAGCAAACATCAAAGGATTCCTCCAATATAATGGAGGTGCAGCACCTGTAGAATGTACAAGTGACAATGTATTTGAAGATCTGTCACAAGTTAAACTCCAGGAGCTATTAATATTTAATTTTGAAAAGCTTGTAACTGCCACAAACAACTTTCACCCTTCTAACAAACTTGGGCAGGGTGGTTTTGGTCCAGTATACAAGGTACTTTAAATTTAGCTAAGTTATTCATATCTGCAATCATTGTCAATAGATTCAGTTTCTGCATATTATATTACAGGGGCAATTGCAAGATGGTCAAGAAATTGCAGTAAAAAGACTTTCCCGGGCATCTGGACAAGGTCTAGAAGAATTCATGAATGAAGTAGTGGTTATTTCCAAGCTTCAACACCGCAATCTTGTAAGACTTCTTGGCTGCTGTATTGAAGGAGAGGAAAGGATGTTGATTTATGAATACATGCCAAATAAAAGTTTGGACACATATGTCTTCGGTTAGTTCTTTGATGTCCCTGACATCCATCTATATCAAATTTTCCTTGTATCTGATATATGAAAAGTTTTATAAAAATGATTAATTTTGTTACAGCTAGTGAGTTTACTTGAAAGCATACTAATCTCAGTTTTGTTTAAATTATGCTAAAATGTGAAATTTAGATGGCATTGCTTCGTCTCGAAATGTTAGAATTCTTATATATAATTATACCATTTGATTCTTTAGATCCATCAAAAAGTAAAGTCCTTGAGTGGAGAAAACGCTTTAGCATCATTGAAGGAGTGGCTCGAGGAATGCTTTATCTTCATAGAGATTCCAGGCTAAAAATTATCCACAGGGATTTAAAGGCAAGTAATATCTTGCTAGATGAAGAGCTAAATCCGAAAATATCTGACTTTGGTATGGCCAGAATCTTTGGCGGGAATGAGGATGAGGCTAATACTAGAAGAGTTGTCGGAACATAGTAAGTACAACTTCTTTGTCCCGGATTATAGTAGCACACTCAGGTTAATAAATTGTGCTACATCTCAATGCAGTGGCTATATGTCTCCTGAATATGCAATGCAAGGACTGTTTTCCGAGAAATCGGATGTCTTTAGCTTTGGAGTTTTGCTACTTGAGATTGTTAGTGGAAGACGAAATTCAAGCTTTTATGACAGCGAGAATTTTCTGACCCTTTTAGGTTTTGTAAGTGTCTAAAATTCTTTCCTAGTTCATTATAAGGCTTCTGCAGGAGCCTACAACTCATAAAGCTTCAAACTGTTTAATATTTCCTTTTTTCATTGTAGGCCTGGATTCGGTGGACAGAAAAGAATCTTCCATCTCTAATAGATCCAGGAATATATGATCCTAGCCTTCATAAATATATTTTTAGGTGCATACACATAGGACTTCTATGTGTACAAGAATTTGCTGCAGATAGGCCCACTATGGCTGCTGTAATTTCTATGCTTAACAGTGAGATTGTGGATCTTCCTCCTCCAAGGAAGCCTGCATTCATCCTGAGGGAAAACGTGTTAAATTCAATGTCCTCTGTAAACAGCAAGGACTTGAACTCTCTCAACTCGGTCACTATTTCGGACATCCAAGGCAGATAGAAAACTAAGGACTCCGAGAAAGGAATATGGAGGCAACGGGGATTATGTTAAATCCACTAACAATCTCCAATAGCAAAACTCCAAAGGTAAAGACATCTGATTTTTCAGAGAACAGTCCTTGCATTGCATATTCAGGAGACATATAGCCGCTGCATTTAAATGTACCACAATTTATTATCCAGTTTTCTATTATAATCCTGAACAAATAAGGTGTACTTACTATGTTCCAACAACTCTTCTAGTATTAGCTTGATCCTCATTCCCACCAAAGATTCTAGCCATACCAAAGTCAGATATTTTTGGATTTAGCTCCACATCTAGCAAGATATTACTTGCCTTCAAGTCCCTGTGGATGATTTTTAGCCTGGAATCTCTATGAAGATAAAGCATTCCTCGAGCCACTCCTTCTATTATGCTAAGGCGTTTTCTCCAATCAAGGATTTTATTTTTTGATGGACCTAATTAATCAAATGGTAGTAATATATGAATTCTAACACTTCGAGATGAAGCAATGCCATCTAAATTTCACAATTTAGTATAATTTCAAGAAAACAGAGATTATTATGCTTTCAAGAAAACTTGCTAGCTGAAATAAAATTATTCATTTTTATAAGACATTTCATATATCAGACACGAGGAAAATTCGATATAGATGGATGCTAGGAGCAACAAAGAACTAACCAAAGACATATGCGTCCAAACTTTTATTTGGCATGTATTCATAAACCAGCATCTTTTCCTCCCCATCAATACAGCAGCCAAGAAGTCTTACAAGATTGCGGTGTTGAAGCTTGGAAATCACCACTACTTCATTCATGAATTTTTCTAAACCTTGTCCAGATGCCCTAGAAAGTCTTTTAACTGCAATTTCCTGACCGTCTTGCAATTGCCCCTATAATATAACATTTAGAAAATGAAACTATTGACAATGATTTCAGATATGAATAACTTAGCAAAATTTAATGTACCTTGTATACTGGACCAAAACCACCCTGCCCAAGTTTGTTAGATGGGTGAAAGTTGTTTGTGGCTGTTACAAGCTTTTCAAAATTAAATATTAATAGCTCCTGAAGTTTGACTTGTGACAGATCTCCAAATACATTGTCACTTGTATATTCTACAGGTGCTCCACCTCCATTAAATTGAAGGAATCCTTTGATGATCTCACTCACTGATTTATTACAGTGCCACAAATTAATAAAAGGGAGAAACAACATACAGAAATATACTATAAGTCAGCAGTGATCTAAAATTGTTAATCAATTAAAGGAAAAAGAAGAACACAAACTTGTAAACAGAAAGAATTTATTGTTATGTAAATTTTGAGCATGACTTTGTATAGTTTGCATATACTGTACCATTAAATAGAGAACTCGTTTGAGTAAATTTGAACCCATAATGATGATATATTACCGTGATGGCTAGAAATCCTTCTCCACATGATATATGCACAAATGACAATTAAGGTAGTTCCTATTGTCACTGTAATAGCAATGATGACTGTCCTGTTTCTCTCTTCATCTGCAATTTAGGTAAAATGAAAGAAGTGAAAATCTTGAGTCGTAACCCTGGAGAAAGGGTCAAATAAAAAATGCTAATTCAAAACCGCTAACCCTGGATAACAACAAGCAATTTATAATGTATACCAAGTTCTGTGTAGGCTACACGAACATATAGATCAAGTCCTCCGTTTGAGAATTGTTGTATGTCAATTAGATTCCCACCCCAAGATATACAACCAATATCAGCATCTTATGAATATGCAATGCAAGGACAATTCTCCAAACATTGACTTCTGCATGTGTCTGGTTGAAGTGTGTGAGATGACCCATCAGCAAAATCTGGAACTTTGACCATTGACAGTTTCAAAAAGCCATCTGCTTTATTATCTGCACTTGTGTTTTGAACTTTGACCCTTTCACACTTCAGAGGTTTGCTCCTAACACATCCACTAGTCCAGTTTTGACTATTCCATTCGTCTTTGTTCCTTGGCTCAAACCCTTTCAAACAGCTGCATGTTGGTGAGCTTTGTGAATTACAGATTGCAAAAGGCCCACACACACCATAAACATCACACTCAAATTGATGACTATTCCATGAAACTACCCATTCTTTCTTCTCTTCATCCCACCATCTCTCTTCACAATTGCCTGTTGAATTCAGAACATAGATTAACAAGCCAACCTCTTCTATTTTGTAGAAAAGAATTCAACATTTCCCTGCCCATCATTTGCAACCTGCATCCCAGTAAGATAAAATGTTTTCATATACGGCTGCCCTGTAAAGGCTTTACCATTCCAAGGACCAGTGCGCCAGAATGGGCGAGTTTCATTCCAAATGAACACCTCAGGTATACTAAGCCGTTCAACGCTTAAAGAGAAGCTCCCAGTGGATGGATCAGAAGGGCTTTTCCATGAAGTTAGTTTCACTTTCTCACCTGTTACTTTGTTAGTTCTAAGCTTCATATTAGGTAACATTGCATTTGAAGGATGCTGGAAACTCTCCCATACGTTGCTTCCTGTTGAGATTTCCTGTAGCACAAGGTTACCAGAATCTAAAAGTTTGGAAGTAGAGTTGGACCTAATACTGGACACATTTGATGACCAAATCACCTGTTTCTGTCCATTCAGAACCACAAGATTGCCATCTTCAGATATGGTAACAACTCCAGAAGATTCATTCAGTGGTTGGTCTTTGTTAGCCACCCATATGACAGTGAATTTGGGTTGCCACCAAATTCCGACATAACGATTTGTAGAATTTTGAGGGGTGAAGAACCCCAAGGTGAAGTTACCACCTCTGGAAGTTATAGTCACAGGGTCCTTGATGAACTGAGATGAGGTGATAGTGTCTGTGGCAGTACCAACATCTGAAAAAAGAAAACAAAGTATGATCAAAACGAAGAGTGAATTTGTGGACTCAGTGAAATCCATTACGATGCAAAGTGATTACTTCTTGCTAAAAATGATGAATTTTAATGTTTTCGTAAAGTGATCTTTTTCTTCTGCAATCTTGATTAAGACTTGCTCCTAAAAGTCAACACGGATAGGTGATGTGTGGCTGGGATTGCTGCTATGCTACCGTCCAAGATACTTCTGCTGCCATGCATGTGGAAAGGACAATTAGGAAGAGTAGTATCTTGTAATTATTTGACCAATGATATTTCAACACTCCAATTTTTCAAACACCTAATCAACACTCTTCATTTTTCTCCATCTTTCTTTTTCTATTACATTATATCATACTTATACTTTTCTCTCTTTCATTAGATATCAAATAGCATAGCACATTGGGTGTACAAAAATAACTTTTGTAATTATTTCTGTAAGTTGTGACACTTGCGCGTTGCAGCCTTCTACTTTATCCACGGACAATTTATCCTATATCAATTTCATTGATTGGATTGCAGTCAATGAGAGAAAGAAAAGCAAAATAGACAAGCTTAATTGCACTTTTGGTCTCTAAGTATCATAATTGCGATTTTTCATCCCTTGTATTTCAATTGTGTAAATTTGGTCCCCAAGTATCGCAATTGTGTGATTTTTGGTCCTCCAATAGTTTTCGTAACAGATTTTGTTAATGCTGACATATTGACATGAAATGCAAAAATTGGATTGTCATGTCATTTGCCACATCACCCACCAACGCCACATCATTTTTTAGCGTATTGATGTTCAATTTGCTTAATTTCTTGTGTTGTTTAGTGAGACCATGAAGCATGACAAGTTTGATGTCGTGCTTGGGTTTTCGAGGGTGAGTAGTTGGGATGAAGGAAGTGAGAAAAGAGGTTGTGCGTAGGTGGCTGATTGTGGCCACTGTGGAGAATGCAAAAGCAGTGGTGCTTAAGATTGAAGGAAGGGGGATTTGTGGGCCTATAAAAGGAAGAGAGTGTTGGTGGTTAGGCATGGAAATGAGAAAAGAGGTTATGCATCCATTTGATGAATAAATAGAAGAGTCAAACCACTCAGTGAAAGCCAACTTAATTTCACATACTTTTGGGAAAAAAATATTTGCAGTTGGATATGAAGAACTAGAAAATACGAGTGTCTCATCATAAAATATTTCTAACCTTTGACGAATTTCATTTGCTATTAGTCATTCATATTCACTTGGCAAAGCTAGGTATTGACTCTCCCTTTGTGCCAATTGATCAAAGACATCTTTGTATGCTATGGCCACTTGAAGCATTAAAAATGTAGAATTCCACTGTTGAGATTTTGGCAAGTGTACCAAATCGTGCAAGTAACAAAAGGTGAGTAGAATATCGTATCCACAAGGACTTGTACAATAATTGGGTAAATAATAGTAAATTAAATAGACTATGAAATTTATAGAAATTTAGTAACCAAAATTAAAAGCAAATGCATAAAAATAAAAAGTAAAATAGAAGGAATTTTGGTTTTGGAAAATTAGTAAACACTTGGTGTGCGCAGAATATGTGGTTTAAATCAATTAAAATAAATCGTCGGGGTTTAACTTCGTTGGACTTCCTAACATGCAATCACAACTCATTCCTATTCAATTAAATTTTAGTGATCATCAACCCACAAAATTACTCAAACCTTAATTCCTTAAGCGAAAGAGCCTAAATCCCTTGATTTCACTATCAATCCCTTGAATTAGTGTAACAAAGGTATTTGCATTAAGAAAAGGGATTTTAGTGATGACCAATCCTCTTTACCCTATCCTTAGGTATAAAAACGATTGGTTGTCTTCTTCACTTCGCAATTAAAAAGAATTTCCCAATTACAATTGAAATCATAGAATCATGCAATTGATTGAATATTAGGCCAAACACAAGCATTAAGAATAGAAGAAGAACAATAGCAATACTTAATTGAAATAAGAGAAAAGTGCAATTACATGAAATTTGGTCCAACTACATTAAATGCCAAAGAAAAGAGAACTTAGCTACGCATAGCCATGGGGAAAGGAGCAAAAGATGCAGAAAGAATGGAAGATGAACCCAAACGCATCAAAGCTGTCACGCAAGTCTCAAAATTCTCTTCCTTTTGTTACACAACATTCGAAACCCTGAGACAAACTAGAAAATCCCTATTTAAAGCTATGGGCCAAAAAGGGGTTTAAGCCCAAACAAAAGATAAAACAGAAAAATAAGAATTATTCTTGCAATGCACGAGTGCACGGATCGTTGCACAGCCTGTGCAACTCACTGTCTTTAGATTTTCAACACTCTCCAAAAATTGCACAGGTACACAGCTTGGTTGCACAGGCCCCTTCCAAGGCTTCCTACAAGCTTCTTTTGCTTCCACAAGACCTTCAAGGCGTTAAACATCAACCCAATTGATCCTTAATGTATCATTTATTCTTAGGACCTCTCCAAACTTGCTCCATGATTCCAAAAGCTCCTAAAAACATAAGAAAACAAACCAAAGATCAAGTGTAAAAGGGTAAAAACTAAAATTCTTAACTAAACAAAGTTTTTATTAAAAACACAACTAAAATGAACATAACAAAGCTCAAAAGCATGAAAGATATCAAATAATTGCCCCTAAACTACTACAAAAAGTAGGAATATAAGACAATTATCATCCACCTAGTTTTGAAATCAAGAACCAACTTTCTACTAAATGGAATATTTATTTGACCACATGTGTCTATAAATTTCTCCTCTCTTTTGGGTGTTGTTGTACAAAAATTAACGTTTTCTCTAACCTTTTCAATGGCATAAGAGATTATGGACAAACCATCTTTCACAATTAAATTCAATATATGAGCACAACAACGCATATGAAATAGTTGACCACCCAAAATAAGAGACCTAGGTAAAATCCTTTCTAAAATGCGTTCAATCATAGCATCATATCATTTGTAGTGCAATTATCAATAGTTAAAGTGGAAAGCTTTCTATCGAGATTCCAATCCATCAAACATTGAACCAAGACTTCAGCAAGAACTTTGCTAGTATAAGGAGCAAGCACATAAATGAACCTAAATTTTAAATACAAATTTCAATAATCTAATCACCATCAACGTCAAAAAACAATCTAATAGGAATTTTGGTTTATATAGTTTAGTGTTATTACCTCACAAGTCGACTTTGTAGTGTCCATGAATCATCAATAAAGTGAGCTGCGGTAGTCATGTAGCCTTTATTTTGATTACTAGCAGTCCACATATCAGTAGTAATTGCAATTCGACATCGAATCTTTGGAAACAACTTCATTGAATGAAGGTTGCAAAGTAGCACAAAATTCTTTAAAGCCTACATGATCAACCACTGACAACGGATACTCATGAAGAACTATCATGCTATGAAGTGCAAACCTAGCTATTTCCTTATTAAAGATGTAATTTCCAACAACTACTATTTCACTCCCTACTTTTTCTATTTTGAGAAATGTAACGACCCTAGATGCCATTACATGAACACTAAAACTATCACGCGAAAAGATTCATTTTAGGTCCTTTTAAAACTCTTGAATTAATTTAATTAATGAAAATCTTCATGAACTTTTGCAATTCTAAACGTGTCACAAAGGCATCAAATCCATCATAGATATCAGTCATCATCAAGACATCAAAAGCATGAAAGGTTTTTTTGCCTTAGATCACTATATCTCAAAACATCTCAAAGCAAATAAACAAGTATAAAGGGTTCCCTTAAGGGAATAAAGACAACATATCCAAAGATGACATCTATCCCCTAAGTTGGTCCCCCACTATGACATCAAAACAAAAGAGACCAAGGGTCGGATCTCGGCCATAAGTCCACCAACAAGTCCACCTCAACCTTGAGTGGCATGCTCCTCAGAAGCTACATCACTGTCTGCTCCTGTGTCAAGCAACACGATCATCACAATCCAACAAAAAACGCAAGGGTAAGCTCATTTAAAAAAAAAAAAAGAAACATAATATACAAATGAATCCATAATTATAAGAATTAACCTCTAAAGATACTTTAGAATCATCAACACCAATAATAACACAAACACCTTTTCACCAAACATCAATCAAACAATCATCTTTCAAGTCATAAAGTCCATATGCATATATTTATGATTTATGTTATGCCATGCTGACACTTTACTCCAAGGAGATTTTCACCTTTTGAGCGATTAACCTAAGTACATCTCTTAACATAGTCCACTCCTTGACCTTTGGGGGAGACCCAAGTTAATCTTGAGAAGGGAGTGTGGTTGTATCGAAAATATATGAGTGTAGGTAATGGCTTACCTCAGTAAGGCTTGCAAAGACCTTAACCTCTATAGGGATTTGCCCACCCATCTATTTGACAGGCCTATTCAGCGTTAGCCACCACAAAAACCTTCAGAACTAGGTTAAGGACCCACCAAGCACCCTCAACTTACGTGCCTACTCATATGCAATGCCAATTATACATGTATGTATGATGCATCAACTCATTTAACAACCATCATACATAAAACACATAATTATTTATCAATTTCCAACACCATAAGAGGTCATCATATCATAAATTCACCATTCACATGTTCATCACACTTATGAACCCATCCATAGTTTAATAAGCATAGTAAGACATTCCAACACCATGAACTCTTACAATCACCACACCAAAATCTCATGTTAATGTGAATTTCATGATCTCAACATAAAATCAAATTTAATTATAAAACAACATCATTTCACTCGTTATATTATTCATCTAATTGATATTGTGGTCCTCATCTAGTTTCTTAAGTTTTTATTTGCTATCTCCTTCATTTCCTATTACGCCTCTATGACCTTTGTAAGTTGAAAATATGATATCTAGAGTAATAATAACTCAATTAAGTTTATTCTTATCTCATTTGAAATTTAAAAAGATTATCTACAACTTTTATGTTTACCTCGAGACCTAGTTCAGAAGTATACTATGCCTAAAATTATGAACAAAGTTGAACTTTTACCAAATTTTGACAGCTTGACCTTTGCTTACTAATTTGACCATATCTGGAGTTTTAAACATTATATTTTAGTTATACCAGAGCCATTAGTTAGCTAACATATAGAGCTACAACTTTTATGAAGGCTACTTTCCGAAATTCGGACTCTAAAACTGAGTTTTGGCTATTGTAATCGATTACAAATTATTGTAATCGATTAAAATAGAAGTCAGATCAAGGAAGCAACCCCCTAGGTTCAAATTAACATATTACAAGTCTATGTAATCGATTACATGAACCCATAATCAACAAAACAGCCTTTGGGGCTTGATTTAATCGATTACAAGACATTGTAATCAATTACTTTAAACCCTGGAACGATAAATTATTCCCAAAGACTTGAAATAATCAGTTACCAAGCCATGTAATCGATTATTATCAAATGCTAACTCAAAAACCAACCCCTGTAACTCATTTTAACCGATTACCACACAATATAATCAATTAAAATGATTCAAAACTGCATAATACACTATTTTTAAACCAAAACATCATTTTTCAACCCAAAATGTTCAACAACGAATTTAAGCTTCAACTAAGCATTTTCTACCATTATAAAGCATCCACAATTCAAAATACAACATCAAATCAACATACCAATTTCAAATTCAATTATGTCAACATCAAACCACCAATAACTACACATGACCACCCAAAATTCATTACCATACACGAAATCAATGATGAAAACAAGAAGAGATGAGCTTCCCTTACCTACACAAACCCAAGGTGATGACTTTTTGAAGAAGGAAGGGAAAGGAAGAAGCTTTGGGTCCAAGGAAAGAGCTTTCCTCAACTCCACTAGCAACTCACAGCAATAGAGCACCAAAACATACCCAAAATAACCAAAAATCATATTTCTATACCCAAACAAGGATCTCTATGATAGCTTACAAGGGAAGAATATGGAATAGGGAACAAGGGAGAAAAGGAAGAGCTTACCATACCAAGGGACAACTATAGAGCTCCAATAAGAGAGGAAAAGAGTCGCCTTTAAGCAAAAGAATCAAACTCCCCAACCTCTAGGGAGTGGGTCTTGCTTGGGGAAGAAGAAGAGAGTGAAAAGAGAGCTTGTGTTCTGTTTTTAGATTATAGAGGGTTTAGGGGGGGTTTATGACTCTAGGAATTCTCCTTTCACACCTAAGTCTTACTATACACACCCACCTCTCCAAACATAAACCAAAGCCCATCATCCCCTTAAGCCCAAACTACTAAAAAAATTTACTAACCACATACACACATTATCAAATCACCAACTCATAAATTAATTAATTCATTTAAGCACTTAAATTAAATTTAATTACTCTTGTAATTTAATTAAATCACTTATGAAATCAATTAATAAAAACACAGCGTTACAAGCAATGCTTGCCTAATGTCTCGTGTTGTTCGAAGTTTGCAAGTCTTGAAGTGGTTACGCAAGTTTGATGTCCCTT
Source organism: Pueraria montana var. lobata (assembly GCA_026413185.1). NCBI lineage: Eukaryota > Viridiplantae > Streptophyta > Magnoliopsida > Fabales > Fabaceae > Pueraria > Pueraria montana. The sequence continues at coordinate 62,800,190 of CM048650.1, read as the reverse complement.
GCCTTGATTCACTCAAAAGTTTACCCTCACAATAATTGCATATAGCTTTCCAATGTCCATCTACTTTTGCTCTCTTAAGGTGTTTCCAAACATTTGAAGTGAACTTTCTTGAGTTACTGGTTGGAATTGAGTTGTCGATTTTAGCTTGAGTTGAATCATCAATTTCATTCATAGGAACATCATTTGCTTCGCCCATATTTGATTCTCCTATATTAGGTGACACGGGTTTCGCTTATTGCCCATCACCCTTAGGAGTAGAGGTTTGTTCACTGGACATCCTACAAAATATATATATATATATATATATATATATATATATATATATATATAGTTCCAAGTTGTGGGTGGGTTTTTTTTTTTGTTGGTATGAGAATTCATTGTTTGATTTTGATGGTTCCATCAATTGAATGTTGAAATTTATTTATTTTTGAAGCTTTGGCCTTTTTGTTCAATTTTTGATATGTTTCACTATTGTCATTAATTTTATCAACTTGAATCAAGACTTTAAAAGTATATTTCATACAACTATTGTGCATGTGTCTACTATAACAGCCCGAAGGCCGCTACATGTCACACTTCTATTTCAACGTAGAATATCTCATTTTAGGTTCCTTTAAAACTCTTAAATTAAGTTTGATCATGAAAACAGTTACCATTTTTTTTGCAATTCCTAACATACAATTTAACCATCTTCCATCATAAATAAAACATCATTTGGTCATGTAAAAACATAAGAAGTAGTGCCTTAGGGCACTACAAACCAACATCTCAACCAAAAAGATAAAATCTCCAAAGGGTCACCTTAAGGGAATAAATACATTAAGTATATAAAAGTCATATCTATTCCCTTAGCTAGTCGGGTCAGGTCTCAACCCTAAGCCCATCAACAAAATCCAACATCAACCAAGAGCAACATGCTCCTCCATATCCTCACCATTGCCTTCCCCCATGTCAAGTGACACGATCATCACAATCAAACAAAACATATAAGGGTAAGCTCATTTTAAAAGGAATTTAAATAATAATAATAATAATAATAATAATAATAATATTAATAATAATAATAATAATAATAATAAAGAGAGGTAAAGAAACATAAGTAAAATCAAAGAGATTTTAAATTTTATAATTAAAAATTTAATAAATATATAAGATAAAAATATATAACTCCATTGGCTTACAACTGCAAGACGCTTTTTTATTTGGTCACCATGACATTAATGCAGAATATCCACCACCGTCGAAACATTGCCATTTTTAGTGAAGCTTTCTCTCCCAATCACATTTTTTTTCCATCCATTCACAAGGCTTGAACTCTAGACCTTGCTTAAGTGATTCATGACTAGTTGCTTTTAAAGTAGGCTTTTGCTATATTCACTCCTCATTTTTGCTAAGTACACTCCCATTTTTTTTTTCTAATTTTTATTATCATATATACCCTTAACATTGATACATAATTATTATTCCGGAATGTACTTTCCAGAATAATGTTTTATTTTTAACATTCCGAAAAGTACTTTCCATAACACAATTTTAATTTTTAATATTCCAAAAAGTACTTTCCAAAATATTGTTTTGTGTTTTGGAATGTTCAAAAATAAAATTGTGTTCTGGAAAGTACTTTCTGAAAAAAAATTGTTTTTCTTAACATTATGGAAAGTACTTTTTGGAATACTATTTTGTGTTCCAAAAAGTATTTTCTATAATGTTAAGAAAAACATCCTAAAAAATTCAAGCACAACATTAGGACCATTAAAAACCCCATATAAAGAAAAAAAAATTGTATAATAGAGAAGCAATTGAAATGGAGAAAACATATAATTGATATTGGTCCTTCAATCTGGGCGACTCTAAGAGGTGCTCCTCTGCAACAACTTGAACAAATTTAAGATCTAGTCGTACGTTGCTACATATATAAAATGAGAGACATCAATGGTGTTGTGTGGGTGAACAAAAATAAAACAAGGAAGGAAAGTAGTTGAAAGAGTAAACATACTACAATGGAGTTTAGAGGATGAAAAAAATCTAACGCTAGAGCAAGAGATCGAGCAAGGGAGGAGGGAGACCAGAGCAAGAGATCAAATGGGGATGCAGGGAGTGAAAGAGAGGGGAATGTGTTGTTCCTATGAAAGAGAGTGTTGTTGCGCTGAAAAGGTGAGTGTGCGAGGGAGAGAAAAAGGTTTGAAAGGGGAAGGTTATCTAAGTAATTTAATTTAAAAAAAAAAGGGGGGAAGGGGAGTGTACTTAGCAACAAAGGATAGTGAATATAGCAAAAGCCTTTAAAGTACTGCATGGGATCCTATTGCATCCTCTACAGCAATTTTTTCATCCAGCCATCATCCTGCAGCATCACAGCCCTTGATTAATCACACATAGCAATCCAACAGTATGTAATCCAAGGGTCCTGGTTTCTCCAGCAATCATCAGTTCATCACATATTCAAATATATCTGCTACATTGAAAACTAGTTAAAAGTATACTTTAAAAAGCATCAGAGTTGAAATGTTGAATTTTAAAAAGCCTGATTATTCTATCACGTGATTGTATCCACTTAGACTTTAGTGAATTGAATTGAATAATTATTTATTTAACGGAGGAGATTAGTTTTGAAGCGTCCATTAGTTTGTGCCGAAGCATCCAAGAAATTGTCATTTGCATGCCGTTGACCGTTTACTTTTAATTAAGAGGGAAGTGTCAAATCTTAAAGGAAGAATAAAGCGTAGCTATATGGTTCATATTATGTACTAGATTTTATGATCTATTCATCTCAATAATGGGTTTCAGCAGCTGTGTAAAATTGTTCATTGTTTTATTCATACTGTGTTGTCATGTGTTGGACGTTGGTATTGCCATAGACACCATCACATCATCTCAATCCATCAAGGACCCTGAAACTCTAACTTCCAAAGATGGTAACTTCACTTTGGGGTTCTTCTCCCCTCAAAACTCTACTAACCGCTATGTTAGAATTTGGTGGAAGTCTCAATCCACAGTCATATGGGTTGCTAACAGAAACCAACCACTGAATGATTCTTCTGGAGTTGTTAGAATATCTGAAGATGGCAATCTTGTGGTGCTGAATGGCCAGAATCAAGTCATTTGGTCATCAAATGTGTCCAACACATCATCAAATAGAACTTCCCAGTTTTCAGACTCGGGTAAGCTCGTCCTCACGGATACCACAACGGGAAACATCTTGTGGGATAGTTTTCAGCAACCATCAGATACGTTATTGCCCGGCATGAAACTTTCAAGCAACACAAGAACAGGTGAGAAAGTAGAACTTACATCATGGAAAAACCCTTCTAATCCTTCTGTTGGGAGCTTCTCTTGCAGTGTTGTTCAACGCACAAACATACTTGAAGTGTTCATTTGGAATGAAACTCGACCACACTGGCGCAGCGGTCCATGGAATGGTGGGATCTTTACAGGGATACCGACCATGTCAACATATCTTAATGGTTACAAAGGTGGGGATGATGGGGAAGGAAATACAGAAATCTATTACACAGTGCCAAGTGCATCACTATTTGCAGTCTATATGTTGAATTTGCTAGGCCGGTTAGATCAAAAATTGTGGGATGATGAGAACAAAGAAATGCTCCTTGTATGGACTAGTCGAGAATCAGATTGTGATGATTATGGTATATGTGGGTCGTTCGGAATCTGTAATGCACAGAGCTCACCAACATGTGGCTGTTTGAAAGGGTTTGAGCCAATGAACAAAGAGGAATGGAATAGACAAAATTGGACTAGTGGATGCGTTAGGAGCACAGATTTGCAGTGTGAAAGGGTCAAAGATCAAAACACAAGTACAGATACAAGGGAAGATGGATTTTTGGAACTGCAAATGGCTAAAGTTCCAGATTTTCCAGAAAGATCTCCTGTTGAGCCAAACATATGCAGAAGCCAATGCTTGGAGAATTGCTCTTGTGTCGCATATTCTCACGATGATGGGATTGGTTGTATGCATTGGACTGGAAATCTACTTGACATACAACAATTCTCAAGTGGAGGACTTGATCTATATGTTCGTGTAGCCTATACTGAACTTGAACATGGTATGCTACGTCTGCTCAAGCATTTTAAACATAGTTAGTTTCTTTGGACTGAATTCCCTATATTTTGAATTTAAATTTTTGCTTCATAACAGATGAAGGGACAAACACGAAAATCATCATTATAATTACAGTGATAATAGGAACTGTCTTCATTGTTACTTGTGCTTGTGCATATGTCATGTGTATCAGGACTTCCAATCACCCAGGTAAGACACCATCTTCAGTGTTTTCAGAATTATTAATATAATTAAGTTTACTTTTTATTGGCAAAGGAGTTAAGCTTAGATTATCTTTCTCACTCCAGCTAAAATATGGCACTCAATCAAGTCAGCAAGGAAAAGGAGCAACAAAGCTTCCCCACGATTTAACAGTGGTGAACCATCAGAACATACAAGCAACAAAGTAATTGAAGAACTGTCACAAGTTAAACTCCAGGAGCTGTTACAGCTTGATTTTGAAAGGGTCGCAACAGCCACAAACAACTTCCACCTCTCCAACAAACTTGGGCAGGGTGGTTTTGGTCCTGTGTACAAGGTACCTTAAAACAAAGTTATCATATTTGAATCCAATGTTTTATAGCTGTCCTCTTAATATATTTTTTTTTCCCAGGGGAAACTGCAAGATGGACGGGAAATAGCAGTTAAAAGACTTTCTAGAGCATCTGGACAAGGTCTAGAAGAATTCATGAATGAAGTAGTGGTGATTTCCAAGCTTCAACACCGCAATCTTGTAAGACTTTTTGGCTGCTGTGTTGAAGGTGATGAAAAGATGTTGATATATGAATACATGCCAAACAAAAGTTTGGATGTGTTTATCTTCGGTTAGTACTTTAATGCCTCCTCTAGTATTTGTCTCATATCCAATTCCAAACTTTTATGATTCTCTTTATTTAGCATTTTATGAAATAAAAATCCTTTTATAGTGAGTTTTCTTAAAAGCTCGATAATCAGGGGATTTAGAAGACTCAATTTCATAACTTTCTCTTCTAATATTATGTTCACAATATAATGCTACCCTTACTCTTTAGGTCCATCAAATAGTAAACTGCTAGATTGGAGGAAGCGTTGTAGCATAATAGAAGGAATAGCTCCAGGATTGCTTTATCTTCACAGAGACTCCAGATTAAGAATCATACACAGAGATTTGAAGGCAAGTAATATCTTGTTAGATGAAGAGCTAAATCCAAAAATATCAGACTTTGGTTTGGCTAGAATCTTTGGAGGGAGTGAAAATCAGGCCAATACTAACAGGGTAGTTGGAACCTAGTAAGTATGCTTTCTCTGTCCAATATTAATTAGAGTAAAATACTTGGAGAATCAATTCTAATTTACATTTGAATGCAGTGGCTATATGTCCCCTGAATATGCAATGCAAGGACTGTTTTCAGAGAAATCAGATGTCTTTAGCTTTGGTGTTTTGGTACTAGAGATTGTTTGTGGAAGAAGAAACTCAAGCTTTTATGACAATGAGAATGCTCTTAGCCTTTTAGGATTTGTAAGTCTCTACAATTTATTCTCAGTCTGTGACTCTTTTACAGGAACTTTTGCCTTATGCTGCTGATACAACTTTCAAAAGCTAACTTTTTTTTTATGCCTTTCAGGCCTGGATACAATGGAAGGAAGGCAATATATTATCTTTAATAGATCCAGCAATATATGATGTTAGTCATCATAAAGATATTTTTAGGTGCATACACATAGGACTTCTATGTGTACAAGAACTTGCTGTAGACAGACCCACAATGGCTGCAGTAATTTCTATGCATAACAGTGAGGTTTCGTTTCTTCCTCCTCCAAGTCAACCTGCATTCATCCAGAGGCAAGATATGTTGAATTCAGTTTCATCTAAAGAAAGTAATAGATTTTACTCCATCAATGCTGTTAGTATTACAGATATCCGAGGTAGATAGCAAAACAAAAGTTCTAAGAAAGATTAATCATGTATATGTTAGTGTTAGAACTATGAGATTTTGTCTTAATATTTGAAATTTGATTTTTGAATAAGTTTTAGAGAGAGTCTGTTATTGTTTCAGACTTTTATCTTTTATGTTCTGTTTTTAGTTAACTATATATGATCTGCCCACCAATTTGAACATCTTGCCACTATACTCCCATCTCCTTTACCATATTTTCCTCTTAGAACCCTATATCACAAAGCATTTTGTTCCCTTTTCAGATGCCAACTCCATTTTCTTAGCAATGATGCCAAATTATATGCTCTTAGATTTCTTATTCCCAATCCACCCTCCTACCTCCCCTACACACCATCTCCCACACTACCCAATGTATTTTCTGTTTCTCCTCACCCCTACCCCACAGAATATTCTGAAATAAATATTCAAGTTTTGGGGCCAGGAAGAAGGAAAAGAAGTAAATCAAAATTAACAACACTGACTTGATTAACGCAACTCTAGCCCCAGGAAAATATGTTTGCTTTCCCTGGAAGACAAACGATTTCACACCACCTCCACGACACTTTGCCATGTGTCCTTTCTTTTTGGGTTGGCCCTTATTGGAAAACCAATATCCAATGTTGCGGTTCATAATTTTTGTCAACTCCCACTACCAATTTCCTACGATAAGAGTATCACCTGCAAATTAGAGATGGGAAATATAGTGCCCTTCCCCTCCAACTTTGAGTCCCTTGAAAAGATGTTGCCTATTTTCCTTCTGAATCAATAAACTAACTCCTTCAGCAACAATCAGAAAGAGAAAAGGAGATAAAGGATCCCCATACCAAACTCCTACGTAGGACTTGCACTCACCAGGATGGACACTTGAGCTATAACCAAGCATTCTCTATCCACCCATGCCATTTTGCGTCAAAACCCATACGTTCCGTCAAAACCCAACATAAAGAGTCATAAGCTTTCTCAAAATCTACTTGAAACATATTAGATCTTTACCTTTTCTTTTTGCTTCATCAACCCTCATTTGCTATGAGCACTTCATCCAAAATTTGCCTTCGTTTTAAAAAAGCAGTATGATTTTTAGATATAACTCCTGATATGACCTTCCTCAACCAATTTGTTAGCACTTTAGAGAGCACCTTATACATACATCCAACTAAAGATATTGGCATGATATGACCTGACGTTGTTAGAGTTTACGATTGGACGAAAATGACCGAATTACATTGTTTTTGAAAAATTAAGGGACCAAATTGAATGGTTTATTAACAGTGGGATCAAATATGTAATTAAGCCCAAAAATGAGAGATTCAAAACATAATTTATACTCATTTTTATAAAAATTAGGCTTAATTTCACTTTTTACCACAACTTTTTATTTTTTTGACGAATTTTACCTCCAACAACTTAATTTAGTGTATTTTACCCCCAACATTTAAAAAGAACATGCAAATTTTACCTTCTGTTGTTGAGCTGGCATATCATGCTAAAATAATTGCACTTTTTACCCTTCAACTTTTTACTTTTTAGCAAATTTTTCTCTCAGCTTTTTCACTTTTTGGCAAATTTTATTTCCTACTTTTTACTTTTTGACGAATTTTACCCCCAACTTGTATGCTTATGTCAGCATGTCATGTAAGCTTAACGACGGAAGGTAAATTTTGCAAGTTTTTAAAAAGTTAAGAGTAAAATGTGTCAAATTAATTTATTGGGAGCAAAATTTGCCAAAAAGTAAAAAATTGGGATAAAAATTACAATTAAGCCTAAAAATTAACAAATTTACCATCTGTGTAGTTTTGTGATCGAAAGATTGTATAAGATACAATAAACAATTTAGAGGATAAAATATGGAATGATGACATTGTTAAATCAACTAATAAGATTATAATAAAAAGAGGAATGCTAGCAATACTCTCTCTCCAATAATACTCTATCTATGATTAGGTAAATTTTTTTCGAAAACACTAATTTTGGTGGGTCCATCGTCTAAATCAGGAAAGAAATCAATAAATGAGACGTGAGAACCACTAAAATTGATAATTTTCAATAAATTTTAACCAATCATAGAGAGAGGAAAGTAAGAGAGCATAACAAAGAGTGTGCTAGTATTTCTCATAAAGTAAATGTAATATATAATGAATTACAAAGCTGATGTGATTTTAAACGAGGATTTTATCACTCCGTAGTCTGTAACTTCTCCTCTAGAGTAGCCAATAAATTACGAGGCTGAAATGATTATAAACTTGTTCTGATTTTATTTTTATTTTTTGGGTGGGAGGGGGAAGGAGGGAAGGAAAGGAAATGAGAAAAGGGAAAAAATGGATAAATGATCAATTTCGTTCTTGAAAATGCGAAACACTATTAATTTAATCTCTTAAAGTAATAAAAAGATAAAAATGTTCCTGAAAGTATAATTTGTCACTCATTTTAGTCTAAAATTCTAAAAGTCATGTGATTTATTTATAAAAAAAAAAGTCACGTAACTTAAGTAACAATATTAACATATTTTTAAAGACTAAAGTGATAGCATAGGAACTTTTAGGGACTTTTTTTATTACTTTATTACTTTTAGGAACTAAATTGACAACATCTCGCAAATTTAAAGACAAAATTGGTGGTTTAAAAAAAATGCTTTAAAGGGACTTAAACTCACCTTCACCATTTATGTTTCATAACTTGACTGACTTAAGCTCACTCAAGGGGAACCAACTAGTACCAAATCTAATTTTAAAGAGTTACACCCAAATGACCCTATCCGTAGTCAAAGTCTTACCAAATCCAAGTGGCAGTCAATAGGGAGAAAAGTCATAATTAAACCTATGTGACTACATTCCGTGTTCGCTACGCAACCAATAAAAAATATATTTTCTTTAGTTTTTTTAAGGACTAAATTTTTTTGTCTAATGAGAGATAATTTTGTTTAAGTATAGTAGAATTACAATAGACAACAAAATTCTTTTTTCAAGAATTTAATAGGTTAAATTATTTTTTGTTCCATAATTATTTTGTACGTTCAATTTAGTTTTTTATTTTTAGAAGGTTTAATTAGATCTTTTACTTTTAAAAGGTTCAATTAGATTATTTATTTTTAAAATTAGTTCGATTTAGTCTCATTTTTCTTCTATTAGCTTCAAATATTTTTCAAAAATAAACCAAAATTGATTTTAAATGAGATCAAATTGAATCCATTTTAAAAAACTAAGTTACCTAGGTTATGTTCGGCAAGTCATTTAAGCTAATTTCTAACTTTTTTTACTAGCTGAAAAACTTGTTTGACTGTTCGGTAAACAAGCTTTTTTTAGTAGTTTCTAGCGTTTTTTGAAACGCTACTTGAAGTAGCGTTTTTTAAAACGCTAGCTTCTAGCTTTTTATATTTTATTCCTTTTTTATCTTTAAAATATTTATTAAATTTCCTTATTACCCTTTTTAAATAAAATAGTTTTATTATTTATTAGTTTTATTTTATTTTTATTTTTATATTTTACATTTTTTATATTACATTATTTATTTTAACCATTGTACTATTTATAATTTATAATTTATTATTTGAACATTATACTTCACAAAATTGACAATGATAAATGTTACATTTTTTTATTTGAATATTAGACAATTTATTTTAACTATTATTCTAATTAACATAATAAAAGTATAATGTCTACATAAGTGTATTTTTTACTTTATTTTAAACTTGATTAAATATATTTTAAGATATAGTATAAGATTAACAGTAGAATACTTAATATGAAAAAAAATATAATAATTGAAACTAAAAATGTAATGAAAATAATTTATCTATAAATAAAAAATTACATGAGTTTAAAAAATTAAAATTATAACATCTCAAAATATATTTTTATTCATAAAATAAAATTGAAATTTATATAATATAAAAATATCATATAAATATGTTTATTTCTGTCATTTTACATTTTTTAGCTACTTCAACGGGTAATTTTACCGAACACTTATGATTTAATAAGCTAACTTAACAGCTTTCAGCTACTAGCTAGCTTTTCAACTTCCAGCTAGCTTTCCAACTTATAGCTAGATTTTCAGCTAGTTTTGTTGAACATAACCCTAATAGAAACTTTTAAAAATAAAATGATCTATTTGAAAATTTAAAAAATAAATGGACTAAATCTCCTTATATATATAAATGACTAAGAGATTCTCTCCTCTCCTTGCTTCACTTTCTCCACTCTCTCTCACATTCACTCTTATTTGAATACTCTCCTCTCATGGAGTGATCTAGTTCATTCTCCTAACATGCATCTGGGGTTCTTCTACTTTTCCTAAAATTTCTCTTATCAATTTTTCTAACTATCTCACATTCACAATATTTCTATAACAACCTCCATTCACTTCTTTATCTGATGCTATATTTTTTTTATTAGTTTTTTTAACTCTATTTTTTAATTCCGAAGATTTCTCTCTTTCATAAATAATTTCAAATCCTTAATTCAATTTACCTTTCAATTTTCAAAGTTAATTTAAAAAATTAAAGTTACATCTTCCATAACTTTTTTTTCTTTAAAAAAAATTATAGTTTCTAATTTCTTTTATAATTATCTCCTTTTCAAAATTTTGCTATATAATTCTTTTTTTTTCTTCAAATTTTATACTCTCTAATCTTTTGGGCTTTTTTTTATTAATTTCTTTTATCTGATTTTCTAACTCTATTTTTTAACTCCGAAGATTTCTCTCTTTCATCAATAATTGCAAATCCTTGATTCAATTTTCAAATTTAATATTAAAAAATTAAAGTTACATCATTACATCTTCCCTTATTTTTTTTCTTTTAAAAAAATTATAGTTTCTAATTTCTTTTATAATTATCTCTTTTTCAAAATTTCTTTCGATGTAATATATAATTTTTTTCCAAATTTTATACTCTCTAATCTATTATTTTTTAATATTTCTTTTATCGGATTTTCTAACTCTATTTTTTAATTCTGAATATTTCTCTCTTTAGTCAATAATTCTAAATCCTTAATTCAATTTACTTTTCAATTTTCAAAGTTAATATTAAAAAAATTAAAGTTACATTGTTACATCTTCCCTTATTTTTTTTTTTAATTTTATAGTTTCTAATTTCTTTTACAATTATCTCTTTTTTAAAATTTCTTTCAATGTGCTATATAATTCTTTGGTTTTTTTTTCTTTCAAATTTCTTTCTATTAACTATATAAAAAAGGTAGTGAAAATTTTAATAAACCCGTGCAACACACGGGGCTAAAACACTAGTTGAATATAATAAATAAGTTAAGGGATAAAAAAGTAATTTAACTTACTTAATATAACTACTTATTCAAAACTCAAATTCCACGACTAATTAAGTTGGAATAAGATCATTTTTCCTTAATTGACTGCCACTTGTATTCAATTATATAATCCACACTTTTCTTCAACACTACAACTACAACGTTTCTTCGAGGTAGCCACTGCTATTCTGCTAGTTCTCTCTCAATATGGTGGTCAAAAACACAAACCAGTTAGAGGGAAAGCTGAAGTGAATGCCTTTGATGATTCAAAAGCTGGTTGATAATTGCCTTATATTCCTACTTTTTGAAGTAGTTAGGGGCAATTATTCGACATCTTTCATGCTTATGAGCTTTGTTTATACTCATTTTAGTTAAGTTTTGAATAAAAGTTTGGTTTTGTTAGAAATTTTAAATTTTACCCTTTTTACACTTGATCTTTTGGTTGTTTAGTGTGTTTTTAGGAACTTTGTTGAAGCTTGGAGAAAGCTTTGGTGATGTCAATTGGGGTGAAGTGGAGAGAATTGAAGGTCTTGCGGGAGCAAAAGAAGCTAATTGAAAGCCTTGGAACATGCTTGTGCAACCAAACTGTGCAGCTGTATAAAGTCTGAAAATTTGAAATTAGAGCTATGCACAACCGTACAAATCTGTGTGCAAAAAATTGCACGGCCTGTGCACGAGCAACTACGAGAAAAACATCTATTTTTCTGTTTTGTTTTCTTTTGGGCTTCAACTCTTTTTGGCCCATAGTCTTAAATAGGGATGTTTTGTCCTAGTCCGGGGTTCCGATACATTGTGCGTAGAGTGAAACAAGAGGTCCGACGACGGCTTAGAGCGCGTTTGGCTCGGTTCTCCATGCCTTCATCATCTCTTGCTTCTTCCCCCATGGCTATGCATAGCTAAGTCCATTCTTCGTTGGGGTTTAATGTAATCGAGTCTACTATCATGTAATTACTCTTTTATTATTCAATTAAGCACCGTTATTGTTTCTCTTCTATGTGTAATGCTTGTTTTTGGCTTGATCATCTGATTGCATGATTCTATATATTCAATTATAATTGAGAAATTTAATTGAATTGCGAACTGGAGAGAACACCCAATGCTTTTTATGCCTAGGGATAGGGTAAAAAGGATTGGGCATTGTTAGAACCCCTATTCTTAATGCAAGTACTTTGGTTACACTAATTCAAGGGATTGATAGTGGAATCAAAGGACTTATGTTCTCTCACTTAAGGGATTAAGGTTTGAATAAATTTGTGGGTTGATGATAACAAAAGCTTGTTTGAATAAGAAAATTAGTGATTACATGTTAGGATGACTTGATGAAGTTAAACCCCGATGTAATTCTTCCATTGATTTAAACCCAAATTTCTGTGCACGCTACGTGTTTGGCGAAATTTCTCAATCAATTTCTCTTCTTTTACTCCTTTAATTTATGCACTTGTCTTAATTTTGGTTACCTAAATTCTCAATTTTCGTAGTCCATTTAATTTTGCTATTAATTACCCGATTATCGTACAAGTCCTTGTGGATACGATACTTTACTTATCATTTTTTACTTGAACGATTTGGTACACTTGCTAAAATCACAACACTGTGGATTCAGTCAATGTCACTCCTTCCTTTTGATTATGTCGTGACGCTTTGGTTACCGGCAAACGCTTCCAAAGGCGACCCTCTCGAGTTTCCGGCTGTTTCCTAGATTGAAGTAGCCTTTCTTTCGTCGCCCTACCAAACGAAAGAAGTCACTATCAAAAAGCTCGCCCTACTGAAGTAACAAAGGTGTGCTCTGCCCCGGTGACTAAGAAATTGGTTTGCGCTTTGAAGTGATGAGGTCACAAAGAGGGAAGTAGGGCTCCTATTGACTAAAGGTTTGTTCTTCGGTTTCCTTTAGAATGAAAGTCGCTATGAAGCCCCTACTATTTCTATTATATTATACTGACTTTGTTTGATTAAAAAGGCGAACCCCAACTAGTCGTATGGGGTGGGGTGCTTATGGTAAGCTGCCTTGGATATGAGTATGAGGAATTCCTAAAAAATAGGCAAAGTCCGGTATTTGAGGAAGATCTTTCTATCAATAGATAGGATTTAGTGTTCGATATAGGGGATAGGATCCATCTACTCTTTCTCTCTCCATTTTTTAGAGAAAGAGAGAGCAGATAAGATATAACACTAAAAAAAAAGGGGAAAATGATACATAGACATCTAAGGGGATGTCTATTCTATTCCTCTTTAGAGAGAGTACAGAAAAAAGATAGATGAACGAGATCTCTTTTTTCTATCTATCATTAATTCAATCTATGAATCAAGTCGAAAGACTTCTTTGGGTTCCTCGAAGCCCCGAATGGATTGTGGATCATTTCTGCCAACAAAATGAATGCGGAGCCCGTTCTAAATGCTTCTCCGATCCGAAAGTTCTCGTAAAGAGAATAAGATGTTGCTCCCCCTCCCTCTATCTTTTCTCGCTTGGCTAATCTTCCCTTCTAACGTAGGCCGGGCGCTTAAGTAGTTAAGGGGTGTGGGAGGAAGAAACCTAAGAGAATAGTGTCTTCTCTCTCTTAGGTTTCTTTTTTTTAAGTGCAACACAGGAAATCGCCCTCTTTTTGTCATCCCCGCAGCTTTCCAGATTTTGTATTGAACGTATGGCATAGCTAGGATCTTCAAATCATGTTTGAGCCTAGCCTATCCTATGTCCAAACCAACCCCCTATTTGATTGAATGAATAAGGCTAGAAAGAATGCCCGCCAAGTTCAGATAAGGGAATGCTTCCCCCAACCATTAAAGGAAAGGCTTGACGAAGGGAGGGAGATGCGGCGGGGGAAGGAAAATGCTTTCGGAGATCGAGATTTTTTTTTGTTTTTCATCGAAAACGAAGAAGGCCAAGGATGGCCTACAGTGCATGTTATCTGAAGGGAACACGCTTTTTCGACCGTGGTGGTATGATTGACGGGCCCTCTCGTCGTTCCGCCTGCTGGCCTATTGGGATACTAGCCTTCGGGCTTTGCCTGTCCTTTTTTTCTTGGCCCGGGAAAGCACTGGCAACAACAGAAAGGAAGGGGTCCATGTAGCTGCTGCGTCCGCCCCCTTCGTAGTCAATGGGGCAGCAAGTTTGACATCTACTATAAAAGAGAGAATCCACTTGAGATAACCACGCCTCTGCTAGGCAGCGTGTGGAATGGCCAAGAGCGGACCTTTTTGGATATATAATCAAAAGAGTGGAGTTACGGGAATAGCCGTCTGATGGAAAACTACTTTCACGTTCGGTTCAGAGAGCACTTTTTTTTCGTCGAGAATTCTTCGTTCCCTTTCGTGTGAATTCCCCAGCGGAGAATTCAAAACTTTTTTGGCCCTATCTATTCCATCTCTCGAGCCCCGAAGAAAACCCCCCTCCCCTTTGGACTCCATATCTCTTTTGACTCTATATATGTGGGCACCTGATATCTATGAGGGTTCACCCACCCCGGTTACAGCATTCCTTTCTATTGCGCCTAAAATTTCTATTTTTGCTAATATTTCACGTGTTTCTATTTATGGTTCCTATAGAGCTACATTGCAACAAATCTTCTGTTTCTGCAGCATTGCTTCTATGATTTTAGGAGCACTGGCCGCCATGGCCCAAACGAAAGTCAAAAGACCTCTAGCTCAAAGTTCAATTGGACATGTAGGTTATGTTCGTACTGGTTTCTCATATGGAACCATAGAAGGAATTCAATCACTACTAATTGGTATCTTAATTTATGCATTAATGATGATAGATGTATTCACCATAGTTTTAGCATTACGGCAAACCCGTGTCAAATATATAGCAGATTTGGGCGCTCTAGCCAAAACGAATCCTATTTCGACTATTACCTTCTCCATTACTATGTTCTCATACGTAGGAATACCCCCGTTAGCCGGCTTTTGTAGCAAAGTCTATTTGTTCTTCACCGCTTTGGGTTGTGGGGGCTTACTTCCTAGCCCCAGTGGGAGTAGTGACTAGCGTTATAGGTTATTGGGCGGTCGGAAGGTTGCCATGAGTAAGTCTGTTTGGGGGACCGAAGGCTGTTCTCCGTGCATCGGACACGTAGCTTACTGAATCCGTTGCAACATCGATGGGAATGCATGCTACGAAAGATAGGGTCGAGTCTGAAACATCAACCATCTACTCAATATCCTTGTACAAGTCCATAATCACTACACGAGATGAACCTTGGTTTGGTGAATGGAAGCCTCAGGTGTAAAAAAAAAAAAAGGACTCCCAGTTACTGTGCATGATCGTATACTGAGCTGCTCCCCGTCGGTTGTTGGAACGACGCGAGTCGGGCCTCCATTCAGAAAGATGAAGGGTCCAAACGAAAGTCAAAAGAGGGGGTTACAAATTCCCCATCTCATTGGGGGCGAAAAATGAATCGACATCTCGATGTGATACAGCCTTTTCTATTTTAGTTGGGAAAGAACAACGAAGTCCATTTGAACCGTCCAATGAAGAATGAGAGGAGAGCAAAGTGCCAATGGCGCACGAAGCGCATGCGAAACGGGCATGGAGGAAAATCAATGTGGAGGATAAGCAGCCAAGCTCATTCCCTTTGCTTCCTGGGCCCAAAGCAGTGCAGTCTTTCCTGGAAAAATCAAGGATTTGGGGCGATACGCTACTTAAGAAATCCATTTTTTTTAGTCATATATATATTAATAGAAAGATAGATCCATCCATCTATCCTATCCAATTTAGATTTTTATATCTAAAAAAGAATCGATTTCATTCAACGTTTGATTCAAAGAACTGCGCTTAGCCCCCCTCCTCCCCCCCCCTCCCCGCTCATGAAACGGCTCTACTGCAATGGATGGCAGAGGGTCCATAGTACCCAAAGCACTGGAGTGGTCCAGTAGCTGGGAAGGGGCCTAGAAGTGCCTACTACTACACCACACTACACTAGGCTCTATACATTTACAGAGCTAACCCCTGTCCAGTCCCTGGCAGAGTTAAGGGGGCTTCCATCCTTATTCCCTATCCCCTCGCCCAGGCTAACGGGGCCTTATTCAGGGGGGAGAGTGGAGCCCCGAGAAGCACTGTTGAGAGGAAGATCCTTGGCCCCTCCTTATTCTCTACAGGGTTCCAAACCTTTCTTCAACATAGGTGACAACGAGCGGGGTAGAGATTGAACACGTGAATAACAAGCTCGCCTTCCTTTTTGTTGGATCATTTTGATAGAGAGGGATGGAGAAAGTGGACAAAATAGACTCGCATTTCCCAGTCAAAAAGATGGGTTTCTTTTTCGTCTTGTATTTCTCATCGAACAAATACCGAAAAAGAATCATCTTGAAAATGTTCCTAACCCACCAACCCCTTCCTTCGTAGAGCCGTGTATTGTAATCCGAACCTGCCCGGAGCGAGTCTCCCATAGAGGCAAGTGAAGTTGGTGAGCTGTATGATAGGCAACTATCTCCTGCGATTCGGAGAGGACTCAGCTGTTAGTTAGTACCCCCTTTCGGGGTGGACCTTTCACTCTATTTTATTATATACGCTTAGCGAAAAGAATGTTTTTTGATACACCTAGGACATGGATTTTATATGAACCAATGGATCATGACAAGTCCTTACTACTAGCAATGACTTCATCTTTCATTACTTCATCCTTTCCATATCCCTCTCCCTTGTTCTCAGTTACTCATCAAATGGCACTCAGTTCATATCTTTAAGTTCGATCATTGACAAGGTTCAAAGAAAGGGTGGGCAGAAGTTCGCCTTCCAAGAGAGGAGACAGGAGACTCATGGAACTTGTGGCTGTTGAGGGCCATCCAGTTGCTTGCTTATGAGAGCAGGAAGCTGAACGGAGCTGAGAGGCCCTATGTAGTACATGAGAAAAAACTGCAAGGAAGACAAGCTATAAAACTTGATAAGGAAAGATAGAAAACTAGCAATACTGGGGGATTTTTCTGATAGACAGGTAACTCAAAATCTTAGTCGGGAGGGAAGGCTAGTAAGCTAGCGAACCAAGGGGCAAAGAAAGGGCTTATTAAACTACTTAGAGATAGATTCTCATTTCCGTGCCTATAGTCACTCCTCTCTCTGGTAGCAATCCTGCTTTATCCTAGAATATATAATGCTTGAAGTTCCCAGTGAGGCAAGACAGTATATCAGTCTTCGGAAAGTAGGAGTCTCATTTACTTCGTTTATCAGATAATCAGTTTAGGGCAAGCGAGCTAGTTACAGCTTCAATAGCTATAATAATACTGGGGGTTTTAGTTGCAGTTGAAGTTCAAATTTCTTTTGTTTTGATGTCTGTCATGCCAGGTGGTTTTCTTGGCTATACCTTACCCAAGGATGTTTCCAGGTTTATTTCCAATGAAGTCTTTCAAGCAAATTTGGACAACCGAGTCTTTACTGCCAGCTTGTACTTTCCCTCAGTCCCTTGTACTCTATCTCCTGTCTAGTATTCCCCATCAGTCTACCTTGACATTGGCAAAGGATAGACAGCTGAAATACCTCTTTCTACCTCTCGAGCCGTCCAGTGAAAAAGCCTGTCTTAGCTTAGGAGACCCCTCAGACAAGGTCAATCCAGTTGAAGTTTATTCTTTTTGTTTTCCAGGCTAGTTGCCTTCTTTGGTAGGCCAGTTGAAGAAAAAAGTGCTTTGATAAGAATTTTTTGTGCCAAGAGCAGCCGAACAAGTGCCATAAAGTTACAAGTTATTTAGGAGATTTTTATTTTAGTAATCTCCTTATTATATAATAGAAGTGCTATATCCTTAGAATTATGTTGTCCCATGGTATAACCCTCTGGCAGGACGTGGGCCTCTTTCCCACTCCTTTTTTTAAATTGCTCTTTTCTAATAAGCAACTGCTAAGTGCTTTGCTGTCGGTGCAGCCCGGCCGTCAACTGCTTCAACTGCAGATGCGGCTGACCTAGATCTAGATGTCCCATCAATAGCGAAGGAAGTGGCTGAACTCGTTCTTTGGGACTTGGACTCTGACTTTCCGTACTCGTCCCTGAACCCAATGGGGAATCTGTCCCTTTCAGCCCCTGAACCTAATGAATCTGTTTGGTATGCTGAGGCTTCTCCTTCCCCTGAGGCCGTAAACAGACACTGCTTGAAGACAAGAAAGGTTGGGACAAAGACCTCTCTTTTAAATCTCGTAGGAAGTGGAAAGGAAGTAGCTTGTGCTTGGCGTGCTCTAAGCTCCGAAGCTGATGTTCGATTGAATTAACCTCAATAACTCATGAAATTTAACTAATGGCCGAAGTCCTTCTTCGCGCACAGCCAAACCTTCTGCTCGATTGTTTGTTGCCTCAGTTGGGAAGAAGGCTTGAATCTCTCTCTCCCTAGCCCTAAGATAAAATAAACACATCTTCCTTTCCTTTAGCTAGGGAAGGAAATTGAAAACCAGTGAGACCGCTATCTCTGCTCACTCTTGTTCAACGGTAATGGAGTGAAAGGCTTAGGAGACATCGTCTGATTCAGGAGTGGCAGAACCGTTGACACCAGAAGCTTGGGCTTCCACCTATGCACCAGAATTTAGCCGGCCTAGAGTCTGTCACGGATCATTGAGCCATCTCTTCGTACCGTGTCCAAGCACAAAGCCAAAGACTTTTGCAACAGTCTCACGCACCTGCTAGTCTAGTCGCCCATAAGCTACAACACTTCACCATATTAGCATAACAACTCATTCCACCAACAAATGCTTCACTCTTGGACATATATCCATGCCCAACGTGGCTAATAGCACATCACTTTCAATGCCTAACATCTGGAGGTAAGACAGGGCCGACGCACACCTCATCCATTGAGGGAAAGTGCCATGGTCCTTTGACCACTAGACTTCATCTTCGCCACTGACATAAGGTCCATTTGACATGCCACACGCATTCCTTTGATCCGCGCCTCTACCAAAGGTCACAATCTAGCTCTTGGGTTCCCAACCCTTTTAATCGATTCGGCATTGTCCTTCACCCTGTATGCGACTGAAGTGCTTACCGATGCCCTTTACACATCCTGGCCAGCAGTCCTTGTTGGTTCTTTCGAGAAACCGAATCTCATCTCAATCCTCTGATCCAAGGTAGCACTGCACTCAAGTACTTTTACATATCTTTTCTTTGTCTTCACCTACTTGAAGTGAACACAAGCTCAAAATTCGCCTTCTAAGCAATCGAGAACCAAAGCCAATCTTCCTGACAGGCAGCACCCTCCATGGCCAACTCGTCAGTCTGACACTGACGGAGCAAGCATCTTTAAGAGTTTCTTTTAACAAGTCTCCCACACTCACAGGTACATTAGTCAGGGATCCTGTTAGTGCCAAGGAATCAATGAAAGCACTGACCATGTCCTCACAACCAGCCCTAAAGCTACTAAATTCATTTTGGGTGCCCCTCTGATCTAAACAAGCCCAACCATGGACTTCGTTAGTGGCTCAAGAATGGAATCCAATAAAATCTCACTTCTGCCCATGCTACTAGTTCTTATCCTTGTCATTCCTATCCTAATGCCTTAGCTTCCGCCTTCCCTTCTTAATCTCTTTCATTTCATGTCGATCCAACCGAGGCAAGGGAATAGGTGAATACAGTAGATCCATATGAGGGACGTTCAATATCTTACTCGCGCTCGTACTCAAGGAGGTAATAGTTTCTTTTCTCTATGAGGGTTAAGGATAATTCCAAGGTAGGTAAAAAAATAGAATAGGTAGATTTCTTCCTTCCTTATATCATTTTCTTTTATCTCTAGACTGTAGCATTTGAAAGCCTTTACATCAGTCCCAGGTTCTTTGACTATTAAGATTACTTCGCCCCTAGAGTTGTTTTTTAAACAAATGAGAGTAGGCTCTTCGCATCTTTTTCTAGCTAGCAAGTGAAGTCAGTGAGCAGGCTTAGGAAAGTAGAGAGCAAGGAAAAGCATCCAACCAATCCAGTTTCACCAATCCTATTAGGCTGTTTTGGAAAGCCAGCGAGCTTTAAGGCAAGGAAGTGAAATTATTGATGCGAAGAATGCCCTCTTTCTCTTTAAAGGATCAAGATTTTACCACGTACACAGAATCGAATGCTAGTTCATACCCAAGGGATTAGATATTCCTAGATGGGCTTGTTCTTGAATGTGCAGGGATTGGGACTAAGAAGACTGCTGCCATTCCATTCAGGTAACGCAATTGTGAATGTCCGATCAATAGCAATAGTGATGTGGCACTTCTTAATGACTTTCCTATTGAGCATAACTTCTGGAGGATTTGATATGGATGTCACTTGCTCTAGAATCATCAGTTTCCTAATCGAATAGGATAGGACCGGTGCAAGCCAACTCAGAATAGAAAGAGCCCTTTCCTTTAGTAGGACGAGGTCTGCCTTTATCCTTCCTGTTATTAGGAGTGGATTAGTTAGAGTCGGTCTATTCTCTTGTTTCAGAAGCCGAGCAAAGGGCTCTTGCTGATACTACATCAGATATTATTATTATGCGATGGTTACTTAAAAATATGAATATGGGAGTTTTTCTGGGCCTACTATGTATTCTCTTTTGTGACAACAAGAGTGTTATCCAAATAGCACACAATCATATGTTTCATGAGGCGAACAAAGCATATCGAAATAGCCTAACTCACTTAGGGCACTTTGTTCGCCATCACTTTCTACAGGGTTCAATGACATACATTTCCTCAGAGCTTCAGATCGTGGATCTTCTTACGAAGTCCCACACCACTATGCGATTTTGATACTTAGTTTCCAAACTCAAGATGCCTCAAGGGATAACATCTTGAGTTGTAGGGGGAGGGGGTGTTAAGCATGTTGATTTGTTATATTCTGTATATAGTAAGTAGGTCTTGCTGTATATAGCACTTTTCCTTTTATGGATGGAATCGAGAGGGAAGAAAGAGTCCGATTTCAGAGGCTTGATCAACTTTGTTCATGGATCATCAACAAATCCCTAAATGCTTCTTTATATTGTCACCACGGAAAAGGTTCAGGTAGGGAGAACTCTTAGATTAGATTATAAAGTTTTAGAGAGTCTTTTTGAAAATCCATCTCCACCTATTTGTGCCCTTCCTCCCAAAAGCATTCCGGCATCTTTTATCCTTGGTCTCACTTATGAAGCAAAGTAGGACAAGGGAGAAAGACATGGAATTGATAGGGAATCGTAGCCAAGTGGCTAAGGCATGAGTCTGTAAGACTTCTAATCGTCGGTTGGAATCCGACCGGTTCCTACAGCGCCACGCCATTTTTACTTAGTGGATAGAACGGGGGCCGGAGCTTGCTCTTTCGTACTAGTGTAGTGGCTTAGCTGCCTTAGTTTCCCATCCTTACCGTATTCCTATTTCTTAGCACAAGCACTAAGTAAGTCTACTACCTGTAGGTCGAGTAGGTCGAGTTCAATTACATCGAACCTTATGTTACCTACCTTTAGTCATATCTTAGGTATACCTCAATACAAGACAAGCACAGGAAAAGATATTCAATCAAAACCGGGCTATCACCCTATTCTCTCTCAATTGCCTATCCTTTATAGACGAGCAGTTCGTGATTAGCAAGATCGGCTTCGATATAACTTCTCAGGGCTCTGTAGACTGTACTTTCTCTAGCTAGGAAGCCTTTGGTGTCCATGGATATGGATGTAATTTTACCGATTAAAGCGATTCAAAGCCTGAAAGATGCATTGTCCTAAGCCTTAAGTTAAGGGAAGGGACATTTCAATCAACCTATTAGTAAAATGTGAGAATGAGCAGACAGGCCGATCGAATAAGATTCTTTTCCTTTACGAAGGGAGCTTACGGACGGGCCAAGCTCTTTATGACTTCTTTGGCGCAGATTGAAAGTCTAGTTTGACAGTCTTTGACAGATCTTTTTTTTTTAGGGTCTTCCTTACCCCCTATAAGGTAAGGCAAGTAAACTCGTCCTTGGGAAGTCTAGCTTTGTCCTTCTGAGTCTCGTCCTTTATATAACTTCCTAACATTCTTTAGTTCATTATATAGCGATAATTGCCCTTATGAGGCACTTTGACTAGGTTCTCATTTCCACCTAAGGAAAGAAGAAGAGCATGTTTAGGAGTAGCCCCTGAGTGAAGAGCAAGCAAACTCCTCCCCTATCTGCCGGCTATAGGTCACGAACTATAAGACCAAGGAAAGAAACCTCTCGTTTAACCGCTTTAATGTTGCCTTTTTGGATATCCAAGAGAAGATAAGGCTGGCTTGGGGCTAACCCTTCCTGACAAGGAATTTCATGACGGGCTAAACTTTTCCTAGCCTTTACCAAACGATTAGCGAAATGAAATCGAGGAATCAAGGACGATTCGATGACTCTTTCCAATAGATCTCGATTTGCGAATGATGTCGTTTAAAGAGTTGACACCACTTTGTACAAGAATCTGTTCTTTGTATGGATGGACAGAAAGGCTCAGCCAGACCCGGTTCAATTCATTTTTTGCGGGAATACCATATTCAAGTTCAAGGGAAGAGAAAAGAAAGCGTAACTCTTTGCTTGTTGTCCTCTTACTCTTTTAGCCTGCCTTGTGGAGGTCTCTCAGGTGTCTACGGCGGATCTGATCAGTCTCGTGAAGAAGTCTTTTCCGATCTTCCACTAAGAAAGGTATCGTCACGACAACTAAATTTGCCCGGTAAACTAGTCGGGGCTCCCCATGGTTTAGTAATAGGGAGGGAAGAATGTCTCTTCATCTTGGGGTTCATTTCATTCATTATGAACTAAAAAAAAGTGTAAGGCTGATTAGTGAGGCCTTAAAAACTTCATACAATGAATGATCAGCCATTCCAGTTGTGCTTTCAACAAGTAGGTGACGTAAATCTATGGTTTCTATGTTTCAATCGGGTACCAATTGCTTGGATGCGTTTGAAAGCCTTGAGATTACTTTAAGAAAAAATTCTTTCTAGGTTTGTCTTGTGTCTCCGTAACAAATGGTCCATTTATTGATGGGCGAACGATGGGGATTGAACCCGCGCGTGGTGGATACACAATCCACTGCCTTGATCCACTTGGCTACATCTGCCCCTACCCCCGCACAGGTTTTAGTCTCTATCTACGATCAAATTCTTTCTTAACCCCCTATGACCGCTATTAAAGAGAAGCTTTTTCCTATACTATAACTATAGTAGTAGTAAGTCTATTTCTTGTTT
The DNA here is from genome assembly GCA_026413185.1 of Pueraria montana var. lobata. Taxonomy (NCBI): domain Eukaryota; kingdom Viridiplantae; phylum Streptophyta; class Magnoliopsida; order Fabales; family Fabaceae; genus Pueraria; species Pueraria montana. The sequence goes on along the minus strand of CM048650.1, from coordinate 62,776,877 downwards.
TTTGGAATTAGGGGAAGCAAAGCTTCAAACAAAGAGGTTGGGTTGTTCACTTCATTTATTTGACTTCACTTTACTTAAGATTAAAGATAGGGGCCGGGCGGGCAGTGAAGGCTCGTTTAGTAGAAAGCAAGCTCCGCTTTTTGAAGCGAGCCCACAGAAAGCCTTTGCACGCTAGCCCCTTGTAGTTTAGGGTTCCAAACCTGCGAACCCCTAAACTACAAGCTAGCTTTGAAGCCCCTACTTTATGGATTGTTGGGATATTATAAGAAGCCCCTTTCTACAAACCTTTCTAGAATATATATAAGGGAAGCTCTTCGAGCTTTCTTCGCATTCTTGAGTTTTCCCCTTTCTATTAGTAAGGTTGTCAAAAGGTAGGTTTCTTACTTAGTGCTTGTGCTAAAGAGCTTCTTTCTCAAAGTCCAAGTTTCTCGCTTCTTGCTTTAGAAAGATTGCAGGGGCGCACACCCTTCCTTCAGTTGCCTCCGCCCTATCTATTCATCTCTTTATTTTATCAAATGGATATTTAGGGATCTCTCTTGTTCATAGATCTTGAAACCAGATCAATATCCATTTCTCAATATATCTTTCTATCTATCAATAGATAGAAAGATATAGATCTCTATCTGGATCTATCTCCATATCTAAGAAAGAACCAACACTTAAAGGGTGTAACCAACGAAAGGTTCTCACCCTATCCCCGACATTGTTCTCCGACGATGCCCCTGGGCGAAAGGGGCCACCATGCTCTTTCTTTCATTTCGATCAGGACAAGTGGGTTGGTTTTATCCTTCTATCTACGCAATTCTCTGTCTTCGATCGTGATCATGTTGGGCGAAAGGTAGTTAGTTGTAGAGGAGCAGCTGTGAAATAGCGATTCCCCCCTTTCCATTGAAGTAGGGGGCCTCCTTCCCCACTATTTCGGCCTATTATTGAGGGGGATTTTACCTATGCTGAAGGTAGCTTGCTTACCAAGCCACCCACTTGAGAAGCTAGTCGCCAGAAAGAAGTGGCTAGGACGCGAAGCTGTCTACGAAGCTTCCCTCCCCCTGTAGTCTAAGTACTCGGTGCTACTTTGATTCAAAAGGTTCCCGATTTTATCCAATTTCCGCAACCGTAATCATTTGTCATTCCGATTACTTCATCCATTAACCTTTTTTTCAATAGCGGTACGCTCTAAAAAAAGTAAAGGATAAGCTTGCATTCTAGAAGCGGTAGCTTCCCGCCTCCTTCATTTCTACTGCCTCCTTCGGTGATAAAAGTTCCCTTCCCTTTTCTAAAATGCCCGATTGGTCTGCCTTAGCAAATGTACAAAGTGGACTGCTATTTGGCTTACCCTCTTCTTCCCATTCGGGTTGGGTTGACCCAGAAGTAAAGTAAGAAGGAATGGAACCACTGGAGAGTCATCCGTAGTTCACACTTGGGCAAAGACGACTGAGTTTGGAAGTGGAACACGAACCGATTTCCGCTATTCCGGGTTCTTATTGAGCGTAGTGAAATAAAGGTTTATTAGAAAGTCAGCGAAGTTTCTATGGTGTTATACCTTTGCATAGTCTCGGTCCACAGTGGAAGGCTTTGTACCGATGCCTCACTACTACTGAATTTAATTAATGGCTAAGCGATTTCATAACCTGAGCTTTCCTTAACCAGCTGACCTTACTTCGTAACCTTAACGTACTTTCTTTCTTACTATATCAATCATATGCCTTTGCCACTTCAAACAGGCGCTTCGTCCTTTCTTTTTTTTTATTAGAAAAAAACGGGGCCTTACTTATTCTGTTCAGGGAGGATGAAAGATAAAGAAAGGGATCAGGGGGCTTATTGATCGGAGAAAGGGAAGGGACTTATTGGACCTAACTGAGAAGGAGACATAAAGGGATCACTTGACCTTATCTTGAGTGAGAGAGGCAAGTCGCAAGGCAAAAAGCTTAGTCATTTTCAACTCCGAGAGTGACTTCACTTACGGGATTTCTATTTCATTCAAAGCCTGTTCTGGGCATTGAGAGCTGACGAAGACTAAGAATACTTTTGGATAGCACGTGAGATCAACTACTTAGAATACGCTACCATCTGTCTTCGATTATGCTCGTTCTACTTTGAGGGAGAGATCGCTCCTTTAAGGAGACGGGATTCTCCTATTATATATGAATATGATCCCACCACTTGAAACTGATTCAACACCATTCTTCTTCCAAGAGAAAGAAGAGCAAGCAAGAACATCGCTTATTCTGCAGCAACCTTCCTTTATGCCTTTGTCATCTTTTGCCGGGCTAAGGCCTGCTGAGATAATAGATAGTCAGGCAGGTGGCCTAGCCCTAAGGTGATTCTCGCTCCGACTTTGATTTTTGATTCGCATAGTGATAAAATCATTTCCAATTGGCTTTCTTTGTTTGCTTTCCTTTCCCTAAAATCGAATCTTTCTGCCCCATAAGAGAAATTGGCTTTTTCTGGTGAAAACTTAGATATTGAAGCATGGGTGGCCGTCGATCGATGAATTGAGAAAGAGACCGGGGATTCCATTTCAATAGAGAAAGCTATCGATGGTCGCATTGGGACGGGAACAAGAGCAATTCTTGGTCCCACCAAACCATGCCATGAATAGTCGACTCAACAAGAGCAGGGGATATTTAAACAAAGACTCATTTTGTCTATTGCTCTACCTTCCTCCAACAGATTGAATTGCATCATTTATTCCTATTCCTTCCTGCAAAACTAGCTACTGACTCAACCTCCCCTCGGGTCTACGCCCTCTTTGTTTTAGCATCGGCGATTGAAAGAGAGTAGGAGCGCATTCTCTCTATCTCAGTTGGAAAGTCTATCACTCTCAGCAGCAGTTCCTTGGTCATACCCTCGGTGATGACTACCAGTCCTTCCTGATTGAGTTCTCACCCTCTATGGATAGATCAAGAGTTCTGGCTTGGCTATGATTCCATCAACAAACCCGATTCAGTATAAAAGCTTGGCTTCTATTACAAGAATCTATTTTGAAAAGAGATATCCTAAAGCTTGACAGGTCTCCCTAACTCTGTTTTTCACTCAAAAATCGAAAGCATAAGGATGAGCCTTGGGCCCCCTTTCCTAAGAGTAGAAGGAGCGTTTAGATACTGTACCTACCTTTAGGTGCGTGCAGGAGCAACGACGAAAGGAGAACAAGTCGCAGGAGAAGCGTTGAAGAAGCAGTAGTTTAAGCTATTGATCCTACAGCTTATCAAAATAAGCACTAGCAGACAGAGGTAGATACAGAGCCATAGGCAAACCTTCACGATCGATAGCCTTTTATGAATACGACCCTCGTGCTCGAGAGGTGGATCCAAAGGCAGTCGCTTACCTAGGAGCATACTTCGGTGTAGCATATATAGTGACATACCCCTTTGACCTAGGTGGAAAAGAGATCTATTGAAACCCACCATAAGTATCTGGGGAGACAGCTGCGGATACAGATTTACCATAAGCAAAAGCGGCTACTGAGGCGAAGGCAAATAAGGTTCCGTTCCATGGAAGGAAAAAGAAATGGAAATAAAAAAAAAAGGTTTGATCAAATATTTTGCTTTCTTGTTGTCTTGAATTGTAATAGAATGACTTTCTATTTATATAAGGTATAGTTGGTAGGATGAAGTGGGATGTGAAGCCTTAGTGGATATAGCAAGTGTGTCGGGGATACGGCTCGGGCATAGTAGGTCTGGACGCCCAGCGTGAAACAGCCTTCTCTGGTAGCGGCACTATACCTTAGTATAGTATCTCTCTAGCTTCCAGTCTATATAAAAAAACGTAGTTAGCAGAGGTAAGTCTGTCTGGCATTCCCTCGCGTAAAAGGCAACTTTGGCATCGGCTATCTCTCGTTTGGTAATTACTGAGGCGAAAACGGCTCTCTCGGAAGTAAGTTTCCCCGCCATCTTAGTGGGGCTAGTCTAATAAACTTTCACTTCAACTGCCTTACTCTAACAAGTAAGCAAGTCAACTACCAAGACTTGGATTTTTTTTGTTGTGGTAACGCCCTTCTAGAATTATGTTTAACATCCCTTCCTTTATGATTATGACTTTCCCGATCAGCACCTCAGGTCGGTAGCCGGGCTCCGGGACATTACTACCACGGCTACTATCGACCCGAGCCTAAAGAAGGAAAAGAACAGACTAAAGCGAGGAGTTCATTAGCCATACATAATGAAGGGGGATGGGGGTCAACCTCTTTCATGACCCATGGCCCTAGTGTGTTACTTGGTTAGCATTTCTAGAACAAATTAAGTAGGGTTGGTTTTTCGATAGGGAAACAGGGGAGTTAGTTGGCTGTAGTTGAGACATGTTTTTTGGATATGGATTTTTTTGAGATGGTTAACCACTTTTTTAACCGTGAGAGGGAGGTCATTCAGAACCTGCTGGCTCCAGTCCAAAACTGGTGGAAGTTCCCCACGTCGATCCCCCAACGTGAGGTACTTCGAAGTGCCATTCATTCTTGAGCAAGTTCGTTAATATTGTGAGAAGGGGAAAGGGCGGCTTTCCATTCACTTTTCAGAAATGGAAGAAATCTATTCCAGTGTCACAGAGAACATTATGTCTCGCGATCTGGAAATATCTGCGGAGATTTCTATTGAAACCCTCCGTGGATGGGTGGAGGAGATAAATGAGAACCCTAATCCCCTAAAATCCCTCATTAGGACCTGTAAGATGAGTCTGCCGCTTTCTTTCATAACAGAGCTGGGAATAACAGCTGGCATAGAAGTCTCTTGCATGCAAGGAGATGCATTTCTGGTACTGGACAAGCTCTTAGGGAATAATCTCTTTCTTATTTCTTCCTTTTTTCCCATGACGACTAGGAACGGGCAAATCAAAAATTTCACTTCGAATTTCGGACCTCAACATCCTGCTGCTCATGGTGTTTCATGATCAGTATTGGAAATGAACGGAGAAGGAACAGAGAAGTAGTGGAACGTGTGGAACCACATATTGGATCACTCCAGTGTAGCACGAAGCCGCTGACGCTGAGTCGGCTCCTATGCCGCTAGCTATGCCTTGCTTGGTCCCCCGACACGGTGGAGGTCCCGTAGCGTGTCATGGGCACCAAGCAAAGAGGCAGTTGAGTAACTCAAGCAAACCGCCCTACCTTATTACAACATAAGGATAGAAGGGAGAAGGTTATGATGGTGGCCTTGTTATCCACACCTCCGATCAAATGAATGGAGGCCCGAATGACCCGGGTTTTCATGAACGTTGGCGGGTCCTGGAGTGCCTGTCAAGGGTGCTAGCGCATACCCCGAGGTGATCATCACCACCTGCACCTCACATCTCGGCACAGCGGAACGTGTAACCCACCTGATGTCTCATTCAACTACATTTGTTCCTATAATCCATAGCCTAACAGGGCGCAGCAGCGAGGGACAACCCGCCCATACACAGCCAGCGGGGAGGATGGCACTACTGGCAAAGACCGTCCGGCAAAAATGCCACAGGCGCGAAGCGTGGTAGGCCCGTGCCAGGGGAGCATAGCATAGGTAGGAAAGGGAGCCAGGATGGTGGAAGAGCCAGGGGGTCGGGTCATTTGACGAAAATGGAAGGCTTTTCCCCTATTAGAAAAGACCCTCTGAAGTTAAGGGGAAGTGCATTAATTCTTGGAAAAAGAGGGAGCAAGCCTATGAAAATGAATGAAAGTGAATTCAATGAATAGATAGAGTCAACGGTATGATAGACAGCGCTGCCTACACGCGAATTAGCTTTCGAGGTTGAGCAGTCTCAATTTCACTACAAGATTTGCGAATGAATGCTGGGTTGGGACACCTCGAATGGCGTGAGCAGCATGCGGGGAGACCCGCACGTACGGTTTTTAGGGGGATCTGGTCGAAAGACTGGCTGGCACCCACCCGACTAGAGAAATTAATAGAGTACAAAACTTATCTTCAAGCTTTACCTTATTCTGATCGTTTAGATGGCGATCGCGGAGTCACTGAATGAAGTCCTCTATTTCTTTCGGAGGTGCTGACCCGCAACGAGGTAGAGATGACTAAGTTACATATGGAATATGGCGACGACAACAGCATGTCATAGAAGGAGATAACAGGTGGAGCCAACGATCTGCTAAGACTAACGCATCTACAACTCCATCCCGGAGCGGCACTCAAACGGAGGCATGAATGCAAGATGCCAGCGGAATGATAGGCCGGACAGAGGCTAGGGCTGCTTCCTTGCCACCGCATCCTTCCTTGTGTGTCGGAGATAAAAAGCGAGTGCACCAAAAAAGAACGGGAACTGGGTCGATCTATTCTATGGCGAAGCATCCGAAGCATAACTGCACACTCACACGATCTTTGCCGAGAGATAGGAGCATTCGGTGGAACCGGTGAACTACACTTGCTTCTGGATAGATGTGTGGGATAGAGGGCTCGTGGTACCTTCTGCCCACCCTTCCTCCTCTGCTTTGAGAACCGTGTGAACGGGGAGTGGGTAGAAGGGAATGAGGTCCTTATACGGAGTGGCACACTTACTTGAGCAGTGCAGAAGACTGGGGAATGGGTTGAGTAAACTCCCCTAGGGCCAGAAAAATAACAAACGAAGCTTTACTTAGATAGGGTTTTGATTGGTTTTTTTTCTTAGTGATTGGAAAGGAGGGCGCTTGGGTATGTTCCAAAAGGGGAAGGCAGAGGTAGTACTTCGAATGGCGAAATGAAGGGCTAAATAGCGCTAGTGATTCTCTGAGCTGGTCTGGATTTTCAATGCCTCGGGAAACTGGTCGAGATAGATTAGATGACAGCACCTTTTTCCTCTCTTCCTTACCGGGAGGGCAATCTTATGGCCTTCACCTCCCGCCCGGCCCGAAAAAAGAACCCAGCCCCCCTTCTGATCCATTCATTTCTGCAAGCAGGGGGGATCCAGAGCTAATCCTCTCGTCTATTGCATAACCAAAAAATGCTATAAGCAAAGTACCAAAGGTGCGCTCCGCCCGGTGACTAAGAAATTGGTTTGCGCTTTGAAGTGATGAGGTCGCAAATAGGGAAGTAGGGCTCCTATTGAAAGGCTTTCCCTCCCTCAAAAGGCGACTGACTTTCAATACTAGTTGTTACATTACGCTGCCATTTTTCCAATATCATTGAATAGCATGGCCTGCCTGGGGCTAAGGTAACTCAAGTGAGAGAGCCGTGTTATGGGTGACCTTATTGTACGGTTCAGAGAGCACTTGTGTATGTGATGCAAGTGAACATGTACGAAAAGCTATATCTAGGGTGAGTTCTTTGTTCCGTCATCGACCCTATCTATGTTTCTTCGATGGCCCAAGAACACGCTCATTCTTCAGCTGTAGAGAGACTTTTGAATTGCGAGGTACCATTACGAGCTCAATATATACGAGTGTTATTCCGTGAAATAACTCAAATTTCAAATCATTTACTTGCTTTAACTACTCATGCTATGGATGTGGGAGCATCAACTCCGTCCCTATGGGCTTTTGAGGAGCGGGAGAAATTGTTGGAATTCTATGAAAAAGTCTCGGGTGCCAGGATGCATGCTAGTTTCATACGACCAGGTGGAGTGGCATAAGATCTGCCTCTTGGCTTATGTCGAGATATTGATTCCTTCACACAATAATTTGCTTCTCATAAAAATGAATTAGAAGAGATGTCAACCGACAACCGTATCTGGAAACAACGATTAGTGGATATTGGTACTGTCACTGCACAGCAAGCAAAGGATTGGGGATTCAGTGGTGTAATGTTAAGAGGTCGTGCGACATGAAGACATTGATAGCAATATGGGGGGAGTTCCCATAAGGCAACAATGGTTCTGCTTGACCCTACTTAAGCATGCATATTTTGTCAGTGAAGACTTGGTGTGAAGCCTTGGAGCTTACGTTAGAAGAGCAAAAGGCCCGGGGCTAGGGTGAGCTGAGGGGGGACAGCGTAAGTGAGCGAATATGTGTAAGCCCAGTCAAACATGACTGTTCTAGGCTGGGCGGGCCACCCACCTTCGAATGGTGTTGGTCCTACAGACCGTGAATGGATTCGCCTCTGGCCTCTGGGCACGTCGGAATTGCATGAGTTCACCGGGGTGGAGCACAGTCCACCAAAATCGGCATAGGTTAGGTGCTACTGATGGAACATGGTAAGCCTATCTTTCTCCATATGGAAGTGCTGCGGGCACATAGAGATGTGGGTAGAGGAAGTCTCAAAAAGCGAAGGCCGAGCTGCAGGTCACGTGACCTGCACCGAGTTGGTGGCTGACTGGGCTTTTTCCTTGATCAAAGCAGATCAGCTCACCGCCTTCTTGTTATGAAAAAGTCGATCAAATCGGGTGGGCGGAACGTCGAATGAAATAGGTAGTCGGGTTCTCTTTTTACAACCCTTTTCTTTTGATATGTTAGGCCCGGCCACCTTCCCCCTATCCCTTATGTTTAGGAGCGGGATCCGCCCAAGAATGACCAGTCCTGTTGTGGTACGGAAGGCACGGACTCCGCGAACATCCCGCACCCCCTTTACTAATAAAGGAAAGAAAGCCTCAACCAGAACCACATTCCTTTTGCGTGCGGATGTAGCTAAGTGTCTGACTCTATTGGTCATAGTTCCCTGCTGTTGCGGCCAGTGCTCGTTTGCGCGCGCGTGAACCAACACACAAACAAGGAAAGGATGCCTCTCGGGGCATATGAGAATGATTTGAGACGTATGAAGGGAAACTATCACGTACAGTTTGTGTTTTTTTTGGGGGGGGGGAGGAGCCCGACAGGGTCCCTCCACTGACTTGGCCCAGGCCTAAGTGAAAGTGAAGTGGTGGGCCTACCCGTCCCAACTAGGGGTATGCTGGGATTCGCAAAGAGCAACACCTTATGATGTTCATGACCAATCGGATCCTGACGTACCAATATGTATCAGAGGAGATCGCTATGATCGTTACTGTATCCGTATTGAAGAGATGCGACAAAGTCTGCGGATAATTTTGTAATGTCCTAATAAAATCCGTAGTGGCATGAATAAAGCCAATGATCGTAAGTTATGTCCTCCAACACGATGTCGAATGAAACTATCCATGGAATCATGTGCCTTGTGAAACGTAGATCGTCATTGTTCTTAACCGAGACTCAGGTTAAGCTCCGTCTCGGAACCTTGTGGGGTTAGGAGTAAAGCATCCCAAGATTGGTGCATCTCGTTGGGCATGGAGAAGCATTGGGAACCTCCATTTCTTTCTTTGGAGCCGTTTCTTTTCCCGTCCCCCCGCCTGGCATAGCGCTTCGCTTCCAGTTCTTCGAAAGAATCCACTAACTTCTCCCTTCTTCATTGATCTAGGGGAAAAGGAACCGTCTACCAGTTGGCAAGCTAGACATTAAGTAAGTGGCTTGATGAGGATAACTAAGCTGACACGTCGGAGTTGGCTACTAGCACAACAGGGTGGTGCCTTACCGCACCACAGGCAAACGCGCGGTAGTGTTTGTTGTGGTGCTTCAGGATTCAAATGTACTGCGTCCAAGATCAGAATGAGCTTGCTGGTGGACCACTGCCGTCCCATTCTTGAGTGAGTTGGAGCACAGCCATCTTATCCACTGAACTAGCTAGAAGCTATCGCTTCGGGTCGAAGCACTAAAAGAAAAGGACCGGGAAATGCGGCGGCATAGAAACCACGGGACCCCCTACTAGTAAAGGGAAAACGGAAGTGCGCTAACGTGCACCAGCTAAAAAAGCCCTTTCCCCTTACTCTAACAAGTAAGCAAGCTTCACCCCTCTCCTGTTTATTTATTCATTAGGGCGAGTGGCATTAGCCCCTCTTCCAGCAAGAGGATGCACGCCTTAACTTAAAAGAGCTAACGCGCTTTACTCTACCAAGGCTTTCTCAGATAGGGGCTCGTTAGCCTTTTTTTGGGTCGAGCTCAAACCTTAGCACAATCACTAAGTAAGCCCGTGAAGGCCTTTTTCATAATAAGAAGGTAAGCTTCATAGCTCCAACCTAGACAAGGCCTTTTTTTCTCTTTTATAGATTAGGTTGCTGGATACGGGATCCTCGTAGTAGGTTGGACCAACATCCAGCCGAGAGAGGGCAGCCTTTAGAAGCAACAAGTTGGGAAACCAATAGAACACTTCGCATTTTCTTATCTTCTTCCCGCCCTAGGAGTAGGAGTAGCACAAAAAGAGGGATTAGCATTATTGACCCAATGATAAACCACTAACACGTTCCTCGTTGGGGCTCCGCGCACTAGGAAAACGCTCTAGCGACGGGAAAGCGGCCACTAGTCAGAAAGCTCCAATCAATAAGGTATCGAGAAGGCTATCATAGTCAAGTGCGAAGCAATTACACCTATTTGTAAAGTACCCCTCTTCCTATTTAGGGGGTTGAGGCGAGAAATGGCTTGATGAACCATTTCGTTCGCGACGCACCGGCCCCATTCACTTGCTTATCATAGAGGCTGTAAGTACACAATGCCCCACAACTATGAATAGTATAGTGATAGTGGGGTTGAAACACAAGAATGCTCGCCCTTTCTTTCATTTCAAGTAGGCCACTTTTTCCGGAATGCAGTCCGGGATAACCGTGACCGTGTAATAATATATATAAATAAATCTTCGATGCTATCATTTCGAAATGTCCGCTTCAACCGCAGTTTCACCTCCCAAAAAGCAAAGTTGGCTTGACGAGCGCAGATGTGAGGAAGTGGGAGCAATAAAACAAAAAATCTCATTCTTGTCCTTCTACTTAAGGGGCAAAGAGAAGCACTTTTGCTACTGAGAAAGAAAACGCGCGAAGGTTCAAGACTTAGCCGAGCTTTAGCGAAGCTAGATTCTCATAGCGAGGCGCTTCGAGTTAGCGAGGCGCTTTGAGTTAGCAAAGCACTGTAGTAGCGCTGAAGCCCTATGTGCTATAATGCTGAGCCAAGGAAGCTCTGCCTTATCTATAGAAGCAGTCAACTGAGTTCTGAACGAATTAGGTCCATGTTATTGGCTCAATCTATAGATAGAAAGCCCTATGATGGGAAACTATCACGTTAGGTTTGGAGAGAGATCGGACCTATTATTATATTAAATAGAGAGAGCAGATGCAAGCTTTTTCTTTCAATAGCCAGCAAAATGACTAAAGGATCATCGATCTACTCTGCCTCAATTCACCATTTTGAACTTTATACAGAAGGTTTTTCCGTACCATCTCCTTCTACCTATACCGCTGTTGAAGCACCTAAAGGAGAATTTGGTGTCTTTCTGGTCAGTAATGGAAACAATCATCCCTACCATCGTAAAATAAGAGCACTTGGCTCTGCCCATTCACCAGGACTCCATTCTATGTCCAAACATCACATGCTAGTAGATGTGATCACCATCATAGGTAATCAAGATATTGTGTCTGGAGAGGTGGATAGATAGGACTACGTGTTGATTGATCAGGACGCTAGCTTTATTGCGAGCCAAAAAACTTGTTTGCAGCATTCCCCCGGTCAAATGGAATATATATTATAAATTATGGAATTCTCTGTAAGAGCTGTGGAACTAACAACTCTATTAGAAAGTGGAATCACCAACTTTTACACTAATTTTCAAGTGGATGAGATCGGTCGAGTGGGCTCACTTCCCCTTATGTTGGCTTCCTCTCCAATTGAAGAGAATGGATTCAAATGCTCAATCAAGCAATAGCAATTTGAGCTAGTTAAAGCTAAGGAGTCTCACTCGATCAACCCAATGGCATGATGTTCAGCTTAATGGGCTTGTTTTGTTCTCACCGATGGACTGAATAAGCCTAAATAAAGGTTGCCCTCGTTGGAGTAGCAAGGCCCTTGAACCCGTGTTCTCAGAAGGAGGAGCTCCTCCGAACAACGGTAAGACCAGCAAATCCTGAAAACAGGAAGGCTATAGACTGACTGATTGATGAGTTAAGTTCTTTCTCTAAGGCCATCAGTAGAGGCAGTGGTAGTCCAGTTAGCCTGCCTTAAAGGCATTGTTCTTAGCTAGTACTCGTTCCATTTTCTTCGTTAGATCAGATCTCTTGTCTTTCTTCCTTTTCCTGCGAGTAGGAGATATTCCTGCCAAGTTTGGGAAGGCAGCCAGTTGTTTTGTTTTAGTCGTATAACGTATAATTGGTAGTTCCAGTTGGAAAGCTAGCAAGCGAGTCAACAAAAGAAAGAGGAATGCCTTCTGAAAGGCAGGAAGACTTTATTTATCATATTAAATTAAATAGACAACTATATATAATTTTCTTTATTCCTATTACTAGCCAAGACTAGGGTCGAGGTATATCAAGTCCAACACAACAAACAAACACTAAGGGGAAGTAAGAAACTAGGGAAAAAGCTTAGTTGTAAATGACGTTCATGAAATCAATAATGAAAGAGTTCTGAGTCTGAAACTCACAGCAATGCAAGGACTTTATGCTGTAGTCCTTTAAGTGAGTGAAGCTATTGAGGGAGTTGTCGATACTCAGATCTCCGAAGATTCAAGCAAGTTAAGGTTTTAGAGCTAATATGTCATTCTTTCCTTGGTACTGGCTGAATCTTGTCAAAATCAATCTCCATAAGTAAGTTTTGTAAGCAAGCTGCCTTTGGTGGAAGCAGGACTGTAACACCATAACTAAGACCTAAGGTCTTTCTTCTTTCTATCTCCTCATATCCTCAAGCCAGTGCAGTACAGCGAAGGCCGCCTCGACATAAGTAACAGGGGCTAACCCTATCTTTGTGCATACTTCCTTGGTTGTCTGGGAGTTGAATCAGAAGCATCGAATGAAATTCCAAGACCATCTGCTATTGAATCAGCTGCTGGGCGAGGTTCTATCTTTTCCTTGTAGTCCATGGGATTTGACTCTGGGGAAGCTCATTCCTTGGATGGATCACAAAGGATAGTCTCTGTAAGAAGGACCAAAGCGCACAAGCCAGACTGAAAGAATGATTCTTGCCAGTCATAACAACCAGAACGGGGTTAGCCTTCGTTTGCCCCATTGGCGAAGTCATAAGTAGTGGTGAATCTGTCTCGCTACTATAAATTCCATAGTTCCATAGAGAAAAGAGAGAAGAGCTGGCCACTTATAAAACTTATGAAAAGAATCGTTTGACTTTTTTATTATCCCATATAAAAATCTAAATCAATTCGTTAGACCGAATTATTGCATAGAAATATGCTACTGACGTAAGTAAAGCTAATGCAACGGTAGTATTTATATCATTTGTGGGTGCAGCTAACTCCCCATGAGGTAATTGTATGATTTTCGAAGGCAACAGAGCCCCTGACCAATTAGAAACAACAATAAATAGAAACATAGTTCCAATAAATGGAACCCACTGACCATATTCTTCTCCAATCTGAGTTTTGCTCACGTCTCGAATGAATTCAAGAACATATTCAAAGAAATTATGACCGAAAGTAGGAATGGTTTGCAGATTTCAAATAACTAGAATGGCTGAAACTAATAAGATAGAAATTACAACCCAAGAAGTAATAAGTACTTGGGCATGCACTGAAGTTAATTCACAATGGGCCAACTCACCCAGCCATGATGCGCATGACAGAAGAGAGCGAGCACAAAATGCAGTTTCCATCTTGGACGAGGCTCACGTTCGGAAAGAATCTTTTTCAAGACATTCTCCCCTATGTTGAACTTTCTCTATATTACATTACCTGATTTTGGAATGCACGGGAATATTCTGGTAGACTTGGACATGTTCCATGGCGCGAAGTCTCTTCTCATCTAATAGCTCTAATTGTGGGGATATCTAAAAACATATGCTCTCTCTCATCCACATCAAAATCTTTGTCAAGCTGGACCCTGATGAGGGATGGGAATGGCTGAATACGTCTGCCCGTACGCAAGTAAGCAACTGGCCAACAATTGTATCGAGCTACATGCCCTTCTCATAAGATGTTGTAAGCTACGGGCCATAAAATCTTCGACGAAGCTTAAAGCAGGCATCAAGAGCTAAGAAGTAGGCCAACAAGTGGATTGAATCTTTTCCAATCTATTTTATGGTGGATTACCCTCGAAACAAAGGATTTTGATATTCTGCTTTGGACAAGATAAGTGGACAGATGAGTTGAATAATACAAGGACAGATAAGCTAGGCGAGGTTCCCCCGCAAGCAACTCCCCTTTCCCACTCTCCTTTGGCTGGATCCCTACACTGGCTTAGGACTGGCTCATATCTAACTCAGTGGAAGGCAGGAAGTAGTGGATTCAATAGACTTAATTAATTAAATGTCAGAAAGGTGACCCTGTGCCGTTAGTCTTTTATAAAGAAATATTCAAGCTAGGCTAGTAAGAGAAGGAATGCAGGTAAGAAGTCGAGAAGTCAACAAACATATAATGCTTTCCACACCCCGCCCCACAGAGGGAAATTAACCTGTGAATGTGGTGCGGGCCACTGCTTTCCCTTTCACTCGAAACAAGAGTTTCGTGCCAAGCATAAAGATTGAATCAATAGGACCATATTCAAATCCTAGAAATGCCATAACTGTCTTTCTGTTCTGAATGTCTCGACTTTCTTTCTCAAAAAACCAGACAGGGGTGCAGAAATAGCAAGAATTAAATGAATAGGCTATTGTCAATAGGTTGTTTGGCAGCTTTACGCGAATCCACACTAGCTAACTTTACACAGAAGGACCACCACCATTGATACATTGATAGTGGATTAAGTGGCAAACCTATACAATGCCCAAGTGCGGAGATACTTAAGTAAGGGTATCCTATTGCTAAACATCTGGCTACCCATAGTTTGAAGGGAAGAAGCCCATGTCTGGAGCTATGCCACTGTAGAATCATTAATATTCGCGGAAACTTTGAATATTAATGATTCTGAGTTCCGATGTTCCTTATTTTTTTTATGATATTACCACGCAGGGTATTATATATGTAAGTCCTTTGTTTATAAGGGTCTTTAACGTGATGCCTAATGCCACAGACTTTCGGCGGATTTGTCCAAAAGCTCATTCTTGCAAAACCTCTTGCTAGCAGCCTTTCAGGTCACGAATCGCCTCTTTGCTCTTAAGGAACTTTCAAAGGAAATGAAAAATGAAGACTTTCTCAAAACATCCTATCTTTTTATATGATATTTGGCTTGTTAGGACAACCCGCATGAAATCAGGTCGGATGCTTGTCCCCTCTTCTCAACAGAATCCTATCGACAAGAAAGAATCGAAAGCAGTCATTTTCACAAAGTCTTCTTCATTGCATTGGGTGCCTTTTTCTCCTGCCCCAATCCCTAGCTAGAGGAAATCTTGCCTCCTGTTCATAGGGAAGATCTTTGTGTGCTGGTATCAATCGAGAAAGAAAATATCGAGCTCTCAAGCTCCCCTATTTGAATACAAGGATCGATCCTAGGAGCTGGAAACTGTATTTCAGTGAGCTCTTCAGACAATGTTCTACAAGCAGCTAAAGCTGCCGCACTTTTTCCTTCTTCCTTTGCTACCGGGTATTCATTAAAAGAATGCATTTACCTGGGAGGAGAACTTGAGTCTAGCTAGGGTACCCCGTAAGGTAAGGGCAATAACTGTCTGAGGAAAGCACAACTAAGACCCTATTTAAGAGAGAGAGAAAGCTACCCTTAGATTTGGGAATGGGAAACCAACAGTAAGGGTATTATGCTTCAAGAGAAGTGGAACTTACTCGAATAGATAGAGTCTAGGCTCACTCACAGGTCAAGGGCTAGTATAGCAAAGAGGCTTTCAATTCCCGCAAAGCAAGTGGGAAAGAAAACTCATTTCCGTGAGCATTAAACTCCTGTATGGTCTTTACCGCTTGGGAACCTCAAAGTTGCTCTATGACTCGCTGGAGTTAAATCAAGCTATTGATCATATTCAGCCTTCTTCGGCTGATGAAAGTACTAACTTCCCTTGAGACTGAGAATTTGGTTTTCAGTTCAATTGTCGTATATTCTTCCCCTGAATGGAAAGGCATTTTGTATCTTTATGAAGTTAACTAAATCGATTAGGTCATACTACTGGTTGGGTACTTAAACTTAAGAATCAGCTTTGTCGCTTCTAGCTTGCAGTGAAGTTGCCTACCCGCAAACCCTGTCCTTAGGACTAGGTTGGAAACTCCCAAAAGGATGGAATGAAACTAGCTTGAAAATGGGCTTGCTCACTTGCTTTCAAGACGGAAGAATGAAAGGTTTTGCTTTGCTTGCTGCTTGCTTACTAGAAAAAGTGGTAATCTGACTTTATATTCATTCTCAATCTTGAATTCCTAGTTTGAACTAAGAAACCTATGCTTTTAGCTTATTTATTGCCAATCACAAGTGAGACTTAGGGATGCTCTGATAAGTATCCCATAAGCCGAACTAAAGGTTCTTAGTCCAGGGATGTAACTAGCCCCTCCAAGAACCTCCTGGAGACTAAGTTGCTAAGCTCTATTCTTATTTAGAACTTACAAAAGGTGAAGAAGCAGATGAACTTCTCGATTTCGATTCAAAGGTGCCCATCTATCCTAGTTAAGTTAACCTTTAGCTAAGCTCTGATCTTCTTCCTTTGCTATCCAAACGGTTTGACATTCATTCCTAAGCGGACCTTACTCGGCTTAGAAGGTCTTCAGGGTCTAAGTCTCTGCGTCTATACTATATTAAATAGCCTAGGGCGCTACTTTACTAGTTTTTTGTCGGGTTCTTTGCTAGCCAGACACCCTTCTCGAGGGAGGAAGTTTGATAGGGCTTTAAGAGATAGGGACTGCCTTCCAAGACGGACTCCATGTGATCCCCTGACACATGGGGATGGAGCCAATCCGAGGTACATAGGTACGAATTAGACTTTCCCAGTCGGCAATTATGTCATTAACGACATCTACCATCTGATCAGAGTCCGTCGAAGTCACTATTGATTCTACTACTTTATTTTATTAGTCAATCTCTTGGCTAAGGGTATAGCCCTTGCAAGAGTGAAGAATGATAAGTAGAGTTTCACTAGTAAGTCGGATGTCTCATCTTTCCAACTTTACTACGATGGAAAGATGGGATAATCCTAGGATACCCTGACCTCGTCAACGAGACAGGAAAAGGCAAGAGGCCTATTTTTCGAGGCATAAGCTTGCTGCAATGACACAGCACATTTAAGTAAAGTGCAGTAAACAAGAAACCTAATTTCCGGACAAGCCTGATCACCTCCTTAGCAAACAAGTGTGCTCTGACACAGAGCTCTTTGTTGAGACCATCGGTCACTACCAAGATGACTGGATTAAGAACCGTCTTAAGTAGTGGAATACCTTCCAAGATCTTCTGCCACTTAATGGCCTTAAGTCGGAACAACTTGTAAAATAGGGTAAGGTTCATTTCCAGAATTTATGTAACCTTCCTGGTCCTGGTTGGGAGCTGTCTCCACAGGACATGACCAAGTGAGATAACAGGGGGTTTAGAGCTCCTCTTTTCAAGGAGACTCATCCACACTTGCGCCCCTTTAATATGATGAGGCCGTCGCGCGTGGCTTCTGGGTCACCTAACGCTACAGCTCACTTGCTCCATCCAAGAAGTCGTCTAACGTAAGGTAACTATTCAGAGAATAGGTTGTAACACTGGATATTCCGTATTAGTTGATGCAACTCTGACTAAGGTGGATCCGGATATGATATTGACCATAAAGCAAACCGGATACTGACTTCGAAAGTTCTCTTAATCACTTCTTTCTTGGCCTTCTCTTCAATCCAATAGTAAGAGAAGGTAGAGGAAGACAAACCTTATGTCAAAGCTTTATGCTTACTTTTTTACCCTACTTCCTACATGCCTGATCTTAATGCTTGCTTGGAGAGCGCAAATCCTGTAGCGGTAAACCAATAGCAGCGGAAAGGCCGATAACACCTGCTTTTCCATCTTGCCTTTGCTACTTGAGAGAATGCCTTGGACCGAGACCGAAAGCAGCTCTTCCCCTTATCTCATTAGCAAGAAAATCGCTTTAATCCATTATTTCTCTAAAGCACTACTTTTTTTTTCTTATTCAACCCCGAAAAAAGTCTTTTTCATGCTTTAATCGAGAATGCTTGCTGTCAGGCTTTCATACCGAAACAGCTGACTTGCTTGCATCCCTTTGATTGCTTAGTCTCTCCTCCTTGTTGCACTATTATGGTACATCGGTCTAATCCTCTGATCCCGTGACTTGCCTTTCATTTACTTGTCTTTCTCTTTCATCTTTCTATGCAATCAAAAAAAAAAGGAAGATTCTATGAATATCCCCATCCATAGTAAAGACTCTTCTCAAATACGCAGTTGCTAGATTACACTAAACGAAGCCATTTTCAGTGTGCTAATGAAACCTTCTTTATAAAGAGGATGTGCCATATGGTGCCCCAAGGATTAGAGCCAAGAAATATACATCACATCGATCTAGCCTAATAAACAAGGCTCCATTCATACCAGCTTAATTCATTATTGCCTCCTACCGTATGGCATCTCCTCTACTTCAATTCAAACTTACGCTTCGCCCCTTTCCTCTTTCTTTGCTGCAATAGATGAGATTGGCATTGGCCTAGTTCCAATCCTTTGTCAAGTCACATAATTAAAAGTAGCCTCCCTCCTCATTTGCTGTAGGTGATAGGGCCTAGCTTTCCACTGGCCTGATTAGTAGTCAGACTGATGATCTACCCGTCTCTGAGGGGGTAGACCTGGCGGCAACTCATATGGCAAAAGAAAAGCGAACTCTTCCTTAACTTAAGTAGCATTATGCTTCATCCTCAAGGTCAACGGTTCTAGCATCCTGAACCTTCACAATGGACTTATAAAAAGCCTCTTCTGCCATTTTTACCGATTTGGCTATTTGGGTCGTTTTACTCATTTCTTTGATTACTAGGGCATAAGACTGACCGCTCCACCACGTGCATAAACTAATTATCTCATGATAGGCCAAAGCGTGACCTTTTTTCTGGCCAAACTCTGTGACAGGGATATAAAAAAGGGTGTAATCCTGATTTCTTTAAAGCGCTACGTCTTTTCCCGGCCATTATGCATCGCTCCAACCTCCTATTGCCACAGCCTTACAAGCCTAGCAAGAAGTGAAAAATCTCAATCAATAGGGACCTTACTGTCGTTCCCAGCTTAAGCGTCTACACCTCCCAACAAAGTGAATGTACCTTATGGAACCTCCGATAGGGACTTGGATGAAGCCCGTCGACCTTCTCCACCTACTTTGTAGATGGAACCTTCGTAGAGCTACCACTTTCGAGAATAATTTGGGTCTTTTTACCCCGGCCAAGGGCACACCACATTTGAAAGAGATCCCTCAGACTCCAGTCCTACCTTATCTTCTTAGGATTAAGGTTGCAGCACAGTTTTATGTAGAAGTGGCTATGATAGAAAAGAGCAGAAGAGAAGAAAGATATGTATTATATGTAATAAGATAATAGTTGAGAGCACTGCTAGAAAGATAAAGATGGCGATAAGAGATTCATTCTGTCTTTCTTCACTTCTGATCTTTATCTATGATATCAACTTGAACTTGAAGAAGAGTCTTATTCATAACTAGAAAGCAAATCGAAAGAAGCATGGGTACACTGAACACTAACCCAATCCAGATGAAACTACTATTCTCGGAACCCGGCTTCTCTTTTTTAGTGAATAAAGATTGAAGTCGCTCTTACACTTACTATATTTAAAATCTTTCTAATTTATCATATGAAAGAAGGAGAAAGGGGGCTGCTATTGTAACCAAGCAATTGGTGCAGACGCTCTACGATGCAATCAGACAATGAGAGAGCGGACTCTCTTTATCTAAGGGACACTTCCTCATTTTCTTTATTCCACCCCTTTCATCGGTTCCAGTAATGGGAGGGGGAGTACCATGTAGTTAGGAAGATGATCGATGCCTAAAGCATCTCTACTTAAGATCTTTATCCTTTCTGGTGATCAAGATATCCCAAGAAGAGAGACCTGACGGCGCTTACAAGAAGAGAAGGAAAGAAGACACTTACTAGAAATCTATTCCACCGAAAGACTACCGCTTGATTTCTCTCTGTCCACAGCCATGACTCACCCACCTTTCCATCCCCCCTCAAAGATCCACCCGATCGATGAAAACTTGAACCGAACAGTGATCAAATCGACTTTGGAGAGTCAATCCTCAGGGTAAGCCAAAGGAAGGACGGGATAGAGCTCAAAGACAGGCTGAAGGCAGAGAAGGATAGACGAGACAAGGAAGCAAAGGAGAAAAGAAAGATCAGAATAGAATAGAGGTAACGGTGGAACGAACGGTAGACCCAACTCTGTCTACTTAGCTGGAAGCAGGGCATTCCACCGATTCCACTTAGGGAGAAAGCCTTTCCCATATCTATACCTGATATGCTAATTTATATCCGGTAGACTTGGTAAGGTAAAAGGGCCCCGACTTATTTATTTGATTTCCAGAATTCGAGTTCGACCACAGCTGCCCCTTTTGTGTTTTGGGGGGATCAAGTTCCTTGCCAACTATTGACCCTGATCTCTTTTCATTTTTGGTATTACTAGCCTAGCCTTCGTAAATCACACAAAAGCAGAGCACCTAACTATGGCAAGGCCCCCTTAAGCAAGGGTTAGGTTAGTCAATCCGGCCCGAGACGCGTTCGTTGACAAAACCGCCGTAGGAATGGAGACCTTTCAATAGAGCGGAGGCAAACTGATAAAAAAGAGGCCATACTCACTACAAACGAATACGCCACAAGATCGAACTGTACTCATGCCTCTCCCGCATCAAGTTGACCGACCCCCTACGTAGTTCTTCCATTAATCATGTACATAGGTAGGGTCCTCCATTCTGATTGGTATATCATGAAAAAAGAAAGCCATTTGCACCAGGCGCACTGCGCTTTCCATTGCCTAGATGTTCGCCTTTCTAAGTCAAGTAATGGTGACCTGCCGAAGACTGGAGCCTCAAAACATGTTGATGAAGACCCCCGAACTGAGGGTTCGATCAATAGAGGGGATGACTTTCCCTCCCCGGAAGAAGAATAGCTAGCCGACTGATCCCGTGGATCATATAACTAGGAGGGAACGTGTCACATTAGAGGTGAACGATCAGACATGTCCGATAATTACCACGATGAGGCTGGTCCCTCTTTGATTTTAGTAGACTAAGCTATGAATATGAATGAATAAATGAATGAATGTCGGGCTCTTTCTTTCACTGCTAACCCCTTAATGTTGATATTTTCTGTTTCGTCGAGCCCCGAGCTTGTGGTCCTCCTTTGAGTGTGGGTTCCATTGGATGAATCTCTTATGTCAAGGTTAACATACATAGGAGCAAGAATGGTGTAGCGCCTATTTATCGTTCTCGCTCGGGAGCCAAAACGAACACGCCTGCTACCTACTGTACTGGACCTTCGACTAGGCATTCTACTCTTGTCAAATAAGAACCAACCACCACTGTATTGCGCTCGAATAGTTGAGCAGCCGCCGGCCAACAACTTTTGTACCGTACACAGATTAGATTCATTCTTCATACCTGGTCCAACTTCACAACCCTTTGCAGGTTGGTCAGAAGTCAGTCTTGTTTGGTAAGACTCTATTGAACAAAGCAAAGAAAACAGAGTGCTCGACCAGAATAATGGCCAACAAAGACCGTAATTACATAGATAACTGCTCCTCCCTTTCTCCGTCTTTAAGGCTTTAAGGCGAATGAACCGTATGGTGGCCGGAAAGAAAGACGACCTCACCTTCTCGTAGATGGTGTCAGTGAGTGCAACTTGAGTATCCCCCGTTGACCTTCTTTTGTAGATAGAATCTTCAATGAGTGGAAACAACTTACTAATAAAGGTGCGCTTGTTGAGTAAGGTCATTTTCTTGCAGGAGTGCTAACGCGCACCCTTATTCTTCGCTTGCTCCTCAGTACGAGCCTCATACAGAGCTGCACCCCTTTAATATGATAAGAAGAGGGGCCGCCCTCTTTTCTGCACCAATCTTTATTTACTACTATATTACTATCTATATTTTTTTGGGTGTATAGCTCAGTTGGTAGAGCATTGGGCTTTTAACCTAATGGTCGCAGGTTCAAGTCCTGCTATACCCAAACAAACCTACCTTACACTATACCTATTAATTAATAAGGATGCGTAGTAACGTTCAAAGATCACTCTTTGGCCTTTAGACTCGCTTCAGCGACTTCGCCCTTTAAGTGAGAAGGGGGTGAGGTAAGGAGTAGTATAAGAGTGGCACGGTCATCCATAGGCCTCTCCTTATTGGATTCATTCTATTCTATAGGGTGGGGCTGCAGACCAACAATCCAGTAAAAGGGCTTAAAAGCTCCTTTATCAAACCTTTCCCTTTTCAAAAAAATAAGGTAAGCATCAAAGCCCAACAAACCTAACCTACACAAAGAGCTCTTTTCAGCCCCTACTCCTAACAAGTGAAAGTAGCTGGCACCCACCATACCTTGCTTGCTTTGTGCCCTCGGTTTACTTCACTGGGGCTCTCTTCCCTTCTTCTGCTTTGGTTGGTTTATCGTATCCCTTTAGTACATCTCGGGTGATGAGAGAACCTTCCATACTTGTTTATTAAGTAAGGACGGATATTCAGTAACAACTTCTTACTAGACAAACGACTTCATTCCCAGGGTTCGATCGGACTATTTCGCCTTAGCTGGTTAGTTTGAGAATTCTCACTTCCCTTCTACCACGCCGCTTACAGGTTAGATTGACTACTACGACTTCGCCTTTAGGTTAGGATTGAGTCGAGGAATGAACCATCTAAATTGAATCAAAATCCATAATCTATATATAGAGAGATAGAAAGGATCAAAGGCTTATAAGCACATCAGCTAGTCTCTTCTTTCTACTTCATACTCAATCAGTCCTTCCCTTTGAAATGGATTCTCTACTCTCTGAAATTGTGCCCCTAGTGAACTCCCATCGATCAGACTCTGCCCTTGTTTAGTTGAGGAGGGCTCCCCCCTTGAACAAACTCTTAAAGGTTAGGTTACTACCTGCCTCTACGGAAGAGGTGTACTTTGTACCGCCCGGAGGTCATATAAATAGAAACCCGGAGCGATAAGAACGGAAGGGTTGGTGTGGCCACAGCTACCACTACTGGCACTTCAAAAGGCTTAGATTTCTTCTAAGGGCGCTACAGCAAGCTACCTTTTTTTAAGCCGTGTAATAGGGAGGTGTAAGCCTCGAAAGCCTTTAGTACTTCGGTAGGACGAGCAGCCCTTAAACCAAAAAAAAAGGTTTGGAACTCTTCCCGTATTTCTTCATTTCATTCTCTATTCAGCCTTCCTCAAACAAAATGAGAAAAAAGCATAGGACTATTGATTCGAAGTCACTACGAAAGGGTCGGTCAATAGCATAGCTCTTTATTTCCCCAGTCTCCTTTCGAAGGAAAGGCCTTCGCATTCCCAATCCGGTAGGGGGCCGGACGGCTTTCTTTGCCCCAGCTTGGCTAAAATCGCATCCCCACGCAACAACATTCTTTGTGCGCCCCTTACCGTTCTCGCTCAGCCTTTGCAATGGCTGGGGAGGCAGTCGTAGAAGCGAAGCCTATCGCCACGCCGACCATCAAATACAAGATTGGGCCCCTTCTCAAAGATTTGATGGAATGGCCCACCCAAGAGCGCTTATGTAATATGGGAACTCATGGTTGGAAACAATCCTTATGGTTTTGATATCCAGTAGGAATAATCAGAATCAAAGTCCAGGTTGGTTGGTGAGCCTAGTGATAGGATACTTGGTTCGGAGAGCACTTGTTGGGTTAAAGATTTTTTTGTTGCTAAATGTTACGGCCTAAATGCTGAACTATTGACCCTACTTGTTCGGATGGGTTTTCACCCCAAAGTGTTCCTAGA
This sequence comes from Pueraria montana var. lobata, assembly GCA_026413185.1. Lineage (NCBI taxonomy): Eukaryota > Viridiplantae > Streptophyta > Magnoliopsida > Fabales > Fabaceae > Pueraria > Pueraria montana. The sequence continues at coordinate 62,753,227 of CM048650.1, read as the reverse complement.
CCGCATGCGTACATACGTAAGTAACTTAGTGCAACATGGGAAATTTAATTGAGAGGAATCAGCAAAGAAAAGAAAAATAGGTCAACATCTTAATGTGCATTTTAGAGAGATTGTCCTCGGCTCGGGCTGAGGAGTGTCCACATGAGTTCGTTGAGGTGTCTACACAGGTTCGAAGACGCTCTTTTATATTCTGTCGAGAGTTCGGATTGCTCCACCTAAGTAGAACGAAAAGAAGGAATTGGAAATTCAACAACAAAGGGGGAGCCAGAAGCTTCGCTTCCGCTAGGGGGATATAATATATATGAGGCTTTTGTTCGATACCAAAGATTCATCGGGTGGGTTACTAATCCGATAGATAGATTAATCAATGAATTGAACCGCTGGACTGATCTTATAAATGAGATTGGTTAGGTGCTCATTCCCAATCTCGTTTCATTGATCGGGAATCGAAATCTTCAAACCATCGCCTTATAGCCCGAGCAAAAAACCGATTCCAGGGAGGAATCGAAGATTGGCCATTGGATCCGACTTCGATTGGAGAAAGCCTTTAGAATTGGAACATATGTGGTTCACCCGGTTGCTTGCTGATCCCTCACTCGGGTAGAGAGAGAAGCCCTGATCTCACTCTATCGATACAACATCTTGAGCGACTGCGATGAAGAGGGAGATGCTTGACTCAACTGGAAATGACGGGTCGACAACTCCAAATCACAAGCTATTTACTACTGTATTGTATTACATGGTAACGGTAAGTTAAATGGTGTGCCTTGTTATAAGTTATAGAAAGTACACAAATTTGTGTAGGAATGCTAAAAAGTAAATATATTATGTTATTGTCTGATTAGGCTAGGTCTTTTTCCTTTTAGGAGTGAGGAAGGCATATATAAGGCATAGATCACTAAAGGAACCTTTCCCTTATATATGATAGCACCAGACGCGCCCCCGCCTTCCTTGTTCAAGTAGTTCAAGAGTTAAGGGCATAGCAAAGTTTGTGGGGGAGGTTTTCCTTGATCTCTATGACCTCTCCGAAGGGGCCACACGATATAAATGGCTGCTTAATGAAGAGGCCCAAAGAAAGCCAAGCAAAGGAAGGCTTCTTTCTTCCCAAGACATTGATTATCGTGACCTAAACTTTGAAATTGATGTGGCTGAGATTTGCCTGAAACAACCTATGGTCTGCAATCCTCTTAGGCCAAGGGATGTTGAGGCTCCAGTATCACAGGCCGTAAAAAGAGAAGTAGTATAAAATATTAGGCATTATACTCTGACTCATATTCTGGGAATTTTTTCCTTATACTCAGATCTTTTCGGTGAATGTTTATAATGGTCTGCTCATGAAACTTTGGGTACCTTGACTATCGATAAATGATGTTCCCCAGGAGCAAAGCAATCTAAACCAAGATCGTCAGTTCCTTTCACTACCAGCCGCCGCTCAACAGCATCGGAATCAGGGAAGGCGGATTCCATAGTTGCCTCACAGCCTGCCTATTCGAGAACATCTTCTCGTGGGATATCTTATGATCTGACTAAGATGAGATTTGACCTCGGTATGGCCTAAATGCATTTTTCATTGCTCAGTCCTTTAGTTCAAGCGACATCCACTGTCAAATCGTTTTGCCCCGTTACTCCGCTCTGGTACTCATATGTGCCAAAAAGACTTCCTTTACCCTCACATGCATTAGGTGCCTAGCCTTGCTAGCTGATTCTACCGGGGATTTGTCCAAGTCTTCTTCCTAATAAGGATTTTTGCAACCTATTATGTTATGTGAAGACCTCGTAGGCGAATACTTGCTTCCTCAAATGAAGGTGGAGGAGGGCTACGTTTTAGTAGCGAATACAGTCTAACAAGGTAGAATACTTTCCCTAGGGGAGCTCTAGACTTTTTTTAGTGATTCTCCCTTTCCTCATAGTAAGCCAGCCAATCCCTCTGTCGCCTCCACCCATGATTCATGGAACCATTCCTTCGCATGTCGTAGCTTAGGATTCGTGCTATTGCTATTGTTTAGGGGCAGATCAGAAGAAAGATAGGGGCATCGGCCTCAGCTAAAGCAGAAAAAGCCCGGATAAAAAGAGATATGGATAAGCTAACAACTGATTAGGAGAGTGAGACCCATTTCTCATTCTTTGCAGCAGCTTATTTGAATATCGGTGTAAAGGCAGCTCCCGAAATAGGATTCGATCCCTTCACCACAAGGTTATGAGCCAACTAGCTTGACCTTATTTGTAACGAATTATTTTCTTTACATAATCATACCTTTGGCCTAAGGCAAAGGCCTGAAAAAGGAGTATAAACTCTAACTATTGACATTGGTCTAGCCGGGGGAACTACTCACAGAGACTTTCGTACGAGCCCAGGAAAAGCCTCATTCTTAATAAACGATGGTCTCGAGTAGAAATGGTTAACCACTAGTTCCAAGAGCCATCTACGAGCCAGATAAGGCAAAAGAACTACGAAGGACCAGTCTTGGTCAGACTTTAGTCATTTCGAGAAGGAGCCAACTTGAAGAGGCGAAGGTGGACAAAGTGAGCGAATCAGTACAAATTTTGGGTGGACTCGTTGGCTCCCCAAAGAGGTGGGCATTGGCATCGATCCGGCATTGTAAAAAAGGAAGCATTATCCGGGTCTCGGCGAGAGTCCCTGCCTATGAAGATTTTAAAAGAAAAGAGTATGGTATTTAGTGAGACCATAATAGTCCAGCAAGCAAGAATTGGATTTATCCAAAGGTATTATTCTAAAGTGAAAAAGAGTTAGCTGCAAGCTTTGGACGGAGTGGGACCTACTTCTTAGGGCAGCTAGTGCTTACGCCTCTTTAGATTAGAGATAGGGGGCCAAAGGACACAGACCGACAAGCTAGATCATCGGGGGAGGTAAGAACCACTTTCTACTCTTGTTACCGGGGAAAGCTCCAACTTGAGGCTTTAGGCAATGAGAGTTGTGGGGGCTATTACTTGACTTCACTCACTTCAGAGACAGAAAAAAAGAAGAAAGGAGCGGAGCAGCTTCGCCGTCTAGGGGATGGAGCAAAACGCCACTATCTACACTATTTCTTTAGTAGCCAGACCAGTAGAGATTGGATTGGCGATCAAAGGGTAGAACTCATGCTTTGACTTTACTGACTTGATTGATCAAGTCTGTCTATCCTGTCTTCTTTCTTGCTTTAAGAAGAATGCATTTCAAATGGCCAGATGTGCTTCCTACCTGCGCCTCGATATGCTTACTAATAGGGTGTTCCCTTCTCCTTCCATAAGAAATGGAATGTTAGCGGTCATGTAACGCTCACGTAACGACCTCCTCACTCTCTCTTGCCGGCTTAGCCGGGGAGAGTAGATAGTCGAAAAAGAAAGGACAAAAAAATCAAAAGAAAACAATCCCCTTTTCATTTCTTTCTCAATTCAACATTGCCTGGATTTTTCCCAACCCACCCTAAGGAACAACCTCCCTTTATCTACGGGCTATGGCTCACGAAATGGTTCTCCGAATTGAAAGTGGATGCTCTGGATCTCGAAATGGAAGGTATGCTGCTATACGAACTGTAAGAGATGCTAGGCAAGGTGGCGCCTATATAAATGGATGACGAGAACTGGCTCTCTATCTAAGCAAGATGGTAGTAGGTGGGAAGCTTCTGGCTCTAGCTTACTTTGCTACAACTACTATGACTTCCACTGCCGCTACTTGCTTTGCTACTTTAGGTAGTGCAGCTGTAGGCCCTACTACCTTTGCTGCTAGAGGATTTGGAACTAGGCCTTATGCTGCTGGTGGAGGTAGTGGTGGGGAAGCTGGTTCTAGATCTACTTTTGCTGAATCGACAAAATCTACTGCTCGGTCGACTGACTCAACCATGTCTTTCTTCATTGACTGCTTTCATCAACAGAATCACCAGAATCAACCGGGTCTACTGAAGCAACTACTCACTCTGGATCTGCTACCGGAAGATATGAATATAGGCATAGGTAAAGGTATGGTCAAAGGCAATCGCAGTGGTTGTTTCACCCAGAGCCGGAGTAGATTCACTCATAGCAGATACATTGATTATTGATATGGATGAGACTGATCTCCCTAATGCGCTACACCATCACTACACTATATATAGGAAAATCGGCAGCGGGAACACTGGCAGAACGTTCCCATCAGGCAACAACAGAAGGGAGCCTCTAACTTGCCTGACCAAAGGAGAAGAGGAGTAGTTGAAAAGGAAGGAGTACGATCATCATCTTATGGAACGAGATTCGCTTTATTAGCGGAAATTTAGGAATGCCCTGCGATCAGGCTCAAGGCTAGGTTCAGGTCCGGCTACTACCACATGGCCATGAGAGATGCTATTCTAGATTTTGGATACCTTAGTGAATGAGGGGAGGATGCGCTTCTCTCTTATGGATGAAGGCAGGGATCACCACAACCTGGAGCTTTATAAGGGGGTTCTATAAGGTTCACGCCCCGTCTAAGGCTCGACAGAGCTGTACAAAACAATGAATGCGATGAATGCATGGGGAAAGGCAAGACCTAACCCCAACCGGAAAACTGGATCTACTCCTTACTATAAGATATATTGAACCGGAAGAGGAAAGAGAGAGCCACAGATCATAGCCTAATATGTATAGACGAGTTGGAGAGCCGCAATTCATATTGATTTCTAATTAATTTGTTTTTGTTTATTCTTCTATATGTGTAAAATAATGAAAATGGTTTCTCACTCGGAAGATAGCAATCAAAATGGGAAGAGTTTTCTCTCTTATGTGAAATTTCATTAAAACCTATTTTCGATTGACCAAGTCTTTTTTCAATCAATTTATTTCACACTTCCCGGTATTTTTGATTAAACCCTATTTTTATTGTGAAGGTCAAAGGGTGCTGTTACGTTAAGGTAAGGCTTGAGAAGGTCAAGGACTACGGTAATGGACCGCTTACTCTTGTTCATCAAGTCGATCCAGAAGAAGTTAGATTGAGTATGAACCAACGAGCCAAAGGTTTATGCTCGCCACGGGAAGCAGGTATTCGCTTGTCAGCTCTAGCCTTCCCTTGCCTTACCCCTCAAATAGTCCTACCCCGAACAATATCCATTGCCTGTCTCGTACCGCTCTGTGGGCTTTTATGATTACACTACTCACGAATCTATCTATCCAATTTCTTACTGAACTTGACTTGTCTCTGATTGCCATGCTACACTTTTCGCTCCTTATGTACAGAACGAAGTGAATCTTATTTAAACATTCATTGTTATGGGCCCTCTTATTGCACTGAACGAAGGATCACATGGGGTGGATCCTACTAATGCAATGTTTTCTCCGTGCGTGTAGGAAGGTATTTTGAACATCTAGCTGGTATAGGGACCACTTCTTTGATGCAGCAATAGCCAGTAAAGTCCTAATCTTCACAAACTGAAGTTAAGGTTTCCTCCAAATCTATCCAATATTTATTCTTGAGCAAAGCCTTGAACAGGACGAGTGGAATAATGGCCTACCTCAAGCATGTTATCTGGAACTGGATCATGGCTTGAGTCTAGAGAGGGAGAAGCATTGGTTTACTGATCTCTTTTAGGTCCTGGCCGAGCTTCAACAAGATTTGGTGTTAGACGAAGTTTCTTTCTGGTATACACTATCGTTGATAGTGTATGAGTCACAGGCTTCTTTGGCTGATATATATGACTAATAATTCACGGTGATACTCTCCGGGGGCAAACAAAACTAGACTAATCAGTGTAAGAGAAGTTGAAGTGGAAACAGAAGGTCGTAAATTGCCACTCATCCGGATTGTTCTTCTTGGATTGGTTTCCCCTTTGCTTTGCCTATGCCAAGCTTCACATTAAACATAAGAATTAGACCACTTTGTGGGGCGAGTTTGCTATTGCTAGAAGTTTGAAAGGAGTAGTCATAGGGGCTTTGGGGCATTCACCCAGGGCATAACTAATTAGTGGCCTATTCTTTCTTTTTTGTCTAATTCAATTCCCACTCTCAAGCTATAAGGAACTAAGGTAATAAGGTAAGCCCAAGCAGCTGCTATTTGAACAACGGATTCAGCCATTGAATATCTACAACTTATGACTCCAAAGGCTTACGTCTTCATCTCTTGCTTCCAAGTGAGAGTCAGGAGGAAGAAAAAGACCAAGCAAGGGTTAAGATTCGTTCTCACAGAGAATGAGGGAGAAGAAAGAAAACCGTAGGACTCTGAAGTCAGGGATATGAGGCTCGGTCTATAGGCCTTACGTCAAAGCTCGGGAACAGATGGGAAATGCACCAACGCTCGGATATGAATTGGAACCCCCTTCGAAATTCAGTTAATACTAAACAGATTCCCAATCCCATTCCACAATCTACGCTACGGGTCAGGGAGGCTAACCATATGAGGAGCCCTACCACTAGGACTTGCTCAAGCAACAAGTTGGTATGGCCCATTTCATACCTAATCCCATGGACATATCTGATCATTGAATTAGGGCCCTCCACAGGGATAGATACCCGAGTTAGGTATTAGTCCCACCTACCGATCATTAGTACAACTACCTGTCATATCATATACCCCAGATGGCCTGATCAGATGTTTCGGTACCAATGCAGTTAGTCTAATGCATTCCGGACTAGATATGGCCCACCTATCTTTCGAGGTCACTAGTTTACACTTTCACCAACCTTTCCCATATCCGTATTTTATGAGCAAGGGATAAAGGCCAGACAGTAATCACGCTACTTACAATTGGATAGTACCCCTTCCATCGGAGGACTAGGTGGAGAGTGACAAATATGAGAAAAGCCTACTTACTAGCCTCCGTGAAAGGATACCACTTTGGTAGATGCTAGGGGTTGGTGAGTTAGGGCGGCGAGGGATGGTGTGACATGTCTGGTCATCGCATCGATAAGAACGATGGCCGATGATATCCGAGGAGATTAGGCCCCGTCGGCTTTTTTACCTCAAAGTAAACTCGTGCTTTTTGTCATCCTTCCCTATCTAGAGCTGGAACTTGACTAGAAAAAGACTTTTTTTGATCCCATACTGACTGACTTGTCTTCCTGTTGGTGGTTGTGAAAGTTCATATTTCGAGCTTAAACAGCGGAGAAGCGGATAACCTTCTATTTTTGGAGGAGTCTTTCAGGATCGATTCAAAAGACCAGTGAAAGTACGCGGACGGAGAAATCCAACAAAACCACACCGTACCAGGCCAGTAGACCTTCTTTCTCTTAAAGGCTATCTCCTGCCCCCAACTAGCGAGCAGCTATAACTGATGGGCGCATGGCGACCACTACTCTACCCGAAAACTAGGGTTAATTGGGGAACCTTCTCATCGTGCCTGTCTATAATAGGCCCAAGTGTCTCTTGTGCTTAATCTCGAGTCTATTCCAGTGAGAAGCTTCGCAATACCCTAACACTCCATAGGCAAAAGAAATCAATAAGGATAGATATATAGATTACACACATAGTGGTCTGGGCATTAATTTCATGTAGTGCGTACCAATGGCGGAAAGTGATTCACTTAACACACTTGTTCGCTTGAATACAGTAGGTAGGGAAGGACAGGATATTACTCATCGATTCTATTCGATGGTGGTGGCTTAGCTTTGAATTTCTTTCTACTCATTTTGGCTTTTTCCTTTTCTTATTCATGCTTGCTCCACTAGCCTCAAACTCCATTCCAATTTCGAATCGACCCATTAGAGAAGGCTTTTCTGCTTAGCAGAACCCGATTCTCCGCTCAAAACATCTGATCTTCCGACTTAAACAACTGATTCCATTTTTATCCTTTTTTTCTATGATCAATTCAATAAAGACTTCCTTTTCAACTGACAACCCCTGGGCCTGTTCATAAGCGATATTCTTTGTAGGGCTTTCGACTGCCTTCCTTTATTTTTGGGCTAAGGCTAGCTTTCCTAAGTAAGTTCCAGAGTGCATGAGTGAATGTTGATCTGTATTCAAGGTATGCCCTTTATAGTTCTGTTAGAATATTGACTTCGGTTAAGCTGAGGTTAGCGGAGTCAATCCTTTGCTTGGGTCCTAGGAGGTCGGAGATCAGAGCGCTGTGTTTAAGTCGTCTGGCCTTAAGAAAGACTTTCTCTACGCCAGTAAGAGTAAGAGCTTGAGAAGAAGGGAAAGAGGAAGAAGTATTCAAATCATTCACTCCTTTCCCGAAAGCTTGACTTTATTCTTTCTTTATATACTTACTATATAAGACAATACTATAAAAAAAAGACTTGGACGAGAAAAGTCAGATTCAGAACTATGAATAGTAGGAATAGTCTAAAGCAGTGGTTAACTAGAAGAAGAGTCAAAGACTTTTTCCTAGCCGCTGATGGAGACAATGTGGGACCTCGTGCTCAGCCGGTTGCTCTTTTAGATAAACCTAATTTCCGGAACATTGCCTCGGTAGAAGCAAACCCAACTAATACGCAAGCACATCTCCCGATACAATCAAATCAAAGCAAAGCAAAAGTGCCTTGCGGCTGTCGCACCTTTCTCTCTGTCTCTGTACCTTGTGTTTGTCCTTGTTGTTTAAGATTACTAGGGGTATTTCTATTACTTCCTCCATCACATACTGCACATACTTTGTTTGATCAAATTCCCCCTTTTTTGGGGGCTCCCTTAGAACTAATATCCAAAGATTCCTTGTAACATGATTGTTTGAAATGATGGTTTATTATAGGTTCTGGTGACATGAATAGGATGAGCATACGAATGAGCCCGAACATGGATAACGTAGTGGTTCGAGCCGGTGGAGAGTACGAGATTACTGACCGAAGACTCTTCCATTGAGATGGGTCGAAGCCCTGCTAGCGAAGGAATGCATCCAATAGTGTTCTGTCTCATTGGTCCTCTCATGCCATAATTTGCTCATAAATCCACTTTGTTCTCCCGGAAATCACTTTCATTATAATACATGACTTATGTGATTTCGATCTGATACCTCTCGATTCAGATAGGAAATGCACATTTGTCTCATTTTTTACTCTCCCCATCTCAAATTCTACTAATTGGATATGGGACTGGTTGTGAAGGGAAGCTTTGTGGAAGAAAGGAGGAAAAGGTCAGGCTAGTAAAGGCTTTTAAGATATATGTCACCTCTCTTTTAAGATAGTTACTGAAAATTATTTGAAAAATATTTGATTTTCTCAACTCTCTTTTAAGATAGTTATTATAAAAGTCAACAAACTAACCATATATGACGTTTAGTAATTGGATGACAATGTAGGATATACTTTAGAGGATAAAATATGGAATGATGGTCCAATTGGAAAATGAATAATTAAGATTATAATAAAATAAATGTATATATATAATAAATTATGAAGCTGATATGATTTTAAATGATGATTTTATCACTCTATAGTCTATACCTTCTCTAAAGTACATCCATGACTCTTTAAAGGAGACAAGTCCAAAAACATATTCTTGTACTTTATTTTTTGTACAAGGAGGGTAGGAAGGGAAAGAATTGAGAAAGGGGAAAAATGCATTACAGGGACTTAAACTCACTTTGACAATTTATGTTCCATAACTTAACCGACTAAGCTCACTCAAGGGGACCAACTTGTACCAAATCAAATTTTGAAGAGTTACACCGAATTCGTAGCCATGAATATTATTTTGATGATTGATCCAATAGTTATAAATAACTTAATTTAATAGGCAACAATTCTATTATTTATTTTGCTGGAAGTATGTCTTAATTTGTGCCGCCTTAATTGTAGCCTGCCTCTCTCTTAGATGAGTAGAGTGCGTGAATTATTATAAACCGCTTGCTGCGTGTCTTTAATATTCCTACGAATCAAAAAAAAGATTGCAGCCTAAACACCTTTATTGTGTTGGGTGTGAGGGGTGTGCTTGGTCCCATGTCTAGTGATATGACCTAAGTTATAAGGTTGGGATAGTCCTCATTTTCCAAGTTGATTTTGTGGGATTGAATTAAGTTTTAAGTCCAAATTTTAAGATAATATCAAAGTCTATTCTAAATCCATTATTGAAGCAACCACATTGTCCATGCTCTGGGCCTGGCCACGAAGGGGGATGTTGGAAAGGTTTCAACAGTAGAATTAGTCTTTGATTCTCTCAGTTTGAAATACCTTATCGACATGATTCTTATCTCATAGGCATTAATATTAATATAATTGCCTGACTTATCATACACGCCATGAAAACAGTCACGTTTTTATTCTGTCTTTGAAAAATTGGGGTCATCATTATTTCTATTACTCTGCCCCTTTCACCAAATTAAAAAAGATATCTTGTTTTTGCTTTGGTAAACAGAAAATATATATTTATACCTTGGTTGCGTATGGAACATGGAATGCAGTCACATAGGTTTAGTTATATGATATTTTCCCCCTCATTCACTGCCATTTGGATTTAATTATGTAATCTCACACTCTTCTTTAATGCTACAACTTGTGTTCAGAGGTAGCCACTGCTATTCTGCTAGTTCTCTCTCAATATGGGGGTCAAAGACACAAACCAGTTAGAGGAAAGCAAAGATTCCACTTATGATAAGAAAGCTGAAGTGAAAGCCTTTGATGATTCAAAAGCTGGTGTTAAGGGTCTTGTAGAGTCTGGAGTCACAAAGATCCCACGTATGTTTCATTCTGGAAAGTTGGATATCATTCAAACCTCACCCAGTGACTCCAAATTGAGTATCCCCATCATAGACCTCATAGACATACACTCTAATCCAGATCTGCATACACAAGTAATTGGCAAAATTCGAAGTGCATGCCATGAGTGGGGATTTTTCCAGGTCATTAATCATGGAATTCCAATCAGTGTTTTGGATGAGATGATTAATGGAATTCGTAGATTTCATGAACAAGACACTGAGGTAAGGAAAGAGTTCTATACTCTGGATAAGAAGAAAAAGGTTTTGTACTATTCCAACCTTAGCTTGTACAGTGACAACCCTGTTAATTGGAGAGATACAATTGGTTTTCGTGTTGCTCCTGATCCACCCAAACCTGAAGAAATACCATCCGTATGCAGGTAAGAGTTTTATTTTGATAAATTATCCGTTTAAAGATTTTTACAATATTAACTAATAATTAAAAATTATTTTGATTTTAAACAGATTATTATAAAAGATAATAATATTCTATTATATGGTAATCTATAATTCGATGAGATTGTAAAAGACTTTTATACCATCTTGCTACTTTTCTATTATCAGTTACTGGCAGAACATTTGTTACAGAAATTTATTCAGTAGTCACACTTGTTACTTTACATGACATTTAATCATGATCACAAGCTATGAAATACTTCAATTTGCTTCACATATCCGTATCAGATACGTATCTGATACTGATACGTTTGGATACTTTACCGATACGTATCGATGAAGTATCCAAACCTATGAAGCAGCGATAATTCAATTTGTTTCACGTATTCAATAGCGATACTCTTTTGATACTTCACCGATACATATCGATGAAGTATCCAAGCTTTTAAAGTATTTTATGAAAATCCAATACAACATGAAGCACACAAGTATAATATAAAAACATAGAAATATTGTCCGTTAATAAACCAAAAATTGAAATTGTTCTATTTGTGATTGATTTAAAGGAATGAGATTGATAATATTGTTCCTATATGTAAATAGTATAAAGTAATTTATGATGACTATAATTTTTTGGTTTTTAGTAATGTCTAAGAAGGCAATAAGTATGTTTTTAATTTGGATTTGCATATTTGCAATTATTTATTTATTACTACCTCCGTCCCTAAATATAAGACTCTTTTATAAAAAAAAAAAACTTGTCTCTTTTTATAAGACTCTTTTTAAGTTCTCTTTTGCATTAATTATTTTTTAACCAAAATACTCTTAATTACTTTACAATTAATGCTATAAATTAATAAGATAAATACATGAAAATTGCTAGCAACACACTCTCTATCACACTCTTTTGAACACATTCTCTATCACTCTCTAAGTACATTCTCTCTTATGAGGACTGGAGAGAAGATGATTAACATTCATAATTAATTAGGTAGAAAGTAATTAACTGGAAAGAGAGATGGTGAGTCCCAACAATTGTAAGGGTAATTTTAGAAAAATAATACAAATGGTTAACAAATTTAATGTTATTAACTAAATTAACCAACTTTCTTAAAACATGTGAATTAGTTAAAAGAGTCTTATATTTAGGAACGGAGGTAGTAAGTTTTATGAACTTTTATACATTTCTACATATATGTCTTACACGTATCGTATCCTATATATTTTTAAAATAGTTGTATCGCCGTATAGGATACGTATCGTATCCGATACACATATCGTATCTGTGCATCATAGATAACAAGTAAATTTCACTTATGGATCCAGTTCAGTTGATTGAATTATTTACCCTTGATGAGTGTTGATTACTTTATTGCAGGGATATTGTGGTTGAATATTCAAAGAAAATAACAGATTTGGGTTTCACAATCTTTGAGTTATTGTCTGAAGCTTTGGGACTTGATCCTTCTTACCTCAAAGAATTGCACTGTGGTGAAGGACTCTATATTTCGGGTCACTACTATCCAGCATGCCCTGAACCTGAATTAACTATGGGCGCTACCAAGCACGCGGATTGTAACTTCATGACTTTACTTCTACAAGACCAACTTGGTGGTCTTCAAGTTCTTCATGAGAATCAATGGGTCAATCTTCCCCCAGTACATGGAGCTCTTGTTGTAAACATAGGAGATCTTCTACAGGTAAATATTCCATGTTAGTATTGTCAATTTTTAAAGTATGCATTTTATAGGTTGTTTGTATTAAGATTTATAAAATAATATTTAATAAAAGGTTTTATTAATTTGGTTAAAATTATATAAATTTTGAATAAGGCCTGGGAAAGAAAACCCTGATGAGGAAAGGATGACTAAAATTATCAAACGTGTAATTAAGATAGTTTGAATACATATGCAAAAGAAGGTTATTTGGAGGCACAGGTGAAGAAAGTAGATTGCATGATTTTTATCCGTAAAAAAATAAAGAAGTCTAAGAAAAATAATATAGGTAATTATTAAAAGGGATCTCATAATAAATAATATTTATAAGAATTTAGTTCCTAATTGAGTGCAATAGTGTTGTGTTAGAGTTGTAATCTATGTAGTGAATTCCCCTACTGGGTTATGACTATTGTTAGAGTTGTCTTAGTTGGAAAACAGAGCATTATATTTTGCCAGCTATGACTCGCAATGGTTCAAATCAAACTTCAAAGTATCTCAATCAACCGCCCTATTCTGATATTTCCAGTTTAATATGAACCCCTAAATATGACTTTTCCAGTTTAATATGCTTAGGTTCAATATTCCAATAGACTTTTTGCCGTTTGGATAGATACGGCTGAATATTTGTCACCAATTTGTTTTTATTTGCTTGTAGAGAAAATAGTGACAGACTTTCTGTGAAGTTTCTTGTCATGGACTGTACTTTTTTCACTTCCCATCAGTTTGCCTAGCTATAAATTAATGATTTCTTTTAGTAAGATTAATGATAATTTTCTTAAACCAAAATAGGTACAGAAATAGTTGAGTTTTCATATATTAGCACATGAATAACCCATAGGTTGATGCAGTAGTGTAAGGCCCCGCTACGTTCACATGTGAAAAATCATCTATTTAGCGAGAGAACCTATATTCGATTCCTTCCGTGTGCGGAATTTTCTTAGACTAGCGGCTGCCACGCATCACAAGCGGGATTAGTCTTTGATCCAGTGAGTTGAAGGACACCTCTGATCTTTGATCCAAGACTAAAAAACAAATATTAGTACATGAATGTGCAATTTTGGTTCCACTTTTAAGTTGTATATAATATAATTTTTTCTAATTGTGTTTTTTTCTCCATAAATGTCCGTGATTAAACACCTGAATTCAGTGAAAGCAAAATCAGTTTGATTGATTCTTCATTGACACAATTTGTGAGAATAGCCTTAATGAATTTTATTTCATACTGGTGCAGCTTATCACAAATGATAGGTTTGTCAGTGTGCATCACCGGGTCTTATCAAAGGACACAGGCCCAAGAATTTCTGTAGCAGGCTTCTTTGTAAATTCACATGACCCAGTTGAGGGTAAACCAAAGGTGTATGGTCCAATTAAGGAACTGCTTTCAGATGAAAACCCACCAATCTACAGAGACACTACCATCAAAGATTACTTGGCATATTATTTTGCAAAGGGCCTTGATGGGAAGTCTTCCTTGGACCACTTCAGGTTGTGAATCGAACATGGGAATGCACTCTTAATTATCTTGGATCTTGCTGTATTTCTATTTACTATAATATAAAAAGATGTTCTGAAATGATACGTGGCAGCTATTTATTTGCTTACCCTCCCACCAGTTTTTTACAATTCCCGCGCGCGTCCCCAGATCCCCCCTCACTATCGCTCCTCTGGCTGGTTTTAATAGCAGCGTAAAAATTTATACTCCTCATTTACACTTTTATATTACTGCACGTATGCACCTTTTTCTATTTTTATTTTTTTATTTTTTTATAGTTAAATACTATAAACACTAAATTATTTCTCAATTTGGTCATTTATTAAAAACTAAAATAATATTTTTATAATTTTTTTAAAAATATATAATATTCTCTCAAATAAAAAATTATCATTCAAACTATTAAATTTAAGAAATACACTTATTTTTAAGTAAACTAAACCATAAAACAAAATAATAATATAATACTTTTTTCTAAATCAAGTCAATGTATTTGTATAGTCTAACTATTAAAAAAATACTATATTAATATAATATTAGAAATAAAATTAGTATCAAAATAATTTTCAAAAATATATTTTCACGGTATAATAAAAAATGTTTGATGTAATATAGTATATTATGAAGTTAATAGTCAAAATAATATTTTATTATTATAATATATTTGTAAAAGTCAATAAACTTATTATACATGATGAATTGTGATTGAATAACAGTGTAAAATTGTTTTACATTGTCTATGTATAACATTTTCTCTATATAAAATATTTTGTTATAATTTTTATAGTCTTTATATATAAATAAAATATCACATAAGACTTAATTCATCAATTCAAATTATTCTAATAAATAACTTATGTACATTGTTATATATTTATTTTTTGTTATATTTTATAAGTCTAGCTTTTCATTTAAATGTTTACACATAGACCACATCTTAACAAGTTTTATTTAATATTAGAGAATATTCAACTTAATTATTATATTACAAATTATTTTGATACATACTTAGAAATAATCGAACAATAAAAAAAATAAAGAGTGACTCATGCGAGTGCATGGGTCAACCAGCTAGTTATCTAAATAACAAACCACTTTCTGGTTTCCCAAGTTAGGTGACCTTCCTTGAATTCATATAAACAGCAACAAGTTCTCGAGACTAAAAGTAAATGAATTATCTATGTTGACATTTTCTTATAAAATCACTTTTTACTATATGTCGGTTGGTGGTGAAAAGAAAATTGTTAACTAAGTGTTAAAAGTTTTAGTAGAATTGATGGGAACAAAAAAGGAACAAAGAAAGCGCGTATGCTGGTATGCACGAATTTTAGAAGTAGATGGTGAACTAACGACTATACAGTGACAAATGGTTACTATTGAGAACCTTGTACTCAATTCTCTTTTGGTACACATAAGGTTTCGTCATTTTATTTAGGGTTAACTAAATTTTTAGTCCCTAAATTTTTTTAAAATTCGGTTTTTAGTCCCTAAATTTTAGTTTGACTGGTCAAGGTCCCTAAACTTTTTAAAAAATTGGTTTTTAGTCCCTAAACTTTAGTTTGACCGGTCAAGGTACCTAAAGTTTTTAAAAATTCGGTTTTTAGTCCCTAAATTTTTTAAAAATTCAGTTTTTAGTCCTTGAAATCTCATTAGTTTAGGGACTAAAAACTAAATTTTTAAAAAGTTTAGGGACTAAAAATCAAATTTTTAAAAAATTTAGGGACTTTGACCAGTTAAAATTTTGTTCAGTGACTAAAAATCGAATTAACAAAAAGTTTAGGGACTTTGATAAGTCAAACTAAAGTTGAGGGACTAAAAATCGAATTTTGAAAAAGTTTAGGGACTAAAAACTTAGTTATCCCTTTTATTTAAAGCAAATTAAATATGAATTTTGCAGTTTTTGGATAGATAACTGCCCCCTCCCAGGCCGGCCTAGACCTAGTCTAAAGGGGAGACGACCCAACAATGTCTAGTGATATGACCAAAGTTATAAGGTTGGGATAGGTCTCACTTAAAGAATTAGTCTTTGATTTTCAAAGTTTTTTTTATTACCATATTATTGGTACGGAGTATTCACTGGCTTTGTCGATGATTAATCTCTGTCAGAGAATCCAACTGGCCACCTTTGATGGGATCTCTCCTCCCAATCACGTTTTTCTCTATCCACAAGGCTTAAACTCGAGATTTTGCTTAAGGACACCGAGCCAGTACCACTCGGACCAACAACTTACTTAAAACGACCTTACTTGAACAGGATCTGTTTTATAGGCTAGTACTCTGTGTTATTGAGTTCTAAGGAGACAGAAACCAAAATCTGGTGGATGAACCATATGACCATGTGATTAACAGCTCATTGTTACCCAGGAATGGGTCATCATGTTGGACGGATCTCAGTTAGTATATCTATCTGGCTGAGATGGTCACATGGTTGTTTGACAAACTCTCGAAGTTTGAAATACCTTGATAAATACCAAAAGCAATAACGAGATCGAGATCAATATGATTCTTGTCTCATTGGCATTAATATAATTGTTTGACTTATCATACACGCCATGAAAACAGTCACGTTTTATTCTGTCTTTTGAAAATTTGGGGTCATCGTAATTTCTATTATGCTGCCCCTTTCACCAAATTAAAAAACATATCTTGGTTGCATGTGGAGCATGGAATGCAGTCAAATAAGTTTAATTATATGATTTTTTTCCCCTCATGCATTGACTGCCATCTGGATTTAATTATCTAAAATCCCAATCTCTTCTTTAATGCTACAGCTTGTGTTTGAGGTAGCCACTGCTAGTTCTCTCTCAATATGGTGGTCAAAAACACAAACCAGTTAGAGGAAAGCATTGATTCCACTTATGATAGGATAGCTGAAGTGAAAGCCTTTGATGATTCAAAAGCTGGTGTTAAAAGTCTTGTAGAGTCTGGAGTCACAAAGATCCCTCGTATGTTTCATTCTGGAAAGTTGGATATCATTGAAAACTCACCCAGTGACTCCAAATTGAGTATCCCCATCATAGACCTCAAAGACATACATTCTAATCCTGCTATGCATTCAGAAGTAATTGGCAAAATTCGAAGTGCATGCCATGAGTGGGGATTTTTCCAGGTGATTAATCATGGAATTCCAATCAGTGTCTTGGATGAGATGATTGATGGAATTCGTAGATTTCATGAACAAGACACTGAGGTAAGGAAAGAGTTCTATACTCGGGATAAGAAGAAAAAAGTTTTGTACTATTCCAACCTTGGCTTGTACAGTGACAACCCTGTTAATTGGAGAGATACAATTGGTTTTGCTGTTGCTCCTGATCCGCTCAAACCTGAAGAAATACCATCTGTATGCAGGTAAGAGTTTAATTTTGATAAATTATCCATCTAAAGATTTTTACATTGTTAACTAATTTGAAATCATCTTTTAACTTTTAAAATTAACAGTTTTCAATAATATGGTAATCTATGATTCGATGATCATCTTTTACATGATCACAAGTACATTATATAATTAAATCCAAATGATAGTTAATAAGGCAGTCATAAGGTAGTTTGGTGGTTGAGGGAGGGACATAAGGGTTGGATTGATATGAAAGTGATCGGTTCAAATACTTTCACTGACATAACATACTAATTACTAACATTTATCTATAAAAAAGAAAGTACATTTCAGTTACGGATCTGTTCAGTTGATTGAATTATTTATCCATGTTGAGTGTTGATTACTTTTTTGCAGGGATATTGTGATTGAATATTCAAAGAAAATAAGGGATTTGGGGTTTACAATGTTTGAGTTATTGTCAGAAGCTTTGGGACTTAATCCTTCTCACCTTAAAGAATTGAATTGTGGTGAAGGACTCTTTATTACGGGTCACTACTATCCAGCATGCCCTGAACCTGAATTAACTATGGGCACTACCAAGCACGCGGATAGTAACTTCATGACTTTACTTCTACAAGACCAACTTGGTGGTCTTCAAGTTTTTCATGAGAATCAATGGGTCAATCTTCCTCCAGTACATGGAGCTCTTGTTGTAAACATAGGAGATCTTCTACAGGTAAATATTCCAAGTTATTATTGTCAATTTTTAGAGTATGCATTTTATACGTTATTTTTATTAAGAATTCAGATACAATCGAAAATTAAAAATTAATAACTAATAAAAGGTTTTATTAATTTGGTTAAAATTATAGTATAAATTTTGAATTTTGAATAAGGTATGGAAAAGAAAATCCTGATGGGGGAAAGGTTGACTAAAATTATCAAACTTGTAAAATATAGCATTAAAAAATTTGGTGTGGCATCTTTTGATGTATTACCTATCAAATAAAATATGACAGGAAGTCAACTAAGGCGATTTGAATATGTGCAAAGAAGGTGGGGGCACTGGTGAATAAAGTAGATCACATGATTTCTGCCCTGTAAAAAAGAACAAAGGAAGTCTAAAAATAGCACATTAAAGAAATTATTAAAAGGGATCTCATGATAAATAAGATATATGTAAGAATTTGGTTTTTAATTGAGAATAATGGCCCTCGCTTAACCTGAATCCGCCCCGAGTATTGTTAATTTTAGCAGGGACGGAGCTATTTTTTAGTTACTATATAAGATTTTATTTCTCTTTTGGATGTGGGCCGTGGGCCTTTTTTTGTAACCTTTTTTTTTTTACTTAATTCTATTAAAATAATTCTAATTTGGTTGCAATTGAAACCACTCTTATTTTATTATCACATATTAGCCAACAATTTCAAATATATATATATATAAAGGGGGCTGCTAATGTACATCCTACTATTTTTTAGTTGGTGTGCATTAGCAAGCTACACCAAAAATTTATGACAAGGTTACCCATTCATTACTTCTGCTTTAGTTAATTTATAATAGGAATATAATAGTAATTTAATGTTTATTTAAAAAAAAAACATTTTCTCTCTCCTCTCCATCCTCACTCCACCTAAAAGTTAAAACTCTCTCTCTCTTTCCGCGTTGCGTTTCTCTCACCGTCGTCACGTTGCTTCTACCTCAGTTTTTGTTTTTAGTTCTTAAACCTCAATTAGAAGTAATTAAAAATGAGAGAATCTAAATTACTCATAATTTCCTCTAAGAAATTTAATAAAACAACAGAAGTCCCAATTTGAAGAAATCTTAACCCTTGATTTTTCCGAACCCAACAAAGGGTATGTTTGGATAGCCGTTTGGGTACCTCAAACATACTTTTGAAGCTCGAAACTCAGTTTGGCATCATGTTAGAGAGTTTTGAAAATTAATTCTGCAACCTACGTTTGGGCCAAACCCTGATTTAGATCAGAAGTAACAATTTTGATGCTTTTAAAGTAAAAATACTTTTGATTTGTATATTTACAATAGAAACATGAAGTAAAAGTACTTTTCATTGGTATTATCCAAACAAATTTCATTTTATCAACATACTTTTGAACAAAAAATACTCAAACATAAATCATGTTATAGTAAACTCATTTTTATCAAACTTAAGTTTGCAACATACTTTTAATTCAAACAAACTTATGTTTGCAAACTTTAATCCAAACATGAAAAAAAACAATGGACATGTTTGATTTTTTTTTAAAAAAAAAATTCTTAATCTTCCCGAACCGCAATTGTGGTAGCTTCATGTGATACCCTTCCTAAGTTTCTATTCTTAAAAGTTATAAATAGGAAATTTAAATCAACAAAATTCTTTTTTCACAAGTCTAGACCAAATCAATGGAAGATTTGTGAGTAGTGTTGAAAGTATAATTTTTTTAAAGTACATAATTGACTCATCATCAATTTCATTCTTCTGGCTAAATTTTTCTATCATCTTTAATTTTAAATCCCTAGAGTTGCTGCAACTGTAGCAGGCCGCATGTCCATGGTGGTTTGTTGGGAGAAGATGAAGTAGAACAAGAAAACAGAAATGTATTTTTACGTGGGTAATGGGATATGAGAGAGGACAGAGAAAATAATTTTTTTAGTTTTTTAAATTAGGAGTTAATTAAAATGGAAAATACAATAATGCCCTTAAAATAGATTAAATCAATTATTATTATTATTATTATTATTATTATTATTATTATTATTATTATTATTATTATTATTATTATTATTATTATTATTATGGTTTTGTTACGTAGGTTGATGCCACGTGGCAACACCATATTGATTATTTTCTCACTGAAATGAAAATGATTTTATTTTTATAGTAATTTTAAATTTTAAATTGTTTAATTCATATTTAATTGATAACAATAAATTAAATTCATATTCATATTCATATTCAAATCTGAACTAAATCAATATTTTAGGTTATTTATGATTTAAAATTTGAAATTGTTTAATTTATATTAATTGATAACACTAATTTAAATTCAAATTCATATTCAAATTCAAAATTATAACAAATTAAAATAAAAAAATCATGCAATTAGATTTTGTCACGTAGGTTGATGTCACGCAGCAACACCATATTCATTCTTTTCCCACCAAAATGAAGACGATTTTATTTTTATGGCAATTTTAAATTAATTTTTAATTCATATTTAATTGATAGAAAGAATTTAAGATATTTATGATTTAAAATTTTAAAACAATTATCAATTATATTATATAAAAGAAGATTTTGTTACGTAGGTTGATGCTACTTGGTAACACCATATTGATTATTTTTCCGCCGAAATGAAAACGATTTTATTTTTATGGTAATTTTAAATTTTAAATTGTTTAATTCACATTTAATTGATAACAATAAATTAAATTCATATTCATATTCAAATATGAACTAAATCAATATTTTAAGATATTTATGATTTAAAATTTGAAATTGTTTAATTCATATTAATTGATAACACTAATTTAAATTCAAATTCATATTCAAATTCAAAATTATAACAAATTCAAATAAAGAAACCGTGCAATTAGATTTTGTCACGTACGTTGATGTCACGCGGCAACATCATATTCATTCTTTTCCCACCGAAATGAAGACGATTTTATTTTTATGGCAATTTTAAATTAATTTTTTTAATTCATATTTAATTGATAGAAACAAATTTAAGATATTTATTATTTTAAATTTTAAATTTTTTAATTCATATTAATTGATAACACTAATTTAAATTCAAGTTCATATTGAAATTTAAAATTATAACAAATTAAAATAAAGAAACCGTGCAATCAGATTTTTTTTCTCATAATTTTATAATGCAAATATATAATTGATAATTTAAACAATATCTATATATACA
Organism: Pueraria montana var. lobata; assembly: GCA_026413185.1. Classification (NCBI taxonomy): domain Eukaryota; kingdom Viridiplantae; phylum Streptophyta; class Magnoliopsida; order Fabales; family Fabaceae; genus Pueraria; species Pueraria montana. The sequence goes on along the minus strand of CM048650.1, from coordinate 62,731,811 downwards.
TGTGCGGATGATAATAAAATTTGAACATTACCAATATTTTAAGATATTCATGATTTGAAATTTTAAATTATTTATTTCATATTAATTGATAACACTAATTTAAATTCTTATTCATATTCAAATTTGAACGTGATCAATATTTTAAGATATTTATGATTTGAAATTTTAAATTGTTTAATTCATATTAATTGATAACACTAATTTAAATTCAAATTTCCATTTTAAAATATAAACTATTATTTTACTATTATTATAAATATTAAGCACGCACGTCTATTTTTATATATTTTTAATTCATAAAAATACATCAATTATAGTAATTAAGGTGGTTATTTAATTAATCTTTCACAATTTAAACATTCTAATTGATAATACAATTATATATTCTAACTCAAATTAATTAATATCACTAATATATATTTTGATTCAAATTTAAATTATTAAATTTAAATTTAAATTTAAAAATCTCGCAATATTCATTTTAGGCATATACATCTCGAAAAAATTTTCTCCTTGAAATACAAATAGTTTTTTTTTCATTTTTAATTCATAAAAAATACATAATCATATTAATTAAGGTAATTCTAATCAATTTAATTTTTATAATTTAAAAATTAAAATTGATAACATAATTATATTCTTATTCAAATCTTGCAATTAGATTTTTTTTTATTTCATAATTTTGTACTGCAAATATATATTTTGGTTCAAATTAACAAATAATACTATTACATATTTTGTTTCAAATTTAAAGTAAAATTAAATTTAAAAATATTACGATATTTATTTTAGTAAATCAATCTTCACCATTATTTTATTACAATATTATAATCATGTCATTAAAATGAATAATTTAAATTAAATTAACTAGTTAGATATCCACCCCATCTCCATTAAAAAAAATTAAGATAATACCTGTACCCTATCTATACCCAATCAAAGTGGGTATTCTCATAAAAGTCGGGTCGGATTCAGGCCGGTACACACGAGTTCGGGACTATTTGTGATGCCTACTTGAAATTACTAAAGAAAATTTTACAGTCCCACAGTTAATAGCCTATATAAAAATATGATTAAAATATCATTATATGCATTATCTTATTTTTTTTATTGATCATTAATATTTTTATTGTAATCTACTGATCTATAAGTTCAATTGCCCACAAATATTTTTTTTTTAATAATTAACATTAGAGATTTATCTTCTTCATGATGAAAATATATTTTTTAAATAAAAATTAATAATTACAAAATATATTATAGATTTTGTTATCATTATTATTTTTTTTATTAAAATTAAGTATATATTTAAATTATATATAAATGCAAATATCTTTATAAAGATAATAGTGTTATAAAAAAATGTTTATATAAATTAAAACGATATAAGACATATGTGAATATAAAATTATTTAAATATATATCAATATTCATAATTAATTTTATATATCTTTTACATATACATACTAACACATGCATATATAAAAAATACATTAAAAATTATAAATTATAAACTCAACACCCGTGCAAGGCACGAGTTATTAAGCTTGTAAAATAAAAAAAAATTAGTTTTTTTGTCTTAATTATTTTTGTGTGTGTGTATATATATATATATATATATATATATATATATATATATATATATATATATATATATATATATATACACACACTTTTGGTTATTACAAAGACAAAGACATTAATTTTTTCAAAATAGAATAATTTATTATGTTTCAGTTTCTTTATATGTTTTTTCTTATTATTATTATTATTATTATTATTATTATTATTATTATTATTATTATTATTATTATATAGCTGAATCTGATTACCGGAACAATGAAACCTATTATCATAGAAAATATTGTTTGAATAGAGTTTTGAATTTTAAATAAACCCTTAAAAAATATTGAATAAAGTTTGAAAATTCATTCAATTTTAATTTTCTTGAAATTTTCAAATTCTTTTATTAGTAGAACGTATCACATTCAATTAATTACATAACCCTTATAAACTTACAAGTATAAGGTAAAATATGTTTTTAGTCCCTCAACTATTCAACGTTTTTATTTTTAGTCTCTAAACTAATATTTGTCTGGTCTTGGTCCCTCATCTATTTTTCCGTTTGATTTTGGGTCCATGTCGTCAAGTGCCTCTGTTAAATGATGATGTGACAGTTAATTTTTAATTATTTTAAAATATTTGTTGCGGTGTTAGAAATTGAGTGACAAATCAAAATAAGTTTTGATGCCCCCCTATCCTCCAGTCCTGGCTCCGTCCTGAATGTTAGACTCTAAATACACTTTAAATTTCTTATCATATATACTTTTATTGTTAAAAAAAATAGTTTATAAGAAATATATTAATATTAATAAAATAATAATAAAATAAGTTTCTGTAATATTATATATATATATATATATATATATATATCTTAATTTTATTCATAATTTTTTTAAAGGCAAAATGCAATTCATTAAGAAAACACCGAAGTGAACACAAGATGTGTCCAATCTATGCCAATATAATTTCTATTCATAATTGTTATGAATTATTTTTTAAATAAAACTATAATTTTATAAAATTATTATTTTTAATTAGGATTTATTAAATTATTATGGTTTTATAATATTATTATTTAGTATTTAGTATTAGTAAATGAATGTGCAATTTTGGTTCCTCTTTTTAAGTTATATATAATATAATTTTCTCTAATTGTGTTTTTTTTTCTTCATAAACGTCTTTGATTAAACACCTGAATTCAGTGAAAGCAAAATCAGTTTGACTGATTATTCATTGACACAAATTGTGAGAATAGATTTAATGAATTTTATTTCATCCTGGTGCAGCTTATCACAAATGACAAGTTTGTCAGTGTGTATCACCGGGTCTTATCAAAGAGGACAGGCCCAAGAATTTCTGTAGCAAGTTTCTTTGGGAGCTTCTTTGTACATTCAGATGACCCAGTTGAGGGTACATCAAAGGTGTATGGTCCAATAAAGGAACTGCTTTCAGAAAAAAATCCACCAATCTACAGAGACACTACCATAAAAGATTATGTGGCATATTATTATGCAAAGGGCCTTGATGGGAAGTCTTCCTTGGATCACTTCAGGTTGTGAATGCACTCTTAATTATCTTGGATCTTGCTGTACTTTATCTAAATAACAAGCCACTTTCTGGTTTGCCAAGTTAGGTGACCTTCATATAAACAACATCAAGTTCTCGAGACTAAAAACAAATGAATTATCTATGTTGACATTTTCTTATAAAATAATTTCCGAGTCTCACTGACTAGTGTCCCAACGCCATTACTTAAGAAATTAAGAGGATAAAATATTTATTGTAAAAATTAAAGGAAAATACAAAAAAAGATTATGTGCAGCGCAATTTTACATATCCTAATAAAAATCTTATACTTTTAATTTTTTAACCAATGCTCTCAATATCCTGGTTAGAATTTGCCAATTGCCATAACTTTTTAGCTCCTCCCCCCCCCCCCCCCCCCCCCCCCCCTTTTTTCTTCCTTATCTCTTTGCACAAAAAAAAAAAAAAAATACGTGTGTTGGGTGGTGATCAATATTACAAAATTTTTTAAGCATGGGTGGTGGTTGATTATAACTTTGTCATAGTTGTAATTGATTCCATTTCATATTTTAGATAAAAGAGGAAGCAGAATCAATTATAACTTTTTTATTTTCATATTACTCCTTCTTTAAAAACATTAACAAAATTTAAAAATCTTTAGTGAAAACCAAATATTGACATTTGGCAGAAAAATCAAGATAGTAAAACTTAATTAATCAGCATGGACCAATTCAATTTCACACTTCAAATTACATCTCTTCATATCCAACCAGAGTGTGACTTGTTCTTATGAGAATTAATTAGGAGTGTCAATGAAGAAGCAATCAAACTGATTTTGCTTTCACTGAATTCAGGTGTTTAGTCAAAGACGGTTATGGAGGAAAAGGACATAATAAGAGAAAACGGTTTGTCATTCATAAGGTTTAACCATATGATCAAACTTCTGTCAAAAAAAAAAAAAAACCATATGATCAAACTAAATTTTAGCAATCATAGATGCCACAAATATCAAATCTTTAACAATGAAACAAGTTATCATTCATGACATTTCTAGCCTGTGATTATGGTTCACTAAAAACAGATTAACAGAAATATACAACGGTAAAAGAAAACCCATCTTATCCCTTAAGATTCTTGCAGATAATCTCGTTGAATAAGAGGATGCTTTGCAATTTATTGTTAGATTTCAAAGAACACATATGGGAACGACAGTTTTATGGGGAATTGTAACTTCAAAGGACCCTGTTGAAATGGAATTACCAAGAAAAAAATGAACTATAAAGATGTGTTTTTTTTTTTTTGTTGAATTGAATGAACTATAAAGATATGATTCGCTAATATATAAACAATGCAAATGCAAAGAAAAAGTAGACTAACTCAACTATTTCTGTACCTTTATTGTTTAAGAAATGTGTTTCTCATCACATTAATCTTACTAATAATATCATTATATAGCTAGGCAAACTGTTAGGAAGAGGAAAATGTCCAAGACAAGAAACTTCATAGAAAGTATGTTACTAGTTTCTCTAGAAGAAAATAAAAGCACATTGGTTATAAATATTCAGCTGTAGCTATCCAAACCGAGAAAGTCCATTGGATTAGCGTTGAACCTTCAAATATGAACAATGGGTTCATTTTAAACCGCAAAAGGGTGGTTGATTAAATTACTTTGAGCCATTGCGAGTCATAGCTGGGAAAATATAATGCCATATTTTACAACTATGACAACTCTATCAATAGTCTTATCCTATTAGGGGAGATCCTCTATATAGATTGCACCACACTATTCTCAATCAATAATCAAATACTCGCAGATATTATTATTTATCACGAGATCTCTTTTAATAATTTTCTTTAACGTTCTTTTTGGACCTCCTCTACGTATTTTTACAGGGCGAGAAATCATGCAATCCACTTTCTTCACCAATGTCTCAAGTTACCATTTATCCACATATTCAAACTACCTTAATTTTCTCTAATCTTTTATTTGATAGGTAACTCGCCAAAAAGGTGTTACAACAATCTATTTATAATATATAAATTCTAAGCTATAAAACAATGTGTTGTGATAAACCGGACTTTGATTGTATTTTGATGTGAGTTTAGATGTCATTTTCATAAATTTTGAATATATTTTATTGGCAAAACTCACTGTTTGGTGTTAGTTGATACAAGACAGGTACTCAAGAGGCTTCATGAGGAAAAGAGTTGAAAATTGCATTTTTTTTGGAGCAAAAATGCCACTGTCTAGAGGACCAAGAAAAAAAAGGGTTAGAATTGAAGTAACGCAAGGACCATGGCCATGGTAAATTTACCATGGCCATGCTGGTTGCGTAGCAGAATTGGACCTTTATGCAAGGACCACGGCCGTGGTAATTTTACCACAGTTGTGGTAAGTTATGCTGTCAGCCCATTTAAATTTTGAATTATTATAAATAGGAGGAAAAACCCTTTTATCTTTTATCTTTTGTTCTATTTCGAAAACTGAGGGTTCTGGGTGAGAAAGAGGTCATGTGAGAGACTCTGAGCTGCAGGAGGACGTAGAGAACACCATTGGGGATCATCACTGTAAAGTTTCTTCCCTTTTGTAATCTTTATGTCTTCTTTTGAGTTTTTTGGCTTAATCATGAACATGAGTGGCTAGTTTCTCTTAGCCTCGGATGTGATGTAACTGTACCTTTGTACCCCGGTTCCAATTTTAATAAAACCTCTATGTTATTTAGTTATTTGTATCTCTTCACTACTTTTATTGCTTTTAGGACCGATCAGTCTAAACATAAGTTAATCTCTTGTCTATGATCAATTGCTTGCGATTAACTAAACTGTGAAGTGATTGGATTTATACAATTTGCATGATCAAACTTATTGTATGAATTTCCAGTAGATTAACCTATTAATCAACCTCTCTGAGATTTATCATTTGCTCTAAATTAATTCACCTATGATCAATTGAGAATTAAATTAGGGGAAATAGCGTTATTAACTATGAGCAATTGTTAATTAACGAATTTAAGAGGTCGCTGACAAATAACACATTTAAGGATTTTATTAAGATTAGAATTGGGGAAAAAAGGGGTACATGTGAAATCACAATCCTAGGCTTCTTTATCATAATTGTTCTCACATTAATCTTTCTGCTCCGATTCTCTTTCTTTTGAAAAGAATAATTGACCACCATTCTTCTCAATTTGATTTTATATTATGGATTGCTTAGTTATTTGTGAAATTGATTATTTGGGAACGTGACTGGTCCTTTGGGTTCGATATCCGGACTCCTAGAGTCCACTGTTACTACTGCGTAGGGTATGCTTGCCCTTTGCGAACGCATTTTACGCATCAAGTTTCTGGCGCCATTGCCGGGGACTAGTTGTGTAATTCCTAGATAATTTATTTTGTGAAAATTAAGCAATTCTTATTCATATTCTGCATAGTTTTTGTTCCTTTTAATTTGCTGTTCTATCTATTTATTATTTATTATTTATTATTTATTATTTTATTCTTTTTTAATTTCTGAATTTTTATTTTATTTTATTTAAAAAAAACTTTGTTTATTTTAATTATTCATTCTCTTTTGCCAGTTGCGCTTTGATCCCTTTTTCTGTGTTTACAGTTTATGCTAACCAGTTTCCAAAGGCCAGAGCTTGTGAACGAACCTGAAATCGAAAAACTTGCTATAAAGAATAGAGCAGAATAGAGAAGAAGAGTAATGGCTGAAGAGAATAATCCACCGGTGGAGCAGTCTCTGTTAGACTATCTCACTCCTCAAGTTGGGGTAGCTAACAACATCTTATTGTCGGCACTGGGGGATGTCAATTTTGAATTGAAATATGGCTTCCTCCAGATGATAGAGAGTAACCAGTTCCATGGGCTGGCTACTGAGGACCCAGTGGAGCATCTGAGAAGATTCATGAGGATGACCAGCACTGTAAACTATCCTCGGGTGTCTGCTGAATATATCAGACTGGCTGTTTTCCCATTCTCACTCAACGGGAAAGCTCTCAGTTGGTTATGCTCACTTCCGGCCAACAGCATCACTACCTGGGAGATGTGCACCAACAAATTCCTCCGGAAGTACTATTCTGTAGTGAGGACAGACCAGATGCAGAGAGAGATAGACAATTTTGCTCAGAGGGAGCAGGAGAGCCTGTCAGAAGCTTGGAACAAATTTCAGGAGCTGCTTCGGAGTTGCCCCCATCATGGGTTTAGCAAGCAGAGAATCATCCATATTTTCTATGGAGGTGTGTCCAACCATAATAGGACTAGCCTCGATGCTGCTTGTGGAGGTTCCTTGATGGCTAAATCACCAACAGAGGCAAATAGAATCATTGAAGCCATGGCCTCCAACCACACTGCAGATAGGCGTATTGTGATGAAACCTGTGAACCAAGTGGAAGCTGGAACATCTAGTTCAAGCATTGATCAGAAGCTAGAGAAGTTGTCTAAGCAGATGGAGACCGTGATGAAAGCACAGATACAACTTCTGACAGCAGCTCTTCCACCACCCACTTGTGATAAGTGTGGGGAAGCCCATAGAGGAGAATGCCCTGTGAGTAATGCACTTGCTCAAGCTATGGAAGAGGTAAATTATGCCGGTAGGAAGAGTGCAGAATATGATCCCTACTCCAGCACATTCAACCAAGGATGGAGGGATCATCCTAACCTTTCTTGGAGAGACCAGAGGGACCAAGGTCCCAGGCAGGAGCAGAATCAAAATATGTATAGGCCTCCACATATGCAAAATCAGAGGCCAAGACAAGAAGAGAGAATGCCATCACTGGAGGATGTCATAATGCAATATATAGCCAAGAGTGATGAGCGCATGAAGATTATGGAGTCTTAGCTTTCTAGCATGCGAGCTTTGCTATCCCAGAGAGCTCCGGGTACCCTTCCTTCTCAAGCTGAAACTAATCCTAAGAAAGAGGAGGCGAATGTTGTGATGACTAGAAGCAAGAAGGCTAAAGAGGAGCAGAAGAAGAAGGAAGAGTCAGGGCCAACTCTAGAAGAGGAGGTTCTTACTGAAGAGAACCCAACTATTGAGAAAGAGAAGGAAAATGAGGTACTGACACCTCCTCAGGTAAGTGTCCTTTTCCCCCAAAGGTTGAAAGACAAGAGTGAGGATAGGTATTTTGCTAGATTTGTAGAGATGCTGAAAGGTTTGCATATTAATATCCCCTTTGCTAAGGTAATTGCTCAAATGCCAAAGTACGCCAAGTATTTAAAAGAAATTCTTTCAAATAAAGGAAAACTGGCGGACTTTGCTACAATTGGCCTCAACGAAGAATGCTCTGCTGTGATTTTAAAGAAATTGCCTCCTAAGCTTAAGGATCTCGGGAGTTTTTCAATTCCTTGTACTATTGGCAATTTGCAATTTGATAGAGCATTATGTGATTTGGGTGCTAGCATTAATCTAATGCCTTATTCTGTTTATAAGAAGTTGGGGTTATAAGAACCCCAACCCACTGACATATCTATTTTGCTTGCAGACAGGACTTTCACCTATCCGCGAGGAATAGTGGAGAACTTGTTGGTTAAGGTTGGGAAATTTATTTTCCCTGCTGACTTTGTTATTTTGGACATTGAGGAGGATGAGGAAATCCCAATTATTTTGGGACGACCCTTCCTCAACACAGCAGATGCTGTGATTGAGGTCAGAAAAGGGAGATTAACTTTGAGGCTAGGTGATGAGGAGGAAGTGATTAAAGTGTATGATATTGCAAAAAGCTCCTCCTCTTCCGCTTCCTATAATTTTGTGCAAGCCATTGACAAGGTGGAGATGATTGATACCGAGCTTCACCTAAGTGTGGGGAAGGAAGCTCCTGGCTATAGAGTGGATGGGCGTGCTGAAGGTTTACTGCAAGAAGGGAATACCACCTTGTTTGAGGGAGGTTGATTTCCTTTTCACCCGTCAGGCTCGGGACGTTAAACAAGCGCTGCTCAGGAGGCAACCTGAGAAGAGTGGGTTCACGAACCCACTGTATCCTTTTAATTATTTTATTTTGCATTCTAGAGGTTAGGAACTATTTTTTTTTTGTTTTCGCATGTGAGGACCACGGTCGTGCTAAATTGAGCACAGTCGTGGTGGTAGAAGCAAGGCTGTGGTTATATTTGACCACAGCTGTGCTCCCAGCATCCCCAAACAATGTAGACCACGGCCGTGATCAATGGACCCTGGAAGTGGAAATTTTGCAATTTTTGTGAAAATCAACGTCATTTACGACCACGGCCGTGCTAAATTGACCACGGCCGTGGTCAATGGACCTTGGAAGTGGAAATTTTGCAATTTTTGTGAAAATCAACGTCATTTACGACCACGGCCGTGCTAAATTGACCATGGCCGTGGTTAATGACCACGGGTTTGGTAAATGGACCCTGAAAGTAGAAAATTTTCAATTTTTGTGAAAATCAGCGTCAAAATTTTCCGACCACGGCTATGGTAAATTTTACCACGGCCATGGTAAAAAAAAAAACTACAAAAAAAATTAAAAAAAAATTTCTTTCTCTTCTTTTTCAGGTTCATGGTCCCTCCTCATCAGAAGCATTACCAAATACCTTAGAGGCCCACTTTTGAGGAGGTTTTTCTATTTCTTTTTCTATTATTTTTGTTTTCTTGTTTCAGTACTTTATTTTATGTTTCCCTTCAGTACATTTTATTTTCATGTCTTGTTGATTTATGCTTTTGGATGCATTGAGGACATTGCATACTTTAAGTGTGAGGAGGGGGTCACGGTTTTTCTCCCCAGCTTTGAATTGCTGTGATTTGTGATTATGCCAGTACATTGTTATGTGTTATTTTTGAATTCTTGATAGTTATGAAATTTTGTTTTCATAACCCCTTTGAAAAAAAAAAATTTGCAGCATTGCAGTGGGATTTTCTTCAAGGAAATGAACATTAGCACTGAACATAATTGAATAAATTGTTTTCCCTTGAGCTTAGCCATAGAAATGTGAGTTTTGAGCTTTTGTTTCTTTTAGTGTGTGATTCTGATCCACCTTAGGTGGCATGTTCTATTTTCTATCCTGAAATACATATCCTTGATTGACTTTTTATTTTCTGAAACCGTTGAGGCATTGGTTAGGCATTTTTCTGGATTTAGATTTTGTGTTACATCCCCATCTAGCTGCCTATTTTGAGCCTAATTAAATATTCATTTGTCACCTTGCTCTGTGAAATTATGTATATTTGTTTATGCTTGGTGATCTGAAGGATAGGGGAAAAGCCAATGTAATGCATAACATCTAGTTAAAAAAAAAAAAAAGGAATTCAGTGTCTCTCAACTTCCTCTCCTGTGAATTGAATAAAGTAAGGTCAAAAACCTTCAACAAAAAAAAAGAAGAAGAAAAAAAGAAAAAAGAAAAATAGAATAACAGGAGAAGAAGTGAGAGTTGAAATATGGGTAGTGAAAAAGTGGATGAAGGAAGGCATTGGCTCCCTTTGATTTTAGATCACTAAGTGTGAACTGCCATTAAAGCCCTTTGTTGTCCTTTCCTTTCAGCATCTACCTATCATTATAAACTGGGCCCCATTACACCCTGTCATGCCTCATTTGTTCTGTTTGTGAAAAGTTGATTGAGTTGAGTTGATTGATGAATAGATTTGTGAACATGCTCAATTAAGTGTGATTTGAGAGAATTTCTGTTGACCTTGAAACACTGAGAGAATGAGAGATGAGTGAACCAGGCTCATGGGAAATTGGTCACTTATGCAGGTGTTTTAAGTCTAATGGATTCTTTGGAAAAATTCTGCTGCACTTTGTTGCTTTTATTGTTGCTTATGTTTCATTTTCCATTCAGAATAAATTGGGGTTCTGTTACAAGTTCTTGACTAGAGGGAATTGATTTTGATATTTGACTCAGAATAATTGCTTGAGGGCAAGCAATGCTCAAGTGTGGGGAGGTTGATAAACCAGACTTTGATTGTATTTTGATGTTAGTTTAGATGTCATTTTCATAAATTTTGAATATATTTTATTGGCAAAACTCACTGTTTGGTGTTAGTTGATACAAGACAGGTACTCAAGAGGCTTCATGAGGAAAAGAGTTGAAAATTGCATTTTTTTGGAGCAAAAATGCCACTGTCTGGAGGACCAAGAAAAAAAAGGGTAAGAATTGAAGTAACGCAAGGACCATGGCCATGGTAAATTTACCATGGCCATGCTGGTTGCGTAGCAGAATTTGACCTTTATGAAAGGACCACGGCGGTGGTAATTTTACCACAGCCGTGGTAATTTTACCACGGCCGTGGTAAGTTACGCTGTCAGCCCATTTAAATTTTAAATTATTATAAATAAGAGGAAAAACCCTTTTATCTTTTATCTTTTGTTCTATTTCGAAAACTGAGGGTTCTGGGTGAGAAAGAGGTCCTGTGAGAGACTCTGAGTTGCAGAAGGACGTAGAGAACACCATTGGGGATCATCACTGTAAAGTTTCTTCCCTTTTGTAATCTTTATGTCTTCTTTTGAGTTTTCTGGCTTAATCATGAACATGAGTGGCTAGTTTCTCTTAGTCCTGGATTATGATGTAACTGTACCTTTGTACCCCAGTTCCAATTTTAATAAAACCTCGATGTTATTCAGTTATTTGTATCTCTTCACTACTTTTATTGCTTTTAGGACCGATTAGTCTAAACATAAGTTAATCTCTTGTCTATGATCAATTGCTTGCGATTAACTAAACTGTGAAGTGATTGGATTTATACAATTTGCATGATCAAACTTATTGTAAGAATTTCCAGTAGATTAACCTGTTAATCAACCTCTCTGAGATTTATCATTTGCTCTAAATTAATTCACCTATGATCAATTGGGAATTAAATTAAGGGAAATAGCGTTATTAACTATGATCAATTGTTAATTAACGAATTTATGAGGTCGCTGACAAATAACACATTTAGGGATTTTATTAAGATTAGAATTGGGGGAAATAGGGGTACATGTGAAATCACAATCCTAGGCTTCTTTATCATAATTGTTCTCACATTAATCTTTCTGCTCCGATTCTCTTTCTTTGGAAAAGAATAATTGACCACCATTCTTCTCAATTTGATTTTATATTATGGATTGCTTAGTTATTTTTGAAATTGATTATTTGGGAACGTGACTGGTCCTTTGGGTTCGATATCCGGACTCCTAGAGTCCACTGTTACTACTGCATAGGGTACGCTTGCCCTTTGCGAACGCATTTTACGCATCAAGTTTCTGGGAACTACATAACTAGTCCCCGGCAACGGCGCCAGAAACTTGATGCGTAAAAATGTGTTTGCAAAGGGCAAGCGTACCCTATGCAGTAGTGACAGTGGACTCTAGGAGTCCGGATATCGAACCCAAAGGATCAGTCGTGTTCCCAAACAATTAATTTTGTAATGGTTAGACAATTCAATCAAGAATCAAATTTGGGAGAAAATAGAGTTGAATTGTTCAGTTCTTAAAAGCTAAGGATTAAGACAAGAAGATTAATGTGAAACAGTAAGAATGAAACGCCATGATTTTTGCATGCATCCCTTTTTCCCTCATCTTGATCTCATTGAATGCTCTAATTAAGTTAATTGCCAGTCCTCTTCAAATTCATTAGTAAAGAATTGATCGTAGCTTACTACTGTTGTTTCCCCTAATTCAATTCCCAATTGGTCATAGTTGAATTAAATTAGGGTAAATGATAATACTCAGAGAGGTTGATTAATAGAATTAATCTACTGGAAATTCATACAATAAGTTTGATCATGCAAATTGTATAAATCCAATCACTTCACAGTTTAGTTAATCGCAAGCAATTGATCATAGACAAGAGATTAACTTATGTTTAGACTGATCGGTCCTAAAAGCAATAAAAGTAGTGAAGAGATACAAATAACTGAATAACATCGAGGTTTTATTAAAATGGGAACCGGGGTACAAAGGTACAGTTACATCACAATCCGAGGCTAAGAGAAACTAGCCACTCATGTTCATGATTAAGCCAGAAAACTCAAAAGAAGATATAAAGATTACAAAAGGGAAGAAACTTTACAATGATGATCCCTAATGGTGTTCTCTATGTCCTCCCGCAGCTCAGAGTCTCTCACAGGACCTCTTTCTCATCCAGAACCCTCAGTTTTCGAAATAGAACAAAAGATAAAAGATAAAAGGGTTTTTCCTCCTATTTATAATAATTCAAAATTTAAATGGGCTAACAGCATAACTTACCACGGCCGTGGTAAAATTACCACGACTGTGGTCCTTGCATAAAGGTCCAATTCTACTACGCAACCAGCATGGCCATGGTAAATTTACCATGGCCATGGTCCTTGCGTTACTTCAATTCTGACCCTTTTTTTTCTTGGTCCTCCAGACAGTGACATTTTTGCTCCAAAAAATGCAATTTTCAACTCTTTTCCTCATGAAGCCTCTTGAGTACATGTCTTGTATCAACTAACACCAAATAGTGAGTTTTTCCAATAAAATATATTCAAAATTTATGAAAATGACATGTAAACTCACATCAAAATACAATCAAAGTCAGGTTTATCATGTTGCCATGTCAATCTAGTATTTATTGTTACATCATACTATTTGCTTATGCATCTTCACCTCTCAAATCTGCTTACCTGTGCAGCGCACGAGTCAATATGTAATTATTATAAAAGTTAATAAACTTAATATATATATATATATATATATAACAAGTTGTAATTAGATGATAGTGAAAACTTCCTTTAAATGTATATTTAAATTAAGTTCATAAAAGTATCATTTGTTTATCATTGTGTCTGATCCAGCGATCCTTGAAAAGTTAAAAGGGAGAAAAAACACGTTTATATTAAAAATGCTTTTGATTGCGTGTGGAACAAGAAAAGCTGCCACTTATTATATGATTCTTTGTTTACCCGAGGGTTATTTGGGATTTGGCTTGACCTTAAACACATCTTATTCTTTTGTTTTGAATGCAATACTCAGTGCTTTGATTGTGCATCTTGCATCTTGCATCAAAAGCAGGCACTGTTGTTTTGCTAGTTTAATCTCAATATGGAGGTTAAAAGCACAAACCAGATACAGGCAGGCTTTGATTCCAATTATGATAGGAAAGCTGAAATAAAAGCATTTCATGACACAAAAACTGGTGTTAAAGGTCTTGTAGATTCTGGGATCAAAAAGATGCCACGCATGTTCCATTGGGGCGTTGACATGACTGAAAACATAGTCAGTGACTAAAAGTTGAATGTTCCTGTCATAGACCTTGAAGACATACATAACAACCCTTCTCTGCATAAAGCAGTTGTCACCAAAATTTGAAATGTGTGCCAGGAGTGGGGATTTTTCCAAGTGATCAATCATGGAATTCCAATTACTGTCATGGATGAGATGATTGATGGAATTCGAATGTTTCATGAATAAGATACTGATGTAAGGAAACAGTTTTACTCTAAAGATTTAAAAAAGACAATTCAATATTATTCCAATTCTAAACTGTACCAAGACAAATTTGCTATCTGGAGAGATACAGTTGGATGTTCTATGGCTCCTAATCCACCCAAACCAGAGGAATTGCCTGAAGTATTTAGGTAATGAGTTAACTGTATTTAGATTTTACAGTGGTTTATAACTTTGAAATAATGGTTGCCCTTTTTCTTTGTATTTTTTATTATGTAGTATTTAGGTGCTTGCCTATTATATGTTGTAAGAGAACATTTTTTCAAGTAACTTAAGTTATCCATCCATTAATTTCATGTTTGATATATGGTTTTTCGAAGAATTTGTCACTTGTGCATGTCAGTTTCAGATATTGTTAACTTAAACTATTTGAATTCTTGATGAATTGTTTATGTACTTGCAGAGACATAATTATTGAATATTCCAAGAAAACAATGGCACTGGGTTGTACAATTTTTGAGTTATTGTCAGAGGGGCAAGGCCTTAATCCATCTTATCTCAAAGAATTGAATTGTGCTGAAGGACTTCTCATTCAGGGTCATTACATCCACCTTGCCCTGAACCTGAATTAATGATGGGCACGCCAAAGCACATTGATATTTCCTTCATGACAATAGTTCTACAAGACCAACTGGGTGGTCTTCAAGTTCTTCATGAGAATCAATGGTTTAATGTTCCTCCTGTGCATGGAGCTCTTGTTGTAAACGTAGGAGATCTTCTACAAGTAAGTATTAGGAAGGTAATAAGCATTTTCTGTAGTTTATATGTTTAGATGATTGTATTAAGATTACTTCAAAATATGAAATATAAAAATAAAAATAGTGAGATGATTTTATGGTTTAGGATAGGATTTTAATTAAGTCAAAAGATGTGAGCATTATTTTTATTTTTTACCACTAAATGAAGAAAAACTTAAGGAATGCACAAGGCCTTGAGAAAGAAAATCCTGGGAGGGAAAGATTGACCTAGATTTATCAAAGATGGGTTATCATGGCATAGGTCTGCTATGCTTTTGTACTATATTTTTCCTTGACATAGCTTTCAGTAGTTCATAAGCAATTAACATGTTATTTTACATTTCATGCACCATACACTAGGAGATAGTTTGCTTTGCTGTGATTTTCTGTCATTTTTCTATTATGGACTTCTTCTTTTAGATAACTATTTTTCCCTAAACATATTAGGAGAAAGTAAATATACACATGTTAAGTGATCATATTTATCCTTCTCTCTGATCTTCAGAGAAATGGCAGAACAAAGCATACTCTATTAGAATTAAAAAGAAAAATTGCATGGAAACAGGGTTTTGAAAAAGTTGAAGGTCCTTGACCAGTCAAACTTTTGTTCAAGACTAAAAACCGAATTTTAAAAAAGTTTAGGGACTACAAACTTAATTAACCCATTCATAATCTACAACATTCAGCATAAGAGGCTACAGAATAACATCAGTGTTATGAAAAAATTGTGATTGTTTACCACATGTCATTGTGTATACCTGCGCGAGTGTGTGTGTTCTGTCATTACTCCCATTATAGCACTGAAGTTCTTCTGTTTCATCAGTATCCATTTTGCATTGTCTTCCTAGTTCCAGTTTAACATGGTCCTTCAAAGTTCATAGTTACAATTGTCCACAAAAACATCATCGCCATCTATATGTTATTTGAATTATCAGAATAAATTGCAAAGGCATCATCCAAGGAGATTGCCTGCTAGAATAATCTTAAACAAGTTGATGCAACACTCAAATTAAGTTACGTACCTGAAGTATATAATGTAAAGACTCTTGTTTTCACTTTGGTGCTTTTCTAGGATAGTTGTTGACTTGTGATTAATATGGGAAAACAATGATTTGAAACTATGGGCGTGAATGTCACGGATGATATCAAGTTTTATTCTCTACTTAAGCATGTGATTTGATACAATGAAACCTCTTTGATACTGTTTGTGAGGAGTATATTAATTAATTTCCTAGCTATTGTTGCAGCTTATAACGAATGACAATTTTGTCAGTGTTTATCACCGGGTCTTATCAAATCATGGAGGGCCAAGAGTTTCAGTAGCTAGCTTCTTTGCAAATTCGCATGAACCTGCTAAAGGTACATCAAAGGTTTACGGTCCAATTAAGGAATTACTATCAGAGAAAACCCACCAATCTATAGGGACAATGTTGTCATGTGTTTGACGTTGGTATTGCCATAGACACCATCACATCATCACAATCCATCAAGGACCCTGAAACTCTAACTTCCAAAGATGGTAACTTCACTTTGGGGTTCTTCACCCGACAAAACTCTACAAATCGCTATGTTGGTATTTGGTGGAAGTTTCAATCCACAGTCATATGGGTTGCTAACAGAAACCATCCACTGAATGACTCTTCTGGAATTGTTACCATATCTGAAGATGGCAATCATGTGGTGCTGAATGGCCAGAATCAAGTCATTTGGTCATCAAATGTGTCCAACACATCATTAAATAGAACTTCCCAGTTTTCAGACTCAGGTAAGCTCGTCCTCACGGATACCACAACGGGAAACATCTTGTGGGATAGTTTTCAGCAACCATCAGATACGTTATTGCCTGGCATGAAACTTTTAAGCAACACAAGAACAGGTGAGAAAGTAGAACTTACATCATGGAAAAACCCTTCTAATCCCTCTGTTGGGAGCTTCTCTTGCAGTGTTGTTCAACGCATAAACATACTTGAAGTGTTCATTTGGAATGAAACTCGACCATACTGGCGCAGCGGTCCATGGAACGGAGGGGTATTTACCGGGATACCGATCATGCCAACATATCTTGAGGGTTACAAACGTGGGGATGATGGGGAAGGAAATACAGAAATCTATTACACAGTGCCAAGTGCATCACTATTTGTAGTCTATATGTTGAATTCGCAAGGCCAGTTAGATCAAAAATCATGGGATGATGAGAACAAAGAAATGCTACTTGTATGGACTAGTCGAGAATCAGATTGTGATGATTATGGTATATGTGGGTCGTTCGCAATCTGTAATGCACAGAGCTCAGCAATATGTAGCTGTTTGAAAGGGTTTGAGCCAATGAACAAAGAGGAATGGAATAGACAAAATTGAACTAGTGGATGCGTTAGGAGCATAGATTTGCAGTGTGAAGGGTCAAAGATCAAAATACAAGTATAGATACAAGGGAAGATGGATTTTTGGAACTGAAAATGGCTAAAGTTCCAGATTTTCCAGAAGGTTCTCCTGTTGAGCCAAACATATGCAGAAGTAAATGCTTGGAGAATTGCTCTTGTGTTGCGTATTCTCGCGATGATGGGATTGGTTGTATGTCTTGAACTGGGAATCTACTTGACATACAACAATTCTCAAGTGGAGGACTTGATCTATAAGTTCGTGTAGCCTATACTGAGCTTGAACATGGTATGCTACGTCTGCTCAAGCATTTTAAACATAGTTAGTTTCTTTGGACTGAATTCCCTATATTTTGAATTTAAATTTTTGCTTCATAACAGATGAAGGGACAAACACGAAAATCATCATTATAATTACAGTGATAATAGGAACTGTCTTCATTGTTACTTGTGCTTGTGCATATGTCATGTGTATCAGGACTTCCAATCACCCAGGTAAGACACCTTCTTCAGTGTTTTCAGAATTATTAATATAATTAAGTTTACTTTTTATTGGCAAAGGAGTTAAGCTTAGATTATCTTTCTCACTCCAGCTAAAAAATGGCACTCAATCAAGTCAGCAAACAAAAGGAGCAACAAAGCTTCCCTACGTTTTAACAATGGTGAACCATCAGAACATACAAGCAACAAAGTAATTGAAGAACTGTCACAAGTTAAACTCCAGGAGTTGTTACTGCTCGATTTTGAAAGGGTCACAACAGCCACAAACAACTTCCACCTCTCCAACAAACTTGGGCAGGGTGGTTTTGGTCCTGTGTACAAGGTACCTTAAAACAAAGTTATCGTATTTGAATCCAATGTTATAGCTGTCCTCTTAATATTTTTTTTCCCAGGGGAAACTGCAAGATGGACAGGAAATAGCAGTTGAAAGACTTTCTAGAGCATCTGGACAAGGTGTAGAAGAATTCATGAATGAAGTAGTGGTGATTTCCGCTTCAACACCGTAATCTTGTAAGACTTTTTGGCTGCTGTGTTGAAGGTGATGAAAAGATGTTGATATATGAATACATGCCAAACAAAAGTTTGGATGTGTTTATCTTCGGTTAGTACTTTAATGCCTCCTCTAGTATTTGTCTCATATCCAATTCCAAACTTTTATGATTCTCTTTATTTAGTATTTTATGAATACAAATCATTTTATAGTGAGTTTTCTTAAAAGCTCGATAATCAGGGGATTTAGAAGACTCAACTTCATAACTTTCTCTTCTAATGTTATGTTCACAATAGTTTAATGCTACCCTTACTTCTTAGATCAATCAAAAAGTAAACTGCTAGATTGGAGGAAGCGTTGTAGCGTAATAGAAGGAATAGCTCGAGGATTGCTTTATCTTCACAGAGACTCCAGGCTAAGAATCATACACAGAGATTTGAAGACAAGTAATATCTTGTTAGATGAAGAGCTGGATCCAACAATATCAGACTTTGGTAAGGTTAGAATCTTTGGAGGGACTGAAGATCAGGCCAATACTAACAGGGTTGTTGGAACCTAGTAAGTATGCTTTTTCTGTCCAATATTATAGTGTGCAATACTTGGAGAGTCAATTTTTACATTTGAATGCAGTGGCTACATGTCCCCTGAATATGCAATGCAAGGACTGTTTTCAGAGAAATCAGATGTCTTTAGCTTTGGTGTTTTGGTACTAGAGATTGTCAGTGGAAGAAGAAACTCAAGATTTTATGACAATGAGAATGCCCTTACCCTTTTAGGATTTTTAAGTCTCAACAATTCATTTCTAATTCATTTACAGGAATTTTTGCCTTTTGCCGATACAACTTCAAAATTTTGACTGATTTTTCTTTTTCATTTTAGGCCTGGATACAATGGAAGGAAGGAAAAATATTATCTCTAATAGACCTAGAAATATATAATCTTAGTCATCATAAAGATATTTTAAGGTGCATACATATAGGACTTCTATCTGTACAAGAACTTGCTGTAGACAGACCCACAATGGCTACAGTAATTTCTATGCTTAACAGTGAGGATGCATTTCTTCCTCCTCCAAGTCAACCTGCTGTTGAACGGTTTGGCAAGCGCACCAGTCGCACAAGTAGTAAATGGATAAGTCCAAGTATCATTTTCCTAAGGGATTTGCTTGATATAGGCGATGTTCACATAAATACTAGCTAGACTGAACTGATTTTCACAAGAAAGCTATAAAAACATGAACTTTGGTTTGTTTTGTGAAAGATATAACAGAACTAATGCAGAACAGAAATTAAAGAAGATATTTTTGTGGTTTTTAAGACAAACACAGCAGTAGACAGAGGTTAAAATAGATAGATGAAGATGTTGCAGGGGTTAGATCTCACCATTCTCCACTCTCTTCTTGCATGCACACAATATACATTCCATTTGCATTTAAATGTTAAAATCAATCAATAAAAACATTCTCAGCCTAATTCCTTAGGTGCAGAGAGTCTTAGATTACTCCCCCAAGCCTTGATTCCTCAACAACTTAACGAAGCAACTAACTTTAAGTCTAGAGACCACAAGATAACCCATGAACTAAGCTCCATTCCTAGACACGAAGTTCATGAGGTATATTGCTTCAGTTCTAGACAACGAAAGTGTTTCCCAACAACAGTCATGTCCAAGGATCATGCTATGGGTGATCAAGCCACAACAAGCTTTAAGAAAAGAAGCAAAATACTAACTTTAAACATAAATATGCAGAATATATATAGATAATATCAAAAGATACAAGAGAGTTTTGAGAATGGTTACATCTAACCCCTAACAACTACATAACTCAGCCACTCATGGGTGTGAGTAGCTGGGAATTACACATGGAGGGGAAGGAGATGAAGAGAAAGCTAAGAACTAAAGAGAGAGTTTTTCTCTCCACTACAACAGTACAAAACGAGCTACTGAGTTTGCTTCTAAAAAATGTCCAAGCCCCCTGAACTTCTGAAGGTCAGTCCTTTATATACATGTGCATAATTGCTCTTAAGTGACATTTGGCTCAGCTTGGATCTTTGGCTTGGCTGATTTGAAATTTCCGCACTTCAACAGATTTCTCTTGCAAAGGACCTTCCACTGCTTCCAAAGCTCAGAATGCAGCTCCCAAACGTGTTCTTCAACTTCAATCTCCATTTCCTACAAAAAGTGGGGCAAAACTCAAAGATATAACCATGAAACTAGAAAAACTAAAGAAATTCTAACTAAATTGCAATATTAACAGAAATTGAGTAAAACAACACTCCAAATGAAAGAAAAGATAGATAATTGCCTTCAAAACTACTTGGAAAGTAAGTAATTATAGCAACTAACAACTCCCCTAAACTTGGAGTTTTGCTTGTCCTCAAGCAAAAGGTAAAGACAAAAACTAAATAACTACCTAAACAGAAAATAACTACCACTAAAACAACAATCATGGATCAAGATCAATCCCATCCTAACAAATCCAAAACATGCTTCCTTCTAAGAATTGAAAAGGACCAAACCAATGATTCGAATTTCAAACATGGTGCCTTAAACCGAAACCATAACAAGGATGCAAGTACCTAATTTCTCAAGAAATGAACCAAGCATAACAATCACAATTTGACAAAATCCAAGAATGTTTGATTCTTTTCACTCAAGTGTCTCACTCAAGCACCAATTGGTTTAGGTGCTGAATTCTCTCACAGTCAACACACAATGGAAACCACAAAATCAGTTTTGCTTTCCTTCTCAATGTAACAAAATTATGCACACAAATTAAGATCACAAGGAAGTGATCAAGGGCTGAAATGTGGCTAGGCTTGAAAAGAAATTGACTTTTCTAGATAGACAAAACACCATGAGATAAAGAGAGCAATCAATGAATTTTTCAGATTTTCCCAATCCCTCATATTGACTCACAATGGTAAAGGTACCAACTCCTTGCATTTCTCAACTTTAAGCTCACAAAAATGCCACTATAATTACAACAAGTATCACAGCTTTTATTTCTTTTTGTTTTCCTTGATCTTCTTTTTCTTTTTCTTTTCTCTCTCTTTTTTTTTAACTTTTTTTTTCTTTTTTTTTTTACACACAGCTGTGACACTTCTTTTAACTGAATGAAAGTGACCTACAATTGTTCCCAAGTTCTTCATTTCATGCAAGATTCCCCCCAAACTTATTCTAAACCCAACACATGCAATTGCTCTCCTATCCAATGGTAAGGAAAGTGAATTGTTTTTCATTTAGGCTCTTGGGTTATCATGACAGAAATTAATTTCAATTAAGGCTCAAAGGGGCTGCACAAAAAGGATGACAGAAATAGGGAAGGCTTTTTGGCTCTAGGCTTTACAATCATCAAACAAAATTTTCCTTGATCATTTCTTTATTAACGTGCAAGAATCATCACAAGAGAATTATTCAAAACCAACAGTGGTGCCAAAGGTGGCACTCATAATCATTTGAGACAACACACAACTCACAAGAATCATTTCTCAAATATTCTCAAATCTGTCCTCATAATCAAATCATGCTTGAAACTTTTCTCAAAAACATACATGCATCCAAGCTATGCTAACGAAACGTGCAGCCACAAAAATCGATCAAATCAAGGTTTTGCAAACGCATTTTTCTTTTAAAAAGCGTGGGAAGCAAGCTAGGAAAATGAACGATGGGATTTTTCTAAAACCATGAAACAACCACAACATTAACATAAACTTGCAAACACAACAAAGGTACCAAGTTCAGCAAACAGCGAGGTCTTGGCCAACATTACCAAAATAAAAACTAAACTAACAGCAACCCACAAAGTACTAACCATGCACTGAAATTAAAATACTGAATTAATAAAAGCAAAAAATTAAATTGTCCTGGTAAAACGGGGATAAAACAAACAAATCCCCCCATCAAACATCATCATCTTCTTCTGTCTCAGAGCTTCCATACTCTTCTTCTTCCTCTTCAGTTCCTTCTTCCTCCACTTCACTTTCCTCCTCTGCCACGACCTCATCCTCAGCTGCAGCTTCTGCTCCTTGGTCACCAGCCTCTGCATCACCAGCAGCAGCACCTTCTGGGGCATCGCAGCTCCAGCACCCCCCAAAAAAGGAGGTCTGTCCCTAGGCCATGCAATGATAGCTTCAAACTCAAAAGGTGATGGCCAATGGAGACGACTATGAGGTCGTGGTGCTGCAGGGTTTAGATAATAATAAATGGAAGAATTTAAAGTTTGTTGGCCGCGATGAACTGCTGCCAGCTGCTGGAAAAGGAAAATGAAAGCAGTTGCCAATTGGGATCTGTTAAAGGGCTCCACTGCAGGAGGAATGAGAGGTTGAGGAGCATCCACTTCCGCGGGGTTGCGGCAATGCTGGTCAATGAAACGCATGTTGAGTGGCTCCCGGAGGTTGAGGAGGGGAGGACGGCGGACATTCACTCCTTGGCTCTCACATAATGCAGTGATAAGGGCTGGAAACCCGAGAGGCCTTGGTGGAGAGGTAGGAGCTTTGGCAATCACAAATTTATGGATTTCTCTTGATATTATCCTCCCAATGTTGATGTCAATGTCATTCATGATGCAGTACACCATGAAGGCTCGTGACATGCTGAGCTCTGAAGTATGGGTGGTAGGTGTAATGTTAGAGAAGAGGAATGAGGCCCAAATCTGAGATATGGTTTTCAAAGCTGCCCTCTTGAAGCGTAGGGCCTTCCCCGCGTCATTTTCAACAAAAGAGTGGCCTGGAATGCAGAGGCTGTTGCTCACAGTAGTGTTGGTGACATGGGTTCTCCTAGTAGACATCAAGAAAAAGCCGCAGTCTTGGTTGTTGGGGTCGGTGAAGTCATTGGCTAGAAACCGGTTGATGGAAGGAGCATCATAGTAGACAAAGCAACCCCTCACCCAAGACCTACGGGTAGGATCGCTGGTGCGCCTGGGAATAGCATTCGCGTAGAATTCGCGCACCACTTCCTCATTGATCTTGAGGGGGAAGTTGGTAAGTTTCTGCCACTTCCTTCGAACAATTTCATCTTGAATCTCCTGGAAATCTCCAGCTAGTAGTTGCACTTCTTGCTCCTT
Source organism: Pueraria montana var. lobata (assembly GCA_026413185.1). NCBI lineage: Eukaryota > Viridiplantae > Streptophyta > Magnoliopsida > Fabales > Fabaceae > Pueraria > Pueraria montana. Next base: position 62,708,154 of record CM048650.1, on the reverse strand, counting down.
GATCAAACCTCTATTGGCATTGTTCTTGAAACGCTCTTGGTTAGGAGGAGCAAGGAAGCGATTCTTCTGAAGGGGCTCACGAGGAGTTTGTGGCTGCGGTGGTGGGGGTGGAATCTCCTGCACTTCATCGTCTTCTCGTGAGGCTTGAGGAGGAGCACGGGAAGAAGAACCCCTCCTTGTGACTCTTTGCTTCTTGGCAGAGGAGGTGGAGTCAGCAGCAGGTTGCTTGTGCTTAGGAGCCATGCTACAAAACAAAACAGAAACAAAACAGAATAGAACAGAAGGCACAAGGAATTAAATCAGTTAATGACACAAATGAGAAACAAGAAACAGAAAAATAGAAATCACAACATAATTGAAACACAACACGTATAAAAGAAAAGAAAAATAGAAAAAAAAGGAATTGATGAAAAGCTAAATATAGAACTGAGAATCCACAAAATAGCAAGGACATTTCGTCACATGCAAGTGCAGGAACAGAACATGCACACAGCAATGTGCAGGGAATTTGGATTAGCATCCACAGGATGGCTTCGCCAAATTCCACTTAATATGATATTTTTACAATTATGCAGAGAGGTGTAGTTCCAGCACTGGTGTGTGACAAATCCAAAAAAAGACACAGTGGTCCCAGTTCTTAGGTAGTGAAAAACATACGTGCAAACAAGAAGAAAAATAAAAAGAAAAAGAAAAAGACAAAGGGGAGCTTTTTTGGGTAAAAATAGAGAATTCACAAAGGTTCATGTGCTCCCCTTTTAGCACACAGAAGCAACAGTAAACAGAAGAATATTGAACAAGATACAACAGCATAGGGACCCAAACGTGGTCCCAAAATACAGAGAAATTAAGAACCTTCGAAGAATATACAGAAAACCAGCACTTGAACCATCAGTGGTCCCGAAAATAATGAAAAGGACAAGATCTACACAGATTCAAACATTAAAAACAAGAACAGACTGAAAAGGGAAAACAGAAAGGGAATAACAGTAGATTTCCCAAAATATGAACAGCAACACAAACGGAAAAAGAGAGAACAAACACATGACTACCTCCAAAAAGGAAAGATATCCCAAAAAGGCACAATCAACAGAAAACAAACAAAAAGATTGCACTTTTGCAACAACCAGAAATCGAAAAAGACATATCACTTAAGGGAAACTTCAAAACAAGAGATAGAAAAGAAGGTTAGAGCAAAAGCTTTGACCTTTATCAACGAAAAGGGAAGAGAACAGAAAACTCACACACAAAAGGTCAAAGTTTTATCATGACACATAAACATAACCAAACAATGCATATGCTTCCAACAGTTGCAACAGAGGAAAAAATAAAAAGAAAATAACAGAACTGCACAATCATGAAAAACAAAGGACCCTAGGATCTTTTCCAGAAAAGAGATGAAAATGACAGTAGACAAGGGAGCAGAAATCGCGGAAGAAAACTCACGCGTGGACAGCAATGGTGGTGCTCGAAGTGGGAATGAAGAGTAGACCGAGAGGGAGGAGTCACAGTCCTAGTGATGGATGCTGAGTTGAGGGATGAAGCAAGTTGCAGGCTTTGAGGTATGATGGGATTGTAAGAGTAGGACTGATGGAAGGTTGAAGGGTTAGGAGTGAAGGGGCAGACGTGAGGGTGTGGGGAAAAAGTAGGAAAAGGTGAAAAGGTGAATCTGATTGGAGATGGTAGGTAGCTGTAATTAATAGTGTCAGAAAATTCTGATTGGAGGGGAAAGATGGTGAGGCAATGTGATTGGAGGAGAAGAGAGGTGAATAGGGAAATGTAACAGTAGTGGGTATAGGGAAACGTGATTGGGAAAGGTGGAGACGTTATGGGGTAAGTTAAGGGTCTTGAAACGTGGGAAAAATTTGAAAAAGATCAGAGGGTTTAAATAAGTGGAAAACCGCTTGGCCCTGAGCCATGGCTTGGCAGAAAGCTCGAATTTGGACAGGGATCACAAAGTGGATTTTAGCTTAACCATGGAGCGTGGCTAGCCTAAAAAATGCATGGAATTGAATTTATTGCTTCCAGTGGTTTTGGCTTGGAGCCAGTATCAGTGGCTTGAGCCAAAAGTCACTTAAGAGCAATAATTCTTGCACAGAGATGACCAGAATGCGAATTATGCAGAACTGAACCTAAACACTGCAATGTAATAGCTAAATGGGACATATGCAACTACAGAATGATGTTTCTAAATGATCACATTACAAAGAAACAAAATTAACACAATCAGCACACAACATTCACACAAGGATCAAACACATGAACTCTAAATAATCAAAACACACAACCAACTAAATTTAACAATTTAAAATGTAAACTGCAGAAATAAAATGGTAAGAAAACTGGGTTGCCTCCCAGGTAGCGCTCTTTTACTGTCATTAGCTTGACATTTGGTGACCTCAAGGGTCACTTAGATGCAGAATTGTGGTTAGCCTTTCAATTTCACCCCCCAAATAGGGCTTTAATCTCTGACCATTGACTGTCCAGTTTCTTCCTGTTGAAGGATCCTCCAAAATAACAGCACCATGAGGCTTCACCTCCTTAATGATGAAAGGGCCAGACCATTTGGACTTAAGCTTGCCTGGAAATAATTTCAGCCTTGAATTGAACAACAAAACTTTTTGATTAGGCTGTAAGTCTCTCTTCACAAGCTTTTTGTCATGATAGGCCTTGACTTTCTGTTTGTAGTGCCCTGAAGAATCATATGCATTGAGTCTCATCTCCTCTAGCTCATGAAGTTGGATCTTCCTCTTCTCACCAGCCAAGGACTGATCAAAATTAAGGAACTTAAGAGCCCAATAAGCTTTGTGCTCCAATTCCACAGGGAGATGACAAGCTTTTCCATAGACCATTTGGAATGGAGATAGGCCAATTGGAGTCTTGAATGCAGTCCTATATGCCCATAGAGCATCATCAAGCTTTACAGCCCAGTCCTTTCTTGAAGAAGCAACTGTCTTCTCAAGGATCCTCTTGATTTCTCTATTAGAAACCTCAGCTTGACCATTGGTTTGAGGATGGTAAGGAGAAGCTACTTTATGTTTGACTCCATAATGCTCCAAGACTTTCTTCAATTGTGCATTGCAAAAATGGGAGCCTCCATCACTGATTAAAACTCTAGGAACACCAAACCGAGAGAAGATATTCTTCTTGAGAAATTTAATGACTGTTTTGGAGTCACTTTTGGGGCAAGCAATAGCTTCTACCCACTTTGAAACATAGTCAACAACCACCAAAATGTATTCATTTGAGAAGGATGAAGGTAAGGGGCCAACAAAATCTATACCCCAACAATCAAAGACCTCTACTTCAAGAATGTTTTGAAGTGGCATCTCATTCCTTCTTGATATCCCTCCGGTTCTTTGGCATTTATCACAGCTTTGCACATGCGCATGAGCATCTTTAAAAATTGTAGGCCAATAGAATCCAGATTGGAGGACCTTTGCAGCAGTCCTCTCTCCAATGTAGTGCCCTCCATAAGGTGAATTGTGGCAGTGCCACAGGATGTTCCTTGCTTCCTCCTTAGCAACACACCTTCTAAGTAAATTGTTAGCTCCAATTTTGAATAAATGAGGATCATCCCACACATAAAGTCGAGAATCCTTGAAAAATTTCTTTCTTTGGTGCCAATTCATATCTGCTGGAATGATTCCACCAGCTTTATAGTTAGCCATATTCGCAAACCATGGCCTTTCTTGCACCACAAACAATTTCTCATCAGGAAACTCATCCAGAATTTCTTTCTCAAGAGTGGTCACCTCATCATTCACAAGTCGTGACAAGTGATCAGCAACTTGGTTTTCACTTCCTTTCTTGTCCCTAATTTCAAGATCAAATTCCTGTAGCAACAAAACCCAACGAATGAGTCTAGGCTTGGAATCGGGTTTGGACAGCAAGTATTTAATTGCAGCATGATCAGTGTACACAACTACTTTGGAACCAATTAAATAAGAATGAAATTTTTCCAAGGCATACACTATTGCTAGCAACTCTTTTTCAGTTGTTGCATAATTCACTTGGTGTTCATTGAGCACCTTGCTAGCATAATGTATGGGATGGAAAATTCTGTTCTTTCTCTGGCCTAGGACAGCCCCTACTGCATAATCACTAACATCACACATGAGTTCAAAATCAATTTTCCAATTAGGTGCAGTGAGCATAGGAGCAGAGACTAAACTAGACTTCAAAAATTTAAAGGCATTTAAACATTCAACATCAAAATTAAATTGTGTGTCCTTGTTCAGTAGATTGCTTAATGGTTTGGCAATTTTGGAGAAATCTTTGATGAAGCGCCTATAGAATCCAGCATGCCCAAGGAAGCTTCGAATTCCTTTCACATTTGCTGGTGGTGGAAGCTTTTCAATGACATCTACTTTGGCTTTGTCAACTTCAATTCCTCTTGCTGAAATTTTGTGGCCAAGAACAATTCCCTCGGTCACCATAAAATGGCATTTCTCCCAATTAAGAATGAGATTTGTCTCAGCACACCTCTTCAAAACAGTTTCCAAGTTGGGCAAGCACAAATCAAATGATCCACCAAAAATAGAAAAGTCATCCATGAAGACTTCTATGCATTTCTCCACCAAATCCGAGAAGATAGCTAGCATACACCTTTGGAAAGTGGCAGGTGCATTGCACAGCCCAAATGGCATCTTCCTATATGCGAAAACTCCAAAAGGACAAGTGAATGCTATCTTCTCTTGGTCTTGAGGATCCACAGCAATTTGATTATAGCCTGAGTAACCATCCAAAAAGCAATAGAAAGCTTGACCAGCCAGTCTCTCCAACATTTGATCCATGAAAGGAAGGGGAAAATGATCCTTCCTTGTTGCTTTGTTGAGCTTTCTATAGTCTATGAACATCCTCCATCCCGTGACAGTTCTTGTAGGAATTAATTCATTCTTCTCATTGTGGATCACTGTCATGCCACCCTTTTTAGGGACAACTTGCACAGGGCTCACCCATGCACTGTCGGATATAGGGTAGATCAATCCAGCTTCCAAGAGCTTTAAGACTTCCTTTCTCACTTCTTCTTTCATCACAAGATTAAGTCTTCTTTGAGGTTGAGCCACTGGTTTAAAATCATCTTCCATGAAGATCCTATGCATGCAATAAGAAGGACTTATCCCCTTGAGATCAGAGATAGACCATCCAATGGCTCCTTTGTTAGCTTTCAAAACCTCAATCAATTTTTCTTCCTCTGCAGCAGATAAGGAGTTGCTAATGATGACTGGTTTGCCACCATTTTCTTCAAGGAACACATACTTTAAATGTGGAGGCAGCACCTTCAATTCAGGCTTGGTTTCCTCCACCTTCTCATCTTTCTTTAAATTTTCAACAATTTCTTCATTTGGAGGAATTTCCTTCAAAGTATCAAGGCTTTTCAAGCATTCCTCAATTTCCTTTTCTTCCTCCTCATTAAGTAACTCAAATGCATCAATTAAAGCTTTCTCAAGAGGAGAGGAACTAGGTACTTGCTTTCTAGAAGTGGCATAGATTTCATCAAGAACATCCACTCTAAAGCATGATTTATCTTCACTAGGGTGCTGCATAGCTTCAAACACATTGAAAGTGACTTCTTCATCTTGCACACTCATCTTGAATTTTCCATCACTAACATCAATCAAGGCACGGGCTGTCATCATGAATGGCCTCCCCAAAATGAGAGGAACTTCAGCATCCTCTTCCATATCCATAATTACAAAGTCAGCTGAGAATATAAATTTGTCCACCTTTACTAGCAAATCTTCAACAACTCCATATGGAAGCTTAATGGTACGGTCTGCTAGTTGAAGTGTCATCCTTGTAGGTTTGATTTCTACATCCCCCACTTTGCTAAGCATGGACAGTGGCATAAGATTGATGCTTGCTCCCAAATCCAACAAAGCTTTTCCAATGGACAGATTTCCAATGGTGCAGGGAATGGTAAAGCTACCTGGATCTTTGTGCTTGAAGGGCAATGGCTTTTGAATTATAGCACTGCATCCAGCTTCTAATTCAATTGTATCTTTCTCAATGTACTTTTTCTTCTTGGTGAGGAGTTCCTTCATGAACTTGGCATAAGTTGGAATTTGCTCAAGTGCCTCAGAGAAAGGTAGATTGATTTGCAATCTCTTGAAGATGTCTAAGAAACGTGCAAACTGCCTTTCTCTGTCCTTCCTTGTTGGCACATGAGGATAGGATAATCCTTGTGGAGCAACAGAATTTGACTCCTTCTTCTTCTTCTCTTCTCGCACCCTCTGGTGTTTAGTCATTTTTGGCTCAACCGCCTCACTGATTTCACTTTTTTCTGCATTTTTCTCACTGATTTTCTCACTCTCACTCAATTCTTTTTCACTCAGCTCATTTTTTCTTCCTTATCATCTTTTACATCCTCCACAACTACCTCTTGCTCACTTTTCTCTCTATTCAAATCTCCCACAATTGTACCTCTCCTTGTAGTTATAGCCTTGCATTGCTCCTTGGGATTTGCTTGAGTGTTGGCTGTAAATGCTCCACTTTTAAGTTCTGCCAAATCTTTAGCAAATTGTCCCATCTGCACTTCAATATTTTTGATAGAAGAATCCGTGTTCTTTTGGTTGGTTAGAGAGACTTGCATGAATTGATTGAGAGTATCCTCCAACTTAGAAACACGGTCTTGATGAAGAGGTTGGTATTGTTGATGACTTTGGTAAGGAGGTCTGTTTGAAGGACCAGCTTCTTGCTTCCAACCAGCATTGTTGTTTCTCCAACCTTGATTGAAAGGTTGAGCATAAGAATTGCCTTGCCGGTTTTGGTTCCCCATATAATTAATTTCTTCTTGGGAACTTGGTGGCATGATGCATTGGCCACTTGAATGACCACCTCCACAAAGTTCACAGCAAAGAACTTGTTGAGTGTTGGACTGAATAGCTTGTAAGCCCTGGAGTTGTTGAGGCATCTTAGCAAGTTGCTTGGTGAGTGCATCAAGTTGCTGCGTGAGAAGCTTATTTTGAGCTAGGAGGGCATCTTGAGAATTTAATTCCAGAACTCCTCTCTTTTGCACTTGCACGAGAGTTCTGTCATGCTGCACCTCATAGTCATTAGAGGCCATGTTTTCAATAATTTCCTTAGCCTCATCCGGTGTCTTGTACATGATTTTGCTTCCAGCTGAAGCATCAAGCATAAGTTTGGTTTGAGGTCTAAGTCCAGCTAAGAAGGTGTTGATTTGAGCTACCTCATTGAAACCATGAGCTAGACATTTCCTTATCAGGCCATTGAATCTCTCCCATGCTTCACACAAGGGTTCATCAGCTCCTTGAGTGAAAGTGGAGATAGCTGTCTTCCTCTGGTTGATCTTAGATTGAGGAAAGAAACGGTTTAGAAATTTGTCAACCAGCTCGTCCCAAGTCAAGGGAGTGTTAGGAGGAATGGCTCTGTACCAATCATTTGCCTTTCCATCAAGAGAGAATGGAAAGAGACTGATCCGGATATAATCATCATTAACTTGATGTAGCTTCACAGTGTTGCAGATATCAACAAAAGTAGTCAAATGAGCATAAGGGTCTTCATGGTCAAGGCCATGGAACTTGTTTGCTGAATCAAGTGGATGAGAGATGCCTTCATTTCAACATTGTGAGCCTGCACCTCTGGTCTGGCTATGGTGTTGAAGAATCTCGGCCCTGTGTTGGCACAATAATCATTCAAAGTACGCCTTGGTTGATTCACTTCTCCTTCTTCTGCCATTATAAAATCTTCTTCTTCAGGAATGGATGTCAAAGACAGATCTGGTGAAACAGGAGATAGTGGTTCTTGGCTAACAAGTCTTTCTAGAGCCTTCCTCTTCCTTGTCCAGCTGTTGGTAAGTCTTGCTGTCCTCTCAATCTCCAGGTCGAAATACAAAAGGTCAGCTGAACTTCTTGTGTGCATAAACAGAGAAAAAGAACAGGACACTAGAACAGAAAGTTAGCACAAGAAAACAACAACCACAACAGAAATAAAAATGCAAAGAATAAAAGAATAAAGAATAAAGCCTATGATAATATGAATGTGAAGTTGCCTAATATTCAGATGCAAATCCCCGGCAACGGCACCAAAAACTTGTTGAACGGTTTGGCAAGCGCACCAGTCGAACAAGTAGTAAATGGATAAGTCCAAGTATCGTTTTCCCAAGGGATTTGCTTGATATAGGCGATGTTCACATAAATACTAGCCAGATTGAACTGATTTTCACAAGAAAGCTATAAAAACATGAACTTTGGTTGGTTTTGTGAAAGATATAACAGAACTAATGTAGAACAGAAATTAAAGAAGATATTTTTGTGGTTTTTAAGACAAACACAGCAGTAGACAGAGGTTAAAACAGATAGATGAAGATGTTGCAGGGGTTAGATCTCACCATTCTCCACTCTCTTCTTGCATGCACACAATATACATTCCATTTGCATTTAAATGTTAAAATCAATCAATAAAAACATTCTCAGCCTAATTCCTTAGGTACAGAGAGTCTTAGATTACTCCCCCAAGCCTTGATTCCTCAACAACTTAACAAAGCAACTAGCTTTAAGTCTAGAGACCATAAGATAACCCATGAACTAAGCTCCATTCCTAGGCACGAAGTTCATGAGGTATATTGCTTCAGTTCTAGACAACGAAAGTGTTTCCCAACAACAGTCATGTCCAAGGATCATGCTATGGGTGATCAAGCCACAACAAGCTTTAAGAAAAGAAGCAAAATACTAACTTTAAACACAAATATGCAGAATATATATAGATAATATCAAAAGATACAATAGAGTTTTGAGAATGGTTACATCTAACCCCTAACAACTACATAACTCAGCCACTCATGGGTGTGAGCAGCTGGGAATTACACATGGAGGGGAAGGAGATGAAGAGAAAGCTAAGAACTAAATAAAGAGTTTTTCTCTCCACTACAACAGTACAAAACGAGCTACTGAGTTTCCTTCTAAAAAATGTCCAAGCCCCCTGAACTTCTGAAGGTCAGTCCTTTATATACATGTGCATAATTGCTCTTAAGTGACATTTGGCTCAGCCTGGATCTTTGGCTTGGCTGATTTGAAATTTCTGCACTTCAACAGATTTCTCTTGCAAAGGACCTTCCACTGCTTCCAAAGCTCAGAATGCAGCTCCTAAACGTGTTCTTCAACTTCAATCTCCATTTCCTACAAAAAGTGGGGCAAAACTCAAAGATATAACCATAAAACTAGAAAAACTAAAGAAATTCTAACTAAATTGCAATATTAACAGAAATTGAGTAAAACAACACTCCAAATGAAAGAAAAGATAGATAATTGCCTTCAAAACTACTTGGAAAGTAAGTAATTATAGCAACTAACACCTGCATTCGTCATGAGGCAAAATATGTTGAATTCAGTGTCATCTAAAGAAAGTCATAAATTTTGCTCCATCAATACTGTTAGTATTACAGATATCCATGGTAGATAGCAAAATAGTAGCTCTAAGAAAGATGAATAATGTATACTCTTTTTTTTTTTTCAGTGAATCATGTGTCTCAAAAAATGAATTTTGCTATCAGATGTTTTTCTTAATGATAATAAACTAGCATGCAAAACAACAACTTTAACGTATGCTGGAAGAGGTCAACTCCTTAAATGAATCTCAATACTTAGAAGGAGTAGTCTCTCGGCCAAGAAATACCCTGCGTTGAGGAAAAAAACATCTTTGTCCATCAATGGAATGAAAATATGAAATCTATCAAGATATATGCAAGTTCTGTTTAGATAAACTTATCAATAAGAACTTATAGGAAAAGAAAATAAGATTTTTTTATTAAGAAAAAAAAGGTAAAATGAATGAAGTTTCTCTCATAAGTTAAGATTAGTTAATGCATAAGCTAGTTTATAGAAGCTCTTTCACTTAGTTTCTCCATTGTTAGTTTTAATTTCTGCATAAACTATATTTTTCCAAACAGAGCCTTAATCTATGAATGTCAGGACAACTCCTCGCAACCTATGCTTAAGCTAAGCTAACTACTTAAAACGTCCTACCATCACAATAACAAACTATTTAACATCTATACAAAATCATGCCATTAAACAAAAATTCAGAATGCTGAAATTTAGGAAGGTTTAAATAAAATATAAAAGACTTGTTTTAGACACAGAGGAGTTCGGCGTGGTAGACGATGTATATTCCTCCAGTTTAAAGGAGGTGGAGCACCTGTAGAATGTACAAGTGACGATGTATTTGGAGATCTATCACAAATCAAACTCCAGGAGCTATTAATATTTAATTTTCAAAAGCTTGTAACTGCTACTAACAACTTTCACCCATCCAACAGGCTTGGGCAGGGTGGTTTTGGTGCAGTATACAAGGTAAGTTTAATCAAGCTAAGAAATAATTATCAATAGTTCAGTTTCTGCATATTATATTACAGGGAAAATTGCAAGATGGTCAGGAAATTGCAGTTAAAAGACTTTCTCAGGCATCTGGGCACAAGGTCTAGAAGAATTCATGAATGAAGTAGTGCTAATTTCTAAAGCTTCAACACCACAATCTTGTAAGACTTCTTGGCACGCTGCTGTATTGAAGGGGAGGAAAAGATGTTGATTTATGAGTACATGCTAAATAAAAGTTTGGACACATGTCTTTGGTTAGTTCTTTGATGCCCCTTAGCATCCATCTATATCGAATTTTCCTTCCGTCTGATATATGAAATCTATAAAAATGAATAATTTAATTACAGCTAGCGAGTTTTCTTGCAAGCAAACTAATCTCAGTTTTTTGAAATTATGCTAAATTGTGAAATTTAGATGCCATTGCTTCATCTCAAAATGTTAGAATTCATATAATTATACCATTTGATTTTTTAGATCCATCAAAAAGTATAGTCCTTGACTGGAGAAAACGCTTTAGCATAATTGAAGGAGTTTCTCGAGGAATGTTGTATCTTCATAGAGATTCCAGGCTAAAAATCATCCATAGGCACTTGAAGGCAGGTAATCTCTTGCTAGGTGGGGAGCTAAATCCGAAAATATCTTACTTTGGTATGGCCAGAATCTTTGGTAGGAATGAGTGTAACATCCTGAAAATATCAACTCATATATATATATATATATATATATATATATATATATATATATATATATATATATATATGTAATTATATTTATCTGTATGTAAATCTCTGTAAGTAACTAACAGAAATTAATTCGCTAGAATTAATTCTCTATAGTTCCTTTTTTGTATAATTGACTGTTAGTTAGATTTTAAGTTTCAGTGAAAATAAAATAACATGTGTTATTTTATTTGGATTGATGATGTGTGATGAAATGAGAATTTAAATTTTCAGCGTTTAAATTCATCAGTGAGAAATAGATAAATTTCTCTGTTTAAAATATCTAATGAAAAAGATGAGAATTCATCTGCCAGTAGAAAAATTGTCTTTGTTTATTCATAAATTTGTGTCTCTGTGTTGTTAAAAATTTATTTGACTAGAAAAACCGTTTTGAATCATTTTTAAAAATCTAAGACTTGCAAGACAAGTAATCTTTCGTTAAATTCATCTGTGAGTGATTACTCTACATAGAAATTTTAGGAAAGTCACTTTAAAAAGTTTTTCAATTGTAAAGAATTTCTAAAATTTAAATTAGATAGTTATCGATTCATTTTCATTTTAAAATCGCGTTCTGAGTTAAATTACACACTGTATTTCTACATTGTGTAAATTGACACGACCCTAAACCATCAAATCAAGTGACCATTGGCCACTTGAATTTCATGCAAGAACACCCCTCACATCAACCAAAACCCACAGCCACTCACACCTTTCCCCTTAAACCATCACTCAAATCAATAATTCAAATCCAACTCACTTCCTCACTTAAGCTCACTTAAGTCAGCCTCAAAACATCTCAGCCAAGTTCATCAAATTCTCCTCCCTCTCTCTTCTCTCTTCCCTGGCTGAGAGACACTCATCCACCACCAACACCATTTTCTTCCATCTTCTTCCTCTTGCATGCTCTAGTTGGAGTGCTCTACAACCAATACTCTTTTGTAGGAAGACAACCAACTTATTCCCCTCTTTCCAGCGAGATCCTCATCATTGTAAGGGGACTCTTTGATAGATTCAAGTGGCTGGAGGTGGAGGATCCAACCACTCTCACCTAAAATGCCTCCCATGTGAACTGAATGCATGAAATGTGTAATTGCATATGTGTGATTGGTTTTGTTTTGTTTTTTGTTTTGTTTTTGTATTCTCTTTGGCAGTGGTTGTGACTGTGACTGTGTCAAAAATCTTCTCTTCATCTTCTTCTTTGTCTAAAAATCGTGGGATGGCTTCAATGCAAAGGTGACCATGCCCAAATTTTGTTAGAAACTCATGCACTTTCAAAAAGATTCGAAAAAAATTTGTGCTGGCAGTGGCTGCCTTATTTGTGCTGACAGTGTTTATGTTTTTTACCATAACTTTTGATCTAGCCGTTAGATTTTGATGAAACTTATCCCCAGTTGAAGTAGACTCAAAATAAACCAACTTTAATTTTGAGACCATTGCAAGATAACCTCAAATGAGGGTTCATCAATGACATGCAATGGAACCGTTCTACTTGGGAAATTGGCTCGGGCAGTGGTTGTTTCACTTAGAAGCCCTAGACAATGTTTACGTTTTTGAACATAACTTTTAATCTAACTGTTGAATTTTGATGAAACTTGTTCTCAGTTAAAGTAGACTTAAAATTCACCAACTTTTCTTTTGAGACCATTGTGAGATAACCTCAAATGAAGGTTCATCCGTGACATACAATGTGACTATTCTACTTGTGAAAACTGGTTCGAGCAAGGTTCGGTTTTTGACCTTTTTAAACCAAGATAATGATTGTTTTTGAAATATAATTTGTTATCATAAAACTAGATAAACATAGGTTTAAAATGATATAAGTTTCAAAAAATTTCACCCATAATTGAATTCAATTTAGACAGAACTCATGCATGGATCCTAAATATCGAACCTGGGACATAGGTCTTAGAAAGAAAATTACTGGGAAAAATGTAGGAGGAATTAGGATTGAAGTTTTACATTTTCTGAAAGGTGTGAATGTTAGCTTTTTACCATAAAAAATTGAGTAAAATATCATTTGGGAAGGTTGAGAAAATTGCACATCTTTGAGGTATGCTCACTGTGAGGAGCATGCTGACCTGCGAACTTCTAGGAATTTTCATAATTTTTGTAGATTTAATCTGAGGTTGTGGATTACCTTTTTGAAAAATAGGTTTTAAGATCTTTTAATTTGATATAAGAATTTCACCAAACAAAAAATCATTTGGTAAATTAATTTTGGGCATAGATTGGGTGCTGCCAGAGAGGAATCATGTTCTTAAAATTGCCTTGATATTTGAACTATGATATGTTTGAATGTGTGAATTAATTTTAAATATGTACATGCAAGGCAGTGGGTAAAATTGACCCTTGTGTTAAATGATTGTAAGATCCTTGGAATGTGAACCTAGGGCATCTCTGTGCGTGTGATTGTGCATTTTGCAATGCTCTGTGATACAATCATATGGACTATAGTGTGAATTGAAATTCTCTATGACGTCTGTGATATGTGAGCATAAGAATCGAACGTGAGTGCTTATGTGGACTAGGGCACTGTCCTAGTAATCCCGAAAATTGTACCGGTAATAATAATATAAATTCCAACAGTGAGAACATCTAATTTAGACTTAAGAATTTATTTATTTTTCTAGGCTTAATAATTGAACTCTTTGATTTGTGCTTTAGACTTAGATAAATATTCTAGGACCCTTGCATGGAGGAATCGTCGGTAAGTATTAACTATTAAAAACTTTAGAAATTGAGAGGGTAAGACACAAATAAAATGTAATAACAAATCTTGATATGTGATGGCGATATGCGCCTTGAGAATCGTGCAACGAGGAAAAACGAGTGTACGGCGGACCTGTGAAGGAAGTCGCGTGGGATGGTTCCGGCATAGTGAAAGTTGCAACGATGTTGGTAGAGATTGAATGACGTGTTCACCAATATGGTATAATTTTGTGGAGCCAAGACAAGGTCTTGAGCTTTGTGTTGATTTCGATCCGTCTTATACCCCCAGCAGCGAAAACCCACGGTGACGGGCAACGATAATCTCTGTGTGAGTGTGTGTGAGGAATAAGTCCTCGGAGTATGAATGACCACATATTGGTACCTGGGAGATGATCGTGAGGCATTACGACCTTAGAGGGTAGGCGTCGAGTTGTGACTTCGTTCACACAAACGGAGTTGGCGACCCTAACAATAACCATGAGAAAATCTCATTTGGTGAGAGCCCACCTTATACCAGGGTGATAATGTACTCCCAATAGTCATTCCACTCAATATATGTAAGACCACTGAGTTCTGGGAGTTCCAAGTGGCAGCTGGCCAGTATGTTATAGTTTACAGATTTTAGTCATGGAAACGAGTAGGTTCAGAGTGTGAACGTTAGAGAACCACCCCGCAGTGGTTGATAGGATTGTGTGTGACTTCTAAAGTCATTTTTGTGTGGTTTGCTTGATGAAGCAAAGAGATTCACCCCTTCTGTGTGTTTGTTTTCTTTAGGTCTGGATGGCGGGCGAGGAACCAGCCCTCAATTGGGAGGTTGATTGCTATTTCGGACGATGGATAGCCGACATGGTCTAGGGCGTGGACCACGTTACCAGCTACATTCGGTTAAAACGGATGCCCATTGACGAGCCTATAGGAGTACAACTAGTGGTGGCGGAGTATTTTGCATGGTGGACTCAACCGACACTGCTATACTACCGACATGCAGAGCCTGTAGACGTAGTGATGATCTCCTCATCCCTCCTTTCGTTTGAGCGCACCGAGACTGCTTCTCACTCTTCAGGGGTGTAGTTAGAGGAATTAGATGGCTTGAACACCGAGGAAACTCCTACTGAGGGGAGTTCCTCTGTGGTGCCAGACTATGTGCCGCAGTTTGAGTCTGAGGATCCTGTTGAGGGAGTTCCTCAGGGGTGCCCGACTACATACCCCAGTCAGAGTATGAGGCAGTAGAGGAGGATGACGAGGCCACTCCAATGGCGATGAAGGTTAATGGGGAGGAGCTAGCAGCAGCTGCTGTAGAGGAGGTGGCAGAGGTTCCTGCCGGAGGATGAGGAGGATCTAGAGGAGGATTCGCTTGAGGTCTCTTCTCGTGAGTCTCACACTTAGTCCTTCGCCGGTCGACAGTTTCCGTAGGTGTGGGCGGAGTCGCTTGGGTAGATGGTAGATGACTGCTCTGAATGTTAGGATCTTCCTTTTATCTTTATCATGTATTTTGTTGGGTAGATCTAGGCATTCAGATGTTTTGTTGTATATATTTTAGTCATCTTGCGTACCACATTAGGTTTTTGCTACACACAGTTACTGGGAACCTTGTGATGCTTGTCAGACTCATTTTATATATATTTATGTAGTGTATCTTTTTACTTATTCATTTCTGTCTTTAATTATTACCTTATTTATTTATTCTGCATATTTGAAAATTCAAAGCGATCTTTTGCAATGATAAACACGTTAAGATCTTTTCAATTAAAATGACGCATTAATAAATGCTAAAACAAATGAGAACTTTCGAAATTAAAGTTTAAAATTGAAATACATAGTTCAACTAAAAAGTTTTAAAATTCACTAAAATTCCACCTACTACGTTTTAGCTTCACCCGTTTTCACAAGTATAGATAAATTAAAGAGCTTTAGAAAATAATTAATTGAATTAAATACAACATATTTTCTCTTTAGATATTTGGGCGTTACAATGAGGATGAGGCTAATACTAGAAGAGTTGTTGGAACATAGTAAGTACACCTTTGTCCTAGATTATAGCTAGTAGCACACTCAGGTTAATAAGTTGTGCTACATCTCAATGCAGTGGCTATATCTCTCCTGAATATACAATGCAAGAACTATTTTCCAAGAAATCAAATGTCTTTAGCTTTGGAGTTTTCCTACTTGAGACTGTTAGTGGATAACAAAATTCAAGTTTTATGACAACGAGAATTTTCAAAGTGTTTAATATTTCCTTTTTACATTGTAGGCCTGGATGCGGTGGACAGAAAAGAATCTTCCATCTCTAATAGATCTAGGAATATATGATCCTAGACTTCATAAATATATTTTTAGGTGCATACACATAGGACTTCTATGTGTACAAGAATTTACTGCTATGGCTGCTATAATTTTATGCTTAACAGAGAGATTGTGGATCTTCCGCCTCCAACAGAACCTGCATTATCGTGAGGCATAATATGTTGAGTTCAATGTCTTTTGTAAGAAACAATGGGTCATTTTTTTTGAAAGGCAAAAACAGTGGATTGTGTTGGGAAACAATTCAAATTTTTTAATTTCAAATCACTAGGATATTGTTTAGATTTTAAAGGATATTATCTTATCTTTACGACGTTGTTTAGATTTAAAGACATTATTTGTAAATTAAGGATTTGTGTTCCTCTTTTAAGATTAGGATGCTAGGTCTAAAATAGATGCTCATGAGATGAGAAAAATCACCCAACCTGAAGAGGGGGTCACCACTATGAGATAGGGGGGTCATGTGAAGGGAGGGTTTACAAGTTTGTCTAGAAAACTTATGATGAGATTGTGGATGTCGGGATTGTTGAGACAAAGTCTCTCCTAAAACTAAATGTTTTAATGATGACAAACCATTATGAGGCAGAACCGAAAGTTACTGAACTTAGCTACCAATGGTTGCTTTAAGTGTTTTTCTTAAGACGGGACAGATTTAGGAGCATAGCACAAGTGTGAAGAATAAGCCTACAGTGGAAGCTTCTCCATGACATAGATTATGCAAATCAGAAGCAGGACTACTAGAAGGAGAGCTATTGAGTGTCAAATCCTAAATAGATTACGGGTCAAAGTGGAGATATGTATGATTAGAAGCATAATGTTGTGGATAATTTAAGTCAAGGGGTAGATATTAGAAGCTACACATGGCTTGAGGATCATCAGAAGTTGCATTGTAGTTGGAACGTGTAGACAAACGTGTCTTGCACTCCTGAAGCACACACCAGTTACATGCATTAGTGCTTGGACAACACTGATCCTGATGTTGTTTTTCCTAGAGTCTCGTGACAAAGTCTATAAATATTATTTTTTGTGAAGACAATATTTGTCACTAAAAGCTCAAAAATTCGTCACTAGGCATGTATAGTGACAAAACTAAAACACAATAATATCCAACAATGTTTTAAATGCAAAACATTTACATTAAATAACTATAAAACTACTAGCATTTCATAATTTTTAAATTAAACTATTCCTAAAATGACGATTAAAAGTAGCATCTTCATGAGTTGCAAACCTACAAACAAATACAAAAAAAAAAAAAAACAATAAATACTAATAAAAGTAAAATAATTTGTATTTTTTGGAATTGTAATCCTATAATAAATCATAGTAGAAATATTAATAAAAAAAAACTTCAAATGAAAAAGAAACTTACATTGTGAACCAAGCACTTGAGCTACTAAATATTACGCCAAATAATATTTCTTAAAAGGTTAGCAATTTGATGTTTCGCCTCATTTCTAAGATTTTGGCTTCATTTACTCTTGTTGAGTTTCAAAAGCCAATTAATCAATGTAAAAAGCCGATATCCTTCAACTACCTACAAGAAAAAAAATGGACGGAGAATTTATTTTAAAAAAATAGCAAAGGGTAGATGCATCAATTATGGCATTTAGCCATAGTTGTAAACAAGATAAAAAAATACATGCAGGCAAAAATTTTTTAAATTTTTTCCCATCTATATTAAAAGGGAAAAAATGTGAAAATAATGGAAGAAAATAGATTTAACCAATCTTGTAAAAGGATTTCTTTATTTCTTTTACCTTTTCCACATTCTTCTTATACTTGTGATCAATTTCACTCATAGCATCAACTTATTTTATCTTCTGAAATTTAAACAAATATTTTCTAATGTAGACAACCTATGTTTTTCAGTCATGAATTGAATTTTAAAATTTTTTTGGAAAGAAAATCCATGCATAAAATTAGTAGAATATATAGACAAATACCATTACCCCAGTTCAACTATTTGGATAAATTTATTCAGAAGCAATTCTAGGGGAAAAAATAAAAACAAAAATTAAATAAACCTATCTGTAATCTAAAATTAGCTTTATGCATAAGTTAAAAGCTATATGAGAGCTTTTACAAATTATGTATAAACTAATTTTAACTGATAGAGAAGCTCATTTTATTTTTAATTTTTTTATTCTCCTCTCTTAGAAATACTTCTAGAGAAGTTTATCCAAACCAACTATTAAGTCTCAAAGAACCACTATACTTTATTGATAAAAGGAAAAAAGAAGAAAAGAAAAGAATCGGTGCACTAATTTAAAAGCTTCAAATTCATATACTGCCATGTTTAAAAAACTTTCTTTTCTCTGTAAAAAAAATAAAAAATTCTTTTCAATATTTTTCTCCCCTCATTTCCGGGGCAATTTATCAATCTTGATTCCCCCTCCCCCCTTTCGGTCTTTCCTGTTCCCCTTCCAAACAATTTTTCTCTTTTTTTGACATGAAAAACCCCGGGGTAGGGATTTACAAAAACTAAATATAGTAATCTCAGAAAGATATACAAAGAATAAAAGTTAGAATAAATAAAGGTAACCAAGTGAAAATTAGAAATCTGTTGCCAACAGATTCTGTATCATTTGTGAGTAGATTTGAAGTAGCTTTAAGACAAGCATTTGGTGATTTGTCAAGAGACATATCATAACAACCAAGTACTTGTAAGGAAACATGATATACTTCTACTAGACTTCTGTTTCTTAAGAGTTGAGAAGCTTAATAAAAGAATCAGAAGCTAGTGTGCTAGTGCGAATAATCTTCAAATCAGTAAAGGGTCATTATTCAATCCCCCTTCTAGCGACTGGCTGATTCACTTCAGGGATGAGGGCCCGAACCATGTTAAACAAATTTGTGTTGTGGATGTAGGGATGAGGGTTCAAACCACATTAAACAAAATTGTCAGCGCCGATGGAGTATGCCGAAACAAGGTTTCAATGAGATCCACCGCCCATGCCCGCCGCATCCTTGAGTAATCCAGCAACAAAAACTATGCCACCTTTGATTTCTCAATGATTGTTGTTGACAAAGCCCCCAACGACGACAAAAATCACGATCCAAATGCATCCTACACCCTCATCCCCAAAATCTTTAACTAGAATCAACCGTGCCAGGAATGGCTTCAAAGAAACCCTAAGTCCTCCTTGTAACTAGTTTGTCTCCCAAACTGTTAGAAAACCCAATCGAGAGCCATTACCTTATGAAATCATTTAAGAACAAGATTCACTATTGCAAGGTTCACGAGATTGAGATTTCTACAAACATGTCTCTTTTAAATGCTAAGATGGTAGGGTTCTAGGTGCACATGGAGAAATGTTGGGGTTATGATACAATTGGTAAATTTGCAGATAAGGGGAGAGTGTTTTTTCCTGAACAATGGACATGGCAAAACAGCAAAGAGATTAGGAGGAGTGCGTGTTTACAAGGGTAATTTAGGGGAGAAAAAGAAAAAGGGGGTTTATAAGTTAAGAGGAGGAGTGTGAATAGCTACTGCCCCTAGTTTAATAGAAATGTTGACCAGAACAAAATTTGCTTTAGTGCAGTCGCTAGCCCAAAGCAACTAAAATGGCTATTCCTTGACCCAATTTTATGTTTATTTCAGTCATATGTATTCTTATTAAGTTAAAACACATCCCCCCACCGTTATCAACCAATTTCTGCATCAAAGCAACCAAAATTTAAAGTGTTGAACAATAATTTCAACACAAAAATAAAAATAAAAAAACCAAAAAACAACTCAAAAAAACAATTTCAAAATGGAAACCAACTGCAACCGAATGGCAAACACCTAACAATGTTGCAGTCCGACGGCAGCCATAATAAAAAAAAAAAAAAACAGTTAATATTAATTTATACTCTTCTTTTTACTTATACATTCTCCTTTCTTTTCTTTTCCTTTTTTATTTGATTTTTTTCTCACAAACTAACCCATCTCTCTCCTTCCCATATGTCATTCTACCTATCTTTGCTCAGGAAGAAACAACCTCCCTCTCTACCCATCCTTGGCACTACCTTTATTTGGATTATTAGGAAATTTCCTATAAGGGATAATATGATACACTGTTACAAATAAAGTCACACAAGAAGAAGTACAATTATGCAAATACAACAATTGAGGAGAAACACATCAAATCATATCATATACAGAGAAATAATAATGGAGATAGCAACATCATATCCCACCATCACTGAGATCGAGAAGAACATTGTAATTTATTTTCAAAATGGTAAGTGTAGTTTTTTTTTTTTGGTACATGGGAAAGATACACAGGAATGGTAAGTGCAGTTTGGGAGGGAGCATAATTTCCGAATGTAGATAAAAAATGGAGAATTAATAAGCACCAGAAACAGAAATAATTCTACATTTCAACGGAGTAGTTACATCACATAATTTCCAGGAACAAGTAAACCAACCACTTATTACACAATGACAAAACATATAATCCTTGGCATTTTCTCTTGACAGAAAGACTTTTCCTAGCGAGGAAAATCAAGCAAGCATATGAAAAGGAAACCCTAACCCCTCTTGAGGACATAAACAACGTCCATGGCGAAGTCAGTCTTCCTCTTAGTGTGCTCATAGTAGGTAAGGCTTAGGCTAGTTGGAAGACACATGACAGGTTCTAGCATGCAAGACCCGGTGAAGTCTTGCACCGTGCAAGGCAACTGTAGACTGTCAGATTAAAGTCTTATAAAATCCAATAGATGAGATCATATGTAATTAACCTTTTAAGAAAGGAAAAAATACTAGAGGTTTTTTGCGGTGGATATTTGGCAAAAATGGTAATGGTTGTTTTCCCGGTGTTAAAACAGGTCTTAAAACCAGTGTGCTGGAAACAGTGTACCCTTGCTGAAAAGTGGGAAAAAATCAATCCACTTATGCCCCCTACACGAATCCACATGTCATTTTTTATTTTAAAAAATATCACCTACTATTCTACTAATAACTTTGGCAACGGGTTAATTACTTATAATCTCGTCCATTTAATTTTATAATACTTAATCTGAGTAGTCTTGCACGGTGCAAGACTTTACCAAGTCTTGCATGCTAGACCCATCTATGTTGTAAAGCTTCAAGCAAACCTTATCACTCTCTCTGCATTTGCTAATCGTCAAAATATGAGAGGGAGAAACTAAAGAGGTGAGGATAGTTTGGAATAAAAAGTTTCTCTTGTTTTTTTCTTCTTTTTTTTTTAAAAGAAAGGGAAATACAATACAGTGGGGTGTTCATGACCCGGTCTAGCCCAAAGAGACTTTTGTCATGTTCATATTTAAGAAATTAGACTAGTGCATTAAGGATGGGTTCAAGTTATACTTTCATTGTCCCAATCTAGTCTAATGTCATGTATTCTTTTAAAACTATTTTTTTTAAACAATTATGTATTAATAATACATCATCTTTTTTTTTGAACAAATATAATAATACATCTTTTTGACTTAATGTATAATGTTTTGTGTAATATGATATTATACTTATATTGATAGTATTATTTATCTTAAAATGTATACAATAAAATATACTTTAATTGTAGTTGTATACTTATTTAATTTTACGATTTAACTATATATAATGTTAAGATTAATATATAGTGCAACAATCTAGGTTGACCCGATCTTGTCTCAAATGTTGTTGAGTCTTAACCAGGTCAGGTCCGATTCATAAAATTGACTCTATCAAAAATATAATGTATGACTAAGCTAAAAATAGACATCATTAGCCCACACCTATAACTAGCTTTTTTCTGGGCATAAGCAAACTTTAACCAAACTTACAAGCAACCACAAAACCTACAAAGACATTAAAATATTTTATTATAACAACTTGAAAAAATCTCAATGGCCAACACCTGTTGCTGCTGTTTCTCGAGTCCTGTGTGACTCTCTACAACCCGTGCTACTACATTTTTCTTGAGTAGTGCATGTAGCAGTTGCTAGCTTTCACTCTCTAACACACACTAGGTGGTCATTTAAAAAAAACACACACTTGGTGGTAACCCATGCCATGCACAGGAAGAAATTAATATTAATAATATATTAACATAGGTCTTAATAAATTCCTATATTATGAAAATTTTGTCTCTTTGTATTTTCTTTTTAGACTTCTCTTTTCTAAACATGATATTGAATGGAACAATACTATAATTTGAATCATAAACAGAGAAAATTATCCTCATGACCCATCTTTCGGCCAGCAGGATGGACATTGAATATATGACCATCCATCATCTGATTATGAAAGTCAGAACCATGTTGGTAAAATAAATCAGATCCACCCTATTGCAGAGGGTGACTGTTGCATACTGCCTAATAAGGCCCTGAATTGCTGTGAGTGGCTAGCATTGATACCTACATTAGGCACTTGACCAGAACCAACTTCAGCAGGAATGTTCTAGATCTGTTTGTTTTGAACAAACAAGGCACTCCTTTGTGGATCCTGGGATGGCCAAAGTCCAACCTGGCCTCCATTTTTAAACTCCACTTCCTCTAAATATGGAAATGTGTTTTGATTTTTAAAGGGAGTTAGGAAGCCTATGTATGTTATGCTTAATTTGTTGGGAGTTAGGTTGCCCAGGTGAGACCACGTTTGGTTGAACGTGTTGGGAGTTTGGTTGGCTGGAGGTAATCACGTTTTGCTTATTTGACATGTAATGCATGTTTTGGGTGGTGAATTGATGTGCTTGCAGTTGTACAATATGCAAGTCATGATCCTGAGGCATTCCTCACCCAAAATGTTGGGAATGGATAGCCTGTGGCGCTGGAATCTGATGATTCAGTTTCTGTCCTTGAGGCTGCATCATTTGTTGCATGGCTTGTGCCATTTATGAGTTCTGCTGCTGTGCAGACTGATTTATAAGGTATAATGGCAATAATGCACTGATCGCAGAGATTGGAGTTACAAAAAAATTTAATGTCATTGTAATGACAATAACACACATTGTGAAAATGAGAGTTAATACATTTAATAATAACACACTAATTGTAGAGATGTGAGTTACAAAACTTTTAATATCAAACGAGAGTAAGAGTGGGTGAGAGTTTAGAATTGAAGGAGTCATGGTAAAGGCCATTGGTGAGAAGAGAGGTGAGAAATTGGAGGAGACAGAGGATGACACATCAGCAGAACATGTGGTGTGGCGAAATTGATGTGTAAGGGTATTGTTTCACAGTTCAGGATTCAGGATTTATATATTATAAATAAATATGCTGTCTCACGTGCCTGTTCACTTCTACTTCTATTTTTTTTGACAAAACTTCTACTTATTTTATGCTATTGCTAGCTTTCTTGTTTCACGGTCTCACACGCCTACACTTTTTTTTTTTGATCAAGAACAAGTTAACTCATATCATTAATGATGAATGAAGAGATACAAAAAGGAGTGCTGTGATATGTAAAAGGACTAGCTTTACTTGTAGCATCCCTTGCAAGAGCGTGGGCTACTACATTAGCCTGTCTAGGGGCAAACTGAACTGCAAAGTTTGGTGATACACACGCCTACACTTATACTTCTTTATTTTTACAAAACTTCTACTTCCTTTGTCCTGCTGCTGCATGTTCACTTCTACTTTATATGAGTGTGTGTGTGCGTGCGTGTGCGTATGATCGGACATAGGAGCTAATATTTTACAAAATGTTGCTAAACTACTATACCATTTAAATTTATTCATATCTACTAACATTACAAAGTGAAATTTCCAAAAGTACTGTACAGGTTACTTTACACTTTAGTGGGCCAGTCCATTTTCTCCCTTTATTGATGGAGCCTGTAGAGGACTTAAAGGCCTCCCTTTATATTTTCACTGTTATATACCATTTGTCTGAATTCCTGCAATAGTACAGTGGCTACAGATGCAGTGGTTGCTGCCCGTGTCCTTTCCCTTTGTGTGTTTGAGAATTCTTTCCTCGACACGTTATCATTTTCAATTTTACATTCTCTTCAATTTTCAAGCCTCCTGACCGAACGAAAATCCTACCCCATCCTCATCTCTCTTAAGTTTTGTCCCCCATTTCTCTTCCTCCCCTGGACACTCCAATTCATCATATTCAAATTCCATTTTCTCCTCTCATTTCTTTCTTTGATTGATCGTTTTCTACTTTTTTGGGCATTCAACTAACGGGTGCAGAGTGCGGGATCTAACTCTACTTTTTTGGGATGAATTGATATTATAGGTCAATGGAGCATTGCTTTTCTTTCACTAAAGAAAATAGTCACCACGTTTTCTTTGCATTTTCTTTAACGAAATATAAATAGGTGTTGGGATGATTTGATTTCAATCATTGTTTTCAAACTCACAGTATTGCAAAGTTGGATTTTGTACAAATAAAAAAGATATAATGTTAATTTAATCTGATATGTGTTTTAATATCTTTTTGTTTCTTACTGTACTGTTTGTTTGTTATGGAAGCTTAATTGTAGGAAGCATGTTAGCATTTTTAAAAAATCTGGTAGAAACTAATCATGGCTTCCAGCTCAACGGTATTGAGTTTTAGTTCACTAAATTGTTGTGGCAAGTATTGATAATGGATTTTGATATAGCAATTTTGGCATTTTAAATTTTATTTTACTTCCTCTCAACACTAAACTTATAGGCAACATAGTTTTCATATGCAGTTTTTTATTACTTCATATTTTTCTATTTTGCATGATGCAGGGTTGATATGGTCATAATGATTTGACTTGCAAATATAAATAACATTAACAAGGCAAACATTAAAGTTCAGATTTTCTCCCATTCCTTATTTGTCTATTTATGATCCCTTGCCTAAGAAAAAATAAATATATTATTTGTTGTATATTAATCTTAATTTTATATTGTATTAGTAGTCATTAATAGCCAATCAGAAAATTTTTAAATAAGCTTTTAGGAACATTTTTTGTCACGATAATTATTGATAGTTAATTTTGAAGAGTTTAATTTATAAACTTTATTATGTAAACTATTTTTACACAAATATTAAATAGAATTTATTTTATCTGTCGCATCATTTTAGTAAATAAGATGATGTGGTATAAAATGCTCAAATATTATTACATGACTACATAAATGTTATATAATGATAATGTATTTAAATAAAACTCACTTTTAAATTATTATTATCAATTTTTATACAAAAAATACTAACTCTTTTGTGCAACAAAAAAAAAAGTATATGTCATACAAAATGTTTAACTTTATACAACAAAGTAATTTGACAACTCATGTTAATTAGATGTACCAATAGGAATGGCAAAAGGAATATGAAGTTTATGAAAAAGAATAACAAAAGAGATTAATTTAGTAACTTATTGATATTAAAATAAATATATAATTCATAATTATTACAAGGTTTTGTGCTCATTTTTCTGTTTCGCTATGTAGTCCTATGACTACATTTGTACAATATGAATCTTAGGAAGAGAGTAAAATTTTGAATACAAAATTTCATTTGATTGTAAGTTAGCTTGAATGTAAATCAAATTACATGAAAGATACTAAACATAGAAATAATATTAATCAAATAAAATATATCATATCATTTTCTAAGAAATTAATATGAATAAAATATGTACAAGTAAAAGAGGCTATTGCACGAGAAAAAATATGTGAAATCGAATAAGATAATTTATTTAATAGTAGAAAAATACTAAGCATATATATATATATATATTTGTGTATAGATGGGCAATATGTTATAGAATAACCACATATTTTAGACATTGGTCATTAATATTTTTACTTGATTTTTTTTTAACTTTGGTTGACTTTTTAAATTTTCAATGTATTACCTTTATTTTTATAGATTTTTGTTTTTAAATTGAAAATGCCATTTTCAATATTTTGAATTAAATTGGAAAATTTTAAAATACTTATAAACAAAATATTTACTCATTAAAACCTGATTGACTAAAATTTAAAATTTTATTATCTAAATTTTAAATTGAAAATTTTTATATTATATCATAATTTCTTTAACATATATAATTTTACTATAATTTTATATAATTTACTCTAAAATTTATTTTAATTTGCATTATGTCTAACATTGTCGCATGTTGATGTATACTTGCCAAAATCAATTTTTATGCATGGATAATTCTATATTGCAGTTTCAAAAATTAAATCTAGAAAAAGGTTGGAGATTTTGATATTTGACAATGAAAATACTTATTGTACATTAACTAAAACATAGTATATAAGGAAATATTTATAAGTTATACAATGTTAGTAAATTCAACTATATATATATTTTTTATCAGCAAATGTTAGTTTGTTAGTTTTGTTAGAAATGTGAGGGATTCGAATCCGCGACTTCTCCCTCCCCCTTCTCCATTCACCCTTAAGCTTCCCTTCCCAACCACAAAGTCAACCTTATATCTCCTAATTTAAATGTATATTATCACTTTTAAAATTATAATTTCTATATTTAAAAGTACCATGCATCGCACTGGTGTCTAAACTAGTATATGTAACAAACATAATATACAATTATAAATGTTTTTATTATAATTTGTGTCGGTTCATGTAGTTCGACTAATGAGTCACCGATTCATTATAAACCCTAAACCCTAAACCAATCATAAATTATTTACATCATATTAATCAATATCCATCAATCTTTTTAACAATGACATATTACATCTTTGTGAAAGTCCTAGACACTCCCTACATCGTTTGGACTAAATCAAACGATGCTCTCGGACTTTGTTTGAGGCCATATAGGACTTTTTGTAACTTGCAAACAAATCCATTAGACTCCCCCTGACCAACAAACTCGGAAGGTTGACTCATTAACCCAATACCACTATCGAGTCAATCATCGGTCTTAGTTTCAAAATGTTGTACATACCAATCTATGTTGAAAAAGAAGTCACTTACCCCATACATACGTTGCTCATTTTCCCTCATGAAAACATTAAATTTATCATTATTAACAGGAATTAATATCTGTCAGTAATGGGTTTCACCAAGTGCACAATTATGTTCTTCGTTGGGATCACACTATGTTTTCTTCTTTTCTATGTTGGTAGTGCCACAGACACAATCACCTCATCTCAGTTCATCAAGGACCCTGAAACTATAACCTCCATAGGTGGTAACTTCACTTTGGGGTTCTTCACCCCTCAAAACTCTACGAAGCGTTATGTTGGAATGTGGTTCAAGTCTCAGACCACAGTCGTATGGGTGGCTAACAGAGACCAACCACTGAATGATTCTTCTGGAGTTGTTACCATATCTGAAGATGGCAATCTTGTGGTTCTGAATGGTCAGAAACAAGTCATTTGGTCATCAAATGTGTCCAGTGTTGGATCCAACTCTACTTCCACACTTTTTGATGATGGAAACCTTGTACTACAGGACAGCACAACTGAAAGCAACATATGGGAGAGTTTCCAGAATCCTACAAATGCACTGTTACCCAATATGAAGCTTAGAACTAACAAAGTAACAGTTGAGAAAGTAAAACTAACTTCATGGAAAAGCCCTTCTGATCCATCCACTGGGAGCTTCTCTGTAAGTATTGAACGCCCAGGTATACCTGAAGTGTTCGTTTGGAATGAAACTCGCCCATTCTGGTGCACTGGTCCGTGGAAGAAGGATCGGACCTTTTCAGGGCTACCGAATTTGCAAACATATTATACAACTGGACTACATGTTGAATATGATGGACAAGGAAATGTTGAATTCTATATAACTACAAAAGTAGAAGAGGCTCGCTTGATAGTTGATATTCTTAATTCACAAGGCAATTGTGAAGAGAGATGGTGGAATGAATCGAAGAAAGAATGGGTCGTCATATGGAATAGTCATCAATCTGAATGTGATGTTTATGGTGTATGTGGGCATTCTGCAATCTGTAATTCACAAAGCTCACCAACATGCAGCTGTTTGAAAGGGTTTGAGCCAAGGAACAAAGAGGAGTGGAATAGTCAAAACTGGACTAGTGGATGTGTTAGGAGAACACCTCTGCAGTGTGAAAGACCCAACAACCAAAACTCAAGTTCAGATAATAAAGCAGATGGATTTTTGAAACTGAAGATGATCAAAGTTCCAGATTTTGCAGATGGGTCATCTCTCAGTCTTCAACCAGACACGTGCAGAAGCCGATGTTTGGAGAAATGCTCTTGCGTTGCATATTCATATGATGCTGAGATTGGTTGTATCTCTTGGACTGGGAGTCTAATTGATATACAACAATTCTCAAATGGAGGACTTGATCTATATGTCCGTGTAGCCTACACAGAACTTGGTATACATTGTATTATGATAGTTGTAATTATGTGCCAAACAATTTGTATTAACTTCCTTGATTTGACCCTTTCTCCTGGATTAGGACTCAATTTTTTTAATTTTCATTTTTCTAACTTCAGATAAAGAGAGAAACATGACAGCCATCATTACTATTATAGTGACAATAGGAACTGCCTTCATTCTCACTTGTGGATATATCATGTGGAGAAGGATTTCTAGCCACCAAGGTAGTATATCATCATTGCTGGTTCAGTTTACTCAAGCGAGTTTTGTATATGTTGGGGCAGTCTTTGCAAACCATATACAAAGACATGCTCAAAATTTACTTAAAATTAAATTCTTTATGTTTAGTAGTTAGTGTTCTTTTTTCTTTCATTGATTAACAGTTTTAGTTACAGCCCCCAAGTATTTTTGTATGTTGTTTCTCACTCTTGCTAATTTGTGGAACTGTAATAAATCAGGAAGAGCAAACATCAAAGGATTCCTCCAATATAATGGAGGTGCAGCACCTGTAGAATGTACAAGTGACAAAGTATTTGAAGATCTGTCACAAGTTAAACTCCAGGAGCTATTAATATTTAATTTTGAAAAGCTTGTAACTGCCACAAACAACTTTCACCCATCTAACAAACTTGGGCAGGGTGGTTTTGGTCCAGTATACAAGGTACTTTAAATTTAGCTAAGTTATTCATATCTGCAATCATTGTCAATAGATTCAGTTTCTGCATATTATATTACAGGGGCAATTGCAAGATGATCAAGAAATTGCAGTAAAAAGACTTTCTCGGGCATCTGGACAAGGTCTAGAAGAATTCATGAATGAAGACTTCTTGGCTGCTGTATTGAAGGAGAGGAAAGGATGTTGATTTATGAATGCATGCCAAATAAAAGTTTGGACACATATGTCTTCGGTTAGTTCTTTGATGTCCCTGACATCCATCTATATCAAATTTTCCTAGTGTCTGATATATGAAAAGTTTTATAAAAATGATTAATTTTGTTACAGCTAGTGAGTTTACTTGAAAGCATACTAATCTCAGTTTTGTTTAAATTATGCTAAAATGTGAAATTTAGATGGCATTGCTTCGTCTCGAAATGTTACAATTCATATATATAATTATACCATTTGATTCTTTAGATCCATCAAAAAGTGAAGTCCTTGAGTGGAGAAAATGCTTTAGCATCATTGAAGGAGTGGCTCGTGGAATGCTTTATCTTCATAGAGATTCCAGGCTAAAAATTATCCACAGGGATTTAAAGGCAAGTAATATCTTGCTAGATGAAGAGCTAAATCCGAAAATATCTGACTTTGGTATGGCCAGAATCTTTGGCGGGAATGAGGATGAGGCTAATACTAGAAGAGTTGTCGGAACATAGTAAGTACAACTTCTTTGTCCCGGATTATAGTAGCACACTCAGGTTAATAAATTATGCTACATCTCAATGCAGTGGCTGTATGTCTCCTGAATATGCAATGCAAGGACTGTTTTCCGAGAAATCGGATGTCTTTAGCTTTGGAGTTTTGCTACTTGAGATTGTTAGTGGAAGACGAAATTCAAGCTTTTATGACAGCGAGAATTTTCTGACCCTTTTAGGTTTTGTAAGTGTCTAAAATTCTTTCCTAGCTCATTATAAGGCTTCTGTAGGAGCCTACAACTGATAAAGCTTCAAACTGTTTAATATTTCCTTTTTTCATTGTAGGCCTGGATTCGGTGGACAGAAAAGAATCTTCCATCTCTAATAGATCCAGGAATATATGATCCTAGCCTTCATAAATATATTTTTAGGTGCATACACATAGGACTTCTGTGTGTACAAGAATTTGCTACAGATAGGCCCACTATGGCTGCTGTAATTTCTATGCCTAACAGTGAGATTGTGGATCTTCCTCCTCCAAGGAAGCCTGCATTCATCCTGAGGGAAAACATGTTAAATTCAATGTCCTCTGTAAACAGCAAGGACTTGAACTCTCTCAACTCGGTCACTATTTCGGACATCCAAGGCAGATAGAAAACTAAGGACTCGGAGAAAGGTATATGGAGGCAATGGGGATTATGTTAATACTACAAAAGATTGTTGGAAATTGGAACATTGTAGGTATACATATTGAACGGGCTATTTAGACAGAAGTTTGAACTCTTCAAAGTTTCGCTGATTGATATAGTAGTTGGATGACAAATATTCAGTATTATCATGAATGAATATACATGCGTGGTCTCTTAGTAATTTTCATTAACTTATAAGTTCAAACCTTTGTAATCAGTATTAATCGGTTCTCCACCATAAGTAATTAGATTCTCTGCATCATGCCTTCTGGTATCTGCCTTCTACAAGTTATTGTATAGTATCCTCAAACCCTTGATGTTGAATTTTCTAAATGCCTTTCATCTTTGAATGAAAATGAAATATCTTTTGTCATTTTCAAAGTAGAGGAAGACTCTTCCTTATTAGTATTTTATTTAAAGGGTTTCATTTTCATTATTACTAGACAAATATTTTAGAAACTTTTCATTATTTAAAGGGTTTCATTTTCATCATTATTAAGATATTTTTACAATTCAAAATAATTACAATTTTTTTGTCTTAAGGAAGATTCAAATTAATCATCTACCTATTCTATGGGCATGCGCATTCATTTAAAAAGTCAGGCTTACTTCTTGGATTAAAATTTAATAAATTAAATTTAAATTACAATGTAAAATATATTACATGTTGTAGGAGCACGTACCTTAAGAGAACACTCAAATGAGATAGAGTCGGCATAAAGTATGGAAAACAACCTTGAAATTCTGTTTGCATGTTCCAAGCCTGTCATCAAGATCTGTACCTTCAACATTGTCTTCATACTCAACTCTTCCCTTTTTTCCATGCACCGTCTCACAACAGAACTAGTTTTTCACAAATGAAGAAAGAAGACCTTCAAAACTAAAAATTAACTAAAAAAGGCTGTTTGCCAAACGCCTCAAATCCCTCTTATACACATTTTTTAGTTGAAACAATAACAACCAACAATGAATTTAATTTACATGATTTAGGTTGTATGAAAGTAAAATCATCATATTATTTTCTGGCCTCTAATGGAATAGTTTATTATATTTGTCTCATTCCATTTAGAAAGCTGAAAATGTTGTACTTCTATTTCAATTTTGAACTCCATTTTTGTTAGGAACCAAGAATAGGAATGGAAAAGAAAAGATCAATTTTATTGAATAAGATGAACAGACAAGGAATAGGAGAGAAATCTCTCTTCCAAGGGTTTCCTCTTCTCAGAGAACTAATGCTCAATTTACAGTAACAATACATCTCCTGAATTCCTTTCCCTTTCAGTCCTATTTATTTATGTCACTAACTCAATCTAAGTAACTAATATGCCAACTATCCTAACTCCCAACCTCTTCGCCATAGTCCTAACAATACCACCCCTCCTAAAATTAAATCTTGTCATCAAGGTTGAAATTGTGGAAGCTGGATCCATTCAAATAGTCTTTTTTTTTCTCTTCTTAAGTGTCTTCATCAACCTGATGTCATGATAGCACGGCAAATGCAGGTTGAAACTGAAATCAAATGCACCAATAAGCTTGTGAATCAATCTGGCCTGTTTTGCTTTGTAGCATTGTGGTGCTTTTCCGCTTTTCCCCCATAGGCTGGGGCCACGAAAATGAACTTGTTGATTTGCGGCCATAATTCCTGTTTCCTTAAATTACATACAGTGCCAGATATCTTGTCAACTACTTGAAAAGAAATTTTGATTTTTGTAGCTGATATCCCAATGAAAGTTTGAACACAATCAACTTTGTGAGCATCAGCACCCTTTCCATTCGTCTGTCTCAACTACTTGCACTTCCTCCCGTGAAGTACGCAATCAATTTGAGCCTAGCGCCTTAGGTTTAAAAACGAGACCCAACTGGAAGAATGCATGTTACCCTTCTATCTTTCAACTCCATCAGAATCAGTTTGTGTAAGAGGAGCATTGTTGTTGTTGATAACACCCAAGATTGCTCTGCCGGTAACGACTCACTAACCACCACCTAGTCCTAACATTTTTTTTCTTTGATTAAGATAAAAGAATAAGGATTACAGGCAGTAGTTGGAGAAACAATTTTTCATATACTTGCCAGGATGAAACAATAAGCATACAAGGAAAAAAAGATATATAAATGCAAAGAAGTACTTGTGGTATTGTACATAAGTCTGCCTGTCTGTCTTGTTAGAATAATTCTGGTTTCAATCTTTTTAATGTGTGAGTTTGGTACTTTGAAAGGGGAGAATAAAATGGAAGTGGGAGGAAGAGGTTTATTTTTAATTCTTCCCTTATTTGTCCCTGTGTTATGGGTAACTATAATTTTAAGGGGACATGCAGGGGTATCCCTTTTAAATTTGAATAACATTCAAAGGTGCATGCAAGCTTTTCTCCTAAAACTATTTATATAATATTAGAATGGAATCAGAGGTTATGCCATTTCTACTTTATCAATATTATTGTTACATGTTTCTGTTTTTGTCATGTCAAACTTCTAGAGAGGAACTATTGATAAACCTTATATGGACAAAACTCGCATACATATTTCAGAACTATTGATAAACCTTGTATGGACAAAAGCATCTATGAAATTGCATCTAAGTTTTATCCGCCTTATACATGCCTTGTTAGGCCAGTACCTAACTTCTTATTGTTGTAGCTTGTCCACTTTTGATGGCCGAATTTTAATATGCTTTGCAGTTTTGGAGTCATTGATCATATCTTCAGATTAAAATTGGAAAACATGATTGATTACAATGAATAGTATAGTAAAAGATGAGAATATAGAAGTAGCGAGATCATTGAGCAAAACTTATAATTGCACAGAAACAGCCCCAATGGACTAACATGTTATGAAAATAGTAAAAGTAGACTCACAAAAGAAGACTGACATTGACAACATCCACAAATTAGTAAGAAAATAAAGAAAGAAAGAATAGAGACAGAATACAAGGACTAAGAATATTACTGTGTCCGTGCTTATTTTTCTGACCAAACGTGAGAGAAGTTGTGGTTGCACAAACTCACATAAATGTTAACATTAAAACCACAGATGAAACTTTGTTGTCATTGTTGAACTTCTCACCATTATAACTATTGATCCACATCACACGCATATAACATGGTACGTTTATCAAACCCATGATGTCTTTTCTTAAATTTATATGCGTTCGTGATACTACTGAAATTTTCTTCTCCCACCAACAATTTTCAATCAGCGGAACTTTTAAGACTTCAAACTTCTCTCTAAATAGCCCTTTCAATGTATACCTTTGTACAAAAAACACGTATATCTATAATTTTCCAATTTCCAACAATATTTCGTAGTACTAACAAAATCTCCATTGCCTCCAAATACCTTTCTCGGAGCCCTTAGTTTTCTATCTGCCTTGGATGTCCGAAATAGTGACTGGGTTGAGGGAGTTCATGTCCTTGCTGTTTACAGAGGACATTGAATTTACCATGTTTTCCCTCAGGATGAATGCGGGTTTCCTTGGAGGAGGAAGATCCACAATCTCACTGTTAAGCATAGAAATTACAGCAGCCATAGTGGGCCTATCTGCAGCAAATTCTTGTACACATAGAAGTCCTATGTGTATGCACCTAAAAATATATTTATGAAGGCTAGGATCATATATTCCCAGATCTATTAGAGATGAAATATTTCCCTCTGTCCAAAGTATCCAGGCCTACAATGAAAAAAGAAATTAAACATTTGGATGTTTTATCAGCAGAAACAGAACCCCTATAATGAACTAGGAAAGAATTTTAGAGACTTACAAATCCTAAAAGGGTCAGAGAACTTTCGTGGTCATAAAAGCTTGAATTCCGTCTTCCACTAACAATCTCCAATAGCAAAACTCCAAAGCTAAAGACATCTGATTTTTCAGAGAACAGTCCTTGCATTGCATATTCAGGAGACATATAGCCGCTGCATTTAAATGTACCACAATTTAATTATTATCCAGTTTTCGAATATAATCCTGAACAAATAAGGTGTACTTACTATGTTCCAACAACTCTTCTAGTATTAGCTTGATCCTCATTCCCACCAAAGATTCTAGCCATACCAAAGTCAGATATTTTTGGATTTAGCTCCACATCTAGCAAGATATTACTTGCCTTCAAGTCCCTGTTGATGATTTTTAGCCTGGAATCTCTATGAAGATAAAGCATTCCTCGAGCCACTCCTTCTATTATGCTAAGGCGTTTTCTCCAATCAAGGATTTTATTTTTTGATGGATCTAATTAATCAAATGGTAGAAATATATGAATTCTAACACTTCGAGATGAAGCAATGCCATCTAAATTTCACAATTTAGAATAATTTCAAGAAAACAGAGATTATTATGCTTTCAAGAAAACTTGCTAGCTGAAATAAAATTATTCATTTTTATAAGACATTTCATATATCAGACACGAGGAAAATTCGATATAGATGGATGCTAGGAGAAACAAAGAACTAACCAAAGACATATGCGTCCAAACTTTTATTTGGCATGTATTCATAAACCAGCATCTTTTCCTCCCCATCAATACAGCAGCCAAGAAGTCTTACAAGATTGCGGTGTTGAAGCTTGGAAATCACCACTACTTCATTCATGAATTCTTCTAAACCTTGTCCAGATGCCCTAGAAAGTCTTTTAACTGCAATTTCCTGACCGTCTTGCAATTGCCCCTATAAAATAACATGCAGAAAATGAAACTATTGACAATGATTTCAGATATGAATAACTTAGCAAAATTTAATGTACCTTGTATACTGGACCAAAACCACCCTGCCCAAGTTTGTTAGATGGGTGAAAGTTGTTTGTGGCTGTTACAAGCTTTTCAAAATTAAATATTAATAGCTCCTGAAGTTTGACTTGTGACAGATCTCCAAATACATTGTCACTTGTATATTCTACAGGTGCTCCACCTCCATTAAATTGAAGGAATCCTTTGATGATCTCACTCACTGATTTATTACAGTGCCACAAATTAACAAAAGGGAGAAACAACATACAGAAATATACTATAAGTCAGCACTCAGCAGTGATCTAAAATTGTTAATCAATTAAAGGAAAAAGAAGAACACAAACTTGTAAACAGAAAGAATTTATTGTTATGTAAATTTTGAGCATGAATTTGTATAGTTTGCATATACTGTACCATTAAATAGAGAACTCGTTTGAGTAAATTTGAACCCATAATGATGATATATTACCGTGGTGGAGAGAAATCCTTCTCCACATGATATATGCACAAATGACAATTAAGGTAGTTCCTATTGTCACTGTAATAGCAATGATGACTGTCCTGTTTCTCTCTTAATCTGCAATTTAGGTAAAATGAAAGAATTGAAAATCTTGAGTCGTAACCCTGGAGAAAGGGTCAAATAAAAAATGCAAATTCAAAACCTCTAACCCTGGATAACAACTAGCAATACATAATGTATACCAAGTTCTGTGTAGGCTACACGAACATATAGATCAAGTCCTCCGTTTGAGAATTGTTGTATGTCAATTAGATTCCCACCCCAAGACATACAACCAATATCAGTATCATATGAATATGCAATGCAAGAACAATTCTCCAAACATTGACTTCTGCATGTGTCTGGGTGAAGTGTGTGAGATGACTCATCTGCAAAATCTGGAACTTTGACCATTGACAGTTTCAAAAAGCCATCTGCTTTATTATCTGCACTTGTGTTTTGATCTTTGAGCCTTTCACACTGCAGAGGTTTGCTCCTTACACATCCACTAGTCCAGTTTTGACTATTCCATTCCTCTTTGTTCCTTGGCTCAAACCCTTTCAAACAGCTGCATGTTGGTGAGCTTTGCGAATTACAGATAGCAAAAGGTCCACATACACCATAAACATCACACTCAAATTCATGACTATTCCATGTGACTACCCATTCTTTCTTCTCTCCATTCCACCATCTCTCCTCACAATTGCCTGTTGAATTCAGAATATAGATTATCAAGCCAAGCTCTTCTACTTCTGTAAAAAAGAATTCAACATTTCCTTGTCCATCATCTCCCACATGCATCCCTCTAAGATAAAATGTTTTCATGTAGGGAAGCCCTGTAAAGGCCTTACCATTCCACGGACCAGTGCGCCAGAATGGGCGAGTTTCATTCCAAATGAACACTTCAGGTATACTAAGCCGTTCAACGCTTAAAGAGAAGCTCCCAGTGGATGGATCAGAAGGGCTTTTCCACGAAGATAGTTTTACTTTCTCACCTGTTACTTTGTTAGTTCTAAGCTTCATATTTAGTAACATTGCATTGGAAGGATGCTGGAAACTCTCCCATATGTTGCTTCCTGTTGTGCTTTCAAGCAACACAAGGTTCCCAGAATCTAAAAGTTTAGAAGTAGAGTTGGATCCAATACTGGACACATTTGATGACCAAACTTGTTTGTATCCATTCAGAACCACAAGATTGCCATCTTCAGATATGGTAACAACTCCAGAAGAATCATTTAGTGGTTGGTCTTTGTTAGCCACCCATATGACAGTGAATTTGGGTTGCCACCAAATTCCCACATAACGATTTGTAGAATTTTGAGTGGTGAAGAACCCCAAGGTGAAGTTACCACCTCTGGAAGTTATTGCTTCAGGGTCCTTGATGAACTGAGATGAGGTGATGGTGTCTGTGGCAGTACCAACATCTGAAAAAAGAAAACAAAGTATGATCAAAACGAAGATCCAATTTGTGGACTTAGTGACATCCATTACGATGGATACTGATTACTTCTTCTTAATATTGATGAATTTTAATGTTTTCCTAAAGTGACCTTTTTCTTCTGCAATCTTGATTGAGACTTGCTCCTAAAAGTCAACTCGGATTGGTGATGTGTGGCTGTGCTTGCTGCTACGAATTGGCAGCTACTATCCAAGATATTTCTTTTGCCATGCATGTGGAACAGGACAATTAGAAAGAGTAGTATCTCGTAATTTATTTTGACCAATGATATTTCGACACCCCAATTTTTTAAGCACCTAATCAACAGTCATCATTTTTCTCCATCTTTCTTTTCCTATCACATTATATCATATACTTATATTTTTCTCTCTTTTATCTTTTTCATTAGATATCAAATAGCACATTGGGTGTACAAAAATAACTTTTGTAATTATTTCTGTAAGTTGTGACACTTGCGTGTTGTAGTCTCCTACTTTCTCCACATACAATTTTTGCTACATCAATTTCATTGATTGGATTGCGGTCAATGAGAGAATGAAAAAAATATAGACAACTTTACTTTTGGTCTCCAGTTATCATAATTGTGCGGTTTTTGGTCCCTCGTGTTTCAATTGTGTAAATTTGGTCCCTAAGTATCACAATTGTGTGGTTATGGTCCTTTGGTACGTAACAGATTTTGTTAACGCTGACATATTGACATGACATGCAAAAATTGGACTGTCATGTTATCTGCCACATTACCCCTTAACGCCGCATCATTTGTGATTATCATATTAGCAAAATCTAATAAATATTGAAAAATTATCAAAGAAACCAAAATTGCACAATTGTAATACTTGGAAGATCAAATTCTCCCAATTGAAATATGAGGGACTAAAGTCGCACTATTATAATACTCAAGGATAAAAAATGCAATCAAACCAATAGATATAGAAAATTAATATAAAAATATGAGACAATGAAGCGGAAAGGGAATAAAAGAGAAAGTGAATGTATATTTATAACTAGTGTTTTAGCCCGTGCACTACAAAGGCTTATTCAAATTTTCATTACCTTATTTATATAGTGAAAAAAAATTGAAAAAAAAGAATTATATAGCATATCGAATTTTTTTTAAAAAAAAAAAGAGATAATTATAAAAGAAATTAGAATTAAAAAAAAGATAAGGGAAGATGTAACGATGTAACTTTAAGTTTTTTTAATATTAACTTTGAAAATTGAAAAGTAAATTGAATTAAGGATTTGAAATTATTGATGAAAGGGAGAAATCTTCGAAACTAAAAAATAGAGTTAGAAAAACTGATAAAAGAAATATAACAAAAAGCCCAAAAGATTAGAGACTAGGGGTGTAAATGGGTCGCACTCAACCAGTGAACCCGCCCAATCCAACCCAACCCAATTAGATTTTTGTGGGTTGGGTTGGGTCATTGGATTGGGTTGGTGTAGGATTGAGGCAGCAGATGTAGAGGGGGGTGAATAGATCTTTCAAACTTTTTACTGCCAAAATCTCTTTTCTTTTTCAAAATCTTCTAATTCACCTTCCTTCTTTTATAAAAAATCCAAATATTCAAAAGAAAGATTTTAGAAAAGATTTGAATATAGATTTTATTAATCAGAGTATTTCCTTTTAAAGGATGTTGATTGGAAAGACTTAAGCAAATAACCTTGATATCTTGATTGGGCAAGAATGTAAATATTAAAGAAAGAATGCTAAAGAATTTTATACTGGTTCAGTCATAAAGACCTACATCCAGTTGATCCAACACCCTGTTAGATCTTTCACTATATCAAATTTCAAGTTACATGCACACCACACACACAAGAAATCTGAAATACACACTTTCTAAACTTGAACCCTACAAGAAAAGAAAGAACACCATCTAATAGAACCCTACTATTAGATTATGAAAAATCCTATTTCAGAGAACAACAATCTTTCTAAAAGATCAAAGTTATGGAACGACTTCACCTTTATTGAATGATAGAACATTTCAGCTCTTCAAATTCCAATCATCTCTTCAAGGAAAATGATCTTCCTTTTAGATTCTTCCATCTAATAGAACCCTACTATTAGATTTTGAAAAACCATCTAATAGAACCCTACTATTAGATTCTGAAAGAACACCATCTAATAGAACCCTACTATTAGATTCTGAAAAACCCTATTTCAGAGAACAACAATCTTTCTAAAAGATTAAAGTTATGGAACGACTTCACCTTTATTGAATGATAGAACGTTTCAGCTCTTCAAATTCCAATAATCTCTTCAAGCAAAATTATCTTCCTTTTAATTCTTCCATTTCGAAAATGAAGAAGATCAAATAGCTTTAGAACCTTCTTGATGCTCTTCTCTCAAAGTATGTTTAAAACTTATTTTCAGAAAAGCATGTTTTTAGAGAGAGAGAGGTATTGGTATTTATAAAAATTCTAAAGATAAACTGATTTAATCTGTTACGTAGACAACGTAACCTGTTAAATCATTCCTCAGCGCACTTGGGTTCTATTCAAGAATCACTTTAACTTGTTACATCAAAACGTAACCTATTAAATTGCTCTTGGTGATCTTCATAAGTGATTTGGGTTCATTTTAATGTGTTACATATCCATGTAATCGATTAAACCGAGCTTTCTTCCTTCTGAAACAACTTTTAGAGTCTATAGTAATCAATTAAATCGTGTTGTAATTAATTAAAACAGAAACTATGTAAATTCTTTCAGAAACAAGACTCAAAGTCTAAATTGCCTTGTGTAATCGATTATCCCGAGGTGTAATCGATTATGCTTTGTATTTTAGCTTTTCTCAGATAAAAAGAAAAACGTGGTAATATGTTACATCTATTATGTAATTGATTACTACTGTGGAATTATCTAAAGATTAATCAAAATACTTTCCAAGACTTCTTGGTCTAACTCTAGGCATAATCTAAGACTAAAATCTAATCACACAGATGCCTAAGTCTATAACAAACAATACAATGCCACATCCTTACATGTTTGGCATATTTAAGAATTAAAACCAAAACATAAAAGAGAAAACAAAGGATAGAAACTATCTATCTAGTCTTCATGTCAACAATCTCCCCCTTTTTGGTTTTGATTGTGCCAAACTCCTTTTTGGTTGTACTGAGCATTGTACATGTTTCTTTCAAACACTCTTGTCCAATGATTGGTTAAACAAATGTAAAATAGAATACCAAATGGAATACCATACCAATCATAGAGTTATTATCATCAAAATGTCATTAAAGTATACTACCCCTTTTGGCAAATGAAAGCCAAAAAGGTTATGATCAAATGAAATCATACAAAATGAAGTAAACATAGATCGTATAGAAGTAATATCATCCATTAAGTAACCATAATTGTTCAAATT
Organism: Pueraria montana var. lobata; assembly: GCA_026413185.1. Taxonomy (NCBI): domain Eukaryota; kingdom Viridiplantae; phylum Streptophyta; class Magnoliopsida; order Fabales; family Fabaceae; genus Pueraria; species Pueraria montana. Next base: position 62,667,772 of record CM048650.1, on the reverse strand, counting down.
AACAGAATATGTCATCAATTACAATTATCCAAAATAACATAATTCAATCAAAAGCAGAAACATAGTACTTTTTCAAAATATATGAAATTAGATATGCAAAAAGTTGATTTGGGACAACCACTGATCTAGTTTTCAGGATAAGGAACATTAAGCTCATCAAGTCTAACTGAGATGCTCTCAAAACTTTCCTTGAGTTCTTGATAATCTTCCTTGTGAACTCTTGTCAGCTCATCTAATTTAGCTAAAACAGCCTTCTCAAAAGGGGTTAGTGGCTTCTCTTCTTCTTGTGCAGGCTGAGCTTGTTCTTCTTGACCATCACCATCACCAACATCCACTGATGCATCATCTTTGACAATCCATCCATTATCAGTAGCTACCAAGTTCATTTGCTTCAATGCCTTGGTCTTTACTTCATGAATGTCCCTAGTAAAATCAGAAACTTCTGTTCTTGTATCCACCTTGAAGTGTTCTAGCACTCTTGAGATGAATACAACATATGGACATTTGTAGTCAACCAACCTTCTTGTTTTCAGCATATTCTCAACAATCACAAAAATCCAATTAACTTGAATTTTGTTTTTGAGAGCAAAAATGAGCATTAGATCATCATCAGTCAATTGAGCATGATTGCTCCCCCTGGGAGTAAGAACCCATGCAATTACATAAGCAAGCAATCTATCTTCTACCTTAAGAGGGCAAGTTACAAATCTCCTCTTAAGTGGCTCAGTTGGATTCCTCATGCAATCCAAGTAGGTATTAACCTTGTACTTAATCTCCATTCTCTTAAATTCATCTAAATTTGGCTTAGTGCCACCTGATTGGATACCACCTATTGCATTAAAGACTGAAGCAGACAACTCTATTTTCACACCTTTCACAGTTGAACACAGAACCCCAAATTCATTCACATAGGCACAAGTGTAGAAAACCCTTACCAAATCATGGTAGTAGGTGCCATGAAGCCGAGTGAAGATACTGAGGCCTTGTTCTTCCAGAATAGAAGGGAAGCAGAAATTCTGACCCTTGAGCCATTCTAGGTTCAGAAACTTGGGGGTCACCAAATCCTTTCCTGCAAATGTTTGAAGGTAGGAGGCTTCTTGATGCTCACTAGTGAACCAGGGATTTAGACGTGGTTGAGGTGGAGGAAAGGAAAGGGCAGGTTCCTTTCCTCTACTTAGTGAAACCTATTACGAAGAATAGTGATAACTTCTTGCTAACAATGATGAATTTTAACGTAAAGTGACCTTTCTCTTCTGCAATCTTGATCGAGACTTGCTCCTAGAAGTCAACACGGATTGGTGATGTGTGGTTGGGCTTGCTGCTAAGTATTGGCAGCTACCGTCCAAGATACTTCTGTTGCCATGCATGTGGAAAGGACAACTAGGCAGAGTAGTATCACGTAATTATTTGACCAATGATTTTTTGACACCCCAATTTTTCAAGCACTTAATCAACACTCTTCATTTTTCTCCATCTTTCTTTTCCTACCACATTATATTATACTTATATTTTACTCTCCTTTATGTCTTTCATTAGATATCAAAGACCACATTGGGTGTACAAAAATAACTTTTGTAATTATTTCTTTAAGTTGTGACACTTCCGTGTTGCAGTCTCCTACTTTATCCACGGAAAATTTATCCTACATCAATTTCATTGATTGGATTACAGTCAATGAGAGAAACAAAAAAAAAATAGACAAGCTTAACTGCACTTTTGGTCTCCAAGCATTATAATTATAATTTTACGAATTTTGGTCCCCGTGTATCAATTATGTAAATCTGGTCTCCAAGTATCACAATTGTATGGTTTTGGTCCTTCGGCCGTTTTATCTAACGGATTTTGTTAACGTTGACATATTGACATGACATGCAAAAATTGGATCGTCATGTCATTTGCCACATCACCCACCAACACCACATCAATTGTGAGCATCATATCAACAAAATCTATTAATTATTGAAAAATGAATAGAGACCAAAATCGCACAATTGTAATACTTCAAAAATCAAACTCTCGCAATTGAAACACGAGGGACTAAAATCGCACTATTGTGATACTTGAGGGACAAAAAATGCAATTAAACCTAATAGATATAGAAAATTAATATAAAAATATGAGAAAATGAAGTAAAAAGGGAAAAAAAAAACTGAATGTATATTTATAATTATTCTATAAAATTTATTACTTTTATAAAAAAAAATAGATTATCCACTAATCAAAAATTATTTTTAGCGTGACTTTCTAAAAATCAACAAACTTAAAGTAAAAAATTACTTATCTTGCTTAATGTGAAAATTAACAATTTTTTTTTATTATTGTTGATTATTTTTGTTTAAGTAAAATATTTTTTATAAGGTTTAATTACTCACTTGGTCCCTATAGTTGCAAAAACTTTACCTTTTAGTCCATACACTTAAAAACCATTTGTTTTAGTCCCTATACAAGCACTCTTAGTTCTGTTTTGATGTTTATCGTTAGTGATAGGGTAACGCTGTTACATCCAAATTCTTTAAAATCGCTACAAAACTGAAACTGACAGTGTAAAATCACCAAAAAAATTTGGCAGTTTTTTAATTGCCAAAAATTAAAAAACCTTTTTTTTTGTTTTTTTTTCCTTCTTCCCCTCTCCCAGCAAATGAAGGTAACCATGGCCAGGGTACATCCGTGTACAGCGGCTTTCATGAACAAGTCAAGAGCCATGTTAGCATTTGAACGGATCCAACAACATTTGTGCATGAAGCACTTCCCCCATTGGAGCAACACCATCATCTCTCACAACAGTTACAGTGCCTCACACCACGAGCAGCACACCAGTGACACAACACGAAGGTTTGAGTTGTTGAAGGAGGTCGCGATCTTCATTAGCATGTCATAGGGGAGCGCCCAGAAGTCTCTGCTAGGAAAAGACGGCAAAAGGCACGTGTGGAGGCGAACTAAATGACTGGAATGTGTGGCAAAAAGTTCAAAAGTGGTTACGTTAGAAAAAGGAAGAGAGGAGGAAGGAAAAGAGGAGACATGAAGCCATAAAAATTTTAATGACTCTCTTATATTTAGAATGCTTCTAAAGTCTAGCCCATCAAACACAAGTAAACTACCTCTAGAATCATTTGAATGAGTGCATGTATTGCTTGCACTACTTTCAACTACATCAACCAATGTTTGACGTTGTAGGAAAGGAATCTTTGTGATTTTGGTTCTCTTTCAAATAAAATGGTTCTAATCAGTACCACTCATTAACGTCTTTGTCTTATCTATGTGTCGGTATTTCATAAGTCGGATTTGAATTCCTGAACTAACTCTTCAACATACCAAACTTTTCTTTGTTTTAATACGTTCAGGATTTTGTTAATGTTAGATAGATAGATAGATAGATAGATAGATAGATTTCAATATGTGTGTGTACATGTGTGTGTTTTGACAAGAAGTGTTGATTTTGTGCTCTTGTATACTATTCAACAAAATGGGATGAATGAGATATTAATTGGACACCCTATCAGATTTGTAAATGCCTATGCAACTATGTGAAGACTTACAATCAAAATATGGATTTCCAACTAAGTAAAAGAATGTCGGCTATAGATAAAGTAGGCATATTTGTATATACAATTGCCATGGGTGCCTCTAATAGGGATGTTGGAGAAGGCTTTCAGCGTTCATGCACACAATATCATAAGACCAAAGGATCCAACTTTTCAATTTATACAGACTCATATTGTTACTGATGATCAATTCAAGCCTTATTTCAAGAAAAATGTAAATTATTATTTTATCATTTTTTTCATATTATTATAAACACCATTATCTAATGCCTTATAGGGGAGAAAAGGAATCCTCACCTTCAATGTCATGGCCACTTGTGACTTTGATATGTGCTTCATGTTTTTATTAGTTGGATGGGAAGGATCGGCCGGCACATGACACATGTGTCTTCCTTCATGTAATTAACACCTCAATATATATATATATATATATATATATATATATATATATATAAAATAAAATTAAAATTTATATAAAATATGATATAAATATGCTTATTTCTATTATTTTACATTTTTTAATTTTACCAAATCTTACGATTCAATAAGCTAGATAAACAACTTTTAGCTACCAACTATAAACTTTCAGCTACCAACTAGCTTTTTAATTACTTGTCAAACATAGCCTTAGTAGAAAAATATTATCTTAGTGGAATTTTCGGAATTTACAAAAAATTCTAGGAGAGGGCTCGTAATGATATTCTCAAAGATCACAAGGTGTTGAAGTGGCAGGCAGGATATACCCTTGCTTTTTTTTTCATCTTTAGTGAAATCTCCCCTCCCAATTATGTTTTTTTTTTTTTCATCCATCCACAAGGCTCAACTCTATACCTTGCTTAAGTGATCTAAACCCAATCCATACAGTTTCTTTTAAAGTACTCCATGGGATCCTATTGCACTTGGATCCTCTACAGCAATTTTTTCCTCCAGCCATCATACTGCAGCATTGCAGCCCTTGACTAATCATTACATAGCAATCCAACGGCATGTAATCCAACAGTCCTGGTATCCAAATCTTATATATATCTGCTACGTTGAAAACTAGTCGAAGGCATAATTTTGAGTATCAGAGAATTGAATTTTAAAAAACGTGATTAATCTATCACGTGTTTGTATCTATCTAGAAAATTGAATTGAATAATTATTTATTTAACAGAGGAGATTAGTTTTGAAGCGTCCATTAACTTCTGCGGAAGCTTCCTAGAAATTCTCATTTGCATGCCGTAGACTGTTTTACTTTTAATTAAGACGGAATTGTCAAATCTCAAATGAAGAATAAAGAGTAGCCATACGGTTCATATTATGTACTAGATTTTATGATCTATTCATCTCAATAATGGATTTCAGCAGCTGTGTAAAATTGTTCTTTGTTTTATTCATGCTGTGTTGTTATGTGTTGGACGATGGTATTGCCATAGACACCATCACATCATCACAATCCATCAAGGACCCTGAAACTCTAACTTCCAAAGATGGTAACTTCACTTTGGGGTTCTTCACCCCTCAAAATTCCACAAACCGCTATGTTGGAATTTGGTGGAAGTCTCAATCCACAGTCATATGGGTTGCTAACAGAAACCAACCACTGAATGATTCTTCTGGAATTGTTACAATATCTGAAGATGGCAATCTTGTGGTGCTGAATGGTCAGAAACAAGTCATTTGGTCATCAAATGTGTCTAACACATCATCCAATAGAACTTCCCAGTTTTCAGACTCCGGTAAGCTCGTCTTCACGGATACCACAACGGAAAACATCTTGTGGGATAGTTTTCAGCAACCTTCAGATACGTTATTGCCCGGCTTGAAGCTTTCAAGCAACACAAGAACGGGTAAGAAAGTGGAACTTACATCATGGAAAAGCCCTTCTAATCCCTCTGTTGGGAGCTTCTCTTGCAGTGTTGTTCAATGCATAAACGTACTTGAAGTGTTCATTTGGAATGAAACTCAACCATACTGGTGCACTGGTCCATGGAATGGTGTGATCTTTACAGGGATACCGAACACGTTAACATATCTTAATGGTTTTAAAGATGGAGATGATGGGGAAGGAACTATAGATATCTACTACACAGTGTCAAGTGCATTAGAATTCAGAATCTATATGTTGAATTCGCAAGGCCAGTTAGAAGAAGAAAGGGGGAATGATGAGAACAAAGAAATGGGCCATATGTGGAATAGTCGAAAATCAGATTATGATGATTATGGTATATGTGGGTCGTTCGCAATCTGATGCACAGAGCTCACCAATATGTAGCTGTTTGAAAGGGTTTGAGCCGAGGAACAAAGACAAATGGAATAGACAAAATTGGACTAGTGGATGCATTTGGAGCACAGATTTGAGGTGTGAAAGGGTCAAAGATCAAAACACAAGTACAGATACATTGGAAGATGGATTTTTGGATCTGAAAATGGTTTAAAGTTCCAGATTTTCCAGAAGGTTCTCTGTTGAGCCAGACATATGCTGAAGCCAGTGCTTGGAGAATTGCTCTTGTGTCGCGTATTCTCATGATGATGGGATTGGTTGTATGTCTTGGACTGGCAATCTACTTGACATACAACAATTCTCAAGTGGAGGACTTGATCTATATGTTCGTGTAGCCTATACTGAACTTGAACATGGTATGCTACGTCTGCTAAAGCATTTTAAACATAGTTTCTTTGGACTGAATTCACTATATTTTAATTAAAATTTTTCCTTTGTAACAGATGAAAGGACAAACACAACAATCATCATTATTATTGGAACTGTCTTCATTGTTACTTGTGCTTGTGCATATGTCATGTGGAGGACTTCCAATCACCCAGGTAAGACACCATCTTCGGTGTGGTTTCAGAATTTGTACTATAACTAAGTTTACTATGTATTGGTAGAGTAGCTAAGGTTACATTATCTTTGTCACTCCAGCTAAAATATGGCACTCAATCAAGTCAGCAAAGAAAAGGAGCAACACAACTTTTGTGCATTTTAACAATGGTGAACCATCAGAACATACAAGCAACAAAGTAATTGAAGAACTGTCACAAGTTAAACTCGAGGAGCTGTTACTGTTAGATTTTGAAAGGATTGCCACAGCCACAAACAACTTCCACCTCTCCAACAAACTTGGGCAGGGTGGTTTTGGTCCTGTGTACAAGGTACCTTAAAATAAAGTTATCATATTTGAATCCAATGTTTATAGTTGTCCTCTTAATATATTTTTTTTCCCAGGGGAAACTGCAAGATGCACAGGAAATAGCAGTTAAAAGACTTTCTAGAGCTTCTGGACAAGGTCTAGAAGAATTCATGAATGAAGTAGTGGTGATTTCCAAGCTTCAACACCGCAATCTTGTAAGACTTTTTGGCTGCTTTGTTGAAGGTGATGAAAAGATGTTGATATATGAATGCATGCCAAACAAAAGTTTGGATGTGTTTATCTTCAGTTAGTTCTTTGATGCCTCCTCTAGTATTTGTCTCATATCCAATTCCAAACTTTTATGGTTCTCTTTATTTAGAATTTTATGAAATAAAAATCATTTTATAGTGAGTTTTCTTAAAAGCTCAATAATCGGGGGATTTAGAAGACTCAACTTTATAACTTTCTCCTAATATTATGTTCACAACAGTATAATGCTACCCTTTCTTTTTAGATCCATCAAAAAGTAAACTGCTAGATTGGGGGAAGCGTTGTAGCATAATAGAAGGAATAGCTTGAGGATTGCTTTATCTCCACAGAGACTCCAGATTAAGAATCATACACAGAGATTTGAAGACAAGTAATATCTTGTTAGATGAAGAGCTGAATCCAAAAATATCAGACTTTGGTATGGCTAGAATCTTTGGAGGGAGTGAAAATCAGCCCAATACTAACAGGGTTGTTGGAACATAGTAAGTATGCTTTTTCTGTCCAATATTATAGTGTACAATACTTGGATATTCAATTTTTACATTTGAATGCAGTGGCTACATGTCCCCTGAATATGCAATACAAGGACTGTTTTCCGAGAAATCAGATGTCTTTAGCTTTGTTGTTTTGGTACTAGAGATTGTTAGTGGAAGAAGAAACTCAAGATTTTATGACAATGAAAATGCCCTTAGCCTTTTAGGATTTGTAAGTCTCAACAATTTATTTCTGAGTCTGTGACTCTTTTACAGGAACTTTCGCCTTATGCTGTTGATACAACTTTCAAATGTTATTTTTTTTTCTTTTTATGCCTTTCAGGCCTGGATACAATGGTGGGAAGGCAACATATTATCTTTAATAGATCCAGAAATATATGATTCTACTCATCATAAAGATATTTTAAGGTGCATACACATAGGACTTCTATGTGTACAAGAACTTGCTGTAGACAGACCCACAATGGCTGCAGTAATTTCTATGCTTAACAGTGAGGTTTCCTTTCTTCCTCCTCCAAGTCAACCTGCATTCATCCAAAGCCAAGATATGTTGAATTCGGTTTCATCTAAAGAAAGTAATAGATTTTACTCCATCAATGCTATTAGTATTACAGATATCCGACGTAGATAGCAAATAAAAGCTCTAAGAAAGATGAATCATGCATATGTTAGTGTTAGAACTATGATATTTTGCCTTATTTGAAATTTGATTTTTGAATAAGTTTTAGACAGAGTCTGTTATTGTTGCAGACTTTTAGCTTTTATGTTCTGTTTTTAGTTAAATAATGTAATCCCAATACATAGGCATTATCTTCCATCAATTTTAATGGAAATTTTTCTTCTTTAATTTTAATCTCAATTTCTGTGCGAGCTCCAATATTTTTGTTTTATTTTACAAAAGATTTCCAACAATTGGGAATCAAGGGGTTGCAGAATTGAAAGTGTATGTTAGAAGGAAGAGGATAAGTGTTTAGTGAGAGTATGCAGGATGGGTAATAATAGTTAGTAGATAGTATTTAGTACTCCCTCTGCCCCAAAATATTTGTCATGTAAGAAGAAAAAATATGTCCCAAAATAATTGTCATTTAAGTTTTTCAATATATTAGTATTAATTACTATTTTCCACTTATATCTCTTATTATATTAATGATGGGCAACAAAAACTATAAATGAATCTATGATGATAAAGTTAATTTTGTAAAATTATCACTCTCTTTCATCAATTTATTAGTTTTTCTTGGTGTGTGTAAAAAAATCTAGGACGACAAATATTATGGGACGGAGATAGTATTAGTTAGCAAGGGAAGAATATAAAGCGCTTTACCTAAACCACTTTGAGGATTAAAAGTGGTATATTTCAACAAAATTAGAAGGACTAAAATTGGGGGGAAAAAAATAACAGAGACTAAAACTGAATTTTGAAAATTTTAGAGAAACAAAAAACATTTTATTAATTTTTTTATTTATTAAATTTGAAAATTATTTCATATTCCCAATCAATCACCAATATTACGTTAGTTAGAGTAGAACTGAACTTGGATTCCTTAAGTAAAGTTTTGACATGGGTTCAAGTTTGGAAAAATGAGGTTGGAAGAGGAAACTCCACTATTTTGTATAAAATTGTTCAAAATAATAATAAAAAAAATCAGAAAAACTATTTTGTCGTCCTAGATTTTAAACTTTATAAAATTAAATCCCTCAATGGTTTTGATTTGATGCAAATAAATTCCAAGTTAAAAAGTTGCGTCTAATGGAACAGACGATAGCAGACTGACACTAGTTCTGTAAGCATTTAAGACATAGTTAATGCAATGTATACTTAATCCTTTGTGCATGAAATGTCTGAACATTCTTTAAAGGATTTGTTGAAATAAAGGAAATGAAGAAAAGTAAAATTTAAACTTTCCTTTTACATAAAAAGACGCTACAACTGTGAAGTGTACTTGTTAGAGCAAAAAGTGATGTGACCTCTGAAGTAGGATATGAAGTGCCCCTCAAGGAAAATAAGTAGAGTGTTTTATCAGTCCTAAGTAACAAGTTGGTGACAAGCATTAAATGCAACATTAAATGCTCCAACGAACACCTCAGCTTTAGACGGACGAACAAATGGAAGAAAACAACTGTTTAGAGACAATGATTACTTCCTCAACAAGGCTATAAATGCCATAAGAGTTGAAGTGCTAAAGTTACCAATTTAAGAACTCTGAACAAAGCATTCTTTCAAGCATTCATTCTCTTTGTTTTCAAATTCTTTCTAAGTTGTGAAAAAGCTCTCAAAACACCTTGTAAATCCTGAGAGTAAAAGACTGTGAGCTATATCTTGTACATCGGTCTATAAGACGATAGAGTTAGTTTGTGTGCACCCAACCTTAAACAAATCTATTGATTTGTTTTAGAGCCAAAAGTAGCTTAGTAGTAAACAATACTTGGGTTTTTAGCTTGGAAAGGCTAATGTAAATACTATTTAGGTTGAGTCAGAAGTGGCGGTGAACAATATTACTTATAACTTCATGAAAAGTTAGTGGAAACTTGGTGGGTTGCCAAGAACTGGACCCAGTCTTAGTGGTAGAGATGGACTAGTATAAAATCTCAGTGTCTTATCGCTATGTTCTTTATTTTTTAACTGACCTTGAGTTGTGATTTACATTTTTGAAAACTCAGTTTGTTTTTAAACTAAAACCATCGCCTGTGTGTGTGTGTGTCACTAAAGCCGCACAATTGTGATTCCTAGGGACCCAATTGGCTCAATTAAAACTTGAGGGACTAAAATTGTACAATTGTGATACCTAGGGACCCAATTGACACAATTAAAACATGGTGGGACTAAAATCGCACAATTGTGATACCTGGGAGATCAAAAATGCAATTAAGTCTAAAAATTATAAAAAATTAAAAACTCCATTGTGAAGAACTATTCCGTTTTTGTGCTCGATTTCTCTCATTTTGTTCCATGAATCTTAAAATTGATTTAGGGATTTTGTTATCCTATGTGTTTCAATCAATATACAAAAATCAAATGATTTCATTGAAGCATGTGTGAGAATCAAACATTTTCATGTCGTAGGTTTTAGGAAATTCATTTAGTTTGTTTTGATCTATGCTTTGAGTCCATGTCTTCTGTAATTAATTGAGGAATTCACGTCACCTTTCCCATGCAAGCAATATATTAAAAAATGGAAAATGCTAATAGTTACGACACAATTTTCGTCAAGAACATACAAACCGTGTATTCCGTTAATTCCAAATTTTATTTTTCTAATTTTTAATTAATATTTATTTTAAGAAAAAGGCTAGTCTTCCACGTTGCATTTCGTGCAATTCGTCCATATGCTATTCATACTAAATAGCAGCACTGATTAAAAATAGTTTCATTTCAATTAAGAACGAAAGAGAACGACTTGGGTCAAGTTTCCAAGTTGGAGAAACCTATTTTTAGCATGGGTTTAACATGACCTGCTAGATTCTTTCAATTTAGGCATCCTTTTGCTGAACATTTAGGGCATTTTGATTGGAATGCATCTAGAATAACCCATATCAATGTTAAGATTCATGAAACAAAATGAGATAAATCCAACATGAAAACGGACTAGTTCTTCTCAAAGGGGTTTTTAATTTTTAGAATTTTTAAATGTTATAGTGGTGGTTTTTAGCCTCTACTATGTTAATTACATGTGCGGAAACATGTCTAGGTCAATAAGTGTTGTTTTTTGTCCATTTTTAACAGCCGTTATATTAAAATTATTGATAACATTAATTCTAAACTCACAGGAAGACCAAATCGAACCAAATTTAAAACATAAAGGACTAAATTTAATTTTTTAAAAGATAAGGAATCAAATTGAATTAAAAAAAATAAGATTAATGATCAAATGTATAATTAAGCCTTTTTATTTATTTAATCCTTCCTAAATTCCGACATGAATTTCTGTACAATGACATGATTTGGTATATTTGTCAAATATGATATTGTGATGGTTAGACTTAAGTAGTGTATAGTTAGCTCAGTTTAAGCAGAGTTTGCGAGGTGTCTTAACATTCATAGATTAAGTATATTTTGATAGATTTTATATTTCCATTCCAATGTTAGATGTCCGTAATTTTTTTTTTGAAAGCAAGGTATTTTCATTCGAAGTATTAAGATTTATGTAAGAGACTAACCTCTCTGAGCTGTCTCAAAAGATGTTAAAATTACCTTTTTGCACAGTAGTTTATAATCAATGGTACACTTATATTTAGCAAAGGTATACTTGAATTACCTTACCTTTCTTAGAGCTCTTATTTTGCTATCTACCACGGATAGCTGTAATGCTAACAGTATTGACAGAGGATGATCCATGACTTTCATTAGATGACATTGAATTCAACATATTTTGCCTCAGGATGAATGCAGGTTGACTTGGAGGAGGAAGAAATGCAACCTCACTGTTAAGCATAGAAATTACTGCAGCCATAGTGGGCCTGTCTATAACAATTTCTTGAACACATAGAAGTCCTATGTGTATGCACCTTAAAATATCCTTATGATGACTAGCATCATATATTTCTGGATCTATTAAAGATAATATATTGCCTTCCCTCCATTGTATCCACGCCTAAAATTCAACAATGAAAAACAAAATGTCAACGTTTGAAAGTTTGTATCAGAAAAAGGCAAAAGTTCTTGTAAAAGAGTTACAAGTGATTTGTTGAGACGTACAAATCCTAAAAGGCTAAGAGCATGCTCATTGTCATAAAAGCTTGAGTTCCTTCTTCCACTAACAATCTCTAGTACCAAAACGCCAAAGCTAAAGACATCTGATTTCTCTGAAAACAGTCCTTGCATTGCATATTCAGGGGACATATAGCCACTGCATTCAAATGTAAATTAAAATTGATTCTCCAAGTATTTTACTATAATATTGGACAGAGAAAGCATACTCACTAGGTTCCAACAACCCTGTTAGTATTGGCCTGATCTTCAATTCCTCCAAAGATTCTAGCCATACCAAAGTCTGATATTTTTGGATTCAGCTCTTCATCTAACAAGATATTACTTGTCTTCAAATCTCTGTGTATGATTCTTAGTCTGGAGTCTCTGTGAAGATAAAGCAATCCTCGAGCTATTCCTTCTATTATGCTGCAGCGCTTCCTCCAATCTAGGAGTTTACTTCTTGATGGATCTAAACAGTAAGGGTAACATTATACCATTGTGAACATAATATTAGCGTTCTTTCAATAGAAGTTGCTAGCTTTGAAATCGCTGTTATTTCTTAAATACTTTAGTTGTTTTTAATAAAGAGAAACATAAAAGTTTCAAATTGGATATGAGACAAACACTAGAGGAGGCTCAAAAGAACTAACCAAAGATAAACACATCCAAACTTTTGTTTGGCATGTATTCGTATATTAACATCTTTTCGTCACCTTCAATACAACAGCCAAAAAGTCTTACAAGATTACGGTGTTGAAGCTTGGAAATCACCACTACTTCATTCATGAATTCTTCTAGACCTTGTCCAGAGGCTCTAGAAAGTCTTTTAACTGCTACATCTTGTCCATCTTGCAGTTTCCCCTGCGCAAACAAATATTAAGAGGAGAACTATGGACAATGGATTCGAATACAATAACTTTTGTTTTAAGGTACCTTGTACACAGGACCAAAACCATCTTGCCCAAGTTTGTTGGACTGGTGGAAGTTGTTTGTGGCTGTTGCAACTCTTTTGAAATCAAATAGTAACAGCTCCTGGAATTTAACTTGTGACAGCTCTTCAATTACTTTGTGGCTTGTTCGCAGTGATGTTTCGCCACTGTTAAATTGTAGGAAAGCTTTGTTGTTCCTTTTCCTTGTTGATTTAATTAAGTTCCATATTTTACCTGGAGTGAGAGATATATATATAATGTAAACTTAGCTCCTTTACCAACAAAATCTTAATAATAGGACTAATTCTGAAAGTACCGAATACGGTATCTTACCTGGTTGATTGGAAGTCCTCCACATGACATAGGCACAAGTAACAATTATGACAGTTCCTATTATCACTGCTATTATAATGATGATTTTTGTATTTGTGCCTTTATCTGTAATGAAGGAAAAATTTAAAATATAAGGGATTCAGTCCAAAGAAACTATATGTTTTAAATGTTTGAGCAGACGTAGCATACCAAGTTCAGTATGAGCTACACGAACATATAGATCAAGTCCTGTACTTGAGAATTGTTGTATGTCAAGTAGATTCCCAGTCCAAGACATACAACCAATCCCAGCATCGTGAGAATACGCGACACAAGAGCAATTCTCCAAGCACTGACTTCTGCATATGTCTGGCTCAACAAGAGACCCTTCTGGAAAATCTGGAACTTTAACCATCTGCAGTTTCAAAAATCCGTCTTCCTTTCTTTCTACACTTGTGTTTTGATCTTTGACCCTGTCACACTGCAGAGGTGTTCTCCTAACACATCCACTAGTCCAGTTTTGTCTATTCCATTCCTCTTTGTTCCTTGGTTCAAACCCTTTCAGGCAGCTGCATATTGGTGACCTCTGTACATTACAGCTAGTGAACGCCCCACATATACCATAAATATCACAATCTGATTGTTGACTTGTCCATGTAACTTTCATTTCTTTCTTCTTATCATCCCACCATGTTTCTTCAAATTGGCCATGCGAATTCAAGATATAGACTACAAATTCTGATGCACTTCGTACTGTATAATAGATATCTGTATTTCCATTCCCATCATCTCCCACATGGAAACCATTTAGGTATGCACTATCCATCAAGGGTACCCCTGTAAAGACCCCACCATTCCATGGACCACTGCGCCAGTATGGTCGAGTTTCATTCCAAATTAACACTTCAACTATATTTATGCGTTGAACAATATTGGAAGAGAAGCTCCCAATGGAGGGACTAGAAGGGCTTTTCCATGATGTAAGTTCTACTTTCATACCTGTTCTATTGCTTGAAACTTTCATTCCGGGCAATAATGTATTTGAAGGTTGCTGAAAACTATCCCATAAGATGTTTCCCGTTGTGGTTTCCATGAGTACAAGCTTACCAGAGTCTGAAAACTCTAAACTTGTATTGGATGATGTGTTGGACACATTTGATGACCAAATGACTTGTTTCTGTCCATTCAGAACCACAAGATTGCCTTTTTCAGAAATGGTAACAACTCCAGAAGAGTCGTTCAGTGGTTGGTTTCTGTTGGCAACCCATATGACAATGGACTGAGCCTGAGACTTCCACCAAATTCCTACGTAGCGCTTTGTAGAGTTTTGAGGGGTGAAGAACCCCAAGGTGAAGTTACCATCTTTGGACCTTAGAGTTTCAGGGTCCTTCATGGATTGGGATGAGGTGATGGTGTCTATGGCAGTACCAACATGTGGAAAATGAAAACATAATATGATAAAAACTAAGAACAAATTTGTACACTTGGTGAAACCCATTACGGGATCAATAGATTTGATTACTTCTTGTTAATAATGATGAATTTTAATATGTTTTTCTAAGTGACCTCTATTTTCTTCCAGATTGAGACTTCCTCCTAAAAGTCAACACGATAAGGTGTGGGGCTTGGCTTGCGCTGCGTATTGGGATTTATCATCCTGGGACCTGCATAGTTCATTTGGAATGGACGAATTATTCAGAGTTGTATTTCATCTTCTAATTACCAGAATAACTAAAAATTAATTTGTTAGAAATTGAGATTTTTTCAGTATTTATATTAAAACTAGAAATTATCCCCGCATGTTGCGCAACTTTATAAATAAATGTATATGACATAATTTGGAGAGATTAGAAATATTTAAAAAACATTACATTAAACTACAAAATTAAATAATTGTAAAATAGAAAAAGTAGTAAGATTTATACTAAAAATATTTTTATAAAAATTTAGGAGACAAAAATTGTTAGATTATTGTGATGAGTTGATGGTAAGTGCAATTAATGTATATCCTAGAAAATGACATATAACTTATAAATTAATGTGCATAGATAAGTGGATATTCAAAAAATTAGAATATCCAATATTTTACGAGATTTATAGTTTATTAATTGTCCTTTTCAAATGTCAGAAGGTATTATTATATTTTAAAAAAATTAAAATTAATTTTAAATGTACAAATCATTTATCATCAAATAATAATAATAATTAAATTATGCCTTTTTAAAGGAGGAAGGAGGTTAGAGAGACATGTTTACAAAGTAATTTTGTGGCAATTTGATGAAAATAATTTTATTGAAAAAGTTATTTAGGTATAAAAATTAATGCTTTTAATACTTGTTTTAATTTATGTATTGTTGATTTGACTATTCATCGTATTTATTAATTTTTAGGTATAAAAAAATAATATATTTCTATTATTTTTCTGAATATATATTTATCATCAATTTTCGACATTTAGTGATAATATATTTGAAGATGTATTGTACTAAATACATATTTTAAATGTAATTACTTTATCACTTGAAAGTATAACTGTATGCATATTTCGTTTTAAGATTTTGAGAAATTTGTTAACAAAAAATAATTAATTGTTTATTAAATTAATATAAATTTCAATAAACATTTGTTCTGAAGAATAAAAAATAAAAAAATATTAAAATGATGTATTATGTACTTTTATTGTGATCTAAAATAAAACATTAATATGTATTAGTTTTGTAGTCATCACTCTTAAGATAATAGATAGCAAAACCAAATTAAATACATAATTTGATCTGTAAAAGTGATAATTTACGTTAATTTGAAAAATGAAATATAGTATACTTGCTAAGAAATTTAGGGAGCTGATTTTTTTTTCAACATAAAATACCACCATCATTTTATTTGGAAATTAATGAAAACAACTTTTTATTATTAGAACTATTTTAATACAAAGTTTAAAAAATAATAAATAAAATAACATTTTATAATTTAAAAAAATAAAAAGCTTTTCTCAAATCAAATTGACCTAATTTTTTTAGGTACAAATACTTTGAAAAAGAGTATATTATTTTTGCATCTAAAAGAATTATTTGAATATCTTTATTTAAATCATACAAAAAAAAAATAAAGAAACTGACAAATTTGAAATTTTTTATGTCATGTGAAAATTTATATATTTCAAGTGCATTTGTATAGATATGCCAATAAAGAAAATAACAAATTTAAAATTTATATAAAAGTAATTTGAAATGTATTAAAGAAACATTGTCATTTGAAATTTATTTAAATGATACTTTTGTGTAATGTGTGGTGTGCGGGATTTATTTGTAGATATTAAGGGGAAAAGTTCAATTGGTATTAAAATCTTAATTTAGAGAAGATAAAGAATCAACTGGTGATTGATTCCACTAACTGCAAGAGAAACGTGTCACCAGACCTGGTGGTGTGGACAAAACCCCTGCATCTTTTTTATTAAGCCTTGAGTTGAATGAATGCAAAAGAACAAAATAGACTTTCCAGAAGTAACTTTCTCTTATAATAACTGCAACCAATTTAAAATTTGAAATGTGTATTAATCATTCTGTGATCTGAACCAATTAAGAAACCATGAGTTTTAGTTTCCTTCCGATGAATGTCTGCAAGAAACTCTATCTCTATGGAGAGAAAGCAATTGAAGGAGGTTACCATTTTGAAATCTGCATTGGAAATATATGTTACTTTTATAATTATGGTAAAAACTATAATTGGAAACAAATACAACTTCTGTAGTGGGGTGGCGGTGGTGTAGTATTCTTTTCCTCTCCTTGGTAGCTTGTTAGTGAAACCTGCCAGTACCTTTGATCAAGAATCACTGTCTATGGCTTCCTTAAATTGTCATAAACCTACATTACACCTATAAAAACACAGTACCATTTTTAGCCAAATCTAGTACTTAAGTGAAATTTTACAACAATTTTCACAAAACAATGACAACTCAAGCAACAAAAAATAGAAATAAACTTTTACCATTTTGGCAGCCAAAAATTGTCCATGATGAAGGGGCAATAACATCAATAGAAGAAAGAGTCCAATATACACAATTTGGGTGCCTTCTAGTACTAGAAGATTCACATAGTCTGTAAGCATGACAGCATAAATAGAATCACGGGTCATGCAGAAGATATATCAACAAAACAGCTCAAATAATTGTTAATTCAGACAACTCAGAAGTTTTTGTTGCATTATGAATTGTTCAAAGACCAGATTACTTTACATAAAGGTTTGCCATCTCCTTTTGAACAACGTACAACATCATCTCCCCTGTCAGGAGCACCCACTCATCCTTCACGAAAAAAGTCCCACCTCATGCTTAAAATGTTTCAGATCACATACCTTTAATGCGCTGAATCTACATCGCTGCTTCTTCAGTACTACTTGCTCTTAACTATACAATACTTTCACTTCATAATTGAAAGGCATAATTTCAAATAGAAAAAAAATGCCGTATTCTAAAGCCAATAGTTACCTCACCTTTAACTGATCTTTGTGATTTGAAGTGTTATAGAGAGTGAATATGAAGAACACCTACAATCAACACAGAATGACTGAATATGAAGAACACCATTTTGCTCCAACGGGTGATGGTTCAATAAGGCTAGTCCTCTGGTAGCAAATCAGTTTCAAGCATACTAATAGGTGGAGAGTAACAGTTGTTAGCTATTCATTTCTGAAAACTGTTGATTGTTGCTAGAAATTAATTATTCATTTAACCCATTAATGGTTGTAAATGAGTCATGTAACTGTTTATGTTTTCTTGAATAAAAGAACGTTTGTGTTCAGCTTCTATATATTATTCACACACAGCAGAAAACTTTTGTAAACAACCCATGTTGACAGCTGTGCTAAATTGCTTATGTGGCATGAAATGATAGAAAAGCAATCCAGATGGCAGCTTCTAAACTTGTGCTTTAGCTTTCTTATATTATATATAGATAGATAGATATGGGTTTATTATCTTTTTAGTCTCTAAATTTTGTAGGATTTCTATTTTTAGCCCCTTAATTTTGTTTAACGTTCTTTTAACTTTTTTCGTCATTACTTTTAGTCCCTTAACGGAAAAAAAGTTAATAGACTAAAACTGGCCTCAAGAAATTTAGGAACTAAAAACAGAAATCTTAAAAAGTTTTAAGGACTAAAAAGACAATAAACAGAAATCTTACATCTCTGCAATTTTTAATTTCATGACTAGTTGTAGGTTAATGATATTTACTTTTGGAAATTAGTCATGATTATTTTTTGTTCTGGAGGAACTTTATAACTTGTATTTAAGCAACTTGTTGTAACAATTATAGTGTGCATAACTAAAATACAACATTAATTTTTGCTCCTTTCTCATTATGTTTGTGTGGTTGTTGTGTTTGGTCCTATAGCTATTTTTGTTCGGTCCTACAGCTATTTCTATTCAATCCTATATATTTTTTTGAGTTCAGCTTTTTTTGTTTTTTGATTTTTTTTCATTTTTTATTTTTTCGTGTTCAATTTTATAACATGTTATCAAGAGCTTCATTTATTTTACCAAAGTATGTGAAAGAGAGAAAATTGTAAAATAAAGTTTATGTGAGAGAAAACCAGAAAAAAAAAAAAACAAAAAAACCTTCAAACATAAAATGGCATTCATCTCCACCATCAAAATACTACCATGTGTGGGTTGCGAAAATAAGGACTTCCTTTTATGGGATGTGGTGAAAAATGGAAGCAGTCTGCCTCCTATTATCTCTATTAAGTAAATTTCTCTAAGTATGAAAGCATTATTTTTCGATACACCCAGTTTTTAACAAAATATTAGCTTCTAGAAGAATTTAATTTGTCAAAAAATAGTAAGGGAGTCATCTACGATATTAATTTTGTCGAAATAAGTTTTCGATTTAAGTTTGTCGAAAACTAAAGATTGAAAATTTTACTAAGTGTCACTTCATGAAGACTTTTTCGATAGAATTTAATTACAATATGCCAATATATTGATGTATTCGAAAAGTTGTTGAAGAAAATTTAAATTCAAAAAGCGATTGTAGCAGTTTTTCAGAAGATGAAACAAGACAAATGGCGCTGTTAGAAATAGGAAGTTTATAATCTGTCTGTACACATGTCAAAAGCATAGAAATTCAACTGTTAGTGATAGAAGTCTATAAACAAGAGACTCGATAGCCATTTCTCTTTGGAATATTGAATCACTACCACTCAAGTCCTGTAAACATCACTCACGCCGCACACACATATGGCTATTGGTTCCAAAGTCGCAGTGTATGTATTCATCCAACTCTTAATGAAATTTCTTTTCATTTGAATTTAGGTGTTATTGCACTTTTCTATAAACCCTTGATCTCTTTCCAATCTCCATTTCTTCTAGAAACTTTACTTTTTCCAATCTCCATTTCTTACTATTAGAAACGAAATTACAAAAAACATCATATCTTATTGTAATAGATATTGTTATTGTTATCAAATTTTTAATTACTATTTTCATTTGATATTTAACAATTCTCTTAAGTTGAAAACTAAAATTATTTGTTCGAGTAAAAATAACTTACAATCGAATTATGGATTCTATGTCCCACAATCAAAAACTTTATTTGTTAATAGAATCTAACATGAAAAATCTAGTTTTATAGATTAAAATTGTTTCAAAAATAGTTTTACGATTTTCACGGTTAACACCTCCTTTACCAAACAACTTGTTAAGGACACAACAAGTGTACCAGTCGTACAAGTAATAAAGAGGTGAGAAAAGTATCATATCCACAAGGATTGTGGTTTAGTAAAACGATTAGTTAGCTACTCCTTTGATTTGGAAATTAAGAAAGAAATAATTAATTTTAGGGTTTTGGAATTTTTAATCAAATTAAAAGAATAAACGCAACAAACAAATATGAGAAAATCTAATTAATCAAGATGGGTAGGTGTCAAAATCCCTTTGATTCTCTCCTAAGGTAAATATTTTCTCTTCTAAGTCCCCTCTTCATATGTGATTAACATCCAATTCCTCTAATTTAATTTATCTCCAATTCCTTGATAGGTAAATTCCTAATTATGAATCCTAATTCCTTAGGTGCAAAAAATTAGAAACAAGCATTAGGTTTAGAAAATTGCAAATAGATGCATATAATCTAACCTTATTCTTAGGCATAAGAAACATATGGCCATTAAATTGGAATAGACTAAATCCTAATTTCTCAATTGCGAACTTAGATTAGTAATCAATCCTGGAGAGGGACAATCACGGGAAAGCATTAAGAATGAAATCAATAACTTAATTCACATAAAAAGAAATAGAATTTAGAAAGAGAAATCATTTTACAAAAGGTTTAAATCAAGAATCATTTTAACATAATCTTAAAGAACTAGAAATTCATAGAGTCCATAAGAACAAAATAAAAAAGTAGAAAGGGATAAAGAAACTGTGAATCTTCAATAATTGTGTCCAAATTCTTCAAGCTCCAACAGTGGTAATGAATCTTCACTTTTTTTCCTTGCTTTCTAAGAATGCTCTGAATGATTATTTTTTTAATGAAAACAAAGATTGGGATTTCAAGACCGCAAAAGACATTAGGCCTTCTTTTTCATTGAAAAACAAAGAAAAAGGGATGTGTTGGCCCCCAACATAGGTCATACTGGCATTGGCACCCTTTTTTTGGGAAAAAAGGGGCTCTTGCCCTATCGTTGGGAATTGGCTTGAGTCCACCATGTGTTTGCCACCAAACACTAGGTGCACTACTATAGGGGAACACATTTAACATCGATTCTAGAAGGCATTTTACATCGGTTGTAGAATCAATATAGCTCAAGTGATGTTAAATGTATGACAGATTCTACATTGATTAAAGAACCAATGTAGAATCTGCAATTTCTACATCGGTTTCTCTAGAACCTGGTGTAAAAAATGGCACATTCTACATGTGTCAAGCCACTTCCTACATCGATTATGTCAGTAGAAAGTGCCACTTCCTACATCAATTATGCTAATAACTGATGTAGAATGTGGTTTTCTACATCGCTTTTCGCTAGAACTGATGTAGAATGTAGTTTTTTTTTTATTAAATTGACATTTTGTTTTATCATCCTAACTTGTATACTTGTAAGTATGTTTCTTTTTTTTTATATATATATATACACTATGACCTATATATGCTAAATTATAGATAAAATTATAAAACAAATGCTCACAAGAGACCCAAAGATTTTTAACATGGAAACCCCCTCAAAGCAAGGGTAAAAACTACAGGTCATCTAGACCAAAAAAAAAACTCCACTATTATCAATAAATGGTACAAGAGAGTCTCCATATGCACAAGCAGTGCATACAATAATCAAAATCAAGCCAAGCACAAAGCTTATAAAATGATAAACATACAACAACATAAAAAAACCCTAAAAACATAGCTTATACTGTAAACATGTGTTCTCCCTCTCCAAACCTCCGATTCAAACAAAAGCAATTGATTTAACACATGAACCTTCTTTGTTTTGTTTCCATCTCTTGGATAACACATCAACAATTAATATACTAAAGCTAGCAATAACAATCCTCAAAACTCAGAAGTTATGAAATTAGAGTCATACCTTTGCTTCTCAACAATCCCCCAATAATAGTAATTGAGTGTAGAGGCATCAAGTTAATAAAAAAATAGTGCCATATACCCTACCAGACAAAGAAAAAAGAACTAAGAAATTATCACAGTCAAATCTCTTGATAAGAAGCAGAAAGAGAAGCAGCCTACCCATGGCAAGGTTGAAACCAATGGCAGTAGAGTGATGGCGTCAGTGGGTTTCATTTATCCTCATAGCTATTCATAGGCATTTGAAGGTGGATCAAGTTACTAATTAAGAAAGAGAATGAACTTATCATAAGGGAGGTTGAATTAAGCAGAGCGCTAAATGACATGTTGAACAAAAAATTTACTGAGGAGAAATGACTAAGCTTCTCCTAAGTAATTAAATTTCTTTTGTTGCATATCATTTAAGGCCTGCTTATTTCCACATTGTTCATAATGAGCTCATTCAAGAAATTGGATCAAGCTTCAAAATCCTAGGAAGAGCTATGAGGATAGACGAAAACAACATTATAACACGAGAAAGATCCTAAATGACATACAACATCTAAAAAAACATTTTTAGCTCTAAAAGTTTCCAAAATCAATTTTTTGGCATGTCATGCTCAACATGTTCATGATGTACCATTTAGCCATCATGAGTTGGCCTTGCTCTGTGTGTCAAGAACGATGGGAATGGAATAAAAAATAAGAACTCATTAAGTTACACGAATTGGTGTTAGTGACAATTAAATATAGGGAAGATGTTAGCATTTGGCCCAAGTGCAGACATCCATACCACTTTCATGTCACCAACACCATTTCTATCACCTAGTGAATTATCAATCTTGAATCCATTCCCATCCCCCTTAACACTCAGAGCAAGGCTAACTCATGATGGCTAAATGGCATGCAACGAACACGTAGAACATGACAGAGCAAGAGGGAGTTCGAACTTGTATGAGTGTAGAAAACAATTATACATTGGTTCTAATTTCAACCGATGTAAGAATGCACCTTCTACATCGGTTCAAACTAGAATCGATGTAGAAATATGATTTCTACATCAATTTAAACTAGAACCAATGTATAAATATGTTTTTTGCATCGGTTAATAAATAAACAATTTTATTAAGTTGTATTTAATGTCAAAAATGCCTCTGTGTCATTTACTACATTTATTTTTAACAACCGTTATGGAAACGCTAACGTAAAATGGCATTCATGTAGTAGTGGTGTTTCCCTTTAGGTGCCATCTTATTGAGTATGCACCTTCATCTTCTTGTGCATGACTACCAAAAGGAGAGTTGACTAGAAGCATGAAAGGCATAACATGTTTTCCAAGATCAAATAGAAATCAGAAGTTGTGTTTGATCAGAAGCATGATCAGATGGTATCTCCAATTAAATGGTAGATGTTTAGAAGTTACACATGACTTGAGTATCATCAGAAGATGCATAACTAAACAAGGAATGAGACACATATATTTGCATTGTTCAGAAGCATACACTAGAAGTAACAAGATCAGCAGAAGGCATGTTGAGTGCTCAAAAGCACTTAGGTCAGAAGTTGCAAGCTCTGAAGAAGATATGCAAGTGTTCAGAAGTATGAACTTGCATGAATCATCAAGTCCACATGAAGACAAAGCAACTAGAAGCTAAGAGGACTGAAACACAAACATAGGAGTCACCAGAAGCACTATCAGGAACATTCTGCAAAAGAACAATCTTCAAAAGCAGTAGCTATGACACAGACGTACAATCATTGGAGCACTCAAATATTTCCATGGCTTGAAATTGGCTTATGGGTCTTCTAGTTTATTTATAAGTTAACAGAAGTATTCTTTGGACATCCTAACCATCACGCGTCATCTATCTTACCATCACACGTCCGTAGAACACAAACTCGATGCACGTTCTAAGCTAATTAATCCCAAGAACTTTGAGAAGGACATTGGGAGGCTATTATGCATATGTTGCAATTTTAAAAATCATCACCTGATCAAGGAATCATCTTGCCTAAGGAAAGAGATTTACAACTTATTACATATTGTGACTCTGATTGGGCTTCATGTTCATTGACTAGAAAATTAGTTTCAGTTTACTTGATGAAGTTAGGCCCAGCCCCTTTATCCTAGAAAACTAAAAAAGCAAACAAGTGTTTCTATATCCTCCAATGAAGTAGAATATTATGCCATGGCCCATGCCAATAGTGACATTCTTTGGTTGTGGAGCATGCTAACATGTTTACAAGTCAGTTGTGAATCTCCTAATTGTTCTACATTGTGATAATGAAGCAGCTATCCACCTTGCATCTAACCCAGTTTTTCATGAAAGAACCATGCATATAGAAGTGGATTATCACTTCACTCATGAGCATTTGCATGCAGGGGCCATAAATACTGTATATTTTCCAATTAAGCAACAACCAATTGACATATTCATGAAATCCTTAGGTCTATAGTTGTTTCAGGAGTTATCTGTCAAGTTAGGTGTTCATGGTCCTCACACTCCAACTTGAGGGAGAGTAATAGGATAATGTTAATATGTTATTCATAGATCATTTGTTTGATAATTTATTGAAGTTTACTTTTTGTTTTTTGATATTGATAAGGACAAGTATAGATATTTGATTCTGTTAGTTGATAGCTTTATCCTTTATCAGATTGTGTACATCAAGTAGTTAGGTAGACTTCTATATATAGATGATCATGTAACCAAGATATACACAACAATAACATAGAACATTCATTTTTTGTGACATTTTAATATGGTATCAGAGCCTAAGCTAGATCCATTAACGAACCACCTACCATATTATCCACGCACCAAGTCCAAAAGTGTTGGGCATGAGGGGATGTATTGGGAAAAATTCAAGTCTCACGTCGGCTACAGATAATGTCAAGATAGAGTATATAAGGAAAACTATCAACTTACAAGTTGGTTTTATATGATTGAGTTAGGCCCTAAACCCACAATTGTAAGACTTCTCCATATGTACTTCTAGGAGAATAAAATAAGGGAAAATAAAATAAACTTCTCCATAAGCACTTCTAGGAGAAGTTTATCTCAATTTTCCTTTTTTATTTTTTCCTTCTACAAGTGCTTATGGTGAAGTTTATTAAAAACACTCTTAATCGCATGATGATAAGTACACTTCAATTATGGATCCTTTTCAGTTGAATGAATTATTTATCCTTGATGAGTTTATTACCTTTTTGTAGGGATATTGTGATTAAATATTTTTTTTACTAGCTGAAAAACTTGTTTGACTTTATTAGTAATGTTTGGTAAACAAGCTTTTTTTTAGTGGCTTGTAGCATTTTTTGAGATGCTATTTCAGGTAGTGTTTTTTTAAAAGGCTAACTTCTAGCTTTTTATCTTTGTTCCCCTTTGACCTTAAAGTATTTATTAAATTTCCTTTTTACTCTTTTTCTATATAAAGATTTTATTATATTTTTTTTCTCTTCTTATACTCATAAGGTAGAGTTTTATTAATTTTAACTTTTTTCATTACATTAGATAGGATTTTCTTATTTTTACCCTATTATTAAACAAGATATTGATAATGATAGATAATAAAATTATTTTATTTTATTTTCATTATTATTTTTTAGATATTTTATATTAGACAATTTATTTTAACCATTATATTATTTACAATGTTTATTTTATTATTCTGGTGTTATACCTTAAGATATTGATATTGATAGATGATAGCTTTCTTTTATTTTCTTATTATTGTTTGAATAATTTTATATTACACTATTAACGTAATGAAGGTATGATGTCTACTTAAAAGTGTGCTATTTTATTTTAAATTTGATTTGAATATTTTAAGATGTAGTAGAAGTTGAATAGTAGAATTACACAACATGAAAAAAGTAAGATGATTGAAAGTCAAGAATGTAATTAAAATAATTGATCTATAAACAAAAAATTACAAGAGTTTAAAATTAATTAACAACTAAAATTATATATACCCCAAAATTAATTAACAACAATCAAGTCTGAGAGATCGGATGAAGGATCATTGGAGTAGCAAAATGATGACAGATCTTCCTGAGATGGTATGCCACGAGGTGGTTTCACCCACAAGGACTCCAACAATCAAGTTAGAAGTGATTTGGGGTGAGTATGAGAAAATGAATGAATGCTTACTTGAGAGCAAGGATATCTATATAGACATCCTTGATGTCTATATAGACATTCTTGGCGGGAAGATCCGTTTGGAGTCTGTTTCCCTGAGTACACGTGTAGCCACATGTTCGTATATTCTTTAAGCTTACTATTTAGTCAACTTACGATTGCGAACTGGTTTATTTCTTATCCCATCTAAGGTAATGTGGCTCGCTTAAGGTTTAAGCCGAACGAATTCTCCACAACAGTTGCCCCCAAGTTAGTATTAATTGGGTACTAGTAATACTAGCTTAAGGTTTAAGGTGGACGCGTTCCTCATAACAATACTAAATAAAAATATCTATTTTTGTCACTTTACATTTATCAGCTACTTCAATAGATAATTTTATCAAGCACTTGTAATGTAATAAGTTAGTTTAATAGTTTTCAGCTATCAGCTACTAACTTTCACCTACTAACTAGCTTTTCAACTTCTAACTAACTTTTCACTTAATTTTGCCAAAACATAACCATAATCCTTCTTACCTTAAAGAATTGAATTGTGCTTAAGGACTCTTTTTATTTTGGGTCACTACTATCCAGCATGCCCGGAACCTGAATTAACTATGGGCACTACCAAGCACACAGATAGTATCTTCGTGACTTTACTTCTACAGACAAACTTGGTGGTCTTCAAGTTCTTCATGAGAATCAATGGGTCAATGTTCCTCCGGTACATGGAGCTCTTTTTGCAAACATGGGAGATCTTCTACAGGTAAACATTCGAAGTTATTATTGTCAAATTTTAGAGTATGCATTTGTTAGGTTATTTGTATTAAGAAGCTAGTCAGATACAATAAAAAATTTTAAAAAAATATTTAATAAAAGGTTTTATTAATTTGCTTAAAATTATATAAATTTTGAATAAGGCCTGGGAAAGAAAACCCTGATGGGGAAAGGTTGACTAAACTAAAATTATCAAACGTGTAAACTATAGCATTAAAAAAAATTTGGTGTGGCATTTTGGTGTGTTACCTATTAAAAGATGACAGAAAAATAATTAAGATAGTTTGAATATTCAAAGAAAGTTATTGGTGAAGAAAGTAGATATATAACATGATTTCTATCCTATTAAAAAGAATAGAGGAAGTCTAAGAAAAACATTAGAGGAAATTATTAAAAGATAACTCATGATAAATAATATCTAGCTATATATGAGAATTTGGCTTTTAAATTGAGTACACAATAGTGTTGTGTGTTTTCTATCCCCTAATGGGTTATGAAGTGTTAGAGTTGTCCTTGTTGTAAAATAGAGCATTTTATTGCCCACCTATGACACACAATGGTTCAACTTCAAAGTATCTAAATCAATCACCATTTTCTGACTTTTCCCGTTTAATATGAACCCCTCAAAATGCTTAACGTTATCCAGTGGATATATTTTCCGCTTGGATAGCTACAGCTGAATTATCACCGCTTTGTTTTTATTTGTTTGTAGAGAGAAAATAGTGAGAGACTTTCTGTGAAGTTCTTGTCATGGACTTTTTCATCTTCCAATCAGTTTGCCTAGCTAAATGATTATTTTAGTAAGAATATATGTGATAAATAAATTTATTAAACAATAAAATTACAGAAATAGTTGAGTCTTCTTTTTCTTTGCATTTGTACAATTTATATGTTATCCAATCATATCTTTTAATATCTTTTAATATTAATTATATATTACTCTTTCTATTTTATAATATTTCTTGTCATAATTGTTTTCCTGTAAAGTACTAATTAATAGTTATGAAACAGAACTAACAAACTGTAAAAGTGAGGGGAAAAAGTTTTCTATCCGAAAACTGAAAAATTCATATTTGTTTTTAATAAATAGAGGAAACCTTGTGTATACCAAAAAAGAATAGAGTACCGTTATAGATAGATAGATAGAAAAGAGAGAGAGAAACTGTAAAAGTGAAGGAAAAAAGTTTTCTATCCAAAAACTGAAAATTCATATTTGTTTTTAATAAAATAGAGGAAACCTCGTGTGTACCAAAAAAGAATAGAGTACCGTTATATATATATATATATATATATATATATATATATATATATATATATATATATATATATAGAGAGAGAGAGAGAGAGAGAGAGAGAGAGAGAGAGAGAGAGAGATAATATGGGTCCTTTTTTTATCCCAAGTTTTGTTTGTCCTTTTTTTTCTTCTAAAAATATACTTAATGGAAATGCGCTCTCCATATATAACAGAAACAAGTATATGCTGTGTATTGTATACTGGAAATAAGTTTCCATTGTGTATGGAGAGTGCACACCCTAACACAATGGAAGCACAATTCCATTTTGCATAATACACAACGGACATGTGTTTCCATTGTGTTTCGTAAGCATACACAACAGAAACGCTTTTTCATTGTGTATTTTGCATCTATACACAACGGAAACGTGTTTCTCTTATGTATTTCAAAATTAATTATTTATACCTTTAAAATTCACTTTTTTATGCACAACATCTTTTAATGATTCACTTAAGCATGAGCAGGCCAGTGGCAGATCCAAAAAAAAAATTTAGTGGTGGCACAGAAATAGTCTATAGTATTTTCAGAGACAAAAAATAATATAGGCTTTATTAAAAGGGTATTAGAGAAATTGGGAATGAAAAAAATTGAAAGGATAAAGTGGGTAAAATTAGTACCAATTTACTTTCTCTTTTATCTTTTATAAATTTTTACATTCATAATTTTTAAAAAAAATTACGGGGACAACACCTATTTTTTTATGGGGCAAAAAAATAATTATTTAATATATTGAAGTAAAAAAATTTACTTTGTTGGGGCAATTGCCCCTATTGCTGTCTATGTATATATCCTACCTTGAGGAGAGCACACATTTGAATTGGTGCAATCTAGGCCCTTGATTTTCTATTTCTATGAGTAATCTCAGTCATTACTTTTACTAACGCACAAGACAATGCTTTTAGTTAGTCACTAACTTGTGAACAGGGCACACATTTGAATCGGTGTGATCTGAAACCTTGATTTACTGTGTGCAATCTCCATCGTTTCTTTTTCTGGAGCACAAGATAATGCTTTTAATGATTCACTTATGCGTGAACAAGGCACATTTAGAATTGAAGCGATCTGGACCCTTGATTTAGTCAGTGCAATATCAATCGTTTCTAACAACTTTTAATCAATCACAGACGCCTGAACAATATTTGCACTAGTATAAGAGAGATATGCTCTAAGGCACCACATTACCTTTGCATTCATAATTTTCCTAAGAAGATTGATTCATTCCTTGTTGTTGTGTATTACAATGGTCATATGACAACAACTTCTAAAAAGGTCTTATTTCCATGTCCTCATGATCCAAATTTCTTAGGGTAAGTAAGAAATGAAATGGATCAGTAGGTCACTAGAAGAAGGTTGAATAGTGACACACAAACTGACTATGGCCTTTTCTGCACAAACAAAACTTGCTTCTGATTTATCTTCTCAAACTGATACTTGGAAATCAGAAGTTAGGTTAGGAGCAAGGATACCCTTCTTATTATGTATACTTTGATAAAAAAAAATCAATGAGAACAACACAAAGTTTAAACAATGATATGTTGCTTCTAAAATCTGCTATTGAAAATAACATACTCTATTTTTACATATTCTGGTTTTTATATTCAGTGCAAAGTGAATGCTACTTCTAATAGTTAAAATCGTTTTATAAATACCTTTTGATGAATGATCAATGTTATACTCATGTAAAATGAACAAGGTTGTGAAGTGAACAAATTTCAAACTAAATAAGAACTTGATAAAATTGATGAACTCCTGATTCTCATGGAGGTGGCTGTAATGTGTTATTTCTTGTGCCTTTTAGTGTATTAATTTTCCATAACAAGTTACGTTTGTAAATCAGCAACATCAAGTTCTGCCGACAGAATAAGATAAATTATATTAGTAGTTCTCACTTAATATTCCACCTCTCTTTACATATTTTACCCTTCACATATTAATAACGCAAGAAGGCATGAAGAAGAATTTCAACACACACATAGATATATATGAAGCTGATACGACTTTAAATGATGATTTATAACTATGTACCTTTTCCTCTAAAGTTCACCCAACACTTTAAAGGAGACAATTCTAAAAATATCCACTTGTATTGTACTGAGAGTTTTTTTTTGTTTTTTTGTTTTTTGAGAGGGGAGAAATGAAAAAAGTGGAAAAATGCATACTGGAATGAACTCACACATTCACAATCCATGTTTCATAACTTAAATGACTGAGCTCACTCAAGGGGACCAACTGGTACCAAATCTAATTTTAAACAGTTAGACACAATTTGTTTCCATTAATATATTTTTTTTATCTAATAATAGTCACAAATAATTTAACTTAATTAACAGGCAAGGCAACCGTTGTATTATATATATTTTATTGCAAAGTTGTCTTAATTGCGATCAATTTGAGTTGACTTCATTCCAGCCTCCAGCACCTTCATTGTGTTGAGTGACCTTCATTGTGTTGAGTGTTAGGGAGTGATATGGCCTAAGTTTATAAGGCTTAGATAGTATTCACTTTACAAGTTTGTGTAATGAAATTAGGCCTTAAGTGTCCAAATCAAAACTACAAAATCATAAGTGTCCAAATGAAATTAGGCCTTAAAGTGGGGATAATTAAATATAAAGTGTAGGACCCATAAAGTTTTGGGGAGTTTCAATTCTCACCCCCCATGTGCTTTAAAATTCTTTTTTTTTCTTTTCAAAAATACCCTTTTTACTGAAACATGATTCCGTTGACATTTACAAAACAGAATCATATTTCCGTTTGTAAATGGAGGTGCAAAAAAATACACAATGGAAACATGATTATGTTGTGCATTTTGTCCACGGAATTGTGTTTCCATGAAAAAAAATACAACAGAAACACATTTCCGTTTCGCAATTTTTCACCCCCCTCTTACACAACGGAAACATGTTTCCATTGTACAATTTATACAACTGAAACATGTTTCCGTGAAAAGGGTATTTTTTTAAAAAAAAAATAATTTTAGAGCACGTAGGGATGTGAATAGCAAAATTGAACGTGAAAATAGCAATGCCCAAAGTTTTGTGGTTTTCACACAAAAGTAGTCATTATTGGGCCACACACATTCTACATACTTAAGGCCCATAACCCACGCTATGAGGGCATGTTAGAAAGGTCTCTGAATTTGAGATACCCTGATGAATACAAAAAATAATACTACCTCTTCCCCATAATTTTAGATTTATTAGGTTAAAACATATAGATTAAAAATATTTAATGAAAATAAAATATTATTATATTAAGATTAAAATGTCCTTATTTAATACTCCCTCCATCTCATAATAAGTGTCATGTTAGAAGAAAAAATAAATTCCAAAATAAGTATCATTTTAACTTTGTAATGTAATATTAATTACGTTTTCCATTTATAGCCCTAAAATATTTTCATTGAATGTTATTGTGTTGCATGGTTTCTGGCAAAAAAAAGATTAATTCCCTTGAAAATGAACATTAGAGTGACTATTGGCTCCTTCTATAAATGGATTATTGACCAAAGGGGTCTAGCTCAGTTGGTTGAGCAGGGTGCGTGAGTGTTGTAAATCCCTTGGTACTGTCTTCGATTCCTACAGACAAAAAAAATGAATTATTGATGATGAGCAGTAGAATTTGAGAAATAATTTTATAGAAATTAAAAAAAGAAAATAATAAGGTTAATTTCATAAATCTTTCATTTATTTACTAACTTTTCTTGGTCTATGTAAAAATATTAGGACGACACTTATTATGGGGACGAAGGAAGTACCTTAATCCTTGATGCCTCTATTAGTGAGATATTAAATAAGGATATATTTGAGGAAGGCTAAATACTCATTTTGGTCCTTTATCTTCATTTTTTTTTTGTTAAGTTTGGTCCTTCATCTTTTGAAAAGTTCATTTTAGTCATCTATCTTTTAAACTGATTTAAAATGGTCCTTTTGTCCATCTTTTGACGACGTTAATAAGATAAAGATATTAGCAGCTAAAAACCACCACAAAATATAAGCTTCTTCCTCCTCCTCTTCTTCTCCCTCCGCTCCCTCTACTCCCTCCTCCTTCGTCCTCTCTCTTTTCAATCCACTCGACAAAGGTATTCGTAAATGAGATCCAAACATAAGAGGATATTCAACATTATGAGATTGACATAGTACTCCTCCACCTCATTCGTCACCACCGTCAAACCCTCTTCATGTGCCTTCTACTGACTCTCATTGTCACCAGAGCGAGATTTACTATGGTGGCGGGTCGCCAGTGAAGGCGCAGAGGTCCAGGGCTCCTCCCCGCGAATGCATTGCCCGCCATGTATCACTCCACATGTTGTCACCCTCTAAATCAACATCGTTAACTTCTCCTCGGAATCAAGAAAAAATAAGATCTAGATTTTGAGAAGGGGTGTATAGTGGCAGATGAGCGCTGACTGACAATGGTGCTGGCAAAGCGTGAGAAGAGGAAGAAAAGAGAAACCGTGGCACGAAGGGAGAAGAGGTAGATTGAAAAGAGAGAGAAGGAAGGAGTAGGGAGTAGAGGGAGCGAAAGGAGAAGAGGAAGGGGAAGAGTGAGAAAGAAGCTTACATTTTGTGGTTTTTTTTTAGCCACCATTATCTTTATCTCATTAATGACATCAACTTTAGATAGATGGAAGGACCATTTTGAATCAATTTGAAAAGATAAAGGAGCAAAATGAACTTTTTAAAAGATGAAGGATCATATTGAACAAATAAAAAAGTTAAAGAAGTAAAATGATCATTTAGCTTTTGAGAAGAAAAACATCAATTATATATAAATTTCAAAATTCTAAAATATTAATTGTTTTGTTATAAAAAATAAAGATTAAAACATCTAGAGATATATGGGAATGAGGTAGTAATGAGAATGACATGATTGTTATATTTCATTGGCATTGATATTTTGTTTGACTCTTCATACATGCAAAGAAAACAGTCACATTTGTCTTGCTCCTTTCACCAAAACTAAAAAAGATGTCTTGCCTTTACTTAGGTGGTTGCGTGTGGAATATGGAAAGTAGTCACATAGGTTTGATTATATGATTTTTCCCCTCATTGACTGCCATTTGGATTTAATTATATAATCTGACACTCTACTTTTTTTTTCTTTTCTTTTTTTGTAATCAGGAGGTATCTGAAGCTTTTTCTATTTGTCATCCAACTAACCCCTTCCCACACTTTGCTTTAAAACTACAATTTGTGTTCAGAGGTAGCCACTGTTATTCTGCTAGTGAATATGGTGATTGTTGTGCATCAGAGGGGGAGGAAACATCGGGAGATCTTCACCAATGGGCCACGAGCACACCACATAAGTGAACCTGACACTACCTTCAACCCAAAACCTTAAGGCATTAGGTTTGTGGGTCTTCCTCACTTATATGTTACTCAACTTGCCTATTCCTACCCAATGTGCGACTTCACCTTCACACTTGTACTCCAACAATCTCCCCCTCAAGTGTGAGTCTCTTCCACATGGTAGCTCCCCCTCAAGCAGAAGCCATTTTCACCACGAGTATCCAATGATGGCACTTTTATAGCTTAACCATGCTCTAGTACCTTGCACCGCCACCTCCACCGTTTCACAACCACGGGACACACTACCTGGCCTCCATGTATGGACTCATTGCTAGGAAGACTTTCGATACAAGGGATCCTCATGTCCATTCCTGGATCCATCGCCAATCCATCATACTCGTCCGAAGCCGGTTACCTGTTCGAACCATCGGCTCTAATACCAATTGTTGTGCATTGGAGGGGAGGAAACATCGGGGAGATCTTCACCAATGGGCCACGAGCACACCACATAAGTGAACCTGACACCACCTTCAACCCAAAAACTTAAGGCATTAGGTTTGTGTGTCTTCCTCACTTATATGTTAGTCAACTTGCCCATTCCTACCCAATGTGGGACTTCACCTTCACACTTGTACTCCAATAATCAGATGGCGCTTAACCCTGGTGCAAAATTTGAAGTAGGGAAGTTTGATGGAACTGGAATTTCGCAGTGTGGTAGAGGAGGGTTAAGGATATATTGGCACATCAAGGTTTTCTAAAGGCGCTGCGCGCAACAAAACCTTCAAACATAGAGGATGCAGATTGGGAGGAGTTGAAGGAGAGGGTTGTGGCAACCACACGATTGTGTTTGGCAGACGAGGTCATATACCACATTATGGACCTGACGTCTTCGGGGGAAGTATGGACAAAATTGGAGAGTCAGTATATGTCCAAGTCCCTGACGAACAAGTTGTACATGAAGCAAAAATTGTACGGACTGAAGATGCAGGAGGGTTCTGATTTGCAACAGCATATCAATGTCTTCAATCAGATTATCAGTGATTTACCGAGGCTTGATGTGAAGATTGAGGACGAGGATAAGGCAATAATTCTATTGTGTTCTTTGCCTAATTCTTATGAGCATTTAATGACCACCCTAACATACAGGAAAGACACCATTAGTCTAGGGGAGATCACAACTGCACTTATGTCCCACTATCAACTGAAACAGAATATATGGGAGTGTTCTCAAGGCGAGGGTCTGTATGCAAAGGGGAATAAAGAACGTGGGAGGACACAAGGCAAATGGGGTTTTGGGAGGAGGAATAAGTCCAAAACCAGACACAGCAAATCAGTTATGTGCTACAATTGCAAACAACAAGGGCATTTCAGAAAGAAATGTCCAAAGTTAAAGCAGTCTGGTGAAGGGGCATCCCGCTCTGCGAATGTGGCAGAGACTGACGACTCAAACTACTACAGTGAGGAAGATGTTCTCTCGGTTTCATGCAGTCAGCTTACAGATGCGTGGATTCTTGATTCTGGATGTTCTTACCATATGACTCCCAATAGGGAGTGGTTCACCACATACAGGTCAGCAATTTTGGCAGTGTCTATTTGGGTGACGACAAAGCTTGTGCTATTGTTGGAATGGGATAGGTGTAGATTACTATGGATGATGGTGGAGTGAGAACGTTGTGTGATGTTCGGCATATCCCTGAGTTGAGGAAGAATCTAATCTCACTTGGTACTTTGCAGGCCAATGGTTTCAGTTACAGGACTGATGGAGATCGGGATACCCTCAGAGTGTGTAAGGGTGTGTTGACTGTAATGAAAGCACAACGGACTGTAGGGAATATTTACAAACTGCTGGGGAACATAGTTGTAGGCCGCGTTGCATCTGTTGAGTATGATAATGATGCCACCAGATTATGGCACATGCGTTTGGGCCATCTCAGTGAGCGTGGGATGGTGGAGCTTCATAAAAGAGGACTCTTGAAGGGAGTTTGGAGCTAAAAGTTAGACTTGTGTGAGTACTATGTGCTTGGGAAACAGTCCAGAGTGCGGTTTAAAGCTGCGAAGTATACCACTAAGGGGATCCTAGATTATGTGCATATTGATGTGTGGGGTCCTACTAGAGAGAGCAAATGACAATTATTTTGAGATTTGTTGATGAAGATGGTTTCATTCAGGAGCACTTTTTTCATATTGTACACATCAAGATACCATGGCATCAACTCTTAAAAAAGAGGTATGTTCAACCCTTTCCCATCATGATCTTTATGTTGAAAATATTCGGGGGCAAGGTTATGATGGTGCTAGTAATATGCATGGTGAATGGAATGGATTACAATCTTTATTTCTCAAGGAATGTCCTTATGCTTACTATGTTCATTGCATGACTCATAGATTACAATTGGCTTTGGTTACATCATCTAGAGAAGTTAAGCATGTTCATCAATTCTTTACAAATTTGACATTTATTATAAATATTGTTGTAAGTTCTTCTAAAAGACATGATGAGCTTCAAGATGCCCAAACTACAAAATATGATTTCTAATAACGAAATTGAGACAAAGAAACGCGGAAATCAAATCAGTACCTTGCAAAGAGTTAGAGATACTCGATGGGGTTCTCATTTTCACTCAATATGTAGTTTGTTAAGAATGTATTCCGCAACTTGCACTATTCTCAATAATATTTTTGAACTAGGAGCAAATTACTCTCAGAGTGTTGATGCAGAGGCAGCATACTTAGCCTTAACTTCCTTTGAATTTGTTTTCATATTGCACTTGATGAAACAAATTATGGAAATAACAGATATTTTATGTAGAGCTTTGCAGCAACAGTCTCAAGATATTGTAAATGCTATACATCTTGTTTCAACTACAAAATGATTGCTTCAAAAGTTAAGAGATGATGGGTGGGAGCTACTACTTGAGAATGTCAGAACTTTTTGTGTTAGCAATGCTATTGATATTCCTGATTTGAATAGTCAATATTTAAGAGCCCGAGGCAAGCCTCGTCATAAAAATGATGACACTTTTGTAACTATGGAGCATCATTTTAGATATGACATATTTACAACTACCATTGACTTTCAATTACAAGAGTTGAATAACAGGTTTTGTGATCAAACTGTGGAATTACTTGTTCTTAGTTAAGCTTTAAGTCCTAAGGATGCTTTTAAATCCTCAAAGTTGATGATATATGCAATTTAGTTGCCAAATATTATCCAAAGGATTTCAAGATCAAGAAAAGGTTCACTTGAGGATTCAATTACAATATTATGAGCTTGATGTATTAAAGAATTATGAATTTCAAGATATTTCAACACTTTCTGAGCTATGCAAAGTATTATCATCTTCAAGAAAATCAATGATTTACGATTTGGTTGATAGAGTAATTCATCTTGTCTTGACTCTCCCAATTTCAACTGCTTCCACAGAACGTGCTTTTTTAGCAATGAAGCTTGTAAAAACAAGGCTTCGCATTAAAATGGAAGATGGGTTTCTTGCCGATACCCTACCAGCTATTTATATTGAAAAGGATATTGTAAAGACATTTCACTACAGAAGAAATTATGGAAGAGTTTTATCAAATCAAGAATCGAAGAATATCATGATCTTGATCGCTAGAAACAAATTCTTTTTGTTTGTATGTGTTTTCTTTGCATCAAAAGTAGTTATATTTACTTTCATGGGGATATATGATACTTTATTTTTGTTTAGACTAAACCCTAAACTGTAAAAGTTAGTCAATACTGGTTTTATTTATATGTGATAAATTTTTGCCCCCCTGATATTTTTTTTCTTGTTTCGCCACAGGCTAAATGACTAGAATGTGTGACAAAAAGATCAAAAGTGGTTT
The DNA here is from genome assembly GCA_026413185.1 of Pueraria montana var. lobata. Classification (NCBI taxonomy): domain Eukaryota; kingdom Viridiplantae; phylum Streptophyta; class Magnoliopsida; order Fabales; family Fabaceae; genus Pueraria; species Pueraria montana. The sequence goes on along the minus strand of CM048650.1, from coordinate 62,630,540 downwards.
AGATAGAAAAAAGGAAGAGGGGAGAAAGGAAAAAGACAAGACACAAGGCCATGTTTGGTGCTTCACGGTGGAGCTTGTTGACTTCATCAAGGCATAGTACATGCCCTAGTTGGGCAGAGTGAAATTGCTTGACAACAACATGAAGCTTGGTGGTGAGGGGAAGAAGAAGGAAAAAGAAAATCAGGAAAAAAAAAACATCATTTTTTATTTATGGCGGTTAAAATTGCTAAAATATTTTTAGTGGTTTCACATTGCCAATTTCAGCTTTGTAACGGTTTTAAAGGATTTGGATGTAATGGTGTTATCATGTCACTAACGAAAGGGACCAAAACATTATTCAAAATGTTTGTATAAGGTATAAAATGGATGGTTTTTAAAGTATAGAGACCAAAAGGTAAAATTTGTACAGCTATAAGGACCAAATGGATAATTAATTAACCCTATCTTTTAATTCTAAGCTCTTGTTTGTTTGGGTAGAAACATCGTGAACAAAATAAAAAGGAGGAATAAAGAAAAAAAATTATTGGATTTCTATTATTCATTTTAGAGAAAAAGCAAATAAGTTATTTTCATGAGACCGACTAGAAAATATTTTCCTCCCAAAATAGAATGAAATGATGGTAGGGAAATAATCCCTCTTTTTATTTTATTTTTTCATTTTTTTACAATGTAAATAATTTAAAAATAATAAATAATTTTATGTTAAGAAAAAAATAATATGTTGACAATTTTTAATTAGCATAAGATTATTTTTATATAATTTATTTAATTCTTCCTAATTTTTCATTCTACTTTTACCCAAACAATCCGAGAGAAATTGCTCTACCTTTTTTTTCGTCCTACTTTTATCTATTCAAATAACATATCTTGTTCACTTTATTTATTTGTTATTTCTATTCTTTCTATTTCTTTTCCTTTTATTCCTTTCATCTTTATTTCACTCCTAATACAAACTGTAACACCCTAAAGGATATTACCTGTTGCCTGCTTATATTACTAATATTTGAAAACTTAGAATATAAGAATATCAGAGTTAACTATGCAGAAACTAAAACTTAAGGATACATAACATGAATAAAACTTATACAAGCTTTTGGCACTTATGTGCCTTACAAAACATAATCAATGGTACATGAAACATAAACTAACTCCTACATATTGGAAGGTACAAGACTATAAACTCTTTCTCCACACAAGCAGTTCCATGCTCCAAGCTTCTCCCATAAGGCGCTCACCTTGCTTAACCTGCAAGAACATGAAACTAAAAGGGATGAGACATAATGTCTCAGTGAGTGCTCTAAGAACTCTAGGTTGACTCACTATTCTAGAGATCATTTCCTTAACTCTCACGACTTCTCCTTTCTTTTCTTGATGCTCATACTCACAACCATTATCCTATCACATCGACATCACTATCTCCTTGGACCATACCTTAACCTTTATTTAGGCACCTTGTCTTGGCCTCCTTTGCCAAATCTAAGGATGCTAGTGCACAAAGGCACCTAAACATTACTCTTTTACTCTTAACTACTCACTAGGGCCCCACTTTTCTATCACATTGGATGGGAATGTTCATAACCATTCCTTTTCTAACTTGCCCAACCAAGACTTACATCACCTCTCTATGAGGCATAACATATCTTGCATACCTCTCTGGGTAGCTTACATAAACTTTCTATGGGTATAACACCTTTCCTACCTCTCAGGGTAGCATCCAGTTACACACGTTCTCATCTAATGTATAGGTTTACCTCGCATATCGCTCACCTAGCAACTAGGCTCACGACTCCTATTATACTTTATGACAAGAAACATACATACATCATGCAGATATAGTGCTTATCAGGTTTTACCCCATATGCTGGGGCCACGAAAATGAAATTGTTGATTTGCGGCCATATTCCTCTTTCCTTACATATAGTGCCAGATATCTTGTCAACTACTTGAAATGAAATTTTGATTTTTGTAGCTAATATCCCAATGAAAGTTTGAACATAATCAACTTTGTGAGCATCAACACTCTTTTCATTCGTCTGTCTCAACTACTTGCACTTCCTCTCGTGAAGTATGCACTCAATTTAGGCCTAGCCCCCTTGTTTTAAAAATGAGATCCAACTGGAAGAATGTCCATTCTACCCTTCTATCTTTCAACTCCATCAGAATTGGTTTGTGTGAGAGGAGCATTGTTGTTGTTGGTAACACCCAAGATTGCTCTGCTGGTAACAACCTACTAACCACCACCTAGTCCTAACAATTTTTTTCTATGATTAAGATGAAAGAAGAAGGATTACAGACAGTAGTTGGAGAAACAATTTTTCATATACCTATCAGGATGAAACAATAAGCATACAAGGAAAAAAAGATATAAAAATGCAAAGAAGTACTTGTGGTATTGTACATTAGCCTGTTTGTCTGTCTGTCTTATTAGAATTATGGTTTCAATCTTTTTAATGTGTGAGTTTGGTACTTTGAAAGGGGAGGAAAAATGGAAGTTAGATTATGAGGTTTATTTTTAATTCTTCCCTTATTAGTCCTTGTGTTATGGGTAACCATAATTTTAAGGGGACATGTAGGGGTATCCCTTTTAAATTTGAATATCATTCGAAGGTGCATGCAAGCTTGTCTCCTAAAACTATTTATATAATATTAGAATGGAATAAGAGGTTATGCATTTCTACTTCATCAATATTATTGTTACATGTTTCTGTTTTTGTCATGTCAAAGTTCTAGAGAGGAACTATTGATAAACCTTATATGGACAAAACTCTCGCATACATTTTTCAGAACTATTGATAAACCTTATATGGACAAGAGCACCTATATATGGAATTGAATCTAAGTTTTATCCGCCTTATACATGCCTTGTTAGCTCAGTACCTAACTTCTTATGGTTGTAGCTTATCCACTTTCGATGGCCGAATTTTAATATGCTTTGCAGTTTTTGAGTCATTGATCATATATTTCGATTGAAAAGGGAAAACATGATTGATTATGATTAATAGTATAGTAAGAGATAAGGAAATAGAAGTAGAGAGATCATTGAGCAAAACTTAAAATTGCACAAAAACAACACCAATGGATTAACATTTATGAAAATAGTAAAAGTAAATTCACTAAAGAAGACTGACATTGACAACATCCAAAAATTAGTAAGCAAATAAAGAAAGGAAGAATAAAGACAGAATACAAGGACTAACCGGTGGATGCCCCCTCAAACGTACGTTTAGTCCAAAAGTATCAAAGGTGTTGCTTTTGCAAACCTAGGTTTGGGGTCTCCAAACAGAGACCCAACACATGCACTAAGAATATTACTGTGTGCTTCTTGGATAGTGGATGTACCAAGATACATAAGTATTTTTCTCACCAAACAGAATGGCTTTGTGGCCATAAGTGAAAGAAGTTGTGATTGCACAAACTCACATAATTGATAACATCAACACCTGATATCAAACTTTGTTGTCATTGTTGAACTTCTCACCATTATAACTATTGATCCACATCCACGCATATAACATGGTATGTTTATGAAAGCCATGATGCCTTTCCTTCAATTTATATGCATTCATGATATTACTGAAATTTTCTTCTCCCACAAACAATTTTCAATCAGCAAAACTTTTAAGACTACAAACTTCTCTCTAAATAGCCCTTCCAATGTATATATACCTTTGTACAAAAAACAGGTATACCTACAATGTTCCAATTTCCAACAATCTTTTGTAGTATTAACATAATCCCCATTGCCTCCGTATACCTTTCTCGGAGTCCTTAGTTTTCTATCTGCCTTGGATGTCCGAAATAGTGACCAAGTTGAGAGAGTCAAGTCCTTGCTGTTTACACGGAACATTGAATTTAACATGTTTTCCCTTAGGATGAATGCAGGCTTCCTTGGAGGAGGAAGATCCACAATCTCACTGTTAAGCATAGAAATTACAGCAACCATAGTGGGCCTATATGCAGCAAATTCTTGTACACATAGAAGTCCTATGTGTATGCGCCTAAAAATATATTTATGAAGGCTAGGATCATATATTCCTGGATCTATTAGAGATGAAATATTGTCCTCTGTCCAAAGTATCCACGCCTACAATGAAAAAAGAAAAAAAAATTAAACATTTGGATGTTTTATCAGCAGAAATAGAAGGAAAAAGCAAAACGTACCGCTGGGTTTTGTACACCCAACATCCACCCAGACGTATGGTTAACTATGTGTAAAAAAAATGGTTTATTTTATTTTATAAATGGTTAATAATAAATGAATATCATTGAATAAAATTATTAGTATGGTTAATTTTGATTACACATGGTTAACTATCTATGTAAATATTGTTAATTTTATTTTATAAATGGTTAATAATGACATAAAGTTATTAGCCATTTCACGTGATTAACTATATGTGTAAATATGGTTAACTTTGTTTCACAAGTGGTTAAAAGTGTTATGAAATTATTAATTATTACATGTGATTAACTGCACATGTAAATATAGTTAATTTTACCTCACAATTGGTTAAAAGTAAATAAACCTGGTTGTATCAATTATTGATATGTAGTTAATAATATCACAAGGTTATTGAAATATTTATTAGTACTTAATTTTATTTCACAAGTGGTTAATCCTGTTAAAAGGTTATTGAAATGTCTAATAGAAATTAACCACTTGTGAAACAAAATTAACCATATTTATATACGCAATTAACCAATTCATTGGGTGGACGTCGGGTGTACGTTTTCCGGGTGTACGAATATCATTACTCAAAACAGTACCCCTATAATGAACTAGGAAAGAATTTTAGAGACTTACAAATCCTAAAAGGGTCATAGAACTTTCTTGGTCATAAAAGCTTGAATTTCGTCTTCCACTAACAATCTCAAACAGCAATACTCCAAAGCTAAAGACATCTAATTTTTCAGAGAACAGTCCTTGCATTGCATATTCAGGAGACATATAGCCAATGCAATGAAATGTACCACAATCTAGAGCAAACTATGTTTTTGGTCCCTAAACTTTTTCACATTTATGGTTTTGGTCCTTAAACTTTTTTACGACCGGTCAAAGTCCTCATACTTTTTTTCCATCCATAGTTTTAGTCCTTTCAGTCTATTTTGGATGTTAAGTGATGATGTGGCGTTAGTTTTATTATTATTTTACTTTTTTGCATTTTATGGCAATTTTTAACCGCCAGAAAATGCTTAGGTTACTAACAGTGAACCGGGTTGCATTTGACACACGAGAAGTTCCGTTTCATTCTTGCAGCTCAGGCAGCGAAATCAGGCATATGAGCATTCGTTTTGATCGTCTACTCATGGGGAACAAACCCCTCATTCAATTTTGAAGATCATGGAACAATGAAGGAGAAATATGGGAAGAACGAAATACGTTTGCGAATAGTGCCCAAAATCAATTTGTTTTCAAATAATCTCTCGTTTTTTAATGAAAATTCAAGTTTAAGTATTGGTTTTGCTCAAAATTAATAGATCTACTAAACCCCTCAATCAATTTTGAAGATCATTCAACAATGAAGGAGAAATCTGGGAAGAACAAAATCGTGTTTGCGAATAGCGCCCAGAATCGATTTTTTTTTCCAAATAATCTCTCATTTTTGAACGAAAATCCAAGTTTAAGTATGGGTTTTGCTCGAAATTAATAGATCTACTAAAGCCCTCTATCAATTTTGATAAAGGATTATCCATATGAGAGCAATTTGATTCAAAAGTTTTCAGGAATAGGTTTATGACCTTCCAAACAAGTAATCCAAGCAATTTCTAGCGGTTTTTAACCGCCAGAAAATGTAATAAAATAATAATAATAATAATAAAACCAATGCCACATCATCACTTAACGTCCAAAATAGATGGAAAGGACTAAAACCATGAACGGAAAAAAAGTATGAGGACTTTGACTGGTCGTAAAAAAGTTTAGGAACCAAAACCATAAATGTGAAAAAATTTAGGGACCAAAAACATAATTCCAGCAATTCTGAACATAATTCTGAACAAAGAGGGTGTACTTACTATGTTCTAGAAATTCTTCTTGTGTTACCTTGATCCTCATTCCCACCAAAGATTCTAGCCATACCAAAGTCAGATATTTTTGGATTTAGCTCCTTATCAAGCAAGATATTACTTGCCTTCAAGTCCCTATGGATGATTTTTAGCCTGGAATCTCTATGAAGATAAAGCATTCCTCGAGCCACTCCTTCTATTATGCTAAAGCATTTTCTCCAATCAAGGATTTTATTTTTTGATGGATCTAAAGAATCAAATGGCATAACTATGAATTCTAGCACTTCGAGATGAAGCAATGCCATCTAAATTTCACAATTTAGAATAATTTCAACAAAACAGAGATTATTATACTTTTAAGAAAACTTGCAAGCTGAAATAAAATTATTCTTTTTTATAAGACATTTCATATATTAGACACAAGGAAAATTCGATATAGATGGATGCTAGGGGCAACAAAGAACTGACCAAAGACATACGCGTCCAAACTTTTATTTGGCATGTATTCATAAACCAGCATCTTTTCCTCCCCTTCAATACAGCAGCCAAGAAGTCTTACAAGATTGCGGTGTTGAAGCTTGGAAATCACCACTACTTCATTCATGAGTTCTTCTAAACCTTGTCCAGATGCCCTAGAAAGTCTTTTAACTGCAATTTCCTGACCGTCTTGCAATTGCCCCTATAATATAACATGCAGAAAATGAAACTATTGACAATGATTTCAGATATGAATAACTTAGCAAAATTTAGTGTACCTTGTATACTGGACCAAAACCACCCTGCCCAAGATTGTTAGATGGGTGAAAGTTGTTTGTGGCAGTTACAAGCTTTTCAAAATTAAATATTAATAGCTCCTGAAGTTTGACTTGTGACAGATCTCCAAATACATTGTAACTTGTATATTCTACAGGTGCTCCACCTCCATATAATTGAAGGAATCCTTTGATGATCTCACTCACTGATTTATTACAGTGCCACAAATTAACAAAAGGGAGAAACAACATACAGAAATATACTATAAGTCAGCAGTGATCTAAAATTGTTAACCAATTAAAGGAAAAAGAAGAACACAAACTTGTAAACAGAAAGAATTTATTGTTATGTAAATTTTGAGCACGACTTTGTATAGTTTGCATATACTGTATTATTAAATAGAGAACTCGTTTGAGTAAATTTGAACCCATAATGATGATATATTACCGTGATGGCTAGAAATCCTTCTCCACATGATATATGCACAAATGACAATTAAGGTAGTTCCTATTGTCACCGTAATAGCAATGATGACTGTCCTGTTTCTCTCTTCATCTGCAATTTAGGTAAAATGAAAGAATTGAAAATCTTGAGTCGTAACCCTGGAGAAAGGGTCAAATAAAAAATGCTAATTCAAAACCGCTAACCCTGGATAACAACTAGCAATATATAATGTATACCAAGTTCTGTGTAGGCTACACGAACATATAGATCAAGTCCTCCGTTTGAGAATTGTTGTATGTCAATTAGATTCCCACCCCAAGATATACAACCAATATCAGCATCTTATGAATATGCAATGCAAGGACAATTCTCCAAACATTGACTTCTGCATGTGTCTGGTTGAAGTGTGTGAGATGACCCATCAGCAAAATCTGGAACTTTGACCATTGACAGTTTCAAAAAGCCATCTGCTTTATTATCTGCACTTGTGTTTTGAACTTTGACCCTTTCACACTTCAGAGGTTTGCTCCTAACACATCCACTAGTCCAGTTTTGACTATTCCATTCGTCTTTGTTCCTTGGCTCAAACCCTTTCAAACAGCTGCATGTTGGTGAGCTTTGTGAATTACAGATTGCAAAAGGCCCACACACACCATAAACATCAAACTCAAATTGATGACTATTCCATGAAACTACCCATTCTTTCTTCACTTCATCCCACCATCTCTCTTCACAATTGCCTGTTGAATTCAGAACATAGATTAACAAAGCCAACCTCTTCTATTTTTGTAGAAAAGAATTCAACATTTCCCTGCCCATCATCTGCAATCTGTATCCCAGTAAGATAAAATGTTTTCATATACGGCTGCCCTGTAAAGGGTTTACCATTCCACGGACCAGTGCGCCAGAATGGGCGAGTTTCATCCCAAATGAACACTTCATGTATACTAAGGCGTTCAACACTTAAAGAGAAGCTCCCAGTGGATGGATCAGAAGGGCTTTTCCATGAAGTTAGTTTCACTTTCTCACCTGTTACTTTGCTAGTTCTAAGCTTCATATTAGGTAACATTGCATTTGAAGGATGCTGGAAACTGTCCCATACGTTGCTTCCTGTTGAGATTTCCTGTGGCACAAGGTTACCAGAATCTAAAAGTTTGGAAGTAGAGTTGGATCCAATACTGGACACATTTGATGACCAAATCACCTGTTTCTGTCCATTCAGAACCACAAGATTGCCATCTTCAGATATGGTAACAACTCCAGAAGATTCATTCAGTGGTTGGTCTTTGTTAACCACCCATATGACAGTGAATTTGGGCTGCCACCAAATTCCGACATAACGATTTGTAGAATTTTGAGGGGTGAAGAACCCCAAGGTGAAGTTACCACCTCTGGAAGTTATAGTTTCAGGGTCCTTGATGAACTGAGATGAGGTGATGGTGTCTGTGGCAGTACCAACATCTGAAAAAAGAAAACAAAGTATGATCAAAACAAAGAGTGAATTTGTGGACTTAGTGAAACCCATTACGATGCATAGTGATTACTTCTTGCTAAAAATGATGAATTTTAATGTTTTCGTAAAGTGACCTTTTTCTTCTGCAATATTGATTAAGACTTGCTCCTAAAAGTCAACACGGATAGGTGATGTGTGGCTGGGCTTGCTGCTATGCTACCGTCCAAGATACTGCTGCTGCCATGCATGTGGAAAAGACAATTAGGCAGAGTAGTATCTTGTAATTATTTGACCAATGATATTTCAACACTCCAATTTTTCAAACACCTAATCAACACTCCTCATTTTTCTCCATCTTTCTTTTTCTATTACATTATATCATACTTATACTTTTCTCTCTTTTCTCTCTTTCATTAGATATCAAATAGCATAGCACATTGGGTGTACAAAAATAACTTTTGTAATTATTTCTGTAAGTTGTGACACTTGTGCGTTGCAGTCTCCTACTTTATCCACGGACAATTTATCCTATATCAATTTCATTGATTGGATTGCGGTCAATGAGAGAAAGAAAAAAAAAATAGACAAGCTTAATTGCACTTTTGGTTTCTAAGTATCATAATTGCGATTTTTCATCCCTTGTGTTTCAATTGTGTAAATTTGGTCCCAAAGTATCGCAATTGTGTGATTTTTGGTCCTCCAATAGTTTTCGTAACAGATTTTGTTAACGCTGACATATTGACATGACATGCAAAAATTGGATTGCCATGTCATCTGCCACATCACCCACCAACGCCACATCATTTTTTAGCGTATTGATGTTCAATTTGCTTAATTTCTTGTGTTGTTTAGTGAGACCATGAAACATGACAAGTTTGATGTCGTGCTTGGGTTTTCGAGGGTGAATAGTTGGGACGAAGGAAGTGAGAAAAGAGGTTGTGCGCAGGTGGCTGATTGTGGCCACTGGGGAGAATGCAAAAGCAGTGGTGCTTAATATTGAAGGAAGGGGGATTGGTGGGCCTATAAAAGGAAGAGAGTGTTGGTGGTTAGGCATGGAAATGAGAGAAGAGGTTATGCATCCATTTGATGAATAAATAGAAGAGTCAAGCCACTCAGTCAAAGCCAACTTAATTTCACATACTTTCGGGAAAAAAAAATATTTGTAGTTGGATATGAAGAACTAGAAAATACGAGTGTCTCATCATAAAATATTTCCAACCTTTGACGAATTTCATTTGCTATTAGTCATTCATATTCACTAGGCAAAGCTTGGTATTGACTCTCCCTTTGTGCCAATTGATCAAAGACATCTTTGTATGCTATGGCCACTTGAAGCATTAAAAATGTAGAATTCCACTGTTGAGATTTTGGCAAGTCTACCAAATCATGCAAGTAACAAAGGGTGAGTAGAGTATCGTATCCATAGGGACTTGTACAATAATTGGGTAAATAATAGTAAATTAAATAGACTACGAAATTTGAGAAATTTAGTAACCAAAATTAAAAGCAAATGAATAAAAATAAAAAGTAAAATAGAAGGAATTTTGGTTTTGGAAAATTAGCGAACACTTGGTGTGCGCAAAATATGTGGTTTAAATAAATTAAAATAAATCGCCGGGGTTTAACTTCGTTGGACTTCCTAACATGCAATCACAACTCATTCCTATTCAATTAAATTTTAGTTATCATCAACCCACAAAATTACTCAAACCTTAATTCCTTAAGCGAAAGAGCCTAAATCCCTTGATTCCACTATCAATCCCTTGAATTAGTGTAACCAAGGTATTTGCATTAAGAAAAAGGGTTTTATTGATGACCAATCCTCTTTACCCTATCCTTAGGCATAAAAACGATTGGTTGTCTTCTTCAGTTTGCAATTCAAAAGAATTTCCCAATTACAATTGAAATCATAGAATCATGCAATTGGTTGATTAGGCCAAACACAAGCATTAAGAATAGAAGAAGAGCAATAACAATACTTAATTGAAATAAGAGAAAAGTGTAATTACATGAAATTTGGTCCAACTACATTAAACGCCAAAGAAAAGAGAACTTAGCTACACATAGCCATGGGGGAAGGAGCAAAAGATGGAGAAAGAATGGAAGATGAACCCAAATGCATCAAAGCTGTCACACACGTCTTGGAATTCTCTTCCTTTCGTTATGCAATGTTCGAAACTCTGGGACAGACTAGAAAATCCCTATTTAAAGCTATAGGCCAAAAAGGGGTTCAAGCCCAAACAAAAGATAAAACAGAAAAATAAGAATTATTCTTGCAACGCATGATGCACGAGTGCACGGGTCGTTGCACAGCCTGTGCAACTCACTGTCTTCAGATTTTCAACACTCTTCAGAAATTGCACAAGTACATAGCTTGGTTGCACAGGCCCCTTCCAAGGCTTCCTACAAGCTTCTTTTGCTTCCACAAGACCTTCAAGGCATTAAACTTCAACCCAATTGATCCTTAACACATCATTTATTCTTGGGACCTCTCCAAACTTGCTCCACGATTCCAAAAGCTCCTAAAAACATAAGAAAGCAAACCAAATATCAAGTGTAAAAGGGTAAAAAGTAAAATTCCTAACTAAACAAAGCTTTTATTAAAAACACAACTAAAATGAACATAACAAAGCTCAAAAGCATGAAAGATATCAAATAATTTCCCCTAAACTACTACAAAAAGTAGGAATATAAGGCAATTATCATCCACCTTGTTTTGAAATCAAGAACCAACTTTCTACTAAATGGAATATTTATTTGACCACATGTGTCTATAAATTTCTCCTATCTTTTGGGGTGTTGTTGTACAAAAATTAACACTTTTTCTAACCTTTTCAATGGCATAAGAGATTATGGACAAACCATCTTTCACAATTAAATTCAATATATGAGCACAACAACGCATATGAAATAGTTGGCCACCCAAAATAAGAGACCTAGGTAAAATCCTTTCTAAAATGCGTTCAATCATAGCATCATATCATTTGTAGTGCAATTATCAATAGTTAAAGTGGGAAACTTTCTATCAAGATTCCAATCCATCAAACATTGAACCAAGACTTTAGCAAGAACTTTGCTAGTATAAGGAGCAGACACATAAATGAACCTAAATTTTAAATACAAATTTCAATAATCTAACCACCATCAACATCAAAAAACAATCTAATAGGAATTTTGGTTTATATAGTTTAGTGTTATTACCTCACAAGTCGACTTTGTAGTGTCCATGAATCATCAATAAAGTGAGCTACGGTAGTTATGTAGCCTTTATTTTGATTACTAGCAATCCACATATCAGTAGTAATTGCAATCCGACATCGAATCTTTGGAAACAACTTCATTGAATGAAGGTTGCAAAGTAGCACAAAATTCTTTAAAGCCTACATGATCAACCACTGACAACGGATACTCGTGAAGAACTATCATGTTATGAAGTACACACCTAGCTATTTCTTTATTAAAGATGTAATTTCCAACAACTACTGTTTCACTCCCTACTTTTTCAGTTTTGAGAAATGTAACGACCCTAGATGCCATTACATGAACACTAAAGCTATCACACAGAAAGATTCATTTTAGGTCCTTTTAAAACTCTTGAATTAATTTAATTAATGAAAATCTTCATGAACTTTTGCAATTCTAAACGTGTCATAAAGGCATCAAATCCATCATAGATATCAGTCATCATCAAGACATCAAAAGCATGAAAGGTTCTGTGCCTTAGATCACTATATCTCAAAACATCTCAAAGCAAATAAACAAGTATAAAGGGTTCCCTTAAGGGAATAAATACAACATATCCAAAGATGACATATATCCCCTAAGTTGGTCCCCCACTATGACATCAAAACAAAAGAGACCAAGGGTCGGATCTCGGCCATAAGTCCACAAACAAGTCCACCTCAACCTTGAGTGGCATGCTCCTCAAAAGCTACATCACTATCTGCTCCCGTGTCAAGCAACACGATCATCACAATCCAACAGAAAACGCAAGGGTAAGCTCATTTTTAAAAAAAAGAAACATAATATACATATGAATCCATAATTATAAGAATTAACATTTAAAGATACTTTAGAATCATCAACACCAATAATAACACAAACACCTTTTCACCAAACATCAATCAAACAATCATCTTTCAAGTCATAAAGTCCAGATGCATATATTTATGATTTATGTTATGCCATCCTGACACTTTACTCCAAGGGGATTTTCACCTTTTGAGCGATTAACTGAGTACATCTCTTAACATAGTCCACTCCTTGACTTTTGGGGGAGACCCAAGTTAATCTTGAGAAGGGAGTGTGATTGTATCGAAAATAGATGAGTGTACATAATGGCTTACCTCAGTAAGGCTTGCAAAGACCTTAACCTCTATAGGGATTCGCCCACCCATCTATTCTACAGGCCCATTCAGCGTTAGCCACCATGAAAACCACCAGCACTAGATTAAGGACCCACTAAGCACCTTCAACTTACGTGCCTACTCATATGCAATGCCAATTATACATGTATGTATGATGCATCAACTCATCTAACAACCATCATACATCAAACACATAATTATTGATCAATTTCCAACACCATAAGAGGTCATCATATCATAAATTCACCATTCACATGTTCATCACACTTATGAACCCATCTATACTTCAATAAGCATAGTAAGACATTCCAACACCATGAACTCTTACAATCACCACACCAAATTCTCATGTTAATGTGAATTTCATGATCTCAACATAAAATCAAATTTAATTATAAAACAACATCATTTCACTCATTATATTATTCATCTAATTGATATTGTGGTCCTCATCTAGTTTCTTAAGTTTTTATTTTCTATCTCCTCCATTTCCTATTACGCCTCTATGACCTTTGTAAGTTGAAAATATGATATCTAGAGTAATACTAACTCAATTAAGTTGATTATTATCTCATTTGAAATTTAAAAATATTATCTACAACTTTTATGTTTACCTCGAGACCTAGTTCAGAAGTATACTATGCCTAAAATTATGAACAAAGTGGAGCTTTTACCAAATTTTGACAGCTTGACCTTTGATTACTAATTTGACCATATCTAGAGTTTTAGACATTATATTTTAGTCAAACCAAAGCTATTAGTTAGATAACATCTAGAGCTACAAATTTTATGAAGGTCACTTTCCAAAATTCGGACTCTAAAACTGAGTTTTGTCTATTTTAATCGATTACAAATTATTGTAATAAATTAAAATAGAAGTCATATCAAGGAAGCAGCCCCCTGGGTTCGAATTAACAGATTACAAGTCTATGTAATCGATTACATGAACCCAGAATCAACAAAACACAGCCTTTGGGGCTCGATTTAATCGATTACAAGACATTGTAATCGATTACTTTAGACCTTGGAACGATAAATTAGTCCCAAAGACTTGAAATAATCGGTTACCAAGTCATGTAATCGATTATTATCAAATGCTAACTCAAAAACCAACCCCTGTAGCTCATTTTAACCGATTACCACACAATATAATCAATTAAAATGATTCAAAACTGCATAATACACAATTTTTAAACCAAAACATCATTTTTCATCAAAACAAAATCATCCCTTTCAACCCAAAATGTTCAACAACGAATTTAAGCTTCAACTAAGCATTTTCTACCATTATAAAGCATCCACAATTCAAACTACAACATCAAATCAACATACCAATTTCAATTTAATTATCTCAACATCAAACCACCAATAACTACACATGACCACCCAAAATTCATTACCATACACGAAATCAATGATGAAAACAAGAAGGGATGAGCTTCCCTTACCTACACAAACCCAAGGTGATGACTTTTTGAAGAAGGAAGGGAAAGGAATAAGCTTTGGGTCCAAGGAAAGAGCTTTCCTCAACTCCACTAGCAGCTCACACTAATAGAGCACCAAAACATACCCAAAATAACCCAAAAATCATATTTCTATACCCAAACAAGGATCTCCACGGTAGCTTACAAGGGAAGAATATGGAATAGGGAACAAGGGAGAAAAGGAAGAGCTTACCATACCAAGGGACAACTATAGAGCTCCAACAAGAGAGGAAAAGAGTCTCCTTTGAGCAAAAGAATCAAACTCCCCAACCTCTAGGGAGTGGGTCTTGCTTGGGGAAAAAGAAGAGAGTGAAAAGAGAGCTTGTGTTCTGTTTTCAGATTATAGAGGGTTTAGGGGGGGGGGGGGGGGGGGTTATGACTCTAGGAATTCCCCTTTCACATCTAGTCTTACTATACACACCCACCTCTCCAAACATAAACCCAAGCCCATCATCCCCTTAAGCCCAAACTACTAAAAAAACTTACTAACCACATACACACATAATCAAATCACCAATTCATAAATTAATTAATTCATTTAAGCACTTAAATTAAATTTTATTACTCTTGTAATTTAATTAAATCACTTATGAAATCAATTAATAAAAACACAGCGTTACAAGAAATGCTTGCCTAATGTCTCGTGTTGTTCGAAGTTTGCAAGTCTTGAAGTGGTTACGCAAGTTTGATGTCCCTTGCCTTGATTCACCCAAAAGTTTACCCTCATAATAATTGCAAATAGCTTTCCAATGTCCATCTACTTTTGCCCTCTTAAGGTGTTTCCAAACATTTGAAGTGAACTTTCTTGAGTTACTGGTTGGAATTGAGTTGTCGATTTTAGCTTGAGTTGAATCATCAACTTCATTCATAGGAACATCATTTGCTTCGCCCATATTTGATTCACCTATATTAGGTGACATAGGTTTCGCTTATTACCCATCACCCTTAGGAGTAGAGGTTTGTTCACTGGACATCCTACAAAAAAAATATTTATATAGTTCCAAGTTGTGGGTGGGTTTTTTTTTTGTTGGTATGAGAATTCATTGTTTGATTTTGATGGTTCCATCAATTGAATGTTGAAATTTATTTATTTTTGAAGCTTTGGCCTTTTTGTTCAATTTTTGATATGTTTCACTATTTCATTAATTTTATACAACTATTGTTTACTTGAATCAAGACTATAAAAGTATATTTCATACAACTATTGTGCATGTGTCTACTATAACAGCCTGAAGGCCGCTACATGTCACACTTCTATTTCAATGTAGAATATCTCATTTTATGTTCCTTTAAAACTCTTAAATTAAGTTTAATCATGAAAACAGTTACCATTTTTTTGCAATTCCTAACATACAATTTAATCATCTTCCATCATAAATAAAACATCATTTGGTCAAATAAAAACATAAGAAGTAGTGCCTTAGGACACTACAAACCAACATCTCAACCAAAAAGATAAAATCTCCAAAGGGTCACCTTAAGGGAATAAATACATTAAGTATATAAAAGTCATATCTATTCCCTTAGCTAGTCGGGTCAGGTCTCGACCCTAAGCCCATCAACAAAATCCAACATCAACCAAGAGCAGCATGCTCCTCCATATCCTCACCATTGCCTACTCCCATGTCAAGTGACACGATCATCACAATCAAACAAAACATATAAGGGTAAGCTCATTTTAAAAGGAATAATAATAATAATAATAATAATAATAATAATAATAATAATAATAATAATTAAATTTTATAATTAAAAATTTAATAAATATATAAGATAAAAATATATAACACCATTGGCTTACAACTACAAGACGCTACAATTGCATTTTTATTTGGTCACCATGACATTAGTGCAGAATATCCACCACCATCAAAACATTGCCATTTTTAGTGAAGCTTTCCTTCCCAATCACGTTTTTTTTTTCCATCCATTCACAAGGCTTGAACTCTAGACCTTGCTTAAGTGATTCATTACTAGTTGCTTTTAAAGTAGGATTTTGCTATATTCACTCCCCATTTTTGCTAAGTACACTCCCTTTTTTTTCTAATTTTTATTATCATATATACCCTTAACATTGATACATAATTATTATTCCGAAATGTACTTTCCAGAATAATGTTTTATTTTTAACATTCCGGAAAGTACTTTCCATAACACAATTTTAATTTTTAATATTCCAAAAAGTACTTTCCAAAATATTGTTTTGTGTTTTGGAATGTTCAAAAATAAAATTGTGTTCTGGAAAGTACTTTCTGAAAAAAATTTGTTTTTCTTAAAATTATGGAAAGTACTTTCTGGAATACTATTTTGTGTTCCAAAAAGTATTTTCTAGAATGTTAAGAAAAACATCCGAAAAAATTCAAGCACAACATTAGGACCATTGAAAACCCCATATAAAGAAAAAAATTGTATAATAGTGAAGCAATTAAAATGGAGAAAACATATAATTGATATTGGTCCTTCAATCTAGGAGACCAGAGCAAGAGATCAAATGGGGATGCAGGGAGTGAAAGAGAGGGGAATGTGTTGTTCCTATGAAAGAGAGAGAGTGTTGTTGTGCTGAAAGGTGAGTGTGCGAGGGAGAGAAAAAGGTTTGAAAGGGAAAGGGAAAGGTTATCTAAGTAATTTAATTTAAAAAAAATGGGGAAGGGGAGTGTACTTAGAAACAAAGGATAGTGAATATAGCAAAAGCCTTTAAAGTACTGCATGGGATCCTATTGCATCCTCTACAGCAATTTTTTCATCCAGCCATCATCCTGCAGCATCACAGCCCTTGATTAATCATTACGTCGCAATCCAACAGTATGTAATCCAAGGGTCCTGGTTTCTCCAGCAATCATCAGTTCATCACATATTCAAATATATCTGCTACGTTGAAAAGTAGTTAAAAGTATACTTTAAAAAGCATCAGAGTTGAAATGTTGAATTTTAAAAAGCCTGATTATTCTATCACGTGTTTGTATCCACTTAGACTTTAGTGAATTGAATTGAATAATTATTTATTTAACGGAGGAGATTAGTTTTGAAGCGTCCATTAGTTTGTGCGGAAGCATCCAAGAAATTCTCATCTGTATGCCGGAGACCGTTTACTTTTAATTAAGAGGGAAGTGTCAAATCTTAAAGGAAGAATAAAGCGTAGCTATATGGTTCATATTATGTACTAGATTTTATGATCTATTCATCTCAATAATGGGTTTCAGCAGCTGTGTAAAATTGTTCATTGTTTTATTCATACTGTGTTGTCATGTGTTTGACGTTGGTATTGCCATAGACACCATCACATCATCACAATCCATCAAGGACCCTGAAACTCTAACTTCCAAAGATGGTAACTTCACTTTGGGGTTCTTCTCCCCTCAAAACTCTACAAACCGCTATGTTGGAATTTGGTGGAAGTCTCAATCCACAGTCATATGGGTTGCTAACAGAAACCAACCACTGAATGATTCTTCTGGAGTTGTTAGAATATCTGAAGATGGCAATCTTGTGGTGCTGAATGGCCAGAATCAAGTCATTTGGTCATCAAATGTGTCCAACACATCATCAAATAGAACTTCCCAGTTTTCGGACTCGGGTAAGCTCGTCCTGAATGATACCACAACAGGAAACATCTTGTGGGATAGTTTCCAGCAACCTTCAGATACGTTATTGCCCGGCATGAAGCTTTCAAGCAACAGAAGAACAGGTAAGAAAGTAGAACTTACATCATGGAAAAGCCCTTCTAATCCCTCTGTTGGGAGCTTCTCTTCCAGTGTTGTTCAACGAGTAAACGTACTTGAAGTGTTCATTTGGAATGAAACTCAACCATACTGGCGCTCTGGTCCATGGAATGGTGCGATCTTTACAGGGATACCAAACGTGTCAACTCCGTATCTTAATGGTTTCAAAGGTGGGGATGATGGAGAAGGAAATATAGATATCTATTACACATTGCCAAGTGCTTTAGAATTCAGAATCTATACGTTGAATTCGCAAGGCCAGTTTGAAGAAAAATGGTGGGATGATGAGAACAAAGAAAAGGGGCATAGGTGGAATAGTCGAAAATCAGATTGTGATGATTATGGTATATGTGGGTCATTCGCAATTTGTAATGCACAGAGCTCACCAACATGTAGCTGTTTGAAAGGGTTTGAGCCAATGAACAAAGAGGAATGGAATACACAAAATTGGACTAGCGGATGCGTTAGGAGCACAGATTTGCAGTGTGAAAGGGTCAAAGATCAAAACACGAGTACAGATACAAGGGAAGATGGATTTTTGGAACTGCAAATGGTTAAAGTTCCAGATTATCCAGAAAGATCTCCTGTTGAGCCAAACATATGCAAAAGCCAGTGCTTGGAGAATTGCTCTTGTGTTGCGTATTCTCATGATGATGGGATTGGTTGTATGTCTTGGACTGGAAATCTACTTGACATACAACAATTCTCAAGTGGAGGACTTGATCTATATGTTCGTGTAGCCTATACTGAACTTGAACATGGTATGCTACGTCTGCTCAAGCATTTTAAACATAGTTAGTTTCTTTGGACTGAATTCCCTATATTTTGAATTTAAATTTGCCTCATAACAGATGAAGGGACAAACACGAAAATCATCATTATAATTACAGTGATAATAGGAACTGTCTTCGTTGTTACTTGTGCTTGTGCATATGTCATGTGTATCAGGACTTCCAATCACCCAGGTAAGACACCATCTTCAGTGTTTTCAGAATTATTAATGTAATTAAGTTTACTTTTTATTGGCAAAGGAGTTAAGCTTAGATTATCTTTCTCACTCCAGCTAAAATATGGCACTCAATCAAGTCAGCAAGGAAAAGGAGCAACAAAGCTTCCCCACGTTTTAACAGTGGTGAACCATCAGAACATACAAGCAACAAAGTAATTGAAGAACTGTCACAAGATAAACTCCAGGAGCTGTTACAGCTTGATTTTGAAAGGGTCGCAACAGCCACAAACAACTTCCACCCCTCCAACAAACTTGGGCAGGGTGGTTTTGGTCCTGTGTACAAGGTACCTTAAAACAAAGTTATCATATTTGAATCCAATGTTTTATAGCTGTCCTCTTAATATATATATATATTTTTTTCCCAGGGGAAACTGCAAGATGGACAGGAAATAGCAGTTAAAAGACTTTCTAGAGCATCTGGACAAGGTCTAGAAGAATTCATGAATGAAGTAGTGGTGATTTCCAAGCTTCAACACCGCAATCTTGTAAGACTTTTTGGCTGCTGTGTTGAAGGTGATGAAAAGATGTTGATATATGAATACATGCCAAACAAATGTTTGGATGTGTTTATCTTCAGTTAGTACTTTAATGCCTCCTCTAGTATTTGTCTCATATCCAATTCCAAACTTTTATGGTTCTCTTTATTTAGCATTTTATGAAATAAAAATCATTTTATAGTGAGTTTTCTTAAAAGCTCGATAATCAGGGGATTTAGAAGACTCAATTTTGTTCACAATATAATGCTACCCTTACTCTTTAGATCCATCAAATAGTAAACTGCTAGATTGGAGGAAGCGTTGTAGCATAATAGAAGGAATAGCTCGAGGATTGCTTTATCTTCACAGAGACTCCAGATTAAGAATCATACACAGAGATTTGAAGGCAAGTAATATCTTGTTAGATGAAGAGCTAAATCCAAAAATATCAGACTTTGGTTTGGCTAGAATCTTTGGAGGGAGTGAAAATCAGGCCAATACTAACAGGGTAGTTGGAACCTAGTAAGTATGCTTTCTCTGTCCAATATTAATTAGAGTAAAATACTTGGAGAATCAATTCTAATTTACATTCGAATGCAGTGGCTATATGTCCCCTGAATATGCAATGCAAGGACTGTTTTCAGAGAAATCAGATGTCTTTAGCTTTGGTGTTTTGGTACTAGAGATTGTTAGTGGAAGAAGAAACTCAAGCTTTTATGACAATGAGAATGCTCTAAGCCTTTTAGGATTTGTAAGTCTCAACAATTTATTCTCAGTCTGTGACTCTTTTACAGGAACTTTTGCCTTATGCTGCTGATACAACTTTCAAAAGCTAACTTTTTTTTTATTCCTTTCAGGCCTGGATACAATGGAAGGAAGGCAATATATTATCTTTAATAGATCCAGCAATATATGATGTTAGTCATCAAAAAGATATTTTAAGGTGCATACACATAGGACTTCTATGTGTACAAGAACATGCTGTAGACAGACCCACAATGGCTGCAGTAATTTCTATGCATAACAGTGAGGTTTCGTTTCTTCCTCCTCCAAGTCAACCTGCATTCATCCAGAGGCAAGATATGTTGAATTCAGTTTCATCTAAAGAAAGTAATAGATTTTACTCCATCAATGCTGTTAGTATTACAGATATCCGAGGTAGATAGCAAAATAAAAGCTCTAAGAAAGATGAATCATGTATATGTTAGTGTTAGAACTATAAGATTTTGTCTTAATATTTGAAATTTGATTTTTGAATAAGTTTTAGAGAGAGTCTGTTATTGTTTCAGACTTTTATCTTTTATGTTCTATTTTTAGTTAACTATCTTTTATGTTCTAATTTTAGTTAACTATATATGATCTGCCCACCAATTTGAACATCTTGCCACTATACTCCCATCTCCTTTACCATATTTTCCTCTTAGAACCCTATATCACAAAGCATTTTGTTCCCTTTTCAGATGCCAACTCCATTTTCTTAGCAATGCGGATGCCAAATTATATGCTCTTAGATTTCTTATTCCCAATACACCCTCCTCCCTCCCCTACACACCTTCTCCCACACTACCCAATGTATTTTCTGTTTCTCCTCACCCCTACCCAACAGAAAATTCTGAAATAAATATTCAAGTTTTGAAATTATACCCTTTTGGGGCCTGGAAGAAGGAAAAGAAGTAAATCAAAATTAACAACACTGACTTGATTAACACAACTCTAGCCCCAAGAAAATATGTTTGCTTTCCCAAGAAGACGAACGATTTCACACCACCTCCACGACACTTTGCCATAACTCCTGATATGACCTTCCTCAACCAATTTGTCAGCACTTTAGAGAGCACCTTATACATACATCCAACTAAAGATATTGGCATGATATGACCTGAAGTTGTTAGAGTATACAGACGGATTCTAAGGTGCGAAAGTGAAAGATCTTTCCCACCGTGGGAAAGGAATTAGGACCGTCAGATTTATTAATTTTTAATTTAATGGCTGTTTTTTTTTTTCCTTTTTCCTTTTTCTTTTACTTTTTCTCTTCCTCTTTTTACTAGTTTGCCCCGATTCCCTTTTGGATGCTTCTCCTCCCTCATCGAATGGTTGAAACTTGAAAGAACCCACCCTCTCATCTCGCGGCGACCGCCACCGTCTCCCACAGCCGTGAGATAATCCTCTGTGGCGCCGTCACCTATTCCTTCTTCCTAACGAACTCGAGGATGTTGAAAATGCTAAGTTTGGTTAGAGAGGTTGGGTGGCGCCTTGGAGAGATTCGAGAAGCTGTTGTAGAGAGCTTGAACGGAAGCCTTGTCGTTGTCGATGATCTAGTGGTTCCAAAACTTGGAGGCCAAGTTGGCGTGTTCGAATCGTAAGGGAAAAGGAGTCGTTTCGTCAAAATTGGGGTCTCATAAGGGGTTGGCTTTGGGGTTTAGGGTCCAGGAGGAAGAAGGAAGATTGGAGATCATTTGCTTGAGGAAATCATCGTTGGAAGTGGTGTGAAGTGGATCTGTTGCTTATTATTGTTGTTGAAGAGGAGTTAGTGGCGGTGGGAGGTGGGAGGTGCGTGTGGGGTGTCTGCCGGTGGATGGGAGTGGGGGCAGAAGGACAAAGTGGGAAAGAGAAGGAAAAAAAGAGAAAATAAAAAATAAAAACAAGAAAAACTCTCAACCATTCATTTTTTTAATAAGTCTATCTGACGGTCCTAATTCCTTTCCCACGGTGGGAAATATCTTTCACTTTTTCACTCTAGAATCCGTCGAGTTTACAATTGGACAAAAATGACCAAATTACATTTTTTTTGAAAAATTAAGGGACAAAATTGAAAAGCTGAAAGAGAGCACCTTATTTGACCCACTGTTTTTTTTATGATAAAAAAAAAACAGTGGAATCAAATAAGTAATTAAGCCCAAAAATGAGAGATTCAAAACTTAATTGATACTAATTTTTATAAAAATTAGGCTTAATTTCACTTTTACCCTAACTTTTTATTTTTTGACGAATTTTACCTCTAACAAATTAATTTAGTGCATTTTATCCCCAACTTTTTTAAAAAACATGCAAACTTTACCTGCTATCGTTGAGCTGACGTAGCATGCTAAAATAATTGCACTTTTTACCCTTTAACTTTTTACTTTTTAGCAAATTTTTCTCTTAGCTTTTTCACTTTTTGACAAATTTTATTCCCAACTTTTTACTTTTTGACAAATTTTACCCCCAACTTGTATGCTTATGTTAGCATGTCATGTTAACTCAACGACGGAAGGTAAAATTTGCAAGTTTTTAAAAAGTTAAGAGTAAAATGTGTCAAATTAATTTATTGGGAGTAAAATTCGCCAAAAAGTAAAAAGTTGAGATAAAAATTACAATTAAGCCTAAAAATTAACAAATTCACCATCTATGTAGTTTTGTGATCGAAAGATTGTATAAGATACAATAAACAATTTAGAGGATAAAATATGGAATGATGACATTGTTAAATCAACTAATAAGATTATAATAAAAAGAGGAATGCTAGCAATACTCTCTCTCCAATAATACTCTCTATGATTAGTTAAAATTTATTCGAAATCACTAATTTTTGTGAGTCCATCATCTAAATCATGAAAGAAATCATTAAATGAGACGTGAGAACCACTAAAATTGGTAATTTTTAATAAATTTTAATTAGTCATAGATAGAGGAGAGTATGAGAGTATCACAAAGAGTGTGCTAGTATTTCTCATAAAGTAAATGTAATATATAATGAATTACAAAGCTGGTATGATTTTAAACGTGGATTTTATCACGCCGTAGTCTGTAACTTCTCCTCTAGAATAGCCAATAAATTACAAGGCTGAAATGATTATAAACTTGTTCTGAATTTTATTTTTTTTGGATGGGAGGGGGGAGGAGGGAAGGAAAGGAAATGAGAAAAGGGAAAAAATGGATAAATGGTCAATTTTGTTCTTGAAAATGCGAAACGCTATCAATTTAATCTCTTAAAGTAATAAAAAGATAAAAATGTTCCTGAAACTATAATTTGTCACTCATTTTAGTCTAAAATTCAAAAAGTAATGTGATTTTTTATAATTAATAAAAAAAAAGTCATGTGACTTAAGTAACAATGTTAACATATTTTCAAATACTAAAGTGATAGCATAGGAATTTTTAGGGACTTTTTTATTACTTTATTACTTTCAGAGACTAAATTGACAATATCTCGCAAATTTAAAGATGAAATTGGTGGTTTACAAAAAAAAAATGCTTTAAAGGGACTTAAACTTACCTTCACAATTTCCTTATTACCCTTTTTAAATAAAACAATTTTATTATTTATTACTTTTGTTTTATTTTTATTTTTATATTTTACATTTTTTATATTACATTATTTATTTTAACCATTGTACTATTTATAATATTTAATTTATTATTTGAACATTATACTTCACAAAATTGACAATGATAAATGTTACATTTTTTTATTTGAATATTAGACAATTTATTTTAACTATTATTCTAATTAATATAATAAAAGTATAATGTCTACATAAGTGTATTTTTACTTTATTTTAAACTTGATTAAATATATTTTAAGATATAGTATAAGATTAATAGTAGAATACTTAATATGAAAAAAATATAATAATTGAAACTAAAAATGTAATGAAAATAATTTATCTATAAATAAAAAATTACATGAGTTTAAAAAATTAATATTATAATATCTCAAAAAATATTTTTATTCATAAAATAAAATTGAAATTTATATAATATAAAAATATCATATAAATATGTTTATTTATGTCATTTAATATTTTTTAGCTACTTCAACAGGTAATTTTACCAAACACTTATGATTTCATAAGCTAACTTAACAACTTTCAGTTTTCAACTACTACTAGCTTTTCAACTTCCAACTAGCTTTCCAATTTATAGCTAGCTTTTCAACTAGTTTTGCCGAACATAACCCTAATTGAAACTTTTAAAAATAAAATGATCTATTTGAAAATTTAAAAAATAAATGGACTAAATCTCCTTATATATAAAAATGACTAAGAGATTCTCTCCTCTCCTTGCTTCACTTTCCCCACTCTCTCTCACATTCACTCTTATTTGAATACTCTCCTCTCATGGAGTGATGTAGTTCATTCTTCTCCTAACATGCATCTGGTTCTTCTACTTTTCCTAAAATTTCTCTTATCAATTTTTGTAACTACCCCACATTCACAATATTTCTATAACAACCTCCATTCACTTCTTTATCTGATGTTATATTTTTTTAAATATTTTTTTGTTAGTTTTTTTAACTCTATTTTTTAATTCTGAAGATTTCTCTCTTTCATAAATAATTTCAAATCCTTAATTCAATTTACTTTTCAATTTTCAAAGTTAACTTAAAAAATTAAAGTTACATCTTCCTTTATCTTTTTTTTTTCTTTAAAAAAAATTATAGTTTCTAATTTCTTTTATAATTATCTCTTTTTCAAAATTTCGCTATATAATTCTTTTTTTCTCTTCAAATTTTATACTCTCTAATCTTTTGGGCTTTTTTTTATTAATATTTCTTTTTATATTTTATTTGACTTTCTAACTCTATTTTTTAATTCCGAAATTTCTCTCTTTCATCAATAATTGCAAATCCTTGATTCAATTTACTTTTCAATTTTCAAATTTAATATTAAAAATATTAAAGTTACATCATTACATCTTCCCTTATTTTTTTTCTTTTAAAAAAACTATAGTTTCTAATTTCTTTTATAATTATCTCCTTTTCAAAATTTCTTTCGATGTACTATATAATTTTTTTTCTTTCAATGTGCTATATAATTCTTTGTTTTTTTTTTCAAATTTCTTTCTATTAACTATATAAAAAAGGTAGTGAAAATTTTAATAAACCTATGCAAAGCATGGGCTAAAACACTAGTTGAATATAAATAAATAAATTAAGGGATAAAAAAGTAATTTAACTTACTTAATATAACTACTTATTCAAAACTCAAATTCCATGACTAATTAAGTTGGGATAAGATCATTTTTCCTTAATTGACTGCAACTTTTATTCAATTATATAATCCACACTTTTCTTCAACACTACAACTACAACGTTTCTTCGAGGTAGCCACTACTATTCTGCTGGTTCTCTCTCAATATGGTGGTCAAAAACACAAACTAGTTAGAGGAAAGCATTGATTCCACTTATGACAGGAAAGCTGAAGTGAATGCCTTTGATGATTCAAAAGCTGGTTGATAATTGCTTTATATTCCTACTTTTTGTAGTAGTTAGGGGCAATTATTCGACATCTTTCATGCTTATGAGCTTTGTTTATGCTCATTTTAGTTAAGTTTTGAATAAAAGTTTGCTTTAGGTAGAAATTTTAAATTTTACCCTTTTTACACTTTATCTTTTGGTTGTTTAGTGTGTTTTTAGGAACTTTGTTGAAGCTTGGAGAAAGCTTTGGTGATGTCCCGAGAGGAATGATGCCTAAAGGATCAATTGGGGTGAAGTGGAGAGCCTTGAAGGTCTTGCAGGAGCAAAAGAAGCTTATTGAAAGCCTTGGAACATGCTTGTGCAACCAAAATGTGCAGCTGTACAAAGTCTGAAATTACGAAATTAGAGCTATGCACAACCGTGCAAATCTGTGGGTAAAAAATTGCACAGCTTGTGCATGAGCAGCTACGAGAAAAACATCTATTTTTCTATTTTGTTTTCTTTTGGGCTTTAACTCTTTTTGGCCCATAGTCTTAAATAGGGATTTTCTGTCCTAGTACGAGGTTCCGATACGTTGTGCATAGAGTGAAACAAGAGGTCCGACGACAGCTTAGAGCGCGTTTGGCTCGGTTCTCCATGCTTTCATCTTCTCTTGATTCTTCTCCCATGGCTATACATAGCTAAGTCCATTCTTCATTGAGGCTTAATGTAATCGAGTCTACTATCATGTAATTACTCTTTTATTATTCAATTAAGCACAGTTATTGTTTCTCTTCTATGCGTAATGCTTGTTTTTGGCTTGATCATTTGATTGCATGATTCTATATATTCAATTATAATTGAGAAATTTAATTGAATTGCGAATTGGAGAGAACACCCAATGCTTTTTATGCCTAGGGATAGGGTAAAAAGGATTAGGCATCGTTAGAACCCCTATTCTTAATGCAAGTACTTTGGTTACACTAATTCAAGGGATTGATAGTGGAATCAAAGGACTAAGGTTCTCTCACTTAAGGGATTAAGGTTTGAATAAATTTGTGGGTTGATGATAACAAAAACTTGTTTGAATAAGAAAATTAGTGATTACATGTTAGGATGCCTTGATGAAGTTAAACCCTGACGTAATTCTTCCAATGATTTAAACCCAAATATCTGCGCACGCTACGTGTTTGGCGAAATTACTCAATTTCAATTTATCTTCTTTTACTCCTTTAATTTATGCACTTGTCTTAATTTTGGTTACCTAAATTCTCAATTTTCGTAGTCCATTTAATTTTTCTATTAATTACCCGATTATCGTACAAGTCCATGTGGATATGGTACTTATCATTTGTTACTTGAACGATTTGGTACACTTGCCAAAATCACAACACTGTGTTAAGGGTCTTGTAGAGATAAATTATGTTAGTAGTTCGCATTTACTATACCACCTCTCTTACATTTTTTTCACCTTCATATATTAATAACACAAAGAAAGCATGGAGAAGAATTTCAACACTCACACATATATGGAAAAAATGATTTGATTTACTAAAATATATGCCATCTCTCTTTTAAGATAGTTACTGAAAATTATTTGAAAAAATATTTGATTTTCTCACCTCTCTTTTAAGATAGTTATTATAAAAGTCAACAAACTAACCATATATGACATTTAGTAATTGGATGACAACGTAGGATATACTTTAGAGGATAAAATATGGAATGATGGTCCAATTGGAAAATGAATAATTAAGATTATAATAAAATAAATGTATATATATATATAATAAATTATGAAGCTGATATGATTTTAAATGATCATTTTATCACTCTATAGTCTATACCTTCTCTAAAGTACATCCATGACTCTTTAAAGGAGACAAATCTAAAAACATATTCTTGTACTTTTTTTTTTTTTGTACAAGGAGGGTAGGAAGGGAAAGAAATGAGAAAGGGGAAAAATGCATTACAGGGACTTAAACTCACTTTGACAATTTATGTTCCATAACTTAACCAACTAAGCTCACTCAAGGGGACCAACTTGTACCAAATCAAATTTTGAAGAGTTACACTGAATTCGTAGCCATGCATATTATTTTGATGATTGATCCAATAGTTATAAATAACTTAATTTAATAGGCAACAATTCTATTATTTATTTTGCTGGAAATATGTCTTAATTTGTGCCGCCTTAATTGTAGCCTGCCTCTCGCTTAGATGAATAGAGTACGTGAATTATTATAAACCTCTTGCTACGTGTCTTTATTCCTACGAATAAAAAAATATATTGCAGCCTCTAGCACCTTTATTGTGTTGGGTGTGAGGGGTGTGCTTGGTCCCACGTCTAGTGATATGACCTAAGTTATAAGGATGGGATAGTCCTCATTTTGCAAGTTGATTTTGTGGGATTGAATTAAGTTTTAAGTCCAAATTTTAAGATAATATCAAAGTCTATTTTAAATCCATTATTGAAGCAACCACATTGTCCATGCCCTTGGCCTGGCCACGAAGGTGGATGTTGGAAAGGTTTCAACAGTAGAATTAGTCTTTGATTCTCTCAGTTTGAAATACCTTATCGACATGATTCTTATCTCATAGGCATTAATATTAATATAATTGGCTGACTTATCATACACGTCATGAAAACAGTCACGTTTTTATTCTGTCTTTGAAAAATTGGGGTCATCATTATTTCTATTACTCTGCCCCTTTCACCAAATTAAAAAAGATATCTTGTTTTTGCTTTGGTAAACAGAAAATATATATTTATACCTTGGTTGCGTATGGAACATGGAATGCAGTCACATAGGTTTAGTTATATGATATTTTCCCCCTCATTCACTGCCATTTGGATTTAATTATGTAATCTCACACTCTTCTTTAATGCTACAACTTGTGTTCAGAGGTAGCCACTGCTATTCTGCTAGTTCTCTCTCAATATGGGGGTCAAAGACACAAACCAGTTAGAGGAAAGCAAAGATTCCACTTATGATAAGAAAGCTGAAGTGAAAGCCTTTGATGATTCAAAAGCTGGTGTTAAGGGTCTTGTAGAGTATGGAGTCACAAAGATCCCACGTATGTTTCATTCTGGAAAGTTGGATATCATTCAAACCTCACCCAGTGACTCCAAATTGAGTATCCCCATCATAGACCTCATAGACATACACTCTAATCCAGATCTGCATACACAAGTAATTGGCAAAATTCGAAGTGCATGCCATGAGTGGGGATTTTTCCAGGTCATTAATCATGGAATTCCAATCAGTGTTTTGGATGAGATGATTAATGGAATTCGTAGATTTCATGAACAAGACACTGAGGTAAGGAAAGAGTTCTATACTCTGGATAAGAAGAAAAAGGTTTTGTACTATTCCAACCTTAGCTTGTACAGTGACAACCCTGTTAATTGGAGAGATACAATTGGTTTTCGTGTTGCTCCTGATCCACCCAAACCTGAAGAAATACCATCCGTATGCAGGTAAGAGTTTTATTTTGATAAATTATCCGTTTAAAGATTTTTACAATATTAACTAATAATTAAAAATTATTTTGATTTTAAACAGATTATTATAAAAGATAATAATATTCTATTATATGGTAATCTATAATTCGATGAGATTGTAAAAGACTTTTATACCATCTTGCTACTTTTCTATTATCAGTTACTGGCAGAACATTTGTTACAGAAATTTATTCAGTAGTCACACTTGTTACTTTACATGACATTTAATCATGATCATATGAAATACTTCAATTTGCTTCACATATCCGTATCAGATACGTATCTGATACTGATACGCTTGGATACTTTTCCGATACGTATAGATGAAGTATCCAAACCTATGAAGCAGCGATAATTCAATTTGTTTCACGTATTCAATAGCGATACTCTTTCGATACTTCACCGATACATATCGATGAAGTATCCAAGCTTTTAAAGTATTTTATGAAAATCCAATACAACATGAAGCACACAAGTATAATATAAAAACATAGAAATATTGTCCGTTAATAAACCAAAAATTGAAATTGTTCTATTTGTGATTGATTTAAAGGAATGAGATTGATAATATTGTTCCTATATGTAAATAGTATAAAGTAATTTATGATGACTATAATTTTTTGGTTTTTAGTAATGTCTAAGAAGGCAATAAGTATGTTTTTAATTTGGATTTGCATATTTGCAATTATTTATTTATTACTACCTCCGTCCCTAAATATAAGACTCTTTTATAAAAATAAAAAAAAACTTGTCTCTTTTTATAAGACTATTTTTAAGTTCTCTTTTGCATTAATTATTTTTTAACCAAAATATTCTTAATTACTTTACAATTAAAGCTATAAATTAATAAGATAAATACATGAAAATTGCTAGCAACACACTCTCTATCACACTCTTTTGAACACACTCTCTATCACTCTCTAAGTACATTCTCTCTTATGAGGACTGGAAAGAAGATGATTAACATTCATAATTAATTAGGTAGAAAGTAATTAAGTGAAAAGAGAGATGGTGAGTCCCAACAATTGTAAGGGTAATTTTAGAAAAATAATACAAATGGTTAACAAATTTAATGTTATTAACTAAATTAACCAACTTTCTTAAAACGTGTGAATTAGTTAAAAGAGTCTTATATTTAGGAACGGAGGTAGTAAGTTTTATGAACTTTTATACATTTCTACATATATGTCTTACACGTATCGTATCCTATATATTTTTTAAATAGTTGTATCGTCGTATCGGATACGTATCGTATTCGATACACATATCATATCTGTGCATCATAGATAACAAGTAAATTTCACTTATGGACGCAGTTCAGTTGATTGAATTATTTACCCTTGATGAGTGTTGATTACTTTATTGCAGGGATATTGTGGTTGAATATTCAAAGAAAATAACAGATTTGGGTTTCACAATCTTTGAGTTATTGTCTGAAGCTTTGGGACTTGATCCTTCTTACCTCAAAGAATTGCACTGTGGTGAAGGACTCTATATTTCGGGTCACTACTATCCAGCATGCCCTGAACCTGAATTAACTATGGGCGCTACCAAGCACGCGGATTGTAACTTCATGACTTTACTTCTACAAGACCAACTTGGTGGTCTTCAAGTTCTTCATGAGAATCAATGGGTCAATCTTCCCCCAGTACATGGAGCTCTTGTTGTAAACATAGGAGATCTTCTACAGGTAAATATTCCATGTTAGTATTGTCAATTTTTAAAGTATGCATTTTATAGGTTGTTTGTATTAAGATTTATAAAATAATATTTAATAAAAGGTTTTATTAATTTGGTTAAAATTATATAAATTTTGAATAAGGCCTGGGAAAGAAAACCCTGATGAGGAAAGGATGACTAAAATTATCAAACGTGTAATTAAGATAGTTTGAATACATATGCAAAAGAAGGTTATTTGGAGGCACAGGTGAAGAAAGTAGATTGCATGATTTTTATCCGTAAAAAAATAAAGAAGTCTAAGAAAAATAATATAGGTAATTATTAAAAGGGATCTCATAATAAATAATATTTATAAGAATTTAGTTCCTAATTGAGTGCAATAGTGTTGTGTTAGAGTTGTAATCTATGTAGTGAATTCCCCTACTGGGTTATGACTATTGTTAGAGTTGTCTTAGTTGGAAAACAGAGCATTATATTTTGCCAGCTATGACTCTCAATGGTTCAAATCAAACTTCAAAGTATCTCAATCAACCGCCCTATTCTGACATTTCCAGTTTAATATGAACCCCTAAATATGAGTTTTCCAGTTTAATATGCTTAGGTTCAATATTCCAATAGACTTTTTGCCGTTTGGATAGATACGGCTGAATATTTGTCACCAATTTGTTTTTATTTGCTTGTAGAGAAAATTGTGACAGACTTTCTGTGAAGTTTCTTGTCATGGACTGTACTTTTTTCACTTCCCATCAGTTTGCCTAGCTATAAATTAATGATTTCTTTTAGTAAGATTAATGATAATTTTCTTAAACAAAAATAGGTACAGAAATAGTTGAGTTTTCATATATTAGCACATGAATAACCCATAGGTTGATGCAGTAGTGTAAGGCCCCGCTACGTTCACATGTGAAAAATCATCTATTTAGCGAGAGAACCTATATTCGATTCCTTCCGTGTGCGGAATTTTCTTAGACTAGCGGCTGCCACGCATCACAAGCGGGATTAGTCTTTGATCCAGTGAGTTGAAGGACACCTCTGATCTTTGATCCAAGACTAAAAAACAAATATTAGTACATGAATGTGCAATTTTGGCTCCACTTTTAAGTTGTATATAATATAATTTTTTCTAATTGTGTTTTTTTCTCCGTAAATGTCCGTGATTAAACACCTGAATTCAGTGAAAGCAAAATCAGTTTGATTGATTCTTCATTGACACAATTTGTGAGAATAGCCTAAATGAATTTTATTTCATACTGGTGCAGCTTATCACAAATGATAGGTTTGTCAGTGTGCATCACCGGGTCTTATCAAAGGACATAGGCCCAAGAGTTTCTTTAGCAGGCTTCTTTGTACATTCACATGACCCAGTTGAGGGTAAACCGAAGGTGTATGGTCCAATTAAGGAACTGCTTTCAGATGAAAACCCACCAATCTACAGAGACACTACCATCAAAGATTACTTGGCATATTATTTTGCAAAGGGCCTGGATGGGAAGTCTTCCTTGGACCTAGGGATGACAATGGGTAGGGTCTGGGTAGGGTCCTATAGTACCCGTTCTCATACCCGCGTTTAAAAAAAAGACCCGTACCCGGTCCCATACCCGCGCGGGTAGCAACTTTAATCCCCATCTCCGTACCCGCTGGGTACCTATATACCCATACCTGCACCCGCTACCCGCACTTTACTTATGTATGAAGTTAATAAATCAATAAAAAATAGGCTTAAATGTAATTTTGGTCCCCCTATTTTGCACAATCCGCAATTTTAGTCATCTATTTTAAAATAGAGACATTTAGTCCTCCTATTTTGCACAATCAGCAATCTTGGTCTCTCTATAGAGACATTTAGTCCCCCAATTTTGTAAAATCCGTAATTTTGGTCCTTTCATCACATTAAAAGCATTGCCAGTTAAGAGATTAACGTTGACCTTGACGTGATCCAAATATAGTGATGTGACACGAGATTATTTATTTATTTTTTAATTATTTTAAATACTGAGTAATAATTATTTGTTTATCTACGTCACTAAAACACATGTCACATTGATTTTAATTGTTGGGGTAGTCGTGAGTCCTAAAATAGAAATCACAAGTCTTAATCATTTATTTTAAACTAGTTCTACATTGTTGAAGTACATGGCACGTCGTAGTCAAATAAATGATATTACCTTTTTTTAAAATATATTTTTCATCAATTATTCTAATCAGTATTTAAAATAATTAAAAACCAAATAAATAATCTCGTGTCACGTCACTATATTTGGACCACGTTAAGATTAACATTAATCTGTTAATAGTCAACACTTTCAATTTGATGGAAGGACCAAAATTACATATTTTACAAAATTTGGAGACTAAACGTCTCTATTTTAAAATAGGTGAACCAAAATTGCGAATTGTGCAAAATAGATGAACCAAAATTGCATTTAAGCTATAAAAATATTAATTAAAAAATTATTACAAATAAATTGAAAATTCACACTTAAATAATTCAAATTTAACATTAACAGCATCCACACATAATATTAAAAATATAAAATATAAAATTATTGTAAATTATAACATAAATCTTTTACTATTAGTGTTAGTTTATGGAAAATATAATTTTTTTTTACAGAAAAGTATATATATATAACATAATTATTTATTTAAGTTATTTTAATTATATATATATATGGTAGGTGCGGGGCGGGGCGGGACGGGTACTATAGTACCCGTACCCGTACCCGCACCTGCACCCGCAAAAAATTGTGGGTAAATACCCAGCCCCGGCCCCAGTCCCAATAAATGAGTATTTATCCGATCCGCTTACGGATATTTTTGCGGATACCCGTAGGATCTGGGTACACTTTGCCATCCGTACTTGGACCACTTCAGGTTGTGAATCGAACATGGGAATGCACTCTTAATTATCTTGGATCTTGCTGTACCTCTATTTACTATAATATAAAAAGATGTTCTGAAATGATACGTGGCAGCTATTTATTTGCTTACCCTCCCACCAGTTTTTTACAATTCCCGCGCGCGTCCCCCGATCCCCCCTCACTATCGCTCCTCTGGCTGGTTTTAATAGCAGCGTAAAAATTTATACTCCTCATTTACACTTTTATATTACTGCACGTACGCACCTTTTTCTTTTTTTATTTTTTTATAGTTAAATACTATAAACACTAAATTATTTCTCAATTTGGTCATTTATTAAAAACTAAAATAATATTTTTATAATTTTTTTTAAAAATATATAATATTCTCTCAAATAAAAAATTATCATTCAAACTATTAAATTTAAGAAATACACTTATTTTTAAGTAAACTAAACCATAAAACAAAATAATAATATAATACTTTTTTCTAAATCAAGTCAATGTATTTGTATAGTCTAACTATTAAAAAAATACTATATTAATATAATATTAGAAATAAAATTAGTATCAAAATAATTTTCAAAAATATATTTTCACGGTATAATAAAAATGTTTGATGTAATATAGTATATTATGAAGTTAATAGTCAAAATAATATTTTATTATTATAATATATTTGTAAAAGTCAATAAACTTATTATACATGATGAATTGTGATCGAATAACAGTTTAAAATTGTTTTACATTGTCTATGTATAACATTTTCTCTATATAAAATATTTTGTTATAATTTTTATAGTCTTTATATATAAATAAAATATCACATAAGACTTAATTCATCAATTCAAATTATTCTAATGAATAACTTATGTACATTGTTATATATTTATTTTTTGTTATATTTTATAAGTCTAGCTTTTCATTTAAATGTTTACACATAGACCACATCTTAACAAGTTTTATTTAATATTAGAGAAAATTTAACTTAATTATTATATTACAAATTATTTTGATACATACTTAAAAATAATCGAACAATAAAAAAAATAAAGAGTGACCCATGCGAGTGCATGGGTCAACCAGCTAGTTATCTAAATAACAAACCACTTTCTGGTTTCCCAAGTTAGGTGACCTTCTTTGAATTCATATAAACAGCAACAAGTTCTCGAGACTAAAAGTAAATGAATTATCTATGTTGACATTTTCTTATAAAATCACTTTTTACTATATGTCGGTTGGTGGTGAAAAGAAAATTGTTAACTAAGTGTTAAAAGTTTTAGTAGAATTGATGGGAACAAAAAAGGAACAAAGAAAGCGCGTATGCTGGTATGCACGAATTTTAGAAGTAGATGGTGAACTAACGACTATACAGTGACAAATGGTTACTATTGAGAACCTTGTACTCAATTCTCTTTTGGTACACATAAGGTTTCGTCATTTTATTTAGGGTTAACTAAATTTTTAGTCCCTAAATTTTTTTAAAATTCGGTTTTTAGTCCCTAAATTTTAGTTTGACTGGTCAAGGTCTCTAAACTTTTTAAAAAATTGGTTTTTAGTCCCTAAACTTTAGTTTGACCGGTCAAGGTCCCTAAAGTTTTTAAAAATTCGGTTTTTAGTCCCTAAATTTTTTAAAAATTCAGTTTTTAGTCCTTGAAATCTCATTAGTTTAGGGACTAAAAACTAAATTTTTAAAAAATTTAGGGACTAAAAACCAAATTTTTAAAAAATTTAGGGACTTTGACCAGTCAAAATTTTGTTCAGTGACTAAAAATCGAATTAACAAAAAGTTTAGGGACTTTGATAAGTCAAACTAAAGTTTAGGGACTAAAAATCGAATTTTAAAAAAGTTTAGGGACTAAAAACTTAGTTATCCCTTTTATTTAAAGCAAATTAAATATGAATTTTGCAGTTTTTGGATAGATAACTGCCCCCTCCCAGGCCGGCCTAGATCTAGTCTAAAGGGGAGACGACCCAACAATGTCTAGTGATATGACCAAAGTTATAAGGTTGGGATAGTTCTCACTTGAAGAATTAGTCTTTGATTTTCAAAGTTTTTTTTATTACCATATTATTGGTACGGAGTATTCACTGGCTTTGTCGATGATTAATCTCTGTCAGAGAATCCAACTGGCCACCTTTGGTGGGATCTCTCCTCCCAATCACGTTTTTCTCCATCCACAAGGCTTAAACTCGAGATTTTGCGTAAGGACACCGAGCCAGTACCACTCGGACCAACAACTTACTTAAAACGACCTTACTTGAACAGGATCTGTTTTATAGGCTAGTACTCTGTGTTATTGAGTTCTAAGGAGACAGAAACCAAAATCTGGTGGATGAACCATATGACCATGTGATTAACAGCTCATTGTTACCCAGGAATGGGTCATCATGTTGGACGGATCTCAGTTATTATATCTATCTGGCTGAGATGGTCACATGGTTGTTTGACAAACTCTCGAAGTTTGAAATACCTTGATAAATACCAAAAGCAATAACGAGATCGAGATCAATATGATTCTTGTCTCATTGGCATTAATATAATTGTTTGACTTATCATACACGCCATGAAAACAGTCACGTTTTATTCTGTCTTTTGAAAATTTGGGGTCATCGTAATTTCTATTATGCTGCCCCTTTCACCAAATTAAAAAACATATCTTGGTTGCATGTGGAGCATGGAATGCAGTCAAATAAGTTTAATTATATGATTTTTTTCCCCTCATGCATTGACTGCCATCTGGATTTAATTATCTAAAATCCCAATCTCTTCTTTAATGCTACAGCTTGTGTTTGAGGTAGCCACTGCTAGTTCTCTCTCAATATGGTGGTCAAAAACACAAACCAGTTAGAGGAAAGCATTGATTCCACTTATGATAGGATAGCTGAAGTGAAAGCCTTTGATGATTCAAAAGCTGGTGTTAAAAGTCTTGTAGAGTCTGGAGTCACAAAGATCCCTCGTATGTTTCATTCTGGAAAGTTGGATATCATTGAAAACTCACCCAGTGACTCCAAATTGAGTATCCCCATCATAGACCTCAAAGACATACATTCTAATCCTGCTATGCATTCAGAAGTAATTGGCAAAATTCGAAGTGCATGCCATGAGTGGGGATTTTTCCAGGTGATTAATCATGGAATTCCAATCAGTGTCTTGGATGAGATGATTGATGGAATTCGTAGATTTCATGAACAAGACACTGAGGTAAGGAAAGAGTTCTATACTCGGGATAAGAAGAAAAAAGTTTTGTACTATTCCAACCTTGGCTTGTACAGTGACAACCCTGTTAATTGGAGAGATACAATTGGTTTTGCTGTTGCTCCTGATCCGCTCAAACCTGAAGAAATACCATCTGTATGCAGGTAAGAGTTTAATTTTGATAAATTATCCATCTAAAGATTTTTACATTGTTAACTAATTTGAAATCATCTTTTAACTTTTAAAATTAACAGTTTTCAATAATATGGTAATCTATGATTCGATGATCATCTTTTACATGATCACAAGTACATTATATAATTAAATCCAAATGATAGTTAATAAGGCAGTCATAAGGTAGTTTGGTGGTTGAGGGAGGGACATAAGGGTTGGATTGATATGAAAGTGATCGGTTCAAATACTTTCACTGACATAACATACTAATTACTAACATTTATCTATAAAAAAGAAAGTACATTTCAGTTACGGATCTGTTCAGTTGATTGAATTATTTATCCATGTTGAGTGTTGATTACTTTTTTGCAGGGATATTGTGATTGAATATTCAAAGAAAATAAGGGATTTGGGGTTTACAATGTTTGAGTTATTGTCAGAAGCTTTGGGACTTAATCCTTCTCACCTTAAAGAATTGAATTGTGGTGAAGGACTCTTTATTACGGGTCACTACTATCCAGCATGCCCTGAACCTGAATTAACTATGGGCACTACCAAGCACGCGGATAGTAACTTCATGACTTTACTTCTACAAGACCAACTTGGTGGTCTTCAAGTTTTTCATGAGAATCAATGGGTCAATCTTCCTCCAGTACATGGAGCTCTTGTTGTAAACATAGGAGATCTTCTACAGGTAAATATTCCAAGTTATTATTGTCAATTTTTAGAGTATGCATTTTATACGTTATTTTTATTAAGAATTCAGATACAATCGAAAATTAAAAATTAATAACTAATAAAAGGTTTTATTAATTTGGTTAAAATTATAGTATAAATTTTGAATTTTGAATAAGGTATGGAAAAGAAAATCCTGATGGGGGAAAGGTTGACTAAAATTATCAAACTTGTAAAATATAGCATTAAAAAATTTGGTGTGGCATCTTTTGATGTATTACCTATCAAATAAAATATGACAGGAAGTCAACTAAGGCGATTTGAATATGTGCAAAGAAGGTGGGGGCACTGGTGAATAAAGTAGATCACATGATTTCTGCCCTGTAAAAAAGAACAAAGGAAGTCTAAAAATAGCATATTAAAGAAATTATTAAAAGGGATCTCATGATAAATAAGATATATGTAAGAATTTGGTTTTTAATTGAGAATAATGGCCCTCGCTTAACCTGAATCCGCCCCGAGTATTGTTAATTTTAGCAGGGACGGAGCTATTTTTTAGTTACTATATAAGATTTTATTTCTCTTTTGGATGTGGGCCGTGGGCCTTTTTTTGTAACCTTTTTTTTTTTTACTTAATTCTATTAAAATAATTCTAATTTGGTTGCAATTGAAACCACTCTTATTTTATTATCACATATTAGCCAACAATTTCAAATATATATATATATATATATATATATATATATATATATATATATATATAAAGGGGGCTGCTAATGTACACCCTACTATTTTTTAGTTGGTGTGCATTAGCAAGCTACACCAAAAATTTATGACAAGATTACCCATTCATTACTTCTGCTTTAGTTAATTTATAATAGGAATATAATAGTAATTTAATGTTTATTTAAAAAAAAAAACATTTTCTCTCTCCTCTCCATCCTCACTCCACCTAAAAGTTAAAACTCTCTCTCTCTTTCCGCGTTGCGTTTCTCTCACCATCGTCACGTTGCTTCTACCTCAATTTTTGTTTTTAGTTCTTAAACTTCAATTAGAAGTAATTAAAAATGAGAGAATCTAAATTACTCATAATTTCCTCTAAGAAATTTAATAAAACAACAGAAGTCCCAATTTGAAGAAATCTTAACCCTTGATTTTTCCGAACCCAACAAAGGGTATGTTTGGATAGCCGTTTGGGTACCTCAAACATACTTTTGAAGCTCGAAACTCAGTTTGGCATCATGTTAGGGAGTTTTGAAAATTAATTCTGCAACCTACGTTTGGGCCAAACCCTGATTTAGATCAGAAGTAACAATTTTGATGCTTTTAAAGTAAAAGTACTTTTGATTTATATATTTATAATAGAAACATGAAGTAAAAGTACTTTTCATTGGTATTATCCAAACAAATTTCATTTTATCAACATACTTTTGAACAAAAAATACTCAAACATAAATCATGTTATAGTAAACTCATTTTTATCAAACTTAAGTTTGCAACATACTTTTAATTCAAACAAACTTATGTTTGCAAACTTTAATCCAAACATGGAAAAAAAACAATGGACATGTTTGATTTTTTTTAAAAAAAAAAACTTCTTAATCTTCCCGAACCGCAATTGTGGTAGCTTCATGTGATACCCTTCCTAAGTTTCTATTCTTAAAAGTTATAAATAGGAAATTTAAATCAACAAAATTCTTTTTTCACAAGTCTAGACCAAATCAATGGAAGATTTGTGAGTAGTGTTGAAAGTATAATTTTTTTAAAGTACATAATTGACTCATCATCAATTTCATTCTTCTGGCTAAATTTTTCTATCATCTTTAATTTTAAATCCCTAGAGTTGCTGCAACTGTAGCAGGCCGCATGTCCATGGTGGTTTGTTGGGAGAAGATGAAGTAGAACAAGAAAACAGAAATGTATTTTTACGTGGGTAATGGGATATGAGAGAGGACAGAGAAAATAATTTTTTTAGTTTTTTAAATTAGGAGTTAATTAAAATGGAAAATACAATAATGCCCTTAAAATAGATTAAATCAATTATTATTATTATTATTATTATTATTATTATTATTATTATTATTATTATTATTATATAAAAGAAGGTTTTGTTACGTAGGTTGATGCCACGTGACAACACCATATTGATTATTTTCCCACTGAAATGAAAATGATTTTATTTTTATAGTAATTTTAAATTTTAAATTGTTTAATTCATATTTAATTGATAACAATAAATTAAATTCATATTCATATTCATATTCAAATATGAACTAAATCAATATTTTAGGTTATTTATGATTTAAAATTTGAAATTGTTTAATTTATATTAATTGATAACACTAATTTAAATTCAAATTCATATTCAAATTCAAAATTATAACAAATTAAAATAAAAAAATCATGCAATTAGATTTTGTTACGTAAGTTGATGTCACGTAGCAACACCATATTCATTCTTTTCCCACCAAAATGAAGACGATTTTATTTTTATGGCAATTTTAAATTAATTTTTAATTCATATTTAATTGATAGAAAGAATTTAAGATATTTATGATTTAAAATTTTAAAACAATTATCAATTATATTATATAAAAGAAGATTTTGTTACGTAGGTTGATGCTACTTGGTAACACCATATTGATTATTTTTCCGCCGAAATGAAAACGATTTTATTTTTATGGTAATTTTAAATTTTAAATTGTTTAATTCACATTTAATTGATAACAATAAATTAAATTCATATTCATATTCAAATATGAACTAAATCAATATTTTAAGATATTTATGATTTAAAATTTGAAATTGTTTAATTCATATTAATTGATAACACTAATTTAAATTCAAATTCATATTCAAATTCAAAATTACAACAAATTCAAATAAAGAAACCGTGCAATTAGATTTTATCACGTAGGTTGATGTCACGCAGCAACATCATATTCATTCTTTTCCCACCGAAATGAAGACGATTATATTTTTATGGCAATTTTAAATTAATTTTTTTAATTCATATTTAATTGATAGAAACAAATTTAAGATATTTATTATTTAAAATTTTAAATTTTTTAATTCATATTAATTGATAACACTAATTTAAATTCAAGTTCATATTGAAATTCAAAATTATAACAAATTAAAATAAAGAAACCATGCAATCAGATTTTTTTTCTCATAAATTTATAATGCAAATATATAATTGATAATTTAAACAATATCTATATATACATGTGCGGATGATAATAAAATTTGAACATTACCAATATTTTAAGATATTCATGATTTGAAATTTTAAATTATTTATTTCATATTAATTGATAACACTAATTTAAATTCTTATTCATATTCAAATTTGAACGTGATCAATATTTTAAGATATTTATGATTTGAAATTTTAAATTATTTAATTCATATTAATTGATAACACTAATTTAAATTCAAATTTCCATTTTAAAATATAAACTATTATTTTACTATTATTATAAATATTAAGCACGCACGTCTATTTTTATATATTTTTAATTCATAAAAATACATCAATTATAGTAATTAAGGTGGTTATTTAATTAATCTTTCACAATTTAAACATTCTAATTGATAATACAATTATATATTCTAACTCAAATTAATTAATATCACTAATATATATTTTGATTCAAATTTAAATTATTAAATTTAAATTTAAATTTAAAAATCTCGCAATATTCATTTTAGGCATATACATCTCGAAAAAATTTTCTCCTTGAAATACAAATAGTTTTTTTTTTTCATTTTTAATTCATAAAAAATACATAATCATATTAATTAAGGTAATTCTAATCAATTTAATTTTTATAATTTAAAAATTAAAATTGATAACATAATTATATTCTTATTCAAATCTTGCAATTGGATTTTTTTTTATTTCATAATTTTGTACTGCAAATATATATTTTGGTTCAAATTAACAAATAATACTATTACATATTTTGTTTCAAATTTAAAGTAAAATTAAATTTAAAAATATTACGATATTTATTTTAGTAAATCAATCTTCACCATTATTTTATTACAATATTATAATCATGTCATTAAAATGAATAATTTAAATTAAATTAAGGGAAAAGAGCATTCAGTCCCCCTAAACTTTAATCCTTTTACAAATAGACACCCTAAACTTTAATTTTGTCCAAATTGATCCTTAAACTTTATTTCTTTTACAAATAAACACCATAAACTTTAATTTTGTTTCAATCAATCCTTAAACTTTACCTCTTTTACATATAGACACCTAAATTTCAATTTCATCTCAATCAATTCTTAAAATTTACTAACTTCATAAATAATTTTTTATATTAAATTAGAGTTAAATTACTAATAAAAAAATCTCAACTGATTATTTGTTTAATCTTAACTATTTATTAGTTTTATTTTTTTAAATCACTTTTCCAAATATTTGTTTTATAAGCTAAATAATTCATTAATATAAGATTGCTTGTTATGAGCACAAGAGGTGTCCAAAATAAGACTCATTCCAAGAGCAAGTTACTGCATAAAAACATACAGTAAACTGAAGCTAATTAACATTTACGTATTACAATACAATTTCACTCCTAAATTTCTATACTCATTGTATAGCTATTAAATCCTCACCAAACCGCAAACATGTGCCTCGGACCTTTCTCTGATTACTTTTCCAAACATTAAAACATAATAAAATTAAAAA
The DNA here is from genome assembly GCA_026413185.1 of Pueraria montana var. lobata. Lineage (NCBI taxonomy): Eukaryota > Viridiplantae > Streptophyta > Magnoliopsida > Fabales > Fabaceae > Pueraria > Pueraria montana. The sequence continues at coordinate 62,587,876 of CM048650.1, read as the reverse complement.
TTAAAAATCAAATAAAAACTTTTTTGATTAATGTTATTGTTTCTCCTTTTTATATATCTTCTAAATTCATATTCTTTATTATATTTTAAATATTAAAAAATTAGTTGTAATAAAAAAATTAATAAATGATTACTCCCTCCGTTTCAGATTATATGACGTTTTAGAGAAAAAAATTTGTTCCAAAATATATGACGTTTTACAAACCCAATGCTGCATTAAATATCTTTTTCCAAGACTACCCTTAATAAATACTTAGTGGGAGTAGTATATAATGAGGAATTAATTAGAGAGATAAAGGGTATATTAGGAAGTTACCTAATATTTTCTAGGAAATTCAACAAATTAATTGCATTCCTTAATATCTGTGCCAAAACCTTAAACGTCATATAAATTGGAACGGAGGGAGTAACATTTAAGATAAATCACTTGAAAAAAACTATTTGTAAAAAAGATAAATGTTAAAGATAAATTAAAATGTAATTAAAGTTTAAGGTGTCTATTTACAAAAAAGTTAAAATTAAAGTATCAATCATAATAAATTTAAAGTTCATGGTGTCTATTTGCAAAAGAGACAAAGTTTAAGGATTAATTGAGACAAAATTAAAGTTTAGGGTGTCTATTTGCAAAAGAAGTAAAGTTTAAGGGGGCTTAATGCTCTTTTCCCTTAAATTAAATAGTTAGATATCCACCCCATCTCCATTAAAAAAAATTAGGATAATACCTGTACCCTATCTATACCCAATCAAAGTGGGTATTCTCATCAAAGTCGGGTCGGATTCAGGCCGGTACACACGAGTTCGGGGTTATTTGTGATGCCTACTTGAAATTACTAAAGAAAATTTTACAGTCCCACAGTTAATAGCCTAAATAAAAATATGATTAAAATATCATTATATGCATTATCTTATTTTTTTTATTGATCATTAATATTTTTATTGTAATCTACTGATCTATAAGTTCAATTGTCCACAAATTTTTTTTTTTAATAATTAACATTAGAGATTTATCTTCTTCATGATGAAAATATATTTTTTAAATAAAAATTAATAATTACAAAATATATTATAGATTTTGTTATCATTATTATTTTTTTATTAAAATTAAGTATATATTTAAATTATATATAAATGCAAATATCTTTATAAAGATAATAGTGTTATAAAAAAATGTTTATATAAATTAAAACGATATAAGACATATGTGAATATAAAATTATTTAAATATATATCAATATTCATAATTAATTTTATATATCTTTTACATATACATACTAACACATGCATATATAAAAAATACATTAAAAATTATAAATTATAAACTCAACACCCGTGCAATGCACGAATTATTAAGCTTGTAAAATAAAAAAATTAGTTTTTTTGTCTTAAATATTTTTGTGTGTGTGTGTATACACACACACACACACACACACACACACACACACTTTTGGTTATTACAAAGACAAAGACATTAATTTTTTCAAAATAGAATAATTTATTATGTTTCAGTTTCTTTATATGTTTTTTCTTATTATTATTATTATTATTATTATTATTATTATTATTATTATTATTATTATTATATAGCTGAATCTGATTACCGGAACAATGAAACCTATTATCATAGAAAATATTGTTTGAATAGAGTTTTGAATTTTAAATAAATACCCTTAAAAAATATTGAATAAAGTTTGAAAATTCATTCAATTTTAATTTTCTTGAAATTTTCAAATTCTTTTATTAGTAGAACGTATCACATTCAATTAATTACATAACCCTTATAAACTTACAAGTATATTATAAGGTAAAATATGTTTTTAGTCCCTCAACTATTCAACGTTTTTATTTTTAGTCCCTAAACTAATATTTGTCTGGTCTTGGTCCCTCATCTATTTTTCCGTTTGATTTTTGGTCCATATCGTCAAGTGCCTCTGTTAAATGATGATGTGACAGTTAATTTTTAATTATTTTAAAATATTTGTTGCGGTGTTAGAAATTGAGTGACAAATCAAAATAAGTTTTGATGCCCCCCTATCCTCCAGTCCTGGCTCCGTCCTGAATGTTAGACTCTAAATACACTTTAAATTTCTTATCATATATACTTTTATTGTTAAAAGAAATAGTTTATAAGAAATATATTAATATTAATAAAATAATAATAAAATAAGTTTCTGTAATATTATATATATATATATATATATATATATATATATATATATATCTTAATTTTATTCATAATTTTTTTAAAGGCAAAATGCAATTCATTAAGAAAACACCGAAGTGAACACAAGATGTGTCCAATCTATGCCAATATAATTTCTATTCATAATTGTTATTTGTTATGAATTATTTTTTAAATAAAACTATAATTTTATAAAATTATTATTTTTAATTAGGATTTATTAAATTATTATGGTTTTATAATATTATTATTTAGTATTTAGTATTAGTAATGAATGTGCAATTTTGGTTCCTCTTTTTAAGTTATATATAATATAATTTTCTCTAATTGTGTTTTTTTTCTCTTCATAAACGTCTTTGATTAAACACCTGAATTCAGTGAAAGCAAAATCAGTTTGATTGATTATTCATTGACACAAATTGTGAGAATAGATTTAATGAATTTTATTTCATCCTGGTGCAGCTTATCTAAATAACAAGTCACTTTCTGGTTTGCCAAGTTAGGTGACCTTCATATAAACAGCATCAAGTTCTCGAGACTAAAAACAAATGAATTATCTATGTTGACATTTTCTTATAAAACAATTTCCGAGTCTCGCCGACTAGTGTCCCAACGCCATTACTTAAGAAATTAAGAGGATAAAATATTTATTGTGAAAATTAAAGGAGAATACAAAAAAAAGATTATGTACAGCGCAATTTTACATATCCTAATAAAAATCTTATACTTTTAATTTCTTAACCAATGCTCTCAATATCCTGGTTAGAATTTGCCAATTGCCATAACTTTTTAGCTCCCCCCCCTTTTTTTTCTTCCTTATCTCTTTGCACAAAAAAAAAAAAAAAATACGTGTGTTGGGTGGTGATCAATACTACAAAATTTTTTAAGCATGGGTGGTGGTTGATTATAACTTTGTCATAGTTGTAATTGATTCCATTTCATATTTTAGATAAAAGAGGAAGCAGAATCAATTATAACTTTTTTATTTTCATATTACTCCTTCTTTAAAAACATTAACAAAATTTAAAAATCTTTAGTGAAAACCAAATATTGACATTTGGCAGAAAAATCAAGATAGTAAAACTTAATTAATCAGCATGGAGCAATTCAATTTCACACTTCAAATTACATCTCTTCATATCCAACCAGAGTGTGACTTGTTCTTATGAGAATTAATTAGGAGTGTCAATGAAGAAGCAATCAAACTGATTTTGCTTTCACTGAATTCAGGTGTTTAGTCAAAGACGGTTATGGAGGAAAAAGACATAATAAGAGAAAACGGTTTGTCATTCATAAGGTTTAACCATATGATCAAACTTCTGTCAAAAAAAAAAAAAACCATATGATCAAACTAAATTTTAGCAATCATAGATGCCACAAATATCAAATCTTTAACAATGAAACAAGTTATCATTCATGACATTTCTAGCCTGTGATTATGGTTCACTAAAAACAGATTAACAGAAATATACAACGGTAAAAGAAAACCCATCTTATCCCTTAAGATTCTTGCGGATAACCTCATTGAATAAGAGGATGCTTTGCAATTTATTGTTAGATTTCAAAGAACACATATGGGAACGACAGTTTTATGGGGAATTGTAACTTCAAAGGACCCTGTTGAAATGGAATTACCAAGAAAAAAATGAACTATAAAGATGTTTTTTTTTTTTTTTGTTGTTGAATTGAATGAACTATAAAGATATGATTCGCTAATATATAAACAATGCAAATGCAAAGAAAAAGTAGACTAACTCAACTATTTCTGTACCTTTATTGTTTAAGAAATGTGTTTCTCATCACATTAATCTTACTAATAATATCATTATATAGCTAGGCAAACTGTTAGGAAGAGGAAAATGTCCAAGACAAGAAACTTCATAGAAAGTATGTTACTAGTTTCTCTAGAAGAAAATAAAAGCACATTGGTTATAAATATTCAGCTGTAGCTATCCAAACCGAGAAAGTCCATTGGATTAGCGTTGAACCTTCAAATATGAACAAGGGGTTCATTTTAAACCGCAAAAGGGTGGTTGATTAAATTACTTTGAGCCATTGCGAGTCATAGCTGGGAAAATATAATGCCATATTTTACAACTATGACAACTCTATCAATAGTCTTATCCTATTAGGGGAGATCCTCTATATAGATTGCACCACACTATTCTCAATCAATAATCAAATACTCGCAGATATTATTATTTATCACGAGATCTCTTTTAATAATTTTCTTTAACGTTCTTTTTGGACCTCCTCTACGTATTTTTACAGGGCCAGAAATCATGCAATCCACTTTCTTCACCAATGTCTCAAGTTACCATTTATCCACATATTCAAACTACCTTAATTTTCTCTAATATTTTATTTGATAGGTAACTCGCCAAAAAGGTGTTACAACAATCTATTTATAATATATAAATTCTAAGCTATAAAACAATGTGTTGTGATAAACCGGACTTTGATTGTATTTTGATGTGAGTTTAGATGTCATTTTCATAAATTTTGAATATATTTTATTGGCAAAACTCACTATTTGGTGTTAGTTGATACAAGACAGGTACTCAAGAGGCTTCATGAGGAAAAGAGTTAAAAATTGCATTTTTTGGAGCAAAAATGCCACTGTCTAGAGGACCAAGAAAAAAAAGGGTTAGAATTGAAGTAACGCAAGGACCATGGCCATGGTAAATTTACCATGACCATGCTGGTTGTGTAGCAGAATTGGACCTTTATGCAAGGACCACGGCCGTGGTAATTTTACCACGGTTGTGGTAAGTTATGCTGTCAGCCCATTTAAATTTTGAATTATTATAAATAGGAGGAAAAACCCTTTTATCTTTTATCTTTTGTTCTATTTCGAAAACTGAGGGTTCTGGGTGAGAAAGAGGTCCTGTGAGAGACTCTGAGCTGCAGGAGGACGTAGAGAACACCATTGGGGATCATCACTGTAAAGTTTCTTCCCTTTTGTAATCTTTATGTCTTCTTTTGAGTTTTCTGGCTTAATCATGAACATGAGTGGCTAGTTTCTCTTAGCCTCGGATTGTGATGTAACTGTACCTTTGTACCCCGGTTCCAATTTTAATAAAACCTCGATGTTATTTAGTTATTTGTATCTCTTCACTACTTTTATTGCTTTTAGGATCGATCAGTCTAAACATAAGTTAATCTCTTGTCTATGATCAATTGCTTGCGATTAACTAAACTGTGAAGTGATTGGATTTATACAATTTGCATGATCAAACTTATTGTATGAATTTTCAGTAGATTAACCTATTAATCAACCTCTCTGAGATTTATCATTTGCTCTAAATTAATTCACCTATGATCAATTGGGAATTAAATTAGGGGAAATAGCGTTATTAACTATGATCAATTGTTAATTAACGAATTTAAGAGGTCGCTGACAAATAACACATTTAGGGATTTTATTAAGATTAGAATTGGGGGAAAAAGGGGTACATGTGAAATCACAATCCTAGGCTTCTTTATCATAATTGTTCTCACATTAATCTTTCTGCTCCGATTCTCTTTCTTTTGAAAAGAATAATTGACCACCATTCTTCTCAATTTGATTTTATATTATGGATTGCTTAGTTATTTGTGAAATTGATTATTTGGGAACGTGACTGGTCCTTTGGGTTCGATATCCGGACTCCTAGAGTCCACTGTTACTACTGCGTAGGGTATGCTTGCCCTTTGCGAACGCATTTTACGCATCAAGTTTCTGGCGCCGTTGCCGGGGACTAGTTGTGTAATTCCTAGATAATTTATTTTGTGAAAATTAAGCAATTCTTATTCATATTCTGCATAGTTTTTGTTCCTTTTAATTTGCTGTTCTATCTATTTTTTATTTATTATTTATTATTTTTATTTTATTCTTTTTTAATTTCTGAATTTTTATTTTATTTTATTTAAAAAAAACTTTGTTTATTTTAATTATTCATTCTCTTTTGCCAGGTGCGCTTTGATCCCTTTTTCTGTGTTTACAGTTTATGCTAACCAGGTCCCAAAGGCCAGAGCTTGTGAACGAACCTGAAATCGAAAAACTTGCTCTAAAGAATAGAGCAGAATAGAGAAGAAGAGTAATGGCTGAAGAGAATAATCCACCGGTGGAGCAGTCTCTATTAGACTATCTCACTCCTCAAGATGGGGTAGCTAACAACATCTTATTGCCGGCACTGGGGGATGTCAATTTTGAATTGAAACATGGCTTCCTCCAGATGATAGAGAGTAACCAGTTCCATGGGCTGGCTACTGAGGACCCAGTGGAGCATCTGAGAAGATTCATGAGGATGACCAGCACTGTAAACTATCCTCGGGTGTCTGCTGAATATATCAGATTGGCTGTTTTCCCATTCTCACTCAACGGGAAAGCTCTCAGTTGGTTATGCTCACTTCCGGCCAACAGCATCACTACCTGGGAGATGTGCACCAACAAATTCCTCCGAAAGTACTATTCTGTAGTGAAGACAGACCAGATGCAGAGAGAGATAGACAATTTTGCTCAGAGGGAGCAGGAGAGCCTGTCAGAAGCTTGGGACAAATTTCAGGAGTTGCTTCGGAGTTGCCCCCATCATGGGTTTAGCCAGCAGAGAATCATCCATATTTTCTATGGAGGTGTGTCCAACCATAATAGGACTAGCCTCGATGCTGCTTGTGGAGGTTCCTTGATGGCTAAATCACCAACAGAGGCAAATAGAATCATTGAAGCCATGGCCTCCAACGCCTACAACCACACTGCAGATAGGCGTATTCTGATGAAACCTGTGAACCAAGTGGAAGCTGGAACATCTAGTTCAAGCATTGATCAGAAGCTAGAGAAGTTGTCTAAGCAGATGGAGACCGTGATGAAAGCACAGGTACAACTTCTGACAGCAGCTCTTCCACCACCCACTTGTGATAAGTGTAGGGAAGCCCATAGAGGAGAATGCCCTGTGAGTAATGCACTTGCTCAAGCTATGGAAGAGGTAAATTATGCCGGTAGGAAGAGTGCAGAATATGATCCCTACTCCAGCACATTCAACCAAGGATGGAGGGATCATCCTAACCTTTCTTAGAGAGACCAGAGGGACCAAGGTCCCAGGCAGGAGCAGAATCAAAATATGTATAGGCCTCCACATATGCAAAATCAGAGGCCAAGACAAGAAGAGAGAATGCCATCACTGGAGGATGTCATGATGCAATATATAGCCAAGAGTGATGAGCGCATGAAGATTATGGAGTCTCAGCTTTCTAGCATGCGAGCTTTGCTATCCCAGAGAGCTCCGGGTACCCTTCCTTCTCAAACTGAAACTAATCCTAAGAAAGAGGAGGCGAATGTTGTGATGACTAGGAGCAAGAAGGCTAAAGAGGAGCAGAAGAAGAAGGAAGAGTCAGGGCCAACTCTATAAGAGGAGGTTCTTACTGAAGAGAACCCAACTATTGAGAAAGAGAAGGAAAATGAGGTACTGACACCTCCTCAGGTAAGTGTCCCTTTCCCCCAAAGGTTGAAAGACAAGAGTGAGGATAGGTATTTTGCTAGATTTGTAGAGATGCTGAAAGGTTTGCATATTAATATCCCCTTCGCTGAGGTAATTGCTCAAATGCCAAAGTACGCCAAGTATTTAAAAGAAATTCTTTCAAATAAAGGAAAACTGGCGGACTTTGCTACAATTGGCCTCAACGAAGAATGCTCTGCTGTGATTTTAAAGAAATTGCCTCCTAAGCTTAAGGATCCCGGGAGTTTTTCAATTCCTTGTACTATTGGCAATTTGCAATTTGATAGAGCATTATGTGATTTGGGTGCTAGCATTAATCTAATGCCTTATTCTGTTTATAAGAAGTTGGGGTTATAAGAACCCCAACCCACTGACATCTCTATTTTGCTTGCAGACAGGACTCTCACCTATCCGCGAGGAATAGTGGAGAACTTGTTGGTTAAGGTTGGGAAATTTATTTTCCCTGCTGACTTTGTTATTTTGGACATTGAGGAGGATGAGGAAATCCCAATTATTTTGGGACGACCCTTCCTCAACACAGGAGATGCTGTGATTGAGGTCAGAAAAGGGAGATTAACTTTGAGGCTAGGTGATGAGGAGGAAGTGATTAAAGTGTATGATATTGCAAAAAGCTCCTCCTCTTCCGCTTCCTATAATTTTGTGCAAGCCATTGACAAGGTGGAGATGATTGATACCGAGCTTCACCCAAGTGTGGGGAAGGAAGCTCCTGGCTATAGAGTGGATGGGCGTGCTGAAGGTTTACTGCAAGAAGGGAATACCACCTTGTTTGAGGGAGGTTGATTTCCTTTTCACCCGTCAGGCTCGGGACGTTAAACAAGCGCTGCTCAGGAGGCAACCTGAGAAGAGTGGGTTCATGAACCCACTGTATCCTTTTAATTATTTTATTTTGCATTCTAGAGGTTAGGAACTATTTTTTTTTGTTCTCGCATGTGAGGACCACGGCCGTGCTAAATTGAGCACAGCCGTGGTGGTAGAAGCAAGGCTGTGGTTATATTTGACCACAGCTGTGCTCCCAGCATCCCCAAACAATGTAGACCACGGCCGTGGTCAATGGACCCTGGAAGTGGAAATTTTGCAATTTTTGTGAAAATCAACGTCATTTACGACCACGGCCGCGCTAAATTGACCATGGCCGTGGTCAATGGACCTTGGAAGTGGAAATTTTGCAATTTTTGTGAAAATCAATGTCATTTACGACCACGGCCGTGCTAAATTGACCATGGCCGTGGTTAATGACCACGGGTTTGGTAAATGGACCCTGAAAGTAGAAAAATTTCAATTTTTGTGAAAATCAGCGTCAAAATTTTCCAACCACGGCTATGGTAAATTTTACCACGGCCATGGTAAAAAAAAACTAAAAAAAAATTAAAAAAAAAAATTTCTTTCTCTTCTTTTTCAGGTTCATGGTCCCTCCTCATCAGAAGCATTACCAAATACCTTAGAGGCCCACTTTTGAGGAGGTTTTTCTATTTCTTTTTCTATTATTTTTGTTTTCTTGTTTCAGTACTTTATTTTATGTTTCCCTTCAGTACATTTTATTTTCATGTCTTGTTGATTTATGCTTTTGGATGCATTGAGGACATTGCATACTTTAAGTGTGAGGAGGGGGTCACGATTTTTCTCCCCAGCTTTGAATTGCTGTGATTTGTGATTATGCCAGTACATTGTTCTGTGTTATTTTTGAATTCTTGATAGTTATGAAATTTTGTTTTCATAACCCCTTTGAAAAAAAAAATTTGCAGCATTGCAGTGGGATTTTCTTCAAGGAAATGAACATTAGCACTGAACATAATTGAATAAATTGTTTTCCCTTGAGCTTAGCCATAGAAATGTGAGTTTTGAGCTTTTGTTTCTTTTAGTGTGTGATTCTGATCTACCTTAGGTGGCATGTTCTATTTTCTATCCTGAAATACATATCCTTGATTGACTTTTTATTTTCTGAAACCGTTGAGGCATTGGTTAGGCATTTTTCTGGATTTAGATTTTGTGTTACATCCCCATCTAGCTGCCTATTTTGAGCCTAATTAAATATTCATTTGTCACCTTGCTCTGTGAAATTATGTATATTTGTTTATGCTTGGTGATCTGAAGGATAGGGGAAAAGCCAATGTAATGCATAACATCTAGTTAAAAAAAAAAAAAGGAATTCAGTGTCTCTCAACTTCCTCTCCTGTGAATTGAATAAAATAAGGTAAAAAACCTTCAACAAAAAAAAAAGAAGAAGAAAAAAAGAAAAAAGAAAAATAGAATAACAGGAGAAGAAGTGAGAGTTGAAATATGGGTAGTGAAAAAATGGATGAAGGAAGGCATTGGCTCCCTTTGATTTTAGATCATTAAGTGTGAACTGCCATTAAAGCCCTTTGTTGTCCTTTCCTTTCAGTATCTACCTATCATTATAAATTGGGCCCCATTACACCCTGTCATGCCTCATTTGTTCTGTTTGTGAAAAGTTGATTGAGTTGAGTTGATTGATGAATAGATTTGTGAACATGCTCAATTAAGTGTGATTTGAGAGAATTTCTGTTGACCTTGAAACACTGAGAGAATGAGAGATGAATGGACAAGGCTCATGGGAAATTGGTCATTTATGCAGGTGTTTTAAGTCTAATGGATTCTTTGGAAAAATTCTGCTGCACTTTGTTGCTTTTATTGTTGCCTATGTTTCATTTTCCATTCAGAATAAATTGGGGTTCTGTTACAAGTTCTTGACTAGAGGGAATTGATTTTGATATTTGACTCAGAATAATTGCTTGAGGGCAAGCAATGCTCAAGTGTGGGGTGGTTGATAAACCAGACTTTGATTGTATTTTGATGTTAGTTTAGATGTCATTTTCATAAATTTTGAATATATTTTATTGGCAAAACTCACTGTTTGGTGTTAGTTGATACAAGACAGGTACTCAAGAGGCTTCATGAGGAAAAGAGTTGAAAATTGCATTTTTTTGGAGCAAAAATGCCACTGTCTGGAGGACCAAGAAAAAAAAGGGTCAGAATTAAAGTAACGCAAGGACAATGGCCATGGTAAATTTACCATGGCCATGCTGGTTGCGTAGTAGAATTTGACCTTTATGAAAGGACCACAGCAGTGGTAATTTTACCACAGCCGTGGTAAGTTACGCTGTCAGCCCATTTAAATTTTAAATTATTATAAATAAGAGGAAAAACCCTTTTATCTTTTATCTTTTGTTCTATTTCGAAAACTGAGGGTTCTGGGTGAGAAAGAGGTCATGTGAGAGACTCTGAGCTGCAGGAGGACGTCACCATTGGGGATCATCACTGTAAAGTTTCTTCCCTTTTGTAATCTTTATGTCTTCTTTTGAGTTTTCTGGCTTAATCATGAACATGAGTGGCTAGTTTCTCTTAGCCCTGGATTATGATGTAACTGTACCTTTGTACCCCAGTTCCAATTTTAATAAAACCTCGATGTTATTCAGTTATTTGTATCTCTTCACTACTTTTATTGCTTTTAGGACCGATCAGTCTAAACATAAGTTAATCTCTTGTCTATGATCAATTGCTTGCGATTAACTAAACTGTGAAGTGATTGGATTTATACAATTTGCATGATCAAACTTATTGTATGAATTTCCAGTAGATTAACCTGTTAATCAACCTCTCTGAGATTTATCATTTGCTCTAAATTAATTCACCTATGATCAATTGGGAATTAAATTAAGGGAAATAGCGTTATTAACTATGATCAATTGTTAATTAATTAATTTATGAGGTCGCTGACAAATAACACATTTAGGGATTTTATTAAGATTAGAATTGGGGGAAATAGGGGTACATGTGAAATCACAATCTTAGGCTTCTTTATCATAATTGTTCTCACATTAATCTTTCTGCTCCGATTCTCTTTCTTTTGAAAAGAATAATTGACCACCATTCTTCTCAATTTGATTTTATATTATGGATTGCTTAGTTATTTTTGAAATTGATTATTTGGGAACGTGACTGGTCCTTTGGGTTCGATATCCGGACTCCTAGAGTCCACTGTTACTACTGCGTAGGGTACGCTTGCCCTTTGCGAACGCATTTTACGCATCAAGTTTCTGGGAACTACATAACTAGTCCCCGGCAACGGCGCCAGAAACTTGATGCGTAAAAATGTGTTTGCAAAGGGCAAGCGTACCCTACGCAGTAGTGACAGTGGACTCTAGGAGTCCGGATATCGAACCCAAAGGACCAGTCGTGTTCCCAAACAATTAATTTTGTAATGGTTAGACAATTCAATCAAGAATCAAATTTGGGAGAAAATAGAGTTCAATTGTTCAGTTCTTAAAAGCTAAGGATTAAGACAAGAAGATTAATGTGAAACAGTAAGAATGAAACGCCATGATTTTTGCATGCATCCCTTTTTCCCTCATCTTGATCTCATTGAATGCTCTAATTAAGTTAATTGCCAGTCCTCTTCAAATTCATTAGTAAACAATTGATCGTAGCTTACTACTGTTGTTTCCCCTAATTCAATTCCCAATTGGTCATAGGTGAATTAAATTAGGGTAAACGATAATACTCAGAGAGGTTGATTAATAGAATTAATCTACCAGAAATTCATACAATAAGTTTGATCATGCAAATTGTATAAATCCAATCACTTCACAGTTTAGTTAATCGCAAGCAATTGATCATAGACAAGAGATTAACTTATGTTTAGACTGATCGGTCCTAAAAGCAATAAAAGTAGTGAAGAGATACAAATAACTGAATAACATCGAGGTTTTATTAAAATGGAAACTGGGGTACAAAGGTACAGTTACATCACAATCCGAGGCTAAGAGAAACTAGCCACTCATGTTCATGATTAAGCCAGAAAACTCAAAAGAAGACATAAAGATTACAAAAGGGAAGAAAATTTACAGTGATGATCCTTAATGGTGTTCTCTATGTCCTCCCGCAGCTCAGAGTCTCTCACAGGACCTCTTTCTCACCCAGAACCCTCAGTTTTCGAAATAGAACAAAAGATAAAAGATAAAAGGGTTTTTCCTCCTATTTATAATAATTCAAAATTTAAATGGGCTAATAGCATAACTTACCACGGCCGTGGTAAAATTACCAGCTGTGGTCCTTGCATAAAGGCCCAATTCTACTACGCAACCAACATGGCCATGGTAAATTTACCATGGCCATGGTCCTTGCGTTACTTCAATTCTGACCCTTTTTTTTCTTGGTCCTCCAGACAGTGGCATTTTTGCTCCAAAAAATGCAATTTTCAACTCTTTTCCTCATGAAGCCTCTTGAGTACCTGTCTTGTATCAACTAACACCAAATAGTGAGTTTTTCCAATAAAATATATTCAAAATTTATGAAAATGACATCTAAACTCACATCAAAATACAATCAAAGTCAGGTTTATCATGTTGCCATGTCAATCTAGTATTTATTGTTACATCATACTATTTGCTTATGCATCTTCACCTCTCAAATCTGCTTACCTGTGCAGCGCACGAGTCAATATGTAATTATTATAAAAGTCAATAAACTTAATATATATATATATATATATATATATATATATATATATATATATATATATATATATATATATATATATATATAACAAGTTGTAATTAGATGATAGTGAAAACTTCCTTTAAATGTATATTTAAATTAAGTTCATAAAAGTATCATTTGTTTATCATTGTGTCTGATCCAGCGATCCTTGAAAAGTTAAAAGGGAGAAAAAACACGTTTATATTAAAAATGCTTTTGATTGCGTGTGGAACAAGAAAAGCTGCCACTTATTATATGATTCTTTGTTTACCCGAGGGTTATTTGGGATTTGGCTTGACCTTAAACACATCTTATTCTTTTGTTTTGAATGCAATACTCAGTGCTTTGATTGTGCATCTTGCATCTTGCATCAAAAGCAGGTACTGTTGTTTTGCTAGTTTAATCTCAATATGGAGGTTAAAAGCACAAACCAGATACAGGCAGGCTTTGATTCTAATTATGATAGGAAAGCTGAAATAAAAGCATTTCATGACACAAAAACTGGTGTTAAAGGTCATGTAGATTCTGGGATCAAAAAGATGCCACGCGTGTTCCATTGGGGCGTTGACATGACTGAAAACATAGTCAGTGACTCAAAGTTGAATGTTCCTGTCATAGACCTTGAAGACATACATAACAACCCTTCTCTGCATAAAGCAGTTGTCACCAAAATTCAAAGTGCGTGCCAGGAGTGGGGAATTTTCCAAGTGATCAATCATGGAATTCCAATTACTATCATGGATGAGATGATTGATGGAATCCGAAGGTTTCATGAACAAGATACTGATGTAAGGAAACAGTTTTACTCTAAAGATTTAAAAAAGACAATTCAATATTATTCCAATTCTAAACTGTACCAAGACAAATTTGCTATCTGGAGAGATACAGTTGGATGTTCTATGGCTCCTAATCCACCCAAACCAGAGGAATTGCCTGAAGTATTTAGGTAATGAGTTAACTGTATTTAGATTTTACAGTGGTTTATAACTTTGAAATAATGGTTGCCCTTTTTCTTTGTATTTTTTATTATGTAGTATTTAGGTGCTTGCCTATTATATGTTGTAAGAGAACATTTTTTCAAGTAACTTAAGTTATCCATCCATTAATTTCATGTTTGATATATGGTTTTTCGAAGAATTTGTCACTTGTGCATGTCAGTTTCAGATATTGTTAACTTAAACTATTTGAATTCTTGATGAATTGTTTATGTACTTGCAGAGACATAATTATTGAATATTCCAAGAAAACAATGGCACTGGGTTGTACAATTTTTGAGTTATTGTTAGAGGGGCAAGGCCTTAATCCATCTTATCTCAAAGAATTGAATTGTGCTGAAGGACTTCTCATTCAGGGTCATTACATCCACCTTGCCCTGAACCTGAATTAACGATGGGCACGCCAAAGCACATTGATATTTCCTTCATGACAATAGTTCTACAAGACCAACTGGGTGGTCTTCAAGTTCTTCATGAGAATCAATGGTTTAATGTTCCTCCTGTGCATGGAGCTCTTGTTGTAAACGTAGGAGATCTTCTACAAGTAAGTATTAGGAAGGTAATAAGCATTTTCTGTAGTTTATATGTTTAGATGATTGTATTAAGATTACTTCAAAATATGAAATATAAAAATAAAAATAGTGAGATGATTTTATGGTTTAGGATAGGATTTTAATTAAGTCAAAAGATGTGAGCATTATTTTTATTTTTTACCACTAAATGAAGAAAAACTTAAGGAATGCACAAGGCCTTGAGAAAGAAAATCCTGGGAGGGAAAGATTGACCTAGATTTATCAAAGATGGGTTATCATGGCATAGGTCTGCTATGCTTTTGTACTATATTTTTCCTTGACATAGCTTTCAGTAGTTCATAAGCAATTAACATGTTATTTTACATTTCATGCACCATAGGCATACACTAGGAGATAGTTTGCTTTGCTGTGATTTTCTGTCATTTTTCTATTATGGACTTCTTCTTTTAGATAACTATTTTTCCCTAAACATATTAGGAGAAAGTAAATATACACATGTTAAGTGATCATATTTATCCTTCTCTCTGATCTTCAGAGAAATGGCAGAACAAAGCATACTCTATTAGAATTAAAAAGAAAAATTGCATGGAAACAGGGTTTTGAAAAAGTTGAAGGTCCTTGACCAGTCAAACTTTTGTTCAAGACTAAAAACCGAATTTTAAAAAAGTTTAGGGACTACAAACTTAGTTAACCCATTCATAATCTACAACATTCAGCATAAGAGGCTACAGAATAACATCAGTGTTATGAAAAAATTGTGATTGTTTACCACATGTCATTGTGTATACCTGCGCGAGTGTGTGTGTTCTGTCATTACTCCCATTATAGCACTGAAGTTCTTCTGTTTCATCAGTATCCATTTTGCATTGTCTTCCTAGTTCCAGTTTAACATGGTCCTTCAAAGTTCATAGTTACAATTGTCCACAAAAACATCATCGCCATCTATATGTTATTTGAATTATCAGAATAAATTGCAAAGGCATCATCCAAGGATATTTCCTGCTAGAATAATCTTAAACAAGTTGATGCAACACTCAAATTAAGTTACGTACCTGTAGTATATAATGTAAAGACTCTTGTTTTCACTTTGGTGCTTTTCTAGGATAGTTGTTGACTTGTGATTAATATGGGAAAACAATGATTTGAAACTATGGGCGTGAATGTCACGGATGATATCAAGTTTTATTCTCTACTTAAGCATGTGATTTGATACAATGAAACCTCTTTGATACTGTTTGTGAGGAGTATATTAATTAATTTCCTAGCTATTGTTGCAGCTTATAACGAATGACAATTTTGTCAGTGTTTATCACCGGGTCTTATCAAATCATGGAGGGCCAAGAGTTTCAGTAGCTAGCTTCTTTGCAAATTCGCATGAACCTGCTAAAGGTACATCAAAGGTTTACGGTCCAATTAAGGAATTACTATCAGAGAAAACCCACCAATCTATAGGGACAATGTTGTCATGTGTTTGACGTTGGTATTGCCATAGACACCATCACATCATCACAATCCATCAAGGACCCTGAAACTCTAACTTCCAAAGATGGTAACTTCACTTTGGGGTTCTTCACCCGACAAAACTCTACAAACCGCTATGTTGGTATTTGGTGGAAGTTTCAATCCACAGTCATATGGGTTGCTAACAGAAACCATCCACTGAATGAGTCTTCTGGAATTGTTACCATATCCGAAGATGGCAATCATGTGGTGCTGAATGGCCAGAATCAAGTCATTTGGTCATCAAATGTGTCCAACACATCATCAAATAGAACTTCCCAGTTTTCAGACTCAGGTAAGCTCGTCCTCACGGATACCACAACGGGAAACATCTTGTGGGATAGTTTTCAGCAACCATCAGATACGTTATTGCCTGGCATGAAACTTTTAAGCAACACAAGAACAAGTGAGAAAGTAGAACTTACATCATGGAAAAACCCTTCTAATCCCTCTGTTGGGAGCTTCTCTTGCAGTGTTGTTCAACGCATAAACATACTTGAAGTGTTCATTTGGAATGAAACTCGACCATACTGGCGCAGCGGTCCATGGAACGGAGGGGTATTTACCGGGATACCGACCATGCCAACATATCTTGAGGGTTACAAACGTGGGGATGATGGGGAAGGAAATACAGAAATCTATTACACAGTGCCAAGTGCATCACTATTTGTAGTCTATATGTTGAATTCGCAAGGCCAGTTAGATCAAAAATCGTGGGATGATGAGAACAAAGAAATGCTACTTGTATGGACTAGTCGAGAATCAGATTGTGATGATTATGGTATATGTGGGTCGTTCGCAATCTGTAATGCACAGAGCTCAGCAATATGTAGCTGTTTGAAAGGGTTTGAGCCAATGAACAAAGAGGAATGGAATAGACAAAATTGAACTAGTGGATGCGTTAGGAGCATAGATTTGCAGTGTGAAAGGGTCAAAGATCAAAATACAAGTATAGATACAAGGGAAGATGGGTTTTTGGAACTGAAAATGGCTAAAGTTCCAGATTTTCCAGAAGGTTCTCCTGTTGAGCCAAACATATGCAGAAGTAAATGCTTGGAAAATTGCTCTTGTGTTGCGTATTCTCGCGATGATGGGATTGGTTGTATGTCTTGAACTGGGAATCTACTTGACATACAACAATTCTCAAGTGGAGGACTTGATCTATAAGTTCGTGTAGCCTATACTGAGCTTGAACATGGTATGCTACGTCTGCTCAAGCATTTTAAACATAGTTAGTTTCTTTGGACTGAATTCCCTATATTTTGAATTTAAATTTTTGCTTCATAACAGATGAAGGGACAAACACGAAAATCATCATTATAATTACAGTGATAATAGGAACTGTCTTCATTGTTACTTGTGCTTGTACATATGTCATGTGTATCAGGACTTCCAATCACCCAGGTAAGACACCTTCTTCAGTGTTTTCAGAATTATTAATATAATTAAGTTTACTTTTTATTGGCAAAGGAGTTAAGCTTAGATTATCTTTCTCACTCCAGCTAAAAAATGGCACTCAATCAAGTCAGCAAACAAAAGGAGCAACAAAGCTTCCCTACGTTTTAACAATGGTGAACCATCAGAACATACAAGCAACAAAGTAATTGAAGAACTGTCACAAGTTAAACTCCAGGAGCTGTTACTGCTCGATTTTGAAAGGGTCACAACAGCCACAAACAACTTCCACCTCTCCAACAAACTTGGGCAGGGTGGTTTTGGTCCTGTGTACAAGGTACCTTAAAACAAAGTTATCGTATTTGAATCCAATGTTTTATAGCTGTCCTCTTAATATTTTTTTTTCCCAGGGGAAACTGCAAGATGGACAGGAAATAGCAGTTGAAAGACTTTCTAGAGCATCTGGACAAGGTGTAGAAGAATTCATGAATGAAGTAGTGGTGATTTCCGCTTCAACACCGTAATCTTGTAAGACTTTTTGGCTGCTGTGTTGAAGGTGATGAAAAGATGTTGATATATGAATACATGCCAAACAAAAGTTTGGATGTGTTTATCTTCGGTTAGTACTTTAATGCCTCCTCTAGTATTTGTCTCATATCCAATTCCAAACTTTTATGTTTCTCTTTATTTAGTATTTTATGAATACAAATCATTTTATAGTGAGTTTTCTTAAAAGCTCGATAATCAGGGGATTTAGAAGACTCAACTTCATAACTTTCTCTTCTAATGTTATGTTCACAATAGTTTAATGCTACCCTTACTTCTTAGATCAATCAAAAAGTAAACTGCTAGATTGGAGGAAGCGTTGTAGCGTAATAGAAGGAATAGCTCGAGGATTGCTTTATCTTCACAGAGACTCCAGGCTAAGAATCATACACAGAGATTTGAAGACAAGTAATATCTTGTTAGATGAAGAGCTGGATCCAACAATATCAAACTTTGGTAAGGCTAGAATCTTTGGAGGGACTGAAGATCAGGCCAATACTAATAGGGTTGTTGGAACCTAGTAAGTATGCTTTTTCTGTCCAATATTATAGTGTGCAATACTTGGAGAGTCAATTTTTACATTTGAATGCAGTGGCTACATGTCCCCTGAATATGCAATGCAAGGACTGTTTTCAGAGAAATCAGATGTCTTTAGCTTTGGTGTTTTGGTACTAGAGATTGTCAGTGGAAGAAGAAACTCAAGATTTTATGACAATGAGAATGCCCTTACCCTTTTAGGATTTGTAAGTCTCAACAATTCATTTCTAATTCATTTACAAGAATTTTTGCCTTTTGCCGATACAACTTCAAAATTTTGACTGATTTTTCTTTTTCATTTTAGGCCTGGATACAATGGAAGGAAGGAAAAATATTATCTCTAATAGACCCAGAAATATATAATCTTAGTCATCATAAAGATATTTTAAGGTGCATACATATAGGACTTCTATCTGTACAAGAACTTGCTGTAGACAGACCCACAATGGCTACAGTAATTTCTATGCTTAACAGTGAGGATGCATTTCTTCCTCCTCCAAGTCAACCTACTGTTGAACGGTTTGGCAAGCGCACCAGTCGCACAAGTAGTAAATGGATAAGTCCAAGTATCATTTTCCCAAGGGATTTGGTTGATATAGGCGATGTTCACATAAATACTAGCTAGACTGAACTGATTTTCACAAGAAAGCTATAAAAACATGAACTTTAGTTTGTTTTGTGAAAGATATAACAGAACTAATGCAGAACAGAAATTAAAGAAGATATTTTTGTGGTTTTTAAGACAAACACAGCAGTAGACAGAGGTTAAAATAGATAGATGAAGATGTTGCAGGGGTTAGATCTCACCATTCTCCACTCTCTTCTTGCATGCACACAATATACATTCCATTTGCATTTAAATGTTAAAATCAATCAATAAAAACATTCTCAGCTTAATTCCTTAGGTGCAGAGAGTCTTAGAAGCCTTGATTCCTCAACAACTTAACGAAGCAACTAGCTTTAAGTCTAGAGACCACAAGATAACCCATGAACTAAGCTCCATTCCTAGACACGAAGTTCATGAGGTATATTGCTTCAGTTCTAGACAACGAAAGTGTTTCCCAACAACAGTCATGTCCAAGGATCATGCTATGGGTGATCAAGCCACAACAAGCTTTAAGAAAAGAAGCAAAATACTAACTTTAAACACAAATATGTAGAATATATATAGATAATATCAAAAGATACAAGAGAGTTTTGAGAATGGTTACATCTAACCCCTAACAACTACATAACTCAGCCACTCATAGGTGTGAGCAGCTGGGAATTACACATGCAGGGGAAGGAGATGAAGAGAAAGCTAAGAACTAAAGAGAGAGTTTTTCTCCACTACAACAGTACAAAACGAGCTACTGAGTTTGCTTCTAAAAAATGTCCAAGCCCCCTGAACTTCTGAAGGTCAGTCCTTTATATACATGTGCATAATTGCTCTTAAGTGACATTTGGCTCAGCTTGGATCTTTGGCTTGGCTGATTTGAAATTTCTGCACTTCAACAGATTTCTCTTGCAAAGGACCTTCCACTGCTTCCAAAGCTCAGAATGCAGCTCCCAAACGTGTTCTTCAACTTCAATCTCCATTTCCTACAAAAAGTGGGGCAAAACTCAAAGATATAACCATAAAACTAGAAAAACTAAAGAAATTCTAACTAAATTGCAATATTAACAGAAATTGAGTAAAATAACACTCCAAATGAAAGAAAAGATAGATAATTGCCTTCAAAACTACTTGGAAAGTAAGTAATTATAGCAACTAACAACTCCCCCAAACTTGGAGTTTTGCTTGTCCTCAAGCAAAAGGTAAAGACAAAAACTAAATAACTACCTAAACAGAAAATAACTACCACTAAAACAACAATCATGGATCAAGATCAATCCCATCCTAACAAATCCAAAACATGCTTCCTTCTAAGAATTGAAAAGGACCAAACCAATGATTCGAATTTCAAACATGGTGTCTTAAACCGAAACCATAACAAGGATGCAAGTACCTAATTTTTCAAGAAATGAACCAAGCATAACAATCACAATTTGACAAAATCCAAGAATGTTTGATTCTTTTCACTCAAGTGTCTCACTCAAGCACCAATTGGTTTAGGTGCTGAATTCTCTCACAGTCAACACACAATGGAAACCACAAAATCAGTTTTGCTTTCCTTCTCAATGTAACAAAATTATGCACACAAATTAAGATCACAAGGACTTGATCAAGGGCTGAAATGTGGCTAGGCTTGAAAAGAAATTGACTTTTCTAGATAGACAAAACACCATGAGATAAAGAGAGCAATCAATGAATTTTTCAGATTTTCCCAATCCCTCATATTGACTCACAATGGTAAAGGTACCAACTCCTTGCATTTCTCAACTTTAAGCTCACAAAAATGCCACTATAATTACAACAAGTATCACAACTTTTATTTCTTTTTGTTTTCGTTGATCTTCTTTTCCTTTTTCTTTTCTCTCTTTTTTTTTTTTAACTTTTTTTTTTACACACAGCTGTGACACTTCTTTTAACTGAATGAAAGTGACCTATAATTGTTCCCAAGTTCTTCATTTCATGCAAGATTCCCCCCAAACTTATTCTAACCTAACACATGCAATTGCTCTCCTATCCAATGGTAAGGAAAGTGAATTGTTTTTCATTTAGGCTCTTGGGTTATCATAACAGAAATTAATTTCAATTAAGGCTCAAAGGGGCTGCACAAAAAGGATGACAGAAACAGGGAAGGCATTTTGGCTCTAGGCTTTACAATCATCAAACAAAATTTTCCTTGATCATTTCTTTATTAACGTGCAAGAATCATCACAAGAGAATTATTCAAAACCAACAGTGGTGCCAAAGGTGGCATTCATAATCATTTGAGACAACACACAACTCACAAGAATCATTTCCCAAACATTCTCAAATATGTCCTCATAATCAAATCATGCTTGAAACTTTTCTCAAAAACATACATGCATCCAAGCTATGCTAACGAAATGTGCAGCCACAAAAATCGATCAAATCAAGGTTTTGCAAACGCATTTTTCTTTTAAAAAGCGTGGGAAGCAAGCTAGGAAAATGAACGATGGGATTTTTCTAAAACCATGAAACAGCCACAACATTAACATAAACTTGCAAACACAACAAAGGTACCAAGTTCAGCAAACAACGAGGTCTTGGCCAACATTACCAAAATAAAAACTAAACTAACAGCAACCCACAAAGTACTAACCATGCACTGAAATTAAAATACTGAATTAATAAAAGCAGAAAATTAAATTGTCCTGGTAAAATGGGGATAAAACAAACAAATCCCCCCATCAAACATCATCATCTTCTTCTGTCTCAGAGCTGCCATACTCCTCTTCTTCCTCTTCAGTTCCTTCTTCCTCCACTTCACTTTCCTCCTCTGCCACGACCTCATCCTCAGCTACAGCTTCTGCTCCTTGGTCACCAGCCTCTGCATCACCAGCAGCAGCACCTTCTGGGACATCGCAGCTCCAACACCCCCCAAAAAAGGAGGTCTGTCCCTAGGCCATGCAATGATAGCTTCAAACTCAAAAGGTGATGGCCAATGGAGACGACCATGAGGTCGTGGTGCTGTAGGGTTTAGATAATAATAAATGGAAGAATTTAAAGTTTGTTGGCTGCGATGAACTGCTGCCAGCTGCTGGAAAAGGAAAATGAAAGCAGTTGCCAATTGGGATCTGTTAAAGGGCTCCACTGCAGGAGGAATGGGAGGTTGAGGAGCATCCACTTCCGCGGGGTTGCGGCAATGCTGGTCAATGAAATGCATGTTGAGTGGCTCCCGGAGGTTGAGGAGGGGAGGACGGCGGACATTCACTCCTTGGCTCTCACATAATGCAGTGATAAGGGATGGAAACCTGAGAGGCCTTGGTGGAGAGGTAGGAGCTTTGGCAATCACAAATTTATGGATTTCTCTTGATATTATCCTCCCAATGTTGATGTCAATGTCATTCATGATGCAGTACACCATGAAGGCTCGTGACATGCTGAGCTCTGAAGTATGGGTGGTAGGTGTAATGTTAGAGAAGAGGAATGAGGCCCAAATATGAGATATGGTTTTCAAAGCTGCCCTCTTGAAGCGTAGGGCTTTCCCCGCGTCATTTTCAACAAAAGAGTGGCCTGGAATGCAGAGGCTGTTGCTCACAGCAGTGTTGGTGACAGGGGTTCTCCTAGTAAACATCAAGAAAAAGCAGCAGTCTTGGTTGTTGGGGTCGGTGAAGTCATTGGCTAGAAACCGGTTGATGGAAGGAGCATCATAGTAGACAAAGCAACCCCTCACCCAAGACCTACGGGTAGGATCGCTGGTGCGCCTGGGAATAGCATTCGCGTAGAATTCGCGCACCATTTCCTCATTGATCTTGAGGGGGAAGTTGGTAAGTTTCTGCCACTTCCTTCGAACGATTTCATCTTGAATCTCCTGGAAATCTCCAGGTAGTAGTTGCACTTCTCGCTCCTTGATCAAACCTCTATTGGCATTGTTCTTGAAACGCTCTTGGTTAGGAGGAGCAAGGAAGTGGTTCTTCTGAAGGGGCTCACGAGGAGTTTGCGGCTGCGGTGGTGGGGGTGGAATCTCCTGCACTTCATCATCTTCTCGTGAGGCTTGAGGAGGAGCACGGGAAGAAGAACCCCTCCTTGTGACTCTTTGCTTCTTGGCAGAGGAGGTGGAGTCAGCAGCAGGTTGCTTGTGCTTAGGAGCCATGCTACAAAACAAAACAGAAACAAAACAGAATAGAACAGAAGGCACAAGAAATTAAATCAGTTAATGACACAAATGAGAAACAAGAAACAGAAAAATAGAAATCACAACATAATTGAAACACAACACGTATAAAAGAAAAGAAAAACAGAAAAAAAGGAATTGATGAAAAGCTAAATATAGAACTGAGAATCCACAAAATAGCCAGGACATTTTGTCACATTCAAGTGCTGGAACAGAACATGCACACAGCAATGTGCAGGGAATTTGGCTTAGCATCCACAGGATGGCTTCGCCAAATTCCACTTAATTTGATATTTTTACAATTGTGCAGAGAGGTATAGTTCCAGCACTGGTGTGTGACAAATCCAAAGAAAGACACAGTGGTCCCAGTTCTTAGGTAGTGAAAAACACACGTGCAAACAAGAAGAAAAACAAAAAGAAAAAGAAAAAGACAAATGGGAGCTTTTTTGGGTAAAAATAGAGAATTCACAAAGGTTCATGTGCTCCCCTTTTAGCACACAGAAGCAACAGTAAACAGAAGAATAATGAACAAGATACAACAGCATAGGGACCCAAACGTGGTCCCAAAATACAGAGAAATTAAGAACCTTCGAAGAATATACAGAAAACCAGCACTTGAACCATCAGTGGTCCCGAAAATAATGAAAAGGACAAGATCTACACAGATTCAAACATTAAAAACAAGAACAGACTGAAAAGGGAAAACAGAAAGGGAATAACAACAGATTTCCCAAAATATGAACAGCAACACAAACGAAAAAAGAGAGAACAAACACATGACTACCTCCAAAAAGGAAAGATATCCTAAAAAGGCACAATCAACAGAAAACAAACAAAAAGATTGCACTTTTGCAACAACCAGAAATCGAAAAAGACATATCACTTAAGGGAAACTTCAAAACAAGAGATAGAAAAGAAGGTTAGAGCAAAAGCTTTGACCTTTATCAACGAAAAGGGAAGAGAACAGAAAACTCACACACAAAAGGTCAAAGTTTTATCATGACACATAAACATAACCAAACAATGCATATGCTTCCAACAGTTGCAACAGAGGAAAAAATAAAAAGAAAATAACAGAACTGCACAATCATGAAAAACAAAGGACCCTAGGATCTTTTCCAGAAACGAGATGAAAATGACAGTAGACAAGGGAGCAGAAATCGCGGAAGAAAACTCACGCGTGGACAACAATGGTGGTGCTCGAAGTGGGAATGGAGAGTAGACCGAGAGGGAGGAGTCACAGTCCTAGTGATGGATGCTAAGTTGAGGGATGAAGCAAGTTGCAGGCTTTGAGGTATGATGGGATTGTAAGAGTAGGACTGATGGAAGGTTGAAGGGTTGGGAGTGTAGGGGCAGACGTGAGGGTGTGGGGAAAAAGTAGGAAAAGGTGAAAAGGTGAATCTGATTGGAGATGGTAGGTAGCTGTAATTAATAGTGTCAGAAAATTCTGATTGGAGGGGAAAGATGGTGAGGCAACGTGATTGGAGGAGAAGAGAGGTGAATAGGGAAATGTAACAGTAGTGGGTATAGGGAAACGTGATTGGGAAAGGTGGAGACGTTATGGGGTAAATTAAGGGTCTTGAAACGTGGGAAAAATTTGAAAAAGATCAGAGGGTTTAAATAAGTGGAAAACCGCTTGGCCCTGAGCCATGGCCTGACAGAAAGCTCGAATTTGGACAGGGATCACAAAGTGGATTTTGGCTTAACCATGGAGCGTGGCTAGCCTAAAAAATGCATGGAATTGAATTTATTGCTTCCAGTGGTTTTGGCTTGGAGCCAGTATCAGTGGCTTGAGCCAAAAGTCACTTAAGAGCAATAATTCTTGCACAGAGATGACCAGAATGCGAATTATGCAGAACTGAACCTAAACACTGCAATGTAATAGCTAAATGGGACATATGCAACTACAGAATGATGTTTCTAAATGATCACATTACAAAGAAACAAAATTAACACAATCAGCACACAACATTCACACAAGGATCAAACACATGAACTCTAAATAATAAAAACACACAACCAACTAAATTTAACAATTCAAAATGTAAACTGCAGAAATAAAATGGTAAGAAAACTGGGTTGCCTCCCAGGTAGCGCTCTTTTACTGTCATTAGCTTGACATTTGGTGACCTCAAGGGTCACTTAGATGCAGAATTGTGGTTAGCCTTTCAATTTCACCCCCCAAATAGGGCTTTAATCTCTGACCATTGACTGTCTAGTTTCTTCCTGTTGAAGGATCCTCCAAAATAACAGCACCATGAGGCTTCACCTCCTTAATGATGAAAGGGCCAGACCATTTGGACTTCAGCTTGCCTGGAAATAATTTCAGCCTTGAATTGAACAACAAAACTTTTTGATTAGGCTGCAAGTCTCTCTTCACAAGCTTTTTGTCATGATAGGCCTTGACTTTCTGTTTGTAGTGCCTTGAAGAATCATATGCATTGAGTCTCATCTCCTCTAACTCATGAAGTTGGATCTTCCTCTTCTCACCAGCCAAGGACTGATCAAAATTAAGGAACTTAAGAGCCTAATAAGCTTTGTGCTCCAATTCCACAGGGAGATGACAAGCTTTTCCATAGACCATTTGGAATGGAGATAGGCCAATTGGAGTCTTGAATGCAGTCCTATATGCCCATAGAGCATCATCAAGCTTTACAGCCCAGTCCTTTCTTGAAGAAGCAACTGTCTTCTCAAGGATCCTCTTGATTTCTCTATTAGAAACCTCAGCTTGACCATTAGTTTGAGGATGGTAAGGAGAAGCTACTTTATGTTTGACTCCATAATGCTCCAAGACTTTCTTCAATTGTGCATTGCAAAAATGGGAGCCTCCATCACTGATTAAAACTCTAGGAACACCAAACCGAGAGAAGATATTCTTCTTGAGAAATTTAATGACTGTTTTGGAGTGACTTTTGGGGCAAGCAATAGCTTCTACCCACTTTGAAACATAGTCAACAGCCACCAAAATGTATTCATTTGAGAAGGATGAAGGTAAGGGGCCAACAAAATCTATACCCCAACAATCAAAGACCTCTACTTCAAGAATGTTTTGAAGTGGCATCTCATTCCTTCTTGATATCCCTCCGGTTCTTTGGCATTTATCACAGCTTTGCACATGCGCATGAGCCTCTTTAAAAATTGTAGGCCAATAGAATCCAGATTGAAGGACCTTTGCAGCAGTCCTCTCTCCAATGTAGTGCCCTCCATAAGGTGAATTGTGGCAGTGCCACAGGATGTTCCTTGCTTCCTCCTTAGCAACACACCTTCTAAGTAAATTGTCAGCTCCAATTTTGAATAAATGAGGATCATCCCACACATAAAGTCGAGAATCCTTGAAAAATTTCTTTCTTTGGTGCCAATTCATATCTGCTGGAATGATTCCACCAGCTTTATAGTTAGCCATATCCGCAAACCATGGCCTTTCTTGCACCATAAACAATTTCTCATCAGGAAACTCATCCAGAATTTCTTTCTCAAGAGTGGTCACCTCATCATTCACAAGTCGTAACAAGTGATCAGCAACTTGGTTTTCACTTCCTTTCTTGTCCCTAATTTCAAGATCAAATTCCTGCAGCAACAAAACCCAACCAATGAGTCTAGGCTTGGAATCGGGTTTGGACAGCAAGTATTTAATTGCAGCATGATCAGTGTACACAACTACTTTGGAACCAATTAAATAAGAACAAAATTTTTCCAAGGCATACACTATTGCTAGCAACTCTTTTTCAGCTGTTGCATAATTCACTTGGTGTTCATTGAGCACCTTGCTAGCATAATGTATGGGATGGAAAATTCTGTTCTTTCTCTGGCCTAGGACAGCCCCTACTGCATAATCACTAGCATCACACATGAGTTCAAAATCAATTTTCCAATTAGGTGCAGTGAGCATAGGAGCAGAGACTAAACTAGACTTCAAAAATTTAAAGGCATTTAAACATTCAGCATCAAAATTAAATTGTGTGTCCTTGTTCAGTAGATTGCTCAATGGTTTGGCAATTTTGGAGAAATCTTTGATGAAGCGCCTATAGAATCCAGCATGCCCAAGGAAGCTTCGAATTCCTTTCACATTTGCTGGTGGTGGAAGCTTTTCAATGACATCTACTTTGGCTTTGTAAACTTCAATTCCTCTTGCTGAAATTTTGTGGCCAAGAACAATTCCCTCGGTCACCATAAAATGGCATTTCTCCCAATTAAGAATGAGATTTGTCTCAGCACACCTCTTCAAAATAGTTTCCAAGTTGGGCAAGCACAAATCAAATGATCCACCAAAAATAGAAAAGTCATCCATGAAGACTTCTATGCATTTCTCCACCAAATCTGAGAAGATAGCTAGCATACACCTTTGGAAAGTGGCAGGTGCATTGCATAGCCCAAATGGCATCTTCCTATATGCGAAAACTCCAAAAGGACAAGTGAATGCTGTCTTCTCTTGGTCTTGAGGATCCACAGCAATTTGATTATAGCCTGAGTAACCATCCAAAAAGCAATAGAAAGCTTGACCAGCCAGTCTCTCCAACATTTGATCCATGAAAGGAAGGGGAAAATGATCCTTCCTTGTTGCTTTGTTGAGCTTTCTATAGTCTATGCACATCCTCCATCCCGTGACAGTTCTTGTAGGAATTAATTCATTCTTCTCATTGCGGATCACTGTCATGCCACCCTTTTTAGGGACAACTTTCACAGGGCTCACCCATGCACTGTCGGATATAGGGTAGATCAATCCAGCTTCCAAGAGCTTTAAGACTTCCTTTCTCACTTCTTCCTTCATCACAGGATTAAGTCTTCTTTGAGGTTGAGCCACTGGTTTAAAATCATCTTCCATGAAGATCCTATGCATGCAATAAGAAGGACTTATCCCCTTGAGATCAGAGATAGACCATCCAATGGCTCCTTTGTTAGCTTTCAAAACCTCAATCAAATTTTCTTCCTCTGCAGCAGATAAGGAGTTGCTAATGATGACTGGTTTGCCACCATTTTCTTCAAGGAACACATACTTTAAATGTGGAGGCAGCACCTTCAATTCAGGCTTGGTTTCCTCCACCTTCTCATCTTTCTTTAAATTTTCAACAATTTCTTCATTTGGAGGAATTTCCTTCAAAGTATCAAGGCTTTTCAAGCATTCCTCAATTTCCTTTTCTTTCTCCTCATTAAGTAACTCAAATGCATCAATTAAAGCTTTCTCAAGAGGAGAGGAACTAGGTACTTGCTTTCTAGAAGTGGTATAGATTTCATCAAGAACATCCACTCTAGAGCATGATTTATCTTCACTAGGGTGCTGCATAGCTTCAAACACATTGAAAGTGACTTCTTCATCTTGCACACTCATCTTGAATTTTCCATCACTAACATCAATCAAGGCACGGGCTGTCATCATGAATGGCCTCCCCAAAATGAGAGGAACTTCAGCATCCTCTTCCATATCCATAATTACAAAGTCAGCTGGGAATATAAATCTGTCCACCTTTACTAGCAAATCTTCAACAACTCCATATGGAAGCTTAATGGTACGGTCTGCTAGTTGAAGTGTCATCCTTGTAGGTTTGATTTCTACATCCCCCACTTTGCTAAGCATGGACAGTGGCATAAGATTGATGCTTGCTCCCAAATCCAACAAAGCTTTTCCAATGGACAGATTTCCAATGGTGCAGGGAATGGTAAAGCTACCTGGATCTTTGTGCTTGAAGGGCAATGGCTTTTGAATTATAGCACTGCATCCAGCTTCTAATTCAATTGTATCTTTCTCAATGTACTTTTTCTTCTTGGTGAGGAGTTCCTTCATGAACTTGGCATAAGTTGGAATTTGCTCAAGTGCCTCAGAGAAAGGTAGATTGATTTGCAATCTCTTGAAGATGTCTAAGAAACGTGCAAACTGCCTTTCTCTGTCCTTCCTTGTTGGCACATGAGGATAGGATAATCCTTGTGGAGGAACAGAATTTGACTCCTTCTTCTTCTTCTCTTCTCGCACCCTCTGGTGTTTAGTCATTTTTGGCTCAACCGCCTCACTGATTTCACTTTTTTCTGCATTTTTCTCACTGATTTTCTCACTCTCACTCAATTCTTTTTCACTCAGCTCATTTTTTCTTCCTTATCATCTTTTACATCCTCCACAACTACCTCTTGCTCACTTTTCTCTCTATTCAAATCTCCCACAATTGTACCTCTCCTTGTAGTTATAGCCTTGCATTGCTCCTTGGGATTTGCTTGAGTGTTGGCTGTAAATGCTCCACTTTTAAGTTCTGCCAAATCTTTAGCAAATTGTCCCATCTGCACTTCAATATTTTTGATAGAAGAATCCGTGTTCTTTTGGTTGGTTAGAGAGACTTGCATGAATTGATTGAGAGTATCCTCCAACTTAGAAACACGGTCTTGATGAAGAGGTTGGTATTGTTGATGACTTTGGTAAGGAGGTCTGTTCGAAGGACCAGCTTCTTGCTTCCAACCAGCATTGTTGTTTCTCCAACCTTGATTGAAAGGTTGAGCATAAGAATTGCCTTGCCGGTTTTGGTTCCCCATATAATTAATTTCTTCTTGGGAACTTGGTGGCATGATGCATTGGCCACTTGAATGACCACCTCCACAAAGTTCACAGCAAATAACTTGTTGAGTGTTGGACTGAATAGCTTGTAAGCCTTGGAGTTGTTGAGGCATCTTAGCAAGTTGCTTGGTGAGTGCATCAAGTTGCTGCGTGAGAAGCTTATTTTGAGCTAGGAGGGCATCCTGAGAATTTAATTCCAGAACTCCTCTCTTTTGCACTTGCACGAGAGTTCTGTCATGCTGCACCTCATAGTCATTAGAGGCCATGTTTTCAATAATTTCCTTAGCCTCATCCGGTGTCTTGTACATGATTTTGCTTCCAGCTGAAGCATCAAGCATAAGTTTGGTTTGAGGTCTAAGTCCAGCTAAGAAGGTGTTGATTTGAGCTGCCTCATTGAAACCATGAGCTGGACATTTCCTTATCAGGCCATTGAATCTCTCCCATGCTTCACACAAGGGTTCATCAGCTCCTTGAGTGAAAGTGGAGATAGCTGTCTTCCTCTGGTTGATCTTAGATCGAGGAAAGAAATGGTTCAGAAATCTGTCAACCAGCTCGTCCCAAGTCAAGGGAGTGTTAGTAGGAATGGCTCTGTACCAATCATTTGCCTTTCCATCAAGAGAGAATGGAAAGAGATTGATCCGGATATAATCATCATTAACTTGATGTAGCTTCACAGTGTTACAGATATCAACAAAAGTAGTCAAATGAGCATAAGGGTCTTCATGGTCAAGGCCATGGAACTTGTTTTGCTGAATCAAGTGGATGAGAGATGCCTTCATTTCAACATTGTGAGCCTGCACCTCTGGTCTGGCTATGGTGTTGAAGAATCTCGGCCTTGTGTTGGCACAATAATCATTCAAAGTACGCCTTGGTTGATTCACTTCTCCTTCTTCTGCCATTATAAAATCTTCTTCTTCAGGAATGGATGTCAAAGATAGATCTGGTGAAACAGGAGATAGTGGTTCTTGGCTAGCAAGTCTTTCTAGAGCCTTCCTCTTCCTTGTCCAGCTGTTGGTAAGTCTTGCTGTCCTCTCAATCTCTGGGTCGAAATACAAAGGGTCAGCTGAACTTCTTGTGTGCATAAACAGAGAAAAAGAACAGGACACTAGAACAAAAAGTTAGCACAAGAAAACAACAACCACAACAGAAATAAAAATGCAAAGAATAAAAGAATAAAGAATAAAGCCTATGATAATATGAATGTGAAGTTGCCTAATATTCAGATGCAAATCCCCGGCAACGGCGCCAAAAACTTGTTGAACGGTTTGGCAAGCGCACCAGTCGCACAAGTAGTAAATGGATAAGTCCAAGTATCGTTTTCCGAAGGGATTTGCTTGATATAGGCGATGTTCACATAAATACTAGCTAGACTGAACTGATTTTCACAAGAAAGCTATAAAAACATGAACTTTGGTTGGTTTTGTGAAAGATATAACAGAACTAATGTAGAACAGAAATTAAAGAAGAAATTTTTGTGGTTTTTAAGACAAACACAGCAGTAGACAGAGGTTAAAACAGATAGATGAAGATGTTGCAGGGGTTAGATCTCACCATTCTCCACTCTCTTCTTGCATGCACACAATATACATTCCATTTGCATTTAAATGTTAAAATCAATCAATAAAAACATTCTCAGCCTAATTCCTTAGGTGCAGAGAGTCTTAGATTACTCCCCCAAGCCTTGATTCCTCAACAACTTAACAAAGCAACTAGCTTTAAGTCTAGAGACCACAAGATAACCCATGAACTAAGCTCCATTCCTAGACACGAAGTTCATGAGGTATATTGCTTCAGTTCTAGACAACGAAAGTGTTTCCCAACAACAGTCATGTCCAAGGATCATGCTATGGGTGATCAAGCCACAACAAGCTTTAAGAAAAGAAGCAAAATACTAACTTTAAACACAAATATGCAGAATATATATAGATAATATCAAAAGATACAAGAGAGTTTTGAGAATGGTTACATCTAACCCCTAACAACTACATAACTCAGCCACTCATAGGTGTGAGCAGCTGGGAATTACACATGGAGGGGAAGGAGATGAAGAGAAAGCTAAGAACTAAAGAGAGAGTTTTTCTCTCCACTACAACAGTACAAAACGAGCTACTGAGTTTGCTTCTAAAAAATGTCCAAGACCCCTGAACTTCTGATGGTCAGTCCTTTATATACATGTGCATAATTGCTCTTAAGTGACATTTGGCTCAGCCTGGATCTTTGGCTTGGCTGATTTGAAATTTCTGCACTTCAACAGATTTCTCTTGCAAAGGACCTTCCACTGCTTCCAAAGCTCAGAATGCAGCTCCCAAATGTGTTCTTCAACTTCAATCTCCATTTCCTACAAAAAGTGGGGCAAAACTCAAAGATATAACCATAAAACTAGAAAAACTAAAGAAATTCTAACTAAATTGCAATATTAACAGAAATTGAGTAAAACAACACTCCAAATGAAAGAAAAGATAGATAATTGCCTTCAAAACTACTTGGAAAGTAAGTAATTATAGCAACTAACACCTGCATTCGTCATGAGGCAAAATATGTTGAATTCAGTGTCATCTAAAGAAAGTCATAAATTTTGCTCCATCGATACTGTTAGTATTACAGATATCCATGGTAGATAGCAAAATAATAGCTCTAAGAAAGATGAATAATGTATACTTTTTTTTTTCCAGTGAATCATGTGTCTCAAAAAATGAATTTTGCTATCAGATGTTTTTCTTAATGATAATAAACTAGCATGCAAAACAACAACTTTAACGTATGCTGGAAGAGGTCAACTCCTTAAATGAATCTCAATACTTAGAAGGAGTAGTCTCTCGGCCAAGAAATACCCTGTGTTGAGGAAAAAAACATCTTTGTCCATCAATGGAATGAAAATATGAAATCTATCAAGATATATGCAACTTCTGTTTAGATAAACTTATCAATAAGAACTTATAGGAAAAGAAAATAAGATTTTTTTATTAAGAAAAAAAAGGTAAAATGAATGAAGTTTCTCTCATAAGTTAAGATTAGTTAATGCATAAGCTAGTTTATAGAAGCTCTTTCACTTAGTTTCTCCATTGTTAGTTTTAATTTCTGCATAAACTATATTTTTCCAAACAGAGCCTTAATCTATGAATGTCAGGACAACTCCTCGCAACCTATGCTTAAGCTAAGCTAACTACTTAAAACGTCCTACCATCACAATAACAAACTATTTAACATCTATACAAAATCATGCCATTAAACAAAAATTCAGAATACTGAAATTTAGGAAGGTTTAAATAAAATATAAAAGACTTGTTTTAGGCACAGAGGAGTTCGGCGTGGTAGACGATGTATATTCCTCCAGTTTAAAGGAGGTGGAGCACCTGTAGAATGTACAAGTGACGATGTATTTGGAGATCTGTCACAAATCAAACTCCAGGAGCTATTAATATTTAATTTTCAAAAGCTTGTAACTGCTACTAACAACTTTCACCCATCCAACAGGCTTAGGCAGGGTGGTTTTGGTGCAGTATACAAGGTAAGTTTAATCAAGCTAAGAAATAATTATCAATAGTTCAGTTTCTGCATATTATATTACAGGGACACTTGCAAGATGGTCAGTAAATTGCAGTTAAAAGACTTTCTCAGGCATCTGGGCACAAGGTCTAGAAGAATTCATGAATGAAGTAGTGCTAATTTCTAAAGCTTCAACACCACAATCTTGTAAGACTTCTTGGCACGCTGCTGTATTGAAGGGGAGGAAAAGATGTTGATTTATGAGTACATGCTAAATAAAAGTTTGGACACATGTCTTTGGTTAGTTCTTTGATGCCCCTTAGCATCCATCTATATCGAATTTTCCTTCCGTCTGATATATGAAATCTATAAAAATGAATAATTTAATTACAGCTAGCGAGTTTTCTTGCAAGCAAACTAATCTCAGTTTTTTGAAATTATGCTAAATTGTGAAATTTAGATGCCATTGCTTCATCTCAAAATGTTAGAATTCATATAATTATACCATTTGATTTTTTAGATCCATCAAAAAGTATAGTCCTTGACTGGAGAAAACGCTTTAGCATAATTGAAGGAGTTTCTCGAGGAATGTTGTATCTTCATAGAGATTCCAGGCTAAAAATCATCCATAGGCACTTGAAGGCAGGTAATCTCTTGCTAGGTGGGGAGCTAAATCCGAAAATATCTTACTTTGGTATGGCCAGAATCTTTGGTAGGAATGAGTGTAACATCCTGAAAATATCAACTCATATATATATATATATATATATATATATATATATGTAATTATATTTATCTGTATGTAAATCTCTGTAAGTAACTAACAGAAATTAATTCGCTAGAATTAATTCTCTATAGTTCCTTTTTTGTATAATTGACTGTTAGTTAGATTTTAAGTTTCAGTGAAAATAAAATAACATGTGTTATTTTATTTGGATTGATGATGTGTGATGAAATGAGAATTTAAATTTTCAGCGTTTAAATTCATCAGTGAGAAATAGATAAATTTCTCTGTTTAAAATATCTAATGAAAAAGATGAGAATTCATCTGCCAGTAGAAAAATTGTCTTTGTTTATTCATAAATTTGTGTCTCTGTGTTGTTAAAAATTTATTTGACTAGAAAACCCGTTTTGAATCGTTTTTAAAAATCTAAGACTTGCAAGACAAGTAATCTTTCGTTAAATTCATCTATGAGTGATTACTCTACAAAGAAATTTTAGGAAAGTCACTTTAAAAAGTTTTTCAATTGTAAAGAATTTCTAAAATTTAAATTAGATAGTTATCGATTCATTTTCATTTTAAAACCGTGTTCTGAGTTAAATTACACACTGTATTTCTACATTGTGTAAATTGACACGACCCTAAACCATCAAATCAAGTGACCATTGGCCACTTGAATTTCATGCAAGAACACCCCTCACATCAACCAAAACCCACAGCCACTCACACCTTTCCCCCTAAACCATCACTCAAATCAATAATTCAAATCCAACTCACTTCCTCACTTAAGCTCACTTAAGTCAGCCTCAAAACATCTCAGTCAAGTTCATCAAATTCTCCTCCCTCTCTCTTCTCTCTTCCCTGGCTGAGAGACACTCATCCACCACCAACACCATTTTCTTCCATCTTCTTCCTCTTGCATGCTCTAGTTGGAGTGCTCTACAACCAATACTCTTTTGTAGGAAGACAACCAACTTATTCCCCTCTTTCCAGCAAGATCCTCATCATTGTAAGGGGACTCTTTGATAGATTCAAGTGGCTGGAGGTGGATAATCCAACCACTCTCACCTAAAATGCCTCCCATGTGAACTGAATGCATGAAATGTGTAATTGCATGTGTGTGATTGGTTTTGTTTTTTTTTTTTTGTTTTTGTATTCTCTTTTGCAGTGGTTGTGACTGTGACTGTGTCAAAAATCTTCTCTTCATCTTCTTCTTTGTCTAAAAATCATGGGATGGCTTCAATGCAAAGGTGACCATGCCCAAATTTTGTTAGAAACTCATGCACTTTCAAAAAGATTTGAAAAAAATTTGTGCTGGCAGTGGCTGCCTCATTTGTGCTAACAGTGTTTATGTTTTTTACCATAACTTTTGATCTATCCGTTAGATTTTGATGAAACTTATCCCTAGTTGAAGTAGACTCAAAATAAACCAACTTTGATTTTGAGACCATTGCAAGATAACCTCAAATGAGGGTTCATCAATGACATGCAATGGAACCGTTCTACTTGGGAAATTGGCTCGGGCAGTGGTTGTTTCACTTAGAAGCCCTAGACAATGTTTACGTTTTTGAACATAAATTTTAATCTAACTGTTGAATTTTGATGAAACTTGTTCTCAGTTAAAGTAGACTTAAAATTCACCAACTTTTCTTTTGAGACCATTGTGAGATAACCTCAAATGAAGGTTCATCCGTGACATACAATGGGACTATTCTACTTGTGAAAACTGGTTCGAGCAAGGTTCGGTTTTTGACCTTTTTAAACCAAGATAATGATTGTTTTTGAAATATAATTTGTTATCATAAAACTAGATAAACATAGGTTTAAAATGATATAAGTTTCAAAAAATTTCACCCATAATTGAATTCAATTTAGACAAAACTCATGCATGGATCCCAAATTTTGAACCTGGGACATAGGTCTTAGAAAGAAAATTACTGGGAAAAATGTAGGAGGAATTAGGATTGAAGTTTTACATTTTCTGAAAGGTGTGAATGTTAGCTTTTTACCATAAAAAATTGAGTAAAATATCATTTGGGAAGGTTGAGAAAATTGCACATCTTTGAGGTATGCTCACTGTGAGGAGCATGCTAACCTGCGAACTTCTAGGAATTTTCATAATTTTTGTAGATTTAATCTGAGGTTGTGGATTACCTTTTTGAAAAATAGGTTTTAAGATCTTTTAATTTGATATAAGAATTTCACCAAACAAAAAATCATTTGGTAAATTAATTTTGGGCATAGATTGGGTGCTGCCAGAGAGGAATCATGTTCTTAAAATTGCCTTGATATTTGAACTATGATATGTTTGAATGTGTGAATTAATTTTAAATATGTACATGCAAGGCAGTGGGTAAAATTGACCCTTGTGTTAAATGATTGTAAGATCCTTGGAATGTGAACCTAGGGCATCTCTGTGCGTGTGATTGTGCGTTTTGCAATGCTCTGTGATACAATCATATGGACTATAGTGTGAATTGAAATTCTCTGTGACGTCTGTGATCTGTGAGCATAAGAATCGAACGCGAGTGCTTATGTGGACTAGGGCACTGTCCTAGTAATCCGGGAAATTGTACCGGTAATAATAATATAAATTCCAACAGTGAGAACATCTAATTTAGACTTAAGAATTTATTTATTTTTCTAGGCTTAATAATTGAACTCTTTGATTTGTGCTTTAGACTTAGATAAATATTCTAGGACCCTTGCATGGAGGAATCGTCGGTAAGTATTAACTATTAAAAACTTTAGAAATTGAGAGGGTAAGACACAAATAAAATGTAATAACAAATCTTGATATGTGATGGCGATATACGCCTTGAGAGTCGTGCAACGAGGAAAAATGAGTGTACGGCGGACCTGTGAAGGAAGTCGCGTGGGATGGTTCCGGCATAGTGAAAGTTGCAACGATGTTGGTAGAGATTGAATGACGTGTTCACCAATAGGTGATGGAGAGCATATTCTTATATGGTATAATTTTGTGGAGCCAAGACAAGGTCTTGAGCTTTGTGTTGATTTCGATCCATCTTATACCCCCAGCAGCGAAAACCCACGGTGACGGGCAACGATAATCTCTGTGTGAGTGTGTGAGAGGAATAAGTCCTCGGAGTATGAATGACCACATATTGGTACCTGGGAGATGATCGTGAGGCATTACGACCTTAGAGGGTAGGCGTCAAGTTGTGACTTCGTTCACACAAACGGAGTTGGCGACCCTGACAATAACCATGAGAAAATCTCA
Source organism: Pueraria montana var. lobata (assembly GCA_026413185.1). Lineage (NCBI taxonomy): Eukaryota > Viridiplantae > Streptophyta > Magnoliopsida > Fabales > Fabaceae > Pueraria > Pueraria montana. Next base: position 62,550,491 of record CM048650.1, on the reverse strand, counting down.
TTTGGTGAGAGCCCACCTTATACCAGGGTGATAATGTACTCCCAATAGTCATTCCACTCAATATATGTAAGACCACTGAGTTCTGGGAGTTCCAAGTGGTAGCTGGCCAGTATGTTATAGTTTACAGATTTTAGTCATGGAAACGAGTAGGTTCAGAGTGTGAACGTTAGAGAACCACCCCGCAGTGGTTGATAGGATTGTGTGTGACTTCTAAAGTCATTTTTGTGTGGTTTGCTTGATGAAGCAAAGAGATTCACCCCTTCTGTGTGTTTGTTTTCTTTAGGTCTGGATGGCGGGTGAGGAACCAGCCCTCAATTGGGAGGTTGATTGCTATTTCGGACGATGGATAGCCGACATGGTCTAGGGCGTGGACCACGTTACCAGCTACATTCGGTTAAAACGGATGCCCATTGACGAGCCTGTAGGAGCACACCTAGTGGTGGCGGAGTATTTTGCATGGTGGACTCAACCGACACTGCTATACTACCGACATGCAGAGCCTGTAGACGTAGTGATGATCTCCTCATCCCTCCTTTCGTTTGAGCGCACCGAGACTGCTTCTCACTCTTCAGGGGTGTAGTTAGAGGAATTAGATGGCTTGAACACCGAGGAAACTCCTACTGAGGGGAGTTCCTCTGCGGTGCCAGACTATGTGCCGCAGTTTGAGTCTGAGGATCCTGTTGAGGGGAGTTCCTCAGGGGTGCCCGACTACATACCCCAGTCAGAGTATGAGGCAGTAGAGGAGGATGACGAGGCCGCTCCAATGGCGATGAAGGTTAATGGGGAGGAGCCAGCAGCAGCTGCTGTAGAGGAGGTGGCAGAGGTTTCTGCCAAGGGAGCTGGCTGCTTGCCAGCGGAGGATGAGGAGGATCCAGAGGAGGATTCGTTTGAGGTCTCTTCTCGTGAGTCTCACACTTAGTCCTTCGCCGGTCGACAGTTTCCATAGGTGTGGGCGGAGTCTCTTGGGTAGATGGTAGATGACTGCTCTGAATGTTAGGATCTTCCTTTTATCTTTATCATGTATTTTGTTGGGTAGATCTAGGCATTCAGATGTTTTGTTGTATATATTTTAGTCATCTTGCGTACCACATTAGGTTTTTGCTACACACAGTTACTGGGAACCTTGTGATGCTTGTCAGACTCATTTTATATATATTTATGTAGTGTATCTTTTTACTTATTCATTTCTGTCTTTAATTATTACCTTATTTATTTATTCTGCATATTTGAAAATTCAAAGCGATCTTTTGCAATGATAAACACGTTAAGATCTTTTCAATTAAAATGACGCATTAATAAATGCTAAAACAAATGAGAACTTTCGAAATTAAAGTTTAAAATTGAAATACATAGTTCAATTAAAAAGTTTTAAAATTCACTAAAATTCCACCTACTACGTTTTAGCTTCACTCGTTTTCACAAGTATAGATAAATTTTTTTTTTTTTTTTTTTTTTTTTTTGGAAACAGCATGCTAATGCATGGCAATGAGAGGAGTGATCCCAACTAGGTTGGCACCCCAACCCTCACCCATGATAATCAGCACACCAAATATATTAAAAGATGGAAACAAAAAGACAACACAGGGGGACATAAACCAAACCTGTGAACCATCATGTAAACCTAAAGTTGGGTAAAGAAAACCTATTCCGGAAGAAGTCTTCCCGGATAAAACTTGGAATGGTATCCCACCAAACAAAACCCTGTATGCTAAGCCCGTGAGAGGCAAGCTTATCTGCACATTTGTTGCCTTCACGAAAAATGTGGGAAAATTTAAAGTTCATGTGTTTAGTTAATTCTATACAGTTTTTCCATCTATTCCTAAGCTTCCAAGGAACCAAATCATGAGAGATGAAAGCTTTGATGACAAGACTTGAATCACTTTCCAACCAAATATTTCTCCATCCCTTATCATAAGCTATTTCAATAGATAACATAACTGCCAATAGCTTAGCATTAAAAGCATTATTAGTTCCCAAATTAGCAGAAAAGCAACCTATGATGGCAGCACTTTTGTCTCTGAAAATAGCCCCACAAGCAGTAGGACCTGGTGTTCCTCTTGCAGCCCCATCAGAATTACACTTGATCCAAAAAGTGTTTGGAGGCCTCCAATCCACTTGCAAAATGGCTGGTGCTTTACCCGGGCGACAAGTATAGATAAATTAAAGAGCTTTAGAAAATGATTAATTGAATTAAATACAACATATTTTCTCTTTAGATATTTGGGCGTTACAATGAGGATGAGGCTAATACTAGAAGAGTTGTTGGAACATAGTAAGTACACCTTTGTCCTAGATTATAGCTAGTAGCACACTCAGGTTAATAAGTTGTGCTACATCTCAATGCAGTGGCTATATCTCTCCTGAATATACAATGCAAGAACTATTTTCCAAGAAATCAAATGTCTTTAGCTTTGGAGTTTTCCTACTTGAGACTGTTAGTGGATAACAAAATTCAAGTTTTATGACAACGAGAATTTTCAAAGTGTTTAATATTTCCTTTTTACATTGTAGGCCTGGATGCGGTGGACAGAAAAGAATCTTCCATCTCTAATAGATCTAGGAATATATGATCCTAGACTTCATAAATATATTTTTAGGTGCATACACATAGGACTTCTATGTGTACAAGAATTTACTGCTATGGCTGCTATAATTTTATGCTTAACAGAGAGATTGTGGATCTTCCGCCTCCAACAGAACCTGCATTATCGTGAGGCATAATATGTTGAGTTCAACGTCTTTTGTAAGAAACAATGGGTCATTTTTTTTTTAAAGGCAAAAACAGTGGATTGTGTTGGGAAACAATTCAAATTTTTTAATTTCAAATCACTAGGATATTGTTTAGATTTTAAAGGATATTATCTTATCTTTACGACGTTGTTTAGATTTAAAGACATTATTTGTAAATTAAGGATTTGTGTTCCTCTTTTAAGATTAGGATGCTAGGTCTAAAATAGATGCTCATGAGATGAGAAAAATCACCCAACCTGAAGAGGGGGTCACCACTATGAGAGAGGGGGGTCATGTGAAGGGAGGGTTTACAAGTTTGTCTAGAAAACTTGTGATGAGATTGTGGATGTCGGGATTGTTGAGACAAAGTCTCTCCTAAAACTAAATGTTTTAATGATGACAAACCATTATGAGGCAGAATCGAAAGTTATTGAACTTAGCTACCAATGGTTGCTTTAAGTGTTTTTCTTAAGACGGGACATATTTAGGAGCATAGCACAAGTGTGAAGAATAAGCCTACAGTGGAAGCTTCTCCATGACATAGATTATGCAAATCAGAAGCAGGACTACTAGAAGGAGAGCTATTGAGTGTCAAATCCTAAATAGATTACGGGTCAAAGTGGAGATATGTATGATTAGAAGCATAATGTTGTGGATAATTTAAGTCAAGGGGTAGATATTAGAAGCTACACATGGCTTGAGGATCATCAGAAGTTGCATTGTAGTTGGAACGTGTAGACAAACGTGTCTTGCACTCCTGAAGCACACACCAGTTACATGCATTAGTGCTTGGACAACACTGATCCTGATGTTGTTTTTCCTAGAGTCTCGTGACAAAGTCTATAAATATTATTTTTTGTGAAGACAATATTTGTTACTAAAAGCTCAAAAATTCGTCACTAGGCATGTATAGTGACAAAACTAAAACACAATAATATCCAACAATGTTTTAAATGCAAAACATTTACATTAAATAACTATAAAACTACTAGCATTTCATAATTTTTAAATTAAACTATTCCTAAAATGACGATTAAAAGTAGCATCTTCATGAGTTGCAAACCTACAAACAAATACAAAAAAAAAAAAAAACAATAAATACTAATAAAAGTAAAATAATTTGTATTTTTTGGAATTGTAATCCTATAATAAATCATAGTAGATATATTAATAAAAAACAAAACTTCAAATGAAAAAGAAACTTACATTGTGAACCAAGCACTTGAGCTGCTAAATATTACGCCAAATAATATTTCTTAAAAGGTTAGCAATTTGATGTTTCGCCTCATTTCTAAGATTTTGGCTTCATTTACTCTTGTTGAGTTTCAAAAGCCAATTAATCAATGTAAAAAGCCGATATCCTTCAACTACCTACAAGAAAAAAAATGGACGGAGAATTTATTTTAAAAAAATAGCAAAGGGTAGATGCATCAATTATGGCATTTAGCCATAGTTGTAAAAAAGATAAAAAAATACATGCAGGCAAATTTTTTTTAAATTTTTTCCCATCTATATTAAAAGGGAAAAAATGTGAAAATAATGGAAGAAAATAGATTTAACCAATCTTGTAAAAGGATTTCTTTATTTCTTTTACCTTTTCCACATTCTTCTTATACTTGTGATCAATTTCACTCATAGCATCAACTTATTTTATCTTCTGAAATTTAAACAAACATTTTCTAATGTAGACAACCTATGTTTTTCAGTCATGAATTGAATTTTAAAAGTTTTTTGGAAAGAAAATCCATGCATAAAATTAGTAGAATATATAGACAAATACCATTACCCCAGTTCAACTATTTGGATAAATTTATTCAGAAGCATTTCTAGGGGAAAAAATAAAAACAAAAATTAAATAAACCTATCTGTAATCTAAAATTAGCTTTATGCATAAGTTAAAAGCTATATGAGAGCTTCTACAAATTATGTATAAACTAATTTTAACTGATAGAGAAGCTCATTTTATTTTTAATTTTTTTTATTCTCCTCTCTTTGAAATACTTATAGAGAAGTTTATCCAAACCAACTATTAAGTCTCAAAGAACCACTATACTTTATTGATAAAAGGAAAAAAGAAGAAAAGAAAAGAATCGGTGCACTAATTTAAAAGCTTCAAATTCATATACTGCCATGTTTAAAAAACTTTCTTTTCTCTGTAAAAAAAATAAAAAATTCTTTTCAATATTTTTCTCCCCTCATTTCCGGGGCAATTTATCAATCTTGATTCCCCCTCCCCCCTTTCGGCCTTTCCTGTTCCCCTTCCAAACAATTTTTCTCTTTTTTTGACATGAAAAACCCCGGGGTAGGGATTTACAAAAACTAAATATAGTAATCTCAGAAAGATATACAAAGAATAAAAGTTAGAATAAATAAAGGTAACCAAGTGAAAATTAGAAATCTGTTGCCAACAGATTCTGTATCATTTGTGAGTAGATCTGAAGTAGCTTTAAGACAAGCATTTGGTGATTTGTCAAGAGACATATCAGAACAACCAAGTACTTGTAAGGAAACATGATATACTTCTACTAGACTTCTGTTTCTTAAGAGTTGAGAAGCTTAATAAAAGAATCAGAAGCTAGTGTGCTAGTGCGAATAATCTTCAAATCAGTAAAGGGTCATTATTCAATCCCCCTTCTAGTGACTGGCTGATTCACTTCAGGGATGAGGGCCCGAACCATGTTAAACAAATTTGTGTTGTGGATGTAGGGATGAGGGTTCAAACCACATTAAACAAAATTGTCAGCGCCGATGGAGTATGCCGAAACAAGGTTTCAATGAGATCCACCGCCCATGCCCGCCGCATCCTTGAGTAATCCAGCAACAAAAACTATGCCACCTTTGATTTCTCAATGATTGTTGTCGACAAAGCCCCCAACGACGACAAAAATCACGATCCAAATGCATCCTACACCCTCATCCCCAAAATCTTTAACTAGAATCAATAGTGCCAGGAATGGCTTCAAAGAAACCCTAAGTCCTCCTTGTAACTTGTTTGTCTCCCAAACTGTTAGAAAACCCAATCGAGAGCCATTACCTTATGAAATCATTTAAGAACAAGATTCACTATTGCAAGGTTCACGAGATTGAGATTTTCTACAAACATGTCTCTTTTAAATGCTAAGATGGTAGGGTTCTAGGTGCACATGGAGAAATGTTGGGGTTATGATACAATTGGTAAATTTGCAGATAAGGGGAGAGTGTTTTTTCCTGAACAATGGACATGGCAAAACAGCAAAGAGATTAGGAGGAGTGCGTGTTTACAAGGGTAATTTAGGGGAGAAAAAGAAAAAGGGGGTTTATAAGTTAAGAGGAGGAGTGTGAATAGCTACTGCCCCTAGTTTAATAGAAATGTTGACCAGAACAAAATTTGCTTTAGTGCAGTCGCTAGCCCAAAGCAACTAAAATGGCTATTCCTTGACCCAATTTTATGTTTATTTCAGTCATATGTATTCTTATTAAGTTAAAACACATCCCCCCACCGTTATCAACCAATTTCCGCATCAAAACAACCAAAATTTAAAGTGTTGAACAATAATTTCAACACAAAAAAATAAAAATAAAAAAACCAAAAAACAACTCAAAAAAACAATTTCAAAATGGAAACCAACTGCAACCGAATGGCAAACACCTAACAATGTTGCAGTCCGACGGCAGCCATAATAAAAAAAAAAAAAACAGTTACTATTAATTTATACTCTTCTTTTTACTTATACATTCTCCTTTCTTTTCTTTTCCTTTTTTATTTGATTTTTTTCTCACAAACTAACCCATCTCTCTCCTTCCCATATGTCATTCTACCTATCTTTGCTCAGGAAGAAACAACCTCCCTCTCTACCCATCCTTGGCACTACCTTTATTTGGATTATTAGGAAATTTCCTATAAGGGATAATATGATACACTGTTACAAATAAAGTCACACAAGAAGAAGTACAATTATGCAAATACAACAATTGAGGAGAAACACATCAAATCATATCATATACAGAGAAATAATAATGGAGATAGCAACATCATATCCCACCATCACTGAGATCGAGAAGAACATTGTAATTTATTTTCAAAATGGTAAGTGTAGTTTTTTTTTTTTGGTACATGGGAAAGATACACAGGAATGGTAAGTGCAGTTTGGGAGGGAGCATAATTTCCGAATGTAGATAAAAAATGGAGAATTAATAAGCACCAGAAACAGAAATAATTCTACATTTCAACGGAGTAGTTACATCACATAATTTCCAGGAACAAGTAAACCAACCACTTATTACACAATGACAAAACATATAATCCTTGGCATTTTCTCTTGACAGCAAGACTTTTCCTAGCGAGGAAAATCAAGCAAGCATATGAAAAGGAAACCCTAACCCCTCTTGAGGACATAAACAACGTCCATGGCGAAGTCAGTCTTCCTCTTAGTGTGCTCATAGTAGGTAAGGCTTAGGCTAGTTGGAAGACACATGACAGGTTCTAGCATGCAAGACCCGGTGAAGTCTTGCACCGTGCAAGGCAACTGTAGACTGTCAGATTAAAGTCTTATAAAATCCAATAGATGAGATCATATGTAATTAACCTTTTAAGAAAGGAAAAAATACTAGAGGTTGTTTGCGGTGGATATTTGGCAAAAATGGTAATGGTTGTTTTCCCGGTGTTAAAACAGGTCTTAAAACCAGTGTGCTGGAAACAGTGTACCCTTGCTGAAAAGTGGGAAAAAATCAATCCACTTATGCCCCCTACACGAATCCACATGTCATTTTTTATTTTAAAAAATATCACCTACTATTCTACTAATAACTTTGGCAACGGGTTAATTACTTATAATCTCGTCCATTTAATTTTATAATACTTAATCTGAGTAGTCTTGCACGGTGCAAGACTTTACCAAGTCTTGCATGCTAGACCCATCTATGTTGTAAAGCTTCAAGCAAACCTTATCACTCTCTCTGCATTTGCTAATCGTCAAAATATGAGAGGGAGAAACTAAAGAGGTGAGGATAGTTTGGAATAAAAAGTTTCTCTTGTTTTTTTCTTCTTTTTTTTTTAAAAGAAAGGGAAATACAATACAGTGGGGTGTTCATGACCCGGTCTAGCCCAAAGAGACTTTTGTCATGTTCATATTTAAGAAATTAGACTAGTGCATTAAGGATGGGTTCAAGTTATACTTTCATTGTCCCAATCTAGTCTAATGTCATGTATTCTTTTAAAACTATTTTTTTTTAAACAATTATGTATTAATAATACATCATCTTTTTTTTTGAACAAATATAATAATACATCTTTTTGACTTAATGTATAATGTTTTGTGTAATATGATATTATACTTATATTGATAGTATTATTTATCTTAAAATGTATACAATAAAATATACTTTAATTGTAGTTGTATACTTATTTAATTTTACGATTTAACTATATATAATGTTAAGATTAATATATAGTGCAACAATCTAGGTTGACCCGATCTTGTCTCAAATGTTGTTGAGTCTTAACCAGGTCAGGTCCGATTCATAAAATTGACTCTATCAAAAATATAATGTATGACTAAGCTAAAAATAGACATCATTAGCCCACACCTATAACTAGCTTTTTTCTGGGCATAAGCAAACTTTAACCAAACTTACAAGCAACCACAAAACCTACAAAGACATTAAAATATTTTATTATAACAACTTGAAAAAATCTCAATGGCCAACACCTGTTGCTGCTGTTTCTCGAGTCCTGTGTGACTCTCTACAACCCGTGCTACTACATTTTTCTTGAGTAGTGCATGTAGCAGTTGCTAGCTTTCACTCTCTAACACACACTAGGTGGTCATTTAAAAAAAACACACACTTGGTGGTAACCCATGCCATGCACAGGAAGAAATTAATATTAATAATATATTAACATAGGTCTTAATAAATTCCTATATTATGAAAATTTTGTCTCTTTGTATTTTCTTTTTAGACTTTTCTTTTCTAAACATGATATTGAATGGAACAATACTATAATTTGAATCATAAACAGAGAAAATTATCCTCATGACCCATCTTTCGGCCAGCAGGATGGACATTGAATATATGACCATCCATCATCTGATTATGAAAGTCAGAACCATGTTGGTAAAATAAATCAGATCCACCCTATTGCAGAGGGTGACTGTTGCATACTGCCTAATAAGGCCCTGAATTGCTGTGAGTGGCTAGCATTGATACCTACATTAGGCACTTGACCAGAACCAACTTCAGCAGGAATGTTCTAGATCTGTTTGTTTTGAACAAACAAGGCACTCCTTTGTGGATCCTGGGATGGCCAAAGTCCAACCTGGCCTCCATTTTTAAACTCCACTTCCTCTAAATATGGAAATGTGTTTTGATTTTTAAAGGGAGTTAGGAAGCCTATGTATGTTATGCTTAATTTGTTGGGAGTTAGGTTGCCCAGGTGAGACCACGTTTGGTTGAACGTGTTGGGAGTTTGGTTGGCTGGAGGTAATCACGTTTTGCTTATTTGACATGTAATGCATGTTTTGGGTGGTGAATTGATGTGCTTGCAGTTGTACAATATGCAAGTCATGATCCTGAGGCATTCCTCACCCAAAATGTTGGGAATGGATAGCCTGTGGCGCTGGAATCTGATGATTCAGTTTCTGTCCTTGAGGCTGCATCATTTGTTGCATGGCTTGTGCCATTTATGAGTTCTGCTGCTGTGCAGACTGATTTATAAGGTATAATGGCAATAATGCACTGATCGCAGAGATTGGAGTTACAAAAAAATTTAATGTCATTGTAATGACAATAACACACATTGTGAAAATGAGAGTTAATACATTTAATAATAACACACTAATTGTAGAGATGTGAGTTACAAAACTTTTAATATCAAACGAGAGTAAGAGTGGGTGAGAGTTTAGAATTGAAGGAGTCATGGTAAAGGCCATTGGTGAGAAGAGAGGTGAGAAATTGGAGGAGACAGAGGATGACACATCAGCAGAACATGTGGTGTGGCGAAATTGATGTGTAAGGGTATTGTTTCACAGTTCAGGATTCAGGATTTATATATTATAAATAAATATGCTGTCTCACGTGCCTGTTCACTTCTACTTCTATTTTTTTTGACAAAACTTCTACTTATTTTATGCTATTGCTAGCTTTCTTGTTTCACGGTCTCACACGCCTACACTTTTTTTTTTTGATCAAGAACAAGTTAACTCATATCATTAATGATGAATGAAGAGATACAAAAAGGAGTGCTGTGATATGTAAAAGGACTAGCTTTACTTGTAGCATCCCTTGCAAGAGCGTGGGCTACTACATTAGCCTGTCTAGGGGCAAACTGAACTGCAAAGTTTGGTGATACACACGCCTACACTTATACTTCTTTATTTTTACAAAACTTCTACTTCCTTTGTCCTGCTGCTGCATGTTCACTTCTACTTTATATGAGTGTGTGTGTGCGTGCGTGTGCGTATGATCGGACATAGGAGCTAATATTTTACAAAATGTTGCTAAACTACTATACCATTTAAATTTATTCATATCTACTAACATTACAAAGTGAAATTTCCAAAAGTACTGTACAGGTTACTTTACACTTTAGTGGGCCAGTCCATTTTCTCCCTTTATTGATGGAGCCTGTAGAGGACTTAAAGGCCTCCCTTTATATTTTCACTGTTATATACCATTTGTCTGAATTCCTGCAATAGTACAGTGGCTACAGATGCAGTGGTTGCTGCCCGTGTCCTTTCCCTTTGTGTGTTTGAGAATTCTTTCCTCGACACGTTATCATTTTCAATTTTACATTCTCTTCAATTTTCAAGCCTCCTGACCGAACGAAAATCCTACCCCATCCTCATCTCTCTTAAGTTTTGTCCCCCATTTCTCTTCCTCCCCTGGACACTCCAATTCATCATATTCAAATTCCATTTTCTCCTCTCATTTCTTTCTTTGATTGATCGTTTTCTACTTTTTTGGGCATTCAACTAACGGGTGCAGAGTGCGGGATCTAACTCTACTTTTTTGGGATGAATTGATATTATAGGTCAATGGAGCATTGCTTTTCTTTCACTAAAGAAAATAGTCACCACGTTTTCTTTGCATTTTCTTTAACGAAATATAAATAGGTGTTGGGATGATTTGATTTCAATCATTGTTTTCAAACTCACAGTATTGCAAAGTTGGATTTTGTACAAATAAAAAAGATATAATGTTAATTTAATCAGATATGTGTTTTAATATCTTTTTGTTTCTTACTGTACTGTTTGTTTGTTATGGAAGCTTAATTGTAGGAAGCATGTTAGCATTTTTAAAAAATCTGGTAGAAACTAATCATGGCTTCCAGCTCAACGGTATTGAGTTTTAGTTCACTAAATTGTTGTGGCAAGTATTGATAATGGATTTTGATATAGCAATTTTGGCATTTTAAATTTTATTTTACTTCCTCTCAACACTAAACTTATAGGCAACATAGTTTTCATATGCAGTTTTTTATTACTTCATATTTTTCTATTTTGCATGATGCAGGGTTGATATGGTCATAATGATTTGACTTGCAAATATAAATAACATTAACAAGGCAAACATTAAAGTTCAGATTTTCTCCCATTCCTTATTTGTCTATTTATGATCCCTTGCCTAAGAAAAAATAAATATATTATTTGTTGTATATTAATCTTAATTTTATATTGTATTAGTAGTCATTAATAGCCAATCAGAAAATTTTTAAATAAGCTTTTAGGAACATTTTTTGTCACGATAATTATTGATAGTTAATTTTGAAGAGTTTAATTTATAAACTTTATTATGTAAACTATTTTTACACAAATATTAAATAGAATTTATTTTATCTGTCGCATCATTTTAGTAAATAAGATGATGTGGTATAAAATGCTCAAATATTATTAAATGACTACATAAATGTTATATAATGATAATGTATTTAAATAAAACTCACTTTTAAATTATTATTATCAATTTTTATACAAAAAATACTAACTCTTTTGTGCAACAAAAAAAAAAGTATATGTCATACAAAATGTTTAACTTTATACAACAAAGTAATTTGACAACTCATGTTAATTAGATGTACCAATAGGAATGACAAAAGGAATATGAAGTTTATGAAAAAGAATAACAAAAGAGATTAATTTAGTAACTTATTGATATTAAAATAAATATATAATTCATAATTATTACAAGGTTTTGTGCTCATTTTTCTGTTTCGCTATGTAGTCCTATGACTACATTTGTACAATATGAATCTTAGGAAGAGAGTAAAATTTTGAATACAAAATTTCATTTGATTGTAAGTTAGCTTGAATGTAAATCAAATTACATGAAAGATACTAAACATAGAAATAATATTAATCAAATAAAATATATCATATCATTTTCTAAGAAATTAATATGAATAAAATATGTACAAGTAAAAGAGGCTATTGCACGAGAAAAAATATGTGAAATCGAATAAGATAATTTATTTAATAGTAGAAAAATACTAAGCATATATATATATATTTGTGTATAGATGGGCAATATGTTATAGAATAACCACATATTTTAGACATTGGTCATTAATATTTTTACTTGATTTTTTTTAAACTTTGGTTGACTTTTTAAATTTTCAATGTATTACCTTTATTTTTATAGATTTTTGTTTTTAAATTGAAAATGCCATTTTCAATATTTTGAATTAAATTGGAAAATTTTAAAATACTTATAAACAAAATATTTACTCATTAAAACCTGATTGACTAAAATTTAAAATTTTATTATCTAAATTTTAAATTGAAAATTTTTATATTATATCATAATTTCTTTAACATATATAATTTTACTATAATTTTATATAATTTACTCTAAAATTTATTTTAATTTGCATTATGTCTAACATTGTCGCATGTTGATGTATACTTGCCAAAATCAATTTTTATGCATGGATAATTCTATATTGCAGTTTCAAAAATTAAATCTAGAAAAAGGTTGGAGATTTTGATATTTGACAATGAAAATACTTATTGTACATTAACTAAAACATAGTATATAAGGAAATATTTATAAGTTATACAATGTTAGTAAATTCAACTATATATATTTTTTTATCAGCAAATGTTAGTTTGTTAGTTTTGTTAGAAATGTGAGGGATTCGAATCCGCGACTTCTCCCTCCCCCTTCTCCATTCACCCTTAAGCTTCCCTTCCCAACCACAAAGTCAACCTTATATCTCCTAATTTAAATGTATATTATCACTTTTAAAATTATAATTTCTATATTTAAAAGTACCATGCATCGCACGGGTGTCTAAACTAGTATATGTAACAAACATAATATACAATTATAAATGTTTTTATTATAATTTGTGTCGGTTCATGTAGTTCGACTAATGAGTCACCGATTCATTATAAACCCTAAACCCTAAACCAATCATAAATTATTTACATCATATTAATCAATATCCATCAATCTTTTTAACAATGACATATTACATCTTTGTGAAAGTCCTAGACACTCCCTACATCGTTTGGACTAAATCAAACGATGCTCTCGGACTTTGTTTGAGGCCATATAGGACTTTTTGTAACTTGCAAACAAATCCATTAGACTCCCCCTGACCAACAAACTCGGAAGGTTGACTCATTAACCCAATACCACTATCGAGTCAATCATCGGTCTTAGTTTCAAAATGTTGTACATACCAATCTATGTTGAAAAAGAAGTCACTTACCCCATACATACGTTGCTCATTTTCCCTCATGAAAACATTAAATTTATCATTATTAACAGGAATTAATATCTGTCAGTAATGGGTTTCACCAAGTGCACAATTATGTTCTTCGTTGGGATCACACTATGTTTTCTTCTTTTCTATGTTGGTAGTGCCACAGACACAATCACCTCATCTCAGTTCATCAAGGACCCTGAAACTATAACCTCCATAGGTGGTAACTTCACTTTGGGGTTCTTCACCCCTCAAAACTCTACGAAGCGTTATGTTGGAATGTGGTTCAAGTCTCAGACCACAGTCGTATGGGTGGCTAACAGAGACCAACCACTGAATGATTCTTCTGGAGTTGTTACCATATCTGAAGATGGCAATCTTGTGGTTCTGAATGGTCAGAAACAAGTCATTTGGTCATCAAATGTGTCCAGTGTTGGATCCAACTCTACTTCCACACTTTTTGATGATGGAAACCTTGTACTACAGGACAGCACAACTGAAAGCAACATATGGGAGAGTTTCCAGAATCCTACAAATGCACTGTTACCCAATATGAAGCTTAGAACTAACAAAGTAACAGTTGAGAAAGTAAAACTAACTTCATGGAAAAGCCCTTCTGATCCATCCACTGGGAGCTTCTCTGTAAGTATTGAACGCCCAGGTATACCTGAAGTGTTCGTTTGGAATGAAACTCGCCCATTCTGGTGCACTGGTCCGTGGAAGAAGGATCGGACCTTTTCAGGGCTACCGAATTTGCAAACATATTATACAACTGGACTACATGTTGAATATGATGGACAAGGAAATGTTGAATTCTATATAACTACAAAAGTAGAAGAGGCTCGCTTGATAGTTGATATTCTTAATTCACAAGGCAATTGTGAAGAGAGATGGTGGAATGAATCGAAGAAAGAATGGGTCGTCATATGGAATAGTCATCAATCTGAATGTGATGTTTATGGTGTATGTGGGCATTCTGCAATCTGTAATTCACAAAGCTCACCAACATGCAGCTGTTTGAAAGGGTTTGAGCCAAGGAACAAAGAGGAGTGGAATAGTCAAAACTGGACTAGTGGATGTGTTAGGAGAACACTTCTGCAGTGTGAAAGACCCAACAACCAAAACTCAAGTTCAGATAATAAAGCAGATGGATTTTTGAAACTGAAGATGATCAAAGTTCCAGATTTTGCAGATGGGTCATCTCTCAGTCTTCAACCAGATACGTGCAGAAGCCGATGTTTGGAGAATTGCTCTTGCGTTGCATATTCATATGATGCTGAGATTGGTTGTATCTCTTGGACTGGGAGTCTAATTGATATACAACAATTCTCAAATGGAGGACTTGATCTATATGTCCGTGTAGCCTACACAGAACTTGGTATACATTGTATTATGATAGTTGTAATTATGTGCCAAACAATTTGTATTAACTTCCTTGATTTGACCCTTTCTCCTGGATTAGGACTCAATTTTTTTAATTTTCATTTTTCTAACTTCAGATAAAGAGAGAAACATGACAGCCATCATTACTATTATAGTGACAATAGGAACTGCCTTCATTCTCACTTGTGGATATATCATGTGGAGAAGGATTTCTAGCCACCAAGGTAGTATATCATCATTGCTGGTTCAGTTTACTCAAGCGAGTTTTGTATATGTTGGGGCAGTCTTTGCAAACCATATACAAAGACATGCTCAAAATTTACTTAAAATTAAATTCTTTATGTTTAGTAGTTAGTGTTCTATTTTCTTTCATTGATTAACAGTTTTAGTTACAGCCCCCAAGTATTTTTGTATGTTGTTTCTCACTCTTGCTAATTTGTGGAACTGTAATAAATCAGGAAGAGCAAACATCAAAGGATTCCTCCAATATAATGGAGGTGCAGCACCTGTAGAATGTACAAGTGACAAAGTATTTGAAGATCTGTCACAAGTTAAACTCCAGGAGCTATTAATATTTAATTTTGAAAAGCTTGTAACTGCCACAAACAACTTTCACCCATCTAACAAACTTGGGCAGGGTGGTTTTGGTCCAGTATACAAGGTACTTTAAATTTAGCTAAGTTATTCATATCTGCAATCATTGTCAATAGATTCAGTTTCTGCATATTATATTACAGGGGCAATTGCAAGATGATCAAGAAATTGCAGTAAAAAGACTTTCTCGGGCATCTGGACAAGGTCTAGAAGAATTCATGAATGAAGACTTCTTGGCTGCTGTATTGAAGGAGAGGAAAGGATGTTGATTTATGAATGCATGCCAAATAAAAGTTTGGACACATATGTCTTCGGTTAGTTCTTTGATGTCCCTGACATCCATCTATATCAAATTTTCCTAGTGTCTGATATATGAAAAGTTTTATAAAAATGATTAATTTTGTTACAGCTAGTGAGTTTACTTGAAAGCATACTAATCTCAGTTTTGTTTAAATTATGCTAAAATGTGAAATTTAGATGGCATTGCTTCGTCTCGAAATGTTACAATTCATATATATAATTATACCATTTGATTCTTTAGATCCATCAAAAAGTGAAGTCCTTGAGTGGAGAAAACGCTTTAGCATCATTGAAGGAGTGGCTCGTGGAATGCTTTATCTTCATAGAGATTCCAGGCTAAAAATTATCCACAGGGATTTAAAGGCAAGTAATATCTTGCTAGATGAAGAGCTAAATCCGAAAATATCTGACTTTGGTATGGCCAGAATCTTTGGCGGGAATGAGGATGAGGCTAATACTAGAAGAGTTGTCGGAACATAGTAAGTACAACTTCTTTGTCCCGGATTATAGTAGCACACTCAGGTTAATAAATTATGCTACATCTCAATGCAGTGGCTGTATGTCTCCTGAATATGCAATGCAAGGACTGTTTTCCGAGAAATCGGATGTCTTTAGCTTTGGAGTTTTGCTACTTGAGATTGTTAGTGGAAGACGAAATTCAAGCTTTTATGACAGCGAGAATTTTCTGACCCTTTTAGGTTTTGTAAGTGTCTAAAATTCTTTCCTAGCTCATTATAAGGCTTCTGTAGGAGCCTACAACTGATAAAGCTTCAAACTGTTTAATATTTCCTTTTTTCATTGTAGGCCTGGATTCGGTGGACAGAAAAGAATCTTCCATCTCTAATAGATCCAGGAATATATGATCCTAGCCTTCATAAATATATTTTTAGGTGCATACACATAGGACTTCTGTGTGTACAAGAATTTGCTACAGATAGGCCCACTATGGCTGCTGTAATTTCTATGCCTAACAGTGAGATTGTGGATCTTCCTCCTCCAAGGAAGCCTGCATTCATCCTGAGGGAAAACATGTTAAATTCAATGTCCTCTGTAAACAGCAAGGACTTGAACTCTCTCAACTCGGTCACTATTTCGGACATCCAAGGCAGATAGAAAACTAAGGACTCGGAGAAAGGTATATGGAGGCAATGGGGATTATGTTAATACTACAAAAGATTGTTGGAAATTGGAACATTGTAGGTATACATATTGAACGGGCTATTTAGACAGAAGTTTGAACTCTTCAAAGTTTCGCTGATTGATATAGTAGTTGGATGACAAATATTCAGTATTATCATGAATGAATATACATGCGTGGTCTCTTAGTAATTTTCATTAACTTATAAGTTCAAACCTTTGTAATCAGTATTAATCGGTTCTCCACCATAAGTAATTAGATTCTCTGCATCATGCCTTCTGGTATCTGCCTTCTACAAGTTATTGTATAGTATCCTCAAACCCTTGATGTTGAATTTTCTAAATGCCTTTCATCTTTGAATGAAAATGAAATATCTTTTGTCATTTTCAAAGTAGAGGAAGATTCTTCCTTATTAGTATTTTATTTAAAGGGTTTCATTTTCATTATTACTAGACAAATATTTTAGAAACTTTTCATTATTTAAAGGGTTTCATTTTCATCATTATTAAGATATTTTTACAATTCAAAATAATTACAATTTTTTTGTCTTAAGGAAGATTCAAATTAATCATCTACCTATTCTATGGGCATGCGCATTCATTTAAAAAGTCAGGCTTACTTCTTGGATTAAAATTTAATAAATTAAATTTAAATTACAATGTAAAATATATTACATGTTGTAGGAGCACGTACCTTAAGAGAACACTCAAATGAGATAGAGTCGGCATAAAGTATGGAAAACAACCTTGAAATTCTGTTTGCATGTTCCAAGCCTGTCATCAAGATCTGTACCTTCAACATTGTCTTCATACTCAACTCTTCCCTTTTTTCCATGCACCGTCTCACAACAGAACTAGTTTTTCACAAATGAAGAAAGAAGACCTTCAAAACTAAAAATTAACTAAAAAAGGCTGTTTGCCAAACGCCTCAAATCCCTCTTATACACATTTTTTAGTTGAAACAATAACAACCAACAATGAATTTAATTTACATGATTTAGGTTGTATGAAAGTAAAATCATCATATTATTTTCTGGCCTCTAATGGAATAGTTTATTATATTTGTCTCATTCCATTTAGAAAGCTGAAAATGTTGTACTTCTATTTCAATTTTGAACTCCATTTTTGTTAGGAACCAAGAATAGGAATGGAAAAGAAAAGATCAATTTTATTGAATAAGATGAACAGACAAGGAATAGGAGAGAAATCTCTCTTCCAAGGGTTTCCTCTTCTCAGAGAACTAATGCTCAATTTACAGTAACAATACATCTCCTGAATTCCTTCCCCTTTCAGTCCTATTTATTTATGTCACTAACTCAATCTAAGTAACTAATATGCCAACTATCCTAACTCCCAACCTCTTCGCCATAGTCCTAACAATACCACCCCTCCTAAAATTAAATCTTGTCATCAAGGTTGAAATTGTGGAAGCTGGATCCATTCAAATAGTCTTTTTTTTTCTCTTCTTAAGTGTCTTCATCAACCTGATGTCATGATAGCACGGCAAATGCAGGTTGAAACTGAAATCAAATGCACCAATAAGCTTGTGAATCAATCTGGCCTGTTTTGCTTTGTAGCATTGTGGTGCTTTTCCGCTTTTCCCCCATAGGCTGGGGCCACGAAAATGAACTTGTTGATTTGCGGCCATAATTCCTGTTTCCTTAAATTACATACAGTGCCAGATATCTTGTCAACTACTTGAAAAGAAATTTTGATTTTTGTAGCTGATATCCCAATGAAAGTTTGAACACAATCAACTTTGTGAGCATCAGCACCCTTTCCATTCGTCTGTCTCAACTACTTGCACTTCCTCCCGTGAAGTACGCAATCAATTTGAGCCTAGCGCCTTAGGTTTAAAAACGAGACCCAACTGGAAGAATGCATGTTACCCTTCTATCTTTCAACTCCATCAGAATCAGTTTGTGTAAGAGGAGCATTGTTGTTGTTGATAACACCCAAGATTGCTCTGCCGGTAACGACTCACTAACCACCACCTAGTCCTAACATTTTTTTTCTTTGATTAAGATAAAAGAATAAGGATTACAGGCAGTAGTTGGAGAAACAATTTTTCATATACTTGCCAGGATGAAACAATAAGCATACAAGGAAAAAAAGATATATAAATGCAAAGAAGTACTTGTGGTATTGTACATAAGTCTGCCTGTCTGTCTTGTTAGAATAATTCTGGTTTCAATCTTTTTAATGTGTGAGTTTGGTACTTTGAAAGGGGAGAATAAAATGGAAGTGGGAGGAAGAGGTTTATTTTTAATTCTTCCCTTATTTGTCCCTGTGTTATGGGTAACTATAATTTTAAGGGGACATGCAGGGGTATCCCTTTTAAATTTGAATAACATTCAAAGGTGCATGCAAGCTTTTCTCCTAAAACTATTTATATAATATTAGAATGGAATCAGAGGTTATGCCATTTCTACTTTATCAATATTATTGTTACATGTTTCTGTTTTTGTCATGTCAAACTTCTAGAGAGGAACTATTGATAAACCTTATATGGACAAAACTCGCATACATATTTCAGAACTATTGATAAACCTTGTATGGACAAAAGCATCTATGGAATTGCATCTAAGTTTTATCCGCCTTATACATGCCTTGTTAGGCCAGTACCTAACTTCTTATTGTTGTAGCTTGTCCACTTTTGATGGCCGAATTTTAATATGCTTTGCAGTTTTGGAGTCATTGATCATATCTTCAGATTAAAATTGGAAAACATGATTGATTACAATGAATAGTATAGTAAAAGATGAGAATATAGAAGTAGCGAGATCATTGAGCAAAACTTATAATTGCACAGAAACAGCCCCAATGGACTAACATGTTATGAAAATAGTAAAAGTAGACTCACAAAAGAAGACTGACATTGACAACATCCACAAATTAGTAAGAAAATAAAGAAAGAAAGAATAGAGACAGAATACAAGGACTAAGAATATTACTGTGTCCGTGCTTATTTTTCTGACCAAACGTGAGAGAAGTTGTGGTTGCACAAACTCACATAAATGTTAACATTAAAACCACAGATGAAACTTTGTTGTCATTGTTGAACTTCTCACCATTATAACTATTGATCCACATCACACGCATATAACATGGTACGTTTATCAAACCCATGATGTCTTTTCTTAAATTTATATGCGTTCGTGATACTACTGAAATTTTCTTCTCCCACCAACAATTTTCAATCAGCGGAACTTTTAAGACTTCAAACTTCTCTCTAAATAGCCCTTTCAATGTATACCTTTGTACAAAAAACACGTATATCTATAATTTTCCAATTTCCAACAATATTTCGTAGTACTAACAAAATCTCCATTGCCTCCAAATACCTTTCTCGGAGCCCTTAGTTTTCTATCTGCCTTGGATGTCCGAAATAGTGACTGGGTTGAGGGAGTTCATGTCCTTGCTGTTTACAGAGGACATTGAATTTACCATGTTTTCCCCCAGGATGAATGCGGGTTTCCTTGGAGGAGGAAGATCCACAATCTCACTGTTAAGCATAGAAATTACAGCAGCCATAGTGGGCCTATCTGCAGCAAATTCTTGTACACATAGAAGTCCTATGTGTATGCACCTAAAAATATATTTATGAAGGCTAGGATCATATATTCCCAGATCTATTAGAGATGAAATATTTCCCTCTGTCCAAAGTATCCAGGCCTACAATGAAAAAAGAAATTAAACATTTGGATGTTTTATCAGCAGAAACAGAACCCCTATAATGAACTAGGAAAGAATTTTAGAGACTTACAAATCCTAAAAGGGTCAGAGAACTTTCGTGGTCATAAAAGCTTGAATTCCGTCTTCCACTAACAATCTCCAATAGCAAAACTCCAAAGCTAAAGACATCTGATTTTTCAGAGAACAGTCCTTGCATTGCATATTCAGGAGACATATAGCCGCTGCATTTAAATGTACCACAATTTAATTATTATCCAGTTTTCGAATATAATCCTGAACAAATAAGGTGTACTTACTATGTTCCAACAACTCTTCTAGTATTAGCTTGATCCTCATTCCCACCAAAGATTCTAGCCATACCAAAGTCAGATATTTTTGGATTTAGCTCCACATCTAGCAAGATATTACTTGCCTTCAAGTCCCTGTTGATGATTTTTAGCCTGGAATCTCTATGAAGATAAAGCATTCCTCGAGCCACTCCTTCTATTATGCTAAGGCGTTTTCTCCAATCAAGGATTTTATTTTTTGATGGATCTAATTAATCAAATGGTAGAAATATATGAATTCTAACACTTCGAGATGAAGCAATGCCATCTAAATTTCACAATTTAGAATAATTTCAAGAAAACAGAGATTATTATGCTTTCAAGAAAACTTGCTAGCTGAAATAAAATTATTCATTTTTATAAGACATTTCATATATCAGACACGAGGAAAATTCGATATAGATGGATGCTAGGAGAAACAAAGAACTAACCAAAGACATATGCGTCCAAACTTTTATTTGGCATGTATTCATAAACCAGCATCTTTTCCTCCCCATCAATACAGCAGCCAAGAAGTCTTACAAGATTGCGGTGTTGAAGCTTGGAAATCACCACTACTTCATTCATGAATTCTTCTAAACCTTGTCCAGATGCCCTAGAAAGTCTTTTAACTGCAATTTCCTGACCGTCTTGCAATTGCCCCTATAAAATAACATGCAGAAAATGAAACTATTGACAATGATTTCAGATATGAATAACTTAGCAAAATTTAATGTACCTTGTATACTGGACCAAAACCACCCTGCCCAAGTTTGTTAGATGGGTGAAAGTTGTTTGTGGCTGTTACAAGCTTTTCAAAATTAAATATTAATAGCTCCTGAAGTTTGACTTGTGACAGATCTCCAAATACATTGTCACTTGTATATTCTACAGGTGCTCCACCTCCATTAAATTGAAGGAATCCTTTGATGATCTCACTCACTGATTTATTACAGTGCCACAAATTAACAAAAGGGAGAAACAACATACAGAAATATACTATAAGTCAGCACTCAGCAGTGATCTAAAATTGTTAATCAATTAAAGGAAAAAGAAGAACACAAACTTGTAAACAGAAAGAATTTATTGTTATGTAAATTTTGAGCATGAATTTGTATAGTTTGCATATACTGTACCATTAAATAGAGAACTCGTTTGAGTAAATTTGAACCCATAATGATGATATATTACCGTGGTGGCGAGAAATCCTTCTCCACATGATATATGCACAAATGACAATTAAGGTAGTTCCTATTGTCACTGTAATAGCAATGATGACTGTCCTGTTTCTCTCTTAATCTGCAATTTAGGTAAAATGAAAGAATTGAAAATCTTGAGTCGTAACCCTGGAGAAAGGGTCAAATAAAAAATGCAAATTCAAAACCTCTAACCCTGGATAACAACTAGCAATACATAATGTATACCAAGTTCTGTGTAGGCTACACGAACATATAGATCAAGTCCTCCGTTTGAGAATTGTTGTATGTCAATTAGATTCCCACCCCAAGACATACAACCAATATCAGTATCATATGAATATGCAATGCAAGAACAATTCTCCAAACATTGACTTCTGCATGTGTCTGGGTGAAGTGTGTGAGATGACTCATCTGCAAAATCTGGAACTTTGACCATTGACAGTTTCAAAAAGCCATCTGCTTTATTATCTGCACTTGTGTTTTGATCTTTGAGCCTTTCACACTGCAGAGGTTTGCTCCTTACACATCCACTAGTCCAGTTTTGACTATTCCATTCCTCTTTGTTCCTTGGCTCAAACCCTTTCAAACAGCTGCATGTTGGTGAGCTTTGCGAATTACAGATAGCAAAAGGTCCACATACACCATAAACATCACACTCAAATTCATGACTATTCCATGTGACTACCCATTCTTTCTTCTCTCCATTCCACCATCTCTCCTCACAATTGCCTGTTGAATTCAGAATATAGATTATCAAGCCAAGCTCTTCTACTTCTGTAAAAAAGAATTCAACATTTCCTTGTCCATCATCTCCCACATGCATCCCTCTAAGATAAAATGTTTTCATGTAGGGAAGCCCTGTAAAGGCCTTACCATTCCACGGACCAGTGCGCCAGAATGGGCGAGTTTCATTCCAAATGAACACTTCAGGTATACTAAGCCGTTCAACGCTTAAAGAGAAGCTCCCAGTGGATGGATCAGAAGGGCTTTTCCACGAAGATAGTTTTACTTTCTCACCTGTTACTTTGTTAGTTCTAAGCTTCATATTTAGTAACATTGCATTGGAAGGATGCTGGAAACTCTCCCATATGTTGCTTCCTGTTGTGCTTTCAAGCAACACAAGGTTCCCAGAATCTAAAAGTTTAGAAGTAGAGTTGGATCCAATACTGGACACATTTGATGACCAAACTTGTTTGTATCCATTCAGAACCACAAGATTGCCATCTTCAGATATGGTAACAACTCCAGAAGAATCATTTAGTGGTTGGTCTTTGTTAGCCACCCATATGACAGTGAATTTGGGTTGCCACCAAATTCCCACATAACGATTTGTAGAATTTTGAGTGGTGAAGAACCCCAAGGTGAAGTTACCACCTCTGGAAGTTATTGCTTCAGGGTCCTTGATGAACTGAGATGAGGTGATGGTGTCTGTGGCAGTACCAACATCTGAAAAAAGAAAACAAAGTATGATCAAAACGAAGATCCAATTTGTGGACTTAGTGACATCCATTACGATGGATACTGATTACTTCTTCTTAATATTGATGAATTTTAATGTTTTCCTAAAGTGACCTTTTTCTTCTGCAATCTTGATTGAGACTTGCTCCTAAAAGTCAACTCGGATTGGTGATGTGTGGCTGTGCTTGCTGCTACGAATTGGCAGCTACTATCCAAGATATTTCTTTTGCCATGCATGTGGAACAGGACAATTAGAAAGAGTAGTATCTCGTAATTTATTTTGACCAATGATATTTCGACACCCCAATTTTTTAAGCACCTAATCAACAGTCATCATTTTTCTCCATCTTTCTTTTCCTATCACATTATATCATATACTTATATTTTTCTCTCTTTTATCTTTTTCATTAGATATCAAATAGCACATTGGGTGTACAAAAATAACTTTTGTAATTATTTCTGTAAGTTGTGACACTTGCGTGTTGTAGTCTCCTACTTTCTCCACATACAATTTTTGCTACATCAATTTCATTGATTGGATTGCGGTCAATGAGAGAATGAAAAAAATATAGACAACTTTACTTTTGGTCTCCAGTTATCATAATTGTGCGGTTTTTGGTCCCTCGTGTTTCAATTGTGTAAATTTGGTCCCTAAGTATCACAATTGTGTGGTTTTGGTCCTTTGGTACGTAACAGATTTTGTTAACGCTGACATATTGACATGACATGCAAAAATTGGACTGTCATGTTATCTGCCACATTACCCCTTAACGCCGCATCATTTGTGATTATCATTTTAGCAAAATCTAATAAATATTGAAAAATTATCAAAGAAACCAAAATTGCACAATTGTAATACTTGGAAGATCAAATTCTCCCAATTGAAATATGAGGGACTAAAGTCGCACTATTATAATACTCAAGGATAAAAAAATGCAATCAAACCAATAGATATAGAAAATTAATATAAAAATATGAGACAATGAAGCGGAAAGGGAATAAAAGAGAAAGTGAATGTATATTTATAACTAGTGTTTTAGCCCGTGCACTACAAAGGCTTATTCAAATTTTCATTACCTTATTTATATAGTGAAAAAAAATTGAAAAAAAAGAATTATATAGCATATCGAATTGTTTTTAAAAAAAAAAAGAGATAATTATAAAAGAAATTAGAATTAAAAAAAAGATAAGGGAAGATGTAACGATGTAACTTTAAGTTTTTTTAATATTAACTTTGAAAATTGAAAAGTAAATTGAATTAAGGATTTGAAATTATTGATGAAAGGGAGAAATCTTCGAAACTAAAAAATAGAGTTAGAAAAACTGATAAAAGAAATATAACAAAAAGCCCAAAAGATTAGAGACTAGGGGTGTAAATGGGTCGCACTCAACCAGTGAATCCGCCCAATCCAACCCAACCCAATTAGATTTTTGTGGGTTGGGTTGGGTCATTGGATTGGGTTGGTGTAGGATTGAGGCAGCAGATGTAGAGGGGGGTGAATAGATCTTTCAAACTTTTTACTGCCAAAATCTCTTTTCTTTTTCAAAATCTTCTAATTCACCTTCCTTCTTTTATAAAAAATCCAAATATTCAAAAGAAAGATTTTAGAAAAGATTTGAATATAGATTTTATTAATCAGAGTATTTCCTTTTAAAGGATGTTGATTGGAAAGACTTAAGCAAATAACCTTGATATCTTGATTGGGCAAGAATGTAAATATTAAAGAAAGAATGCTAAAGAATTTTATACTGGTTCAGTCATAAAGACCTACATCCAGTTGATCCAACACCCTGTTAGATCTTTCACTATATCAAATTTCAAGTTACATGCACACCACACACACAAGAAATCTGTAATACACACTTTCTAAACTTGAACCCTACAAGAAAAGAAAGAACACCATCTAATAGAACCCTACTATTAGATTATGAAAAATCCTATTTCAGAGAACAACAATCTTTCTAAAAGATCAAAGTTATGGAACGACTTCACCTTTATTGAATGATAGAACATTTCAGCTCTTCAAATTCCAATCATCTCTTCAAGGAAAATGATCTTCCTTTTAGATTCTTCCATCTAATAGAACCCTACTATTAGATTTTGAAAAACCATCTAATAGAACCCTACTATTAGATTCTGAAAGAACACCATCTAATAGAACCCTACTATTAGATTCTGAAAAACCCTATTTCAGAGAACAACAATCTTTCTAAAAGATTAAAGTTATGGAACGACTTCACCTTTATTGAATGATAGAACGTTTCAGCTCTTCAAATTCCAATAATCTCTTCAAGCAAAATTATCTTCCTTTTAATTCTTCCATTTCGAAAATGAAGAAGATCAAATAGCTTTAGAACCTTCTTGATGCTCTTCTCTCAAAGTATGTTTAAAACTTATTTTCAGAAAAGCATGTTTTTAGAGAGAGAGAGGTATTGGTATTTATAAAAATTCTAAAGATAAACTGATTTAATCTGTTACGTAGACAACGTAACCTGTTAAATCATTCCTCAGCGCACTTGGGTTCTATTCACGAATCACTTTAACTTGTTACATCAAAACGTAACCTATTAAATTGCTCTTGGTGATCTTCATAAGTGATTTGGGTTCATTTTAATGTGTTACATATCCATGTAATCGATTAAACCGAGCTTTCTTCCTTCTGAAACAACTTTTAGAGTCTATAGTAATCAATTAAATCGTGTTGTAATTAATTAAAACAGAAACTATGTAAATTCTTTCAGAAACAAGACTCAAAGTCTAAAATGCCTTGTGTAATCGATTATCCCGAGGTGTAATCGATTATGCTTTGTATTTTAGCTTTTCTCAGATAAAAAGAAAAACGTGGTAATATGTTACATCTATTATGTAATTGATTACTACTGTGGAATTATCTAAAGATTAATCAAAATACTTTCCAAGATTTCTTGGTCTAACTCTAGGCATAATCTAAGACTAAAATCTAATCACACAGATGCCTAAGTCTATAACAAACAATACAATGCCACATCCTTACATGTTTGGCATATTTAAGAATTAAAACCAAAACATAAAAGAGAAAACAAAGGATAGAAACTATCTATCTAGTCTTCATGTCAACAATCTCCCCCTTTTTGGTTTTGATTGTGCCAAACTCCTTTTTGGTTGTACTGAGCATTGTACATGTTTCTTTCAAACACTCTTGTCCAATGATTGGTTAAACAAATGTAAAATGGAATACCAAATGGAATACCATACCAATCATAGAGTTATTATCATCAAAATGTCATTAAAGTATACTACCCCTTTTGGCAAATGAAAGCCAAAAAGGTTATGATCAAATGAAATCATACAAAATGAAGTAAACATAGATCATATAGAAGTAATATCATCCATTAAGTAACCATAATTGTTCAAATTAACAGAATATGTCATCAATTACAATTATCCAAAATAACATAATTCAATCAAAAGCAGAAACATAGTACTTTTTCAAAATATATGAAATTAGATATGCAAAAAGTTGATTTGGGACAACCACTGATCTAGTTTTCAGGATAAGGAACATTAAGCTCATCAAGTCTAACTGAGATGCTCTCAAAACTTTCCTTGAGTTCTTGATAATCTTCCTTGTGAACTCTTGTCAGCTCATCTAATTTAGCTAAAACAGCCTTCTCAAAAGGGGTTAGTGGCTTCTCTTCTTCTTGTGCAGGCTGAGCTTGTTCTTCTTGACCATCACCATCACCAACATCCACTGATGCATCATCTTTGACAATCCATCCATTATCAGTAGCTACCAAGTTCATTTGCTTCAATGCCTTGGTCTTTACTTCATGAATGTCCCTAGTAAAATCAGAAACTTCTGTTCTTGTATCCACCTTGAAGTGTTCTAGCACTCTTGAGATGAATACAACATATGGACATTTGTAGTCAACCAACCTTCTTGTTTTCAGCATATTCTCAACAATCACAAAAATCCAATTAACTTGAATTTTGTTTTTGAGAGCAAAAATGAGCATTAGATCATCATCAGTCAATTGAGCATGATTGCTCCCCCTGGGAGTAAGAACCCATGCAATTACATAAGCAAGCAATCTATCTTCTACCTTAATAGGGCAAGTTACAAATCTCCTCTTAAGTGGCTCAGTTGGATTCCTCATGCAATCCAAGTAGGTATTAACCTTGTACTTAATCTCCATTCTCTTAAATTCATCTAAATTTGGCTTAGTGCCACCTGATTGGATACCACCTATTGCATTAAAGACTGAAGCAGACAACTCTATTTTCACACCTTTCACAGTTGAACACAGAACCCCAAATTCATTCACATAGGCACAAGTGTAGAAAACCCTTACCAAATCATGGTAGTAGGTGCCATGAAGCCGAGTGAAGATACTGAGGCCTTGTTCTTCCAGAATAGAAGGGAAGCAGAAATTCTGACCCTTGAGCCATTCTAGGTTCAGAAACTTGGGGGTCACCAAATCCTTTCCTGCAAACGTCTGAAGGTAGGAGGCTTCTTGATGCTCACTAGTGAACCAGGGATTTAGACGTGGTTGAGGTGGAGGAAAGGAAAGGGCAGGTTCCTTTCCTCTACTTAGTGAAACCTATTACGAAGAATAGTGATAACTTCTTGCTAACAATGATGAATTTTAACGTAAAGTGACCTTTCTCTTCTGCAATCTTGATCGAGACTTGCTCCTAGAAGTCAACACGGATTGGTGATGTGTGGTTGGGCTTGCTGCTAAGTATTGGCAGCTACCGTCCAAGATACTTCTGTTGCCATGCATGTGGAAAGGACAACTAGGCAGAGTAGTATCACGTAATTATTTGACCAATGATTTTTTGACACCCCAATTTTTCAAGCACTTAATCAACACTCTTCATTTTTCTCCATCTTTCTTTTCCTACCACATTATATTATACTTATATTTTACTCTCCTTTATGTCTTTCATTAGATATCAAAGACCACATTGGGTGTACAAAAATAACTTTTGTAATTATTTCTTTAAGTTGTGACACTTCCGTGTTGCAGTCTCCTACTTTATCCACGGAAAATTTATCCTACATCAATTTCATTGATTGGATTACAGTCAATGAGAGAAAGAAAAAAAAAATAGACAAGCTTAACTGCACTTTTGGTCTCCAAGCATTATAATTATAATTTTACGAATTTTGGTCCCCGTGTATCAATTATGTAAATCTGGTCTCCAAGTATCACAATTGTATGGTTTTGGTCCTTCGGCCGTTTTATCTAACGGATTTTGTTAACGTTGACATATTGACATGACATGCAAAAATTGGATCGTCATGTCATTTGCCACATCACCCACCAACACCACATCAATTGTGAGCATCATATCAACAAAATCTATTAATTATTGAAAAATGAATAGAGACCAAAATCGCACAATTGTAATACTTCAAAAATCAAACTCTCGCAATTGAAACACGAGGGACTAAAATCGCACTATTGTGATACTTGAGGGACAAAAAATGCAATTAAACCTAATAGATATAGAAAATTAATATAAAAATATGAGAAAATGAAGTAAAAAGGGAAAAAAAAAACTGAATGTATATTTATAATTATTCTATAAAATTTATTACTTTTATAAAAAAAAATAGATTATCCACTAATCAAAAATTATTTTTAGCGTGACTTTCTAAAAATCAACAAACTTAAAGTAAAAAATTACTTATCTTGCTTAATGTGAAAATTAACAATTTTTTTTTATTATTGTTGATTATTTTTGTTTAAGTAAAATATTTTTTATAAGGTTTAATTACTCACTTGGTCCCTATAGTTGCAAAAACTTTACCTTTTAGTCCATACACTTAAAAACCATTTGTTTTAGTCCCTATACAAGCACTCTTAGTTCTGTTTTGATGTTTATCGTTAGTGATAGGGTAACGTTGTTACATCCAAATTCTTTAAAATCGCTACAAAACTGAAACTGACAGTGTAAAATCACCAAAAAAATTTGGCAGTTTTTTAATTGCCAAAAATTAAAAAACCTTTTTTTTTGTTTTTTTTTCCTTCTTCCCCTCTCCCAGCAAATGAAGGTAACCATGGCCAGGGTACATCCGTGTACAGCGGCTTTCATGAACAAGTCAAGAGCCATGTTAGCATTTGAACGGATCCAACAACATTTGTGCATGAAGCACTTCCCCCATTGGAGCAACACCATCATCTCTCACAACAGTTACAGTGCCTCACACCACGAGCAGCACACCAGTGACACAACACGAAGGTTTGAGTTGTTGAAGGAGGTCGCGATCTTCATTAGCATGTCATAGGGGAGCGCCCAGAAGTCTCTGCTAGGAAAAGACGGCAAAAGGCACGTGTGGAGGCGAACTAAATGACTGGAATGTGTGGCAAAAAGTTCAAAAGTGGTTACGTTAGAAAAAGGAAGAGAGGAGGAAGGAAAAGAGGAGACATGAAGCCATAAAAATTTTAATGACTCTCTTATATTTAGAATGCTTCTAAAGTCTAGCCCATCAAACACAAGTAAACTACCTCTAGAATCATTTGAATGAGTGCATGTATTGCTTGCACTACTTTCAACTACATCAACCAATGTTTGACGTTGTAGGAAAGGAATCTTTGTGATTTTGGTTCTCTTTCAAATAAAATGGTTCTAATCAGTACCACTCATTAACGTCTTTGTCTTATCTATGTGTCGGTATTTCATAAGTCGGATTTGAATTCCTGAACTAACTCTTCAACATACCAAACTACACAATAGTCTGTAATAACATCAATAAACTTTTACCATTTTGGCAGCCAAAAATTGTCCATGATGAAGGGGCAATAACATCAATAGAAGAAAGAGTCCAATCTACACAATTTGGGTGCCTTCTAGTACTGGAAGATTCACATAGTCTGTAAGCATGACACCATAAAAAGAATCACGGGTCATGCAGAAGATATATCAACAAAAAAGCTCCAATAATTGTTAATTCAGACAACTCAGAAGTTTTTGTTGCATTATAAATTGTTCAAAGACCATATTACTTTACATAAAGGTTTGCCATCTCCTTTTGAACAACGTACAACATCATCTCCCCTGTCAGGAGCACCCACTCATCCTTCACGAAAAAAGTCCCACCTCATGCTTAAAATGTTTCAGATCACATACCTTTAATGCGCTGAATCTACATCGCTGCTTCTTCAGTACTACTTGCTCTTAACTATACAATACTTTCACTTCATAATTGAAAGGCATAATTTCAAATAGAAAAAAAATGCCGTATTCTAAAGCCAATAGTTACCTCACCTTTAACTGATCTTTGTGATTTGAAGTGTTATAGAGAGTGAATATGAAGAACACCTACAATCAACACAGAATGACTGAATATGAAGAACACCATTTTGCTGCAACGGGTGATGGTTCAATAAGGCTAGTCCTCTGGTAGCAGATCAGTTTCAAGCATACTAATAGGTGGAGAGTAACAGTTGTTAGCTATTCATTTCTGAAAACTGTTGATTGTTGCTAGAAATTAATTATTCATTTAACCCATTAATGGTTGTAAATGAGTCATGTAACTGTTTATGTTTTCTTGAATAAAAGAACGTTTGTGTTCAGCTTCTATATATTATTCACACACAGCAAAAAAACTTTTGTAAACAACCCATGTTGACAGCTGTGCTAAATTGCTTATGTGGCATGAAATGATAGAAAAGCAATCCAGATGGCAGCTTCTAAACTTGTGCTTTAGCTTTATTATATTATATATAGATAGATAGATATGGGTTTATTATCTTTTTAGTCTCTAAATTTTGTAGGATTTCTATTTTTAGCCCCTTAATTTTGTTTAATGTTCTTTTAACTTTTTTCGTCATTACTTTTAGTCCCTTAACGGAAAAAAAGTTAATAGACTAAAACTGGCCTCAAGAAATTTAGGAACTAAAAACAGAAATCTTAAAAAGTTTTAAGGACTAAAAAGACAATAAACAGAAATCTTACATCTCTGCAATTTTTAATTTCATGACTAGTTGTAGGTTAATGATATTTACTTTTGGAAATTAGTCATGATTATTTTTTGTTCTGGAGGAACTTTATAACTTGTATTTAAGCAACTTGTTGTAACAACTATAGTGTGCATAACTAAAATACAACATTAATTTTTGCTCCTTTCTCATTATGTTTGTGTGGTTGTTGTGTTTGGTCCTATAGCTATTTTTGTTCGGTCCTACAGCTATTTCTATTCAATCCTATATATTTTTTTGAGTTCAGCTTTTTTTGTTTTTTGATTTTTTTTGATTTTTTATTTTTTCGTGTTCAATTTTATAACATGTTATCAAGAGCTTCATTTATTTTACCAAAGTATGTGAAAGAGAGAAAATTGTAAAATAAAGTTTATGTGAGAGAAAACCAGAAAAAAAAAAAAACAAAAAAACCTTCAAACATAAAATGGCATTCATCTCCACCATCAAAATACTACCATGTGTGGGTTGCGAAAATAAGGACTTCCTTTTATGGGATGTGGTGAAAAATGGAAGCAGTCTGCCTCCTGTTATCTCTATTAAGTAAATTTCTCTAAGTATGAAAGCATTATTTTTCGATACACCCAGTTTTTAACAAAATATTAGCTTCTAGAAGAATTTAATTTGTCAAAAAATAGTAAGGGAGTCATCTACGATATTAATTTTGTCGAAATAAGTTTTCGATTTAAGTTTGTCGAAAACTAAAGATTGAAAATTTTACTAAGTGTCACTTCATGAAGACTTTTTCGATAGAAGCTAATTACAATATGCCAATATATTGATGTATTCGAAAAGTTGAAGAAAATTTAAATTCAAAAAGCGATTGTAGCAGTTTTTCAGAAGATGAAACAAGACAAATGGCGCTGTTAGAAATAGGAAGTTTATAATCTGTCTGTACACATGTCAAAAGCATAGAAATTCAACTGTTAGTGATAGAAGTCTATAAACAAGAGACTCGATAGCCATTTCTCTTTGGAATATTGAATCACTACCACTCAAGTCCTGTAAACATCACTCACGCCGCACACACATATGGCTATTGGTTCCAAAGTCGCAGTGTATGTATTCATCCAACTCTTAATGAAATTTCTTTTCGTTTGAATTTAAGTGTTATTGCACTTTTCTATAAACCCTTGATCTCTTTCCAATCTCCATTTCTTCTAGAAACTTTACTTTTTCCAATCTCCATTTCTTACTATTAGAAACGAAATTACAAAAAACATCATATCTTATTGTAATAGATATTGTTATTGTTATCAAATTTTTAATTACTATTTTCATTTGATATTTAACAATTCTCTTAAGTTGAAAACTAAAATTATTTGTTCGAGTAAAAATAACTTACAATCGAATTATGGATTCTATGTCCCACAATCAAAAAGTTTATTTGTTAATAGAATCTAACATGAAAAATCTAGTTTTATAGATTAAAATTGTTTCAAAAATAGTTTTACGATTTTCACGGTTAACACCTCCTTTACCAAACAACTTGTTAAGGACACAACAAGTGTACCAGTCGTACAAGTAATAAAGAGGTGAGAAAAGTATCATATCCACAAGGATTGTGGTTTAGTAAAACGATTAGTTAGCTACTCCTTTGATTTGGAAATTAAGAAAGAAATAATTAAT
Organism: Pueraria montana var. lobata; assembly: GCA_026413185.1. Taxonomy (NCBI): domain Eukaryota; kingdom Viridiplantae; phylum Streptophyta; class Magnoliopsida; order Fabales; family Fabaceae; genus Pueraria; species Pueraria montana. The sequence continues at coordinate 62,517,411 of CM048650.1, read as the reverse complement.
TTTAGGGTTTTGGAATTTTTAATCAAATTAAAAGAATAAACGCAACAAACAAATATGAGAAAATCTAATTAATCAAGATGGGTAGGTGTCAAAATCCCTTTGATTCTCTCCTAAGGTAAATATTTTCTCTTCTAAGTCCCCTCTTCATATGTGATTAACATCCAATTCCTCTAATTTAATTTATCTCCAATTCCTTGATAGGTAAATTCCTAATTATGAATCCTAATTCCTTAGGTGCAAAAAATTAGAAACAAGCATTAGGTTTAGAAAATTGCAAACAGATGCATATAATCTAACCTTATTCTTAGGCATAAGAAACATATGGCCATTAAATTGGAATAGACTAAATCCTAATTTCTCAATTGCGAACTTAGATTAGTAATCAATCCTGGAGAGGGACAATCACGGGAAAGCATTAAGAATGAAATCAATAACTTAATTCACATAAAAAGAAATAGAATTTAGAAAGAGAAATCATTTTACAAAAGGTTTAAATCAAGAATCATTTTAACATAATCTTAAAGAACTAGAAATTCATAGAGTCCATAAGAACAAAATAAAAAAGTAGAAAGGGATAATGAAACTGTGAATCTTCAATAATTGTGTCCAAATTCTTCAAGCTCCAACAATGGTAATGAATCTTCACTTTTTTTCCTTGCTTTCTAAGAATGCTCTAAATGATTATTTTTTTAATGAAAACAAAGATTGGGATTTCAAGACCGCAAAAGACATTAGGCCTTCTTTTTCACTGAAAAACAAAGAAAAAGGGATGTGTTGGCCCCCAACATAGGTCATACTAGCATTGGCACCCTTTTTTTGGGAAAAAAGGGGCTCTTGCCCTATCGTTGGGAATTGGCTTGAGTCCACCATGTGTTTGCCACCAAACACTAGGTGCACTACTATAGGGGAACACATTTAACATTGATTCTAGAAGGCATTTTACATCGGTTGTAGAATCAATATAGCTCAAGTGATGTTAAATGTATGACAGATTCTATATCGATTAAAGAACCAATGGAGAATCTGCAATTTCTACATCGGTTTCTCTAGAACCTGGTGTAAAAAATGGCACATTCTACATGTGTCAAGCCACTTCCTACATCGATTATGTCAGTAGAAAGTGCCACATCCTACATCAATTATGCTAATAACTGATGTAGAATGTGGTTTTCTACATCGCTTTTCGCTAGAACTGGTGTAGAATGTAGTTTTTTTTTATTAAATTGACATTTTGTTTTATCATCCTAACTTGTATACTTGTAAGTATGTTTTTTTTTTTTTTTTTTTTTTATATATATACACTATGACCTATATATGCTAAATTATAGATAAAATTATAAAACAAATGCTCACAAGAGACCCAAAGATTTTTAACATGGAAACCCCCTCAAAGCAAGGGTAAAAACTACAGGTCATCTAGACCAAAAAAAAAAACTCCACTATTATCAATAAATGGTACAAGAGAGTCTCCATATGCACAAGCAGTGCATACAATAATCAAAATCAAGCCAAGCACAAAGCTTATAAAATGACAAACATACAACAACATAAAAAAAACCTAAAAACATAGCTTATACTGCAAACATGTGTTCTCCCTCTCCAAACCTCCGATTCAAACAAAAGCAATTGATTTAACACATGAACCTTCTTTGTTTTGTTTCCATCTCTTGGATAACACATCAACAATTAATATACTAAAGCTAGCAATAACAATCCTCAAAACTCAGAAGTTATGAAATTAGAGTCATACCTTTGCTTCTCAACAATCCCCCAATAATAGTAATTGAGTGTAGAGGCATCAAGTTAATAAAAAAATAGTGCCATATACCCTACCAGACAAAGAAAAAAGAACTAAGAAGTTATCACAGTCAAATCTCTTGATAAGAAGCAGAAAGAGAAGCAGCCTACCCATGGCAAGGTTGAAACCAATGGCAGTAGAGTGATGGCGTCAATGGGTTTCATTTATCCTCATAGCTATTCATAGGCATTTGAAGGTGGATCAAGTTACTAATTAAGAAAGAGAATGAACTTATCATAAGGGACGTTGAATTAAGCAGAGCGCTAAATGACATGTCGAACAAAAAATTTATTGAGGAGAAATGACTAAGCTTCTCCTAAGTAATTAAATTTCTTTTGTTGCATATCATTTAAGGCCTGCTTATTTCCACATTGTTCATAATGAGCTCATTCAAGAAACTGGATCAAGCTTCAAAATCCTAGGAAGAGCTATGAGGATAGACGAAAACAACATTATAACACGAGAAAGATCCTAAATGACATACAACATCTAAAAAAACATTTTTAGCTCTAAAAGTTTCCAAAATCAATTTTTTGGCATGTCATGCTCAACATGTTCATGATGTGCCATTTAGCCATCATGAGTTGGCCTTGCTCTGTGTGTCAAGAACGATGGGAATGGAATAAAAAATAAGAACTCATTATGTTACACGAATTGGTGTTAGTGACAATTAAATATAGGGAAGATGTTAGCATTTGGCCCAAGTGCAGACATCCATACCACTTTCATGTCACCAACACCATTTCTATCACCTAGTGAATTATCAATCTTGAATCCATTCCCATCCCCCTTAACACTCAGAGCAAGGCTAACTCATGATGGCTAAATGGCATGCAACGAACACGTAGAACATGACAGAGCAAGAGGGAGTTCGAACTTGTATGAGTGTAGAAAACAATTATACATTGGTTCTAATTTCAACCGATGTAAGAATGTACCTTCTACATCGGTTCAAACTAGAATCGATGTAGAAATATGATTTCTACATCAATTTAAACTAGAACCAATGTATAAATATGTTTTTTGCATCGGTTAATAAATAAACAATTTTATTAAGTTGTATTTAATGTCAAAAATGCCTCTGTGTCATTTACTACATTTATTTTTAACAACCGTTATGGAAACGCTAACATAAAATGGCATTCATGTAGTAGTGGTGTTTCCCTTTAGGTGCCATCTTATTGAGTATGCACCTTCATCTTCTTGTGCATGACTACCAAAAGGAGAGTTGACTAGAAGCATGAAAGGCAGAACATGTTTTCCAAGATCAAATAGAAATCAGAAGTTGTGTTTGATCAGAAGCATGATCAGATGGTATCTCCAATTAAATGGTAGATGTTTAGAAGTTACACATGACTTGAGTATCATCAGAAGATGCATAACTAAACAAGGAATGAGACACATATATTTGCATTGTTCAGAAGCATACACTAGAAGTAACAAGATCAGCAGAAGGCATGTTGAGTGCTCAAAAGCACTTAGGTCAGAAGTTGCAAGCTCTGAAGAAGATATGCAAGTGTTTAGAAGTATGAACTTGCATGAATCATCAAGTCCACATGAAGACAAAGCAACTAGAAGCTAAGAGGACTGAAACACAAACATAGGAGTCACCAGAAGCACTATCAGGAACATTCTGCAAAAGAACAATCTTCAAAAGCAGTAGCTATGACACAGACGTACAATCATTGGAGCACTCAAATATTTCCATGGCTTGAAATTGGCTTATGGGTCTTCTAGTTTATTTATAAGTTAACAGAAGTATTCTTTGGACATCCTAACCATCACGCGTCATCTATCTTACCATCACACGTCCGTAGAACACAAACTCGATGCACGTTCTAAGCTAATTAATCCCAAGAACTTTGAGAAGGACATTGGGAGGCTATTATGCATATGTTGCAATTTTAAAAATCATCACCTGATCAAGGAATCATCTTGCCTAAGGAAAGAGATTTACAACTTATTACACATTGTGACTCTGATTGGGCTTCATGTTCATTGACTAGAAAATTAGTTTCAGTTTACTTGATGAAGTTAGGCCCAGCCCCTTTATCCTAGAAAACTAAAAAAGCAAACAAGTGTTTCTATATCCTCCAATGAAGTAGAATATTATGCCATGGCCCATGCCAATAGTGACATTCTTTGGTTGTGGAGCATGCTAACATGTTTACAAGTCAGTTGTGAATCTCCTAATTGTTCTACATTGTGATAATGAAGCAGCTATCCACCTTGCATCTAACCCAGTTTTTCATGAAAGAACCATGCATATAGAAGTGGATTATCACTTCACTCATGAGCATTTGCATGCAGGGGCCATAAATACTGTATATTTTCCAATTAAGCAACAACCAATTGACATATTCATGAAATCCTTAGGTCTATAGTTGTTTCAGGAGTTATCTGTCAAGTTAGGTGTTCATGGTCCTCACACTCCAACTTGAGGGAGAGTAATAGGATAATGTTAATATGTTATTCATAGATCATTTGTTTGATAATTTATTGAAGTTTACTTTTTGTTTTTTGATATTGATAAGGACAAGTATAGATATTTGATTCTGTTAGTTGATAGCTTTATCCTTTATCAGATTGTGTACATCAAGTAGTTAGGTAGACTTCTATATATAGATGATCATGTAACCAAGATATACACAACAATAACATAGAACATTCATTTTTTGTGACATTTCAATATGGTATCAGAGCCTAAGCTAGATCCATTAACGAACCACCTACCATATTATCCACGCACCAAGTCCAAAAGTGTTGGGCATGAGGGGATGTATTGGGAAAAATTCAAGTCTCACGTCGGCTACAGATAATGTCAAGATAGAGTATATAAGGAAAACTATCAACTTACAAGTTGGTTTTATATGATTGAGTTAGGCCCTAAACCCACAATTGTAAGACTTCTCCATATGTACTTCTAGGAGAATAAAATAAGGGAGAACAAAATAAACTTCTCCATAAGCACTTCTAGGAGAAGTTTATCTCAATTTTCCTTTTTTATTTTTTCCTTCTACAAGTGCTTATGGTGAAGTTTATTAAAAACACTCTTAATCGCATGATGATAAGTACACTTCAATTATGGATCCTTTTCAGTTGAATGAATTATTTATCCTTGATGAGTTTATTACCTTTTTGTAGGGATATTGTGATTAAATATTTTTTTTACTAGCTGAAAAACTTGTTTGACTTTATTAGTAATGTTTGGTAAACAAGCTTTTTTTTAGTGGCTTGTAGCATTTTTTGAGATGCTATTTCAGGTAGTGTTTTTTTAAAAGGCTAACTTCTAGCTTTTTATCTTTGTTCCCCTTTGACCTTAAAGTATTTATTAAATTTCCTTTTTACTCTTTTTCTATATAAAGATTTTATTATATTTTTTTCTCTTCTTATACTCATAAGGTAGAGTTTTATTAATTTTAACTTTTTTCATTACATTAGATAGGATTTTCTTATTTTTACCCTATTATTAAACAAGATATTGATAATGATAGATAATAAAATTATTTTATTTTATTTTCATTATTATTTTTTAGATATTTTATATTAGACAATTTATTTTAACCATTATATTATTTACAATGTTTATTTTATTATTCTGGTGTTATACCTTAAGATATTGATATTGATAGATGATAGCTTTCTTTTATTTTCTTATTATTGTTTGAATATTTTTATATTACACTATTAACGTAATGAAGGTATGATGTCTACTTAAAAGTGTGCTACTTTATTTTAAATTTGATTTGAATATTTTAAGATGTAGTAGAAGTTGAATAGTAGAATTACACAACATGAAAAAAGTAAGATGATTGAAAGTCAAGAATGTAATAATTAAAATAATTGATCTATAAACAAAAAATTACAAGAGTTTAAAATTAATTAACAACTAAAATTATATATACCCCAAAATATACTTTTATCAATGAAATAACATTAAAATTATATAAAAATACTTGTTGTGATATGAGTCTGAGAGATCGGATGAAGGATCATTGGAGTAGCAAAATGATGACAGATCTTCCTGAGATGGTATGCCACGAGGTGGTTTCACCCACAAGGACTCCAACAATCAAGTTAGAAGTGATTTGGGGTGAGTATGAGAAAATGAATGAATGCTTACTTGAGAGCAAGGATATCTCTTGATGTCTATATAGACATTCTTGGCGGGAAGATCCGTTTGGAGTCTGTTTCCCTGAGTACACGTGTAGCCACGTGTTCGTATATTCTTTAAGCTTACTATTTAGTCAACTTATGATTGCGAACTGGTTTATTTCTTACCCCATCTAAGGTAATGTGGCTCGCTTAAGGTTTAAGCCGAACGAATTCTCCACAACAGTTGCCCCCAAGTTAGTATTAATTGGGTACTAGTAATACTAGCTTAAGGTTTAAGATGGACGCGTTCCTCATAACAATACTAAATAAAAATATCTATTTTTGTCACTTTACATTTATCAGCTACTTCAATAGATAATTTTATCAAGCACTTGTAATGTAATAAGTTAGTTTAATAGTTTTCAGCTATCAGCTACTAACTTTCACCTACTAACTAGCTTTTCAACTTCTAACTAACTTTTCACTTAATTTTGCCAAAACATAACCATAATCCTTCTTACCTTAAAGAATTGAATTGTGCTGAAGGACTCTTTTTATTTTGGGTCACTACTATCCAGCATGCCCGGAACCTGAATTAACTATGGGCACTACCAAGCACACAGATAGTATCTTCGTAACTTTACTTCTACAGACAAACTTGGTGGTCTTCAAGTTCTTCATGAGAATCAATGGGTCAATGTTCCTCCGGTACATGGAGCTCTTTTTGCAAACATGGGAGATCTTCTACAGGTAAACATTCGAAGTTATTATTGTCAAATTTTAGAGTATGCATTTGTTAGGTTATTTGTATTAAGAAGCTAGTCAGATACAATAAAAAATTTTAAAAAAATATTTAATAAAAGGTTTTATTAATTTGCTTAAAATTATATAAATTTTGAATAAGGCCTGGGAAAGAAAACCCTGATGGGGAAAGGTTGACTAAACTAAAATTATCAAACGTGTAAACTATAGCATTAAAAAAAATTTGGTGTGGCATTTTGGTGTGTTACCTATTAAAAGATGACAGAAAAATAATTAAGATAGTTTGAATATTCAAAGAAAGTTATTGGTGAAGAAAGTAGATATATAACATGATTTCTATCCTATTAAAAAGAATAGAGGAAGTCTAAGAAAAACATTAGAGGAAATTATTAAAAGATAACTCATGATAAATAATATCTAGCTATATATGAGAATTTGGCTTTTAAATTGAGTACACAATAGTGTTGTGTGTTTTCTATCCCCTAATGGGTTATGAAGTGTTAGAGTTGTCCTTGTTGTAAAATAGAGCATTGTATTGCCCACCTATGACACACAATGGTTCAACTTCAAAGTATCTAAATCAATCACCATTTTCTGACTTTTCCCGTTTAATATGAACCCCTCAAAATGCTTAACGTTATCCAGTGGATATATTTTCCGCTTGGATAGCTACAGCTGAATTATCACCGCTTTGTTTTTATTTGTTTGTAGAGAGAAAATAGTGAGAGACTTTCTGTGAAGTTCTTGTCATGGACTTTTTCCTCTTCCAATCAGTTTGCCTAGCTAAATGATTATTTTAGTAAGAATATATGTGATAAATAAATTTATTAAACAATAAAATTACAGAAATAGTTGAGTCTTCTTTTTCTTTGCATTTGTACAATTTATATGTTATCCAATCATATCTTTTAATATCTTTTAATATTAATTATATATTACTCTTTCTATTTTATAATATTTCTTGTCATAATTGTTTTCCTGTAAAGTACTAATTAATAGTTATGAAACAGAACTAACAAACTGTAAAAGTGAGGGGAAAAAGTTTTCTATCCGAAAACTGAAAAATTCATATTTGTTTTTAATAAATAGAGGAAACCTTGTGTATACCAAAAAAGAATAGAGTACCGTTATAGATAGATAGATAGAAAAGAGAGAGAGAAACTGTAAAAGTGAAGGAAAAAAGTTTTCTATCCAAAAACTGAAAATTCATATTTGTTTTTAATAAAATAGAGGAAACCTCGTGTGTACCAAAAAAGAATAGAGTACCGTTATATATATATATATATATATATATATATATATATATATATATATATATATATATATATATATATATATATATATAGAGAGAGAGAGAGAGAGAGAGAGAGAGAGAGAGAGAGAGAGAGAGATAATATGGGTCCTTTTTTTATCCCAAGTTTTGTTTGTCCTTTTTTTTCTTCTAAAAATATACTTAATGGAAATGCGCTCTCCATATATAACAGAAACAAGTATATGCTGTGTATTGTATACAGGAAATAAGTTTCCATTGTGTATGGAGAGTGCACACCCTAACACAATGGAAGCACAATTTCATTTTGCATAATACACAACGGACATGTGTTTCCATTGTGTTTCGTAAGCATACACAACAGAAACGCTTTTTCATTGTGTATTTTGCATCTATACACAACGGAAATGTGTTTCTCTTATGTATTTCAAAATTAATTATTTATACCTTTAAAATTCACTTTTTTATACACAACATCTTTTAATGATTCACTTACGCATGAGCAGGCCAGTGGCAGATCCAAAAAAAAAATTTAGTTGTGGCACAGAAATAGTCTATAGTATTTTCAGAGACAAAAAATAATATAGGCTTTATTAAAAGGGTATTAGAGAAATTGGGAATGAAAAAAATTGAAAGGATAAAGTGGGTAAAATTAGTACCAATTTACTTTCTCTTTTATCTTTTATAAATTTTTACATTCATAATTTTTAAAAAAAATTACGGGGACAACACCTATTTTTTTATGGGGCAAAAAAATAATTATTTAATATATTGAAGTAAAAAAATTTACTTTGTTGGGGCAATTGCCCCTATTGCTGTCTATGTATATATCCTACCTTGAGGAGAGCACACATTTGAATTGGTGCAATCTAGGCCCTTGATTTTCTATTTCTATGAGTAATCTCAGTCATTACTTTTACTAACGCACAAGACAATGCTTTTAGTTAGTCACTAACTTGTGAACAGGGCACACATTTGAATCGGTGTGATCTGAAACCTTGATTTACTGTGTGCAATCTCCATCGTTTCTTTTTCTGGAGCACAAGATAATGCTTTTAATGATTCACTTATGCGTGAACAAGGCACATTTAGAATTGAAGCGATCTGGACCCTTGATTTAGTCAGTGCAATATCAATCGTTTCTAACAACTTTTAATCAATCACAGACGCCTGAACAATATTTGCACTAGTATAAGAGAGATATGCTCTAAGGCACCACATTACCTTTGCATTCATAATTTTCCTAAGAAGATTGATTCATTCCTTGTTGTTGTGTATTACAATGGTCATATGACAACAACTTCTAAAAAGGTCTTATTTCCATGTCCTCATGATCCAAATTTCTTAGGGTAAGTAAGAAATGAAATGGATCAGTAGGTCACTAGAAGAAGGTTGAATAGTGACACACAAACTGACTATGGCCTTTTCTGCACAAACAAAACTTGCTTCTGATTTATCTTCTCAAACTGATACTTGGAAATCAGAAGTTAGGTTAGGAGCAAGGATACCCTTCTTATTATATATACTTTGATAAAAAAAAAAAATCAATGAGAACAACACAAAGTTTAAACAATGATATGTTGCTTCTAAAATCTGCTATTGAAAATAACATACTCTATTTTTACATATTCTGGTTTTTATATTCAGTGCAAAGTGAATGCTACTTCTAATAGTTAAAATCGTTTTATAAATACCTTTTGATGAATGATCAATGTTATACTCATGTAAAATGAACAAGGTTGTGAAGTGAACAAATTTCAAACTAAATAAGAACTTGATAAAATTGATGAACTCCTGATTCTCATGGAGGTGGCTGTAATGTGTTATTTCTTGTGCCTTTTAGTGTATTAATTTTCCATAACAAGTTACGTTTGTAAATCAGCAACATCAAGTTCTGCCGACAGAATAAGATAAATTATATTAGTAGTTCTCACTTAATATTCCACCTCTCTTTACATGTTTTACCCTTCACATATTAATAACACAAGAAGGCATGAAGAAGAATTTCAACACACACATAGATATATATGAAGCTGATACGACTTTAAATGATGATTTATAACTATGTACCTTTTCCTCTAAAGTTCACCCAACACTTTAAAGGAGACAATTCTAAAAATATCCACTTGTATTGTACTGAGAGTTTTGTTTTGTTTTGTTTTTTTTTTTTGAGAGGGGAGAAATGAAAAAAGTGGGAAAATGCATACTGGAATGAACTCACACATTCACAATCCATGTTTCATAACTTAAATGACTGAGCTCACTCAAGGGGACCAACTGGTACCAAATCTAATTTTAAACAGTTAGACACAATTTGTTTCCATTAATATTTTTTTTTATCTAATAATAGTCACAAATAATTTAACTTAATTAACAGGCAAGGCAACCGTTGTATTATATATATTTTATTGCAAAGTTGTCTTAATTGCGATCAATTTGAGTTGACTTCATTCCAGCCTCCAGCACCTTCATTGTGTTGAGTGTTAGGGAGTGATATGGCCTAAGTTTATAAGGCTTAGATAGTATTCACTTTACAAGTTTGTGTAATGAAATTAGGCCTTAAGTGTCCAAATGAAAACTACAAAATCATAAGTGTCCAAATGAAATTAGGCCTTAAAGTGGGGATAATTAAATATAAAATGTAGGACCCATAAAGTTTTGGGGAGTTTCAATTCTCACCCCCCATGTGCTTTAAAATTCTTTTTTTTTTCTTTTCAAAAATACCCTTTTTACTGAAACATGATTCCGTTGACATTTACAAAACAGAATCATATTTCCGTTTGTAAATGGAGGTGCAAAAAAATACACAATGGAAACATGATTATGTTGTGCATTTTGTCCACGGAATTGTGTTTCCATGAAAAAAAATACAACAGAAACACATTTCCGTTTCGCAATTTTTCACCCCCCTCTTACACAACGGAAACATGTTTCCATTGTACAATTTATACAACTGAAACATGTTTCCGTGAAAAGGGTATTTTTTAAAAAAAAAAATAATTTTAGAGCACGTAGGGATGTGAATAGAAAAATTGAACGTGAAAATAGCAATGCCCAAAGTTTTGTGGTTTTCACACAAAAGTAGTCATTATTGGGCCACACACATTCTACATACTTAAGGCCCATAACCCACGCTATGAGGGCATGTTAGAAAGGTCTCTGAATTTGAGATACCCTGATGAATACAAAAAATAATACTACCTCTTCCCCATAATTTTAGATTTATTAGGTTAAAACATATAGATTAAAAATATTTAATGAAAATAAAATATTATTATATTAAGATTAAAATGTCCTTATTTAATACTCCCTCCATCTCATAATAAGTGTCATGTTAGAAGAAAAAATAAATTCCAAAATAAGTATCATTTTAACTTTGTAATGTAATATTAATTACGTTTTCCATTTATAGCCCTAAAATATTTTCATTGAATGTTATTGTGTTGCATGGTTTCTGGCAAAAAAAGATTAATTCCCTTGAAAATGAACATTAGAGTGACTATTGGCTCCTTCTATAAATGGATTATTGACCAAAGGGGTCTAGCTCAGTTGGTTGAGCAGGGTGCGTGAGTGTTGTAAATCCCTTGGTACTGTCTTCGATTCCTACAGACAAAAAAAAATGAATTATTGATGATGAGCAGTAGAATTTGAGAAATAATTTTATAGAAATTAAAAAAAGAAAATAATAAGGTTAATTTCATAAATCTTTCATTTATTTACTAACTTTTCTTGGTCTATGTAAAAATATTAGGACGACACTTATTATGGGGACGAAGGAAGTACCTTAATCCTTGATGCCTCTATTAGTGAGATATTAAATAAGGATATATTTGAGGAAGGCTAAATACTCATTTTGGTCCTTTATCTTCATTTTTTTTTTGTTAAGTTTGGTCCTTCATCTTTTGAAAAGTTCATTTTAGTCATCTATCTTTTAAACTGATTTAAAATGGTCCTTTTGTCCATCTTTTGACGACGTTAATAAGATAAAGATATTAGCAGCTAAAAACCACCACAAAATATAAGCTTCTTCCTCCTCCTCTTCTTCTCCCTCCGCTCCCTCTACTCCCTCCTCCTTCGTCCTCTCTCTTTTCAATCCACTCGACAAAGGTATTCGTAAATGAGATCCAAACATAAGAGGATATTCAACATTATGAGATTGACATAGTACTCCTCCACCTCATTCGTCACCACCGTCAAACCCTCTTCATGCGCCTTCTACTGACTCTCATTGTCACCAGAGCGAGATTTACTATGGTGGCGGGTCGCCAGTGAAGGCGCAGAGGTCCAGGGCTCCTCCCCGCGAATGCATTGCCCGCCATGTATCACTCCACATGTTGTCACCCTCTAAATCAACATCGTTAACTTCTCCTCGGAATCAAGAAAAAATAAGATCTAGATTTTGAGAAGGGGTGTATAGTGGCAGATGAGCGCTGACTGACGATGGTGCTGGCAAAGCGTAAGAAGAGGAAGAAAAGAGAAACCGTGGCACGAAGGGAGAAGAGGTAGATTGAAAAGAGAGAGAAGGAAGGAGTAGGGAGTAGAGGGAGCGAAAGGAGAAGAGGAAGGGGAAGAGTGAGAAAGAAGCTTACATTTTGTGGTTTTTTTTAGCCACCATTATCTTTATCTCATTAATGACATCAACTTTAGATAGATGGAAGGACCATTTTGAATCAATTTGAAAAGATAAAGGAGCAAAATGAACTTTTTAAAAGATGAAGGATCATATTGAACAAATAAAAAAGTTAAAGAAGTAAAATGATCATTTAGCTTTTGAGAAGAAAAACATCAATTATATATAAATTTCAAAATTCTAAAATATTAATTGTTTTGTTATAAAAAATAAAGATTAAAACATCTAGAGATATATGGGAATGAGGTAGTAATGAGAATGACATGATTGTTATATTTCATTGGCATTGATATTTTGTTTGACTCTTCATACATGCAAAGAAAATAGTCACATTTGTCTTGCTCCTTTCACCAAAACTAAAAAAGATGTCTTGCCTTTACTTAGGTGGTTGCGTGTGGAATATGGAAAGTAGTCACATAGGTTTGATTATATGATTTTTCCCCTCATTGACTGCCATTTGGATTTAATTATATAATCTGACACTCTACTTTTTTTTTCTTTTCTTTTTTTGTAATCAGGAGGTATCTGAAGCTTTTTCTATTTGTCATCCAACTAACCCCCTCCCACACTTTGCTTTAAAACTACAATTTGTGTTCAGAGGTAGCCACTGCTATTCTGCTAGTGAATATGGTGATTGTTGTGCATCAGAGGGGGAGGAAACATCGGGAGATCTTCACCAATGGGCCACGAGCACACCACATAAGTGAACCTGACACCACCTTCAACCCAAAACCTTAAGGCATTAGGTTTGTGGGTCTTCCTCACTTATATGTTACTCAACTTGCCTATTCCTACCCAATGTGCGACTTCACCTTCACACTTGTACTCCAACAATCTCCCCCTCAAGTGTGAGTCTCTTCCACATGGTAGCTCCCCCTCAAGCAGAAGCCATTTTCACCACGAGTATCCAATGATGGCGCTTTTATAGCTTAACCATGCTCTAGTACCTTGCACCGCCACCTCCACCGTTTCACAACCACGGGACACACTACCTGGCCTCCATGTATGGACTCATTGCTAGGAAGACTTTCGATACAAGGGATCCTCATGTCCATTCCTGGATCCATCGCCAATCCATCATACTCGTCCGAAGCCGGTTACCTGTTCGAACCATCGGCTCTAATACCAATTGTTGTGCATTGGAGGGGAGGAAACATCGGGGAGATCTTCACCAATGGGCCACGAGCACACCACATAAGTGAACCTGATACCACCTTCAACCCAAAAACTTAAGGCATTAGGTTTGTGTGTCTTCCTCACTTATATGTTAGTCAACTTGCCCATTCCTACCCAATGTGGGACTTCACCTTCACACTTGTACTCCAACAATCAGATGGCGCTTAACCCTGGTGCAAATTTTGAAGTAGGGAAGTTTGATGGAACTGGAATTTCGCAGTGTGGTAGAGGAGGGTTAAGGATATATTGGCACATCAAGGTTTTCTAAAGGCGCTGTGCGCAACGAAACCTTCAAACATAGAGGATGCAGATTGGGAGGAGTTGAAGGAGAGGGTTGTGGCAACCACACGATTGTGTTTGGCAGACGAGGTCATGTACCACGTTATGGACCTGACGTCTCCGGGGGAAGTATTGATAAAATTGGAGAGTCAGTATATGTCCAAGTCCCTGACGAACAAGTTGTACATGAAGCAGAAATTGTACGGACTGAAGATGTAGGAGGGTTCTGATTTGCAACAGCATATCAATGTCTTCAATCAGATTATCAGTGATTTACCGAGGCTTGATGTGAAGATTGAGGACGAGGATAAGGCAATAATTCTATTGTGTTCTTTGCCTAATTCTTATGAGCATTTAATGACCACCCTAACATACAGGAAAGACACCATTAGTCTAGGGGAGATCACAACTGTACTTATGTCCCACTATCAACTGAAACATAATATATGGGAGTGTTCTCAAGGCGAGGGTCTGTATGCAAAGGGGAATAAAGAACGTGGGAGGACACAAGGCAAATGGGGTTTTGGGAGGAGGAATAAGTCCAAAACCAGACACAGCAAATCAGTTATGTGCTACAATTGCAAACAACAAGGGCATTTCAGACAGAAATGTCCAAAGTTAAAGCAGTCTGGTGAAGGGGCATCCCGCTCTGCGAATGTGGCAGAGATTGACGACTCAAACTACTACAGTGAGGAAGATGTTCTCTCGGTTTCATGCAGTCAGCTTACAGATGCGTGGATTCTTGATTCTGGATGTTCTTACCATATGACTCCCAATAGGGAGTGGTTCACCACATACAGGTCAGCAATTTTGGCAGTGTCTATTTGGGTGACGACAAAGCTTGTGCTGTTGTTGGAATGAGATAGGTGTAGATTACTATGGATGATGGTGGAGTGAGGATGTTGTGTGATGTTCGGCATATCCCTGAGTTGAGGAAGAATCTAATCTCACTTGGTACTTTGTAGGCCAATGGTTTCAGTTATAGGACTGATGGAGATCGGGATACCCTCAGAGTGTGTAAGGGTGTGTTGACTGTAATGAAAGCACAACGGACTGTAGGGAATATTTACAAACTACTGGGGAACATAGTTGTAGGCCGCGTTGCATCTGTTGAGTATGATAATGATGCCACCAGATTATGGCACATGCGTTTGGGCCATCTCAGTGAGCGTGGGATGGTGGAGCTTCATAAAAGAGGACTCTTGAAGGGAGTTTGGAGCTACAAGTTAGACTTGTGTGAGTACTATGTGCTTGGGAAACAGTCCAGAGTGCGGTTTAAAGCTGCGAAGTATACCACTAAGGAGATCCTAGATTATGTGCATATTGATGTGTGGGGTCCTACTAGAGAGAGCAAATGACAATTATTTTGAGATTTGTTGATGAAGATGGTTTCATTCAGGAGCGCTTTTTTCATATTGTACACATCAAAGATACCATGGCATCAACTCTTAAAAAAGAGGTATGTTCAACCCTTTCCCATCATGATCTTTATGTTGAAAATATTCGGGGGCAAGGTTATGATGGTGCTAGTAATATGCATGGTGAATGGAATGGATTACGATCTTTATTTCTCAAGGAATGTCCTTATGCTTACTATGTTCATTGCATGACTCATATATTACAATTGGCTTTGGTTACATCATCTAGAGAAGTTAAGCATGTTCATCAATTCTTTACAAATTTGACATTTATTATAAATATTGTTGTAAGTTCTTCTAAAAGACATGATGAGCTTCAAGATGCCCAAACTACAAAATATGATTTCTAATAACGAAATTGAGACAAAGAAATGCGGAAATCAAATCAGTACCTTGCAAAGAGTTAGAGATACTCGATGGGGTTCTCATTTTCACTCAATATGTAGTTTGTTAAGAATGTATTCCGCAACTTGCACTATTCTCAATAATATTTTTGAACTAGGAGCAAATTACTCTCAGAGGGTTGATGCAGAGGCAGCATACTTAGCCTTAACTTCCTTTGAATTTGTTTTCATATTGCACTTGATGAAACAAATTATGGAAATAACAGATATTTTATGTAGAGCTTTGCAGCAACAGTCTCAAGATATTGTAAATGCTATATATCTTGTTTCAACTACAAAATGATTGCTTCAAAAGTTAAGAGATGATGGGTGGGAGCTACTACTTGAGAATGTCAGAACTTTTTGTGTTAGCAATGCTATTGATATTCCTGATTTGAATAGTCAATATTTAAGAGCCCGAGGTAAGCCTCGTCATAAAAATGATGACACTTTTGTAACTATGGAGCATCATTTTAGATATGACATATTTACAACTACCATTGACTTTCAATTACAAGAGTTGAATAACAGGTTTTGTGATCAAACTGTGGAATTACTTGTTCTTAGTTCAGCTTTAAGTCCTAAGGATGCTTTTAAATCCTCAAAGTTGATGATATATGCAATTTAGTTGCCAAATATTATCCAAAGGATTTCAATGATCAAGAAAAGGTTCACTTGAGGATTCAATTACAATATTATGAGCTTGATGTATTAAAGAATTTTGAATTTCAAGATATTTCAACACTTTCTGAGCTATGCAAAGTATTATCATCTTCAAGAAAATCAATGATTTACGATTTGGTTGATAGAGTAATTCATCTTGTCTTGACTCTCCCAATTTCAACTGCTTCCACAGAACGTGCTTTTTTAGCAATGAAGCTTGTAAAAACAAGGCTTCGCATTAAAATGGAAGATGGGTTTCTTGCCGATACCCTACCAGCTATTTATATTGAAAAGGATATTGTAAAGACATTTCACTACAGAAGAAATTATGGAAGAGTTTTATCAAATCAAGAATCGAAGAATATCATGATCTTGATCGCTAGAAACAAATTCTTTTTGTTTGTATGTGTTTTCTTTGCATCAAAAGTAGTTATATTTACTTTCATGGGGATATATGATACTTTATTTTTGTTTAGACTAAACCCTAAACTGTAAAAGTTAGTCAATACTGGTTTTATTTATATGTGATAAATTTTCGCCCCCCTGATATTTTTTTTCTTGTTTCGCCACAGGCTAAATGACTAGAATGTGTGACAAAAAGATCAAAAGTGGTTTAGATAGAAAAAAGGAAGAGGGGAGAAAGGAAAAAGACAAGACACAAGGCCATGTTTGGTGCTTCACGGTGGAGCTTGTTGACTTCATCAAGGCATAGTATATGCCCTAGTTGGGCAGAGTGAAATTGCTTGACAACAACATGAAGCTTGGTGGTGAGGGGAAGAAGAAGGAAAAAGAAAATCAGGAAAAAAAAAAAACATCATTTTTTATTTATGGCGGTTAAAATTGCTAAAATATTTTTAGTGGTTTCACATTGCCAATTTCAGCTTTGTAACGATTTTAAAGGATTTGGATGTAATGGTGTTATCATGTCACTAACGAAAGGGACCAAAACATAATTCAAAATGTTTGTATAGGGTATAAAATGGATGGTTTTTAAAGTATAGAGACCAAAAGGTAAAATTTGTACAGCTATAAGGACCAAATGGATAATTAATTAACCCTATCTTTTAATTCTAAGCTCTTGTTTGTTTGGGTAGAAACATCGTGAACAAAATAAAAAGGAGGAATAAAGAAAAAAAATTATTGGATTTCTATTATTCATTTTAGAGAAAAAGCAAATAAGTTATTTTCATGAGACCGACTAGAAAATATTTTCCTCTCAAAATAGAATGAAATGATGGTAGGGAAATAATCCCTCTTTTTATTTTATTTTTTCATTTTTTTACAATGTAAATAATTTAAAAATAATAAATAATTTTATGTTAAGAAAAAAATAATATGTTGACAATTTTTAATTAGCATAAGATTATTTTTATATAATTTATTTAATTCTTCCTAATTTTTCATTCTACTTTTACCCAAACAATCCGAGAGAAATTGCTCTACCTTTTTTTTCGTCCTACTTTTATCTATTCAAATAACATATCTTGTTCACTTTATTTATTTGTTATTTCTATTCTTTCTATTTCTTTTCCTTTTATTCCTTTCATCTTTATTTCACTCCTAATACAAACTGTAACACCCTAAAGGATATTACCTGTTGCCTGCTTATATTACTAATATTTGAAAACTTAGAATATAAGAATATCAGAGTTAACTATGCAGAAACTAAAACTTAAGGATACATAACATGAATAAAACTTATACAAGCTTTTGGCACTTATGTGCCTTACAAAACATAATCAATGGTACATGAAACATAAACTAACTCCTACATATTGGAAGGTACAAGACTATAAACTCTTTCTCCACACAAGCAGTTCCATGCTCCAAGCTTCTCCCATAAGGCGCTCACCTTGCTTAACCTGCAAGAACATGAAACTAAAAGGGATGAGACATAATGTCTCAGTGAGTGCTCTAAGAACTCTAGGTTGACTCACTATTCTAGAGATCATTTCCTTAACTCTCACGACTTCTCCTTTCTTTTCTTGATGCTCATACTCACAACCATTATCCTATCACATCGACATCACTATCTCCTTGGACCATACCTTAACCTTTATTTAGGCACCTTGTCTTGGCCTCCTTTGCCAAATCTAAGGATGCTAGTGCACAAAGGCACCTAAACATTACTCTTTTACTCTTAACTACTCACTAGGGCCCCACTTTTCTATCACATTGGATGGGAATGTTCATAACCATTCCTTTTCTAACTTGCCCAACCAAGACTTACATCACCTCTCTATGAGGCATAACATATCTTGCATACCCCTCTGGGTAGCTTACATAAACTTTCTATGGGTATAACACCTTTCCTACCTCTCAGGGTAGCATCAAGTCACACACGTTCTCATCTAATGTATAGGTTTACCTCGTATATCGCTCACCTAGCAACTAGGCTCACGACTCCTATTATACTTTATGACAAGAAACATACATACATCATGCAGATATAGTGCTTATCAGGTTTTACCCCATATGCTGGGGCCACGAAAATGAAATTGTTGATTTGCGGCCATATTCCTCTTTCCTTACATATAGTGCCAGATATCTTGTCAACTACTTGAAATGAAATTTTGATTTTTGTAGCTAATATCCCAATGAAAGTTTGAACATAATCAACTTTGTGAGCATCAACACTCTTTTCATTCGTCTGTCTCAACTACTTGCACTTCCTATCGTGAAGTATGCACTCAATTTAGGCCTAGCCCCCTTGGTTTAAAAATGAGATCCAACTGGAAGAATGTCCATTCTACCCTTCTATCTTTCAACTCCATCAGAATTGGTTTGTGTGAGAGGAGCATTGTTGTTGTTGGTAACACCCAAGATTGCTCTGCTGGTAACAACCTACTAACCACCACCTAGTCCTAACAATTTTTTTCTATGATTAAGATGAAAGAAGAAGGATTACAGACAGTAGTTGGAGAAACAATTTTTCATATACCTATCAGGATGAAACAATAAGCATACAAGGAAAAAAAGATATAAAAATGCAAAGAAGTACTTGTGGTATTGTACATTAGCCTGTTTGTCTGTCTGTCTTATTATAATTATGGTTTCAATCTTTTTAATGTGTGAGTTTGGTACTTTGAAAGGGGAGGAAAAATGGAAGTTAGATGATGAGGTTTATTTTTAATTCTTCCCTTATTAGTCCTTGTGTTATGGGTAACCATAATTTTAAGGGGACATGTAGGGGTATCCCTTTTAAATTTGAATATCATTAGAAGGTGCATGCAAGCTTGTCTCCTAAAACTATTTATATAATATTAGAAAGGAATAAGAGGTTATGCATTTCTACTTCATCAATATTATTGTTACATGTTTCTGTTTTTGTCATGTCAAAGTTCTAGAGAGGAACTATTGATAAACCTTATATGGACAAAACTCTCGCATACATTTTTCAGAACTATTGATAAACCTTATATGGACAAGAGCACCTATATATGGAATTGAATCTAAGTTTTATCCGCCTTATACATGCCTTGTTAGCTCAGTACCTAACTTCTTATGGTTGTAGCTTATCCACTTTCGATGGCCGAATTTTAATATGCTTTGCAGTTTTTGAGTCATTGATCATATCTTTCGATTGAAAAGGGAAAACATGATTGATTATGATTAATAGTATAGTAAGAGATAAGGAAATAGAAGTAGAGAGATCATTGAGCAAAACTTAAAATTGCACAAAAACAACACCAATGGATTAACATTTATGAAAATAGTAAAAGTAAATTCACTAAAGAAGACTGACATTGACAACATCCAAAAATTAGTAAGCAAATAAAGAAAGGAAGAATAAAGACAGAATACAAGGACTAACCGGTGGATGCCCCCTCAAACGTACGTTTAGTCCAAAAGTATCAAAGGTGTTGCTTTTGCAAACCTAGGTTTGGGGTCTCCAAACAGAGACCCAACACATGCACTAAGAATATTACTGTGTGCTTCTTGGATAGTGGATGTACCAAGATACATAAGTATTTTTCTCACCAAACAGAATGGCTTTGTGGTCATAAGTGAAAGAAGTTGTGATTGCACAAACTCACATAATTGATAACATCAACACCTGATATCAAACTTTGTTGTCATTGTTGAACTTCTCACCATTATAACTATTGATCCACATCCACGCATATAACATGGTATGTTTATGAAAGCCATGATGCCTTTCCTTCAATTTATATGCATTCATGATATTACTGAAATTTTCTTCTCCCACAAACAATTTTCAATCAGCAGAACTTTTAAGTCTACAAACTTCTCTCTAAATAGCCCTTCCAATGTATATATACCTTTGTACAAAAAATAGGTATACCTACAATGTTCCAATTTCCAACAATCTTTTGTAGTATTAACATAATCCCCATTGCCTCCGTATACCTTTCTCGGAGTCCTTAGTTTTCTATCTGCCTTGGATGTCCGAAATAGTGACCAAGTTGAGAGAGTCAAGTCCTTGCTGTTTACACGGAACGTTGAATTTAACATGTTTTCCCTAGGATGAATGCAGGCTTCCTTGGAGGAGGAAGATCCACAATCTCACTGTTAAGCATAGAAATTACAGCAGCCATAGTGGGCCTATATGCAGCAAATTCTTGTACACATAGAAGTCCTATGTGTATGCACCTAAAAATATATTTATGAAGGCTAGGATCATATATTCCTGGATCTATTAGAGATGAAATATTGTCCTCTGTCCAAAGTATCCACGCCTACAATGAAAAAAGAAAAAAAAATTAAACATTTGGATGTTTTATCAGCAGAAATAGAAGGAAAAAGCAAAACGTACCGCTGGGTTTTGTACACCCAGCATCCACCCAGACGTGTGGTTAACTATGTGTAAAAAAAATGGTTTATTTTATTTTATAAATGGTTAATAATAAATGAATATCATTGAATAAAATTATTAGTATGGTTAATTTTGATTACACATGGTTAACTATCTATGTAAATATTGTTAATTTTGTTTTATAAATGGTTAATAATGACATAAAGTTATTAGCCATTTCACGTGATTAACTATATGTGTAAATATGGTTAACTTTGTTTCACAAGTGGTTAAAAGTGTTATGAAATTATTAATTATTACATGTGATTAACTGTACATGTAAATATAGTTAATTTTACCTCACAATTGGTTAAAAGTAAATAAACCTGGTTGTATCAATTATTGATATGTAGTTAATAATATCACAAGGTTATTGAAATATTTATTAGTGCTTAATTTTATTTCACAAGTGGTTAATCCTGTTAAAAGGTTATTGAAATGTCTAATAGAAATTAACCACATGTGAAACAAAATTAACCATATTTATATACGCAATTAACCAATTCATTGGGTGGACGTCGGGTGTACGTTTTCCGGGTGTACGAATATCATTACTCAAAACAGTACCCCTATAATGAACTAGGAAAGAATTTTAGAGACTTACAAATCCTAAAAGGGTCATAGAACTTTCTTGGTCATAAAAGCTTGAATTTCGTCTTCCACTAACAATCTCAAACAGCAATACTCCAAAGCTAAAGACATCTAATTTTTCAGAGAACAGTCCTTGCATTGCATATTCAGGAGACATATAGCCAATGCAATGAAACGTACCACAATCTAGAGCAAACTATGTTTTTGGTCCCTAAACTTTTTCACATTTATGGTTTTGGTCCTTAAACTTTTTTACGACCGGTCAAAGTCCTCATACTTTTTTTCCATCCATAGTTTTAGTCCTTTCAGTCTATTTTGGATGTTAAGTGATGACGTGGCGTTAGTTTTATTATTATTTTATTTTTTTGCATTTTTTGGCAATTTTTAACCGCCAGAAAATGCTTAGGTTACTAACAGTGAACCGGGTTGCATTTGACACGCGAGAAGTTCCGTTTCATTCTTGCAGCTCAGGTAGCGAAATCAGGCATATGAGCATTCATTTTGATCGTCTACTCATGGGGAACAAACCCCTCATTCAATTTTGAAGATCATGGAACAATGAAGGAGAAATATGGGAAGAACGAAATACGTTTGCGAATAGTGCCCAAAATCAATTTGTTTTCAAATAATCTCTCATTTTTTAATGAAAATTCAAGTTTAAGTATTGGTTTTGCTCGAAATTAATAGATCTACTAAACCCCTCAATCAATTTTGAAGATCATTCAACAATGAAGGAGAAATCTGGGAAGAACAAAATCGTGTTTGCGAATAGCGCCCAGAATCGATTTTTTCTTTCAAATAATCTCTCATTTTTGAACGAAAATCCAAGTTTAAGTATGGGTTTTGCTCGACATTAATAGATCTACTAAAGCCCTCTATCAATTTTGATAAAGGATTATCCATATGAGAGCAATTTGATTCAAAAGTTTTCAGGAATAGGTTTATGACCTTCCAAACAAGTAATCAAGCAATTTCTAGCGGTTTTTAACCGCCAGAAAATGTAATAAAATAATAATAATAATAAAACCAATGCCACATCATCACTTAACGTCCAAAATAGATGGAAAGGACTAAAACCATGAACGGAAAAAAAGTATGAGGACTTTGACCGGTCGTAAAAAAGTTTAGGAACCAAAACCATAAATGTGAAAAAATTTAGGGACCAAAAACATAATTCCAGCAATTCTGAACATAATTCTGAACAAAGAGGGTGTACTTACTATGTTCTAGAAATTCTTCTTGTGTTACCTTGATCCTCATTCCCACCAAAGATTCTAGCCATACCAAAGTCAGATATTTTTGGATTTAGCTCCTTATCAAGCAAGATATTACTTGCCTTCAAGTCCCTATGGATGATTTTTAGCCTGGAATCTCTATGAAGATAAAGCATTCCTCGAGCCACTCCTTCTATTATGCTAAAGCGTTTTCTCCAATCAAGGATTTTATTTTTTGATGGATCTAAAGAATCAAATGGCATAACTATGAATTCTAGCACTTCGAGATGAAGCAATGCCATCTAAATTTCACAATTTAGAATAATTTCAAGAAAACTGAGATTATTATACTTTCAAGAAAACTTGCAAGCTGAAATAAAATTATTCTTTTTTATAAGACATTTCATATATTAGACACAAGGAAAATTCGATATAGATGGATGCTAGGGGCAACAAAGAACTGACCAAAGACATATGCGTCCAAACTTTTATTTGGCATGTATTCATAAACCAGCATCTTTTCCTCCCCTTCAATACAGCAGCCAAGAAGTCTTACAAGATTGCGGTGTTGAAGCTTGGAAATCACCACTACTTCATTCATGAGTTCTTCTAAACCTTGTCCAGATGCCCTAGAAAGTCTTTTAACTGCAATTTCCTGACCGTCTTGCAATTGCCCCTATAATATAACATGCAGAAAATGAAACTATTGACAATGATTTCAGATATGAATAACTTAGCAAAATTTAGTGTACCTTGTATACTGGACCAAAACCACCCTGCCCAAGATTGTTAGATGGGTGAAAGTTGTTTGTGGCAGTTACAAGCTTTTCAAAATTAAATATTAATAGCTCCTGAAGTTTGACTTGTGACAGATCTCCAAATACATTGTAACTTGTATATTCTACAGGTGCTCCACCTCCATATAATTGAAGGAATCCTTTGATGATCTCACTGACTGGTTTATTACAGTGCCACAAATTAACAAAAGGGAGAAACAACATACAGAAATATACTATAAGTCAGCAGTGATCTAAAATTGTTAACCAATTAAAGGAAAAAGAAGAACACAAACTTGTAAACAGAAAGAATTTATTGTTATGTAAATTTTGAGCATGACTTTGTATAGTTTGCATATACTGTACCATTAAATAGAGAACTCGTTTGAGTAAATTTGAACCCATAATGATGATATATTACCGTGGTGGCTAGAAATCCTTCTCTACATGATATATGCACAAATGACAATTAAGGTAGTTCCTATTGTCACTGTAATAGCAATGATGACTGTCCTGTTTCTCTCCTCATCTGCAATTTAGGTAAAATGAAAGAATTGAAAATCTTGAGTCGTAACCCTGGAGAAAGGATCAAATAAAAAATGCTAATTCAAAACCGCTAACCCTAGATAACAACTAGCATAATGTATACCAAGTTCTGTGTAGGCTACACGAACATATAGATCAAGTCCTCCGTTTGAGAATTGTTGTATGTCAATTAGATTCCCACCCCAGGACATACAACCAATATCATCATCATATGAATATGCAATGCAAGAACAATTCTCCAAACATTGACTTCTGCATGTGTCTGGTTGACATGTGTGAGATGACCCATCTGCAAAATCTGGAACTTTGACCATTGACAGTTTCAAAAAGCCATCTGCTTTATTATCTGCACTTGTGTTTTGAACTTTGACCCTTTCACACTGCAGAGGTTTGCTCCTAACACATCCACTAGTCCAGTTCTGACTATTCCATTCGTCTTTGTTCCTTGGCTCAAACCCTTTCAAACAGCTGCATGCTGGTGAGCTTTGTGAATTACAGATTGTAAAAGGCCCACACACACCATAAACACACTCAAATTGATGACTATTCCATGAAACTACCCATTCTTTCTTCCCTTCATCCCACCGTCTCTCTTCATAATTGCCTGTTAAATTCAGAACATAGATTATCAAGCCAAGCTCTTCTACTTCTGTAAAAAAGAATTCAACATTTCCTTGCCCATCATCTCCCACATGCATCCCTCTTGTGGGTCCAGCCAATGTGAATGGTAGAAATAGTGCATGGAAAATTTTTCTTGCCAGTGAAAAAGAATGCAAAGTACATTCGGTGCCTTAAATGCAAGGTTGAAATATTTTTCATCCTCCAACCACATTGCAGCTTTCAGGCCTTTGATTTTACAAGCTAGCTAATTTTACACGGTGAAACTCCTCTATAAATAGAGGAAGTGAAGTGCAACAACAAGCACAAGCAAGAAGCAAGAGTTCCTCACATTTAGAGAGAAAATTTGTGAGAGAAAAATAGAGAGAGCCTTAGAGTTTCTAAGAGAGAAAATTAGTGAGCCAATTTGTGAGAGAGTTGTATCCACAAATTGAAGTTTATTGTATTTTTGTATTCCCATTATTATTATAGTGGAGATTTAAGAGGCCTACGGGTCCCGTGGTTTTTCCTTACTTACATTGAGAAGGTTTTCCATGCTAAAAATTTACGGTATTATTATTCTACGTTTCCGCTAAGTGCCTATTTTTGAGTTTATAGAGGAGGGAAATTATGATGGCATTTCCCAACAGTGGTATCAGAGCTCTCAGAGCTCTCGGATACTAAGGTATCGTATTCATAAGAAAATTCTTTGTATGCTCTGTGGTTGCAGCATTGTCTGTTCTTCCACATCAGAAAAGGATTATTCTTGTGTTGCCGAAATAAAACGTAGGATTGCGAAAGTGCATGTCTAGGAAAAGTTATGGCTAAGGAAAGACTTGGTATTTAAGCGTGTCCGTTGGTGACCCACCTCTCTTTCCTGGGAACTTACCTGGTACGCTATTTACGAACTACGGTAAATATTTCGGTATACGGTAATTCTTTGTACATTATCTAGCCTGTATAACTTAAGATGGAGGGAGCTGTGACTCATGATGGAGATATGTTCAAGCTAACTGCTAATAATTACTTGTATTGGAAGCCCATGATGGAAGACCACTTATACTGCAAGGATTTGCACGAACCAATCACTCAACAGGACAAACCGGAGGGGAAGACTAACAAAGATTGGGAGCTCCAGCATCGAAAAGCAGTAGCTGTGATCAGAAAATATATTGATCGAAGCTTGTTCGGGCATGTATCAACTTATACCAATGAGTATGAGTTGTGGACAAAACTTGAATCCTTGATTCAAAAGATGACGCCCAGAAACAAAGCCCACCTTGTCAAACGATTGGCAAAATTGGAGTACATGGATGGTCAAAGCATGATCGAACATCTGAACATGTTCAAAGGTATTGTGAATCAACTGACGAAAGCAGAAATGAAGATAGAAGATGAGTTGCAGACTCTTCTACTCATCAATTCTCTGCCTGAGAGTTGGGACACTCTAGTTATCACTCTCAGTAATTCTGCTCCAAAACTCAGCATGGATTTCGTTATCGACAGTTTATTGAATGAAGAGTCAAGACGGAGAGAAAGAGGCTTGAACAATCAGTTTGAAGCCAACGTTGTTGAAAATAGAGGAAGGAGTAGAAGTCGAGGAAAAGGGGATCGTGGAAAATCACAAGGTAGATCCAAATCTCGCACTAGACTAAGTTGTTATTACTGTGGAAAACTTGGCCACAGGAAGTTTGAGTGCAGATTCCTTAAGAGAGACCAGCAAGCTGGAACGGTCCATCCTGACCAGATTGACCCAAAGAAAAAGAAGGAAGATGGATCAGCCACTATAATGACCTCGAATGACGAGGGCATATTTCTTGTTGGAGAGGATAATTATCTAAATATTGCATCTGATGATTGCATTTGGATAATTGACTCAGGAGCATCCTTCCACGTAAGTCCTCACGAAGAATTCTTCTCATCATACCAAAAAGGAGACTTTGGTACGGTGAAGATGGGAAATCATGTCACAAGCAAAATTGTTGGCATAGGTGAAGTGACCTTGATGACTGTGAATGGAAACAAGTTGATTCTAAAAGACATAAGACATGTTCCGGAGATGCGTCTAAACCTTATTTCTACTGGAAAGTTAGATGAAGCTGGAATGATCAACCAATTTGGTGCCGGTAGATGGAAACTCAGTCGAGGAAGCATGATTGTTGCACGTGGAAAGAAGGAAGGCTCCCTGTACACTATGCAGGGAAAGATATGCAAAGGAGAGATGAATGTTGCTCAAGATGCATCAAAAGAATTGTGGCATAGACGATTGGGCCACATGAGCGAGAAGGGTTTGGAGATCCTTGCAAAAAGATCATCTCCCTAACATAAAAGGGCAACCCCTTGAATCCTGTGAAGATTGCGTAGCAGGAAAACAACACAGAGTATCTTTCAGAAGACCAGATGATGCAAGAAGAAGAAAGCATATTCTCGATCTTGTTCACTCAAATGTTTCCTCAACTTCTGAAAGGTCCATTAGCGGTGCCCAATATTTTGTTACCTTCATTGACAATCACTCAAGGAAAGTGTGGGTGTATCCATTGAAGATGAAAGATCAAGTTCTTCAAGCATTCAAGGAGTTTCATGCCTTTGTAGAACAATCGACTGGAAGAAAACTAAAATGCTTGAGAACTGATAATGGTGGAGAATATTTAGGCCAATTTGAGGCATATTGCAAAACTCATGGGATAAGACGTGAGAAAGTGCCTCTCAAGACTCCTCAGATGAATGGAGTAGCTGAAAGGATGAACAGAACAATTGCAGAGAAAGTCAAAAGCATGCTTTCTCAAGCAAAACTTCCCAAATCATTTTGGGGTGAAGCAATGAGAACTGCAGCTAATATGATAAATTTGTCACCTTCAAGACCTTTAAATGGAAAGCTTCCAGATGAGGTGTGGTCTGGAAAGAGAGCCTCTTATGGTCACTTGAAAGTCTTCGGGTGTAAGGCATCTGTTCACATTCCAAAAGTTGAAAGAGCAAAGCTCGATGCTAAAGCAAAAGAATGCATATACCTTGGTTCACCAAGAGATGAACTTGGCTTTAGATTATGGGATCCTATAAACAAGAAGATTGTTCGAAGCAGAGATGTGGTATTCTTTGAAGATCAAACGATCCAAGATATCAAGTCTGAGAAGTCAAAGCAAATAGTGGTTCATGATTCGAATCCCGTTGTGGTAAATAATTCAGGGGGAGAGACTTGTGAGATTGAACAACCTCATCAGACGATGCAACCTGATGTGACGAATGAAGAGCAAGTTGTGGATAATGTGCAGATAGAATATGGCCCCCAACCAAGTCAATCAACGAGAAACAAGCAACCTTCGAGAAGGTACTTCTCAGATGAGTTTGTCAATTTTACTGGTGAAGAAGAACCACAAAGCTTCGTGGAAGCCATTGAAACAACTGATAAAAAGAAATGGATGAAAGCCATGGAAGAAGAAATCTAATCCCTGAAAGAGAATCAGACGTATGACCTGGTGAAATTACCAGAAGGAAGAAAGGCATTGAAAAATAAATAGGTATTCAAACTCAAGACTGAAGAGAATAACCCAAGCCCCAGGTATAAAGTACGAATCGTCATTAAGGGATGCAACCAGAAGAAAGGCATAGATTTTGAAGAAATCTTCTCACCAGTGGTGAAGATGACATCCATTAGAGCAATTCTTAGTCTAGCTGCCAAACTAGACTTGGAAATAGAGCAACTTGATGTCAAAACAACATTCTTACATAGAGACCTAGAGGAAGAAATCTATATGGAGCAACCAGAAGGTTTTGCAGAACCAAGCAAGGAACACTTAGTGTGTCGCTTAAAGAAAAGTCTCTATTGTCTAAAACAAGCTCCAAGACAATGGTACAAGAAGTTTGATCTCTTTATGTCCCAACACAATTTCAAAAGACCTCCGCAGACCATTGTGTGTTTGTGAAGAACTATGAGATTGGTGAATCCATCATACTTCTATTGTATGTTGATGATATGCTGATTGTTGGGAAAGACAAAACAAAGATAGCTGCTCTCAAGAAGGCATTGAGCAAATCTTTTACCATGAAAGATCTGGGTGTAGTAAAGAAGATTCTTGGAATGAAGATCATTAGAGATCGTTCTAGAAGAATGTTGTGGATGTCACAAGAAGACTATATCATGAAAGTTCTTGAAAGGTTCAATATGCATAATGCCAAACCTGTGCATGTTCCATTACCTGGTCATCTCAAACTCAGTAAGACACAATGTCCAATGAATGAAGAAGAAAAAGAAGAAATGAGCAAGGTGCCTTATTCTTCTGCAGTGGGTAGCATTATGTATGCAATGGTCTGTACAAGACCAGACATTGCTTATGCTATTGGAGTTGTGAGTAGATTCCTGTCAAACCCAGGAAAGGAGCATTGGAATGTTGTGAAATGGATATTAAGATATCTGAAGGGAACTGCCAAAAATTGCTTGTGTTTTGGCAAAGGAAATTTAATGCTTCTCGGGTATTCAGATGCAGATATGGTAGGAGATGTAGATTCAAGAAAGTCTACATCAGGATATTTGATTACTTTTGCAGGGGGAGCTATATCATGGCAATCGCGACTACAAAAGTGCATTGCTTTAAGCACTACAGAAGTAGAGTTCATCGCAATCACGGAAGGTTGTAAGGAGATCTTGTGGATGAAGAAGTTCCTACAAGAGTTAGGCCAGAATCAAGAAAGTTATGTTCTGTATTGCGATAGTCAGAGCGCAATTCATCTTAGCAAGAACTCAACTTTTCATGAAAAATCAAAACAGATTGACGTAAGGTATCACTGGATACGTGATGTGTTGGAAAGTAAACTGTTGCAAGTTGAGAAAATACACATAAAGGACAATGGGGCAGATATGATGACAAAAGCTCTAACAAAAGAGAAGTTAGAATTTTGTAAAGAAGCCACAGGCTTAGCATCAACCCTGAATTGATCCAAGGGTATTTCCCTTTGGCTGGAGGGGGAGAAATGTGGGTCCAGCCAATGTGAATGGTAGAAAAAGTGCATGGAAAATTTTTCCTGCCAGTGAAAAGGAATGCAAAGTGCATTCGATGCCTTAAATGCAAGGTTGAAATATTTTTCATCCTCCAACTACATTACAGCTTTCAGTGCCTTTGATTTTACAAGCTAGCTAATTTTACACGGTGAAACTCCTCTATAAATAGAGGAAGTGAAATGCAACAACAAGCACAAGCAAGAAGCAAGAGTTCCTCACATTTAGAGAGAAATTTTGTGAGAGAAAAATAGAGAGAGCCTTAGAGTTTCGAAGAGAGAAAATTAGTGAGCCAATTTGTGAGAGAGTTGTATCCACAAATTGAAGTGTATTGTATTTTTGTATTCCCATTATTATTATAGTGGAGATTTAAGAGGCCTACGGGTCCCGTGGTTTTTCCTTACTTACATTGAGAAGGTTTTCCATGCTAAAAATTTAAGGTGTTATTTTCTACATTTCCACTAAGTGCCTATTTTTGAGTTTACAGAGGAGGGAAATTATGATGGCATTTCCCAACACCTCTAAGATAAAATGTTTTCATATACGGCAGCCCTATAAAGGCTTTACCATTCCACGGATCAGTGCGCCAGAATGGGCGAGTTTCATTCCAAATGAACACCTCAGGTATACTAAGCCGTTCAACGCTTAAAGAAAAGCTCCCAGTAGATGGATCAGAAGGGCTTTTCCATGAAGTTAGTTTCACTATCTCACCTGTTACTTTGTTAGTTCTAAGCTTCATATTAGGTAACATTGCATTTGAAGGATGCGGGAAACTCTCCCATACGTTGCTTCCTGTTGAGATTTCCTATAGCACAAGGTTACCAGAATCTAAAAGTTTGGAAGTAGAGTTGGATCCAATACTGGACACATTTGATGACTAAATCACCTGTTCTATCCATTCAGAACCACAAGATTGCCATCTTCAGATATGGTAACAACTCCAGAAGATTCATTCAGTGGTTGGTCTTTGTTAGCCACCCATGTGACAGTGAATTTGGGTTGCCACCAAATTCCAACATAACGATTTGTAGAATTTTGAGGGGTGAAGAACCCCAAGGTGAAGTTACCACCTCTGGAAGTTATAGTTTCAGGGTCCTTGATGAACTGAGATGAGGTGATGGTGTCTGTGGCAGTACTAACATCTGAAAAAAGAAAACGAAGTATGATCAAAACGAAGAGTGAATTTGTGGACTTAGTGAAACCCATTACGATGCATAGTGATTACTTCTTGCTATGGAGAAGTTTATTAAAAACACTCTTAATCGCATGATGATAAGTACCCTTCAATTATGGATCCTTTTTAGTTGAATGAATTATTTATCCTTGATGAGTTTATTACCTTTTTGTGGGGATATTGTGATTATATTTTTTTTTTACTACCTAAAAAACTTGTTTGACCTAGTAGTGTTTATTAAACAAGCTTTTTTTTAGTGGCTTGTAACATTTTTTGAGATGCTATTTTAGGTAGTGTTTTTTTTTAAAAGGCTAACTTCTAGCTTTTTATCTTTTTTCCCCTTTTGACCTTAAAGTATTTATTAAATTTCCTTTTTACTCTTTTTCTATATAAAGATTTTATTATATTTTTTTTCTCTTCTTATACTCATAAGGTAGAGTTTTATTAATTTTACCTTTTTCTTTACATTAGATAGGATTTTCCTATTTTTACCCTTTTATTAAATAAGATATTGATAATGATAGATATTAAAATTATTTATTTTATTTTCATTAGTATTTTTTTAGATATTTTATATTAGACAATTTATTTTAACCATTATATTATTTACAATGTTTATTTTATTATTCTGGTGTTATACCTCAAGATATGGATATTGATAGATGATAGCTTTCTTTTATTTTCTTATTATTGTTTGAATATTTTTATATTACACTATTAACATAATGAAGGTATGATGTCTACTTAAAAGTGTGCTACTTTATTTTAAATTTGATTTGAATATTTTAAGATGTAGAAGAAGTTGAATAGTAGAATTACACAACATGAAAAAAGTAAGATGATTAAAAGTCAAGAATGTAATTAAAATAATTGATCTATAAACAAAAAATTACAAGAGTTTAAAATTAATTAACAACTAAAATTATATATACCCCAAAATATATTTTTATCAATGAAATAACATTAAATAAACAAAAATTACAAGAGTTTAAAATTAATTAACAACTAAAATTATATATACCCCAAAATATATTTTTATCAATGAAATAACATTAAAATTGTATAAAAATACTTGTTGTGATCAAAATGATGACAGATCTTCTAGAGATGGTACACCACGAGGTGATTTCACCCGCAAGGACTCCAACAATCAAGTTAGAAGTGATTTGGGGTGAGTATGAGAAAATGAATGAATGCTTACTTGAGAGCAAGGATATCTATATTGATGTCTATATAGACATTCTTGGCGGGAAGATCCGTTTGGAGTCTATTTCCCCTAGTACACGTGTAGCCACGTGTTCGTATATTCTTTAAGCTTACTATTTAGTCAACTTATGATTGCGATTTGGTTTATTTCTTATCCCGTCTAAGGTAATGTGGCTGGCTTAAGGTTTAAGCCGGACGAATTCTCCACAACAGTTGCCCCCAAGTAAGTATTAATTGGGTACTAGTAATACTAGCTTAAGGTTTAAGATGGACGTGTTCCTCATAACAATACTAAATAAACATATCTATTTTTGTCACTTTACATTTATCAGCTAATTCAATAGATAATTTTATCTAGCACTTGCAATTTAATAAGTTAGTTTAACAGTTTTCAGCTATCAGCTACTAACTTTCACCTACTAACTAACTTTTCACTTAATTTTGCCAAAACATAACCATAATCCTTCTTACCTTAAAGAATTGAATTGTGCTGAAGGACTCTTTTTATTTTGGGTCACTACTATCCAGCATGCCCTGAACCTGAATTAACTATGGGCACTACCAAGCACACAGATAGTATCTTCGTGACTTTACTTCTACAGACAAACTTGGTGGTCTTCAAGTTCTTCATGAGAATCAATGGGTCAATGTTCCTCCGGTACATGGAGCTCTTTTTGTAAGCATGGGAGATCTTCTACAGGTAAATATTCGATGTTATTATTGTCAAAATTTAGAGTATGCATTTGTTAGGTTATTTGTATTAAGAAGCTAGTCAGATACAATAAAAAATTTTTAAAAATATTTAATAAAAGGTTTTATTAATTTGGTTAAAATTATATTAATTTTGAATAAGGCCTGGGAAAGAAAACCCTGATGGGGAAAGGTTGACTAAACTAAAATTATCAAACATGTAAACTATAGCATTAAAAAAAAATTGGTATGGCATTTTGGTGTGTTACCTATTAAAAGATGACAGAAAAATAATTAAGATAGTTTGAATATTCAAAGAAAGTTATTGGTGAAGAAAGTAGATATATAACATGATTTCTATCCTATTGAAAAGAATAGAGGAAGTCTAAGAAAAACATTAGAGGAAATTATTAAAAGATATCTCATGATAAATAATATCTAGCTATATATGAGAATTTGGCTTTTAAATTGAGTACACAATAGTGTTGTATGTTTTCTATCCCCTAATTGGTTATGAAGTGTTAGAGTTGTCCTTGTTGTAAAATAAAGCATTGTATTGCCCACCTATGACACACAATGGTTCAACTTCAAAGTATCTAAATCAATCACCATTTTCTGACTTTTCCCGTTTAATATGAACCCCTCAAAATGTTTAACGTTATCCAGTGGATATATTTTCCGCTTGGATAGCTACAGCTGAATTATCAGTTTGCCTAGCTATAATGATTATTTTAGTAAGAATATATGTGATAAATAAATTTATTAAACAATAAAATTACAGAAATAATTGAGTCTTCTTTTTCTTTGCATTTGTACAATTTATATATTATCCAATCATATCTTTTAATAAATAATATTAATTATATATTACTCTTTCTATTTTCTAATATTTCTTGTCATAATTGTTTTCCTGTAAAGTACTAATTAATAGTTATGAAACAGAACTAACAAACGGTAAAAGTGAGGGGGGAAAAGTTTTCTATCCGAAAACTGAAAAATTCATATTTGTTTTTAATAAAATAGAGGAAACCTTGTGTGTACCAAAAAAGAATAGAGTACCGTTATAGATAGATATATAGATAGAAAAGAGAGAGAGAAACTGTAAAAGTGAGGGAAAAAAGTTTTCTATCCAAAAAATGAAAAAATTCATATTTGTTTTTAATAAAATAGAGGAACCTTGTGTGTACCAAAAAAGAATAGAGTACCGTTATATATATATATATATATATATATATATATATATATATATATATAGAGAGAGAGAGAGAGAGAGAGAGAGAGAGAGAGAGAGAGATGGGTCCTTTTTTTATCCCAAGTTTTGTTTGTACTTTTTTTTTTTTCTAAAAATATACTTAATGGAAATGCATTTCTGTTGAACAATATACATAATAGAAACATGTTTTCGTTGTATTAGGGGGTGCGCTCTCCATATATAACAGAAACAAGTATATGTTGTGTATTGTATATTGGAAATAAGTTTCCATTGTGTATGGAGAGTGCACACCCTAACACAACAAAAGCACAATTCCATTTTGCATAATACACAACGGAAATGTGTTTCCATTGTGTTTCGTAAGCATACACAACAGAAACATGTTTTCATTGTGTATTTTGTATCTATACACAATGGAAACGTGTTTCTCTTATGTATTTCAAAATTAATTATTTATACCTTTAAACACAATTTCTTATGCACAACATCTTTTAATGATTCACTTACACATGAGTAGGCCAACGGCGCATCCAAAAAAAAAATTTTGTGGAGGCAAAGAAATAGTCTATAATATTTTCAGAGACAAAAAAATAATATAGGCTTTATTAAAAGGGTATTAGAGAAATTGGGAACGAAAAATATTAAAAGGATAAAGCGGGTAATATTAGTACCAATTTACTTTCTCTTTTATCTTTTATAAATTTTTACATTCATAATTTTAAAAAAAATTACAGGGACAACACCTATTTTTTTTATTGGGGCAAAAAAATAATTATTTAATATATTCAAGTAAAAAAATATACTTTGTGGGGGCAATTGCCCCCATTGCTATCTCTATAGATCCTCCCTTGAAGAGGGCACACATTTGAATTGGTGCAATCTAGGCCCTTGATTTTCTATGAGTAATCTCAGTCATTACTTTTACTAACGCACAAGACAATGCTTTTAGTTAGTCGCTAACTTGTGAACAGGGCACACATTTGAATTGGTGTAATCTGAAACCTTGATTTACTGTGTGCAATCTCCACTGTTTCTTTTTTGGAGCACAAGATAATGCTTTTAATGATTCACTTATGCGTGAACAAGGCTCATTTAGAATTGATGCGATCTGGACCCTTGATTTAGTCAGTGCAATATCAATCGTTTCTAACAACTTTTAATCAATCATAGACGCATGAACAATATTTGCACTAGTATAAGAGAGATATGCTCTAAGGCGCCACATTACCTTCGCATTCATAATTTTCCTAAGAAGATTGATTCATTCCTTCTTGTTGTGTATTACAATAGTCATATGACAACAACTTTTAAAAAGGTCTTATTTCCATGTCCTCATGATCCAAATTTCTTAGGGTAAGTAATAATTGAAGTGGATCAGTAGGTCACTAGAAGAAGGTTGAATAGTGACACACAAACTGACTATGGCCTTTTCTGCACAAACAAAACTTGCTTCTGATTTATCTTCTCAAATTGATGCTTGGAAAATCAGAAGTTAGGTTAGGAGCAAGGATACCCTTCTTATTATATATACTTCGATAAAAAAAAAATAATAATCAATGAGAATAACACAAAGTTTAAACAATGATATGTTGCTTCTAAAATCTGCTATTGAAAATAACATACTCTGTTTTTACATATTCTGGTTTTTATATTCAGTGCAAAGTGAATGCTACTTCTAATAGTTAAAATCGTTTTATAAATACCTTTTGCTGAATGATCAATGTTATACTCATGTAAAATGAACAAGGTTGTGAAGTGAACAAATTTCAAACTAAATAAGAACTTGATAAAATTGATGAACTCCTGATTATCATGGAGGTGGCTGTAATGTGTTATTTCTTGTGCCTTTTAGTGTATTAATTTTCCATAACAAGTTACGTTTGTAAAGCAGCAACATCAAGTTCTGCAGACAGAATAAGATAAATTATATTAGTAGTTCACACTTAATATTCCACCTCTCTTAACATATGTCACCCTTCACATATTAATAACGCAAGAAGGCATGAAGAAGAATTTCAACACACTCATAGATATATATGAAGCTGATAAGACTTTAAATGATGATTTATAACTATGTACCTTTTCCTCTAAAGTTCACCCAACACTTTAAAGGAGACAATTCCAAAAATATCTACTTGTATTGTACTGAGGTTTTTTTTTTTTTTTTTTGAGAGGGGAGAAATGAAAAAAGTGGGAAAATGCATACCGGAATGAACTCACACATTCATAATCCATGTTTCATAACTTAAATGACTGAGCTCACTCAAGGGGACCAACTGGCACCAAATCTAATTTTAAACAGTTAGGCCCAATTTGTTTCCATTAATATATATATTTTTTATCTAATAATAGTCACAAATAATTTAACTTAATTAACAGGCAAGGCAACCGTTGTATTATATATATTTTATTGCAAAGTTGTCTTAATTGCGATCAATTTGAGTTGACTTCATTGCAGCCTCCAGCACCTTCATTGTGTTGAGTGACCTTCATTGTGTTGAGTGTTAGGGAGTGATATGGCTTAAGTTTATAAGGCTTGGATAGTATTCACTTTACAAGTTTGTGTAATGAAATTAGGCCTTAAGTGTCCAAATGAAAACTACAAAATCATAATTGTCCAAATGAAATTAGGCCTTAAAGTGGGGATAATTAAATATAAAGTGTAGGACCCATAAAGTTTTGGGGAGTTGCTATTCTCACCCGCCACGTGCTTTAAATATTTTTTTTTCAAAAATACCCTTTTTATGGAAACATGATTCCATTGACATTTACAAAATGGAATCATATTTCCATTGTGTAAATGGAGGTGCAAAACAATACACAATGGAAACATGATTATGTTGTGTATTTTGTAAACGGAATTGTGTTTCCGTGGAAAAAAAAATACAACGGAAACACATTTCCATTTCGCAATTTTTCACCCCCCTTCTTACACAACGGAAACATGTTTCCATTGTACAACTTATACAACTGAAACATCTTTCCATGAAAAGGGTATTTTTAGAAGAAAAAAAATAATTTTAGAGCATGTAGGTGTGTGAATAGAAAAATTGGGGGTGAAAATAGCAATGCCTAAAGTTTTGTGATCTTCACACAAAATTAGTCATTATTGGCCCACACTCATTCTACATACTTAAGGCCCATAACCCACGCTGTGAGGGGATGTTAGAAAGGTCTCCAAATTTGAGATACCCTGATGAATACAAAAAATAATGCTACCTCTTCCCCATAATTTTAGATTATTAGGTTAAAACATATAAATTAAAATATTATTATATTAAGATTAAAATGTCCTTATTTAATACTCCCTCCATCTCATAATAAGTGTTATGTTAGAAGAAAAAATAAATTCCAAAATAAGTGTCATTTTAACTTTTTAATGTAATATTAATTATGTTTTCCATTTATAGCCCTAAAAATATTTTCATTGAATGTTATTGTGTTGCATTGCTTCTAGCAAAAAAAGATTAATTCCCTTGAAAATGAACATTAGAGTGACTATTGGCTCCTTCTATAAATGAATTATTGACCAAAGGAGTCTAGCTCAGTTAGTTGAGCAGGGTGCGTGAGTGTTGTAAATCCCTTAGTACTGTCTTCGATTTCTACGAACAAAAAAAATGAATTATTGATGATGAGCAGTAGAATTTGAGAAATAATTTTATAGAAATTAAAAAAAGAAAATAATAAGGTTAATTTCATAAATCTTTCATTTATTTACTAACTTTTCTTAGTCTATGTAAAAATATTAGGACGACACTTATTATGGGGACGAAGGAAGTACCTTAATCCTTGATGCCTCTATTAGTGAGATATTAAATAAGGGTATATTTGAGGAAGACTAAATACCATTTTGGTCCTTTATCTTTTTTTTATTTTTTTTATTTTTTTTGTTAAGTTTGGTCCTTCGTCTTTTAAAAAGTTCATTTAGTCATCTATCTTTTTAAACTGATTTAAAATGGTCCTTTTGTCCATTTTAAGTTGACGACGTTAATAAGATAAAGATATTAGTGGATAAAAACCACCACAAAATATAAGCTTCTTCCTCCTCCTCTTCTTCTCCCTCTGCTCCCTCTACTCCCTCCTCTTTCCTCCTCTCTCTTTTCAATCCACTCGACAAAGGTATTCGTAAACAAGATCCAAACATAAGAGGATATTCAACATTATGAGATTGGCATAGTACTCCTCCACCTCATTCGTCACCACCGTCAAACCATCTCCATGTGCCTTCTACTGACTCTTGTTGTCGCTAGAGCGAGATTTTACTATGGTGGCGGGTTGCCAGCGAAGGTGCGAGGTCTAGGGCACCTCCCCGCGAATGTATCGCCCACCATGCTTCACATCGCAGAGGAACTCCCCGACTTCACCCCACATGTTGTCAACTTCTGCATCAACATCGTCACCTTTTCCCTGGAATCAAGAAAAAATGATATCTAGATTTTGAGAAGGAGTGTATAGCGACAGATGAGCAATGACCGACGATGGTGCTAGCAAAGCATGAGAAGGGGAAGAAAAGAGAAACTGTGGCATGAAGGGAGAAGAGGTAGATTGAAAAGAAAGAGAAGGAAGGAGGAGGGAGTAGAGGGAGTGAAAGGAGAAGAGGAGAAGGAAGAGGGAGAAAGAAGCTTACATTTTGTGGTTTTTTTTAGCCACCATTATCTTTATCTCATTAATGACATCAACTTTAGATGGATGGAAGGACCATTTTGAATCAGTTTAAAAAGATAAAGGAGCAAAGTGAACTTTTTAAAAGATGAAGGATCATACTGAACAAAAAAAAGATAAAGAACCAAAATGATCCTTTAGCTTTTGAGAAGAAAAACATCAATTATATATAATTTCAAAATTCTAAAATATTAATTGTTTTGTTATAAAAAAATGAAGATTAAAACATCTAGAGATATATGAGAATGAGGTATTAATGAGAACGACATGATTGTTATATCTCATTGGCATTGATATTTTGTTTGACTCTTCATACATGCAAAGAAAATAGTCACATTTGTCCTACTTCTTTCACCAAAACTAAAAAAGATGTCTTGCCTTTACTTTGGTGGTTGCGTGTGGAATATGGAAAGTAGTCACATAGGGTTGATTATATGATTTTTCCCCTCATTGACTACCATTTGGATTTAATTATATAATCTCACACTCTAATATTTTTTTTCCTTTTTTTTTTTTGTAATAAGGAGGTATCTGAAACTTTTTCTATTTTTCACCCAACTAACCCCCTCCCACACTTTGCTTTAATACTACAATTTGTTTTCAG
Source organism: Pueraria montana var. lobata (assembly GCA_026413185.1). Taxonomy (NCBI): domain Eukaryota; kingdom Viridiplantae; phylum Streptophyta; class Magnoliopsida; order Fabales; family Fabaceae; genus Pueraria; species Pueraria montana. Next base: position 62,477,858 of record CM048650.1, on the reverse strand, counting down.
AGGTAGCCACTGCTATTCTACTAGTGAATATGGTGATTGTTGTGCATCGAAGGGGGAGGAAACATCGAGGAGATCTTCACCAATAGGCCACAAGCACACCACATAAGTGAACCTGACACCACCTTCAACCCAAAACCCTAAGGCATTAGGTTTGTGGGTCTTCCTCACTTATATGTTACTCAACTTGCCCATTCCTACCCAATGTAGGACTTCACCTTCACACTTGTACTCCAACAATCTCCCCCTCAAGTGTGAGTCTCTTCCACATGGTAGCTCCCTCTCAAGTGGAAGCCATTTTCACCACGAGTATCCAATGATGGCGCTTTTAAAGCTTAACCATGCTCTAGTACCTTGCACTGCCTCCTCCACCGTTTCACAGCCACGGGACACGCTACCTGGCCTTGATGTATGGACTCACCAGCAGGAAGACTTTTGATACAAGGGATCCCCATGTCCATTCTTAGATCCATCGCCAATCCATCATACTCGTCCGGACCGGTCACCTGTTTGAACCATCGACTCTGATACCAATTGTTGTGCATCGGAGGGGGAGGAAACATCGGGGAGATCTTCACCAATGGGCCATGAGCACACCGCATAAGTGAACCTGACACCAGCTTCAATCCAAAAACTTAAGGCATTAGGTTTGTGGGTCTTCCTCACTTATATGTTACTCAACTTGCTCATTCCTACCCAATGTGGGACTTCACCTTAACACTTGTACTCCAACAATCAGATGGCCTTGACCCTGGTGCGAAATTCAAAGTGGGGAAGTTCAATGGAACTGGGAATTTTGCAGTGTGGCAGAGGAGGGTTAAGGATATGTTGGCACAACAAGGTTTTCTAAAGGCCCTATGCGCAACGAAACCTATAGACATGGAGGATGTAAATTGGGAGGAGTTGAAGGAGAGAGCTATGGCAACCATACAATTGTGTTTGGCAGACGAGGTCATGTACCACGTTATGGACCTGACATTTCCAGGGGAAGTATGGGCAAAATTGGAGAGTCAATATATGTCTAAGTCCCTGACAAACAAGTTGTACATGAAGCAGAAATTGTACGGGCTGAAGATGCAGGAGGGTTTTGATTTGCAACAGCATATCAATGTCTTCAATCAGATTATTAGTGATTTACTAAGGCTTGATGTGAAGATTGAGGATGAGGATAAGGTAATGATTCTGTTGTGTTCTTTGCCTAATTCCTACGAGCATTTAGTGACCACCCTAACGTACGGGAAAGACACCATTAGTCTAGAGGAGATCAAGGCTGCACTTATGTCCCACTGTCAGCGGAAACAGAATGCAGGGGAGTGTTCTTAAGGTGAAGGTCTGTATGCAAAGGGGAATAAAGAACGTGGGAGGACTCAAGGCAAAAGGGGTTTTTGGAGGAGGAATAAGTCCAAAACCAGACACGGCAAATTAGTTTTGTGCTACAATTGCAAACAACAAGGGCATTTCAGAAAGAATTATCCAAAGTTGAAGCAGTTTGGTGAAGGGGCACCCCGCTCTGCGAATGTGGCAGAGACTGACGACTCAGACTACTACAGTGAGGGAGATGTTCTCTCAGTTTCATGTAGTCAGCTTACAGATGCATGGATTCTTGATTCCAGATGTTCTTACCATATGACTTCCAATAGGGAGTGGTTCACCACATACAGGTCAAGCAATTTTGGCAGTGTCTATTTGGGTAACGACAAAGCTTGTGTTGTTGGAATGGGACAGGTGCAGATTGCTATGGATGATGGTGGAGTGAGAACGTTGTGTGATGTCCGACATATCCCTGAGTTGAGGAAGAATCTGATCTCACTTGGTACTTTGCAGGCCAATGGTTTTCGTTACAGGATTGATGGAGATCGGGATACCCTTAGAGTATGTAAGGGTGCATTGACTGTGATGAAAGCATAGCGGACTGTAGGCAATATTTACAAACTGCTGGGGAGCACAATTGTAGGCCGCATTGCATCCGTTGAGTTTGATGATGATGCTACCAAATTATGGCACAAGCGTTTGGGCCATCTCAGTGAGCGTGGGATGGTAGAGCTTCATAAGAGAAGACTCTTGAAGGGAGTTTGGAGCTACAAGTTAGACTTATGTGAGTTCTGTGTGCTTGGGAAATAGTCCAGAGTGCAGTTTAAAGCTATGAAGGATACCACCAAGGGGATCCAAGATTATGTGCATACTGATGTGTGGGGTCCTACTAGAGAGAGCAAATGACAATTATTTTGAGATTTGTTGATGAAGATGGTTTCATTCGGGAGTGCTTTTTTCATATTGTACACGTCAAAGATACCATGGCATCAACTCTTAAAAAAGTGGTATGTTCAACCCTTTCCTGTCATGATCTTCATGTTGAAAATATTCAGGGGCAAGGTTATGATGGTGCTAGTAATATGCGTGGTGAATGGAATGGATTACAATGTCTATTTCTCAAAGATTGTCCTTATGCTTACTATGTTCATTGCATGGCTAATAGATTACAATTGGCTTTGGTTACTTCATTTAGAGAAGTTAAGCATGTTAATCAATTCTTTAAAATTTTGACATTTATTATAAATATTGTTGTAAGTTCTTCTAAAAGACATGATGAGCTTCAAGATGCCCAAACTATGAAAATTCAAAATATGATTTCCAATAACGAAATTGAGACAAAGAAAGGAAGAAATCAAATCAGTACCTTGCAAAGAGCTGGAGATACTCGATGGGGTTCTTATTTTCACTCAATATGTAGTTTGTTAAGAATGTATTCAGCAACTTGCACTATTCTCAATAATATTTCTGAACGAGGAGCAAATTACTCTCAGAGGGTTGATGCAGAGGCAACATACTTAGCCTTAACTTCCTTTGAATTTGTTTTCATATCTTGATGAAACAAATTATGGAAATAACAAATCTTTTATGTAGAGCTTTGCAGCAATAGTCTCAAGATATTGTAAATGCTATACATCTTGTTTCAACTACAAAATCATTGCTTCAAAAGTTAAGAGATGATGGGTGGAAGCCACTACTTGAAAATGTCAAAACTTTTTGTGTTAGCAATGCTTTTGATATTCCTGATTTGAATAGTCAATATTTAAGAGCTTGAGGTAAGCCTCATCATAAAAATGATGACACTTTTGTAACTATGGAGCATCATTTTAGATATGACATATTTATAGCTGCCATTGACTTTCAATTACAAGAGTTGAATAACAAGTTTTGTGATCAAACTGTGGAATTACTTGTTCTTAGTTTAGCTTTAAGTCCTAAGGATGCTTTTAAATCCTTCAAAGTTGATGATATATTCAATTTAGTTGCCAAATATTATCCAAAGGATTTCAATGATCAAGAAAAGGTTCACTTGAAGATTCAATTACAATATTATGAGCTTGATGTATTAAAGAATTATAAATTTCAAGATATTTCAACACTTTCTGAACTATGTAGAGTATTATCATCTTCAGGAAAATCAATGATTTACTATTTGGTTGATAGATTAGAGTAATTTGTCTTGTCTTGACTCTCCCAATTTCAACTGCTTCCACAGAACATGCTTTTTCAGTAATGAAGCTTGTAAAAACAAGGCTTCACAATAAAATGGAAGATGGGTTTCTTGTAGATACTCTGCCAGCTATTTATATTGAAAAGGATATTGCAAAGACATTTCACTACAGAAGAAATTATGGAAGAGTTTTATCAAATCAAGAATCGAAGAATATCATGATCTTGATGGCTAGAAACAAATTCTTTTTGTTTGTATGTATTTTCTTTGCATCAAAAGTAGTTATATTTACTTTCATAGGGATATATGATATTTTATTTTTGGTTAGACTAAACCCTAAACTGTAGAAGTTAGTCCATACTGATTTTATTTATATGTGATAAATTTTCACTCCCTTGATATTTTTTTTTTTTTTGGGTCCGCCACTGGCTAAATGACTAGAATGTGTGACAAAAAGATCAAAAGTGGTTTAGATAGAAAAAAAGGAAGAGGGGAGAAAGGAAAAACACAAGACACGAGGCCATGTTTGGTGCTTCACGGTGGAACTTGTTGACTTCTTCAAGGCATAGTACATGCCCTAGTTGGGCAGAGTGAAGTTGCTTGACAACAACATGAGGCTTGGTGGTGAGGGGAAGAAGAAGGAAAAAGAAAATCAGGAAAAAAAAACATCATTTTTTTTATTTATGGCGGTTAAAATTGCTAAAATATTTTTAATGGTTTCACATTGCCAATTTCAGCTTTGTAATGGTTTTAAAGGATTTGGATGTAATGGTGTTATCATGTCACTAACAGAAGGGACCAAAACAGAATTCAAAATGTTTGTATAGGGAATAAAACGGATGGTTTTTAAAGTGTAGAGACCAAAAGGTAAAATTTGTACAGCTATAAGGACCAAATGGATAATTAATTAACCTTATCTTTTAATTCTAAACTCTTGTTTGTTTGGATAGAAATATCGTGAAACGAAATAAAAAGGAGGAATAAAGAAAAAAAAATTGTTGGATTTCTATTATTCATTTTAGAGAAAAAAAGTGAAGCAGATAAGTTATTTTCATAAGACCTACTAGAAAATATTTTCCTCCCAAAATAGAATGAAATGATGGTAGGAAAATAATACCTCTTTTTATTTTATTTTTTCATTGTTTTATAATGCAAATAATTTTAAAAATAATAAATAATTTTATGTTAAGGAAAAAATAATATGTTGACAATTTTTAATTAGCATAAATTTTTTTTTATATAATTTATTTAATTCTTCCTAATTTTTATTCTACTTTTACCCAAACAATCCGAGAGAAATTGCTATACTTTTTTTTTTTTGTCCTACTTTTATCTATTCAAACAATATATCATGTTCACTTTATTTATTTGTTATTTCTATTCTTTCTATTTTTCATCCTACTTTTATCTATTCAAATAATATATGTTGACAAATAATATATCTTGCTAGTATAGGAGTAGGCACATAAATGAACCTAAATTTTAAATACAAATTTCAATAATCTAATCACCATCAACAAAAAACAATCTAATAGGAATTTTGGTTTATATAGTTTAGTGTTATTACCTCACACGTCGACTTTGTAGTGTCCATGAATCATCAATAAAGTGAGCTGTGGTAGTCATGTGGCCTTTATTTTGATTACTAGCAGTCCACATATCAATAGTAATTGCAATCTGACATTGAATCTTTGGAAACAATTTCATTGAATAAAGGTTGCAAAGTAGCACAAAATTCTTTAAAGCCTACATGATCAACCACTGACAACGGATACTCATGAAGAACTATCATGTTATGAAGTGCACACCTAGTTATTTCTTGATTAAAGATGTAATTTCCAACAACTACTGTTTCACTCCCTACTTTTTTAGTTTTAAGAAATGTAACGGCCCTAGATGCCTTTACATGAACACTAAAACTATCACGTGAAAAGATTCATTTTAGGTCCTTTTAAAACTCTTGAATTAATTTAATTAATGAAACTCTTCATGAACTTTTGCAATTCTAAACGTGTCACAAAGGCATCAAATCCATCATAGATATCAATCATCATCAAGACATCAAAAGCATGAAAGGTTTTATGCCTTAGATCACTATATCTCAAAACATCTCAAAGCAAATAAACAAGTATAAAAGGTTCCCTTAAGGGAATAAATACAACATATCCAAAGATGACATCTATGCCCTAAGCTGGTCCCCCATATGACATCAAAACAAAAGAGACCAATGGTCGGATCTCGGCCCAAAGTCCACCTCAACCTTGAGTGGCATGCTCCTTAGAAGCTACATGACTATCTGTTCCCGTGTCAAGCAACACGATCATCACAATCCAACAGAAAATGCAAGGGTAAGCTCATTTTTAAAAAAAGAAACATAATATACAAATGAATCCATAATTATAAGAATTAACCTCTAAAGATACTTTAGAATCATCAACACCAATAACACAAAAACCTTTTCACCAAACATCAATCAAAACAATCCTCTTTCAAGTCATAAAGTCCATATGCATATATTTATGATTTATGTTATGCTAACACTTTACTCCAAGGAGATTTTCACCTTTTGAGTGATTAACCTAAGTACATCTCTTAACATAGTCCACTCCTTGACCATTGGGGGAAACCCAAGTTAATCTTGCAGAAGGAGTGTCATTGTATCGAAAATAGATGAGTGTAGGTAATGGCTTACCTCGGTAAGGCTTGCAAAGACCTTAACCTCTATAGGGATTCATCCACCCATCTATTCTATAGGCCCATTCAGCATTAGCCACCAACGAAAACCTCCAGCACTAGGTTAAGGACCCACCAAGCACCCTCAACTTATGTGCCTACTCATATGCAATGTCAATTATACATGTATGTATGATGCATCAACTCATCTAACAACCATCATACATCAAACACATAATTATTGATCAATTTCTAGCACTATAAGAGGTCATCATATCATAAATTCACCATTCACATGTTCATCACACTTATGAACCCATCTATAGTTCAATAAGCATAGTAAGACATTCCAACACCATGAACTCTTACAATCACCACACCAAAATCTCATGTGAATGTGAATTTCATGATCTCAACATAAAATCAAATTTAATTATAAAACAACAACATTTCACTAGTTATATTATTTATCTAATTGATATTGTGGTCCTCATCTAGTTTCTTAAGTTTTTATTTGCTATCTCCTTCATTTCCTATTACGCCTCTATGACCTTTGTAAGTTGAAAATATGATATCGAGAGTTATACTAACTCAATTAAGTTGATTCTAATCTCATTTGAAATTTAAAAATATTGTCTACAACTTTTATGTTTACCTTGAGACCTAGTTCAGAAGTATACTATGCTTAAAATTATGAACAAAGTGGAACTTTTGCCAAATTTTGACAGCTTGACCTTTGCTTACTAATTTGATCATATCAAGAATTTTAGACATTAAATTTTAGTGAAACCAAAGCCATTAGTTAGCTAACATCTAGAGATACAACTTTTATGAAGGTCACTTTTTTGAAATCGGACATTAAAACTGAGTTTTGGCTATTGTAATCGATTACAAATTATTGTAATAGATTAAAGCAGAAGTCATATCAAGGAAACAGCCCCCTGGGTTCGAATTAACAGATTACAAGTCTATGTAATCCATTACATGAACCCAGAATCAACAAAACAGCCTTTGGGGCTGGACTTAATTGATTACAAGACATTGTAATCGGTTACTTTAGTCCCTGGAACGATAAATTAGTCCCAAAGACTCGAAATAGTCGGTTACCAAGCCATGTAATCAATTATTATAGAATGCTAACTCAAAAACCAACCCATGTAGCTCATTTTAACCGATTACCACATAATATAATCAATTAAAATGATTCAAAACTGCATAATACACTATTTTTAAACCAAAACATCATTTTTCATCAAAACAAAATCATTCCTTTCAACCCAAAATGTTCAACAACGAATTTAAGCTTCAACCAAACATTTTCTACCATTATAAAGCATCCACAATTCAAACTACAACATCAAATCAACATACCAATTTCAAATTCAATTATCTCAACATCAAACCACCAATAACCACACATGACAGCAAAATACAACCACATGACCACCCAAAATTCATTACCATACACGAAATCAATGATGAAAACAAGAAGAGATGAGCTTCCCTTACCTACACAAACCCAAGGTGGATTACTTGGGTTTGCTCTTTCAAGTTAAGTCACTGACTTGGAAATGGATGGCTTACAAGATTGGATTTAAGCCAGGTGTGTGCTTGGCATCATGGTTACTAATCCGAGACATTGCTTCAGTTGGTGAATGTAATTTTTTGTTTTTGCTGGGGAGCAAAATGTAAGGATGAAAGAACTCACATAATCAATTCTTTTTGGTCCCTTTTTGGAGATAAGTAATTTATGGACATAGGATTAGGGTTGGGTATACTTTATACAACTCATACAGTTCTTGTATCTCCTTTTTAACTAATATATAATACATATTTTGCCTTCCAAAAAAAACAAACCCAAGGTGATGACTTTTTGAAGAAGGAAGGGAAACGAAGAAGCTTTGGGTCCAAGGAAAGAGCTTTCCTCAACTCCACTAGCAGCTCACACTAATAGAGCACCAAAACATACCCAAAATAACCCAAAAATCATATATCTATACCTAAACAAGGATCTCCATGTACAAGGGAAAATATATGGAATAGGAAACAAGGGAGAAAAGGAAGAGCTTACCATACCAAGGGACGACTATAAAGCTTCAACAAGAGAGGAAAAGTGTCTCCTTTGAGCAAAAGAATCAAACTCCCCAACCTTTAGGGAGTGGGTCTTGCTTGGGGAAGAAGAAGAGAGTGAAAATAGAGCTTGTGTTCTATTTTCATATTATAGAGGGTTTACGGAGGGTTTATGACTCTAGGAATTCCCCCTTTCACACCTAACTCTTACTGTACACACCCACCTCTCCAAACATAAACCAAAGCCTATCATCCTCTTAAGCCCAAACTACTAAGAAAACTTACTAACCACATACACACATAATCAAATCACCAACTCATAAATTAATTAATTCATTTAAGCACTTAAATTAAATTTAATTAGTCTTGTAATTTAATTAAATCACTTATGAAATCAATTAATAAAAATAGAGCATTACAAGAAATGCTTGCCTAATGTCTCGTGTTGTTCGAAGTTTGCAAGTCTTGAAGTGGTTACGCAAGTTTCATGTCCCTTGCCTTGATTCACCTAAAAGTTTACCCTCACAATAATTGCAAATAGCTTTCCAATGTCCATCTACTTTTGCTCTCTTAAGGTGTTTTCAAACATTTGAAGTGAACTTTCTTGAGTTACTTGTTGGAATTGAGTTGTCAATTTTAGCTTGAGTTGAATCATCAACTTCATTCATAGGAACATCATTTGCTTCGCCTAGATTTGATTCACCTATATTGGGTGACACAGGTTTCGCTTATTGCCCATCACCCTGGACATCCTACAAAATATATATATATATATATATATATATATATATATATATATATATATATAAATAAATTGTTGGTATGAGAATTCATTGTTTGATTTTGATGGTTCCATCAATTGAATGTTGAAATGAATTTATCTATTTTTGGAGCTTTGGTCTTTTTGTTCAATTTTTTATATGTTTCAATATTGTCATTAATTTTATCAACTTGAATCAAGACTTTAAAAGTATATTTCATACAACTATATTGTGCATGTGTCTACTATAACAGCTCGAAGGCCGCTACATTCCACACTTCTATTTCAACGTAGAATATCTCATTTTAGGTTCCTTTAAAACTCTTAAATTAAGTTTAATCATGAAAACAGTTACCAAGTTTTTGCAATTCCTAACATACAATTTAATGATCTTCCATCATAAATAAAACATCATTCGGTCATGTAAAAACATAAGAAGTAGTGCCTAAGGGCACTACAATCCAACATCTCAACCAAAAAGATAAAATCTCCAAAGGGTCACCTTAAGGGAATAAACACATTAAGTATATAAAAGTCATATCTATTCCTTTAGCTAGTCGGGTCAGGTCTCGACCCTAAGCCCATCAACAAAATCCAACATCAACCAAGAGCAACATGCTCTTCCATATCCTCACCATTGCCTGCTCCCATGTCAAGTGACACGATCATCACAAGCAAACAAAACATATAAGGGTAAGCTCATTTTAAAAGGAATTTAAATAATAATAATAATAATAATAATAATAATAATAATAATAATAATAATAATAATAATAATAAAGAGAGGTAAAGAGACATAAGTAAAATCAAAGAGATTTTATATTTTATAATTAAAAATTTAATAAATATATAAGATAAAAATATATAACACCATTGGCTTACAACTGCAAGACGCTGCAATCGCATTTTTATTTGGTCACCATGACATTAGTGCAAAATATCCACCGCCGTCAAAACATTGCCATTTTTAGTGAAACTTTCCCTTCCAATCATGTTTTTTTCCATCCATCCACAAGGCTTGAACCCCCTTGCGTAAGTGATTCGTGACTAGTTGCTTTTAAAGTAGGCTTTTGCTATATTCACTCCCCATTTTTGCTAAGTACACTCCCATTTTTTTTCTAATTTTTATTATCATATATACCCTTAACATTGATACATAATTATTATTCTGAAATGTATTTTCTAGAATAATGTTTTGTTTTTAACATTCCGGAAAGTACTTTCCAAAATACAATTTTATTTTTTAATATTCCAAAAAGTACTTTCCAGAATATTGTTTTGTGTTCTGGAATGTTAAAAAATAAAATTGTGTTCTGGAAAGTACTTTCCGAAAAAAAAATTGTTTTTCTTAACATTATGGAAAGTACTTTCTGGAATACTATTTTGTGTTCCAAAAAGTACTTTCCAAAATGTTAAGAAAAACATCCGAAAAAATTCAAGCACAACATTAGAACTATTAAAAACCCCATATAAAGAAAAAAAATTGTATAATAGTGAAGCAATTGAAGTGGAGAAAACATATAATTGATATTGATCCTTCAATCTGGGCGACTCTAAGAGGTGCTCCTCTGCAACAACTTGAACAAATTTAAGATCTAGTCGTACATTGCTACATATATAAAATGAGAGACATCAAGGGTGTTGTGTGGGTGAACAAAAATAAAACAAGGAAGGAAAGTAGTTGAGAGAGTAAACATATTACATTTGAGTTTAGAGGATGAAAATATCCTAATGCTAAAGCAAGAGATCGAGCAAGGAAGGAGGGAGACTAGAGCAAGAGATCAAATGGGGATGCAGGGAGTGAAAGAGAGGGGAATGTGTTGTTCCTATGAAAGAGTGAGTGTGTTGTCGCGCTAAAAAGGTAAGTGTGCGAGGGAGAGAAAAAAGTTTGAAAGGAGAAGGTTATCTAAGTAATTTAATTTAAAAAAAACAGAGAAGGGGAGTGTACTTAGCTACAAAGGATAGTGAATATAGCAAAAGCTTTTAAAGTATTGCATGGGATCCTATTGCATCCTCTACAGAAATTTTTTCATCCAGCCATCATCCTGCAGCATCACAGCCCTTGATTAATCATTACATAGCAATCCAACAGTATGTAATACAAGGGTCCTTGTTTCTCCAGCAGTCATCAGTTCATCACATATTCGAATATATCGGCTACGTTAAAAACTAGATAAAAGTATACTTTTAAAAGAATCAGAGTTGAAATGTTGAATTTTAAAAAGCCTGATTTTTCTATCACGTGTTTGTATCCACTTAGACTTCAGTGAATTGAATTGAATAATTATTTATTTAACGGAGGAGATTAGTTTTGAAGTGTCCATTAGTTTGTGCGGAAACATCCAACAAATTCTCATTTGCATGCCGTAGACCGTTTACTTTTAATTAAGAGGGAAGTGTCAAATCTTAAAGGAAGAATAAAGAGTAGCTATATGGTTCATATTATGTACTAGATTTTATGATCTATTCATCTCAATAATGGGTTTCAGCAGCTGTGTAAAATTGTTCATTGTTTTATTCATACTGTGTTGTAATGAGTTTGACGTTGGTATTGCCATAGACACCATCACATCATCTCAATCCATCAAGGACCCTGAAACTCTAACTTCCAAAGTTGGTAACTTCACTTTGGGGTTCTTCTCCCCTCAAAACTCTACAAACCGCTATGTTGGAATTTGGTGGAAGTCTCAATCCACAGTCATATGGGTTGCTAACAGAAACCAACCACTGAATGATTCTTCTGGAGTTGTTACAATATCTGAAGATGGCAATCTTGTGGTGCTGAATGGACAGAAACAAGTCATTTGGTCATCACATGTGTCCAACACATCATCAAATAGAACTTCCCAGTTTTCGGACTCCGGTAAGCTCGTCCTCACGGATACAACAACGGGAAATATCTTGTGGGATAGTTCTCAGCAACCTTCAGATACGTTATTGCCCAACATGAAGCTTTCAAGCAACACAAGAATGGGTAAGAAAGTAGAACTTACATCATGGAAAAGCCGCTCTAATCCCTCTGTTGGGAGCTTCTCTTTCAGTGTTGTTCAACGCCTAAACGTACTTGAAGTGTTCATTTGGAATGAAACTCAACCATATTGGCGCAGTGGTCCATGGAATGGTGGGATCTTTACAGGGATACCGAACATGACTACGTATCTTAATGGTTTCAAAGATGGGGATGATGGAGAAGGAAATACAGAAATCTATTACACAGTACCAAGTGCATCATTATTTGTAGTCTATATGTTGAATTCGGAAGGCCGGTTAGATAAAAAATGGTGGGATGATGAGAACAAAGAAATGCTACTTGAATGGACTAGTCGAGAATCAGATTGTGATGATTATGGTATATGTGGGTCGTTCACAATCTGTAATGCACAGAGCTCACCAATATGTAGCTGTTTGAAAGGGTTTGAGCCGAGGAACAAAGACGAATGGAATAGACAAATTTGGACTAGTGGATGCGTTAGGAGCACAGACTTGAAGTGTGAAAGGGTCAAAGATCAAAACACAAGTACAGATACAAGGGAAGATGGATTTTTGGAACTACAAATGGTTAAAGTTCCAGATTTTCCAGAAAGATCTCTTGTTGAGCCTGACATATGCAGAAGCCAGTGCTTGGAGAATTGCTCTTGTGTTGCGTATTCTCATGAAGATGGTATTGGTTGTATGTCTTGGACTGGAAATCTACTTGACATACAACAATTCTCAAGTGGAGGACTTGATCTATATGTTCGTGTAGCCTATACTGAACTTGAACATGGTATGCTACGTCTGCTCAAGCATTTTAAACATAGTTAGTTTCTTTGGACTGAATTCCCTATACTTTGAATTTAAATTTTTGCTTCATTACAGATGAAGGGACAAACACGAAAATCATCATTATAATTACAGTGATAATAGGAACTGTCTTCATTGTTACTTGTGCTTGTGCATATGTCATGTGGAGGACTTCCAATCACCCAGGTAAGGCACCATCGTCGGTGTGGTTTCAGAATTAGTACTATAACTAAGTTTACTATGTATTGGTAGAGTAGCTAAGGTTACATTATCTTTGTCACTCCAGCTAAAATATGGCACTCAATCAAGTCAGCAAAGAAAAGGAGCAACACATCTTTTGTGCGTTTTAACAATGGTGAACCATCAGAACATACAAGCAACAAAGTAATTGAAGAATTGTCACAAGTTAAACTCCAGGAGCTGTTACTGTTTGATTTTGAAAGGGTTGCAACAGCCACAAACAACTTCCACCTGTCCAACAAACTTGGGCAGGGTGGTTTTGGTCCTGTGTACAAGGTACCTTAAAACAAAGTTGTCCTATTCGAATCCAATGTTTATAGTTGTCCTGTTAATATATTTTTTTTCCCAGGGGAAACTGCAAGATGGACAGGAAATAGCAGTTAAAAGACTTTCTAGAGCCTCTGGACAAGGTCTAGAAGAATTCATGAATGAAGTAGTGGTGATTTCCAAGCTTCAACACCGCAATCTTGTAAGACTTTTTGGTTGCTGTGTTGAAGGTGATGAAAAGATGTTGATATATGAATACATGCCAAACAAAAGTTTGGATGTGTTTATGTTTGGTTAGTATTTGTCTCATATCCAATTCCAAACTTTTATGGTTCTCTTTATTTAGCATTTTATGAAATAAAAATAATTTTGTAGTGAGTTTTCTTAAAAGCTCGATAATCAGGGGATTTAGAAGACACAACTTCATAACTTTCTCTTCTAATATTATGTTACTCTTACTCTTTAGATCCATCAAAAAGTAAACTGCTAGATTGGAGGAAGCGTTGTAGCATAATAGAAGGAATAGCTTGAGGATTGCTTTATCTTCACAGAGACTCCAGATTAAGAATCATACACAGAGATTTGAAGACAAGTAATATCTTGTTAGATGAAGAGCTAAATCCAAAAATATCAGACTTTGGTATGGCTAGAATCTTTGGAAGGAGTGAAAATCAGGCCAATACTAACAGGGTAGTTGGAACCTAGTAAGTATGCTTTCTCTGTCCAATATTAATTAGAGTAAAATACTTGGAGAATCAATTCTAATTTACATTTGAATGCAGCGGCTATATGTCCCCAGAATATGCAATGCAAGGACTGTTTTCAGAGAAATCAGATGTCTTTAGCTTTGGTGTTTTGGTATTAGAGATTGTTTGTGGAAGAAGAAACTCAAGCTTTTATGACAATGAGAATGCTCTAAGCCTTTTAGGATTTGTAAGTCTCAACAATTTATTCTCAGTCTGTGACTCTTTTACAGGAACTTTTGCCTTATGCTGCTGATACAACTTTCAAAAGCTAACTTTTTTTTTTATGCCTTTCAGGCCTGGATACAATGGAAGGAAGGCAATATATTATCTTTAATAGATCCAGCAATATATGATGTTAGTCATCATAAAGATATTTTAAGGTGCATACACATAGGACTTCTATGTGTACAAGAACTTGCTGTAGACAGACCCACAATGGCTGCAGTAATTTCTATGCATAACAGTGAGGTTTCGTTTCTTCCTCCTCCAAGTCAACCAGCATTCATCCAGAGCCAAGATATGTTGAATTCAGTTTCATCTAAAGAAAGGAATAGATTTTACTCCATCAATGCTATTAGTATTACAGATATCCGAGGTAGATAGCAAAATAAAAGCTCTAACAAAGATGAATCATGTATATGTTAGTGTTAGAACTATGAGATTTTGTCTTAATATTTGAAATTTGATTTTTGAATAAGTTTTAGAGAGAGTCTGTTATTGTTTCAGAGTTTTATCTTTTATGTTCTGTTTTTAGTTAACTATATATGATCTGCCCACCAATTTGAACATCTTGCCACTATACTCCCATCTCCTTTACCATATTTTCCTCTTAGAACCCTATATCACAAAGCATTTTGTTCCCTTTTCAGATGCCAACTCCATTTTCTTAGCAATGATGCCAAATTATATGCTCTTAGATTTCTTATTCCCAATCCACCCTCCTCCCTCCCCTACACACCTTCTCCCACACTACCCAATGTATTTTCTGTTTGTCCTCACCCCTACCCCACAGAAAATTCTGAAATAAATATTCAAGTTTTGAAATTATACCCTTTTGGGGCCTAGAAGAAGGAAAAGAAGTAAATCAAAATTAACAACACTGACTTGATTAACACAACTCTAGCCCCAGGAAAATATGTTTGCTTTCCCAGGAAGACAAACAATTTCACACCACCTCCACGACACTTTGCCAAGTGTCCTTTCTTTTTGGGTTGGCCCTTATTGGAAGACCAATATACTTAAACAGCGGAGATCCAATGTTGCGGTTCATAATTTTTGTCGCCTGCCACAACCATTTTCCTACGATAAGAGTATCACCTGCAAATTAGAGATGGGAAATATAGTGCCCTTCCACTCCAACTTTGAATCCCTTGAAAAGATGTTGCCTATTTTCCTTCTGAATCAATAAACTAACTCCTTCAGCAACAATATGAAAGAGAAAAGGAGATAAAGGATTCCCATACCAAACTCCTACGTAGGACTTGCACTCACTAGGATGGACACTTTAGCTATCACCAAGCATTCTCTATCCACCCATGCCATTTTGCGTCAAAACCCATACATTCCGTCATAAATAGAAGATACTCCCAACATAGAAAGTCATAAGCTTTCTCAAAATCTGCCTTGAAACATATTAGATCTTTACCTTTTCTTTTTGCTTCGTCAGCCCTCGTTTGCTATGAGCACTTCATCCAAAATTTGTCTTTGTTTTAAAAAAGCAGTATGATTTTTAGATATAACTCCTGATATGACCTTCCTCAACCAATTTGTCAGTACTTTAGAGAGCACCTTATATATACATTCAACTAAAGATATTGATAATGATAAAAAAAAAAACTAAAGATATTCACATGATATGACCTGACGTTGTTAGAGTTTACAATTGGATGAAAATGACCAAATTACATTGTTTTTGAAAAATTAAGAGACCAAATTGAATAGTTTATTAACAATGGGATCAAATAAGTAATTAAGCCCAAAAATGAGAGATTCAAACATAATTAATACTAATTTTTATAAAAATTTCGCTTAATTTCACTTTTTACCCCAACTTTTTATATTTTGACGAATTTTACCTCCAACAAATTAATTTAGTGCATTTTACCCCAACTTTTAAAAAAATACAAATTTTACCTTCTGTCGTTGAGCTGACGTGGCATGCTAAAATAATTGCACTTTTTACCCTCCAACTTTTTACTTTTTAGCAAATTTTTCTCTCAGCTTTTTCACTTTTTAGCAAATTTTATTCCCAACTTTTTACTTTTTGATGAATTTTACTCCCAGCTTATATTCTTATGTCAGCATGTCGCGTCAGCTCAACGACGGAAAGTAAATTTTGCAAGTTTTTAAAAAGTTAATAGTAAAATGTGTCAAATTAATTTATTGGGATTAAAATTCGTCAAAAAGTAAAAAGTTGGGATAAAAATTTCAATTAAACCTAAAAATTAACAAATTTACCATCTATGTAGTTTTGTGATCGAAAGATTGTATTAAGATACAATAAACAATTTAGAGGATAAAATATGGAATGATGACATTGTTAAATCAATTAATAAGATTATAATAAAAAAAAAAAAGGAATGCTAGCAATACTCTCTTCCCAATAATGCTCTCTATATGATTAGTTAAAATTTATTCGAAATCACTAATTTTGGTGGGTCTATTGTCTAAATTAGGAAAGAAATCATTAAATGAGATGTGAGAACCACTAAATTTGGTAATTTTCAATAAGTTTCAACCAATCATAGAGAGAGGAGAGTAAGAGAGTATTACAAAGAGTGTGTTAGTATTTCTCATAAAGTAAATGTAATATATAATGAATTACAAAGCTGATATGATTTTAAACGAGGATCTCCGTAGTCTGTAACTTCTCCTCTAGAGTAGCCAATAAATTACGAGGCTGAAGTGATTATAAACTTGTTCTGATTTTATTTTTATTTTTATTTTTTGGGTGGGAGGGGGAAGGAGGGAAGGAAAGGAAATGAGAAAAGGGAAAAAATGGATAAATGATCAATTTCGTTCTTGAAGATGTGAAACGCTATCAATTTAATCTCTTAAAGTAATAAAAAGATAAAAATGTTCCTGAAAGTATAATTTGCTACTCATTTTAGTCTAAAATTCAAAAAGTCATGTGATTTATTTATCAAAAAAAAAAAGTCATGTGACTTAAGTAACAATATTAACATATTTTCAAAGACTAAAGTGATAGCATAGGAACTTTTAGGGACCTTTTTATTACTTATCAAAAAAAAAAAAAAACTCATGTGACTTAAGTAACAATATTAACATATTTTCAAAGAATAAAGTGATAGCATAGGAACTTTTAGGAACTTTTTTATTACTTTATTACTTTCAGAGACTAAATTGACAACATCTCGCAAATTTAAAGAGGAAATTGGTGATTTACAAAAAAAAAAAAATGGTTTAAAGGGACTTAAACTCACCTTCACAATTTATGTTTCATAACTTGACTGACTTAAGTTCACTCAAGGGGAACCAACTAGTACCAAATTTAATTTTAAAGAGTTACACCCAAATGACCCTATTCGTAGTCAGAGTCTTACCAAATCCAAGTGGCAGTCAATAGGGGGGAAAAGTCATAATTAAACCTATGTGACTACATTCCGTTCCCTATGCAACCAAGAAATAATGTTTTCTTTAGTTTTTTTAAGGACTAAACCTTTTTTTGTCTAATGAGAGATAATTTTGTTCAAGTACAGTAGAATTACAATAGATGACAAAATTCTATTTTCAAGAATTTAATAGGTTAAATTATTTTTTTTCCCATAATTTATTTTGTACGTTCAATTTAGTCTTTTTATTTTTAGAAGATTTAATTAGATCTTTTATTTTTAAAATGTTCAATTAGATTATTTATTTTTTAAAATTAGTTCAATTTAGTCTCATTTTTCTTCTGTCGGCTTCAAATATTTTTAAAAAATAAACCAAATTTGATTTTAAATGAGATCAAATTGAACCCATTTTAAAAAAATAAGTTACCTAGGCTATGTTTGGCAAGTCATTTCAACTAGCTTCTAACTTTTTTTACTAACTGAAAAGCTTATTTGACTGTTCAGTAAATAAGCTTTTGTTAGTAGTTTCTATCTTCTTTGAAATGCTACTTGAAGTAACGTTTTTTAAAACGCTAGCTTCTACCTTTTTATATTTTATTCCTTTTTTATCTTTAAAATATTTACTAAATTTCCTTATTACCCTTTTTAAATAAAATAGTTTTATTATTTATTAGTTTTATTTTATTTTTATTTTTATATTTTACATTTTTTATATTACACTATTTATTTTAACCATTGTACTATTTATAATATTTAATTTATTATTTGAACATTATACTTCACAAAATTGACAATGATAAATGTTATATTTTTTATTATTTGAATATTAGACAATTTATTTTAATTATTATGCTAATTAACATAATAAAAGTATAATGTCTACATAAGTGTATTTTTTACTTTATTTTAAACTTGATTAAATATATTTTAAGATATAGTATTAGATTAACAATAGAATACTTAATATGGAAAATGTAATAATTGAAACTAAAAAAGTAATGAAAATAATTTATCTATAAATAAAAAATTACATGAGTTTAAAAAATTAAAATTATAACATCTCAAAATATATTTTTATTCATAAAATAAAATTGAAATTTATATAATATAAAAATATCATATAAATATGTTCATTTATGTCATTTTACATTTTTAGCTACTTCAACAAGTAATTTTACCAAGCACTTATATTTTAATAAGCTAACTTAACAGTTTTCAGCTTTCAGCTACTAGCTAGCTTTTCAACTTCCAGTTAGCTTTCCAGCTTATAGCTAGCATTTCAGCTACTTTTTCCAAACATAACCCTAATTGAAACTTTTAAAAATAAAATTATCTAATTGAAATTTTAAAAAATAAATGGACTAAATCTCCTTACCTAATCTAATCAATATCAATATATATAAAACTAGTGTTTTAGCCCATGCATTGCACGGGCTTATAAAAAATTTTACTACCTTATTTATATTGTTAATAGAAAGAAATTTGAAAGAAAGAAAAAAGAATTATATAGCACATTAAAAGAAATTTTTAAAAAGAGATAATTATAAAAGAAATTAGAAACTATAAAATTAAAAAAAAAAAAGATAAGGGAAGATGTAACAATGTACCTTTAATTTTTTTAATATTAACTTTGAAAATTGAAAAGTAAATTGAATTAAGGATTTAGAATTATTTACTAAAGAGAGAAATTTTTAGAATTAAAAAATAGAGTTAGAAAATCTAATAAAAGAAATATTAAAAAAAAAGCCCAAAAGATTAGAGAGTATAAAATTTGAAAAAAAAAATTATATAGCACATCGAAAGAAATTTTGAAAAAGAGACAATTATAAAAGAAATTAGAAACTATAATTTTTTTAAAAGAAAAAAAAAAGATAAGGGAAGATGTAATGATGTAACTTTAATTTTGTAAGTTAACTTTAAAATTGAAAAGTAAATTGAATTAAGGATTTGAAATTATTGATGAAAGAGAGAAATCTTCGGAATTAAAAAATAGAATTAAAAAAAACTGATAAAAAATATAGTATCAGATAAAGAAGTAAATGAATGTAGTTATAGAAATATTGTGAATGTGGGGTAACTTTAAAAGCTGATAAAAGAAATTTTAGGAAAAGTAGAAGAACCAGATGTTATTGATGAAAGAGAGAAATCTTCAGAATTAAAAAATAGAATTAAAAAAATTGATAAAAAAATATTAAAAAATATAGTATCAGATAAAGAAGTGAATGAAGGTAGTTATAGAAATATTGTGAATGTGAAGTAGTTTCAAAAATTAATAAGAGAAATTTTAGGAAAAGTTGAAGAACCAGATGCATGTTAGGAAAGTGAACTACACCACTCCATGAGAGGAGAGTATTCAAATAAGAGTGAATGTGAGAGAGAGTGAGGAGAGTGAAGCAAGGAGATGAGTTGCTTCTCAAGCATTGAATGGCACATGTCATCATTTCATGCTTCAAAATTGTTTGGTTCGGTTACGAACCAAATTCAAATTCAAATACATTTAAATCTCATTAATTTATTAAGAACAAAAATTAATTCAAAATCATTTTTAATTAATATCCGAAATTAAAGTCAAACTATCTGATTTCAATTGATATTTAATTTTTGAAATAAAAAATGTAATCATCAATATTATAGATTTACAAAATTATAAGTATATCAATTAATCATCCTTAATTTTCATTAATTTATAAGTAAATCAATTAATCAGACTTAATTTTTGTTAATTTATATAATTTCAATTGATTAATAATAAAATTTTGAAATTAAAAATAGAATCATAAATATTAATTGATTTAAGAAATTATAAGTATAATTTTTAATTAAGAATATTGTCCTTTCAAAATTAAGTGATTACATGCCACACAAATTGAGATTTTAGTTGGGATTTTCTGAATTGGACCCGAATTTTGAATAAAAGTTGGACCCGAATTTTTACTCCTAATTAATCAAACATTAAAAAAGTGGATTTTCAGCATATTTGAATTCGTGTACAAATATATTTGAATTTCGAATTGGAAAAATCGATTAGTTAGGTGCCTTTTTAATGATTTTTTTCTTTAATTACTTTTCATAAATAAAATTATTATAACATAATTGTTTATGCACGTAATGTGCACAATTTCCTTTTTTATGATATCATATAAAATATTAATTATTATACTATCATATCATATCATATAAAATATATAAAAGATATTGATAATTTGAATGACGAAATACTAGAAATTGATAATTCTATTTAATGCACTATTTCATGGCCCATTCAACATACTTTTTTTTTTCATGACCTACACTTTCATTAACAGATGCAACACCTGCAGAGAAGCATCGTGAAAAAATCAAAAGGTGGAGCTAGCGTGTGATTTGAAAATCCCTCCCCTATAGTTTCGTCATTTTTTCATACATTTTTTTATATTTTATTTCTTCTACCTTTCTTCCATTGAAAAATGGCTTCCTTCTTTACACTACTTTGTTTTTCTTTCTTCCATTTAAAAATTGGTACAAATTTACTTATTGTCTTTTTTTCAGTCGTGATTTGAGTATCAAAAGCATGCTATTTGAGAAGGAAGGCCAGCATCGTTATCGATTTTATTGATATTTATGTTCTATATATTTTTTATTCTTAATTTCTAATCTTCTCTCATTTGCAGACAGCATCTTTCTAATTTTATACTAATTTACTTTATATTTTGTACATATATCAATATATAAATCATATATAACTGTGTTGTAGCTGACAAAATTGTGCATTATCACCTATTATTATAAATTTCAAGTAAGTTGCTCATGGGAACGAATATTAATTATGAATTCTACTTGAACAAAATAATCATTATTGAGGAAATTATTACTCAAAATATCACGAAGCTGCAAAATATTTTGAATCAATGTTTTTTTTTTTTAATTTAAGGGTTTGATACAACGGGAAGCAAGTAAGGTTGGGATGTGGCATGCAGTATTTTTCGATATGGAAAGGTCTAAATTCAAATTTTTTTTTCTGCAAATTACTCAAACATTGAGGCTCTGATGGAAAAAGTCAACATACACACATGGCATTGGCTTTCTATACGCGGAGGGCTTCAATATTAGTTGATGAATCAACTTCCATCTCTATGGGACTGCTTGGATATGTTTTAAGTCTTATGTATTAGTGTGGTTATTGGAAGGAATTTTAAAGGTGGCTGTTTTTGATTGATGAATATGTGTTCGTGCATATCTGGTCACAGAAACATAAGTTATTGTAAAGATACGAGACTAAATATTGACAGATGATATTTCATAATAATTGGGATATTTCATAAATGATATTTTGCTAACATGATATTTTCTATAGATGTATTTATATATTTAGCTAGCATGATATTTACTCTATAGAAAATTCCTTTATTAAATATTCTTTTTTTTTAATTTCTTATTACCGTTAAAGTTTATTAACTACATACATGCTTGTGTTTGAGAATTTAGATAAGAACTATACTAATATTTTATGGACACATATTGTAATTCTAATCCAATTATGAGATTGTTTTCGTATCAAGAAAATGAAATAAAAAATATAAATGAAAATTTCAAACAATAAAACACCAATCAAAAACATTAAAGTACTTATGATATTTATATTTATATTAAATTAAAAACTCCACTTAGTAATCATTGTTAATATAAATAATTGTAATTTTATTTGTTATCAATTAACAATAAAATTTAATTATTTTAAAACTTTCTTAAAATTCATTGACTACATTTAATTATTTTAACATATTTAATCCTATAAGTGTGGAATTTTCTTTGAGGAGGGATCAAATTACACCAGTGTAACTCTAAAAGAGTTACACCATTTTAATAACTTGATATAAAATGAAATTTTTATCGATCCAACCGTTGAATTATATCTACATATTACCAAGATTGTTTGTGTCAAAATTTGTCAAAATTGAACAACAATAAGAAGGTAATCAAATGATCCATATTTTAGTATATTTTGAAAAGTTTATATTACGTCAATTTTAATCTATATGAATGAGGTAGCAAATAATTTTGGATTAATTTGAAGTTTTGTATACATGATCTATGTGAAAGGAACTTTCAATCCAACGGTGGGTTTTAAGAAAACATCATCCAGTTGAAAGTTATTTAGACAGGTCCATGTGTACTTAAGAATTGGCGCAAGTGCTAATAAAAGTAAAATATAACAAGATTCTTTTATTAAATATACTATAGGATCAACTTACTTCATTCTTTTAAGGTCACATTTTAATTTTTTTAGCAAATTAAAGTATAAAGATTCCATTTTTCAAATAGTAATAGTAGGCAAAAATTTAACAAAACATATACTTAAATAACAATAATGATGAAATAATTTATTCAAGATTATATTTGCAAAGTACACTTATTTGAGCATACTCAGTAAATTAAATTTGAAAAATATTTTTAATCATTTGAATAACTGATTAGAATAAAATAATTTTAATATTGATAATTTTCTTTCTATATAAATTAGCTCATCAATAATATTTGATTTTACCTATAGTAAAAAATGGTTTCAAATTTTAATTTTTAAAGAATTAATTAATTAGTTATATTTGATTAATAATCATTACACAAGGATATAATACATTTTTTTTTTAAATATGCAAGAATAAAACAACAATATGACCGAATAATCAAATTGACATGTTAATAAATTATACAAGTTTAAGTATAAATCAATCTCTAATAAAAGATCATATGTTGGGGATTTTTTTGTCAGTACATAGATAGAGACACAATTGAGTTACTCTCAAATCAAGACCAACAAAGAATTGAGCAAGGTCAAATTCTTTAATCTTTGGTCATTTGTTTTAGCAATGTTCTCCGTTTCTTTTATTATTCTTATATAATAAAAAAAATTAAATGATAAAATCAATTATTATGAAATATAATTACATATATTTTAATTCATATCAATATTAAAATGATGCTATGATATGCATGTGTGTAAATCTACTATATATTCACACATATTTACAAAATTAATAATGTGTAAAAAACACATTTTTAAGACTTTTTTTAAAAAAAAATAGTATAATACATTTATTTAATTATATAAGTATTTAAATATGTGCTAAAAACTGATATAAATTGGTAGAGTTAAAAAATTATAATAAAACAAAAAAATTACAAAAATTATAATATTTTAAAAAATTTGAAGTCGATGGTTTTCAAGTCAGTAATTAAGTTCACTTTATTTGTACATTCGTTTAAACTGTATTTGTTGACATACCGATACCAACCCAAATTCACAAATACTGAATAAATCACTTTTTTTTCACCCACGATCAATTTATGCATTATTTAGAGTTAAGAAAAAGAAAGGGTATCAAAACCGATTTTTCAATGAAAGTGTTTTAGTCATCTTTCAATGAGAGTAGTTTTAGAAACTACTTACATAAGTAACTGTCACGAAAATCAAATATCTTTATTTGGCTCAATTGAAAGAAGTGGAGAACACAAATTTCCATACAGCCATACCTTTTTTCTTCTAATAAAAATGCATTAAATAAATAGAAGATTTTTTTTTTTTATCAGTATAGAAGATTTATATTTATTAACATAAAATGTATTAATAAACTATATTGTATATATACTTCTTAATAGAACATTTATTTTGCTAAATGCCACTTATAACATTTAATAGACTATATTATACACTTCTTAATTAGTATCTTTATAACACTTATAATCAAAATTCTTATTATTATTACGAGATTACTAATGAGTATCCCTAAAATATTGTTTAAAGAAATAAAAATTTAAATAGAAATATTTATTGTATTAAAAAATAAGTCAATATTTTTTAATAATTAAAATTATTAATATGGTATTATAAAGGTTTCTTAATTAATTAAAGTATTAATTATCGATAATTTTCTCATTAAAAATATTTTTGGATGGAATTTTAAATATATTTTTATTATATTTTGAAATTTATGTAAGATTATTAAACTATATAAATCATACTTCATATTTATTTAAAAATAGGTGTAAAAAATTCAATAAGAAAAAAAATATTCGGATGCCTTCAATTGCAGTTGCAAATCACATTGTAGCCTATAGGGAAATAGAGAAAGATTGTTAATAAATAAATGACTTAATTATGTTTTTAGACTTTGAAATTTTGAGTAAATCCAATTTTGGTCTTCCAATTTAAAAAAAAAAAAAAATTAGTCCCTCAAATAATAAAAAATATGGTTTTAGTCCCTCAAATTTATTATTTAGGGACTAAAAACAATTTTCAAAAAAAAAAATCATTTTACTCTCTCAAATTTTGTGATCAGGGACTCAATGTTATTTTTTTTTTTTCAAATTTTAGGAACTAAAATTATTCTTTTTAAATTTGAGGGATTAAAATCGGATTCGCCCCAAATTTCAAGGAATAAAAATATAATTAAGCCTAAACAAAATCTCGAAAGCAAGACTGAACTATGAAATAGACATGGAAAAATCCAAATGAGTTTACGAAAATTAGTCACCCACTGCAAAAACACGTGACCATTATAAACCGGATATGCGACTAACTTAGCAGCAATGGAGATATGGATTACGGTTTTGTATCCGATCTATTTTATTGCATAGAAAATGGAGTCCATATTTAAATAGAACCTAATAAATGGATTTAGATATTAAAACTGGTCCATCAATTGGATTTTTTGCACAGACTTATTGTAACAACCTGCCTTCGTTACATAACTATCAACAAGGAATTTCATTTTATTCAATTTAAATAAAAATAAAAATCAAACTTTCATTAGTTTATTTATGAAAATACCGTATAAACTTTTCAATATTTCAAAGCCAACATAGATACAATTCAAAACTTAAAACATAAACCACATGTACATACTTCTCTTACAAGATAACCACATAAAAACTCTATGCTGGTCCATTCTATACAAAAGACTAAACAAAGGAAAGAAGGAAGAGATTGCATCTTCAATTCCATGCTCACTCCATCTACTAAACCTCCAAGAGGAAAAATTCACCTGGAAAGCCATCTGTTCCTCCGAACACAACGTCCGAGATCATCACAGGCACAAACCACAAGTTCAAACAATGCAAGGGTAAGCTTACCAAACAAAACTATACATATAAGTAAATAAGTGAATTTCCAAATTATTAAGGAGTAGGAAGAAAATCAAACTTTGTATACTTCAATATAATACTATACATAATAATTGAAAACTCTACACAAAACTTATATTAAACACCATCATGGCTCAACCATCTTAATTAGTTCATACAACAGAGTTATAACATAAATCCTCAACATATTCAACAACAACATAGTTCTATCACCAATTACTACCATAAATCATCAGATCTCATGGATTATATTCGATCAACAATTGTCACAATCTCAACATAATACAACCACCAACAATCATCATCACAAGGTGATGTACAACATAAACCACTAGACAACCTTAGTCAACAAGACTGACTCTACTCCATGGAGTTTCAACATCATATGAGCGGTCCCTAATAGGCCCCATCCCCTACCATAGTCTATACATTCTGACCATTCAGGGAGTCCCTAGAGCTGACCCTACGGGAAAAGTCTGGTTTTATCGATAATAGACAAGTGCTATAGTGGCTTACCTCTGTAGGTTTGCAAGACCTTACATCTATAGGGATTCACCCACTCATCTATTCTATAGGCCCATTCCCGTTAGCCACCACAAAAATCCCCAACACTAGGTTGAGAGCCCTCTAAGCACCCTTAATTTACGTGCCTACTCATATGTTTGTGCACTAACTGTGAACACCTACGCACCAACTATGCAAATACAAAATTCGGAATATTTCTGTGCACCAACTGTGTGCATCCACCGCATTCCAGCGACAAAACATATTTGGAGTCTCTTACAGTTTGAAATACGGCACCTCCGTACCCGCCATCTCCCATGGCCTGACTTAAGTATCCAAATACATCTCAACAATCCACAATCTTTAACCACAACAACAATCCATCTCCTATACACTAAAAGAGTCACTAAACCTTTTGGGAAGTAGTTCTCAACACTCCAACACGTCATTCGGAGTCAAATATATAGGGGTGGTACTTGGAAAGATATCCCACTAGGCAAGACCCCGGGGTCGCTTTAGTGGGCCGGAGTTCTGGCGTGAAACTCCCCTCCCAAGTATACCAATTTTTTTTATAAAAGTCTTTCTGAAGGACATAGGTAACTCCTTTTTAACATATAAGGATGGTTCCAACACATAATTCACATATATCATCATCTCATCAACATTCCATTTCAATTTCTCAACAAAATTTTAAGTACCTCAATCAACAATATAGTAGTCTCAACAAATTATATCCCATTAATCATAATATACTAATCCCAACAACAAAGTCATTCTCTCATAGATAAACTTACTTGTGAGCACATCACATAGATAAACAACATTATTATAAGATCCATCCTACAGTCAAAAGACTGTATCACACAAAACATATATTTCAAATATTAAATACTCAAGATTCACATCCTTGGAACTTAAAATGAAATAGAACAGGTCAATGGATATTACCTATCAACTTCCTTACAAAAATTCACACCTCAATAAACAAACATCACCATTCCAATAATTCTATCATATTAACCAAATTGACCAAATAAGGTCAAATTCTCTTTGGCAGTACTGAATGTGAGCTCTTACTTATTATAGCAAATGACCTCGGAATTAAATTTTTTTTATATAATTAAAGCTCTTGAATCCTATTTTTTAAAATGGTATCCCAATTGTAAAATAGACATCTAAAGAATTTTCTAAAATTCCTACAAGTTAACATTACGGAATTTGAATTTCCAGTGAACATGGTTCAAAATCCCATGTCCTCAAATTCATTTCCAATTGTTCCCAGTAAAATTTTCTCTAACAGCCTAAATTTCGGACTCCAAACAGAGCTCCAAACCCTTGTCCTGTTCCTTTTCAAAAAGTTAATTTAGAAGTTGTGCATGATAATTTTCATAATTTATATGGTTAAAAATCTTGTTTTGTCTAGTTTTTAATGGTACAAACCCAAAAAATAAAAGATAAGTACACAAGTGTAAAATTTGAGAAAAATCAAGACCTGTTCCAGTGGAACTCGAAAACAGAGCAACCACTTTGTGGGTTACGGATTAACCTCAAAAAGAAGTTATCTCACCAAATTATCAAAATGAAAGTTGTTCCATTTTGTATTTATTTTTATTCAAAACAAATTTCACGAAAAACCAACGGTTAGATCTTCTGCAAATCATAAAACCGTGGGGACTGTCCAGAGCTGGACGAACCAAACAGCCACTGCCACTTTATTTTGTGGTTTGATTTTCACATGCAAAGCTTACCAAATAATTTCAAGAAAATTTGGGCATGGTCTCCTTTGTTTTAGGAGTCTTCCCAAACAATTTCAAAGATTAAAACAATCCAAAGACGGTACATGCAAATCCCACACAGCCACTGCCAAAGGGTTCCCAACCCATTCCAAGTTCAAACACCAAGCAACACAACATAAACAACAAGAGGGGCATGCATTCTGTATGTGGTTGAGCCCCCTAACTCTCAACAACACTTAAACTGAAAATAGAATTCACAAGGAAGCTTCCCTTACCCAAAATTCTTGAAATTTCCTTAACTTTTGCTATGGAATCAACTAGGAGGAACCTAAATCAACATCAAAACATGCTTCAATCAAGATTTCATCCACAACCCAAAGTTTTAAATGAAACCCATTTAGTAGTTTCTTGGTGGAAAGAGAGAAATTAACCAAAAGATCCCAGAATAAAAGAAATAAGCTTACCAATTAGATGGAAATCCAAGAAGCTCTATAGAATAAGGAAACAAGCTAAACTTCAACCGACGAGAGAAGGAAGAAGCGAAAGAGAAGGGAGAGCGAACAGAGAGGGAAGAAGCGGAAGAAACGAGAATGACAGAAAGAAACAAGCAAGCAAAATATAAAGTTTTGACTTTTGCTATTCGTACCTTGTTTTTTTTTCTAACCTCACACCCACTTTTTCTATAACAAAAACTCACGAAAAGCCTAAATTATCACGAAAACTACTAAACACATAATAATCACATAAACAAAACAATCTATTTTATTTATATAGTTCAATTAAATAACACGATTTAAATTTAATTCCTTTTTCATACATCTGTCACTTATCTCGATTTATTTTTCTACATTGTTCACTGTTTGATGATTTTCGGACTATATTTTTGCAAATCTTCTTTACAAAAATTCACATAGAAGTAAGTATATAAGATCTAAAAACCATTGAAGCTCACTAAATATCCAACAACACATAACAATTCATTCCATTTACTAATTAACTCATTACGTAACATTATTTTAAATTTAATTTCTCTTACACTTATCCACAATCAATTTTAGTCACAAGTGTTTAATTAATTTCATTATTCAGTTGTCAAATCTTTCATACTAAAACGCTATACTTTTTTTCTTTCTCAACAAAAGCGGTGGAACCTATCTTACTTTTAGACATGGATACATTAAAATTGTGAAATCCTTTGTGAACCCTTAGTTTTTATTTTGTTTGATCCATCTTTTAATTTAGGTCATAAGTATAGCGATTAGGGATGAAAAAAAAAAGTACCTATAGGTAAAATCTGCTATGAAATGAAAATAAATCATTTTTTCTTTACTTGCTTATTAACGGGCATAAGTAGGTAATAAGATACCTGAGCCTACGGGTATCTGTATTTTGAAATTACTTAAATAACTTTAATTATATATAAATTAAGTTGATCTAATGTAATTTAAATATAAATATAAATAATTCAAAATTATTTATTTTTAGTATAAATATATGTTTCAAAAGTATTTATTTTTCGTATAATGATATGCTTCTAATTTGTTTGTTTTTAATTTAATTTAATTTTTGTTTTATTTTTTTTAACAAATATTCACAGGTAATACTTGCAAATATTTATAAAATTCATTGATATTTGTTTAACAAATATTTGTACATATACGAGGCAGGCACGAACACTATAAAAAAATACTTTTAAAATCATAAAGTAATTATAAATACACCTCAAGGTGTATTTTCATCCGACAGGACGATGATGAGAGGCTACTACTCAGACCCACCTTACCCTATTGTCGTCCTTAGTTTACACAATATTAAATATATATTAAAAATACAAATATCACTACAATATTAACATTAAAATAAACATCATCATACTTAATTTCACTAATATTATTAAAACTTATAGTCCTTTTATTATAATAAGTATTAAAATAAATACATTTAAAATTTTATATATTAATAAAAGATATATTTTCCTTAAAAAATTTTAATATTACATATCCATTAGAATAATTATAAAATGCTAATTCCCCGTGTATGGCACGGGTCTACATACTAGTATATAAAATTTACGAATCCAAAAACAGTTTCGAAAAACACGTGGCTAAACAAGGTTGATTCTCAAGCATTGGATGACACGTCTCATCATTTCATGCTTCGGAATTGTTTGGTTCAGTTACGAACCAAATTCAAATTCAAATACATTTAAGTCATCATTTCAATTGATATTTAATTTTCAAAATTGAAAATGGAATCATCAATAAGTAAATCAATTAATCAGACTTAATTTTTGTTATAAAAATTAATTAATTATATGATATTAATTTGTTCTTTTATTTTCGGTAACCAAATATATCCAATTAATATGCTTTAAATAGTTAAAATTTTCTGTAGACAATTAAATTTTGAATTTAAAAAAAATTTAGTGAATTTTATTTTTTAATAAAGGTCATTAATACATGTTTTTTTTATATATTTTAATAAATCTTTTAATACACTTATTGAGTTAGTTTTATTCAAATTAATAATATTTTAAATTATTGTAAATAATATTAGCAAATTTTCCATGTAGAATAATTTTAGGTTTTATTATCTTTCTCATTATTTTAAATTTCAACATTTCACAATTATCGCTTTAATTTTTTTATCATTAATAAATTGAATAGTTACTGTTAGAAACAAATTACTAAATTTGTATCTTAATAAATCGTAATTCAATATCTATCAATATATATAAAATTTAATCATCCTTAATTTTCGTTAACAATCAATGAGAAAATTATTTTAATTAATACAAAATTATTAAGAAGGGAGTCTTACAATATAAAAAAAATATTAATGAGATATTGTATATTTTTTTTATTAATTTTTGTTAACAATCAATTTTCGGCATATATACTTTTGTTACTTTAATTAACACCAATTTTTATTTATGCATACATGATTCTGATTTTTTTTAAAAATAAATATAATTAGATGCAATGCAATAATTGCATATGTAGTATAAAAGTTCATTTGAATTTTGAATTTGAAAAAACAATTAATCAGATAACTTTTTTAAAGATTTTTGTTTAGTTTTCAAAATCATGGGTTGAAATAAATAATAAATAATATATAATTATAGCTAAAGTTGTGATCATTTGAATTTTTAATTTCTTTTTGAATGAATTTTTAATAAAAGTAACTATTACACATTTTAAAATCCGTATGTATATATATATATATATATATATATATATATATATATATATATATATATATATATTGCTTCCATTAAATTACGGCCCTAATTTCGAAATCAATCAATATTAATAGTTATATATAGAAATAATAAAATATGAGTGATTGTGTGAATACTATATATATGATTGATGTCATATAGTAGATGTGAAGATATTTTGTTTGTAAAGGGAGAGAAGTACAAGGGAGACACAGGAGAGTTTTATCAATGATTATAATCTGAGACGGAAGTTGGCTGTGTGAAAGTTTAAACACTCATAAGGATTGTTGAATGTACATGACTGGTACATAATAGCTAGCAATGTCATTGGACAAGAGGGACGAGCATCCGGAATGGTAAGGAAAGCTTCACCAACAGAGCAAGTTACTTATGGTGGTACCATTATGAGCAAGTGTGCTAGAAGGTGCAAATGTGATTGTGGTGGGAGGAAAAGAGGCATAGTCATTTTTTTTTTATAATTTTTTTGTAACCGGTAGGTATACGAGGCATAGTCATATGTTTAGCTATAATGGTGAGAAGCTAATTGTAATTCGCGGGAGCTTTTATCTCATTTTTAATAATCTCTTTTAATTTTGTTGTGTTTATAGATTATTTTATCCAGGTTTTTGCACTTTTTTTTTCTTATCATGTACTTGCAGTTTGAGAGAGTCTTGCTTAATATGTCAATTTCAATTTCTCATTTTTGGGTGCATCCTTTCTGCATTTTTTTCATTTCTCATTTTATTGTTTCTAATTTTTTATGCAATATTTTGGATTTAGATTTAAAGGAGTATTTTGAATTACTTAAATATAGCCGACATAGGTATTACAGGAGTATAAGATATATAGCCTACATAGCTTCAAAATATATAATAATTTAAAAATTAAAGGGTACTACAATGAAAGATTAGTACAAAAAATAATTCTTACAAAGATTAACCTATCTTAACCCGTGAACAGAAAAATCTATCTTAACCTTTTTTTTAATCCCTAATTATTTGGATAAATTAATTTAAATAAGTTTGTGTATAGTATTTTTTTTACCCTTATAATGAATTTTTAGTTTTTGTTAAATAAATAAAAAAACAACTAAGATATTTTTTTGTGACGAACTAGGTATAGAGAGATGAATGAATTAGGATTTTTTTATTATTCAAATTCACTGTGGATGCTTGAAGAGATAAGGAGAGGATCATGTCAATAGTCCAATACTGGGATTATTTTATGCACGTAATCAATATAGTTATGATAAAAGGTAATTATGATGAACATAGATTTCAACTTGAATTAATTAAGATAATTAATGTAATTATTATTATCAATTCATGTTTTTTTACGGAAATAATTTAATTTTAGTTTCATGTACTAAAATAAAAGTGATAAAAATTATTTTCGTAAAAAAAATTTGGTCTATTAAACTTCAATTACATTATGAGAAAAAAGCTGACAGTATAAAAAGGTTATGCATTTTCAGTAGCTTCTAATTCAATTATAATTAAATATTAATTTGTTATTTTTTGGAACTTTATTTTACACATAAGTTGTCTTTCAAAATAATAGAAAATATCTCCCCCACGCATAATTTATCCATGCACGGGATAAAAAATTATTTTAAATAAAAGTAATTAGTTTTTCCAAGTAATTAAATGACCATTAATTGTGCATTCTGAAATGTAATTTCAAATTAATTATTCTAAGTACCAAAATGAATAAACAATGTCTAATACTATATATATTATTAATTTTTTTATATTTACAAGTATTTACAAATACATATAAAATATTAAAAAATATACATTTAAGAGTATTTAAAATTTTAGTTTTTTGATAATGAAAACATAAATTAATATATAAAATATGCATCCATTCAAAAATTTTAATTTGTGAAGTTTAAAAAAATAAATTTAATTGATTAAATAATTATTATTTTTCATTTGGATAATTAACCAATTAAAAAATTCTAAAATTAAGAAAAAGATAGTTTGCAACAAAGTTTTTGGACCTAAATTAAGGATAATGGGATGATTTAACTTTTTAGCAATTAAGTGCAACTAATCAATTTAATTAAACAAAATTAACTAATTTGTAATTCAATTGCCATTAAGTGCTAATTTTGATATGTAATTTTCTATTTAATTATTTTGAGTATCGATATGGATAAACAATGTTTAATAATATATATTGGTAAAAAGTCATATATTTACAAGTATTTGAATATACATATATATGTAAGAAAATATGTATATTAATAAACTTTTTTATTTTTAACCAATGACGTTGATCTCCACAAATTTTTGTAAAAATAAAAACACCATCTGGATTGAGTCATAAACTTTCATAAATTTACTTTTCATGCAAAACAACATTTTCCTAACATAAATATCTATCAATAATCTAATACAATACAAATATAAATATATTTATGAAGATGATTTTTCTTAAAAAATAAGTTTATATAAATGAAATAAAATTAATTGATATATCTAATATTCATAATTATTTCCTTTTTTAGAAATATTCATAATTATTTCACACATATATATTTATAAAATTAAAAATACATTAAAATTATAATAATATAAAATTTATTTATTTTCACATTTATAAATTAACACCCCGTGCATGGCACGGGTTATTACACTAGTAATATAAAATTTGTGAATCCTTTCATAGGTTTGAAATCCATGTGGCGCTTTAAGAGAAGCTTTCAAGGTTTGAAATACATGTGTTGGTTACGCAAAGGTTCGGATGACATGTGTCATGATATGTCGCTTTGTAAATATTTGGTTCGGGTGGCAATATTTGGTTCAACAATTAGTTTATATTGATATCACTCACCCATAATAAAAGTAAATGGTAACAATATTTTGGTAACAATTATTTTATTTTATTTTATATTATTATATTTGAAATAAAAATATTTTGGTAACAAATAGAAATTTTGAATTTTGATAAGTTATGTGTTAAAGGTAAAATTATTTTGGTAACAATTTGAAATTTTGAATTGTGATAATTTATTAAATAAATCACAACAAGGATAATTAGGGATATTGTTTTAGGGATATTTTTTTGGTTCAACAATTAGTTTAGATTGATATCACTCACCCATAATAAAAGTAAATGGTTCACATTGTTTTTAATTTCAAACATAATTGATATAAATTAGAGTTATTGATTTTTTTTATTTATTGATTGATTGAATAGAGATATTGTATTACAAGTAAGCTAATTTTTTAATATAAATTTATTTTGTTTCTAAACTTTTAAATTATTTAATTTAATTTTTGTTATAAATATTTTTTTAAAAAATAAGTAAAAAATAATGTCTCTTTTAAAATGAATGATGATATTATAATATTACTGATAAAATTTAGATTTACTATTTTTTATTTTAAAAATTAAAAATATATTAGATATATTACTTTTTGTTCCGCAAAACTGAATAGTTATCTTAATTAATAATTATTACTTTTGTCACATAGAACTCGATAATAATGATACACATCCGCAAAACGAGAATACATAAAAGATGGGATCAAATCCAAGCTTACAGTCGTGGAACTCGATAATGAAGGGTAAAACATCCCGGTATTATGATAATTAATATGTTTTTTATATCCCCTTACAATATTTCATGCATTGTTTCTAATATTTTACAACAAATTATAATTTTAAATTTTTGCACAATCAACTACGTTTACAGCAATTATAAATTTTTGCACAATCAACTATGTTTACAGCAATTATGACTAATAATATTGGGGATTCTTTCTATTTTTATTTTATTGAAGATTTTTTCTATGTTTATATAACAACAAATCAAAATTGAAGGTCTCTCAAACATGTTTGTTCATCTTCTATGATTTCTTACTTTGATTTGTTTTGATAAAATTTGCCACACTAAAAAAGGTTAGTTCTCAGTCTATTGTGGATATTATAAATCAATGTTTTATTTTTCTCCTATTTCATCTAATTTATCAAGATTTTAATTTTTTGTGTTTAGGGCATATTTTGCTAGTAATGAAAAAAATGAGTAATGAATTTTTTTTATTGTTTTCAAATTTCTTATTGTTTATGTTTTATTTTCAACTTTTGTGGTAGTCTCTTACTTTTTTTATTGATTTGGTATATAGTTTTCACTGTAGTAATGTTCTATCATGTTCCTAAAGATCTTTTCAAAAAAAAAAATCATGTTCCTAAAGAGAGTTTCGCGTTTTTTTTTACATAACGTATTTTTTTTAGTAATTGTATATTTATATTTTCAATATAGTAATATGTCTCTTACTTTTTTATTGTGTTCTTTAGCCATTCTAAAAATTATAATGATTTGGTATAGATTCCACTATAGTAATGTTCTATCAAGTTCCTCGTGCATTTTTTTTAAATAATTGTATATTTAGATTTTTAATATAGTGTGTTTTATTTTGAATATGTCTATAATGATGTATTTGATTATGTTCCTTGTGGCATTTTTTCGTGACATTAGCTATGTTCCATGGCTGCCTTAATGTATTAAAGGGGGAAGAGTTGCTTGATTGTGTCTTTCAAATAAAGATTGGAGGAAGATTTAGATTTCATAATTATTATTTAGAATATCTTTTACAAAATGAATTTTATTTTTTAAGAAAATTCTACTGATATGAGGCTAATTATGAATGTCTTAAAGAAACACAAACTAAGTTGTGTTTTTATTTGATGATTTTGAGGATTATTATATGAGAATTAGTGATTTTGGTTTATGTAAACTCAATAATTAAATTGTAATTTTTTAAATAAATAAGAGAGTGCATTCTCTTTTGAGGATTATGATATGAGAATTTCTTATTTATTTTTATACTAATTCATTTATATTTATATTTAATTTCTTATTTATATTTATACTAATTCATTTATGTACCCATATTAGAATCTAAATTACCATGGTAGAAATTACAATTTTTTAAAATATTAAAACAAAAATCAATATTGTCATTAAAAGAAAAATTGAAATAGTTGTAATATAATACAAAAAATATGCACAATTTGCAATTAGTTTATAAATAGATTGAAATAGTAGAAAAATTGAAACCAATACTATAAGATTGGTTTGTTCAATATTCACGTTAAATTTGACTAATTTTGAATTATAATTTTAGGTTAATTTTTTCTTCATAAAGTATAATAGAAGTTTCAAATATGATAGTGAATTTTATTCCTTCATTAATTTATTTGATGGAGCAAAAGTTTCCAAATATAACATGAGAATTTGTTTATTTATTAATTTAAATAACAATTCACCATACAAATAAAATGAAAGTATTATAATTTTGGCAAATTTCAAAGGAATTTGGGATAATGTTTCCAAAATGAAAGCGTACAAAGGATTTGTTCTCTCCATGGATCCTTACTAAAAGGGAAATCAAACAACAAATAAAGAAAAAAAACAATTGAGAATATTTGCATATAAAGATGAAATAATCATTTCTATTACTATGGAAACATTTTTTTTTTTGACAAATTACCATGGAAATGTAACACTATGATTTTTCGTAATGTATGATAAGTGATTTAATTAAAATGTAAGAGAAATTAAATTTAAATTATGTTACGTAATGAGTCAATTAATAAATGGAATGAATTGTTATGTGTTGTTGGATGTTTAGTGAGTTTCAATGATTTTTAATCTTATATACTTATTTCTATGTGAATTTTTGTAAAGAAGATTTGCAGAAATATAGTCAAAAAATCATCGGACAGTGTAGAAAAATACACCGAGATAAGTGACAGATGTATGAAAAAGGAATTAAATTTAAATCATGTTATTTAATTAACTATATAAATAAAATAGATTGTATTGTTTATGTGATTATTGTGTGTTTAGTAGTTTTCGTGATAATTTAGGCTTTACGTGAGTTTTTGTTATAGAAAAAGGGGATGTGAGGTTAGAAAAAAAAACATGGGTACAAATAGCAAAATTTCAAAATCTCCCAAAGCTTTATACGTGAAAGCTTCACCCATTCTCTCATTTTCTTTCATTTCTTCCTCCCTCTCTAAGCTTCTCTTTTCCTCTCAAGAGATAGGGTTTTTGAAATTCACTCAAAGAGGACTTTGTTTCCTTAATCTCAAGAGCTTCTTTGGTTGATTTCAAGTTGGTAAGCTCCTCTCTTTTCTATTCTTGATCTCTTGGTTCATTCATCTTCTTCCTTCAAGAGTTTATCAAATGGGTTTTGAATAAAATTTTGATGGGTGGATGAA
Organism: Pueraria montana var. lobata; assembly: GCA_026413185.1. Lineage (NCBI taxonomy): Eukaryota > Viridiplantae > Streptophyta > Magnoliopsida > Fabales > Fabaceae > Pueraria > Pueraria montana. The sequence continues at coordinate 62,440,454 of CM048650.1, read as the reverse complement.
ATCTTGATTCAAGCTTATTTTGATGTTGGTTTAGGTTCCTTCTAGTTGATTCCATAGCATAAGTTGAGGAAAAATCACTCAAAAGTCACAAAGTGTCTCCCTTTAAATTCTTCTCAAGGAAAATCTCACAATTGTAGGGTAAGGGAAGCTTCTCTATTTTCAGTTTAAGTGTGGTTGAGAATTAGAGGGCTCAACCACATACAGCATGCAAGCCTCTCTTGTTGTTTATGTTGTCTTGCTTGGTGTTTGAACTTGAGATATTGATGGAATGGGCTGAGAACCCTTTGACAGTGGCTGTGTGGGTTTTTCATGTACTGTCTTTGGATTGTTTTAATCTTTGAAATTGATTGGGAAGGCTCCTAAAACAAAGGAGACCATGCCCAAATTTTCTTGAAATTAATTGGTAAGCTTTGCATGTGAAAATCAAACCACAAAATAAAGTGGCAGTGGCTGTTTGGTTCGTCCAGCTCTGGACAGTCCCCACGGTTTTGCGATTTTCGGAAGATCTAACCGGTGGTTTTTCATGAAATTTATTTTGAATGAAAATAGACACAAAATAGAGCAACTTTTATTTTGACACTTAGTCAAGATAACTTCGTTTTGAGGCTCATCCGTGACCCACAATGTGGCTATTCTGTTTTTGGTGTTCTGTTGGAACATGTCTCGGTTTTTCCCAATTTTACACTTGTGTACTTGTCTTTTATTCTTCAAGTTTGTACCATCAAAAACTAGACAAAACAATATTTTTAACCATATAAATTACGAAAATTATCATGCACAAATTCTAAATTAACTTTTTGAAAAGGAACAGGACAAGGGTTTGGAACTCTGTTTGGAGTCCGAAATTTAGGCTGTTAGAGAAAATTTTACTGGGAACAATCGGGAATGAATTTGAGGACATGGGATATCATTTTTGAAAGACCAATGTGTTACCTTACCTCCTGTAAAAATTCCAGCTCAAAACAAGTTTGGAAACTGTTAGAAAATTTAATTTCTTTGAACCATGTTCACTGGAAAATCAAATTCGGCACTGTTAACTTGTAGAAAATTTTAGAAAATTCTCTAGTTGTCTATTTTACAATTGGGATACCATTTTTTAAAATAGGATTCAAGAGATTTAATTCTATATAAAAAGTTTTAAATTTTGAGGTCATTTGTTACAATCAGTGAGAGCTCACATTCAGTACTGCCACAGAGAAATCGACCTTATTTAGTCAATTTGGTTAATATGATAGAATTATTGGAATGATGATGTTTGTTTATTGAGGTGTGAATTTTTGTAAGGAAGTTGATAGGTAATATCCATTGACCTATTCTATTTCATTTTAAGTTTCAAGGATGTGAATCTTGAGTATTTAATATTTGAAATATGTTTTGTGTGATACAATCTTTTGACCGTACGATGGATCTTGTAATCATGTCGTTTATCTCTATGATGTGCTCACAAGTAAGTTTATCTATGAGAAAATGAATGTTGATGTTGATGATGAATGATAATCTTGTATTATGACCATCCCCATATGTTAAAAAGGAGTTAGCTATGATCTTTGGGAAGATTTTTATAGAAAAATGGTATACTTGGGAGGGTGAGTTTCACGCCAGAACTCTGGCCCACTAAAGCGACCAGGTGGTCTTGCCTAGTGGGGATATCTTCCCAAGTACCACCCCTATGTTTTGACTCCGAATGACGTGTTAAAGTGTTGAGAACTACTTCCCAAGAGGTTTAGTGACCCTTTTAGTCTGTAGGGGATGGATTGTTATCATGGTTGTGGATTGTTGAGATGTATTTGGACCCATAAGTCTGGCTATTGGAGATGGCAAGTATGGAGGTGCCATATCTAAGACTGTAAGGAGTTCCAAATATGTTTTGCCGCTGGAATACGGTGTGTGCATAGTTGATGCACAGAAAATTTCGAATGTTGTATTTGCACAGTTGGTGCATAGGTGTGCACAGTTGGTGCACAGACATATGGTTAGGTACATAAGTTGAGGGTGCTAGGTGGGCTCTCAACCTAGTGCCAGAGGTTTTCGTGGTGGCTAACGGTGGGCCTATAGAATAGCCAAGTGGGCGAATTCCTATAGATGTAAGGTTTCGCAAACCTTACAGAGGTAAACCAATACCCACACTTGTCTATATTTGATTAAAACCACACTTCCTCCACAAGGTCAGCTCAAGGGACTCCCTAAGTGGTCAAAAGGTGAGACTATGGTAGGGGATGGGGCCTATAAGGGACCGCTCATATGATGTTGAAACTCCATGGAGTAGAGTCAGTCTTGTTGACTAAGGTTGTCTAGTGGTTTATGTTGTACATCACCTTGTGATGAGGGATGTTAGTGGTTGTCTTAATGATTGTGATTGTGACTTTTGTTGATTGAATAAAATCCATGAGATTTGATTATTCATAGTAGTAATTGGTGATATAACTATGTTGTATGAACTATTTGAGATGGTTGAGCCATGATGGTGTTGTTTATTGGTGTTTATTGCTGAACTAAGTTTTGTATAACATTTTCAGTTATTATGTATAGTTTTGTTTGGTAAGCTTACCCTTGCAATGTTTGTACATGTGGATCGTGCTTGTGATGATCTCGGATATCGTGTTCGGGGGAGCAGATAGCTTTCTAGGTGGACTCCTCTTGGAGGCTTGGTAGATGGAGCGAGCATGGGATTGAAAATTCAATCTCTTCCTTCTTTCCTTTGTTTAGTCTTTTGTATAGAATGGACAAGTATAGGACTTTTATGTGGTTACATTGTAAGAGAAGTATGTACCTGTGGTTTATGTTTTAAGTTTTGTAAAGCCATGATATGATGATGTACATTATGTGTAGGAAAGTAGATACATATGTGTGTGTTAAATGTGAAAATTTTCTAGGTAGTTTCATATGATTATATTTAACAAAATATTTTAGTATAACAAATATGTATTGAAGATGGGTCGTTACAATAGTGGTATCAGAGCAGTTTGATTCAAACCAGACTGTGAGTTATGTGTCTCCTGTGTTTTCTATATGCATTGTGTGAAATTGCTTAACATTGTGGAAGTGTGTTGGTTGTTCCTTATACCATAAATCCTAACCGCACTGTCATGAAATATTGAGACTGGCCATCTCAATATTTTGTGCGACTCGAGTATGACATTATGGCAAGCGAAAACTAGATCAAGAGTAGTTACTCTTGAACTTCCTTGGTTGTATGCATGTTTTAGGGAAAAAAATTTATATTATTTTCTTATGTGAGAAGGATGTACAGTTGTTTTCAACTTCTTGGTTCTTGCTTGGATGTTTAAATGTGTAAGTATAGGATGTTTTAGTGCATGTTCTTCTTATTGATGTGATGACCCTTAAGTGGGAATGTTTTGTCCTTAGTGTGGTTTGCTCTTAATTGTTGTTTTATAGGAAGAGGTTTTTAGCTGTTATGCATATTTGCCTTTTCTTTTTAATAGAACATAAGATACATATTTGTTTTCTAGATGAAAAGTGTATAATAAATGTATTTCTCTGCATGTGTCCTCTTTCCCCATATTCTATTTTGGTGATATCTTATCTTCTGATTGATTGAAATGATGCTATGCTCGCCTTGTTGTTATTTTTATATATATTATCTAGATAGGATATGTTTAAATTTATTAGGGAACTGAGTGATTCACATGATTGAATGGTGAGAGACAAGGATGTTTTATGCTCAAATGCTTTGCTTGGTAATTGAGAAGATGATTACTGGTTGTTGAGCCTTGTACACTCGATTCTCTTAGGAGATCAATAGCTTGGTGTTTGGTATTTGTTTAAGTATAGTTATTCCCTTGGGGAAATAATTGTTGTTAACTAGTTACGCTAGTGATTGCTTCTCCATGGATTACTATCAATGTATACTGTTGGAAATTCATGGTGGGATGCAATGTTTGATCTGATAGGAAAGCGACGACTAACAAGGTTTGAGTAGATAAAGAATCGAGTAGGACCAAGAACCCTTAGACCAATAACCTAACTCGGATAGAGTGTGTTAAGACTAGTGACCCTTAGATCAGTACTACATATTAAATGAGTTTTCTTTTAAATAACTGATGATCCATTTATCATATTGTCCTTGTCCTTTCTTGAAGTTTTCTTTTGAAGAATGAAGATGTTGTTTTCAACCTTATTTGTTTGAATTGCTTTACAAAGGCTTTAATGTTAAAACTTATTTTCCTTTCAACAGTAGTAAATCAATTTTCTCTTGAAAAGAGGGATGGTACTTTGACATCGTTTAATCGAGTTGCTTTGATGATAGTTTTAGTGCGTAGTTTTGTTTTTCTAATGATGATGTTGTGTCTTCTGAATGATTAGTTATGGGTCCCAAAATCTTTTGACGTTTTTGATTTAACTGCAAGTTATTTCATCTGAGTGTGTATATTCCTTTCATGCTAAAACCAAACTACCTCTTTTGGGAGTGAGTTTGATCTTTTAAAATTGCACGTGACAAAAGTTTATTTCATTGAGATGACTACCCTAAGATTTCCTCTCTTTCCTCTTTTTTATTCTTAACAGTAAGTTATTTCCAAAAGTAGTTGTGATACGTGTTGGAATTCCAACTAATGTTTTTGGGGTTTGATTCTAACGGTAGAAAAGTGTTTTAATGATTTTCTTGTGTTAGATGAACAAGTTTTACTACCTTTCTTTTTAAGTAATGGGAATTAGCTTTTGAAAAACACCCACACCCATGCAGGTGTCCCCTTTTAGTTTTGATCTTTATGTTTCTCTCCGTAGAGATATTTGTTTTGAAGTTGTGGTTTGCTTTTGGAAGTGGATTTGTTCTTTTAGAATTGGATTTCCAAGATGGTAATGCCATATTTGATCTTTACCCTTTTATTCAAAACATGTTTTAAGTATTGCCTTTGATTTTCAAATGATTGTTGAAAGACTTGATAGGAATGTTCTTGCTTTTGGAATCTAACAACTTTAAACCCACATAGGTTTTGTTTTAGTTGTTTTCAAGTGAGAGTTTGTAGTGCCCTATGACACCATACTCTTATGCATCATGTAAGGGCTTCTAGCTCACAGTGTTTTTTTTTTCACTTGCATTACTTCTTTCCTTTTGCATAAAAGTTTGATGCAAGATTACCTTTAGTGATTTTCCATTGACTCTTTGGTTTGGGAAGTTTAAGCTTTATGTGTTTTGGTGGAATACAAATACAAATGAGTTTTTGGTGTGTTTAAAATATATTACAAGTTTGATCTATTCATGTTGAAGTTACCCTTTTATTCAAAACATGTTTTACTTATTGCCTTTGATTTTCAAATGATTATTGAAAGACTTGATAGGAATGTTCTTGCTTTTGGAATCTAACAACTTTAAACCCGCATAGGTTTTGTTTTAGTTGTTTTCAAGTGAGAGTTTGCAGTGCCCTATGACACCATACTCTTATGCATCATGTAAGGGCTTCTAGCTCACAGTGTTTTGTTTTCACTTGTATTACTTCTTTCCTTTTGCATAAAAGTTTGATGCAAGATTACCTTTAGTGATTTTCCATTGACTCATTGGTTTGGGAAAAAAAATGGCTTAAAAGATGTTTTATGATTTTAAACTTGTTGGAGAGTTTAAGCTTCTTTTTGTATGTGTGTTTTGAACATCTCTTTTGAAAAGTAGATTAAAGTAGGTTTTAAGTGTTTAAGCTTAAAGGAGATTTCAGTTTTCCTTTATGTGTTTTGGAAACCTTTGATAAGATGAAAGTGAATGTTTTAAGTTAACGCAAGTTCTCTTACTATATAAGCGTTTTGACTTAAGTATTGAAAGGGAAAAGGTTTATGGAAAAGATCCTTGTTTTACTTATATGGGTTATATAGTACTGATAACGAGGGAATTAGTTAGTGAGAACCTGTCTGAAGGATAGTGACAAAGGGATTGAGTGAGACTACTCGATGGGAAGATCAATTTGATCAAGATAAAGGACTATGGAAAAGCTCAAGACTCGTTACAGGCAAAACAGTTGTGTGGTTATAAACAGTGTTATAACAATTTCACCACAAGCAAATTTCGAGGACGAAAATTTTCTTGTTAGGGAGAATTGTAACACTGTGATTTTTCGTCATGATAAGTGATTTAATTAAAATGGAAGAGAAATTAAATTTAAATTATGTTACGTAATGAGTTAATTAATAAATGGAATGAATTGTTATATGTTGTTGGATGTTTAGTGAGTTTCAATGATTTTTAGATCTTATATACTTACTTCTATGTGAATTTTAGTAAAGAAGATTTGCATAAATATAGTCCGAAAATCGTCGGACAGTTTAGAAAAATACACCAAGATAAGTGACAGATGTATGAAAAATGAATTAAATTTAAATTGTGTTATTTAATGAACTATATAAATAAAATAGATTGTTTTGTTTATGTGATTATTGTGTGTTTAGTAGTTTTCGTGATAATTTAGGCTTTACGTGAGTTTTTGTTATAGAAAAAGGGGGTGTGAGGTTAGAAAAAAAACATGGGTACAAATAGAAAAATTTCAAAATCTCCCAAAGCTTTATAGCTGAAAGCTTCACCCGTTCTCTCATTTTCTTTCATTTCTTCCTCCCTCTCTAAGCTTCTCTTTTCTTCTCAAGAGATAGGGTTTTTGAAATTCACTCAAAGAGGACTTTGTTTCCTTAATCTCAAGAGCTTCTTTGGTTGATTTCAAGTTGGTAAGCTCCTCTCTTTTCTATTCTTGATCTCTTGGTTCATTCATCTTCTTCCTTCAAGAGTTTATCAAATGGGTTTTGATTAAAATTTTGATGGGTGGATGAAATCTTGATTCAAGCTTGTTTTGATGTTGGTTTAGGCTCCTTCTAGTTGATTCCATAGCATAAGTTGAGGAAAAATCACTCAAAAGTCACAAAGTGTCTCCCTTTAAATCCTTCTCAAGGAAAATCTCACAATTGTAGGGTAAGGGAAGTACGGAGGTGCCATATCTAAGACTCTATGGAGTTCCAAATATGTTTTGCCGTTGGAATACGGTGTGTGCATAGTTGATGCACAGAAATATTCCGAATGTTGTATTTGCATAGTTGGTGCACAGACATATGGTTAGGTACGTAAGTTGAGGGTGTTAGGTGGGCTCTCAACCTAGTGCTGGAGGTTTTCGTAGTGGCTAATGGTGGGCATATAGAATAGCCAAGTGGGCGAATTCCGATAGATGTAAGGTTTTACAAACCTTACAGAGGTAAACCAATACCCACACTTATCTATATTCGATTAAAACCACACTTCCTCCATAAGGTTAGCTCAAGGGACTCCCTGAGTGGTCAAAAGGTGAGACTATGGTAGGGGATGAGGCATATGAGGGACCGCTCATATGATGTTGAAACTTTATGGAGTAGAGTCAGTCTTGTTGACTAAGGTTGTCTAGTGGTTTATGTTGTACATCACCTTGTGATGAGGGATGTTAGTGGTTGCCTTGATGATTAAGATTGTGACTTTTATTGATTAAATATAATCCATGAGATTTGATGATTCATGGTAGTAATTGGTGATACAACTATGTTGTATGAACTATTTGAGATGGTTGATGTAACGACCCGCTATCGTCACAAGACAACTTAAGTACTATATTGCAAAAAGATTTAATTAAAAACTTATTATAAGTTATTTATAAAAATACGTGTAAATTTTTCGCGCAAGATCACTAATCATTCATAACATTCATCATTAATAAATATACATCACATACATAACTACATCTGAAAATTATCCATACATAAATACATATATATCAGAACTATAAGTACCAAGCCATATGGTCATATACAAACCACAGACCAAAAGTCTGATATATCTCAAAAGGTTCGGAATACGTATATACCAGTACAAAGATACCCATCAGTAAGTACATATAGTAAAAGAGGAGAGTTACATATTATTACCCATTCCCTACTAGCTGGCCACAACTACATATTACCCTTAGCTAGAAACTATGACGATAAACGAAAAGATAAGGAATAGATGAAGTAGGTCTCCTATGACTTCAGCCGCGAAGAGCTTGATCCGCCGGTAGTTCGCCGTCTGCTCCCGCGAAGAATCACGATCATCACAGTCAAACACATACAAACAAACAGCGCAAGGATAAACTTACAGAACAAACATACATTTCAAATAAAACATTAGATTTACACCAACATATTCACAAAGTTAAATAATAACAATATACAGTAAAATTCAATTCCGTAGGTAAATCACCAACATATCCTTAAAGAATATGTCCTAGTTATGCACTATATGTAGACACGACTCCATGGAGATTTTCACTAGTCGAGCGACCAGCACAGTCAAATCCCTTAACATAGTCCAATTTGACCATTGGGGGAAACGCTGATACTGGTCTTGGAAATAAATTAGTGGCTTTGTCAGGATAGGCATACGTGGGTAGTGGCTCACCACAACACAAGATCTGTAGAAATCTTGGTCTCAATGTAGAATCGCCCGTCCATCCTATCCCCCGGGCCCATGTACACGACCCCACTAATCTTTCCGACACTAGGTTGAGAGCTACACTCCCACTCTCAACTTACGTGCCAACTCGTATCCACAGTCACGATCCACTGTGGACTTATGCATGTATGCACGTACAATCCAACACAACAACATAGCCACAGTCATCGTCCACTGTGGTCAACAACAACATATCCACAGCCATTATCCACCATGGTCAACAACATATATCCACTATGGTTTCAAAGTTAAAGAAAACATCGAAGTTAACCGGACACTAGTCACCGGACATTGGTCAAAACCTTAAAATTTTTAATTTTTAAAACTGTTTAACACACTTTGGAATTTTTTCTAAAATCTCTTAAAAACATTCGAAATAATAGAAATTATAGAAATCGTCTTTAAAACTTTAGAAAGATTTCGAAAGGAAGTTAAAAGATAAAATAATAATATGATCTCCTGGTTTTTGAAATCAAAACACCAACAAGTATATTTTCAAAAGAATAAAACCATAAGCAAATAAAAGATTTACAAAAACATCAATAATCATTTTAGTGAGTAAAATCCAAAACTGTCTTTAATACAAAACAGTCCACTTTTATGTTTAGAATTTCAACTCATCTCAAACATATTGTAGAAAACTTGATTTCATGTTGTAACAAAATGGAAATATACTTTCAAGAAAGAAAATAATAATTCCTAAGTCATCTTATATAAAGAGAACCAAAATTTTCCAAAAACATATAAAAATCTCGAAAACAGATTTTCTTCACTGCACATGGGTCAGTTTCAAGGAAACTTTTAAAATAAAAATATAATGAATTAGAAAGCATATCATACACCTTTAGAGAGCTTGAAATGTCTATTTTTGAACCATATAACTCGTTTTTGAATACGATTTTTTGTAGAAATACTGAATTGCAAAACAAGATACTATGTTCAGTCACGTTTTTCTGACTGGACATTCAACTTTCGAGGGCAATAACTCCTTCGATTTTCAATATTTTTGAGCAGTTCTTCTACTGAAATTGTAGCCCCGTATGTCTATTTTCATCTTCAACAAAAAAAATCTAATTTCATTCATCACAGCCAAAGTTATCACAATAATACTAACACATGTTCAGACAGCAACGTACCAGACAGCAAGCACTTTGTTTTCAGCTATCATATACTTCCAATCAATCAACTTATATCACAAACAAATTATCCAAACATTACTTTCAAAATCAATACACATCACAACATATCCATACATCAAGTATACATGAAAACTGTAAACTTTCCTTACCTCGAAAAGATGCTAAAATAAGAGCTTTGAATGATGGAGGAGTGAAGGAACTTTTAGTTTTCTGGAGCACGAATATTAAACCACCACTATGAACCAACAACAGATCATAGTATAAAAACTTGGGACTTAGAAATTTTGAAGGAGAACTGTTGGAGAAGTATAATTACTCAACGGTAAGGGGTGCCAAAAAAAATGATGTTAGATAGAGAAAAAGGGGTTGCAAATAGCAAGTTTCACAAATTGAAATTGAAATTGAAACAGAATGACGAGAATTGGAGGGCTGTTTCACGGTGTTTTTCGAAGATGTGAGGAAGCCAATTTATAGACTTATGATATGACACTGTTTTATTTTATTATTATTATTATTTTTTCAACCAGCATCTCCCTGTGTCAGCAAACTTTGAAGGTTAGCTTTGAAAATCTAACGAAATTGAAGTTAAAGAAAAGGAACAAGCAGGTTTTCAAACCAAATTGAATGACGAAGACAAACTGCACTCCCAATTTTTAATTCACGCGGTTTGGCACAGATTGCATTTAAGAAGCCTTTGAAATTTTTGCTACAAAGTACGTAGGAGTAAATTATGGTAGGTGTAGTTATAGTTTTAGGTAGAATAATTAGCAGGTAAGGTAACAAAATACAAATCAAGCCAATTAAATTAGTAAATGTATGACTTACTAATTTTAATTTTTGACATCTAATAAAATTTAGAATGTCTTAGAATTTTTCTAACTCTAAAAAAGTTCTCAAAATCACACTCTTTGGAATCACGTTAAAATATTATTATTTTAATCAAGTGTAACAGAATAACATAAAAATTTTATAGGAACCTAATTATAATTATTAGAGACTAATTATAATTAAATCCTTTTAATTTCTTGACTATTGTCTCACTTTCACAGTGTATTCTTATACTGTCAGTGTGCAACACAGTCCTGATTTCAGTGAAATTTTTCACTAAAACTTACACAGAAAAATCACACATATTTATTAATTAAATTTTCTCATGAAATTAAATTTAATTATCTCTTGTAATTATTTTCAATCACTTTATCATAGATTAGAAAAATCCGAATTTTGATCAGAAGTAACTGATGCTTTTAAAGTAAAAGTACTTTTGATTTGTATATTTACAATAGAAACATGAAGTAAAAGTACTTTTCATTGATATTATCCAAACAAATTTCATTTTATCAACATACTTTTGAACAAAAAATACTCAAACATAAATCATGTTATAGTAAATTCACTTTTATCAAACTTAAGTTTGCAACATACTTTTAATTCAAACTTATGTTTGTAAACTTTAATCCAAACATGAAAAAAAAAACGATGGACATGTTTGATTTTTAAAAAAAAAAATTCTTAATCTTCCCGAACCGCAATTGTGGTAGCTTCATGTGATACCCTTCCTAAGTTTCTATTCTTAAAAGTTATAAATAGGAAATTTAAATCAACAAAATTCTTTTTTTCACAAGTCTGGACCAAATCAATGGAAGATTTGTGGGTAGTGTTGAAAGTATAATTTTTTTAAAGTACATAATTTTTTTAAATAACAAGCCACTTTCTGGTTTGCCAAGTTAGGTGACCTTCATATAAACAGCATCAAGTTCTCGAGACTAAAAACAAATGAATTATCTATGTTGACATTTTCTTATAATTAAATAATTTCCGAGTCTCGCTGACTAGTGTCCCAACGCCATTACTTAAGAAATTAAGAGGATAAAATATTTATTGTGAAAATTAAAGGAGAATACAAAAAAAGATTACGTGCAGCGCAATTTTACATATCCTAATAAAAATGTTATACTTTTAATTTCTTAACCAATGCTCTCAATATCCTGGATAGAATTTGCCAATTGCCATAACTTTTTAGCTCCCCCCCTTTTTTTTCTTCCTTATCTCTTTGCACAAAAAAAAAAAAAAATACGTGTGTTGGGTGGTGATCAATACTACAAAATTTTTTAAGCATGGGTGGTGGTTGATTATAACTTTGTCATAGTTGTAATTGATTCCATTCCATATTTTAGATAAAAGAGGAAGCAGAATCAATTATAACCTTTTTATTTTCATATTACTCCTTCTTTAAAAACATTAACAAAATTTAAAAATCTTTAGTGAAAACCAAATATTGACATTTGGCAGAAAAATCAAGATAGTAAAACTTAATTAATCAGCATGGACCAATTCAATTTCACACTTCAAATTACATCTCTTCATATCCAACCAGAGTGTGACTTGTTCTTATGAGAATTAATTAGGAGTGTCAATGAAGAAGCAATCAAACTGATTTTGCTTTCACTGAATTCAGGTGTTTAGTCAAAGACGGTTATGGAGGAAAAAGACATAATAAGAGAAAACGGTTTGTCATTTATAAGGTTTAACCATATGATCAAACTTCTGTCAAAAAAAAAAAAAAACATATGATCAAACTAAATTTTAGCAGTCATAGATGCCACAAATATCAAATCTTCAACAATGAAACAAGGGGTTCATTTTAAACCGCAAAAGTGATAAAAGGGTGGTTGATTAAATTACTTTGAGCCATTGCGAGTCATAGCTGGGAAAATATAATGCCATATTTTACAACTATGACAACTCTATCAATAGTCTTATCCTATTAGGGGAGATCCTCTATATAGATTGCACCACACTATTCTCAATCAATAATCAAATACTTGCAGATATTATTATTTATCACGAGATCTCTTTTAATAATTTTCTTTAACGTTCTTTTTGGACCTCCTCTACGTATTTTTACAGGGCCAGAAATCATGCAATCCACTTTCTTCACCAATGTCTCAAGTTACCATTTATCCACATATTCAAACTACCTTAATTTTCTCTAATCTTTTATTTGATAGGTAACTCGCCAAAAAGGTGTTACAACAATCTATTTATAATATATAAATTCTAAGCTATAAAACAATGTGTTGCCATGTCAATCTAGTATTTATTGTTACATCATACTATTTGCTTATGCGTCTGCACCTCTCAAATCTGCTTACCTGTGCAGCGCACGAGTCAATATGTAATTATTATAAAAGTCAATAAACTTAATATATATATATATATATATATATATATATATATATATATATATATATAACAAGTTGTAATTAGATGATAGTGAAAACTTCCTTTAAATGTATATTTAAATTAAGTTCATAAAAGTATCATTTGTTTATCGTTGTGTCTGATCCAGTGATCCTTGAAAAGTTAAAAGGGAGAAAAAACACGTTTATATTAAAAATGCTTTTGATTGCGTGTGGAACAAGAAAAGCTGCCACTTATTTTATGATTCTTTGTTTACCCGAGGGTTATTTGGGATTTGGCTTGACCTTAAACACATCTTATTCTTTTGTTTTGAATGCAATACTCAGTGCTTTGATTGTGCATCTTGCATCAAAAGCAGGCACTGTTGTTTTGCTAGTTTAATCTCAATATGGAGGTTAAAAGCACAAACCAGATACAGGCAGGCTTTGATTCCAATTATGATAGGAAAGCTGAAATAAAAGCATTTCATGACACAAAAACTGGTGTTAAAGGTCTTGTAGATTCTGGGATCGAAAAGATGCCACGCATGTTCCATTGGGGCGTTGACATGACTGAAAACATAGTCAGTGACTCAAAGTTGAATGCTCCTGTCATAGACCTTGAAGACATACATAACAACCCTTCTCTGCATAAAGCAGTTGTCACCAAAATTTGAAATGCGTGCCAGGAGTGGGGATTTTTCCAAGTGATCAATCATGGAATTCCAATTACTGTCATGGATGAGATGATTGATGGAATCCGAAGGTTTCATGAACAAGATACTGATGTAAGGAAACAGTTTTACTCTAAAGATTTAAAAAAGACAATTCAATATTATTCCAATTCTAAACTGTACCAAGACAAATTTGCTATCTGGAGAGATACAGTTGGATGTTCTATGGCTCCTAATCCACCCAAACCAGAGGAATTGCCTGAAGTATTTAGGTAATGAGTTAATACTGTATTTAGATTTTACAGTGGTTTATAACTTTGAAATAATGGTTGCCCTTTTTCTTTGTATTTTTTATTATGTAGTATTTAGGTGCTTGCCTATTATATGTTGTAAGAGAACATTTTTTCAAGTAACTTAAGTTATCCATCCATTAATTTCATGTTTGATATATGGTTTTTCGAAGAATTTGTCACTTGTGCATGTCAGTTTCAGATATTGTTAACTTAAACTATTTGAATTCTTGATGAATTGTTTATGTACTTGCAGAGACATAATTATTGAATATTCCAAGAAAACAATGGCACTGGGTTGTACAATTTTTGAGTTATTGTCAGAGGGGCAAGGCCTTAATCCATCTTATCTCAAAGAATTGAATTGTGCTGAAAGACTTCTCATTCAGGGTCATTACTATCCACCTTGCCCTGAACCTGAATTAACGATGGGCACGCCAAAGCACATTGATATTTCCTTCATGACAATAGTTCTACAAGACCAACTGGGTGGTCTTCAAGTTCTTCATGAGAATCAATGGTTTAATGTTCCTCCTGTGCATGGAGCTCTTGTTGTAAACGTAGGAGATCTTCTACAAGTAAGTATTAGGATGGTAATAAGCATTTTCTGTAGTTTATATGTTTAGATGATTGTATTAAGATTACTTCAAAATATGAAATATAAAAATAAAAATAGTGAGATGATTTTATGGTTTAGGATAGGATTTTAATTAAGTCAAAAGATGTGAGCATTATTTTTATTTTTTACCACTAAATGAAGAAAAACTTAAGGAATGCACAAGGCCTTGAGAAAGAAAATCCTGGGAGGGAAAAATTGACCTAGATTTATCAAAGATGGGTTATCATGGCATAGGTCTGCTATGCTTTTGTACTATATTTTTCCTTGACATAGCTTTCAGTAGTTCATAAGCAATTAACATGTTATTTTACATTTCATGCACCATAGGCATACATTAGGAGATAGTTTGCTTTGCTGTGATTTTCTGTCATTTTTCTATTATGGACTTCTTCTTTTAGATAACTATTTTTCCCTAAACATATTAGGAGAAAGTAAATATACACATGTTAAGTGATCATATTTATCCTTCCCTCTGATCTTCAGAGAAATGGAAAAACAAAGCATACTCTATTAGAATTAAAAAGAAAAATTGCATGGAAACAGGGTTTTGAAAAAGTTGAAGGTCCTTGACCAGTCAAACTTTTGTTCAAGACTAAAAACCGAATTTTAAAAAAGTTTAGGGACTACAAACTTAATTAACCCATTCATAATCTACAACATTCAGCATAAGAGGCTACAGAATAACATCAGTGTTATGAAAAAATTGTGATTGTTTACCACATGTCATTGTGTATACCTGCGCGCGTGTGTGTTCTGTCATTACTCCCATTATAGCACTGAAGTTCTTCTGTTTCATCAGTATCCATTTTGCATTGTCTTCCTAGTTCCAGTTTAACATGGTCCTTCAAAGTTCATAGTTACAATTGTCCACAAAAACATCATCGCCATCTATATGTTATTTGAATTATCAGAATAAATTGCAAAGGCATCATCCAAGGAGATTGCCTGCTAGAATAATCTTAAACAAGTTGATGCAACACTCAAATTAAGTTACGTACCTGAAGTATATAATGTAAAGA
The DNA here is from genome assembly GCA_026413185.1 of Pueraria montana var. lobata. Lineage (NCBI taxonomy): Eukaryota > Viridiplantae > Streptophyta > Magnoliopsida > Fabales > Fabaceae > Pueraria > Pueraria montana. Next base: position 62,425,088 of record CM048650.1, on the reverse strand, counting down.
CTCTTGTTTTCACTTTGGTGCTTTTCTAGGATAGTTGTTGACTTGTGATTAATATGGGAAAACAATGATTTGAAACTATGGGCGTGAATGTCACAGATGATATCAAGTTTTATTCTCTACTTAAGCATGTGATTTGATACAATGAAACCTCTTTGATACTGTTTGTGAGGAGTATATTAATTAATTTCCTAGCTATTGTTGCAGCTTAAAACGAATGACAATTTTGTCAGTGTTTATCACCGGGTCTTATCAAATCATGGAGGGCCAAGAGTTTCAGTAGCTAGCTTCTTTGCAAATTCGCATGAACCAGCTAAAGGTACATCAAAGGTTTACGGTCCAATTAAGGAATTACTATCAGAGAAAACCCACCAATCTATAGGGACAATGTTGTCATGTGTTTGACGTTGGTATTGCCATAGACACCATCACATCATCACAATCCATCAAGGACCCTGAAACTCTAACTTCCAAATATGGTAACTTCACTTTGGGGTTCTTCACCCGACAAAACTCTACAAACCGCTATGTTGGTATTTGGTGGAAGTTTCAATCCAGTCATATGGGTTGCTAACAGAAACCATCCACTGAATGAGTCTTCTGGAATTGTTACCATATCTGAAGATGGCAATCATGTGGTGCTGAATGGCCAGAATCAAGTCATTTGGTCATCAAATGTGTCCAACTCATCATCAAATAGAACTTCCCAGTTTTCAGACTCAGGTAAGCTCGTCCTCACAGATACCACAACGGGAAACATCTTGTGGGATAGTTTTCAGCAACCATCAGATACGTTATTGTTGTTGGGTACCAGAGTAACAAATAAATAACTCGCAACTAAAATAAGAGATGAGAAAAATAAGAATTGACACTCAATATTTTAACGTGAAAAACCCTCAATGAATAAGGGGAAAACCACGGGCAAGACCAGAGAAATATTTTTACTAAGTGAAAGAAAATTACAACCTCTCTCTAACTATAAGGAGAGAACAATTACACTCTCTCTTACAATAGGAGAACATACACACTACTAGTGTTGTTACCTCTCTCTCTAAGATTACTAAATTGTAGTGGGATGTAAAGATGTGTAAAATGGCTTGCTATTTATAGGCAAAGCTTGGAGCATATGCATTAAATGTTACAACAAAATTTCTACCCTTCCAACCAATTTTACAGCCTAGCATAGTAGAGTTGAAATTTTTCTCCAAGCCTTTTTTGAGTTATGCCACAAAGTGGCTTTACGGGTTCACAATCTCCCACTTAAAGCTACTTTTGTGAGTTTTCAAATATCTTTTTATCTTGCCATTTCCTTGCTGCTTACGTTTCTGATAGGCCAAATAAGGATCGACACCATACAAACTTGTTTGTATTGATAGGCTTCGTCATCACATCTGCTAGGTTATCTTTAGTGTGAATCTGCTGCATGTCCACGCTTCCTTCCTCTACTACTTCTCTAACAAAGTGATATTGAACACCTATGTGCTTTGTCCTAGAATGAAAGGCTGGATTCCTTGCAATGTGCAAGGCACTTTGACTATCACAATACACAGTAGTCTTCTGCTGCTTGTGCCCAAGTTCTTCCAATAGCCTTTGAATCCAAATAGCTTCCTTGCATGCCTGGGTAGCTGCCATGTACTCAGCTTCTGTAGTAGACAAAGCTACAACAGTCTGTAATTTGGATAACCAGCTCACTGCCCCTCCTGCAAGTGTAAACACATAGCCAGTAGTAGACTTTCTTTTATCAAGATCACCTGCAAAATCTGAATCAACATAGCCCCTGACAATAAATTCCGATCCTTCAAAACATAATGCAACATCCGAGGATCCTTTGATGTATCTAAGGGTTCTCTTAACAGCGTTCCAGTGCTCTTTACCAGGATCTGCCATGAACCTACTAACCGCTCCCACTTCTTTTGCAATGTCTGGTCTTGTACAAATCATGGCATACATAAGGCTTCCCACCGCTGATGCATACGGTACTCGAGACATTTCCATCCTCTCTGCTTCATTGCTAGGACTCATACTTGAGGATAACTTATAATTGACAGGAAATGGGGCAGAAATTGGCTTACAGTCTTGCATGTTGAAGCGCCGCAAGACCTTTTGTAAGTAATTCTTCTGTGAAAGCCAAAGCTTCCTATCTTTTCTGTCTCGGTGAATTTGCATCCCTAAAATCTTGTTTGCAGGTCCCAAGTCCTTCATATCAAACTCCCTAGCCAACTCTGCCTTCAATTCTTGGATTCGATCTTTGTTGGGGCCTACCACCAACATGTCATCCACATACAACAGCAAAATGATGAAATCATTATCATCAAACCTATTGTAGTACGTACAATGGTCTGAACTCAGTCTGTTGTAACCAAGGCTAATAATGAAGGAATCAAATCTCTTGTACCAACATCTTGGCACCTGCTTTAGACCGTACAGAGATTTGGTCAACCTACAAACCAAGTTTTCTTTTCCTTATTCTTTAAAGCCTTCCAGTTGGAGCATATATATCTCCTCTTCAAGTTCTCCATGGAGAAAAGCAGTCTTTACATCAAGTTGCTCAAGGTGTAAATCAAATGCAGCACACATAGCCAGAACAACTCTAATTGTTGTCAATCGAACAACTGGTGAGAATATCTCATTGAAATCAACACCTTCTTTCTGAGCATATCCTTTGACCACCAGTCTTGCACGATATCGTTCCACTTGATCATTGCCATCTCGTTTGATCTTGTATACCCATTTGTTTCCGATGGCTTTTCGACCCTTTGGAAGTTCAACAAATTCCCATGTCTTGTTTCTATGCAAGGCTTCCATTTCTTCATGCATTGCTGCCATCCATTGAGAAGCATCCGAACTGCTCATGACCTCTTGAAAGGTTGATGGTTCTCCTTCTTCAGTTAGAAGACAGTACGCATCATGGCTTGCCATGACAAACTGTGAGTGCCAACTTGGTTTAGATTTTTGTCTTGTTGATCGTCGAAGGCCTCCTCCGTCATTGACCTCATTTGGCTCTTGTTCTTCATGCTCATGTTCTACTTCAGAAAAGTCATCTTCTCCAGACATCTTCTCTATCTGCACTATAGTAGTGTCTTTGGTAGTGCTGTCATTTTTCTGCTCACTTTGCAATTCATTTTCTCCAAAAACTACATCTCTGCTAACAACAACCTTGCGGGCAGTGGGATCCCACAAGCGATACCCCTTAACATTGTCAGCATAACCCAAGAATATACATTTTCTGGATTTTGGATCCAACTTTGTTCTTTCTTGGGAGTTGTACATCATGTACACAGGACATCCAAACACATGTAAGGAAGAATAATCAGCTAGTTTGCCTTTCCACATCTCCATCGGCGTCTTTAAACCAATCGCTGTTGATGGTGATCGATTTATCACAAAACAGGCGATTTTAACTGCTTCTGTCCAGAAAGATTTGGCTACTTCTGTTGTTCTCAGCATAGCTCTTGTTCTATCTAGGAGAGTTCTGTTCATCCACTCTGCCACACCATTCTACTGAGGTGTATGTGGAACTGTGAATTGTCTTAAAATACCCTCTTGTTTGCAGAATGCTAAAAAGTCACCATCTACATATTCCCCTCCATTGTCTGTCCTCAAGCACTTAATTCTTTTTCCAGTTTCAAGCTCCACTTGTGCTTTGAATTCCTTGAATATTGGAAACACATCTGACTTCTTCTTAATTGGGTACACCCACAATCTCCTGGAATAATCATCAATGAATGATACAAAATACTTTGCTCCTCCCAGGGATACTTCTAGTGATTCCCACACATCCGAATGGACCAAGTCTAGTATGTGTTTGCTTCTAGTAGTTACTTTAGCAAACTTCAACCTATGTTGCTTACTTATCACACAATACTCACAAAATGGTAAATTGACCATTTTGAGCCCAGGCAGGAGATTACGTTCCGCAAGGACTTTCAGGCCTCGTTCTGACATATGTCCAAGTCTACGATGCCACATCATCGTTGCTTCTTCTTGGCTTACTGTTGCAACTGATGCATCTGCTTCTTGCAACGTATCTCCCAAAAGCATGTATAGATTAGCTGTGATCTTCTCAGCTTTCATCACTACAAGATTGCCTTTCACTACCTTTAAGATCCCACCTTCAGTATGGATCTTGCACCCAAGATCATCCAATTGTCCAACGGATAATAAGTTCTTCTTCAAGTCCTTCACATGGCGTACCCCTTGAAGTGTGCGAACAGTACCATTGTACATTTTTAATTTGACAGTACCGACTCCAGCAATTTCCAAGGCATGATCATTTCCTATGAACACGGATCCTTCCGAGATAGGTTTATAAGTGCAAAACCAATCTCGACGTGGAGTCATGTGCCAGGTTGCACCCGAATCCAATATCCAACAATCATGAAGTTGTCTTCCGCCTTTAGAACTAATTGCTGCTTCACTATACAAGACTTCTCCATTATCTGAGGTACTTGCAACACAACCTTGAGAGGTTGATGCTTCAGAATTCTTTCCTCCATTCTTCTTGTGCCAACAATCTTTCTTCAAGTGCCCTCTCATGCCACAATTGTAGCATTTGATGTTCTTCCTTCTTCGAGACTTTGATCTACCATGATTTTGACTCCCACTAGAGCCATGTTCCGTTGATCTGCCTCTCGTCATCGTTAAAGCTTCTGCTTGCTTGGAATTTTCCAGCCTATCTTCCTTATTCTTTCGCCTGGATTCTTCTTCAAGAATAGCTCCGGCAACATCATCAAAGGTTAGACGGCCGACAATATTATTGTTTGTTATGTTGATGATGAGTTGATCATACGAATCTGGTAAACTTTGAAGTAGAAGCTCTGCCCGCTCATTTTCTTCTACATTGAAATCTGACGCAGAAAGTTGAGCGAATAGAGTATTCAGATTGTTGATGTGGTCCGTCACTAAAGTGGACTCACTCATTCTGAGAGTGTAGAGTTTCCTCTTTAAGAATATTCTGGTGTGAAGTGACTTGATCTCGTACAATTTGTGGAGAGTATCCCAAATCTCCTTCGCGGTCTTCTTCTCCGCAACACTGGACAAAACCGAGTCCGCCATTGCTAAGTGCAAATTGGCAACAGCATTGTCATCCATCTCTTTCCACCTTTCATTAGTGATCTCCGTAGGTCTGCCTTCAATTGCATCTTGACAATTGTCCTTCCTCAAAATTGCTTTTATCCTCAATTTCCATAGGGAGAAATTATTCCCGTTGAACTTCTCAATCTCGGATTTTGCTGCCATGGTTTCACACTAAAGAACTGACTTACACAACTTCCACCGTATATAGTACCGCCTACTGGAACAGTGACTGTAGACCGTGAACCAGTGCACCAGGTAAGTTCCCAGGAAAGAGAGGTGGGTCACCAACGGACACGCTTAAATACCAAGTCTTTCCTTAGCCAGAACTTTCCTAGACATGCACTTTCACACTACCTCACTCTATATCCAGTAACAAGAATAATTCTTTTCTGATGTGGTAGATCAGACTATACCGCAACCACAGAGCATACTAATAATTTTCTCCGGCACTATACCAGCGTACCAGCGTGTATCGCAGCAGAACAATATCAGAACCTATTGGCTCTGATACCACTGTTGGGTACCAGAGTAACAAAATAATAACTCGCAACTAAAATAAGAGATGAGAAAAATAAGAATTAACACTCAATATTTTAACGTGGAAAACCCTCAACGAATAAGGGAAAACCCACGGGCAAGACCAGAGAAATATTTTTACTAAGTGAAAGAAAATTACAACCTCTCTCTAACTATAAGGAGATAACAATTACAATGTCTCTTACAATAGGAGAACATACACACTACTAGTGTTGCTACCTCTCTCTCTAAGATTACTACAATTGTAGTGGGATGTAAAGATGTGTAAAATGGCTTGCTATTTATAGGCAAAGCTTGGAGCATATGCATTAAATGTTACAACAAAATTTCTACCCTTCCAACCAATTTTACAGCCTAGCATAGTAGAGTTGAAATTTTTCTCCAAGCCTTTTTTGACTTATGCCACAAAGTGGCTTTACGGGTTCACAATTGCCTGGCATGAAACTTTTAAGCAACACAAGAACAGGTGAGAAAGTAGAACTTACATCATGGAAAAACCCTTCTAATCCCTCTGTTGGGAGCTTCTCTTGCAGTGTTGTTCAACGCATAAACATACTTGAAGTGTTCATTTGGAATGAAACTCGACCATACTGGCGCAGCGGTCCATGGAACGGAGGGGTATTTACAGGGATACCGACTATGTCAACATATCTTGAGGGTTACAAAGGTAGGGATGATGGGGAAGGAAATACAGAAATCTATTACACAGTGCCACGTGCATCACTATTTGTAGTCTATATGTTGAATTCGCAAGGCCAGTTAGATCAAAAATCATGGGATGATGAGAACAAAGAAATGCTACTTGTATGGACTAGTCGAGAATCAGATTGTGATGATTATGGTATATGTGGGTCGTTCGCAATCTGTAATGCACAGAGCTCAGCAATATGTAGCTGTTTGAAAGGGTTTGAACCAATGAACAAAGAGGAATGGAATAGACAAAATTGAACTAGTGGATGCGTTAGGAGCATAGATTTGCAGTGTGAAAGGGTCAAAGATCAAAATACAAGTATAGATACAAGGGAAGATGGATTTTTGGAACTGAAAATGGCTAAAGTTCCAGATTTTCCAGAAGGTTCTCCTGTTGAGCCAAACATATGCAGAAGTAAATGCTTGGAGAATTGCTCTTGTGTTGCGTATTCTCGCGATGATGGGATTGGTTGTATGTCTTGAACTGGGAATCTACTTGACATACAACAATTCTCAAGTGGAGGACTTGATCTATACGTTTGTGTAGCCTATACTGAGCTTGAACATGGTATGCTACGTCTGCTCAAGCATTTTAAACATAGTTAGTTTCTTTGGACTGAATTCCCTATATTTTGAATTTAAATTTTTGCTTCATAACAGATGAAGGGACAAACACGAAAATCATCATTATAATTACAGTGATAATAGGAACTGTCTTCATTGTTACTTGTGCTTGTGCATATGTCATATGTATCAGGACTTCCAATCACCCAGGTAAGACACCTTCTTCAGTGTTTTCAGAATTATTAATATAATTAAGTTTACTTTTTATTGGCAAAGGAGTTAAGCTTAGATTATCTTTCTCACTCCAGCTAAAAAATGGCACTCAATCAAGTCAGCAAACAAAAGGAGCAACAAAGCTTCCCTACGTTTTAACAATGGTGAACCATCAGAACATACAAGCAACAAAGTAATTGAAGAACTGTCACAAGTTAAACTCCAGGAGCTGTTACTGCATGATTTTCAAAGGGTCACAACAGCCACAAACAACTTCCACCTCTCCAACAAACTTGGGCAGGGTGGTTTTGGTCCTGTGTACAAGGTACCTTAAAACAAAGTTATCATATTTGAATCCAATGTTTTATAGCTGTCCTCTTAATATATTTTTTTTCCCAGGGGAAACTGCAAGATGGACAGGAAATAGCAGTTAAAAGACTTTCTAGAGCATCTGGACAAGGTGTAGAAGAATTCATGAATGAAGTAGTGGTGATTTCCGCTTCAACACCGCAATCTTGTAAGACTTTTTGGCTGCTGTGTTGAAGGTGATGAAAAGATGTTGATATATGAATACATGCCAAACAAAAGTCTGGATGTGTTTATCTTCGGTTAGTACTTTAATGCCTCCTCTAGTATTTGTCTCATATCCAATTCCAAACTTTTATGATTCTCTTTATTTAGTATTTTATGAATACAAATCATTTTATAGTGAGTTTTCTTAAAAGCTCGATAATCAGGGGATTTAGAAGACTCAACTTCATAACTTTCTCTTCTAATGTTATGTTCACAATATTTTAATGCTACCCTTACTTCTTAGATCAATCAAAAAGTAAACTGCTAGATTGGAGGAAGCGTTGTAGCGTAATAGAAGGAATAGCTCGAGAATTGCTTTATCTTCACAGAGACTCCAGGCTAAGAATCATACACAGAGATTTGAAGACAAGTAATATCTTGTTAGATGAAGAGCTGGATCCAACAATATCAGACTTTGGTAAGGCTAGAATCTTTGGAGGGTGTAACACCCTGAAAATATCAACTCGATTAGATATATAAATATGCATAATTATATTTATTTGTATATAAATCTCTGCAAGTAACTGATAGAAATTAATTCCCTAGAATAAATTCTCTATAGTTGCTTTTCTGTATAATTGACTGTTAGTTTGATTTTTAGTTTCGATGAAAATAAAATAACCTGTGTTCTTTTATTTAGGTTGATGATGTGCGGTGTAATGAAAATTTTAATTTTCAGTGTTTAAATTCATCAGTGAAAAATAGATAATTTCTCTGTTTGAAGTATCTAATGAAACAGATGTGAATTCATCTGGCAGTAAAAAAAAAAAAATTGTCTGTGTTTATTTGTAATTTGTGTCTCTATGTTGTTAAAAAAAAAAGAGTTTTTCAATTGTAAAGAATTTCTAAAATTTAAAATAGATAGTTATCGATTAGTTTTCGTTGTAAAAACCGCGTTCTGGGTTAAATTACACAGTGTATTTCTACACTGTGTAAATTGACATGACCCTCAACCATCCAATCAAGTGACCATTGGCCACTTGCACCTCATGTAGAGACAGCCTCACTGCTGCCAGCAGCCAACAGCCAGCCCTATCACACTTTTCAGCCTCCCTAGCTAAGCATCACTCAAATCACACTTAAGGCTAACACTCACCTACACTCACTCAACCACTCACTCACTTAACTTCAGCCAAATCTGTCCAAGGAGAAGACTAAAACTGCTCAGCCCTCTCTCTTCCCTCATCTGGTCGCAGCCCTCTCTCTCCCTCACAAACACCATTTTTTTCAGCTTCTTCTTCCTCTTGCATCCTCTAGTTGGAGTGCCCTGCAGCCAATACTCCTTTGAAGGAAGCTAACCAGCTTCTTCTCCTCTGTCCAGCAAGATCTTCATCACTGTAAGGGGACTCTTTGATGGATTCAAGTGGCTGGAGGTGGAGGATCCAGCCACTCTCACCCTAAATGCCTCCCATGTGAACTGGTTGCATGAAATGTGTAGTTGTATGTGTGTGACTGTTTTGTTTTCTTTTATTTCTCTTTGGCAGTGGCTGTGTCTTTGTCAAAACTTTTCTCCTCATCTTCTTCTTGCCTAAAAATCGTGGGATGACTCCAATACAAAGGAGACCATGCCCAAAATTTGTTAGAAACTCATGCACTTTCAAGAAATTTCGAAAAAAAGTGATGCTGACAGTGGCTGTCTCATGGTAGAAGCCCTGGACAGTGGCTATGTTTTCAACCATAACTTTTTATCTAACCGATGGATTTTGATGAAACTTGTCCTCAGTTGAAGTAGACTCAAAATTCACTAACTTTGCTTTTGAGACCATTGCGAGATGACCTCAAATGAAGGTTCATCGATGACCTTCAATGGGACCGTTCTACTTTCGGAAACTGGTTGGGCAGTGGCTGTTTCACGTAGAAGCCATGGATAACGTTTACGTTTTTGAACATAACTTTTAATCTAACCGTTGGATTTTGATGAAACTTGTTCTCAGTTAAAGTGGACTCAAAATGCACCAACTTTTCTTTTGAGACCATTGTGAGATAACCTCAAATGAAGGTTCATCCGTGACATTCAATGGGACTATTCTGCTTGTGAAAACTGGTTCGGGCAAGGTTCGGTTTTTGACCTTTTTTAACAAAATAATGACTGTTTTTAAAATATAATTTTTGATCATAAAACTAGACAAACAGATCTTTAAAATGATGTAATTTTTGAAATTTTTCACCCACAATAGCTAAGTTAATTAATTTGGTTTAAACAGATCTCATACATGGATCCCAAATTTCGAACCTGAGACATAGGTATTAGAAAATAAATTACTGGGAAAAATGTAGGAGGAATTAGAAATCAAGTTTTACTTTTTCTGAAAGGTATAAATGTTAGCTTTTTACCATAAAAATTTGAGAGAAAATATCCTTTGGGAAGATTGATAAAATTTCACATCTTTAAGCTATGCTCACTGTGAGGAGCATGCTGACCTGCGAACATTTAGAAATTTTCATAAATTTTTGTAGATTTAATCTGAGAATGTGGATTACCTTTTTGAAAAATAGGTTTTTAGATCTTTAATTTAATATAAGAATTTCACCAAACAAAAATCGTTTACTAAATTAATTTTGGACAAATATTGGGTGCTGCCAGAGAGGAATTCTGTTCTTAAAATTGTCTTGATATATGATATTTGAACTATGATATGTTTGAGTGTGTGAATTAATTTTAAATATGTATGTGCAAGGCAGTGGGTAAAAATTTACTCTTGCCTCATGTGATTGTAAGACCCTTGGAATGTGAACCTAGGACACCTGTGTTTGTGTGATTGTGCATTTTGAAATGCTCTATGATACAGTCATGTGGACTGTAGTGTGATTTAAATTTCTCTGTGATGTTTGTGATTTGTGAGCATAAGACTCGATCGTGAGTGCTTATGTGGACTAGGACATTGTCCTAGTGATCCGGGAAAATTATACCAGTAATAATAATATAAATTCCAACAGTGAGAACAACTAATTTAGACTGAAGAATTTATTTATTTTTCTAGGCTTAATAATAATAAATTAACTCTTTAATTTGTGCTTTGGACTTAGATAAATATACTAGGACCCTTGCGTGGAGGAACCGTCGGTAAGTATGAATTATTAAAAACTTTAAAAAAAAATTGAGAGGGTAAGGCACAAATAAAATGTAATAAAGGACTTCGATACGTGAGGGCGATATACGCCTTGAGAGTCGTGCAACGAGGAAAAACGCGTGTATGGCGGACTCATGAAGGAAGTCGCGTGGGATGATTCCGGATGAGCGAAAGTTGCTACGATGTTAACAAAGATCGAACGACGTGTTCACCAATAGGTGATGGAGAGCATATTCTCATATGGTATAATTTTGTGGAGCCAAGACAAGGTCTTGAGCTTGGCGTCAATTTCGATCCGTCTAATACCCCCTGTAGCGGAAACCCACGGCGACGGGCAAAGAAAATCTCCGTGAGAGAGTGTGCAAGGAATAAGTCCTCGGAGTATGAATGACCACAGATTGGTACCTGGGAGATGATCGTGAGGCATTACGACCTTGGAGGGTAGGCGTCGAGTTGTGACTTCGTTCACACAAACCGACTTGGCGACCCTGACAATAACCACGAGAAAATCTCAGTTGGTGAGAGCCCACCTTATACCAGGGTGATGGTGTACTCCCAGCAGTCATTCCACTCAATATATGTAAGACCACTGAGTTCTAGGAGTTCCAAGTGGCAGCTGGCCAGTATGTTATAGTTTACAGATTTTAGTCATGAAAGCGAGTAGGTTTCGAGAGTGAACGTTAGAGAACCACCCCGTAGTGGTTGGCAGGATTGTGTGTGACTTCTACAGTCGTTTCTGTGTGATTGGCTTGATGAAGCAAAGAGTTTACCCTTTCTGTGTGTTTATTTTCTTTAGGTCCAGATGGCGGACGAGGAACCAGCCCTCCATTGGGAGGTTGACTGCTATTTTGGAAGATGGATAGCCGACGTGGTTGCGGGCGTAGACCACTTTACCGGCTACATACGATTTACTCGGACGCCCATTGACGAGCCTATAGGAGCGCACCCAGTAGCAGAAGAATACTTTGCATGGTGGACGCAACCGACGCCGCCATACTACCGTCATGCGCAGCCCGTCGACGTAGTGATGATCTCCTCATCCCTTCTTTTGTCCGAGCGCACAGAGACTGCTCCTCATTCTTCAGGAGTTCAGTTAGAGGAGTTAGATGACTCCGACACAGAGGAAACTCCTACTGAGGGGAGTTCCTCTGCGGTGCCTGACTACATACCCCAGCCGGAGTATGAGGCAGTAGGGGAGGATGACGAGGCCGCTCCAGCGGCGATGGAGGTTGATGGGGAGGAGCCAGCAGCAGCTGCTGTAGAGGAGGTGGCAGAGGCTCCTGCCGAGGGAGCTGGTTGGTTACCAGCAGAGGACGAGGATGACCCCGAGGAGGACCCCGAGGAGGATCCCGAGGAGGACCCCGAGGAGGATCCCGAGGAGGTCCCCGAGGAAGATCCCGAGGAGGATCCAGAGGAGGATCTTTCTGAGGATTCCTTCGAGGTCTCTTCTCGTGAGTCACACACTTAGTCCTCCGTTGGTCGACAGTTCCCGTAGGTGTGGGCAGAGTTTCTTGGGGTAGATGGTAGATGACTGCTCTGAATGTTAGGATCTTCTTTTATCTTTACCATGTATTTTGTTGGGTAGATCTAGGCATTCAGATGTTTTGTTATATATGTTTCAGTCATCCTGCGTACCACATTAGGTATTTGCTACACACAGTTACTGGGAACCTCGTGATGCTCATTAGACTCTTTATATATATATTTATGTAGTGTATCTTCAGTTATTCATTTATGTCTTTAATTATTACCTTATTTATCTATTCCACATATTTGAGAATTCAAAGTGATCTTTTGCAATGATAAACACGTTAAGATCTTCTCCCATTAAAATGACGCATTAATAAATGCTAAAACAAATGATAACTTTCGAAATTAAAGTTTAAAAATTTGAAGTGCATAGTTCAATTAAATATTTTTTTAAAAAATTCACTAAAATTCCACCTACTACATTTTAACTTCACTCGTTTTCACAAGTACAAATTTATTAAAGAGCTTTAGAAAATAATTAATTGAATTAAATATGGCATATTTTCCTAGTTAGAACTAGGGCGTTACAAAAGTGGTATCAGAGCAGTTCGTCCTATTAAGACTGGGGTATGGTCCTTACCGTGAGCATGACTTGTGTTTTCATGAGACTGCCATGATCATCGTGCTATGATTAGTTTTGTTTGGGTGATTTCCACTTGGGCCATTGTGAATGACGAAGTGAGATTTACCATTGTGTGATTGATTGATGATGTTCTTACATTAACTATTGAATAGTTGTGTGGGATTGACTGTGTGATTGTGTGTATCTTATACTTCACTGTGAGGCAAACAGTAGTATTGGATGAGTTATGTTGTTGGTTCTCACGAGAACTAATAGTTGTGTTTTCAGGAAAAGATGGCTGGAAGACCCAGTGGTCAGACACAACAGGTGCTCGATCGCATCACGACAGTACTAGAGACTCTAGTACAAGATCGAGAAGCTGAGCCAGTAGAGTACAGAGGCTTGACTGCATTTAAGAAGAACAACCCGCCAAAGTTCAGTGGAGGTTTCAACCCCGAAGGAGCACAACTGTGGCTCTCGGAGACCGAGAAGATCTTTGAAGCCATGGGATGCTTAGAGGAACACCAGGTGACGTTTGCTACGTTCATGCTTGTGGGCGAAGCGGAGAATTGGTGGAAGATGGCACGTCAATCAGTGCCTAGTGAAGAAGGAATCATTCTGTGGGATTCGTTCAAGAATGCGTTCTTAGCGAATTACTTCCCGACTGACCTGCGTAAGCAGAAAGCAAGAGAGTTCTTGGACCTCAAGCAAGGAGGAATGTCTGTGGGCGAGTACACTGCCAAGTTCAATGAGCTGTTGAAGTACTGGCCTCATTTCCAGAATGGGGGTAGTGAAGAGGAGATTTGTTCTCACTATGAGAATGGACTCAGGGCTGACATCCAGCAAGCAGTCTGTTATCTGCAAATCACCGACTTCCCTACGTTGGTGAGTAAGAGCCGGATCTTCGAAAACAAGACCAAGGCGAAACAGGCTTTGTGGAGGCCAGGAGGACCACAAAGGAATGACAGGAAGGCTTTCAGAGGAAATCAGAAGCCCTACTTTAGGCCAAACCCGTCTGTTGGGGGAGGCTCTGGGCAAGGAAGGCAACAAGCTGGAGGATATCAACACCCCAGATCAAACAATAACAACCACATCAGATGCTTCAAGTGTGGTGGACCACACCTTGCGAGGAACTGCAGACAGCCTCAGCAACAGCAACAGCAACAACCACGACAACAACAACAACAACCACGACCACAACAACAACAACAACAACCAAGGCAACAACAACAACCAGTTAGTTGCACTAACTGTGGGAAAATGGGGCATGTAACCAAGAACTGTTGGTTTGCTCCAAGGAGTGCGGGAAGCACTGGGAACCCAGCAGGGAACAATCAAGGACGGCCAAGGGTAGCCGCAAAAGTTTTTGCTATGAGTGGCTCCGAAGCTGCTTCATCTGACGACCTAATCCAAGGTAAGTGCGTCATAAAAGATAAACTCTTAGATGTATTGTATGATTCGGGTGCAACGCACTCTTTTATATCACATGCTTGTGTAGAGGATTTAGGATTGTCTGTGACTTCTTTATCCTATGATGTTTTGGTAGCAACTCCTACCAACAATTCTGTTACTACTTCCCATGCTTGTTTAAATTGCCCTATGTCCATTGAAGACAAGACCTTCTCTGTGAACTTGATTTGTCTACCTCTTTCTCATCTTGATGTCATGTTGGGAATGGATTGGTTATCGTCCAATCATGTCCTTCTCAACTGTAAGGACAAAACTTTGTTCTTTGGTACCTCGACCCAAAATTCCTGTGAGTCTTCGAGATTAAGAGCAACCAACGAAGGTGGAATTACACAAAGGAAGAACATTCAAGTATACATGATCTTGTTTTCATCAACAACCAAGGAACATCCTGATGTCAGTAACATGCCGATCGTGTGTGAATTCCCTGAAGTTTTCCCTGATGACGTGACTGAATTACCACCCGAAAGAGAAGTAGAATTCACCATAGATTTGATTCCGGGATCTAGTCCTGTGTCGATAGCACCTTATAGGATGTCACCTGTAGAATTAGCAGAGGTGAAAACCCAAGTAGAGGACCTTCTAAGCAAACAGTTTGTGAGGCCTAGTGTGTCACCCTGGGGAGCGCCTGTGTTATTAGTGAAGAAGAAGGATGGTAGCATGAGAATGTGTGTGGACTACCGTCAGCTCAACAAAGTCACGATCAAGAACAAGTATCATTTGCCGAGGATTGACGACCTTATGGATCAGTTGAAAGGTGCTGTGGTGTTTTCAAAGATCGATCTGAGATCTGGATATCATCAAATCCGCGTTAAGAAAGAAGATATTCCGAAGACAGCGTTTCGAACACGCTATGGGCACTATGAGTATTTAGTTATGCCATTTGGCGTAACCAATGCTCCTGCCGTCTTCATGGATTACATGAATAGGATTTTTCACCAGTACTTGGATAAGTTCGTGGTGGTCTTCATTGATGATATCTTGGTGTATTCAAAGAGTCATGAGGAGC
The DNA here is from genome assembly GCA_026413185.1 of Pueraria montana var. lobata. NCBI lineage: Eukaryota > Viridiplantae > Streptophyta > Magnoliopsida > Fabales > Fabaceae > Pueraria > Pueraria montana. The sequence continues at coordinate 62,409,799 of CM048650.1, read as the reverse complement.
ATGCAGAGCATCTGAGAATCGTGCTGCAGATTTTGAAGGAGAGACAGCTCTACGCTAAGCTCGAAAAATGTGCATTTTGGTTAGAACAAATGCAATTCCTAGGTCATGTGGTCACAAAGGATGGCATTGCTGTGGATCCAGCAAAAGTTGAAGCTGTGATGCATTGGGAACAACCTAAGAATGTTACAGAGATACGAAGTTTCTTGGGATTAGCAGGATACTACAGAAAATTCATTGAAGGATTTTCTCGTTTAGCATTGCCACTAACCAAGTTAACTCGAAAAGGACAAGAGTTTGTGTGGAACGAGACCTGCGAGAAGAGTTTTCAAGAGTTAAAGAAAAGGTTGACTTCTGCACCAGTGTTGACTCTACCCGATACGGAAAAGAAGTTTGAAGTGTACTGTGATGCATCCGGACAAGGACTAGGATGTGTGTTGATGCAAGAAAGGAAGGTGATTGCTTATGCTTCAAGGCAACTGAGGACACATGAGGTGAACTACCCAACACATGATTTGGAGTTAGCAGCAGTGGTTTTTGCTTTAAAGATTTGGAGACATCATCTGTATGGGGCAACATTTGAAGTGTTCAGTGACCACAAAAGCTTGAAGTACCTCTTTGATCAGAAGGAGTTGAACATGCGACAAAGGCGATGGATGGAATTCCTCAAGGACTATGACTTCGCACTGTCATACCATCCCGGGAAGGCAAATGTAGTGGCCGACGCTTTGAGCCGAAAGTCATTGCACATGTCTGCCATGATGGTAAAAGAGTTGGAATTGGTTGAAGCGTTCAGAGATATGAACCTAGCAGTGGAAGTAAAGCCTCAGAGTTTATTCCTTGGAACCTTGAAGATTACCAATGAGTTTTTGGAGCAAGTTCGAGAAGCTCAACAAGAAGACCAGTTTCTGCAAGACAAGATGGAGTTGAGAGAAGAAGGGAAAGAGCTGGAGTTCAGCAAAGATGCTAATGGACTCATCAAGTTTAAGAATAGGGTGTGTATACCCCGTGAAAGCGAGTTGAAGGAAGCGATTTTGGAAGAAGCGCATAAGAGTCAACTTAGCTTTCATCCAGGTTCTACAAAGATGTACCAAGACTTGAAGAAGAACTTTTGGTGGTACGGTTTGAAGAAGGATGTGGCAGAATACGTGGCAAAATGTCTGACTTGCCAGAAGGCAAAAGTGGAACATAAGAGACCGCCCGGTGAACTGCAACCATTAGAGATTCCAGAATGGAAGTGGGATGGTATCTCGATGGATTTCGTCTCTGGCTTGCCAAAGACCAAATCGGGTCAAGATGCCATATGGGTAATTGTGGATAGATTGACGAAATCTGCTCACTTTATACCTATCAACATGAAATACAAGTTGGAAAAGCTTGCTGACTTGTATATCAAGGAAGTGGTTAGGTTGCATGGGATACCTTCTAGCATAGTTTCAGATAGAGATCCTCGTTTTACTTCTAGATTTTGGGTAAGTTTGCAAGAAGCCTTAGGAACCAAACTGAAGCTTAGTTCAGCTTACCACCCTCAAACAGATGGTCAAACTGAGAGAACCATACAATCTTTAGAAGACCTTTTGAGAGCCTGCGTGATGGAACAAAAACATAGTTGGAACGAGTGCCTAGCCTTAGTGGAGTTCACCTATAACAATAGCTTTCATGCTAGTATAGGGATGGCACCATTTGAAGCCTTGTATGGTAGGAAATGTAGGACCCCCTTGAGTTGGTATGAGGCTGGTGAGTCTCTCTTAATTGGGCCTGAGATGTTACAGAAAACAACAGAACAGGTGAGAGCCATTAGGGAAAAGATCAAGATTTCTCAAGATCGACAAAAGAGTTATCATGACAAAAGGAGGAAACCTCTTGAATTCCAAGTTGGAGATCACGTATTCTTGAAGGTTACGCCTATGACCGGAGTTGGTAGAGCTCTAAAATCTCGAAAACTTTCTCCTAAATTCATTGGTCCTTACCAAATTCTCAAAAGGGTTGGCCCTGTGGCCTATCAAATAGCTTTACCCCCAAATCTTTCAAATCTCCATTCTGTTTTTCACATATCTCAGCTCAGACAGTATCATCCTGACCCTTCGCATGTGATTGAACCGGATCAAATACAAATGAGAGAGAATCTTACCTATGATGTAAGTCCCTTGCGAATTAGTGATCGGAGGGTGAAACAACTTAGGGGTAAGGATATCACTCTAGTAAAGGTTTTGTGGAGTGACAATGGCGAAGGCGATGCAACGTGGGAACTAGAAGATAAGATGAAGGAGTCTCATCCATATCTTTTCCAAGGTTAGTAAATTTCGGGGACGAAATTTCTAAAAGGGTGGGAGAGTTGTAACACCCTGAAAATATCAACTCGATTAGATATATAAATATGCATAATTATATTTATTTGTATATAAATCTCTGCAAGTAACTGATAGAAATTAATTCGCTAGAATAAATTCTCTATAGTTGCTTTTCTGTATAATTGACTGTTAGTTTGATTTTTAGTTTCGATGAAAATAAAATAACCTGTGTTATTTTATTTAGGTTGATGATGTGCGGTGTAATGAAAATTTTAATTTTCAGTGTTTAAATTCATCAGTGAAAAATAGATAATTTCTCTGTTTGAAGTATCTAATGAAACAGATGTGAATTCATCTGGCAGTAAAAAAAAAATTGTCTGTGTTTATTTGTAATTTGTGTCTCTATGTTGTTAAAAAAAAAAAGAGTTTTTCAATTGTAAAGAATTTCTAAAATTTAAAATAGATAGTTATCGATTAGTTTTCGTTGTAAAAACCGCGTTCTGGGTTAAATTACACAGTGTATTTCTACACTGTGTAAATTGACATGACCCTCAACCATCCAATCAAGTGACCATTGGCCACTTGCACCTCATGTAGAGACAGCCTCACTGCTGCCAGCAGCCAACAGCCAGCCCTATCACACTTTTCAGCCTCCCTAGCTAAGCATCACTCAAATCACACTTAAGGCTAACACTCACCTACACTCACTCAACCACTCACTCACTTAACTTCAGCCAAATCTGTCCAAGGAGAAGACTAAAACTGCTCAGCCCTCTCTCTTCCCTCATCTGGTCGCAGCCCTCTCTCTCCCTCACAAACACCATTTTTTTCAGCTTCTTCTTCCTCTTGCATCCTCTAGTTGGAGTGCCCTGCAGCCAATACTCCTTTGAAGGAAGCTAACCAGCTTCTTCTCCTCTGTCCAGCAAGATCTTCATCACTGTAAGGGGACTCTTTGATGGATTCAAGTGGCTGGAGGTGGAGGATCCAGCCACTCTCACCCTAAATGCCTCCCATGTGAACTGGTTGCATGAAATGTGTAGTTGTATGTGTGTGACTGTTTTGTTTTCTTTTATTTCTCTTTGGCAGTGGCTGTGTCTTTGTCAAAACTTTTCTCCTCATCTTCTTCTTGCCTAAAAATCATGGGATGACTCCAATACAAAGGAGACCATGCCCAAAATTTGTTAGAAACTCATGCACTTTCAAGAAATTTCGAAAAAAGGTGATGCTGACAGTGGCTGTCTCATGGTAGAAGCCCTGGACAGTGGCTATGTTTTCGACCATAACTTTTTATCTAACCGATGGATTTTGATGAAACTTGTCCTCAGTTGAAGTAGACTCAAAATGCACTAACTTTTCTTTTGAGACCATTGCGAGATGACCTCAAATGAAGGTTCATCGATGACCTTCAATGGGACCGTTCTACTTTCGGAAACTGGTTGGGCAGTGGCTGTTTCACGTAGAAGCCATGGATAACGTTTACGTTTTTGAACATAAATTTTAATCTAACCGTTGGATTTTGATGAAACTTGTTCTCAGTTAAAGTAGACTCAAAATTCACCAACTTTGCTTTTGAGACCATTGCGAGATAACCTCAAATGAAGGTTCATCCGTGACATTCAATGGGACTATTCTGCTTGTGAAAACTGGTTCGGGCAAGGTTCGGTTTTTGACCTTTTTTAACAAAATAATGACTGTTTTTAAAATATAATTTTTGATCATAAAACTAGACAAACAGATCTTTAAAATGATGTAATTTTTGAAATTTTTCACCCACAATAGCTAAGTTAATTAATTTGGTTTAAACAGATCTCATACATGGATCCCAAATTTCGAACCTGAGACATAGGTATTAGAAAATAAATTACTGGGAAAAATGTAGGAGGAATTAGAAATCAAGTTTTACTTTTTATGAAAGGTATAAATGTTAGCTTTTTACCATAAAAATTTGAGAGAAAATATCCTTTGGGAAGATTGATAAAATTTCACATCTTTAAGCTATGCTCACTGTGAGGAGCATGCTGACCTGCGAACATTTAGAAATTTTCATAAATTTTTGTAGATTTAATCTGAGAATGTGGATTACCTTTTTGAAAAATAGGTTTTTAGATCTTTAATTTGATATAAGAATTTCACCAAACAAAAATCGTTTACTAAATTAATTTTGGACAAATATTGGGTGCTGCCAGAGAGGAATTCTGTTCTTAAAATTGTCTTGATATATGATATTTGAACTATGATATGTTTGAGTGTGTGAATTAATTTTAAATATGTATGTGCAAGGCAGTGGGTAAAAATTTACTCTTGCCTCATGTGATTGTAAGACCCTTGGAATGTGAACCTAGGACACCTGTGTTTGTGTGATTGTGCATTTTGAAATGCTCTATGATACAGTCATGTGGACTGTAGTGTGATTTAAATTTCTCTGTGATGTTTGTGATTTGTGAGCATAAGACTCGATCGTGAGTGCTTATGTGGACTAGGACATTGTCCTAGTGATCCGGGAAAATTATACCAGTAATAATAATATAAATTCCAACAGTGAGAACAACTAATTTAGACTGAAGAATTTATTTATTTTTCTAGGCTTAATAATAATAAATTAACTCTTTAATTTGTGCTTTGGACTTAGATAAATATACTAGGACCCTTGCGTGGAGGAACCGTCGGTAAGTATGAATTATTAAAAACTTTAAAAAAAAATTGAGAGGGTAAGGCACAAATAAAATGTAATAAAGGACTTCGATACGTGAGGGCGATATACGCCTTGAGAGTCGTGCAACGAGGAAAAACGCGTGTATGGCGGACTCATGAAGGAAGTCGCGTGGGATGATTCCGGATGAGCGAAAGTTGCTACGATGTTAACAAAGATCGAACGACGTGTTCACCAATAGGTGATGGAGAGCATATTCTCATATGGTATAATTTTGTGGAGCCAAGACAAGGTCTTGAGCTTGGCGTCAATTTCGATCCGTCTAATACCCCCTGTAGCGGAAACCCACGGCGACGGGCAAAGAAAATCTCCGTGAGAGAGTGTGCAAGGAATAAGTCCTCGGAGTATGAATGACCACAGATTGGTACCTGGGAGATGATCGTGAGGCATTACGACCTTGGAGGGTAGGTGTCGAGTTGTGACTTCGTTCACACAAACCGACTTGGCGACCCTGACAATAACCACGAGAAAATCTCAGTTGGTGAGAGCCCACCTTATACCAGGGTGATGGTGTACTCCCAGCAGTCATTCCACTCAATATATGTAAGACCACTGAGTTCTGGGAGTTCCAAGTGGCAGCTGGCCAGTATGTTATAGTTTACAGATTTTAGTCATGAAAGCGAGTAGGTTTCGAGAGTGAACGTTAGAGAACCACCCCGTAGTGGTTGGCAGGATTGTGTGTGACTTCTACAGTCGTTTCTGTGTGATTGGCTTGATGAAGCAAAGAGTTTACCCTTTCTGTGTGTTTATTTTCTTTAGGTCCAGATGGCGGACGAGGAACCAGCCCTCCATTGGGAGGTTGACTGCTATTTTGGAAGATGGATAGCCGACGTGGTTGCGGGCGTAGACCACTTTACCGGCTACATACGATTTACTCGGACGCCCATTGACGAGCCTATAGGAGCGCACCCAGTAGTAGAAGAATACTTTGCATGGTGGACGCAACCGACGCCGCCATACTACCGTCATGCGGAGCCCGTCGACGTAGTGATGATCTCCTCATCCCTTCTTTTGTCCGAGCGCACAGAGACTGCTCCTCATTCTTCAGGAGTTCAGTTAGAGGAGTTAGATGACTCCGACACAGAGGAACTCCTACTGAGGGGAGTTCCTCTGCGGTGCCTGACTACGTACCCCAGCCAGAGTATGAGGCAGTAGGGGAGGATGACGAGGCCGCTCCAGCGGCGATGGAGGTTGATGGGGAGGAGCCAGCAGCAGCTGCTGTAGAGGAGGTGGCAGAGGCTCCTGCCGAGGGAGCTGGTTGGTTACCAGCAGAGGACGAGGATGACCCCGAGGAGGACCCCGAGGAGGATCCCGAGGAGGACCCCGAGGAGGATCCCGAGGAGGTCCCCGAGGAAGATCCCGAGGAGGATCCAGAGGAGGATCTTTCTGAGGATTCCTTCGAGGTCTCTTCTCGTGAGTCACACACTTAGTCCTCCGTTGGTCGACAGTTCCCGTAGGTGTGGGCAGAGTTTCTTGGGGTAGATGGTAGATGACTGCTCTGAATGTTAGGATCTTCTTTTATCTTTACCATGTATTTTGTTGGGTAGATCTAGGCATTCAGATGTTTTGTTATATATGTTTCAGTCATCCTGCGTACCACATTAGGTATTTGCTACACACAGTTACTGGGAACCTCGTGATGCTCATTAGACTCTTTATATATATATTTATGTAGTGTATCTTTCAGTTATTCATTTATGTCTTTAATTATTACCTTATTTATCTATTCCACATATTTGAGAATTCAAAGTGATCTTTTGCAATGATAAACACGTTAAGATCTTCTCCCATTAAAATGACGCATTAATAAATGCTAAAACAAATGATAACTTTCGAAATTAAAGTTTAAAAATTTGAAGTGCATAGTTCAATTAAAAATTTTTTTTAAAAATTCACTAAAATTCCACCTACTACATTTTAACTTCACTCGTTTTCACAAGTACAAATTTATTAAAGAGCTTTAGAAAATAATTAATTGAATTAAATATGGCATATTTTCCTAGTTAGAACTAGGGCGTTACAGAGGGACTGAAGATCAGGCCAATACTAACAGGGTTGTTGGAACCTAGTAAGTATGCTTTTTCTGTCCAATATTATAGTGTGCAATACTTGGAGAATCAATTTTTACATTTGAATGCAGTGGCTACATGTCCCCTGAATATGCAATGCAAGGACTGTTTTCAGAGAAATCAGATGTCTTTAGCTTTGGTGTTTTGGTACTAGAGATTGTCAGTGGAAGAAGAAACTCAAGATTTTATGACAATGAGAATGCCCTTACCCTTTTAGGATTTGTAAGTCTCAACAATTCATTTCTAATTCATTTACAGGAATTTTTGCCTTTTGCCGATACAACTTCAAAATTTTGACTGATTTTTCTTTTTCATTTTAGGCCTCGATACAATGGAAGGAAGGAAAAATATTATCTCTAATAGATCCAGAAATATATAATCTTAGTCATCATAAAGATATTTTAAGGTGCATACATATAGGACTTCTATCTGTACAAGAACTTGCTGTAGACAGACCCACAATGGCTACAGTAATTTCTATGCTTAACAGTGAGGATGCGTTTCTTCCTCCTCCAAGTCAACCTGCATTCGTCATGAGGCAAAATATGTTGAATTCAGTGTCATCTAAAGAAAGTCATAAATTTTGCTCCATCAATACTGTTAGTATTACAGATATCCATGGTAGATAGCAAAATAATAGCTCTAAGAAAGATGAATAATGTATACTCTTTTTTTTTTTCCAGTGAATCATGTGTCTCAAAAAATGAATTTTGCTATCAGATGTTTTTGTTAATGATAATAAACTAGCATGCAAAACAGCAACTTTAACGTATGCTGGAAGAGGTCAACTCCTTAAATGAATCTCAATACTTAGAAGGAGTAGTCTCTCGGCCAAGAAATACCCTGTGTTGAGCAAAAAAACATCTTTGTCCATCAATGGAATGAAAATATGAAATCTATCAAGATATATGCAAGTTCTGTTTAGATAAACTTATCAATAAGAACTTATAGGAAAAGAAAATAAGATTTTTTTATTAAGAAAAAAAGGGTAAAATGAATGAAGTTTCTCTCATAAGTTAAGATTAGTTAATGCATAAGCTAGTTTATAGAAGCTCTTTCACTAGTTTCTCCATTGTTAGTTTTAATTTCTGCATAAACTATATTTTTCCAAACAGAGCCTTAATCTATGAATGTCAAGACAACTCCTCGCAACTTATGCTTAAGCTAAGCTAACTACTTAAAACGTCCTACCATCACAATAACAAACTATTTAACATCTATACAAAATCATGCCATTAAACAAAAATTCAGAATGCTGAAATTTAGGAAGGTTTAAATAAAATATAAAAGACTTGTTTTAGACACAGAGGAGTTCGGCGTGGTAGACGATGTATATTCCTCCAGTTTAAAGGAGGTGGAGCACCTGTAGAATGTACAAGTGACGATGTATTTGGAGATCTGTCACAAATCAAACTCCAGGAGCTATTAATATTTAATTTTCAAAAGCTTGTAACTGCTACTAACAACTTTCACCCATCCAACAGGCTTGGGCAGGGTGGTTTTGGTGCAGTATACAAGGTAAGTTTAATCAAGCTAAGAAATAATTATCAATAGTTCAGTTTCTGCATATTATATTACAGGGACAATTGCAAGATGGTCAGGAAATTGCAGTTAAAAGACTTTCTCAGGCATCTGGGCACAAGGTCTAGAAGAATTCATGAATGAAGTAGTGCTAATTTCTAAAGCTTCAACACCACAATCTTGTAAGACTTCTTGGCACGCTGCTGTATTGAAGGGGAGGAAAAGATGTTGATTTATGAGTACATGCTAAATAAAAGTTTGGACACATGTCTTTGGTTAGTTCTTTGATGCCCCTTAGCATCCATCTATATCGAATTTTCCTTATGTCTGATATATGAAATCTATAAAAATGAATAATTTAATTACAGCTAGCGAGTTTTCTTGCAAGCATACTAATCTCAGTTTTTTGAAATTATGCTAAATTGTGAAATTTAGATGCCATTGCTTCATCTCAAAATGTTAGAATTCATATAATTATACCATTTGATTTTTTAGATCCATCAAAAAGTATAGTCCTTGACTGGAGAAAACGCTTTAGCATAATTGAAGGAGTTGCTCGAGGAATTTTGTATCTTCATAGAGATTCCATGCTAAAAATCATCCACAGGCACTTGAAGGCGGGTAATCTCTTGCTAGGTGGGGAGCTAAATCCGAAAATATCTTACTTTGGTATGGCCAGAATCTTTGGTAGGAATGAGTGTAACACCCTGAAAATATCAACTCATTTATATATATATATATATATATATATATATATATATATATATATATATATATATATATATATATATATATATATATATATATACACACACGTAATTATATTTATCTGTATGTAAATCTCTGTAAGTAACTAACAGAAATTAATTCGCTAGAATTAATTCTCTATAGTTGCTTTTTTGTATAATTGACTGTTAGTTAGATTTTAAGTTTCAGTGAAAATAAAATAACATGTGTTATTTTATTTGGATTGATGATGTGTGATGAAATGAGAATTTAAATTTTCAGTGTTTAAATTCATCAGTGAGAAATAGATAAATTTCTCTGTTTAAAATATCTAATGAAAAAGATGAGAATTCATCTGCCAGTAGAAAAATTGTCTGTGTTTATTCATAAATTTGTGTCTCTGTATTGTTAAAAATTTATTTGACTAGAAAAACCGTTTTGAATCGTTTTTAAAAATCTAAGACTTGCAAGACAAGTAATCTTTCGTTAAATTCATCTGTGAGTGATTACTCTACATAGAAATTTTAGGAAAGTCACTTTAAAAAGTTTTTCAATTGTAAAGAATTTCTAAAATTTAAATTAGATAGTTATCGATTCATTTTCGTTTTAAAACCACGTTCTGAGTTAAATTACACACTGTATTTCTACACTGTGTAAATTGACACGACCCTAAACCATCAAATCAAGTGACCATTGGCCACTTGAATTTCATGCAAGAACACCCCTCACATCAACCAAAACCCACAGCCACTCACACCTTTCCCCCTAAACCATCACTCAAATCAACAATTCAAATCCAACTCACTTCCTCACGTCAGCTCACTTAAGTCAGCCTCAAAACATCTCAGCCAAGTTCATCAAATTCTCCTCCCTCTCTCTTCTCTCTTCCCTGGCTGAGAGACACTCATCCACCACCAACACTATTTTCTTCCATCTTCTTCCTCTTGCATGCTCTAGTTGGAGTGCTCTACAACCAATACTCTTTTGAAGGAAGACAACCAACTTCTTCTTCTCTTTCCAGCGAGATCCTCATCATTGCAAGGGGACTCTTTGATGAATTCAAGTGGCTGGAGGTGGAGGATCCAGCCACTCTCACCTAAAATGCCTCCCATGTGAAATGAATGCATGAAATGTGTAATTGCATGTGTGTGATTGGTTTTGTTTTTTTTTTTTTTTTTTGTATTTCTCTTTGGCAGTGGCTGTAACTGTGACTGTGTCAAAAATCTTCTCTTCATCTTCTTCTTTGTCTAAAAATCGTGGGATGGCTTCAATGCAAAGGTGACCATGCCCAAATTTTGTTAGAAACTCATGCACTTTCAAAAAGATTCGAAAAAAATTAGTGCTGGCAATGGCTGCCTCATTTGTGCTGACAGTGTTTATGTTTTTTACCATAAATTTAGATCTAGCCGTTAGATTTTGATGAAACTTATCCCCAGTTGAAGTAGACTCAAAATAGACCAACTTTAATTTTGAGACCATTGCAAGATAACCTCAAATGAGGGTTCATCAATGACATGCAATGGAACCGTTCTACTTGGGAAACTGGCTCGGGCAGTGGTTGTTTCACTTAGAAGCCCTAGACAATGTTTACGTTTTTGAACATAACTTTTAATCTAACTGTTGAATTTTGATGAAACTTGTTCTCAGTTAAAGTAGACTTAAAATTCACCAACTTTGCTTTTGAGACCAATGTGAGATAACCTCAAATGAAGGTTCATCCGTGACATACAATGGGACTATTCTGCTTGTGAAAACTGGTTCGGGCAAGGTTCGGTTTTTGACCTTTTTAAACCAAGATAATGATTTTTTTTGAAATATAATTTGTTATCATAAAACTAGATAAACATAGGTTTAAAATGATATAAGTTTCAAAAAATTTCACCCATAATTGAATTCAATTTAGACAGAACTCGTGCATGGATCTCAAATTTCGAACCTAAGACATAGGTCTTAGAAAGAAAATTACTGGGAAAAATGTAGGAGGAATTAGGATTGAAGTTTTACATTTTCTTAAAGGTATGAATGTTAGCTTTTTACCATAAAAAATTGAGTAACATATCATTTGGGAAGGTTGAGAAAATTACACATCTTTGAGGTATGCTCACTGTGAGGAGCATGCTGACCTGCGAACTTCTAGGAATTTTCATAATTTTTGTAGATTTAATCTGAGGTTGTGGATTACCTTTTTGAAAAATAGGTTTTAAGATATTTAATTTGATATAAGATTTTCACCAAACAAAAAATCATTTGGTAAATTAATTTTGGGCATAGATTGGGTGCTGCCAGAGAGGAATCATGTTCTTAAAATTGCCTTGATATTTGAACTATGATATATTTGAATGTGTGAATTAATTTTAAATATGTACATGCAAGGCAGTGGGTAAAATTGACCCTTGTGTTAAATGATTGTAAGATCCTTGGAATGTGAACCTAAGGCATCTCTGTGCGTGTGATTGTGCATTTTGCAACGCTCTATGATACAATCATATGGACTATAGTGTGAATTGAAATTCTCTGTGACGTCTGTGATCTGTGAGCATAAGAATCGAACGCGAGTGCTTATGTGGACTAGGGCACTGTCCTAGTAATCCGGGAAATTGTACCGTTAATAATACTATAAATTCCAATAGTGAAAACATCTAATTTAGACTTAAGAATTTATTTATTTTTCTAGGCTTAATAATTGAACTCTTTGATTTGTGCTTTAGACTTAGATAAATATTCTAGGACCCTTGCATGGAGGAATCGTCGGTAAGTATTAACTATTAAAGACTTTAGAAATTGAGAGGGTAAGACACAAATAAAATGTAGTAACAAATCTTGATACGTGATGGCGATATGCGCCTTGAGAGTCGTGCAACGAGAAAAAACGAGTGTACGGTGGACCTGTGAAGGAAGTCGCGTGGGATGGTTCCGGCTTAGTGAAAGTTGCAACGATGTTGGTAGAGATCGAATGACGTGTTCACCAATAGGTGATGGAGAGCATATTCTCATATGGTATAATTTTGTGGAGCCAAGACAAGGTCTTGAGCTTGGTGTTGATTTCGATCCGTCTTATACCCCCAGCAGCGAAACCCACGGTGACGGGCAATGATAATCTCTGTGTGAGAGTGTGCGAAGAATAAGTCCTCAGAGTATGAATGACCACATATTGGTACCTGGGAGATGATCGTGAGGCATTACGACCTTGGAGGGTAGGCGTCGAGTTGTGACTTCGTTCACACAAACGGAGTTGGCGACCCTGACAATAACCACGAGAAAATCTCATTTGGTGAGAGCCCACCTTATACCAGGGTGATAATGTACTCCCAGTAGTCATTCCACTCAATATATGTAAGACCACTATGTTCTGGGAGTTCCAAGTGGCAGCTGGCCAGTATGTTATAGTTTACAGATTTTAGTCATGGAAACGAGTAGGTTCCGAGTGTGAACATTAGAGAACCACCCCGCAGTGGTTGATAGGATTGTGTGTGACTTCTAAAGTCATTTTTGTGTGGTTTGCTTGATGAAGCAAAGAGATTCATCCCTTCTGTGTGTTTGTTTTCTTTAGGGCTGGATGGCGGGCGAAGAACTAGCCCTCCATTGGGAGGTTGATTGCTATTTCAGACCATGGATAGCCGACATGGTCGAGGGCGTGGACCACGTTACCAGCTACATTCGGTTAAAACGGATGCCCATTGATGAGCCTGTAGGAGCACACCTAGTGGTGGCGGAGTATTTTGCATGGTGGACTCAACCGACACTGCTATACTACCGACATGCAGAGTCTATAGACGTAGTGATGATCTCCTCATCCCTCCTTTCGTTTGAGCGCACCGAGACTGCTTCTCACTCCTCAGGGGTGTAGTTAGAGGAATTAGATGGCTCAAACACCGAGGAAACTCCTACTGAGGGGAATTCCTCTGCGGTGCCAGACTATGTGCCGCAGTCTGAGTCTGAGGATCCTGTTGAGGGGAGTTCCTCAGGGGTGCCCGACTACATACCCTAGTCAGAGTATGAGGCAGTAGAGGAGGATGACGAGGCCGCTCCAATGGCGATGGAGGTTAATGGGGAGGAGCCAGTAGCAGCTGCTGTATAGGAGGCGGCAGAGGTTCCTGCAATGGGAGCTGGCTGGTTGCCAGTGGAGGATGAGGAGGATCCAGAGGAGGATTCGTTTGAGGTCTCTTCTCGTGAGTCTCACACTTAGTCCTTCGCCGGTCGACAGTTTCTGTAGGTGTGGGCGGAGTCTTTTGGGTAGATGGTAGATGACTACTCTGAATGTTAGGATCTTCCTTTTATCTTTATCATGTATTTTGTTGGGTAGATATAGGCATTCAGATGTTTTGTTGTATATATTTTAGTCATCTTGCGTACCACATTAGGTTTTTGCTACACACAGTTACTGGGAACCTTGTGATGCTTGTCAGACTCATTTTATATATATTTATGTAGTATATCTTTTTAGTTATTCATTTCTGTCTTTAATTATTACCTTATTTATTTATTCCGCATATTTGAAAATTCAAAGCGATCTTTTGCAATGATAAACACGTTAAGATCTTTTCAATTAAAATGACGCATTAATAAATGCTAAAACAAATGAGAACTTTCGAAATTAAAGTTTAAAATTGAAATGCATAGTTCAATTAAAAAGTTTTAAAAATTCACTAAAATTCCACCTACTACGTTTTAGCTTCACTCATTTTCACAAGTATAGATAAATTAAAGAGCTTTAGAAAATAATTAATTGAATTAAATACGACATATTTTCTCTTTAGATATTTGGGCGTTACAATGAGGATGAGGCTAATACTAGAAGAGTTGTTGGAACATAGTAAGTACACCTTTGTCCTAGATTATAGCTAGTAGCACACTCAGGTTAATAAGTTGTGCTACATCTCAATGTAGTGGCTATATCTCTCCTGAATATACAATGCAAGAACTATTTTCTAAGAAATCAAATGTCTTTAGCTTTGGAGTTTTCCTACTTGAGACTGTTAGTGGATAACGAAATTCAAGTTTTATGACAACGAGAATTTTCAAATTGTTTAATATTTCCTTTTTACATTGTAGGCCTGGATGCGGTGGACAGAAAAGAATCTTCCATCTCTAATAGATCTAGGAATATATGATCCTAGACTTCATAAATATATTTTTAGGTGCATACACATAGGACTTCTATGTGTACAAGAATTTACTGCTATGGCTGCTATAATTTTATGCTTAACAGAGAGATTGTGGATCTTCTGCCTCCAACAGAACCTGCATTATCGTGAGGCATAATATGTTGAGTTCAATGTCTTTTGTAAGAAACAATGGGTCTTTTTTTTTTTGAAAGGCAAAAACAGTGGATTGTGTTGGGAAACAATTCAAATTTTTTAATTTCAAATCACTAGGATATTGTTTAGATTTTAAAGGATATTATCTTATCTTTACGGCGTTGTTTAGATTTAAAGACATTATTTGTAAATTAAGGATTTGTGTTCCTCTTTTAAGATTAGGATGCTAGGTCTAAAATAGATGCTCATGAGATGAGAAAAATCACCCAACCTGAAGAGGGGGTCACCACTATGAGAGAGGGGGGTCATGTGAAGGGAGGGTTTACAAGTTTGTCTAGAAAAGTTGTGATGAGATTGTGGATGTCGGGATTGTAGAGACAAAGTCTCTCCTAAAATTACTGAACTTAGCTACCAATGGTTGCTTTAAGTGTTTTTCTTAAGACGGGACAGATTCAGGAGCATAGCACAAGTGTGATGAATAAGCCTACA
Organism: Pueraria montana var. lobata; assembly: GCA_026413185.1. Lineage (NCBI taxonomy): Eukaryota > Viridiplantae > Streptophyta > Magnoliopsida > Fabales > Fabaceae > Pueraria > Pueraria montana. Next base: position 62,394,738 of record CM048650.1, on the reverse strand, counting down.
GTGGAAGCTTCTCCATGTCATAGATTATGCAAATTAGAAGCAGGACTACTAGAAGGAGAGCTATTGAGTGTCAAATCCTAAATAGATTATGGGTCAAAGTGGAGATATGTATGATCAGAAGCATAATGTTGTGGATAATTTAAGTCAAGGGGTAGATATTAGAAGCTACACATGGCTTGAGGATCATTAGAAGTTGCATTGTAGTTGGAACGTGTAGACAGACGTGTCTTGCACTCCTGATGCATTAGTGCTTAGACAACACTGATCCTGATGTTGTTTTGCCTAGAGTCTCGTGACAAAGTCTATAAAGTCATAAGAACTCGAAGGGAAACAACTATTTTCGTCTAAAGAAAGAAGAACCAACAACCAATGGTAGAGCAAGATTGTTTAAAAGCAGTAAACTACTTTTCTTAAGAAGACTTGCTGCGAGAAACAATCTCCACAAAACTTCCCATGGTTTTCAAGTATTGAGACCACGTGGAAGCCACTAAGTTTACAGCTAAGCATCTGCAGATCCTTCAACAGATTCAAGTTGACAGCTAGCAACAGCGGAGCAAACTACAAGAAATATTATTTTTTGTGAAGACAATATTTGTCACTAAAAGCTCAAAAATTCGTCACTAGGCATGTATAGTGACAAAATTTTGATTGGTCACCTGTCATCAGTAATATTTGAGTCACTGTTAAATTAGTGAAGATATTTTGAGTTGTCACAAATAGTAATATTTATTGTGATGAAATTATGGTCACTAGTATTTATATATGAAAGTGACAAAATCAAGTTGTCACAAATATAAAGGACAGTAGTGATGATTTAATGGTCACTATTAAAAATTTATAATAACAATGATTATCACTAATTTACTTTTAGTGTTAAAATTTTGTCACAACTAATTATTTTCAATTATTAACATTTTATCACTAGCTTTTTTTTTAAAAAAAAAATAATGATTATCTAATCATCACTAAATTATTTTTAATTTAATTATCACAATATACAATCATTTGTTAAATGTTGGAATCAATGTTTAAAATAAATACACGTTCAAATAATTCAAATATAACATTAAAATATAAATAATTCATTACATGTTTAATGACAAAAACTAAAACACAATAATATCCAACAATGTTTTAAATGCAAAACATTTACATTAAATAACTATAAAACTACTAGCATTTCATAATTTTTAAATTAAACTATTCCTAAAATGACGATTAAAAGTAGCATCTTCACGAGTTGCAAACCTACAAACAAATACAAAAAAAAAATACTAATAAAAGTAAAATAATTTGTATTTTTTTTTGGAATTGTAATCCTATAATAAATCATAGTAGAAATATTAATAAAAAAACTTCAAATGAAAAAGAAACTTACATTGTGAACCAAGCACTTGAGCTACTAAATATTACGCCAAATAATATTTCTTAAAAGGTTAGCAATTTCATGTTTCACCTCATTTCTAAGATTTTGGCTTCATTTACTCTTGTTGAGTTTCAAAAGCCAATTAATCAATGTAAAAAGCCGATATCCTTCAACTACCTGCAAGAAAAAAATGGAGGGAGAATTTATTTTAAAAAAATAGCAAAGGGTAGATACATCAATTATGGCATTTAGCCATAGTTGTAAACAAGATAAAAAAATACATGCAGGCAAAATTTTATTAAAAATTCTCCCATCTATATTAAAAGGGAAAAAAATGTGAAAATAATGGAAGAAAATATATTTAACCAATCTTGTAAAAGGATTTCTTTATTTCTTTTACCTTTTCCACATTCTTCTTATACTTGTGATCAATTTCACTCATAGCATCAACTTATTTTATCTTCTGAAATTTAAACAAACATTTTCTAATGTAGACAACCTATGTTTTTCAGTCATGAATTAAATTTTAAAATTTTTTTGGAAAGAAAATCCATGCATAAAATTAGTAGAATATATAGACAAATACCATTACCCCAATTCAACTATTTGGATAAATTTATTCAGAAGCATTTCTAGAAGAAAAAATAAAAACAAAAATTAAATAAACCTCTCTGTAATCTAAAATTAGCTTTATACATAAGTTAAAAGCTATATGAGAGCTTCTACAAATTATGTATAAACTAATTTTAACTGATAGAGAAGCTCATTTTATTTTTAATTTTTTTTATTCTCCTCTCTTAGAAATACTTCTAGAGAATTATATCCGAACCAACTCTTAAGTCTCAAAGAACCACTATACTTTATTGATAAAAGGAAAAAAGAAGAAAAGAAAAGAATCGGTGCACTAATTTAAAAGCTTCAAATTCATATACTGCCATGTTTAAAAAACTTTCTTTTCTCTGTAAAAAAAATATAAAAAATTCTTTTCATATTTTTCTCCCCTCATTTCCGGGGCAATTTATCAATCTTGATTCCCCCTCCCCCCTTTCGACCTTTCCTGTTCCCCTTCCAAACAATTTTTCTCTTTTTTTGACATGAAAACCCCCTGGGTAGGGATTTACAAAAACTAAATATAATAATCTCATAAAGATATACAAAGAATAAAAGTTAGAATAAATAAAGGTAACCAAGTGAAAATTAGAAATCTGTTGTCAACAGATTCTGTATCATTTGTGAGTAGATCTGAAGTAGCTTTAAGACAAGCATTTGGTGATTTGTCAAGAGACATATCATAACAACCAAGTACTTGTAAGGAAACATGGTATACTTCTACTAGACTTCTGTTTCTTAAGAGCTGAGAAGCTTAATAAAAGAATCAGAAGCTAGTGTGCTAGTGCGAATAATCTTCAAATCAATAAAAGGTCATTATTCAACCCCCTTCTAGTGACTGGCTTATTCACTTCAGGGATGAGGGTCCGAACCATGTTAAACAAATTTGTGTTGTGGATGCAGGGATGAGGGTTCAAACCACATTAAACAAAATTGTCAGCGCCGATGGAGTATGCCGAAACAAGGTTTCAATGAGATCCACCGCCCATGCCCGCCGCATCCTTGAGTAACCCAGCAACAAAAACTATGCCACCTTTGATTTCTCAATGATTGTTGTCGACAAAGCCCCCAACGACGACAAAAATCACGATCCAAATGCATCCTACACCCTCATCCGCAAAATCTTTAACTAGAATCAACAGTGCCAGGAATGGCTTCAAAGAAACCCTAAGTCCTCCTTGTAACTAGTTTGTCTCCCAAACTGTTAGAAAACCCAATCGAGAGCCATTACCTTATGAAATCATTTAAGAACAAGATTCACTATTGCAAGGTTCACGAGATTGAGATTTTCTACAAACATGTCTCTTTTAAATGCTAAGATGGTAGGGTTCTAGGTGCACATGGAGAAATGTTGGGGTTATGATACAATTGGTAAATTTGCAGATAAGGGGAGAGTGTTTTTTCCTGAACAATGGACATGGCAAAACAGCAAAGAGATTAGGAGGAGTGCGTGTTTACAAGGGTAATTTAGGGGAGAAAAAGAAAAAGGGGTGTATAAGTTAAGAGGGGGAGTGTGAATAGCTACTGCCCCTAGTTTAATAGAAATGTTGACCAGAACAAAATTTGCTTTAGTGCAGTCGCTAGCCCAAAGCAACTAAAATGGCTATTCCTTGACCCAATTTTATGTTTATTTCAGTCATATGTATTCTTATTAAGTTAAAACACATCCCCCCACCGTTATCAACCAATTTCCGCATCAAAGCAACCAAAATTTAAAGTGTTGAACAATAATTTCAACACAAAAAAATAAAAAAATAAAAACCAAAAAACAACTAAAAAAACAATTTCAAAATGGAAACCAACTGCAACCGAATGGCAAACACCTAACAATGTTGCAGTCCGACGGCAGCCATAATAATAAAAAAAAAAAACAGTTACTATTAATTTATACTCTTCGTTTTACTTATACATTCTCCTTTCTTTTCTTTTCCTTTTTTATTTGAATTTTTTCTCACAAACTAACCCATCTCTCTCCTTCCCATATGTCACTCTACCTATCTTTGCTCAGGAAGAAACAACCTCCCTCTCTACCCATCCTTGGCACTACCTTTATTTGGATTATTAGGAAATTTCCTATAAGCGATAATATGATACACTGTTACAAATAAAGTCACACAAGAAGAAGTACAATTATGCAAATACAACAATTGAGGAGAAACACATCAAATCATATCATATACAGAGAAATAATAATGGAGATAGCAACATCATATCCCACCATCACTGAGATCGAGAAGAACATTATAATTTATTTTCAAAATGGTAAGTGTAGTTTTTTTTTTTTTTTGGTACATGGGAAAGATACAAAGGAATGGTAAGTGCAGTTTGGGAGGGAGCATAATTTCCGAATGCAGATAAAAAATGGAGAATTAATAAGCACTAGAAACAGAAATAATTCTACATTTCAACGGAGTAGTTACATCACATAATTGCCATTGCCAGGAACAAGTAAATCAACCACTTATTACAGGATGACAAAACATATAATCCTTGGCATTTTCTCTTGAAAGCAAGACTTTTCCGAGCGAGGAAAATCAAACAAGCGTATGAAAAGGAAACCCTAACCCCTCTTGAGGACATAAACACAACATCCATGGTGAAGTCAGTCTTCCTCCTAGTGTGCTCATAGTAGGTAAGGCTTAGGCTAGTTGGAAGACACATGACGGGTTCCAGCGTGCAAGACCTGGTGAAGTCTTACACCGTGCAAGACAACTGTAGACTGTCAGATTAAAGTCTTATAAAATCCAATAGATGAGATCATATGTAATTAACCTTTTAAGAAAGGAAAAAATACTAGAGGTTTTTTGCGATGGATATTTGGCAAAAATGGTAATGGTTGTTTTCCCGGTGTTAAAACAGGTCTTAAAACCAGTGTGCTGGAAACAGTGTACCCTTGCTGAAAAGTGGGAAAAAATCAATCCACCTATGCCCCCTACAAGAATCCACATGTCATTTTTTATTTTAAAAAATATCACCTACTATTCTACTAATAACTTTGGCAACGGGTTAATTACTTATAAGGGTTTGACTAAAGTGTTGTTTTACCTGCAGCATCAGGTTACCCACCAATGAGAAAGTGGATTTTACCTGCTGCAACAGGTTTTTTACCTATTACCAAAATATTCTATTTTTATTTTTTTTCTCCCGGTGGTAGCAGGTAAAAAACCTGCTGCAGCAGGTAAAACCCACTTTCTCACTGGTGAGTAACCTGCTGCAGCAGGTAAAACAACACTTTCTCACCTGTGAAAAAGTGTTGCAAACTTCACCTTAGTCTAACCCTTACTTATAATCTCATCCATTGAATTTTATAACACTTAATCTGAGTAGTCTTGCATGGTGCAAGACTTCACCAAGTCTTGCATGCTAGACCCATCTATGTTTTAAAGCTTCAAACAAACCTTATCACTCTCTCTGCATCTGCTAATCGTCAAAATATGAGAGGGAGAAACTAAAGAGGTGAGGATAGTTTGGAATAAAAGGTTTCTCTTGTTTTTTCTTCTTCTTTTTTTTTTATTTTTAAAAAAAGGCAAATACAATACAGTGGGGTGTTCATGACCCGGTCTAGCCCAAAGGGGCTTTTGTCATGTTCATATTTAAGAAATTAGACTAGTGCATTAAGGATGGGTTCAAGTTATACTTTCATCGTCCCAATCTAGTCTAATGTCATGTATTATTTTAAAAGTATAATTTTTTTAAACAATTATGTATTAATAATACATCATCTTTTTTTTGAACAAATATAATAATACATCTTTTTGATTTAATGTATAATGTTTTATGTAATATGATATTATACTTATATTGATAGTATTATTTATCTTAAAATGTATACAATAAAATATACTTTAATTGTAGTTGTATACTTATTTAATTTTACGATTTAACTATATATAATGTTAAGATTAATATATAGTGCAACAAGTTAGGTTGACCCGATCTTGTCTCAAATGCTGTTAAGTCTTAACCAGGTCAAGTCCGATTCATAAAATTGACTCTATCAAATATATAATGTGATGACTAAGCTAAAAGTAGAAATCATTAGCTCACACCTACAACTAGCTTTTTTCTAACCATAAGCAAACTTTAACCAAACTTACAAGCAATCACAAAACCTGCAAAGACATTAAAATATTTTATTATAACAACTTGAAAAAATCTCAATGGCCAACACCTGTTGCTGCTGTTTCTCGAGTCCCGTGTGACTGTCTACAACCCGTGCTACTACATTTTTCTTGAGTAGTGCATGTAGCAGTTGCTAGCTTTCACTCTCTAACACACACTAGGTGGTCATTTAAAAAAAACACACACTTGGTGGTAACCCATGCCATGCACGGGAAGAAATTAATATTAATAATATATTAACATAGGTCTTAATAAATTCCTATATTATGAAAATTTTGTCTCTTTGTATTTTCTTTTTGGACTTTTCTTTTCTAAACATGATATTGAGTGGAACAATACTATAATTTGAATCATAAACAGAGAAAATTATCCTCATGACCCATCTTTCGGCCAGCAGGATGGACATTGAATATATCAGATCCACCCTATTGCAGAGGGTGACTGTTGCATACTGCCTAATAAGGCCCTGAATTGCTGTGATTGGCTAGCATTGACACCTACATTAGGCACTTGACCAGAACCAAATTGTGAAAATGAGAGTTAATACATTTAATAACAACACACTAATTGTGGAGATGTGAGTTACATAACTTTTAATATCAAACGAGAGTTAGAGTGGGTGAGAGTTTAGAATTGAAGGAGTCATGTAAAGGCCATTGGTGAGAAGAGAGGTGGGAAATTGGAGGAGACAGAGGATGACATATCAGCAAAACATGTGGTGTGGCGATATTGATGTGTAAGGGTATTGTTTCACAGTTCAGGATTCAGGATTTATATATTATAAATAAATATGCTGTCTCACGTGCCTGTTCACTTCTACTTCTATTTTTTTTGACAAAACTTCTACTTATTTTATGCTATTGCTAGCTTTCTTGTTTCACGGTCTCACACGCCTACACTTATACTTCTTTATTTTTACAAAACTTCCACTTCCTTTGTCCTGCTGCTGCATGTTCACTTCTACTTTATATGAGTGTGTGTGTGCGTGCGTGTGCGTATGATCGGACATAGGAGCTAATATTTTACAAAATTTTGCTAAACTACTATACCATTTAAATTTATTCATATCTATTAACATTACAAAGTGAAATTTCCAAAAGTACTGTACAGGTTACTTTACACTTTAGTGGGCCAGTCCATTTTCTCCCTTTATTGATGGAGCCGGTAGGGGACTTAAAGGCCTCCATGAGTAATATATGATATTTATATTTTCACTGTTATATACACACTTCATTTGTCTGAATTCCTGCAACAGTACAGTGGCTACAGATGCAGTGGTTGCTGCCCCGTGTCCTTTCCCTTTGTGTGTTTGCGAATTCTTTCCTCAACACGTTATCATTTTCAAATTTTACATTCTCTTCAATTTACAAGCCTCCTGACCGAACGAAAATCCTACCCCATCCTCATCTCTCTTAAGTTTTGTCCCCCATTTCTCTTCCTCCCCTGGACACTTCAATTCATCATATTGATAATGGATTTTGATATAGCAATTTTGGCATTTTAAATTTTATTTTACTTCCTCTCAACACTAAAGTTATAGGCAACATAGTTTTCATATGCAGTTTTTTATTACTTCATATTTTTCTATTTTGCATGATGCAGGGTTGATATGGTCATAATGATTTGACTTGCAAATATAAATAACATTAACAAGGCAAACATTAAAGTTCAGATTTTCTCCCATTCCTTATTTGTCTATTTATGATCCCTTGCCTAAGAAAAAATAAATATATTATTTGTTGTATATTAATCTTAATTTTATATTGTATTAGTAGTCATTAATAGCCAATCAGAAAATTTTTAAATAAGCTTTTAGGAACATTTTTTTGTCACGATAATTATTGATAGTTAATTTTGAAGAGTTTAATTTATAAACTTTATTATGTAAACTATTTTTACACAAATATTAAATAGAATTTATTTTATCTGTCGCATCATTTTAGTAAATAAGATGATGTGGTATAAAATGCTCAAATATTATTAAATGACTACATAAATGTTATATAATGATAATGTATTTAAATAAAACTAACTTTTAAATTATTATTATCAATTTTTATACAAAAAATACTAACTCTTTTGTGCAACAAAAAAAAAAGTATATGTCATACAAACTGTTTAACTTTATACAACAAAGTAATTTGACAACTCATGTTAATTAGATGTACCAATAGGAATGGCAAAAGGAATATGAAGTTTATGAAAAAGAATAACAAAAGAGATTAATTTAGTAACTTATTGATATTAAAATAAATATATAATTCATAATTATTACAAGGTTTTGTGCTCATTTTTCTGTTTCGCTATGTAGTCCTATGACTACATTTGTACAATATGAATCTTAGGAAGAGAGTAAAATTTTGAATACAAAATTTCATTTGATTGTAAGTTAGCTTGAATGTGAATCAAATTACATGAAAGATACTTAAACATAGAAATAATATTAATCAAATAAAATATATCATATCATTTTCTAAGAAATTAATATGAATAAAATATGTACAAGTAAAAGAGGCTATTGCACGAGAAAAAATATGTGAAATCGAATAAGATAATTTATTTAATAGTAGAAAATACTAAGCATATATATATTTGTGTATAGATGGGCAATATGTTATAGAATAACCACATATTTTAGACATTGATCATTAATATTTTTACTTGATTTTTTTAACTTTGGTTGACTTTTTAAATTTTCAATGTATTACCTTTATTTTTATAGATTTTTGTTTTTAAATTGAAAATGCCATTTTCAATATTTTGAATTAAATTGGAAAATTTTAAAATACTTATAAACAAAATATTTACTCATTAAAACCTGATTGACTAAAATTTAAAATTTTATTATCTAAATTTTAAATTGAAATTTTTTATATTATATCATAATTTCTTTAACACATATAATTTTACTATAATTTTATATAATTTACTCTAAAATTTATTTTAATTTGCATTATGTCTAACATTGTCGCATGTTGATGTATACTTGCCAAAATCAATTTTTATGCATGGATAATTCTATATTGCAGTTTCAAAAATTAAATCTAGAAAAAGGTTGGAGATTTTGATATTTGACAATGAAAATACTTATTGTACATTAACTAAAACATAGTATATAAGGAAATATTTATAAGTTATACAATGTTAGTAAATTCAACTATATATATTTTTTTATCAGCAAATGTTAGTTTGTTAGTTTTGTTAGAAATGTGAGGGATTCGAATCCGCGACTTCTCCCTCCCCTTTCTCCATTCACCCTTAAGCTTCTCTTCCCAACCACGAAATCAACCTTATATCTCCTAATTTAAATGTATATTATCACTTTTAAAATTATAATTTCTATATTTAAAAGTACCATGCATTGCACGGGTGTCTAAACTAGTATATGTAACAAACATAATATACAATTATAAATTTTTTATTATAATTTGTGTCGGTTCATGTAGTTCGACTAATGAGTCACCGATTCATTATAAATCCTAAACCCTAAACCAATCATAAATTATTTACATCATATTAATCAATATCCGTCAATCTTTTTAACAATGACATATTACATCTTTGTGAAAGTCCTAGACACTCCCTACATCGTTTGGACTAAATCAAACAATGCTCTCGGACTTTGTTTGAGGCCATATAGGACTTTTTGTAACTTGCAAACAAATCCATTAGACTCCCCCTGACCAACAAACTCGGAAGGTTGACTCATTAACCCAATACCACTATCGAGTCAATCATCGATCTTAGTTTCAAAATGTTGTACATACCAATCTATGTTGAAAAAGAAGTCACTTACCCCATACATACGTTGCTCATTTTCCCTCATGAAAACATTAAATTTATCATTATTAACAGGAAGTAATATCTGTCAGTAATGGGTTTCACCAAGTGCACAATTATGTTCTTCGTTGGGATCACACTATGTTTTCTTCTTTTCTATGTTGGTAGTGCCACAGACACAATCACCTCATCTCAGTTCATCAAGGACCCTGAAACTATAACCTCCATAGGTGGTAACTTCACTTTGGGGTTCTTCACCCCTCAAAACTCTACGAAGCGTTATGTTGGAATGTGGTTCAAGTCTCAGACCACAGTCGTATGGGTGGCTAACAGAGACCAACCACTGAATGATTCTTCTGGAGTTGTTACCATATCTGAAGATGGCAATCTTGTGGTTCTGAATGGTCAGAAACAAGTCATTTGGTCATCAAATGTGTCCAGTGTTGGATCCAACTCTACTTCCAAACTTTTTGATGATGGAAACCTTGTACTACAGGACAGCACAACAGGAACCCACAGATGGGAGAGTTTCCAGCATCCTACAAATGCACTGTTACCCAATATGAAGCTTAGAACTAACAAAGTAACAGGTGAGAAAGTAAAACTAACTTCATGGAAAAGCCCTTCTGATCCATCCACTGGGAGCTTCTCTGCAAGTATTGAACGCCTACGTATACCTGAAGTGTTCATTTGGAATGAAACTCGCCCATTCTGGCGCACTGGTCCATGGAATGGTCGGGCCTTTATAGGGCTACCGAATTTGCAAAAATATTATCTAACCGGACTACATCTTGGAGATGATGGAGAAGGAAATGTTGAATTCTATATAACTACAAAAGTAGAAGAGGCTGGCTTGATAGTTGATATTCTTAATTCACAAGGCAATTGTGAAGAGAGATGGTGGAATGAATCGAAGAAAGAATGGGTTGTCATATGGAATAGTTATCAATCTGAATGTGATGTTTATGGTGTATGTGGGCCTTCTGCAATCTGTAATTCACAAAGCTCACCAACATGCAGCTGTTTGAAAGGGTTTGAGCCAAGGAACAAAGAGGAGTGGAATATTCAAAACTGGACTAGTGGATGTGTTAGGAGAACACCTCTGCAGTGTGAAAGAGCCAACAACCAAAACTCAAGTGCGGATAATAAAGCAGATGGATTTTTGAAACTGAAGATGATCAAAGTTCCAGATTTTGCAGATGGGTCATCTCTCGGTCTTCAACCAGACACATGCAGAAGCCGATGTTTGGAGAATTGCTCTTGCGTTGCATATTCTTATGATGCTGAGATTGGTTGTATCTCTTGGACTGGGAGTCTAATTGATATACAACAATTCTCAAATGGAGGACTTGATCTATATGTCCGTGTAGCCTACACAGAACTTGGTATACATTGTATTATGATAGTTGTAATTATGTGCCAAACAATTTGTATTAACTTCCTTGATTTGACCCTTTCTCCGGATTAGGACTCAATTTTTTTAATTTTCATTTTTCTAACTATAGATAAAGAGAGAAACATGACAGCCATCATTACTATTATAGTGACAATAGGAGCTACCTTCATTCTCACTTGTGCATATATCATGTGGAGAAGGATTTCTAGCCACCAAGGTAATATATCATCATTGCTGGTTCAATTTACTCAAGCGAGTTTTGTATATGTTGGGGCAGTCTTTGCAAACCATATACAAAGACATGCTCAAAATTTACTTAAAATTAAATTCTTTATGTTTAGTAGTTAGTGTTCTTTTTTCTTTCATTGATTAACAGTTTTAGTTACAGCCCCCAAGTATTTTTGTATGTTGTTTCTCACTCTTGCTAATTTGTGGAACTGTAATAAATCAGGAAGAGCAAACATCAAAGGGTTCCTCCAATATAATGGAGGTGCAGCACCTGTAGAATGTACAAGTGACAATGTATTTGAAGATCTGTCACAAGTTAAACTCCAGGAGCTATTAATATTTAATTTTGAAAAGCTTGTAACTGCCACAAACAACTTTCACCCATCTAACAAACTTGGGCAGGGTGGTTTTGGTCCAGTATACAAGGTACTTTAAATTTAGCTAAGTTATTCATATCTGCAATCATTGTCAATAGGTTCAGTTTCTGCATATTATATTACAGGGGCAATTGCAAGATGGTCAAGAAATTGCAGTAAAAAGACTTTCTCGGGCATCTGGACAAGGTCTAGAAGAATTCATGAATGAAGTAGTGGTTATTTCCAAGCTTCAACACCGCAATCTTGTAAGACTTCTTGGCTGCTGTATTGAAGGAGAGGAAAGGATGTTGATTTATGAATACATGCCAAATAAAAGTTTGGACACATATGTCTTCGGTTAGTTCTTTGATGTCCCTGACATCCATCTATATCAAATTTTCCTTGTATCTGATATATGAAAAGTTCTATAAAAATGATTAATTTTGTTACAGCTAGTGAGTTTACTTGAAAGCATACTAATCTCAGTTTTGTTTAAATTATGCTAAAATGTGAAATTTAGATGGCATTGCTTCGTCTTGAAATGTTAGAATTCTTATATATAATTATACCATTTGATTCTTTAGATCCATCAAAAAGTAAAGTCCTTGAGTGGAGAAAACGCTTTAGCATCATTGAAGGAGTGGCTCGAGGAATGCTTTATCTTCATAGAGATTCCAGGCTAAAAATTATCCACAGGGATTTAAAGGCAAGTAATATCTTGCTAGATGAAGAGCTAAATCCGAAAATATCTGACTTTGGTATGGCCAGAATCTTTGGCGGGAATGAGGATGAGGCTAATACTAGAAGAGTTGTCGGAACATAGTAAGTACAACTTTTTGTCCCGGATTATAGTAGCACACTCAGGTTAATAAATTGTGCTACATCTCAATGCAGTGGCTATATGTCTCCTGAATATGCAATGCAAGGACTGTTTTCCGAGAAATCGGATGTCTTTAGCTTTGGAGTTTTGCTACTTGAGATTGTTAGTGGAAGACGAAATTCAAGCTTTTATGACAGCGAGAATTTTCTGACCCTTTTAGGTTTTGTAAGTGTCTAAAATTCTTTCCTAGTTCATTATAAGGCTTCTGCAGGAGCCTACAACTCATAAAGCTTCAAACTGTTTAATATTTCCTCTTTTCATTGTAGGCCTGGATTCGGTGGACAGAAAAGAATCTTCCATCTCTAATAGATCCAGGAATATATGATCCTAGCCTTCATAAATATATTTTTAGGTGCATACACATAGGACTTCTATGTGTACAAGAATTTGCTGCAGATAGGCCCACTATGGCTGCTGTAATTTCTATGCTTAACAGTGAGATTGTGGATCTTCCTCCTCCAAGGAAGCCTGCATTCATCCTGAGGGAAAACATGTTAAATTCAATGTCCTCTGTAAACAGCAAGGACTTGAACTCTCTCAACTCGGTCACTATTTCGGACATCCAAGGCAGATAGAAAACTAAGGACTCCGAGAAAGGAATATGGAGGCAACGGGGATTATGTTAATACTACAAAAGATTGTTGGAAATTGGAACATTGTAGGTATACATATTGAACGGGCTATTTAGACAGAAGTTTGAACTCTTCATAGTTTCGCTGATTGATATAGTAGTTGGATGACAAATATTCAGTATTATCATGAATGATTATAAATGTGTGGTCTCTTAGTAATTTTCATTAACTTATAAGTACAAACCTTTGTTATTAGTATTCATCGGTTCTCCACCATAAGTAATTAGATTCTCTGCATCATGCCTTCTGGTATCTGCCTTCTACAAGTTATTGTATAGTATCCTCAAACCCTTGATGTTGAATTTTCTAAATGCCTTTCATCTTTGAATGAAAATGAAATATCTTTTGTCATTTTCAAAGTAGAGGAAGACTCTTCCTTATTAGTATTTTATTTAAAGGGTTTCATTTTCATCATTATTAAGATATTTTTACAATTCAAAATAATCACAATTTTTTTTGTCTTAAGGAAGATTCAAATTAATCATGTACCTTTTCTATGGGCATTCATTTAAAAAGTTAGGCTTACTTCTTGGATTAAAATTTAATAAGTTAAATTCAAATTACAAACTAGATAATTAAAGATTTTGAGAAGCAATGGATGACAATGTAAAATATATTACATGTTGTAGGAGCACGTACCTTGAAATTCTGTTTGCATGTTCCAAGCTTGTCATCAAGATCTGTACCTTCAACATTGTCTTCATACTCAACTCTTCCCTTTATTCCATGCACCATCTCACAACAGAACTAGTTTTCCACAAATGAAGAAAGAAGACCTTCAAAACTAAATAATTAACTAAAAAAGGCTGTTTGCCAAACGCCTCAAATCCCTCCTATACACATTTTTTAGTTGAAACAATAACAACCAACAATGAATTTAATTTACATGATTTAGGTTGTATGAAAGTAAAATCATCATATTATTTTCTGGCCTCTAATGGAATAGTTTATTATATTTGTCTCATTCCATTTAGAAAGCTGAAAATGTTGTACTTCTATTTCAATTTTAACTCCATTTTTGTTAGGAACCAAGAATAGGAATGGAAAAGAAAAGATCAATTTTATTGAATAGGATGAACAGACAAGGAATAGGAGAGAAATCTCTCTTCCAAGGGTTTCCTCTTCTCAGAGAGCTAATGCTCAATTTTCAGTAACAATACATCTCCTGAATTCCTTCCCCTTCAGTCCTATTTATTATGTCACTAACTCAATCTAAGTAACTAATATTCCAACTATCCTAACTCCCAACCTCTTCACCATAGTCCTAACAATACCACCCCTCCAATAAAATTCAATCTTGTCACCAAGGTTGAAATTGTGGAAGCTGGATCCATTCATATAGTCTTTTTTTTTTTTTTTATAAATGTCTTCATCAACCTGATGTCATGATAACACAGCAAATGCAGGTTGAAACTGAAATCAAATGCACCAATAAGCTTGTGGATTAATCTGGCCTGTTTTGCTTTGTAGCATTGTGGTGCTTTTCCGGTTTTCCCCCATAGGCTGGGGCCACGAAAATGAACTTGTTTATTTGCAGCCATAATTCCTCTTTCCTTAACTTACATATAGTGCCAGATATCTTGTCAACTACTTGAAAATAAATTTTTATTTTTGTAGCTAATATCCCAGTGAAAGTTTGAACAGAATCAACTTTGTGAGCATCAGCACCCTTTCCATTCGTCTGTCTCAACTACTTGCACTTCCTCTCGTGAAGTACACAATCAATTTGGGCCTAGCCCCTTAGGTTTAAAAACGAGACCCAACTGGAAGAATGCATGTCCATTCTACCCTTCTATCTTTCAACTCCATCAGAATCAGTTTGTGTAAGAGGAGCATTGTTGTTGTTGATTACACCCAAGATTGCTCTGCTGGAAACGACTCACTAACCACCACCTAGTCCTAACATTTTTTTCTTTGATTAAGATAAAAGAATAAGGATTACAGGCAGTGCTTGGAGAAACAATTTTTCATATACTTGCTAGGATGAAACAATAAGCATACAAGGAAAAAAAGATAATAAAATGCAAAGAAGTACTTGTGGTATTGTACATAAGTCTGCCTGTCTGTCTTGTTAGAATAATTCTGGTTTCAATGTTTTTAATGTGTGAGTTTGGTACTTTGAAAGGGGAGAATAAAATGGAAGTGGGAGGATGAGGTTTATTTTTAATTCTCCCCTTATTTGTCCTTGTGTTATGGGTAACTATAATTTTAAGGGGACATGCAGGGGTATCCTTTTTAAATTTGAATAACCTTCAAATGTGCATGCAAGCTTTTCTCCTAAAACTATTTATATAATATTAGAATGGAATCAGAGGTTATGCCATTTCTACTTCATCAATATTATTGTTACATGTTTATCCGCCTTATACATGCCTTGTTAGGTTAGTACCTAACTTCTTATTGTTGTAGCTTCTCCACTTTTGATGGCCGAATTTTAATATGGTTTGCAGTTTTGGAGTCATTGATCATATCTTCAGATTAAAAATGGAAAACATGATTGATTACAATGAATAGTATAGTAAAAGATGAGAATATAGAAGTAGCGAGATCATTGAGCAAAACTTATAATTGCACAGAAACAGCCCCAATGGACTAACATGCTATGAAAATAGTAAAAGTAAACTCACAAAAGAAGACTGACATTGACAACATCCAAAAATTAGTAAGAAAATAAAGAAAGAAAGAATAAAGACAGAATACAAGGACTAAGAATATTACTGTGTGCTTATTTTTCTGACCAAACGTGAGAGAAGTTGTGATTGCACAAACTCACATAAATGCTAACATTAAAACCACAGATGAAACTTTGTTGTCATTGTTGAACTTCTCACCATTATAACTTTTGATCCACATCACACGCATATAACATGGTACGTTTATCAAAGCCATAATGTCTTTCCTTAAATTTATATGCGTTCGTGATACTACTGAAATTTTCTTCTCCCACCAACAATTTTCAATCAGCGGAACTTTTAAGACTTCAAACTTCTCTCTAAATAGCCCTTTCAATGTATACCTTTGTACAAAAAACACGTATATCTAGAATTTTCCAATTTCCAACAATATTTCGTAGTACTAACAAAATCTCCATTGCCTCCATATACCTTTCTCGGAGCCCTTAGTTTTCTATCTGCCTTGGATGTCCGAAATAGTGACTGAGTTGAGGGAGTTCAAGTCCTTGCTGTTTACAGAGGACATTGAATTTAACATGTTTTCCCTCAAGATGAATGCGGGTTTCCTTGGAGGAGGAAGATCCACAATCTCACTGTTAAGAATAGAAATTACAGCAGCCATAGTGGGCCTATCTGCAGCAAATTCTTGTGCACATAGAAGTCCTATGTGTATGCTCCTAAAAATATATTTATGAAGGCTAGGATCATATATTCCCGGATCTATTAGAGATGAAATATTTCCCTCTGTCCAAAGTATCCAGGCCTACAATGAAAAAAAAATTAAACATTTGGATGTTTTATCAGCAGAAACAGAACCCCTATAATGAACTAGGAAAGAATTTTAGAGACTTACAAATCCTAAAAGGGTCAGTGAACTTTCGTGGTCATAAAAGCTTGAATTCTGTCTTCCACTGACAATCTCCAATAGCAAAACTCCAAAGCTAAAGACATCTGATTTTTCAGAGAACAGTCCTTGCATTGCATATTCAGGAGACATATAGCCGCTGCATTTAAATGTACCACAATTTATTATCCAGTTTTCTAATATAATCCTGAACAAATAAGGTGTACAAGTAAAGAGGAGGAGTGTGAATAGTACTTGCCCCTAGTTTAATATATGTCGACAAAAAAAAATGGGCTAGTGCTAAATACACTCCCTAATTTACTAAGTATACCTCCATTTTATATTTTTAGTATTTTATTGTCAAAAATACCTCTTAAAACTAATTTCCAGATTCAGAGTTCTGGAATCCAGAAATACATTTCCAAAAGATATTTGTCCGACGCGTACCCCCATACTAAGTTCACGAATAGTTCCTTCATTATATAAAGTTTCAATCCTCGATTTGTTGTTTGTGAATCTCGAAGGACAATTACAACAGCTGTTTTTTCTTTTATGCTCCTTTACTTTCTTTATTGTTTCTTTGTCATATTCATATCGCAAGCCAACACCTTGATGCCATGTGACAACAACAAAAGGCAACTACACAATCAACGACAACAACACCTAACACAACAACCTTAATACCCTTTTATCCAATTTCTCTTCCCACCCAGAAATTAAATTAAAAAAAAAAAACCCAGAAATTAAATATGTACGGTTTCTACAATGTCTCATTTGGCCAAGACCTAGACAAAGTATAAGCCATTGGGCTCTGCAGAGGCGATCAAAAGCTGGATGAGTGCCCTATTTGCCTTTATAATTCCAGCGCCTCTCACAAACAATTATCCAAACTAGAAAGAGGTAATACGGTGGACTTAAGGGTTAGTCAGTGATGGGGTTTGGTTCGGTAAATTTTGAGAGTTAGGTACTTAGGTAAGACGAAGAGGGCCTTGGCATGCGGCTGCGGGGAATGAAAGGGAGGGAGAAAGAGATGAGGGGGTGTTTAGAAGGGTAGTTTGGTGAAATAAGTAGAAAGGGAGGTGTATTAGTATAAAACGGAGGTGCAATCAGCAACTGCCAAAAAATGGCTTTAGTGCACGTTGCTAGCCCAAAGCAACTAAAATGGCTATTCCTTGACCCAAATTTATGCTTTTTCAGTCATATGTATGCAAATTAAGTTAAAACACATCCCACCACCGTTATCAACCAATTTCAGCATCAAAGCAACCAAAATTTAACGTGTAGAACAGAAAGACAACTCATCAAACAATTTCAACACACACACAAAAAAAAACCAAAAAACAACTAAAAAAAAAAACAATTTCAAAATGGAAACCAACCGCAACCCAACGGCAAGCACCTAATGACCATACAGTGTTGCAGTCAGATGGCAGCCATATTAAAAAAACTACTATTAATTTATATCTTTTCACTTATACATTCTCTTTTCTTTTCTTTTCCTTTATTATTTGAATTTTTTCTCACAAACTAACCCATCTCTCTCCTTCCCATATGTCAATCTACCTATCTTTGCTCAGGAAGAAAAAACCTCCCTCTCTACCCATCCTTGGCACTACCTTTATTTGGATTATTAGGAACTATAAGGGATAATATGATACACTGTAACAAATAAAGTCACACAAGAAGAAGTACAATTATGCAAATACAACAATTGAGGAGAAACACATCAAAGTGGCAGCTAGCCAGTATGTTATAGTTTACAGATTTTAGTCATGGAAATGAGTAGGTTCTGAGTGTGAATGTTAGAGAACCACCCCGCAGTGGTTGACAGGATTGTGTGTGACTTCTAAAGTCGTTTCTGTGTGGTTTGCTTGGTGAAGCAAAGAGATTCACCCCTTCTGTGTGTTTGTTTTCTTTAGGTCTAGATGGCGGGCGAGGAACCAGCCCTCCATTGGGAGGTTGATTGCTATTTCAGACGATGGATAGCCGACGTGGTCGAGGGCGTGGACCACTTTACCGACTACATTCGATTTACATGGATGCCCATTGACGAGCCTGTAGGAGCACACCCAGTGGTGGCGGAGTATTTTGTATGGTGGACGCAGCCGACACCGCCATACTACCGACATGCAAAGCCTATAGACGTAATGATGATCTCCTCATCCCTCCTTTTGTTTGAGCGCACCGAGACTGCTTCTCACTCTTCAGGGGTGCAGTTAGAGGAGTTAGATGACTCCGACAACAAGGAAACTCCTACTGAGGGGAGTTTCTCTGCGGTGCCATACTATGTGTCACAGCCTGAGTCTGAGGATCCTGTTGAGGGGACTTCCTCAGGGGTGCTCGACTATGTACCCTAGCCAGAGTATGAGGCAGTAGAGGAGGATAACGAGTCTGCTCCAGTGGCGATGGAGGTTAATGGGGAGGAGCCAGCAGCAGCTGCTGTAGAGGAGGTGGCAGAGGCTCATGCCGAGGGAGCTGGCTGGTTGCCAGCAGAGGATGAGGAGGATCCAGAGGATTCCTTTGAGGTCTCTTCTCGTGAGTCTCACACTTAGTCCTTTGCCGGTCGATAGTTTCCGTAGGTGTGGGTGGAATCTCTTGGGTAGATGGTAGATAACTGCTTTGAATGTTAGGATCTTCCTTTTATCTTTATCATGTATTTTGTTGGGTAGATCTAGGCATTCAGATGTTTTGTTGTATATATTTCAGTCATCTTCCGTACCACATTAGGTTTTTGCTACACACAGTTACTGGGAACCTTGTGATGCTTGTGTTGCGATTTTGGCAAGTGTACCAAATCGTTCAAGTAACAAAGGGTAAGTAGAGTATCGTATCCACAGGGACTTGTATGATAATTGGATAATTAATAGCAAAATTAAATGGAGTACAAAAATTGAGATTTAAGGTAACCAAAATTAAGATAAGTGCATAAATTAAAGAAGTAAAAGAAGAGAAATTGAATTTGGGTAAATTCACCAAACACGTAGCGTGCATAGAAAATTGGGTTTAAATCAATGGAAGAATTACGTTGGGGTTTAACTTCAATGGAAGAATTACATCAGGGTTTAACTTCATCAAGTTATCCTAACATGCAATCACTAATTTTCTTATTCAAATAAATCTATGTTATCATCAACCCCAAATTTATTCAAACCTGAATCCCTTAAGTGAGAGAACCTAAGTCCTTTGATTCCTCTATCAATCCCTTGAATTAGTGTAACCAAAGCACTTACATTATGAATAGTGGTTCTAACGATGCCCAATCCTTTTTACCCTATCCCTAGGCATAAAAAGCATTAGGTGTTCTCTCCAGTTTGCAATTCAAAATAATTTTCCAATTACAATTGAAATCATAGAATCATGCAATTGGTTGATCAGGCCAAACACAAGCATTAAGAATATAAGAAGAGCAATAACGTTCTCTCCAGTTCGCAATTCAATTAAATTTCCCAATTATAATTGAATATATAGAATCATGCAATCGGGTCATCATGCCAAAAATAAGCATTATGCATAGAAGAGGAACAATAACGATGCTTAATTGAATAATAAAAGAGTGATTACATGAAAGTAGACTCAATTACATTAAACCCCAATGTAGAATGAACTTAGCTATGCATAGCCATAAGGGAAGAAGCAAGAGATGAGGAAAGCATGGAGAACCAAGCCAAACGCGTTCTAAGCCGTCGTTGGATCTCTTATTTCTCTCTACGCACAACGTATCGGTACCCCGGATTAGGATAGAAAATCCCTAGTTAAGACTATGGGCCAAAAAGAGTTGAAGCCCAAAATAAAACAAAACAGAAAAATAGGGATTTTTCTCTCAGCTGCGTGCACAGGCTGTGCAATTTTTACACACATATTTGCATGGCTGTGAAAAGCTCTAACTTCAAAATTTTAGACTTTGCACAGGTGTACAGTTTGGTTGCACAAGCATGTTCCAAGGCTTCCAACAGGCTTCTTTTGCTCCCGCAAGACCTTCAAGGCTCTCAACTTCACCCCAATTGATCCTTGACGCATCATTCCTCTCGGGGCATCACCAAAGCTTTCTCCAAGCTTCAACAAAGTTCCTAAAAACACACTAAACAACCAAAAGATCAAGTGTAAAAAGGGTAAAAATTAAAATTTCTAACTAAACCAAACTTTTATTCAAACTCAACTAAATTGAGGATAAACAAAGCTCAAAAGCGTGAAAGATGTCGGATAATTGCCCCTAAACTACTACAAAAAATAGGAATAAAAGGCAATTGTCAGCTTGTCAGACTCATTTTATATATATTTATGCAGTGTATCTTTTCAGTTATTCATTTCTGTATTTAATTATTACCTTATTTATTTATTCCGCATATTTGAAAATTCAAAGCGATCTTTTGCAATGATAAACGCATTAAGATCTTTTCAATTAAAATGACGCATTAATAAATGCTAAAACAAATGAGAACTTTTAAAATTAAAGGTTAAAATTGAAATGCATAGTTCAATTAAAAAGTTTTAAAAATTCACTAAAATTCCACCTACTAAGTTTTAGCTTCACTCGTTTTCACAAGTATAAATAAATTAAAGAGCTTTAGAAAATAATTAGTTGAATTAAATACGGCATATTTTCTCTTTAGATATTAGGACGTTACAATGAGGATGAGGCTAATACTAGAAGAGTTGTTGGAACATAGTAAGTACACCTTTGTCCTAGATAATAGCTAGTAGCACACTCAGGTTAATAAGTTGTGCTACATCTCAATGCAGTGGCTATATGTCTCCTGAATATACAATGCAAGAACTATTTTCCAAGAAATCAGATGCCTTTAGCTTTGGAGTTTTCCTACTTGAGACTGTTAGTGGATGACGAAATTCAAGTTTTATGACAGCGAGAATTTTCAAAGTGTTTAATATTTCCTTTTTACATTGTAGGCCTAGATGCGGTGGGCAGAAAAGAATCTTCCATCTCTAATAGATCCAGGAATATATGATCCTAGACTTCATAAATATATTTTTAGGTGCATACACATAGGACTTCTATTTGTACAAGAATTTGCAGCTATGTCTGCTGTAATTTTATGCTTAACAGAGAGATTGTGGATCTTCCGCCTCCAACAGAACCTGCATTCTCATGAGGCATAATATGTTGAGTTCAGTGTCTTTTGTAAGAAACAGTGGGTTGTTTTTTTTCTTTTTTTTTTTGAAAGGCAGAAATAGTGGGTCGTGTTGGGAAACAATTCAAATTTTTTAATTTCAAATCACTAGGATATTATTTAGATTTTAAAGGATATTATCTTATCTTTACGACATTGTTTAGATTTAAAGACATTATTTGTAAATTAAGGATTTGTGTTCCTCTTTTAAGATTAGGATGCTAGGTCTAAAATAGATGCTCCTGAGATGAGAAAAACCCCCCAACCTGAAGAAGGGGTCACCACTATGAGAGAGGGGGGTCATGTGAAGGGAGGGTGTACAAGTTTGTCTAGAAAACTTGTGATGAGATTGTGGATGTCGGGATTGTTGAGACAAAGTCTCTCCTAAAACTAAATGTTTTAATGATGACAAACCACTATGAGGTAGAACCAAAAGTTACTAAACTTAGCTACCAATGGTTGCTTTAAGTGTTTTTCTTAAGACGGGACAAATTTAGGAGCATAGCACAAGTGTGAAGAATAAGCCTACAGTGGAAGCAGAGCTACCAGAAGGAGAGCTATTAAGTGTCAAATCCTAAACAGATTCCGGGTCAAAGTGGAGATATGTATGATTAGAAGCATAATGTTGTGGATAATTTAAGTCAGGGGTTAGATATCAGAAGCTACACATGGCTTGAGGATCATCAGAAGTTGCATTGTAGTTGGAATGTGTAGACAGACGTGTCTCGCACTCCAAAAGCACACACCAGTTACATGTAGCAATGCTTGGACAACACTGATCCTGATGCTATTTTTCCTAGAGTCTCGTGACAAAGTCTAAAGTCATAAGAACTAGAAGGGAAACAAATATTCTCGTCTAAAGAAAGAAGAACCAACAACCAATGGTAGAGCAAGATTGTTTAAAAGAAGTAAACTACTTTTCTTAAGAAGACTTGCTATGAGAAACAATCTCCAAAAAACTTCCTATGGTTTTCAAGTATTGAGACCACGTGGAAGCCACTAAGTTTACAACTAAGCATCTGCAGATCCTTCAACAGATTCAAGTTGAAAGCTAGCAACAGTGAAGCAAACTACAAGAAATATTATTTTTTGTGAAGATAATATTTGTCACTAAAAGCTTAAAATTCGTCACTAGGCATGTATAGTGACAAAATTTTGATTAGTCACCTGCCGTCACTAATATTCGAGTCACTGTTAAATTAATGACGATATTTTGAGTTGTCACAAATGGTAATATTTATTGTGATGAAATTATGGTCACTAGTATTTATATATGATAGTGACAAAATCAAGTTGTCACAAATATAAAGGAAAATAGTGATGATTTAATGGTCACTATTAAAAATTTATAATAACAATGATTATCACTAATTTACTTTTAGTGTCAAATTTTTGTCACAACTAATTATTTTCAATTATTAACATTTTATCACTAACTTTTTTTTAAAAAAGTAATAATGATTATCTAATCATCACTAAATTATTTTTAATTTAATTATCACAATATACAATCATTTGTTAAATGTTGGAATCAATGTTTAAAATAAATACACGTTCAAATAATTCAAATATAACATTAAAATATAAATAATTCATTACATGTTTAATGACAAAAACTTGAGTCGTAAACCTGGAGAAAGGGTCAAATAAAAAATGCTAATTCAAAACCGCTAACCCTGGATAACAACTAGCAATATATAATGTATACCAAGTTCTGTGTAGGCTACACGAACATATAGATCAAGTCCTCCGTTTGAGAATTGTTGTATGTCAATTAGATTCCCACCCCAAGATATACAACCAATATCAGCATCTTATGAATATGCAATGCAAGGACAATTCTCCAAACATTGACTTCTGCATGTGTCTGGTTGAAGTGTGTGAGATGACCCATCAGCAAAATCTGGAACTTTGACCATTGATAGTTTCAAAAAGCCATCTGCTTTATTATCTGCGCTTGTGTTTTGAACTTTGACCCTTTCACACTTCAGAGGTTTGCTCCTAACACATCCACTAGTCCAGTTTTGACTATTCCATTCGTCTTTGTTCCTTGGCTCAAACCCTTTCAAACAGCTGCATGTTGGTGAGCTTTGTGAATTACAGATTGCAAAAGGCCCACACACACCATAAACATCACACTCAAATTGATGACTATTCCATGAAACTACCCATTCTTTCTTCACTTCACCCCACCATCTCTCTTCACAATTGCCTGTTGAATTCAGAACATAGATTAACAAAGCCAACCTCTTCTATTTTTGTAGAAAAGAATTCAACATTTCCCTGCCCATCATCTGCAATCTGTATCCCAGTAAGATAAAATGTTTTCATATACGGCTGCCCTGTAAAGGGTTTACCATTCCACGGACCAGTGCGCCAGAATGGGCGAGTTTCATCCCAAATGAACACTTCATGTATACTAAGGCGTTCAACACTTAAAGAGAAGCTCCCAGTGGATGGATCAGAAGGGCTTTTCCATGAAGTTAGTTTCACTTTCTCACCTATTACTTTGCTAGTTCTAAGCTTCATATTAGGTAACATTGCATTTGAAGGATGCTGGAAACTGTCCCATACGTTGCTTCCTGTTGAGATTTCCTGTAGCACAAGGTTACCAGAATCTAAAAGTTTGGAAGTAGAGTTGGATCCAATACTGGATACATTTGATGACCAAATCACCTGTTTCTGTCCATTCAGAACCACAAGATTGCCATCTTCAGATATGGTAACAACTCCAGAAGATTCATTCAGTGGTTGGTCTTTGTTAACCACCCATATGACAGTGAATTTGGGTTGCCACCAAATTCCGACATAACGATTTGTAGAATTTTGAGGGGTGAAGAACCCCAAGGTGAAGTTACCACCTCTGGAAGTTATAGTTTCAGGGTCCTTGATGAACTGAGATGAGGTGATGGTGTCTGTGGCAGTACCAACATCTGAAAAAAGAAAACAAAGTATGATCAAAACAAAGAGTGAATTTGTGGACTTAGTGAAACCCATTACGATGCATAGTGATTACTTCTTGCTAAAAATGATGAATTTTAATGTTTTCGTAAAGTGACCTTTTTCTTCTGCAATATTGATTAAGACTTGCTCCTAAAAGTCAACACGGATAGGTGATGTGTGGCTGGGCTTGCTGCTATGCTACCGTCCAAGATACTGCTGCTGCCATGCATGTGGAAAAGACAATTAGGCAGAGTAGTATCTTGTAATTATTTGAACAATGATATTTCAACACTCCAATTTTTCAAACACCTAATCAACACTCCTCATTTTTCTCCATCTTTCTTTTTCTATTACATTATATCATACTTATATTTTTCTCTCTTTTCTCTCTTTCATTAGATATCAAATAGCATAGCACATTGGGTGTACAAAAATAACTTTTGTAATTATTTCTGTAAGTTGTGACACTTGTGCGTTGCAGTCTCCTACTTTATCCACGGACAATTTATCCTATATCAATTTCATTGATTGGATTGCGGTCAATGAGAGAAAGAAAAAAAAAATAGACAAGCTTAATTGCACTTTTGGTCTCTAAGTATCATAATTGCGATTTTTCATCCCTTGTGTTTCAATTGTGTAAATTTGGTCCCAAAGTATCGCAATTGTGTGATTTTTGGTCCTCCAATAGTTTTCGTAACAGATTTTGTTAACGCTGACATATTGACATGACATGCAAAAATTGGATTGCCATGTCATATGCCACATCACCCACCAATGCCACATCATTTTTTAGCGTATTGATGTTCAATTTGCTTAATTTCTTGTGTTGTTTAGTGAGACCATGAAACATGACAAGTTTGATGTCGTGCTTGGGTTTTCGAGGGTGAATAGTTGGGACGAAGGAAGTGAGAAAAGAGGTTGTGCGCAGGTGGCTGATTGTGGCCACTGGGGAGAATGCAAAAGCAGTGGTGCTTAATATTGAAGGAAGGGGGATTGGTGGGCCTATAAAAGGAAGAGAGTGTTGGTGGTTAGGCATGGAAATGAGAAAAGAGGTTATGCATCCATTTGATGAATAAATAGAAGAGTCAAGCCACTCAGTCAAAGCCAACTTAATTTCACATACTTTCGGGAAAAAAAATATTTGTAGTTGGATATGAAGAACTAGAAAATACGAGTGTCTCATCATAAAATATTTCCAACCTTTGACGAATTTCATTTGCTATTAGTCATTCATATTCACTAGGCAAAGCTTGGTATTGACTCTCCCTTTGTGCCAATTGATCAAAGACATCTTTGTATGCTATGGCCACTTGAAGCATTAAAAATGTAGAATTCCACTGTTGAGATTTTGGCAAGTCTACCAAATCATGCAAGTAACAAAGGGTGAGTAGAGGATCGTATCCATAGGGACTTGTACAATAATTGGGTAAATAATAGTAAATTAAATAGACTACGAAATTTGAGAAATTTAGTAACCAAAATTAAAAGCAAATGCATAAAAATAAAAAGTAAAATAGAAGGAATTTTGGTTTTGGAAAATTAGCGAACACTTGGTGTGCACAAAATATGTGGTTTAAATAAATTAAAATAAATCGCCGGGGTTTAACTTCGTTGGACTTCCTAACATGCAATCACAACTCATTCCTATTCAATTAAATTTTAGTTATCATCAACCCACAAAATTACTCAAACCTTAATTCCTTAAGCGAAAGAGCCTAAATCCCTTGATTCCACTATCAATCCCTTGAATTAGTGTAACCAAGGTATTTGCATTAAGAAAAAGGGTTTTATTGATGACCAATCCTCTTTACCCTATCCTTAGGCATAAAAACGATTGGTTGTCTTCTTCAGTTTGCAATTCAAAAGAATTTCCCAATTACAATTGAAATCATAGAATCATGCAATTGGTTGATTAGGCCAAACACAAGCATTAAGAATAGAAGAAGAGCAATAACAATACTTAATTGAAATAAGAGAAAAGTGTAATTACATGAAATTTGGTCCAACTACATTAAACGCCAAAGAAAAGAGAACTTAGCTACACATAGCCATGGGGGAAGGAGCAAAAGATGGAGAAAGAATGGAAGATGAACCCAAATGTATCAAAGCTGTCACACACGTCCTGGAATTCTCTTCCTTTCGTTATGCAATGTTCGAAACTCTGGGACAGACTAGAAAATCCCTATTTAAAGCTATGGGCCAAAAAGGGATTCAAGCCCAAACAAAAGATAAAACAGAAAAATAAGAATTATTCTTGCAACGCATGATGCACGAGTGCAAGGGTCGTTGCACAGCCTGTGCTCACTGTCTTCAGATTTTCAACACTCTTCAGAAATTGCACAAGTACACAGCTTGGTTGCACAGGCCCCTTCCAAGGCTTCCTACAAGCTTCTTTTGCTTCCACAAGACCTTCAAGGCATTAAACTTCAACCCAATTGATCCTTAACACATCATTTATTCTTGGGACCTCTCCAAACTTGCTCCACGATTCCAAAAGCTCCTAAAAACATAAGAAAGCAAACCAAATATCAAGTGTAAAAGGGTAAAAACTAAAATTCCTAACTAAACAAACCTTTTATTAAAAACACAACTAAAATGAACATAACAAAGCTCTAAAGCATGAAAGATATCAAATAATTTCCCCTAAACTACTACAAAAAGTAGGAATATAAGGCAATTATCATCCACCTAGTTTTGAAATCAAGAACCAACTTTCTACTAAATGGAATATTTATTTGACCACATGTGTCTATAAATTTCTCCTCTCTTTTGGGTGTTGTTGTACAAAAATTAACACTTTTTCTAACCTTTTCAATGGCATAAGAGATTATGGACAAACCATCTTTCACAATTAAATTCAATATATGAGCACAACAACGCATATGAAATAGTTGACCACCCAAAATAAGAGACCTAGGTAAAATCCTTTCTAAAATTCGTTCAATCATAGCATCATATCATTTGTAGTGCAATTATCAATAGTTAAAGTGGAAAACTTTCTATCAAGATTCCAATCCATCAAACATTGAACCAAGACTTTAGCAAGAACTTTGCTAGTATAAGGAGCAGACACATAAATGAACCTAAATTTTAAATACAAATTTCAATAATCTAACCACCATCAACATCAAAAAACAATCTAATAGGAATTTTGGTTTATATAGTTTTGTGTTATTACCTCACAAGTCGACTTTGTAGTGTCCATGAATCATCAATAAAGTGAGCTACGGTAGTTATGTAGCCTTTATTTTGATTACTAGCAATCCACATATCAATAGTAATTGCAATCCGACATCGAATCTTTGGAAACAACTTCATTGAATGAAGGTTGCAAAGTAGCACAAAATTCTTTAAAGCCTACATGATCAACCACTGACAACGGATACTCATGAAGAACTGTCATGTTATGAAGTACACACCTAGCTATTTCTTTATTAAAGATGTAATTTCCAACAACTACTGTTTCACTCCCTACTTTTTCAGTTTTGAGAAATGTAACGACCCTAGATGCCATTACATGAACACTAAAACTATCACACAGAAAGATTCATTTTAGGTCCTTTTAAAACTCTTGAATTAATTTAATTAATGAAAATCTTCATGAACTTTTGCAATTCTAAACGTGTCATAAAGGCATCAAATCCATCATAGATATCAGTCATCATCAAGACATCAAAAGCATGAAAGGTTCTGTGCCTTAGATCACTATATCTCAAAACATCTCAGAGCAAATAAACAAGTATAAAGGGTTCCCTTAAGGGAATAAATACAACATATCCAAAGATGACATCTATCCCCTAAGTTGGTCCCCCACTATGACATCAAAACAAAAGAGACCAAGGGTCGGATCTCGGCCATAAGTCCACAAACAAGTCCACCTCAACCTTGAGTGGCATGCTCCTCAAAAGCTACATCACTATCTGCTCCTGTGTCAAGCAACACGATCATCACAATCCAACAGAAAACACAAGGGTAAGCTCATTTTTAAAAAAAAAGAAACATAATATACATATGAATCCATAATTATAAGAATTAACCTTTAAAGATACTTTAGAATCATCAACACCAATAATAACACAAACACCTTTTCACCAAACATCAATCAAACAATCATCTTTCAAGTCATAAAGTCCAGATGCATATATTTATGATTTATGTTATGCCATCCTGACACTTTACTCCAAGGAGATTTTCACCTTTTGAACGATTAACTGAGTACATCTCTTAACATAGTCCACTCCTTGACTTTTGGGGGAGACCCAAGTTAATCTTGAGAAGGGAGTGTGGTTGTATCGAAAATAGATGAGTGTACATAATGGCTTACCTCAGTAAGGCTTGCAAAGACCTTAACCTCTATAGGGATTCGCCCACCCATCTATTCTACAGGCCCATTCAGCGTTAGCCACCATGAAAACCTCCAGCACTAGGTTAAGGACCCACTAAGCACCTTCAACTTACGTGCCTACTCATATGCAATGCCAATTATACATGTATGTATGATGCATCAACTCATCTAACAACCATCATACATCAAACACATAATTATTGATCAATTTCCAACACCATAAGAGGTCATCATATCATAAATTCACCATTCACATGTTCATCACACTTATGAACCCATCTATACTTCAATAAGCATAGTAAGACATTCCAACACCATGAACTCTTACAATCACCACACCAAATTCTCATGTTAATGTGAATTTCATGATCTCAACATAAAATCAAATTTAATTATAAAACAACATCATTTCACTCATTATATTATTCATCTAATTGATATTGTGGTCCTCATCTAGTTTCTTAAGTTTTTATTTTCTATCTCCTCCATTTCCTATTACGCCTCTATGACTTTTGTAAGTTGAAAATATGATATCTAGAGTAATACTAACTCAATTAAGTTGATTATTATCTCATTTTAAATTTAAAAATATTATCTACAACTTTTATGTTTACCTCGAGACCTAGTCCAGAAGTATACTATGCCTAAAATTATGAACAAAGTGGAGCTTTTATCAAATTTTGACAGCTTGACCTTTGATTACTAATTTGACCATATCTAGAGTTTTAGACATTATATTTTAGTGAAACCAAAGCTATTAGTTAGATAACATCTAGAGCTACAACTTTTATGAAGGTCACTTTCCAAAATTCGGACTCTAAAACTGAGTTTTGTCTATTTTAATCGATTACAAATTATTGTAATAGATTAAAATAGAAGTCATATCAAGGAAGCAGCCCCCTGGGTTCGAATTAACAGATTACAAGTCTATGTAATCGATTACATGAACCCAGAATCAACAAAACAGCCTTTGGGGCTCGATTTAATCGATTACAAGACATTGTAATCGATTACTTTAGACCTTGGAACGATAAATTAGTCCCAAAGACTTGAAATAATCGGTTACCAAGTCATGTAATCGATTATTATCAAATGCTAACTCAAAAACCAACCCCTGTAGCTCATTTTAACCGATTACCACACAATATAATCAATTAAAATGATTCAAAACTGCATAATACACAATTTTTAAACCAAAACATCATTTTTCATCAAAACAAAATCATCCCTTTCAACCCAAAATGTTCAACAACGAATTTAAGCTTCAACTAAGCATTTTCTACCATTATAAAGCATCCACAATTCAAACTACAACATCAAATCAACATACCAATTTCAATTTAATTATCTCAACATCAAACCACCAATAACTACACATGACCACCCAAAATTCATTACCATACACGAAATCAATGATGAAAACAAGAAGGGATGAGCTTCCCTTACCTACACAAACCCAAGGTGATGACTTTTTGAAGAAGGAAGGGAAAGGAATAAGCTTTGGGTCCAAGGAAAGAGCTCTCCTCAACTCCACTAGCAGCTCACACTAATAGAGCACCAAAACATACCCAAAATAACCCAAAAATCATATTTCTATACCCAAACAAGGATCTCCATGGTAGCTTACAAGGGAAGAATATGGAATAGGGAACAAGGGAGAAAAGGAAGAGCTTACCATACCAAGGGACAACTATAGAGCTCCAACAAGAGAGGAAAAGAGTCTCCTTTGAGCAAAAGAATCAAACTCCCCAACCTCTAGGGAGTGGGTCTTGCTTGGGGAAAAAGAAGAGAGTGAAAAGAGAGCTTGTGTTCTGTTTTCAGATTATAGAGGGTTTAGGGGGGGTTTATGACTCTAGGAATTCCCCTTTCACATCTAGTCTTACTATACACACCCACCTCTCCAAACATAAACCCAAGCCCATCATCCCCTTAAGCCCAAACTACTAAAAAAACTTACTAACCACATACACACATAATCAAATCACCAATTCATAAATTAATTAATTCATTTAAGCACTTAAATTAAATTTAATTACTCTTGTAATTTAATTAAATCACTTATGAAATCAATTAATAAAAACACAGCATTACAAGAAATGCTTGCCTAATGTCTCGTGTTGTTCGAAGTTTGCAAGTCTTGAAGTGGTTACGCAAGTTTGATGTCCCTTGCCTTGATTCACCCAAAAGTTTACCCTCACAATAATTGCAAATAGCTTTCCAATGTCCATCTACTTTTGCCCTCTTAAGGTGTTTCCAAACATTTGAAGTGAACTTTCTTGAGTTACTGGTTGGAATTGAGTTGTCGATTTTAGCTTGAGTTGAATCATCAACTTCATTCATAGGAACATCATTTGCTTCGCCCATATTTGATTCACCTATATTAGGTGACATAGGTTTCGCTTATTACCCATCACCCTTAGGAGTAGAGGTTTGTTCACTGGACATCCTACAAAAAAAATATTTCTATAGTTCCAAGTTGTGGGTGGGTTTTTTTTTTGTTGGTATGAGAATTCATTGTTTGATTTTGATGGTTCCATCAATTGAATGTTGAAATTTATTTATTTTTGAAGCTTTGGCCTTTTTGTTCAATTTTTGATATGTTTCACTATTGTCATTAATTTAATACAACTATTGTTTACTTGAATCAAGACTATAAAAGTATATTTCATACAACTATTGTGCATGTGTCTACTATAACAGCCTGAAGGCCGCTACATGTCACACTTCTATTTCAATGTAGAATATCTCATTTTATGTTCCTTTAAAACTCTTAAATTAAGTTTAATCAGGAAAACAATTACCATTTTTTTGCAATTCCTAACATACAATTTAATCATCTTCCATCATAAATAAAATATCATTTGGTCAAATAAAAACATAAGAAGTAGTACCTTAGGACACTACAAACCAACATCTCAACCAAAAAGATAAAATCTCCAAAGGGTCACCTTAAGGGAATAAATACATTAAGTATATAAAAGTCATATCTATTCCCTTAGCTAGTCGGGTCAGGTCTCGACCCTAAGCCCATCAACAAAATCCAACATCAACCAAGAGCAGCATGCTCCTCCATATCCTCACCATTGCCTGCTCCCATGTCAAGTGACACGATCATCACAATCAAACAAAACATATAAGGGTAAGCTCATTTTAAAAGGAATAATAATAATAATAATAATAATAATAATAATAATAATAATAATAATAATAATAATAATAATTAAATTTTATAATTAAAAATTTAATAAATATATAAGATAAAAATATATAACACCATTGGCTTACAACTGCAAGACGCTACAATTGCATTTTTATTTGGTCACCATGACATTAGTGCAGAATATCCACCACCGTCAAAACATTGCCATTTTTAGTGAAGCTTTCCTTCCCAATCACGTTTTTTTTTCATCCATTCACAAGGCTTGAACTCTAGACCTTGCTTAAGTGATTCATTACTAGTTGCTTTTAAAGTAGGATTTTGCTATATTCACTCCCCATTTTTGCTAAGTACACTCCCTTTTTTTCTTCTAATTTTTATTATCATAGATACCCTTAACATTGATACATAATTATTATTCCGAAATGTACTTTCCAGAATAAGGTTTTATTTTTAACATTCCGGAAAGTAATTTCCATAACACAATTTTAATTTTTAATATTCCAAAAAGTACTTTCCAAAATATTGTTTTGTGTTTTGGAATGTTCAAAAATAAAATTGTGTTCTGGAAAGTACTTTCTGAAAAAAATTTGTTTTTCTTAAAATTATGGAAAGTACTTTCTGGAATACTATTTTGTGTTCCAAAAAGTATTTTCTAGAATGTTAAGAAAAACATCCGAAAAAATTCAAGCACAACATTAGGACCATTGAAAACCCCATATAAAGAAAAAAATTGTATAATAGTGAAGCAATTAAAATGGAGAAAACATATAATTGATATTGGTCCTTCAATCTAGGCGACTCTAAGAGGTGCTCCTCTGCAACAACTTGAACAAATTTAAGATCTAGTCGTACGTTGCTACATATATAAAATGAGAGACATCAATGGTGTTGTGTGGGTGAACAAAAATAAAACAAGGAAGGAAAGTAGTTGAAAGAGTAAACATACTACAATGGAGTTTAGAGGATGAAAAAATTCTGACGCTAGAGCAAGAGATCGAGCAAGGGAGGAGGGAGACCAGAGCAAGAGATCAAATGGGGATGCAGGGAGTGAAAGAGAGGGGAATGTGTTGTTCCTATGAAAGAGAGAGAGTGTTGTTGCACTGAAAGGTGAGTGTGTGAGGGAGAGAAAAAGGTTTGAAAGGGAAAGGTTATCTAAGTAATTTAATTTAAAAAAAATGGGGAAGGGGAGTGTACTTAGAAACAAAGGATAGTGAATATAGTAAAAGCCTTTAAAGTACTGCATGGGATCCTATTGCATCCTCTACAGCAATTTTTTCATCCAGCCATCATCCTGCAGCATCACAGCCCTTGATTAATCATTACATCGCAATCCAACAGTATGTAATCCAAGGGTCCTGGTTTCTCCAGCAATCATCAGTTCATCACATATTCAAATATATCTGCTACGTTGAAAAGTAGTTAAAAGTATACTTTAAAAAGCATCAGAGTTGAAATGTTGAATTTTAAAAAGCCTGATTATTCTATCACGTGTTTGTATCCACTTAGACTTTAGTGAATTGAATTGAATAATTATTTATTTAACGGAGGAGATTAGTTTTGAAGCGTCCATTAGTTTGTGCGGAAGCATCCAAGAAATTGTCATTTGCATGCCGTTGACCGTTTACTTTTAATTAAGAGGGAAGTGTCAAATCTTAAAGGAAGAGTATAGAGTAGCTATATGGTTCATATTATGTACTAGATTTTATGATCTATTCATCTCAATAATGGGTTTCAGCAGCTGTGTAAAATTGTTCATTGTTTTATTCATACTGTGTTGTCATGTGTTTGACGTTGGTATTGCCATAGACACCATCACATCATCACAATCCATCAAGGACCCTGAAACTCTAACTTCCAAAGATGGTAACTTCACTTTGGGGTTCTTCTCCCCTCAAAACTCTACAAACCGCTATGTTGGAATTTGGTGGAAGTCTCAATCCACAGTCATATGGGTTGCTAACAGAAACCAACCACTGAATGATTCTTCTGGAGTTGTTAGAATATCTGAAGATGGCAATCTTGTGGTGCTGAATGGGCAGAATCAAGTCATTTGGTCATCAAATGTGTCCAACACATCATCAAATAGAACTTCCCAGTTTTCGGACTCGGGTAAGCTCGTCCTGAATGATACCACAACAGGAAACATCTTGTGGGATAGTTTTCAGCAACCTTCAGATACGTTATTGCCCGGCATGAAACTTTCAAGCAACACAAGAACAGGTGAGAAAGTAGAACTTACATCATGGAAAAACCCTTCTAATCCCTCTGTTGGGAGCTTCTCTTTTAGTGTTGTTCAACGCATAAACATACTTGAAGTGTTCATTTGGAATGAAACTCGACCACACTGGCGCAGCGGTCCATGGAACGGAGGGGTATTTACCGGGATACCGGTCATGTCAACATATCTTGAGGGTTACAAAGGTGGGGATGATGGGGAAGGAAATACAGAAATCTATTACACAGTGCCAAGTGCATCACTATTTGTAGTCTATATGTTGAATTCGCAAGGCCGGTTAGATCAAAAAAGGTGGGATGATGAGAACAAAGAAATGCTACTTGTATGGACTAGTCGAGAATCAGACTGTGATGATTATGGTATATGTGGGTCGTTCGCAATCTGTAATGCACAGAGCTCACCAACATGTGGCTGTTTGAAAGGGTTTGAGCCAATGAACAAAGAGGAATGGAATAGACAAAATTGGACTAGTGGATGCGTTAGGAGCACATATTTGCAGTGTGAAAGGGTCAAAGATCAAAACACAAGTACAGATACAAGGGAAGATGGATTTTTGGAACTGCAAATGGTTAAAGTTCCAGATTTTCCAGAAAGATCTCCTGTTGAGCCAAACATATGCAGAAGCCAGTGCTTGGAGAATTGCTCTTGTGTTGCGTATTCTCATGATGATGGGATTGGTTGTATGCATTGGACTGGAAATCTACTTGACATAAAACAATTCTCAAGTGGAGGACTTGATCTATATGTTCGTGTAGCCTATACTGAACTTGAACATGGTATGCTACGTCTGCTCAAGCATTTTAAACATAGTTAGTTTCTTTGGACTGAATTCCCTATATTTTGAATTTAAATTTTTGCTTCATAACAGATGAAGGGACAAACACGAAAATCATCATTATAATTACAGTGATAATAGGAACTGTCTTCGTTGTTACTTGTGCTTGTGCATATGTCATGTGTATCAGGACTTCCAATCACCCAGGTAAGACACCATCTTCAGTGTTTTCAGAATTATTAATATAATTAAGTTTACTTTTTATTGGCAAAGGAGTTAAGCTTAGATTATCTTTCTCACTCCAGCTAAAATATGGCACTCAATCAAGTCAGCAAGGAAAAGGAGCAACAAAGCTTCCCCACGATTTAACAGTGGTGAACCATCAGAACATACAAGCAACAAAGTAATTGAAGAACTGTCACAAGTTAAACTCCAGGAGCTGTTACAGCTTGATTTTGAAAGGGTCGCAACAGCCACAAACAACTTCCACCTCTCCAACAAACTTGGGCAGGGTGGTTTTGGTCCTGTGTACAAGGTACCTTAAAACAAAGTTATCATATTTGAATCCAATGTTTTATAGCTGTCCTCTTAATATATTTTTTTTTTCCCAGGGGAAACTGCAAGATGGACGGGAAATAGCAGTTAAAAGACTTTCTAGAGCATCTGGACAAGGTCTAGAAGAATTCATGAATGAAGTAGTGGTGATTTCCAAGCTTCAACACCGCAATCTTGTAAGACTTTTTGGCTGCTGTGTTGAAGGTGATGAAAAGATGTTGATATATGAATACATGCCAAACAAAAGTTTGGATGTGTTTATCTTCGGTTAGTACTTTAATGCCTCCTCTAGTATTTGTCTCATATCCAATTCCAAACTTTTATGGTTCTCTTTATTTAGCATTTTATGAAATAAAAATCATTTTATAGTGAGTTTTCTTAAAAGCTCGATAATCAGGGGATTTAGAAGACTCAACTTCATAACTTTCTCTTCTAATATTATGTTCACAATATAATGCTACCTTACTCTTTAGATCCATCAAATAGTAAACTCCTAGATTGGAGGAAGCGTTGTAGCATAATAGAAGGAATAGCTCGAGGATTGCTTTATCTTCACAGAGACTCCAGATTAAGAATCATACACAGAGATTTGAAGGCAAGTAATATCTTGTTAGATGAAGAGCTAAATCCAAAAATATCAGACTTTGGTTTGGCTAGAATCTTTGGAGGGAGTGAAAATCAGGCCAATACTAACAGGGTAGTTGGAACCTAGTAAGTATGCTTTCTCTGTCCAATATTAATTAGAGTAAATACTTGGAGAATCAATTCTAATTTACATTTGAATGCAGTGGCTATATGTCCCCTGAATATGCAATGCAAGGACTGTTTTCAGAGAAATCAGATGTCTTTAGCTTTGGTGTTTTGGTACTAGAGATTGTTTGTGGAAGAAGAAACTCAAGCTTTTATGACAATGAGAATGCTCTTAGCCTTTTAGGATTTGTAAGTCTCAACAATTTATTCTCAGTCTGTGACTCTTTTACAGGAACTTTTGCCTTATGCTGCTGATACAACTTTCAAAAGCTAACTTTTTTT
The DNA here is from genome assembly GCA_026413185.1 of Pueraria montana var. lobata. NCBI lineage: Eukaryota > Viridiplantae > Streptophyta > Magnoliopsida > Fabales > Fabaceae > Pueraria > Pueraria montana. The sequence continues at coordinate 62,357,681 of CM048650.1, read as the reverse complement.
TTTATGCCTTTCAGGCCTGGATACAATGGAAGGAAGGCAATATATTATCTTTAATAGATCCAGCAATATATGATGTTAGTCATCATAAAGATATTTTAAGGTGCATACACATAGGACTTCTATGTGTACAAGAACATGCTGTAGACAGACCCACAATGGCTGCAGTAATTTCTATGCATAACAGTGAGGTTTCGTTTCTTCCTCCTCCAAGTCAACCTGCATTCATCCAGAGCCAAGATATGTTGAATTCAGTTTCATCTAAAGAAAGTAATAGATTTTGCTCCATCAATGCTATTAGTATTACAGATATCCGAGGTAGATAGCAAAATAAAAGTTCTAAGAAATATGAATCATGTATATGTTAGTGTTAGAACTATGAGATTTTGTCTTAATATTTGAAATTTGATTTTTGAATAAGTTTTAGAGAGAGTCTGTTATTGTTTCAGACTTTTTATCTTTTATGTTCTATTTTTAGTTAACTATCTTTTATGTTCTATTTTTAGTTAACTATATATGATCTGCCCACCAATTTGAACATCTTGCCACTATACTCCCATCTCCTTTACCATATTTTCCTCTTAGAACCCTATATCACAAAGCATTTTGTTCCCTTTTCAGATACCAACTCAATTTTCTTAGCAATGCCCAGGGACGGACCTGGGTATAAGGTTACAGCGGCAGCTGCCCCCCCTAGAATATAAAGCCTTCTTAATGTGTTCAATTAAAAAAAGAGTCCCGATATTTGAACACCTGCACAGTGCTGGACTGCTAATAGACACCCGCCAACGTGGCTTTTTTTATGATTATTTTTTTTGAAAAAAATTAAAGAGAGAAAAGAGGGAAAAGGGAATTCGAGATCTGAAATCCTTCCTTCTCCTTCCCTCGACACACCTCTTCTCCTTCCTTCGACGCACGCGTTTTGAACCCTTGACTCAACGCACCCATTTTGAACCCTTGACGCACTTGTTCTAAATCCTCGACACACCCCATTTGAAGGTTTGACGCACTCGTTTGTGCGATTATGGCTTCTGTTGGAGTCCCAAGTCAAAATCGTTTGTTCAGATCAAGAAGTACTCGGAGAAAGCTTCGTCGTCGAACGGTTATGGTGGAATCGAGAACGGAGAAACGAACTCTGATTTCGTCGAAGTCATTAACATGGCTTTAGGAAGGACATTGTTTTTTATTTCTGCTTGAACTCACCGTTTCAGTTACCATCGCTGCGGTTTTGGTAATCGTCTAGTTTCTTTTCGTCGTTTTCGCGTTTTATTTTTTAATTTCTGAACTGTAATTCAGAAACTGTTGTGATTCACGAGAATACGTTGTTTTGCTTGAACTCATGACTCTTTTGGATTGATTTTTGGCAAGGATTAGAGTGTATGGAACCTCAACATATTTAACTGGAGATCCAAATGTAGTTTATGCCTTCATGGTTGTGTTTGCTATTTTTTTTTTTTATATAGAACAACATAAGGGAGGGTTGAATAAGCAAGCAATAAACCTTATCTACCTTTAGAGGCTTATTTGGGAAAGTGAAAATTCATGAAGAATAATTGCATTTGAAACACATTATTATTTGTAGATAATTAGGTTTCTGGTAAAGAATTATAAATCAGTTTGGTGTTGTTACTACCGGATCATATAAGATTACAATGATTTTCTAGTAGGCACCGTGTAATGAGAAGTTGTCTGACAGTTTGTAATTGATCTATCACTGCTTTTACTGATTTTGGGAGTGGAAACTTTACTTCATATAGTTGAAATTCCATAGTATTAGTGTGTGTTTGGTTACCAGTTAAGTTAAAGCCAAGCAAACAGACTGTCAACCTGAATGGTATAAAATCTTGCTTCTTAGTTTCTTGCTTTGAGAAATGTGTTTAATGATGCTTCTTAGTTCCCAAACACACTTTTTGACTAACAATAGTAAGATTGGACAAGTGCGTTTTTTGGTCTTGTTGTGCGAGATAATAAATAGAACATATTTCATAGCATAAAAGTACTAGTGGTAGCCATTAGCCTGTAAAAGTGAACAACATGGCTCAGCTTTTGTGCTGAGGACCTGTGATGCTACATTTCAAACTATAGCCTAACCCCAGCATGCCTTCAATATTAACTGGTTAGCAACTCACACATACAAGGTTAACTCTGTGTGCCATTTAGTTAAGTAGAATTAATTTTCTTTTACATGCAAAATCGAAATTCTTATTGTTTAAAAGGACTAAAAAGGACTTTCATTCTTGTAGTTTTAGCTTCAAAACAATAAGTTTACAATTGAAATGAAGGTCGTCATAACTAACATAGGGTTTTCACATATAGAACATACATGGTGAACCTATAATTCGTATCTGGTTTACTTGGATTGTCTTTTTGTCAAATGATTTTCCGTACTAGAATTACTCCAATGACCGAGCACAAGTACTATTGGTTGTCTTTAACTTGTAAAAGTGAACAATAATTGGTGAGGTTTGTTACCGAGGACATGTGGTCCAACAGTTACTAATCTTTCCAGACAAAAAAGGTCCTTTTACAATAAATGGTTAACAATAGTCAAATACAAGGTTACTTGTGTTGTTCATTTAGTGAAAAAGAACTCTTTTTGTATTATTACATGGAACATTCAATTGACCTATTTATTTTTTAAAAAGGAGTAAAAGACTTAAAGTTATGTTTTTCAAGGCTGATGGCAATTGTTTTTCCATTAAGGTTAACCTACTCATAAGTTTTACTAGTTTACCCCAGAAATTAAGTACATGGGTTTACTTATTTGTCCTTATATGGTTAACCCTTCATGAAGTATGGTGAAATCAATTTTTCTGAGACTACTCCTGCAGTGACACTACAAGTACTAGTGGTAGCCCTTAGCCTGTAAAAGTGAACAACATGGCTTAAATTTTGTGCTGAGGACCTGTGATGCTACATTTCAAACTGTAGCCTAACCTAGCATGCCTTCAATATTAACTGGTTAGCAACTCACACATACAAGGTTAACTCTGTGTGCCATTTAGTTAAATAGAATTAATTTTCTTTTACATGTAAAATCAAAATTCTTATTGTTTAAAAGGACTAAAAAGGACTTTCATTCTTGTAATTTTAGCTTCAAAACAATAAGTTTACAATTAAAATGAAGGTCGTCATAACTAACATAGGGTTTTCACACATAGAACATACTTGGTGAACCTATAATTCGTATCTGGTTTACTTGTATTGTCTTTTCGAGTTTCCGTATTATAACTCCTCCAATGATTGAGCACAAGTACTATTGGTGTTTTTAACTTGTAAAAGTGAACAATAATTGGTGAGGTTTGTTATTGAGGACATGTGGTCTTACAATTGCTAGTATTTCTTGACACAAAAATATGTTTTACATTAACTGGTTAGTCATAGACATATACAAGGTTACTTCTTTTGTTCATTTAGTGAAAAATAACTCTTTTTGTATTATCACATGGAACATTCAATTGACCTATTTATTGTTAAAAAGGACAAAAAGACTTAAATTATTTTTTCAAGGCTAATGGCACTAGTTTTTCCATTAAGGTTGACCTACTCATAAGTTTTACTAGTTTACCGTAGAAATTAAGTACATGGTTTACTCATTTGTTCTTATATGGTTAACTGTTCATCGGGTTTGGTTAAATCAATTTTTCTGAGGCTACTTCTGCAGTGACACTACAAGTACTAGTGGTAGCCCTTAGCCTATAAAAGTGAACAACATGGCTCAGCTTTTGAGCTGAGGACCTGTGATGCTACATTTCAAACTGTAGCCAAACCCCAGCATGCCTTCGATATTAACTGGTTAGCGACTCACACATACACGGTTAACTCTATGTGCCATTTAGTTAAATAGAATTAATTTTCTTTTACATGCAAAATCGAAATTCTTATTGTTTAAAAGGACTAAAAAGGAATTTCATTCTTGTAATTTTATTCCTTCAAGGACTTTCATTCTTTTTACTCATATTATTCCTTCAAGGACAGACCAACATTACTAATGCCTGTATTGAACCTATAAAAGTGAACAATAATGGCTGAAGTATGTTAGTGAGGACATGTGATCCAATAATTATTAGTGCTCCCTGACACAAAAAATCCTTTTACATTAACTGGTTAATGACAAATAGATATAAGGTTAATTCAGTTTGTCATTTAGTTAAATATAATCATTTTTTATTACATGGAAAATTTATGTGGTTATTATTAAAGGGACTAAAAAAGATTTTCATTGTTTTATTTGGAGGTTAATCATAGTTATTATTCAACTAAAATTAAGGTGGTCAGAAATTTTACAAGTTTATCACAAATACAAAATATAGGGTTAATTTTATATTCATATATGGTTAACTCATAATTGCTTTTGGTGAAATTCCTTTTTTTGACACTATTCCTCTAAGGATAGACTACCATTACTACTGCTTGTCTTAAGCCTGTAAAAGCGAACAATAATGCCTCAAGTATGTTACTCAGAACATGTGATCCAATAGTTACTAGTGTATCTTGCACAAACATGCATTTTACATTAATTGGTTAATGACACACAGATACAAGGTTAATTCAGTTTGTCATTTAGTTAAAGATAAATATTTTTGTATGACATGGAACATTTACCTGATTACTATTGAAAAATACTAAAAAAGGGCTTTCATTATTGTATTTGGAGATTCATCATAATTATTGTTCACTTAAAATTAAGGTGCTTGGAAATTTTATAAGTTTATCACAAATTCTTTTCACTCATATTATTCCTTCAAGGACAAACCAACATTACTAATGCTTGTATTGAACCTATAAAAGTGAACAATAATGGTTGAAGTATGTTAGTGAGGACATGTGATCCAATAGTTATTAGTGCTCCCTGACACAAAAAAGCCTTTTACATTAACTGGTTAGTGACAAATAGATATAAGGTTAATTCAGTTTGTCATTTAGTTAAATATAATTATTTTTTATTACATGGAAAATTTATGTGGTTACTATTAAAGGGACTAAAAAAGACTTTTATTGTTTTATTTGGAGGTTCATCATAGTTATTATTCAACTAAAATTAAGGTGGTCAGAAATTTTACAAGTTTATCACAAATACAAAATATATGGTTAACTTTATATTCATATATGGTTAACTCATAATTGCTTTTGGTGAAATTCCTTTTTTTGACACTATTCCTCTAAGGATAGACTACCATTACTACTGCTTGTCTTAAGCTTGTAAAAGTGAACAATAATGCCTCATGTTACTCAGGACATGTGATCCAATAGTTACTAGTGTATCTTGACGCAAACATGCATTTTACATTAATTGGTTAGTGACACACACATACAAGGTTAATTCAGTTTGTCATTTAGTTAAAGATAAATATTTTTGTATGACATGGAACATTTACCTGATTACTATTGAAAAATACTAAAAAAGGGCTTTCATTATTGTATTTGGAGATTCATCATAATTATTGTTCACTTAAAATTAAGGTGCTTGGAAATTTTATAAGTTTATCACAAATACAAAATATATGGTTAACTTTGACTTCCTAAATGGTTAACAAAAAATCTCTTTTCGTCAAATTTCTTTTTCTCACATTATTCCTTCAAGGACAGACCAACATTACTATTGCTTGTCTTTAAGCCTGTAAAAGTTAGCAATAGTGGTTGAAGTATGTTACTAAAATCATGTGATCCAATAGTTACTAATGTTGTCTGACACAAAAAAACACTTTTACATTAGCTGGTTAATGACAAACAAATAAAAGTTTAATTCAGTTTGTCAATTAGTTAAAGATAATTATTTGTGTATTACATGGAAAATTGACCTCGTTACCGTTAAAAAGGACTAAAAAAGCCTTTCATTGTTGTATTTTTAGGTTCACCATTTTAATTGTAAATTAAAATTAAGGTTGTCATAAATTTTACAAGTTTATCACAAATACATAATATATGATTAACTTTGGATCCATATATGGTTAACTTAGAATGTCTTTTCGTCAAATTTGTTTTTCTAACACTATTCCTCTAATGACAGAGCAAAACTACTATTGCTTATCGTAAGCATGTAAAGATGAACAATAATGGGTGAAGTACGTTACTGAGGACATGTGATCCAACGATTACTAGTCTTTCCTGACACATACATGCCTTTTACATTAACTGGTTAATGACACACAATTATAAAGTAAGTTAATTCAGTTTGCCATTTAGTTAAAGATGATTATTTTTGTATTACATAGAACATTGACCTTGTTATTGTTAAAAAGGACTAAATTCATTTTTGTATTTGAAGGTTCATCATACTTATTGTTCAATTAAAATTAAGATGGTTATAAATTTTACTAGTTTATCACAAATACAAAATATATGGTTAACTTTAGATTCATATATGGTTAACTCATAATCGCTTTTCGTGAAATTCCTTTTTTCTGACACTATTCCTCCAATGACAAACTACCACTAGTACTACTTGTCTTAAGCAGCCTGTAAAAGTGAACAATAGTGCCTCAAGTATGTTACTCAGGACATGTGATCCAATAGTTACTATTGTATCATGATACAAACATGTCTTTTACATTAACCTGTTAATGACACACAAATACAAGGTTAATTCAGATTGTCATTTAGTTAAGATAATTATTTTTGTATTACATGAAAAATTGACCTGGTTACTGTTAAAAAGGATTAAAAAAGCCTTTCATTGTTGTATTTTAGGTTCACCATTTTAAGTGTACAATCACCAAATAAAGAATCCAAAATAAATAAATAAATTAACTATGGCAGCACCATTATTTAAACTAAAGTGTTAATTGAATGGGTCCCCTCAATCCAAGCTGCTCACTATCACACCAATGAGTTTCACTCATCACATTACTCATGTAAAGCCAGAAAAAAACTAGTAAACTATTCATGTTAAACTACAAAAAATATTCTTCAGGTGAGATTTTGGTTTTCAAGTAGTCAACTAGTAATTGCATCCATCTTGAGTTATGTTAATGCAATTGAAAAATGTAAATCTAAATTCCCATCTCAGAGAACTTTTTTTTTTATACTCCCATCTTAGAGAACTCTACATAAAAAAACCATGGCAACTCCATTATATGAACTCATGAGTTAATTAAATGGGTTCCCTCAATCCAAGTTGTTTAACTTAAAACAGTGGTCAGAGTTACATCATGTGCTAGGTTAACATTCCTTAAGAACCACAGTGCTTTGAGACATCCTCTGCAGAATCTTTTTCCCAATAATAAGCCTCACCAGCAAAACTTCTTTTTCTGATCAAAACACAGGAAACAGAAATATAAAAAATTTATACATGTCAATGTTTTAACTTTTTTCAAAAGATACATTTGCCAACTTATCCGCAACTTGGCTTCTTCTTGTCTGTCAATGTAAGCAAGCAATTCTTCTTGCTTCATTAATGCGTTATGCAGAGCCTATGCAGAATTCATCAAATCCAAATGTTAGGGACTCAGGTAAGCAATCAATGAGACACTATATTCTTCATATCTCCACCCTATACTATGTCATTTTGGAATGCACAAACAAACCTCAATTCCATGCAATTTTTAATTTTTTTCTATGTTGCAACGTAAGTCAGAGTCATGAAGCAATGGCATGTTTTAGTTTTAAACTTAAAGATAATAAAAAAAGGGAGAAAAAAAAAGAAATGGGTATAACTCAATGCTTTACAAATGTACCGCATAAATATCAACTATTACACCAACGAGTGAATACTCATCACATTCATGTAAAGCTAGAAATGTAGGTGAACCAAAATATAAACTTAGTTTAACAACCTAATGAGCTATAAGTCTCCAAATTAAGGAATTTATGAACAAAAACATCCTATACTAATTATGTAATAATAAGGAAACATGAGGGAGATTAAATCAACAAAAGAATCTTCATTTAAAGCATGATTAAAAGCAATAAAAAGTGGTAGGACAACAACCATGTTTTTCTGCTACCAATCCACAAAATCATGAACTATAAGGCTCCAAACTAAGGGATTTATGCACAAAAACAATCAAATATCGCACCACAAAAACTTAACTTTCATCTCATAACTCATTCAAAGTTCCATTTGCTCATTTTGCCCCTCCATCTATTTTACCTTAAAATCCAACCATGCTTTGTTAACCTTAAACTCTAATCCCTTCTCTACCAAAGACAATAACATCAAGTAAAATACAAAAAGAAAAGAAATTTAAAAAAAAAATCTCAACTTCCATCTCATTTATAACCCAACGAAACAAAGACTCACCCATATGGAACAACTTGATGAAACCCCACATTGAATCAAAGAAAGAGAACAAGTTGAGACCTTGAGAGCAGATTTTGCGATGCGGAGTCGTACTCTTTCGTGGAGTGCTTTAGAAAGCAGATTTTTGGTGCAGAGTCGTGACCCTTTTCATGGAGTGCTTTAGAGAGTGAATTTCCAGCATGAAGTCGTGGAACTTTCATGGAATGCTTCAAGGATGGTTCTGAAAAGAAGTTTTCCTTTACAAACATGTTATTCCTCTTTGGTGCCCCTCTGTGTTCTTCCCTTCCCTCTCATTCAAGTCTCCTATTTCTCCTTCCTTCTCCATATGTTTCTCTTTCCCACTCCCTCTCTGTTTCTTCTCCCGCTGCTCCATATGTTTTTTAGTTAAATTTAGGTTTTTTTATAAATTACTTTTTAATAGAACTTTCTGTAGGACCCACTTAATGACTCATCAAGCAAAAATTAATAAAAAAAAATAGGGTGTTGGAAGGGTGTTGGTACTGTGCAGGTGTCGAAGGACTTTTTTCCTTAAAAAAATAAATTCGCCCCCCTTGGACTAGGCCAATACACATAAAGGATTCCACCATTTAACTGTGGTGCATTGCTTCTCTTCCCAATCCTCGCCTCGGCGTCTCCCGCCCCATACTCAATTTGATAGTTAAAGGGTCTTCTGTTTTAAATTTTGATATTTACAATTTTAAAATGATTTGTAATTGAAATATTTTATTTTAATAAAATTAAAATAAAGAATATGTATACACACAGTACAAATTGCTAAATTCTTGAATTAGTCTTTAAATCGGTTAAACATTTTAATTTGTGAAATTTTAAAAACTTCCCATTCATACTTAATTTTATAAAATAAAATTTACCATGTAAAAAAATTTCGCCCCCCTACCATTTTTTTCGGGTTCTGTCCCTGGCAATGCCAAATTATATGCTCTTAGATTTCTTATTCCCAATCCACCCTCCTCCCTCCCCTACACACCTTCTCCCACACTACTTAATGTATTTTTTGTTTCTCCTCACCCCTACCCCATAGAAAATCCTGAAATAAATATTCAAGTTTTGAAATTATACCCTTTTGGGGCTTGGAAGAATGAAAAGAAGTAAATCAAAATTAACAACACTGATTGATTAACATGATTAACACAACTCTAGCCCCAGGAAAATATGTTTGCTTTCCCAAGAAGATAAAAGATTTCACACCACCTCCACAACACTTTGCCATGTGTCCTTTCTTTTTGGGTTGGCCCTTATTGGAAGACCAATATACTTAAACAGCGAAGATCCAATGTTGCGGTTCATAATTTTTGTCGCCTCCCACAACCATTTTCCTACTATAAGAGTATCACCTGCAAATTAGAGATGGGAAATATAGTGCCCTTCCACTCCAACTTTGAATCCCTTGAAAAGATGTTGCCTATTTTCCTTCTGAATCAATAAACTAACTCCTTTAGCAACAATCTGAAAGAGAAAAGGAGATAAAGGATCCCCATACCAAACTCCTACGTAGGACTTGCACTCACTAGGATGGACACTTTAGCTATCACCAAGCATTCTCTATCCACCCATGCCATTTTGCGTCAAAACCCATACATTCCGTCATAAATGGAAGATACTCCCAACATAGAGAGTCATAAACTTTCTCAAAATCTATCTTAAAACATATTAGATCTTTACCTTTTCTTTTTGCTTCATCAGCCCTCATTTGCTATGAACACTTCATCCAAAATTTGCCTTTGTTTTAAAAAAGTAGTATGATTTTTAGATATAACTCCTGATATGACCTTCCTCAACCAATTTGTCAGCACTTTAGATAGCACCTTATACATACATCCAACTAAAGATATTGGCATGATATGACCTGACGTTGTTAGATTTTACGATTGGACAAAAATGACCAAATTACATTGTTTTTGAAAAATTAAGAGACCAAATTGAATAGTTTATTAACAGTGGGATCAAATAAGTAATACATTTTTATGCAATCCGTAATACATTTTTATGCCTTACGGATTGAGCAATCCGTAATGCATAAAAATGAATTACGGATTGCATAATCCGTAATACAAATGTGTTACGGATTGTGCAATCCGTAATAATCAAATCATAACTTTGAATCGAAGGGTGAAAAGGTTGTGTCGACGACGCAGAGAAGCAAATTAAAGGATTAGTCGTGACGGTGAGAAGGTGCGATACGGTGAATAGGAAGATGGAGAGAAGAAGAGAGTGAACGTGGGAAGAAGGGTAAGATGGGAACTTTATAAGTCTTGGAGGTGCACCAAGCAAAAAATGGGGTGCCTTAAATAATTCCCATAAAGGTTACATGGGTGAGACCCACTGTAATTAAAAAACCTAAAATCCAAAATCACTACTCACAGTCTCACTCGGTCACTACCATCGTCACACTTAACCGTTCAGACTCCAAAGTCACTACACTGCACGCACTTATCCTTGAATGGGAAGCATCTCCGCGCATCAAACTGCTCCTTTCTCCGCCCTTGTTTGCTGCCTCCGGCGAAGCGCTCCGTCGACGAACCTGTACCCCGCCGCTGCGAATCAGGTTAGTGGTTAGTTTAATTTCTGTTCAAATGTGAGAAGGGCTTTTAAGCCCCAACCCACACACAACCCCAACAAATTACGGGTCGGGTCAGGGCTGACTTTCTGTGCCTTTCCTTTGTTTACGAATGACGCTCACGCACCTAAGTTTCTGAGATTGGATTTGCAAATTCACCTAAGAACCCTAATCCCCTTTTTCTCAATCCACCAAATCGTTCCATCATTCAGGTGCAAGAGGGACTGATAAGAGAGGGATCGATAAGAGAGGCAAGCTGCACCAGATTATTGCCAAATTGAAGCATCTAAGACTCCAAATTCTTTCAGGTTTGTATCTCTTTTGTGCTCTTCAAGGGCCAATATGTATTTAATTTTCTCAATTTCTGGTGTTTCTTTAATTCTCTGTAATTTTCTCAATTTTTGGTGTTTCTTTAATGTATGTACCTATTCCCCTAACTTGTTCTTTAGATATTTTGAGTGAGACGACAGCGGCTCAATCTCTGCATTTTGAGTGAGACGACGATGGCCCTAACTTGTTCTCTTCTCCCTTTTGCTCTAATTTGTTTATCTTATCAATCAGTCTTCTCTTATTGATGACTGAGTTCGGTGGTTGAAATAACCTTCTTTAGGGGTTTGTTGCTGGCGGCGCTCTGGTGCAGGAGGTATGGTGCGTGGCCATGAACAACGCGAAGAACACAATGCTGCAGGTGGCGGTGTAGTGGGCTTGTATTGTGGGTGAAGCCATTGCGGAGCGATCCAAGGAGAAAGACCCTAGCAAGTCGACCCTTTGAGTGTGCAGAATACGATATCGTACACTTTCAACGATTTCAACTTCGACAACATCGCTGCCATTACCTCCTTGAACCCCTGTCTGTCCACCGTTTTTACCTTTTTTTTCTTCAACCCCCAAATTTTATTGTTGCTACTTTTTTTTTTTTTTAAGGTTGCAGTAGTTGCGAGTTCCCATCCAAATAGGTGATTGAGTTCATTTTGTGAAAGTTTAAGGCTTATTTTGTGATGCAGGTTGTTAGTGAGCAACAAAGAAAGAAAGATGTTGTAGCTTCTGTATGCGGTGATAGTTGGGGAAATGTTGGTGATCATGAGCTTTCTGTTCAAGATTCCAGTGAGGAAGATGGTGATCATCACTCTGTTATTAAACTTAAATTTTGGTAATCTGCTTATTGTTCATTTATTGATATTATAGATAACAACTACTGCCTTTTGATGTAATGCTTGTGATGCAGTTCTACTGCCCCCTTGTTTTGACTTTACATCCCATCGATTTCTATATTCCATTATTCCTATATTATTGATGGCACTTAAAATATGAAAAAATTATATAGTAAATAGATAGTTCAAAACATTGAAATGGAAAAAATTGAATTGGTTGACCTAACAAGAGTCTTTTAAAAAGCAAATTGTATTTCTCTGCACATGTCAACTCCTATACTTGAGTTAAGATGGTAGTGTAGTTGTTGTTCTTGTTTTGTATTCAGCCTTAAGATAGAGCTTTGTTCCTCATTGGGTGGCACTTTTAGGATTAAAGTTTTTGTTCATAGAAATGGGAGCACTGTGGAGCATGCTAATCTTGCTTGTTTTACCATCCCCTGATTTTATTCTCTCAGATACATTCCTCCTATTTTAATGATGTTAGTTCATAGCTAAGTACTTTTTTTCATTTGGTTGCTAAGACCCAAGAAAATATGCTTTAGAAGCAAGTCAATTTAGATCCCCTTCTCAATTTGTTTTCACGCACTTGGACACCAAGCGGAGATTAGATGCATCTTTTTATCTACCTAGAGTGTTCCACATTATTGATTATTGTATACATGATTGATTTTTGAAAATTTCAATTGTCTAATAGCACTGCAATTGATTACTCATCAAAGTTAGAAATCAACGAAGGATGAAATGACTACGTAGATTGCAACAATGTCTCCATTTTTAAGGTGAGAGGTTTTTTCTCATTAACCCAGCCTAATAGCAACTACACTACCATTTTAATTCAAGTACTGAACCTTTATTGTTGGAATTTTGTCCCTTTTTCTCTTTTTTCCCTACCTTGATCATCACTTTTTTGAGATTCTCTCTGGAGGTGGGATTATGAGATTACAAGTTCCAGAGGCTAAGGTCAATAATATTTCCATATAGTTTCTTGATAGAAAAATGTAAGGACCTTCTTTCAATTTTGTTTACTCACACAAGTACACTCATGCAAACACAAACATTTCTGCAATATTATGTATTAAAGCTAATTATGGGATTATTTTATCAAATTGTGTAACCTGTTGTTGACAACATTTTGTGCTCTGTTGAATGGCAATTGGTATAGACGTATAGTTCATTGATGGAATGCTTTATATATATATATATATATATATATATATATATAGGGGGGGGGGGGGGGGGGGGGCTGCTAATGTCCACCCTACTATTTTTTAGTTGGTGTGCATTAGCAAGCTACACCAAAAATTTATGACAAGGTTACCCATTCATTACTTCTGTTTTAGTTAATTTATAATAGGGATATAATAGTAATTTAATGTTTATTTTAAAAAATAAAAATAAAACATTTTTGTCTCTCCTCTCCATCCTCACTCCACCTAAAAGTTAAAACTCTCTCTCTCTCTGTTGCGTACTCTCACCGTCGTCACGTTGCTTCTACTGAGTTTTTGGTTTTAGTTCTTCAATCTCAATTAGAAGTAATTAAAAATGAGAGAATCTTAATTACTCATAATTTCCTCTAAGAAATTTAATAAAACAAAAGAGGTCCCAATTTGAAGAAATCTTAACCCTTGATTTTTCTGAACCCAACAAAAACAATGGACATGTTTGATTAAAAAAAAAAAAAAAACTTCTTAATCTTCCCGAACTGCAATTGTCGAAGCCGTGAGACCCTTCCTACGTTTCTTTTCTTAAAAGTTGTAAATACGAAATTTGAATCAACAAAATTCTTTTTTCACAAGTCTGGACCAAATCAATGGAAGATTTGTGGGTAGTGTTGAAAGTATAATGTTTTTAAAGTACATAATTGACTCATCATCAATAATTTTAAATCACTAGAGTTGCTGCAACTGTAATAGGCGGCATGTCCATGGTGATTTGTTGGGAGAAGATGACGTATAACAAGAAAACGGAAATGCATTTTACGTGGGTAATGGGATAGGAGAGAGGAGAGAGAAAATAGTTTTTTAGTTTTTTAAATTAAAAGTTAATTAAAATAGAAAATACAATAATGCCCTTAAAATAGATTAAATAGAATAAAAAAATTGGTTTTTTTGTCTTAAATATTTTGGTGTAGCTTGTTAATGCACACCAACTAAAAAAGAGTAGGGTGGACATTAGCAGCTCACATATATATATATATATATATATATATATATATATATATTTTTTTTTTTTTTTTTTTTTCTTTTTTCTTTTTTTCTTTTAGGACCTTGTTGTACATATTGAATTGGCATTTCGGAGTATATATATCGACAAACTCCAGGCTTTGTATTATTAAGTCTCACGTAACAGTTAATATAAAAACCATTTAAAATATTATATTTACTTAACTATATATATATTGACGTTTAGGGCCTGTAAGTTAAATGAAATAAACATTATTTTATACCTTCCAGCATATTAGCACTATTATTTTATACCTTTTGATCATTAAGCTAGTTCTATTTAGATTGTGCCTTTATCAATCTAAAATAAAGATTGATTTTGATAATTTATTTAGTTATCTATGGTAATAAAACAATTTTAGTGAATTGTTTGATAAAAAAAAAACCTCATTTGAATATTTTATTTGTAATTTTTATGTTTTATTCCTCGTCTATTATTTTATTGTTTGATAATCTATCTCTATAATTTTATTCTCGCTTGATGAGTAGGAATTAGATTCGTACACTTCTATTTATTAATTGTTTTTTTTTGTTTTACAGTTCCTCCTCTATTGATGATCTGTTTTACTTTATGCTCATGAAATAGTGCTGGTGGTGCAATTGAGCTTATGAAATCTCTTTTTCTGCCCTGTATTTTGACACCCAGGGAGCTACATATACTCAGTCTCTATTGAGCAAGTTAAAGTAGATATTCAATTTCTCAAATTCAGTCACGCATGTAATTTTTAGCATATTATGAATTGTTACTTGTAGGATGAAAGTTACATTGATGTTTGAACTATAAATGCTTGGGTTACTGAAAATTATGGCAGTTATAGACTGCCATAATTTGCACTATTTTTTAAATTTAATTCATGTAAATTGTGGCGGTTTTAAACCGCCATTTTTAACGAAAATAAACCGCCGTTTTTTACCATGTATAAAATGGCGGTGAGAATGGCGGTTCATTGGTAACCGCTGTTTTATATGTTGTGGCGGAAGGATTTATGGCGCTTTGGTAAACCGCCATTTGTGCAAAAAATGGCGGTTATAACCGCCATTATTTACAAAAATAAGCGCCATTTTTTACACTCTTTTTTGTAGTGTGTCTTGTCCCTTTACAGCTTTGATAGCCTTAATTTGCTTTCCTCTCTCTCTCTCTCTCTGCCCTTAGAGGAGAGGTGAGGTTGATGCATGCAAAAGAAAAAGCCCTAAAATTGTTAATAACATTGAGATGTGTGCGGTTCTTGGGTCTCTATTTTGACTGAGAGAATTTACTCTGTTTAATTTGTACCTGTGATTGTTGTATGAGAAAACAGATTCAAATTATGGATGTGTTTCTAGGTGCCATTTAATCTAATTTTCCTCTTCTAATCTAAGCTAGTCTGTATTTCCACTTATCTGATATGATTTGTTAAATGATTAACACACTAGGTGTTAGAAAGAATGAAGACAAGTTACACTCCCTTTCTTTTTTCCTTTTTTTTTAATTGGTCAGAGCCTTTTTCTTGGCCCATTTAATTTTCCACTTATATTATCTTTTTAGTTTAGTTGCTTATGATAATATTAGTAATATAATATTCATGGAATTTATGTCTTCCTTTGCAACAGTAAGCTCTTATTAGGCAAGGAGAGCACGACATGCATTAAAAGGGTTGGTGAAGCTGCAAGCACTGGTGAGAGGTCGTCACATTATCTTTAACCATTTACCTTCTGTAACGACCCAATTTCGTTACAGATTTGTTATACTAAAACCTTGTATTAAATATTATCATATGAAACTACCTATAAAATTTCTCATATTTAACACATATATATATGTACATCATCATATCATAAGAGTATAAGGTATGGCTTTACAAAACTCAAATATACATATACATACAATACCAAAAATAATCCTCTTGTAGAGGATATTTACAACAACCTAACATTTATACATATATCGTAAGCTGGTCCTCATACTATATACATATATATGAGAACATATACAAAAGGAGGGATCTCATCCAATCTTCAACATACACATCCGCTTCAGTCACAAGCGGTCTGAGATCCTGCAACATCACCACTATCTGCTCTCGTGTCAATCACACGATCATTACAGTAATACAACACAAATACAAACACAAAAGCAAGGGTAAGCTTATTTATAAAAGA
Organism: Pueraria montana var. lobata; assembly: GCA_026413185.1. NCBI lineage: Eukaryota > Viridiplantae > Streptophyta > Magnoliopsida > Fabales > Fabaceae > Pueraria > Pueraria montana. Next base: position 62,341,352 of record CM048650.1, on the reverse strand, counting down.
TCATAAATATACAAAGGTATAAGATTTACTTAAAGGAAAACCAGAATCAATCAATAGCAAATCAGATAACCTTATACAATAACACACACATCAATGTCATATGTCATTTTATTATGAAATGCCATGCTGACTCAACTCCATAGAGATTTCTATAACTTTTTGGGCGGTCCTCATAGGCCTCATCCCTTACCATAGTCTCACCTTTGACCATTCAGGGAGTCCCTTGAGCTACCCTGTGGAGGAAGTGTGGATGTAATCGAATATAGACAAGTGTGGGTATTGACTTACCTCTGTAAGGCTTGCAAAACCTTACATCTATAGGGATTCGTCTACTTGGCTGTTCTATAGGCCCACCGTTGGCCACCACAAAAACCTCCGGCACTAGGTTGAGAGCCTACCTAGCACCCTCAACTTATGTGCCTACCCATATGCAATGTCATGTAACAAGCCAAACAACTTTGATTTCCACAAGTTCTCTCTATGTTATAAATTCACCATTTTTCTCAAATCATGCTTATGAACCCATCCAGCAGTTCAATAAGCTCAAGTAAGGAATTCTCACACCTTGAATCCTTACTCATAACACAACACCAAATACTCTCAAGTAAGGTATTCTCTCACCTTGAATCCTTACTCACAACAAAACACCAAAATTTTAACAAAAATGTGAATTTCCTAACATAGTTCTAGAACTTTAGTGGAAATCTCCATCACATCCATACCATAGCAATAATTCAATTTGAAATAAATTTGAAAGCCATTTTATAGTGTAGAAAATGAATTCTCGCTTAAGCGCCACCTTACTCTCGCTTAAGCTAGAATTTCAGAAATTATTTACTCACTTCCAAGGTTCCACGCTTAACCTAGCATTTTCCTCGCTTAAGCTAGGAATTTTGGCGCTTAAGCTAGGACACCTTCCTGACCAAAAATGATCTTTGTCCCCTGTTTCGCTTAAGCGAGAATTACTCTGTTCTTAAGCGAAACAGGGTTGTAGAACCTCAAAAACATGCTTAAAACCTCTCAATGGCTATCAAATTCATTCCAAATCAAATTTTACATCAAACATAACATATATACATCATTCCACACTCAAAAACAACATTCCAAGCATAAAACATACAAATACGCATTCAATCATATTAAAGCTTCCCTTACCTAGAGTTCTTGACTCAACCTTGAAGAAGAAGTTAGGGAGGAAACTTGGTGATTCAAGAATGATTTCTACCCAACTTTGGCTATGAAATCAACTAGATGACACCTAAATCAATTCCAAAATAAGCTTCAATCAAAAATTTACCCACCAGCCAAGATTCAACTTGAAACCCATTTATCAAGTTCTTGGTGGAAGTTGAGAAAGAAACTAAGAGATCAAGAATTGAACTTACCAACTAGAAATCAACTAAGGAGACTCTAGAGAAGAAGAAATCAAGCTTCCACAGGATGTAAGAATCAAACTTCCATGCAAGGGAAAGAAGACACTTCGGGAGGGAGGAAGAAGAAAGAAGAAGAATGAAAGAAAGGTGAAGCTTGGCACGTTTAATATTTGAGATTTGCATGGAATTTTGTTAGTAACACCCCTGTTTCCTCTAAGGACAGTCCCTTCTCTTATTTTTTTTTTCCCGAAAACTCACGAAACTCACGTAAAATTCCCAACCATCTAACAACACACACTCTAAGTCCAACCATACATGAAAATCCAACAGTCACACTTTAACACATAATAAAACATAGAACTTAAGTTAATTATTATATCAATTAACATAATTTAAATTTAGTTTTCTCTTTCATTATAAATCAAACACTTAATAATACAATTAGGAAAAACTACAACGTTACACCTTCATGCCTTTATTTTGATATACTTATTATTCTATACGATGTATCCTTTAAATTATGAAGTTATGCAATTTTTTACTGAACTGATACGATAGTAGTTACATGAATCATGAGATTGTGAAGTTATTTTCTTTTTATGTATAGGAAATATAAAATTCTGTTATGGAGCTTACAAATGAAATTGTGAATGTGGAAGATGAAGTTGTGTCTGAAAGTCCTGTTTTTTCTGCAAATACTAAGTCATTGAAGAGACAAACTTCAAATGTATGGAATTATTTTTCAAAAATTGGTAGACTATTGACATACCTTCATGCCCGTTTCTAAAAGACATAGTTATGCCATATGTTAAAAAGTTATAAACTGTTTGTGTTGAACTAGACTTATTTTAAATTATAACCCTTCATTAGGCGCTTCTTGACTTTACGTCCTTTGCAAATGTTTGTGGCATTGCACTGTTTTATTTGTAACAAGACTGATTCAATTTATTTTGGGGTGTGAGACTGATTCATACCTTGTTGTGGTTCTCTTGAAAGCAAGCAACTATGTTGATATGAGACTTCGAATGAGTAGCATGCTCACAATTAAATATTGATTTAAACAAATGGATAGCATTGTATTTTCAATTTATTCACTTTGTTTGTGTATTAATAACTCTGCAGTGTGCTAAAACCATGAAATTAACTTGTATTGTGTGTTTAAACTGATTCAATGTTGAACTTAAATTTGGTGCTCCACCCCTTAACTGTGATTGTGTGTAATACACTCTAAAATCTTTTATAGTGTAATCAATGTGTGTTTTATTATTTTTACATGACATACTTACATATAAAAATATTTTAAAGTCGCATAGGTTTGGTAGACCTGCTCACATTGATGAGGTGTTCAAGGAAACTCACATTAGGAAAAAGGACAACACCTAGGTCGATAAGAGATCAGAGGAAACCTATGTAAGTTAACATGCTATCTAAATTATTTAATTTATTAGTAATAAATTAACTTTGATTGTGATTTTTTTTTCATTTAATTAGGGAGAGTTTATGAAGAAATTGGACCACCAAGCCTCTAGTACTGGGACGCAGCCCATTAAGCCTGCATCAAGAGTTAAATTGTGGGCTGATGTTGCTGGGGGAAAGTCTTGGGGACGTCTTTATGGGGCTGGAGACATGTCCTCCTGTTCCAGGCTTGGTGTGGAATCACTAACCCAAGTGTCACGAGCATCTTGTAGGAGCACATCATCTCAAGTCATTCCTCCAGATTGGGTTGAACAAATTTCACAAGCAAATGAAAGATCTCAAAGAATTGAGGAACAAATGAAGCAGCAACAGGAACAAAAACAGAAGACATAGGAGGAAATGCTTAGCACCATTAGGCAACTTACAACAACTGTGAATGACCTTACTAAGCGTCTTGGATCTAGTCGCCGCCATCCAGACTATGAAGAATTCTCTGATAATGATGATCGGTACATTCCTAGTCATTAGAAACATGGCACTTATATGTTTTTTTGTATTATGACATAGTACCACACTTTTATGATTTTTTGTATTATGACTTAGTATCATACTTCTATGGTTTTTTGATACTTCATTAGTTTTTTTATATGATTTAATAGTGCTACTATGAAGTGTTATGACTCATGGTTATATACATTATATTATATTTTGAAGGATTTAAAGCAATGAAAATGAAATATTTTGTTATGGATTAATTTTCTGTATAAACAGGCATTATTATCAAACTATTTGTGTTTGAAATTAATTAATATATCCTGGTATTGATAATTTCATAAATAAAAAATAAAAAATAAAATAATAGATTATTACAGTGGGCTAAACCCTCTGTATTACAGTGGGTTTATTATAGTGGAGAAAACCCACTTTATTACTGATGAAATTACTGTCTGTATTAAGTGGGCTTTGTCAACTATAAAAAAATCCATTGTAATACAGAGAGCTTAGCCCACTATAATTGTTTACATATACTTTCTCATGCCTATTTTCACGCATAAGTTACCCACAACTTTTCCATTGATATTAGCGACGGTCTTATTACTGACGATTTAACCCACTATATTACCCTCAACTTACAGTGGGCTAAGCCCACTATATTACCGAGGGCTTTTTCGGGGCCATCGATAAAATTTACCGATGAAGTTTTTATAGAAGGATAACAAGCCGTCGATAATCCGTCAGTAATTTTTATTTACAGTGGGCTTTTTACGTTACAGTGGGCTAAAAACCTACTGTAATAGCGAGAATTCTTGTAGTGAAATGATAGAACATGAAAATGAAAAGAATTGCACGTTGATATTTATCTACTGCAAGTATGCAATAATTTGATATCAATTATCTTTTTGAGCCTTTGACAATTTACTTTGAAGTCTTCAAAAGAATACTAAGATAATAAGATAAAGAGTGGGCAAAATAAGAAAACTCAAAAAATTTGAAGAAAAAATATTAAAATTTTAGAATATATATATATATATATATATATATATATATATATATATATATATAATAAAATAATGGTTAAGTTTTGAAAATTTTAAAAGTACTTAGATCTTAACTAACTACTACAATCACGTACTATTTTATTTTTTTACAATTATATTCTCATTTCTCAATTGCTAATTGTGTAATTACCTCCCGTAGCAATTAAATGTGGCCTTGTAACGTTAAAAAGGCAATAAGATCTAATAATTAAATGCAGCAATAATAAAATATAAAGGCTGAACTTTCAAAGTTGAAACGTAACTACTAACTAGTAAGTTGCAAAGACTTTATACATAAAATTAGGCCTATAGTAAGCAATTAAAGAAATATGAGGCCTAAGGCAATGGCCTTAATGGCCTTGCCTTTTACACGGTCCTGTCTATCAACCAGGCTTGAATTCTATATCTTGCTTAAGTGATCCAAGCTCAATCCATATAGTACGTTGCTTTTAAAGTACTGCATGGGATCCTACTGCACTTGATCTTCTACAGCAATTTTTTTCTCCAGCCATCATCCTGCAGCATCACAGCCCTTGATTAATCATTACATAGCAATCCCACAGTATGTAATCCAACGGTCCTGGTTTCTCCTGCAATCTCCAAATATTATATTATATTATATATATGAGGAGAGATCCACTTACTCCAAAAGTAAGTCTAAGAGAGTTACTCTTCATCCCCACCATCCATTTTCTTAAAATCTAATGGTTGTAATGAGTAACTAATCTTAACCATTAGATTTCAAGAAAATGAATGATGATGATGAAAAGTAAGTCTCTTATACTTACTATTGAAGTAAGTGGATCCTTTCTCTCTCTCTCTATATATATATATATGAAGACATATCTTATGAGAGCTGGTCCTGAATTTTTTGGTGCCCTGGACAAACCGAGAAAATAATGCCCTTGTTTGAATATTATCTTTCTTGTATTTTTTGTTGCAAAATCATTAATAATTTTTTTTGTTTGATTAGAGAGATCAAAGAAGAAAATATTAGAGAGAAAGAGATAAAGTTCAAGCTATTTGTTATGTTGAGAGCCAAAGAGATTCGTTGTGAGAAATAGAAAAAAAAAATATTTTTCACATTCACACTTTCCTATTTGTGTGCAACATTCATTGTGCATAAATTGCACCATCACTTGTTGATTTTTCCAAAAATTATGAGTAAATTTTAGTTGGAAAGTGGAAACATCACTAATAAATAATCAGTTGATTAATTATTAGTGATTTTTTTTATAATAAAATTTTTATATAATTTTAATTATATAAAATTTTATGTTAATATTTATACAAATTAAATAAATTTTTTTGGTGCCCCTCTAAAAATGGAGCCCTGAGCGGTTGCCCACCTCGACTGCCCTTAGGGCCACCCCTGTATGAGAGGAAGGCATCTTAAATGAGAGTGAAAATGTTAAATCTGGACCATAGAGTGTCAAGATTTAATGTTATATAACTATTTAAAAAAGTCATGTGACTTTTTAAAAAAGTCATATGACTTAGTGTGTTTTAATCATATAAGATCTAGTAGTCAATATTTATTCCTCTCACTCTCATATAAAGATAAGTCATCTCACTAAATATATTTTCATATATATATATATATATATATATATGCTACGTTGAAAACTAGTTAAAGGTATACTTTTAAAAAGCATCAGAGAATTGTATTGAGTTGAAATGTTGAATTTTAAAAAGCTTGATTATTCAATCACGCGTTTGTATCCACTTGGTGAATTGAATTAAATAATTATTTATTTAACGGAGGAGATTAGTTTTGAAGCTTCCATTAATTTGTGCCGAAGCAAACTAGAAATTATCTTTAGCATGTCGTGGACCGTTTACTTTTACTTAAGAGGGGAATGTCAAATCTTAAATGAAGAATAAAGAGTAGCCATATGGTTCATATTATGTACTACATTTTATGATCTATTCATCTCAATAATGGGTTTCGTCAGCAGCTGTGTAGAATTGTTCATTGTTTTATTCATACTGTGTTGTCATGTGTTTGACGTTGGTATTGCCATAGACGCCATCACATCATCACAATCCATCAAAGACCCTGAAACTCTAACTTCCAAAGATGGTAACTTCACTTTGGGGTTCTTCACCCCACAAAACTCTACAAACCGCTATGTTGGTATTTGGTGGAAGTCTCAATCCACAGTCATATGGGTTGCTAACAGAAACCATCCACTGAATGAGTCTTCTGGAATTGTTACCATATCTGAAGATGGCAATCTTGTGGTGCTGAATGGCCAGAATCAAGTCATTTGGTCATCAAATGTGTCCAACACATCATCAAATAGAACTTCCCAGTTTTCAGACTCGGGTAAGCTCGTCCTCACGGATACCACAACGGGAAACATCTTGTGGGATAGTTTTCAGCAACCATCAGATACGTTATTGCCCGGCATGAAACTTTCAAGCAACACAAGAACAGGTGAGAAAGTAGAACTTACATCATGGAAAAACCCTTCTAATCCCTCTGTTGGGAGCTTCTCTTGCAGTGTTGTTCAACGCACAAACATACTTGAAGTGTTCATTTGGGATGAAACTCGACCACACTGGCGCAGCGGTCCATGGAATGGTGGGATCTTTACAGGGATACCGACCATGTCAACATATCTTAATGGTTACAAAGGTGGGGATGATGGGGAAGGAAATACAGAAATCTATTACACAGTGCCAAGTGCATCACTATTTGCAGTCTATATGTTGAATTTGCTAGGCCGGTTAGATAAAAAATTGTGGGATGATGAGAACAAAGAAATGCTACTTGTATGGACTAGTCGAGAATCAGATTGTGATGATTATGGTATATGTGGGTCGTTCGCAATCTGTAATGCACAGAGCTCACCAATATGTAGCTGTTTGAAAGGGTTTGAGCCAATGAACAAAGAGGAATGGAATAGACAAAATTGGACTAGTGGATGCGTTAGGAGCACAGATTTGCAGTGTGAAAGGGTCAAAGATCAAAACACAAGTACAGATACAAGGGAAGATGGATTTTTGGAACTGCAAATGGCTAAAGTTCCAGATTTTCCAGAAAGATCTCCTGTTGAGCCAAACATATGCAGAAGCCAATGCTTGGAGAATTGCTCTTGTGTCGCATATTCTCACGATGATGGGATTGGTTGTATGTCTTGGACTGGAAATCTACTTGACATACAACAATTCTCAAGTGGAGGACTTGATCTATATGTTCGTGTAGCCTATACTGAACTTGAACATGGTATGCTACGTCTGCTCAAGCATTTTAAACATAGTTAGTTTCTTTGGACTGAATTCCCTATATTTTGAATTTAAAATTTTGCTTCATAACAGATGAAGGGACAAACACGAAAATCATCATTATAATTACAGTGATAATAGGAACTGTCTTCATTGTTACTTGTGCTTGTGCATATGTCATGTGTATCAGGACTTCCAATCACCCAGGTAAGACACCATCTTCAGTGTTTTCAGAATTATTAATATAATTAAGTTTACTTTTTATTGGCAAAGGAGTTAAGCTTAGATTATCTTTCTCACTCTAGCTAAAACATGGCACTCAATCAAATCAGCAAACAAAAGGAGCAACAAAGCTTCCCTACATTTTAACAATGGTGAACCATCAGAACATACAAGCAACGAAGTAATTGAAGAACTGTCACAAGTTAAACTCCAGGAGCTGTTACTGCTTGATTTTGAAAGGGTCGCAACAGCCACAAACAACTTCCACCTCTCCAACAAACTTGGGCAGGGTGGTTTTGGTCCTGTGTACAAGGTACCTTAAAACAAAGATATCATATTTGAATCCAATGTTTTATAGCTGTCCTCTTAATATTTTTTTTTCCCAGGGGAAACTGCAAGATGGACAGGAAATAGCAGTTAAAAGACTTTCTAGAGCATCTGGACAAGGTCTAGAAGAATTCATGAATGAAATAGTGGTGATTTCCAAGCTTCAACACCGCAATCTTGTAAGACTTTTAGGTTGCTCTGTTGAAGGTGATGAAAAGATGTTGATATATGAATACATGCCAAACAAAAGTTTGGACGTGTTTATTTTCGGTTAGTACTTTAATGCGTCCTCTAGTATTTGTCTCATATCCAATTCCAAACTTTTATGGTTCTCTTTATTTAGCATTTTATGAAATAAAAATCATTTTATAGTGAGTTTTCTTAAAAGCTCGATTATCAGGGGATTTAGAAGACACAACTTCATAACTTTCTCTTCTAATATTATGTTACCCTTACTCTTTAGATCCATCAAAAAGTAAACTGCTAGATTGGAGGAAGCGTTGTAGCATAATAGAAGGAACAGCTCGAGGATTGCTTTATCTTCACAGAGACTCCAGATTAAGAATCATACACAGAGATTTGAAGACAAGTAATATCTTGTTAGATGAAGAGCTAAATCCAAAAATATCAGACTTTGGTTTGGCTAGAATCTTTGGAGGGAGTGAAAATCAGGCCAATACTAACAGGGTTGTTGGAACATAGTAAGTATGCTTTTTCTATCCAACATTAGAGTGTACAATACTTGGAGAATCAATTCTAATTTACATTTGAATGCAGTGGCTATATGTCCCCTGAATATGCAATGCAAGGACTATTTTCAGAGAAATCAGATGTCTTTAGCTTTGGTGTTTTGGTACTAGAGATTGTTAGTGGAAGAAGAAACTCAAGCTTTTATGACAATGAGAATGCTCTTAGCCTTTTAGGATTTGTAAGTCTCAACAATTTATTCTCAGTCTGTGACTCTTTTACAGGAACTTTTGCCTTATGCTGCTAATACAACTTTCAAAAGCTAACTTTTTTTTTTATGCCTTTCAGGCCTGGATACAATGGAAGGAAGGCAATATATTATCTTTAATAGATCCAGCAATATATGATGTTAGTCATCATAAAGATATTTTAAGGTGCATACACATAGGACTTCTATGTGTACAAGAACTTGCTGTAGACAGACCCACAATGGCTGCAGTAATTTCTATGCATAACAGTGAGGTTTCCTTTCTTCCTCCTCCAAGTCAACCAGCATTCATCCAGAGCCAAGATATGTTGAATTCGGTTTCAACTAAAGAAAGTAATAGATTTTACTCCGTCAATGCTATTACTATTACAGATATCCGAGGTAGATAGCAAAATAAAAGCTCTAAGAAAGATGAATCATGTATATGTTAGTGTTAGAACTATGAAATTTTGCTTTATTTGAAATTTGATTTTTGAATAAGTTTTAGACAGAGTCTGTTATTGTTGCAGACTTTTTATTATCTTTTATGTTCTGCTTCTAGTTAACTAATGTAATTCCAATACATAGGCGTTATCTTCCATCAATTTTAATGGTAATTTTTCTTCTTTAATTTTAATCTCAATTTCTGTGCGAGCTCCAATATTTTTGTTTTATTTTACAAAGGATTTCCAACAATTGGGAATCAAGGGGTTACAAAGTGTGAGTTAGAAGGAAGAGGATAAGTGTGTAGTGAGAGTATGCAGGATGGGTAATAATAGTTCGTAGTTAGAAGTTAGTATTTAGTATTAGTTAGCAAGGGAAGTATATACAGCACTTTACCTAAACCACTTTCAGGATTAAAAGTGGTATATTTCAAAATTAAAACGACTAAAATAGGACAAAAAAATTAAGAGAGACTAAAACCAAATTTCGAAGATTTTAGAGAAACAAAAAACACTTTAAGCGAGCACATCAAATTGGCTAATATATAAACAATGCAAACGCAAAGAAAAAGTAGATTGACTCAAGTATTTCTGTACCTTTATTGTTTAAGAAATGTGTTTCTCATCACATTAATCTTACTAAAAATATCATTATAGCTAGGCAAACTGTTAGGAAGAGGAAAATGTCCAAGACAAGAAACTTCATGGAAAGTATGTTACTAGTTTCTCTACAAGAAAATAAAAGCACATTGGTTATAAATATTCAGCTGTAGCTATCCAAACCGAGAAAGTCCATTGGATTAGCGTTGAACCTTCAAATATGAATAAAGGGTTCATATTAAACTGCAAAAGTCATAAAAGGGCGGTTGATTAAGTTACTTTGAGCCATTGCGAGTCATAGCTGGGAAAATATAATGCCATTTTTTACAACTATGACAACTCTATCAATAGTCTTATCCCATTAGGGAAGATCCACTATATAGATCACACCACACTATTGTTCTCAATCAATAATCAAATACTCGTGGATATTATTTATCACGAGATCTCTTTTAATAATTTTCTGTAACATTCTTTTTGAACCTCCTCTACTTATTTTTACAGGTCCGGAAATCATGCAAACCACTTTCTTCACCAATGCCTCTTATTACCTTTTTTGTACATATTCAAACTACTTAAATTTCTCTAATCTTTTATTTGATAGGTAACTCACCAAAAGGTGCTGCAACAATCTATTTATAATATATAAATTCTAAGCTACAAAACAATGTGTTGCCATGTCAATCTGGTATTTGTTGTCAAATCATACTATTTGCTTATGTGTCTTCAGCTCCCCAAATCTGCTTACCTGTGCAACATACGGGTCAATATATAGTTATTATAAAAGTCAATAAACTTAATATATATATATATATATATATATATATATATATATATATATGATAAATTGTGATTAGATGATAGTGTAAACATCCTTTAAACTTTCAGAATATTTAAATTAAGTTCATTAAAGTATCATTTGTTTATTGTTGTGTCTGATCCAGTGATCCTTGAAAAGTTAAAAGTGAGAAAAAAAAAAACACGTTTATATTAAAAATGCTTTTGATTGTGTGTGGAACAAGAAAAACAGCCACTTATTATATGATTCTTTCTTTACCCGAGGATTATTTGGGATTTGAGTTTATCTTAAAAAAAATCTCTGTTTCTTTTGTTTTTAATTCAATACTCTGTGATTTGATTGTGCATTTTGCATCAGAAGCAGGCTCTGCTATTTTGCTAGTTTACTCTCAATATGGAGGTTCAAAGCACAAACCAGATAGAGGCAGGCTTTGATTCCAATTATGATAGGAAAGATGAGATAAAAGCATTTCATGACTCGAAAACTGGTGTGAAAGGTCTTATAGATTCTGGGGTGAAAAAGATCCCACGCATGTTCCAATTATAAACGCATGAATGATAACATAGCAAGTGACTCAAAGTTGAAGTTTCCTGTCATAGACCTTGAAGACATACATAACAACCCTTCTCTGCATAAAGCAGTTGTCACCAAAATTCGAAGTGCGTGCCAGGAGTGGGGATTTTTCCAAGTGATCAATCATTGAATTCTCATTCAGGGTCATTACTATCCACCTTGCCCTGAACCTGAATTAACGATGGGCACGCCCAAGCACACTGATATTTCCTTCATGACAATAGTTCTACAAGACCAACTAGGTGGTCTTCAAGTTCTTCATGAGAATCAATGGTTTAATGTTCCTCCTGTGCATGGAGCTCTTGTTGTAAACGTAGGAGATCTTCTACAAGTAAGTATTGGAATGGTAATAAGCATTTTCTGTAGTATTAAGATTATTCAAAATATGAAATATTAAAATTAAATATAGTGAGATGATTTTATGGTTTAGGTTAGGCTTTTAATTATGTAAGTCAAAAGGTGTGAGCATTTTTTTTCTTTTTGACCACTAAATGAAGAAAAACTTAAGGAATGCGTAAAGCCCTTGGAAAGAAAATCCTGGGAGGAAAAGATTGACTCTAAGATTTATCAAATATGGGTTATCATGGCCTATGGCCGCTATGCTTTTGTACTATATTTTTCCTTCATATGGCTTTCAGTAGTTCATAAGCAATTAACATGTTATTTTACATTTCATGTACCATAGGCATACACTAGGTGATAGTTTGCTTTGCTGTGATTTTCTCTGTCATTTTTCTATTATGGACTTTTCGTTTAGATAACACTATTTTTTCCTAAACATATAAGGAGAAAGTAAATATAAACATGTTAAGTAATCGTATTTATCCTTCTTTCTGATCTTCAGAGAAATGACAGAACAAAGCATACTCTATTAGAATTAAAAAGAAAAATTGCATGGAAACAGGGATGTCAATTCATAATCTGCAACATTCAGCATAAGAGCAACAGAATAACAGTGTTATGAAAAAATTGTGATTTTTTACCATATGTCATTGTGTAAGCTTGATCTGTTGCTTCATCTACATCCAGACTTTGTGTATACCTGCGCGTGCGCGTGTGTGTTCTGTCATTACTCCCATTATAGCACTGAAGTTCTTCTGTTTCATCAGTATCCATTTTGCATTGTCTTCCTAATTCCAGTTTAACATGGTCCTTCAAAGTTCATAGTTATAATTGTCCACAAAAACATCATCGCCATCTATATGTTATTTGAATTATCACAATAAATTGCAAAGGCATCATCCAAGGAGATTGCCTGCTAGAATAATCTTAAACAAGTTGATGCAAAACTAAAATTAAGTTACCTGAAGTATATAATGTAAAGACTCTTGGTTTCACTTTGGTGCTTTTCTAGGATAGTTGTTGACTTGTGATTAATATGGGAAAACAATGATTTGAAACTATGGGCGTGAATGTCACGGATGATATCAAGTTTTATTCTCTACTTAAGCATGTGATTAGATACAATGAACCTCTTTGATACTGTTTATGAGGAGTATATTTATTAATTTCCTAGCTATTGTTGCAGCTTATAACAAATGACAATTTTGTCAGCATTTATCACCGGGTCTTATCAAATCATGGAGGGCCAAGAGTTTCAGTAGCTAGCTTCTTTGCAAATTCACATGATCCAGCTAAAGGTACATCAAAGGTTTGTGGTCCAATTAAGGAATTATTATCAGAAGAAAACCCACCAATCTATAGGGACACTACTATAGGAGAGATCATGGCACACCATTTGGCTAAGGGACTTGATGGGAACTATGCCTTGCAGCCTTTCAGGTTGTGAAATGAACAAATTTGGACCTAAAAAAGAACTTGATAAAATTGATGCACTCCGGATTCTCAAGTGGCTGCAATGTGTTATTTCTTGTACCTTTTACTGCATTAATTTTCCATAACAAGTTACGTTTGTAAAGCAGCAGCATCGAGTTCTGCCGACAGAATAAGATAAATTATATTAGTAGTTTACATTTAATATTCCACCTCTTTTTACATCTTTTCCCATTCACATATTAGTAAGGCAAATGGAGAAAAAATTCAACACACACATAGATATATATGAAGCTATTACGATTCTAAACGATGATTTTATAACTATGTAACTTTTCCTCTACAGTGCACCCAACACTTTAAAGGAGACAATTCCAAAAATATCTACTTCTGTTGTACTGAGTTCTTTTTTTGGTGGGAGGTGGGGCGAGAAGGAAATGAAAAAGGGGGTGATATGCCTTAAGTAATGTTTATAATGCTAGGATAGTACTTATTTTACAGTTCAGTTTTGGGTTATGGAACTAGGTCCTAAGTCCAAATGAAAATTACAAAATTATAAGTGGAGAAAATTAAATATGAAGTGTGGGACCCATGAAACTTTGTGATTTCTACACAAAATTAGTCTTTATTGGGCCACCCACATTCTTCATACTCTAGGTCCATAACCCTTGCTATGTGGGGGGATGTTGGAAAGGTCTCTGAATTTGAGATATATACCCTGATGAATACCAATGAGAACATGATTGTTATATCTCATTGGCATTAATATTTTGTTTGACTAATTATCATACATGCCAAGAAAACAGTCACGTTTTTCCTGTCCCTTTCACCAAAACTTAAAAAGATGTCTTGCTTTTGCTTTGGTGGTTGCGTGTGGAATATGGAAAGCAGTCACATAGGTTTAATTATATGACTTTTGGTCCCCTCATTGACTACCGTTTGGATCTAATTTTATAACCCCACACACTCTGCTTCAATACTAAAATTTGTGTTCGAGGTAGCATTAGCCACTGCTATTCTGCTAGTGAGTATGGTGGTCAAAAACACAAGCCAGTTATTTGAGGAAAGCATAGATTCCACTTATGACAGGAAAGCTGAAGTGAAAGCCTTTGATGATTCAAAAGCTGGTGTTAAGGGTCTTGTAGAGTCTGGAGTCACAAAGATACCACGCATGTTCCATTCTGGCAACTTTGATATCATTGAAACCTCAGCTAGTGACTCCAAGTTGAGTATCCCCATCATAGACCTCAAAGACATACACTCTAATCCAGATCTGCATACACAAGTAATTGGCGAAATTCGAAGTGCATGCCATGAGTGGGGATTTTTCCAGGTCATTAATCATGGAATTCCAATCAGTGTCTTGGATGAGATGATTGATGGAATTCGTAGATTTCATGAACAAGACACTGAGGTAAGGAAAGAGTTCTATTCTCGGGATATCAAGAAAAAAGTTTCGTACTATTCCAACTATAACTTGTATCATGACCAACAACCTGCTAATTGGAGAGATACATTTGGTTTTGTTGTTGCTCCTGATCCACCCAAACCTGAAGAATTACCATCTGTGTGCAGGTAAGAGTTTAATTTTGATAAATTATCCGTTTCTAAGATTTGTACAATGTTAATTAATTAAAAATTATCTTAACTTTTAAAGTAATTATTATAAAATTTAACTTTTTTCAAAGTGTCAACTAATTAAGAATCATTCTAGATATATAATTATCACAAAAGTCAATAGTTTCTATTTATATAACTATTTATGATTGAATGATAATGTAAGACCTGTTTTCTATTCTTAGGGATAAAATAAATGTTGTGCATAAGAAAAACCAAAGAGAATGGCCTTGCAGCATTTTAATTATATGTTACTAACAAAACATTTGTTACAGAAATTTAGTCAGTAGTCACACTTGTTACATTACAAGACATTTAATCATGATCACAAGTACATTTCAGTTACGGATCTGTTCAGTTGATTGAATTATATATTTATCCTTGATGAGTTAATTACTTTTTTGTAGGGATATTGTGATTGAATATTCAAAGAAGATAAGGGATTTGAGTTTTACAATCTTTGAGTTATTGTCAGAGGCTTTGGGACTTAATCCATCTTACCTTAAAGAATTGAATTGTGGTGAAGGACTCTTCATTTTGGGTCACTACTATCCAGCATGCCCTGAACCTGGAATAACTATGGGCACTACCAAGCACACAGATACTGACTTCATGACTTTACTTCTACAAGACCAACTTGGTGGTCTTCAAGTTCTTCATGAGAATCAATGGGTCAATGTTCCCCCAGTACATGGAGCTCTTGTTGTAAACATAGGAGATCTTCTACAGGTAAATACTCTAAGTAATTTTTGTCAAATTCAGAGT
The DNA here is from genome assembly GCA_026413185.1 of Pueraria montana var. lobata. Lineage (NCBI taxonomy): Eukaryota > Viridiplantae > Streptophyta > Magnoliopsida > Fabales > Fabaceae > Pueraria > Pueraria montana. The sequence goes on along the minus strand of CM048650.1, from coordinate 62,325,741 downwards.
ATGTATTTCCTATGTTATTTGTATTAAGCATTAAGAATTCAGATACAATCGAAAAACAAAATAAATTTTAATAAAAGGTTTTGTTATTTTGGATAAAATTATATAAATTTTGAATAAGGCCTAGAAAAGAAAACTCTAGTGGGGAAAGGTTGAAAGTATCAATCATATGAAATATGGAATCAGGAATTATAAAAAGTTGGTGTGGCACCTTTTGGCGTGTTATCTATCAAATAAAAGATTACAGAAAATTAAGGTAGTTTGAATGTGCAAAGAAGGTAATTAGAGGCATTGGTAAAGAAAGTGGATCACATGATTTCTGGCCCTGTAAAAATAAGTAGAGGAGGTCCAAGAAGAACATTAAGGAAATTATTAAAAAAGTACTTTCTTCTAAATAAGATCTTATTAAAAAAGTAGTTTGAATATCCAGGAGTATTTTATTTTTTATTGAGCCCAATAGTGTCATGTGATCTATGCAGAATATCTCGTCCCCTAATGGGATAAGACTATCGTTAGAGTTGTCATAGTTGAAAATATAGCATGATATTTTTCCAGCTATGACTCGCAATCGTTCAAAGTATCTAAAAGCAACCACCCTTTTCTGACTTTTGCAGTTTAATATGAACCCCTTAAATGCTTACGTTCAACGCTAATTCATTGAACTTTTTCGGTTTGGGAATAGCTACAGCCTACAGCTGAATATTTATCACCAAGTATTTTATTTGCTTGTAGAGAAAATAGTAACAGATTTTCTATGAAGTTTCTTGTCTTGGACTTTTCCCTCTTCCTAACAGTTCGCCTAGCTATAATGATTTTATTTTAGCAAGATTAATGTGAGAAACACATTTCTTACACAATAAAGGTACAGAAATATTTGTCAAAAAAAAAAAAAAAGGGTACAGAAATAGCTCAGTCTACTTTTTCTTTGCATTTGTATTGTTTATATATTATCCAATCATATTATTTACTAATACGTATTTAATTATATATTACTTTTTCTGATATTTCTTGTCATAATTGGTTTCCTGTTAACAAAGCATAGCGATGAAACAGAACCTACAAAACAATGGCAAAAACTGAAAATTCATATTTGTTTTTAATAAAATGACAATAGAGGAAACCTTATGAGTACCAAAAAACCATTGAGTACAAGGTTCTAAATATTAACCGGCTTGTATGGTTCTCAACAATATTAGCTAAGATAGACTTAATACCATCTTAGAATGTGGGTTTTAAGTCTAACTCAATCCTACAAAATTGGCTTGTAAGGAATTGCCCCCCACTTGTATACTTTTTTAGGCTCTATTTCTAGGTGATCTGGATCTAGGATAGACTCTGATATTATCTTAAAATCTGGATTTATTGTCCCCACTTATATACACTATTTTGGTCATATCTCTAGTCAATGAGAATATCCAACACTCCTCTTATTTAATGAGGTTATCTGCAAGAAGAATCTTAAGAGATATAATCGGGTTTTTTCTCTTGCTCTTTCGTTGTTAAACTAGGACTGTTGTATATTTCTGTTAGTGTTTTTAGTGAACTGTAATAACGTGCTAGAAATGTCATGAATGATAACTTGTTTCAGTGTTTTGTGTGACCATATGGTTAAACCTTATAATTGATAAATCGTTTTCTCTAATTGTGTTTTTTTGCCTCCATAAACACCTTTGGTTAAACACCTGAATTCAGTGAAAGCAAAATCAGTTGATTAATCAATTTATTTCATACTGGTGCAGCTTATTACAAATGACAGGTTTGTCAGTGTGTATCACCGGGTTTTATCAAAGAACACAGGCCCAAGAATTTCAGTAGCAAGCTTCTTTGTAAATTCACATGACCCAGTTGAGGGTACATCAAAGGTGTATGGTCCAATTAAGGAACTGCTTTCAGAAGAAAACCCACCAATCTACCGAGACACAACCTTAAAAGATTTTTTGGCACATTATTATGCAAAGGGCCTTGATGGGAACTCTTCCTTGGACCCCTTCAGGTTGTGAATCACATGGGAATACACTCTTAATTCTCATGGATCTGGCTATAATTTATTCAAATAACAAGCCACTTTCTGGTTTTCCATGTTAAGTGACCTTCATACAAACAGCATCAAGTTCTTGAGACAAAATAAATGAACTATCATGTGTTGACATTTTCCAAAATAACTGTATTAGAATGGTATAATAAGCATTTTCTGTAGTTTGTATGTTTAGATAATTGTATTAAGAATACTTCAAAAGATGAAATATAAAACCAAATATAGTGAGATGATTAAAAGGTTTAGGTTAGGTCTTTAATTATGTAAGTCAAAAGATGTGAGCATTATTTTTATTTTTTGTCACTAAATGAAGTAAACCTTAAGGAATGCACAAGGCCTTGAGAAAGAAGATTTCACAATGGAGAATTTTGCCAAAGCGTTAGGCTTAAAAGTTAATGTCAACAAATCAAGGGCTTTCTTCTCAAATGGGCATGATCAATCTGCAGATCCTGGACATGCGCATTTGGAAGGGAAACATGAATGGGAGTTATACTGCCCAAGACAGGATACCAGTGGCTTTTGAATCAAAGGATCGGACACGATTTTCATTATGGTTGGAGTTGGATTTGGAGATTCAAGGCTCCTGAAAAAGTTAAATTTTTAATCTGGCTCGCAGCACATAACTCCACCCCTACTAGGGACCATCTACATCATCATCGCAATAGATTGGATCAAAAAGCATGCTACTGGACCCAGAGATAGTTGGTTTTTAGCATGCCTTTGGTGTATATGGCGAACAAGGAACAACTTCTGTTCTGACAACAGACATATCAGTTTCCAGCAACTAATTCAGAATGTTGTGAATCTAGCAAGGCAGTTTCTAGGCTATAGATTCAATGACTGAATCAACCATCTTGGATTTCCTGGCATCCAAGCAGAGATGGAGAATATGTCTTAAATGTAGATGGAAGCAGAATGGGAAATCAAGGATTGGCAGGTTATGGTAGCATTATATATCAGAAATTCAGATGGAGCATGCACTAGTGCAGAAAGTTATTACTTTTTAGATCAGTTAAAAATGACTTTTTAGATCAGCTGTACGACAGTCTTATATGCGAGCAATATAGAAAGTCATAACTTTTTACATCGGACAAAAACCATCTTATATGGATCTCTGGATTTAGTGGACATTTGGGCAATGTTGACATTCTCTTTGCTGAAATTTATGCCAGTCATCAAGGCTTGCTCCAAGCACGACAACGAAATTTAGACCATCTCAAGTGTTATACAGACTCAGCTCAAGCATTTTCCCTCATAACGGATGCTATGGCCATAACACATCAATATGCTCCTCTGATCCAGAACATCAGAGACCAGCTTAGTGCTCAGTTCAGTGTCCCTCTTAAGCATACCTTTCGAGAAGGCAATCAAAATGTGCGGATGCTTGAGCCAAGATGGGAGTTCCGCAGGATGAACACCTTTTAGTTTTTGTCTCTCCCCCTCCCGACATCAGCAACTTGTTACTTGTTGACCTTATCAGAACTTCTTTCCTAAGGATGTACACCACACGTTGATGTTGTAGAGCATTGTGTGGATTTAAAAAAGAATATTTATATTATTATTTAATTAAAATAAAAACTTACTTTTTTAATATAATTAATATATCCGATAACTTTTTAATAATTAGGCACTAGATATAAGACGACGCGTGTGGCCATACATATACCTAAACGACCCTTTAATGCATGAAAGTAGTAAACTACACATCTACACTAAAAAAATGATCAGTCCAACAATTTTGATTGAAAATGCTTAATTATTTTTTGTTAAAAAGACATCACCATCTATAAAAAAAAATCAAACGCTTATATTATTATTTATATAATTGTTACTATATCCAATTAATTTTTAAATAAAAAGATTAGGCGACTAGATATAAGATGATGCATAAGGCCATAGGGCCGGCCCAAAGGTAAAACAACTAAAGCTTGAGCTTTAGACCCACCAATAAAATATTATTTTTTTAAAAGTAAAAAACGTCACACATGTTGGTTAAAAGGTCACACATGTTGGTTAAAAGGCCTCACATATCACTCTTCTTTTTAAAGTAAAAAAGTCTCTCAATTTTTTCTTTAGGCCTCACTTTCTGTTGGGCCGGCCCTGATGGTCATACACACATCTCTACGACCCTTCAATGTACAAAGATAGTGTAAACTTTTTTTTTAATCATGTTATTGGTGCAAAATATTTAGCAGCTTTGTCGATAATTAATCTTTGCCGAATAACCTGGCTAGCCACCTTTAATGGGATCTCCCTCCCAACCATGTTCTTTCAATTCATCAAACTCGAACCCGAGACCTTACTAAGGGACTGAGTCCATTTCCACTTCTACCAATGATTTGTTGGTTAAAGATAGTGCCAACTACACATCTATGTTAAGAAATGGATGCAAAGATTTTAAACAATGTACTTAATTATTTAGGGCCCATGGTTGCAAGTTTTTGGTTTTTGGTTTTCAAATACAATTTTCAAAACAAAACGCACATTTGACAAAAATGGAGTTGAAATAATTTTTAACTCAATTTCAAAACACTTTTACATTCATTTTCAAAACTAAGAAAAAATGTTTTGTTAATTTGGTTTTTAGTTTTAAAAAAACATACTCTTCCTACATTTGACAATGACACTTCCCGTTGTCATTGCACCACCGACACCACCACCACCAACATTGCACCACCGCTACCACCATTGGCACCACCACCACCACTAGCATCGTCGCCGCCATCACTATCACCATTGGCACCACCACCACTAGCATTGCTACCGCCGTTGTTGCCGCCACCACCGGCGCTACCACCACCACCACTCTCACTGGCACCGGCACCACTACTACCACTGCCATTGTCGACGCCACCACCATCACCATTGGCAACACTACCACTAGCCCTACCACCACCATCGTCGCCGCCACCATCGATACTGACATTGTCGTTGTCCCCGTCATCGCCACAAAAATACATCATTAAACTAATTTTAATAGGGTTGAAAAGTTTCAAAATTAGTTTATTTTGAAATTGAAAATTAGAGGAAAAAACTACAACTAAATTTTAAATTATGAAATTATTCCATTACCATATAAAAGGAATCAATCAAGCGCTCATTATTATTCATTTTATTTCTACCATTTTCGTTCCAATTTTTTCATTTCCCATTTAATCACTAATTTTTGATCGATCATTTAAAAACTAACAACATTAAACACGAGGTTGTTTAAAGTAAAATCAAAGCCTTTCATCATCAGATTTTAAAATACAAATTAATCCATACAATATATCAATATTTACATGAAACTCATCTATATATTCATAATTAAATAAAATCATTCCAGAACTTAACATTAAAAGCCAATCCCGAGACAGCTAAACAAGACAAGCTAATAAGCCATCGCACAAGAAGAATTCCAAGCATTAAATTTGATATAAAAAAAATTAAGTCAAATATAATTGGAATTAACTGTCCACCATGAAGCTTACAAAAGACCAAAGTCAATCCAAATGATGCCACGTTCAAATCACTTGAGACCATATAGATGTACATCTTATGCCCCTTAATAAAAACTAAAGATAAAAATATCCAACAAAAAGGGTACACTAAAATGGAATATCCTTATTATAATAGTTATAGATATTACAATCTTAATTGTTTTGACACCTTTGCTTTCAAAAAAAATTATTTTGACACCTTCAAACTTTTATCTCAAGCTCGCCACTGTTGAAGTGTCTAACTATCAGATCTTGAATCCAACCTTGAATTCATGATAACAATAACTTTGATAGATTTCACAGACTTTTTACTTTTATTTAATGATAATAATGTTTTGATTCCCTTACCTATTTTTTGAGTTCTCAGGGATGGTTTTTTAGCCTTGTGCTTTTTTCCATGAAGATGATCATTCAACCCTTTCTCATTTGTGGCAGTAATCTGACATAACATGTAACTCCACCCCTGCTTGGGTTTCTTCTACAAACTAAATGAACAATTCTCACCATCATCAAAAGTAGGAGGTGTCATCACTTTGTGCTTTGCATCATAATTATCAGCATCTGGCTTAGCCTACAATGGGATAAACAAAAAAAGAAAACCTTTTCATTAAAGAAGAAGTAGGAACAAAAATAAAATTGAAGAGAAAGATAAAGACAGAGAAGAAGGGTACATTAAACATAACATTATACACTAACCGGCATGATCACTTGATCCATACAAGTATGTGCATTAGTATAGTGTGGCCCACCAAATGTTTTAATGTTATTACCCTGCCAGTCCCGATTAAAAGGCATAAAAACTGGTTCTTGAATCGAGATCCCCTCTTGTCTTTGCATGATCGCTTGATCCCTATAAGTTTGTGCATTAGTATATTGTGGCCCACCAAATTTTTTAATGTTATTGCCCTGCCAGTCCCGATTAAAAGACATTGAAACTGGTTCTTGAATCGAGATCCTCTCTTGTCTTTGCATTGAGATACCCAACGCTCTCTTTGACGCCATTTCCCTCTTGACTTCCTCTTTCAGCTCTTGTCGCCTTGCTAATGTCATCTCGCTTCCAATTATCACTTTCCTAATTTTCTCCTTCTCCCGCTCTCGTCGTATTTGCTCTTTCTCCAACTCTCGACGGAATGCTTCGTCTGCATTGACCGACACCGGCATTGGGAGAACACTAGGCAACAAATCATTGCTGGGAAAACCACTTGGCGCAAACTCACAACCTATAAATGAACTAATGTTAGAAAAGCTTTATTTTTTAAAACAACAAATTAAACAAATGGGTCTCTTGATGTGAAGAAAAGAAAGCATTACCTTGTAATGGGTGTCTGGAAAGGTAGGGGACGATGGAAAGAGGGTGCGGTGTTGCTGATGGTGTCCTTTGGTTTTGGCTATCATGATATTTGAACTCCATGGCAAAAAGTTTGGATGTGAAGCCAAGGGAAAGGCGAGGAGAAATAAAAATAGCGTTAAGGGAATCAGAGAAAGTGTATGTGAGTGTGTGCAGTGTAGAATTTGAAAAGTATGATTAAATAGGTGTGAGGGGTGGATGTTTGTAGATGTCATCCATTCTTTTTTTTACGTGATGATGTTTTTTCTGTTGACGTAAGCCATGATCAAATCTTGAGAATTTACCAAATTTGTCTTTAAATACTTGAAAAGGGAAAGAAAAGGAAAAAATAATTTTGACTGGAAATTTCTCTGACCTTTTCAACATAGATCATCAAATACAATTTGACTTGAAAAACTTTCAAAACAAAAATAGTTTGAATGGGAAAAAAAAGCATTAATTATAAATAAATATTTGATACGTTAAAGATTTGAAATTTTTATTGTTTTAAGTTTTAAGTGATAAATATTTAGCAGCAAAAAAAAAAGTAAAAAATATTTAGAATACAAACATTTCGTATTATTAATAAATTAACAAAGTGAAAAACTCATAAGTACAAATAATTGTCATCAAATTAATATAATTAGTATTTTGCCTTGTGACTTGCATAAAATAAATATTTATATAATTAAAATTTATGATAAATAATTTTTTATTATATAAAATATATTATAGTTATAATTTATATTTTATAATAAAAAGTGTTTTGGATATATAAATTATATTTTATATTTATAATAAATAATTTAAATAATACTTGTAGGAAACCAGATAATATTTTAAAATAATAAAATATTTTATTAGAAAGGCATAAATCAATTAACAATTTTTAACATTTTGCATTTAAGTTTTTATGTTTTTCTCAATCAACTTATTGGAAAATTTTTTATTACTTTTAATTTATTACATGTAGTTTATCTTTAAATAATTAATGATATTTAATGCAAAATATTAAACATAAATCTTGACAAATATATCACATCAAAATAGGAATTTAAAATCTTGAGTATTAATTGAGGGCATTACTCTATTGCATTTTCCTTCTATTTCATAGCAAGAATATCACTAAAAGATTATACCACTAGGGTTAGCCTAGTGGTAGGAGGTTGGGGTAGCATTTATGAGGTCATAGGTTCAAACCTTAGTACAACCATTATACACAAAAAATAATAATTAAAAGATTATTGAATTTGATATATTTTATTAAAAAAACATTTATTGAAAATAATGTTTATTAAAAAAATATTTATTGAAAATAATGATAAGGATGTATTGATAAAATATTAAATATAATATTTTTAATGATAAATTAATTTATATTATTTGACTATTATTTTTAAAGATAATAGTAAATAAAAGAATTAATAAAATTTAAATATTTCTATAAAATGAAGAGATATATGTAAAATGAAAGGTGAAACTTATTCATATTGAAGTATTTTTAAATATAACATGCTTAAATTAAATTTGGATATGTCTTTAATTTTTCCAATTTACGACATTTTTACTCTAAATAAGTTAAAATTAAAAATAAATTTATCATTTAAAAAATATTGAAAATCTATTTTATTACCCGTGCAATGCATTGGTGATATACATTCAACTTGATAACATTTTTTTACTTATTTTTTATTTTCTAATTAAATATAAAGTTTAGAAAAGTAGTTTACTTTTTTTCTTTTTTATGGTTTTCCTTTGAATTTTTTTTCCTTCATGGTTTTATCCATTTTTCTTGTTCCTTTTTTCAATGACCAAAATTCAAATGTCTCATTTAAATATGTTATGGACACTCATAGTAGTATATTATATTTATTTAATGAATACCATTGTAATCTTGAATACCAATAGTTGCAAGTTATTTGTGTTTTTGTATTTTTTTTTCATCAATGTATGCTAGTTGCTTTTTAAGTGAATATTATTCCAGCCTCATTTTGAAATCTATGCAAACAACGCTCATTTGCCCATTGTGTATTTTACGGTTTGGCTCTAGTGATGAACTATTAATAAAGCTAAAAAACTTCAAAATCCAAATTCAGTCATATAGGGTTAATGGCCTAATTAATTTGTTTTTTTTTTAAATCAAGGTGTTTATTAATACAAATTTCAAGTGATTCTAGATTTGAATATCACATGAAAATAAATTATAATAATATGAAAACAAAAAAAAATGTTAAAACAATTATATATTTTTACCAACTTTACTCATGGGAATTTCTAATTTAATTTTAGTATTCAAGAAAAATACCCAAATAATATACACACAATCAAGGGGATGTGGCAGCTTAACCAGTAGTTTTAAGTTTAAGTACTCTGGAGTATGAAACTACGATAAATACTCGGATAGAGAGTTTGTCATCCATAGTGATCCTACATGACTCAGACATGATTGTCTCCCGTAGATGATACATGTGATCTAGACCAAAAAAAAAAAAAAAATACACACAATAATTTGATTTTAATTTAAAAGTGAAATAAGAATAGAAGAATTAAAAATAAAAATAATGCATGACATAATTGAAATTATTTTTTTATTTTTATTATTAGGATAGTTGTCCTAATTAATGAAATAAATTTAAATATACTTTGAAATTTGAAACCATTAGGATAGTTGTCTCAACCTTAAAGCAGGTAAAAGGATTATTTATGCCCCAAAAATATACTTTTATTTATCACTAATATTTTTAAAAATAAAAATCTAATAATTACTTGATAAATGATATTATCTAATTAGGAGTAATTCTTTTTTTAAAAGCCCCACATCCTATTAATATTCTCTTTTCTTTCTCCTTCTTTATTCTAAAACTCAAGTTCTAAGAATATATTTCCCAAGAATATTTAAACATAAAAATTATAAAATTATCAAACAAATTTAATTTTAAAGTTCTTATTTTTAACTTAAACTTTAAATTTTAAAATTAATAAAATTACGCAACTACTACCTATGACTTTTATCTATTTTTTGAAAATTTGCATCTTAAATAAACATATAATAGTTTTAATAAAAAAAAATTCTTTTAGATTTTGCATTGACCATAGATATGGCAGAAGTACAATACATGCATATTTATGTATGCGTGCGCACGTTTCAAGTTTAGCAAACCAATGAAATTATCCTAATGTGTTGGAACCAACTAGAGAAAATGTGTTGGAGCCAGTGTTATGAAAATCGGATCGGACTGGCCGTTCAACTGGTTGAATCAGGAACCGATCACCTGTCCGGTCCATCTGAACCTCAAAATCGGTGTGCAATTGAACCGGTCAAAAATCGGATGAACCGATCGAGAACCAGTGAAACCGACAAAAATAGGCGGTTGGACCAATTTGAACGGTTCAACGAAAATCACAATTTTTTTAAAAAAAAAAAAATAGCTAAACGACGTCGAGTTGTGGTAATAAGGCTTTTAATTCTTGATTGCATGAATAAGATATGGAATCAAACCTTTTATATATAATAGCTTGATTGCTTAACTACTTGCTCTTCTTCTCTTAATTTCTCTCACAAATACAACTTTTGACTATGAATATTGTTGAAAGTCTTGACACGCACTGATTGTTTCGTTCTCTGTATAGTAGAATGTTACATAGAATGACATATTTATATTGTTTTAGTGTGCTATGAGCCTATGAGAGATTTTGATGCGCACTAATTTGTAAATTCATTGGATGTACCAATGGCTATTATTATGATTGTCCATTATAGTGTTTCTAGTGTGCTTTTTACATGTTTTCCATACATATTGATGTACAATTAATCAATTATGGATTTTTTTTAATATTACTTAGTATATAATATTAATTTTTTTAAAATATTATGTTATTGAAACTGGTTCAATTGGTTCAACCACACGCTTGAACCATTAAACTGTGAACCAATGCCTTCACCGGTTCAATGACCGGTCCGGTTTTAAAAACATTGGTTGGAGCACACCCTTTGTAACACCCCGAAAATTTTAACCCAATAAGTAGGGACGTGAACAGTTTAATTAGAAAATTAATTGAAATTAATTTGTCTAATTTACAAGAAAAAAAAAGATATACTTTGAGTAATTAAAATATGGTTAGTAATTAATTGATAAGTTGCTTGTGACATAATTTGATTGAATGAGAGTATATGATAGTTGAAAACAAAGTACTTGCTATCTGGTGCATTGTGTCTGTACATATGTTAGTATTTTTGTGATAACTTTGGCTGTCGTAAATGAAATTTTGTTTGTTGGAAATGAAAATAGACATCCGGGGCTACAGTTTTGACACAATAACTACCTAAAAATATTGAAAATCAAAGTAGTTATGGTCCTCGAAGGTTGATAGTCCAGTCAGGAAAACGTGGATGAACATAGTACCTTGTTTTGATATTCTGTATTTCTAAAAAAATCGTATTCAAAAACGAGTTATATGGTTAGGAAATAGACATCTCAATCTTTCCAACGGTGTATAACATGCTGTCTAATTCATTATATTTCTATTTCAAAATTTTCCTTAAAATTGACCCATTTGCAGTCCACCTTCCTTCCATCATTACTTAACCCCACTTACCAAAAACATGTGCCAACCTAACACTACCTACACCAAAACTCATGGCCATCTATCTCTGTCTCTCACCTCATCACTCATTTCTCTCACTCACAATTCCAACTTAGCCAACAAATGGTCAACAAGTAAAGTAAAGCACCTAAAGTCTACACCTAAACTCACCTAACACCCCACTTTGTCTCTTCACTCACGGCTCTTCCTACCCACCTAACACACATTCATTCACTCACTTATTCAACTGAGCACTTAAGTTGAAAGAAAGAAAAAGGAGAGACCCATCTTTCACTCTCGTCCCTCCCTCACGGCCAAAACAGCCCAAGCCCCACTCATCCTTTCATTTTTCCAAGCTATATCACTTAATTACAAAAAAAGAAATCAGGATTCTCTCTTCTCTCCCTTGCTTCCCTCTTGACCAGGAGCAGCTACAAGGAGAAGGAAGCTATTGTTGTCGGCTTGGAAACCTTGCATGCAAGGTTAGCTGTCATCCTTCCATCCTCTCAACATCAAGCTCACTTTCTCTTCTCTTCCTCTTCACCTCTCTGCCCTTTTCTCGACTGAGCCAAAAACCCAAGGTAAGGGAAGCTTCCTTGTGAATTTATTTTCAGTTTAAGAGTGGTTGAGAGTTAGGGGGCTCAACCACATACAACATGTATGCCCGTCTTGTTGTTTATGTTGTGTTGCTTGGTGTTTGAACTTGAGATATTGATGGAATGGGTCGGGAACCCTTTGGCAGTGGCTGTGTGAGCTTTGCATGTGAAAATCAAACCACAAAATAAAGTGGCAGTGGCTGTTTGGTTCGTCCAACTCTGTATAGCCCCCACGGTTTTGTGATTTTTGGAAGATCTAACCGTTGGTTTTTCGTGAAATTGGTTTTCAATAAAATTAGACACAAAATAGAACAACTTTATTTTCTATACTTTGGCAAGATAACTTTGTTTTGAGGTTCATCTGTGACCCGCAAAGTGGTTGCTCTGTTTTCGAGTTCCACTGGAACAGGTCTTGATTTTTCTCAGATTTTACACTTGTGTACCTATCTTTTCTTTTTCGAGTTTGTACCATTAAAAACTAGAAAAAACAATATTTTTAACCATATAAACTACGAAAAATATCATGCACAACTTCTAAATTAACTTTTTGAAAAGGAACAGGGCAAGGGTTTGGAGCTCTGTTTGGAGTCTGAAACTTAGGCTGTTAGAAACAAATTTAATGGGAACAGTAGGGAAAGAATTTGGGTGCAAGGTTTAACTTTTTAGAAAGATAAAGATGTTACCTTTTTACTGTAAAAATTTCAGCTCAAAACGAGTTTGGGAAGTGGGAGAAATTTACATTTATTTGAGCTATGTTGAGTGAGCACTCAAAAATTCAGGGCTGCTGACTTTGAAAATTTTAATAAAATTTTCTAGAAGTTGATTTTATAAGTGGTATACCTTTCTGTAAATTAGATTTCAAGAGTTTCGATTTGATATGAATAGTTTTAAATTTCGAGGTCATTTGCTTGTATCAGTGAGAGCTCATATTCAGTACTGCCAAAGAGAAATCGACCTTATTTGGTCAATTTGGTTAATATGATAGAATTATTGGAATGGTGATGTTTGTTTATTGAGGTGTTTAAAATTTTGTTGAGAACATTATTTATTATTGAGGTGTATGTGTTTTGTTGAGAAATTGAAATGAAATGTTGATGAGATGATATATGTGAACTATGTGTTGGAACCATTCCTATATGTTAAAGAGGAGTTAACTATGTCCTTTGGGAAGATTTTTATAAATAAAAAAAAATGGTATACTTGGGAGGGTGAGTTTCACGCCAGAACTCCAGCCCACTAAAGCGACTCGGGGGTCTCGCCTAGTGGGATATCTTTCCAAGTACTAGCCGTATGCTTTGACTCCGAATGGCGTGTTGGAGTGTTGAGAACTACTTCCCAAGAGGTTTAGTGACTCTTTTAGTGTATAGGGGATGGATTGTTGTGGTGGTTAAAGATTTTGGATTGTTGACATGTATTTGGATACTTAAGTCAGGCCATTGAAGATGGCGGGTACGGAGGTGCCGTATCTCAGACTGTAAGGGAATCCAAATATGTTTTGCCGCTGGAATATGGGGGTGCACACAGTTGGTGCACAGAAATATTCCGAATGTTGTATTCGTACAGTTGGTGCGTAGGTGTGCACAGTTGGTGCACAGGCATATGACTAGGCACGTAAGTTGAGGGTGACCGGGAGGGCCCTCAACCTAGTGCTGGGGATTTTCATGGCGGCTAACGGAAATGGGCCTATAGAATAGACGAGTGGGCGAATCCCTATAGATGTAAGGTCTTGCAAACCTACAGATGTAAGCCACTATAGCACTTGTCTATTTTTGATAAAACCACACTTTTCCCGTAGGGTCAGCTCAAGGGACTCCCTGAATGGTCAGAATGTATAGACTATGGTAGGGGATGGGGCCTATGAGGACCGCTCATATGATGTTGAAACTCCATGGAGTAGAGTCAGTCTTGTTGACTAAGGTTGTCTAGTGGTTTATGTTGTACATCACCTTGTGATGATGGTTGTTGGTGGTTGTATTATGTTGAGATTGTGACATTTGTTGAATGGACATAATCCATGAGATATGATGATTTATGGTAGTAATTGGTGATAGAACTATATTGTTGTTGATTATGTTGAGGATTTATGTTATAACTCTGTTGTATGAATTAGTTGAGATGGTTGAGCCATGATGGTGTTGTTTATTGGTGTTTATTGATGAAATAAGTTTTGATATAAGTTTATAAACTAAGTTTTGTGTTGAGTTTTCAGTTATTATGTATAGTATTATATTGAAGTATACAAAGTTTGGTTCTCTTTCTATTCCTTAATAATTTGAAAATTCACTTATTTACTTATATGTATAGTTTTGTTTGGTAAGCTTACCCTTGCATTGTTTGCACTTGTGGTTTGTGCCTGTGATGATCTCGGACGTCGTGTTCGGGGGAGCAGATGGCTTTCCAGGTGGATTCTTCCTCTTGGAGGCTTAGTAGATGGAGTGAGCATGAAATTGAAGATGCAATCTCTTCCTTCTTTCCTTGTTTAGTCTTTTGTATAGAATGGACCAACATAGGGCTTTTATGTAGTTACTTGTAAGAGATGTACATGTGGATTATGTTTTAAGTTTTTAATTGTATCTATGTTGGCTTTGAAATTGAGAAAAATTTATATAGTATCATTAATAAGCTAATGAAAGTTTGATTTTTTTATTGAATAAAATGAAATCCCTTATTGATAGTTATGCAACGAAGGCGGGTCGTTACACCCTTAGCTTGGTAGTATAAGGAATTAAGGATGGGTCTTATAAGCCTTGAGCTGTTTCTTTTGTCTAAAACTAGGCAAAACCGGTTTGAATTGATTTTCTTGAAAAAAAATACTTTTTTTCTTAATTTTTAACTTAATATTATAATAATTGATAGATATATCAACTATATTTTTTTTATCGACAAATGTTGGTTGTTAATTGTTAGTTTTTTAGTTAGCGGGGGTATCAACTATATTTATTTAGTTATTATTAATTTTAGTTTTAACAAATAATATTATGTATTGTTGATTTTTTTTTGACGAGATGTATTGTTGAATTTAAATGTTATGATCATATTTAATTTCATTTCATTTTAATTTTAAATTATATATATGATATTTATTTTTTAATATTATAAACTTTTAAATATTATGTTAATTTTTTGTTTAATATTATTTAATATATTATAATAAAAAGAAAAACAAGAAAAATTAAGAAAAGAAACTTTATAATAAGTTTCTACTATTATTTCGTCAAATTTATTTAAAAATAAAATCATGCATTGTTCTATAGTCATCACTTTGTGGTTCACAATTATTCCTGTCTCCCTTGCTTCTCATATCATGCACACTGGTGCCATACTGACACTTCTGACACAAGTATTCATGTAATTGAGGAGCTCACACACGGTAGAATCTTCCTTCTTTATAATTATTCTTACTTCACCAGTTTGATCATTCTGTGCCTTCCAATAAATAAAGTTTAATTTTCATCCAAAATCAATGAAAATTGTTTTACCTGTAAACTAGTTTACAATCATGATGTTTAATATGACTTTTAAAATAATTATTATGAAAATTAATAAATTTAATATATATATATATATATAATAAATTGTAATTGTATGAAAGTTTAATTTTTTTTATATTTATTCAGTATATTTAAATTAAATTCATAAATTTATCATTTGTTTATGTTGTGTCTGATCCAGTGATCCTTATAAAGTTAAAAGTGACATCTTATCTCATTTGTATTAAAGTCAATTGGGCACGAGACCACAAATCATATATGCCACCTTAAAATGTCACATTTTTATTCTGTCTTTGAGAAATTGGAATATTCATTTCTTATCAATTTGTGACATTCTCCATGCTGAGAAAAACCATGTTTATATTAACTTGTGGGCTTAAATATCTTTTTTATCCTTATAGAATAAGGTGTTTTTGATTAGTCTTTTAAATTTTTTTGTTTTGTTTTACTTCCTGTAAAATTTTAAAAAAAAATTCTATCCCCTATTGTTAATTAATAGCGTTAATGATGATGTAGCAGCGATGTTGATAGTCTATTGACTTGTCACATCATCAAAGAGTCTGACAGGACAGTCATGTATAATTTTTGTTGGTAAATTGTACTTTTAAATCATCATATGTTCAAAATAATTGATAATGTCAGACTAGTTGATGAGGGATTTAAAAACTTAGTTTATAAAGAAAAAAATTACATGTGACTGACTTGTCAAACTCCTTGATGACATGGCAAGTTAATAGGCTGTCAATATCGCTATTACATAACTGTTTGACACAAAGGACTAAAACCAAAAATAAAAATTTATAAGGACAAAAATAAAAAATAAAAAAATTAAAGGACTAAAATCAAAATTCTTATTTTATAAATATCAAAAGGTTATTGAAGCCTAATTTGTGCCACTTATTATATGAATTTTTCTTTCCCTGAGGGTTATTTGGGATTTGGGTTGATTTTAAAATCTAAACTAGATAAAGGCAGGCATTGATTCCAAGTATTATAGGAAAGATGAAATAAAAGCATTTGATGACTCAAAAACTGGTGTTAAAGGTCTTGTAGATTATGGGGTGACAAAGATCCCATGCATATTCCATTTTGGCATTGACATAATTAACAATGTAGCCACTGACTCAAAGTTGAGTGTTCCTATCATAGACCTTGAAGATACACAGCCACCCAACTCTGCATAAAGCATCTGTCACCAAAATTCGAAGTGCATGCCAACAGTGGGGATATTTCCATGTGATCAATCATGGAATCTCTAATACTCTACAAGCCTAGCCATATTTCTCACAACTTTACCTGCTTCGTCCAACTTGTTTCCAAATACTCACTTTATTCCTATGATTGACTTGTCTTTGGGTAGTTCAACCAACTTCTAGACATCATTCTTTTGGAACTGATCAAGCTCTTCTTGCATAGCTTTAATCAAACCTTCGTTCAGCAAGGCATCATCCACTGTCTTTGGTTCGACTTCTTAAATAAGTGTTGTGTGGGCTTGTTGTTGGAATGATGATCTGGTTCTGACTCTATCTCGAGCATCTCCAATTATCTGATCATCTGGGTGATAGCTCTTCATTTTCTAATTTTGTCCAATGAGTACTCTTTCTTCTACATTTTCTGCTTCATCCAGGGGAGCATTGGACGTAGAGTTAGATGCATCATTGTTGTTGGACGCAACCTGTCTTTCATCCAATTTTAGATCTGCAAAAGTTTCGTCCAGCTCTAATAATTCATTATTAGACTTATTGTCGTTAAACCTCACATGGATATCTTCTTCGATTACTAAGATTCTAGAGTTATAAACTCTATAAGCCTTTGACGTTTCAGAATAGCCTAGCAAAATTCCTTCATCACACTTGGAATCAAACTTTCCAAGATTATCCTTAGTGTTTAGAATGAAACATGCATTGACATCCAAATGGGTGGAAATAAGATATGTTGGGTTTTTGTCTCTTCCACAATTCTTAAGGAGTCATGTTGAAAATAGGTCTTATATAAATTTTGTTTTGAAGATAACAGGCAACATTCATTGCTTCAGAACAAAAGTGCTTAGGAGTAGAGTTATCATTTAACATGGTTATAGCCATTTCTTGCCATGACCTATTCTTTCTCTCAACCACACCATTTTGCTGAGGTGTTCGTGGTGTAGAGAAGTTGTAGAAAATTCCACAACTTATAAAATTATATATACATATATATATATATATATATATATATATATATATATATATATATATATATATATATATATATATATATATTAAAAGATAAGTATAAAAATTTCATAAATATTATATTAATATAAATTTTATAAATATCTTGTAAAGAAGTACAATTTTTGTTACCGGAGCACTTTGACAAAGAAGTAAAGTTTACTATTTACAGTATGTTTTTAAATTTATATCTAATAGTTTCGGTGGAATGAAAAGAAATAAAAAGAGAAATAAAAGAGAGTGGAAAGTTATGTTGTTTGATTTAGATTAAAGAAAGTGTAAAAAGAAATGAAAGATTTGAATTAAAATTGTTAGGTAAATAAGAAAAAAAACAAAAATTAACTGCAATTTTCATTTTACCCTAATTTAAAAGAATTTATTTCCTCTTTTTATTTTGATTTTTTTTAAAAAAAAATGAAGAGGCATATAATCGTCGATTATATATATGCCTTATAAAACACAGAAAATTGTTTGACATAACATATAATCGATTATGGTTATACCATAATCGATTATATATGCCCCAACCCATAAAAAACATGCTGCCATATGTTCCATGTCTTTCCACTCACTTTTCCTTTTCCGAACCACATCCTGCCATTTGTTCTTCAAAGCATAGTTGTGAAAACCAGGCCGGATCGGCCAGAAACTAGTGCCATAATCGGTCCAGTTCGGCTATCAAACCAGTCATGCGTGACCTGAACCCGATTGACCCGGTTCAGTTTTGAGTTTTTTTTTCTTTTTTTTACAATTTTTCATGACGTAGCTATTTGAAATTTTTTTCATAATACCATTTGAAATTTGAAACTCATGGCAAAAGCTAATTGCTAAATATTATATAATATAATATTTTTTTATCCATAGGAATCGAAGACAGGTACCTGGGGTTTACAACAACTCACGCAACATGCTCAACCAACTGAGCTAGACCCCCTCGGTAGTATATAATGTAATATAATAATATGCTCTTATAACATGTTAGTTTAATTGTTAATAGCTAATTGTTGAATAGTATATAACAATATGCTCCTATAATATTACTTTGATATTGACAACAATAAATAATAAGGGTAAACTATGCTTTTCCTCCCTGAACTTTTCGCAATTTATGGTTTTGGTCCCTAAACTTTTTGACGACGGGTCAAAGTCCTCGAACTTTTCCTCCATCTAATGTTTTAGTCCTTTCCGTCTAGTTTAGCCATTAAGTGATGATGTGACGTTAATTTTATTATTATTTTATTACGATTCTGTTTTTGACGACTAAAAACCGCCATAAATAATGTTTTTAAAAAGATTAAATAATTTTTTACGGCTTTTAGCCACCACAAATTACTTCATCTTAGACAATTAAAAACCTAAAAAATCAAACTCAATCAAACCATTTAAACCACAAAAATCAGATCAGGAACCGTTTGTAAAATTTGCTGCGAAGGGATCCATAACTTGAGAGGAAGTGACTTGGAGTTAGTTGTTTGGTGCGGAGAGAAAGAGAGAAATTTGTGGATTAGAGGAAGCCACTAGGGATTACAGTGGCGACGGCATTGAAGTGGAAAGGTTGTGGACGTAGGTTCCAGATTTGGTGTCGGAGCCACCACCAAAGTTCGCCGCTGCATTGTCGAAGTCACTACCCGGTTTCAAATCTGGTGTCTTGGTTCCAGATCCGCCGTTAATAATTTGGGACCAAATTGACGCGTTTTAGAATTGCATTATTAATGGCGTCAACTCCAATTGGATGGAAAAGACCAAATTGATGCGTTTTAGAATTGCATTATTAACGGCGTCAACTCCAATTGGACGGAAAGGACCAAATTGATGCATTTTAAAAATTTGGAGACCAAATTGACGCATTTTAAAATTTGGGGACCAAATTGAAGTATTTTAAATAATTTGGGGACCAATAAGCCTTAAATAATCACAAGCACCATGAGTCACACCCTTCATAACAACATTTTTACCATCACTGCAACCATCCCACAAAACATGTCAGTCCCAACATCAATGCAACCCACAAAAAATACAGAGTTTCAACCCAAGGGCTATTTTGGAAGCATCTAATTCTCATGGATTTCATTGTTCAGTTCACTTTCTTTCACCTCAAATTTTACCTCATTTTTTAGGTAAAAGAATAAGCAGTGGGCCCCACAGTATTTTTAAGACTTTCATATGCATTTCATTGGAACCGAACAACATAGGGGAGCAGCTTTCATCTCTTTTCACCGGTGAAAGTGTTTCACCTCTAGCCTTTCAGTTCAACCGAACGCAGGCTTCTTTAGTTCAAAGCTTGCTCTGTCGTTCATTCCTTCTCTTGCTCAAGGTTAGTTTTGTCCTTTCCCTTCTTTCTAAATATTCATCCCAACCTTATTTTTGCAATATTGCAGATTAGAACTTGATACAATAATACAAGTTATATATATATATATATATATATATATAGATATTTTCCTTCTAAAGAGAGGTAATGTCTAGTTGACATCGTAAGTTTTGAAATTGTGGTTGCTATTCTTTATTTTATTAATTTAGAGTTGTTTCTGTGGAGTTAATTTCAAAATATTTTAGTAGGGAAGATTTGAAAAACTGTAATTGACAAACTGTCTTAGATTTCTTTATGATTATTCTTACTTCTACAGTTTGAACATTCTAGGCCTTCCAATATATTTAAAGTTTAATTTTCATGCACAATCGATATAAGAATTTTTACCTGTTAACCAGTTAAAAATCATGTTGAATATGACTTTAAAGGTAATTATTATAAAAATCAATAAATTTAATATATATATATATATATATATATATATATATATATATATATGATCAGTTTTGATTGTATGACAGTGTAAAATTCTTTACAATGTGTCAGTACATTTAAATTAAAAACATAAATTTATCATTTGTTTATTGTTATGTCTGATCCAGTGATCCTTAAAAAGTTAAAAGTGATCTTATCTCATTTGCATTATTTTAAGGCCAATTGGGCACAGGACCACAAATCAAGCCACCAGAAAATGTCACATTTTTATTCTGTTTTTGACAAATTGGGATCTTCATTTCTTATCAATTTGTGTCATTCTCCATACTGGGAATAAACATGTTTATATTAATTTGTGCCACTTATTATATGATTCTTTCTTTCGCTGATGGTTATTTGGGATTTGGGTTGATCTTAAAAAAGTCTTAGGTTTCTTTTGTTTTTAATTCAATACTCAGTGCTTTGATTGTGCATTTTGCATTAGAAGCAGGCACTGCTGTTTTGCAAGTTTACTCTCAGTATGGAGGTCAAAAGCACAAACCCGATAGAAGCAACCATTGATTCCAATTATGATACGAAAGCTGAAATAAAAGCATTTGATGACTCAAAAACTGGTGTTAAGGGTCTTGTAGATTCTGGGGTGAAAATGATCCCACGCATGTTCCATTCCGGCATTGACATAACTGAAAACGTAGCCAGTGACTCGAAGTTGAGTGTTCCTGTCATAGACCTTGAAGACATACATAACAACCCAGCTCTGCATAAAGCAGTTGTCACCAACATTCGAAATGCATGCCAGGAGTGGGGATTTTTCCAAGTGATCAATCATGGAATTCCAATTAGTATTTTGGATGAGATGATTGATGGAATCCGAGGGTTTCATGAACAAGATACTGATGTAAGGAAACAGTTTTACTCTAGAGATATGAAGAAGACAATTCTATATAATTCCAATACTAGCCTGTACCGAGACAAATTTGCTAACTGGAGAGATACAGTTGGATGTTCTATGGCTCCTAATCCACCCAAACCAGAGGAATTGCCTACAGTATTTAGGCAATGAGTTAATCTTGTATCTAGATTTTATAGTTGTTTATAATTTTGTGATAGTGGTTGCCCTTTTTCTTTGTATTCTTTATTTAGTATCTAGGTGCTTGCCTATTATATGTTGGAAGGAGAACATTTTTTCAAGTAACTCAAGTTATCCAACCATAAATTTCATGTTTCATATATGGATTTTCGAAGAATTGGTCACTTGTGCATGTTGGTTTCAGAAAATCTTAACTTAAAACTATTTGTATTCATGATTAATTGTTTATGTACTTGCAGAGACATAATTATTGAATATTCCAAGAAAACAATGGCTCTGGGTTGTACAATTTTTTAGCTATTGTCAGAGGCTTTTGGCCTTAATCCATCTTATCTCAAAGAATTGAATTGTGATGAAGGACTTTTCATTCAGGGTCATTACTATCGGCCTTGCCCTAAATCGGAATTAACTTTGGGCACGACAAAGCACACTGATATTTGCTTCATGACAATTCTTCTACAAGACCAATTGGGTGGTCTTCAAGTTCTTCATGAGAATCAATGGCTTAATGTTCCTCTTGTGCATGGAGCTCTGTTGACGGATTGGCAAGCGTACCAAATCGCACAAGTAGTAAATGGATAAGTCCAAGTATCGCTTTCCCAAGAGATTTGCTTAATATAGGCATTGTTCACATAAATACTAGCTAGACTGTACTGATTTTCACAAGAAAGCAATAAAAACACAAACTTTCGTTGGTTTTGTGAAAGGTTACAACATATTTAATGGAAGACAAAATTTAAAAAGATGTTTTTGTGGTTTTTATAAGAAAACACAGCTGTGACAGAGGTTAAAACAGATAAATAAAGATGTTGCAGGGGTTATATCTCACCATTCTCTACTCTCTTCTTGCATCCACACATAATATAAATTCTATTTGCATTTAAAAGTTAAAATTAGTCAATAAAAACATTCTCAGCCCTAATTCCTTAGGTGCAGAGAGTCTTAGATTACTCCCCCAAGCCTTGATTCCTCAACAACTTAACGAAGGAGCTAGCTTTAAGTCTAGTGACAACAAGATAACCCATTAACTAAGCTCCATTCCTAGACCCAAAGTTCATGAGGTATATTGCTTCAGTTCTAGACTACGAGAGTGTTTCCCAACAACAGTCATGTCCATGGGTCATGCTATGGGTGATCAAGCCACAACAAGCTTTAAGAAAAGAAGAAAAATACTAACTTTAAACACAAGTGTGCAGAATATATATAGATAATATCAAAAGATACAAGAGAGTTTTGAGAATGGTTACATCTAACCCCTTACAACTAAAGAAATCAGTCACTCATGGGCATGAGCAGCTGGAAAATACACATGGAAGGGAAGGAGATGAAGATGAACATTAAGAACTAAGGAGAGAGTTTTTCTCTCCACTAAAACAGTACAAAACGAGCTACAGAGTCTGCTACTAAAAAAATGTCCAAGCCTCTGAACTTCTGAGGGTCAGCTCTTTATATACATGTGCAGAATTTCTTCAAAGTGACATTTCGCTCAGCCAGGGATTTTGGCTTGGCTGATTAGAAATTTCTGCACTTCAACAAATTTTTCCTGCAAAGGACCTTCCACTACTTCCAAAGCTTTAGAATGCAGCTCCAAATTGTGTTATTCGACTTCAATCTCCAATTTCTACAAAAAATGGGACAAAACACTAAGATATAACCATAAAACTAGAAAAACTAAAGAAATTCTAACTAAATTGCTAAATTAACAGAAATTGAGTAAAGCAACACTCCAAATGAGAGAAAAAGATAAATAATTGCCTTAAAAACTACTTGAAAAGTAAGTAATTATAGCAACTAACAACTCCCCCAAACTTGGAGTTTTGCTTGTCCTCAAGCAAAAGATAAAGACAACAATTAAATAACTAACTAAACTGAAAATAACTACCACTAAAACAGAAATCATGGATCAAGATCAATCCCATCCTAACAAATCCAAAACAAGCTTCCATCTAAGAATTGAAAAGGACTAGACCAATGATTTGAATTTTAAACATGGTGCCTTAAACCAAAACCATAACAAGGATGCAAGTACCTAATTTCTCAAGAAATGAACCAAGCATAACAATCAAAATTTGACAAAATCCAAGAATGTTTGATTCTTTTCACTCAAGTGTCTCACTCAAGCACCAATTGATTTAAGTACTGAATTCTCTCACAGTCAACACACAATTGAAACCACAAATAAGTTTTGCTTTCCTTTTCAATGTAACAAAATTATGCACAAAAAATTAAGATCACAAGGACTTGGTTTTTCTAGAATAGCAAACACCATGAGATAAGAGAGCAATCAATGCATTTTTCAGATTTTCCCAATCCCTTTTATTTACTCACAATGGTAAAGATACCAACTCCTTGCATTTCTCACATTTAAGCTCAAGAAAATGCCACTATAATCACAACAAGTATCACAACTTTTATTTCTTTTTGTTTTCCTTGATCTTCTTTTTCTTTTTCTTTTCTCAGTTTTTTTTAATCACAAAACAAAAGCACAGCTGTGACACTTCTTTAAATTTAATGAAAGTGACCCACAATTGTTCCCAAGTTCTTCCTTTCATGCAAGATTTCCCCCAAACTTATTCTAAACCCAACACATGCAATTGCTCTTCTATCCAATGGTAAGGAAAGTGAATTGTTTTTCATTTAGGCTCTTGGGTTATCATGACAGAAATTAATTCAATTAAAGCTTAAAGGGGCTGGACAAAAAGGGATGACAGAGACAGGGAAGGCTTTTTGGCTCTAGGAGTCACAATCATCAAACAAAATTTGCCTTGATCATTTCTTAATTAACATGCAAGAATCATCACAAGAGAATTGTTCAAAACCAACAGTGGTACCAAAGGTGACACTCATTATCATTTGAGACATCACACAACTCACAAGAATCATTTCTCAAACATTCTCAAACCTGTCCTCAAAATCAAATCATGCTTGAAACTTTTCTCAAAAACATACATGCATCCAAACTATGCTAACGAAACGCGCAGCCACAAAAATCGATCAAATCAAGGTTTCATAAACGCATTTTTCTTTTAAACGGCGTGGGAAGCAAGCAAGGATAACACACGATGGAATTTTTCTAAAACCATGAACAACCACAACATTAACATTAAACTTGCAAACACAAACAAAAGTATCAAGTTCAACAAATAACAAGGCCTTGGCCAACATCACCAAAATAACAACTAAACTAACAGCAAACCCACAAAGTAGCTAACCATGCACTGAAATTAAAATACTGAAATTATAAAAGCAGAAAAATAAATTGTCCTGGTAAAATGGGGATTAAACAAACAAATCCCCCATCAAACATCATCATCTTCTTTGGCCTCAGAACTGCCATACTCCTCTTGTTCCTCTTCAGTTCCTTCTTCCTCCACTTCACTTTCCTCCTCTGCCACGACCTCATCCTCAGCTGCAGCTTCAGCTCCTTGGTCACCAGCCTCTGCATCACCAGCAGCAGCACCTTCTGGGGCATCAGCAGCTCCAGCACCCCCCAAAAAAGGAGGTCTGTCCCCAGGCCATGCAATCATAGCTTCAAACTCAAAAGGGGTTGGCCAATAGAGATTACCATGAGGTCGCGGTGCTGTAGGGGTTAGATAATAATAAATGGAAGCATTTAAATTCTGTTGGCCATGATGAATCACTGCCAACTGCTGGAAAAGGAAAATGAAAGCAGTTGCTAATTGGGATCTGTAAACGGCTCCATAGCAGGAGGAATGGGAGGCTGAGGTCCATCCACTTTCGCAGGGTTACGGCAATGCTGGTCAATGAAGTGCACGTTGAGTGGTTCCCGGAGGTTAAGGAGGGGAGGCCGGCGGACATTCACTCCGTGGCTCTCACATAATGCAATGATAAGAGCCGGAAAGCCAAGAGGCCTTGGAGGAGATGTAGGAGCTTTTGCAGTCACAAATTTATGCAATTCTCTTGATATTATCCTCCCAATGTTGATGTCAATGTTATTCATGATGCAGTACATGATGAAGGCTTTGGTCATGCTCAACTCAGAGGTATGAGTTGTAGGTGTGATGTTAGAGAAGAGGAAGAAGGCCCAAATTTGTGAAATGGTTTTCAGAGCAGCTCTCTTGAAGTGTAGGGCCTTTCCAGCATCATTCTCTACAAAGGAACGCCCTAGAATGCAGAGGTTATTGCTCACAGCAGTGTTGCTAACAGTGGTTCTCCCAGTAGACATCAAGAAATAGCCATAGTCTTGGCTGTTGGGATCGGTGAAGTCATTGGCCAGAAACTGATTGATGGAAAGAGCATCATAGTAGACAAAGCATCCCTTCACTCAAGACCTACGGGTAGGGTCACTGGTGCGCCTGGGAATAGCATTCGCGTAGAACTCGCGCACCACTTCCTCATTGATCTTGAGGGGGAAGTTGGTAAGTTTCTGCCACTTCCTCCGAATGATTTCATCTTGAAACTCCTAGAAATCCCCAACAAGCAGTTGCACTTCTCGCTCCTTGATCAAGCTTCAGTTGGCATTGTTCTTGAACCGCTCCTGGTTAGGAGGAGCAAGGAAATGGTTCTTTTGAAGGGGTTCACGAGGGGTTTGAGGCTGTGGTGGTGGGGGTGGAATCTCTTCCACTTCATCATCCTCTCGTGAAGCATGAGGAGGAGCACGGGAAAAAGAACCTCTTCTGGTGATTCTTTGTTTCTTGGCAGAGGGGGGTGAAGCATCAGCAGGTTGCTTGTGCTTAGGAGCCATGCTACAAAACAGAAAAGAAACAAAACAAAAATATAACAGAAGGCACAAGAAAGTGAAATGAGTCAGTGACACAAATAAGAAACAAGAAATAGAAAAATAAGTTAAGACAAAAGTCACAACAAAATTGAAACACAACACGTATAAAAGAAAAGAAAAACAGAAAAAGAAATTGATGAAAAGCTAAATGTAGAACTAAGAATCCACAAAACAGCAAGGAAATTTCATCACGCGCAAGTGCAGGAACAGAATATGCACACAGCAATGTGCAGGGAATTTGGCTTAGCATCCATAGGAAGGCTTTGCCAAATTCCACTAATCTAATGTTTTTACAATTTTGTAGAAAGATGTGGTTCCAGCACTTGTGGTTGACGAATTAAACAAGAAAGCAAGAGTGGTCCCAAATCTCAGGTAATGAAATACACACGTGCAAACAAGAAGAAAAACAAAAAAAAAAAAAAAAAAAGAAAAAGACAAAGGGGTGCTTTTTGGGTAAAACAGAGAATTCACAAAGGGCCATGTGCTCCCCTTTAGCACACAGAAGCAACAGTGAACAGAAGAATATTAAACAAGATACAACAACATAGGGACCCAAAACGTGGTCCCAAAACACAGAGAAAATCAGAACCTTCGAAGAAAATACAGAAAAGCTAGAACTTGAACTATCAGTGGTCCCAAAAACAACGAAAAAGATAAGATATACACAGATCCATAAGTTAAAAACAAGAACAGACCCGAGAAAGTAAAAAACAAAAGGAATAAAAGAAGATTTCCTAAAAGATGAACAGAAAACACAAAAGGGAAAAAGAAAATAAACACATGCTTACACCATCAGGAAAAGATATCCTAAAATGACACAATCAAAAGGGAAAACACAAAAAGTTTGCACTTTTTCAACAACCAAAGGTAGAAAAAGACATACCCACTCAAGGGAAACTTCATAACAACAGAAAGAAAAGAAGGGTCTAGCAAAAGCTTAGACTTTTGTCAATGAAAAAGGGAAGAAAGCAGCAAAACCAAAACACAAAAGGTTCAAACTTTAACAAAAAAAAAAGGCAATAAAATAACAATAATAGAAACATGTTGCAAGAATTGAAACGAAAATCAAAACGAAAAAGAAAAACGGAAATAATAATGCAAAGATGCAAATGGAGCATACCCTAAAACACTCTACAGACCTAAAATAGAAAAGCAAAATAGGAGAACCCTAGAATCTTTTTCTGAAAAGAGATGGGAGTGACAAACTGAAAAGGGAAAGGGAATGACAGAAGCAATGCTTACAAGGACAGAGAAGGGTTGAACTGGAGGTGCTCGTGGTGCTGATGGGAATGGTGTTGCTGGGGTTGAATAGTAGACTGAAAGGGAGGGGTCTCTATCCAGACGAGGGTGGATGAGTTGAGGGATGAAGAAAGCTATGTTTAGAAGTATGATGGGAATGAAAAAGTAGAAGTGATTGGGGAGTAGAAGGGGTGACAGCCTAGGGAAGACGTGAGGGTGTGGGGAAAGGGTAGGAAAAGGTGAAAAGGTGAAGTCTGATTTGGGGAAAGGTTGTGAGTAGGTAGTTGTACTAAAGTGAAGGAAAATTCTGATTGGAGGGGAAGTGAGGTACTGTGATGTGATTGGAGGAAAAATGGGGGGATGAATAGGAAGAGGTAACAATAGTGGTATGGGGAAACGTGAGTGGGAGAGGTGATTGGGACTAAGTGGAGACGTTATGGGGAGAAGTCAAAGGTCTTGGGAAGCGGGAAAATTTGAAAAAGATATGAGGGTTTGCAAAAGTGGATAACGGCTTGGCCATGAAGCATGGCTTAGCAAAAAGCATGAATTTGGACAAGGATCACAAAGTGGCTTTTGGCTTAACCATGGAACATGGCTAGACTCAAAAATGAATCGAAATGAAATTGTTGCGTCTAGTGGTTTTGGCTTGGAGCTAGTATCAGTGGCTTGAGCCAAAAGTCACTTAAGAGCAATTTTTGCACAGACATAACCAAAATGCGAATTATGCAGGAGTGAGCCTAAGTACTGCAATATAACAGATAAATGGAACATATGCAACTACTGAATGATTCCTCTAAATGATCACAACACATAGAAATAAAATCAACAAAAACAGCACACAAATTCTTAACAAGGATCAAACACATGCATTCTAAATGATCAAAACTCATAACTAACTATATCTAACACTTCAAAATGCAGAATGCAGAAGTAAAAGGGTAAGAAAACTGGGTTGCCTCCCAGGTAGCACTCTTTTAATGTCATTAGCTTGACATTTGGTGACCTCAAAGGTAACTTAGATGCAGAATTGTGGTCATTCTCTCAATTTCACCCCCTAAATAGGGCTTTAATTTCTGACTATTGACTGCCTAGTTTCTTCTTGTTGAAGGATCCTCCAAAATAACAGCACCATGAGGCTTCACCTCCTTAATGATGAAAGGGCCAGATCATTTGGACTTAAGCTTGCATGGAAATAATTTCAGCCTTGAATTGAACAACAGAACTTTTTGATTAGGCCGCAAGTCTCTCTTCACAAGCTTTTTGTCATGATAGGCTTTTACTTTCTGTTTGTAGTGCCTTGAAGAATCATATGCATTGAGTCTCATCTCCTCTAGCTCATGAAGTTGGATCTTCCTCTTCTCACCAGCCAAGGACTGATCAAAATTAAGGAACTTAAGAGCCCAATAAGCTTTGTGTTCCAATTCCTCAGGGAGATGACAAGCTTTGCCATAGACCATTTGGAATGGAGATAGGCCAATTGGAGTCTTGAATGCAATCCTATATGCCCATAGAGCATCATCAAGCTTTACAGCCCAATCGTTTCTTGAAGAAGCAACTATCTTCTCAAGGATCCTCTTGATTTCTCTATTTGAAACCTTAGCTTGACCATTGGTTTGAGGATGGTAAGGAGAAGCTACTTTATGTTTGACTCCATAATGCTCCAAGACTTTCTTCAATTGTGCATTACAAAAATGGGAGCCTCCATCACTGATTAAAACTCTAGGAACACTAAACCGAGAGAAGATATTCTTCTTGAGAAATTTAATGACTGTCTTGGAGTCACTTTTGGGGCATGCAGCAGCTTCTACCCACTTTGAAACATAGTCAACAGCCACCAAAATGTATTCATTAGGGAAGGATAAAGGTAAGGGGCCAACAAAATCTATACCCCAGCAATCAAAGACCTCCACTTCAAGAATGTTTTGAAGTGGCATCTCATTCCTTCTTGATATCCCTCCGGTTCTTTGGCATTTATCACAGCTTTGCACATGCTCATGAGCATCTTTAAAAATTGTAGGCCAATAGAATCCAGACTGGAGGACCTTTGCAGTAGCCCTCTCTCCACTGTAGTGTCCTCCATAAGGTGAATTGTGGCAGTGCCACAGGATGTTCCTTGCTTCGTCCTTAGCAACACACCTTCTAAGTAAATTGTCAGCTCCAATTTTGAATAAATGAGGATCATCCCACAAATAAAGGCGAGAATCCTTGAAAAATTTATTTCTTTGGTGTCAATTCATATCTGCTGGAATGATTCCACCAGCTTTATAGTTAGCCATATCAGCAAACCATGGCCTTTCTTGCACCACAAGCAATTTCTCATCAGGAAACTCATCAAGAATTTCTTTCTCAAGAGTGGTCACCTCATCATTCACAAGTCGTGACAAGTGATAAGCAACTTGGTTTTCACTTCCTTTCTTGTCCTTAATTTCAAGATCAAATTCCTGCAGCAACAAAACCCAACGAATGAGTCTAGGCTTGGAATCGGGTTTGGACAACAAGTATTTAATTGCAACATGATCAGTGTACACAACTACTTTGGAACCAATTAAATAAGAACGAAAATTTTCCAAAGCATACACTACTGCTAGCAACTCTTTTTCAGTTGTTGCATAATTCACTTGGTGTTCATTAAGCAACTTGCTAGTATAATGTATGGGATGAAAAATTTTATTCTTTCTTTGGCCAAGAACAGCCCCTACTGCATAATCACTAGCATCACACCTGAGTTCAAAATCAATTTTCCAATTAGGTGCAGTGAGTATAGGAGCAGAGACTAAACTAGACTTCAAAAAATTAAAAGCATTTAAACATTCAGAATCAAAATTAAATGGTGTGTCCTTATTCAGTAGATTGCTCAATGGTTTGGCAATTTTGGAGAAATCTTTGATGAAGGGCCTATAGAATCCAGCATGTCCAAAGAAGCTTCGAATTCCTTTCACATTTGCTAGTGGTGGAAGCTTTTCAATGACATCTACTTTGGCTTTGTTCTTGCTGAAATTTTGTGGCCAAGAACAATTCCTTCGGTCACCATAAAATGGCATTTCTCCCAATTAAGGATGAGGTTTGTCTCAGCACACCTCTTCAAAACAGTTTCCAAGTTTGACAAGCACAATTCAAATGATCCACCAAAAATAGAAAAGTCATTCATGAAGACTTCTATGCATTTCTCCACCAAATCCGAGAAGATAGCTAGCATACATCTTTGGAAAGTGGCAGGTGCATTGCATAGCCCAAATGGCATCTTCCTATATGCGAAGACTCCAAAAGGACAAGTGAAGGCTATCTTCTCTTGGTCTTTAGGATCCACAGCAATTTGATTATAGCCTGAGTAACCATCCAAAAAGCAATAGAAAGCTTGGCCAGCTAATCTTTCCAATATTTGATCCATACAAGGAAAGGGAAAATGATCCTTCCTTGTTGCTTTGTTGAGCTTTCTATAGTCTATGCACATCCTCCATCCCGTGATAGTTCTTGTAGGAATTAATTCATTCTTCTCATTGCGGATAACTGTCATGCCCCCTTTTTAGGAACAACTTGCACAGGGCTCACCCATGCACTATCGGATATAGGGTAGATCAATCCAGCTTCTAACAACTTTAAGACTTCCTTTCTTACTTCTTCCTTCATAACAGGGTTGAGTCTTCTTTGAGGTTGAGCCACGGGTTTAAAATCATCTTCCATGAAGATCCGATGCATGCAATAAGAAGGACTTATCCCCCTGAGATCAGAGATAGACCATCCAATGGCTCCTTTGTTAGCCTTCAAAACCTCAATTAATTTTTCTTCCTCTGCAGTATATACGGAATTGCTAATGATGACTGGTTTGCCACCATTTTCTTCAAGGAACACATACTTCAAATGTGGAGGCATCATCTTCAATTCGGGTTTGGTTTCCTCCACCTTCTCATCTTTCTTTAAATCTTCAACAAATTCTTCATTTGGAGGAATTTCCTTCAATGTATCAAGGCTCTTCAAGCATTCCTCAATTTCACTCTCTTCCTCCTCATTGAGTAACTCAAATGCATCAATTAAAGCTTTCTCAAGAGGAGTGGAACTAGGCACTTGCTTTCTAGAGGTGGTGTAAATTTCATCAAGAATATCCACTCTAAAGCATGATTTATCTTCACTAGGGTGCTGCATAGCTTCAAACACATTAAAAGTGACTTCTTCATCTTGCACCCTCATCTTGAATTTGCCATCACTAACATCAATCAAGGCACGAGCTGTCATCATAAATGGTCTCCCCAAAATGAGAGGAACTTCAACATCCTCTTCCATATCCATAATTACAAAGTCAGCGGGGAATATAAATTTGTCCACCTTCACTAGCAAATCTTCAACAACTCCATATGGAAGCTTAATGGTACGGTCTGCTAGTTGAAGTGTCATCCTTGTAGGCTTGATTTCTACATCTCCCACTTTGCTAAGCATGGACAGCGGCATAAGATTGATGCTTGCTCCCAAATCTAACAAAGCTTTTCCAATGGATAGATTTCCGATGGTGCAAGGAATGGTAAAGCTACCAGGATCTTTGTGCTTGAAAGGTAATGGCTTTTGAATTATAGCACTACATCTAGCTTCTAATTCAATTGTATCTTTCTCAATGTACTTTTTCTTCTTGGTGAGGAGTTCCTTCATGAACTTGGCATAAGTTGGAATTTGCTCAAGTGCATCCGAGAAAGGTAGATTGATTTGCAATCTCTTGAAGAAGTCTAAGAAACATGCAAACTGCCTTTCTCTGTCCTTCCTTGTTGGCACATGGGGATAGGGTAATCCTTGTGGAGGAATAGAATTTGACTCCTTCTTCTTCTCTTCTCTCACCCTATGGTGTTTAGTCATTTTTGGCTCAGCCGCCTCACTGATTTCATTTTTTTCTGCATTTTTCTCACTGATTTTCTCACTCTCACTCAATTCTTTTTCACTCAGCTCATTTTTTTCTTCCTCATCATCTTTTACATCCTCCACAACTACCTCTTGCTCACTTTTTTCTCTACTCAAATCTCCCACAATTGTACCTCTCCTTGTAGTTATAGCCTTGCATTGCTCCTTGGGATTTGCTTGAGTGTTGGCTAAAAATGCTCCACTTTTTAGTTCTGCCAAATCTTTAGCAAATTGTCCCATTTGTACTTCAATATTTTTGATTGAAGAATTCGTGTTCTTTTGGTTGGTTAGAGAGACTTGAATGAATTGATTGAGAGTGTCCTCCAACTTAGAAACACGGTCTTGATGAAGAGGTTGGTATTGTTGTTGATGACTTTGGTAAGGAGGTCTGTTCGAAGGGCTAACTTCTTGCTTCTAACAAGCATTGTTGTTTCTCCACCCTTGATTGAAAGGTTGAGCATAAGAATTTCCTTGTAGGTTTTGATTCCCCATATAATTGATTTCTTCTTGGGAACTCGGTGGCATGATGCATTGGCCACTTGAATGACCACCTCCACAAAGTTCACAGCAAAGAACTTGTTGAGTGTTGGACTGAATAGCTTGTAAGCCTTGAAGTTATTGAGGCATCTTAGCAAGTTGCTTAGTGAGTGCATCAAGTTGTTGCGTAAGAAGCTTATTTTGAGCTATGAGGGCATCCTGAGAATTTAATTCAAGAACTCCTCTCTTTTGCACTTTCACGAGAGTTCTGTCATGTTGCACCTCATAGTCATTAGAGGCCATATTTTCAATAATTTCCTTAGCCTCATCCGGTGTCTTGTACATGATTTTGCTTCCAGCTGAAGCATCAAGCATAAACTTGGTTTGAGGTCTAAGTCCAGCTAAGAAGGTGTTAATTTGAGCTGCCTCATTGAAACCATGAGCTGGACATTTCCTTATCAGGCCATTGAATCTCTCCCATGCTTCACACAAGGGTTCATCAGCTCCTTGAGTTAAAGTGGAAATAGCTGTCTTCCTCTGGTTGATCTTAGATTGAGGAAAGAAACGGTTCAAAAATCCGTCAACCAACTTGTCCCAAGTCAAGGGAGTGTTAGGAGGAATGGCTCTGTACCAATCATTTGCCTTTCCATCAAGAGAGAATGGAAAAAGACTGATACGGATATAATCATCATTAACTTGATGTAGCTTCACTATGTTGCAGATATCAACAAAAGTAGTCAAATGAGCATAAGGGTCTTCTTGGTCAAGACCATGGAACTTGTTTTGCTAAATCAAGTGGATGAGAGATGCCTTCTTTTCAACATTATGAGCCTGCACCTTTGGTCTAGCAATGGTGTTGAAGAATCTCGGCCCTGTGTTGGCACAATAATCGTTCAAAGTAAGCCTTGGTTGATTCACTTCTCCTTCTTCTGCCATTGTGAATTCTTCTTCTTCAGGAATGGATGTCAAAGACAGATTTGGTGAAGCAGGAGAAAGTGGTTCTTGGCTAATAAGTCTTTCTAGAACCTTCCTTTTCCTTGTCCAGCTGTTGGTTTGTCTTGCTATCCTCTCAATCTTCGGGTCGAAATACAAAGGATCAGCTGAACTTCTTGTGTGCATAAACAAAGAAAAAAAAATAGAACACTAGAACAGAAAGTTAGCACAAGAAAACAACAACCACAACAGAAATAAAAACACAAAGAATAAAAGAATAAAGAATAAAGCCTAGGATAATATGAATGTGAAGTTGCCTAATATTCAGATGCAAATCCCCGGCAACGGTGCCAAAAACTTGTACACGGATTGGCAAGCGTACCAAATCGCACAAGTAGTAAATGGATAAGTCCAAGTATCGTTTTCCCAAGAGATTTGCTTAATATAGGCATTGTTCACATAAATACTAGCTAGACTGTACTGATTTTCACAAGAAAGCAATAAAAACACAAACTTTGGTTGGTTTTGTGAAAGGTTACAGCAGATTTAATGGAAGACAGAATTTAAAAAGATGTTTTTGTGGTTTTTATAAGAAAACACAGCTGTGACAGAGGTTGAAACAAATAAATAAAGATGTTGCAGGGGTTAGATCTCACCATTCTCTACTCTCTTCCTGCATGCACACATAATATACATTCTATTTGCATTTAAAAGTTAAAATCAGTCAATAAAAACATTCTCAGCCTTAATTCCTTAGGTGTAGAGAGTCTTAGATTACTCCCCTAAGCCTTGATTCCTCAACAACTTAATGAAGCAACTAGCTTTAAGTCTAGTGACAACAAGATAACCCATGAACTAAGCTCCATTCCTAGGCACAAAGCTCATGAGGTATATTGCTTCAGTTCTAGACTACGAGAATGTTTCCCAACAACAGTCATGTCCATGGATCATGCTATGGGTGATCAAGCCACAACAAACTTTAAGAAAAGAAGCAAAATACTAACTTTAAACACAAATGTGCAGAATATATATAGATAATATCAAAAGATACAAGAGAGTTTTGATAATGGTTACATCTAACCCCTTACAACTAAAGAAATCAGCCACTCATGGGCATGAGCAGCTGGCAAATACACATGGAAGGGAAGGAGATGAAGATGAACATTAAGAACTAAGGAGAGAGTTTTTCTCTCCACTAAAATAGTACAAAACAAGCTACAGAGTCTGCTACTAAAAAAAATGTCCAAGCCTTTGAATTCTGAGGGTCAGCTCTTTATATACATGTGCAGAATTTCTTCAATTTCGCTTAGCCAGGGATTTTGGTTTGGCTTATTTGAAATTTCTGCACTTCAATAGATTTCTCCTGCAAAGGACCTTCCACTGCTTCCAAAGCTTCAAAATGCAGCTCCAAATTGTGTTCTTCGACTTTAATCTCCAATTTCTACAAAAATGGGGCAAAACACTAAGATATAACCATAAAACTAGAAAAACTAAAGAAATTCTAACTAAATTGCTAAATTAACAAAAATTGAGTAAAGCAACACTCCAAATGAGAGAAAAAGATAGATAATTGCCTTAAAAACTACTTGAAAAGTAAGTAATTATAGCAACTAACAAGCTCTTGTTGTAAACATAGGAGATCTTCTACAAGTAAGTGTTATAATGGTAATAAGCATTTTTTGTACTTTATATGTTTAGATATATAATTGAATTAAGATTACTTTAAAACATGAAATATAAAAATCAAATATAGTGAGATGATTTTATGGATTAGGTTAGGCCTTTAATTATGTAAGTCAAAAGATGTAAGCATTATTTTTATTTTTTATCACTAAATGAAGAAAAACTTAAGGAATGCACAAGGCCTTGGGAAAGAAAATCATGGGAGGGAAAGCTTGACTCTAAGATTTATCAAATACTGGTTATCAAGGCCTATGGCTACCATGCCGTTGTACTATATTTTTCCTTGATATGGCTTTCAATGCTTCATAAGCAATTAACATTTTATTTTACATTTCATGCTCCATAGACATAACTCTAGGTGATAGTTTGCTTTTCTGTGATTTTCTGTCATTTTTCTATTATGGACTTTTTCTTTTAGATAACACTATTTTTTCC
The DNA here is from genome assembly GCA_026413185.1 of Pueraria montana var. lobata. Lineage (NCBI taxonomy): Eukaryota > Viridiplantae > Streptophyta > Magnoliopsida > Fabales > Fabaceae > Pueraria > Pueraria montana. Next base: position 62,289,794 of record CM048650.1, on the reverse strand, counting down.
TAAACACATAAGGAGAAAGTAAATATACACATGCTAAGTAATCGTATTTCTCTTTCTCTCTGATCTTCAGAGAAATGATTGTTTTATAGTTAACAAAGCATACTCTATTAGAATGGAATGAAAAAATTGCATGGAAACAGGGTTGTCAATTCATAATCTGCAACATTCAGCATATAACGAATGACAATTTTGTCAGCGTTTATCATCAATACAGCTTGTGAGGAGTATATTTAATAATTTCCTAGCTATTGTTGAAGCTAATAACGAATGACAATTTTGTTAGCGTTTATCATCGGGTTTTATCAAATCATGGAGGGCCAAGAGTTTCAGTAGCTAGCTTCTTTAATTCGCATGGTTCAGCTAAAGGTACATCAAAGGTTTATGAATATGGTCCAATTAAGGAATTATTATCAGAAGAAAACCCACCAATCTATAGGAACACTACCGTAGGAGAGATCATGGCACACCATTTTGCTAAGGGGCTTGATGGGAACTCTACCTTGCAACCTTTCAGGTTGTGAAATGAACAAATTTCGACCCGAAAAAGAACTTGATAAAATTGATGCACTCCTGATTCTCATGGAGGTGCCTGTAATGTGTTATTTCTAGTTCCTGTTTAGTGTATAAATTTTCCATAATAAGTTACGTTTGTAAAGCAGCAGCATCAAGTTCTGCAGACAGTATAAGATAAATTATGTTAGTAGTTCGAATTTACTATACCAGCTCTCTTACATTTTTTCACCTTCACATATTAATAACACAAAGAAAGCATGGAGAAGAATTTCAACACTCACACATATATGGAAAAAATGATTTGATTTACTAAAATATATGTCACCTCTCTTTTAAGATAGTTACTGAAAAATATTTGAAAAAATATTTGATTTTTTCACCTCTCTTTTAAGATAGTTATCATAAAAGTCAACAAACTAACCATTATGACGTTTAGTAATTGGATTACAACATAGGATATACTTTAGAGGATAAAATATGGAATGATGGTCCAATTGGAAAATGAATAATTAAGATTATAATAAAATAAATGTATATGTATAATAAATTATGAAGCTGATATGATTTTAAATGATGATTTTATCACTCTATAGTCTATACCTTCTCTAAAGTACATCCATGACTCTTTAAAGGAGACAAGTCCAAAAACATATACTTGTACTTTTTTTTTTGTACAAGGAGGGTAGGAAGGGAAAGAAATGAGAAAGGGGAAAAATGCATTACAGAGACTTAAACTCACTTTGACAATTTATGTTCCATAACTTAACCAACTAAGCTCACTCAAGGGGACCAACTTGTACCAAATCAAATTTTGAAGAGTTACACCGAATTCGTAGCCATGAATATTATTTTGATGATTGATCCAATAGTTATAAATAACTTAATTTAATAGGCAACAATTCTATTATTTATTTTGCTGGAAATATGTCTTAATTTGTGCCGTCTTAATTGTAGCGTCTTTGGGTTGTCATCATTGCAGCCTCTCGCTTGGATGAGTAGAGTGCGTGAATTATTATAAACCTCTTGTTACATGTCTTTATTCCTACGAATAAAAATAAAAATAAAAAAATTGCAGCCTCTGGCACCTTTATTGTGTTGGGTGTGAGGGGGTGTGCTTGGTCCCATCTCTAGTGATATGACCTAAGTTATAAGGTTGGGATAGTCCTCATTTTGCAAGTTGATTTTGTGGGATTGAATTAAGTTTTAAGTCAAAATTTTAAGATAATATCAAAGTCTATTCTAAATCCATTATTGAAGCAACCACATTGTCCATGCTCTGGGCCTGACCACGAAGGGGGATGTTGGAAAGGTTTCAACAGTAGAATTAGTCTTTGATTCTCTCAGTTTGAAATACCTTATCGACATGATTCTTATCTCATAGGCATTAATATTAATATAATTGTCTGACTTATCATACACGCCATGAAAACAGTCACGTTTTTATTCTGTCTTTGAAAATTTGGGGTCATCATTATTTCTATTACTCTGCCCCTTTCACCAAATTAAAAAATATATCTTGTTTTTGCTTTGGTAAACAGAAAATATATATTTATACCTTGGTTGCGTATGGAACATGGAAGGCAGTCACATAGGTTTAGTTATATGATATTTTCCCCTCATTGACTGCCATTTGGATTTAATTATATAATCCGGCACTCTTCTTTAATGCTACAACTTGTGTTCAGAGGTAGCCACTGCTATTCTGCTAGTTCTCTCTCAATATGGGGGTCAAAGACACAAACCAGTTAGAGGAAAGCATAGATTCCACTTATGATAAGAAAGCTGAAGTGAAAGCCTTTGATGATTCAAAAGCTGGTGTTAAGGGACTTGTAGAGTCTGGAGTCACAAAGATCCCTCGCATGTTTCATTCTGGCAACTTGGATATCATTGAAACTTCAGCCAGTGACTCCAAATTGAGTATCCCCATCATAGACCTCAAAGACAAACACTCTATTCCAGATCTGCATACACAAGTAATTGGCCAAATCCGAAGTGCATGCCATGAGTGGGGATTTTTCCAGATCATTAATCATGGAATTCCAATCAGTGTTTTGGATGAGATGATTGATGGAATTAGTAGATTTCATGAACAAGACACTGAGGTAAGGAAAGAGTTCTATACTCAGGATAAGAAGAAAAATGTTTTGTACTATTCCAACCTTAGCTTGTACAGTGACAACCCTGTTAATTGGAGAGATACAATTGGTTTTCGTGTTGCTCCTCATCCACCCAAACCTGAAGAAGTACCATCTGTATGTAGGTAAGAGTTTTTTTTGGATAAATTATCCGTTTAAAGATTTTTACAATATTAACTAATAATTAAAAATTATTTTGATTTTAAACCGATTATTATAAAAGATGATAATATTCTATTATATGGTAATCTATAATTCGGTGAGATTGTAAAAGACTTTTACACCATCTTGCTACTTTTCTATTATCAGTTACTGGCAGAGCATTTGTTACAGAAATTTATTCAGTAGTCACACTTGTTACTTTACATTACATTTAATCATGATCACAATTTCACAAGTAAATTTCAGTTATATATGGATCTAGTTCAGTTGATTGAATTATTTACCCTTGATGAGTGTTGATTACATTATTGCAGGGATATTGTGGTTGAATATTCAAAGAAAATAAGGGATTTGGGTTTCACAATCTTTGAGTTATTGTCTGAAGCTTTGGGACTTGATCCTTCTTACCTCAAAGAATTGCACTGTGGTGAAGGACTCTATATTTCGGGTCACTACTATCCAGCATGCCCTGAACCTGAATTAACTATGGGCGCTACCAAGCACGCGGATTGTAACTTCATGACTTTACTTCTACAAGACCAACTTGGTGGTCTTCAAGTTCTTCATGAGAATCAATGGGTCAATCTTCCCCCAGTACATGGAGCTCTTGTTGTAAACATAGGAGATCTTCTACAGGTAAATATTCCATGTTAGTATTGTCAATTTTTAGAGTATGCATTTTATAGATTGTTTGTATTAAGATATATAAAATAATATTTAATAAAAGCTTTTATTAATTTGGTTAAAATTATATAAAATTTGAATAAGGCCTGGGAAAGAAAGCCCTGATGAGGAAAGGATGACTAAAATTATCAAACGTGTAATTAAGATAGTTTGAATACATGCAAAAGAAGGTTATTTAGATGCACAGGTGAAGAAAGTAGATTGCATGATTTTTATCCGTAAAAAAATAAGGAAGTCTAAGAAAAATAATATAGGTAATTATTAAAAGGGATCTCATAATAAATAATATTTATAAGAATTTAGTTTTTAATTGAGTCCAATAGTATTGTGTAATCTATGTAGTGAATTCCCCTACTAGGTTATGACTATTGTTAGAGTTGTCTTAGTTGGAAAACACAGCATTATGTTTTGCCAGCTATGACCCACAATGGTTCAAATCAAACTTCAAAGTATCTCAATCAACCACCCTATTCTGACTTTTCCAGTTTAATATGCTTAGTGTTCCTGTCTGAGAGTAACAAGGTAATCTTCTACGGATGTCTTTGGTCCAAGGTCTTTCGCTAATGTCTGAATCCTTCTATGAGAACGAGGGGCGGGTACCTGCAAAAGGCACTCCGACGCTCAAGTCAGCTTTTAGCTTAGAGCATTTAATAAGGGGTAATAAATGAGGGTCAAAAGTTACCGTACTTCGAGGATCGTACTCCCTTTTATACTAACCTTACTGGGCCCTTGGACTTTTATGGGCCTTGATTATGTTGATGATCAGTCATTTATAATCAAGGTTGCTTTATTACCTTTTAATCTTTGATTATCGCAGTAATATCTTTCTAGTAGATTTTCCCTTACCCAAATACTACCCGCGGTACCAGGCCTTCATGATGCCGAATACTTCTCTAGAATGGAGGGTCTTCGGTTATTCTCCAAGCTTAAGACTTACAGTGTGGACGTATTCGGCTAACTGGTTGCCGAATCCTTATCCATTGTGGAGGGTATTCGGCTAACTATATCGCCGAATCCCCCTCCAGTATACATGCCCCCCAGCCTCAAGCGAACAGTCGTGACAAAGAGGCTTATGTCTTAGACCAGCTTGGGTTGTTCAAGGTAAACACTGTTCATGATGTCTTTTTATATCTCTGCCATTATGACAAAAAAAGCTGTTGGGGGTGAGAAACGAAGCATTGCATTCTTGGGGACCGTTAGATCTTTGGTGATCAAACGGATGGGGTTTTTGCACCTTGTGGGCCTTGGGCCCTATAAATAGGCTATAGGAGAGATGTTGTCTTCACTACTTTTATTTACATCCTTCCTCATTGAAGCTTTTACTCTCGGCCGAATACTTCGTTTTGTGATTTTTTTCACTTCGTGAATCACGTACGAGTTGTCGGTCCTTTTCTTCTTAATGATGGATCCGTCTAGTATTAGGTTTTTCGAGGAAAAGGAAATTGTGAATGTTCTGTCATCATCTTCTTCCACCGAGGAGTCTGATAATTCTAGTGAGGAGTCTTCGTCCTTGTTTTCATCATCCTCGTCCTCGGCCCCTTTTCGAGAGGAGGTAGCCGAAAACATACTCCTTCCTCAGGTAAACGAGGTTGTCCCTAGCCGAGTCCTGAAGCGTAAGCCGAGGGTTACCCAAGGAAAGAAAAGGGAGTTTTCGCCGATAACTCTTACCGGGTATACCTGGGTGGATGGGGAGGTTGGGTCCTATTATACCCGATATGATGATAAACTTAGTTTTCCAATTTTTTAAACTATTTAACTGTTTATACCATTACCAAGGACGATTACTGTCCGATAGCTCTTCAGTGTTGTCGGAGAGAAGTCAATCTAGAATTTGTATTTTTAGGGAAAGGTGAATCTAATAGAGATTTCTTTTATATGTATGATTGTGTCTTCCGAGGCCTCCATGTGACGATCCCTTTCGATGACTTCACCATGGGGGTTCTTTGGGTTCTGAATGTCGCGCCCTCTCAGTTGCATCCCAAAGGATGGGAGGCCATTCAGGCTTTTCGAGCCCTTTGTATCTTTAACTTTATTGAACCTTCTGTAAGTGTATTTCTATATTATTTTTGTACTCGGCCAAGGGATGGCCTGTGGGTGTCATTAATAAGAAAGCCGAAGAGGCCTCTGTTTCAGTCTTTTACTTCTTCGTATAAAAATTTTAAAACCGGCTTCTTCAAAATTAAGTTGAATATAGGTGCCAACCATTTTTATGATAATAATAGGAAGGCTCTATTTCTACTATATTGGGAGAGGACCCCTCAGCGTTATGACAAATTTTTGAAATCTTTGATGAGCGAACAAGAACGCAAGGGCCTTATGTTCCTTGAATCGCTTCCCAGAAAGCTTCCGGCCAGACGGCTTGTTGCTTTGTTTAATTCTTCAAATGTTGTAGTAGATATGTGTGGTAAGGTCTCGGCTCTTCCTTTTCTACCATCTTTATGTGTGGTTCTTATAAATGACTAAGTGTGTTGTCAAATGCAGGTATCATGGCCGAATTGGGTGGTGATGTTTTGTCCTTTCGCAATGCTCGGAAGAACAGGGCCAATGCTGCCGATAACCCTTCGGGCACTATGTCTGTTCCTCCTATTGTGAGGCAACCACCTCCGAGACTACCTCCTCAAGATACTTTGCCCCCTCCGACTGCAGAGAAGAAAAGTTGAGACAAAGATCATAAGAAAAGGCATCGGAGCCATGAGACTTCCAAGGAGGAAAAGGCAAAGAAGTTAAAACAGCAAACTTTAGACTTCTCGGCCTCGGGGTCTTTGGCTTCTATTCCTGCAATGACTGCCGAGGGGTTTTTTGCCAAAGATTTCCGTCCGAAAAAGATGATTAGTTCCAGCGATGTTTCGAAGACTAGAAAGAATCTTTTGAATAAGGCCGATGCTGCTTCTAACTGGTTGGCTTACTATGAATTTCAAGCAAGAGCTTTGGCCATCGCTCACCATATGTTCATGAACCCTTTGAAGGAGGCCGAGAAGTTGAAGAAGAGTTTGAAAGAAGCACAAGCCTCCAACCAACAAGCTCTAGAAGCTAACATTGCCCTTGTTGATGATAACGCTCGCCTGAAGGACGAAGTGAAGCATCTTTCGGCCGATCTAAAGGATTTGGATACCAAGGTTATAATGGCCAAGAAGGATGCTAAGCTTCAGGCTGACGAGATTGAGAATTTGAAGATGTTGCCGGCACAGGCCAAAAAGGAAAGAGATGCCAAACGTGCCACCATGGAGCATACGTCTTCGGTACAAGACAAATTTTTTGCAGAACATGAAGCTGGATTCCAACATGTTGTTTGGAAAATGCTATATTACTTCAACGTCCCCAACCATTTAGTTTTTGACATAGATAAGGATGTTTACAAAGGCCGCATACTATCCCTCGATGATATTCCTGAGGATGCAGTTCTTGAGAACCCTTTCCAGCACTCGATTCCGGACGGTGACACAAAATATACTTATGGGGATGCAGAAGGTAATGAAGGCAACAGAAAGGAGAATGCAAACGATGTTGTGAATCAGGAGGATCCGGCTGGATGATCTTAATGTATGTTAGGTCGTTAGTGCCTTTTCATTTTGGAAAGTTATTTTGTAATCCTCCGTTATGATTAATGAATTCAGGTTTCAATCTTTGGCATCTCTTTTCTCATTCTGTACTTAGAATAATATTGTTGACTTAGTTGATCGCCAATCACTTTGTGAAATCTGTTCACACACTATAAAATTACAACACCGAGGGTATCATTAAGCAATTACATGTAGAGTGTAAATACGACACGGAGGGTATCATTAACCAATATTGCACAACCTTAAGAGATTAATATTTAACCAAGTTTTGGTTATATGTATTCGGCTCGAATGCGCATTTTAGTCGATGTGTTCCTTTCGTCGTGTATGGATATTTCTGAAGAGAATCAACACATTTGGTAGTTCGGGAATAGTTGCTGAAAAATCCAAATAGTGCATACTTAACCGAGTAGGAGTACTCGGGAGGGAAACCACTTTGAAGGGATTTCGAATGAGGCACCCTTAGTCGAGTAGGAGTACTCGGGAGGGAAACCATTTATGAAGAAATTTTGAATGGTACATCCTTAGCCGAGTAGGAGTACTCGGGAGGGAAACCATTTGTGAATAAATTCTGAATGGTACATCCTTAGCCGAGTAAAGAAATTCCGAATGGTACATCCTTAGCCGTGTAGGAGTACTCGGGAGGGAAACCATTTGTTAAGAAATTCCAAATGGTACATCCTTAGCCGAGTAGGAGTACTTGGGAGGGAAACCATTTGTGAAGAAATAATGATTGTAGAATAATAAATAATCATAGACATGCGAAACAATTCGTTTCATTAATTCAGTTAAAAAGGTGTGTCTCGTTAAAACCTTCTCGGTAAAAACCCTTTCACGTTCTTGTAGGGATAAAAAGCCAAGTAAGGAAAAAGAGTACATCACCTAATTACATAATCAACTGAAATAATATTTAAGGTGGGTAGAATTCCATGTTCTCAACACCACCTTTCTTGAAAGCTCTTCTAACTTGTATGCTTCATTGTTGAGGTTTCGCTGAATTATGAATGGGTCATCCCAATTGGCTGCTAATTTCCCTTCCCATGTATTTCTTCATGCATTGCCCTGAACTCTTAGGACTAGGTCTCCCTCTTTGAATTCTCTTGGCCTCAGTTTTGAGTTGAACCTCTTGGTCATCCTCTGTCCACATGCTTCGGCGGTTAAGCATGCTCGGTCGCACACTTCTTCAACCAGATCAAGCTCAACCCTCATGGAATTTTCATTTTGGGATGCTTCGAAGTTTTGTCTTTGGAAGGTAGGTTCCCCTACTTCTATCGGAATCATAGCTTCGGTTCCATGTACCATTCTGAAGAGTGTTTCTTTGATTGTTGATTATGGGGTGCACCTATATGCCCACAAAACTTCAGGTATCTCTTCGGCCCATGCACCCTTCGCTACACCCAGCCTTTTCTTCAACTCGAAAAAAGTGACTTTATTGGCAGATTCTGCTTGCCCATTCATTTGTGGATGTTCGACCGAGGTCACCCTATGTTTAACTCCAAGTTCCTCTAGGAAGGCATTCAACTTTTTATCTGTAAACTGTAGCCCGTTATCAGTGATGATCACATGCAGAACGTCAAAATGCATGATTACGTTTTTCCATAGAAACTTCTGCACATTTTGGGCTGAATTGGTTGCCAAGGGTTTGGCCTCTATCCACTTCGTAAAGTAATCAACGGCCACTATCAAAATTTTGCACTGCCCCTTGGCTATGAGGAAAGGTCCCAGAATATCGACCCCCCAGACGGCAAAAGGCCATGGTGACGAAATGATGTGTAGCTCGTCAGCGGGCTGATAAATAAGGTTACCGTGCTTTTGGCATTGGGTACATTTTTTGACATATTCGGCACAGTCAGATCTGAGGGTCGCCCAGTAATACCCTGCTCTTAGCAAGCGAGTGGCCATTGTGCGTCCACCCGAATGCATGCCACAGATTCCCTCATATAGCTCCCTTGTGATGTATTCGGATTGATCCTTGTCAAGATATTTAAGCAAAGGGGTGGAATACCCCCTCCTATACAACTCTCCGGCTACCAGAACATACCTTGCGGTGCTAATCCGTAGCCTCTTTGCCTTATCCTTGTCCTCCAGAAGGATTCCTTGTAACAAGTATTGTTGGATCTCGGCCATCCAAGGGTCTTTGGGTGCCGAGATCTGCATGCATTCTTTGGTGGTCACACTTGGATCGAGTAACACTTCTTGAAAGAAAGTTCTAAGCTGCCCAAGTTTCTGCATACTGGCTAGTTTAACAAACTTATCGGCCCTGTCATTGTGTTCTCAGCCCAGGTACTTTAATTGGACCTTGTCAAACTCTTTTTTCAGTTGCATGAAAGCATGATAGTATTTCAGCAGTTGTGGATCTTTAACTTGGAAAACACCATTAATCTATTCAGCCGCAATTTGGGAATCGCTCCAACATTCTACCTTCCGAGCTCCCATCACCTTGGCTAACCTGAGTCCGACTAGTAACGCTTCATATTCGGCCTGATTATTAGATGCTTTAAAACTGAACCGTAAAGAATGCTCTAGTCATATTTGGTTTGGTCCTTCGAGGATGACACATGCTCCGCTCCCACGTTGGTTGGACGAGCCATCCACGTGTATAATCCACCATTCATCTTCAAAGCGCTCGGCAGGGTGCAACTCATTGATGAAGTCTACCAAGCATTGCGCCCTGATAGGACCTATCGGCTCATACCTTATATCAAACTCTGAGAGTTCTATTGACCATGCCATCATTCGTCCGGCCAGTTCTGGCTTCTTCAATACCTTTGCTATGAGGCAATCAGTTTTGACGACTACTCGGTGGCCCTGAAAGTACTGTCTCAGGCGCCTTACAGCGTTAACTAGTTCCAGAGCCACCTTTTCTATCATTTGATACCTCGTCTCGGCTTACTGTAGCACTCAGCTGATGAAATATATAGGTGCTTGTCCTTCTTCATGCTCTTGGGCTAGCACTACGCTTATGGCTTCTTGGAAAACCGAGATGTACAACACTAATTCCTTTTGGGGGTCTGGTTTCTTGAGTACTGGTGGGGCCAAGAGGGTCCTCTTCAGATCTTGAAAGGCATCCTCACACTGTTGATCCCAGGAAAAATTCTTGGATGCCTTCAACAACTTCATGCTAGGTTTCGCCTTTTCTGCTATCCTAGGTAGGAATCGCGATAGAGAAGAGATCCTTCCTATCAGTCTTTGAACTTTCTTTGGAGTTTTTGGGCTTCTCATACCAATAGCAGCTTGACATTTATCAGGATTCGCTTCTATGCCTCGACAAGTTAACATAAAGCCCAAACACATTCCTCCCTGAACACTGAAAACACACTTTTCAGGATTCAGGCGCATGTTGCACTTTCTGAGCTCGGCAAAGATCTCTTCAAGGTCCCTCTTGTGGATGCCAACGCTGGAAGACTTAACTACCATATCATCAACATATACCTCCTGGTTTCTTCCTAGCTACTTTTGGAAAACTTTGTCCATTAGCCTTTGGTAAGTTGCCCCGGCATTTTTCAGGCCAAAGGGCATGACTCTATAGCAATAGTTGGCTAATTCGGTGATGAAAGCAGTCTTGTCTTTGTCTTAAGGGTACATTCGGATTTGATTGTAACCTGAGTATGCATCCAAAAAGCTGAGAAAAATGTGTTCGGTTGCCCCATCGACTAGTCGATCGATGTTTGGTAGAGGGTATGCATCCTTCGGGCATGCTTTGTTCAAATCTGTGTAGTCTGTACACATTCTCCATTTACCATTCAACTTTTTCACCATGACTACGTTGGCTAACCAAGTGGTGTACTTGACTTCTCGAATGAAGTTAGCTGCTATCAACTTTGCTACTTCTTCTGCCACTGCATTTCGCCTCTCATCCCCCATCTTTATTTTCTTTTGAGCTATCGGCCTTGCCTCTTGGCATATTTGCAAACTTGTGACAATGGAAATTTGGATCAATACAGGGCATGTCTGAGGCTTTCCAAGCGAACAAGTCGACATTCTGCCTAATTACGCTTTGGATTTGAAGCCGATCGTTTTCCAATAAATTGTTGCTAAGGTATGTGACTTGGCTTTTCGTTTCACCAATTTGAAATGCACAGGTTTCCTCATTTGGTTCGGCACGTTTGTCTTCGTCAGTCCTGGGATCAAGATCCAAGGGTTGGGCTAAAGGTTCGGCTGCCAAGACAATGTTTACTGACTTATACTCCTCTTCCTTCAATTGAGTGACTTTGAGGCTAGCTGGGTAACACTCCCTAGCTACTTTTTGGTCAGCTTGAATTGTGATTACTGTGCCCCAGCTGGAGGGGAACTTCATGGCTAGATGAGGGGTGGACACTATGGCCCCCAGAGCATTCAAGGACGGTCGTTCAAGTAGTATATTATATGAAGTATTAGCGTGCACTACAATGTATCTAACTTTAATAGTCTTGCACTCCTTTTCCTCATATCCGAAGGTTGTGTTCAATTCTATACATCCCCTGGTGTTAACCCTTTCACTTGAGAATCCGACCAGGGATTCGTCATAGGCATAAGCTTCCCCTCCGGTATGTCCAATTGCTTAAACGTGCTCCAATATAAAATGTCAACTGAGCTTCCTTGATCTACAAGAGTTTTTCGGACTGTGCAATCAGTTATACCAACTCTGATGATAATTGGATCATCCTGTACGGGGTCGAAACCCTGAAAGTTTGCATTTGTGAATGTAATAGGTGGCATTTTCAGCTTGCTCACTGCTGATGTCATATTGACTGACCGTACAAGATGGAGGTGTCTCTTCCTGGCCGAAGAGGTACTACCTCCTCCTGCAAATCCTCTCGCAATCGTGTTGATCACTCTTCAAGGATGCTCATGGGGTTTAACTTCTTGTCGCTCCCGATACCTACTTCTTTGCCTTTCGATCTTTCTGTCACGTTCTCGGTCATAATCACTATCCCTCCTATAAGTTCTATCGTCATCTTTGTACCTCGAGTACTGAGGCCTTTCAGTTCTAGAATTATGAACGAAGTTTTTGAGGTGTCCCATCTTGATGAGATCCTCAATCTTGTCTTTGAGTGCAGCACACTCTTCGGTGGAATGGCCTCTGTTGCGATGGTATCGGCATTGCTTGTTGTAGTCGGCCTTAGGAGGGGTGTTAGCTCTTTTCGGCACAGCCAATATTTCGGTTGCAAGAGCTTGCTCGAGTATCCGGGAGTGACTTGTGTTGAGCAGAGTATAGGTCGTGTATTGGGGGCCACGATACTCTTGATACTTGTGAAACTTCTTTTTTCCCTTCCCCTGATTATCTTTTTCATGTTCTTTCTTTCCTGCATTGGCTTCCGCTCGGACTTGGTTCTGATACTCGGCCAACTCTTCCATCTACATGTACTTTGTTGCTTTTCATCGAAGGTCATCCATGTCGAGTACAGGTTTCTTACAAAGACTATTGATCAAAGCTCCTGGCCGAAGGGCCATCACCAAGTGATGCATGGCTACCGCTGGGTCCAGGTTACGGATGTTTAAGGCAACCTTGCCGAACCTTTCCATGAAAGTCCGAAGAGATTCCTTCTTTTCTTGCCGAATGTTCACCAGCGCAACCGAAGTCAAGTGATGGGGTCTGCTTGTTGCGAACTAAGTGTCAAATCTAGCCGCAAGTGTTTCAAAGCTGTCAATGGAATTAGGTGGAAGCCGAGTAAACCAATTAAGGGCTTGTCCCTTTAGGGACATGGGGAATACCCTATATAGGATATTGATTTTGGTGGTATAGAGACTAACTTGGATCACATAGACGTCTATGTGCTTATCTAGGTCAGTGCTACTATCATATCGGTCCAAGATGAGGCTTTTCCAACTTAGGGGAGAGGGGTTTCCATAATTCTGGAAATGAAAGGATGTCTACAAAGGTGTGATTGAGTGTTGGCAGTAAAGGTTGAGAGCCAATGTGTCACCCCCTGGATGCTGAGATTGGTCGTTGACTTGCCTTCATGTTGTCAGCCAGGTGTTTAGTCTTCGGGCTTCCAAGACCGCTCAAACTCTTCAACTCAGCATTCTCCTGACGGAGGGTCGATATCTCCTGAGTGTGCTGCTTTCACATTGCTGATATATCATCTCTCAACTGTCTTAACTCCGAAGACAAACTCGTTTGATCTTCGACGTGCACCGCGTTTTCATCAACACGATGTCATCCCTCCACGCCTTGTTGCATGCTTGGTTCTGATGATCCAGGTATATCCATGTGTGTGTGACTCCGAGTAGTAACCATTCCTTGAGGGGCCGTGGGATAAGTCTTACCAGGGCCCTACGGTGGGCGCCAAAATGTTCCTGTCTGAGGGTAACAAGGTAATCTTCTGCAGATGTGTTTGGACCAAGGTCTTTCGCTAATGTATGAATCCTTCTATGAGAACGAGGGGTGAATACCTGTAAAAGGCACTCCGAAGCTCAAGTAAGCTTTCAGCTTAGAGCATTTAATAAGGGGTAATAAATGAGGGTCAAAAGTTACCGTACTTTGAGGATCGTACTCCTTTTTGTACTAACCTTACTGAGTCCTTGGACTTTTATGGGCCTTGATTATGTTGATGATTAGTCATTTATAATCCAGGTTGCTTTATTACCTTTTAATCTTTGATTATCTCAATAATATATTTCCAGTAGATTTTCCCTTACCCGAATACTGCCCGCAATACCGGGCCTTCATAATGTCGAATACTTCTCTAGAATGGAGGGTCTTCGGTTATTCTCCAAGCTTAAGACTTACAGTGTGGACGTATTCGGCTAACTAGTTGTTGAATCCTTATCCGTTGTGGAGGGTATTAGCCTAACTATATCGCCGAATCCACCCCCCCTCTGGTATACTTAGGTTCAATATTCCAATAGACTTTTTGTCGTTTGGATAGATACAGCTGAATATTTGTCACCAATTTGTTTTTATTTGCTTGTAGAGAAAATAGTGACAAACTTTCTGTGAAGTTTCTTGTCATGGACTGTACTTTTTCCTCTTCCCATTAGTTTGCCTAGCTATAAATTAATGATTTCTTTTAGTAAGATTAATGTGATAAATAATTTTCTTAAACAAAAAAAAGGTACAAAAATAGTTGAGTTTTCATATATTAGCACATGAATAACCCATATGTTGACGCGGTGGTGTAAGGTTCTGCTACGTTCACATGTGGAAGACCATCTATTTAGCGGGAGAGCCCATATTCGATTCCTTCCGTGTGTGAAATTCCCTTGGACTAGCTACAGCCACACATCATGAGTGGGATTAGTCTTTGACCCAGTGGGTTGGAGGACACCCCTGGTCTTTGATCAAAGACTAAAAAAAAAAATTAGTACATGAATGTGCAATTTTGATTCCTCTTTTAAGTTGTATATAATATAATTGTTTCTAATTTTTTTTTTCTCCATAAATGTCCATGATTAAACACCAAAATTCAGTGAAAGCAAAATCAGTTTGATTGATTCTTCATTGACACAATTTGTGAGAATAGCCTTAATGAATTTTATTTCATACTGGTGCAGCTTATCACAAATGACAAGTTTGTCAGTGTGCATCACCGGGTCTTATCAAAGGACACAGGCCCAAGAATTTCTGTAGCAGGCTTCTTTGTAAATTCACATGACCCAATTGAGGGTAAACCGAAGGTGTATGGTCCAATTAAAGAACTGCTTTCAGATGAAAACCCACCAATCTACAGAGACACTACTATCATAGATTACTTGGCATATTATTTTGCAAAGGGCCTTGATGGGAAGTCTTCCTTGGACCACTTCAGGTTGTGAATGCACTCTTAATTATCTTAGATCTTGTTGTACTTTATCTAAATAACAAGCCACTTTCTGGTTTCCCAAGTTAGGTGACCTTCATATAAACAGCATCAAGTTCTCGAGACTAAAAACAAATGAATTATCTATGTTGACATTTTCTTATAAAATAATTTTCGGGTCTAGCTGACTAGTGTCCTAACGGCATTGCTTAAGAAATTAAGAGGAAAAAATATTTATTGTGAAAATTAAAGGAGAATACAAAAAAAGATTATTTGCAGCGCAATTTTACACATCTTAATAAAAATCTTATACTTTTAATTTTTTAACCAATGCTCTGAGTATCCTGGTTAGAATTTTTCAATTGCCATAACTTTTTAGCTCCCATACCCCTGTTTTTTTTTCTCCCTTATATCTTTGCACACAAAAAAATACGTGTGTTGGGTGGTGGTCAATACTACAAAATTTTTGAAGCATGGGTGGTGGTTGATTATAACTTTTTATAGTTGTAATTGATTACATTTCATAGTTTAGATAAAAGAGGTAGCAGAATCAATTATAACTTTTTTATTTTCATATTACTCCTTTAAAAATATTAACAACATTTAAAAATCTTTAGTGAAAACCAAATATTGACATTTGGCAGAAAAATCAAGATAGTAAAACTTTATTAATCAGCATGGACCAATTCAATTTCACACTTCAAATTACATCTCTTCATATCCAACCAAAGTGTGACTTGTTCTTATGAGAATTAGGAGTGTCAATGAAGAAGCAATCAAACTGATTTTGCTTTCACTGAATTCAGGTGTTTAGTCAAAGACGGTTATGGAGGAAAAAGACATAATAAGAGAAAACGGTTTATCATTTATAAGGTTTAACCATATGATCAAACTTCTGTCAAAAAAAAAAAATAACAATATGATCAAACTAAATTTTAGCAATCATAGATGCCACAAATATCAAATCTTCAACAATGAAACAAGTTATCATTCATGACATTTCTAGCCTGTGATTATAGTTCACTAAAAACAGATTAACAGAAATATACAACGGTAAAAGAAAACCCATCTTATCCCTTAAGATTCTTGCGGATAACCTCATTGAATAAGAGGATACTTTGCAATTTATTGTTAGATCTCAAAGAACACATATGGGAACGACAGTTTTATGGAGAATTGTAACTTCAAAGGACCCTGTTGAAATGGAATTACCAAGAAAAAAATGAACTATAAAGATGTGTTTTTTTGTTGTTGTTGTTGAATTGAATGAACTATAAAGATATGATTCGCTAATATATAAACAATGCAAATGCAAAGAAAAAGTAGACTAACTCAACTATTTCTGTACCTTTATTGTTTAAGAAATGTGTTTCTCATCACATTAATCTTACTAAAAATATCATTATATAGCTAGGCAAACTGTTAGGAAGAGGAAAATGTCCAAGACAAGAAACTTCATAGAAAGTATGTTACTAGTTTCTCTCGAAGAAAATAAAAGCACATTGGTTATAAATACTCAACTTATCCAAACCGAGAAAGTCCATTGGATTAGCGTTGAACCTTCAAATATGAACAAGGGGTTCATTTTAAACAGCAAAAGTGATAAAAGGGTGGTTGATTAAATTACTTTGAGCCATTGCGAGTCATAGCTGGGAAAATATAATGCCATATTTTACAACTATGACAACTCTATCAATAGTCTTATCCTATTAGGGGAGATCCTCTATATAGATTGCACCAAACTATTCTCAATCAGTTAAAAATCAAATACTCGCAGATATTATTATTTATCACGAGGTCTCTTTTAATAATTTTCTTTAACGTTCTGTTTGGACCTCCTCTACGTATTTTTACAGGGCCAGAAATCATGCAATCCACTTTCTTCACCAATGTCTCAAGTTACCATTTTTCCACATATTCAAACTACCTTAATTTTCTCTAATCTTTTATTTGATAGGTAACTCACCAAAAAGGTGTTACAACAATCTATGTATAATATATAAATTCTAAGCTATAAAACTATGTGTTGCCATGTCAATCGGTATTTATTGTTACACCATACTATTTGCTTATGCGTCTTCACCTCTCAAAATCTGCTTACCTGTGCAGCGCACAAGTCAATATGTAGTTATTATAAAAGTCAATAAACTATATATATATATATATATATATATATATATATATATATATATATATATATAAAACAAGTTGTAATTAGATGATAGTGAAAACTTCCTTTAAATGTATATTTAAATTAAGTTCATAAAAGTATCATTTTTTATCGTTGTGTCTGATCCAGTGATCCTTGAAAAGTTAAAAGGGAGAAAAAACACATTTATATTAAAAATGCTTTTGATTGCGTGTGGAACAAGAAAAGCTGCCACTTATTATATGTGTTGGAAATCAGAGGATGAGAGGGATGTCGATCATAGGCATGAGCCAAATACAGAGAATAATTCTCAAGAGATTTCATAAAAAGATACTAAAAATGGATTACAATTTTCCTATTTATAGAGTTTATAATTGGACTAACCAATTCTAACTAATTTCTTAACAAACTAACTAACTATATACTCTAATAATATGATTCTTTCTTTACCCGAGGGTTATTTGGGATTTGGCTTGACCTTAAACACATCTTATTCTTTTGTTTTGAATTCAATACTCAGGGCTTTGATTGTGCATCTTGCATCTTGCATCTTGCATCAAAAGCAGGCACTGTTGTTTTGGCAGTTTATTCTCAATATGGAGGTTAAAAGCACAAACTAGATAGAGGCAGGCTTTGATTCCAATTATGATAGGAAAGCTGAAATAAAAGCATTTCATGACACAAAAATCGGTGTTAAAGGTCTTGTAGATTCTGGGATCAAAAAGATGCCACGCATGTTCCATTGGGGCATTGACATGACTGAAAACATAGTCAGTGACTCAAAGTTGAATGTTCCTGTCATAGACCTTGAAGACATACATAACAACCCTTCTCTGCATAAAGCAGTTGTCACCAAAATTCAAAGTGCGTGCCAGGAGTGGGGATTTTTCCAAGTGATCAATCATGGAATTCCAATTACTGTCATGGATGAGATGATTGATGGAATCTGAAGGTTTCATGAACAAGATACTGATGTAAGGAAACAGTTTTACTCTAAAGATTTAAAAAAGACAATTCAATATTATTCCAATTCTAAACTGTACCAATACAAATTTGCTATGTGGAGAGATACAGTTGGATGTTCTATGGCTCCTAATCCACCCAAACCAGAGGAATTGCCTGCAGTATTTGGGTAATGAGTTAATACTGTATTTAGATTTTACAGCGGTTTATAATTGTGTGATAATGGTTGCCTTTTTTCTTTGCATTTTTTATTCTATTATATGTTGTAAGGAGAACACTTTTTCAAGTAACTTAAGTTATCTAATCATAAAGTTCATGTTTGTTACATGTTTTTTCGAAGAATTGGTCACTTGTGCATCTCAGTTTCAGAAATTCTTAAACTTAAGTTTGTGAGAGATTTTCAAAATTAATGAAAGGTTGTATTATTTCATGAAGTTATGTGTCTATTCATATAAAGGTGTAAATATGAATAGATATGACTCTTCTTCAAGAGACATGAGATGAGACTCTTTGTCAAGAGTCATGAGATGTGACTCTTCACCAAGGGTCATGAGATGTGACTCTTCACCAAGAGTCATGAGATGTGTCTCTTTGAAAGGTCAAATCTCTTCACCAAAAGACATGAGATGGCCTATAAATAGAACCAATCTACATGCAGAAAAATATAACAACAAACATAGAAATCACCAGATTCTCTGTATCCAAATCATTTCCTTTCTTCCCTTGTGCGCAGAGAGAATTAAGGAAACTATTATTCTGTAAACTGCCATTGACGATACACTTGTTTGTGGGTGTGCAAACCATATCAAGGGCTCCATTGTATCCTAAAGGGGATTCGTCAAGACACCCTATTGCATCCAATTTCTATAGAGGTTGGTGGGGGTGAATCGAACCTAAAGGTTAGTGTTTACACACGCCTTGGAGATTTGTGCCTTCTCTCTTCTTTGTTGCAGAACCATCAAGACAACCAACAATCTTTAGGTTCGATTTCATTCTAACAACAATGGCTGCAACTTTGAAAGAGATGACTTTTGATTTTGTCAAACTTGAGAAATTTGATGGAGGAAACTTCATTCGTTGGCAAAAGAAAATGCACTTCCTTCTTACTACTTTGAAGGTGGTGTATGTCTTGAACACTCCAAGACCACCAGATAGGGAAGATGAGACCATGGCTGAAACCCATGAGAAAAACAAGTGGGATAATGATGATTACATCTGTATGGGACACATTCTAAATGGGATGAGCGACACTTTGTTCGATATGTATCAGAATTCTGGATCTGCTAAGGAACTTTGGGAAAAACTTAAAGCAAGATACATGGTGGAGGACGCAACAAGTAAGAAATTTCTTGTTAGTCATTTTAATAATTATAAGATGATTGATAGTAGGCCTATCATGGAAAAAATGCATGAAATTGAACGTATTTTGAATAACTACAAACAACACAATATGCATATGGATGAAAGCATCATTGTCTCCTCAATCATTGACAAACTTCCTCCTTCATGGAAAGACTTTAAAAGAAGTCTAAAACATCGTAAAGATGATATTTCTCTTGAACAATTGGGCAATCACCTTTGTTTAGAAGAAGAGTATCATAAACAAGACAATACTAAGGATCTATCTGTTCAAGAAAAAGTGCATGTAACGGAGGAAGGGACATCGAGTAAGTCCTTTAAGAAAAGGAAGCGAGATTTTGGAAAATCTCATGAGAACAGCAGTGGAAATGGTAACAAGCAAAGAAAAAGGAAAGGAAGTTGTTATCATTGTGGCAAACCAGGACACTTCATAAATGAATGTAGGTTCCTGAAGAAGAAAAACAAAGAAAAGGAATCTAGAGCAACGAAAGACAACCTTGTTGCAGTCATTTCCAAAATCAACATGATTGAAGATGTTGGTTCATGGTGGATTGACTCCGAAGCAACCCGCCATGTGTGTAAGAACAAAGATCTCTTCAAAACAATTAAGGAAGAAGATGAAACTGTTCTATATATGGGAAATGCTTCAACTGTCCAAGTCAAAGGCAAAGGGACAGTGGAACTAGAATTCACTTCAGGAAAAATATTAACTGTCACTGATGTATACTATGTACCTGATGTTAGAAAGAATTTAGTTTCTGTACCATTACTTGACAAGTATGGGTTCAAGTCTGTATTTGAGGGAGATAAGTTTATCCTCTCAAAAGGGGGAATGTTTGTAGGGAAGGGATACCTTTGTGAGAATATGTTCAAACTAAATGTGATTAATAATAATAAGTCTATTTCTGCTTATATTGTTGAGTCTTGTGAATTATGGCATATTCGTTTGGGACATGTTAATTTTAAGAAAATAGAAGATATGATGAATTCATTTTTTATTCATAAAATAAATAGAATTTCAAATGAATGCACAACTTGTATGTTAACTAAAATTACTAGACTCCCTTTTAAAAGAGTTGAAAGAAGTTCTAAAGTATTAGATTTAATTCATTCAGATGTTTGTGATTTGCATGGTTGGCCTACCATAGGCGGTAAAAGATACTTTGTGACTTTCATAGATGATTGTACTAGATATTTTTATGTATATTTAATGCATTCAAAGGATGAAGTTTTAGATAAATTTAAGATATTTAAGTCACAAGTAGAACTTCAACATGAAACTTTTATCAATTGCCTTAGGAGTGATAGAGGAGGAGAGTTCTATAATCCTAGTTTCTTTGAGTCTACTGGTATAATTCATCAAACAACTGCACCTTATTCCCCATAACAAAATGGTATAGCTGAAAGGAAAAATAGGGTATTAGAAGAAATGGTAAATGCCATGTTATCCTATTCTGGTCTAGCAAAAGGATATTGGGGAGAAGCAATGTTGACAGCATGTCACATATTAATAGAGTTCCAAACAAAAGGAACAAGATAACCCCATATGAACTTTGGAAAAATAGAAAGCCTAATCTCAACTACTTGAAAGTGTGGGGTTGTAGAGCAATAGTAAAGGTTCCTGAACCAAAAAGAAAGAAAATAGGTGAAAGAGGAATTGAATGTGTATTTCTAGGCTATGCTGAAAATAGCAAAGCTTATAGATTCATGATTATAGAATCTAATGACTCATATGCTGTAAATACAGTAATTGAGTCTAGAGATGCAATTTTTCAAGAAGGAAGAATTAACTCAATGCCAAGGCCCAAGGATAATGTTCATACTAATGCACATGATCTAGAAAATAATGTATCTAATAAAGATGCATTGGAGAAGTTAGAACCTAGAAGAAGTAAGAGGGCTAGGAAAGAGAAAACTTATGGACCAGACTTTTTCATGTTTCTTGTTGAAGGAACAAAAGAGTCCATAGATAGTTATGGACCAATTTGCTATAATACTGAAAGTGATCCAAAAACATTTGAGGAAGCAACAAAGTCTCAAGATGTTGCTTTCTGGAAAGAAGCTATACAAGAGGAAATGGATTCTATAATGGGGAATAAAACATGGAAACTAGTAGACCTCCCACCAGGTTCCAAACCAATAGGATGTAAATGGATTTTCAAAAGGAAAATGAAGGTAGATGGAACTATTGATAAGTTTAAGGCAAGATTAGTAGCTAAAGGGTTTACACAAAAAGAAGGTATTGACTATTTTGATACATATGCACCTGTAGCAAGGATAACTTCCATTAGAGTGCTTTTGGCACTAGCTTCCATCTACAAGTTTATCATTCATCAAATGGATGTAAAAACTGCATTTCTAAATGGAGAATTAGATGAAGAGGTGTATATGACACAACCAGAAGGGTTTGTGGTAAAAGGTCAAGAGGAAAAAGTGTGTAAATTGAAAAAGTCTTTGTATGGGCTAAAGCAAGCTCCTAAACAATGGCATCAAAAGTTTGATCAAGTTATGCTAGCTAATGGATTTAAATTAAATGAATCTGACAAATGTGTGTATAGTAAATTCTATAATGGGAAAGGTGTCATGATTTGCTTATATGTAGATGATATGTTGATTTTTGCTACTAATATAAATGAAGTGGAAAACACTAAGAGCTTTTTGTCTAGAAATTTTGACATGAAAGATTTAGGAGTAGCAGATGTGATTCTAGGAATTAGAATAACTAGAGATGGTAATAACATAGGTTTATCTCAATCACATTATATAGAGAAAGTTTTAAAGAAATTTGGTTACTTTGATTGTCAATCTATTTCTACTCCTTTCAACCAAAACATTGGTTTAGTACCAAATAAAGGAAATCCAGTGGCACAACTTGAGTATTGAAAAGTAATTGGGTGTTTGATGTATGCAATGACATGTACTCGACCAGACATAGCATATGTTGTGGGAAGATTGAGTAGGTATACTTGTAACCCAAGTAAATACCATTGGCATGCTGTTCAAAGAGTATTGAAATACTTGAAAGGGACAATGAACTATAGTTTGAACTATAATGGGTATCCTTCTGTGTTAGAAGGTTATACAGATGCCAGTTGGGTAACTCATACAGAAGACCACTCCTCAACTAGTGGGTGGATCTTCACTCTTGGTGGAGGTACTATATCTTGGGGTTCCAAGAAACAAACTTGCATTGCTGGCTCCACCATGGCTGCAGAATTCATAGCATTGGCTGCAGGTAGCAAAGAGGCAAAATGGCTAAGAAATTTGTTGTATGAGATGCCAATTTGGCCAAAGCCAATGGCACCAATATCCATACATTGTGATAGTCAATCGACACTATCAAAGGCATATAGTCAAGTATATAATGGAAAGTCTAGACACATTGGACTTAGACATAGCTATGTGAAAGATCTAATTGCAAATGGAGTAATATCCATAATATTTATAAGAACTGAAAGAAATCTTGCAGATCCTTTGACGAAAGGATTGGCAAGGGATATGGTGTATAAAACATCATTAGGGATGGGACTCAAGCCCATATCTAATTAATCACCAATAATGGAAACCCAACTCACACTTGAGTAGCATCAAGTCTTGAGTTCAATGGTGAAAGTACATTATTAGAGTGATTGGAAGTACTTAACAATAATAGATACATCCCAAAGATTTTAAAAGTACTTGGACCATAAAGTAAATAAAAGGGGAAGGTTGAACATTTGTTCTTAATGGACTTATAGCATGTATGTGCTGGAGTGTTTATTTATGGGGCACTTCTGATAAAGTCTACCTATATGGGAGTGAAGTGTGGCCGCTTCTTGGAGTTAAGGGCTTGACTCTTAAAGTTCTCATGAAAAGGATACATGACACAAGACCTTATCAAATGTGTCACTTTAACAATTCGTTCAATGGTACCGAGATTGCATGTGTAAGTTATGCACGCTTGTTCTAATGATTATTTGGTTCAAAGCTTGTCTACCATAATATTCGGGATGAGTGAAACCCATAACTTACTAAGTAAAGGTTCAAATCGTGAGATACCTTTATCTGAAACCATGTGATTTCCAGAATAATTGGATTTGGATATATTTTGAAAATGGTGGGGGATTGTGAGAGATTTTCAAAATTAATGAAAGGTTGTATTCTTTCATGAAGTTATGTGTCTATTCATATAAAGGTGTAAATATGAATAGATACGACTCTTCTTCAAGAGACATGAGATGAGACTCTTCGTCAAGAGTCATGAGATGTGACTCTTCACCAAGGGTCATGAGATGTGACTCTTCACCAAGAGTCATGAGATGTGTCTCTTTGAAAGGTCAAATCTCTTCACCAAAAGACATGAGATGGTCTATAAATAGAACCAATCTACATGCAGAAAAATATAACAACAAACATAGAAATCACCAGATTCTCTATATCCAAATCATTTCCTTTCTTCCCTTGTGCGCAGAGAGAATTAAGGAAACTATTATTCTGTAAACTGCCATTGATGATACGCTTGTTTGTGGGTGTGCAAACCATATCAAGGGCTCCATTGTATCCTAAAGGGAATTCGCCAAGACTCCCTATTGCATCCAATTTCTATAGAGGTTGGTGGGGGCGAATCGAACCTAAAGGTTAGTGTTTACACACGCCTTGGAGATTTGCGCCTTCTCTCTTCTTTGTTGCAGAACCATCAAGACAACCAACAAAGTTATCCATTCTTGATGAATTGTTTATGTTGCAGAGACATAATTATTGAATATTCCAAGAAAACAATGGCACTGGGTTGTACAATTTTTGAGTTATTGTCATAGGCTCTTGGCCTTAATCCATCTTATCTCAAAGAATTGAATTGTGCTGAAGGACTTCTCATTCAGGGTCATTACTATCCACCTTGCCCTGAACCTGAATTAACGATGGGTACACCAAAGCACACTGATATTTCCTTCATGACAATAGTTCTACAAGACCAACTGGGTGGTCTTCAAGTTCTTCATGAGAATTAATGGTTTAATGTTCCTCCTGTGCATGGAGCTCTTGTTGTAAATGTAGGAGATCTTCTACAAGTAAGTATTGGGATGGTAATAAGCATTTTCTGTAGTTTATATGTTTAGATGAGTGTATTAAGATTATTCAAACTTTGCAATATAAAAATCAAACAGTGAGATGATTAAAAGGTTTAGGTTAGGCTTTTAATTATTTTTTTATGGAGAAAAACTTAAGGAACACAGCATGCTCTATTAGAATTAAAAAGAAAAATTGCATGGAAACAAGGTTGTCAATTCATAATCTGCAACATTCAGCATAAGAGGCAACAAAATAACATCAGTGTTTTGAAAAAATTGTGATTGTTTACCACATGTCTTTGTGTAGGCTTGATCTGTTGCTTCATCTACATCCAGACTTTGTGTATACCTGCGTGCGCACGCGTGTGTGTGTTCTGTCATTACTCCCATTATAGCACTGAAGTTCTTCTGTTTCATCAGTATCCATTTTGCATTGTCTTCCTAATTCAAATTTAACATGGTCCTTCAAAGTTCATAGATATAATTGTCCACAAAAACATCATCGCCATCTATATGTTATTTGAATTATCACAATAAATTGCAAAGGCATCATCCAAGGAGATTGCCTGCTAGAATAATCTTCAACAAGTTGATGCAAAAATCAAATTAAGTTACCTAAGATTTAATGTAAAGACTCCTGTTTTCACTTTGGTGCTTTCTAGGATTGTTGTTGACTTTTAATTAACATGGGAAAATAATGATTTGAAGCTACGGGCGTGAATGTCATTGATGATATCAAGTTTTGTTCTTTACTTACGCATGTGATTGATACAATCATACAATGAACCTCTTTGATACACTTTTTGAGGAGTATATTTACTAATTTTCCCAGCTATTGTTGCAGCTTGTGACGAATGACAATTTTGTCAGTGTTTATCACCGGGTCTTATCAAATCATGGAGGGCCAAGAGTTTCAGCAGCTAGCTTCTTAATTATATGTTACTAACAAAACATTTGTTACAGAAATTTAGTCAGTAGTCACACTTGTTACATTACAAGACATTTAATCATGATCACAATTACATTTCAGTTATGGATCTGTTCAGTTGATTGAATTATATATTTATCCTTGATGAGTTGATTACTTTTTTCTAGGGATATTGTGATTGAATATTCAAAGAAGATAAGGGATTTGAGTTTTACAATCTTTGAGTTATTGTCAGAGGCTTTGGGGCTTAATCCATCTTACCTTAAAGAATTGAATTGTGGTGAAGGACTCTTCATTTTGGGTCACTACTATCCACCATGCCCTGAACCTGAATTAACTATGGGCACTACCAAGCACACAGATAGTAATTTCATGACTTTACTTCTACAAGACCAACTTGGTGGTCTGCAAGTTCTTCATGAGAATAAATGGGTCAATGTTCCTCCGGTACATGGAGCTCTTGTTGTAAACATAGGAGATCTTCTACAGGTAAATACTCTAAGTAATTTTTGTCAAATTTTAGAGTATGTATTTCCTATGTTATTTGTATTAATTAAGCATTAAGAATTCAGATACAATCGAAAAACAAATTAAATTTAATAAAAGGTTTTGTTATTTTGGATAAAATTTTATAAATTTTGAATAAGGCCTAGAAAAGAAAACTCTAGCGGGGAAAGGTTGAAAGTATCAATCGTATGAAATATGGAATTATAAAAAAGTTGGTGTGGCACCTTTGGCTTGTTATCTATCAAATAAAAGATTACAGAAAATTAAGGTAGTTTGAATGTGCAAAGAAGGTAATTAGAGGCATTGGTGAAGAAAGTGGATCACATGATTTCTGGCCCTGTAAAAATAAGTAGAGGATGCCCAAGAAGAACATTAAAGGAAATTATTAAAAAAATCTTATGATAAATAATATCCAGGAGTATTTGATTTTTTTTTTTAGCTCAATACTGTCATGTGATCTATGCAGTGTATCTCTCCTAATGGGATAAGACTATTGTTAGAGTTGTCATAGTTGAAAACATAGCATGATATTTTCCCAGCTATGACTCGCAAAGGTTCAAAGTATCTAAAATCAACCACCATTTTCTGACTTTTGCAGTTTAATATGAACCCTTTAAATGCTTACGTTCAACGCTAATTCAATGGACTTTTTCGGTTTGGGAATATATAGCTACAGCTGAATATTTATCACCAATTTGCTTTTATTAATTTACTTGTAGAGAAAATAGTAACAGACTTTCTATGAAGTTCGCCTAACAGTTCGGCTAGCTATAATGATTTTATTTTAGCAAGATTAATGTGAGAAACACATTTCTTAAAAAATAAAGGTATTTCTTTGCATTTGTATTGTTTATATATTATCCAATCATATTATTTACTAACACATATTTAATTATATATCACTCTCTCTGATATTTCTTGTCATAATTGGTTTCCTGAGTACTTACACTCGGCTAAGGATGCACCCTTCGGATTTTCTCAAAAGGGTTTCCCTCCCAAGTACTTACACTCGACTAAGGATGCACCCTTCAATTTTTCTCAAAAAGGGTTTCCCTCCCGAGTACACTCAGCTAAGGATGCACCCTTCGGATTTGCTCAAAAGGGTTTCCCTCCCGAGTACCTAAACTCGACAAATGATGCACCCTTCGAATTTTCTCAAAAGGGTTTCCCTCCCGGGTACCTACACTCGACTAAGGATGCACCGTTCGATTTTTCTTAAAAAGGGTTCCCCTCCCGAGTTCTTACACTTGGCTAAGGATGCACCCTTCGGATTTGCTCAAAAGGATTCTTTCCCGAATATCCTAACTTGGCCAAGGATGCTTCTTTTGGGAATTTTTTCTTCTCAAACTAAAACATACATAAATTGAACCAACTTGTTAAGCTTTTTCATCCCCAAGCATACTCAAGGCTTGGGGGGCTAATGTACGAAGAAATTTAAGTACCAGTCGGACTCGGCCAGTCGACCTCAATTAACTACTCCACCTCGAGTAACTTCTCGGTCACTCGGCCAGTCAACCTTAATTAAATACTCGACTTCAAGTAACATTTCGGTCACTTGGCCCCAAGCAACTTTGTCTAGATGAACTCGACCTCAATTATTATCTCGACTAGTCAGCCACTCAGCCTCAAGCAATTTTTTTACCATTCGGCCTCAAGCAACCTTGTCCCGATGAACTTGACCTCGACTATTTTCTCGACGAGTTGGTGATAATTGCCTTATATTCCTACTTTTTGTAGTAGTTTAGGAGCAATTATTTGATATCTTTCATGCTTTTGAGCTTGGTTTATCTTCATTTTAGTTAAGTTTTTAGTAGAAGCTTAGTTTAGTTAGGAATTTTTAATTTGAACCCTTTTACACTTGATTTTGGGTTGTTTCTTAGGTTTTTAGGAACTTTGTTGAAGCGTGGAGCAAGTTTGGAGATGTCCCAAGAGTGATTGATGTGTTAAGGATGGGTTGTTTCTTAGGTTTTTAGGAACTTTGTTGAAGCGTGGAGCAAGTTTGGAGATGTCCCAAGAGTGATTGATGTGTTAAGGATCAATTTAGTTGAAGTTTAAAGCCTTGAAGGTCTTGCGGAAGCTAAAAAAGCTTGTGGGAAGCCTTGGAATGCGCCTATACAACCAAGTTATGTACCTGTGCAAATTCTAAAATTTTCTAAAATTCTGAAGATAGAGAATTGCACAACCGTGCAACTCTGTGTGTAAAAAATTGCACAACCGTGCAACGAGCTCTGCGAGAAAGACCTCTATTTTTCTATTTTTTTTTCTTTTGGGCTTGAACCCCTTTTGGCCCATAGCCTTAAATAGGATTTTTCTGTTCTACCCTAGGGTTCTAAAACTTTGTTCGTGAAAAGAAACAAGAGGTCCAAGATGTGAGCTTAATGCGTTTGGCTTCATCATCCATTCTTTCTTCATCATTTGCTTCTTCCCCCATGGCTATGCATAGCTAAGTGCTCTATTCGTTGGGGTTTAATGTAGTTGGACCTATTTTCATGTAATTACACTTTTCTCTTATTTCAATTAAGTATTGTTATTGCTCTTCTTCTACTCTTAATGCTTGTGTTTGGCCTGATCAACCAATTGCATGATTATTTAATTCCATTGGTAATTGGGAAATTCTTTTGGATTGTGAGCTGAAGAAGACGACTAATTTTCTTTATGCCTAGGGATAGGGTAAAGAGGATTAGTCTTCATTGAACCCTTTTTCTTAATGTAAATCGTTTGGTTATGCTAATTCAAGGGATTGATAGTATAATCAAGGGATTTAGGTTTCTTCACTTAAAGAATTAAGGTTGTGATAAATTTGAGGGTTGGTGATAACAAATTTAATTGAATGGGAGTGAGTTATTTTTGCATGTTAGGAAGTCCAACGAAGTTAAACCCCGGTGATTTATTTTAATTGATTTAAACCAATTTTCTACGCATTCCAAGTGTTCGTAAAAACTCCAAAACCAAATTTCCTTCTATTTTCCCTTTTATTTTGATGCAATGGTCTTTTAATTTTGGTTACTAAATTTCTCAATATTCGTAGTCTACAAATTTTACTTATAATTACCCAATTATCGTACAAGTCCCTGTGGAGACGATACTTGACTTATCACTTTGTTACTTGCACGATTTGATACACTTGCCAAAATCCCAACAAGTTTCTGGCACCGTTGCCGGGGACTATGTCTCAGTAATTGGGTAAATTTTTAGTATTTTTTGTGGACTTTAAACATTCTTTCATTCTTTTGCATTTTAATTTTCTTTTCTTTTTTCTTATCTGATGCTAACGGTCTTTCTAGTTGCTCTAGTTGTTTGTGATTTTGTGCATGCCAGGTACTTTTGGTACAAGGAGCAAAACTAATCTTGAAGAGCTCCGTTTCATTCTTGAGATTGAGAAGACCGCTAGGCTGATTAGTGGTCAAACTAAAAGAGCAAAGCAACTAGCGCAACAGGTGACATTGGAAGAGAGTTCCTCTATCCTACCTTCAGAAGAGTCTTCCAGTTCAACAATCATAAATAACTTTGTTGCAAGTCCATTGTCCACATGCTTTCAGTTGCAAGTTGACTTGTGTCTGACTTCTCACCAACCTACACTTGAAGAACTATTATATGGCCAAATCCTAGAACATAATTAACTATAAGAACTCAACCTCAACTATCTAACACTCGGCCAGCTTGTATGGAGTATCCTTAGCTCGGCCTTGAGCCTTGAGCCTTGAGCATTTAACTTGACCTCTAGGACTTTTGAACATCTATAGCTCGGCTTCGTGCCTTGAGAACTCACCTCGGCCTTGTGCCTACAACATCTTCAACTCGACATCGACTATCGTTAAAAGTGTCAAAGAGTTTACCTGCTGAGATACTCATCTCGATCCTAGATGCACCCCTCAAAGTTTTAAAGGGTTTCCCTCCCGAGTACCTACACTCGGCTAAGGATACATCCTTCAGATTTTCTCAAAAGGGTTTCCCTCCCGAGTACATACACTCGGCTAACGATGCACCCTTCGATTTTTCTCAAAAAGGGTTTCCTTCCTGAGTACTTACACTCAGCTAAAGATGCACCCTTCGGATTTGCTCAAAAGGGTTTCCCTCCCGAGTACCTAAACTTGACAAAGGATACACCCTTCGGATTTTCTCAAAAGGGTTTCCCTTCTGTGTACCTACACTCGGCTAAGGATGCACCCTTTGATTTTTCTCAAAAAGGGTTCCTCTCTGGAGTACTTTCACTCGGCTAAGGATACACCCTTCGGATTTGCTCAAAAGTATTCTTTCCCGAATACCCTAACTCGGCCAAGGATGCTTCTTTTAGGAATTTTTTCTTTTTAAACTAAAACCTATACGAAATTGAACCAACTTTCATCCCCAAGCAGACTCAAGGCTTAGGGGTTGATGTACGAAGAAATTTAAGTAGCCGTCGGACTCGACTAGTCGACCTCAATTAAATACTTCGCCTCGAGTAACTTCTCAGTTACTCGGCCAATCAACCTTAATTAAATACTCGACTTTAGGTAACATTTTGACCACTTGGCTCTAAGCAACTTTGTCTAGATGAACTCAACCTCGATTATCATCTCGACTAGTCAGCCACTCAGCCTCAAGTAATTTTCTGACCTTTCGGCCTCAAGCAACCTTGTCCTATTGAACTTGACCTCGACTATCTTCTCGATGAGTCGGCCACTCGACCTTGGTCATTTTATGATTAATCTGTTTGGTGTAGAGCACAGCTCGGGACAATTTGGCATGAAGAACCTTTCGGCCACCTCTCTCAAGCGAAGGATGGCCTAACACTTTTCGGCCATCTCCCACCAAGGATGGCCTAAATATCTTTCGACCTTAACGAAAACTCTACGAAAGTTGAAACATTTTAAGCCATAACCAATAAGAGTATAGCCAAAACCCTTCGGTAAGACAAGACTTATTAACTCTCTTCTTCCTCTTAAAGACTCGAGGCTTGGGGGGCATGTATACTGATATGGCCGAGAACCCTCTTGGCCACGTCTTTGAACCCCTAGGCCATACCGAGAACCCTCTCGGTCATACCTAGAACTCTCTCGGCTCAATTGTATTTATTTTCAATAATAAGTTATGTTTCTAAAGCAGTAGCATCAAGTTCTGCAGACAAAACAAGATAAATTCTGTTACGTTCACATTTAATATACCCAGGGCCGGCCCAACTATAATGCCAATAAAGATCTCACTTTAGGCCTCAACAATATTTTTACTTGTTAATATACTTCAATTTAAGAATATAAAAATATTAATAATTAATTACTAAGTAACATTAAGAGGTTTTTATCCTAAAATAGGCCCTATTTTGTTGAAATTTTCTTCATCCAAGCATTAGTTAGTTGACAAATATTTTGTTGAAATTTTCTATAGGCTCGTACCTCTATGTTCTTGAGTTCTAAGGAGACAGGAACCAAAAATCTGGTGGATGAACCATATGGCCATGTGATCACAGCGTGATTAGCAACCATTGATACCAAGGAATGGGTCATCATGTTGAACCGGTCTCAGTTAGTATATCTATCTGGCAGAGATGGTCACATGGTTGACTGACAAACTATCTAAGTTTGAAATACCTTGATAAATACCAAAAGCAATAACGAGATCGATATTGAAATGATTCCTATCTCATTGGCATTAATATAATTGTTTGACTTATCATACATGCCATGAAAATAGTCACTTTTTATTCTGTCTTTTGAAAATTTGGGGTCATCATAATTTCTATTATGCTGCCCCTTTCACCGAATTAAAAAAGATATCTTGCTTTTGCTTTGCTAAACAGAAAACATATATTTATACCTTGGAATGCAGTCACCTAAGTTTAATTATATGATTTTTTCCCTCATTGACCACCATCTTGATTTAATTATATATTCCCAATCTCTTATTTAATACTACAACTTGTGTTTGAGGTAGCCACTGCTATTCTGCTAGTTCTCTCTCAATATGGTGGTCAAAAACACAAACCAGTTAGAGGAAAGCATTGATTCCACTTATGACAGGAAAGCTGAAGTGAAAGCCTTTGATGATTCAAAAGCTGGTGTTAAGGGTCTTATAGAGTTTGGAGTCACAAAGATCCCACGTATGTTCCATTCTGGCAAGTTGGACATCATTGAAACCTCGGCTAGTGACTCCAAGTTGAGTATCCCCATCATAGACCTCAAAGATATAAACTCTAATCCAGATCTGCATACACAAGTAATTGGAAAAATTCAAAGTGCATGCCATGAGTGGGGATTTTTCCAAGTGATTAATCATGGAATTCCAATCAGTGTCTTGGATGCAATGATTGACGGAATTCGTAGATTTCATGAACAAGACACTGAGGTAAGAAAAGAATTCTATACTCGAGATTTGAAGAAAAAAGTTTTGTATTATTCCAACATTAGCTTGTATAGTATACCGGATAGGTATTCGGTGGCAGGGTAAATGACCGAATACCCCTTCGACCTTTCGACATAACACAAAGGTACATATCCCAATAACAAGCCGATAACCGAACTCTGTGAAGGGTATTCGGATGACAAGACATCAAAGCAGTTGGATACTTACTATAAAAGTGGCTTATTACTATATCAACAAGGTAGTCGAACACCGACAAGTGTTAAAACATTAAGACAATCTAATAACTTATGTGAAATACCAAAAATAGACCTGACAAGTTAATTAAAATAATAAAAGGTGATTAACGACCTTGATTAGTATAATTATGGTCATTTAAGGAAATAACCAAATAAGAAAAGCCCACAGGTCCAAGGGCCCAATAAGGTAAAGTATAAAAAGGGGTACAATCCTGGAGGTACGACATTCATTATTATACATTTATTACTATCCTTAAATGCTCTAGGCCGAAAGCTTACTTAAGCATTCAAGTACCTTTTGCAGGTACCCCCACCTTACTTCACTTCGGAGACTCCAGACACTACAGGAAGATCTCAGCTCGAAGATATCAATAAAAGGAGAATCACCCTTCTATCCTCGGATAGGAACATTTTGGCGCCCACCGTGGGGCCCCAGTAAAACTCATCCCACGGCCCCCTAAGGAATAGTTACTACTCGAAATTGCACACATATGGAGATACTAGGGTCATCAGCACCAGCCACATAACATGTTGCAAAGGAACAACATCATGTTGACAAAAACGCGATACAAGTGGAGGATTAAACAAACTTGTCTTCGGAGTTAAGGCAATTGAGAGTCAATCGATCGGCAATGCGAAAATAGCATGCTCAAGAGATTTCAGCTCTCCGTCAGGAGAATGCTGAGTTGAAAAGTCTAAACCGATCATGGAGGCCTGAGGATCAAACACCTGGCCATCGGCATGAAAGTAAGTCAACGGCCAATCGCAACATCCAGGGAGTAACACACTGGTTCTCAACCTTCATGGCCAACACTCAATCACAACCTTGTCGGCATCCATTTGTTCGCGAGATAATGGAGACATCTCTACCTCTGACATGGAAAACACTCAACCTTGAAAAGTATGATGGCACCACTAATCCAGATGAACACGTAGATGTATATGTGACCCAAGTTAGCCTATACACTACAGACGACGTTGTCCTGTGTAGAGTCTTTCCCATTTCTCTAAAGGGCCAAGCACTTAACTGGTTTACTCAGCTTCCGCCGAATTCTATTGATAGGTTCAAAACACTTGCTGCGAGATTCAGCATCCAGTTCGCAATAACCCGACCTCAGCACCTAACTTCGGTCGCATTTGTTAACATACGGCAAGAGAAAAAAGAACCTCTTCGAACCTTCATGGAAAGGTTCGGCAAGGTCGCCTTGAACATTCACAACTTAGACCCAACGGTAGCTATGCACCACTTAGTCACCGCCCTTCGGCCCAGGGCTTTCGTCAACAGTCTCTACAAGAAGCCTACAGTTGACATAGATGATCTTCGGCGAAGAGCAAAAAAATACATGCAGATGGAAGAACTGGCCAAGTATCGTAATCAAGTCCGAACAGAGGCTGTTGTCGTGGAGAAGGAACATGATAAGGAAAATCATGGAAAAGGTAAAGATAAGTTTCCAAGAGACTGAGAGTATTGAGGTCCCCGATACACTAGCTATACCTCACTCAACACTAGCCGTTCTCTGGTGCTTGAACAAGCCCTCGCAACAGAGATATTAGTTATGCCTAAGAGGGCCAATACTCCCCCTAAAGCTGACTTTTCCAAACAATGCCGATATCACCGCAATAGGGGTCATTCCACTGAAGAGTGCACTACTCTTAAGGATAAGATTGTGGACCTCATTAAGATAGGACACTTAAAAGATTTCATCCATCGGCCCCATACGGCTAAATCGCAAAGCTCAAGGGATAAAGATGACGACAGAACATACAAGAGGGACAGAGACTATAACCAGAGTCAAGAAAGAAGGCCGGAAAGAAAAAGAAGTTAGTCCCATGAGTGGCAAGAAGAATGATCCCATGAACAGCCACGTCGGATCATAAACACTATCGTCGGAGGATTTTCTGGGGGCGGTAGCACCTTGTCTGCAAGAAAGAGACACCTTCGATTAGTACGATCAGTAAATATAGTCTCGGTACGTAACGGGTTGAAGATGCCACCTATTACGTTCATCGACGCAGACTTTAAAGGTTTAGATCCGATACAAGACGATCCCATGGTCATCAGTGTCGAGATAGCATATTATGTTGTCAGAAAAACCCTCGTTGATTAGGGAAGTTCGGTCGATATCCTATATTGGAACACTTTCAAGCAGCTGGACATACCCGAAACGAAGTTGATGCCTTACAATGAACCATTAGTTGGTTTCTCTGGCAAACGTGTGCATACCAGAGGGTGCATAGAACTGAGCACATCATTCGGATACGACGAAAAAGACCGAAAGGTCATTAAAGTGCGTTACATTGTGGTGCACACTAATACTTCTTACAACATACTGCTAGGATGACCATCTCTGAATGCTCTAGGGGCCATAGTATCCACCCCATATTTAGCCATGAAGTTCCCTTCCAACAGTGGTACGGTCATCACCGTCCATGCCGATCAAAAGGCAGCCAGGAGTGTTATTTAGCAAGCTAAAGGGTCACTCAGCTAAGAGAGGAAGACTGCAAAGCCGTGCACCTAGTGTCAGCCCCTGTCTCCACAACCAGTTACCCTTTAAATCTTGACCCCCGCGAATGTGGATCAAAGAGTCGAGCCAAATGAAGAAATGTGCACCTACCAAATTGGGAACGTTGAAGGCCAGGTTACATACCTTGGCAGCCAACTATCATCAGGTGACTGGCAACGGATCACGCATGTGATTGACAACAATGTCGACTTGTTTACATGGATAACTTTGGACATGCCAAGCATAAATCCGGCCTTCCATTGCCATAAGTTAACAATATGCCGGGAAGCTAAACCGATAGCTTAGAAAAATACGAAAATGGGGGAGGAGAGGAGAAGAGCAATAGAGGAAGAAGTGGCAAAGCTGATAGCAGCAAAATTTATCCAGGAGGTGGAATATACCACTTGGCTAGCAAATGTCGTAATGATGAAAAAGACCAATGGGAAGTGGCGAATGTGCACCGATTACACAGACCTAAACAAGGCATGTCCAAAGGATGCCTATCCTCTCCCAAACATAGATCGACTAGTCAACGGAGCCGTTAGGCACAATTTCCTCAGTCTTTTAGATGCATACTCAGGCTATAACAAGATCCGAATGTACCCTTCGGACGAAGACAAAACTGCTTTCATAACAGACTCAGCTAACTTTTGTTACCAAGCCATGCCTTTTGGATTGAAAAAATAAGATTTTCCAAAAGCAGTTAGGCAGAAACTTGGAGGTTTATGTCGACAACATGGTAGTGAAGTCCGTTGATGTTGCTACACACACCAAAGATTTAGAAGAAATATTTTATGAACTCATAAAGCATAATATGCGTTTGAACCTGGAGAAATGTGTCTTCGGCGTACAAGGAGGAAAGTTCTTGGGGTTCATGCTAACTTGAAGGGGCATTGAGGCCAATCCAAACAAATGTCAAACAATTATAGATATGAGAAGTCCGAAAACCCCCAAAGAAGTCCAACAGCTGACAGGAAGAGTCACCTCCTTATCTCGGTTTTTTCCCAGGATAGCCGAAAAGGTCAAACCTATCATGAATTTGCTCAAGAAAGCAAAAAAAATCCTGGAATCAGCAGTGTGAGGAAGCCTTCCAGAGCCTAAAACAAACCCTATCGACCCCACCAATACTTACAAAACTTGATCCACATAAAGATTTGATGGTATACTTATCGATCTCGTAAGAAGTAATAAGCGTGGCACTAGTACAAGAGTATGATAATGGCCAGATCTCGGTATATTTTCTCAGTCGAGTGCTGCAAGAAGCCGAGATGCACTACCAGTTGATAGAAAAAGTCGCTTTGGCACTGGTCAATGCCACAAGATGACTAAGGCAATATTTTCAAAGTCATTGAGTGGTCGTCAAGACCAACTGCCCTGTGGCTAAGGTCCCAAAAAAGCCGGAGCTAGCAGGAAGAATGATGGCTTGGTCTGTAGAACTTTCGAAGTTTGACATAATATACGAACCCAGAGGATCGATAAAGGTGTAATGCTTGGTGGATTTTGTCAATGCGTTGCACCCACCCGGGCACTTCAAAGATGAATGGTGGACTCTACATGTTGATGGTTCCTCCAATCATCAGGGGAATGGAGCAGGTATTATCTTAGAAAGATCGAACCAATTGGTTCTCGAGCAATCATTGCGATTCGGGTTCAAGGCTTCTAATAATCAAGCAGAGTAGGAGGCATTGATAGCAGGACTCCAACTAGTAAGAGAGGTAGGAGCCCGAAAGGTTCTATGTTGGAGTGATTCTAAGGTCGCGGCAGAACAAGTCAATGGAGCCTTCCAAATTAAAGACCCTTAGCTTTTAAAGTATTACCATACTTTCGTGAAACTAAAAGAAGAATTTGATGAAGTTCAGGTGAAACACCTGGTCCGAAAATACAACGATAGAGCCAGCCAGTTAGCCAAAATGGCTAGTAGACAAAAGCCAGGACAACTGAGAACTTTTATCCAACAGTCACTTCCAGGTCCCAGCATCACCACCGAAGAGTGCATACAAGTTACAGCGTCAAATGAAGGATGGATAGGCGAAATCCGTTAGTTTCTTGCTCACAACATCCTCCCAGAAGATAAGACAAAGGCTAAAAGGTTGAGACTCAGTGCCGCTAGATATACCCTATTTGCAGGAGAGTTGTATAGAAAAGGTTTCTCCACTCCATTGTTAAAGTGCTTAGATCACGATCAAGCCAAATATGTCATGAAGGAATTGCATGAAGGTATTGGTGGCATGCACTCAGAGGGACAAACCATGGTCATTCATGTCATCCGAGCAGGGTATTATTGGCCAACCTTGAAAACAGATTGTGCCGAGTATGTCAAGAAATGCACCCAGTGCCAGAAACACGGGAATCTTATCCATCAGCCAACCGACATGCTACACGCCATCTCGTCCCCATGGCCATTCACGATCTGGGGGATGGATATTCTCAGACCCTTCCCTTTGGCTAACGGGAAATGCAAATTTTTGTTAATAGTTGTTGACTATTTCACCAAATGGATAGAAGCCAAACCACTAGCAACCATATCAGCAACAAATGTGTGCAAGTTTCTCTGGAAAAACATCATCACACGTTTTGGTAACCCGCATGTTGTCATAACTGACGACGGCCTCCGGTTCATAGATAAGAAACTGAATGAGTTCATGGAAGGCCTCAGCATCAAGCACAGGGTCACCTCAGTCGAACACCCCCAGTCTAACGGGCAAGCAGAAGTAGCTAATAAGGTTGTCTTGGGCCAACTTAAGAAAAGGTTGGGCATGGCTAAAGGAGCATGAGCCAATGAGTTACTTGAAGTCCTATAGGCATATCAATGCACTCCACAGTCCACAACTAAGGAAACGCCCTTTAGACTGGTATACGGAACTGACGCCATAATCCCAGTAGAAGTGGGATAACCCACCTTTCAGAGAGAAAACTTTAACAATTCAGAGAACAAAGACTCAATGCGAGTAGAGCTCTATCTCATTAAAGAAGTACGGGACCAAACACAAGTAACAGTCGAGGCATGCAAACAAAGAATGACCAATAGGTTCAACTCAAAGTTGAAACAAAGAGAATTCAAGGAAGGAGATTTGGTCCTAAGGGTTCAAAGTGATACAAGGAAGAATACCTGCGAAGGTAAACTCACAGCTAACTGGGACAAATCTTTTAGGATCCGGCAGAATCTCAACAATGGAGCATACAAGTTGGAAGAATTATCAGGAAAAGTGATCCCAAGAACATGGAACTCGACCCACCTTAAGCATTATTATAGTTAAGAATGTAAATGGGTGATGTACTTTTTTTCCTTCCTCGGCTTTTTATCCCTACAAGAACGTGAAAGGGTTTTTACCGAGAAGGTTTTAACGAGGCACACCTCAAAAAAAATCTATCAATGAAAATCAAAACTTTTGAATCATTTTAGTCCATTTAAACTTTGCAACTATTTATTTACAAATGGTTTTCCTCCCGAGTACCCCTACTCGGCTAAAGATGTACCATCTTCACTGCAAATGGTTTCCCTTCATAGTACCCCTACTCGGCTAAGGATGTACCATTTGAATCTTCACTACAAATGGTTTCCCTCCCGAGTACCCCTACTCAGCTAAGGATGTACCATTCGAATCTTCACTACAAATGGTTTCCCTCCCGAGTACCCCTACTCGGCTAAGGATGCATCATTCGAAGACTTCATTACAAATGGTTTACCTCCCGAGTACCCCTACTCGACAAAGGATGCACCATTCGAATCTTCATTACAAATGATTCCCTTCCCGAGCACTCATACTCGGCTAAGAACATACCATTCTAATCTTCATCCCTTCAGTTAAAGAATAAAACATTCGGTCGATTATTTCCTACTCATTTGAAGATACACCGTTCAGTTATTCAAAATAACAGACCATTCAGTTTAAGAAAGTATAAGTTTATTTCCATATCAATGATACTTAGTTATAAAAATTACTATTCGGCTATAAGCTTTTGTCACACATTCACAACTTATCTCATAATTTAACTTCTAAATCGAAACATGTGAAAGTCATATTCATTCAAAATAAAGCATTACAAAAATTTGTTTAAGGCACTAATGGCCGACAATACATCAATTTCTACTATTGAACTTTCTGATTAACTACGTCCTCGGCATGATCCCCATTGTCTTCCCCATTCCCATGAGCATGACCTTGAGTATACTCTGTTGCCCCATCCGGATTCAGCAGTTGAAGAGGATTTTCAAGGACGACATCTTCAGGGATGTCATCAAAAGGTAACAAGCGACCTTCGAACACATCCTTCTCCATATAAAAAATGGAACGGTCGGGAATGTCGAAGAAATTAAGAGTTTTCTGAATAGCATGGTGAAAATCGGCCTCATGTTCAGCATAAATCTTATCTTGGGCAACAGCCGTCACCTTCTCCTTCACCACATATTCGGCATCCCTTTCCTTCTCCACCTTCGTCAACAGCAGCTTCAATCGCTCTACTTCCTCCCCCTGCAGCTTAACATCCTTCTCGGCTTGAATTCTCTTGTTCTCTTCTTCCTTCAATGCAGCCGACAACTGACTTAAAGATTGGGCATCCTTCAGCTGCCTCTTCAACTTCTCGGATTCTCGCAAGGTATTTATGAACATGTGTTGCACAATAGTCGAGGCCCTAGCCTGAAACTCACAATAGGCCAACCAGTTGGAGGAACCATTGGCCTAATTCAGAATATTTTTTTCCAGTTTCAGAGATGTCACTCGAACTAATCATTTTTCGAGGACGAAAATCTTTCACAAAGAACCCCTTGGCAGTCATTGACGGGATAGTGGCCAAAGATCCAGAACCTGAGAAGTCAAGAGTTTTCTGCTTCAACTTCTTAGAATGGTCCTCTTCAGGAGAATTGTTTTGGCTTCGGTAACGTCCATTATGTTGCTTATCACGGCTCCTCTTGTCCAAAGCTGGTGGGGGCACAACATCCTGAGGAGGATCCCTCGGCCGAGGTTGCTTTGCCACAGGAGGAAGAGTGGCGATCCCAGAAGTAGCAGCAGTAGCATTCCCTATTCTTCTGTGCATGCCGAAAGGACAACACATCACCACCTGCCTCAGCCATGATACCTACATACACCAAAAGACACTCAGTCAACATTAAAAGGATATAAATAGGTGTGTTACTTTATTTAATTCTTGTAAAAGAAAAAAGAGATTTTTTTTATTCATTTTACAAAGCGCTAAAGTTTTTTTAATTTCGCAAATCAAATGTAATCGTAAAAAGGTAA
Source organism: Pueraria montana var. lobata (assembly GCA_026413185.1). NCBI lineage: Eukaryota > Viridiplantae > Streptophyta > Magnoliopsida > Fabales > Fabaceae > Pueraria > Pueraria montana. Next base: position 62,249,749 of record CM048650.1, on the reverse strand, counting down.
GTTTGAATTTTTCCAAATTGTAAAAAAAAAGTTTTGTGTAAAATTTAAGCTCAAAAGTTGTGTTCCACTTAGTAATTAAAACAAGGTTATTTACATTCGCAAGAAACTAATTGCAACGTCATTCAAACATAAATGGACACTTAATTTTGAATTAATAAAATAAAGAATACGAGATAATTTCGTTGGTTATCAAGTATACACATATGCGTAAAATAGAGAATTTCATACATCAAAATGCTTTTCGGAGCAATAGTAATATATATATATATATATACACACACACACACACACATTGCTCAAGGAATATACCAAATACATAAGGTAATAGAGTATAAAAACTGAGTTTATACATAGTAAAATCTAAAACCTATGTCTACCCGTATTCAAATACAAAAAAAGGGAAAAACCTAGTCTCAGAGCAGTCATCTCTAAACCCAACCCTGCATGTTAGACTAATCCAAATAAATGGGATGGCGGAGGGCCTCTAAAAAGATCCCTGAGCAGAGAATCTAGTGGTCATTGTCCACCGGATCCTTCACGGAATCTTTCTCAAGGTTCTCCAATCCTCCTCAAAATCCTAGGACTCATTGTTCCCTAAGTTCACAGCTAGTGACGGACCCCCCTGACTGACTTCCACCCAATTACATCTCCAATTCTTTGACGTAAGAGGGGTTCAACGAAAGGCGGGAAGCGTCGGACCAACGTGAACTCCTCAGATGGTGTGGCATCAAAAATAGTAGCGAGTATCGATTAACTCTTTAAGGACACTCCGAAGAGATGGATGATGACGAGAGCGACGAAACTGATAAGGATAGCCCCCTTGTGATCTCCACAGGTATTTCCATTGGCTCCTAAAACAAAAATGTAAGAGTGAACTCCTCGCTTCATCAAGCAAATCAAACAGAAATGACTTTAAAAGTCACACACAATCCTGCTAACCACTGTGAGGTGGTTCTCTAACGTTCACAATCGGAACCTACTCATTTCCATGACTTTTATCTGTAAACTGTAACACACTGGCCAGCTGCCACTGGAACTCCCAGAACATAGTGGTCTTACATTAAGTGGAATGACTGCTGGGAGTACACCATCATCCTAGTATAAGGTGGGCTCTCACCAACTGAGATTTTTTCGTGGTTATTGTCAGGATCGCCAAGTCAGTTTGTGTGAACGTAGTCACAACTCGGCACCTACCCTCCAAGGTCGTAATGCCTCACGATCATCTCCCAGGTACCAATTTGTGGTCATTCATACTCCGAGGACTTACTCCTCGTACACTCTCTCATGGAGATTATCTTTGTTCGTCACTGTGGGTTTCCACTGCTGGTGGTACAAGACGGGTCGAATCGACGCTAAGCTCAAGACCTTGTCATGGCTCCAATAAAAATTTATACCATACGAGAATATGCTCTCCATCACCATTTGGTGACCACATTGTTCAATTTTCGCCAACATCTTTACATCTTTATCCCAACCGGAATTGCCCACGTGACTTCCTTCACAAGTCCGTCGTACACACATATTTCCTCGTTGCACTACTCTCAAGGCGCATATCGCCATCACGTATCAAGATTCTTTATTACATTTTATTTGTGTCTTACCCTCTCAATTTCTAAAGTTTTTAATAATTAATACTTACCGACGATTCCTCCATGCAAAGGTCCTAGAATATTTATCTAAGTCTAAAGCACAAATTAAAGAGTTCATTTATTAAGCTTATAAAATAAATAAATTCTCAAATCTAAATTTGTTGTTCTAACTATTGGAATTTATATTATTATTATTGCCGGTAAAATTTTCCCAGATTAGTCGGATAGTGTCCTAGTCCACATAAGCACTCACGTTCGAGTCTTATGCTCACAAATCACAGACATCACAGAGAATTTCAATTCACACTACAGTCCACGTGACTGTACCACAGAGCGTTTCAAAACGCACAATCACACGAACAGAGATCCCTAGGTTCACGTTCCAAGGGTCTTACAATCATCTAAGGCAAGGGTCAAATTTACCCACTGCCTTGCATGCATACATTTATAATTAATTCAACACATTCAAATATATCACAATTCACATATCACATATCAATTACCCACGTGACTTCCTTCACAAGTCCGTCGTACACGCATATTTCCTCGTTGCACTACTCTCAAGGCGCATATCGCCATCACGTATCAAGATTCTTTATTACATTTTATTTGTGTCTTACCCTCTCAATTTCTAAAGTTTTTAATAATTAATACTTACCGACGATTCCTCCATGCAAAGGTCCTAGAATATTTATCTAAGTCTAAAGCACAAATTAAAGAGTTCATTTATTAAGCTTATAAAATAAATAAATTCTCAAATCTAAATTTGTTGTTCTAACTATTGGAATTTATATTATTATTATTGCCGGTAAAAATTTCCCAGATTAGTCGGATAGTGTCCTAGTCCACATAAGCACTCACGTTCGAGTCTTATGCTCACAAATCACAGACATCACAGAGAATTTCAATTCACACTACAGTCCACGTGACTGTACCACAGAGCGTTTCAAAACGCACAATCACACGAACAAAGATCCCTAGGTTCACGTTCCAAGGGTCTTACAATCATCTAAGGCAAGGGTCAAATTTACCCACTGCCTTGCATGCATACATTTATAATTAATTCAACACATTCAAATATATCACAATTCACATATCACATATCAAGGCAATTTTTTTCAATAGAAGTTCGCAGGTCAGCATGCTCCTCACAGTGAGCATACCTCAAAGATATGCAATTTTATCAACCTTCCCAAATGGGATTTTCACTCAAATTTTTATAATAAAAAGATAACATTCATACCTTTCAGAAAAAGTAAAACTTGAATCCTAATTCCTCCTACATTTTTCCCAGTAATTTTATTTCTAATACCTATGTCTCAGATTAGAAATTTGGGATCCATGCATGAGCTTTGCCTAAACCGAATTAATTAAATTAGTAATTATGGGTGAAAATTTTTGAAACTTACATAATTTTAAAGCTCTATTTGTCTAGTTTTATGATCAAAAATTATATTTCAAAAAAGGTAATTATTTTGGTTTAAAAAGGTCAAAAACCGAACCTTGCCCGAATCACTTTACACAAGCAGAATAGTCTCATTGCATGTCACGGATGAACCTTCATTTGAGGTTATCCCACAATGGTCTCAAAAGAAAAGTTGGTGAATTTTGAGTCTACTTTAACTGAGAATAAGTTTCATCAAAATCCAACGGTTAGATTAAAAGTTATATTCAAAAATGTAAACATTATCCAAGGCTTCTACGTGAAACAGTCACTGCCCGAGCCAGTTTCCCAACCAGAACGGTTCCATTTCATGTCATGGATGAACCTTCATTTGAGGATATCTCACAATGGTCTCAAAAGTAAAGTTGGTTAATTTTGAGTCTAATTCAACTGGGGACAAATTTCACCAAAATCGAACGGCTAGATCAAAAGTTATGGTCAAAACATAAACACTGTCCAGGGCTCCTACAATGAGACAGCCACTGCCACCACAATTTTTCTTCGAGTGCATGAGTTCTAACCGAATTTGGGCATGGTCTCCTTTGCATTTGGAGCCATCCCATGGTTTTTGAAAAGGAAGAAGATGAGGAGAAGATTTTTGACACAGTCACAGCCACTGCCAAAGAGAAATAAAAAAAACAAAACAAAACAAAACCAATCACAACATGCAATTACACATTCCATGCATTCAGTTCACATGGGAGGCATTTTAGGTGAGAGTGGTTGGATCCTCCACCTCCAGCCACTTGAATCCATCAAAGAGTCCCCTTACAATGATGATGAGCTTACTGGAAAGAGGAGAAGAAGCTGGTTATTTCCTTCCAAATGAGTGTTGGCTGTTGAGCACTCAATCTATGGCATGCAAGAGGAAGAAGAAGCTGAAAATTGTGTTGGTGAGGGAGGAGTGTGTCACAGCCAGAGAAGAGAAAAGAGAGAGGGAGGAGAATTTGAAACTCTTGGCTGAAATGTTGTGAGGCTGACTTAAGTGAGCTGAAGTGTGTAAATGAGTTGAATTTGAAATGTTGATTTGAGTGATGGTTTTGGGGGAAAGGGTGTGAGTGGCCGTGGACTTTTGTTGATGTGAGGAGTGTTCTTGCATGTAATTCAAGTGGCCAATGGTCACTTGATTTGATGGGTTAGGGTCGTGTCAATTTACACAGTGTAGAAATACACTGTGTAATTTAACTCGGAATGCGGTTTTAAAAGAAAACAAATCAATAATTAAAAAATAATAATTTTTACAAATTCTTTACAATTGAAAAAAAAACTTTTTAAAGTAACTTTCCTCAAATTTCTCTATAGAGTAACACTCGCAGATGAATTTACGAAAGATTACTTGTCTTGCAAGTCTTAGATTTTAAAGACGATTTCAAAACAGTTTTTCCAGTCAAATAAATTTTCAATAACACAAAGACAAAAATTTTATGAATTATCACAGATAATTTTCTACAGGCAGATGAATTCATATTCTTTTTCCTCAGATGTTTCAAACAGATAATTATTTATTTAATTTTACAAATCTTTTTGAAATGAAAACTTTTTAATAACTCTTATGAAATTCTCTCTATAGATGAATTGCTCACAGATGAATTTTATATGCAATAACTTGACAGGCAAGTTTCAGAATTTAAAATAATTAAAACCAATTTGAAACCAATTAATTAATTAATTAATACATAGCAATAGATATATTAAATATGCACCACTAGTAATTAATCATAGTTCAATTAACTACTAGTAGGTATAACGGCTAATCATTCACAGACAAAAACACAGGAAAGTAACTACCGAGAATTAATTCCAGGAAGTTACTCGTAGAGAACTTTTTACGTCTTTGTTCTTATAAATGTTTTTCCTATTTGATCCTTATAAAGAGATTACTATATTATTTATTTTCCTTTATTTTTTATTTACTCAATTAATTACTAACTATATTTAATTATTCAAAACATATATTTTTCTTATTTAAAACAAACAATTAAATTCTCATTAATTTCTAATTAAATCTCTCACGTTCCTACTTACTGGGTTGAAATTCTTCGGGTGTTACAATAAACACAACCAACATACGCAAACCGAAATCTTACCACACATATCTACAAAAGTATTCGGCGATTTAAACAAGGCAACAAGTCGCCAAGCCAAGAGCTTCCTAGGGAGGGACTCAAGGAACACAAGATCCTCACGCTCCTGCTCGGTCATCATTGACTTAGGAAATTTGTCATAACGACGAGTAGTCTTTTCCCAATAAAACATAAACAAAGCCTTTTTTATTGTTATCATAAAAATGGTTGGCCCCGATGCCAGGCTTAATAAACACTTTGAAATACCCGGTTTTGAAGTTTTTATAGGAAGAAGTAAAAGACTGGAATAAAGGTCTTTTCGGTTTTCTAATCAAAGAAAGCCACAAGCCATTCCTAGGCCGAGCACAAAAATAATACAAAAACACACTTATAGATGGTACGACAAAATTGAATATACATAAGGCCTGAAATGCCTAGATCGTCGCCCACCCATTTGGGTGTAACTGAGACGGCGCAACATTAAGCACCCAGAGCACCCCCATTGTGAAATCATCAAAAGGGAGTGTTGTAACACCGTAAATCCGGGTTTACATGTATTTGCATTTTAAACTCATTTTAATTTCATAAGCGTGTTACTTTATTTAATTCTCGTAAAAGGAAGAAGAGATTATTTATTTATTCATTTTACAAAGCGCCAAAGTTTGTTTAATTTCGCAAATCAAATGTAATTGTAAAAAGGTAAGTTGGAATTTTGCCAAATTGTAAAAAAAAAAAAAAGTTTTATGTAAATTTGAAGTTTGAAAGTTGTGTTCCACTTAGTAATTAAAACATGTTATTTACATTCACAAGAAAATAATTGTAACGTCATTTCATACATAAATGGGCACTTAATTTTGAATTAATAAAATAAGAAACACGAGATAATTTGGTTGGTTATCAAGTATACACATATGCATAAAATAGAGAATTTCATACATCAAAATGTTTTTCGGAGCAATAGTAACATATATACATATACACGTTGCTCAATGTATATATCAAATACATAGGGTAATAGAGTATGAAAACTGAATATACATAGTAAAATCTGAAACCTAGGTCTACTCGTATTCAAATACATAAAATGGAAAAACCTAGTCTCAGAGCAGTCATCTCTAAATCCAACCCTGCATGTTAGACTAATCCAAAGAAAATGGGATCGTGGAGGGCCTCTAACAAGATCCCGGAGGAGAGAATCTAGTGGTCATTGTCCACAGGATCCCTCAAGGAATCTTTCTCAAGGTTCTCCAATCCTCCTCAAAATCCTAGGACTCACTGTTCCCTAAGTTAACGACTAGTGGCGGATCCCCCTGACTGACTCTAACCCAATTACGTCACCAATTATTTGACGTAAGAGGGGTTCGGCGAAAGGCGGGAAGCGTCAAACCAATGTGAACTCCTCGGATGGTGTGGCATCAGAAACAATAACGGGTATCGATGAACTCTTCAAGGACACACCAAAGAGATGGATGATGACGAGAGCAACGAAATTGATGATGATAGCCCCATTGTGATCTCCACAAGTACTACCATCGGCTCCTAAAAAAAAAACGTATGGGTGAACTCTTCACTTCATCAAGCAAACCACACAGAACAACTTTGAAAGTCATACACACAATCCTGCTAACCACTGCGGTGTGGTTTTCTAACGTTCACACTTGGAACCTATCTGTTTCCATGACTTTTATCAGTAAACTGTAACACACAGGCCAGCTGCCACTAGAACTCCCAGAACTCAGTGGTCTTACATATATTGAGGAGAATGACTGCTAGGAGTACACCATCACCCTGGTATAAGGTGGGCTCTCACCAACTGAGATTTTTTCGTGGTTATTGTCAGGGTTGCCAAGTCGGTTTGTGTGAACGTAGTCACAACTTGACGCCTACCCTCCAAGGTCGTAATGCCTCACGATCATCTCCTAGGTACCAATCTGTGGTCATTCATACTCCGAGGACTTACTCATCGCACACTCTTACACAAAGATTATCTTTGCTCGTCACCGTGGGTTTCCGCTGCTAGTGGTACAAGACGAGTTGAATCGACGCCGAGCTCAAGACCTTGTCCTAGTTCCAACAAAATTATACCATACAAGAATATGCTCTCCATCATCTATTGGTGACCACACCATTCAATCTCTGCCAACATCTTTACATCTTTCTCTCAGCCGAAATTGTCCCATGCGACTTCCTTCACAAGTCTGCCGTACACGCGTATTTCCTCGTTGCACGACTCTTAAGCCGCATATTGCCATCGCGTATCAAAATTCTTTCTTACATTTTATTTGTGCCTTACCCTCTCAATTTCTAAAGTTTTTAATAATTAATACTTATCGACGACTCCTCCACGCAAGGGTCCTAGAATATTTATCTAAGTCCAAAGCACAAATTAAAGAGTTCATTTATTAAGCTTATACAATAAATAAATTCTTAAGTCTAAATTAATTGTTCTCACTGTTGGAATGTATATTATTTTTATTATTGCTGGTAAAATTTACCCGAATTACTAGGACAGTATCCTAGTCCACATAAGCACTTGCGTTCGAGTCTTATGCTCACAAAACACAAACATCACAGAGAAATACAATTCATACTACAGTCCACGTGACTGTACCACAGAGCGTTTCAAAACGCATAAATCACACGCAAAGAGATGCCCTAGCTTCACATTCCAAGGGTCTTACAATCATTTAAGGCAAGGGTAAAAATTTACCCTCTGCCTTGCATGCACACAATTATAATTAATTTAAACATTTAAATATATCACAAACCAAATATCATATTTCAAGGCAATTTAAAACAGAATCCCCTTTTGGCAGCACCTAATCTTTCTCCAAAACTAATTTAGCAAACGATTTTTGTTTTGTGAAATTTTTATATCAAATTAAAGCCCTTAAAACCTATTATTAAAAAATGTATCCCACACTCTCATATTAAATCGAAAAAAATTATAAAAATTCCTAGAAGTTTGTAGGTCAGTATGCCCCTCACAATGAGCATACCTCAAAGATGTGTAATTTTCTCAACCTTCCCAAATGATATTTTAACTCAAATTTTTATGATAAAAATATAACATTTATATCTTTCATAAAAGGTTAAACTTGAATCCTAATTCCTCCTACATTTTTCCCAGTAATTTCTTTTCTAAGACCTATGTCTCAGGTTTGAAATTCTGGAAGCCATGTATGAGTTCTGTTTGAACCAAATTTGTCAAATTAGTAATTGTGGGTGAAAATTTTTGAAACTTATATAATTTTAAAGCTCTGTTTGTCTAGTTTTAGGAACAAAAATTATATTTCAAAAATTGTCATTACTTTGGTGTAAAAATCTCAAAAACTGAACCTTGTTAGAACCAATTTTCACAAGCAGAACAGCCCCATTGCATGTCACAGATGAATCTTCATTTGAGGTTATCTCACAATCGTCTCAAAATCAAAGTTGGTGAATTTTGAGTTTAATTTAACTGAGGACAAGTTTCATCAAAATCCAACGGGTAGATCAAAAGTTATGAACAAAAAAGCTCAAATACCGAACCTTGTTCGAGCCAATTTCCGCAAGCAGAACATCCCCATTGCATGTTACGGATGAACCACCATTTGAGGTTATCTCGCAATTGTCTCAAAAGAAAATTTGGTGAATTTTGAGTCTAATTTAACTGAGGATAAGTTTCATCAAAATCCAACGGCTAGATCAAAAGTTATGTACAAAAAAAGCTCAAAAATCGGACCTTGTGCGAACCAGTTTCCACAAGCAGAACCGCCCCATTTGCATGTCACGGATGAACCCTTATTTGAGGTTACCTCACAACGGTCTCAAAATAAAAGTTGGTGCATTTTGAGTCTACTTTAACTTAGAACAAGTTTCATCAAAATCCAACAGCTAGATCAAAAGTTATACACAAAAACGTAAGCACTGTCCAGGGCTTCTACGTGAGACAACCACTACCAACACCAATTTTCGAGTTTTGAAAGTGCATGAGGGTTTTGGAAATAAGTTCTAACAAAATTTGGGCATGGTCTCCTTTGTATTGGAGCCATCCCATGAATTTTTGAAAAGGAAAAATATGAAGAGAGATTTGGACACAACCACAATGCCACTGCCAAAAAGGTTTTTCAGAAACAACACACAACACACACATGCAAGAACACTTTTCCCACTTTCAATCAACAAGGGAGGCATTCAGGCAAAGAGTGGCTGGATCCTCCACCTCCAGCCACTTTAGAATCCACAAAAGAGTCCCCTTACCACACAAAGCAATCCACGTGAAAGAGGAAGAGAAGGGGATGAGAAGTCTCCAAATGAGCTTGTGATTTCGGGGCCTCTAGGTTGGGCATACAAAGCATGGATTGAAACAACAATGGAGACTTGATTGTTGTGGTGTCGTTCAACTGGTGAGAGAAGAGAGAGGGGGAGAGTTTTCTTTCTTTCTTTGGCTGAGTGGTGAGTGCGTAGAGTGATTAGTGACTAGCACTAGGTGTTTAAGTGACTTGGTGATTAAGTGTGAAATAAGTGACGTGAGGGGTGTGTGTGTGTGTGTGTTTGTGTATGGCTGTGAGACATAGAGAGAGTCAAATGGGGTTTGCATGAATTTCTATAGGCTGTAAGGAAATTTGATTTGATGGCTTGGGTGTCAAGTTAATCTACACAGTGTAGAATTACACTGTGTAGTCGGAACGAAACGCGATTTAAATTTTCAAAACTAAACTTTTAAACAACAAATAATTTTTTTAAATCCTATGAAATAAAAGTTTTTAATAACTTTCATAAAATTTTTCTATGTAGAGTAATAGCTCACAAATGGATTTTATGAAAGGTAACTTGACATGCAAGTTTCAGAGTTCTAAAACGGTTAAAACAAACTTTCAGGCAAATAAATAATTAATACACAGCAACAAAATTTTTTATTATTTATTACTAACAATTAATCACAGACAAAGGAATTTATTTCCAGATATCTTTATTATTTATTTTTAACAGTTACCACAGACAGATGAATTTCATTTTCTGATACCTCAAACATTCAATCCACAGATAAATTTAAGTATTTAAATCTTAAATACTTATCACACTGGACATCCTTAACTCAAATAAAATAACATAGGAAAGTAACTACAGAGAATTAATTGCAAAGAATTAATTCCAGCGAGTTACTCACAGAGGACTTTTTATTACAATCAATTGTTTTAATTAGATAACTCACTTAGATTTTAATTACAGAGGATATTATATATTTTGACTTTATAAATCTTTACCTATTTGACCATTATAAAAAATTACTCATATTATTTATTTTCCTTCATTTTTCTTATTTACTCAATTAATTACTAACTATATTTAATTACTCAAAATCTATTTTTTTTCTTATTTTAAAACAAACAAATTAATTTCAATTCATTTCTAATTAAACCGCTCACGTCACTACTTACTGGGTTGAAATTTTCGGAGTGTTACAAGTGTCATGTGAAGATCGCGGAACACACAATCATACATATAGAAAAAATCCTTCTTAGACTCTCCTTTTCCAAAAAAGACAAATACCGGATCGGGATCTCTCCGACAACATTGAAGAGCTATTGGACAATACTCGTCCTCATTTATGGTACATATGGTAACATAGTCTACAAGATTTGACACACTAGCGCTATCGTCATAACGAGAATAGAAGGACCTGACTTCCCCGTCTACCCATGTATACCCCGGAAGAGTTATCGGCAAAAATTTTCTCTTCTCCCTCGACACCCTAGCGCTATGCGTAAGAGCTCTTTTCGGCGCACGACTACCAGAACCCTTACCAACCAAAAGGGGGACTGCATTCTCACCTATTTCCTCTCGATTCAAAGCCAAAGACGAAGACTCTCCCCCAGAGCTACTAGACTCCTCGGTTGATGATGATGATGACCAAACATTAAGGACCTCAACCTCCCTCGATGGCCTAGCACTAGACAAACTCATGGTTAAGAGAAAGAGAGAAAGACAACTCGTACCTGGTTAACGTTGCAAAAATTATACACGAGTATTCGACCGAGAGCTGAATTTTTTCTCCCTTGATAATTGAAAAGAAGAGCGAGGTGACAACTCCTTCACGCCATATTTATAGAGGCCAGGCCCATGGTGGCCCAAGAGTTCTAAAATCCTTCACGCCATAAATGTAGATTGTAACATCCATAAATTTTAATATAATTATTGTTATTTTAAAAGATTAAATTGTTATGAGAATTAGTATAAAAATCATTAGTATAAGAATTTATTTGAATTAAAAAGGATTGAATTATTACAATATAATATGATACTATATTTAGAATGTTGTATCATGATATGTTATTTGAATTAATTATGATATTATTTTATTTTGATTGAAATCTTATCTTAGTATATTATATTGTTTGTGATATTTGTACTATATTTGATTGAAATAATTGAATTAAAATATTACTATTTATTTACTATATATTAAATATTATTGAGTTAAATAGTTACTTTATCAATAAAAAGATTAGGTGATTAATACAAGAATTGTTAAGATTATCTAACAACTACAAAAGAATGCAAAAGATAATTAATATAGTGATGATATAATATTATATATCTAGTTTAGATAAACTATTCATTATATATATTTTAAATTGGTCCTCGATAACGATTTAAATCTTATCATGTTCTATCTTAATATATCTTTAAAGAAAAGAAAATAGTAGATAATGCTAATAATGAGATAAATCTAGATAATAAAGTAGAAAAAATAAAGAAAGATTTGATAAGCCAAATCTGCTAAAATAAATCTTATGATATTTAATCTTAATCACATACAACTGCACTTATATAAGGATAGACAGTTTCCTTTCCTAGAATTACATAGTTAGTCTCTTAGGGAACGGAAAATTAGTAGATTGTTTGAGGACTCGGGAGAAGAAGACATAGAGTGAATCTTGTTGACATAGTAGATAGAGAAGAGAAAGAATAAACGAAGACCGTAGATTACTTTGCTTCAAGAGGTGAGTAAAACATTTATCTTTTAAAACCTTCCATGGTATGTTTCTTCAATCTTTAGGTTCTTGATTAGAGGGATTTGGTGTTAGTGGAATTCTAAATTTTATAGCTGAATTATAGGTGATCGTTCATGCATGCATGGGTATGATTTTCGAATGATTGGAATTGCCTTGATTATGTAGAATACTAAGCACTGCGGCAGTTTTACTCCTCAAATAATTTGTGAAATTCTGTTATTATATTTTAATTATTGTTTGCACATTGATATATATAATTTGTATGTTGTGTTGCTGCATATTGTTATTCTAAACTGAGATGTTAGTGTACCGTAATGTGATATGAGAAATGTTATTAGGTGTATGGAATTATTGGATGCATGAAATTAGAGGATTTATTTGATAATTATCTGGGATGATATTTTGTAATTATGTGTGAGTTAGTCATCATCTTCCGGGAAGTGGTGACGATATATATTTTATTCTGAAAATTGAATGAGATACCTCCATCTGGGATGGGGATGAGATTTATTATAGATACCTCCATCTGGGATGGGGAAGAGATTCAGATACCTCCATCTAAGATGGGGAAGGCAGTGGGATGCCATTGCATGGATATGAGCTCATAAACCTTTTACTAATCTGAGATCCACACCGGTTCTGGGAACCAAAGAGTCTAGTCTAGTGATTATGGGAATCACTAAGTTATGTTTGAGATATCTATTTGAATGCATTGAGGTGTTAATTTTATTTATTGAAATATTTACCTTAATGAGAATGATATGAGTGTGATTTGGGGTTGTCTTAATTTGGCTTCTATTGGAGTATATATATATATATATATATATATATATATATATATACAATATTTTATTTTAAATTCTTGCGGGTACCATGGTTGAGTTTTTCCAGATCACCGCACCAGCTGAGAACAACACTATTTGACCCTTTTAGAACTTGTTTTATTCATTGGAATTATTATCTCATTAAAAGTGTTGTTTTCATAGCACGAGAGAGAGACTGTTGAGATGTCAGAGACTTGAAGACTTATTTAATTTTAGTTACATTTTTGGGGTTAGTACCTTTAGAATAAAGGGTTGGTTGTGGTTAATTTCACTACTCTTTATTATTCATTGTTTAGATGCCCATATTTGAGGATAATGTTTTTATATATGTAAGGATTTATTCATTCAATCTTAATTTATAATATTTGAGGTATTTCAGACCATTGTAGTTTCAAAAATTTATATTATTTATGTTTTAAAGAATATTTTACTGTGGGTTGTTATTGTAACGATGGGCGTTACATTTAATGACTGAATCAACCATCTTGGATTTCCTGCCATCCAAGCAGAGATGGAGAATATGTCTTAAATGTAGAAGGAAGCAGAATGGGAAATCAAGGATTGGCAGGTTATGGTAGCATTATATATCAGAAATTCAGATGGAGCATGCACTAGTGCAGAAAGTCATCACTTTTTAGATCGGTTAAAAATGACTTTTTAGATCGGTTGTACGGCCGTCTTATATGCGATTGATATAGAAAGTCATAACTTTTTACATCGGACAAAAACCGTCTTTTATGGATCTCTGGATTTGGTGGACATTTGGGTAATGTTGACATTCTCTTTGCTGAACTTTATGCCATTCATCAAGGCTTGCTCCAAGCACGACAACGAAATTTAGACCATCTCAAGTGTTATACAGACTCAGCTCAAGCAGTTTCCCTCATAACGGATGCTATGGCCATAACACATCAATATGCTCCTCTGATCCAGAACATCAAAAACCAGCTTAGTGCTCAGTTCAGTGTCTCTCTTAAGCATACCTTTCGAGAAGGCAATCAAAATGTGCGAATGCTTGAGCCAAGATGGGAGTTCCGCAGGATGAACACCTTTTAGTTTTTGCCTCTCCCCCTCCCGACATCAGCAACTTGTTACTTGTTGACCTTATTAGAACTCCTTTCCTAAGGATGTAATCTTCATTTTAGTCCTTTATGCTTTTAAAACAATTCACTTTGGTCCTTCCGTCAATGTAATTTCAACGCTGTTAATAATTTTAAGATATTGGTTCTTCTGTGGTGATTCTTAATCGCCAATATCTTAAATTTATTAAGGGCGTTAAATCTACATTGACAAAAGGACCAAAATGAATTGTTTTAAAAACATAGAGGACTAAAATGAATTTTATAAAAGATGAGGGATCAAACTGGAAAAAAAAAGAAGATAAAGGACAAAAAGTAGTATTTACTCATATTTTATTAGTATCTAAGTGAATAAACAGTAAAAAGTAAAGGAATTTTATTCTTAATTGTATAAGTATAGATAGATGAGATGAGATATGAGTATGACGATGAAGGAATGGAGTACACCCTTGGCTTGGTAGTACAAGGAATTAAGGATGGGTCTTTCGTTTTTTTTTTTTTTGTTATATTCGTAAGAATTGAACTCAGGTACAGGAGATTTATAACAACTCACGCACGCTGCTCGATCAACCAATTGAGCTAGTCCATATAATTTTTTTATTTTATTTTAGTTCTTGATGTCAAGTAACAGCATTCGTAACAACGACATTGGCAATTCATTGACTTGCCACATCATCAAGAATTCTGATAGGACAATCACATATAATTTTTTATTTTTATAAACTGTGTTTTGAACAAATGAGGATTTAAAAATACAGTTTACCAACAAAAATTATACATGATTGTCCTGTCAAACTTTTTGATGGTATGACAAGTTAATGAGATGCCAACATCGTTGTTACATCATCAATTAACATATCTTTAAAGGACTAATATCAAAAACATTCTATTTTATACAGACAAAAAGTTATTTAAGTCAAAATAAAATCATGGTTTTATTGTCATCCCTTTGATGTTCACAATTATTCATGTCTTAGATATCTTTATAATTATTCTTACTTCTGAAGTTTGATCATTAATCTAGGCCTTCCGATAAATTTAAAGTTTAAATTTCACCCGCAAGCATCCTCAGATGCAATGAAAAATCAAAGTTACATAGGGTTTTTTTTTTTGTAAAAAATAGGTTTGTGGGTTGATGTTTTTTAGTTTTTTTTAATTTTTTTAGTGTTTTTGATAAAAAAAAATGTTTGTTTCATTATAATCCATATTGCAGAAGGCATAAGATCATGCATACGGCTATACGTGATACCCTTACGAGTTGTACAATAAACAAAGGCAGTGTACACCACACGTTGATGTTGTAGAGCATTGTGTGGATTTAAAAAAGAATATTTATATTATTCTTTAATTAAATTAAAAACTTGCTTTTTAATATAATTAATATCTCCGATAACTTGTTAATAATTAGGCACTAGATATAAGACGACGCGTGTGGCCATAGATATACCTAAACGACCCTTTAATGCATGAAAGTAGTAAACTACACATACACTAAAAAAATTATCAGTGCAACAATTTTGATTGAAAATGTTTAATTATTTTTTGTTAAAAAGACATCACCATCTATAAAAAAAATCAAACGCTTATCTTATTATTTATATAATTGTTACTATATCCAATTAATTTTTAAATAAAAAGATTAGGCACTAGATATAAGATGATGCATAAGGTCATAGGGTCGGCCTAAAGATAAAACAACTAAAGCTTGAGCTTTAGACCCACCATAAAATATTATTTTTTAAAAGTAAAAAATGTCACACATGTTGGTTAAAAGGCCTCACATATCACTCCTTTTTTAAAGTAAAAAAGTCTCAATTTTTTCTTTAGGCCTCACTTTCTGTTAGGCTGGCCCTAATGGTCATACACACATCTCTACGACCCTTCAATGTACAAAGATAGTGTAAACTTTTTTTTTAACCATGTTATTGGTGCAAAATATTTACCAGCTTTGCCAATAATTAATCTTTGCCAAATAATCTGGCTAGCCACCTTTAGTGGGATCTCCCTCCCAACCATGTTCTTTCAATTCATAAGACTCGAACCCGAGACCTTACTAAGGGACTGAGTCCATTTCCACTTGAACCAACGATTTGTTGGTTAAAGATAGTGCCAACTACACATCTACGTTAACAAAATGGATGCAAAGATTTTAAACAATGTACTTAATTATTTAGGGCCCATCTAGGTGGTTGCAAGTTTTTGGTTTTTGGTTTTCAAATACAATTTTCAACACAAAAACGTGCATTTGACAAAAATGGAGTTGAAATAATTTTTAACTCAATTTCAAAACACTTCTACATTCATTTTCAAAACTAAGAAAAAAGGTTTTGTCAATTTGGTTTTTAGTTTTAAAAAAACATACTCTTTCTACATTTGACAATGACACCTCCCGCTGTCATTGCACCACAGACCCCACCACCACCAACACTGCACCACCGCTACCACCATTGGCACCACCACCACCACTAGCATCATCATCGCCATCACTATCACCACTGGCACCACCACTAGCATTGCTACAGCCGTTGTTGTCGCCACCACCGACACTACCACCACCACCACCACTCTCACTGGCACCAACACCACCACCACTACTACCACTGCCACTGTCGACGCCTCCACCATCACCATTGATAACACTACCACTAGCAATGTTACCACCATCGTCGCCGCTACCATCGATATTGATATTGTCGTTGTTGTCCCCGTCATCGCCACAAAAATACATCATTAAACTAATTTTAATAGGGTTGAAAAGTTTCAAAATTAGTTTATTTTGAAACTGAAAATTCGAGAAAAAACTACAACTAAATATTAAATTATGAAATTATTCCATTACCATATAAAAGGAATCAATCAGGCGCTCATTATTAATCATTTTATTTCTACCATTTTCATTCCAATTTTTTTCATTTCCCATTTAATCACTAATTTTTGATCGATCATTTAAAAAATAACAACATTAAACACGAGGTTGTTTAAAGTCAAATCAAAGCCTTTCATCATCAGATTTTAAAATACAAATTAATCCATACAATATATCAATATTTACATGAAACTCATCTATATGTGCATAATTAAATAAAATCATTCCAGAACTTAACATTAAAAGCCAATCCCGAGACAGCCAAACAAGACAAGCTAGTAAGCCATCGCACAAGAAGAATTCCAAGCATTAAATTTGATATAAAAAAAATTAAGTAAATATAATTGGAATTAACTGTCCACCATGAAGCTTACAAAAGACCAAAGTCGATCCAAATGATGCCACGTTCAAATCACTTGAGACCATATAGATGTACATCTTATGCCCCTTAATAAAAACTAAAGATAAAAATATCCAACAAAAAGTGTACACTAAAATGGAATATCCTTATTATAATAGTTATAGATATTATAATCTTAATTATTTTGACACCTTTGCTTTCAAAAAAATTATTTTGACACCTTCAAACTTTTATCTCAAGCTCGCCACCGTTGAAGTGTCTAACTATCAGATCTTGAATCCAACCCTGAATTCATGATAACAATAACTTCGTTAGATTTCACACACTTTTTACTTTTATTTAATGATAATAATGTTTTGAACTTACCTATTTTTGGAGTTCTCATGGATGCCTTTTTAGCCTTGTGCTTTTTTCCATGAAGATGATCATTCAACCCTTTCTCACTTGTGGTAGTAATCTGACATAACGCGCAACTCCACCCCTGCTTGGGTTTCTTCTGCAAACTAAATGAACAATTCTCACCATCATCAACAGTAGGAGGTGTCATCACTTTGCGCTTTGCATCATAATTATCAGCATTTGGCTTAGCCTGCAATGGGATAAACAAAAAGATAAAACCTTTTCATTAAAGAAGAAGTACGAACAAAAATAAAATTGAAGAGAAAGATAAAGACAGAAAAGAAGGGTACATTAAACATAACATTATACACTAACCGGCATGATCACTTGATCCATACAGGTATATGCATTAGTATATTGTGGCCCACCAAATGTTTTAATGTTATTACCCTGCCAGTCTCGATTAAAAGACATCAAAACTGGTTCTTGAATCGAGATCCCCTCTTGTCTTTGCATGATCAATTGATCCCTACAAGTTTGTGCATTAGTATATTGTGGCCCACCAAATTTGTTAATGTTATTGCCTTGCCAGTCTCGATTAAAAGACATTG
Source organism: Pueraria montana var. lobata (assembly GCA_026413185.1). Taxonomy (NCBI): domain Eukaryota; kingdom Viridiplantae; phylum Streptophyta; class Magnoliopsida; order Fabales; family Fabaceae; genus Pueraria; species Pueraria montana. The sequence continues at coordinate 62,231,572 of CM048650.1, read as the reverse complement.
AAACTGGTTCTTGAATTGAGATCCTCTCTTGTCTTTGCATTGAGATACCCAATGCTCTCTTTGACGCCATTTCCCTCTTGACTTCCTCTTTCAGCTCTCGTCGCCTTGTTATTGTCATCTCGCTTCCAATTTTCTCTTTCCTAATTTTCTCCTTCTCCCGCTCCCGATGTATTTTCTCTTTCTCCAACTCTCGACGGAATGCTTCGTCTGCATTGACCGACACCGGCATTGGGAGAACACTAGGCACCAGATTATTGTTGGGAAAACCACTTGGCGTAAACTCACACCCTAGAAATGAACTAATGTTAGAAAAAGCTTTATTTTTTAAAACAACAAATTAAACAAATGGGTCTCTTGACGTGAAGAAAGGAAAGCGTTACCTTGTAATGGGTGTCTAGAAACGTAGGGGACGATGGAAAGAGGACGCGGTGTTGCTGATGGTGTCCTTTGGTTTTGGCCATCATGATATTTGAACTCCATGGCAAAAAGTTGGAATGTGAAGCCAAGGGAATGGCGAGGAGAAAGAAAAATAGTGTTGAGGGAATCAGAGAAAGTGTATGTGAGTGTGTGCAGTGTAGAATTTGAAAGGGTGATTAAATAGGTGCGAGGGGTGGATGTTTGTAGATGTCATCCATTCTTTTTTTTTACGTGGTGATGTTTTTTCTATTGACGAAAGCCATGATAAAATCTTCAAAATTTACCAAATTTGTCTTTAAATACTTGAAAAGGGAAGGAAAAGGAAAAAAGAATTTTGACTGGAAATTTCTCTCACCTTTTCAAAACATAGATCATCAAATACAATTTGACTTGAAAAACTTTCAAAACAAAAATAGTTTGACTGGGAAAAAAAGCATTAAATATAAATAAATATTTGATACGTTAAAGATTTGAAATTTTTATTGTTTTAAGTTTTAAGTAATAAATATTTAGCAGTAAAAAAAGTAAAAAAATATTTAAAATACAAACATTTCATATTATTAATAAATTAACAAAGTGAAAAACTGATAAGTACGAATAATTGTCATTAAATTAATATAATTAGTATTTTGGCTTGTGACTTGCATAAAATAAATATTTACTTTTATAGAATTAAAATTTATAATAAATATTTTTTTATTATATAAAATATATTATAGTTATAATTTATATTTTATAATAAAAAGTGTTTTGAATATATAAATTATATTTTATATTTATAATAAATAATTTAAATAATACTTGTAGGAAACTAGATAATATTTTAAAATAATAAAATATTTTATTAGAAAGACATAAATTAATTAACAAATTTTAACATTTTGCATTTAAGTTTTTATTTTTTTCTCAATCAATTTATTAGAAAATTCTTTATTACTTTTAATTTATTGAATATAGTTTATCTTTAAATAATTAATGATATTTAATGCATAATATTAAACATAAATCTTGACAAATATATGACATCAAAATAGGAATTTAAAATCTTGAGTATTAATTGAGGGCATTACTCTATTGCATTTTCCTTCTATTTCATATCAAGAATATCACTGAAAGATTAAACATCTAGGGTTAGCCTAGTGGGAGGGGGTTGGGGTAGCATTTATGAGGTCATATGTTCAAACCTCAGTACAACCATTATACACAAAAAAAAATATAAAAAGATTATTGAATTTGATATATTTTATTAAAAAAACATTTATTGAAAATAATGATAAGGATGTATTGATAAAATATTAAATATAATATTTTTAATGATAAATTAATTTCTATTCTTTGACTATTATTTTTAAAGATAATAGTAAATAAAAGAATTAATAAAATTTAAATATTTCTATAAAATGAAGAGATATATGTAAAATGAAAAGGTGAAACTTATTCATCATTAGATTGAATTGAAATATTTTTTAAATATAACATGCTTAAATTAAATTTGGATATGTCTTTAATTTTTTCCAATTTACGACATTTTTACTCTAACTAAGTTAAAATTAAAAATAAATTTATCATTTAAAAAATCTTGAAAATCTATTTTATTACGCGTGCAATGCATTGGTGATATACATCCAACTTGATAATATTTTTTACTTATTTTTTATTTTCTAATTAAATATAAAGTTTAGAAAAGTAGTTTACTTTTTTTTTTCTTTTTTTATGGTTATCCTTTTAATTTTTTTTCCTTCTATGGTTTTATCCATTTTTCTTGTTCCTTTTTTAAATGACCAAAATTCAAATGTCTCATTCTAATATGTTAAGGACACTCATAGTAGTATGTTATATTTATTTAATGAATACCATTGTGATCTTGAATACCAATAGTTGCAAGTTATTTGTGTTTTTGTATTTTTTTCCCATCAATGTATGCTAGTTGCTTTTTAAGTGAATATCATTCTAGCCTCATTTTGAAATCTATGCAAACAATGCTCATTTGCCCATTGTGTATTTTATGGTTTGGCTCTAGTGATTAACTATTAATAAAGCTAAAAAACTTCAAAATCCAAATTCAGTCATAGGGTTAATGGCCTAATTAACTTGTTTTTTTTTTTTAAATGAAGGTGTTTACTAATACAAATTTCAAGTGATTCTAGATTTGAATATCACGTGAAAATAAATTATAATAGTTTGAAAACAAAAAAAAATGTTAAAACAATTATATATTTTTACCAACTTTACTCATGGGAATTTCTAATTTATTTTTTCTATTCAAGAAAAATACCCAAATAATATACACACAATCAAGCGGATGTTGCAGCTTAACTAGTAGTTTTAAGTTTAAGTCTTGAGTATGCAACTACATTAAATACTCGGATAGAGAGTTTGTCGTCCATAGTGATCCTACATGACTCGGACATGATTGCCTCCCGTGGATGATACATGTGATCTAGACAAAAAAAAAAAATACACACAATAATTTGATTTTAATTTAAAAGTGAAATAAGAATAGAAAAATTAAAAATAAAATTAATGCATGACATAATTGAAATTAATTTTTTATTTTTATTATTAGGATAGTTGTCCTAATTAATGAAATAAATTTAAATATACTTTGAAATCTGAAACCATTAGGATAGTTGTCTCAACCTTAAAGCGGGTAAAAGGATTATTTATGCCCCAAAATATACTTTTTTTTATTACTAATATTTTTAAAAATAAAAAATCTAATAATTACTTGATAAATAATATTATCTAATTGGAGTAATTATTTTTTTAAAAGCCCCACATCCTATTAATATTCTCTTTTCCTTCTCCTTCTTTATTCTAAAACTCAAGTTCTAAGAATATATTTCCCAAGAATATTTAAACATAAAAATTATAAAATTATCAAACAAATTTAATTTTAAAGTTCTTATTTTTAACTTAAACTTTAAAATAATTTTTAAAATTAATAAAATTAGGCAACTACTACCTATGACTTTATCTGTTTTTTGAAATTTTGCATCTTAAATAAACATATAATAGTTTTAATAAAAAAAAATCTTTTAGATTTTGCATTGACTATTGATATTGCAGAAGTAAAATACTTGCATATTTATGTATGCGTGCGCACGTTTCAAGTTTAGCAAACCAGTGAAATTATCCTAATATGTTGGAACCAACTAGAGAAAATGTGTTGGAGCCAGTGTTATGAAAATTGAACCGCACCGGCCGTTCAACCGGTTGAACTGGGAACCGATCAGCTGTCCGGTCCATCTGAACCTCAAAATCGGTGTGCAATTGAACCGATCAAAAATCGGATGAACAGATCAAGAACCGATGAAACCGGAAAAAATCGGCGGTTGGACCAGTTTGAACGGTTCAACGAAAATCACAATTGTTTTTAAAAAAAATAGCTAAATGACGTCAAGTTGTGGTAATAAGCCTTTTAATTCTTGATTGCATTAATAAGATATGGAATCAAACCTTCCATAATTGCTTGATTGCTTAACTACTTGCTCTTCTTCTCTTAATTTCTCTCACAAATACAACTTTTGACTATGAATATTGTTGAAAGTCTTGACACGCACCGATTGTTTCGTTCTTTGTATAGTAGAATGTTACATAGAAGGACATATTTATATTGTTTTAGTGTACTATTAGCCTATGAGAGATTTTGATGCGCACTAATTTGTAAATTCACTGAATGTACTAATGGCTAATTATGATTGTCCATTATAGTGTTTCTAGTGTGCTTTTTACATGTTTTCCATACAGATTGATGTACAATTAATCAATTATGGATTTTTTTAATATTACTTAGTATATTATATTAAAAAAATTTAAAAATATTATTTTATTGAAACTAGTTCAATCTGTTCAATTACATGCTTGAACCATTAAACCGTGAACCAATGCCTTCACCGGTTCAATAACCGGTCCGGTTTTAAAACCATTGGTTAGAGCACACCCTTAGCTTGGTAGTATAAGGAATTAAGGATGGGTCTTATAAGCCTTCAACTGTTTCTTTTATCTAAAACCGGGCAAAACCAGTTTGAATTGGTTTTCTTGAAAGAAAAAAATACTTTTTTTTAATCTTTAACTTAATATTATAATAATTGATAGATATATCAACTATATTTATTTAGTGTTTATTAATTGTAGTTTTAACAAATAAAATTATGTATTGTTGATTTTTGTTTTTTGACGAGATGTATTGTTGAATTTAAATGTTATGATCATATTTAATTTCATTTCATTTTAATTTTAAATTATATATATGATATTTATGAGTGATATTTATTTTTTAATATTATAAACTTTAAAATATTATGTTAATTTTTTGTTTAATATTATTTAATATATTATAATAAAAAGAAAAACAAGAAAAAATAAGAAAAGAAACTTTATCATAAGTTTCTACTATTATTTCGTCAAATTTATTTAAAAAATAAAATCATGCATGGTTTTATAGTCATCACTTTGTGGTTCACAATTATTCCTGTCTCCCTTGCTTCTCATGTCGTGCACATTGGTGCCATACTGACACTTCTGACATAAGTATCAATCAATAAACTATACAATAGAATATGTTATTTTACTATTCATTGTAGGGATTGTATGAGATGATATCCTTTTGTGTGGAGGGTAAGTGAAAATTTGTAAAGATTGTGTGAGAGGATATCCGGATATCCGGTTGTGTGCATCATAGGTGAAAAAAAAAATTTAAATATGATTTTTATTGAAAAAAGTAATATTTAAAGAAAGAAGATACGGTGACAAATGTTTTTGGGTGGAATTTTTATTTTATTTTATATTATCTTCTTATTTCTATAAAAATAATGTTACATGTTACTTTTTAGGTAAAAGATTATGTTGGTACAAATATGAATATATATATATATATATATATATATATATATATATATATATATATTCAATTTAATATAAAAAATGAAATTAAAAAACTCAAAAGCATAAGATGATTTTTTTGGGTTCACAAAGGAAAAAAACAAGAAAAAAACACAACAAATAAAAAAATGAGAGGAAAATCACGTGCTAACTCCTCCAAAGCATTTGAAGTGATTTTAAAATTTATTTCTTATAATGAATATATATATATATATATATATATATATATATATATATATATATATATATATATATATATATATATATATTGTGTTTTTGGGTACAGTAAGAAAAAAAATTCATGACATTTTTGGTGTCATCAAACATATAAAATGATTTATTTTTGGGTACAATAAGAAAAAGAGAAAGAAAAAAACACAGCAAATTAAAAAAAAAAAAGAGAGAGAAAAATTACGTGCTAACTCTTCCAAAGCAGTTGAAATGTTTTTCTAATTTATTTCTTATAATGAATATTATAAATAATATATGATATATTTCTATAATATAAAATATTAAATATTTGATAACCTAAATTATTCACATGGTCCCTTATCTTTATTTTAGATTGCAATTTGGTCCTTTATTTTTTAAAAGTTGCAAAATGGTCCCTTATTTATGAAAAGTTGTAAAATGGTCCCTTAAGTAATTTTTTTTATAGCATGTTTATCCAAAAAAAAAAAGAAAAAGATATTACTTAAGGAGTAAACATGTTATAAAAAATTACCTAAAGGACAATTTTACAACTTTTAATAAATAAAGGACTATTTTGTAATTTTAAAAAAATAAAAGACCAAATTATAATTTAAAATAAAGATAAGGGAGAAATAGAATAATTTAACCTATATGATAATATGTTCATATTTTATTTAATTATTTTAATTATTTTATTATGAGAATGAGAATTGTGTTATTAGCTAACTTACATTTATTATTTATACTTATACTTATAATTATTTGCTTATATTTTGTTATTATTATTTATACTGATTTTTATGAGTCTGTTTGGGAGAGCCGAGAGGTTGTGTCTGGTCACAATATAAAAAAAAAGAGAGAGAGAGAGAGAGAAGGTTGTGTAGTAGGTACATGTATATAGTGTCGTTTCAGTGTTACATGTCGCCTTGTGAAAACGTTACAAATAGGGTTTCTTCTTCTCCAATATGCGAAATCGATTGTGCCTTCTCTTATACTTTGAACCTGTGTCTTTCATAGAGTGATGATTTGATAGCTAATGTTGCGGGTTCCGGACAGGTGTTGAAGAGTCATGAGTGTGAGAAGCAGATTTCTGAGTATAAATGCCAGGTTTTGTGGCTTCATTTTATGTTCATTGCTTGATTTTTTCATTTTTTGTACTACACTTTGTCAAATTTCCAATTTCTACCGTTTATTTGGGGTTAGCTTTTTCATTTGCTGGATTTACGTTGGGGATAGTTTTTTAATTGCTCAAATTACGAATTCGTGGCAGGTGTGATTGATAAGTGTATTTTTAAATTTTTTGGATGGATTTAAACTTGATACTTCATATCATATGCATCGATTTTGCAGGGTTCTTCTTATTTTTCTTTATTTTTTATGTTGTTCATGTTCATTCTATGTTCTCTAAAAGGGACAATGGAAGACTTGACGTGGGGCAATTTTTATGTCACTGTAGTCGATAGCATTTCAAATTTTAAATGAGTTTTGAATTTGAAATTTTGGGTGTTTCCCGGCAATGTGTGTTTCTATTAATCGTCTATATATAGGCATTTTTTTAAAGGGATTCTCATAGTGAAGTCTTTCTGTGCTTTCTTTCTATTGCCCTTTTGTTTCATATCTGATATCGAGATAAGTTTACCTGTGATGGGAATTGTGTCTGGTCCATATGATGCAATCTGAAACATATGCGGGGGCAAGGAGTCTTGGAGACTGAAGGTTCGGGTTGTTCACAAGTGGGATGCATGTCCGAAGAATCAACCTAAGAATCCATTTGCAATACAATTGCTGTTAGTGGCTACTGAGGTAGTCAGACTATTTGTGATCTATTTTTTTGTTCTATTATTGTAACGGTGCATGTGTTCTATATTAATATTAACTATTAATTATGATTCTGTCATGCTTGCTTTTTATTTGTTGAAAGCAGGGTGGAAAAATTGAAGCGAGTATAAGGAAGGGACAGATTAAGAAATTCAGCACTGTTAGTGTTGAGGGTGAGGTCTATAGCATGACAAATTTTAATGTCTTGCGGAATATAGGCTTCTATAGGGCGACAAGGCACAAGTTCAGGCTGTTCTTCAATTCCAATACGAAGGTTTTCTTGTCTGAAAGTGCTGTTATACCTTCTTTTGGGTTTAGTTTCGTGAGTTTGTTGCTAACACTGGGGGAGAATCAGACTATTTGCTTGGTATCTTTCATATTTTTTCTCTTTTAAATTGTTAATTTTTTTATGTACTCGGGGGATACTAATCTAATTGGTTTCTTTACTTAACTGTTGCGTTAGATGTCATGGGAGTTCTGACTATTGTTCATGCTGAAAAGAGTTTTGTTAAGGATGGAGAAACTTCTAAGCTTATAGTGCTGGAGTTGGTTGATGACAAGTACGTGCTTGGCATTTATTAATGTTAATATTTATATAACTATAGTTTGTATTTTATTCATGTATTTGCTTTACTTTTATATTGAAACTAAATATTTATGTTTAGGGGTACTATTAAGTGTGCTTTCTTTTTGTGACTCTGTGGATACTGTGAATCAATTTCTTGCCCTCGGTGGTGCTGAGCATCCTGTTGTGGTCCTTCAACTTGCAAAAGTGAGAAGTTACAGAGGTTAGTATTTTACTGTGAATCAACTAATTTTCCATGAATTTTAAGTTTTCCAATTTATGTTTTGTGTCATGTGATTTGGAATATTGCTGGATTTTACTAATGATGGTTATATTACAGATGAAGTGTCTTTGCAAAATGTCATGAATGCCTCTAGGTTGTTATGGAATCCACAGATTCCAGAGGTACTTCAGTTGAAGAATGGGTAACATGATTCTAAGTTTTTAACTTTTGTGCTATGTAAATGTTATTTGGTACTCATGTTGTAGTTTAAATGTAAATGTATGGCTTTCTATGAAGAATATTTTAAACTTTGTTTATGCGTTTGAGTATTTTGTTTGATGTAGACTTGTTGTTCATGGTGTTGAGTTGGATGTGCCTCTTCGTGTTATCAATGGTAATGGTAAAGATCGTGTGCAATCATTGCACAATGAATTTCTGACTGTGTTCCCTAGAAAAACTGTTAGTCACCTTACAATTTGTGAAGAGGTAATAATGATTTATTAATATATGTTTATTTCTTTCTATCTTTGTTTATTTATTTATTTAAGGTTTCTCTATGTAGGATGGTATTTTTATTGTGTTGGCAAGTGTTGTCAATGTGGTCAAGTATGGTAAGTAGTGGTACATGGCTTGCAAGTGCCATAGAGTTGTGGCTCTTGATGCTGGTCGTTATTATTGCCCTGGCTGTGATCAACATGTGGATGATGCCACACCTCGGTTAGTTGTTTGTGATTTTTAGTTTGTCTACTTATCAATTATGGTAATATAAATATAAATAATGCCAATGATACTTTAGATTTTAATAAGTTTTAGAAGTTAAATATAATAAAATTGTCATTTATGTATTTATTTATGGAGTCTTATAAGTGTTATTTAGATTATGATTAATGTAAGGTATGTTTTCAGTTTTAATTTGAAGTTGGAAGTTGGTGATGGAAAGGTTACAACGTGTTTTGTACTCTTTGATTATGATTGTTATGCTCTTTTCAACAAATCCTACAAGGAATTCCTCTCTAAAGAAAAGGTATCTGGGATTAAAGTGAGTAATTAATAGTTAAATACAGTTTTCCATTTAAATACCAGTTTGTCTTGTGATATTTTGTCTTAGTAGTTTATTTAATATTTTTCTTATTATTATATCAGTGTCTTTTCTAATTATGTGTTGTTTTTTTTGTTTTCAAGCATGGATCTGCTGTTGAATATCCATCTGAATTTGAAACTTTAGTTGGGAGGGGATTTTTGTTCAAGGTGAAAAAGCCTGCTGATCATGCATCTTTCTATGAAGACTCTTTTAGAGTCAAAAAAAATTGTATTGATTCTGGCATAATGGAGAAGTTCATAGCAGAGGATTCTGTAACAACTCCTGAATTGGTATATATTTGATTAATTTAGTTGCTTAATTTTTCTTTATTGAGTTTTTTTTTAGAAAAATGACATGACATTCTAATTTCAGTTGAAAGTTCGTCCTACTTTAGCATCTTTGGCTGTCGTTGAAGATAGTGGTAAGGTATTAAAGGAGTTGGCTGAAGAGTCACCAAATCTTACACAGAGTGGAGTAACAGCTGTTAGTTTAGGAGATGATGCTTTAGAAGTTTGTGGATCGACTGAGTGTACCAGGGAGAAAGTTATCACTAATAGTGAGAGCGTGGTTTTGGAGGATTCCAACAATGACACAAGAAATTTGACCCAAAATGAATTAGAAGTTATTGCACTTGGAGATGAAAATCAAGATATTTCTGTTGATGTGGAAGTTCCAGGCGAAAAAGTTCAAGTTGATGCTTCCTGTAGCAACCCTTGAAGGAAGAGGATCAAGTTGAAAGCTGTGAAGATAGAGAAGCAAGAGTGATATAACTTTTCAACAAAATATGTTATCAGTCATTAATAGCATATTTTGTTGAAAAGTTATTGAAAGGTGGTTATTTTTTTGTATTCCAAGTATGACAGCTAAGTTGCATGCTATCTAATTCTTTTTTGGGGGTAATGTATTTCAACTGTGTCACTGTCTATTTTGAATGTATTTACTGGTGTAATGATAGGTGTCTCCAAAAACTTTTTGGATGATGTTAGTGGACTGTTATGGTGTGTATCTATTATCCAAGTTCTGTACATTTTGATGATGACAATGTATTTTGGGATTATATATTAATATATAATATTTGTTTCTACATTATTGTGTCAATTGTAGTCTACAACTTTTAGTTATTTGTCAATTAGTAGATGCTTTCAGTCTTTTACTTTTGTCCTCAATAAATTATTGCTCTTCAATTTGAATAAAAGTCTCAGTCAGAGAGTTCTCACTTGCTGCCACCTGATATGTTGATTTCTTTTTACATATAAAATAAATAACTTTGTCAACTCTGAACTGAACCAGAAGCAGTACCATAAATCTTTACTTACAATGGCATATATAATGAACTGATAGATGAGAGTTTTTGGTGTGCAGATTAGTTTTCCTAGCTTCAAATTCTTTGCTTCGTCCTCTGTAGTATAAGTAGCTCATAGAAATGGCAGTATTTTAGAGAACATAACAATTTTCTTGGACCCTTCATTTGTTCTAATCGTTCTGTTCATTATATTTTGTCATGGCATTTGTTACACGATGCAACTTGCTTGGCTGTGTGTTACAAGGAATTATTCGAGCTGCATGACATATGGAGGTTGGTTAGTTTGATCAGATGTGCTACTATTATGTCTTCATAATTTTTGGTTTATGGGGAACTTATTAAAATCTGGTAGTGGGAACTGTGTTGGTAGAGTCATATTGAAGCAGGCTAGGATGTTTTGACATGAAGGTTATGGATTCAGAAAACTCATGCAATTACGGAAGTCTGTATAAGGACAATTCATGTTCAATATCAGAACAAGAAAGTTGTGTTTTTTGGGGATTATAGGGGTGTTATGCTCATATGTTTATGGTATTTTACTACATCACATATGGTTACTGAAAATTTGGGGACTTTATCAATTACTGGTTTTGGTCATGTCATTATGTTTATATCATATCACTTAATGTGTCACTTGGCAAAGAAGTGTGGTGGGTTGAATTTCATTTTTTCATTTCTACAAACATCAGATAGGTGGGGTACTGGTCACGGAGTACCCAGATATATGTGCACATGGCATCAGCTAAGGTGATTAACAAGCAATCAGTTTATTCTGGTGTTTGGAGGTGTCATAGTTTCAATATATTGTGATATTGGATTGACGATCGTAAAGTGAGCTATTGGTAACTACTCCAGTTTTAGATGAGTATGGATGGAATGTCTAAGATGGTGGGGTTCAATCTGCATTACATGAGGAGCTAGAGAGTAATTTCTTCCAATTTAAAGGTCTATTGCAAGGCACAGGAAAAATGGTTAGAGTGTGGCAAACGGTGTGGTTCTCAGCTGTATGGTCCATTTGGAAATGCAGAAACTCTACATTGTTCTATGATAAATTTTGGGATTTTAATGAGTTGTTGGATAAATAAAGATTCAGGAATGGCACTGGAGCACTACAAGGGGAACATTACAATATCCTTTGTCAAGTTAGTTCATATCATCAAAAGATTGTTTGTTGGCATATTAGTTCAACTACTGGTATCGTGTTGGCAATAGGAGTGCGAATGTACCTAGGTAATATCAGCAAATACAGGGACCTTATTTGTGTATATGAACATGAAATGGTGGACAACGTAACATATTTAGCACATGTAATTTAAAAAATAGATACAGTAGATGTCCATCAGTTGGTAGCAGGGACTTTTTAAATTGGAGCATGTGTTTTATATTGGATCATACGTTATATCTTTTGTGCAATACATGTTGCTGTGTAAATATACTCAGGCACACCTGGTGCTTTAAGTATTTTTATTTTTGATCCGTAGGAATCGAAGACAATACCATAGCATTTACAACACCTTATGCTTTAAGTATTTTATTTTAATGTCATGATTTATGTACCTGTCCGAGGGTATCTTCAACCGAGGATTTAATCCTATCACAGCGTTAAATGTTGTCACCTCTTCTGCTAGAAAGGAAGTAATTGTTACTGCTGGTCCTGCAAAAGGTTTGGAGGATGTCGCCGAGATGCAGGCTAAGTCTTGGGCAATCATTCAACATTGGCTTGTTGAACAGTCCAAGGTTCCTTCCCAAGTGGAGGAGTTGGAGAAGATGAAGAAAGAGGTTGTTGATTCTGTTGAGGCCCTTAAGAAGGCCCTTGAGGCAAATTGTGAGCTGACTACCGAAGTGGTTAACTTCAAGGATAGGGTGAAGGAGTTGGAGGGTAAGGAGGTTGTTTTTATTGCAGAGGCAAAGAAGGCCGAGTCTTCGACTGCTGTTTTGCAACTTGAGGTTGAGAAATTAACTAAGGCACTAGCTGATACTAAGATTTCTCTTGATGCTGAGAAGGCAGCAAAGGAGAAGGCCAACAAGCTTGTTGATCTTGCCAAGGCTGCTATTTTTAGAGAGCACAGAACAGGTTTTGATAAGGGTATTCGTCAAGCCAATTTTTTGGACTTACTGACACTACTGGGTTCGATGTTGATAAAGATGTGTGGCAGGGTGCTCTTCGGCCATTGACTGAAATTCCAGGTGGGGCTTTTGATGTGTCTGCACCTGCACGTACCCCTGCACCTGCATCAGTACCTGTACCTGCACCTGCGCCTACACCTGCACCTGCTCCTATTGTACCTGCACCTGCTCCTGCTCCTTCTACCAGTACCTATAGTGGATTGCCTTCTACTCCTACTGCTACTGGTGCAACTGTTGATGCTTCCGAGGAGACCAACGAGGTTGATCAAGAAGATGAGGAGGAGCACACCATGGAGGATAGGGCTTAAAATTTACTTATGTAATGATGGACCGATAGTGCCCCCTTTGTTATTTTCTTTAATGTACTTGTCGGTTGTTGTACTTGTCGATTAATGAATGCTAGCCTTTTATTATTTATGTTGCTGGCCTTTTATTAATGAATGCTTCTTTCATCATATAATTTTATTGTGTTTGACTATCGTGTTCAACTTAATAGTTTTACTCATACTGTCAACTTGGTATATATAGTCGTGCTTACACTATCGAGGTGTGGTACCTTGGCAGGGCACTCCGTAGTAGTCGTGCTTACACTGCCGAGGTGTGGTACCTTGGACGACTGCCGAGGTGTGGTACCTTGGCAGGGCACTTTGCAGTAGTCGTGCTTACACTGCCGAGGTGTGGTACCTTGGCAGGGCACTTCGTAGTAGTCGTGCTTACACTGCCAAGGTATGGTACCTTGGTAAGGCACTTCGTAGTAGTTGTGCTTACACTGCCGAGGTGTCACTTCTTAGTAATTGTGCTTACACTGCCGAGGTGTGGTACCTTGGCAAGGCACTTCTTAGTAATTGTGCTTACACTGCCGAGGTGTGGTTCCTTGGCAGGGAACTTCTTAATAGTCGTGCTTACACTACCGAGGTGTGGTACCTTGGCAAGGTACTTCTTAGTAATTGTGCTTACACTGTCGAGGTGTGGTTCCTTGGTAGGGCACTTCGTAATAGCCGTGCTTACACTGCCAAGGTGTGGTACCTTGGCAAGGCACTTCTTAGTAATTGTGCTTTCACTGCCGATGTGTGGTTCCTTGGCAGGGCACTTCGTTGTTATCAATAATCAAACATGAGTAGTGAATGAGGCATGATTACTTGCGTAGAGAGGAAAGAATTTTATTAGCTTTTCAAGTGTGCTTCGTTAAAACCTCCTTGGCCAAAACCCTTTCACGTTCTTATAGGGAGAAAAGACCGAGGTAGGAAAAAAAGTACCCCACTTGCATGATTACAGCTTAACTATAATAAAACTTCAAGTGGGTGTTGTTCCAAGTCCTAGGAACCGCCTCCCCTGACAAATACTCCAACTTGTAAGCTCCGTTGTTCAAACACTGTGTGATACAGAATGGTCCGGCCCAATTAGCTGATAACTTCCCCTCTTTAGAATCCTTGCGTGCTTCACTCTGAACTCTCCATACCAAGTCTCCCGGCCTGAAGTCTCTTGGTTTCAACCTTGAATTGTACCTTCTAGAGGCTCTTTGTTTGCTAGCTTCAACCCTTACATTCGCCATGTCTCTGGTTTCTTCAATGAAGTCCAGTTCTCTTCTTAATGAGGCATCATTCTCCTGCTCATTATAGAGGGTCCTTCGTAGTGAAGGCTCTCCTACCTCTACTGGAAGCATAACATCCACTCCATATGTTAGACGAAATGGAGTTTCTTTAGTTGCTGATTGAGGAGTGCATCTATATCTCCACAACACTTCAAGCAATTCTTTGGCCCATCTTCCCTTTGCATCCCCCAACCTCCTCTTAAGTTCTCCTAAGATAACTTTATTAGCCGTTTCAGCTTGGCCATTTGACTGAGGGTGCTCTACTGACGTCACCCTATGACGAATACTCATCCCTTCAAGAAACTCTTGAAGTTTTCTCTTAGTGAACTGCCGGCCGTTATCGGTAATGACAACGTTGGGGATGCCAAAGCGGGTAATAATATTCTTCCATATGAATTTCTGGACATTCTGGGCCGAGATAGTGGCTAGTGGCTCAGCTTCAATCCACTTGGTGAAGTAGTCTACTGCCACCAACAGGAACTTACATTGGCCTTTTGCTAGTGGGAAAGGTCCGAGGATATCCAATCCCCACATCGCGAAGGGCCATGGGGGCACAATGTTGTGCAACTCATTTGCCAGTTGGTGTACAAGGTTACCATGCCGTTGACATTCAGAGCATCTCTTTACGTATTCATGACAATCACTTTGGATGGTAGGCCAATAATAACCGGCTCATAAGACACGTGCCACCATCGATCTCCCACCCGAATGCATTCCACATATACCTTTGTGAATTTCTTCCAAGATATACTGTGATTGCGCCTTTGTGAGACACTTGAGGAGGGGTGTCGAGAACCCTCTTTTATATAGCTCTCCCACGATGATAGTATACCTTGCCGACTGGACTTTCAACTTCTGTGCTTCTTTCGAGCTTTCCGGCAAGGAGCCCTCCTTTAGGTAAGCCATGATAGGTGTCATCCATTCTACTTGTTCTGCTGTCACCTCCATGCATCCCTTTCCTCCAACACTTGGATCCATGAGTGTATGCTGAATAATAGTGTGATGTTGCCCTGGCTTCTTGGTGCTTACTAACTTAGCAAGTTCGCTAGCCCTAGAATTTTGATCTCTCAGGATATGCTTAACTTCTGCCTAATCAAACTCTTGCATCAAATTCTTGACTTTGTGATAATACCCAAGGAGGTGAGGCTCTTTTACTTGGGAAGCCCCAGATTTGTGGTCTGCTGCAAACTTATAATCAGTTCGACATAGGACTTTCTTGGCTCCCATCTCTTGTGCCAAGAGTAGGCCTGCTATGATTGCCTCGTACTCAGCCTGGTTGTGCGAGGTTTTAAAGTCAAACCTCAGGGATTGCTCAAGGACTAATCCTCCCGGTCCCTCTAGTATAACTCCTACCCCACTACCTAGGTTGTTGAATGAACCGTCCACATGTACTATCCAGCATGACTCCTCACTCTGAACTGCGGGGTGAAGTTCACTTATGAAATCAGCCAAGCATTGAGCCTTTATGGGTCCTCTTGGTTCATACTTAATGCCAAACTCCGACAATTCTATTGACCATGCCACCATTCTTCCTGCCAACTCGGGTTTTCGCAATACCTTAGCTATTGGATAATCCGTTCGCACCACAACCTGATGCCCTTGAAAGTATTGCCGAAGCCTTCTTGATGCGTTTACTAGCGCCAGAGCGAGCTTTTCAATCTTCTAGTACCTAAGTTCCGAGTCTTGGAGTATTCGGCTTGTATAGTATATGGGGACTTGAGTATGTTCCATTTCTTGTGTTATGACTGCACTAATTGCTTCATCAGAAACTGACAAGTACAGAAGCAGGTCTAGATCTGTGCGTGGTTTAGTCAGGATAGGAGGAGCTGCTAAGAAAGTTTTCAAGTCTTGAAAGCAATGTTCACAATCTTCATTCCACTTAAATGTCTTCGCCTTTTTAAGTAGCCTAAGTATAGGCTTAGTTTTCTCGGCCAACCGAGGTAGAAACCTTGCTAGGGAAGCAAGTCTGCCGGATAGTCGTTGGGCCTCCTTTAGGTTGGTGGGGCTTCTCTTGTCAATCACTGCCTGACATTTATCCGGATTGGCTTCTATGCCCCTGTGTGTGAGCATAAAGCCTAGGAACTTGCCTCCTTCAACTCCGAACACGCACTTCTCGGGGTTCAAACGCATGTTATGCTTACAGATTTCATCAAAAACTTCTTGCAAATCATCTGCATATGAAGTGTTTGCTTCAGACTTGATCACCATGTCATCTACATATACCTCTAAGTTTCTTCCAATCTGCTTTCTGAACACCTTATCCATTAACCTTTGGTAGGTCGCACCAGCATTCTTCAATCCGAAGGGCATCACTCGGTAACAAAAATTCACCGAATCGGTGATGAATGCTGTCTTATCTTCATCATGAGGACACATCCGGATCTGGTTGTATCCAGAATAGGCGTCTAAGAAGCTGAGTAGCCGATGCCCCGCTGCTCCATCTACCAAACGATCAATGTTCGGCAATGGATACGCATCCTTCGGGCATGCTTTGTTGAGGTCGGTATAATCTGTGCACATCCGCCACTTACCATTGCCTTTTTTCACCATAACGACATTAGCTAGCCAGGTAGTGTACATAACTTCCTGTATAAATCCTGCTTCTAGCAACTTTGTCGTTTCTTCCGCTACGGCCTTTCTCCTTTCCTCCCCAAGCTTCCTCTTTTTCTGGGCGACAGGTCTCGCTTCCGAACATATAAACAGTCGGTGACTGTGAAAATTTGGATCAATACCTGGCATGTCAACAGCTTTCCATGCGAAAAGATCTGCATTTGCTTGCAGAACCTTCGTGATTTGTTGTCGACATTCACCCAACAACTGCGTACCCATCCTTGTACATTGTTCAGCCTTTCTTCCTAACTGAAGTCGACATGTATCTTCATTGGGTTCTGCCCTCTGGTCATCATCCAACCGAGGATCTAATTCCATACTCCCAACCATAGCAACCATGGCTGGGTTCCTTTGTTGCTAGGATGCTTCCTTGTTCTCCAACGGTGTCATCTTAAGACTTGCTACATAACATTCCCGAGCGGTCTTCTGATCAGCATGAACAGTGACAATCCTTCCTTCGATGGATGGGAACTTCATTGCCAAGTGTGGTGTTGACACTATGGCCCCAAGAGCGTTGAGAGAAGGTCGCCCCAAGAGGATATTATACGAAGTGCTAGCATTGACCACTATATACCGAACACAGACGATTCGGTAATCTCTATCCCCAGTACCAAACTTAGTGTAGAGGTCAATATACCCCCTGGTGTCTACTCTCTCACCTGAGAATCTGATCAATTGATCATTGTACGGCCTTATCTCTGCCTCAGAAATTTCTAGTTGCTTGAAAGTTTCCCAATAAAGGATGTCTGCTGAACTACCTTGGTCTACCAGCGTCTTCATTACAATGCAATTGGCCACTTCCACTGTGATAATCATAGGGTCATCCTGGATGGGATCTAGGCCTTTGAAGTCTGTATTTGTGAAGGTAATGGTTGTCATGGTTTTGGGCTTTCGGCTAGATACTACATTCACAGATCTAACCATCCTCAGGTGTCTTTTACGGGAGGATGACGTGGCTCCCCCTCCTGCGAACCCCCCGGCAATCATGTTGATGACCCGTCGGGCAGGTTGATTGCTTTGATTATGATCGTCTTGCCTTCTTTCTTGGTGACCTTCCCTTCTGTCATCATGACCTCTCCTGTCTCGATCATCCCTTCTTTGATCTCGATCATAATAATCTCTTCGATACTCATGCGTGGCATGCCTTGAGTTTTGGGTTTTAAGAATAAAATCCTTTAACTGTCCGTCCCTTATCAAATATTCTATTTTGTCTCTAAGGGTGGTGCATTCCTCAGTTGTGTGACCATAATTCTAATGGAACCGGCAACGCTTGCTCTTGTCTGCATTTGGCAAGGTACGTCCTCTCTTTGGAACTTGGATGATCTCAGAACTGAGGGCTTTCTCTAGGATGCGGGTCCGGTTGGCATTCAGTGGAGTGTACTGAGTATATCTAGGACGAGGGGATCCCCGATCACTATAGGCTTCTCTACTTCTTTTCTTTCCTTCTTCTTCTCACCTGACTGTTCCATCCACGCTTGATTTCAAAACTCAACCAACTCTTCCATCTGCATATATTTGGCTGCTCTTCTGCGTAACTCATCCAAGTCAGAGGCCGGTTTCTTACATAAACTATTCACAAAGGGGCCGGGTCTTAGGGCTGTGACCAAATGGTGCAAAGCCACCACTGGGTCTAAGTTTCTGATGTTAAGAGTGACCTTGCTGAATCTTTCCATAAACGTCCTAAGGGGCTCCTTCTTCTCTTGTCTGATGTTGACTAGAGCTACCGAGGTCAAGTGATGTGGGTGACTAGTTGCAAACTGAGTGCCGAACCGTGCTGCTAACGTTTCAAATGAGTCAATGGAATAGGGAGGAAGCCTGGTAAACCAACTTAATGCCACACCTTTCAGCGATGTGGGAAACACACGGCATAAGATAGCATCATCATTTGTATACAGATTCACTTGCGTAACATAGACGTCCAGGTGCTCGTCAGGGTCTGTGGTGCCGTCATACCTATCCAGGGTTAAACTTTTCCACGATGGAGGGAGGGGAGTCTATATGATCCTGTCCACAAAAGGGTGTCTCCTTGACCCAACTTCCGAGTTTGTCAAGGCCGAGGTTCATAGAGTTTCGCCCTGCCAGCTTGCCTCTGGCGGTATCCTGCTACCTGTAGGCGCTTGAAAGGTATGATTAGCTCCCGTATCACCATGAAAGTCATCTATTTGATGAGATGGTCTCCTTGTAGGGTCCTGTTGTTGCTTCTGCAGTACTTCGTGTTGTTGTCGAAGGAGTTGCATCTCCTCGGCATGACGCTTGCGCATAGCTTCCATCTCTGCACGCAATTCTCGAATTGCGTCCGATTGGTCTAGGACCTCCTCCGCTTGTATCGAGTGGTTCTGAGCGGGTCTTTGACCACCTTCCATGTTTGTTGTTCTCCTTGTAGTTACCATACCATGACCTATGGGCCGAAAGAAAATTCAACTCTGCCCCACAGTGAGTGCCAAAATGTACCTGTCCGAGGGTACAGTGGTAATCTCTTCCTGCTGTGCCGAGCTCTATCCGTCTGTCCTTGTCATTTTCCACCGAGGAGGGGATGGGTACCTGCAAAGGTACTCCGACGCTCAAGTCAGATATCACCCCAATATAACAAAAAGGAGTAGAATATGAGAATAAACAGTAAATCTTTACCTCAAGAATCTCACCCTTTATATATATACATTAATGGGCCTTTGGGATCTATGGGCCTTACCTTGTTACTAATGCGATGTTAATCCGTGATTATGTGATAATTACTTTAATCCCGAGATTATTATCGTAATGCTGATGTTACCACTTATAATAGACCGAGTAGTATTAGGATGTCCGAATACTATTCGGTTATGTAGTTGCCTAGGGGTCCTAGGTCCTTATAGGGTACAATTTCAGCTCTTATAAAAAATTAAAAATGAAAATAAACTACTCCGATTTTAGGTAGTATGCGAACCTCTTAGCTTTGTGGAGGTAATATTATAATAAGGGCTATAGATGGTTTAAAATATGTTCTGGAGGGGTTGTTTGTGAGGGATATTATGGGTAAGCAACTTATACTATTTTGTATCGTTTCTCTAATTTGGACAAAACTTTTGCCAAGTTAGTTTCTTCAATAAAATTCGTTTGCCTTTAAAAAACACGAGATGCAACTTGCTTGTCCTCCTCATCACCATCTAATGGTTGACAATGAGTTCAATTGGTCATATCATTCAACAGTAGTGTGTGGCAAAGAAAGGCTAAATGCTCCATATCATGCATACTTCTATTTCATGTAGTTAATTAGGTTCTCATTTACTTTAAAATTAGAAAATCAACTCTCAAACTTTCTAATATGCAAATATGTGATTTAGATTAATTTAAACAGGCATTACAGTCACGTTCAATTATTCAAAATCAATTATACCAAATTCTAAACCAAATGGGTACTAAGTAAAGATATGAGTGAACCAACGGTGATCAATATTATTGTTGTCAATATATTATAAATAAAATATGAGTTTATGGTGACACACTGACGGTGTAAAACTATTTTACACAGTCATTCAATCATAAATTACCGTTGATATTACTTTTAAGGTAATTTTGTAAAAGTCAACAAAATTACCATTTATGATTAGATGAGAGTGTAAAATTTTTTTACACTATCAATGCATAGCCATTTTTCTCATAAAATATCTTGATAAAGAATTTTTGATCACCTGTGATGCATATAGATGTGTTGGAGCAAGTACATTTTTTAATGAACATCCTAATCCATGTGAGTTTATTTATCATTGATAAAATCCTAATTTATTATATAAGATAACCACATATTTTGATAATCCTAATATTTCCTTTGTTCAATTTTTATTTTAGGCAAAATATAATATTATTAAGATAAATTTAAGAAAAATAAATCTAACAATTAGAAAAATTATATCATTATATTTTAATAATGTAGACTTCAATTTTTTTTTAATAATGTAAACTTTTTACGTATTAAAAAGATATCCCAGTTCACCAAACCAATCGACGCCAAAATCACAATACCCACAAAAGAATGTCTCTTGATTGAACAAAAACACCTTTCTAAAATATAACATGGACATGAAATTCAATAATAATTCTTTTTAATGGTTAGATTCATCTACTTTAAATTTATCTATCCTAATTTTAAATTAAAATAGTATAATCGTTGATTCTTTCTATTAATTTTCAAATTATTTAATATTCTAAAATAGATATAAATTAAATTTATTCACAATCAAAAGAAAATTCTATCAATAATTCTGGTTTAAAATTAAAATTTTAATTTTTTTTTAATTTTTGTGATTATTTAAAATTTTTAAGTACTAATTACTGATTAGTAATTACTATTCTTCAACTAGAAACGAGTAATTAGCCATTAGTTTTTTTTTTAAGGAAAGAAACTCAAATCAATTCATTAATAAGTCATTAGTTAATATTATCAATATTAGTTATTAGTAATTAGTATAAGTAATTTTATATAAATAAATATTAATGTCGATACTGGGTACATTAACTTTAGATATTTTCGATCCAAAAGACTTGATATCATTTTATTTAAATCTTATTTATCAATTTTTTTCATCTTTTAATTGATAAAAAATTATTATTGTGTTTAATTATAGTAATTAAGGTGAATATATATCCTAATTGAATTACTATGTTTTTTACTGTAGTATGTCAAACTATATATATATATATATATATATATATATATATATATATATATATATATATATATATATTACGGCAAAAAACTAGTTCATGTAATTGAGGAGCTCAAGCACGGTAGAATCTCCCTTCTTTATAATTATTCTGACTTCACCAGTTTGATCATTCTGGACCTTCCAATAAATAAAGTTTAATTTTCATCCAAAATCAATGTAAATTTTTTTACCAGTAAACTAGTTAACAATCATCATGTTTAATATGACTTTTAAAATAATTATTATAAAAGT
This sequence comes from Pueraria montana var. lobata, assembly GCA_026413185.1. NCBI lineage: Eukaryota > Viridiplantae > Streptophyta > Magnoliopsida > Fabales > Fabaceae > Pueraria > Pueraria montana. The sequence goes on along the minus strand of CM048650.1, from coordinate 62,209,827 downwards.
TAATAAATTTAATATATATATATATATATATATATATATATATATATATATAATAAATTGTAATTGTATGAAAGTGTAATTTTTTTTTATATTTATTCAGTACATTTAAATTAAATTCATAAATTTATCATTTGTTTATTGTTGTGTCTGATCCAGTGATCCTTATAAAGTTAAAAGTGACATCTTATCTCATTTGTATTAAAGTCAATTGGGCATGCACAAGACCACAAATCATATAAGCCACCTTAAAATGTCACGTTTTTATTCTGTCTTTGAGAAATTGGAATATTCATTTCTTATCAATTTGTGACATTCTCCATGCTGAGAAAAACCATGTTTATATTAACTTGTGGGCTTAAATATATTTTTTACCCTTATAAAATAAGGTGTTTTTTTATTAGTCTTTTAAAAAAAATTGTTTTGTTTTACTTCCTATAAAATTTAAAAAAAAAAATTATATCCCCTATTGTTAAGTAATAGCGTTAACTGATGACATAACAACGATGTTGACAGCCCATTGACTTGTCACATCATCAAAGAGTCTGACAGGCCAGTCACGTATAATTTTTGTTGGTAAACTGTATTTTTAAATCATCATCTGTTCAAAATAATTGATAATGTCAAACTAGTTGATGAGGGATTTAAAAACTTAGTTTATAGAGAAAAAAATTACATGTAATTGTCCTGACTGTAACACCCTAATTTCTATTATGGAAATATGCGAGGTTTAATTCAATTAATTATTTCATAACACATTTTTATTAATTTACTTACGAAAATCTAGTGAAATTAAGAAAACTTAATTGGGATTTTATGGATATATTTTTTTTTAAAACAAACTTTTTCCTTAATTTTAATTTTGAAAGTTGCGCTTCGTTTTAATACTTATAATGCATTAATATAATTTGGCAGATAATTTAGCGGAAAAGGTTGTGGCATTATTTTGTTTGTAAAAGAGCAATTTTAAGTTTTCGAAGGAGTAGAAATAAGTAAATACAATTGATAATTATAACTAAAATATAACATATGCATATCTGAAAGTGTTTGACATAATGTACCTCCGGAGCATAACAGTAAACACGTAGAAAGGCAAAGTATGGGAAAACTAGAACATAGTCATATGACATGATGACTGACATATACACATAACAAAAGAAATCTGAGTGCCTAGGTCTACCCCAACGAGATACATGACAAAGAGAAGAAAGTCCTAGCACTCAGAGTAGTCATCTTCTAACTCCCACCCTATGCAGAGATCCTAAGCCCTAAGGGTTATACGTGGGCGTTCATGCAAACCGGATGTAGCCCAAGATGTGATCTACGCCTGGACCACAACTGCTATCCATCTCCCGAATATGCTCTCAATCCTCCAATGGAGGGTTGAGTCCTCCGCTGCCATCTACCCCTAAAAAAAATAAACAGAAGGGTAAACTCTTTGCTTCATCAAACAGCACACAAACAACGACTTTAAAAGTCACAAACAAAATCCTGTCCACCATCGCCAAGTGGTTGTCTAATGTTCACACTCGCAGTCCTAATCATTTCCTTTCACTAATTTTGTAAATCCTTTCTTACTGGTCAGCTGCAACTGGAACTCCCAGAACTCAGTGGTCTTACACAATTGAGTTGGATGATTGTTGGGAGTACACCTCTCACCATGGTACCATGGTGGGCTCTCACCAACCGATGATGTCTCGTATTTTTGTCAGGGTGGCAGAGTCAGCTATGTGATAAATCGTCACAACTCAGTGCCTTACCCTCCAAGGTCGCAATGCCTTACGATCATCTCCCAGGTACCAACTGTGATCATCCAATACTCGGAGGACTGACTCCTCCACAACTCTCCTCATAAGGATTATTCTTTCTCGTCACAGTGGGATTCTGCTGCACATGGTACTGGACGGTCGAATAGACGCCGAGCCTGAGACCCCGTCTCTGCTCAAAATCATATGAACGAGGACATTTGCCTCCATCACCTTTCTATCGGTGACCGTCACATTACGTCATGACATGTCTTTCGAACTCTGCCCCCTCTCTTTGTTATTCTCGCAGCTGGAACACTCCATGTGACTCTTTTTTCATCTTGCAGTTCCCATGAATTGCCGCGCACACGCAATTCCATTGCACGACTCTCAGAAATCAACATGATTCACAACACGTAACAAAATCTTGTTAAGTTTTATTTGTGCCTCCCTCTCTCATCAATTTCTATAATTTTTAATAATTAATAACTTACCATTGATTCCTCCACGCAAAGGTCCTAAATTCTTTCTATGTCCAATGCATAAAATAAAGAGTTTGTTAATTAATTTCTATTTAATAAAAATAAAAATAAATCTTTTAGTCTAATTAGTTGTGCTCACTGTTCAAGTTTCATTTATCTATTACATGGCAGTTTAGCCACAAACACTAGAACATAGTTCTAGTCCTCACAAGTACTCGCGCCCGAGTCTTGTGAACACATCACACAGACAAATAATTTTATCACAAAGTTCAACCTACAGTCCAAAGGATTGTATCATAAAAGCACACAAAACCACATTTTCAAAGATTAAGTACCCAAGATTCACATTTCTGGGACTTAAACCCAAAACAGAATAGGTCAATGGATATTACATATCAACTGCCTTACAAAATCACAATTAATAATTATAATTGCCACAATTCAAAATAACACACATATGGTAACAAAATTGACTAAAAAGACAGATTTCTCTTTACCAATACTGAATGTCTCACTTATTGTAGCAAATGACCTCGGAATTGAAACTTTTTTATATGAAATTGAAGCTCTTGAAATCTAGTTTACAGAAAGGTATCCCACTTATAAAATCAACATCTAAAAAATTTTATAAAATTTTTCTAAGTCAGCAGCTCTGGATTTTGAGTGCTCACTGAACATAGCTCAAAGAAAAGTAAATTTCTCCCACTTCCCCAAGCTAAATTAAGTGAAACTTTTTGCAGTTTAAAGATAACATCTTGATCTTTTCAAAAATTTATTTCTTGATTCCAAATTCATTTCCTATTGTTCCCAGTAAAAATATTCCTAACAGCCTACAATTTTTTAATCAAAATAGGGTCCTAAACCCTTGTTCTGTTTCTTTTTGAAAAAAATAATTTGGAAATTGTGCTTGGTAATTTTTGTAATATATATGGTTAAAAATATTATTGTGTCTAGTTTTTAAAGGTTTAATTACATTTCAAAAACAATGAGTTCACAGGGAGAATTTTAACAAAAACCGAGCCATGTTCCAGTGAAACCCCAAAACAGGACAGTCCACTTTCGAGCCATGGATGAACCCCAAGATGAAATTATTTTCAAAGGTATCAACACAAAAGTTGTTTAATTTTGTGTCTATTTTCATTCAAAGCAAATTTCACGCAAAACCAACGGTTAGATCTTTCAAAAATGGCAAAACAGTGAGGGTTGTTCCATGCTAAACAAAAATGCAGCCACTGCCAACGAAATTTAGTTAACATTTTTAAAGAAAACTTGATCAAAACCATTTTGAGAAAATGGTACATAACCTCACTTGTTTTCAGGGCCATTTTCATTCCAATTACAAGGTGAAAATGAATTTACTCTCCACATGCAAAGGCTTACAACTACTGCCAAAGAGAGTTCAACACTACCCATCCAATTTCAATTCAACAAACAATTCAAACACATCACAATTCTTATCAATGGAGGCATGCATGGATGCTATGGTTAAGGCCCCTGGCCCTTAACCATATTCTCAACAGAAAAAGAAAGCAAAGAATCCACAAGAGAGTTGCCTTACCTAGTGTTGAAATTCAACCGCAAAGGAGAAGAGGTGAAAGTGGAAATGAGAACTATAGGATATGTTGGTGATGATCCAAGCTTTGCATGCAACCACCAAGCTCTTCAATGGCCTCCCTTGCCTTCCTCTAGCTCTCAGCCAAGAGAAGAAAAGAGAGAGATGAGAGGATTTTTGCTTCTTCTAATTTTTTGCTAATTGTGTTGGTTAGTGTGTGTTATGTCTGTGGGGTTTAGGTGGGTGAGTAGTCTAGGTGTCAAGCGTAGGTTAAGTGCATGGGATTAGGTGTTGTCTTAGTGATGCTTAGGTGTCATTAGTTTAGGCTTTGCATGTAATGTTGTGTCATTAGCTTAGGATTAGGGAATTTGGTTACTCATTTTAATTTACACAGTGTAATTTTATACTGTGTAATCGTAAAGAGGTGTGTTTTAAAATTTTAAAACTTAATTTTAAACATCTAATTAATTTTATAAAACTTCTAGTAATAAAAACGTTTCTAGTAGCTCAAATAAAATTTCCTCGGTAAAGATATTATTTATAGATAAACTTTATAAGAGGTAACTTGGTGTGCAAGTTACTAGAATTTAATATAATTAAAATAGTTAAAACCAATTTCCAAACAGTAGATTAATTAGTGCATAGCAATAGATATTATAAATATTTTACTACTAGTACTTAATCTCAGCTCAATTAATTACTAGCAGGTATAACAGATAAGCATACACAGACAATATACGTACTTGATCATTAAGTACATATTACACTGCACAAATATTACACTGCACAATATACGTGCTTTGATTGTGCATTTTGCATCAGAAGCAAGCACTGATCTTTACTCTAACTCTCAGTATGGAGGTCAAAAGCACACACCAGATAGAGGCAGGCATTGATTCCAATTATTATAGGAAAGATGAAATAAAAGCATTTGATGACTTAAAAACTGGTGTTAAAGGTCTTGTAGATTCTGGGGTGACAAAGATCCCATGCATATTCCATTTTGGCATTGACATAATTGAAAATGTAGCCACTGACTCAAAGTTGAGTGTTCCTGTCATAGACCTTGAAGATACACAACCACCCAACTCTGCATAAAGCATCTGTCACCAAAATTCGAAGTGCATGCCAAGAGTGGGGATTTTTCCAAGTGATCAATCATGGAATTTCTAATACTCTATAAGCCTTTGACGTTTCAGAATAGCCTAGCAAAATTCCTCCATCACATTTGGAATCAAACTTTCCAAGATTAACCTTAGTGTTTAGAATGAAACATGCATTGACATCCAAATGGGTGGAAATAAGATATGTTGGGTTTTTGTCTCTTCCATAATTCTTAAGGAGTCTTGTTTAAAATAGGTCTTATATAAATTTTGTTTTGAAGATAACAGGCATCATTCATTGCTTCAGCACAAAAGTGCTTAGGAGTAGAGTTATCATTTAACATGGTTATAACCATTTCTTGCAATGACCTATTCTTTCTCTCAACCACACCATTTTGCTGAGGTGTTCGTGGTGTAGAGAAGTTGTAGAGAATTCCACAACTTATAAAATTATATATATATATATATATATATATATATTAAAAGATAACTATAAAAATTTCATAAATATTATATTAATATAAAATTTTATAAATATCTTGTAAAGAAGTACAACTTTTGTTACCGGAGCACTTTGACAAAGAAGTAAAGTTTACTATTTACAGTATGTTTTTAAATTTATATTTAATAGTTTCGGTGGAATGAAAAGAAATAAAAAGAGAAATAATAGAGAGTGGAAAGTTATGTTGTTTAATTTAGATGAAATAAAGTGTAAAAAGAAATTAAAGATTTGAATTAAAATTGTTAGATAAATAAGAAAAAAAACAAAAATTAACTGCAATTTTCATTTTACCCTAATTTAAAAGAATTTATTTCCTCTTTTTTTATTTTGAATTTTTTTAAAAAAAGTGAAGAGGCGTATAATCGTCGATTATATATATGCCTTATAAAACATAGAAAATTGTTTGACATAACATATGATCGATTATGGTTATACCATAACCGATTATATATGCCCCAACCCATAAAAAACATGCTACCATATGTTCCACGTCTTTCCACTCACTCTTCCTTTTCCGAACCACATCATGCCATATGTTCTTCAAAGCATAGTTGTGAAAACCAGACCAGATCGGGCGGAAATTGGTGCCATAATCGATTCGGTTCAGCTATCAAACTAGTCATGCATGACCTAAACCCGGTTGACCCGGTTTAGTTTTGAGTTTTTTTTTCTTTTTTTTTTTAACATTTTTTTCATGACGTAGCTATTTGAAAAAATTCTCATAATACCATTTGAAATTTGAAACTCATGGCAAAAGCTAATTGCTAAATAGTATATAATATAATATTTTTTTATCCATAGGAATCGAAGACAGGTACCTGGGGGTTTACAACAACTCACGCAACATGCTCAACCAACTGAGTTAGACCCCCTCGGTAGTATATAATGTAATATAATAATATGCTCCTATAACATGTTAATTAAATTGTTAATAGCTAATTATTGAATAGTATATAATAATATGCTCCTATAATATTACTTTGATATTGACAACAATAAATAATAAGGGTAAACTATGTTTTTCGTCCCTAAACTTTTCACAATTTATGGTTTTGGTCCCTAAACTTTTTGACGGTTGGTCAAAGTCCTCGAACTTTTCCTCCGTCCAATATTTTAATCCTTTTTGTCTAGTTTAGCCGTTAAATTATGATGTGGCATTGATTTTATTATTATTTTATTATGATTTAGTTTTTGACGGCTAAAAACCGCCATAAATTATTTTTTAAAAAGATTAAATAATTTTTTACGGCTTTTAGCCGTCACAAATTGCTTCATTTTAGATAATTAAAAAACTAAAAAATAAAACTCAATCAAACCATTTAAACCACAAAAATCAGATCAGAAACCATTTGTAAAATTTGTTGCGAAGGGATCCATAACTTGAGAGGAAGTGACTTGGAGTTAGTTGTTTAGTGCGGAGAGAAGGATAGAAATTTGTGGATTAGAGGAAGCCATTAGGAATTACAGCGGCGACGGTGGCGTTGAAGTGGGAAAGGTTGTGGACGTAGGTTCCAAATCTGGTGTGGGAACCACCACCAAAGCCCGCCGCTACATTGTCGGAGTCACTACCCGGTTTCAGATCTGGTGTAGTTGGTTCCAGATCCACCGTTAATAATTTGGGACAAAATTGACGCATTTTAGAATTGCATTATTAACTTCATCAACTCCAATTAGACGGAAAAGACCAAATTTTTAGAATTGTATTATCAACGACGTCAACTCTAATTGGACGGAAATGACCAAATTGAAGTATTTTAAATAATTTAGGGGACAATTTGGTAATTAAGCCTTAAATAATCACAAGCACCATGAGTCACACCCTTCATAACAACATTTTTACGGGTGCAGATCCTCTCCATTACCCAAAAGAAATGGACATCTCCATTTCTACTCACCTTCATGCAACACGTGTCACTAAGAGCTTTCAAAGGCTGAGATTTATTTAAAGTAAATAAATAAATTGAAAATTCCTTCCCTCACCTGCTACCGTGCTATGCCCCCTCTCTTTCTCTCACTTGTTCTCTTTCCCTCATTGTTACGGCCCCAACCAAAGTGCCTTTGCTTCTTCTCTTCGTTTTTTCTTTTTCCTTTTGTAATTTTTCATATTTTATTTTGAGTAAAAAAATTTATTTAAATAAACTAAATTTCTTTTAATCTTCATACCATTTAAGGTATTGGTTTAAATACCTTACTTGTATTAAATATTATTTTTTAACTTTAATTCTTGTTTAAATTTTTTAGTCTTTACATTTAATAAAAATAATATATTTTTAAAGATTAAAAGTTAAACATTTAAATATAAACTAATTTTAAAAAAGTAAAAATAAAATTTCATTGACTGTTTTTATTTTATAAAAATTGCAAGTATTTTCGATGAGTATTGACTCTTAAGAGGAGAATAAGTAAACTTCAAAAAAAAAAAAAAAAAGAGAGATAGAGAGAATTAGTAAATTGGACTTACAAGAACATGCAAAATACCAGTGAATTGAATCTCAGCCTTTCAAAGTTTTTGGAGCCACGTGTTGCATGAAGGTGAGTAGAAATGGAGATACTTAATATTTAAACACGTGCTTATTGGGGTGCAGATCCTTTCCATTACCCAAAAGAAATGGATATCTCCATTTTAATTTTCATATTTTGTAGTGAAAATATTAATATTAAGTAAGGTATTTAAATATTAATATTTAAACAAGAATTAAAGTTAAAAATAATATTTAATACAAGTAAGGTATTTAAACTAATACCTTAAATGGAATGAAGATTAAAAGAAATTTAGTTTATTTAAATAAATTTTTTTACTCAAAATAAAATATGAAAAATTACAAAAGGAAAAAGAAAAAACGAAGAGAAGAAGCAAAGGCACTTTGGTTGGGGCCGTAACAATGAGGGAAAGAGAACAAGTGAGAGAAAGAGAGGGGGCATAGCACGGTAGCAGGTGAGGGAAGGATTTTTCAATTTATTTATTTACTTTAAATAAATCTCAGCCTTTGAAAGCTCTTAGTGACACGTGTTGCATGAAGGTGAGTAGAAATGGAGATGTCCATTTCTTTTGGGTAATGAAGAGGATCTGCACCCCATTTTTACCATCACTGCAACCATCCCACAAAACATGTCAGTCCCCACATCAATGCAACCCACAAAAAATACAGAGTTTCAACCCAAGGGCTATTTTGGAAGCATCCAATTCTCATGGATTTCATTGTAGTGGGCCCCACATTCATCTGCATTTCATTGGAACCGAGACGCAGGCTATTTTGGGGGACTGGATAATGTCACCCACCGTGCGTAACTTATATTCGTCATTGGATTTGTAAATTTTTTGAGATTGATGTGGGACTACCGTACAACCGCTCACACTATATTTTTTTTTTAAAAAGGGATTTTTTTTTTCTGTTTAAGTTTTTTTTTTATAAAAAAAATGACCCTTCTTCTCCATTTTTGCTTATTGATGTGGAACTACCATATAATTGCTTACACTAGATTTTTTTTTTTAAAAAAAAAAAGGGATCCTTCTTCTTCTGTTTAAGTTTCTAGTGGTTTTTAACTATTGCAAATTTTTTGGCAAACTAAAACTGTCAGAAATGTTAAAAAATAAAATCAAAAATCAAAATCTCGAACACTAGATTTTCTGAAATCACAAAAAATGTTACAAAAATAAACATTTATGACCACCAAAAAATTTGTAGCAGTTAAAAGTCACTAAAAACTTAATTAGGAAATTTTCACACACACAGTTATGTCATCACTTAACAGTTGAAATTAATGTTAAGGACTAAAAATATAACAAAACAATCTATGATGGACTAAAAACATAACAGAATAGAACAATTTATAAGGGACTAAAAATAAAAAAAAAATTATGAGGGACTAAAAATAAAAATCAAGATAAAATGACGGACAAAAAAATGGAAAGAGAGGCAGAAGCAAAGCAACAATGGAGAAGAATGGTCATTCTTTTTTAAAAAAAAAAACTTAAACAGAAAAAAAAAAAGATCCCTTTTTTAAAAAAAATCTAGTGTGGGCGATTGTACGGTAGTCCCACATCAATTTCAAAAAATTTACAAATCCAATTGCGAATATAAGTTACGCATGGTGGGGGATATTATCCAGTCCCTCAAAATAGCCTGCGCCTGGAACCGAACAACATAGGGGAGCAGCTTTCATCTCTTTTCACCGGTGAAAGTGTTTCACCTCTAGCCTTTCAGTTCAACCGAACGCAGGCTTCCTTAGTTCAAAGCTTGCTCTGTCGTTCATTCCTTCTCTTGCTCAAGGTTAGTTTTGTCCTTTCCCTTCTTTCTAAATATTCATCCAAACCTTATTTTTGCAATATTTCAGGTTAGGACTTGATACAATAATACAAGTTATATATATATATATATATATATATATATATATATATAGATATTTTCCTTCTAAAGAGAGGTAATGTCTAGTTGACATCGTAAGTTTTGAAATTGTGGTTGCTATTCTTTATTTTATTAATTTAGAGTTGTTTCTGTGGAGTTAATTTCAAAATATTTTAGTGGGCAAGATTTTAAAAACTGTAATTGACAAACTGTCTTAGATTTCTTTATGATTATTCTTACTTCTGCAGTTTGAACATTCTAGGCCTTCCAATATATTTAAAGTTTAATTTTAATGCACAATCGATATAAGAATTTTTACATGTTAACCAGTTAAAAATCATGTTGAATATGACTTTAAAGGTAATTATTATAAAAGTCAATAAACTTGATATATATATATATATATATGATCAGTTTTGATTGTATAACAGTATAAAATTCTTTACAATGTGTCAGTACATTTAAATTAAAAACATAAATTTATCATTTGTTTATTGTTATCTCTGATCCAGTGATCCTTAAAAAGTTAAAAGTGACATCTTATCTCATTTGCATTATTGTAAGGCCAATTGGGCACAGGACCACAAATTATATAAGCCACCAGAAAATGTCACGTTTTTATTCTGTTTTTGACAAATTGGGATGTTCATTTCTTATCAATTTGTGTCATTCTCCATACTGAGAATATTTATATTAATTTGTGCCACTTATTATATGATTCTTTCTTTCCCTGATGGTTATTTGGGATTTGGGTTGATCTTAAAAAAATCTTAGGTTTCTTTTGTTTTTATTTCAATACTCAGTGCTTTGATTGTGCATTTTGCATTAGAAGCAGGCACTGCTGTTTTGCAAGTTTACTCTCAGTATGGAGGTCAAAAGCACAAACCAGATAGAAGCAACCATTGATTCCAATTATGATAGGAAAGCTGAAATAAAAGCATTTGATGACTCAAAAACTGGTGTTAAGGGTCTTGTAGATTCTGGGGTGAAAATGATCCCACGCATGTTCCATTCCGGCATTGACATAACTGAAAACGTAGCCAGTGACTCGAAGTTGAGTGTTCCTGTCATAGACCTTGAAGACATACATAACAACCCAGCTCTGCATAAAGCAGTTGTCACCAACATTCGAAATGCATGCCAGGAGTGGGGATTTTTCCAAGTGATCAATCATGGAATTCCAATTAGTATTTTGGATGAGATGATTGATGGAATCCGAAGGTTTCATGAACAAGATACTGATGTAAGGAAACAGTTTTACTCTAGAGATATGAAGAAGACAATTCTATTTAATTCCAATACTAGCCTGTACCGAGACAAATTTGCTAACTGGAGAGATACAGTTGGATGTTCTATGGCTCCTAATCCACCCAAACCAGAGGACTTGCCTACAGTATTTAGGTAATGAGTTAATACTGTATCTAGATTTTATAGTTGTTTATAATTTTGTGATAGTGGTAGCCCTTTTTCTTTGTATTCTTTATTATGTATCTAGATGCCTTTATATATGGTTTTCCAAAGCATCGGTCACTTGTGCATGTCAGTTTCAGAAATTGTTGAACTATTTGAATTCTTGATGAATTGTTTATGTACTTGCAGAGACATAATTACTGAATATTCTAAGAAAACAATGGCACTGGGTTGTACAATTTTTGAGCTATTGTCAGAGGCTCTTGGCCTTAATCCATCTTATCTCAAGGAATTTAATTGTGCTGAAGGACTTTTCATTCAGGGTCATTACTATCCACCTTGCCCTGAACCTGAATTAACCATTGGCACGTCTAAGCACACAGATAGCTCCTTCATGACAATACAAAAGATGCAAGCATTATTTTTATTTTGTATCACTAAATGAAGAAAAACTTAAGGAATGCGCAAAGCCTTGGGAAAGAAAATCCTGGGAGGGAAAGATTGACTCTAAGATTTATCAAATATGGGTTATCATGGCCTATGGCCGCTATGCTTTTGTACTATATTTTTCCTTCATATGGCATTCAGTGGTTCCTAAGCAATTAACATTTTATTTTACATTTCATGCACCATAGACATAACTCTAGGTGATAGCTTGCTTTGCTGTGATTTTCTGTCATTTTTCGATTATGGACTTTTTCTTTTAGATAACACTCACATAAGGAGAAAGTAATATACACATGTAAACTAATCGTATTTCTCTTTCCCTCTGATCTTCAGAGAAATGATTTTTTTATAGTTAACAAAGCATACTCAATTAGAATTGAAAAACAAAAATTGTATGGAAACAGGGTTGCCAATTCATAATCTGCAACAGAATAACATCAGTGTTATGAAAAAAATTGTGATTGTTTACCACATGTCATTGTGTAGGCTTGATCTGTTGCTTCATCTACATGCAGACTTTGTGTATACCTGGGCATGTCTGTGTGTGTTCTGTCATTACTCCCATTATAGCTCTGATGTTCTTCTGTTTCATTAGTATCCATTTTGCATTGTCTTCCTAATTCCAATTTAACACAGTCCATCAAAGTTCATAGTTATGATTATCCACAAAATCATCATCACCATCTATATGTTATTTGAATTATCACAAAAAATTGCAAAGGCATCATCCAAGGAGATTGCCTGATAGAATAATCTTCAACAAGTTGATTACCTAAAATTTAATGTAAAGACTCCTGTTTTCACTTTAGTGTTTTTCTAGGAATATTGTTGACTTGTGATTGAATGTCATGGATGATAATTTTCCACTAACAGATGTGATTAGATACAATGAACCTCTTTGATAATAAAAGGAGCTGAATCTCAGCCCCAAAAATGGTTAAAAATGCACGGATATATTTCTTCATCTATACAGTTTGTGAGGAGTATATTTATTAATTTCCTAGCTATTGTAGCAGCTTATGACAAATGACAATTTTGTCAATGTTTATCACCGGGTCTTATCAAATCATGGACGGCCAAGAGTTTCAGTAGCTAGCTTCTTTTCAAATTCGCCTGATCCAGCTAAAGGTACATCAAAGGTTTATATGTCCAATTAAAGAGTTATTATCAGAAGAAAACCCACCAATCTATAGGGACACTACCATAGGAGAGATCATGGCACACCATTTTGCTAAGGGACTTGATGGGAACTCTGCCTTGCAGCCTTTCAGGTTGTGAAATGAACAAATTTGGACCTAGAAAAGAACTTGATAAAATTGATGCACTCCTGATTCTCATGGAGGTGGCTGTAATTTGTTATTTCTAGTTCCTTTTGGTGTATTAATTTTCCATAATAAGTTATGTTTGTAAAGCAGCAGCATCAAGTTCTGCAGACACAAGAAGATAAATTATGTTAGTAGTTCACATTTAATATACCACCTCTCTTGCATGTTTTCACCTTCACATATTAATAACACAAGAGGGCATGGAGAAGAATTTCAACACTCACACATATATGAAAACAATGATTTGATTTCTTTAGAAGTGTAATAGACATGCATTGGCGGTGTAAAAGTTTTTACACTGTAAACCAATCAGAAACCATCTTTAGTAATTGGTATAATTTTTAAGATAATTATTATAAAAGTCAACAAACTTCTTATACATGGTATTTTATGATTAGATGACAGTATATATTGTCGGTACATATATTATTTACTCTTTCGAGTTTAATAAATAATAAGCATTACTATCAATGGAAAAGTATTTATACTATCAACTAATTAGATATCATCTTTGGTGTGTCAAATAATTATTATAAAAGTCAACAAACCATTAGATATCAAGAAAATGAATAGTGAGAATAAGGAGTAACTCTTAACTTGACCCATTATATATATGTGTATATATGCGCGTGCACATGAACAAACTCTGCTAAGTCTTTTGAGCCGGCAAACTTCTCTGCCACAAAATTCCATCTTCCATCAAATTAACCTTCCCTGTCTGCCAACAACAACAACCTCTCTGTTTTCACTACCCATAACAAACAAACCTCTGCCTCTGTCAATCCACAGTCCATCTGTGTTTGTGTGTGTGGGAAATGGGAATACACCAATCTTTTCAACAAGGACCATTTTGCAATTATTTATTACATTTTCGATAACCATGTTGGACTATTTATGTTTTTAAATTTATATCTAATAGTTGAAATTTCCTTAGTTCAAAGGGAGCAGGTTAGAATGCATCTAGAAGAATAGAATAGAGGGTCATCATCATACAAAGTACAAACTAAGGAAGGCTGTTATAATCTTCTAAGTAAACTCAATCACAAAATAACATTTTTATTTCTCTAGATAATATTAGTGGGGCAGGTACCCTGCTCCCAAAATAACAAACTTTCCTTCTGTAGTTCAAAGCTTGCTCTGTCGCTCATTCCTTCTCTTGCTCAAGGTTATTTATGTTCTTTCCCTTTTCTCTAAATATTCATCCAAACCTTATTTTTGCAATATTGCAGGTTAGGACTTGATACAATAATACAAGATATATATATATATATATATATATATATATATATATATATTCCTTCTAAAGAGAGGTAATGTCTAGTTGACATCGAAAGTTTAGAAATTGTGGCTGCTATTCTATATTTTATTAATTAGGAGTTGTTTCTGTGGAATTAATTACAAAATATTTTAGTAGGGAAGATTTGAAAAACTGTAATTGACAAACTGTCTTAGATTTCTTTATGATTATTCTTACTTCTGCAGTTTGATCATTCTAGGCCTTCCAAAATATTTAAAGTTTAATTTTCATGCACAATCAATATAAGAATTTTTAGGAGGCGTTTGGTTTAAGAAAATATTTTCTATTTTCATTTTCTGAAAACAGTTTTCATTTTTAAATTTTCAACAATTAGAAAATTTGTTTGTTTTAACTTCTGTTTTCATTTTCAAAAACAGTTTTCACTTTCAAAATTTCACAAATTTTTTTCTCATATCTTCTCTTTCATTAGTATTTGATCAAATCAGATTCCTGACCTTCCCTCTCAACCATACCTGATTCCTTCTTCCCTTTGGGTCACAATACAAATTATAGCATTCTTTACTAATAATTTTACCCATGATTATTTTGTTCACAAAATTAAATCAGGGAAAAAAGGGTATTTGGCAATAAGCATATCAGCGTGCATCTATTGGCGATGCTGATTTGCAGCAACGAGGAGGCGTTGAAGTAGATAAGCACTATTTACGAAATCGATTATTGGCTACTTGCTAAGCACTCTTTTTGCTGATTTGGTTCTCAGTCTGCATCAAATCACAATCAGAGTTTATGGAATAGAGGAATAATCAGAACAAAATGGTTTTGTTGTTGTGCATCAGTGGGGTGAGGTTAATGGAGACGGTATCGAAGAGGAGAAAGTAGGGAGAGATAGTGGTGGTGGGTCCTGTGCGGAATGGGAGAGAGCGTTGTCTCGTGAGGGATGACATCTGAGTTGCTACGAAAGAAAATAGGAGTATCCATTTGAACAAATATTACAAATATGCCACCGTGTTTTGATAGAAAACGCTGAAAACGGTGATTTTTTGTTTTCTGTTTTGGGCCTGTTTTCAGAAATATTTTCAACGAAAATGTTTTCAAAATTGTAACCAAACATATTTCCAATCTTATTTTCTATTTTCTTTGAAAATGAAAACAGAAAATGGTGAAAGTAAACAGGCCCTTACCTGATAACCAGTTAAAAATCATGTTGAATATGACTTCATAAAAATCAATATACTTAATATATATGACAAGTTTTGATTGTATGACAGTGTAAAATTCTTTACAATGTGTCAATACATTTAAATTAAAAACATAAATTTATCATTTGTTTGTTGTTGTGTTTGTGTCTGATCCTTTGATCCTTAAAAAGTTAAAAGTGACATCTTATCTCATTTGCATTATTGTAAGGCCAATTGGGCACGAGACCACAAATCATATAAGCCACCAGAAAATGTCACATTTTTATTCTGTCTTTGACATATTCATTTCTTATCAATTTGTGTCATTTTCCATGCTGAGAAAAAACATGTTTATATTAATTTGTGCCACTTATTATATGATTCTTTCTTTCCTTGATGGTTATTTGGGATTTGGTTTGATCTTATAAAAGTCTTATGTTTCTTTTGTTTTTAATTCAATACTCACTGCTTTCATTGTGCATTTTGCATCAGAAGCAGGCACTGCTATTTTGCAAGTTTACTCTAACTCTCAGTATGGAGGTCAAAAGCACAAACCAGATAGAGGCAGGCATTGATTCCAATTATGATAGGAAAGCTGAAATAAAAGCATTTGACGACTCAAAAACTGGTGTTAAAGGTCTTGTAGATTCCGGGGTGACAAAGATTCCACGCATGTTCCATTCTGGCATTGACATAACTGAAAACGTAGCCAGTGACTCAAAGTTGAGTGTTCCTGTCATAGACCTTGAAGACATACATAACAACCCAGCTCTGCATAAAGCAGTTGTCACCAACATTCAAAATGAATGCCAGGAGTGGGGATTTTTCCAAGTGATCAATCATGGAATTCCAATTAGTATTTTGGATGAGATGATTGATGGAATCCAAAGGTTTCATGAATAAGATACTGATGTAAGGAAACAGTTTTACTCTAGAGATATGAAGAAGACAATTCTATATAATTCCAATACTTGCCTGTACCGAGACAAATTTGCTAACTGGAGATATACAGTTGGATGTTCTATGGCTCCTAATCCACCCAAACCAGAGGACTTGCCTACAGTATTTAGGTAATGAGTTAATACTGTATCTAGATTTTATAGTTGTTTATAATTTTGTGATCGTGGTTGCCCTTTTTCTTTGTATTCTTTATTATGTATCTAGGTGCTTCCCTATTATATGTTGGAAGGAGAACAATTTTTCAAGTAACTCAAGTTATCCAACCATAAACTTCATGTTTCATATATGGTTTTTCGAAGAATTGGTCACTTGTGCATGTTGGTTTCAGAAATTCTTAACTTAAAACTATTTGTATTCATGATGAATTGTTTATGTACTTGCAGGGACATAATTATTGAATATTCCAAGAAAACAATGGCTCTGGGTTGTACAATTTTTGAGCTATTGTCAGAGGCTCTTGGCCTTAATCCATCTTATCTCAAAGAATTGCATTGTGATGAAGGACTTTTCATTCAGGGTCATTACTATCCACCTTGCCCTGAACCTGAATTAACTTTGGGCACGACAAAGCACACTGATATTTGCTTCATGACAATTCTTCTGCAAGACCAACTGGGTGGTCTTCAAGTTCTTCATGAGAATCAATGGTTTAATGTTCCTCCTGTGCATGGAGCTCTTGTTGTAAACATAGGAGATCTTCTACAAGTAAGTGTTAGATTGGTAATAAGCATTTTTTGTAGTTTATATGTTTAGATATATAATTGAATTAAGATTACCTTAAAACATGAAATATAAAAATCAAATATAGTGAGATGATTTTATGGTTTAGGTTAGGCCTTTAATTATGTAAGTCAAAAGATGTAAGCATTATTTTTATTTTTTATCACTAAATGAATAAAAACTTAAGGAATGCACAAGGCCTTGGGAAAGAAAATCATGGGAGGGAAAGATTGACTCTAAGATTTATCAAATACTGGTTATCATGGCCTATGGCTACCATGCTGTTGTACTATATTTTTCCTTGATATGGCTTTCAATGCTTCATAAGCAATTAACATTTTATTTTACATTTCATGCACCATAGACATAACTCTAGGTGATAGTTTGCTTTTCTGTGATTTTCTGTCATTTTTCTATTATGGACTTTTTCTTTTAGATAACACTATTTTTTCCTAAACACATAAGGAGAAAGTAAATATACACATGCTAAGTAATCGTATTTCTCTTTCTGTCTGATCTTCAGAGAAATGATTGTTTTATAGTTAACAAAGCATACTCTATTAGAATGGAAATGAAAAATTTGCATGGAAACAGGGTTGTCAATTCATAATCTGCAACATTCAGCATATAACGAATGACAATTTTGTCAGCGTTTATCATCAATACAGCATAAACAGCTTGTGAGGAGCATATTTATTAATTTCCTAGCTATTGTTGCAGCTAATAGCGAATGACAATTTTGTCAGCATTTATCATCGGGTTTTATCAAATCATGGAGGGCCAAGAGTTTCAGTAGCTAGCTTCTTTAATTCGCATGGTTCAGCTAAAGGTACATCAAAGGTTTATGAATATGGTCCAATTAAGGAATTATTATCAGAAGAAAACCCACCAATCTATAGGAGCACTACCATAGGAGAGATCATGGCACACCATTTTGCTAAGGGGCTTGATGGGAACTCTACCTTGCAGCCTTTCAGGTTGTGAAATGAACAAATTTCAACCCGAAAAAGAACTTGATAAAATTGATGCACTCCTGATTCTCATGGAGGTGGCTGTAATGTGTTATTTCTAGTTCCTGTTTAGTGTATAAATTTTCCATAATAAGTTACGTTTGTAAAGCAGCAGCATCAAGTTCTGCAGACAGTATAAGATAAATTATGTTAGTAGTTCGCATTTAGTATACCACCTCTCTTACATTTTTTCACCTTCACATATTAATAACACAAAGAAAGCATGGAGAAGAATTTCAACACTCACACATATATGGAAAAAATGATTTGATTTACTAAAATATATGTCACCTCTCTTTTAAGATAGTTACTGAAAATTATTTGAAAAAATATTTGATTTTTTCACCTCTCTTTTAAGATAGTTATCATAAAAGTCAACAAACTAACCATATATGACGTTTAGTAATTGGATTACAATGTAGGATATACTTTAGAGGATAAAATATGGAATGATGGTCCAATTGGAAAATGAATAATTAAGATTATAATAAAATAAATGTATATGTATAATAAATTATGAAGCTGATATGATTTTAAATGATGATTTTATCACTCTATAGTCTATACCTTCTCTAAAGTACATCCATGACTCTTTAAAGGAGACAAGTCCAAAAACATATACTTGTACTTTTTTTTTTTTGTACAAGGAGGGTAGGAAGGGAAAGAAATGAGAAAGGGGAAAAAGGCATTACAGGGACTTAAACTCACTTTGACAATTTATGTTCCATAACTTAACCAACTAAGCTCACTCAAGGGGACCAACTTGTACCAAATCAAATTTTGAAGAGTTACACCGAATTCGTAGCCATGAATATTATTTTGATGATTGATCCAATAGTTATAAATAACTTAATTTAATAGGCAACAATTCTATTATTTATTTTGCTGGAAATATGTCTTAATTTGTGCCGCCTTAATTGTAGCCTCTTTGGGTTGTCATCATTGCAGCCTCTCGCTTGGATGAGTAGAGTGCGTGAATTATTATAAACCTCTTGTTACGTGTCTTTATTCCTACGATTCAAAAAAAAAAATTGCAGCCTCTGGCACCTTTATTGTGTTGGGTGTGAGGGGGTGTGCTTGGTCCCATCTCTAGTGATATGACCTAAGTTATAAGGTTGGGATAGTCCTCATTTTGCAAGTTGATTTTGTGGGATTGAATTAAGTTTTAAGTCAAAATTTTAAGATAATATCAAAGTCTATTATAAATCCATTATTGAAGCAATCACATTGTCCATGCTCTGGGCCTGGCCACGAAGGGGGATGTTGGAAAGGTTTCAACAGTAGAATTAGTCTTTGATTCTCTCAGTTTGAAATACCTTATCGACATGATTCTTATCTCATAGGCATTAATATTAATATAATTGTCTGACTTATCATACACGCCATGAAAACAGTCACGTTTTTATTCTGTCTTTGAAAATTTGGGGTCATCATTATTTCTATTACTCTGCCCCTTTCACCAAATTAAAAAAAGATATCTTGTTTTTGCTTTGGTAAACAGAAAATATATATTTATACCTTGGTTGCGTATGGAACATGGAATGCAGTCACATAGGTTTAGTTATATGATATTTTCCCCTCATTGACTGCCATTTGGATTTAATTATATAATCCCACACTCTTCTTTAATGCTACAACTTGTGTTCAGAGGTAGCCACTGCTATTCTGCTAGTTCTCTCTCAATATGGGGGTCAAAGACACAAACCAGTTAGAGGAAAGCATAGATTCCACTTATGATAAGAAAGATGAAGTGAAAGCCTTCGATGATTCAAAAGCTGGTATTAAGGGACTTGTAGAGTCTGGAGTCACAAAGATCCCTCGCATGTTTCATTCTGGCAACTTGGATATCATTGAAACTTCAGCCAGTGACTCCAAATTGAGTATCCCCATCGTAGACCTCAAAGACAAACACTCTAATCCAGATCTGCATACACAAGTAATTGGCCAAGTCCGAAGTGCATGCCATGAGTGGGGATTTTTCCAGATCATTAATCATGGAATTCCAATCAGTGTTTTGGATGAGATGATTGATGGAATTCGTAGATTTCATGAACAAGACACTGAGGTAAGGAAAGAGTTCTATACTCTGGATAAGAAGAAAAATGTTTTGTACTATTCCAACCTTAGCTTGTACAGTGACAACCCTGTTAATTGGAGAGATACAATTGGTTTTCGTGTTGCTCCTGATCCACCCAAACCTGAAGAAATACCATCTGTATGCAGGTAAGAGTTTTATTTTGATAAATTATCCGTTTAAAGATTTTTCCAATATTAACTAATAATTAAAAATTATTTTGATTTTAAACCGATTATTATAAAAGATGATAATATTCTATTATATGGTAATCTATAATTCGGTGAGATTGTAAAAGACTTTTACACCATCTTGCTACTTTTCTATTATCAGTTACTGGCAGAGCATTTGTTACAGAAATTTATTCAGTAGTCACACTTGTTACTTTACATGACATTTAATCATGATCACAACTTCACAAGTAAATTTCAGTTATATATGGATCCAGTTCAGTTGATTGAATTATTTACCCTTGATGAGTGTTGATTACTTTATTGCAGGGATATTGTGGTTGAATATTCAAAGAAAATAAGGGATTTGGGTTTCACAATCTTTGAGTTATTGTCTGAAGCTTTGGGACTTGATCCTTCTTACCTCAAAGAATTGCACTGTGGTGAAGGACTCTATATTTCGGGTCACTACTATCCAGCATGCCCTGAACCTGAATTAACTATGGGCACTACCAAGCACGCGGATTGTAACTTCATGACTTTACTTCTACAAGACCAACTTGGTGGTCTTCAAGTTCTTCATGAGAATCAATGGGTCAATCTTCCCCCAGTACATGGAGCTCTTGTTGTAAACATAGGAGATCTTCTACAGGTAAATATTCCATGTTAGTATTGTCAATTTTTAGAGTATGCATTTTATAGGTTTTTGTATTAAGATTTATAAAATAATATTTAATAAAAGGTTTTATTAAATTGGTTAAAATTATATAAATTTTGAATAAGGCCTGGGAAAGAAAACCCTGATGAGGAAAGGATGACTAAAATTATCAAACGTGTAATTAAGATAGTTTGAATACATGCAAAAGAAGGTTATTTGGAGGCACAGGTGAAGAAAGTAGATTGCATGATTTTTATCCGTAAAAAAATAAGCAAGTCTAAGAAAAATAATATAGGTAATTATTAAAAGGGATCTCATAATAAATAATATTTATAAGAATTTAGTTTTTAATTGAGTCCAATAGTGTTGTGTAATCTATGTAGTGAATTCCCCTATTGGGTTATGACTATTGTTAGAGTTGTCTTAGTTGGAAAACAGAGCATTATATTTTGCCAGCTATGACTCGCAATGGTTCAAATCAAACTTCAAAGTATCTCAATCAACCACCCTATTCTGACTTTTCCAGTTTAATATGCTTAGTCTTCCTGTCTGAGAGTAACAAGGTAATATTCTACGGATGTCTTCGGTCCAAGGTCTTTCGCTAATGTCCGAATCCTTCTATGAGAACGAGGGGCGGGTACCTACAAAAGGCACTCCGACGCTCAAGTCAGCTTTCAGCTTAGAGCATTTAATAAGAGGTAATAAATGAGGGTCAAAAGTTACCGTACTTCGAGGATCATACTCCTTTTTATACTAACCTTACTGGCCCTTGGACTTTTATGGGCCTTGGTTATGTTGATGATTAGTCATTTATAATCAAGGTTGCTTTATTACCTTTTAATCTTTGATTATCACAGTAATATCTTTCTAGCAGATTTTCCCTTACCCGAATACTGCCCGTGGTACCGGGCCTTCATGATGCCGAATACTTCTCTAGAATGGAGGGTCTTCGGTTATTCTCCAAGCTTAAGACTTACAGTGTGGACGTATTCGGCTAACTGGTTGCCAAATCCTTATCCGTTGTGGAGGGTATTCGGCTAACTATATCGTCGAATCCCCCTCCGGTATACATGCCCCCCAGCCTCGAGCGAACAGTCATGACGAAGAGGCTTATGTCTTAGACCGGCTTGGGTTGTTCGAGGTGAACACTATTCATGATGTCTTTTTGTATCTCTACCATTATGACGAAAAAAGTTGTTGGGGGTGAGAAATGAAGCATTGCATTCTTGTGGACCGTTAGATCTTTGGTGATCAAACGGATGAGGTTTTCGCACCTTGTGGGGCTTGGGCCCTATAAATAGGCTATAGGAGAGATGTTGTCTTCACTACTTTTATTTACATCCTTCCTCATCGAAGCTTTTACTCTCGGCCGAATACTTCGTTTTGTGATTTTTTCCGCTTCGTGAATCACGTACGAGTTGTCGGTCCTTTTCTTCTTAATGATGGATCTGTCTAGTGTTAGGTTTTTCGAGGAAAAGAAAATTGTGAATGTTCGGTCATCAACTTCTTCCACCGAGGGGTCTGATAATTCTAGTGAGGAGTCTTCGTCCTTGTTTTCATCATCCTCGTCCTCGACCCCTTTTCGAGAGGAGGTAGCCGAAAACGTACTCCTTCCTCAGGTAAATGAGGTTGTCCCTAGCCAAGTCCTGAAGCGTAAGCCGAGGGTTACCCAAGGAAAGAAAAGGGAGTTTTCGCCGATAACTCTTGCCGGGTATACCTGGGTGGATGGGGAGGTTGGGTCCTATTATACCCGGTATGATGATAAACTTAGTTTTCCAATTTTTTAAACTATATAACTATTTGTACCATTACCAAGGATGATTACTATCCGATAGCTCTTTAGTGTTGTCGGAGAGAAGTCAATCTAGAATTTGTATTTTTAGGGAAAGGTGAATCTCGTAGAGATTTCTTTTATATGTATGATTGTGTCTTCCGAGACCTCCATGTCGATCCCTTTCGATGACTTCACCATGGGGGTTCTTCGGGTTCTGAATGTCGCGCCCTCTCAGTTGCATCCCAATGGGTGGGCGGCCATTCAGGCTTTTCGAGCCCTTTGTATCTTTAACTTTATTGAACCTTCTGTAAGTGTATTTCTATATTATTTTTGTACTCGGCTGAGGGATGGTCTGTGGAGGGATGGTCTGTGGGTGTCATTAATAAGAAAGCCGAAGAGGCCTCTGTTTCAGTCTTTTACTTCTTCGTATAAAAATTTTAAAACCGGCTTCTTCAAGGTTGTCATTAAGTCGAATATAGGTGCCAACCATTTTTATGATAATAATGGGAAGGCTCTATTTCTACTATATTGGGAGAGGACCCCTCAGCGTTATGACAAATTTCCGAAATCTTTGATGACCGAACAGGAATGCGAGGACCTTATTTTCCTTGAATCGCTTCCCAGAAAGTTTCCGGCCAGATGGCTTGTTGCTTTGTTTAATTCTTCAAATGTTGTAGTAGATATGTGTGGTAAGGTCTTGGCTCTTCCTTTTCTACCATCTTTATGTGTGGTTCTTATAAATGACTAAGTGTGTTGTCAAATGCAGGTATCATGGCCGAATCGGGTGGTGATGTTTTGTCCTTTCGCAATGCTCGGAAGAACAGGGCCAATGCTGCCGGTAACCCTTCGGGCATTGCATTTGTTCCTCCTATTGTGAGGCAACCACCTCTGAGACCACCTCCTCAAGATACTTTGCCCCCTCTGGCTACAGAGAAGAAAAGTCGAGACAAAGATCATAAGAAAAGGCATTGGAGACATGAGACTTCCAAAGAGGAAAAGGCAAAGAAGTTAAAACAGCAAACTTTAGACTTCTCGGCCTCGGGGTCTTTGGCTTCTATTCCTGCAATGACTGCTGAGGGGTTTTTTGCCAAAGATTTCCGTCCGAAAAAGATGATTAGTTCCAGCGACGTTTCGAAGACTGGAAAGAATCTTTTGAATAAGGCCGATGCTGCTTCTAACTGGTTAGCTTACTATGAATTTCAAGCAAGAGCTTCGGCCATCGCTCACCATATGTTCATGAACCCTTTGAAGGAGGCCGAGAAGTTGAAGAAGAGTTTGAAAGAAGCACAAGCCTCCAACCAACAAGCTCTTAAAGCTAACATTGCCCTTGCTGATGATAACGCTCACCTGAAGGACGAAGTGAAGCATCTTTCGGCCGATCTAAAGGATTTGGATACCAAGGTTATAATGGCTGAGAAGGATGCTAAGCTTTAGACTGACGAGATTGAGCATTTGAAGATGTTGCTGGCACATGCCGAAAAGGAAAGAGATGCCAAACATGCCAACAAGGAGCATATTACGTCTTCGGCACAAGACAAAATTTTCGCAGAACATGAAGCCGGATTCCAACATGCTGTTTGGCAAATGCTATATTACTTCAACGTCCCCAACCATTTAGTTTTTGACATGGATAAGGATGTTTACAAAGGCCGCATACTATCCCTCGATGATATTCCTGAGGATGCAGTTCTTGAGAACCCTTTCCAGCAGTCGATTCCGGACGGTGATACGGAATATACTTATGGGGATGCGAAGGTAACGAAGGCAACAGAGAGGAGAATGCAAACGATGTTGTGAATCAGGAGGATCCGGCTGAATGATCTTAATGTATGTTAGGTCGTTAGTGCCTTTTCATTTTGGAAAGTTATTTTGTAATCCTCCGTTATGATTAATGAATTCAGGTTTCAATCTTCGGCATCTCTTTTCTCATTCTATACTTAGAATAATATTGTTGACTTAGTTGATAGCCAATCACTTTGTGAAATCTATTCACACAATATAAAATTACAACACCGAGGGTATCATTAAGCAATTATAGGTAGAGTGTAAATACGACACCGAGGGTATCATTAACCAATATTGCATAACCTTAAGAGATTAATATTTAACCAAGTTTTGGTTGTATGTATTGGGCTCGAATGCGCATTTTATTTGATGTGTTCCTTTCATCGAGTATGGATATTTCTGAAGAGAATCAACACATTTGGTAGTTTGGGAATAGTTGCTGAAAAATCTGAATAGTGCATACTTAACCGAGTAGGAGTACTCGAGAGGGAAACCACTTTGAAGGGATTTCGAATGGGGCACCCTTAGCCGAGTAGGAGTACTCGGGAGGGAAACCATTTGTGAAGAAACTTCGAATGGTACATCCTTAGCCGAGTAGGAGTACTCGGGAGGGAAACCATTTGTGAAGAAATTCTGAATGATACATCCTTAGCCGAGTAAAGAAATTCCGAATGGTACATCCTTAGCCGCGTAGGAGTACTCTAGAGGGAAACCATTTGTGAAGAAATTCCAAATGGTACATCCTTAGTCGAGTAGGAGTACTTGGGAGGGAAACCATTTTTGAAGAAATAATGAATGTAGAATAATAAATAATCATAGACATGCCGAACAATTCGTTTCATTAATTCAGTTAAAAAGGTGTGCCTCGTTAAAACCTTCTCGGTAAAAACCCTTTCACGTTCTTGTAGGGATAAAAAGCCAAGTAAGGAAAAATAGTACATCACCCAATTACATAATCAACTGAAATAATATTTAAGGTGGGTAGAATTCCATGTTCTCGGCACCACCTTTCCTGAAAGCTCTTCTAACTTGTATGCTCCATTGTTGAGGTTTCATTGAATTCTGAATGGGTCATCCCAATTGGCTGCTAATTTCCCTTCCCGGGTATTTCTTCGTGTATTGCCCTGAACTCTTAGGACTAGGTCTCCCTCTTTGAATTCTCTTGGCCTCAGTTTTGAGTTGAACCTCTTGGTCATCCTCTGTTTACATGCTTCAGCGGTTAAGCGTGCTCGGTCGCACACTTCTTCGACCAGATCAAGCTCAACCCTCATGGAATTTTCATTTTGGGATGCTTTGAAGTTTTGTCTTCGGAAGGTAGGTTCCCCTACTTCTACCGGAACCATAGCTTCGGTTCCATATACCATTCTGAAGAGTGTTTCTTTGATTGTTGATTATGGGGTGCACCTGTATGCCCACAAAACTTCAGGTATCTCTTCGGCCCATGCACCCTTAGCTGCACCTAGCCTTTTCTTCAGCTCGAAAAAAATGACTTTATTGGCAGATTCTGCTTGCCCATTCGTTTGCGGGTGTTCGACCGAGGTCACCCTATGTTTAACTCCAAGTTCCTCTAGGAAGGCATTCAACTTTTTATCTATAAATTGTAGCTCGTTATCAGTGATGATCACATGCGGAATGTCGAAATGCGTGATTACGTTTTTCCATAGAAACTTCTACATATTTTGGGCTGAAATGGTTGCCAGGGGTTCGGCCTCTATCCACTTCGTGTAATGAATTACCACTATCAAAAATTTGCACTGCCCCTTGGCTATGGGGAAAGGTCCCAGAATATCGACCCCCCAGACGGCAAAAGGCCATGGTGACGAAATGGTGTGTAGCTCGTCGGCGGGCTGATAAATAAGGTTACCGTGCTTTTGGCATTGGGTACATTTTGACATATTTGGCACAGTCAGATTTGAGGATCGGCCAATAATACCCTGCTCTTAGCAAGCGGGTGGCCATCGTGCGTCCACCCGAATACATGCCATATATTCCCTCATATAGCTCCCTTGTGACGTATTCGGATTGATCCTTGTCAAGACATTTAAGCAAAGGGGTGGAATACCCCCTCCTGTACAACTCTCCGGCTACCAGAACATACCTTGCGGTGCTGATCCGTAGCCTCTTTGCCTTATCCTTATCCTCTAGAAGGATTCCTTATAACAAGTATTGTTGGATCTCGGCCATCCAAGGGTCTTTGGGTGCCGAGATCTGCATGCATTCTTCGGTGGTCACACTTGGATTGGGTAACACTTCTTGAAAGAAAGTTCTAAGCTGCCCAAGTTTCTGCATACTGGCTAGTTTAGCAAGCTGATCGGCCCTATCATTGTGTTCTCGGCCCAGGTGCTTTAATTGGACCTCGTCGAACTCTTCTTTCAGTTGCATGAAAGCATGATAGTATTTCAGCAGTTATGGATCTTTAACTTAGAAAACACCATTAATCTGTTCGGCCGCAATTTGGGAATCGCTCCGACATTCTACCTTCTGAGCTCCCATCACCTTGGCTAACCTGAGTCCGACTAGTAATGCTTCATATTTGGCCTGATTATTAGATGCTTTAAAATCGAACCGTAAAGACTGCTCCAGTCATATTTGGTTTGGTCCTTCGAGGATGACACCTGCTCCGTTCCCACGTTAGTTGGATGAGCCATCCACGTGTACAATCCACCATTCATCTTCGAAGCGCTCGACAGGGTGTAGCTCATTGAGAAGTCTACCAAGCACTGCGCCCTGATGGGACCTCTCGGCTCATACCTTATATCAAACTCTGAGAGTTCTATTGACCATGCCATCATTCGTCCGGCCAGTTTCGGCTTCTTCAATACCTTTGTTATGGGGCAATCAATTTTGACGACTACTCAGTGGCCATGAAAGTACTGTCTCAGGCATTTTGCAGCGTTAACTAGTGCCAGAGCTGCCTTTTTTATTGTTTGATACCTCGTCTCGGCTTCCTGTAGCACTCAATTGATGAAATATATAGGTGCTTGTCCTTGTTCATGCTCTTGGGCTAGCATTGCACTTATGGCTTCTTGGGAAACCGAGATGTACAACACTAATTCCTTTTGGGGGTTCAGTTTCTTGAGTACTGGTGGGGCCGAGAGGGTCCTCTTCAGATCTTGAAAGGCATCCTCACACTGTTGATCCCAGGAAAAATTCTTGGATGCCTTCAACAACTTCATGCTAGGTTTTTCCTTTTCTGCTATCCTAGGTAGGAATCGCGATAGAGAAGCGATCCTTCCAGTCAGTCTTTGAACTTCCTTTGGAGTTTTTGGGCTTCTCATACAAATAACAGCTTGACATTTATCAGGATTCGCTTCTATGCCTCAGCAAATTAACATGAAGCCCAAAAACTTTCCTCCCTGAACACCGAAAACACACTTTTCAGGATTTAGGCGCATGTTGCGCTTTCTGAGCACGGCAAAGATCTCTTCAAGGTCCCTCTTGTGGATGCCGACACTGGAAGACTTAGCTACCATATCATCAACATATACCTCTAGGTTTCTTCCTAGCTGCTTCTTGAAAACTTTGTCCATTAGCCTTTGGTAAGTTGCCCTGACATTTTTCAGGCCAAAGGGCATGACTCTATAGCAATAGTTGGCTGATTCGGTGATGAAAGCAGTCTTGTCTTCATCTTGAGGGTACATTCAGATTTGATTGTAACCCGAGTATGCATCCAAAAAGCTGAGGAAAGTGTGCCCGGTTGCCCCATCGACTAGTCGATTGATGTTTGGTATAGGGTATGCATCCTTCGGGTATGCTTTGTTCAGATCTGTGTAGTCTGTACACATTCTCCATTTACCGTTTGACTTTTTCACCATGACTACGTTGGCTAACCAAGTGGTGTACTTGACTTCTAGAATGAAGTTAGCTGCTATCAACTTTGCTACTTCTTCTGCCACTGCATTTCACCTCTCATCCCCCATCTTTCTTTTCGTTTGAGCTATCGGCCTTGCCTCTTGGCATATTGCAAACTTGTGACAGTGGAAATTTGGATCAATGCCGGGCATGTCTGAGGCTTTCCAAGCGAACAAGTCGGCATTCTGCCTAATTACGCTTTGGACTTGAAGCCGATCATTTTCCAATAAATTGCTGCTGAGGTATGTGACTTGGCTTTTCGTTTCATGGATTTGAAATGCACAGGTTTCCTCATTTGGTTTGGCACGTTTGTCTTCGTCAGTCCTGGGATCAAGATCCAAGGGTTGGGCTAAAGGTTCGGCTGCCGAGACAATGTTTACTGACTTATACTCCTCTTCCTTCAACTGAGTGACTTTGAGGCTAGCTGGGTAACACTCCCTAGCCGCTTTCTGGTCAGCGTGAATTGTGATTACTGTGCCCCGGCTGGAGGGGAACTTCATAGCTAGATGTGGGGTGGACACTATGGCCCCCAGAGCATTCAAGGACGGTCGTCCGAGTAGTATATTATATGAAGTATTAGCGTGCACTACAATGTATCTAACTTTAATAGTCTTGCACTCCTTTTACCCATATCCGAAGGTTGTGTTCAATTCTATACATCCCCTGGTGTTAACCCTTTCACTTGAGAATCCGACCAGGGGTTTGTCATAGGCATAAGCTTCCCCTCTGGTATGTCCAATTGCTTAAACATGCTCCAATATAAAATGTCAGCTGAGCTTCCTTGATCTACAAGAGTTTTTCGGATTGTACAATCAGCTATACCAACTCTGATGACAATCGGATCATCCTGTACGGGATCGAAACCCTGAAAGTCTGCATTTGTGAATGTAATAGGTGGCATTTTCAGCTTGCTCAGTGTTGATGTCATGTTGACTGACCGTACAAGACGGAGGTGTCTCTTCCTGGCCGAAAAGGTACTACCTCCTCCTGCAAATCCACCCGCAATCGTGTTGATCACTCTTCAAGGATGCTCATGGGTTTAACTTCTTGTCGCTCCCGAGACCTACTTCTTTGCCTTTCGATCTTTCTGTCACATTCTTGGTCATAGCCAATATCCCTCCTGTAAGTTCTATCGTCATCTTTGTACCTCAAGTACTGAGGCCTTTCAATTCTAGAATTGTGAACGAAGTTTTTGAGGTGTCCATCTTGATGAGATCCTCAATCTTGTCTTTGAGTGTAGCACACTCTTCGGTGGAATGGCCTCTGTTGTGATGGTATCGGCATTGCTTGCTGTAGTAGGCCTTAGGAGGGGTGTTAGCTCTTTTCGGCACAGCCAATATTTCGGTTGCAAGAGCATGCTAGAGTATCCGGGAGCAACTAGTGTTGAGCGGAGTATAGGTCGTGTATTGGGGGCCACGATACTCCCGATACTTGTGAAACTTCTCTTTTCCCTTCCCCTGATTATCTTTTTCATGTTCTTTCTTTCCTGCATTGGCTTCCGCTTGGACTTGGTTCTAATACTCGGCCAACTCTTCCATCTACATGTACTTTGCTACTCTTCATAGGAGGTCATCCATGTCGAGTACAGGTTTCTTACAAAGACTATTGACGAAAGCTCCTGGCCGAAGGGCCGTCACCAAGTGATGCAGGGCTACCGCTGGGTCCAGGTTACGAATGTTTAAGGCAACCTTGCCGAACCTTTCCATGAAAATCCGAAGAGATTCCTTCTTTTCCTGCCGAATGTTCACCAGCGCGACCGAAGTCAAGTGATGGGGTCTGCTTGTTGCGAACTGAGTGTCAAATATAGCCACAAGTGTTTCAAAGCTGTCAATGGAATTCGGTGGAAGCCTAGTAAACCAATTAAGGGCTTGTCCCTTTAGGGACGTGGGGAATACCCTATATAGGATAGCGTCTTTGGTGGTATAGAGACTAACTTGGGTCACATAGACGTCTATGTGCTCATCTGGGTCAGTGCTACTATCATATCGGTCCAAGCTGAGGCTTTTCCAACTTAGGGGAGAGGGGTTTCCATAATTCCAAAAATGAAAGGATGTCTGCAAAGGTGTGATTGAGTGTTGGCGATAAAGGTTGAGAGCCAATGTGTCGCCCCCTGGATGCTGAGATTGGTCGTTGACTCGCCTTCATGCTGTCAGCTAGGTGTTTAGTCTTCGGGCTTCCAAGACCGCTCAAACTCTTCAACTCAACGTTCTCCTGAGCTTGCTGCTTTCACATTGCTGATATATCAGCTCTCAATTGTCTTAACTCTGAAGACAAACTCGTTTGATCTTCGACGTGCGCCGCGTTTTAACGCGATGCCGTCCCTATGCGCCTTGTTGCATGCCTAGTGCTGATGATCCAGGTATATCCATGTGTGTGTGACTCCAAGTAGTAACCATTCCCTTGGGGGCCGTGGGATAAGTTTTACTAGGGTCCCATGGTGGGCACCAAAATGTTCCTGTCTGAGGGTAACAAGGTAATCTTCTGCGGATGTCTTCAGTCCAAGGTCTTCTGCTAATGTCTGAATCCTTCTATGAGAACGAGGGGCGGATACTTGCAAAAGGCACTCCGATGCTCAAGTCAGCTTTCGGCTTAGAGCATTTAATAAGGGGTAATAAATGAGGGTCAAAAGTTACCGTACTTCGAGGATCGTACTCCTTTTTATACTAACCTTACTGGGTCCTTGGACTTTTATGGGCCTTGATTATGTTGATGATTAGTCATTTATAATCAAGGTTGCTTTATTACCTTTTAATCTTTGATTATCTCAGTAATATATTTCTAGCAGATTTTCCCTTACCCGAATACTGCCCGCGATACCGGGCCTTCATAATACCGAATACTTCTCTAGAATGGAGGGTCTTCGGTTATTCTCCAAGCTTAAGACTTACAGTGTGGACGTATTTGGCTAACTAGTTGTCGAATCCTTATCCGTTGTGGAGGGTATTAGGCTAACTATATCGCCGAATCCCCCCCCCCCCTCCGGTATACTTAGGTTCAATATTCCAATAGACTTTTTGCCGTTTGGATAGATACAGCTGAATATTTGTCACCAATTTGTTTTTATTTGCTTGTAGAGAAAATAGTGACAGACTTTCTGTGAAGTTTCTTGTCATGGACTGTACTTTTTCCTCTTCCCATCAGTTTGCCTAGCTATAAATTAATGATTTCTTTTAGTAAGATTAATGTGATAAATAATTTTCTTAAACAAAAAAAGGTACAGAAATAGTTGAGTTTTCATATATTAGCACATGAATAACCCATATGTTGACGTAGTGGTATAAGGCTCTGCTACGTTCACATGTGGAAGACCATCTATTTAGCCGGAGAACCCATATTCGATTCCTTCCTTGTGCAAAATTCCTTTGGACTAGCTACAACCACGCATCATGAGCGGGATTAGTCTTTGACCCAGTGGGTTGGAGGACACCCCTGGTCTTTGATCCAAGACTAAAAAAAAATATTAGTACATGAATGTGCAATTTTGATTCCTCTTTTAAGTTGTATATAATATAATTTTTTCTAATTGTGTTTTTTTCTCCATAAATGTCCGTGATTAAACACCAGAATTCAGTGAAAGCAAAATCAGTTTGATTGATTCTTCATTGACACAATTTGTGAGAATAGCCTTAATGAATTTTATTTCATACTGGTGCAGCTTATCACAAATGACAGGTTTGTCAGTGTGCATCACCGGGTCTTATCAAAGGACACAGGCCCAAGAATTTCTGTAGCAGGCTTCTTTGTAAATTCACATGACCCAGTTGAGGGTAAACCGAAGGTGTATGGTCCAATTAAAGAACTGCTTTCAGATGAAAACCCACCAATCTACAGAGACACTACCATCAAAGATTACTTGGCATATTATTTTGCAAGGGTCTTGATGGGAAGTCTTCCTTGGACCACTTCAGGTTGTGAATGCACTCTTAATTATCTTGGATCTTGCTGTACTTAATCTAAATAACAAGCCACTTTCTGGTTTCCCAAGTTAGGTGACCTTCATATAAACAACATCAAGTTCTCGAGACTAAAAACAAATGAATTATCTATGTTGACATTTTCTTATAAAATAATTTTCAGGTCTAGCTGACTAGTGTTCTAATGGCATTGCTTAAGAAATTAAGAGGAAAAAATATTTATTATGAAAATTAAAGGAGAGTACAAAAAAAGATTATTTGCAGCGCAATTTTACACATCTTAATAAAAATCTTATACTTTTAATTTTTTAACCAATGCTCTAGTATCCTGGTTAGAATTTGCCAATTGCCATAACTTTTTAGCTCCCATACCCCTGTTTTTTTTTCTCCCTTATCTCTTTGCACAAAAAAAAATACGTGTGTTGGGTGGTGATCAATACTACAAAATTTTTGAAGCATGGGTGGTGGTTGATTATAACTTTTTATAGTTGTAATTGATTCCATTTCATAGTTTAGATAAAAGAGGAAGCAGAATCAATTATAACTTTTTTATTTTCATATTACTCCTTTAAAAACATTAACAAAATTTAAAAATCTTTAGTGAAAACCACATATTGACATTTGGCAGAAAAATCAAGATAGTAAAACTTTATTAATCAGCATGGACCAATTCAATTTCACACTTCAAATTACATCTCTTCATATCCAACCAAAGTGTGACTTGTTCTTATGAGAATTGGGAGTGTCAATGAAGAAGCAATCAAACTGATTTTGCTTTCACTGAATTCAGGTGTTTAGTCAAAGAATGTTAGGGAGGAAAAAGACATAATAAGAGAAAAAACGGTTTATCATTTATAAGGTTTAACCATATGATCAAACTTCTGTCAAAAAAAAAAAACCATATGATCAAACTAAATTTTAGCAATCATAGATGCCACAAATATCAAATCTTCAACAATGAAACAAGTTATCATTCATGACATTTCTAGCCTGTGATTATGGTTCAATAAAGACATATCAACAGAAATATACAACGGTCCTAGTGTAACAACGAACTAGAAAAGAAAACCCATTTTATCCCTTAAGATTCTTGCAGATAACCTCATTGAATAAGAGGATGCTTTGCAATTTATTGTTAGATTTCAAAGAACACATATGGGAACGACAGTTTTATGGAGAATTGTAACTTCAAAGGACCCTGTTGAAATGGAATTACCAAGAAAAAAATGAGCTATAATTTTTTTTTTTTTTTTTATGTTGAATTGAATGAACTATAAAGATAATTATGCAAAACGGATGCTGATACAATTAATGAACTTCAGAGAATTGATGGAAACAAAAAGGAACAAAGATATGATTGGCTAATATATAAACAATGCAAACGCAAAGAAAAAGTAGATTGACTCAAGTATTTCTGTACCTTTATTGTTTAAGAAATGTGTTTCTCATCACGTTAATCTTACTAAAATATCATTATATAGCTAGGCAAACTGTTAGGAAGAGGAAAATGTCCAAGACAAGAAACTTCATAGAAAGTATGTTACTAGTTTCTCTAGAAGAAAATAAAAGCACATTGGTTATAAATATTCAACTGTAGCTATCCAAACCGAGAAAGTCCATTGGATTAGCGTTGAACCTTCAAATATGAACAAGGGGTTCATTTTAAACCGCAAAAGTGATAAAAGGGTGGTTGATTAAATTACTTTGAGCCATTGTATAATGCCATATTTTACAACTATGACAACTCCATCAATAGTCTTATCCTATTAGGGGAGATCCTCTATATAGATTGCACCACACTATTGTTCTCAATCAATTAAAAATCAAATACTCGCGGATATTATTATTTATCACGAGATCTCTTTTAATAATTTTCTTTAATGTTCTTTTTGGACCTCGTCTACATATTTTTACAGGGCCAGAAATCATGCAATCCACTTTCTTCACCAATGTCTCAAATTACCATTTTTCCACATATTCAAACTACCTTAATTTTCTCTAATCTTTTATTTGATAGGTAGCTCGCCAAAAAGGTGTTACAACAATCTATTTATAATATATAAATTCTAAGCTATAAAACAATGTGTTGCCATGTCAATCTGGTATTTATTGTTACATCATACTATTTGCTTATGCGTCTTCACCTCTCAAATCTGCTTACCTGTGCAGCGCACGAGTCAATATGTAGTTATTATAAAAGTCAATAAACTTAATATATATATATATATATATAAAACAAGTTGTAATTAGATGATTGTGAAAACTTCCTTTAAATGTATATTTAAATTAAGTTCATAAAAGTATCATTTGTTTATCGTTGTGTCTGATCCAGTGATCCTTGAAAAGTTAAAAGGGAGAAAAAACACATTTATATTAAAAATGCTTTTGATTGCGTGTGGAACAAGAAAAGCTGCCACTTATTATATGATTCTTTCTTTACCCGAGGGTTATTTGGGATTTGGCTTGACCTTAAAAACATCTTATTCTTTTGTTTTGAATTCAATACTCAGTGCTTTGATTGTGCATCTTGCATCAGAAGCAGGCACTGTTGTTTTGGTAGTTTACTCTCAATATGGAGGTTAAAAGCACAAACCAGACAGAGGCAGGCTTTGATTCCAATTATGATAGGAAAGCTGAAATAAAAGCATTTCATGACACAAAAACTGGTGTTAAAGGTCTTGTAGATTCTGGGATCAAAAAGATGCCACGCGTGTTCCATTGGGGCGTTGACATGACTGAAAACATAGTCAGTGACTCAAAGTTGAATGTTCCTGTCATAGACCTTGAAGACATACATAACAACCCTTCTCTGCATAAAGCAGTTGTCACCAAAATTCAAAGTGCGTGCCAGGAGTGGGGATTTTTCCAAGTGATCAATCATGGAATTCCAATTACTGTCATGGATGAGATGATTGATGGAATCCGAAGGTTTCATGAACAAGATACTGATGTAAGGAAACAGTTTTACTCTAAAGATTTAAAAAAGACAATTCAATATTATTCCAATTCTAAACTGTACCAAGACAAATTTGCTATCTGGAGAGATACAGTTGGATGTTCTATAGCTCCTAATCCACCCAAACCAGAGGAATTGCCTGCAGTATTTAGGTAATGAGTTAATACTGTATTTAGATTTTACAGTGGTTTATAATTGTGTGATAATGGTTGCCTTTTTTCTTTGTATTTTTTATTCTATTATATGTTGTAAGGAGAACACTTTTTCAAGTAACTTAAGTTATCTAATCATAAAGTTCATGTTTGTTACATATTTTTTGGAAGAATTGGTCACTTGTGCATCTCAGTTTCAGAAATTCTTAAACTTAAGTTATCCATTCTTGATGAATTGTTTATGTTGCAGAGACATAATTATTGAATATTCCAAGAAAACAATGGCACTGGGCTGTACAATTTTTGAGTTATTGTCAGAGGCTCTTGGCCTTAATCCATCTTATCTCAAAGAATTGAATTGTGCTGAAGGACTTCTCATTCAGGGTCATTACTATCCACCTTGCCCTGAACCTGAATTAACGATGGGTACGCCAAAGCACACTGATATTTCCTTCATGACAATAGTTCTACAAGACCAACTGGGTGGTCTTCAAGTTCTTCATGAGAATCAATGGTTTAATGTTCCTCCTGTGCATGGAGCTCTTGTTGTAAACGTAGGAGATCTTCTACAAGTAAGTATTGGGATGGTAATAAGCATTTTCTGTAGTTTATATGTTTAGATGAGTGTATTAAGATTATTCAAACTTTGCAATATAAAAATCAAATAGTGAGATGATTAAAAGGTTTAGGTTAGGCTTTTAATTATTTTTTTATGGAGAAAAACATAAGGAACACAGCATACTCTATTAGAATTAAAAAGAAAAATTGCATGGAAACAGGGTTGTCAATTCATAATCTGCAACATTCAGCATAAGAGGCAACAGAATAACATCAGTGTTATGAAAAAATTGTGATTGTTTACCACATGTCATTGTGTAGGCTTGATCTGTTGCTTCATCTACATCCAGACTTTGTGTATACCTGCGCACGAACGCGTGTGTGTTCTGTCATTACTCCCATTATAGCACTGAAGTTCTTCTGTTTCATCAGTATCCATTTTGCATTGTCTTCCTAATTCAAATTTAACATGGTCCTTCAAAGTTCATAGATATAATTGTCCACAAAAACATCATCGCCATCTATATGTTATTTGAATTATCACAATAAATTGCAAAGGCATCATCCAAGGAGATTGCCTGCTAGAATAATCTTCAACAAGTTGATGCAAAAATCAAATTAAGTTACCTAAGATTTAATGTAAAGACTCCTGTTTTCACTTTGGTGCTTTTCTAGGATTGTTGTTGACTTGTAATTAACATGGGAAAACAATGATTTGAAACTACGGGCGTGAATGTCACTGATGATATCAAGTTTTATTCTTTACTTACGCATGTGATTGATACAATCATACAATGAACCTCTTTGATACACTTTGTGAGGAGTATATTTACTAATTTTCCCAGCTATTGTTGCAGCTTGTGACGAATGACAATTTTGTCAGTGTTTATCACCGGGCCTTATCAAATCATGGAGGGCCAAGAGTTTCAGTAGCTAGCTTCTTTGCAAATTCACATGATCCAGCTAAAGGTACATCAAAGGTTTATGGTCCAATTAAGGAATTATTATCAGAAGATAACCCACCAATCTATAGGGACACTACCATAGGAGAGATCATGGCACACCATTCTGCTAAGGGACTTGATGGGAACTATGCATTGCAGCCTTTCAGATTGTGAAATGAACAAATTTGAGCTAAAAAAGAACTTCACAAAATTGATGCCTGATTCTCATGTTGGTGGCTGTAATGTGTTATTTCTTGTGCCTTTTATTGTATTAATTTTCCATAACAAGTTACGTTTGTAAAGCAGCAACATCAAGTTCTGCAGACAGAATAAGAAAAATTATGTTAGTAGTTCACATTTAATATTCCACCTCTCTTTACATTTTTTCCCCCTTCACATATTAATAACGCAAGAAGGCATGGAGAAGAATTTCAACACACACATAGATATATATGAAGCTGATACGATTCCAAATGATGATTTTATAACTACGTACCTTTTCCTCTAAAGTGCACCCAACACTTTAAAGGAGACAATTCCAAAAATATCTACTTGTGTTGTACTGAGTTCTTTTTTTGGTGGGAGGTGGGGGGCGAAGGAAATGAAAAAGGGGGTGATATGCCTTAAGTAATGTTTTATAATGCTAGGATAGTACTCATTTTACAGTTCAGTTTTGGGTATAGAATTAGGTCCTAAGTCCAAATGAAAATTACAAAATTTAAAAGTGGGGAAAATTAAATATGAAGTGTGGGACCCATGAAACTTTGTGATTTCTACACAAAATTAGTCTTTATTGGGCCACCCATACACATTCTTCATACTCTAGGCCCATATACCAATGAGAACATGATTGTTATATCTCATTGGCATTAATATTTTTTTTACTTATCATACATGCCAAGAAAACAGTCATGTTTTTACTGTCCCTTTCACTAAAACTAAAAAGGGTTAACTAAGTTTTTAATTCCTAAACTTTTTTAAAATTCGATTTTCAGTCCCTAAACTTTAGTTTGACTGGTCAAGGTTCCTAAACTTTTTCAAAATTCGATTTTTAGTCCCTAAACTTTAGTTTGACCGGTCAAGATCTCTAAACTTTTTTAAAATTTAGTTTTTAGTCCATGAAATCTCATTAATTCATGGACTAAAAACTGAATTTTTAAAAAGTTTAGGGGCCTTGACCAGTCAAACTAAAAATTGAATTTTAAAAAAGTTTAGGGACTAAAAACTTAATCAACCCAACTAAAAAAGATGTCTTGCTTTTGCTTTAGTGGCTGCGTGTGGAATATGGAAAGCAATCACATAAGTTTAATTATATGACTTTTGGTCCCCTCATTGACTACCATTTGGATCTAATTTTATTATCCCACACACTCTGCTTCAATATACTAAAATTTGTGTTCGAGGTAGCATTAGCCACTGCTATTCTGCTAGTGAGTATGGTGGTCAAAAACACAAGCCAGTTATTTGAGGAAAGCATAGATTCCACTTGTGACAGGAAAGCTGAAGTGAAAGCCTTTGATGATTCAAAAGCTGGTGTTAAAGGTCTTGTAGAGGCTGGAGTCACAAAGATACCACGCATGTTCCATTCTGGCAACTTTGATATCATTGAAACCTCAGCTAGTGACTCCAAGTTGAGTATCCCCATCATAAACCTCAAAGACATACACTCTAATCCAGATCTGCATACACATGTAATTGGCGAAATTCGAAGTGCATGCCATGAGTGGGGATTTTTCCAGGTCATTAATCATGGAATTCCAATCAGTGTCTTGGATGAGATGATTGATGGAATTCGTAGATTTCATGAACAAGACACTGAGGTAAGGAAAGAGTTCTATTCTCGGGATATCAAGAAAAAAGTTTCGTACTATTCCAACCTTAACTTGTATCATGACCAACAACCTGCTAATTGGAGAGATACATTTGGTTTTGTTGTTGCTCCTGATCCACCCAAACATGAAGAATTGCCATCTGTGAGCAGGTAAGAGTTTAATTTTGATGAGTTATCCGTTTCAAGATTTGTACATTGTTAACTATTTAAAAATCATCTTAACTTTTAAAGTAGTTATTATAAAATCATCTTAACTTTTTTCAAGGCGTCAACTAATTAAAAATCATTCTAGATATATAATTATCACAAAAGTCAATAATTTCCATTTATATAACTATTTATGATTGAATGATAATGTAAGACCTGTTTTCTATTCTTAGGGATAACATAAATGTTGTGCATAACAAGAAAAACCCAAGAGAATGGCCATGCAGCTTTTTAATTATATGTTACTAACAAAACATTTGTTACAGAAATTTAGTCAGTAGTCACACTTGTTACATTACAAGACATTTAATCATGATCACAAGTACATTTCAGTTACAGATCTGTTCAGTTGATTGAATTATATATTTATCCTTGATGAGTTGATTACTTTTTTGTAGGGATATTGTGATTGAATATTCAAAGAAGATAAGGGATTTGAGTTTTACAATCTTTGAGTTATTGTCAGAGGCTTTGGGACTTAATCCATCTTACCTTAAAGAATTGAATTGTGGTGAAGGACTCTTCATTTTGGGTCACTACTATCCAGCATGCCCTGAACCTGAATTAACTATGGGCACTACCAAGCACACAGATAGTAACTTCATGACTTTACTTCTACAAGACCAACTTGGTGGTCTGCAAGTTCTTCATGAGAATAAATGGGTCAATGTTCCTCCGGTACATGGAGCTCTTGTTGTAAACATAGGAGATCTTCTACAGGTAAATACTCTAAGTAATTTTTGTCAAATTTTAGAGTATGTATTTCCTATGTTATTTGTATTAATTAAGCATTAAGAATTCAGATACAATCGAAAAACAAAATAAATTTTAATAAAAGGTTTTGTTATTTTGGATAAAATTTTATAAATTTTGAATAAGGCCTAGAAAAGAAAACTCTAGTGGGGAAAGGTTGAAAGTATCAATCGTATGAAATATGGAATTATAAAAAGTTGGTGTGGCACCTTTGGCTTGTTATCTATCAAATAAAAGATTACAGAAAATTAAGGTAGTTTGAATGTGCAAAGAAGGTAATTAGAGGCATTGGTGAAGAAAGTGGATCACATGAATTCTGGTACTGTAAAAATAAGTAGAGGAGGTCCAAGAAGAATATTAAAGAAAATTATGAAAAAGATCTTATGATAAATAATATCTAGGAGTATTTGATTTTTGATTGAGCCCAACAGTGTCATGTGATCTATGCAGTGTATCTCTCCTAATGGGATAAGACTATTGTTAGAGTTGTCATAGTTGAAAACATAGCATGATATTTTCCCAGCTATGACTGGCAAAGGTTCAAAGTATATCTAAAATCAACCACCCTTTTCTGACTTTTGCAGTTTAATATGAACCCCTTAAATGCTTACGTTCATCGCTAATTCAATGGACTTTTTCGGTTTGGGAATATATAGCTACAGCTGAATATTTATCACCAATTTGCTTTTATTAATTTACTTGTAGAGAAAATAGTAACAGACTTTCTATGAAGTTCGTAACAGTTCGCCTAGCTATAATGATTTTATTTTAGCAAGATTAATGTGAGAAACACATTTCTTAAAAAATAAAGGTATTTCTTTTGCATTTGTATTGTTTATATATTATCCAATCATATTATTTACTAATACATATTTAATTATATATCACTCTCTCTGATATTTCTTGTCATAATTGGTTTCCTGTTAAATAGCATTGAAACAGAACCTACAAAACAATAAAAGGGGAGGGGGGGGGGGGGGGGGGGGGGGGGGGGGGGAGTTCTCTATCCAAAAACTGAAAATTCATATTTGATTTTAATCAAATAACAATAGAGGAAACCTTATGTGTACCAAAAAAGAATTGATTACAAGGTTCTCAATATTAACCATATCCATATGTCACTGTATGCTCATTAGTTCACCATCTCCTTGGACTTGGAACAAACCAAAAAATTCACCATCTACTTCTAAAATTTGTGCATACCAGCATATGCACTTTCTTTGTTCCCTTTTTGTTCCCATCAATTCTATGAAGTTCATTAATTTTATTAGTATCCTTTTTGATTAATTATATTGATAGTTCATTTTTTTCTTCGTAATTCCATTTCAAACAATTCTCCATAAAACTCTCATTCCCATGTGTTCTTTGAAATCTAACAATAAATTGCAAAGACTCCTTAAATTTTGGGTTTGGACCTAATTCAACTTACTAAACATCTCAAAGGTGAAGTTTACAAAACTGAACATCTGCAGATGATTCGATAAGTGCCTGATAGGCCCAACACTTGTATATTCTTTTCATACTCTATCTCTAGCCGATGTGGGACTTGGATTTTTCGCAATACACTCCCTCAGGCCCGACACTTTTTGGCTTTGTGCGTGGAAAATATGGTAGTTAGCCCGTTTAATGGATCTAGGATAAGCTATGATACCATCACTAGTACAAAAACTGCATTTTATAACAGCCTTTTAGATCAGCTATATGATAACCGATTTAAAAAAAGAGACGGTGGCATTTTTGTAAATAT
This sequence comes from Pueraria montana var. lobata, assembly GCA_026413185.1. Classification (NCBI taxonomy): domain Eukaryota; kingdom Viridiplantae; phylum Streptophyta; class Magnoliopsida; order Fabales; family Fabaceae; genus Pueraria; species Pueraria montana. The sequence continues at coordinate 62,168,417 of CM048650.1, read as the reverse complement.
GAGAAAAGTTTTTAGATCGATTCTCTAATAAATGATCTAATAACAACTTTTTAAATCAGTTAAAAGTAGAACCGATTTAAAAAGTTACCATTCTAAATCATTCCTTTTAAAACTGATTTAAAATGTTGCTTTTAGATCAATAATAAGTACAACTGATCTAAAAACTCATTCCATCTCCTATTTTCATGAATCCCTCCAAAACCCCATTTACGCTCCTTCGTTCCCTTTCTTCAGTTTTCGCTCGTTCCTGCAAACCCAGAACCCTCGAGCCTTTTAGATCTCGTTCCCTCTCACCACGCCGCACCACACCACATCATCCCTCTCATCGCGCCAACCGTGGTTCTCAACAGTGCCGCCACGTTCGGAGCGCCGCCACATTCGCAGCGTCGTTAGCTGCTCGTCCCCCTCACCGCCCCCGTGAATGTCAGAGGTATCTTTTTTATCTTGTCATTCATCTTCTCATCGCCACCGTGAATCCATGAATCTGAACCTTGGTTGCCATCCTGGTTCGTTCCTGGTTCGCGCTGGTTCGGCGCTCGTATGCTCTCTGTCCGCTTCTTCACTGGCTGCTCTGAGCCCTTCTGCATCTTTTGCCTCATCTCCTTTCTCGTCTCCTTGAACTTATTCACTGCTGAGTTAGAGAGTTCCAGTGAAGACAACACGAAGGTGATAGAGTGGAAGCCATCGGAGTTGAAGCCCAAGGGTACACTGTGTGGCGTTAAGGTCATGACTGGTTTGGTAGTGGTCTTTCATGATGATGATAACCCTTAAAATTTTGAATTTTTTTTTCCGTTTTTTTTCTATTTCTTTAATATGCTAAAGTGAGAATTAAAATCTATAAGACCATATAATTGTAACAGTTATGTGACTTTTATCCCCTTCTATTTCTGTTCTGTATAGTAGTGATACGTTACGGTGAATTGTTGAATGTGCTTGTTCTAATCATCTATTATTTTTGAATTGGGAGACAAGTTGATGAAGAAATTTGTTGGTGGCTTGGTGCAGTTTTAGATGCTTTCACTTTTAAATATGAGAGTGGAGGCGTGTCTGAGTGTCTCTATCTGATGGAACAGAATTCGTTGATAGTGAATCTTCAATTGATAGTGATAGTGATATCCTAGTAAGCATGATTGAATTGGAAATTTGAAGCCTAACAATTGAAGCTACTTTGCTGAGAATGTAAAAAGGATTTGCTTTTAAACAGTCACCTAATTAACCATGTTGTACCTGAATCAGGTTATTGATAAATCATTCGATTTTGACACTGCTGTTGAGGAGGCACAACGAGCTATAAACTCTGTTCATATGGAAGCAGAAAGCGCTGAGAATGGTATCGGTATTGTCAAGCTAATGGGTCGTCATAGTGGTAAGTATAATTTATATTATGGTAATTTACAAGTTTAGTCTGGTGGTATAGAGTATAAGATCTGAAAGATTACTTGTAAACTGGTGTGATGCTTGATTATCTTAACAGAAAACTTTTATCATAATTCTTTCTCACTTTCTTGTTATTTTAGCTATTCTATTGTCATCTTTGGAAATTTTGATGCTAAGTGTTAGAAAATCTAAGGAACATTTGATGATCTCTTTTTTATATCTTAGAATATTTTAGAGTATCTAGATGATTTGTTAGGATTATTTTTATTTTCTATTTTATGATGTGTTTCCTTATTTAATTAGTGCATTTGTATTTATAGGCCTATCATATCATGTAAATAGGGATATTATCTCCTAAGTCTCTGTTGTATAAATTGATTATTGCATTTATTATCCCTTCACTTTTCCAGAAATTACTTGAGATTCTCCATGAGGTGCTACCAAAGATGTCTTTGATTGCTTCTAATTTCAGCTACCTACCAGATGTGAAGATACCTGGTGAAAAAGCTCCCTTGGTTTCAACTAAAGTATATTCTTGTTATACTTTTAACAAAACTGCAGTTGTCTCTGTTTTCTCATCTTGTAAACTTTAAAGTGAAGTTTAATTAATTGAGTTTTCTCTATGGATGGTAGAAAGATGGGAGCAGCTCATATTTTGATAATTATATGAAGGCAGCAAAGGTTCAGTTTACCAGTAGCTTCTTTCCTTTTCAACTTATTTTCATTATTCTCACTCATTCACTTCATCTGGTGTTCTACATGATTATTAGAGGATACTTTATTTGTAGCTTGAGACAATCTTGCTTAAATTTAATACTGTGTTTGAAGAATTATTTAGTAAATTATGCAGCAGCATTCATGATTTGCTAAATGTAATGGCTACAAAAGCTGTTGAACATTGGCAATTTAAACTTACCAGAAATTTTAAATTTAATAATTTTATTTAATAAATTCATTTGGCATGATTCTTTTAATATTTTTTTAATAGTACGGACTGTATGACCTAGGAACTTTCCTTTTTTTAGGTGCTTTAATTTGATAAAAAAAGTAATGTGTTAAAAAGATGCTAGAGGCGAAAGTACAACTGAAGGAGGATAAGAAATTATATAATAGCAAGCCTAAGTGGCTTAGAAGAACAACTAAGGTGCCTAATCCATTTATTTATCACAGATAGAAATCCCCTTCAAACAATCTAGGAACTGCTTTTATACATTGTCACTCTACTATAAAGGAATCAATTTTCATTAGTTAAATTTGCATGTTAGAGTAATTTATTGGTATTAATCTCACAGCCTTTTGTACTACATTCAAGCAATTGGCCTATTATACTAATCACAAGATTCCCATGATGTAGATTTTTCTTTTTCGTTTATTCTAGTAACAATTTTTTTATTTATATCTATTGTAGGACCACTTCACAAAAAGTCGAAAAATGGCTATAACTTTAGTACATTGGTTAGCTCTCTTTTTACTGGTGCAGATGATAGTGTGTTACATTGTTACTTATATAAACTAAACATTCTAACCGATTGAAGAATTTCCTATCTGACAGGTCCCACCGACTTATGATCCGTGCTGTTCCAAGTGTTGCATCTGATAATGTATATTGCACTCTCCTTACTCAAAGTGTTGTTCATGGTGCAGTGGTTGGATACACAGGTTTCACAGTTGGCGCGGTGAATGGCAAACATGCTTATATTCCATTTTATGTAAGTCATTGTCATTTCTACTCTATTAAATGTGTTAGTTATAGCGTCCCTAGTGTTTGGTTATATTTCAATTAAAAGTAAAAGGCTTGTAATTTTTTTCCCTTTTGTCTGTGTATATATTTTCTATCTTTTCTTTTATTTTGCTTTTAGCTTGAATTGTTTTTATTTTATTTTGCTTGTAGCTTTTATTCCTTGTTTGAGTTTCGTCACTTAGTTTAGTTTTATGTCCGTCATTTTGGTTTAAGATAGAATAGGAAATCTAATGTCGTGTTTTAGATGGAAGTTTGTTTCTTTGATTCCAGCTAATCCACGTGTAGTTTTTTTAGGTCTACTAGATAGTCATCCTGTTCTTGCTTTTATTATTTACTTATTTTATCTATTTTTAGTTAATTTACAAAGCTATGCTGTGTATGTGGCTGTGTATCTGTTTTATAAATTACTTTTTAGATCGGTTATAAAAATAACTGATCTAAAAAGTTCATTTTTTAGATCGGTTAACTTTGTGACCGATCTAAAAAGTAACTTTTTAGATCAGTTCTTTTTTATAACCGATCTAAAAGGTTAACTTTTTAGATCAGTTATTGAAAGGAATCGATCTAAAAAGTAAATCGGCCACAAAAAGAACCGATCTAAAAAGTTAATTTTTTAGATCGGGTTTTGACCGATTTAAAAAGTATGACTTTCTATATCGCTCGCATATAAGTCGGCCGTACAACCGATTTAAAAAGCCATTTTTAACCGATTTAAAAAGTCTTTTCTGCACTAGTGCATCTTGAAATTTGAGTTTGTGCCTAACTCAACCTTACAAAATCGGGCTTGTAAGACAAGGGTTGTCCCCACTTATATATACTATTTTGACCATATCTCTAGTCGACATGGGATGTCCAGTACTCCACTTATTCAATGAGCTTATCTGCAAGAAGAATCTTAAGGGACATAATCGGGTTTTTTCTCCTTCTCTTTCGTTATTAAACTAGGACCGTTGTATATTTCTGTTAGTATTTTTAGTGAACTATAATCACAGGCTAGAAATATCATGAATGATAACTTGTTTCAATATTGTTGAATCTTTTATATTTCTGGCTTATATCCTTGCTAAAATTTTGTGTGACCATGCGGTTAAACCCTATAATTGATAAACCGTTTTCTCAAATTGTGTTTTTTTACCTCCATATAACGCCTTTGGTTAAACACCTGAATTCAGTGAACGCAAAATCAGTTGATTAATCAATTTATTTCATACTGGTGCAGCTTATCACAAATGACAAGTTTGTCAGTGTGTATCACCAGGTCTTATCAAAGAACACAGGCCCAAGAATTTCAGTAGCAAGCTTCTTTGTAAATTCACATGACCCAGTTGAGGGTATATCAAAGGTGTATGGTCCAATTAAGGAATTGATTTCAGAAGAAAACCCACCAATCTACCGAGACACAACCTTAAAAGATTTTTTGGCACATTATTATGCAAAGGGCCTTGATGGGAACTCTTCCTTGGACCCTTTCAGGTTGTGAATTGAACATGGGAAAACACTAATTCTCATGGATCTGGCTATAATTTATCCAAATAACAAGCCACTTTCTGGTTTTCCATGTAAAGTGACATTCATACAAACAACATCAAGTTCTTGAGACAGAAAATAAATGAATTATTTATGTTGACATTTTCCAAAATAACTGTGTTAGAATGGTATAATAAGCATTTTCTGTAGTTTGTACATTTAGATAATTGTATTAAGAATACTTCAAAAAATGAAATATCAAAATCAAATATAGTGAGATGATTAAACAGTTTAGGTTAGGCCTTTAATTATGTAAATCAAAAGATGTGAGCATTATTTTTATTTTTTCTCACTAAATGAAGAAAAACTTAAGGAATGCACCATGCCTTGGGAAAGAAGGGAAATATTGACTCTAAGATTTATCAAAGATGGGTTATCATGCCATATATGACCGCTACACTTTTGTACTATATATATTTTTCCCTAATATGGTTTTCAGTCGTTCATAAGCAATTAATATTTTATTTACCATATCAATGAATCTCTTTGCAGAGTATGATAATATTCCGCCTAAAGGGGTAATGATATATGATAAGTGACATATAAAAGTAATTTATATCATTGACAATGGTACCTCTCGGCAAGTGCTGAAATTCCCAAGGCACAAAGCATCTTTCAGTAAATACATCATATTGACACTTTAACAATCATAAATAACTTTGCTGCAAGTCCATTGCCCACATGCTTTCGATTGCAAGTTGACTTGTGTCTAACTTCTCACCAACCTACACTTGAAGGACTATTATATGGCCAAATCCTATAGCATAATTAACTATAAGAACTCAACCTCAACTATCTAACACTCGGCTAGCTTGTATGGAGTATCCTCAGCTCGGCCTTGAGCCTTGAGCATCTATAGTTTGGTGTTTCACACCTTGAGCATTTGACTTGACCTCTAGCACTTTGAACATTTATAGCTCAACTTCATGCTTTGAGAACTCACCTCGGCCTTGTGTCTACAACATCTTTAGCTCGACATCGACTATCGTTAAAAGTGTTAAAGGGTTTACCTGCTGAGATACTCATCTCGATCCTAGATGCACCCCTCAAAGTTTTAAAGGGTTTACCTCCCGAGTGCCTACACTCGGTCAAGGATGCACCCTTCAGATTTTCTCAAAGGGGTTTCCCTCCCGAGTACCTACACTCGGCTAAGGATGCACCCTTCGATTTTTCTCAAAAAAGGGTTTCCCTCCTGAGTACCTAAACTTGACAAATGATGCACCCTTCGAATTTTCTCAAAAGGGTTTCTCTCCCAGGTACCTACACTCGACTAAGGATGCACCGTTCGATTTTTCTTAAAAAGGGTTCCCCTCCCGAGTACTTACACTTGGCTAAGGATGCACCCTTCGGATTTGCTCAAAAGGATTCTTTCCCGAATATCCTAACTTGGTCAAGGATGCTTCTTTTGGGAATTTTTTCTTCTCAAACTAAAACATACATAAATTGAACCAACTTGTTAAGCTTTTTCATCCCCAAGCATACTCAAGGCTTGGGGGGCTAATGTACGAAGAAATTTAAGTACCAGTCGGACTTGGCCAGTCAACCTCAATTAACTACTCCGCCTCGAGTAACTTCTCGGTCACTCGGCCAGTCAACCTTAATTAAATACTCGACTTCAAGTAACATTTCGGCCACTTGGCCCCAAGCAACTTTGTCTAGATGAACTAGACCTCAATTATTATCTCGACTAGTCAGCCACTCAGCCTCAAGCAATTTTTTGACCATTCGGCCTCAAGCACCCTTGTCCCGATGAACTTGACCTCGACTATTTTCTCGACGAGTTGGTGATAATTGCCTTATATTCCTACTTTTTGTAGTAGTTTAGGAGCAATTATTTGATATCTTTCATGCTTTTGAGCTTGGTTTATCTTCGTTTTAGTTAAGTTTTTAGTAGAAGCTTAGTTTAGTTAGGAATTTTTAATTTGAACCCTTTTACACTTGATTTTGGGTTGTTTCTTAGGTTTTTAGGAACTTTGTTGAAGCGTGGAGCAAGTTTGGAGATCTCCCAAGAGTGATTGATGTGTTAAGGATCAATTTAGTTGAAGTTTAAAGCCTTGAAGGTCTTGCGGAAGCTAAATAAGCTTGTGGGAAGCCTTGGAATGCGCCTATACAACCAAGTTATGCACCTGTGCAAATTCTGAAATTTTTTGAAATTCTGAAGACAGAGGATTGCACAACCGTGCAACTCCATGTGTAAAAAATTGCACAACCGTGCAACGAGCTCTGCGAGAAAGACCTCTATTTTTCTGTTTTTTTTCTTTTGGGGTGGAACCCCTTTTGGCCCATAGCCTTAAATAGGATTTTTCTATTCTAGCCTAGGGTTCTAAAACTTTGTTCGTGAAAAGAAACAAGAGGTCTAAGATGTGAGCTTAATGCGTTTGGCTTCATCCTCCATTCTTTCTTCATCATTTGCTTCTTCCCCCATGGCTATGCGTAGCTAAGTGCTCTATTTGTTGGGGTTTAATGTAGTTGGACCTATTTTCATGTAATTACACTTTTCTCTTATTTCAATTAAGTATTGTTATTTCTTTTCTTCTACTCTTAATGCTTGTGTTTGGCCTGATCAACCAATTGCATGATTCTTTAATTCCATTGGTAATTGGGAAATTCTTTTGGATTGCGAACTAAAGAAGACGACTAATTTTCTTTATGCCTAGGGATAGGGTAAAGAGGATTAGTCTTCATTGAACCCTTTTTCTTAATGTAAATCGTTTGGTTATGCTAATTCAAGGGATTGATAGTATAATCAAGGGATTTAGGTTTCTTCACTTAAAGAATTAAGGTTGTGATAAATTTAAGGGTTGGTGATAACAAATTTAATTGAATGGGAGTGAGTTGTTTTTGCATGTTAGGAAGTCCAACAAAGTTAAACCCCGGCGATTTATTTTAATTGATTTAAACCAATTTTCTACACATTCCAAGTGTTCGTAAAAACTCCAAAACCAAATTTCCTTCTATTTTTCCCTTTTATTTTGATGCAATGGTCTTTTAATTTTGGTTACTAAATTTCTCAATATACGTAGTCTACAAATTTTACTTCTAATTACCCAATTATCGTACAAGTCCCTGTGGAGACGATACTTGACTTATCACTTTGTTACTTGCACGATTTGGTACACTTGCCAAAATCCTAACAAGTTTCTAGCGCCGTTGCCAGGGACGACTATGTCTCGGTAATAGGGTAAATTTTTAGTATTTTTTGTGGACTTTAAACATTCTTTCATTCTTTTGCATTTTAATTTTCTTTTCTTTTTTCTCATCCGGTGCTAACGGTCTTTCTAGTTGCTCTAGTTGTTTGTGATTTTGTGCATGCCAGGTACTTTTGGTACAAGGAGCAAAACTAATCCTGAAGAGCTCCGTTTCATTCTTGAGATTGAGAAGACTGCTAGGCTGATTAGTGGTCAAACTAAAAGAGCAAAGCAACTAGCACAACAGGTGACATTGGAAGAGAGTTCCTCTATCCTACCTTCAGAAGCGTCTTCCAGTTCAACAATCATAAATAACTTTGTTGCAAGTCCATTGTCCACATGCTTTCGATTGCAAGTTGACTTGTGTCTGACTTCTCACCAACCTACACTTGAAGAACTATTATATGGCCAAATCCTAGAGCATAATTAACTATAAGAACTCAACCTCAACTATCTAACACTCGGCTAGCTTGTATGGAGTATCCTTAGCTCGGCCTTGAGCCTTGAGCATCTATAGTTCAGTCTTTCGCTCCTTGAGCATTTGATTTGACCTCTAGCCATTTTGAACATCTATAGCTCGACTTCGTGCCTTGAGAACTCACCTCGGCCTTGTGCCTACAACATCTTCAGCTCGACATCGACTATCATTAAAATTGTCAAAGAGTTTACCTGCTGAGATACTCATCTCGATCCTGGATGCACCCCTCAAAGTTTTAAAGGGTTTCCCTCCCGAGTACCTACACTCGGCTAAGGATGCATCCTTCGGATTTTCTCAAAAGGGTTTCCCTCCCGGGTACTTACACTCGGCTAACGATGCACCCTTCGATTTTTCTCAAAAAAGGTTTCCCTCCTGAGTACTTACACTCAGCTAAGGATGCACCCTTCGGATTTGCTCAAAAGGGTTTCCCTCCCGAGTACCTAAACTTGACAAAGGATGCACCCTTCGGATTTTCTCAAAAGGGTTTCCCTCCCGTGTACTTACACTCGGCTAAGGATGCACCCTTTGATTTTTCTCAAAAAGGGTTCCTCTCTGGAGTACTTTCACTCGGCTAAGGATGCACCCTTCGGAATTGCTCAAAAGTATTCTTTCCTGAATACCCTAACTCGGCCAAGGATGCTTCTTTTGGGAATTTTTTCTTTTTAAACTAAAACCTATACGAAATTGAACCAACTTTCGTCCTCAAGCAGACTTAAGGCTTGGGGGCTGATGTACGAAGAAATTTAAGTAGTCGTCGGACTCGACTAGTCGACCTCAATTAAATACTCCACCTCAAGTAACTTCTCGATTACTCGCCAATCAACCTCAATTAAATACTCGACTTCAGGTAACATTTCGACCACTTGGCTCTAAGCAACTTTGTCTAGATGAACTCAACCTCTATTATCATCTCGACTAGTCAGCCACTCAACCTCAAGTAATTTTCTGACCATTCGGCCTCTAGCAACCTTGTCCTATTGAACTTGACCTCGACTATCTTCTCGATGAGTCGGCCACTCGACCTTGGTCATTTTATGATTAATCTGTTTGGTGTAGAGTACAGCTCGGGACAATTTGGCATGAAGAACCTTTCGGCCACCTCCCTCAAGCGAAGGATGGCCTAACACTTTTCGGCCATCTCCCACCAAGGATGGCCTAAATACCTTTCGACCTTAACGAAAACTCTACGAAAGTTGAAACATTTTAAGCCATAACCAATAAGAGTATAGCCAAAACCCTTCGGTAAGATAAGACTTATTAACTCTCTTCGTCCTCTTACAGACTCGAGGCTTAGGGGGCATGTATACTGATATGGCCGAGAACCCTCTTGGCCACGTCTTTGAACCCTTAGGCCATACCGAGAACCCTCTCGGTCATACCTAGAACTCTCTCGGCTCAATTGTATTTATTTTCAATAATAAGTTATGTTTCTAAAGCAGCAGCATCAAGTTCTGCAGACAGAACAAGATAAATTCTATTACGTTCACATTTAATATACCCAGGGCCGGCCCAACTATAAGGCCAATCAAGACCTCACTTTAGGCCTCAACAATATTTTTACTTGTTAATATACTTCAATTTAAGAATATAAAAATATTAATAATTAATTACTAAGTAACATTAAGAGGTTTTTATCCTAAAATAGGCCCTATTTTGTTGAAATTTTCTTCATCCAAGCATTAGTTAGTTGACAAATATTTTGTTGAAATTTTCTATAGGCTCGTACCTCTATGTTCTTGAGTTCCAAGGAGACAGAACCATATGACCATGTGATCACAGCGTGATTAGCAACCATTGATACCAAGGAATGGGTCATCATGTTGGACCGATCTCAGTTAGTATATCTATCAGGCAGAGATGGTCACATGGTTGACTGACAAACTATCTAAGTTTGAAATACCTTGATAAATACCAAAAGCAATAACGAGATCGATATCGAAATGATTCCTAACTCATTAGCGTTAATATAATTGTTTGACTTATCATACATGCCATGAAAATAGTCACTTTTTATTCTGTCTTTTGAAAATTTGGGGTCATCATAATTTCTATTATGCTGCCCCTTTCACCGAATTAAAAAAGATATCTTGCTTTTGCTTTGCTAAACAGAAAACATATATTTATACCTTGGAATGCAGTCACGTAAGTTTAATTATATGATTTTTTTTCCCTCATTGACCGCCATCTGGATTTAATTATATATTCCCAATCTCTTCTTTAATACTACAACTTGTGTTTGAGGTAGCCACTGCTATTCTGCTAGTTCTCTCTCAATATGGTGGTCAAAAACACAAACCAGTTAGAGGAAAGCATTGATTCCACTTATGACAGGAAAGCTGAAGTGAAAGCCTTTGATGATTCAAAAGATGGTGTTAAGGGTCTTGTAGAGTCTGGAGTCACAAAGATCCCACATATGTCCCATTCTGGCAAGTTGGACATCATTGAAACCTCGGTTAGTGACTCCAAGTTGAGTATCCCCATCATAGACCTCAAAGACAAACTCTAATCCAGATCTGCATACACAAGTAATTGGCAAAATTCGAAGTGCATGCCATGTGTGGGGATTTTTCCAAGTGATTAATCATGGAATTCCAATCAGTGTCTTGGATGCAATGATTGATGGAATTCGTAGATTTCGTGAACAAGACACTGAGGTAAGAAAAGAATTCTATACTCGGGATTTGAAGAAAAAAGTTTTGTATTATTCCAACATTAGCTTGTATAGTATACCGGATAGGTATTCGGCGGCAGGGTAAATGACCGAATACCCCTTCGACCTTTCGACATAACACAAAGGTACATATCCCAATAACAAGCCGATAACTGAACTCCGTGGAGGGTATTCGGATGACAAGACATCAAAGCAGTTGGATAATTACTATAAAAATGGCTTATTACTATATCAACAAGGTAGTCGAACATCAACAAGTGTTGAAACATTAAGACAATCTAATAACTTATGTGAAATACCAAAAATAGACCCGACAAGTTAATTAAAATAATAAAAGGTGATTAACAACCTTGATTAGTATAATTATGGTCATTTAAGGAAATAACCAAATAAGAAAAGCCCACAGGTCCAAGGGCCTAATAAGGTAAAGTATAAAAAGGGGTACAATCCTCGAGGTACGGCATTCATTATTACACATTTATTACTATCCTTAAATGCTCTAGGCCGAAAGCTTACTTAAGCATTCGAGTACCTTTTGCAAGTACCCCCACCTTACTTCACTTCGGAGACTCCGGACACTACAGGAAGACCTCAGCTCGAAGATATCAATAAAAGGAGAATCACCCTTCCATCCTCGGACAGGAACCTTTTGGCGCCCACCGTGGGGCCCTGGTAAAACTCATCCCACGACCCCCTAAGGAATAGTTACTACTCAAAGTCACACACATATGGAGATACTAGGGTCATCAGCACCAGCCACACAACATGTCGCAAAGGAACAACATCATGTTGACAAAAACGTGATACAAGTGGAGGATCAAACAAACTTGTCTTCGGAGTTAAGGCAATTGAGAGCCGATCGATCGGCAATGTGAAAACAGCATGCTCAAGAGATTTCAGCTCTCCGTCAGGAGAATGCTGAGTTGAAAAGTCTAAATCGATCATGGAGGCCTGAGGATCAAACACCTGGCCATCGGCATGAAAGTGAGTCAACGGCCAATCGCAGCATCCAGGGAGTAACACACCGGTTCTCAACCTTCATGGCCAACACTCAATCACAACCTTTTCGGCATCCATTTGTTCTCGAGATAATGGAAACATCTCTACCTCTTACATGGAAAACACTCAACCTTGACAAGTATGATGGCACCACTAATCCAGATGAACATGTAGATGTATATGTGACCCAAGTTAGCCTATACACTACAGATGACGTTGTCCTGTGTAGAGTCTTTCCCACTTCTCTAAAGGGCCAAGCACTTAATTGGTTTACTCAGCTTCTATCGAATTCTATTGATAGGTTCGAAACACTTGCTGTGATATTCGGCATCCAGTTCGCAACAAGCCAACCTCACCACCTAAATTCGATTGCACTTGTTAACATACGGCAAGAGAAAAAAGAACCTCTTCGAACCTTCATGGAAAGGTTCGGCAAGGTCGCCTTGAACATTCGCAACTTAGACCCAGCGGTAGCTATGCACCACTTAGTCACCGCCCTTCGACCCAGAGCATTCATCAACAGTCTCTGCAAGAAGCCTGCAGTTGACATGGATGATCTTCGGTGAAGAGAAAAAAATACATGCAGATGGAAGAACTGGCCGAGTATCGTAATCAAGTCCGAACAGAGGCTGCTGTCGCGAAGAAGGAACATGATAAGGAAAATCATGGAAAAGGTAAAGATAAGTTTCCAAGAGACTGAGAGTATTGAGGCCCCCGATACACTAGCTATACCCCACTCAACACTAGCCGTTCTCGGGTGCTTGAACAAGCCCTCGCAACAAAGATATTGGCTATGCCTAAGAGGGCCAATACTCCCCCTAAAGCTGACTTTTCCAAATAGTGCCGATATCACTGCAATAGGGGTCATTCCACCGAAGAGTGCACTACTCTTAAGGACAAGATTATGGACCTCATTAAGACAGGACACTTAAAAGATTTCATCCATCGGCCCCATACGGCTAAACCGCAAAGCTCAAGGGATAAAGATGATGACAGAACATAAAAGAGGGACAAAGACTATAACCAGAGTCAAGAAAAATGGCCGGAAAGACAAAGAAGTTAGTCCCGTGAGTGGCAAGAAGAAAGATCCCATGAACAGCCACGTCGGAGGATTTTTTGGGGGCGGTAGCACCTCGTCTGCAAGAAAGAGACACCTTCGACTAGTACGATCAGTAAATATAGTCTCGGTACGTAATGGGTTGAAGATGCCACCTATTACGTTCATCAACGCAGAGTTTAAAGGTTTAGATCTGATACAACACAATCCCATGGTCATCAGTGTCGAGATAGCATATTATGTTGTCAGAAAAACCCTCGTTGATTAGGGAAGTTCGGTCGATATCCTATATTGGAACACTTTCAAGCAGCTGGACATACCCGAAATGAAGTTGATGCCTTACAATGAACCATTAGTTGGTTTCTCTGGCAAACGTGTGCATACCAGAGGGTGCATAGAACTGAGCACATCGTTCGAATACGACGAAAAAGACCGAAAGGTCATTAAAGTGCGTTACATTGTGGTGCACACTAATACTTCTTACAACATACTGCTAGGATGACCATCTCTGAAGGCTCTAGGGGCCATAGTATCCACCCCACATTTAGCTATGAAGTTCCCTTCCAACAGTGGTACGGTCATCACCGTCCATGCCGATCAAAAGGCAGCCAGGGAGTGCTATTTAGCAAGCTAAAGGGTCACTCAGCTAAGAGAGGAAGACTGCAAAGCCATGCACTTAGTGTCAGCCCCTGTCTCCACAACCAGTTACCCTTTAAATCTTGACCCCCGTTCGGATGTGGATCAAAGAGTTGAGCCAAATGAAGAAATGTACACCTACCAAATTGGGAACGTTGAAGGCCAGGTTACATACCTCGGCAGCCAACTATCATCAGGTGACTGGCAACGGATCAAGCATGTGATTAACAATAATGCTGACTTGTTTACATGGATAACTTTGGACATGCCAAGCATATATCCGGCCTTCCATTGCCACAAGTTAGCAATATGCCGGGAAGCTAAACCGGTAGCTTAGAAAAATACGAAAAATAGGGGAGGAGGGGAGAAGAGCAATAGAGGAAGAAGTGGCAAAGCTGATAGCAGCAAAATTTATCCGGGAGGTGGAATATACCACTTGGCTAGCAAATGTCGTAATGATGAAAAAGTCCAATGGGAAGTGGCGAATGTGCATCGATTACACAGACCTAAACAAGGCATGTCCAAAGGATGCCTATCCTCTCCCAAACATAGATCGAGTCGACGGAGCCGTTAGGCACAATTTCCTCAATTTTTTAGACGCATACTCAGGCTGTAACAAGATCCGAATGTACTCTTCGAACGAAGACAAAACTGCTTTCATAACAAACTCGGCTAACTTTTGTTACCAAGTCATGCCTTTCGGATTGAAAAAATAAGATTTTCTGAAAGCAGTTAGGCACAAACTTGGAGGTTTATGTCGACGACATGGTAGTCAAGTCCGTTGATGTTGCTACACACACCAAAGATTTAGAAGAAATATTTTATGAACTCATAAAGCATAATATGCGTTTGAACCCGGAGAAATGTGTCTTCGTCGTACAAGGAGGAAAGTTCTTGGGGTTCATGCTAACTTGAAGGGGCATTGAGGCCAATCCAAACAAATGTCAAGCAGTTATAGATATGAGAAATCCGAAAACCCCCAAGGAAGTCCAACAGCTGACAGGAAGAGTCACCTCCTTATCTCGATTTTTTCCCAGGATAGTCGAAAAGGTCAAACCTAACGTGAATTTGCTCAAGAAAGCAAAAAAAAAATCATGGAATCAGCAGTGTGAGGAAGCCTTCCAGAGCCTAAAACAAACCCCTCGGCCCCACCAATACTTACAAAACTTGATCCACAAAAAGATTTGATGGTACACTTATCGGTCTCGCAAGAAGCAATAAGCGTGGCACTAGTACAAGAGTATGATAGTGGCCAGATCTCAGTATATTTTCTCAGTCGAGTGCTGCAAGAAGCCAAGATACACTACCAGCTGATAGGAAAAGTCGCTTTGGCGCTGGTCAACGTCACAAGATGACTAAGGCAATATTTTCAAAGTCATTGAGTGGTCGTCAAGACCGACTACCCTGTGGCTAAGGTCCCAAAAAGGCCGGAGCTAGCAGGAAGAATGATGGCTTAGTCTGTAGAACTTTTGAAGTTTGACATAATATACGAACCCAGAGGACCGATAAAGGTGTAATGCTTGGTGGATTTTGTCAATGAGCTGCACCCACCCGGGCACTTCAAAGACGAATGGTGGACTCTACATATTGATGGTTCCTCTAATCATCAGGGGAATGGAGCAGGTATTATCTTAGAAAGACCGAACCAGTTGGTTCTCAAGTAATCATTGTGATTCGGGTTCAAGGATTCTAATAATGAAGCAGAGTACTAGGCCGAAAGGTTCTATGTTGGAGTGATTCTAAGGTCACGGCCGAACAAGTCAATGGAGCCTTCCAAGTTAAAGACCCTTAGCTTTTAAAGTATTACCATACTTTCATGAAACTAAAAGAAGAATTTGATGAAGTTCAGGTGAAACATCTAGTCCGACAATACAACGATAGAGCCAGCCAGTTAGCCAAAATGGCTAGTAGACAAAAGCCAGGACAACTGAGAACTTTTATCCAACAGTCACTCCCAAGTCCCAGCATCACCACCGAAGAGTGCATACAAGTTACAGTGTCAAATGAAGGATGGATGGCCAAAATCCGTTAGTTTCTGGCTCACAACGTCCTCCCAGAGGATAAGACAAAGGCTAAAAGGTTGAGACTCAGTGTCGCTAGATATACCCTGTTGGCAGGAGAGTTGTATAGAAAAGGTTTCTCCACTCCATTGTTAAAGTGCTTAGATCACGATCAAGCCGAATATGTCATGAAGGAATTGCATGAAGGTATTTGTGGCATGCACTCAGGGGGATAAACCATGGTCATTCATGTCATCCGAGCAGGGTATTATTGGCCAACCTTGAAAACAGATTGTAATGCACCCAGTGCCAGAAACACAGGAATCTTATCCATTAGCCAGCCGACATGCTACATGCCATCTCGTCCCTATGGCCATTCACGATCTGGGGGATGGATATTCTCGGACCCTTCCCTTTGGCTAAAGGGAAATGCAAATTTTTGTTAATAGTCGTTGACTATTTCACCAAATGGATAGAAGCCAAACCACTAGCAACCATATCAGCAACAAATGTGCGCAAGTTTCTCTGGAAAAACATCATCACACGTTTTGGTAACCCGCATGTTGTCATAACCGACGACGGCCTCCAGTTCACAGATAAGAAACTGAATGAGTTCATGGAACAGGGTCACCTCAGTCGAACACCCCCAGTCTAACGAGCAAGCAGAAGCAGCTAATAAGGTTATCTTGGGCAAACTTAAGAAAAGGTTGGGCGCGGCTAAAGGAGCATGGGCCAATGAGTTACTTGAAGTCCTATAGGCATATCAATGCACTCCACAGTCCACAACTAAGGAAACGCCCTTTAGACTGGTATACGGAACTGACGCCATAATCCCAGTAGAAGTGGGAGAACCCACCTTTCGGAGAGAAAACTTTAACAATCCAGAGAACAAAGACTCAATGCGGGTAGAGCTCGATCTCATTGAAGAAGTACGGGACCGAACACAAGTAACAGTCGAGGCATGCAAACAAAGAATGACCAACAGGTTCAACTCAAAGTTGAAACAAAGAGAATTCAAGGAAGGAGATTTGGTCCTAAGGGTTCAAAGTGATACAAGGAAGAATACCTGCGAAGGTAAACTCACAGCTAACTGGGACAAATCTTTTAGGATCCGGCAGAATCTCAACAATGGAGCATACATGTTGGAAGAATTATCAGGAAAAGTGATCCCGAGAACATGGAACTCGACCCACCTTAAGCATTATTATAGTTAAGAATGTAAATGGGTGATGTACTCTTTTTCCTTCCTCGGCTTTTTATCCCTATAAGAACGTGAAAGGGTTTTTACCGAGAAGGTTTTAACGAGGCACACCTCAAAAAAAATCTGTCAATGAAAATCAAAACTTTTGAATCATTTTAGTCCATTTAAACTTTGCAACTATTTATTTACAAATGGTTTCCTCCCGAGTACCCCTACTCGGCTAAGGATGTACCATCTTCACTGCAAATGGTTTCCCTTCCGAGTACCCCTACTCGGCTAAGGATGTACCATTTGAATCTTCACTACAAATGGTTTCCCTCCTGAGTACCCCTACTCAGCTAAGGATGTACCATTCGAATCTTCACTACAAATGGTTTCCCTCCCGAGTACCCCTACTCGGCTAAGGATGCATCATTCGAAGACTTCATTACAAATGGTTTACTTCCCGAGTACCCCTACTCGACAAAGGATGCACCATTCGAATCTTCATTACAAATGATTCCCTTTCCGAGCACTCCTACTCGGCTAAGAACATACCATTCTAATCTTCATCGCTTCAGTTAAAGAATAAAACATTCGGTCGATTATTTCCTACTCATTTGAAGATACACCGTTCAGTTATTCAAAATAACAGACCATTCAGTTTAAGAAAGTATAAGTTTATTTCCATATCAATGATACTTAGTTATAAAAATTACTATTCGGCTATAAGCTTTCATCACACATTCACAACTTATCTCATAATTTAACTTCTAAACTGAAACATGTGAAAGTCATATTCATTCAAAATAAAGCATTACAAAATTTTGTTTAAGGCACTAATGGCCGACAATACATCAATTTCTACTATTGAACTTCCTGATTAACTACGTCCTCAGCATGATCCCCATTGTCTTCCCCATTCCCATCAGCATCACCTTGCGTATACTCCGTTGCCCCATCCAGATTCAGCAGTTGAAGAGGATTTTCAAGGACGACATCTTCAGGGATGTCGTCAAAAGGCAACAAGCGACCTTCGAACACATCCTTCTCCATATCAAAAATGGAAAGGTCGAGAATGTCGAAGAAATTAAGAGTTTTCCGAATAGCATGGTGAAAATCGACCTCATGTTCAGCATAAATCTTATCTTGGGCAACGGCCGTCACCTTCTCCTTCGCCACATATTCGACATCCCTTTCCTTCTCCACCTTCGTCAACAGAAGCTTCAATCGCTCTACTTCCTTCCCCTGCAGCTTAACATCCTTCTTGGCTTGAATTCTCTTGTTCTCTTCTTCCTTCAATGCAGCTGACAACTGAACCACTTTATCCTTCAATAGCGCGTTGTCATCCGCAAGAGCAATGTTAGCTTCCTAAGCCTGTTGACTTAAAGATTGGGCATCCTTCAGCTGCCTCTTTAACTTCTCGGATTCTCACAAGGTATTTATGAACATGTGTTGCGCAATAGTTGTGGCCCTAGCCTGAAACTCACAATAGGCCAACCAGTTGGAGGAACCATTGGCCTAATTCAGAATATTTTTTCCAGTTTCAGATATGTCACTCGAACTAATCATTTTTTTAGGACGAAAATCTTTCACAAAGAACCCCTTGGCAGTCATTGACGGGATAGTGGCCAAAGATCCAGAACCTGAGAAGTCAAGAGTTTTCTGCTTCAACTTCTTAGAATGGTCCTCTTCAGGAGAATTGTTTTGGCTTCGGTAACGTCCATTATGTTGCTTATCACGGCTCCTCTTGTCCAAAGCCAGAGGGGGCACAACATCCTGAGGAGGATCCCTCGGCCGAGGTTGCTTTGCCACAGGAGGAGGAGTGGCGATCCCAGAAGTAGCACCAGTAGCATTCCCTATTCTTCCGTGCATGCCGAAAGGACAACACATCACCACCTGCCTCAGCCATGATACCTACATACACCAAAAGACACTCAGTCAACATTAAAAGGATATAAATAGGTGTGTTACTTTATTTAATTCTTGTAAAAGAAAGAAGAGATTTTTTTTTATTCATTTTACAAAGCGCCAAAGTTTTTTTAATTTCGCAAATCAAATGTAATCGTAAAAAGGTAAGTTTGAATTTTTCCAAATTGTAAAAAAAAAAAGTTTTGTGTAAATTTTAAGTTCGAAAGTTGTGTTCCACTTAGTAATTAAAACAAGGTTATTTACATTCGCAAGAAACTAATTGCAACGTCATTCAAACATAAATGGACACTTAATTTTGAATTAATAAAATAAAGAATACGAGATAATTTCGTTGGTTATCAAGTATACACATATGCGTAAAATAGATAATTTCATACATCAAAATGCTTTTCGGAGCAATAGTAACATATATATATATATATACACACACACACACACACACACATTGCTCAAGGAATATACCAAATACATAGGGTAATAGAGTATAAAAACTGAGTTTATACATAGTAAAATCTGAAACCTATGTCTACCCGTATTCAAATACAAAAAAAAGGGAAAAACCTAGTCTCAGAGCAGTCATCTCTAAACCCAACCCTGCATGTTAGACTAATCCAAAGAAATGGGATGGCGGAGGGCCTCTGAAAAGATCCTCGAGTAGAGAATCTAGTGGTCATTGTCCACCGGATCCTTCACAGAATCTTTCTCAAGGTTCTCCAATCCTCCTCAAAATCCTAGGACTCATTGTTCCCTAAGTTCACGACTAGTGGCGGACCCCCCTGACTGACTTCCACCCAATTACATATCCAATTCTTTGACGTAAGAGGGGTTCAGTGAAAGGCGAGAAGCGTCGGACCAACGTGAACTCCTCAGATGGTGTGGCATCGAAAATAGTAGCGGGTATCAATTAACTCTTCAAGGACACTCCGAAGAGATGGATGATGACGAGAGCGATGAAACTGATGAGGATAGCCCCCTTGTGATCTCCACAGGTATTGCCATTGGCTCCTAAAACAAAAACGTAAGAGTGAACTCTTCACTTCATCAAGCAAATCAAACAGAAATGACTTTAAAAGTCACACACAATCCTGCTAACCACTGTGAGGTGGTTCTCTAACGTTCACAATCGAAACCTACTCGTTTCCATGACTTTTATCTGTAAACTGTAACACACTGGCCAGCTGCCACTGGAACTCCCAGAACTTAGTGGTCTTACATTAAGTGGAATGACTGCTGGGAGTACACCATCTCCCTGGTATAAGGTGTGCTCTCACCAACTGAGATTTTTTCGTGGTTATCGTCAGGATCGCCAAGTCAGTTTGTGTGAACGTAGTCACAACTCGACACCTACCCTCCAAGGTCGTAATGCCTCACGATCATCTCCCAGGTACCAATCTGTGGTCATTCATACTCCGAGGACTTACTCCTCGCACACTCTCTCATGGAGATTATCTTTGTTCGTCACTGTGGGTTTCCACTACTGGTGGTACAAGACGGGTCGAATCGACGCCAAGCTCAAGACCTTGTCATGGCTCCAATAAAAATTTATACCATACGAGAATATGCTTTCCATCACCATTTGGTGACCACATTGTTCAATTTCCGCCAACATCTTTACATCTTTATCCCAACCGAAATTGACCCACGCGACTTCCTTCACAAGTCCGTCGTACACGCATATTTCCTCGTTGCACTACTCTCGAGGCGCATATCGCCATCATGTATCAAGATTCTTTATTACATTTTATTTGTGTCTTACCCTCTCAATTTCTAAAGTTTTAAATAATTAATACTTACCGACGATTCCTCCATGCAAAGGTCCTAGAATATTTATCTAAGTCTAAAGCACAAATTAAATATTCATTTATTAAGCTTATAAAATAAATAAATTCTCAAATCTAAATTTGTTGTTCTAACTATTGGAATTTATATTATTATTATTGCCGGTAAAATTTTCCCAGATTAGTAGGATAGTATCCTAGTCCACATAAGCACTCGCATTCAAGTCTTATGCTCACAGATCACAGACATCACAGAGAATTTCAATTCACACTACATTCCACGTGACTGTACCGCAGAGCGTTTCAAAATGCACAATCACACGCTCAGAGATCCCTAGGTTCACGTTCCAAGGGTCTTACAATCATCTAAGGCAAGGATCAAATTTACCCACTGCCTTGCATGCATACATTTATAATTAATTCAACACATTCAAATATATCACAATTCACATATCACATATCAAGGCAATTTTTTTCAATAGAAGTTCGCAGGTCAGCATGCTCCTCACAGTGAGCATACCTCAAAGATGTGCAATTTTATCAACCTTCCCAAATGGGATTTTCACTCAAATTTTTATAATAAAAAGATAACATTCATACCTTTCAGAAAAAGTAAAACTTGAATCCTAATTCCTCCTACATTTTTCCCAGTAATTTTATTTCTAAGACCTATGTCTCAGGTTAGAAATTTGGGATCCATGCATGAGCTTTGCCTAAACCGAATTAATTAAATTAGCAATTGTGGGTGAAAAATTTTGAACCTTACATCATTTTAAATCTCTGTTTGTCTAGTTTTATGATCAAAAATTATATTTCAAAAAAGGTAATTATTTTGGTTTAAAAAGGTCAAAAACCGAACCTTGCCCGAATCACTTTACACAAGCAGAATAGTCTCATTCCATGTCACGGATGAACCTTCATTTGAGGTTATCTCACAATGGTCTCAAAAGAAAAGTTGGTGAATTTTGAGTCTAATTTAACTGAGAATAAGTTTCATCAAAATCCAATGGTTAAATTAATAGTTATGTTCAAAAACGTAAACGTTGTCCAAGGCTTCTACGTGAAATAGTCACTGCCCGAGCCAGTTTCCCAAGCAAAACGGTTCCATTTCATGTCATGGATGAACCTTCATTTGAGGTTATCTCACAATGGTCTCAAAAGCAAAGTTGGTGAATTTTGAGTCTAATTCAATGGGGACATATTTCACCAAAATCTAACGGCTAGATCAAAAGTTATGGTCAAAACATAAACACTGTCCAGGGCTCCTACAATGAGACAGCCACTGCCACCACAATTTTTCTTCGAGTGCATGAGTTCTAACCGAATTTGGGCATGGTCTCCTTTGCATTTGGAGCCATCCCATGGTTTTTAGAAAGGAAGAAGATGAGGAGAATATTTTTGACACAGTCACAGTCACTGCCAAAGAGAAATAAAAAACAAACAAACAAACAAAACAAAACCAATCACAACATGCAATTACACATTCCATGCATTCAGTTCACATGGGAGGCATTTTAGGTGAGAGTGGCTGGATCCTCCACCTCCAGCCACTTGAATCCATCAAAGAGTCCCCTTACAGTGATGATGAGCTTACTGGAAAGAGGAGAAGAAGTTGGTTATTTCCTTCCAAATGAGTGTTGGCTGTTGAGCACTCAATCTATGGCATGCAAGAGGAAGAAGAAGCTGAAAATTGTGTTGGTGAGGGAGGAGTGTGTCTCAGCCAGAGAAGAGAAAAGAGAGAGGGAGGAGAATTTGAAACTCTTGGCTGAAATGTTGTGAGGCTGACTTAAGTGAGCTGAAGTGTGTAAGTGAGTTGAATTTGAAATGTTGATTTGAGTGATGGTTTTGGGGGAAAGGGTGTGAGTGGTCGTGGACTTTTGTTGATGTGAGGAGTGTTCTTGCATGTAATTCAAGTGGCCAATGGTCACTTGATTTGATGGGTTAGGGTCGTGTCAATTTACACAGTGTAGAAATACACTGTGTAATTTAACTCGGAACACGGTTTTAAAAGAAAACGAATCGATAATTAAAAAAAAAATTAGAAATTCTTTACAATTGAAAAAAAAACTTTTTAAAGTAACTTTACTCAAATTTCTCTATAGAGTAATCACTCGCAGATGAATTTACGAAAGATTACTTGTCTTGCAAGTCTTAGATTTTAAAGACGATTTCAAAACAGTTTTTCCAGTCAAATAAATTTTCAATAACACAAAGACAAAAATTTTATGAATTATCACAGATAATTTTCTACAGGCAGATGAATTCATATTCTTTTTCCTCAGATGTTTCAAACAGATAATTATTTATTTAATTTTACAAATCTTTTTGAAATGAAAACTTTTTAATAACTCTTATGAAATTCTCTCTGTAGAGGAATTGCTCACAGATGAATTTTATAAGCAATAACTTGACAGGCAAGTTCCAGAATTTAAAATAATTAAAACCAATTTGAAACCAATTAATTAATTAATGAATACATAGCAATAGATATATTAAATATGCACTACTAGTAATTAATCATAGTTCAATTAACTACTAGTAGGTATAACGGCTAATCATTCACAGACAAAAACACAGGAAAGTAACTACCGAGAATTAATTCCAGGAAGTTACTCGTAGAGAACTTTTTACGTCTTTGTTCTTATAAATGTTTTTCCTATTTGATCCTTATAAAGAGATTACTATATTATTTATTTTCCTTTATTTTTTATTTACTCAATTAATTACTAACTATATTTAATTATTCAAAACATATATTTTTCTCATTTAAAACAAACAATTAAATTCTCATTAATTTCTAATTAAATCTCTCACGTTCCTACTTACTGGGTTGAAATTCTTCGGGTGTTACAATAAACACAACCAACATACGCAAACCGAAATCTTACCACACATATCTACAAAAGTATTCGGCGATTTAAACAAGGCAACAAGTCGCCAAGCCGAGAGCTTCCTAAGGAGGGACTCAAGGAACACAAGATCCTCACGCTCCTGCTCGGTCATCATTGACTTAGGAAATTTGTCATAACGACAAGTAGTCCTTTCCCAATAAAACAGAAACAAAGCCTTTTTATTGTTATCATAAAAATGGTTGGCCCCGATGCCAGGCTTAAAAAACACTTTGAAATACCCGGTTTTGAAGTTTTATAGGAAGAAGTAAAAGACTGGAATAAAGGTCATTTCGGTTTTCTAATCAAAGAAAGCCACAAGCCATTCGTAGGCCGAGCACAAAAATAATACAAAAACACACTTATAGATGGTACGACAAAATTGAATATACATAAGGCCTGAAATGCCTAGATCGTCGCCCACCCATTTGGGTGTAACTGAGACGGCGCAACATTAAGCACCCAGAGCACCCCCATTGTGAAATCATCAAAAGGGAGTGTTGTAACACCGTAAATCCGGGTTTACATGTATTTGCATTTTAAACTCATTTTAATTTCATAAGCGTGTTACTTTATTTAATTCTCGTAAAAGGAAGAAGAGATTATTTATTTATTCATTTTACAAAGCGCCAAAGTTTGTTTAATTTCACAAATCAAATGTAATTGTAAAAAGGTAAGTTGGAATTTTGCCAAATTGTAAAAAAAAGTTTTATGTAAATTTGAAGTTTGAAAGTTGTGTTCCACTTAGTAATTAAAACATGTTATTTACGTTCACAAGAAACTAATTGTAACGTCATTTCAAACATAAATGGGCACTTAATTTTGAATTAATAAAATAAGGAACACGAGATAATTTGGTTGGTTATCAAGTATACACATATGCATAAAATAGAGAATTTCATACATCAAAATGTTTTCCGGAGCAATAGTAACATATATACATATACATGTTGCTCAATGTATATATCAAATACATAGGGTAATAGAGTATGAAAACTAAATATACATAGTAAAATCTAAAACCTAGGTCTACCCGTATTCAAATACATAAAAGGGAAAAACCTAGTCTCAGAGCAGTCATCTCTAAACCCAACCCTGCATGTTAGAATAATCCAAAGAAAATGCGATGGCAGAGGGCCTCTAACAAGATCCCAGAGGAGAGAATCTAGTGGTCATTGTCCACAGGATCCCTCAAGGAATCTTTCTCAAGGTTCTCCAATCCTCCTCAAAATCCTAGGACTCACTGTTCCCTAAGTTCACGACTAGCGGCGGATCCCCCTGACTGACTCTCACCCAATTAAGTCGCCAATTATTTGACGTAAGAGGGGTTCGGCGAAAGACGGGAAGCGTTGAACCAACGTGAACTCCTCGGATGGTGTGGCATCAGAAACAATAGCGAGTATCGATGAACTATTCAAGGACACACCAAAGAGATGGATGATGACGAGAGCGACGAAATTGATGATGATAGCCCCATTGTGATCTCCACAAGTACTACCATCGACTCCTAAAACAAAAATGTAAGGGTGAACTCTTCGCTTCATCAAGCAAACCACACAGAACGACTTTGAAAGTCATACACACAATCCTGCTAACCACTGCGGTGTGGTTCTCTAACCTTCACACTTGGAACCTATCCGTTTCCATGACTTTTATCAGTAAACTGTAACACAAAGGCCGGCTGCCACTAGAACTCCCAGAACTCAGTGGTCTTACATATATTAAGGAGAATGACTGCTGGGAGTACACCATCACCCTGGTATAAGGTGGGCTCTCACCAACTAAGATTTTTTCGTGGTTATTGTCAGGGTCGCCAAGTCGGTTTGTGTGAACGTAGTCACAACTTGACGCCTACCCTCCAAGGTCGTAATGCCTCACGATCATCTCCCAGGTACCAATCTGTGGTCATTCATACTCCGAGGACTTACTCCTCGCACACTTTCTCACAATGATTATCTTTGCTCGTCACCGTGGGTTTCCGCTGCTAGTGGTACAAGACATGTTGAATCGACGCCGAGCTCAAGACCTTGTCCTAGTCCCAACAAAATTATACCATACGAGAATATGCTCTCCATCATCTATTGGTGACCACACCATTCGATCTCCGCCAACATCTTTACATCTTTCTCTCAGCCGAAATTGTCCCACGCGACTTCCTTCACAAGTCTGTCGTACACGCGTATTTCCTCGTTGCACGACTCTTAAGCCGCATATTGCCATCGCGTATCAAAATTCTTTATTACATTTTATTTGTGCCTTACCCTCTCAATTTCTAAAGTTTTTAATAATTAATACTTATCGACAACTCCTCCACGCAAGGGTCCTAGAATATTTATCTAAGTCCAAAGCACAAATTAAAGAGTTCATTTATTAAGCTTATACAATAAATAAATTCTTAAGTCTAAATTAATTGTTCTCACTGTTGGAATGTATATTATTTTTATTATTGCTGGTAAAATTTACCCAAATTACTAGGATAGCATCCTAGTCCACATAAGCACTCGCGTTCGAGTCTTATGCTCACAAAACACAAACATCACAGAGAAATACAATTCATACTACAGTCCACGTGACTGTACCACAGAGCGTTTCAAAACGCACAAATCACACGCAAAGAGATGCCCTAGGTTCACATTACAAGGGTCTTACAATCATTTAAGGCAAGGGTAAAATTTACCCTCTGCCTTGCATGCACACAATTATAATTAATTTAAACATTTAAATATATCACAAACCAAATATCATATTTCAAGGCAATTTAAAACAGAATCGTCTTTTGGCAGCACCTAATCTTTCTCCAAAATTAATTTAGCAAACGATTTTTGTTTTGTAAAATTTTTATATCAAATTAAAACCCTTAAAACCTATTATCCAAAAATGTATCCCACACTCTCATATTAAATCGACAAAAATTATAAAAATTCCTAGAAGTTCGCAGGTCAGTATGCCCCTCACAATGAGCATACCTCAGATGTGTAATTTTCTCAACCTTTCCAAATGATATTTTAACTCAAATTTTTATGATAAAAATATAACATTTATATATTTCAGAAAATGTTAAACTTGAATCCTAATTCCTCCTACATTTTTCCCAGTAATTTCTTTTCTAAGACATATGTCTCAGGTTTGAAATTCTGGAAGCCATGCATGAGTTTTGTTTAAACCAAATTTGTCAAATTAGTAATTGTGGATGAAATTTTTTTAAACTTATATAATTTTAAAGCTCTGTTTGTCTAGTTTTAGGAACAAAAATTATATTTCAAAAATGGTCATTACTTTGGTGTAAAAAGCTCAAAAACCGAACCTTGTCAGAACCAATTTTCACAAGCAGAACAGCCCCATTGCATGTCACGTATGAACCTTCATTTGAGGTTATCTCACAATGGTCTCAAAATCAAAGTTGGTGAATTTTGAGTTTAATTTAATTTAGGACAAGTTTCATCAAAATCCAATGGCTAGATCAAAAGTTATGAACAAAAAAGCTCAAAAACCGAACCTTGTTCGAGCCAATTTCCGCAAGCAGAACATCCCCATTGCATGTTACGGATGAACCATCATTTGAGGTTATCTCGCAATTGTCTCAAAAGAAAATTTGGTGAATTTTGAGTCTAATTTAACTGAGGATAAGTTTCATCAAAATCCAATGGCTAGATCAAAAGTTATGTACAAAAAAAGCTCAAAAACCGGACCTTGTGCGAACCAGTTTCCACAAGCAGAACCTCCCCATTTGCATGTCACAGATGAACCCTTATTTGAGGTTACCTCACAATGGTCTCAAAATCAAAGTTGGTTCATTTTGAGTCTAATTTAATTTAGAACAAGTTTCATCAAAATCCAATAGCTAGATCAAAAGTTATGCACAAAAACGTAAGCACTGTCCAGGGCTTCTACGGGAGACAGCCACTACTAACACCAATTTTCGAGTTTTGAAAGTGCATGAGGGTTTTGGAAATAAGTTCTAACAAAATTTGGGCATGGTCTCCTTTGTATTGGAGTCATCCCATGAATTTTTGAAAAGGAAAAAGATGAAGAGAGATTTGGACACAACCACAATGCCACTGCCAAAAAGGTTTTTCAGAAACAACACACAACACACACATGCAAGAACACTTTTCCCACTTTCAGTCAACAAGGGAGGCATTCAGGCAAAGAGTGGCTGGATCCTCCACCTCCAGCCACTTTAGAGTCCACAAAAGAGTCCCCTTACCACACAAAGCAATCCACGTGAAAGAGGAAGAGAAGGGGATGAGAAGTCTCCAAATGAGCTTGTGATTTCGGGGCCTCTAGGTTGGGCATGCAAAGCATGGATTGAAACAACAATGGAGACTTGGTTGTTGTGGTGTGGTTCAACTGGTGAGAGAAGAGAGAGGGGGAGAGTTTTCTTTCTTTCTTTGGCTGAGTGGTGAGTGCGTAGAGTGATTAGTGACTAGCACTAGGTGTTTAAGTGACTTGGTGATTAAATGTGAAATAAGTGATGTGAGGGGTGTGTGTGTGTGTGTATGGCTATGAGACATAGAGAGAGTGAAATGGGGTTTGCATGAATTTCTATAGGCTGTAGGGAAATTTGATTTGATGGCTTGGGTGTCAAGTTAATCTACACCGTGTAGAATTACACTGTGTAGTCTAAACGAAATGCGATTTAAATTTTCAAAACTAAACTTTTAAACAACAAATAATTTTTATAAATCCTATGAAATAAAAGTTTTTAATAACTTTCATAAAAATTTTCTCTGTAGAGTAATAGCTCACAGATGGATTTTATGAAAGGTAACTTGACATGCAAGTTTCAGAGTTCAAAAACGGTTAAAACAAACTTTCAGGCAAATAAATAATTAATACACAGCAGCAAATATTTTTATTATTTATTACTAACAATTAATCACAGACAAAAGAATTTATTTCCAGATATCTTTATTATTTATTTTTAACAGTTACCACAGACAGATGAATTTCATTTTCCGATACCTCAAACATTCAATCCACAGATAAATTTAAGTATGTAAATCTTAAATACTTATCACACTGGACATCCTTAACTCAAATAAAATAACATAGGACAGTAACTACAGAGAATTAATTGCAAAGAATTAATTTAGCGAGTTACTCACAGAGG
Source organism: Pueraria montana var. lobata (assembly GCA_026413185.1). Lineage (NCBI taxonomy): Eukaryota > Viridiplantae > Streptophyta > Magnoliopsida > Fabales > Fabaceae > Pueraria > Pueraria montana. Next base: position 62,139,852 of record CM048650.1, on the reverse strand, counting down.
ACTTTTTATTACAATCAATTGTTTTAATTAGATTACTCACTTAGATTTTAATTACAGAGGATATTATATCTTTTGACTTTATAAATCTTTACCTATTTGACCATTATAAAAAATTACTCATATTATTTATTTTCCTTCATTTTTCTTATTTACTCAATTAATTACTAACTATATTTAATTACTCAAAATCTATTTTTTTTTCTTATTTTAAAACAAACAAATTAATTTCAATTAATTTCTAATTAAACCGCTCACGTCACTACTTACTGGGTTGAAATTTTTGGGGTGTTACAAGTGTCATGTGAAGATCGCGGAACACGCAATCATACATATAGAAAAAAATCCTTCTTAGACTCTCCTTTTCCAAAAAAGACAAATACCGGATCGGGATCTCTCCGACAACATTGAAGAGCTATTGGACAATACTCGTCCTCATTTATGGTACATATGGTAACATAGTCTACAAGATTTGACACACTAGCGCTATCGTCATAACAAGAATAGAAGGACCTAACTTCCCTGTCTACCCATGTATACCCCGGAAGAGTTATCGGTGAAAATTTTCTCTTCTCCCTCGACACCCTAGGGCTATGCGTAAGAGCTCTTTTCGGCGCACGACTACCAGAATCCTTACCAACCAAAAGGGGGACTGCATTCTCACCTATTTCCTCTCGATTCAAAGCCGAAGACGAAGACTCTCCCCCAAAGCTACTAGACTCCTCGGTTGATGATGATGATGACCGAACATTAACGACCTCAACCTCCCTCGATGGCCTAGCACTAGACAAACTCATGGTTAAGAGAAAGAGAGAACGACAACTCGTACCTGGTTAACGTTGCAAAAATTATACACGAGTATTTGGCCGAGAGCTGAATTTTTTCTCCCTTGATAATTGAAAAGAATAGCAAGGTGACAACTCCTTCACGCCATATTTATAGAGGCCAGGCCCATGGTGGCCCAAGAGTTCTAAAATCCTCAACTGTCAGATCAACCATGATCTAACGGTTCACAATAGAAGAAACGTTCCGATCCCAACGCTCCCAAAGGCTTTTTACGTCATAATGGCAAGAAGACAAAATGACATCATCATTAATCACTCACCTCAAACAAGCCCAAACGTACATAAACCTCTTTGTCACACAGCTGTTCCTCGAGGCTGGGGGGATGTATATCGGATAGGTATTCGGCAGGGTAAATGACTTAATACCCCTTCGACCTTTCGTCATAGCGCAAAGGTACATATCCCAATAACAAGCCGATAACCGAACACCATGGAGGGTATTTGGATGACAAGACATCAAAGCAACTGGATACTTACTATAAAAATGGTTGATTACTATATCAACAAGGTAGCCGAACACCGAGAAGTGTTGAAACATTAAGACAATCTAATAACTTATGTGAAATACCAAAAATAGACCCGACAAGTTAATTAAAATAATAAAAGGCAATTAATGACCTTGATTAGTATAATTATGGTCTAATAAGGATATAACCAAATAAGAAAAGCCCACAGGTCCAAGGGCCCAATAAGGTAAAGTATAAAAAGGGGTACGATCCTTAAGGTACGGCATTCATTATTACATATTTATTACTATCCTTAAATGCTCTGGGCCAAAAGTTGACTTAAGCATTGGAGTACCTTTTTGCAGGTACCCCCACCTTGCTTCACTTTGGAGACTCCAAACACTACAGAAAGACCTCAGCTCGAAGATATCAGTAAAAGGAGAATCACCCTTCCATCCTCGGACAAGAACATACATTGACCAACCTGTTAATTGGAGAGATACATTTGGTTTTGCTGTTGCTCCTGATCCACCCAAACCTGAAGAAATACCATCTGTGTGCAGGTAAGACTTTAATTTTGATAAGTTATCCGTTTCAAGATTTGTAGAATGTTAACTAATTAAAAATCATTATAGATATATAATTATCCCAAAAATCAATAATTTTCATTTATATAACTATTTAAGATTGGATGATAATGTAAGTGTATTGATCCTATTAAATTCTTGATCCTATTATATATCATTTATGTTGTGAATAAGCAAAACTAAAGAGTCTGTCAAAAAAAGAAAGAAAGAAAGAAAGAAAAGAAAAGAAAAACTAAAGAGAATGGCCTTGCAGCTTTTTTATTATATGTTACTAACAAAACATCTGTTACAGGAATTTAGTCAGTAAGTAGTCACACTTGTTACATTACATGACATTTAATCATGATCACAAGTACATTTCAGTTACGGTTCTGTTCAGTTGATTGAATTATTTACCCTTGATGGGTTCATTACTTCTTGCAGGGATATTGTGAAATTGAGTATTCAAAGAAAATAAGGGATTTGAGTTTTACAATCTTTGAGTTATTGTCAGTGGCTTTGGGACTTAATCCATCTTACCTTAAAGAATTGAATTATGGTGAAGAACTCTTTATTTTGGGTCACTACTATCCAGCATGCCCTGAACCTGAATTAACTATGGGCACTACCAAGCACACAGATAGTAACTTCATGACTTTACTTCTACAAGACCAACTTGGTGGTCTTCAAGTTCTTCATGAGAATAAATGGGTCAATGTTCCTCCGGTACATGGAGCTCTTTTTGTAAACATAGGAGATCTTCTACAGGTAAATACTCTAAGTAATTTTTGTCAAATTATAGAGTATGTATTTTCAATGTTATTTGTATTAATTAAGCATTAAGAATTCAGATACAATCAAAAACAAAATGAATTTTTAAAAAAGGTTTTGTTATTTTGGATAAAATTATATAAATTTTGAACAAGACATAGAAAAGAAAAATCTAGTGGGGAAAGGTTGAAAGTATAAAACGTATGAAATATGGAATTATAAAAAGTTGGTGTGGCACCTTTTGGCGTGTTATCTATCAAATAAAAAATCACAGAAAATTAAGGTCGTTTGAATGTGCAAAGAAGGTAATTAGAGGCATTGGTGAAGAAAGTGGAGTCACATGATTTCTGGCCATGTAAAAATAAATAGAGGAGGTCCAAGAAGAACATTAAAAGAAATTATTAAAAAATATCTTATGATAAATAATATCCAAGAGTATTTGATTTTTGATTGAGCCCAATAGTGTCATGTGATCTATGCAGTGTATCTCCCTTAATGGGATAAGACTATTGTTAGAGTTGTCATAGTTGAACATGGGTTTTGAGTCTAACTCAATCTTACAAAACCGGTTTTGTAAGATGATAAGGTGAGGATTGAATTCCCCCCCCCCCCCCCCCCCCCCACTTATATTCTCTTTTAGGCTCTATTTTTAGCCTATGTGAGACTTGGACTTTTACCAATATTCTTACAAAATGTGGGTTTTGAGCCTAACTCAACCCTACAAAACCAACTTATAAGGTGAGGATTGCCCCCCACTTATATATAGGCCCTATCTCTAGCCAATATGAATACAGCACCCTCTCACACATAGCACTTTTTGAGCTTGGTGGTGGATAACATGATAGGTGGCCCGTTTAATGCATCTAGGATAGGCTCTGATACCATCTTAAAATTTGGATTTGAGCTTAACTCAACCCTATAAAATTGACCTGTAAGGTGAGGATTGTCCCCCACTTGTATATTTATTTTGGCCATATCTCTAGTCGATGTGACACCTCTTGTTCAATTTCAATGAGGTTATCTGCAAGAAGAATCTTTAAGGGATGTAATCGGGTTATTTTTCTTGCTCTTTCGTTGTTAAACTAGGACCGTTGTATATTTCTGTTAGTGTGTTTAGTGAACTGTAATCACATGATAGAAACGTCATGAATGATAACTTGTTTCATTGTTGAGTCTTTGATATTTCTGGCTTCTATCCTTGCTAAAATCTTGTGTGATCATATGGTTAAACCTTATAATTGATAAACCGTTTTCTAGAATTGTGTTATTTTACGTCCATAAACGCCTTTGTTTAAACACCTGAATTAGGTGAAAGCAAAATCAGTTGATTAATGAATTTATTTCATACTGGTGCAGCTTATCACAAATGACAGGTTTGTCAGTGTGCATCACCGGCTCTTATCAAAGAAAACAGGCAAAAGAATTTCTGTAGCAAGATTCTTTATAAATTCACATGACCCAGTTGAGGGTACATGAAAGGTGTATCATCCAATTAAGGAACTGCTTTCAGAAGAAAACCCACCAATCTACCGAGACACTACCATCAAAGAGTTTTTGGCACATTATTATGCAAAGGGCCTTGATGGGAACTCTTCCTTGGACCCCTCAGGTTGTGAATCGAACATCGGAAAACACTCTTAATTCTCATGGATCTGGCTATAATTTAGATAATTGTATTAAGAATACTTCAAAAGATGAAATATAAAAACCAAATATAGTGAGATGATTAAAAGGTTTAGGTTAGGCCTTTAATTATGTAAGTCAAAAGATGAGAGCATTATTTTTATTTTTTGTTACTAAATGAAGTAAAACTTAAGGAATGCACAAGGCCTTGAGAAAGAAGATTTCACAATGGAGAATTTTGCCAAAGCGTTAGGCTTAAAAGTTAATGTCAACAAATCAAGGGCTTTCTTCTCAAATGGGCATGATCAATCAGCAGATCCTAAACATGCGCATTTGGAAGGGAAACATGAATGGGAATTATACTGCCAAAGACAGGATACCAGTGGCTTTTTGAATCAAAGGATCGGTCACGATTTCATTATGGTTGGAGTTGGATTTGGAGAGTTAAGGCTGCTGAATAAGTGAAATTTTTAATCTGGCTCACAGCACATAACTCCACCCCTACTAGGGACCATCTACATCATCATCGCAATAGATTGGATCAAAAAGCATGCTACTAGACGCAGAGATAGGTGGTTTTTAGCATGCCTTTGGTGTATATGGTGAACAAGGAACAACTTCTGTTTTGACAACAAACATATTAGTTTCCAGCAACTAATTCAGAATGTTGTGAATCTAGCAAGGCAGTTTCTAGGCTATAGATTCAATGACTGAATCAACCATCTTGGATTTCCTGCCATCCAAGTAGAGATGGAGAATATGTCTTAAATGTAGATTGTAACATCCTGAAATTTTAATATAATTATTGTTATTTTAAACTATTAAATTGTTATGAGAATTAGTATAAAAATCATTAGTATAAGGATTTATTTGAATTAAAAAGGATTGAATTATTACAATATAATATGATATAATATGATATTATATTTAGAATGTTGTATCATGATATGTTATTTGAATTGATTATGTTTATTTGGATTGAAATCTTATCTTAGTATATTATATTGTTTGTGATATTTGTACTATATTTGATTGAAATAATTGAATTAAAATATTACTATTTAGTTACTATATATTAAATATTATTGAGTTAAATAGTTACTTTATCAATAAAAAGATTAGGTGATTAATACAAGAATTGTTAAGATTATCTAACAACTACAAAAGAATGCAAAAAGATAATTAATATAGTGATGATATAAGATATAATATTATATATCTAGTTTAGATAAACTATTCATTATATATATTTTAAATTGGTCCTTGATAACGATTTAAATCTTCTCATGTTCTATCTTAATATATCTTGAAAGAAAAGAAAATAGTAGATAATGCTAATAATGAGATAAATCTAGATAATAAAGTAGAAAAAGATAAAGAAAGATTTGATAAGCCAAATCTGCTAAAATAAATCTTATGATATTTAATCTTAATCACATACAACTGCACTTATATAAGGATAGACAATTTCCTTTCCTAGAATTACATAGTTAGTCTCTTAGGGAACGGAAAATTAGTAGATAGTTTGAGGACTCGGGAGAAGAAGACATAGAGTGAATCTTGTTGACGTAGTAGATAGAGAAGAGAAAGAATAAACGAAGACCGTAGATTACTTTTCTTCAAGAGGTGAGTAAAACATTTATCTTTTAAAACCTTCCATGGTATGTTTCTTGAAAGATATAATCTTTAGGTTCTTGATTAGAGGGATTTGGTGTTAGTGGAATTCTAAATTTTATAGCTGAATTATAGGTGATCGTTCATGCATGCGTGGGTATGATTTTCGAATGATTGGAATTGCCTTGATTATGTAGAATACTAAGCACTACGGCAGTTTTACTCCTCGAATAATTTGTGAAATTCTGTTATTATATTTTAATTATTGTTTGCACATTGATATATATAATTTGTATGTTGTGTTGCTGCATATTGTTATTCGAAACTGAGTGTTAGGTTCTAAGACCTTGGACGATGTCCAACCGCTCAGATTTCGGTTTTGATGATAACAATTAAAGGATAAATTTTGAAGTATCTAATGGTCTTGTTTAAGTGTTATAGGATCTACGTCGTCCAATGCCGCAATGGTATTGTATCTCTCCAACCTTGACTTTATGTTTCAATAAGGAAAGTGTCCAGATATGTTTTGTAAAAGCGAGCGTCCAATGGTTTTGTAAAAGCGAGCGTCCAATGCTCTTGTAACAGCGAGCGTCCAATATCTGTATAAGATACACACTATGTTTTCTATCTTAAAATTAATATAATATAACAATACATTTTTTATGAAGATTCTCTGCTATGCAACGAATATTCTCTCTCATTATAACATGAAAATCTATTTGAACTTTCGAATAGTATTGAACAGGAACATAGAAGCTTCTGACTGCAGAAAAAGTACAAGTAGCAGAGGCGCTACATGTACGGCTGTCTCCTCTATCTCTCCACCCCAAGTTAAAACGTGACAACGGTCACATGCTTTGGAGAGAACCGCTTTTGGCAAAGGAACAGATCCCACAACGGATACTTTACACCGAGCTTCCTATATATAGAGGAACCAGCTCCTGCATCAAAGTGACAAAAACATTGAAAAAGAGCCGAAACTCTGTCAAAATGACTGGACGATCAACACTTAAGCAAAAAGAGCTTTCTACTTAGCTTTGCTAAGCGATTCTGTGTATTTGTGTTTATTGTAATATCCTCTCTGTGAGAGTTACTCCTTCTTTCTATACTCAAACATTTTTGTTTGGAAAGCCAGGGGTGGCTTAGTGTTAAAGAATACTTGGGTTTATTTTAATCTCAGGGGGAGATTAAAGGTGTTCCAGGAGTGGCCTAGAGAATACTTGTAGCCAGAAGTGGCACAGTTAGAATACTTGAGAGTAATCAGATCTTGATTAGTAGAACCCTTCAAAAGTTTTTGAAGGAGAACTGGACGTAGCTCAGTTGAGTGAACCAGTATAAAACTAAGTGTTCTATTCTCTCGCTTTCTATCTTATTTGCATATCTCTTAAACTATCTCTTCAACATACTACGAAAGTGTTTCTTTACACATTTTATCTACGATAATCTTTTACGCGTGTTCTAACGAAAAGCGAGAAAAAGAAGTTTCATTGGATTGTTGCTTTTGAACCGCTGGACGATAGCATAATCTTCTATTTTACTAAGTTCTTGTAAAACTTAAGATATACTATCGTCATATTTGTTAAAGATTTTCGAAGAAATTATAAACACACTATTCAACCCCCCCCCCCCCCTTCTAGTGTATTTCTCTGTATTTCAGTTGGCATCAGAGCTCTGCCTCTTGGGTTGAGTACTTAGCAGTACAGAGGAAAGATCCTAAGAAAGATGGAAAACGAGGGACAAGCTGTGAACAGACCACCATTCTTCAAGGGTGTCAAATATGATTACTGGAAACAAAGAATGATAGCATTCTTTGAATCTAGCCATATTGACATGTGGGACGTTGTGGAGATGGGCGACTATATTCCACTTGATGCGAACCTCATCGAAATTTCAAAGGCTATATGGACGGAGGAGCAGAAACAAAGATTTCATCTCAACTCCAGAGCTAGAAATATCATTATGTGTGCACTAAGCGAGCAAGAATACAATAAGGTGCACAGTCTCAAAAGCGCAAAACAAATGTGAGACACTCTTGCGTTAACGTATGAGGGTTCCACCCAGGTAAAATGTAACAAACTCAGTCTTCTCACTCGTCAATATGAATTATTTAGTATGGAAGAAAACGAAGACATACAAGGTATGTTTGGACGGTTTCAAACCATACTGAATGAACTTAGAGCACATGGTAAAGATTATAATAACTATGAACACATTGACAAAATTCTAAGAAGTTTGCATAGGCAATGGAGACCACAGGTTACAGCCTTGAGAACAAAAAAGGAACTGGACGATATGTCCCTAGAAGAACTCGTGGGAACTCTCAAAGTGCATGAACTAGAACTGCATCAAGATGGTGATAGCAAGAAAAACAAGTCTCTGGCGCTCTGCGTCCAGAAGCAATGGAAAGCATCATCGTCCAAAGCCATGCAAGTTGAAACATCATCTGACGAACAATATGAAGATGATGACTCAGACGAGAATGATGAACTATCCTTTATATCCAAAAGGATACATGCTATGTGGAAGAAGAAAGGTGGATCCAGATGGAGAAACCTAAACAGGAAAGGCTTCAAAGAAAAGAAGGAGAAGAGTCCAATCGTATGCTACGAATGCAAAAAGCCAGGACACTTCAAATCAGAATGCCCAGATCTCAACAAGAGCAAGGACAAGAAGAAGAAATTCTTCAGCAAAGGAAAGGGCAAGAAAGTTCTGATGTCCACATAGGAAGACCTGGACGATGACTCATCATCGGACGATGAAGAAGAAGAGGAAGCACACATATGTCTGATGGCAGACACTTAAACAGATTCTTCTGAACCATAAGAAGAAGATAAGGTAGACTTTAATAACATAGATTCACTTCAAGAAGCTTATCATGAGCTACTTTCAAACTCTTCTATTCTGTCAAAGGCCTACAAAACTTTAAAGAAATCATCCAAATCTCTTTCAAAAGAAAAAGAAGTTTTAGAGAAAAATGTCAAACAACTTGAAAGTGAAAAGGAGGATTTACAGAAAAAGTTTACAGAGTTCTCAGAGCAAAATGAAATTACAAACGCGGACGAACTCTCTGGAATGATGCTGCTCGAGCCCACAAATCCTGTGAGGATTCAAGGACTAGAGAAAGGAATCTTTCCTTAGAGATTCGAAATCTCAACGCAGAAAACAAAAGGCTAGTTGAGAAGCTTCTGAAAGTTGAAACAGATACTTCCTTAAGAGCTCAACCATATGATGTTGTAAAACTTCATGAAGAAATTGACAGCCTAAAGAAGGATCTGTCAAACTTTGTTAAGGGCTCTGACAACCTCAAAAAGCTTTTAAAATATGAAGGTTGTAAGAGACCAAATGACAGGTCAGGACATGGATATAAGGGAAAGAAGTATATTCATGACGAGGAAACAGATGTTTGCTACTTCTGTGGGAAACCTGGACATATAACGTCCAAATGCAGACACCTGCCTAAGAAAGGAGCATCCAATGCCCTTCAAGCTAACAAAAAAGGACCCTAGTCAATCTAGGTACCTAAAGATAAAATTGTTCCTATTGCAGACATGCTTAACAGCAGGAAAGAAACTCCAATCATGGTACCTAGACAGTGGGTGCTCACATCACATGACAGGAGAAAGGTGTATGTTCCAAAGCCTCCTACCCAAGACTGGTGGGACAGTCACTTTTGGAGGGAATCAGAAAGGGACGATAGCTGGCGTAGGTAAGATTGGTATACCACCCTATCCTTGTATTGATAAAGTTCTTTATGTTAAAGGTCTTAAACACAATCTACTTAGCATAAGCCAATTATGTGACAGTGGATATGATGTTGCCTTTAACAAAGGTGAATGTACAGTCAAAAACTCTGATGGATCCTCCCTCTTTACTGCAAAGAGGCAAGGTAATCTGTATAAGATTAAACTTGGGGAATTATCAAGTCAAAATGTATCATGCCTAGTTTCAATACAAGAAAAATCATTGGTTATGGCATAAAAGACTTGGTCATGCAAGCTTGAGGTTAATCTCAAAGCTGAATAGGCACAACCTCGTAAGAGGACTACCAAGTATGTCATATAAAGATGATCTTCTTTGTGAAGCTTGTCAGAAAGGGAAACAAGTGAAAAGTTCTTTTCAGAGTAAAAACATTGTTTCCACTTCTAGATCTCTTGAGCTGTTACATATTGATCTGTTTGGACCCACAAGAACAACCTCAATAAGTGGTAAAAGATACGGATTGGTTATAGTGGACGACTATACTAGATGGACATGGGTCATGTTCCTATCTCACAAAGATGAGTCCTTCAAGGTTTTTTATAAATTCTGTAAAAGGATTCAAAATGAAAAAGGAGTATGCATTACTTCTATCCGAAGAGATCATGGGGGAGAATTCGAAAACGAAAGTTTTCAAAGGTTCTGTGAGGATAATGGTATCCTTCACAGCTTCTCAACACCCAGAACGCCACAACAAAATGGTTTTGTTGAGAGGAAAAATAGGTCTCTCCAGGAGATGGCCAGAACCATGTTGAATGACAATTCAACCCCTAAACACTTCTGGGCTGAAGCAGTGAACACTGCCTGTTATTTACAAAACAGAATCTATATAAGGCCAATATTGAAAAAGACTCCATATGAATTGTGGAAGGGAAGAAGACCCAACATATCCTACTTCCATCCATTTGGATGTCAATGTTTCATTATGAACACTAAGGATAACGTGGGAAAATTTGATTCTAAGTGTGATGAAGGAATATTGCTTGGATATTCTGAAACTTTCAAGGCATACAGAGTTTACAACTCTAGAACCTTAGTTGTTGAAGAAGCTATCCATGTGAAGTTCAATGACAACAAGCCTGATAAGGAATTATCAGAGCTAGACAAATCATTTGCAGATCTTAGGCTGGACGATGCAAGTAAGTCATCAGATACGTCCAGTCAAGATGTCTCAGTTGAAGAGTCCACTGCATCACTGGACGGTCCAGTAGCAGAACAAAGAGAACCTACTGGACGTAACTGGAAAATGAAGAAACATCATCCAGATGAGCAAATCATCGGAGATCCAAAATATAGAGCCAAAACCAGATCATCACTTCAACGACAACATGGTCACACAGCACTCATATCTCAAATAGAACCTAAGACTGTGGACGATGCCTTAGAAGATGAAAGTTGGGTAAAAGCAATGTAGGAAGAACTTGACCAATTTCAAAAGAACAATGTCTGGAAGCTAGTAGAACTCCCCAACGACAAAGAAGCTGTAGGAGCAAAGTGGGTGTTCAGAAACAAGCTGGACAAAGCAGGTAATGTGTGAGAAACAAAGCAAGGTTGGTAGCAAAAGGTTACTCACAACAGGAAGGTATAGATTATACTAAAACTTATGCTCCTGTTGCACGTCTAGAGGCAATTCACATTTTACTATCATTTGCAGCTCATAGCAATATGAAGCTATATCAAATGGACGTAAAAAGTGCATTCCTCAATGGACTCATAAAGGAAGAAGTCTATGTGGAACAACCCCCAAGATTTGAAAGTGATGCTTTTCCAAATCAAGTTTTCAAACTTAACAAAGCTTTATATGGGTTGAAACAAGCTCCTAGAGCTTGGTATGAAAAACTCAGCTCATTTCTGTCAGAAAATGGTTTCTCTAGAGGAAAAGTAGACACTACATTATTTCACAAAGACTACTCTTCTGATTTCATTATCGCACAAATATATGTTGATGATATCATTTTTGGTGCCACTAATGAGTCTCTCTGTGAAGAATTTGCCAAACTAATGCAAACAGAATTTGAGATGAGCATGATGGGAGAGCTGAGATTCTTCCTTGGACTTCAAATCAAACAAACTGAAAAGGGCATATACATACATCAAACTAAGTATGTAAAAGAGCTACTAAAGAAGTACAAGATGGACGACGCAAAACCTATGAGAACACCTATGCATCCAACAATAGTACTTGGACTGGACGACAACTCAAAGAAAGTAGATAACACTCTTTACAGAGGAATGATAAGATCACTCCTATACCTCACAGCGTCCAGACCTGACACCATGTTCAGTGTATGCTTATGTGGTAGATTTCAATCTGACCCAAGGGAAGTTCATTTAACTGCTGTTAAAAGAATTTTTCGATATCTTACTGGAACCACTAATCTTGGTTTATTTTTCAAAAGGCAGAAAGATTTCAGGCTAATTGGATACTGTGACGCTGATTATGCTGGAGATAGAATTGAAAGAAAAAGCACTAGTGGAGGGTGTCACTTCATTGGTGGTAATCTAGTCTCCTGGATATGCAAGAAGCAAGGAACCATTGCTCTTTCCACTGCTGAAGCAGAGTATATCTCAGCTGCAAAATGTTGTTCTCAAATCTTATGGATCAAACATCAACTTGAGGACTACAACATATATGAGAGTAACATTCCTATCTTCTGTGATAGTAAAGCTGCCATAGATCTCTCTAAAAATCCCATATTGCATTCAAGGGCAAAGCATATAGAGATTAAGCATCACTTTATAAGAGATCATGTTCAGAAGGGTACTGTGGAACTACATTTTGTAACCACAGATAATCAGCTTGCTGATATATTCACTAAACCCCTTACTGAAGACTAGTTAACCCTTCTAAGGAATAAACTTGGTATGGACTCTGTAAAGGAATGATTATCATCTACATGGTGCGTCCAATAAAACCTTAGCGTCCAAATGGACATATTGTCCAAAGAACACTAAGGCTTGCACGTGCATTTCATATGTCACACGTAAGTCCAATATCTGGACGATGTTTTTATCTTAGCTTTTCGGTTTTGTTCAAATGGCCAAAACAGTTCGTTTCAGAGTAAGTATGAGTTAATACTCTATGCTGAGTCACCAAAATGTTAGTAACCGTACACAGTTACCCACATCCTTCGCACGCCTCATCATGGCGGGTTTTATGGCGAAATCCTCTTTTCAAATATTCAAAAAGCCCAAAACCGTTTCACTTTCTCCAAACAAAGCTCAAATATAAAATTATCAAAACATCTCAGAAAATCCCTACCGTACATTTTCTCTCTGAGTTTATCATCACCCTCAAGCACACACACACTCTCTCTCTCAAGAACCCAAAACCCTCTCAGAAAACCTAAAAATCCAAACTTTTCCACCATGTCAAGCTCTGCAAGCTTAAGCAACTCTGAACTCGACGTCCACACCTACCCTAAGACCACAGTGGTGTGTCAAGGTGCTGCTACAGTGCACATTGAGCACTTCTTTGACATCAAAAAGCTGGAGAAGTTGGGCCTGAATATGCACGAGAGCCTTCTGAAGTATGGAATCAGAGGCTACTTCAACGACAACCAGAAGATATTCCCTGAGTTGATCAGGATGTTCTGGAGAAATGCCAGATTCCATAACCCAAGGGAGCTAGTGGCCACTGTTCTTGGACGAGAAGTGACACTGTCCATCGAGTCCATTGCAAAGGTAACTGGTTGCATTAGGGAGCAGAACCAGTACATAACGAACTGGGCCACGCAATACGGCAATCATGTTGCAAACGTGCTTTGCAAGACCAAATCCACAGCCTCAATAAAGATTGAGTACAAGAACCTGTGTGAAGAAGCAAAAATATGGCAGCAGGTGTGCAACAAAAGTATCCTGCACAAAGCTGGGTCTAAGGACTCAGTCACGGACTTACACAAGTTCATGATATTCCACATCATGGTAGGTATTCCCTTCAACCTTCCCCACACTATTTACATCAATGCTGTTAGAATGATGAAGACTGTTGGTGGAAATGATGACATCTTCTCACTACAACAAAAATGACTTTAGGCAACAACAGAAAACTGTGGCCTAAAACTAAAAAACTGTGGCCTAAACATTAGGCAACGGATTTCCAGGCGTGGTGTAGGTGGCCGTTGCCTATTCCAATAGGCAACGGTTTTTTCTTTAAGCCCACAGAATTTTAATAACCGTTGTCTAAAATGTAACTATAGGCAACACTTTTCTAAACCACTTTCAAGCAACGGTTTTGTCTATCAAGTTTAGACAACGGTTTTATGAGTGTTGCCTATATGTTTAGGCCACATTTACACACACTATCATGTACTTTAGGCAACATTTTTGTGAGGACAAATAACAAAAGCAATGCTTGTCAAGATTTAGACAACAGTTATTTAAGTGTTGCTTATATTTTTAAGCCAAAATTATTCATGTGTTATCATTAATTTTAGGCAACAATTTTTAAGTAGTTCATATTACCTGCGTTTAGATCACGATTATCTAAATATTTTCATTTATTAATGAGAATACTTATTTAAATTTGATCAAATAACAGATAATGATTATCACTTAAAAAAATTAAGTCATGTATTAATGCAATCTTTTTAGTAGCATTATTAAATAAAATAGGCAAAAAATTGAACTTGTAAGTTATAACACTTCTAATATATAAATACATTTAATGTTTAATCTACACAATCAAAATAATTAGAATATAAAGTCTCAATTATATAACACATTAACAAAGGTAAATTAACTTTTTAAATTGAAATTGTAACACTACAAACTCAAGAAATCATCTAATAGTCTTTCTCCATTACATCTCATTAACATCATTCTTTTATATCCTCGTGATGATCTTCATGTTCAAGCTGCAAATATGAAAACATAATATAAGGTTATTTCCCTCTCAACAAATTCTATAACATCTCATTCTTGTGTGCCATCTCAACATAAAATGAGAAAGGAATGAAATAATTGTTCCAAAAATAAAGAGGTAATTTGTAATTTTAATTAAATTAAATTACATGACAAACAGGTAACTGTAGATTGTAATGTTGTTTACACCCCATGTTTCCTAAGAAAAACCAATATACTTTGACAGGAGAATACAAGAAGGACAAAGGAGAATATTGCCTAATTTCCTTGCACCACTTTTAAAGTAGTTAATTATGTACAAGAAAATAATACATCATTAAAATTTGTAAGAAAAATAATTAGCTTGAAGCATTTTGCATTAAATTAATAATATATTAAATTAGTGATTAAAAATTATAAATATAATTTTTTAAAAATTACAATAAGAATTATTTCATTATTATTATAATTTTAAAAAATAAAACAATTATTGTTTAATAATTTTAGAAATTAAAATATTATTTTTATAATTTCGAACACTAGATTAACTTTAGAACTATATTACTCATTTTGCATGAAATCAACGTGAGAGGAGACATGACATGTATACCTCAATGTTTTTTTTTTTTTTTTTGCTGAATGTGTATACCTCAATGATATTAATGTTAAAATAAACATTAAGAATAAAATAGAAAATCAACTAAAATAGTATAATTATATATGCCTAGGATAACATCTTAGGCTTGTGATGCCTAACAAGTAATGCTCAATATTGTTTTTGATCAGTCCAAGTAATGCTCAATAAAATAGTGACACTTCATAAACTCAAAATCGTCCCACCCCACCCCTGTTCCTCGGCCCCAAAAACTAAATTAATAAATAAAAATATAAAATCATTAATCATATGGTTGACAAAAGGGAAAAATTTTAAGATTGATCCAGTTAACCAATTATAACAAATAAATTGTCTTGAATTGATTTGGCACATGCAAATATATAAATTGTATGTAACTGTAACTTACTTATTCCCGTATTTTTGCACTGTTATCTCTCAAATTTGCTTCAATTGCTGGTGCTCCTTGGGATAGCCGCTCATTTGAATGATGTACTGGTTAAAAGAAATATGCAGAAAATCAAGGTTAACATGTGTAACTTAATTGAATAAGGATGATCACACGAACTATATACATCACAGAATAAATGGCTTGCAAGTAGTTAGATTTTCAGAATCAAGACGATGATTTGCAAATTCTGAATTTGAATGAGACACCTAAAGCTTTTCAAGTTCACACAATCTTACAAAAGCATAACAGAGATCCTTAAAGAAAAGGAGGGGAAAAGAAGACAGAACAGTGAGGAAAAGAAGCTCCTTGAATTTGGAGTCTTCCGTGTAACACTCAAACAATTTGATACCAACTCTAACACCAATAATCCTTTCTCTAATAAGTGGTAAAAATTGGTGTTGAGAACCTAAATTATACTCAGATGCACCCCATGCTAGTAATTCACAACAGCAATCCAGAGACCCCCTAGCTTCTAGATGTAGTAGAGTGCTCCCAGGACAACTAAAAGTAGCAATTGGTTAGTCCATAAAACAGAAAAATACATCATGTTCAAAGTTCAAACCACACTTCAGAGAACTTTGACAGATCATCGCCCATACTCATTACCCTAAAAACCAACAAAAAACATAACAGCATCCAAATCACTTTAGAGATAAAATAATACTGAAACAAAAAAAAAGACCAACCAAGAAGCAGTCACTGTATTGAGCACCAGAATGGCCATATAATCGGCATAATGTAAGTAGGTTCTCCCATATCATCAAACTTTAAAAAATATAACTACAAGTTACATGCTTCTGGTGATTTAAAACATCTGGGTTAAAAGATGCATCTAAAAGCCTTGACAGGATCTGCAACAAAAGAGAAATGTAAGAAAAGCAAAAATGGAGAGAGACTAGCAATCAAGAGCAATTTGTGGATGTGAATTTGTGTATATTAAACCAGGAAAAATAAGGGACCTCAATTTGGCAATATGAAGAACAAAGTGGCAATCGTAGAGAGTGGTTTGGTGGAAGAGAGATGGGTCTAACAGAGTTGGGACAATTTGGAGGTCACCATGCTGCACAACAGTCAAGAGATCTGCGTCTAGCGAGTCCACCAAGGAAATTTGAATCTCATCAGAACTACTGAGTTGAGTTCCCTGATTCTTCTTCTCTTCTCACCTATTCAATATTCAAATAATAAAAAAGAAAGCCTTCAATAATCGATTCCAACAACATATATTCACATCAAAACCTTCCAAGTTTGACAGATTCCAAACAGTAGACAAGATATTTCAAAACCCACATATGGTCTCTATTGATTGAAAGCAAAAATTTCATAAAATTAATCAGAACGCACACACACACAAAGCCCCAATTTTAGAAAACTATACATTTCACCAAAATATCCTAATTTTCCAATTTCTTCTTTCTAAAAGAAGACATAATAATATCAGGTGTTGGTTCGGTGATAGAATCTAAAGAATAAAGAGCTAGAAGTAAAAACAGGCACAAAGCATTTTTGAAAACAAAGAGGCATGCCATTGGAGACTATAGCAAGTTGGAGGCTTGGAGCAGCAAGTTGAAGTTAGGGCTCCTAGGGAAAGAGAAATGTGGCAAGCGAAAATGGGTTTCTGAGAAAAGAAACGTGAAACGAAAATGAAAGACATATGTTCTTACCAGTATGGATGGCCATTCACAACAACGTGAGATAAAACTTCCGTTGTGCTTGCCTCTCAGTTGAATGGCAGTAGCCTTTGAGGGCGAATTGATACCCAGAGAGAATGTGGTTTAGGTGTTTGCGATTTTGGGGTTTCTGATGGTAGGGTTTCTGATACAGAGAGAATGTAAGAACAGCGCGCCCAAATTTTGGGGTTTTTTTGAAGTGAAAAAATTGATTTTATTTTTAGTAGATTAGCGCGCCGAAGTTTTTGGTAGGCTTTAGATATCATTAACCCACGGTTTTTCAACGTTGATTGAATGCAATTTTAGAAGCAACTGATTTTAAGTGTGGCTAAATATGTCTATAGTTGAAATTTTGTGGCATATATTTAATCCACGGATTACACAGCGTTGCGACTTTTCAATAGGCCACGGTTGCGCATTAAATTTTTGGAGTGCAAAAAAATATGTATATTATTGTCTACAGGTTTAAAACCGTTGCCTATTTCATGTTTAGACCACAATTTTTCAGCCGTGGCTATGAATGGCGTGGCCTAAACTCTAAAATGTTGTAGTGTCTACGCCGCCCTGCTAAACAAGATCTTCTGGGACCAGAAGGTCTATCAACACTTCTTTGATGAACTGGACGAAGCCTCTCACGAAGATATTGTGAAAAAAGGGCAAATGGTGGCAACACAACCACCATTTGGCGAGTCCAACATAAAGCCCATGAAGATCAAGCTGACAGCCAAGGTCCTAAGGGATCTAGACGAAGACAGCATCAACAAGAAACAACATGAACAAAGCAAGATAATCTCCAATGATGATGAGGAGGAGATTGATCTTCTTGGAATAGGCAGGAAAATCAAAAGGATGATGGAGGAACAGGGGAGCAGAAAAGTTACACGACAAATGTCTCATATGCATGAGGAAGATGCTGAAAGGGAGAAAAGAACCAAGAAGAGACATGCTGACACCTCCACTGCTCAGTCCCCAGCAGAAAAGCGTCCAAGGACTGATGCGTCCAAAACTGCTCAAGCTGAGCAGCGTCCAAAGGCAGCTCCAGTGAAGCCTGTTCCAGAAAAGCCAAAGGTTAGGAAGCTTCAAATACTGGACGACTCTGACGATGATGACCAGATTCCAATTGGTCAAATCATGAAGAAAGCAGAGGAGAAGGAGGACCCTCAGCAAAAGAAGCAGAAGGCACAACCTGCTAAACCAATTTCCTTTCCTTCTAATGTGCCGCGACGAGTCAAGACTCAGGCAGCAAGGTCAAGGAGAATTGCAGTTCTACCACCTTCCTCTCAAGACACCGATAGCATATCCACCAGCACCCTACTACCAGCAACATCCAGTGCTCCATCCACATCAACAACCCAGCATCCAAATCTTCGCTTGGACCTATCCAAGTTTGTGCGTCCAAGGGATGCATGGAGGGATACCTGGTCCCCATGGACTATACCTCCCAAGCAGAAAACCAAAGAAGAAGAAGACAGGGAATGCTTCCCTATTGCATTCCTTAAACGGAATGAACAAAATTACTGTAAGAGAAGCGATGTGATCCAGAGGCCTCTACAAGAGCCCTTGAAGAGGCATTTGACTACTGTCTCAGCACCAGAGTTGACGAGACATGATTATACTCATGATCCTTTAGCTGACTATGTTGCACTGCCAGAAGGAGCAATAATCAACAACCCTCTACCCACTTGGACAAGGGAAGTGTATCCACACTTGATCCGCATGCTTCATCCTTACTCCTGTCCAACTGGAACTCAACAAAGAGTGCGTCCAGTAGCAGCAGACCTTCCTGAACCAGATGTAGATGTTGCGTCTCGATTCACAAAGACGGTTACGGAGCAGAAAGGGAAGGCTCCAAGAAAGAAGAAGGCACCGTCCAAGAAGCCCCCTGTTAGCAGGGATATTGAACTGGCCGCAGAATTGCAGTTGGCCATTAAAGAAAGCCTGGACCCTTCCAAGACAAAGCAGCGTCCAGATGTAGAGTGGGTCAAGGATGTTCGAATCTGGACTCCCATCACAAAGTTCCTGCCTCTACCTGCTAGGACTCCAATCCTAAACTTCCAGCCAGGCGACTATGATGAACTTGGTAAACTTCTTCAACAGATGTATATACCAAACCAAGCCATCGTCTACCCACCAAACCTTCACATAAGCCGTGCCACAGAAATAAAGTTTGTACCAGACAGGGTGTGTCCCAGACTACCCTTATATGATGCTGGTCGCAAGAAAGGCTACAAGTTCTACGGCATTGAGATGCCAAGCAGGGAAGAGAAAGTTGAAACCCTGCAAAAATCCTCTCATACCTGGGGTCATCTATTTGACAAGACTGGTAAGCTTACGCGTTCACTCGGAACCTTTGATTCCACCATCTTTTGGCGCCAGATCTTATGGAACAACTCCCAGAAGGCCTCCTCCTCTGGTAGCCCCAAGAGTGATTTTGTTCACCCCCTCATGGTCTTGAGGTGCTGCGTCTAGTAAAGTCTCACCACTTCTCAGACACCTTTGCCTGCTTTCTGAAAGATTCAAATGACTATCTGGAGTTCATGAAGACATTTCCTATCATCAGAAGCAACAAAGTGTTTGATCTTCGAACACTGGATCGCACAAAGTTTGTGGAGGAACTCCAAACTCTGCATAAGGAGTACAAAGCAGAAGAAGCCAGAGCAGCAGAACAAGCTCGTCTAGAGCAGCTGGTTCTTGAGCAAGCTGAGACTGCAACC
Organism: Pueraria montana var. lobata; assembly: GCA_026413185.1. Lineage (NCBI taxonomy): Eukaryota > Viridiplantae > Streptophyta > Magnoliopsida > Fabales > Fabaceae > Pueraria > Pueraria montana. The sequence continues at coordinate 62,119,947 of CM048650.1, read as the reverse complement.
ACAGAAAAGGAAGATCAGGTTGCCAAGTCGAAAGCTACACAAGCAGAGTTGGATGAAGCATCTGCCAAAGTAACAAAGGTGCTAACTCATCTTGACTTGGACCCATCCAAACCAGTAGACGTAGAGCACTTTGTCACTTCACATGAAGAACCTCATGTCCAATCTGAAGAGTTCAAGGATGATAGAGAGCCCATTGTTGACGCATCCAAGCCTATGGAATCAACTGCAGTAAAGCCTTCTACTGAAGATATAACCAGCTTCCCCATTGTTGATGCATCTACTGAAGCTCACTCGGGTACACGTCAACTGGTTCCCACAGGATCTTCAAATCCAAGGGGCATCCATCCCTTACGATTTGCTGAACCTCAAAGGGTCTCAGAAGATCGTGTTCACGAGATAGTGCAACAGGCTCTGAGGCAACAACAGCTGGAAACCGAAGCAGCTCTTCAAGCATTTCAGCAAAGGCAACAGGCTGAGGCTGCTCAACATCGGATGTTACTGCAGAATGCCATCACTGAACAATTCATGAGCCTCTCCCAAACGCTTGTGAATCAAATTCAAAATACTGCAGCCAACCTGCTTGGACAAGTTGCTCATGCTGTTCCACCCGTCCAACCGCAACCTCATCAACCAGCACCACCTGCCCAAGCACCACCAGAGCAACCACCACAACCATCACAAGAACCACCTCCACAGCCATAGGTGACCATGATGGTCCAGTCATCTTTCCATCTTTCAAACCCTTTTTTTTGTTTATGACAAAGGGGGAGAAATTGGAATTTTGATGTCAATAGAAGTATATACTCTACACTTTGTGAATATACTGGCTATTTTATGAAAATGTCTTTAATACATAAAGTGTTTATTTCATATATATTCCGCATCCATATCCTTGATATGTTTTACACTCTGATATCTGTTATATCTAATATATTCTTGCTGTATATTATATACTGTTATAAGATGCATAAGAAATGTTGAACTCAGGGGGAGTACTTCATGTCAACATATACATATTCTCTGTCAACATACACTGGCATAACATAATCATCTCTTACATGTTTTATAATAGTCATATATGATTATGTGCCTGTTAACATCAAAATTTAGTATTATTTGTCATCATCAAAAAGGGGGAGATTGTTAGGTTCTAAGACCTTGGACGATGTTCAACCCCTCGGATTTCGGTTTTGATGATAACAATTAAAGGATAAATTTTAAAGTATCTAATGGTCTTGTTTGAGTGTTATAGGATCTACGTCGTCCAATGCCGCAATGGTATTGTATCTCTCAAACCTCAACTTTATGTTTCAATAAGGAAAGTGTCCAGATATGTTTTGTAAAAGCGAGCGTCCAATGCTTTTGTAAAAGCAAGCGTCCAATGCTCTTGTAACAGCGAGCGTCCAATATCTGTATAAGCTACACACTATGTTTTCTATCTTAAAATTAATATAATATAACAATACATTTTCGATGAAGATTCTCTGCTATGCAACGAATATTCTCTCTCATTATAACATGAAAATCTATTTGAACTTTCGAATAGTATTGAACAAGAACATAGAAGTTTCTGACTGCAGAAAAAGTACAAGTAGCAGAGGCGCTACATGTACGGCTGTCTCCTCTATCTCTCCACCCCAAGTCAAAACGTGACAACAGTCACATGCTTTGGAGAGAACCGCTTTTGGCAAAGGAATAGATCCCACAATGGATACTTTACACCAAGCTTCCTATATATAGAGAAACCAGCTCCTGCATCAAAGTGACAAAAACATTGAAAAAGAGCCGAAACTCTATCAAAACGACTGGACGATCAACACTTAAGCAAAAAGAGCTTTCTACTTAGCTTTGCTAAGCGATTCTGTGTATTCGTGTTTATTGTAATATCCTCTCTGTGAGAGTTACTCCTTCTTTCTATACTCAAACATTTCTGTTTGGAAAGCTAGGAGTGGCTTAGTGTTAAAGAATACTTGGCTTTATTTTAATCTCAGGGGGAGATTAAAGGTGTGCCAAGAGTGACCTAGAGAATACTTGTAGCCCGAAGTGGCAAAGTTAGAATACTTGATAGTAATCAGATCTTGATTAGTAGAACCCTTCAAAAGTTTTTGAAGGAGAACTGGACGTAGCTCAGTTGAGTGAACCAGTATAAAACTAAGTGTTCTATTCTCTCACTTTCTATCTTATTTGCATATCTCTTAAACTATCTCTTCAACATACTACGAAAGTGTTTCTTTACACATTTTATCTACAATAATCTTTTACGTGTGTTCTAACGAAAAGCGAGAAAAAGCAGTTTCATTGGACTGTTGCTTTTGAACCGCTGGACGATAACATAATCTTCTGTTTTACTAAGTTCTTGTAAAACTTAAGATATACTATATTCATATTTGTTAAAGATTTTCGAAGAAATTATAAACACACTATTCAACCCCCCCTTCTAGTGTATTTCTCTGTATTTCACTGAGATGTTAGTGTACCCGTAATGTGATATGAGAAATGTTATTAGGTGTATGGAATTATTGGATGCATGAAATTAGAGGATTTATTTGATAATTATCTGGGATGATATTTTGTAATTATGTGTGAGTTAGTCATCATCTTCCGGGAAGTGGTGACGATATATATTTTATTCTGAAAATTGAATGAGATACCTCCATCTGGGATGGGGATGAGATTTATTATAGATACCTCCACCTGGGATGGGGAAGAGATTCAAATGCCTCCATCTAAGATGGGGAAGGCAGTGGGACGCCATTGCATGGATATGAGCTCATAGACCTTTTACGAATCTGAGATCCACACCGGTTCTGGGAACCAAAGAGTCTAGTCTAGTGATTCTGGGAATCACTAAGTTATGTTTGAGATATCTATTTGAATGCATTGAAGTGTTAATTTTATTTATTGAAATATTTACCTTAATGAGAATGATATGAGTGTGATTTGTGGTTGCCTTAATTTGGCTTCTATTGGAGTATATATATATATATATACAATATTTTATTTTAAATTCTTGCGGGTACCATGGTTGAGTTTTTCCAGATCACCGCACCGGCTGAGAACAACACTATTTGTGAACCCTTTTAGAACTTGTTTTATTCACTGGGATTATTATCTCATTAAAAGTGTTGTTTTCAGAGCACGAGAGAGAGACTGTTGAGACGTCAGAGACTTGAAGACTTATTTAATTTTAGTTACATTTTTGGGGTTAGTACCTTTAGAATAAAGGGTTGGTTGTGGTTAATTTCACTACTCTTTATTATTCATTGTTTAGATGCCAATATTTGAGGATAATGTTTTTATATATGTAAGGATTTATTCATTCAATCTTAATTTATAATATTTGAGGTATTTCATACCATTGTAGTTTCAAAAATTTATATTATTTATGTTTTAAAGAATATTTTACTATGGGTTGTTATTGTAACGATGGGCGTTACATTTATGGTATCAGAGCCAGGTTGATCCTAAATCGGGCTATGGTAATGGGTTTGTTTTAAAAAAAATATGGGCGCATAGGACTGCTTGTTAGAACTATGAATGTTGCATGCTAATCTCTTAGATATTGGACTTGATCAACCCAATATTTGATTGGTGGTGTGCAATTTCATTGAAGCTAATAGGCGAGGGGAAAACACGAGTGAGGCACTTGCTATAGCTTTGGATCGGGGGGTCAAAGTTATGCAAGAGCAAACAGAGAGTATTCATCAGATGGGAAATGGGGGCGGAGTTGTCGTTGGAGCGATAACGCCTTCAAATCCTTAGTACGCGGGGTTATCCGAATTTCGTAGGAATGATCCGCCAACTTTTCGTTACAACTCACATTTGATTGAGGCAGAAGGGTGACTTCAGATACTAGAGGAAATTTCAATTACGATTGTGTGAAAAATCTAATCTTTCCTGTTTTTCTTAATTGCCACATGTTTTGAGTGTTAGGATAAGTTTGTTACTTCTATTGCTTGTTGAGATGTCTTGTGGTGTTTTGAGATGTGTCTTATTCTATTGATCTTATATGTTTGCCTATGTCTGGGTTAGATGTCGTTCATGGCATGGATTGGTTGTCATCTAGTTATGTATAAATTATTCTAATAAAACTATTCTTGTTGCATCTCAACCATGTTTGTTGAATTCCTTTGTGTCAAACCTTAAGTACTTAGTTGAGGAAGCCATCTAGAAACATTTTAGAAATTCTTGCTATTCGACTCTTGATTAGTGTAACTTATCTTAACACCCATAGCTAACCTTCTTCAATTATTATGTACTGTCACTGCATGTTTGATTTTGGCATTGCCACTCACCAATGATTCTAGTATCGCATGCATCAACTTGTTTCGTGTGAGATTAAGAGTTCTTTGAAGCATAACACAACAATGAGAATAATGGCTTGTAAGGAATTGCCCCCCACTTGTATACTTTTTTAGGCTCTATTTCTAGGTGATCTGGATCTAGAATAGACTCTGATACTATCTTAAAATCTAGGTTTGAGCCTAACTCATCCCTATAAAATCGGCTCGTAAGGTGAGGATTGTCCCCACTTATATACACTATTTTGATCATATCTCTAGTCAATGAGAATATCCAACACTCCTCTTATTTAATGAGGTTATCTGCAAGAAGAATCTTAAGAGATATAATCGGGGTTTTTCTCTTGCTCTTTCGTTGTTAAACTAGGACTGTTGTATATTTCTGTTAGTGTTTTTAGTGAACTGTAATCACGTGCTAGAGATGTCATGAATGATAACTTGTTTCAGTGTTTTGTGTGACCATATGGTTAAACCTTATAATTGATAAATCGTTTTCTCTAATTGTGTTTTTTCACCTCCATAAACACCTGAATTTAGTGAAAGCAAAATCAGTTGATTAATCATATTATTTCATACTGGTGCAGCTTATTACAAATGACAGGTTTGTTAGTGTTTATCACCGGGTTTTATCAAAGAACACAGGCCCAAGAATTTCAGTAGCAAGCTTCTTTCTAAATTCACATGACCCAGTTGAGGGTACATCAAACCATGGTAGTTGAATCGGGATTCATATTGTGAATCGGAAGGCTCATTTTCTGAATCGTGAATCGAATCGTATCGTGAATCGTAAGATTCATGATCAATAATAAAACATAGCATATGCAACTAAAAAAGACATATTAAAGCACAAATTCATGATCAATAACTAAAAAAACATAACTCTAGGAGTATGAGATGCATGAGATCTGTTAAATCTGAGTTTGTGAGGCCTTTATTTTAGTAGAATGGAAACGAAGCAATTAAATAGCTAAATAGAGTATATGCATTAAATCAGTAAGCAACAAATAAAGTAGTGGAATAATCAAATAGGATAAGTTCAGAAGTGTTCTTTCAATTCCTCTTTATTTAATAATTTAAGCATATATGACTTTTCAATTTTTTCATGAGAATTGGTGAAAGAAAACTAAAAAAATAATGAATCCTTGAATCTTGTGAATCGTAAGATTCACATGATTCATTCATGTATCGTAAGATACAAAGTCTTTTAAGATTCATCTTAGGATATGTATCGGTAGACAACCAAATCGTATCGAATCGTAAGATTCGAATCGTGAATCATAAGATTCTGATAACTATGCATCAAAGGTGTATGGTCCAATTAAGGAATTGCTTTCAGAAGAAAACCCACCAATCTACCGAGACACAACCTTAAAAGATTTTTTGGCACATCATTATGCAAAGGGCCTTGATGGGAACTCTTCCTTGGACCCCTTCAGGTTGTGAATCACATGGGAATACACTCTTAATTCTCATGGATCTGGCTATAATTTATTCAAATAACAAGCCACTTTCTGGTTTTCCATGTTAAGTGACCTTCATACAAACAGCATCAAGTTCTTGAGACAGAAAATAAATGAATTATCATGTGTTGACATTTTCCAAAATAACTGTATTAGAATGGTATAATAAGCATTTTCTGTAGTTTGTATGTTTAGATAATTGTATTAAGAATACTTCAAAAGATGAAATATAAAACCAAATATAGTGAGATGATTAAAAGGTTTAGGTTAGGCCTTTAATTATGTAAGTCAAAAGATGTGAGCATTATTTTTATTTTTTGTCACTAAATGAAGTAAACCTTAAGGAATGCACAAGGCCTTGAGAAAGAAGATTTCACAATGGAGAATTTTGCCAAAGCGTTAGGCTTAAAAGTTAATGTCAACAAATCAAGGGCTTTCTTCTCAAATGGGCATGATCAATCAGCAGATGTTGGACATGCGCATTTGGAAGGGAAACATGAATGGGAATTATACTGCCAAAGACAGGATACCAGTGGCTTTTGAATCAAAGCACCAGACATGATTTTCATTATGGTTGGAGTTGGATTTGGAGAGTCAAGGCTCCTGAAAAAGTGAAATTTTTAATCTGGCTCGCAGCACATAACTCCACCCCTACTAGGGACCATCTACATCATCATCGCAATAGATTGGATCAAAAAGCATGCTACTGGACCCAGAGATAGTTGGTTTTTAGCATGCCTTTGGTGTATATGGCGAACAAGGAACAACTTCTGTTTTGACAACAGACATATCAGTTTCCAGCAACTAATTCAGAATGTTGTGAATCTAGCAAGGCAGTTTCTAGGCTATAGATTCAATGACTGAATCAACCATCTTGGATTTCCTGGCATCCAAGCAGAGATGGAGAATATGTCTTAAATGTAGATGGAAGCAGAATGGGAAATCAAGGATTGGCAGGTTATGGTAGCATTATATATCAGAAATTCAGATGGAGCATGCACTAGTGCAGAAAGTCATCACTTTTTAGATCGGTTAAAAATGACTTTTTAGATCAGTTGTACGGCCCTCTTATATGCGAGCGATATAGAAAGTCATAACTTTTTACATCAGACAAAAACCGTCTTATATGGATCTCTGGATTTAGTGGACATTTGGGCAATGTTGACATTCTCTTTGCTGAACTCTATGCCATTCATCAAGGCTTTTCCAAGCACGACAATGAAATTTAGACCATCTCAAGTGTTATACAGACTCAGCTCAAGCAGTTTCCCTCATAACGGATGCTATGGCCATAACACATCAATATGGTCCTCTGATCCAGAACATCAGAGACCAGCTTAGTGCTCAGTTCAGTGCCTCTCTTAAGCATACCTTTCGAGAAGGCAATCAATGTGCGGATGCTTTAGCCAAGATGGGAGTTGCGACATCAGCAACTTGTTACTTGTTGATGTTGTAGAGCATTGTGTGTATTTAAAAAAGAATATTTATATTATTATTTAATTAAAATAAAAACTTGCTTTTTTAATATAATTAATATATCCGATAACTTTTTAATAATTAGGCACTAGATATAAGACGACGCGTGTGGCCATACATATACCTAAACGACCCTTTAATGCATAAAAGTAGTAAACTACACATCTACACTAAAAAAATGATCAGTGCAACAATTTTGATTGAAAATGCTTAATTATTTTTTGTTAAAAAGACATCACCGTCTATAAAAAAAAATCAAACGCTTATATTATTATTTATATAATTGTTACTATATCCAATTAATTTTTAAATAAAAAGATTAGGCACTAGATATAAGATGATGCATAAGGCCATAGGGTCAGCCCAAAGGTAAAACAACTAAAGCTTGAGCTTTAGACCCACCAATAAAATATTATTTTTTTAAAAGTAAAAAACGTCACACATGTTGGTTAAAAGACCTCACATATCACTCTTCTTTTTAAAGTAAAAAAGTCTCTCAATTTTTTCTTTAGGCCTCACTTTCTGTTGGGCTGGCCTGATGGTCATACACACATCTCTACGACCCTTCAATGTACAAAGATAGTGTAAACTTTTTTTTTAATCATGTTATTGGTGCAAAATATTTACCAACTTTGCCGATAATTAATCTTTGCCGAATAATCTGGCTAGCCACCTTTAATGGGATCTCCCTCTCAACCATGTTCTTTCAATTCATCAAACTCGAATCCGAGACCTTACTAAGGGATTGAGTCCATTTCCACTTGAACCAACGATTTGTTGGTTAAAGATAGTACCAACTACACATCTACGTTAAAAAAATGGATGCAAAGATTTTAAACAATGTACTTAATTATTTAGGGCCCATGGTTGCGAGTTTTTGGTTTTTGGTTTTCAAATACAATTTTCAAAACAAAACGCGCATTTGACAAAAATAGAGTTGAAATAATTTTTAACTCAATTTCAAAACACTTTTACATTCATTTTCAAAACTAAGAAAAAAGGTTTTGTCAATTTGGTTTTTAGTTTTAAAAAAACATACTCTTCCTACATTTGACAATGACACTTCCCGCTGTCATTGCACCACCGACACCACCACCACCAACATTGCACCACCGCTACCACCATTGGCACCACCACCACTAGCATCGCTACCGCCGTTGTTGCTGCCACCACCGGCACTACCACCACCACCACTCTCACTGGCACCAGCACCTGCACCGGCACCACTACTACCACTGCCATTGTCGACGCCACCACCATCACCATTGGCAACACTACCACTAGCCCTACTACCACCATCGTCGCCACCACCATCGATACTGACATTGTCGTTGTCCCCGTCATCGCCACAAAAATACATCATTAAACTAATTTTAATAGGGTTGAAAAGTTTCAAAATTAGTTTATTTTGAAACTGAAAATTAGAGGAAAAAACTACAACTAAATTTTAAATTATGAAATTATTCCATTACCATATAAAAGGAATCAATCAAGCGCTCATTATTATTCATTTTATTTCTACCATTTTCATTCCAATTTTTTCATTTCCCATTTAATCACTAATTTTTTATCGATCATTTAAAAAATAACAACATTAAACACGAGGTTGTTTAAAGTAAAATCAAAGCCTTTCATCATCAGATTTTAAAATACAAATTAATCCATACAATATCAATATTTACATGAAACTCATCTATATATTCATAATTAAATAAAATCATTCCAGAACTTAACATTAAAAGCCAATCCACAGCTAAACAAGACAAGCTAATAAGCCATCGCACAAGAAGAATTCCAAGCATTAAATTTGATATAAAAAAAATTAAGTCAAATATAATTGGTATTAACTGTCCACCATGAAGCTTACAAAAGACCAAAGTCAATCCAAATGATGCCACGTTCAAATCACTTGAGACCATATAGATGTACATCTTATGCCGCTTAATAAAAACTAAAGATAAAAATATCCAACAAAAAGGGTACACTAAAATGGAATATCCTTATTATAATAGTTTTAGATATTATAATCTTAATTATTTTGACACCTTTGCTTTCAAAAAAAATTATTTTGACACCTTCAAACTTTTATCTCAAGCTCGCCACCGTTGAAGTGTCTAACTATCAGATCTTGAATCCAACCCTGAATTCATGATAACAATAACTTCGTTAGATTTCACACACTTTTTACTTTTATTTAATGATAATAATGTTTTGATTCCCTTACCTATTTTTTGAGTTCTCAGGGATGCTTTTTTAGCCTTGTGCTTTTTTCCATGAAGATGATCATTCAACCCTTTCTCACTTGTGGTAGTAATCTGACATAACGCGCAACTCCACCCCTGCTTGGGTTTCTTCTGCAAACTAAATGAACAATTCTCACCATCATCAACAGTAGGAGGTATCATCACTTTGCGCTTTGCATCATAATTATCAGCATCTTGCTTAGCCTGCAATGGGATAAACAAAAAGAGAAAACCTTTTCATTAAAGAAGAAGTGGGAACAAAAATAAAATTAAAGAGAAAGATAAAGACAGAAAAGAAGGGTACAATAAACATAACATTATACACTAACCGGCATGATCACTTGATCCATACAAGTATGTTCATTAGTATATTGTGGCCCACCAAATGTTTTAATGTTATTACCCTGCCAGTCCCGATTAAAAGACATCAAAACTGGTTCTTGAATCGAGATCCCCTCTTGTCTTTGCATGATCACTTGATCCCTACAAGTTTGTGCATTAGTATATTGTGGCCCACCAAATTTGTTAATGTTATTGCCCTGCCAGTCCCGATTAAAAGACATTGAAACTGGTTCTTGAATTGAGATCCTCTCTTGTCTTTGCATCGAGATACCCAATGCTCTCTTTGACGCCATTTCCCTCTTGACTTCCTCTTTCAACTCTCGTCGCTTTGCTATTGTCATCTCGCTTCCAATTATCTCTTTCCTAATTTTCTCCTTCTCCCGCTCCCGACGTATTTTCTCTTTCTCCAACTCTTGGCGGAATGCTTCGTTTGCATTGACCGACACCGGCATTGGGAGAACACTAGGCACCAGATCATTGCTGGGAAAACCACTTGGCGTAAACTCACACCCTAGAAATGAACTGATGTTAGAAAAAGCTTTATTTTTTAAAACAACAAATTAAACAAATGGGTCTCTTGACGTGAAGAAAAGAAAGTGTTACCTTGTAATGGGTGTCTAGAAACGTAGGGGACGATGGAAAGAGGGAGCGGTGTTGTTGATGGTGTCCTTTGGTTTTGGCCATCACGATATTTGAACTCCATGGTAAAAAGTTGGAATGTGAAGCCAAGGGAAAGGCGAGGAGAAAGAAAAATAGTGTTGAGGGAATCAAAGAAAGTGTATGTGTGTGTGTGTGCAGTGTAGAATTTGAAAGGGTGATTAAATAGGTGCAAGGGGTGGATGTTTGTAGATGTCATCCATTCTTTTTTTTAAGTGGTGATGTTTTTTCTGTTGACGTAAGCCATGATAAAATCTTGAGAATTTACCAAATTTGTCTTTAAATACTTAAAAAGGGAAGGAAAAGGAAAAACGAATTTTGAATGGAAATTTCTCTCACCTTTTCAAAATATCATCAAATACAATTTGACTTGAAAAACTTTCAAAACAAAAATAGTTTGACTGGGAAAAAAACATTAAATATAAATAAATATTTGATACGTTAAAGATTTGAAATTTTTACTGCTTTAAGTTTTAAGTAATAAATATTTAGCAGTACAAAAAGTAAAAAATATTTAAAATGCAAACATTTCATATTATTAATAAATTAACAAAGTGAAAAACTCACAAGTACGAATAATTGTCATCAAATTAATATAATTAGTACTTTGGCTTGTGACTTGCATAAAATAAATATTTACTTTTATAGAATTAAAATTTATAATAAATAATTTTTTATTATATAAAATATATTATAGTTATAATTTATATTTTATAATAAAAAGTGTTTTGAATATAGAAATTATATTTTATATTTATAATAAATAATTTAAATAATACTTGTAGGAAACCAGATAATATTTTAAAATAATAAAATATTTTATTAGAAAGACATAAATTAATTAACAATTTTTAACATTTTGCATTTAAGTTTTTACGTTTTTCTCAATCAATTTATTAGAAAATTCTTTATTACTTTTAATTTATTGAATATAGTTTATCTTTAAATAATTAATGATATTTAATGCATAATATTAAACATAAATCTTGACAAATATATGACATCAAAAATAGGAATTTAAAATCTTGAGTGTTAATTGAGGGCGTTACTCTATTGCATTTTCCTTCTATTTCATATCAAGAATATCACTAAAAGATTAAACATCTAGGGTTAACCTAGTGGTAGGGGGTTGGGGTAGCATTTATGAGGTCATATGTTCAAACCTCAGTACAACAATTATACACACAAAAAAAAAAGATTATTGAATTTTATATATTTTATTAAAAAAATATTTATTGAAAATAATGATAAGGATGTATTGATAAAATATTAAATATAATATTTTTAATGATAAATTAATTTCTATTATTTGACTATTATTTTTAAAGATAATAGTAAATAAAAGAATTAATAAAATTTAAATATTTCTATAAAATGAAGAGATATATGTAAAATGAGAAGGTGAAACTTATTCATCATTAGATTGAATTGAAATATTTTTAAATATAACATGCTTAAATTAACTTTGGATATGTCTTTAATTTTTCCAATTTACGATATTTTTACTCTAACTAAGTTAAAATTAAAAATAAATTTATCATTTAAAAAATCTTGAAAATCTATTTTATTACCCATGCAATGCATTGGTGATATACATCCAACTTGATAATATTTTTTACTTATTTTTTATTTTCTAATTAAATATAAAGTTTAGAAAAGTAGTTTACTTTTGTTTTCTTTTTTTATGGTTATCCTTTTAATTTTTTTTCCTTCTATGGTTTTATCCATTTTTCTTGTTCCTTTTTTCAATGACCAAAATTCAAATGTCTCATTCAAATATGTTAAGGACACTCATAGTAGTATGTTATATTTATTTAATGAATACCATTGTGATCTTGAATACCAATAGTTGCAAGTTATTTGTGTTTTTGTATTTTTTTTTTTTTCCATAAATGTATGCTAGTTGCTTTTTAAGTGAATATCATTCTAGCCTCATTTTGAAATCTATGCAAACAACACTCACTTGCCCATTGTGTATTTTATGGTTTGACTCTAGTGATGAACTATTAATAAAGCTAAAAAACTTCAAAATCCAAATTCAGTCATAGGGTTAATGGCCTAATTAATTTGTTTTTTTTTAAATCAAGGTGTTTACTAATACAAATTTCAAGTGATTCTAGATTTGAATATCACATGAAAATAAATTATAATAATTTGAAAACAAAAAAAATGTTGAAACAATTATATATTTTTACCAACTTTACTCATGGGAATTTCTAATTTATTTTTTCTATTCAAGAAAAATACCCAAATAATATACACACAATCAAGGGGATGTTGCAGCTTAACCAGTAGTTTTAAGTTTAAGTCTTGAGTATGCAACTACGTTAAATACTCGGATAGAGAGTTTGTCATCCATAGTGATCCTACATGACTCGGACATGATTGTCTCCCGTTGATGATACATGTGATCTAGACAAAAAAAAAAATACACACAATAATTTGATTTTAATTTAAAAGTGAAATAAGAATAGAAAAATTAAAAATAAAATTAATGCATGACATAATTGAAATTAATTTTTTATTTTATTATTAGGATAATTGTCCTAATTAATGAAATAAATTTAAATATACTTTGAAATCTGAAACCATTAGGATAGTTGTCTCAACCTTAAAGCGGGTAAAAGGATTATTTGTGCCCCAAAATATACTTTTTTTATTACTAATATTTTTAAAAATAAAAAATCTAATAATTACTTGATAAATAATAAAATCTAATTGGAGTAATTATTTTTTTAAAAGCCCCACATCCTATTAATATTCTCTTTTCTTTCTCCTTCTTTATTCTAAAACTCAAGTTCTAAGAATATATTTCCCAAGAATATTTAAACATAAAAATTATAAAATTATCAAACAAATTTAATTTTAAAGTTCTTATTTTTAACTTAAACTTTAAAATAATTTTTAAAATTAATAAAATTAGGCAACTACTACCTATGACTTTATCTATTTTTTGAAAATTTGCATCTTAAATAAACATATAATAGTTTTAATAAAAAAAAATCTTTTAGATTTTGCATTGACTATTGATATGGCAGAAGTAAAATACTTGCATATTTATGTATGCGTGCACACGTTTCAAGTTTAGCAAACCAGTGAAATTATCCTAATGTGTTGGAACCAACTAGAGAAAATGTGTTGGAGCCAGTGTTATGAAAATTGGACCGGACCGGCCGTTCAACCGGTTGAACCGGGAACCGATCACCTGTTCGTTCCGTCTACACCTCAAAATTGGTGTGCAATTGAACCGATCAAAAATCGGATGAACCGATCAAGAACCAATGAAACCGGCAAAAATCGGCAGTTGGACCAGTTTGAACGGTTCAACGAAAATCACAATTATTTTTAAAAAAAATAGGTAAATGACATCGAGTTGTGGTAATAAGCCTTTTAATTCTTGATTGCATTAATAAGATATGGAATCAAACCTTCCATAATTGCTTGATTGCTTAACTACTTGCTCTTCTTCTCTTAATTTCTCTCACAAATACAACTTTTGACTATGAATATTGTTGAAAGTCTTGACACGCATTGATTGTTTCGTTCTCTGTATAGTAGAATGTTACATAGAAGGACATATTTATATTGTTTTAGTGTGCTATGAGCCTATGAGAGATTTTGATGCGCACTATTTTGTAAACTCACTGAATGTACTAATGGCTAATTATGATTGTCCATTATAGTGTTTCTAGTGTGCTTTTTACATGTTTCCCATACAGATTGATGTACAATTAATCAACTATGAATTTTTTTTAATATTACTTAGTATATTATATTAAAAAAATTTAAAAATATTATTTTATTGAAATTGGTTCAATCGGTTCAATCACACGCTTGAACCATTAAATCATGAACCAATATCTTCACTGGTTTAATGATCAATCCGGTTTTAAAACCATTGGTTGGAGCACACCCTTAGCTTGGTAGTATAAGGAATTAAGGATGGGTCTTATAAGCCTTCAGCTGTTTCTTTTATCTAAAACCGGGCAAAACCAGTTTGAATTGGTTTTCTTGAAAGAAAAAAATACTTTTTTTTAATCTTTAACTTAATATTATAATAATTGATAGATATATCAACTATATTTATTTAGTGTTTATTAATTGTAGTTTTAACAAATAATATTATGTATTGTTGATTTTTTTTTTTTTGACGAGATGTATTGTTGAATTTAAATGTTATGATCATATTTAATTTCATTTCATTTTAATTTTAATATATATATATATATATATATATATGACATTTATAAGTGATATTTATTTTTTAATATTATAAACTTTTAAATATTATGTTAATTTTTTGTTTAATATTATTTATTATATTATAATAAAAAGAAAAACAAGAAAAAATAAGAAAAGAAACTTTATCATAAGTTTCTACTATTATTTCGTCAAATTTATTTAAAAAATAAAATCATGCATGGTTTTATAGTCATCACTTTGTGGTTCACAATTATTCCCGTCTCCCTTGCTTCTCATATCGTGCACACTGGTGCCACACTGCCACTTCTGACACAAGTATTCATGTAATTGAGGAGCTCACGCACGGTAGAATACTGGAATCGCTGGCTAGTGTGGGGAAACCTGTTTTTAACCCTTAGATATCTTAGTTTTTAAATGAATGGTTAAGATTTTTTTCTATTTTCTTTTTTACTTTTCCTTTTGTTCTCCCTCTTTCCCCAATTACCCCTGAAACCCTAACGCTCCTCCTTCTCTCAGATCCTCACCGCCCAATCTGCCTCCAACCCACAAGGCCAACCTGCGTCCTCTCCACCTAACCTCTCAACGTGGCGGCGCCGCCTATTTCCAATGACGGAGGTGCGGTGGTGGGAAGGGAAGGAAAGAAAAGCGGGTGCGGAGGTGAGAATGCGTGGACGAAGAGGGAGTGCGCTGGTTCTGGCTTTCTCTGTGTTCGTGTGTTTTTCTATTTGGTTATGACTTTGTCTTTAGGTTATTTTGCTTTGGATCGGACGAATCATTCATGATTCTTTTTCAGGTTATCAACGATTGTGACACTAGAAGGTCCAAGGGCATTAGTCACTGTGAACGAAGATCGGTTCCGCGGTAGTCGCGGTGGTGGTAGCAGTGGCTTGCGGTGGCGGTGGCTTGTGGCGGTATGGTTCAAGCAATGATTCCGACGAGAGGAAGGTGTCGTGCCTTCTGACAGAGGAAAAGGAAGAAGACGAAGGGGTAAATCAGGAAAGGAGAAGAAACAAGAAAAAAAGGACAAAATCTCGACCATTAATTTAAAAGTGAAGAAATCTAACTATCCTAATTAACTTTCCCACAGTGGGAGACCTAATACACCTTAGCCAGCGCCCTCTTTTCACCGGTGAAAGTGTTTCACCTCTAGCCTTTCAGTTCAACCGAACGCAGGCTTCTTTAGTTCAAAGCTTGCTCTGTCGTTCATTCCTTCTCTTGCTCAAGGTTACTTTTGTCCTTTCCCTTCTTTCTAAATATTCATCCAAACCTTATTTTTGCAATATTGCAGGTTAGGACTTGATACAATAATACAAGTTATATATATATATAGATATTTTCCTTCTAAAGAGAGGTGATGTCTAGTTGACATCGTAAGTTTTGAAATTGTGGCTGCTATTCTTTATTTTATTAATTAGGAGTTGTTTCTGTGGAATTAATTATAAAATATTTTAGTAGGGAAGATTTGAAAAACTGTAATTGACAAACTGTCTTAGATTTCTTTATGATTATTCTTACTTCTGCAATTTGAACATTCTAGGCCTTCCAATATATTTAAAGTTTAATTTTCATGCACAATAGATATAAGAATTTTTACCTGTTAACCAGTTAAAAATCATGTTGAATATAACTTTAAAGGTAATTATTATAAAAGTCAATAAATTTAATATATATATATATATATATGATCAGTTTTGATTGTATAACAGTATAAAATTCTTTACAATGTGTCAGTACATTTAAATTAAAAACATAAATTTATCATTTGTTTATTGTTATGTCTGATCCAGTGATCCTTAAAAAGTTAAAAGTGACATCTTATCTCATTTGCATTATTGTAAGGCCAATTGGGCACAGGACCACAAATTATATAAGCCACCAGAAAATGTCACGTTTTTATTCTGTTTTTGACAAATTGGGATGTTCATTTCTTATCAATTTGTGTCATTCTCCATACTGAGAATAAACATGTTTATATTAATTTGTGCCACTTATTATATGATTCTTTCTTTCCCTGATGGTTATTTGGGATTTGGGTTGATCTTAAAAAAGTCTTAGGTTTCTTTTGTTTTTAATTCACTACTCAGTGCTTTAATTGTGCATTTTGCATTAGAAGCAGGCACTGCTGTTTTGCAAGTTTACTCTCAGTATGGAGGTCAAAAGCACAAACCAGATAGAAGCAACCATTGATTCCAATTATGATAGGAAAGCTGAAATAAAAGCATTTGATGACTCAAAAACTGGTGTTAAGGGTCTTGTAGATTCTGGGGTGAAAATGATCCCACGCATGTTCCATTCCGGCATTGACATAACTGAAAACGTAGCCAGTGACTTGAAGTTGAGTGTTCCTGTCATAGACCTTGAAGACATACATAACAACCCAGCTCTGCATAAAGCAGTTGTCACCAACATTCGAAATGCATGCCAGGAGTGGGGATTTTTCCAAGTGATCAATCATGGAATTCCAATTAGTATTTTGGATGAGATGATTGATGGAATCCGAAGGTTTCATGAACAAGATACTGATGTAAGGAAACAGTTTTACTCTAGAGATTTGAAGAAGACAATTCTATATAATTCCAATACTAGCCTGTACCGAGACAAATTTGCTAACTGGAGAGATACAGTTGGATGTTCTATGGCTCCTAATCCACCCAAACCAGAGGACTTGCCTACAGTATTTAGGTAATGAGTTAATACTGTATCTAGATTTTATAGTTGTTTGTAATTTTGTGATAGTGGTTGCCCTTTTTCTTTGTATTCTTTATTATGTATCTAGGTGCCTTGATATATGGTTTTCCAAAGAATCGGTCACTTGTGCGTGTCAGTTTCAGAAATTGTTGAACTATTTGTATTCTTGATGAATTGTTTATGTACTTGCAGAGATATAATTATTGAATATTCCAAGAAAACAATGGCTCTGGGTTGTACAATTTTTGAGCTATTGTCAGAGGCTCTTGGCCTTAATCCATCTTATCTCAAAGAATTGCATTGTGATGAAGGACTTTTCATTCAGGGTCATTACTATCCACCTTGCCCTGAACCTGAATTAACTTTGGGCACGACAAAGCACACTGATATGTGCTTCATGACAATACTTCTACAAGACCAACTGGGTGGTCTTCAAGTTCTTCATGAGAATCAATGGTCTAATGTTCCTCCTGTGCATGGAGCTCTTGTTGTAAACATAGGAGATCTTCTACAAGTAAGTGTTAGAATGGTAATAAGCATTTTTTGTAGTTTATATGTTTAGATATATAATTGAATTAAGATTACTTTAAAACATGAAATATAAAAATCAAATATAGTGAGATGATTTTATGGTTTAGGTTAGGCCTTTAATTATGTAAGTCAAAAGATGTAAGCATTATTTTTATTTTTTATCACTAAATGAAGAAAAACTTAAGGAATGCACAAGGCCTTGGGAAAGAAAATCATGGGAGGGAAAGATTGACTCTTAAGATTTATCAAATATGGGTTATCATGGCCTATGGCCGCTATGCTTTTGTACTATATTTTTCCTTCATATGGCTTTCAGTGGTTCCTAAGCAATTAACATTTTATTTTACATTTCATGCACCATAGACATAACTCTAGGTGATAGCTTGCTTTGCTGTGGTTTTCTGTCATTTTTCTATGATGGACTTTTTCTTTTAGATAACACTCACATAAAGAGAAAGTATATATACACATGCTAACTAATCGGATTTCTCTTTCCCTCTGATCTTCAGAGAAATGATTGTTTTATAGTTAACAAAGCATACTCTATTAGAATTGAAAAGAAAAAGTTGCATGGAAACAGGGTTGTCAATTCATAATCTGCAACATTCAGCATAAGAGGCAACAGAATCACATCAGTGTTATGAAAAAAATTGTGATTGTTTACCACATGTCATTGTGTAGGCTTGATCTGTTGCTTCATCTACATCCAGACTTTTTGTATAACAGTGCATGTGTGTGTTGTCATTACTCCCATTATAGCTCTGAAGTTCTTCTGTTTCATCAGTATCCATTTTGCATTGTCTTCCTTATTCCAATTTAACATGGTCCATCAAAGTTCATAGTTATTATTATCCACAAAAACATCATCGCCGTCTATATGTTATTTGAATTATCACAAAAAATTGCAAAGGCATCATCCAAGGAGATTGCCCGATAGAATAATCTTCAGCAAGTCCTGGTTTTACTTTAGTGTTTTTCTAGGAATATTGTTGACTTGTGATTGAATGTCATGGATGATAATTTTCCACTAACGCATGTGATTAGATACAATGAACCTCTTTGATAATAAAAGGAGCTGAATCTCAGCCCCAAAAATGGTTAAAAATGCACTGATATATTTCTTCATCGATACAGTTTGTGAGGAGTATATTTATTAATTTCCTAGCTATTGTTGCAGCTTATGACAAATGACAATTTTGTCAGTGTTTATCACCGGGTCTTATCAAATCATGGAGGGCCAAGAGTTTCAGTAGCTAGCTTCTTTTCAAATTCGCCCGATCCAGCTAAAGGTACATCAAAGGTTTATGGTCCAATTAAAGAGTTATTATCAGAAGAAAACCCACCAATCTATAGGGACACTACCATAGGAGAGATCATGGCACACCATTTGGCTAAGGGGCTTGATGGGAACACTGCCTTGCAGCCTTTCAGGTTGTGAAATGTACAAATTTCGACCTAGAAAAGAACTTGATAAAATTGATGCACTCCTGATTCTCATGGAGGTGGCTGTAATGTGTTATTTCTAGTTCCTGTTTAGTGTATAACCATAATAAGTTACGTTTATAAAGCAGCAGCAGCAAGTTCTGCAGACAGTATAAGATAAATTATGTTAGTAGTTCGCATTTAATATACCACCTCTTACATTTTTTCACCTTCACAATTAATAACGCAAGAAGGCATGGAGAAGAATTTCAACACTCACATATATGAAAACAATGATTTGATTTTATCACTTTGTATTTTCTAAATGTACATCCAACAACTTAAAGGAGACAAGTCCAAAAACATTTACTTGTACATTTTTTTTTTGGTACAAAAGGGAAAGAAATTAAGAAAAGGGAAAAATGCATTGCAGGGACTTAAACTCACTCTAAAACCTATAGGGTTGGAGTAGTGGTGTAAGTATTTATTGTGCTCATATGTAGGGAACAATCTATTTAGGAGGAGAATCTGTGTTTGATTTTCTCTGTGTGTAAAATTTTCTTGGACGAGCGGGATTAGTCTTTGACTCAGTGGGTTGGGAGACATCTATGGTCTTTGATCCAGAACAAAAAAAAAAAAAAAAAAAAAATCACTCTGATGATTTATATTGCATAACTTAACCGACTAAGCTCACTCAAGGGGACCAACTAGTACCAAATCTAATTCTAAAGAGTTACACCAAATTCGTAGCCACAAATATCATTTTGATGATTGAACCAATAGCTATAAGTAACTTAATAGGCCATAATTGTATTTTTTATTTTGCTGAAAAGATGTCTTAATTGCAGTCATTTCTACGCCACCTTAATTGCAGTCTCTTTGGTTTGTCATCACTGTCAGCCTCTAGCACCTTTATTGTGTTGGCTGACAAGCTCTCTAAGTTTGAAATACATTGATAAATACCAAAAGCAATAACGAGATCGACATGATTCTTAATTAATCTCATTATCATTAATATAATACATGCCATGAAAACAGTCACGTTTTATTCTGTCTTTTGCAAATTTGGGGTCATCGTAATTTCTATTATGCTGCCTCTTTCACCAAATTAAAAAGATATCTTGGTTGCATGTGGAACATGGAATGCAGTCAAATAAGTTTAATTATATGATTTTTTTCCCCTCATTGACTGCCATCTGGATTTAATTATATAAAACCCCAATCTCTTCTTTAATACTACAAAACTTGTGTTTGAGGTAAAAAACACAAACCAGTTAGAAGAAAGCATTGATTCCACTTATGATAGGAAAGCTGAAGTGAAAGCCTTTGATGATTCAAAAGCTGGTGTTAAAGGTCTTGTAGACTCTGGAGTCACAAAGATCCCACGTATGTTTCATTCTGGAAAGTTGGATATCATTGAAACCTCAGCTAATGACTCCAAGTTGAGTATCCCCATCATAGACCTCAAAGACATACACTCTAATCCAACTCTGCATTCAGAAGTAATTGGCAAAATTCGAAGTGCATGCCATGAGTGGGGATTTTTAAGCCTACTATAAGAACGAAAAACAAAACAAACATAATTTATAAGGATTAAAACTAAAAACTAAAAAAAAAAAATTGCAAGGACGAAAAGCAAAATGACCAAAAAGGTATTTAAGCCTATATATTATTTCTAATATTTGAACTTGTTTTTAATAATTTATCATCTTAAAAAGTAAGAC
This sequence comes from Pueraria montana var. lobata, assembly GCA_026413185.1. Lineage (NCBI taxonomy): Eukaryota > Viridiplantae > Streptophyta > Magnoliopsida > Fabales > Fabaceae > Pueraria > Pueraria montana. Next base: position 62,098,900 of record CM048650.1, on the reverse strand, counting down.
AATAATTTTGTAATTTAAAAGAATAGTAAAGACTCAATGATTTTACTCATATTGTTTTAATTCAAATTTTTAATAAACTAATATTGTTTTAAATCAAAACTTTCCTTTTTTTAAAAAAAAATGTATAATTAAACTAAATAAACTTATATTGTTCAAAATCAATTTTTTAATATTTAATTTTTATTTATATTATTTTAAAACAAAAAATAAAAATTGTTGTTTCTTTATAATTTTGTTTTATTTTTATCAATTTTTGTATAGTGACCAAATATTTTAAATAAAAATAAAAAAATAATGTATTAATTCATTAAAATAAATAGTTTAACATTAAACAAAATAAAAAAAAAAAAGAATTTCAAGTTTCATAATAACTAAGAAAATTAATGTCATCTAGTGTTTTTAAGAATGTTAAAATAGGTAAAAGGTTTTTAAATTGAATAAAAGGGTAAAAAGGAATTTCAAATTAGTGAGGATAAAATTGAGAAGAAAAAAAGGCTAGTAGCTTATAAGTTAGCTTATTTTCTATAAGCTACTTCAAGTAAGCTTATGAAGTAGCTTATGAAAATAAGCTACTTGAATCAGCTTATGGAAAATAAGCTACTAAAGTAAACTTGTGTACCAAACAAACTTATTTTGGTCAAAGTAGCTTATAAGTTGGTCAAAAAAACTTATAAGCTCCTCAAAAACTTTACCAAACACACTTGGCTTTTTGTTATCTAATCTTATCAATTTTAATTGATTTAGTTTAGATAAGATTTTACCTAATATAAGTTTGCAATCCAATCCGAACCACAACCACTACAATTATAATAGGATTGGATCGGATCTGGTCATCAGATTTATTAATTAGTAAAATAATAAAAAATAGAAAAATAGAAAAATGATTCTAATAGTATGTAATTTTATACACTTAATTCAAAAACTATTTTTTAACTACTAGTCTAATTCTTTCCAAAAAAAAAATACTAGTCTAATATGAAATTCGTTTCATTTCAAATTAAAAATTAATCATGTCTTACATTATCGTAATCATTGATCAACAATCTTTAAATGAAAGAATACAATAAAAATGGTTACAAGTACATCTCAGTTACGGATCCTGTTTAGTAACCTCAGTTGATTGAATTATTTATCCTTGATGAGTTCATTACTTTTTTTCAGGGATATTGTGATTGAATATTCAAAAAGAATAAGGGATTTGGGTTTTACAATCTTTGAGTTATTGTCAGAAGCTTTGAGACTTAATCCTTCTTACCTTAAAGAATTGAATTGTGGTGAAGGATTCTTTATTGCGGGTCACTACTATCCAGCATGCCCTGAACCTGAATTAACTATCGGCACTACCAAGTACGCTGATAGTAACTTCATGACTTTACTTCTACAAGACCAATTTGGTGGTCTTCAAGTTCTTCATGAGAATCAATGGGGTCAATCTTCCTCCAGTACATGGAGCTCTTGTTGTAAACATAGGAGATCTTCTACAGGTAAATATTCCAAGTTATTATTGTCAATAATCTTTAGAGTATGCATTTTATAGGTTATTTTTATTAAGAATTCAGATACAATCGAAAATAACCGTAGGGTTGACGCAGTGGTGTAAGGTCCATTGCATTCACATGTGCGAGAACGATTTATTTAGTGGGAGAATCCATATTCGATTCTCTCTGTGTGTAAAATTCCCTTGGCCAGCGGTAGCAATGCACTGCGAGTGGCATTAGTCTCTGACTAAGTGGGTTGAGAGACATCCGTGCTCTCTAAGCCAGAAAAAAAAAATACAATCAAAAATTAAAAAGTAATATTTAATAAAAAGGTTTTATTAATTTTGTTAAAATTATATAAATTTTGAATAAGGTCTGTGAAAGAAAACCCGGATGGGAAAAGGTTGACTAAAATTATCAAACGTACAAAATATATAACATTAAAAAAATTGGTGTGGCATCTTTTGATGTGTTACCTATCAAATAAAATATGACAGGAAGTTAACTAAGGTGGTTTGAATATATGGAAAGTAGGTGGAGGCACTGGTGAATAAAGTAGATCACATGATTTCTGTCATGTAAAAAAGAACAAAGGAAGTCCAAGAACAACACATTAAAGAAAATTATTAAAAGGAATTTCATGGTAAATAATATATATATATATATATATATATATATATATATATATATATATATGGTTTTTAATTGAGAATCTATTTAGGGAATCTTCTATAATGGGTTAGGCCAATTGTTAAGGTAGAGACCCATATATAAGTGAAGGCATGCAAATGCATTCTCTCATTTTTTTTTTATGAGTCATCATGATATTGGTGCGAAATATTTGCAGACTTTACTAATGATTAATCTTCGCCGAGGAATCTAACTGATCACCTTTAGTAGGGACCGAGCCCAATATCACTTAGACCAACGACTTGTTAGTCATTCCCTCACTTTGATGAAATTATAAAGAAATATGTTAAATTTTTAAATTTTGCCTCCACTTACTATCAGTTATTATTATTATAAATGGTCCTCAGTGAACTTGGATCCGCTTCTGCCCCGAGTACTGTTAATGTTAGAGTTGTCCTAGTAAATAAATATAAGTTTCTCTAATTGTGTTTTTTCTCCATATACATCTTTGATTAAACACCTGAATTTAGTGAAAGCAAAATCGGTTTGATTGATTCTTCATTGTCACAAATTGTGAGAATAGCATTAATGAATTTATTTCATTCTGGTGAAGCTTATCACAAATGACAAGTTTGTAAGTGTGTATCACCGGGTCTTATCAAAGAAGACAGGCCCAAGAATTTCTGTAGCAAGCTTCTTTGGGAGTTGGGAATTGTTATTCTCACCCCCTGAATTTGAAAAAAAAAATGTAAAAGGGCAAGTTTGTCCTTGCCCCTTCTTCTCCCCACCCCCTCCCTCTTCTCCTCAACTTCCCGCCCCAACCCCACTCCCACTTCTCGCCCCCTCTCCTTCTCCCTCTCCTCAGCCTCTCCCTTCCCTTCCCTTTCCTCTGGACCTCTCCCTTTCCTTCTCCTTCTCATCACCCACAGGTACCCTCCCCCCCCCCCCCTTTTTTTTTCCAGTTTTTATGCAGTACAATGGAATCACAATTCCGTTGTACTATTTTCGAAATAGTACAATGGAATTGTGATTCCGTTGTGATGTTTTTCAAAATCAAACAACAAAACAAAATCGCGATTCCGTTGTGTTGTGTTAAAAATATCATAACAGAATCACGATTCCGTTGTACTGTTTGATTTTTCAAACAACACAACGGAATCAAATAGTTCAACGGAATCATGATTCCGTTGTAATGTTTTTCAAACAACACAATGGAAACAGTTCAAAGGAATCGTGATTCCGTTGTGATGTTTTTCAAACAACACAATGGAATCGTGATTTCGTTGTGTTGTTTGAATTTTTTTTAATTTTGAATTTATAAAGTAAATTATTTTTAAAAGAAAAATATTTAATTATATTTGTATTATATATTTACAGTATTATTTTTAATATTTAATTTTTAAATTAAAATTATTATTTAATTCAATAATTTTTTTAATTAAAAAAAGTGTTAAAATAAAAATTTTATATTTTATATTTTTAAATGTATTATATTTACAGTGTTAGTTTGTTTATTTAGTTATATAATATTTGACTTTATTTTTTGTATCGAGTTCTAAGTATTTTAGTTAATTTTTTGCAGATTTATTATGGCTCGGACGAAGTATGTTTCCTACGATCGCTGACATGATCCCTCCACTTTAGAAGAAGATGTTGTTGCAGATGCTGGTCAGCCTACCCAACCATCCAGGGCAGACCAACAATGTGTGACAGCATCTGCTCACCGTCGTCGGGCAGATGATACTCGTGCTGTTGGAGGAGTATAGCACGATGAGCCAGAGGATGCAGAGCATGTAAATGTTAAGACAGACGTGCCATAGCCTGATGCAGACGTGTCACTGCCTGAGCTAGAGGTTCCTCAGCCTGATGCAAAGGTAGCGGAGGTACCACAGCCAACAGTCCCAGTGATCCCGTTTGCTGACCGGATCATTGGACCACCATTTCCTGGTGGTCCTGTAGTTGATACATTGCTAAGGTCCTACAAGGACCACGTCGCTAGACATATTTGGATTGATCAACCTCGGGAGGAGCTAAAGGTGGTCAGCCACACTGGGAAGTTGATTCCCTGCCCTACCCAGCCACAGGTCCAGGCATACGTGGATCAGTCTGGCTTGACAGGCCTTTATCATGAACAATATATCGCGAATAAAGGCTTCGCCAATGCCTTTATTGAGAGGTGGCATCAGGAGACATGCACCTTCCACCTGCCTGTTGGAGAGATGACCATCACCCTGGATGATGTGTCATGTCTGCTGCAGTTGCCTATTATAGGCTTGCAGTAGGGGTGTACACGGGTTGGGTTGGGCCGGGTTTGGCCAAACCCGATACCCGATCCGATCAAAATTTTACGAGTTGGGTTGGATCGAGTTTGTGCATTTTTATTGCGAAATCTGATCCGGTCCAACCCGTTTAAAAACGGGTTGGATCGGGTCGGGTTGATCGGGTCAGGGCATTTAAAAAAAATTATTTTGTAAAAATTAAAATTTTTTAGAACAACAATTTATTTTTGCCTAGAGCTTTGTACATATATAATTTCTACATGTCCTCCAAAAGGACCAAATTGTGACAATATTTGATTAATAAAATGAATGGTTTCAATGCTAATACAAATATTTTATTTTAAATAGATATTAGCATGAGAAAACATAAACAAAATCAAGACAAAAAATAGAAACAATTAAAAAAGAGAAATATAATTCATGTGTGGTTAAAAATTAGCAAAAAAATATAGTGTTTTGTATTTTTTAATTTAATAATATATATATAAAAAAATTAATTTTATAGTACAGGTCGAGTCGGGTCGGGTCACGGGTTCAAAATACAAAACTCGTTACCCGACCCGTATACTAACAGGTTGGATCGGGTTGTGTTCGGGTTTGACCCGAACTCTAAAAAAATCCGATCCGAACTAATCGGGTCAGGTTGGATCGGGTTGGGTTCACGGGTTACCCGATCCAGTGAACACCCCTAGCTTGCAGATTGCCGGTCCAACGACTGCCTTTTCAAAGACTGATGTTAGGATGTTTCTAAGGACCATGCTAGGCCTGGTGTCTGACAATGAGGCAGATGCTGCTACGACGACAGGAGCTAGGGTACGTCTCACATGGCTGAGGGAGCTATATGAGAAGTATGTGCAGTCTGGTTCATATGTGTGGGTACACTTTCTCGGTTGTACCATCTTCGCCAACAAGAGCTCCACACATGTGAACATTTTCTATCTTTGCTACCTCAACAATCTGTCAACATGCTCCTAGTACGCTTGGGGAGTATCTGCATTGGCGTATCTTTACGACCATCTCTCCTATGCGAGCTTGCGAGAAAGCAAGCTGTGTGGAGGTTGTATGACGTTACTAATGTTAAGAAATTATTTATTTGTTGTTTACATATTTGTTTGTGTAATTTTTAATACAAATGTTAACATAATTTGTTTTCTTTATTTTAAAGGCATGGGTGTTTGCACATCTGCCATCAGTTGGTGGATGGGAGCATGTCGCTTATGACCCCCAGGCTTCCCTTTGCTGCCAGATGGAAGACGACGAGGGGTACCGACAAGGCTTGGGTGACCAGGCGGTTGCTGGATATGTTGTAGATGGAGGACGTCGTTTGGTCCCCATAAGATGATGGATACAAGGCTGTCGCTGAGAGACCTTTCTTGGAGCAGACATATTATTCTGGCCACATAAGGTGTGGCATAGACATGTGACCCTATCTACCAGAGAGGGTTTTGAGGCAGTTCGGTTACGTACAGGGGATCCCTCCACCACTACCTCCTAGTCCTCAATTTGAGACATCCATTCAGATGTGGGCCGAGTGGGAGCAGCATAGAGTGCAGTTGGGTGAGCATGTGCCAGAGGATGCTCCATGGGCCTGCATCTTCGACTACTTGGCGTGGTATTATGAGCATTCACATCCATATGTGATTTCGCCAGAGGAAGGAGAGGCAACACGAAGCCCAGTACGTCTGCCTGACCCCATTCCTCAGCCTCAGCCTCAGCCTGGTGACCCTCTGCCAGAGTTTGTAGATAGTGTAGATTACTCGTGCGAGGTAATGTAATGCAAACACTTTTTCCATAATTGTTTACATTTTTTTCGATTTGAAATTATTAATTTTAATTTTCGTTTATGTAGGATTGGTATCGAATGATGTCTGCGATTGCAGAGAGGTTGTTGCATACCAGAGTCATTCCTGAGGGCACGCATGACCATGAGTTGGTGCAGCGGCTATTGCGCATAGCACAGAGTGGCTTAGGTGCTGGGTGCAACACCCAAGGACGCATCAAAGGAGGAGGACCGAGGGCGGTGGTCGCAGAGGTGGTGGTCGCATAGGCAGTTGATTTATGATGTATTTTTTTATATTTGTATCTAAACTTTTATTTTGTATATACATTTTATTATATAAATGATGTTGGTGTTTTCAGTTTATTACATTTTTCTTTATAAACTCTATAAACAATAAGCGCGCGCCTGGTAATATAATGAAAGAAGGAACGATTTCTCTATTAAAATCATAGAACAAACAACAATAACAACAACAACAACAACAATGTACAACATAATAGCACCAACAAAATATAGGATTTTTGCCAAGTATGTCAAATTGGTATGTTTGTTTTTTGCCAAGTATTTAAAACCAACGGTCTATATTAATCCTATAAGATACATCAACCAATGTGCATTAAATTGGTATGTTTGTTTTGGACAAGTCTTTAAAACCTAAAGGTTTAAATACTTTTTTAGTCCTTGCAATTTAACATTTTTTTTGCTTTTCGTCCATGCAATTTTATTTTTTTTTGCTTTTAGTCCTTACAAATTATGTTTGTTTTATTTTTCGTCCTTAAAGTGGTTTAGATAGCGCTTTGAACAGTAAAAAAAGGCGCTATCTAAACAACCTTAAGGACGAAAAACAAAACAAACATAATTTGCAAGGACTAAAAGCAAAAAAAAAAATTGCAGGGACGAAAAGCAAAAAAATGTTAAATTGCAAGGACTAAAAAGGTATTAAAGCCAAACCTAAATTTATACATTTCAAAAAACATCACTCAATATAAAAAAAAACTTAGAAAAATTAGAATAAATTAAAAAAACATGTACAACGGAATCGTGATTCTGTTGAACAAGAATATTTTGGAAAATCAATAAAAAAAAACCACCCACGTGAATGGTGAGAATAGCAAAGCCCTTGGGAGTTTCTTTGGCCATTCAGATGACCCGGTTGAGGGTAAAGTGAAGGTGTATGGTCCAATTAAGGAGCTGCTTTCAGAAGAAAATCCACCAACCTACAGAGACCCTGCCATAAAAGATTACGTGGCATATTATTATGCAAAGGGCCTTGATGGGAAATCTTCCTTGGACCACTTCAGGTTGTGAATCGAACATGGGAATGCACTCTTAACTATCGTGGATCTGCATGTACTTTATCTAAATAACAAACCACTTTCTGGTTTGCCAAGTTAGGTGACCTTCATTTAAACAGCATCAAGTTCTCGAGACGAAAAATAAATGAATTATCTGTGTTGACATTTTCTTATAAAATATTGGTTCTAATTATAAGTAACATAAAACAAATCATCAATATCAAGGAGAGTAGTTAATACAGCTTTTTTTTAATTAATTCTACCATAAATTCAATTTTTATTCCAAAAACACCATTTGTTTTAAGTGGTTGTCATAAGAATAAGTGAATGCATAAAGAATAGAGTTAACAATAAAGTAAGGGTATAAAATAAATTTAACTTTGAGTAACTTTAAAAACTAATGATTGTTGATTATAATTAAGACAAAAAAGTCAATTTGTTGCTTATAATTAGGACTAGACTTTTTACTACCTCCGTTGACCCAAGTCAAGTTAAAAGTAGTAATTGTTCCTTTTTATAAAACTCAATCCATAATGTCTTATGCATTAAATATTTTTAGACTAAAGTGCCCTAATTAAATGAGAGATTGTATTGATAGGCCTTTAGAAGAGAGAGAGGAACATTAATTACAATGGTATTTTTAGAAAATCATATAAATAATTTATTGTTATCAATTAAATTTAGGAAAAATTTAGTACTATAAATCCCTTATGATACACTAGATTCGGCTCAATTATTGATAGAGTGAATAAATTTGTCATTTCATAAAATATCTTTTCTAATTCAAAATCCTCGTGTAACGTGTATCTTCCTCTGTTCCGGTCATGGAATAGATGAAATAAGCAATATAAACAAAGACAATTGAAAAATGAGTGTGTTGGTGGTGGTGAAAAGAAATTTTTTAACTAAGTGTTAGATCTCATTACTACAAAAAATTTTAGGCATGGGTGGTGGTTGGATGAATGTCTGTGAAAGAAGAACTAGTCAAGTTTAATGCCACTTTTTCCGAGTCTCGTTTGCTGAAATATGAGCTTATAATTCTTAGTGAGAAGATCAGTTCCCACAAGCCAAGCAGGCATGAGAGATAAAGTTATGTTTAAATGGTAATAGAAAATGGAATCTATTAACGTTACAAAGTGGTAATTCCCATAGTACTGTACATGGTACTGTTGGTTCTAATTGGCCGGCCCATTTTCTACCTTTCTCATGGGTTGATAATGATAGACAAAAGGACCTAAGACATTAACGTTTACGTTTGGTCTGGCACAGTGCAACGAAGTTTAAAATTATCACTGAGATCGTTGGAAAGAAATGAAAATAGAAAAAAAGAAGATTGAAAGAAAAAAAAATATGTATTATAATGATTTTTCTTTTGTTTAGTTAGAAAGAAAATGAAAAGAAAAAAAAAATTAACTTATAGAAAAAAAAAAAAATTCTTTATATTTTTCTTCCAATTTAAATTTTAAAGTTTTTTTTCTTCTCTCATTTTCTTTTTCCTCTACAAAACATAGGATGAAATTCTGAACACTGTCATTTCTGTCAATTCTGCAATACAGTCGCTACAAGTAGTGGTTGCTGCTCCATGTCCTTCTGCAGGTGTGCTGTCATCCTTATGTTAATTCTGTATATTTTTAATTCCTGTAAGTATACTTTTCATCTACACTGTCCCGCTCAAATTCTCTCCCTAAACACGTTAATGTTTTGAAAAATCCCCTCCTCACACTCACACGTTATCATTTTCAATTTTTTACATTCTTTCTCATGCTTCCCTCACCGAACGAAAACCCTCCCCCATCGGACACCATGGGAGGTAACGTTGCCGCTGAGGGTGCGACAAAAGACACCATAGATGGAGTCAACTAGCTCGCTCAATGTATGATGAGTCTTGCTGGTATTAGTTGTCATCAATGTAAGAAACACACTCTTCATTCTCTCTTATATACTTGGTTTGAAAGAAAAAAAAAAACATCAATAATTGTTTTCTGAAAGTAAACCACACTAATTTTACATGAAGCCCACAAGACAAACACGAGAGTTATACACTCAAACTCATGTATAACACTCGTGTTTGTCTCGTGGGCTTCATGTATAATCCCTTCTAGCATTGATTGCAGCTAGAGTTAGCTTTAATAGTATTCATCCTTTAAGGCAATGATGTTAATATTACAGTACCATCTTGCCTTGACATTTCATAAACTATTGTAATTGGTTTGAATATCATAGAAAGCCTTTAAATATTTCTAACTACATTTTTTTTTTTTTTTGGTAATTCAATAATCCAATGGGAGCATAATTGCACTCCTTAATTAAGACATTTTTTACTATGTGGTTTACTTGAGACCAATTTGTTAGTCCTTGAGTTAAAGAAAAGCTGATGCATTGTCTGTTGTTCTTTTTCTCTTTATTCTAGACAGCCAAGTAACTAAGGTCCTTCACATATGATGCCACATTTTATTTTGACACCTCCAGACAGCTAGAATGAGAACTTAGAAGAGGCACATGCATTTTTGGTTAGCAGGTAGATGTGTTTAAATTAATGAATTTATTTCTATATGACAAGCACTAACATGCCCTTCATCCTCATCCGATGATTCTAATATTTTTTTACTGTCATAAGTCATTCTATTAATCATCATTTTCCCTTCTTTTTATTGGACAATAACTTATTTATGATATTGACTTCTAATGGTTTTTTTTATTTTGAATAAGGTGTTCTATTGAACTGGTCTTCACTTTTAATCCATTAGGCAAATGTTGATATTGTTTTTCTTTTTCATGCAAATGTATGGTACATAAAGTGGCCGCACTGGACATAAGGTATAGATTTTCTTGGCCTTTTTTTTGTGTTATTGGCTTCATTGGGACAAGAAGGTTGCCTTTTGTATCAATAATATACTTAAGTGACATGCACAATATATTGAACTTTAATAACATTGAATATAACTTACCTCTGGAGGTCCAAATAAATAGACTTTAAAGTTTCCGCCATGGACTGATTTGTACTTGAGTGATGAACAAACCAACTTAGCATGAAACTTAGTGATATACATGGACTGATTTGTATTTGAGTGATGAATCAGTATTGGGTTATGTAATATAGCTTTGTATGTGGTTTCTTTGAACTTTATCATCCCTGATTAAGAAATGTAGCAAGTCAGAATTTTGTAATCTACAGTGTTGCTTTTCTTTTTCTAGCAATTTTTTTTTTTTTGCAATTTGATAGATTTTGCTGATAACATGCACCAACAGGGATCTTCGCTTCCTGTATTGTACCCTTTCTCTCTTAATTTTGTGTGTTGCTTATGCTTCTGCTCCACCTACTGTATTTGTTGCTTATATATCTTTTGTTTCTTTCTTCCCCTCTTAAAGTTTAAATATGCAGACATGGAAATTGATGTTCTTCTTTATCTCAAGGAGCAAATGGAAGTCGAGGAAGATGCAAAATGCCTCCACTCATAAATTTCCCTATAATGATTACTTTCTTGCTTATTTCTATTCTTAGTTTGTATTCAGCTTCAAGGGTTTAATTAAGTAACAATAGCTAATACAAGTATGATCTTTGAACAATTGGAAAATTATCAAAATGAACTTGAGGTAATGGAGAACGTGACTGAACAAGAATATGTTGCTCACTTACGAAGGTAATATCTTTGTTTCCGTATCATCTTGAAGTGAACAACCAATCTATGTTCATAACCATCACATTCACTTTGTTCAATCTGGAAAAAAGCGGATTCTCAATAGGGGCATCCGTGTACAGAGGAGTAACAAGGCCTTGCAGGCTAGCATTTAATTGTTGCATTGCAATTTAATTTAATAGTAATTATATCTGGAAAAGAATTTCTTTTGTTTTAAACTCAGATCATTCTGATAACTTGGTAGCAGATACCATTAACATGGAAAGTGGCAAGCTTGAGTAAGGAGAGTGGCTCAAAACAAAGATCTACACATTGGAACCTTCAGTGAGTTCTTTTACATGTAACATGTTTAATAATAGGAATAGATCGAGAGGGACTGTATGACTTAAAAGCTAATCTTTGATTTTAATTTTTTTTTTCAATCACATATAAGGTTGATCAATGATCATCATGAACCACTTTAATATTGTAAGTACTGTTGGTTCCAAAAGCAGCTTTTATCAAAGCTGTTAGTTCAGCATGATAAACAATCATACTTTTTATTGTAAAATTTTAATCTTATTCTTATGCTTTAGGCCAAGAAAAAAACACACTGATCTATTGTTTGCTTTTTACCCTTATAAAAATGTAGGTACCCAAGAAGAAGCAGTTGAAGTCACGACATTGTATCAAATCAATCAAGTGAAATAGAATTTGAGAAAAGAAAAGTCTTCCTCTCCTCTGATGGTTCTGTGAGTACAAGAGTGAAAAAAGTTTGAACAGTTATTAGTACCCATGTAACAATTTACACAAAATAGATGATGGAACGTTTAGATTATGATATATATTGTTATCAAAATAATGCTTCTGGTCTCTTTTTTAATAGTTTTCTTTTATTACTTTTTTCCTTACTTAATATTGGAATGATTATGTTTCTCTACTGATATTTAGGAGGTGGGCCTATGCTTAATTGTGTCATGTGTAGTTCAGTCTCTTTCTCTCTCTCTCTCTCTTTTTAACCAAACAGGAGGATATCATGTCAATTGTGGCATTCATTTTATGTCACCAGTATTTGTAGTTGTATGTCACATTAAAAATAGGAGTAGGGTAAAAATAAATCACTACAGTGGTTGTCTGCATTTTAAGGCCTTAAATGATCTGAACTAATATATGACTATTGTCAAATGGGAAAATGATAACTCAACAATGTCAAATGCCTACTGCATGCATTTTAAAAATGTTGATAGATATATCTTTTATAAAGCGTGTAATGATAATGTTATAATAGGATGACAAGATTTGAAAGATATAAACAACACAATTAATTAATTTGAGTTAAATTACAATTATAGGGAACTAGAAATGTAATTTCATTTTGTATTATGCTAATTTTTTTCTATATTAAATTTAAATAAATAAAAAAAGACAGGATCCGGGTATCGCCCGGGTAGGACACTAGTAAAGTACATAGAACATAATAAAATTGGTGGTGAAAAGAAAGTTTTTAACTAAGTGTTAAAAATTTTAGAAGAATTGATGGGAACAAAAAAGGAACAAAGAAAGCGCATACGCTGGTATGCACGAATTTTAGAAGTAGATGGTGAACTAGCGACTATACAAGGACAAATGGTTAATATTGGACTATACAGAGACCCACTATTTGGAAAGTCTATTATAGGAAAAATAGGACTTAATTTTATTAATTGTAATGTCTGAACTCAGTTTTAGTAACTGCCATATGGCAGTTTATGGAGCAGTTATGTATTTTCATTTTTATGGATGCGGTAGTGCTAGGAGACAGTTATGTGTGATATTTTACAGTTTTCTGGACAGAGAAAGACTCTGTAGGAGTTTTTGAACTCTAGGACAGCAAGAAATTGCTGTAACTTCTGTAATTTGGTGTTAATTTAGTCTATTTTCATCAATTACAATTGGTGTTCTATCATTTTGGTCCGACCTACCAGATCAAGAGGAGGGAAATTTTCTGACCAGTGAAGAGAAAGATCATGACGTGTGTGACAGAGAGGCTTGAGGAGTTGGAAAAGAAATTGGAAGGGCTGGAAGTCAGAATTGAGGCTCGAGTAGGGGTAAGTTTGGATGAGAAATTGGCTAATTTTGAGAACATTCTGTTGGAGATGAAAAGATTAATGGGCAAGTATGCAGAAGAGAAGGATAGTTCTTCGAACAAAGAAGAGGAGAAAGGATCAGTGTCAGTCACTCATGACATGGATGAGTATCGTATGGCAGTTAAGAAAGTGGAACTACCATCCTTCAATGGAGATGACCCTATTGGGTGGATCACTAGGACAGAGACTTATTTTGAAGTTCAGAATATTAGTGAAGATGTGAAGATTAAATTAGCAAAGTTAAGTATGGAGGGTTCTACTATCCATTGGTTTAATCTATTAAGAGAAACAGAAGATGGACTTACTTGGGAGAAGTTGAAGTGAGAAATGGTGACACGGTTTGGGGGGCGACAGTATGAAAATCCTTTTGAAGAATTGGCTGAGTTGAGACAAGAGGGGTCGGTGGAGGAGTTTATAGAAGCATTTGAATTTCTCTCATCACAAGTTAATCGTTTACCCGAAGAATAGTATTTGGGTTATTTTCTGGGTGGGTTGCAACCTGAAATTAAGCTTAGAGTGCAGATTTTTCAACCCCAAACAAGAATTCAAGCGATGCAGTACGCACGCAACATAGAGGCAGAAAGAAATGCGCTTGTGTCTAGAACAGGGAGTGCAGGCTGGCGTGTGAAAATGGGATCCTCTAGTAGTGTTTCCAGGCAATCAAAGTGGTTGTATGGTCCACGAGGCGATGCAGCATCAAGTATTACAGCAAGTAAGGCAACTACAAGGTGGAATGCATGTCAAAATCGTTTCAGTACAGGGTCAAATATGAGTCAATCTAGCCAAAATAAGAGAGTTTCATCATCTGTGGCGTTCTTGGGTAGAAGAACAGAAGGCGAACAGCGGAATTCAGCAGAAAGAAATAAAGGACTGAGACATTTATTGTACCAAGAGTTGATGGAAAGAAAAACTCGAGGGTTATGTTTCAAGTGTGGAGCAAAGTTTCATCCTTTGCACCAATGTTCTAATAAAAATTTGAGGTTAGTGATATTGGGTGAAAATGAAACCCTTAATGAAGAAGGAGAGATAATTGCTTTGGAAGTTGATGAGCAAAATGAAGAAGAGGTTTTTGAGTGTCAAGTATTGGGGCTGTTTGGAGCTAATCGTGAAGTATTGGCCGAATGCAAAACTATGAGAATAGAAGGAGAATTAAATGGGGTGCCAATGGTTGTGTTGATCGACAGTGGAGCTAGCCACAATTTCATTAACTCAAATATCTCTTCTGCTTTGGGACTTAAGATAGATAAAGCAAAGAAGTATGGGGTGAGATTAGGAAATGGCCACAGAGTCGAAACAAAAGGGAAGTGTGTGGGATTGTTGATGAAATTAGGTAGCATGGATGTTATAATGGATGCCTATGTGCTGGATTTGGGAAGAGTGGATGTGATTTTAGGAGTTGCATGGTTGGAGACATTAGGAAAAGTGTTAGTTGATTGGAAGGAAATGTCAATGGTATTTCACCATGGTACTCAAGTAATTCAGTTACAAGGACAAAGGGAGTTGAAAAAACAGTTTGGAAAACAGAGGAATTTAAAGGCACAACCTGTAACTTTAAACAGTATTTTGGGAAGACCTACAAGGGAGATTGGAGGATTTTTATGGGCTACAGAGGTTCAATCAAAGGAGACAACAATCAATCATTTAACCACAGACCAAAACAGAGAGTTGGCTGAGTTGTTGGAGCATTTTTCTGGGGTTTTCAAGGAGTTGGAAGGGCTGCCACCACACAGGAATTTAGTGCACTCGATTACCTTACAACCAAGGGCTGGACCAGTAAGTGTACGTCCATACCGCTACCCCCATCACCACAAAAATGAGATAGAGCAACAAGTGCAGTCTATGCTGAAGCAAGGTATCATTAGACCTAGTGGAAGCGCTTTTTCTAGTCCTGTAATTTTGGTGAAGAAAAAGGATTCATCATGGCGTATGTGTATTGATTACCGAGCACTTAACAAGGTAACAGTACAAGATAAATATCCTATTCCTGTGGTAGATGAATTGATAGATGAATTATTTGGTGCTACTTATTTTTCTAAACTAGATTTGAAATCTGGTTATCACCAAATAAGGGTTAGGGAAGAAGATATACCCAAAACAGCATTTCGCACTCATGAAGGTCTTTATGAGTTTTTAGTGATGCCTTTTGGGTTGATGAATGCTCCTGGTACATTTCAAGCAGCTATGAATCAGATCTTTAAGCCATTTTTGAGGAGACTTGTATTAGTCTTCTTTGATGATATGTTGGTGTTCAGTGTGGATTGGAAAACTCATTTGCAACATTTATCTCAAGTTCTGACAGTTTTGCAGAAAAATCAGTTTGTGGCTAATAAAAAGAAATGTAGTTTTGGACAGCAACAAGTTGAATATCTGGGTCACATAATTTCTCATAAAGGGGTAGTAGTAGATCCAGCAAAGGTGAGTAGTGTTTTGGAATGGCCAATACCCAGAAATGTTAAAGGAGTAAGAGGTTTCTTAGGTTTCACGGGGTACTACAGAAAATTTATTTGTAATTATGGGAAGATAGCAAGGCCTCTAACAGAATTGACCAAGAAAGATAATTTTCATTGGGGACCAGAAGCAGAAAAAGCTTTTTCAGCATTGAAGCAATTGATCACTTCCTCTCCCGTGTTAGCATTAATATCCCTTTTGAAATAGAATGTGATGCTTGTGGTAACGGAGTGGGGGCTGTTCTGATGCAGCAAAGGAGACCCATTGCTTTCTTTAGCAAGGCATTATCAGGCAACAATATTAACAAGTATGTGTATGAAAAAGAGTTGATGGCCTTAGTGTTAGCAATTCATCATTGGAGGCATTATTTGTTGGGGAAGAAATTTCTGGTTTTTACAAATCAGAAAAGCTTAAAACATTTGTTGGAACAACGCATTACCACTATTGACCAACAATGTTGGATGGCTAAATTATTAGGTTTTCATTTTGATATAATCTACAAGCCAGGAAAGGAGAACCGAGCAGCAGATGCTTTTTCAAGAGTACATGGGGATGGAGAATTAAGAACTATTCTTTCCTCACCTACTTGGTTGCAGGCTAGAGAGATTTATGAAGAAGTTTGTGGTCATCCAGAGTTGTAAAAAATTATTTCTGATTTGCAAAAGAATCCTGTTTCTCATCCCAATTATTCTCTACATAAAGGAATTCTGTTATACAAGAATAGGTTGGTTATTCCCTCAACCTCACCTATTATCCCTACCTTGCTGCAAGAATTCCATTCTACACCTAGAGGAGGCCATTCGGGTTATCTAAGAACTTACAAACGATTGGCAGGGAATTTATATTGGGATGGAATGAAAAAGGCAGTTATGGAGTATGTCCGTTCTTGTGAGACATGTCAATGGCAAAAATATATGGCCACGTCCCCTAGTGGTCTATTGCAACCTTTGCCTATTCCAACTCAAGTGTGGGAGGATATCTCAATGGACTTTATCAGTGGACTTCCTAAATCTAAAGGTTATGATGTGGTATTGGTGGTGGTGGATCGACTTTCAAAATATGGGCATTTCATTCCCTTGAAACACCCTTATACAGCGCAAAGTGTGGCAGCTGTATTTATTAAAGAAGTTGTATGGTTGCATGGGGTTCCGCAATCCATTTTGAGTGATCGTGATCCATTATTTGTCAGTAATTTCTGGAAGGAGTTAATTCGATTACAAGGTGCAGTTTTAAAGATGTCCTCTTCATATCATCCCCAAACAGACGGTCAAACTGAAGTTGTGAACCGCTGCCTGGAAACTTATTTACGTTGTTTTGCATCTGAACAACCAAGGACTTGGTTTGTTTGGCTGCCATGGGCCGAATTATGGTACAATATAACTTTTCATGCATCTACTGGTACTACGCCATTTCACGTGTTATATGGAAGACCTCCTCCCACTATTGTTCGATTTGTAGAAGGAGAAACGAAAGTGGAATCAGTTGTAAGAGAGTTGCAGGAACGTGATGAAGCACTCACTCAACTTAAATATCATTTAGCTAAGGCTCAAGATCAAATGAAGCAATATGCTGATAAAAAGAGGAAGGACCAGCAATTCTCTGTGGGTGATTGGGTTTTTTTGAAATTAAGGCCATATAGACAGCAATCTGTGGCTAACCGGATTAACCAAATGTTAGCTCCTCGCTTCTATGGACCATTTCAAATTATAGAAAAGTATGGTGAGGTTTCTTACAAGTTGCAGTTTCTTCTACTTCTAAGGTACATCCCGTTTTCCATGTGTCCCAATTAAAGAAGGCAATGGGATCTTCTTTTGTTGAACCAGAATTGCCTCCTGAATTGGAGATTCATCCAACAGAAGCCATGCAACCAGAAAAAATGTTAGACAGCAGAGAAGTGATGGAGAAAGGGCGGAGAATCAAGCAATATTTAATGCAATGGAGAGGTTTGGCAGCGGAGAATGCAACATGGGAAAATCAATCTGTTTTGCAGCAGCAGTTCCCAACTTTTTGCCTTGAGGACAAGGCAAGTGTTCCAGCAGTGGGTGATGATAAGGACTCAGACCACCCTGGCCCACAGAGACCCACTATTTGGAAAGTCTATTATAGGAAAAATAGGACTTAATTTTATTAATTATAATGTCTGAACTCAGTTTTAGTAACTGCCATATGGCAGTTTATGGAGCAGTTATGTATTTTCGTTTTTTTGGATGTGGTAGTGTTAGGAGACAGTTATGTGTGATATTTTACAGTTTTCTGGACAGAGAAAGTCTCTGTAGGAGTTTTTGAACTCTGGGACAACAAGAAATTGCTGTAACTTCTGTAATTTGGTGTTAATTTAGTCTATTTTCATCAATTACAATTGGTGTTCTATCATAGAACCTTGTACTCAATACTCTTTTGGCACACATAAGGTTTCCTCTCTTGTCATTTTATTGAAAACTGTTGTGCATCTGAGGGGTTTAAACACCTGGGGAGATCTTCACAAATGGACCTCGAGCAAACCACATAAGTGAACCTGACACAATCTTCAACCCAAAACCTTAAGGCATTAGATTTGCAGGCCTATCCACTTATATGAATGTTGCAGATTTTAGATAGATAACGGCCCCCTCTCGAGTTGGCCTGGGTCTAGTCTAGAGGAATAGTAAGTTACTCTAAGAGTAATTCTTTTAAAAGAAGAAAATGAATGATGAGGATAAGGAGTAAGTCTTTTGAACCGGCAAACTTCTCTGCCACAAAATTCCATCTTCCATGAAATTAACCTTCCCTGTCTGCCAACAACAACAACAACCTCTCTGTTTTCACTACCCATAACAAACAAACCTCTGCCTCTGTCAATCCACAGTCCATTTGTGTTTGTGTGTGTGGGAAATGGGAATACACCAATCTTTTCAACAAGGACCATTTTGCAATTATTTATTACATTTTCGATAACCATTTTGGACTATTTATGTTTTTAAATTTATATCTAATAGTTGAAATTTCCTTAGTTCAAAGGGAGCAGGTTAGAATGCATCTAGAAGAATAGAATAAAGGGTCATCATCATACAGAGTACAAACCAAAGGAAGGTTGTTATAATTTTCTAAGTAAACTCAACCCCAAAATAACATTTTTATTTCTCTACATAATAATAGTGGGGCAGGTATCCTGCTCCCAAAATAACAAACTTTCCTTCTGTAGTTCAAAGCTTTCTCTGTCGCTCATCCCTTCTCTTGCTCAAGGTTAGTTTTGTCCTTTCCCTTTTATCTAAATATTCATCCAAACCTTATTTTTGCAATATTGCAGGTTAGGACTTGATACAATAATACAAGAGATATATATATATATTCCTTCTAAAGAGAGGTAATGTGTATTTGACATCGTAAGTTTAGAAATTGTGGCTGCTATTCTTTATTTTATTAATTAGGAGTTGTTTCTGTGGAATTGATTACAAAATATTTTAGAAGGGAAGATTTGAAAAACTGTAATTGACATGCTGTCTTAGATTTCTTTATGATTATTCTTACTTCTGCAGTTTGATCATTCTAGGACTTCCAATATATTTAAAGTTTAATTTTCATGCACAATCAATATAAGAATTTTTACCTGATAACCAGTTAAAAACCATGTTGAATATGACTTTTAAGGTAATTATTATAAAAGTCAATAAACTTAATATATAT
This sequence comes from Pueraria montana var. lobata, assembly GCA_026413185.1. Classification (NCBI taxonomy): domain Eukaryota; kingdom Viridiplantae; phylum Streptophyta; class Magnoliopsida; order Fabales; family Fabaceae; genus Pueraria; species Pueraria montana. Next base: position 62,079,584 of record CM048650.1, on the reverse strand, counting down.
ATGACAAGTTTTGATTATTTGACAGTGTAAAATTCCTTTACAATATTTTGTCAGTACATTTAAATTAAAAACATAAATTTATCATTTGTTTATTGTTGTGTCTGATCCAGTGATCCTTAAAAAGTTAAAAGTGACATCTTATCTCATTTGCATTATTGTAAGGCCAATTGGGCACGAGACCACAAATCATATAAGCCACCAGAAAATGTCACGTTTTTATTATGTCCTTGACAAATTGAGATATTCATTTCTTATCAAATTGTGTCATTCTCCATACTGAGAAAAAAAACATGTTTATATTAATTTTTGCCACTTATTATATGACTCTTTCTTTCTCTGACGGTTATTTGGGATTTGGGTTGATCTTAAAAAAGTCTTATGTTTCTTTTGTTTTTAATTCGACACTCGGTGCTTTGATTGTGCATTTTGCATCAGAACCCAGAAGCAGGCACTGCTGTTTTGCTAGTTTACTCTGACTCTCAGTATGGAGGTCAAAAGCACAAACCAGATAGAAGCAACCATTGATTCCAATTATGATAGGAAAGCTGAAATAAAAGCATTTGATGACTCAAAAACTGGTGTTAAAGGTCTTGTAGATTCAGGGGTGACAAAGATTCCACGCATGTTCCATTCCGGCATTGACATAACTGAAAACTTAGCCACTGACTCAAAGTTGAGTGTTCCTGTCATAGACCTTGAAGATATACATATCAATCCAGCTCTGCATCAAGCAGTTGTCACCAAAATTCGAAGTGCATGCCAGGAGTGGGGATTTTTCCAAGTGATCAATCATGGAATTCCAATTAGTATTTTGGATGAGATGATTGATGGAATCCGAAGGTTCCATGAACAAGATACTGATGTAAGGAAACAGCTTTACTCTAGAGATTTGAAGAAGACAATTCTATATTATTCCAATACTAGCCTGTACCGTGACAAATTTGCTAACTGGAGAGATACAGTTGGATGTTCTATGGCTCCTAATCCACCCAAACCAGAGGAATTGCCTACAGTATTTAGGTAATGAGTTAATACTGTATTTAGATTTTACAGTGGTTTATAACTTTGTGATAATGGTTGCCCTTTTTCCTTTTATTTTTTATTATGTATCTAGGTGGTTGCCTATTATATGTTCGAAGGAGAACATTTTTTCAAGTACCTCAAGTTATCCAACCATAAATTTCATGTTTCATATATGGTTTTTCGAAGAATTGGTCACTTGTGCATGTCAGTTTCAGAAACTATTAACTTCAACTATTTGAATTCTTGATGAATTGTTTATGTGCTTGCAGAGACATAATTATTGAATATTCCAAGAAAACAATGGCACTGGGTTGTACAGTTTTTGAGCTATTGTCAGAGGCTCTTGGCCTTGATCCATCTTATCTCAAAGAATTGAATTGTGATGAAGGACTTTTCATTCAGGGTCATTACTATCCACCTTGCCCTGAACCTGAATTAACTTTGGGCACGACAAAGCACACTGATATTTGCTTCATGACAATACTTCTACAAGACCAACTGGGTGGTCTTCAAGTTCTTCATGAGAATCAATGGTTTAATGTTCCTCCTGTGCATGGAGCTCTTGTTGTAAACATAGGAGATCTTCTACAAGTAAGTATTGGAATGGTAATAAGCATTTTCTGTAATTTATATGTTTAGATAATTGTATTAAGATTACTTCAAAAGATGAAATATAAAAATCAAATATAGTGAGATGATTTTATGGTTTATGTTATGCCTTTAATTATGTAGGTCAAAAGATGTAAGCATTATTTTTATTTTATATCACTAAATGAAGAAAAAATTTCACAAGGCCTTGGGAAAGAAAATGCTGGGAGGGAAAGATTGACTCTAAGATTTACCAAATATTGGTTATCATGGCCTATGGCCGCCATGCTTTTGTACCATATTTTTCCTTGATATGGCTTTCAATGGTTCATAAGCAATTAACGTTTTATTTTACATTTCAAGCACCATAGACATAGCTCTAGGTGATAGTTTGCTTTTCTGTGATTTTCTGTCATTTTTCTATTATGGACTTTTTCTTTTAGATAACACTATTTTTTCCTAAACACATAAGGAGAAAGTAAATATACACATGTTAAGTAATCGTAATTCTCTTTCTCTCTGATCTTCAGAGAAATGATTGTTTTATAGTTAACAAAGCATACTCTATTAGAATTGAAAAGAAAAAATTGCATGGAAACAGGGTTGTCAATTCATAATCTGCAACATCATATAACGAATGAGAATTTTGTCAACGTTTATCATTGATACAGTTTGTGAGGAGTATATTTATTAATTTCCTAGTTATTGTTGCAGCTAATAACGAATGACAATTTTGTCAGCGTTTATCATCGGGTTTTATCAAATCATGGAGGGCCAAGAGTTTCAGTAGCTAGCTTCTTTAATTCGCATGGTTCAGCTAAAGGTACATCAAAGGTTTATGAATATGGTCCAATTAAGGAATTATTATCAGAAGAAAACCCACCAATCTATAGGAACACTACCGTAGGAGAGATCATGGCACACCATTTTGCTAAGGGGCTTGATGGGAACTCTACCTTGCAGCCTTTCAGGTTGTGAAATGAACAAATTTCGCCAAAAAAGAACTTGATAAAATTGATGCACTCCTGATTCTCATGGAGCTGGCTGTAATTTATCTAAATAACAAGCCACTTTCTAGTTTTCCATATTGAACTTTGTATACACAGCATCAAGTTCTCCAGACTGAAAATAAATTAATTATTTATGTTGACGTTTTCTAAAATAACTGTATACTATATGTGTGTTGGTGGTGAAGAGATTTTTTTTTTTTTTTAACTAAGTGTTGAAGAGATTCTAGGGAATCATTTTGATTTTCAAAATCCAAAAGAGCATATGGAAAAACTCTAAAATAAAATTGCAAGATGTATTGTAAAAGATTGAAATGACACTTGACACTGTGGGAAGCTGAGGTTATCATATAACTGAAGATTTCAAGATCAGCGAAAAATCGAGGGAATAATCGAAATGATATTTTTGAAAATTCATTAAGTATCAAGGTTGAGGTAACTTAAAAAGATTTTCTTCTGATGAAGGCAATCAATAGACACTTTCAAGAATAATAGACCTCTTCAAGACGAAAAATTATTGTAAGTTATTGAAACAATTTGTAAGTTCTTTCACGCATGTATAAGACAGGTATTGTGATATTCAAAATTGTAGTTACAAGTGTGATACGTGTCAAACATTTTTACATTTTAGGATTTAATTGTTAAAGATAAAAGTCTAAAAATAGTGATTTTTAGTTAGAAATACGAGTCGAATTTTATTTACTCAAAAACTCAGTAAGACCTAATACGCCTACCATCATCATAACTAGTGACTGTGGGATTCAAGTATGTAATACGCCTACCATCATCATAACTAGTGACTGTCCTTTAATTTTATGTTGTAATTTTCTTGTTTGTTTAATTTATCATTCCAAATATTTTATTTGATTTCTTTCAACATTTACAGTCCTTTATTTCTTCAATTTTAAATTTTAATTGTACACAATAAACCTACCTCTAAAGAATCCTATTTAGAAGTTCCAAAACTTCATTTAGCATTAACGGTAATCTTCTATTAGCTATTTTTTTAGCTTTGATATATACACGTGGTTCCAAGAATCAGAAATGAAACTTCATAGTGGGGTGGGTAACTCGTGGATTTCTCATATTCATGGCATTAGGACTTAAGATATCATAAATTTAACTTGATCGCTAAATAACCATAATCAAATTTAAATTTCCATCTACTTTATTTCAAATAACAATCATTCCCAATATCAATCATTCGTGACAGACAATAGAACTTTCATTTAGCAAAAATAGTCGCGAGCTACTTCAATAATTTGCAACATTAATTCAAACAAGTTGAGCTTGACTTGATTTCCATGTACTTTATTTCAAATAACAATCATTCCCAATATCAATCATTCGTGACAGACAATAGAACTTTCATTTAGCAAAAATAGTCGCGAGCTACTTCAATAATTTGCAACATTAATTCAAACAAGTTGAGCTTGACTTGAAAATAGGCGGTTGGACCAGTTTGAACGGTTCAACGAAAATCACAATTTTTTTTTTTTAAAAATAGCTAAACGACGTCGAGTTGTGGTAATAAGGCTTTTAATTCTTGATTGCATGAATAAGATATGGAATCAAACCTTTTATAATTGCTTGATTGCTTAACTACTTGCTCTTCTTCTCTTAATTTCTCTCACAAATACAACTTTTGACTATGAATATTGTTGAAAGTCTTGACACACACTGATTGTTTCGTTCTCTGTATAGTAGAATGTTACATAGAATGACATATTTATATTGTTTTAGTGTGCTATGAGCCTATGAGAGATTTTGATGCGCACTAATTTGTAAATTCACTGGATGTACCAATGGCTAATATTATGATTGTCCATTATAGTGTTTCTAGTGTGCTTTTTACATGTCTTCCATACATATTGATGTACAATTAATCAATTATAGATTTTTTTTAATATTATTTAGTATATAATATTAATTTTTTTTTTAAATATTATTTTATTGAAAATGGTTCAATCGGTTCAACCACACACTTGAACCATTTTATTGAAACTGGTTCAATCGGTTCAACCACACGCTTGAACCATTAAACCGTGAACCAATGCCTTCACCGGTTCAATGACCGGTCCGGTTTTAAAAACATTGGTTGGAGCACACCCTTAGCTTGGTAGTATAAGGAATTGAGCATGGGTCTTATAAGCCTTCAGTTGTTTCTTTTGTCTAAAACTAGGCAAAACCGGTTTGAATTGGTTTTCTTGAAAAAAAAATACTTTTTTTTTTAATTTTTAACTTAATATTATAATAATTGATAGATATATCAACCATATTTTTTTTATCGACAAATGTTAGTTGTTAATTGTTAGTTTTTTAGTTAGCGGGGGTATCAACTATATTTATTTAGTTATTATTAATTTTAGTTTTAACAAATAATATTATGTATTGTTGATTTTTTTTTACGAGATGTATTGTTGAATTTAAATGTTATGATCATATTTAATTTCATTTCATTTTAATTTTAAATTATATATATGATATTTATAAGTGATATTTATTTTTTAATATTATAAACTTTTACATATTATGTTAATTTTTTGTTTAATATTATTTAATATATTAAAAAAAATTAAGAAAGGAAACTTTATCATAAGTTTCTACTATTATTTCGTCAAATTTATTTAAAAATAAAATCATGCATTGTTTTATAGTCATCACTTTGTGGTTCACAATTATTCCTGTCTCCCTTGCTTCTCATATCGTTCACACTGGTGCCACACTGCCACTTCTGACACAAGTATTCATCTAATTGAGGAGCTCATGCACGGTAGAATACTGGAATCCCCCTTCTTTATAATTATTCTTACTTCACCAGTTTGATCATTCTGGGCCTTCCAATAAATAAAGTTTAATTTTCGTCCAAAATCAATGTAAATTTTTTTACCTGTAAACTAGTTTACAATCATCATGTTTAATATGACTTTTAAAATAATTATTATGAAAATTAATAAATTTAATATATATATATATATATATATATATATATATATAATAAATTGTAATTGTATGAAAGTTTAATTTTTTTTTATATTTATTCAGTATATTTAAATTAAATTCATAAATTTATCATTTGTTTATTGTTGTGTCTGATCCAGTGATCCTTATAAAGTTAAAAGTGACATCTTATCTCATTTGTATTAAAGTCAATTAGACAACGAGACCACAAATCATATATGCCACCTTAAAATGTCACGTTTTTATTCTGTCTTTGAGAAATTGGAATATTCATTTCTTATCAATTTGTGACCTTCTCCATGCTGAGAAAAACCATGTTTATATTAACTTGTGGGCTTAAATATCTTTTTTATCCTTATAAAATAAGATGTTTTTTATTAGTCTTTTAAATTTTTTTGTTTTGTTTTACTTCCTGTAAAATTAAAAAAAAATTCTATCCCCTATTGTTAATTAATAGCATTAATGATGACGTAGTAGCGATGTTGATAGTCTATTGACTTGTCACATCATCAAAGAGTCTGACAGGACAGTTATGTATAATTTTTGTTGGTAAATTGTATTTTTAAATCATCATATGTTCAAAATAATTGATAATGTCAGACTAGTTGATGAGGGATTTAAAAACTTAGTTTATAAAGAAAAAAATTACATGTGACTGACCTGTCAAACTCCTTGATGATGTGGCAAGTCAATAGGTTGTCAATATCGCTATTACATAACTGTTTGACACAAAGGACTAAAACCAAAAATAAAAATTTATAAGGACAAAAATAAAAAAAATAAAAAATTAAAGGATTAAAATCAAAATTCCTATTTTATAAAGATCAAAAGGTTATTGAAGCCTAATTTGTGCCACTTATTATATGAATTTTTCTTTCCCTGAGGGTTATTTGGGATTTAGGTTGATTTTAAAATATACGTTTCTTTTGTTTATAATTCAATACCCAATGCTTTGATTGTGCATTTTGCATCAGAAGCAAGCACCGATCTTTACTCTAACTCTCAGTATGGAGGTCAAAAGCATAAACCAGATAAAGGCAGGAATTGATTCCAAGTATTATAGGAAAGATGAAATAAAAGCATTTGATGACTCAAAAACTGGTGTTAAAGGTCTTGTACGGTGACAAAGATCCCATGCATATTCCATTTTGGCATTGACATAATTGACAATGTAGCCACTGACTCAAAGTTGAGTGTTCCTGTCATAGACCTTGAAGATACACAGCCACCCAACTCTGCATAAAGCATCTATCACCAAAATTCGAAGTGCATGCCAAGAGTGGAGATATTTCCATGTGATCAATCATGGAATTTCTAATACTCTACAAGCCTAGCCATATTTCTCACAA